>OU785221.1:4468570-9268570 GCA_917051295.2 Erebia ligea | reverse complement strand
AAAGTGGTAAAATGTTGGTCCCCCCCCCCGTAACTTCTAAAATAAGAGAATAATAAAACTAAAAAAAATATATGATGTACATTACCATGCAAACTTCCACCGAAAATTGGTTTGAACGAGATCTAGTAAGTAGTTTTTTTTTAATAATTTAAAACTTACTACAGGTTTGTACGGAACCCTCGGTGCGCGAGTCCGACTCGCACTTGGCCGGTTTTATTTAATAATCATAACTGCATAATAAATGCGTATTCCTTTTTCAAAAAGATGTATACAAACTCAATGGTGTAAACACAGATGTAGTTCAGTATAAATTTCGGTAAGTATAATAATAAAAATGTCCTCCCGACCGAATTTCGGCCACGGCGGCCAATCTCCATGAGAGATTAGCCATCTGCCCGGGAGATATTATAGTGCACAAGTGTGTGCGCATACACAGGTGCACTTCCTGTTCCTTTACTCTCATAGCCCGATGGGACGGAAAATCCGACACGACCGGAGAGAGATCAGGCGCAGGACCGACGGCTTAACGTGCTCTCCGAGGCACGGGGGTGAAACACCGCCAACTTCCGAACTCCGGGCTAGTACTGAGAATTTCTTGTCAGAAAAACCCAATACTTATTATGGCCCGACCCGGGACTCGAACCCGGAACCTCGTCGGCCACAGTCAAACATACTAACCACTAGACCAACGAGGCAGTCAAGTTTCGGTAAGTATTCCAAATTTAAATCACATTCTCCCCCTAGAGGATGAATGAAATTCAGTACAATTTTCTTTCCCTGTTTATAACAGATTAAAAATGACTATTGTTATGTTCGCTTTTTGTGGCATAGAATATCACTTTTTTGAGCAAGTGGTACGAAAAAATATTTATTATATTATAGGTAAGTATATTATTATTTCAAAGGAGCAAAAATATTATATTTAAATATTCCACTACATATTTGTTTATACCACTTGTACGTAAAAGTAAATACATTTCGGAATTTAATGTACATATACAACTTCTCATTATTTGAATTCTAAACGATTCTAAAAATTATAAGCAAAATAAAAAATATCGAAAGCTCTAAAATATTTTAATTTGAAACCGCATTGCTACCTTAAAAATGTAAGATTTGACTATATACAAATTAAAGTACATATTAATATTAATATTATATATATTATATAATAAGAAATAAATTGCTTATGGTTTAATCATAAATATATTATTGAAATAATAGTAAACATAATATTATACTAACTTCCCAACAAAAATGTTATAATTTAGTAATCCAGAAATTTGACGATGTGTTAATTAAAGGGCAAGGCCTAAACTTCGGCTTTTGCGTGGCAAGAGTCCAAAGCCAACATTCTTTTATTAATTTGGCTTTGGATAAGGCAAACGTCGAATGAAACAATAATTTTAGTATTTTTGATTTTTATTGTTTACTAGCTGATGCCCGCGACTTCGTCCGCGTGGATCGAGGTTTTTCGTTTCCCGCGGGAACTCCTTAATTTTCCGGGATAAAAAGTAGCCTATGTGTTATTCCAGACTATAATCTATCTCTGTGCCAAATTTCATCCAGATCCGTTCAGTAGTTACGGCGTGAAAGCGGAACAAACATACAAACAAACTCACTTTCCCATTTATAATATTAAGTAAGGATAACAACGAACTTGCCAGGCAGAAGTCGAGCTTTGGCTTTAGCCTAATTGCCCTCTGCATTCCTGAGGATCACGATGCGCTAGTTTTCCAGCTTTTGTTTGTTAGGATGGTGCATTTAGCAAAAAAGTAATCTAAATATTGTTCTATAATCTATAATCTATAATGCTGGCACAGTAACATAAGACATACAGAGTACATACAACTACCATCGCATCTACCACCACCACCACTACAGCCCATTAACGTCCCACTGCTGGGCACAGGCCTCCACTCTCATAGGAGAGAGGGAGTTAGAGCTCAGACCCAACACGCTGCTCCAATGCGGGTTGGCGGGCTTTAACGACTATTATCATGTTAGTGATGATAACCGGGACTGACGGCTTAAAGTGCACTCCGAGGCACGGGGGTGAAACACCGCCAACTTCCTTACTCAGGGCTAGTACTGAGAATTTGTAGTCAGAAAAACCCAATACTCAATTATGGCCGGACCCGGGACTCGAACCCGGGACCTCGTCGGCTGCAGTCGAACATGCCAACCACTAGACCAACAAGGCAGCTCATCGCCTAAAGCAGTATTATTTTAATATTTTTGATGCTCTTGTTTCAGAAGTTTTGTTGTTTCTCTTTTATAAAACTGCAATATTAAAATAATACTGCTTTAAACTATAGTAGTAAGCCCACAAGCCTAAAACTGCGTTTCTTAGGGGATGTCATTAAGGCGTCAGACACGGAACTAGCGACGGCCGAGCGACGGCGACAGCGGGGCGATGGGGTCCGAGAGCTGGCGACGAATTTCGGGAAGGTCCTTTATGAAAGCTGAAATTGTGGAAAAATATAATTTCGTTCATTGGTGAATCCAGTTTTGCCAGTCTGGAAGAGCGTTTACGGTTATTTCGCTACTGCGCAGCATATAACATTTGCAAAAAAAACAAAAAAATTTTTTTTGGGAACTTGATTTTTTTATCTTTAAATTTTATACTGAAAGAATTCGAAAAAATAAATCCCAGACGTTATTGCCGGTTATAAAGAATTACCAGACCTCTTTCAAATTGTTCCCGAAATTCGTCGCCAGATCTCCGACTAATCGCATCGCCCCGCTACCGCCGTCGCCCCGCTACCACTCATTTCGTGCCCGTACAATAACTTGTGCCCAACAGTGTCAGTAACAAATAACAGCTGTCTAACATCGGCGACACAATATCACAAAGGCGGTCACAAAGGCGTCCACTATGCCAGATATTGGACGATCCGCCATTTTGTTTTTGTTTTCAAAATCATGAATGCTACTTACGTATTTAGATTGGGGACATACGAACAAAAAATTTAATTTTTCGGGTAAGTATTAATTGACTATAAGTCAAAACAGCAACTTTTTATCATTCGTGAAAACGCACGCATATTTCATACAAGCTTCCATTACTAATAATGGAAGCTTGTATGAAATATGGGTTGTGACGTCATAAAAATTCGACGTCCTTTATTGCTTTAAAACTATTGATTAGTTTCAAAATAGTTATCAAACGCAACAGAGAACGTGGCTTTTAGACGGGCCTATATCTAAATAAGAACTATTATACATTCGTGTAAGTTTATGATATAGTTAATATCTCGTTTCATTCCATCTCATATCTTGTTGTACCCATTCTTCCTGCGCAACCTTTCTCACTGCCAAGGGTCACTGGTAGAGATCTCTTATAGAGATAAGTGTTTCCTTGTCCACTATGTTTCTGTTTTTCTACGTATTGTATAACTTTTTGGTACAAAATAATAAAAAAAAAAAAAAGAACTTATTTTTGACATGAGAAATATTGTGCGATTTTTCGTCGTGCAGCATACCAAAGGTTTTCAATACCCTTTATTACGTATTGTAAGGCCCATTGCGCATTATAAGAAAATTTCTTCTGTCTTAGGAGTAATGTCTTATATTTTGTATGCGCGTGTCTTATCCGACACAAAAAAAAATTCTTGTAATATGTATGGTCTCATACAACAACCATTGCGACTGAATTTCTTATAAGACATCAGAAATTTTCTTATAATGCGCAAAAGGCCTAGCATTGCCGGGTCATGTCTTATGTTATCGTGCATGCATTCTTATACAATTTTCAAATAATAAAAATCTAACTCTTTTCCTCTTCTTTCCGTTTCCCTTCAGCGGTTTGATCGGGCCTGCGTCCTAAGAGGTCTCTTTTGACGCAGCATTTATCACTCTGAAATCAAATAAATCTTGTTGAAGTTAAAGCTATCTACAGTAATTCCGTGAGTTTAGCACAAATATTTAGAACTAGATTATTCCCGCGACTTCGTCCGCATGGATTAAGATTTTTTGATTCCCGCGGGAACTCTTAAATTAGCTTCTTAGCTTTCCGGGATTAAATCCCGGAAAGCTAAAGAGCCGAAAATCGCCTATGCCTTTCCCCGGGACACAATCTACCCCTGTACCAAATTTCATCAAAATCGGTTGAAAAGATGGGCCGGGAAAGCGTAGCAAACAGACAGACAGACAGACGGACAGACACACTTTCGCATTTATAATATTAGTATGGATCTGAAGTGAAGGAGTGAAGTTTACTTTACTATTTTGAGTTATTTTTGCTAAAAAGTTACATAAGCTGTCTTTAAAAAGTAATTATACAAGTTATTCTAACTATAAGAACGATTCTGTATAACACAATCTCTAAAGTAAACTGAAATGACAGCTCATATCTAGTTCTGTCCCTTTCCGAAGTGAGTATTATGAAAGGGTTAGCACTATTTTTAATGCTGTTATTTTAGTTTAGTTTAGAGATTGTGCACTACAGAATCAGCCCCATTAACTACAAAAAATAAAAATCATATCAGTCAAACAAAAAATCACGTCGATCCGTTGCTCTGTTGCGGCGTGATTGAAGGACAAACCACCAAACATACACACTTTCGCATTTATAATACTAGCTGTTGCCCGCGACTTCGTCCGCGTGGAATGAGATTTTTTGGTTCCCGCGGGAACTCTTTAATATTCCGGGATAAAAAGTAGCCTACGTGTTATTACAGACTATAAGCTATCTCTGTGCCAAATTTCATACAGATCCGTTCAGCTGTTCTGGCGTGATTGAGTAACAAACATCCATCACTTCATCCATCCAAATTTTCGCATTTATAATATTAGTATAGACTCATAGAGTATAGATAGATTAGTATGATTACAAGGTAAAAACAAACTGAACTGAGAACTGACATACACTCACGGAATCGTCGCTAGAGTCGTCTGTGTCGCTGGAGCTGTCCGTGTCGTAGTGGCCCAGGCCTGGCAGCACGCCCACGCATCGCATCGCGCCCAGCGTCTCGCCGGGTATCGTGGACACATTCTGGGCACTGTCCAAAACATTCTATACTAGATGATGCCCGCGACTTCGTCCGCGTGGATTGGTGTTTTTTGATTCCCGCGGGAACTCTTAAATTTTCCGGGATAAAAAGTAGCCTATGTCCTTCCCCGGGATATAACCTACCTCTATACCAAATTTCAGCAAAATCGGTTGAAAAGATGGGCCGGGAAAGCGAAACAGACAGACAGACACATTTTCGCATTTATAATATTAGTATGGATTATTTATGGCAGAACAAAATTTGAAAAAAAAAACTGAATTATATTTTACTAGCTGAAGCCTGCGACTTCGCCCGCGTGGATTGAGGTTTTTTGGTTTCCGCGGGAACTCTTTAATTAGTAATAAGTAACAAATGTGTCATTCCAGTCTATAATAAATTTCCGGCGTACTGCCGGAAATTCCAGCCATACTGGCGTGATTCAGTAATAAACATCCATCCATCCATCCATCCATCCAAACTTTCGCATTTATAATATTAGTATAGATAATTGAAGCAAAATTTACCAATAACAAAAACAATTTAGCACCTGTTGAAGTTACCCATGCCATTTTTGGGTGGAGATTGACTCTTCTCCTTTTCCTGCTTTTCTCCTTCCATTTCGCTGGCTTTCCTCTTCCGCACAACTACCTGAAAATATTTATATACAACTTTAAATCTAAAAAGATATTAGCCACTCTATGCTACATAATATCTATATGCTATATCCTTGTTCTCTAGTTCCTCACCACCTGCAGGGCTAGCATGGGCCGGAGATAAAAATTTTATCCCCCGATTTTATCCACTGACAAGAGATAAAATTAACTTAATATCCACTTCTCAGAGCACGGCAACAGGGGGGAGGAGAAGTTTATCCCCGTTTGACATTTCAAGGGGACTCGAGGGACTATTTATCTACCGTTATTTAGCGTTTTTATTTATTTATTTAGGAATAAAAATTTTATCCTTTCCTCGGGGTGAAAATTGTCTCGGCCCATGCTAGGGGGGCTGGTTGCCTCTGAGGTGGAAACTTCCTAGTGGGTTGTGGTAGTGGTAATCACTCAACTTTAGGTGACACGCCTGCTCGGTGACTTGCTACATAGTATTAAAAAGAAGCATGCTGCACAAAAAAATGCTAGATAAATGGAGACTGACCAAAATTAGGAAAATAACAGGCGTGACAGATGTATCAAAGAAAATTAAGAGACTCAAATGGCGCTGGATTGAACATGTGGCTAGATCTCCGAAAGAAAAATGGACCAAAGAGGTCATATCATGGTACCCCAGAGATGGGAAGAGAGCAAGAGGACGGCCACAAAGAAGATGGGAAGATGACCTACCAAAGGGAGGCGTAGATTAGCACTCGACAGAGAAAAATGGCGAATTCTAGAGGAGGCCTATGTCAAAGGAGGACAACCTGATCAAAATATAAATTAGAGCTGGTGTTATTAATTTAAATTAATTATGTAGATTAAGTTAAATAGCATAAAATTAATTAATATTAGCATAGGAACTTAGTTTTAGGAACTATTGATTGGAGAATAAAGGCTATTTTTATTTTTATTTTTTTATAAGGCCCTCTTGCAAGTAATTGGAAGACTTTCAAGCATGCATGTTCTCTCACGATGTTTAACTGGCTTTATGTAAGTCAGCTGTCTAGCAGAAACAAAGAGGCAATGCCCGGCAATGGGTTTAGCAAATGATGAAACAAGAAGAGTAGCTAATGTTTTTTGTAATAATTCAAAGATATTAGACATATCCAAGCTCTATGGTTTTTTTTTATCTCTCAACAATATTATAACAATACACACAAATATTGATATGAATCAAAAACAAAAACCTTATTTTGTATTAAAAAACGAAACAGGTAGAAACTAACCCCTTGCAGTTTATTTTTCTGTGGCTGTGCTGTTGTTGGTGTCGTCCTCGCGGGTGCCAATTGTGCTCGCAGTCGGATCAATTCTTCGCTCTCAGTCAAGCTTGACACTCTTTCTCTGTAAGGCAAGTCATCATTCATTAAGTCTTAAGATAGACAGACCCAGAAAAGAAAAAGGATGTGATGATTGTGATTTGTCTGACAGTAGGATAAGATCATCAGCTAATCTCAGATGAGATAGTTTTTTGCCATTTATGTTTAGACCGTAGCTATCCCAACTTATATTATAACCATATTATAATATTGCCTAAGCCCTGTATTAATAAACTGAAATCAGTGTGGATCATTTTCTCAAATATTGATCAATCTATGCTTAAAACCAGTCTCAAGCATAGATTGACCCGTACTTGAGAACTCGGCTGTAGCTTATGTCAATTTACTAATACGGCGCTAAGGATTTTTTTTATTCCACTACCAAGTTAGCCCTTGACTGCGATCTCACCTGATGGTAAGTGATGTGAAGTCTAAGATGGTAGAGAGCTAGCCTGTTAGGGGTATGGCAGTTATATCAAACCCATACCCCTAGTTGGTTTCTACACAGTTTTGTACCGGAACACTAAATCGCTTGGCCGTACGTCTTTGCCGGTAGGGTGGTAACTAGCCACAGTCGAAGCCTCCTACCAGACCAGAGGAAATTCAGTAATTATAAATTCCTAAATTCACCCTGCTGGGAATCGAACTCGGGACCTCGCATGTTAAGATGCGCTCAACACTGATGAGCTTCAGTGTAGTGTGAATTGCCTACCTGAATTCTTGCATTTCTTTCTTCTCTTCAATGCTAATCTGCTGTGCTACCTCAGCCTTAGTACGCTCAACCAGATCCAGGAAACCAACCTCGTCATCATCCAGACCTCTGATCATATTTTCTAAAAAAAAAATTTACATTTTAGCGGAAACAAACATTATAAGCAACAGTGACAGGACTGAGTATGTGAGTAGTACAAGTTACACAACATACTGCATGAAGTCAGTCACACTGCTATTTACTACTAAATTATACCAGTTTTTGCTATTTATCAATATCAATGTGGCTTTAATGATACCTCTAATAATAATCTACTGCTGTTTCTTTCATAATATTGGGGCCAATTCTGTTTAGCACAATCTCAAAACTAAACTAAAATGACAGCTTTTAACCTACTGCTGCCTTTCCTAGCGCTTGGCCTAAACATTTAAAAAAAAAAAAAAAAGTATTTTGAAAAAATGATTATCCAGGGACCTAGATAAATACAAGTTCAATCTTAATAATCGCATAATATGGAGGAAATATGCTCGAATTACAAATTATTTTGGTATTACGTTTGTATGAGCAATTCACCCTCCACTGGCGCCTTAAGTTTAGAGATTGTGCTAAACAGAATTGGCCCAACTGCCTGCCCATAGCAAAAAAATTAGAGCTGTCATTTTAGTTTAGTTTAGAGATTATGTTAAACAGAATTGGCCATAGTGCACCTATTTTTTCTGCTGAAACACACTTCATGATAACAGTTGTCTATTATGGCAAATGTAATTTTCATAATAACAAGTTAGCAGTATGTATGTTTTTGTTTAAATTTGTCTTCAAGCTTATTACATTTTTACTTAAAACAAGCTTATTTAAGTGCTTACAAATTTCAGGTTTGTATGGTATAAGCTGTTTGAAAAATCAACAAAGTTTGTGCTTACTGAGTTTATGTGCCTCCTCATATTCTGCATCTTTCCTCAACCTCTGCTCTTCAAGACGCTGGAAGAGTGGTCGTGTGTCATACGACTCTTCTGGAGCCTCTGTTAAGAAAAAATAGATAGGTATAAGTTGGGCTCAAAGAATAAAAATGCTCATTGAGTGAAAAAGAAAGAAAGAATACATAAGACTATTACGTGATTCAACCACAATGGAGCTTCAGAGTATTTAATAAAAATTGTAATTTCTGATCAGTAAGGAATTATCTACTTATTGTTTTATTAGGAACTAGGACCAATGTATAATAAACAAAAGTAAATGCGGTTAACTTTCTATATATCTTGATCAGCTGCTGGTAGACACAATTGAATAGTTTGTTGTTAGCAGCCTGTCTCAAACAAAGAAAATATAATTTTTATTTATTTACCAATATGAATTCCAACAAGCTTGTATATATCAGCTTGTTGATCCGATTATGCTCCTAATTTTATTCCAATTTGCTACGACGATGACTACAACTGCCACTTTACTTTTATGTTTTATTACGAAGGTTTAGCAAGTGTTAGTTAGCAATAGTTAGCGCCGAGCACCGTCTTTGAGCTGAGGTGCGAGTGATTGTTTGTGCAGCTCTCACACAAACTATAGAAATCAAAGTACATAGTAAGTACGCACGAAAATATGCTATTGCGACGCATCTTGCCATCAACTTCAGACGTGACTAAATGTTTGGCGCCAGCATTATTAATGTTCTAATAATGTTGGTGAAAATGCCTTTAAAATACCTATCAAAATTATTGTGAGTCAACCCACCCAGCTGGTGTCAATTGTGACAGTATGTTACAATAGCATAATATTTATTGATGATTTGAATAGGGTTACACAAGGCATGGTGGACTTCGTGTCAAAGACCGCCGCGTAGAAACCCTACCCCGCAAATTTTCAGGTTAACTCACGATATTTCTACATTGCGCGGGCTACACGAAATATGTAGGTACACAAGGTTATTCTAACATTAAAAATTGAGTAGGTATTAAAGCAAATAGACCACCTTTTGGCTGATCCTCGGTTCGCACTTTTTCCCATTCTTCTTGACGCCGGCGCCTCGCCTCCAATATCTCAGATTCTGATATAAACCCTGAGCTCATTGTATTTTGTTTAAATAATCGTTTTTCTTTATATTTTTATCGGATTTTTCGGATCCCCAACAGTCCCAACACACTGAAGTCTGAAATATTGGGTGTGTTCCGAAATACACTGCGAGCGCCGAGCACTGAAGTCCCCACTCCCCAGGCAGTAAGAGCACTGAAGTCTGCAGTGCTCGCAAGTCGCAGTGCATAAATGATGGCTGTGTTCCGTTATAGACTGCGAGCACTGTTCAGTGCTCTTACTGTGGAGAAATTCGTTCCGTTATAACTGACAGTAAACTGCTGCAGTATCCTAGGGTAATATATGACGTCATTAATCGACGCCATCTTTGTACTGTGAGCACTGAGCACTGGCGTTTTCGAGGTAAGGTGCTCTCAGTGCTGACAGCGTTCCGTTTTAAGCAGTACCCAGTATACCTAACTATAAAGGAACGGCTTCGCAGTGTACTGAAGTGACGTCACACCTTACAGTGCTCGCAGGACGCAGTGTATTTCGGAACACAGCCGATATAACATCGGCTGTGTTCCGAAATACACTGCGCCAGTGCTCACAGTACAAAGATGTCGTCGATTAATGACGTCATACATTACCTTATGCCGCGTCCATACGCTTGCCAAACCTCAACAAGCCATCACAAATTCAAACGTGTGGATAGAGAGTTTGACTTGGTTTGTGTAGGTTTGCAAGCGCTTGTAGCCGATCCGGCGAGTGTCGGTTTTTTGTTCACAAATCAAAGGGAATTTGCCGCAAGCGCTTGCGACGAGTCCACACGTTTGCGCGGACCTCAGTCTCGTTCGTGCACTGGCGGCGAACAGACGCGTGTGTGACGTGTGTAAAAATGAGTTATAATCTGAATCTCGAAAACGGCTCCAACGATTTTCATGAAATTTAGTATGCAGGAGGTTTCGGGGGCGATAAATCGATCTAGCTAGGATTCATTCTTAGAAAAAGTAAAAAAACCGGCCAAGTGCGAGTCGGACTCGCGCACCGAGGGTTCCGTACAAACCTGTAGTAAGTTTTACGATTTATGACGTATTAAAAATAAAAATTACGTTTGTTGTATGGGAGCCCCCCTTTAATATTTACTTTATTGATATTTAATTATTTATTTTGAAAGGTAATATAAAAGTTAATATTCTGTGAAAATTTGAACCGTCTACCTGTTACCGTTTTTAATATTGAGCAAAAAAATACGAAAAAACCGGCCAAGTGCGAGTCGGACTCGCGCACCGAGGGTTCCGTACAAACCTGTAGTAAGTTTTAAATTATTAAAAAAAAACTACTTACTAGATCTCGTTCAAACCAATTTTCGGTGGAAGTTTGCATAGTAATGTACATCATATATTTTTTTTAGTTTTATCATTCTCTTATTTTAGAAGTTACGGGGGGGGGGGACCAACATTTTACCACTTTGGAAGTGTCTCTCGCGCAAACTATTCATTTTAGAAAAAAATGATATTAGAAACCTCAATATCATTTTTGAAGACCTATCCATAGATACACCACACGTATGGGTTTGATGAAAAAAAAATTTTTGAGTTTCAGTTCTAAGTATAGGGACCCCCAAAATTTACTGTTTTTTTTCTATTTTTGTGTGAAAATCTTAATGCGGTTCACAGAATACATCTACTTACCAAGTTTCAACAGTATAGTTCTTATAGTTTCGGCAAAAGTGGCTGTGACATACGGAGGGACAGACAGACAGACAGACAGACAGACATGACGAATCTATAAGGGTTCCGGTTTTGCCAAATTTGGCTACGGAACCCTAAAAAACACGTTTATTGTATGGGGACCCCCCTTAATTTTTAGTACTTGTTGTTATAGCGGCAACGGCAATACATCATTTGTGAAAATTTCAGCTTTCTAGCTATCACGGTTTATGAGATACAGCCTGGAGACAGACAGACACACAGACAGCGGAGTCTTAGTAATAGGGTCCCGTTTTTCCCTTTGGGTACGGAACCCTAAAAAAAAAAATACCGAGCAAAGCTCGGGCACCCAGCTAGTAAAAGAATAATACATTGAATTAAATACACACATGAAATCATAAAATACCTCTAATCAACGTTAGATAGAAGGTTTCTATGAATTTTTAACATCCACCATCTTTTTTGTCGTATTTTTCGTTTTCTTTTATTTAGTTTCTTCTTTTTATAATAAAAATAACTTAAGCCGAATGTTAAAGCCGACACAAGCTCGACGTCCGCCATGCTTGCCTGTTCAGAACATACTAACGCGCTCGCAAGCGTGTGGATGGCGGAGTTTGATTCCCAAAATCAAGCCAAACGTTTGTAGAGGTTTGGAGTTTGCGGCAAGTGCCAAGCGTGTGGACGCGGCATTAAGATACTGCAGCAGTTTACTGTCAGTTATAACGGAACGAATTTCTCCACAGTAAAGAGCACTGAACAGTGCTCGCAGTCTATAACGGAACACAGCCATCGGAACAGCCACTATATTATGTCTGTGGCAGAGATACAATACTTGTCTATGGGCAGAGACTAGTAACCTCACAGAGTTATAAAGAGAGTAACTAGTAACCATCTACCTATATATTATGATTACGTAAGAATTGTCCGTCAAACGTTAAAGATTTTCGTCAAAGTAAAATAAACCGTGACAACATTGAATTAGAGCTCAATTTCGTCTGCCCATTCTTATACGTTTAGGGTATCGTATAACATTATACATACAAGTGGTATATTATTATTATACAAGACAGTGGTCTATATTGGTGGTAGTCAGTAGGACACTCAGAGGTATTATACTGAGTAGGAGGATAGACCTACCCCACTATAATTATTATTACACGATATTAATTGTAATTAAAAAAATACTTATCGATAGATTTTCAATAGCTCAATTCAACTACATTGTCCTTTAAAATTGCTCACCTTATATTATTTAATTAAAAATCAATAAAGTCGTTGAAAAAAAATCATTTATCCATACTTTCAAACTCCTTTAACTTTTGATGTACCTAAGTATACAATATTTTAAATTACTCAGTGTTAAAAAACTGCTCAAGTTGCATTAATTATAATAATTGCTCAAGTACATACAAGTTACATATTATTATCAATAATTTATTATGCTACACAAGATTTGACGACCTCCGTGGCGCAGTGTTGAGCGCTGTTGCCTTAACGTGCGGAGGTCCCGGGTTCGATCCCCGGCAGGGTCAATTTGGGAATTTATAATTTCTGAATTTTCCCTGGTCTGGCCTGGTGGGAGGCTTCGGCTGTGGCTAGTTACTTACCACCCTACCGGCAAAGACGTTCCGCCAAGCGATTTAACGTTCCGGTACGATGCCATGTAGAAACCGAATAGAGGTATGGGTTAAATATAACTGCCATGCCCCTAACAGGTTAGCCCGCTACCATCTTAGACTGCATCATCACTCAGGTGAGATCGCAGTCAAGGGCTAACTTGTGGTGGATAAAAAAAAAAAAACGTTATTTAAGGGTGTGTTCCGATATATACACTGCGAGCACTGTTCATTGGTTGTGTGGTCGATGGTTCAGTGCGCTTACTGTGGAGAGTTTCGTTCCGTTATGGACGATATCTTTAATTATGTATAAAGGACGTTATACCTAATTCCCGTACCATAAAAAGTACTCGGTGAGCAGTGAGCTAATAGGTATGTTCCGAAATACACTGCGAGAACTGTAAGGTGTGACGTCCATTTAGTACACTGCGAAGCCGTTCTTATAAAGTTATGTATACTGGTTACTGCTTAAAACGGAACGCAGTGCTCGCAGTGTATTTCGGAACACACCCATAAAGTGATACTGCAGCAGTACACTGTCAGTCATTAACGGAACCACAGACATAATAACGGAACGAATTTCTTGTGGAATTTCTCCCTTTTGTTTCTGGTCGGTGATTTCTCCCCAGCAAGAACACCGAGCGTGAGCAGTGCTCGCAGTGTATATCGGAACATACCCTTACTATGTGTCAACTGTCACTTGTCAGAACTGTCAGAGACATATTCAATGTACTCTGTGGTCAGAAAAGAAACTCAAAGCAAAAAATACAACAGCAGTGCTATTTCACCGCGGTTGATTGCCTCATCTGGTGACAGAAGGGCTGGCTCATTTTTTGCGCAAAGGATCAGCCTGGCTGTCCAGCGCGGAAATGCAGCCAGTATTCTCGCCACCATTCCACGCGGGCATGATTTATATAGTAATTAGGTTAGGCTAGCTAGCTTTAATTTACATTATACATATTTTATTGTTGCTGTAGGTATAAAGTATCTAATAAAAAAAAAAAACTTAAAAAAAAAAAAAAAAAAAAAAAAACAGCAGTGCTAATTTTAATTATTTTTTAAACTTTATATTTTATTATCAGACGTAGCAGAAGCTAACGTTTCTGATTATGTACATTGTACCGTTATAATTATTGAGTCTTTGCAGTCATCAGAAAGTACACGTATACAATTGTTCCGAGTCAATAATAATATAATATTCAATTATTTTTTTAGCTAACTTAGACCATGTCTGAAGTCGAAATTACCGGCATTAGTGATTCACTAAGCGATATAATTGATGATGATGGGTTTAATAAGTTAATAGTGAAATGTAAATATTGTGGCTCCAAAATACTGGACAAAAAATCGGGAAAATACATAGTTCAACAGGTAAATCACACTGATGTTTATTTACATAAGTAAGGTTACCTACCTTTCGGTTTGTAAGACTATTTATTAAAGTATTTATTACAGAGCGCGAAATCTAAGCCGATTATGGCTTGGATTTGCTGCGCTTTTGTTATGAGTAAAAGTGCCTTTCAATAATGCTTCACTAGTTGACCCCAGAATAAATGTCTATCTCCAAAATATATGTATATTTGCGATTTCTGATTATACTCCACCTTTCCTACATAACATTATTGATGCATCATTTAGATAGTCTAAGGTCTTTTTTGCCATGTACCTACAGTAAATTTTATTATGATGTATCAGATAAATTGACAAAAAGGCAAGTACCTAGATTATTTGTAACAAGCAAAACAGCTCCTATGTAGTAAACTATAGTTAGTTGATATTTATAAAAACATTCAAATTTTATGTTTGAGTGGCTACTGACACCGTTTATGATGTTACTTTTGACTACTTTGTCTTTTTTGGCAAAAATAAATAGTAATCTTCTAGTAAGAATAAAAGTATCTTCTGTATATCCTGAGAATATGATATAATTTAATTACAGAAAGAGCTCCCTCTCATGCAACAGGATACACGGAAGGAGGGAGAAATACAGAACGAAAAAGTTGAACAATTTTATCATGTTGAAAATATGTTCACTTTCGAGAACATAGGATTTACACACACAGTAGATTGTTACAAATATCTAAGTTGTGCAGACTGTAACGCTGGGCCTGTTGGATACTATGATATGAACACTAAACACAGTTATGTAGCTCTATGTAGGATAGAGTATGCTTAGAATTACAAGTAGAATTATTTCCTGCAAATTTTTTTTTCTATGCTTCGCTTTTTGTATTGAGTAAGTAAAAATATGTTTTTACTTCTTAACTTGCTAAACTATTGATAATCTTATTACTGTTGCTCATGGAACATATTACGTCTAATTCTGTTGTACAGTCAAACCAAATTATTCTTTGTCCAATCATTTATTTATCGATGTTCTACAATGTTGACGAGATGTGATGACGAGTCAATGATGTTCGATTGCGTTACTGATTTGATTTATGATAACAATCGACTTTATTTATGAAAATGTTTTAATCAATTTGACACATTAATATTTATCTTTGCTCAACATTTTTTATTGTTTTATAAACATACCCAAGTGTTTAAATGACTAAGGGACATCACTAGACTTAGTCCTGTCAATATAGTTTAGGCCTACTTGCAAACGTAATAGTCCATTCATTCTAGATTTCAATGTATGGGGAAAACGGCAAAATTAATAATTAATTGAAACTACTGTTGTTTTATACCTATGAGTGAGTACATTAAAAAACACAACTCTCCCCCCCCCTCCGGTGGTGGCTTCCCCCCTCCCCGCCTTAAAAAGTGTGCCATTTTGCAGATTTCCTAGATTTTCAAGAAAACTATACAAGCTAGGACAAAACTGTCAAAGAGAGTATTGTTCCTTAATAAATTACCTACAAATAAGTTCATGACATTTATTATGATAGGAGTTATAGTTTACAAGCTATGGTGCGTTAAAGTTGACTAAAATTTGCAGCTCAGTAAAATAAGCCTTAAATTAGTTCAAAAACACGCTTGGAATCTTTAAAACAAACCAATTGAGCCCATACTCGAGGGGCTTACTGATAATAATTGAAGAGTTCCCCTATACACCTCCTGGTTCCATCATCAGATCAGCTCTATGCTGGAGCTGGTGACTTTGTAGTATGTATGGGCGAAAAAAGTTGTTTTTTTCCAGTCCCAGTTTTCTAGACTCAACAGTACATTTCCTCGCCATTGTTGCACTTGTAGTCCAGTCATTTTAGCATAAAAAAACCGGCCAAGTGCGAGTCGGACTCGCGCACCGAGGGTTTCGTACAAACCTGTAGTAAGTTTTAAATTATTAAAAAAAAACTACATACTAGATCTCGTTCAAACAAATTTTCGGTGGAAGTTTGCATGGTAATGTACATCATATATTTTTTTTAGTTTTATCATTCTCTTATTTTAGAAGTTACAGGGGGGGGGACACATATTTTACCACTTTGGAAGTGTCTCTCGCGCAAACTATTCAGTTTAGAAAAAAATGATATTAGAAACTTCAATATCATTTTTGAAGACCTATCCATAGATACGCCACACGTATGGGTTTGATGAAAAAAATTTTTTGAGTTTCAGTTTTAAGTGTGGGGAACCCCCAAAATTTATTGTTTTTTTTCTATTTTTGTGTGAAAATCTTAATGCGGTTCACAGAATACATCTATTTACCAAGTTTCAACAGTATAGTTCTCATAGTTTCGGAAAAAAGTGGCTGTGACATACGGACGGACAGACAGACAGACATGACGAATCCATAAGGGTTCCGTTTTTTGCCATTTGGCTACGGAACCCTAAAAAGGGGGCATTAGGTAATATGTGTTTATTATATATCTTAAATTTTTTTTTATGTTATTCAAAGTTAAAATCAAAGCACAATCGGCGAGATGTTTGAGAGAGGGGAGGGGGGAGTGGGGAGGAAGGATGGCATCATTTGGGCCTAAAATAAAAAAAAACTTTATTTATTTAGGGGTTAATTTCTATTCATTCCATACTATTATGCTAAGTCAACATGACTACCACCGGTTCTTACAAAATAGCAAGGTATATTTCAAAAACTATTTGTCCTATCAAAATAAACTAAACACTATTTTATAGGTAAATTAATTATCTTTGTCCTAAGTCCTGACAGCTTTTTTCCTAGCTCTAATACTTCTTCTTGAAATTACAAAAAACATTTACGGATTTTACAAGGGTTTCTTTTTTTATGCAAGTTAGACAGCAATATTTCCGAAACTATTCTGTTCTGTCAAAATAAACTAAAAACTGTTTTGGAGGTAATTTAATGAAGTTCATTTTTGCTTCTGATATTTTTTTTCCTAGTTCTAATAGTTTCTGTGAAAATTACAAAATATATACAAGGTTTTAGAAAAAAAAAATTTTTCATGTAATAAAGGTAGTCATATTTTTCGAACTATTGGTCCTATCTAAATAAACCATAACATTTTTCTGTAGGTAATTTAATGAAATTAATTGGTCTTCGAAGGATTTTTCCTAGCTCTAATAGTTTTTGTGCAAATTGCAAATAACACAGGATTCTAACAATTTTTTTATTTTTCTTCGTATACAATACGTGGATATATATGCGAAATTATTAGTCCTATCTTTATGAACTAAATATTTTTTTGTAGGTCATTAAATGGTGTTTATTTTTACTTTTGACAGTTTTTGCCTAACTCTAATAGTTTTCTAGAAATTACAGAATACATATAAAATGTTGAAAATTGGCTAATTTTACTGAGCTGCGATTTTTAGTCAACTTTAACGCACCATAGCTTGTAAACTATAACTCCTATCATAATAAATACGCACCATAGCTTGTAAACTATAACTCCTATCATAATAAATGTTATAAACTTATTTGTAGGTAATTTATTAAGGAACAATGTTCTCTTTGACGGTTTTGTCCTAGCTTGTATAGTTTTCTTGAAAATCTAGGAAATCTGCAAAATGGCACACTTTTCAAGGTGGGGAGGGGGGAAGCCACCACCGGAGGGGGGGGGGAGAGTTGTGTTTTTTAATGTACTCACTCATAGGTATAAAACCACAGTGGTTTCAAAAAATTATAAATTTTGCCGCGAAAAAATCTAAAATGAATGGACTATATATAACCCAGCTGGTTCCGTTTATCCCAGGAATAAAGTTGAAATGTTGACAGAATTACACAAATTCTGTCAAAGTAGCAGCTAACTCTGGGTTAAGATGGATAACCCGGCGTTTTCTGTAATGGCGCCTTCGATAATAGAGATTGTGTAATATAGAATAAGCCATGAGGCCTTCACTGGCTTTTGTTTGTTTTTTATTTAATGCAGTTTTTTTTAGTTTATAGATTATGTAAACTCGGATTTTTAATTGCGTGGAATTCTGACGTTTGTGACGTTCAGTTGTGACAAACATTTTTCTATGCCTTTTTTATTTCAAGACTCAGGTTTTTTAAGGTTAAAAATTACTGTATGAAGCAAATTGATCACATGCACCTATTACCTGAAATACATAGTTTATCATTTGTCACAAGCAAAATCCAAATAAGTAGGTACTTATTACTGACTAAAGACTGAATTAGTCCTTTATTAGAATTAATAACTTTGCTAAGAAAGGATAAAAGATAAAAGAAAGAAACAACAACCAATAATAATAAAGTTTATCCATACTTACTAATATTACAAACTAGATTCCGCGTGGATTAAGGATTTTTGATTCCCACTGGAACTTCTTAATTTTCCGGGATAGTGCCTATGCCCTTCCCCGGGATACAACCTACCTCTATACTAAATTTCGTCAAAATCGGTTGAAAAGATGAGCCGGGAAAGCGTAGCAGACAGATAGACAGACACACTTTCGCATTGATAAAATATTAGTATGGAAGTATGGATCCTTTTTGAAGGCAATGAACACAACTTATTCCACGCGGACGAAGCCGCGAGCATCAGCTAGTTAATAATTAAGTATTGTAGGGTAGAAGAAAAAGAAACGCCAATGACAATAACTTGTATGTATTGTACGGCTATCGATCTCCTAGCTTATAATAAGTAACGGAATCTAGCTAAATCCTAGGTTCCCTAGCTTTAGACGTGAGAATCGACTGCAGCGGCTTCTGATAGTATGGTCGCTAACTAGCAAATTGAGTTAATATCTTCGTCACGCTCGGGCTTATATAGGGCTCCGCCGCTTTGTTATTCGCAGAGACACGTTGGTCGAAGCGCTAAGAGCGAGAAGTTTAGTCGATTAAGCAGGAAAGTATTCGAGGCCGAGCCACGCGTGCAATGCTTGTTACAGTATTTAATAAAATCATCATGATCATCGTTGTCGTCGTCATCCTCATCGTCCACAGACACTGTCAATCAAATGGGTAATACGACATATTCTTTAATTACATGTTCTATGCACTCTAGCCATTTGTTTGAGGTGACGTTAGCTCCCTCAACCAAAAGCTCTTTCACTTCCACCATTTTGTTTTTTGCAACATCCAAATTGCAATTCAAGTTTGAGCCCAAATCAACTCAATTGGATTGAGCTCACAATGGTAAGGGGGTGATTGGAGTACCAACAGTAATCCCTTGTTCTGCTGCCAACTCGTCCACGACATTTCTATTACATTATTTTATGCTTTTCTTTGATATGCCATATTTATCCACTTTAATTTATTTATCCACCTTAGGCTGCATCACCACTTGCAAGCAAGTCTGATTGCAGCCAAGCGCTAGCCAATATATATTTTTAAAAAAAAATTACCTGCAACTACAAATTGACTTAAAACTTAATCAACATAAAAGTATCGAAAACAATAATTTCTAATTTTCAGTTAAAAAGGTTTGTTACTCATGCTGGTGTTACCAGTTGTTTTGATTTGTTCTCCCACATTAAGTCATAAGTCATAAAGTCATAAATATTTATTCAATTTAGGTGTTCAATAATAAGTGTTTCAATATTGATATTTAATAACATTTAACAGATCAGATCGGGCATCAGCTAGTAAAATATAAAAATTAGTAAAGAAGGGTAAATGAACGCAATTTGTATGTTACTGAAAGCATACTTGATACATTTATTTATATTAATTATATAATTTATATTCATCAAAATACATTACATAGTCATGGAAACATAAACAAGTGTTACCATGGAAACATAAAGTCAATAACGTAACGGAGAAAGTTTGATTTTACCCCCCATTTTTCATACCCCGGGCTTATATATGAAAATCGATTCTAAAGGAGGTAAACTCAAAAAAAAGTTCTTTTTAAAAAAAAGTTTTTTTTAAGGCGTCTGTCGGCCGTCATCCTGATGATCATATCATTCGACTTTCAGCTTGAATGTTCAAATGTGCTGTTGTTGCTACTTGCTATTGTCACTACGAAAAGTTGAACGAATACCAACAACCGGCTGGAAAAAGATTGATATTCAGGCATGGTTAACGTCAAAGAATTTAAATTATGATGAAACTATGTTGGAGGTAAACTTATTGGACATAGTTAGCAAAGAAAAGCATAAATATAATAAGTATGTTGTGGACTAGATGACAGCGGAACGAGGGATCACTGTGCTCCGATTACCCCCTTACCATTGAGAGCTCAATCCGATTGAGTTGGCTTGGGCTCAAGCCAAGGGGCATGTGGCAAAAAACAATAAAACTTATAAAATGGTGAAAGTGAAAGAGCTTTTGGTCGAGGGAGTGAACAATGTCACCCCAAACAAATGGCTAGAGTGCATAGCACATATTATTAAAAAAGAGTACAAACTATGCCGTTTTGACCATTTGATTGACAGTGTCTGTGACACTTTCATTATAAATGTCAGTGACGATGACGAGGATGATGATTATTTTAATAATTCATTATAAAGTACCTACTGTAAAATGTTTACTGTTATTAGTTGTTGGATTTTTCTTTATCCTTTCATAGCAAAATTGTTCTTTCTAATTACTTTAAGACTCTTTCAGTCGTCAGTCGGTAATAAGTGTTTAATTTCTGCTAATGCATGTAATTACATGTGTGCACATTAAGTATGCAAATATAAAATGTTTGTAACGTGTGTCACTTGAAATTAAAATAGTGCTCTATTAATTATGTAATTAACAATTTAATGTAAACTAACACTGTTATAAATTTAATCTTTAGAATCCATAGCATTACTTATATTTTATTAGAATTTGTTACCCTTTTTTTGGGGAAAATGTTTTAACCAAGAAATGTCATGAAACGTCAGAATTCCACGCAATTAAAAATCAGAGTTTAGAACAGAATTAGCCTCAATCTGAAAATTTTAATTAGTACTTCAGGAAATTTGAGTTGTGTGTGTGCAGGAAGTACCTACTTAGGTATTAACATATCTAATCAATGTTACAACTTGTAATATGATTGCTAAAGCTCATATTTTATGCCATTCCAATGTGTTTTTTCCGAAAATATGGTAATGAAAATATTATAGATAATATAATTTCGTGTTATGTATTTTTATACCTAAAAAAATAGTTTACTTATTTATTTTTTAAATTTACATCAGTTGTTACTTGTATGGAAACGTACCCAGTTTAATTTGTACATTAAAAAAAATTCTTCCTTTTTTGTAAGAATTAAACATACTTCACTCAATATGTATTTTTTTTATACCAGCCAATAGTTTTAAATTGTTTGTGTATTGCATATACCAGATAAGCAAATAAATATCAGGGTTTTTGGTTCATTATTCATACAATGTTGCAGTGTACTTGGTTTAACACTAACAGAAATAGTGTACACAGTCACAGTCTGAAAATGTTTACCAGTTTTCAAAAGTTGTTTACATGTTCACCAGGACCCATGGTCCCATGGGTAAACTCCTTAGGAGTTAAGGTGTCAAAAATCCTTTCTGCTGATGATAGCTTAATAGATATTCATACTATTTAAGTTAGAAATCAAACCAAAAAACAATTGTGTAAATTACTATTTTATTTTTTATCCCTACACAATATCCTTACTTAAAATTAAAAATATACAATAGTCAAAAATAGTAATGGAATGATTGGCCTACAAATTTTCATTTTGAATTGTGTGATAAGTGTAATGATTTGGTCCTAAACAAAAATCCTAAGCTAGAGGTATTTTCACGGATATTTTTGGTAGCCTAGCGTTATGTACTCTAGATTATTATCACTACTTTGTGCCACCATAGCCTCGGTTGTGGTCACCGGATCGGACATAGGTTCGATTACCGGTTTCGTCGCCGATGTTGACAGCGGCGCATTATCATCTGAACCCATACTGTCTTCTGCTGCTAACCTGACATTTAACTCTTCTTTTTTTGATATTTCGTCTTTTTTTCTTCTATTTCTGTAAATAGTATCTATAATGTAGCCTGTACATTAAAACTTGTGTGAAGCAATCTAAATTTTCAAACACCATAATTTTATCTGTGAGGATGGCTTTACGATAATGATCATCAATACTAATATTATAAATGCGAAAGTTTGGATGGATGTGTGTTACTCAATCACGCCAGAACGGCCGGACGGATCTGGATGAAATTTGGCACAGAGATAGATTATAGTCTGGAATAACACAGGCTACTTTTTATCCCGAAAAATTAAAGAGTTCCCGTGGGAACTAAAAAAATCCTCAATCCATGCGGACGAAGTCGCGGGCATCAGTTAGTAACATTATAAAAAAACTTACATTTTACAAGTAAGTAGTTAAAAGCTTTACCTTTTTGGGTAAGGTTGCATAAGATGGTAGGTCTTATAATGCAGTTTCATACTGTTGTTCTGCGTAAACCGCTTGTCACACAATGTGCAGCCGTACGGTTTCTCTCCAGTATGAGTCTGGAAAGAACAAAACTAATCTGAAAATATGTTACTTAAAATCCATCCAATCCGGGCTTGATCCCCGGCAGGGTCAATTTGGGAATTTATAATTTCAGAAATTATTATTATTATCCATTTATTTCATTTAGGTCCATATTGTTTACATTTTTAAATATTTAACTGTGAAAATAAAAATAAAAAAACATTTAAAAATATAAAAAATAGTGTTCCACCGGTCTCGGGAACAGGGTCCAAGAAACCGGCGGTCAGGGCCCCAGAGAGAGGAACCTCCTGACGATGCGAGCCGTGTCCAGGAGTACAGCCTTCTGGATTATTATTATTATTATTGGGAGGCTTCGGCCGTGGCTAGTTACCACCATGCCGGCAAAGACGTGCCGCCAAGCGATTAAGCGTTCCGGTACGATGCCGTGTAGAAACTGAATAATCATAATAATCATAATCATTTTTATTTTCCAAGAATATGGTACATGCAACACATAATTACATAGATGTTAAGGCGCCAGCGGAGGGCTAATTGCTCATACAAACGTAATACCAAAATAATTAGTAATTCGAGCATATTTCCTCCATATTATGCGATGATTAAGATTGAACTTGTATTTATCTAGGTCCCTGGATAATTATTTTTCCAAAATACTTTCCCAAAATTAAATGTAAGCACATTGCGTTTTGCATGTTTTTGCGACATAAAGGACATGTTTTCTCCTTATTTGTTTTATATTAAAACCAGCGATATCTCACGTACCTACTAATTGATCAGGAACATAGCCTATATTGTCAAGTTACAGAATAACAACACGAAGTTAAAAACACAACAATTTTTCATTCATCATTTTTGGTATTCACGGAACAAGACTAAATGTATAACAAATTCTGTACGCTCATATTGCTATCGCGCTTGCACGCGATCATGTGTCTTCAGCCAAATAGGGATAGCAATATACCGGCAAATTTAAATTTGCGGTTCGAGTAGAAGTTGCGAGCGGCGGTCGCCGGTCCCTTAAAATCAAAACTATTTTCCACATATTCTGAATGGGGGTATGGGTTTAGTATAACTGGCATGCCCCTAGCAGGTTAGCCCGCTACCATCTCAGACTGCATCATCACTTACCATGAGGATAAAAAAAAAGCAATATTATAAATGCGAAGTGTGTCTGTCTGTCTGTCTGCTACGCTTTCACGGCCCATCTGTTCAACCGATTTTGATGAAATTTGGTACAGGTCCCGGGAAAGGACATAGGCTACATTAGAGTTCCCGCGGGAAATCGCGGGGAGTCGCGGGAATCATCTAGTGCGTAATATACCGGTAATAGCAAAAGGTTGTAGAAAATATGGAGCATCCAATTTGTGCGACAAAACAATATCGCAAATCTTAGTTAATTCACTGAATCCCGCTTGCACACTGCTAGCGGAACTATCCGGCCCAGCATAGTGTGCTACAGAAATTAAATACAAGCGATTTCGACAGATTTTTGGGCTGCGACCTGCTATTCTAGCGCACATAATATAACGATTCGAAATTATTTCTGTCCAATCATTATTTTACTTTTGGCAGCTCGAGCCAATGATGTTCAAATGTGTTACTGATTCGATTTTTTATAACAATCGACTTTCTTTACGAAGAAGTTTCAATCGATTTGACACATTGATATTTTTTTGCTCAACATTATTATAATTTTATAAACATACCCCGGCGTTTAAGTGACTATATTGTATGTATTAAAATAAATCATTCATGTAAAGCAGTACAGTAAATGTACATTTAATAATTTGGCTACACCAATCAGGCAGGTCATAGAAACCAATTATCGCCAAAGATGTGTGGTGCTAATAAAGGACTATCAAGAAAGCTTTAGTGTTGAAACTCCGTGACTATTTTGAAAAGGAAAGTCGTACTTGTAATAACTAGACGAGTATTCAGTACCTATACGAGTTACAAAATATCGGATAACTAAAAGGGCACGTCGCTTCACTATCGTAAAAAACGATAATGGTAAAGGGAGTATTGCATTTTATTGTCAACTAGCTGATGCCTGCGACTTCGTCCGCGTGGTAGTTTTTTTGATCCCGCGGGAACTCCTTAATTTTACGGGATAAAAAGTAGCCTATGTCACTCTCCAGGTCCTCAACTATACCCATGCCAAAAATCACGTCGCTGTTGCTCCGTTGCAGCGTGATTGAAGGACAAACCAATATACAAAAACACTTCGCATTTATAATATTAGTATGATGATGGTTGCGTGTCGATAATTAGGAAACTTCACAGGCGTGCTTATGTCAAAAGTAAATTAAATGGTTGGACGGAATATAATGGGGTTAGGGTTATTTTTAAGTCAACAAGCTATCAATGCAACTCACTACCGAGTGTCGCTTGAGGCCAACGCTGGAGTGGAACTGTTTGCCGCAAGTGTCGCACGGGTGCAGGCGCTCGCGGGTGTGCATGTTCTGATGCGCCGTCACACTGCCGGGCTGGAACATTATTGTTTTTCAACGTTGTTTTTCAATACAGTTGCTCGAAAAATGCACTTAACTACATAGGCAGTAAACGGGAATTTTTGTAGGTCCACTTTACTTCTAAATAAAAAGTTTTCTTGCAAGCAGGTTCTCAATGATATTGACTTTGTACCTAGGTCGAAAACTTAAAAAAGTAAAGGCTGAATAGTCCAGGCTGGAAGTTAATATAACCTAGAGCCATGAAGCCAATTAAAACCAAAAACACGCCGTAGATACTAAATCTTTAATTTGTGCGCGCTATTTTTAAAAGTTGTATTTCGTTTTTTATATAAATTATTAAATAATATGAGTGGTTTAAGTGATTTGGAATACTACAATTAATCCAAAAATTAGGTATTTTAGATGTGAGAAAAAAATCGCGCTATTAATTGCCTCCAATAATCTCGAAATAAATATGGACGTGAGCAACCATATTCTAGTGAGTACCTAATACCTACCTAGTTACTCGAGTTTTATTAATTTAAAGTTCCCTCACAATTAATGTATAAAAAATATTGTGTGATACACGGGCGTTAAGGTTTTAAAAAACTCGTGACGATGATCAGACCTCGTTTTCGTTTTGAACAAGCTTTTATTATTTTAATGTTAAGCACCCACGGAGCGCTCTCAATGACTTTTGCGTTATCTATATAACGATTTGACTTTATGAGGTGTTCACACAGCGCCAGGGAGGACGTAAATAGGTAGTAATATTATATGAACTAACCGCCAGTGAAGCTCCACAGATCTCGCATATGTGTCTCTCGTTGGGCGCAAAGAACGACGTACCAGGATGGTCCGTGAGGTGGTGCTTCATACATGACGCTTGCGTCTCGAAGTGTTTCCCACACTAAGGATAAACGAGCAAACTGACATTAAAACTTTTCGTCCCAACTGATAGACGACGGTTTTCACATGGATGGAGTAGATGTATTCTGTGAACTGCATTAAGATTTCCACACAAAACTAGAAAAAAAACAATAAATTTTGGGGGTCCCCATACTTAGAACTGAAACTCAAAAAATTTTTTTTCATCAAACCCATACGTGTGGGGTATCTATGGATAGGTCTTCAAAAATGATATTGAGGTTTCTAATATCATTTTTTTCTAAACTGAATAGTTTGCGCGAGAGACACTTCCAAAGTGGTAAAATGTGTGTCTCCCCCCCTGTAACTTCTAAAATAAGAGAATGATAAAACTAAAAAAAATATATGATGTACATTATCATGCAAACTTCCACCGAAAATTGGTTTGAACGAGATCTAGTAAGTAGTTTTTTTTAATAATTTAAAACTTACTACAGGTTTGTACGGAACCCTCGGTGCGCGAGTCCGATTCGCACTTGGCTGGTTTTTTAAAAAAATTTTTTTTTTTGTGGAAATCAGCTTGACCTGCGTCATAGGCCTCCTCCAGAGCCTTTCAGATCTTCCTCTCCTGTGTTTTTCGGCGTCATGTAGCACCAGCCACCACTCTTAAATCATCCTCCCATCTTTTCCTTTGCCTTTCTTTACACATTTTCCTTCATAGTTAGGGGTCGTCAAACTATGCGCTTTCCGGTGCGAGACAGCCATTCAAGCACCATGGGACCCCAACACCTATCGGTTCTTCGAACTATTTGCCCCGGCCATGACCTCTTTAGCTCAGCGACTCTTTGAATTACCTGAAAACTTTATTACACTAAACATAAAAAGCAGCATAAACTGTTATTTTCTCTAATTTTTAACTTATGGGCCTATTACACTACGCGGTATTAAGACAGTCTTACTAAGATTTAGCATAGTGTAATAAGAGTTAGCAAGTTAGTCTGTCTAATTAGACCGACCGAGTGGATTCGGCCGCTCTAACTTGCTTGCTTGCTGAATATCGCATGGTGTAATAACGTTTAGCAAGACAACCGTTCAAGTCAGCGCGCAGCAGCCGCAGCGTGAAGACGTCCGTGTTTTATGCTATGCCTGTGCCCCGTGCACAATGGCTTGTTCAAAAGAAAAGGAAGTTCTTTTGTAGATAGCCCGGCATGTTTCTGGTATAATTGACGATAAAAGAGGTTGAGATATCAAAGAGCTAAACCTAAGGTCTTGGTAGGAGTTTCCCGTTGCCAGGAATCTTAACGTAACTACCAATCTTTTTTTTGCACTGACACTTTGTCTAAGAAGCGTATCTTGCTTTTGAATTTATGGAGTAACTAATTTTAAAAATTTAAGTAATTTCAACAGATGTTCAAAGTCAGCAACTCCTACTCTAAGGTACTTTCTTAAGTCAGATGGTTCCAAAACACTCAGTATTTGCATATTTGATAATTTTTCCCGTAGAAGTAACCAACCCAAGTAACCAACTTCACCCATATTCTTCTTTTATTTTTTTCAAATGTATTCAAACTAATACTCGGGCTATGAGCTACGGCGATTTTCTGGTGCTTCGATAGTTTTCCCATGACTCTCACGACAACCGTCACCGGCGACGTACGCCTTGCAAATGAGTTAGCATGCGATATTCAGCACAATGTAATAGCGAGCTTGTCTAATTAGACTTTAAGACAGTCTTAGTAAGACTGTCTTAATACCGCGTAGTGTAATAGGCCTTTTACTTGATGGCAAGTAGTAGGTTTCGTTCTTGCCCTCCGAAGCCTTCTTAACTTTCTCTTTTGTGGTTGGAATATCTCTGCATCAGACTTTCTGAAAATATGTAACAGATCTAATAAGCTGCCTGAGGGTCGATTGCAACTATCTATGGTAATGGCTATCGTTAAATTTGCCCACCAAATATCTCTTAAAGTGAGTGGCATAAGTCAGTACTCTTACATCCATAATTAAGATTTTAAGGTGGCCAATTTTAACGACAAGCGATGCTGCAATCGACCCAATTATTATTAAAATTCTGTATAACTAGTGGTTATACAGAAAAGCGAGGTAAGTATTGTGCATCGAAATCCGAAATGGATTAAATAAACATCCCTATAAATAAATGTTAATTACAGTAAAACTAGAGATTTTGCGGCAACCCGCAATACCAACTTTATTTTTCTCCTTATTGATAACAAGAAGGAATTAAAAAAATATATAGGTACCTATATTAAGAACCATAGACACTGAGCTGTACGCACGTACGAGTACGTGTAAGTAGGTGACGATGGGTAACATTAGCACATTGAAGCATACTTACATTCAACAAAGGATTGCGTGCAAATTATTTCAAAAATCGAACATAAAAAAAATAGATTCTGTGTGGATCGTATTAACATAGCGTAACTATTTATTCATTTCATACAGTGGGTCGACGCTCACACAAATGTGAGACCTGACCGTCATACCATGACAGTTTTAGCAGTCCTAGATGTACGGTACTGCATAAAAGACATTAGAGTAATAGAATTTTGTATCATAAAAATTCTGCTAGTTTCATTCGTTACGCCCCTATCACCCCGCCGCTTTGCTTTGTCTAGACGCCTTCGTTGAACAACTGGTAGGAAAGAAAGTATCATAAAAGACTGTGTCTGTGACAATAGTTTGGGCTGTTGATATTAACCATAGACTATAAATTTTTACTACCCATTTACTACCTATATATTAATAACGCCAGCAATTATTAAAAAAAATACTTTAATCCCTAGACCCTAAATGCTAACTTTAGTCCGCCTACGCTAACTTATAATGACGTCTTTTTAGAGCATGATAGGTGAAAAGATTTTTATAACTTTTTAAGCCATATTCGGCTGAAGGCCATCGGTTTACATATTATATTTAAATTTGAAGTAATTTCGTTCAGTAATTCAGAAGATAAGGCTCTGACGGACGCGCGACGGTCGGACGGACAAGTGCAAATTCACTCAAGTAGACTCAAGAGACCTTCGCTTCGCTCGGTCAAAAATATTTTGAAATAATAATAATTTACTTACTCTTCTTTTAACCTGCTCGTAATCTGAAAATAATTACAAAGTAATTATTAATAACAAAGAAATCCTTGGGGTTTAAAAGCAAAATATGATTAGTTAGTTATAATTAAGTTGTGGCGGTTAACTAAGAGTTGAATTAATTTTTTTGAAAATAAAGGCATCCTTTAATTTTCCGGGATAAAATGTAGCCTATGTGTTAATTCAAGTTATAAGCTATCTATATTCCAAGTTTCAGCCAAATCAGTTTAGTCGTTGTGGCATTGAACAAAAATCCAGGCATGAAACAACTTTAAAATTAATGATAATATTACAGCAGGAAGTAAGATATTAGTAAGATGTTTTAGTCCAAGGACAGATTGAGAGTCGAGATCGATATGGAGAAATAAGAAAATAATAACCTTTGCTTTCAACAATTTGCCCAATATTTTTCGTGGTTTCGGATCTTCAGGGTTTTTGGCTACGCTGAAACAAACAAATTTTTATGAGTTATATGTATATAGCAATATAAGCATTGAATAATACTTCATCATGAGGGTGACTAGCACCACAGAATAATATAATAGTACTGACGTACTAGCACTACAAATAAATAATCACAGAAACCTTATTAGCGAGACGCACTTTGCCTGACGCTTTAGACGTTCTCTAGTTAAGTTTTACAGTCGTATCATTTTTCAGGATCTTATCTAAACTTAATATTATAAAGAGGAAAGATTTGAATATTTGATGGATAAACTAAAAACTACTTAACCGATTTTAAAAACTCTATCACCTATAGAAAGCTACATCAGTATATACAACGTCCTATCGGCCGCGCAAAGCGCGTGTCTCGCGTTTCAGCGAAAAGTTACATGTTTACCTTTTTTAAGTTAGGGAAAAGAGACTATAGCCACCGTCTATGGAGATACGTTCTTTCCTACTAGTCGTTCGACGGAGATGACTAGACAGAGCACCGCAGACCGCTGCAGAGAGGTGACAAAGACGTGACGGGGGAGAGTATTTCCAAGCTGGCAGAATTTTCAGCTCTGTACAGGTGTTCTTGGAGAAGTATACAAACTACCAATGACTGTATTAACTGGTAATGAATGACTCGTTGATCTAGCCGTTAGCATGTTCGACTGCGGCCGACGAGGCCTCGGTTTCGAGTCTCGGGTCGGGTCTTAACAAGTATTGGGGTTTTCTGACAAAAAATTATCAGTACTAGCTGGAGTTAGGAAGTGGTGTTACACCCCCGTGCCTCGGAGAGCACGTACAGCCGATACTGCGCCTGATCTCTATCTGGCTATCTGGTCGTGTCGGATTTTCCCATCGGGCTATGAGAGCAAAGGAACAGAGTGCACCTGTGCACACACTTGTACACTATAATAATATCTCCCGCGTAGATGGATCTCTCTGGAGTTAGGCCGCTTGGGCGAAAATCGGTCGGGAGGACATTTTCATTATAACTCTAATGTAGGTATATGGTAGCCGGGTTTGTGTTTTGTAGGGGCGTTGATCTGCTGTAGGTATGAATATTCATTTCATCTCATATCTTGTTGTACCCATATTCTTCCTTCACAACCTTTCTCACTGCCAAGGGTCACTGGTAGATATCTCTTATAGAGATAAGTGTTTCCTTGTCCACTATGTTTCTGTTTTTCTACATCAAATAAATATTATAAATGCGAAAGTTTGGATGGATGTAGGTATGGATGTTTGTTACTCAATCACACCCCAACGTCTGAACGGATCTGGATGAAATTTTGCACAGAAATAGATTATAGTCTGGAATAACACATAGGCTACTTTTTATCCTGGAAAATTAAGAAGTTCCCGCGGGAACCGAAAAACCTCGATCCACGCTGACGAATTCGCGGGTATCAGCTAGTATTGTACAACTTTTTGGTACAAAAAAAAAAAATATACATATATATTTATACTGACGCTGTGCTACAGATAAGTACTTTTCTTTACGACGACCTCTCTGGCGCAGTGTTGAGCGCTGTTGTCTTAACGTGCGGAGGTCCCGGGTTCGATCCCCGGCAGGTTCTATTTGTTAATTTTTAATTTCTGAATTTTCCCTGGTCTGGCCTGGAGGCTTCGGCCGTGGCAAGTTACCACCCTACCGGCAAAGACGTGCCGCTAAGCAATTTAGCGTTCCCGTACGATGCCGTATAGAAACCGACTAGGGGTATGGCTTTAATATAACTGCCATGCCCCTAACAGGTTAGCCTACTACCATCTTAGACTGCATCGTCACTTACCATCAGGTGAGATCACAGTCAAGGGCTAACTTGTAGTGGATTAAAAAAAACTTACTCATCCCCCACAGAATGCATCGCCGAATGGAATACGTGTTCATCGTAAGCCTTCCTGGTCTCGAAGCGAATGTCGCATCGCGAGCAATACGTGTCGACTTCTTCATCGTCTTCCGGACTTTCCTGCAAAATAAACATATTTTCATGTCCATAGTGCAACCAATGCATTGTTGACAGTTCGTAATCAGACGATCGAGGTAACTTTGAAGTGACGAACAATATACTGCAAACATGTTTCATAGTTTATTTACAGGACTGACACAAATTAAATTGAAAATTATATTGTGGTTCACCACCCCTAAAATAAACTAAAATGATAGGACTGATGAATAAAGGACTGCATTAGATTTAGTCCTAGGCAATTTCGTTTAGGTTTGCGATCACGTACAACCGCATTAGTCAAATTATGATGTCCACTTACAATAAACTTCAGTTTATCGCGAAATTCGATGTACACTAATCAAGAAAACATATTTAGCTTAAACACAGAAGCGTTTGTTTAGCGAAACGAAACGTAGGATTCTTGTTATTCATATTGGAGATGTCTCTCAACAAGTTCAAAGTTTTTGTAAAACGGAAACTAATTGAAAAGTCATATTATAGTGTAAAGGATTATTTGAATGACAGGCAGCCATGGGTATGAATTGTTCCAGCCGCTAATTATGTTATATTATAAATATAATTTAGTTATTTACTATATTTGTGAGATGGTGATAATAATAAAAAAACCCTGCTGAGTTTGTTGTGGGCTCTTCTCAGACCAGGGCGCGTTTTGAACCCTCGTAGTTTTAGTCTTAAGATACCGTTGTTAATTATCACCATCAATTCTTTATTCTTTATAAACATGACGTTCAGAAGGTGTACTTTGTAGGTACCAATTTTGAATAAAAATGATTTGATTTGATTTGTTACGTTGGGCATCACGGCGGCGACGACCGACGACAGTCAGTTTTATGTTTTGTAGCAAGCGTAAGGTTACATCATGAATGAGGAAAAGTTAAAACTTCTTATTACTGCACGCCAGTATGGCTAGCATGCGCACTACGAGTAAAATTATGTCTACCCGTTATCTCTCTCTGTCTACCGAAGCTAACATGGTTACTTATCTCGTTACGTCAAAAGTAGAGATAAATGTAATATTTCTTATCTGTGGTATTTTTCTCTACGAACCTTTACATGTCGACTATTTTTAGGGTTCCGTACCCAAAGGGTAAAAACGGGACCCTATTACTAAGACTCCGCTGTCTGTCTGTCTGTCTGTCTGTCTGTCTGTCTGTCTCCAGGCTGTATCTCATAAACCGTGATAGCTAGAAAGCTGAAATTTTCACAAATGATGTATTTCCGTTGCCGCTATAACAACAAATACTAAAAATTAAAAAAATATAATTATTAAGGGGGGTCCCCATACAATAAACGTGTTTTTTTCGTATTTTTTTGCTCAATATTAAAAACGGTAACAGGTAGACGGTTCAAATTTTCACAGAATATTAACTTGTATATTACCTTTCAAAATAAATAATTAAATATCAATAAAGTAAATATTAAAGGGGGGCTCCCATACAACAAACGTAATTTTTATTTTTAATACGTCATAAATCGTAAAACTTACTACAGGTTTGTACGGAACCCTCGGTGCGCGAGTCCGACTCGCACTTGGCCGGTTTTTTTTCTTGTAATATACCGCATTTTGTGCATGTTAAGGTAAATAAAAAATTTGCCGGCAACGACAACATCTCTCTCTCTCGTCGCGAGATAATCTCGTTGTGCGCATGCTAAGCACACAGGTTTCATACATAGCCTATCAATGAATAGCGCGCAACGCGCCGCCTCTCCGAAGAGAACTAAAATACACGTAGTTGGAGCCAATCAAATAGTCGTCTCTGAGCTGAGGTGCAAGTGCTCGTTTGCGCAGTTGTCACACTAGGTATTTGACGACCTCCCTGGCGCAGTGTTGACTAAGTTGAATAGTTATTTCTAACTGATTATTAAATAGAGGGTATTCCAAAACACCTAATAACCATTTTAAAATATAGACTTTAAAAAAAAGTTCGTTGAAATTTTATGACGTCACAACTGTGAATTTCTACAACTCCATACTAGAACTTAGAAGTGCGTTTTTAAGTCTGATAAAGAGTTGCTGATTTGATTGAGCTGTCATCATTCCTATTAAAGCTAAAGTTTTAGAAATTAAAAATCACTCACTACTTCATTTTCCTCTTCGTCATTATCGTCATCAAAGCAGTGTTTGACTCGTTTATGAAGACGCAAGCCCATTTCGCTGACGAATGACGACCCGCAATGCGTACATATATGATCGCTCCTATGAGTACGTAGGTGGGTATAGTACGTCGAGGAGTGCCTGAAAATAAACTGCCATATTTAGGGCGAAAACACTACGGACATTCGTTTCCAAGGGCCCAAGGGCCGCTTGCACAAGGGCATGTAAACTGATGTAGTTAAATTTTGTAATGCTGTCCCTTTTTGGCAAATACATATTGTAATTGCCAAAAACGGACAGCAATAAATTATTTAACTAAATCAATTTAGGAGTCGTTGTGCAAGTGGGCCTAAATTTAACTTAACAATACTCTTAAGGGCAACTACGTTACATAATACTTATTGAAAAACTTTCTTTTACTCTTCTACAGCTTTAAAAAAAAACTTACCTAATAACAAAAAAAACTTTTTGCAGTCCACTCCAGACACTCTTAAACTCTGTTTTGAAAAGGCAGTAGTCGATCGATAACCGGTCCACCGACCGTCCAAAATACCTTACCTACCTTGTCTTATAGCAGCCCATTTTAAAATTCTTATTGATTCTGTTGTACACAATCTCTAAAGTAAACTAAAGTGACAGCATTAAAAATATTGTTAACCCTTTCATAGTACTCTCAGATAGAATTAACTCTGTCATACGACATGTATGGTAACCCTGTATACAACATGTATGGTTTTTTTTTGTTTCTTACCTAAATTCTTCATTACAATGTACACATTTCTTTGTAAAACCACTATGATAAATGTCGTGTAGCAATGCCGTATTTCTGAAAAATAAAATAAAATAGAATGCAAAATATGTTTAACATCTTGAGAATTTTTGAATGATCGACTAGACTTTTAAAGCTGGGTATCCACTGTGTTGGTCAACCTGTAGCGAAAATGCACGTCCCTTGTGGCTGTGCAGATCACGTTCCCTAACCCTGGCTCCACATGTTGGAACTAACGTTGGCCCCAATGCTACTCGTTTGATCGGAAATTACTTAGTGCCACAATTCCCATGCAGTGTTAGCACAGAATAGGTAATAGTTAGTTGTATGGTCGATGGTAATAGTAGTGTTAAGACCAATGCTAATTTTTCGATCCACGCGTTGCCGTATACTTTAGCCCGCTCCCATCTAAGACTGCATTATTTTACCACCCGCAGGTATGATCGCAATTAAGGGCTAAATGAAATGTATTTATTGTGAGAATATGGAATGATACAAGATGTTTATACTTAAAATTAAAACCGCATATTCCGTCAGCTAACCCTGACGTACATTAATTCTAATAACAGGAAGTAGAATAAAATAAATAAAATCAACTTACTCAAGAGTACAGATTAATCCACACCGTAGACACTCGTACCTATTGTAGTGTTGGCGCATATGTTTCTTGAGTTGGTAATTCCGTTTGAACCGCATTCGACAGAAACGACACTCAATAGAGCCAGACTGTGAGGAGAGAAACAATTTTGCCAGCTCCAAAATAAGAGTAAAGAATAATAATTCCAATTTAGAACCAACTACTTTGGTTTTGGTAAAAAGAACTTCCCGAAATGGAAGCTAGTACTTACATCAAAAACAACGTAATTTAGGCAGATCTATGCTCTTTTTCGCATTTCTAATAATCTCTTTGTATCCTTTTCAAGGTCAATATTTGTCACCAATTTTGGCGAAATCTGGTACATATAGGTCTGGTACATCCTGGGATTATTATCAGTACAATTTAAAATATCCATGATAGTTGATTCAAAAATGTTGTAAAAGTTTATTTGCGTATAATAACTTGTTAAAATAGCTCTAAGTAATACAAATAGTAAATCAGAGCCTTGAGATACAAGTCATAAACTTGTACAAATCTATCAAACCCAGATTGTAATCAGAAGTGCTTTATAGTTTACCTTATTATGCCTCAGTTTTCGGTGTCTTTTCAACATGTCTTCCTTAGAGAATCCTTTGAAACAATCCGTGCATTTGTGCGCCGCAATTATATATTTCTCACTTTCAGCTTTTTTTCTGAATTCCTTAAACATAATATAATTTTATTCAAAGGTTCATCAATCATCTATTAAACGATTAAATTGCAATTACGCAAATACAGCTATATTATTTAGTAGAGTCGTAGTACCTTTAAAGCTTCGTCTTCCGATAGTTTCTTTTTTCCCCAATATTTGATGTTAAGTAGCTTACTCCGTTTAAAAGTATATTTATCTTTGTCTTTATCATCAAAATCGTCTTCCACGATGTCTATGTCTGTTTTGTAGGGCTCGTTATTTATTTCACCAATTTTTCCCTGAACGATCCGAGATTTTTGTTCCGAATCTGTCTCAGGATCAGAAGCTAGATATACATCATCTTCCCGATCTTCGACAGGTAAATCGAAGAATTCTATATTTTCTACCTTTGTTTGGTCATACTGTGCTTGCTCTTCTTTAATCGGAAGATGATCTTCCGTTGAGTATACTTTCAGTGTATATTTCAGATTCAGTTTCGCAAGTGGTGACTGGAGTTTGGTTCTGTCTAACTTATAAATGGCTTCGTATGAAATCTAAAAGTTTATCGCTACAGTGAATGAGAAATAATTTAAACAATATTTGGAATTATTTAAAAAGAAATATAATTTAGATATTATGTAAAGAGTACCTATTTCAGATTCAGTTTCGCAAGTGGTGACTGGAGTTTGGTTCTGTCTAACTTATAAATGGCTTCGAAATCTAAAAGTTTATCACTATTGTAAATGAGAAATAATCTAAACAATATTTGGAATTATTAAAAAAATATATAATTTAGATAAATAAAACTAATAAAATTGATTAAAATATTGAATTTATTAGATATAACATGGGAAATACATTTAGAGGTACATAGTATCCAATCTGATACAATGTTTTACATAATTAATTAAATTTTGATACATTATTTATTCATGACTAGACTTGACTAGAAAGGGTAATGAGACAAATTTACTATTCTTGATTACACAAGCTTAAATCGCTTTCATATTGTTCATTTGCAATATGTTTAGAAATTACATATCTAAACCTCATTTGAGATACATCTAAAGTTTTCATCAAAAATTGCTGACAAACTTTGATATCTTCTCCATTGTGTGTTATATAATAATCATAAGAAATATTCTTTGCACATGTAGTTCCTTGTCGGCGTCGGATCTTTTTTGGTCTTATACACGAGAGCAACCAGTCTTGTTGCTCTGTTTTGCGCATTTTCCAATAACGTTCATGAATGATCAATCTGTCTACTTCTGTTAATCTAACTGAACATTCATTGCCACATTTTTTGTGACAAGGACTGGGTTGGACTTGTTTACTGAAAGGCTGTTTTCTGCGAATTTTAATGGGCTTTTTCTTAATTGGTCCTACAACGCGTTCTTGTTCCACTTGTAATTGATTCAAAGAATCTTCAGTGTCTATGTTTCCTATATCAGTATCAGGAATAGTTTCGAAATATTCTTGAGATGTAGTAGCCAACACGCTATGAATATTTGGCGTTACTTGATTTTTTGACGTAATTCTCACTTTCTTATCTAAATTTATATTTATTGAGCATGATACAGCTTGTAGTTTTCGTTTTGAATCGAATGTAGGATTCGATTCAAATGCTTCAGAATCATCATTAAATATTGGTGTCGCTTCGTTCATTAGTAATACTTCAGCATTGTTGTGGGATAATTGTAAGTTATTCTCGGCTGTGTTCAAAGTACTTGTAATACTTTCTGAAAATGCTGGAGATTTTCGTACTGAATCATGGCAATCGTTTGTTGACAGTTTTTCTTTTTTTTCGACCGTATTATCAGCGTTATTTTTCTTTGTAAGACCTAAACCTGTCGCAATATTATATTCTATGACAGGTTCCTCAGATGAGTTAGGTAAATCACTATTCGAAACTAGATTAGCATCCATATCAATGTTCGGTGAGAGATCTAAATCGCTTTCTATAAATTCTATATTGGAATCATCAAATGCTTGAGATATACTAGGCAAATCGCCATAAAGCATTGAAGATTCATTTTCATCAAATCCTTCTAAATTTTCTGTCAGATTAGAACCAATTTCTTCATATCCTAAATCGGATTCAAGCAATGTTTCGTTAATACTAGGCAAGTCACAGACATCTATGGCCAACTGATCATTTTCTGTTACTATATTTTTTGAAAGATCTGTGTCGGGTTCTATAGTTGGTTTAGGTGTTTCGTCATACATTTTTGACAATGGGGCATTCTCAATCATACTTCCATCATCAAGCACTACATCAATATTTTTCAAAAGAAATGAGTCAATTTCTACTGGATCCGTGTTGAATTCGTGATTTAAAACTGGTTCGGCTACATTACTATCTGTCTCTAAGAAAGGATTTTCAACTTCGGATTCTTGATGTGTCGTTTTAGAAGAAAACTTCGACAGTTCAATCATTCCAGCCTAAAACAAACCAATTTTATCATTATGTAAATGTGAAACAAGTTCATTTATGATATATTTTAATTGTCATAAATGTATCTTTTTAATTATACTGCATAGCGTTTTAAAATATCATGAACAATAACTTGATATTGTGATATATTAAAGTATAGTATTTGAAAACTGTGTTGGTTTACTTAATTTAACAATAAATGTTTATTGTCTAAAATTTTAATAGGAAAAAAATAAAGAAAAAAAAACGAAGCTAATGAGGAGATTAAGAGGATAAACAGATCAAACATAAACTTGTCTTAGGTTCTGTAAAATTAATTTATGTTTTTAAAATAATTAATCAATACTTTTCAAATAAACACATTTAATTTATTGGCTTGTTTTAAGCTTTGCATATTGAACTATAAAGATACATAATGATGGTTAATAAATTGATTTTAGTTACTGTTTCAACAAGTTCTTAAACCAACAAAGATAATTAGAAAGTGACTCATTTTATTTTACACTAATGAAAATGAGACAGAATGTAACATTAAATATCATTTTAACATAATAATCTATAAAAAATACTATTTCTATATTAAAGGTATATTATAACCTTTAATATAGAAATAGTATCAAATAAAGAGGAATATTAAATGAAATGTCATCAACTTATTTATGTGCGTATAACATACATAGAAAAATATCATAATACATATAAATATCAATGCAAAAAGTTTTACAAATTCAAGCCATACCAAATTTTTTCGCAATGCATCTTTATCAAAAGTCTATTCGCAATAATTAAAACAGTATGATACATTAAAATTAATAAAAATTAAATGTAATAAAATTGAAAGGTAGGTACTTAACATAAAATATACTTATTAAAAGAATAAAAAATAACTACTTCATGATTTTATGATAATTCATTCATGGATTTCAAAAAAGGAATGGCCATTGATCCCTCATAATTATAAAGTTTAAGCTTATTTATACCATATCAGTGCTGTAATTTTTATTACTTTGTATTCAACAAGGAGGTAATAAAGAAAGAAATGAAGAAATAATTCAAAGTAATTCAAAGAAAGAAGTAATAAAGAAATCCTCAGTGTAGTAACATTAAAACAACCTAATGTCATCATTTTTAATGACACCATCTCTTTGTCACCAGCTTTTTCCTGCAGTTTCATTTACTTTTTTTAAAGATCCAGTTGAAATTTTTCAAAATCTCTTAGCATACTTTGAAGGTACACATTTCCTCCAAATTTTGATTCACTAAATCTATCAGTTTTGGCTGTGCTTCCTGTCAGTCAGTCATGGAACAGTTTTATGTCTCAATATAAGACCAAGTACAAGTCCACATGGCGATTATGTAAAACCTGCATCAATCATTGTTACTGTCTCAATTGTTTTGATTGGCTGAATTTATAGTCTTTTTGCTGTGTCAATGGATTTTGGCCAATAGTGGAAGAATGTTAACCAATTAGAGGTGATTACGATCGTTACACTGTAGCTGTCATTTTTTGACAATCGCCCTGCAGACCTGCTAACTGACAGTTCCATTGCTTGGATAGAAACTTATAAATAGCTATTTGATTAAATTAATATACTATCTGAAATACAAACCCAGGCAAAACAGAAACAGCAGACATAGTTAAGGGTTTTTTTTCATTTTTGTATGGAACCTTAAAAATAATGAAAACTTCATAAAATCAACTTACAGGGCCTTTTCTTAGCAATTCCTTGAGTAATGTTTGTCCTGTGTAGCATTTTTCTTTGAATTTGTGAAATCTGTGCAACAAAGTAGCACATTCAAAGCAAAAGTAATGTGGCAGCTCATCTGTTTCGCTCACCTGTAAAATAGCGAATAACAGTAAAAATCTATCATATTAATTGGCTATATCTGTACAAGAACTGATCAAACAACTGATAGATGTTGGGGTCCCAAAGTGCTGGAATGCCGACTTCTCTCTAGAAAGCGCAGTGTTGGCAGAAAACATCAACTCGTTGGACAATCCATACTAATATTATAAATGCGAAAGTGTCTGTCTGCTACACTTTCACAGCCCATCTGTTCAACCGATTTTGATGAAATTTGGTATAGGGATGGTTTATATCCCAGGGAAGGACATAGGCTACTTTTTAGCCTGGAAAATTAAGGAGTTCCTGCCGGAAATCAAAAACTTAAACCATGCAGATGAAGTAGCGGGCATCATCTAGTATAGAATCTATACTATCTATTTAGATCTGATATAATTGTGACTATCCAAATTATTGTAAATGGCTGTTATTTTATTTCTTGATAAATAACTGTGCATTTTGGCTCGTTAAGTTCGAGTCGACAGTTTAAGTCTATTGAAGTGATTATAATCATTGTATATTCATCAATATCATAGTTTCAATCCATCTCCAGCCCAATACTGAGCATAATATGTCTACTCTCAGTATGTGAAGGATTACCACACTTAAATAGTTTATCACACTTGTCAAGTGCAGATTATCAGACTTCACACACCTTATGAGAACATTACAAAGATTCTTGGGCATGCAGGTTTCCTCACAACATTTCCTTCATCTAACAGTGATATTAACTGCTTAAAATGTACATAGCTCAGAAAAGTTAACAGTGTGTGCCCAAGGATCAATACCCTGGCTACTTGATTAAGAGGCCGAATATCTAAGAGGAATGCACTGCCTAGTGACATTAGACAGTCAAAATCTTTTATATTACTAATATGCTATAAATTATTTATGTATTTGTTTACTTTTTGTTATGTAGATATATTTATATACATTATATTTAAATGTATTGGTAAGTATGTATTTTAGTATTTTTATTTGAGTAATAATTGTTCATGTATTATTAGAATGTATAGTTAATGTAGTATATTATATTAATGTTTTTGCACTATTCCGCTTCATTGCATTTGTTTCTATAATTAATTAAAGGTTGTCTGGAGGAGATCACTTTTAGTGATAAGACTGCCTTTGGGCACTTGTTATTTCTATTTGCCTGTTAACTTTTTTATATCTTTATAATGATTTGTGAGATAAAGCATTTATCTATCTATCTAAGCCACTTGGCTATCAGCGCTAATCATCAAATTCACAACCATTCTAAATCTATTGTTTTATGTAGATAACTAGGTACAGATACTTAGGACTTTCAGAATAATACACGAACTAAATCTAAATAGGTACCTACTTAAAAAGAAAAGGTGTCAGACTGACTTAACTATGGGTGCGTTCCGAAATACACTGAGAGCACTGGAAGTCCCCAGTAAAGAGCACTGCCAGTGCTCGCAGTGCTTATAACGGAACACACACTATATCTACGGGCAGGTCTAGGTTGGGCTTTAGTATACTGTCGGTGACGGAGGGGGAGGGGGAGCGGGGAGGGGGAGGGGGGGGGGGGGAGGGGATATACCCCCCCTCCAAGTAAGACGTTCCGAATTTTATTAGTTTCCGAGATATTAATTTTTTAAAATTTTGAGGTTAGGTTCTCAAATTGGGTAAAATTTAGTATCGTTTGGCAGGAGGAGGGGGGTGGGGGGGTTTTGGGGGAGGAGAGGGGTGCCCCCTACCCCCCGACACTACTCCCATTACAAGGTAATGCACCGTTTTTTTTCTATGAATTTTTAAAAATCTCATTTTGAGGTTATGTTTTTGTATATTTTTTTGATATCATGAACCTCATTTATGGAGGAGGGGTAGGAAGGGAGGGGGTGAACCCCCCCTCCAAAGGAAAAAGTACTTTAGAGGGGGAGGGGGAGTTAGACTTCACCCTCTCCCTCTCACCCCCTCCAAGGCCGGTCGACGGAGCCCCGCTTCGCGGGGCTCCTTTTTCTGGGACGTAAACAAAGTAAATAACCACAGAAGAGGATGGCGGGGTCTTACAGACCCCGCCATCCTCTTCTTAACCTAACCTATCCGAGTCGGAGTGCCCCCAAGTCCCGAGCTCGCTTCGCTCGCTCTTGATAGTGGGAGCGGAGGAGGAAAAAGTACCACCGCTATGCTGTCAGCAAAGCAAGGAGAAAGTGGGGACGCTAGGAAAACTCCTTAGACTTCACCCTCTCCCTCTCACCCCCTCCAAGGCCGGTCGACGGAGCCCCGCTTCGCGGGGCTCCTTATTCTGGGACGTAAACAAAGTAAATAACCACAGAAGAGGATGGCGGGGTCTTACAGACCCCGCCATCCTCTTCTTAACCTAACCTATCCAAGTCGGAGTGCCCCCAAGTCCCGAGCTCGCTTCGCTCGCTCTTGATAGTGGGAGCAGAAGAGGAAAGAGTACCACCGCTATGCTGTCAGCAAGGCATTTCTGGGTGGAAGATTTGAAATTTGAATTCAATAATGTCATTTGTCAATTTAGCGCAAAAAATTTTGGCGCGTTCCGTTTTTGGTACACTGGGGCTGATTCTGTAGTGCACAATCTCAAAACTAAACTAAAATGGCAGCTTTAAATCTAGTTATGTCCCTTACCGTAGGGAGTATTATGAAAGGGATAGCAATATTTGTAATGCTCTAATTTTAGTTTAGTTTAGAGATTGTGCACTACAGAATCAGCCCCAATATCTGTGTTTTATTCGAAAACGTCAAAAAAAAGGGACTTTAATGACAGATTAGGTACTTTAGGTACTAGTTTACGTAAAACGAATCTCTATCACGCCAACTAAACGTCAATGAGTCTGTAATCTATGGCAAATGTCGTACGAAATATTGAAAAGTGGTGAAGAATTGCGAATTTTCAAAAAAATATTTCTCGAAAAGTATTAGAATTCGGAGTAAAATATTTTAGTGGAAGGCTAACCACATCAAGGTCTTTCTGTAAAAAAAATATTAACGTCCAACTCAACCGACAGTATTCTAAAGCTGAGCCCAGGTCTAATCATTCGACGCATCGGGCTGAAATTTGGCATGCGGATAGCTTTTTTAACGTAATCCGATAAGAAAAGATTTTTGAAAATTCAACCTTAGGGGTTGAATTTTAAAGGGGGGATAAAATTGGGGTTCCAAATTTGTGTAATCCACGCGGACGAAGTCGCGGGTTAAAGCTAGTTATTGTTAAAGATGACTCGTTTATTCAAATGTAAATTGACAAAGTATACTTACTTTCAACGCTATAACTTCCTCATAGTAGGATTTAAGTTGAAATTGTTCGTAATTGTAAACTTTAGATTCGGTACGTAAACATATCCGGCATATTTTTAATTCCGACATAACTATGTTATTCCTTAATTATAATTAACTAAAAGGAATATAAATTAATTAAAAAATTTATTACAATTACATCGAACAGAATCTAGAATTAAAAAACCACTCGAAAACTATTCACTAACGAGTAATAAATAGGGATCCGCAAAAAGTATCGATACCTGAGTAGTATCGATACTTTCGTTTCGATACCTAGTATTTTTGTACTCGATACTTTTATTCTAGTATTTTACTAAGTATCGATACTTTCCCAATTACTCGATACTTTTGTCAATCACTAGATTAAGCCTCGATGAGACGGGGCGAGTTTACGAGCTGCTAGCGAACTCGCTGGCTTGTAACTTGTAAACTCGCCCCGTGTCATCGAGGCTTAACAAACATAATTTCTATACTACTTCTCTTTTCGATGTTATATAGCGTTGTCTCCCTTGATGGAGTGGTGGTACAGGCTACAGCTTTCGGGGAATACCCTACTATAGTCTATATATTGCTTGTGTGACCAGGTAAATAAAAGTGGCAATTAAGTATTTGGTTTATGGCAATGATATTATATATATAATATCATTGGTTTAAGGTAATTGTTTAAATCGAATCAAACTGCAAAACATCTGAATTAAAAAATAAAACGTGATTTATTTACGTTATAAAATAACATACTTATATTATACCAGCCCCCCTAGCATGGGCCGAGACAATTTTCTCCCCGAGGAAAGGATAAAATTTTTATTCCTAAATAAATAAATAAAAACGCTAAATAACGGTGGGTAAATAGTCCCCCGAGTCCCCGTGAAATGTCAAACGGGGATAAACTTCTCCTCTCCCCTGTTGCCGTGCTCTGAGAGGTGGATAAGTAAATTTTATCTCTTGTCAGTGGATAAAATCGGGGGATAAAGTTTTTATCTCCGGCCCATGCTAGGGGGGCTGTAATCATTGTTAGCTGTTGTTGTTTGATAGGTTTTAAGTTCAAAGCACAGACATATTACGGGAAGATCCCTTAATATGTCTATGCAGGTGCCCCCTTTAATTTTTTTTTGTGGTTCAAAGTTATATATAAAGGTCTGGCTCTATCTAGTTTACTTTACTTCTTTAGTAAATTTTGAATACTGATACATCTTGTCGCAGCGCGGTCATATGACTCATGAGTATATGTGTTTTGTGGGCACCGGGCACTTCAGTACCGTCAGAGAGATTATTTTCTAAAGCGGGTTGCGATGGTAACTGCGACACGCAATCGATTAACGGGATCACGGATAGACAGATTATTATTCATGTCGGATTGCACTGAAGAAGATTGGGGGCTTGGAGGTTAAAAGTTGTTGTTTTTTAATTTGCAGACTAGCGCTTGGTTGCAATCTGACTTTCTGCCTGCTGGAAGTAGTAATGCAGCCTAAGGTGGAGCGCGCTTGCCTGGAACTTTTCTTGTGGAACGAAGTTCCTTATGGGACGATGCGGAGGGGTACCCTAGCCTGCAAAAAAGTCCGTAACGAAAATGCGTGGAGTAAGATTTTTTCGAAATTAAACCTTAACACTAAAGCATTAAAGTTTAATCTCGAATGTAGTAAATTTATATTTAAGATCTTTTGTCTTCTTACCTCGACTAGAACTTAAAATAAATATTTATGTTATAAGGATCTTCGTTCCAATCTGGTGTCCCACGACACCACACGTTTTTTTTATTAATTTATAAACATATAATCACTAAATAAATCATTTCCAATTATTATTGTTGTTTTTCTGTTACTTCAAATTTCTTCAAAATATTGTTCGATACCTATTCGATACCAAGTAGTATCGATACTTTTGATTCGATACTTTTATCGGTATCGATACTTTTCATTCGATACTTGGCATCGAGTAGGTATCGATACTTTTGAAAATTTGCGGATCCCTAGTAATAAATCGTCTTTCGACAGGTACATGACAGGTACCTAAATTCAATCAATTCACAATATTGACAATTCAATACCAAATTCAAATGACGTGCGCCTGTGCAAAACAGTGCAAACGCAAAGTGCTAACCAGAGACTAGTATTTACTAGTCTCTGCTAGTAACACAGAGTTATTGTTTGTGGCATGGAGGTATTACCATGGTTTGTGGCTAGTAACCAGAGAGATAGACGAACGAACTCCATAGACATTTTTGAGAAACGTCTCAGGTAGGTACAGGCTATACAATTTTACTTAAAATATCGTAGTAAAGCCATGGATGTATTAAGTACTTACGTACAGACCTTATTACATCCATGAGTAAAGCAATATAATTAATTTTTCTATCTACCTATACTTACTTATTTAAATTTCATTCATATTAATTTGATCGTCTGTCTCACCTTCTTATGACATTAAAATAGGAATACATTTTTGTGCTCTTTCCCACTTAGCAAACTGCAAACTGCAAAAATCGTACTCTCGAAGAACCGACCAGAAAAAAAGAGAAAGACTCTGAGGCATAGGCCAAGTAAGTATATTCCTTTGAGTATATAGGAGAGGATATGTTGCATTATACTCAATTATTATAGTTATACGATGCATTTTGTTAACAAAACATGTAAAACTATATCTTGACTTTTCTTACTTAATGAAAGCTAAGTATGTACGTTATTAGAACGAGACAGGTATATTATGTTATTGCGTGAACGTGTCGTGCTATTGTCATATTATGACGTCATCACATTTAGCTATTCCTATTGAAGCCAATTTTTGGTTGCATATAAATGGCGTCTGTTGTGCTTCCGGTGTTTCGGATGTGATTAATTTGTAAAATATATAAACCTGTTTTGTGAATATTTTCATGTGTTTTGCTGTAGTTTTATGTAATCAACTATGGTGAAGTGCTGCAGGCCTGCTTGTGGGATACAATAATAAAACTAAAAGGCCAGGAATTTCATTTCTTAAGTGAGTAACAAAGTCGCCTAGTTTTTCTTTTTGTGGCGAGCATTTTAAGTTATTTCGATTAATTATAGCTTAACTACTTCTTTACTGAATCCAAAACACGTCAATTTTTGCGATGTCCCCAAAACAATTGATTATTTTATTAGTTTTTGTTTGAGCTTATATTAGAGTATATATTAGTGCGGGGATTGTATTGTTTACAAATAAATTGAATATCGATAAAATTAAAACTTCATATTATTCTTACTGTTTCTCATTCTAAGGGGTGGAGAGATGAAATTAAACAGACAGCTTCTACTTATAATATTGCCAAACGCATTTTAGGCTGTAGCGGTTATAACCAAGTGATTAAGACACCCGATCTCCGGTATGGTGTCGCGTGTTCGAAAATTACAGTGTCTATATAAGTGGTTTTTGGTCCCTTCATGCAATTATTGTGTATCATTTTAACTAATGTTTTACAATTGTTTCAGATTCCCAAAAAATCATGAATTAAGGCTAAGATGAAAACGGTTTGGCCATAGTCAACCAAGCTGGCAAACACGGGGGCGTTGCATCATGATTATATTTTACTCATCATTTCACCCAGCTAGCGTCCACTACTGAGTAGGAGTCTCCCCTTGGAATGAGAAGGGTCAACTACGCTGGTCAACAAGAGGGCCTCCGAACGAGATTACCATTTTTCTGAAAAACTTCTGGTCTGAAAGAAATACTGTATTTGGTTTTAAATATGCATAGTTCTGAGAAGTTCTAATTAATGTTTCAAATTTATGAGCACAAAGGAGCGTCGCGGGTTTTTAATTTATTTTATTTTATTACTTGTTTAATTTAAAGATCAATCTGAAAACGCAAGTAGTTTTATATCTATTGTAATATGATCAATTGCTTTTATTTATCTATAAATTTTAGAAATAAACCATTTTTAAAATCAGTCTACTTTTATTATTCATATTATCACATTCAGTAACATTTTTTCCATAATATCTAGGTATTCCAACTAATATTATGAAACATAAAGGAACTTGAAATTTAATTTGCTATAATCCGCAACAGTGGGCAAATATTATGAAACAGTTTTGTTTGTAAGGTTGACAAAAAAACTAATAATATAAATCTATACTATTATTAAAAAATGCAAAAGTTTGACATGTATGGATGGATGTTTGTTACTCAATCACGCCTGAACTGATCTGTAGGGACAGACATAGATTATAGTCTGGAATAACACATAGGCTAACACATGCGGAAAATTCAAGAGGTACCGCGTGAACCAAAAAACCTGAAGTCACGCGAACGGAGTCGCGGGCATCAGCTAGTTCATTATAAAATACAAATACTAAGTAGTTTTTCAGTATATTATGTTTGAGTAAGTAATTATTTATTATGTATATTTGTGTTGTAATTTTATATTATCGATTATTTAAGTATCGATACTCCAGTCCTAGTGCTCGCTTAGACTCCGCCCATAACGCCATTTTTATGTGACCGGAAGCTTCAAATTTAATTTGATATTTCATATCCTCTCCTATATATAAAATCAAAGATTCCGCACTGACAGGTATATTCCTTAAAATAAATTAACCTCTAGAATCAAGGCCCTTTGATTTTGTATACAAGGCCAGCCTGTAACCTATTGATCTGAGCTGTAATCGAAAGGGATAGGTTATATACCTAATAGGTCCATTATTACACAGACATACACTGGTTTGTATGTCTGTGCATTATTAGGATAAGTAATAACTTTGAAACATCTCCCAAACGTCACACAAACGTGTAGAGTACAGACCTTGTCTCTGGTACAGACTCAGAGGAATATTATGAAGGAATCACAGGAAGGAATACGAGTACTGAATACACTATATTTGAAGTGAAAACTTCTTTAGTCGCCTATAGTATCTCTTTCTCTGTCTGTCGCATAGAGTAAATATCTCTTTCTTTGTCTACGTTTAGCCGCGTTGAGTACTTTTTGGTAGGGGGTAAACTTGTGGGTTCGCGTCACCGACTCTTCGCGTTGTTACGAAGACAAAAGGTCTTAAATATAAATAAACTCCTACATTCGTAATTACCTATTAATTAAACTTTAATGCTTTTGAAGTGAAATCTTCTTTAGCTGCGTTAAGCACTTTTTGGTAGGGGGTAAACTTGTGGATTCGCGTCACCGTCACCGACATGCTCGCTCCGACATACTCGCGAACAGCGACATGCTCGAGAACACCGACATGCTCGCGTTGTTACGAAGACAAATTTAAGGTCTTAAATATAAGTACCTACTACATACCTACATAGGTTTATATTTTAATTATTTTAAATATTTTTTTTGTTTAAAAAAAAAATACGACTTATTATCGACCCACCCCGGCTTCGCACGGGTAGTAACTACGGTACTAGGTACCTAGATACTAGTCAAATCATTTTTTTTAGTGATTATTTAATAGAGGATGTAACTCTTTCTAAATAAAAACGAAATAACTAATGGTTTGATTTTCATTTAAATCATTGAAAGTGAAAAACAAAGATAAACATAAGTGCTATCGTCACAAACAATGCAGCAAGCATGCAGCAAGTCATGTCAGGCTATGCGAAGACTAATGGATATGGACGGGCCTTGTTTTTGGAGGCCTAGTTATTCAGTGACTTGAGCGTAACTTTTTTGTGTTTGTGAACAAAAGTTGTTCACGTTTATATTCAATGTGTACTAAAAAGTTTAACGGCGTCCCTAGCGAGCGATTTTAGAAACTCTGTCTCTCCATACAGTAGGTATGCAAATTGGTTACTCCGTAAACGAGGTTTGTTTATTCAAAAACTTTGCTTTGAGGCGCTGCTTTACAACTAAAACTACATACATAGTAAATACCTCTACCTACTCGTAGACGTTCTCTACGCTACGCGTATTATTTTAAGACACTGTGCTACGAAACACGTCTTGACAATAAATAATAAATAAAATTAATTATTCGATGGTTTTGCCAAGTCGCGTCGTCTACCGAATTACCGATAGACGTCCACAGCTGGGCATAGGTCTTTTGTAGGGACTTGCACAGTTCACGGTCTTGTGCCGCCTGGATCCAGCGACTCCCTGCGACTCGCTTGATTTCGTTTGCCCGCCTAAGTAGTCTTGCCAACGCTACGCTTTGTGCGCGGGGTCGACATTCTAGCACCTTGGGATCCCAACGTTCAACGGTTCTTCGAACTATGTGCCCCACCCATTGCCACTTTAGCTTCGCAACACGTCGAGGTATGTCAGGTGGTATTGGTACTCCTACGGATCTCCTCATTTCTGATTTAAGTAGGGATTCTCCCATCGTAATAGATACATAGCCCTCTCAACTGCCCGCTAATTGACCCTAAACCTTCTCAGTGTGCGAAAAGCGAATAGAGCGCTTTTCTCTCTGTCTATATTATGGCCAGACCCAAAATATCTCCTTGAACTGCAGATAAACTGTAAAAAATTATAATAACCATTCTCCCACAATCATCTTCCATCTGGCGTTTCGTATCGTAGACACTAATCTAGTCCGTAACTAACTATATTGTTTGAATATTATTTGCCTTATCTCTCAGCGCTAAGTAAGATAAATTATAAAGGTAGGATTTTGTTGCCATTACTGAATGCGGGCAGCGGGTTCTCCCTTGATACCCGGTAATGAAATCTGAACTAATATTACCCGTTATAATGTTGTAGTATATTTTGTTAACGTAGACGTACTTTATTTTGTTCTGAAAACAAGCTTTCCAGGCTTCCTGCCTTCTGGCTTCATCATCAGACTCTGGATATCATCTAGGACCAGAGTACGTACTTGTTAAGACGAATCAAACAAGTACAAATCATACCATACCATATCATCATACTTCGTACTAATATTATAAATGCGAAAGACGTGTGTTTGTTTGTTGGTTTGTTGGTTTGTCCTTCAATCACGCCGCAACGGAGCAACGGACCGACGTGATTTTTGGCATGGACATAGTTGAATACCTGGAGAGTGACATAGGCTACTTTTTATCCCGGAAAATTAAGTTCCTGTGGGAATTAAAAAAAAAACTAAAACCACGCGGACGAAGTCGCGGACATCAGCTAGTTTCCCATAAAAGCCCTCCAGCTCCATCATCAGATCAGCTCCATGTTAATATTGCATTGTCATCCGATTTACGTATACATGCAAAATTTTACTTCAATCAAAACTCGGGAAGTGATCCAAATTTAACTTACAAGATTTGATTACAGACAGACACCGGGACAGGTGAAGCTGAAAAGAAAAGCTATGTATTTAATAAACAAAAGCTGTGTCGGGTTCCTTCAGGCTTTGAATAGGGATGATGACAACTCAATCAAATCAGCAACTCTTTATCAAACTTGAAAACGCACTTCTAGCATATTCTGTGCTTCTAGTATGGAAGTTGTATGAAATTCACATTTGTGACGTCATCAAATTTTAACGCACTTTTTTTCTCTATATTTTAAAATGGTTATCAAACTCAAAACTTACCGAGGATGTGAATTTTAGGTCTTTTGGAAGACCCTCTATTTAATATTCAGTTATAAATAATTTATTTTTGACTAGCTGATGCCCGCGACTTCGTCCGCGTGGGCTTAGTTTTTTCGATTCCCGCAAGAACTCATTAATGTAATCATTAGTGTATGTATGTAAGTATGTATATTCTTTATAGCTGATGCCCGCGATTTCGTCCGCGTGGAATAAGTTTTTCAGTTAATTTTCCAGGATAAAAAGTAGCCTATATTACTATCCCACGGTATAATCCCCCTATAATGGTGAAACACGTACTTCTTCATATTTTAACGAAAGCCCAAATGCTGTTTCATGGCTATAACTTGAGAAATTAAGGATTTTCATGCAAACTCTCAACCCCTATTTCACCCCTTCGGGGGTGGAATTTTGAAAAACTGTGAAACACATATGTTTTCATTTTCAACCCGCAGCTCATATATCAAGTTTCATGGCTATTACTTGAGAAATTAAGGACTTTCATACAAATTCTCAATCCCTATTTCACCCCTTCGGGGGTGGAATTTTGAAAAACTGAAACACATATGTTTTCATTTTCAACCCGCAGCTCATATATCAAGTTTCATGGCCATAACTTGAGAAATTAAGGATTTTCATACAAACTCTCAACCCCTATTTCACCCCTTCGGGGGTGGAATTTTGAAAAACTGTGAAACACATATGTTTTTATTTTCAACCCGCAGCTCATATATCAAGTTTCATGGCTATAACTTGAGAAATTAAGGATTTTCATACAAACTCTCAACCCCTATTTAACCCCTTCGGGGGTGGAATTTTGAAAAACTGTGAAACACATATGTTTTCATTTTCAACCCGCAGCTCATATATCAAGTTTCATGGCTATAACTTGAGAAATTAAGGATTTTCATACAAACTCTCAACCCCTATTTCACCCCTTCGGGGGTGGAATTTTGAAAAACTGTGAAACACATATGTTTTCATTTTCAACCCGCAGCTCATATATCAAGTTTCATGGCTATAACTTGAGAAATTAAGGACTTCACTTTCAACCCCTATTTCACCCCTTCGGGGGTACAATTTCGGGATAAAAAGTATCCTATATCCAACCTCGTAGTATGGTCTCAAATCGTGCCAAGTTTCGTTTGAATTCATTCAGTAGTTTCGGCGTGATGCGCGGCCAAGATACAGACAGACAGACAGACAGACAGACAAAAATGAAAAAAATTACAGATTTGGCTTCAGTATCGAATAATGAGTGTTAAGGCCAAGGCCTTAGGCTCGACCCGCTGTTCAGCGTTCACAAATCGGATACGATTCGGGGGCCCATAGACCGATCGTACGATTCGCTGAATCAGCTTAAGTGAAGTAGGTGGTTCTGTAACTTACGCATTCGGACAATGCCCTTAACTGAATATCCTAGTGGTAGGCTTAACACTACACACTTACCTAGGTGATCACGCTGTCATAGTCCAGTAACAGCAACCAAAGCTAGTGAGGGGGCAAGTGTGAGGATGGACTTGGGTGATGCAAGGATAAGGTAAACGGTGAAACCTCACTTAGCCTGTTAGGCTTGTGTCAGGCCGCTCTTAGCCTCAAAATTGGCCGGATCTTCCACTGGTAGAAGGTCCTCGTTGTGACCCCTATCACTGACACGATTTCACTGCCTTTCCAGGCGCACAAACACTTATCAACACACAGTTCACGTCTTATCACCACGCGGTGTCCAAACAATTAGTTCTAAGCTTATTTCAAATAATATATATTAGTTACGCAACAAAGAGCCCATACAAACTAGATCCCATACTCTAGAGCTCGCGTTTTACAGGATAAGAAGCACGGACGCCTTCAAAGAGCCCACTTACGTGTCGCGCCCGGCCATTTTGTCTTCCTGGGTGAAACGACCCGACCGCGACCGTCTGCGTCGTCGATCCGCAAGAGACTCCCTTCGTCACCGTTCATAGCGTCACGTGGGTACAAGGATATTCCTACAGAATCCTACCAATAAATACCAGTAGCGACACCTCTCGCTACACCGTGGTACCATCTCTTAATTATTGCTTTGGTACTGTTGTACACCACTTAGATAAGCGCTAAATGTCGTTGCAGTTTTGCCAAGCTGAGTTAGATGGCGTTTAGCGCGTACAATGAGTGCCCTCCAAAAAAAAATTTCAAAATATCTTCAGTGTACAGAATTGGACCTGTTACAGTTTTATTATAAGTATATAGATATAGGCATCATCCCTATTATCTTAGCCCTTTCAAAATCACTAAGCAATAAACATTCCCTGCCATTGATGTATTATTTTAGTACCTATACTCTATTTCGATGTTCCCTGCATTCACAGATCATCGGTACCTTAATTAAACGTAATACGTACTTACTGTATATTGAATGTTATGAAATATCACGTCCCGAAAATTGCAAGTTTATCCTTCCTCTAGTTCTCAGAATAATAATATTGTGGGTATCTCAATTTACTGTAAATCATCTGGGCGGTAGCTTTTAAAAAGGCGTCGGTCTTTCTGATCGGGCATACAATTTGACGTGTTCAAGCGGATTTTTATTGGCATTATTCTTATGCTATATTCTGTCAAACGGGCGAACTGATTGAACGCAGCCTATATAACTTGGTAGATATAATTATTATTGTAATTTTCTCGTACATAAGCGATTATAAAGTGTTTTTTTTAACTTGCTAGATTGCAAATTTTGAAGACTTTGATTGACGATTCACATATCCCATGTTTATTTGACTGCATAAAGGACTTGACCAGCGCAACTATGGGAGCTTGCCTAGATATCAAAAATTAATGTGCAGCAATGAACTCTTTATTATTGTAATTTTTATAATTTATAGTTTTCAGATAAAAAAGTTTCAGGAGTCTGAAGGCTCTGAAAACTGAGAAAATAAATAAAAGAAGTTTCACCAAAAAACTGCTTTCCCACACTAGATGGCACTAGTTGTTGTGGTGAGCGAGTCTAAAAAAATATTTTAAGTATTGCTTACCACGTTTCTCAGGAACATAATTAATCTATGCATTATTTGGGCATGGATGAGGATAATACTGGAATAATAAAACTATCATTTGCAAGAATTAAGTAATTCCTTTAAAAATCACGCTACATTGTACTGCTGCCACACTAGATGGCGCTAGCGAGTCTTTTCAACTATTCGACAACAGATGGCGATAAACGTTTTGGTTAGCGAGTTTGTTTAACTATTCGACCACAGATGGCAGACAGATGCAATGCCAGAGGGCGTTACGTTCCTTTAAACGCAGTGGTTATTTGAAAATGCTTTGTTCGTTTGAGGCTTGACAACTAACAAAAATAATAAAATCAAAACATACATTTCCTTTTCATTACTATTTAATTGATCAAAAATAAATCACTCATAATATAGTGACTAAGGTACTTATATGGTATTCATATAGGGTAACAAGATTATTATTAGGCATGGATAAAACGGAACCTCAAAATGGAGTAGTGCTTAAAGAGGAAACCGGACGCTCAAGATTTAAACAATAAACGTATTGTTTTTATAGACATTTTAACCTTGACCTTATTTGGAATAATAAATCCATAGTAATTTCGGTTTTAATTTTTAAACCTTACTGTAAAAACGGAAATCCTGCACATTGTCCCGAATCGGAGGGCAGTTACTGGTCATGTCCTTTATTATATTGCTTCCATAGAACATCAACATTCGTAATTCAGGTCGACCGCGTTAGAATATTATAGGTACCTAATAAACCTACAATGGATATGTAGCTGGATTCTTTAATTACATTTATAAGGGGTTTTTTATGTTAATGTCGGAAATTCTTTCGCCGGCTATGGTTTATAAAACAAGTGATATGAGTGTCGGCGTCACGCGAGATTTAGGACGGCCACGGCACACGGCCCGGCCGTAGGATTGGCGGGTAAGTCATAGCACGTCAGGCTTAGAAACCTTGGTTATTTTAGTACCAGGCCAAATAGAGTGAATATACGTTAACAAAGAAGGATGAATTTTTATATACCCGTTTGCGTCATTTTTATAGGGCTTTGTATTAAAATGCCGTACTTATAGTTGGTTAAAATATGCTGGAAGACCTTTAGGTATAATAGATTGTTAGACCACGTTGAACGTAGAGTAGGTACGAAGTAACTATTAACTATATTACCTAGATATTGTGGTAGAGGTCCTGATCGAGATGTAGACACTTGGGCCGTAGCGTAGATTTGATGTAGGTACTAGGTATATCCATACTTACTACGAAGCCCATCAGCACGGTATTCCGTAATTAATATGACGCAAAATAAGTAGGTAGGTTTAAATCAAATTGTATATTATTAGATTATGTATAAACAAAAAAATATATTTAATTTTCCTTTGATTTTAAAGAAACCAATACCTAACAATTTATAAAAAGTATGAAAAAATTAATAGAACAAAATAAATTATGAATTTAAAGATGATTTTGATATTAAATTCCTTCTCATTTACTCTATAACAATAACGTTATTGAAATAATTCTATTGGTCCAAGAGCTGGCGACGAATTTCGGGAAGGTCTTTTTGGCAAGCTGTAATTGTGAAAAAATATAATTTCGTCAATTGGCGAATCCAATCCTGCCAGTCTGGTAGTTTGCGGTTATTTCGTATGTCGTACTCATTTGAGAACTTTATTCACGTCTGAGAATTGTTTAAAACCGCAAAATTTGTCTGGTGATTTGCAGGTATTATTGAAATTACTCAATAAATACGTGATTAAAATTTCAGATTGCCAAAAGTATATTTTTTTGGAAATTTTAATAAAATATTTTTGAAGAGGTCTGGTAATACTTTGTAACCGCCAAAAACATCTGGGATTGTTTTTTCAAATTCTATAAGTCGCGGATTTTTTTTTTGAACTTTTTGAGAGGAACAATTCCACCATACATTGTTTTCGTGTAACTTTTACCATTTACGCAGCGCACGCCACGGAAGCTTTAGATGAGACAATTTTTTCCGACTTCATTCACATTATTGCAATTTTCGTAAGTATCTTTAATGTTTTTGAAAATAAAATACAGCCTATGTTACTCGCTGTTATTGTAGCTACAAGAACAAGCTACAATAACAGCGAGTAACATAGGCTGTACTATGTTACTCGCTGTTATTGTAGCTACAAGAACAAGCTACAATAACAGCGAGTAACATAGGCTGTATTTTATTTTCAAAAACATTAAAGATACTTACGAAAATTGCAATAATGTGAATGAAGTCGGAAAAAATTGTCTCATCTGAGAGCTTCTATAGGTGAAAGATTTTTTTTAAATCGGTTGAGTAGTTTTTGAGTTTCGAAAATAATACTAATTATACGGCAAAAGCTAGTAGCTCGCAATGCGCAACTCATAGTGCACGCCTTCAGCCCGTAGTGAGCGGGGAGTAAGCGGGCCGACGGAGTTCGAAGATTCTCGCAGTACGAGCCACGTAGCGATGCGGCGCACGTCACAAGTCACAACTCACAACCAAGAGCGAGGTGCTCATGGAGCGTGCGTGATTTTAAATAATTATTATCGATTAACGCGATCATTTAATTGATAAACTTATGTTTTGTGAATGGTACCTATTTCATGTTATAAAATATTAGTACATTACCTACTTAAATAGATCTAGTATAATAATTTGGTAATTAACTTATTCATAATTATTGGTATAGCGGCGCAAGCTGCGCAATCTTAGAGGAATCGCCACTAAAAAAAAAAAACCCGCCGGCTGGTTAAAAAGTGGCTGGGTAAAACTATTGTTAATGGCCTAAGGTATAATTACGGCGGATTCCTTAGAAAAATAAAATTGTGTAATAAATATAATTGATACGACTCAGCCCGCGCTATTTCCAGTCAAAGGTAAACATGTTAAATTTTAGTTTGCTTGTTTTATTATGCCATAAATTGTAAACAGCCGACACTTTGTTCGACATTTTGTTTAAACTTCTAAATTGTTTACGTAAAAATCGGACTATTATTGTAAAAAGTTCTTGCATAATCAGTGTTTCATAGTAAAAAAAACTAAAATTACGAAGTTTCTCACTAAATATTGTACGTATACTTTTATGTGGATAAAAGCTGAATTGAGTTGAAAAAGTCCGCGTACGGATCTAAGTAACCCCATTGAAAATTTTCTTGGTCATAGTAGGTATGTGTTCGCTCTTTGGAGAAATAATAACATTACCTACTACAATATTATAATAATAAGAATAAGTACCCGATTCTCGACCCGATAAGATTATGATTCTAAAGGGGTAGGTATCCGGTTCTTTAGCTGTTGTCTCTGTGACAAAAAGATTAGGTCGGTACTTGCCCAACTTAGATTTGGATATACAAAGGAGATTATTACATAGAAGCTGAGACGCCGAGATAGTTAATAATTACTGGTGTCGTATTTCTCTGTTATCACAGTGATAAATCAACTAAATTTCGGCAAACAGGGCTAACGAGGGGTTCGCAAGTGTTCATAGTACAAATTAAAGCGTCTGTGACTCCAATTTCATTATCACATTAACATAAAGCTTCGTCGAAATACTTCATCTTATCTTAGCGCGTGGCCCTATGTGGGTTGTAAATATGCAGCTTTGTGTGCCAGTGACGCGGCAGACATCGTTTATATTTAAGTATATACACAACATCCTTGTCGTATGGTCAGAGTGAACCATAAACTTAGAATATTGTGGAGTGAACGATACCTATGGTCGTCGTCTTTTATGGCTCTATCAGGGGATAGGTAAATTATTCAGTAGGCTCTTTAATCAAAGTCGTCGTCCGAACAATACAAATCAAAGCTGCATATTTACAAGTACTTAGGCACACACAACGCGACGCCACGCTCTCAGAGGCGTCTTTACCTATGGTGCAGGGTGTGCGGCGCACACGGGCGCCGGGTCTAAGGGGGCGCCGAGCGCCCTCTAATGCGACACCTCCAAAGATGCGTCGATGCCGGCGCTCTCAAAGACCCTGCGCTCGTGTTATGGCCGACGCCGGGCGCGCAGTAGCAAAGCAAGGCTACTCCTTTTCCTACTCTATTTAAATTTACACAATAACTTTTGTTTCAACGTGAAATCAGCCTTAAAACAGATAATTAAAGATTAAATTGGCGTAATGTCGCATCGCTACCAAAGGCGCGTGCCGGCATCGGCACCTGTTTGTTTTGATTCGTTTGACAACACGCCGACAATCATTGCTAACTCGGCTGTATTAGAATGCTATAAAGTTCAAATTGAATTGAAATTCCCAGGGACGTGCGGCGGTCATTTTCAAAGGCTTGTGTACGCGTGCCGCAATTTTTGTTTTACCGCTACACCGTAGTTTTGCGAAATAAGCCTTGATACTTGGTACTTGATAATTGGATTAAGTATCATCTTTGAATAAACATGTAAATATGAAGTAAATCGGCTTTTCTTTTGATAAAAAATATATAAAAAGTAAGATTTGGTTATTTGCTTGCACAATTATTGCGACATGCCTCGAGGTCGGAGGTCATCAAAAATAGCTAGCGAAATTCATGAAAAAAAAATAAAACATCGAGTGATAGATAGTGATATCGAAGTTAAATACTCGTACCAATACGACCTACGATTTTTCATTTGTTTATCCTACTGCAGTGCGGAACAAACAAGGTAAGTTAAAGTGTTTTAATATGTACCTACTAGTATACTTAGGTATTTATTTAGGTCTTACTTGTACCTAACCTTTGAACAACGAACTACTTTTTTATTTGTTTATTCCGTTTGATTGCCTAATGTAGGTACCGCGACGTTGATTGATGTGTCATATCCATACTTTTTTTTAATCTCATAACCGAAGGGGTTATGAGAATAAAAAAAAGTATGGATATGAAAAAAACTTAATTCCCGACCTATCCTTCCTAAAAAAACTTTTTGCTTCCCGACGTCATTTAAAATTGCACCATTTGCATCCGAATTTCCGTTTCCGTTCCGTATTCCATTTTGACCCTGCTCCTACTAGACTAGAGGGCGCCAGGGTACTGGTTGCACACGGGCGCCACAAGGGCTAGAGACGCCTCTGCACGCTCTTACAAGTTGAAGTAGGTACTAGGTATGTCTATTATCTATCTATTTAAGCCGCCTCAGACAGATTGAGGTTGAGGCAGATGAAATCTGCTTAAAATCTTTCCTTGTATCCATCATCACAAAGCACATGGTTCGGATTATGGTTTTTTCACCACCGGTTAGAGTTGGAGCTTGGATGTCTTCGATTTAGCTGTTGTCTTCACTTCAACTACCAAGGGCCAACACGCGATAGCGAAAATAAAATATTCCTATATTATGGACTTTGTTTGAATAAATTCGGGTTCACATTATTTCAAAATGTTACATTCCAGTCCAGCAATGCACTCTAGCATTTAGGTTTGCTTGTGGAAAAGCTTCTCATGGCCAACGGAATTTTGATATACAGTAAGTATAAAATATTATGTAGTTTACTTGTTTCAATGAGTAAGTAATCAACGCTGGAATGAACTTACTCGATTGGAATAATGTAAATACAACCTAAACTTCCGTCATGTAACTGTCGTAGGTACCTAGTTTAAATACAATATGTAACCGACCCCATTTAAGTAGTTTGTAGGCATACATTGTTCAACCTCAATACCAAATGGAACAAATAATACATTGACAAGTGCCGTATACGTTCAGTAAAGTGCCGATACAACTTAGGCAATCGTGCAAGTTTGTCCTAACTTACAGACAAACGCGGCTGTAATAGACACATTAGACCTAAGTTTGATGAAATTTAATGGGTCATGCCCAAACTCGTAAACTGCTATCTGTACAATTGTAATAGGCACGCTTGATAGTCCAAGATCCCGCGACGAAAGCTGAAATTTTTTCTATATGTATGTCTCTAATAGAGGTATATACGATCCCCGACTATTAAGTTTGGATCGCGGTTGCTTTGGAAGGTATCAGGTAGAAAAGGTGGCACCTTAAATTCGTTAAAGTATTAAACTCCGTTTTTTTTATATTTTTCTTTGGAATAATATTAGAAACCACGCTGTCCATTGTCACACACTTAGTACGATTGCAAACCCCTGTCAGACACCCTGTTGTTTTATAATTTAAGAGTTTAAGGTTTAATTTTCCGGGATAAAAAGTAGCCTATGTCACTATCCAGGTCCTCAACTATACCTATGCCAAAAATCTCGTCGATCCGTTGCTCCGTTGCATGATTACACTCACAAAAATAATGTGGCTTTCAATTGGTACCAGAATTTTCAAAATCGGTTTAGTAGATGCAGATATTTCATATTACCCCCTACAATTTCACAAACTCACAAACTATACCTCTTTATAATATTAGTACTATAGATTATTTTTATAAGACTGCCTGAAAAAAGGAGTATATAGTTTTCAGGGTTCATGTAGGTATGTATGTGAGTTTGTATATTCCACCAGAACTTCTATACGCCTGAATGGATTTTGATGAATGAGGTATCGTTAGAATCCTTAGCTTATTCCGGGTGACATAGGCTAGTAAAATTTAAAAAAATTGATAGGGTGACCATCAAAGGTTGTTTTTTTTTCCAAAATGAGTTTAACTATATTGTCATCATCAAGAAAATGATGAGTAGATTCCAAAAATATATAAGACTATATTTTAATATCCCGTGATTCACAAAAAAATATCATTTTCATCCCACCATCTCAGAAAGAGTATTTTTACTCTTCGATATCTGAATGCAAAAGCCGTTATTATCCTCAAGAGGATAAAGTAAATTGAATTTAGAACATCGTGTGCACGTTAGTAAATATCACTCGTCTATGAAGTTTGTGAATTCAAAACACCATTAAAACCTATTTACTTCTACCTCTATGGTGCCGAATTTCCATCAACCGTTTTTAATTTTAATTTCCTCGCTGAGGTGGGATGAAAAGTTACGTGTTGCACTCGAGTGAAAATATTTTTCACCTCGTGCTCTTTTGATTCTCTCGCTGACGCTCAGGATTCTAATTTTTGATTCTATTTCGGTCATCAAAATTAGCACGCGGTTAAAAAACAACTTTTCACTCTTGTATAACAAATAACTATAAACTATGGCAGTCGTATTTTTTAATTCTTTGAGTTAATTCACTTGTACTAAAAGAAAATATTTGAATAACAGGTTAAAATGTATAGTACCTATTCAATAAAAGCGCAAGTCAAAATCAGTGTTGTTGAACGTTTGGCACGAAGGCTGTATAGGTACACACTGCTGGAGGTACTTCTGACACTGTCAGGCACCATAAAGTTACATACTTCACCTATTAGAGCATCAGAAATTGCACATTGTATCAGTACTATTTATTACCTACTAGCTGATGCCCCCAACTTCGTCCGCGTGGATCGAGGTTTTTCGGTTCCCGCGGGAACTCCTTAATTTTCCGGGATAAAAAGTAGCCTATGTGTTATTCCAGACTAAAATCTATCTCTGTGCCAAATTTCATGCAGATCCGTTCAGCTGTTGGGGCGTGATTGAGTAACAAACATCCATCCATACATCCATCCAAACTTTCGCATTTATAATATTTATTTGACTAGACTAGATGATTCCCGCGACTCCGTCCGCGTGGATTAAGGTTTTTGATTCCCGCAGGAACTCCTTAATTTTCCGAGATTAAAAGTAGCCCATGTCCTTCCCCGGGATATAACCTACCTCTATACCAAATTTCAGCAAAATCCGTTGAAAAGATGGGCCGGGAAAGCGTAGCAGACAGACAGACAGCCAGATAGACAGACAGACAGACAGACCGACACACTTTCGCATTTATAATATTAGTATGGAAGTATGGATTCTGTGATTGTATCGTTGATCTTTGATTAACGACCTTTATAATATGAACTTTTTTTTTTAACCACTACAAGTTAGCCCTTGACTGCAATCTCACCTGATGGTAAGTGATGACGCAGTCTAAGATGGTAGCGGGCTAACCTGTTAGGGGCATGGCAGTTATATTAAACCCATACCCCTTTTCGGTTTCTACACGGCATCGTACCGGAACGCTAAATCACTTGGCGGCACGTCTTTGCCGGTAGGGTGGTAACTAGCCACGGCCGAAGCCTCCCACCAGGCCAGACCAGGGAAAATTCACAAATTATAAATTTCCAAATTGACCCTGCCGGGGATCGAACCCGGGACCTCCGCACGTTAAGACAACAGCGCCACACACTGCGCCACGGAGGTCGTCAAAATATCTTCATCAAAATATCTACTTTGAATATCACCTGCTGTCAGCATCACCCAAAGTCGCACAGCGAGTTATGAAGAGTGTCTCTGGGGATAGTCAGCACTGACGGATTTCATAAGTAGCCATAGTAACTTACATAGTCCAAAGGAATAAGTAATTTGAAGTGGTAGTGAAGGAATTACTAAGAAACCATAGTAGGTAATTAACATAATCCAAAGGATTAGCAATTATAAGTACCTAATGTTCGTAGATGGACGAACTCCAATCTGTTCTGATGGACATATAATATACCTAAGCCCATGAAGGTTTTTTACCCACTATAAGTACCGTGACTGCAATCTCACCTGGTGGTATGGCAGTCATATTAAATTTATTTGATATTTATTTAGATATCTTTATTGCACACATATAAACAGTAATTTAATTAAAAAGAAGTACTCGTAGTAAAACTACAAATTATCCAAATCCATGCACCTAATCTGTTTTTACACGGAAAGCTAAATCATTTGGAGCCACGTCTTTGCCTGTTGGGTGGTAACTGGTCATGGCCAAAGCCAGACCAGACCAGAGAAAATTCAAAAATTATAAATTCCTAAATTGACCCTGCCAGGTATTGAAGCCAGGCCCTCCTGCTTATAATATGCGCTCACCACTACGCTATGGAGGTCGTCCAATGATACGATGACGTTGAGGGAGCTGCAGGCAAGAACAGGTGGAAGAGAAATATAATGAAAATAATAAGTAAAGATCTTATTTTTAAGGCACTCATTAATCTAAGGACTATAAAGTCCCTGGTTCATAGCTTTGTCTTCACCCAGGTACCCGATAATTACGAAGGATTTACTTGACCCTGTTAAGTATCAATTGTTCTCTCGTCAATAGCGAATATTGATTTTCAGGCGGATCTCAAGACTTGTTAGGCTCACGTTTTCATCCATGTCATATTTGGTTGGTGGTTTTGGTGCATATTTAGTACAGTGACATAAAAACAGTGCTTTCAAGTTTTGCACATTTTGCTTTCACGTTTTGAATATTTTCTCTAGAGTGCATTTAGTTAAAGGTCTAGTTCACACCAAGCGAATTGTTCGGGCTAGAAACTTGTCCTATCTGAACCCTTCAGCGAGAATAGAGAGCTAATGATGCAAGACTTGAATCATACTTCATCATATCATACTTATATAATTACTTATATATCATACTACTAGCTATTACCCGCGGCTTCGCTTCGCGTGGCTCAGGGGAACAATAACTGAGTTTTTGTTGAGAATACTTGGTTTATTATTTTCTTGAAAATGGTAATTGTTTTTTACTTTAATGAGAACAATTTCCAAGAACTCAGATCTTGATATTTTAGTGGAGAAAAACTGCAAGCAATTTAGCATGCAAGAGGGCGCCATGGAGAAGAATACTGAGACGTTCAGAATTGACGTATTTCATCGAGTGGCAAAAGCTCACACACACACATGACAGACACACACAGTGTACACACACCCACAGGTGACACAGGGCATAACATTATTTTAACACGCTACTGTAAACAATGTTGTAAGTTCTTCCATTTGGAGCCAATACGTGTAAATTTTGGGCATTAGATACACGCGAGCACGCTACATAAAGCTGACCATGAGAGAAGCATGGTTTTTCCAGGTGAACACCTGCTACCTGCAGTGTTTGGCCTTGTGCTTTATTAATTGTAATAGCGAAACTGAGCTTGACAGGGAACTGCAATCTTTTAAACTGAAAAGGGAGATCTGTTGGAATCATTGGGATCCGGGGGATGATAACATGTTCTCCTTTTCCGACTCCAGTTAAAATAGTGGCACCGATTATATTCCGCCCAAGTTGTGTTACCCTAAGCCTCGTGCCGTTACATAATCGCGGTGCGTCTAAATTCCGTAATAGCATGACTGGAACGCCCAATTTAAGTTGTAGTTTGTGTGAGGGCACACCTGACAACTCCAATGAGTTCAAGAACTCTGTGGGATATGAAGTACTCTGTTCTGTGTCCATGACTGTGTCTACTGACAAATACTCCGTAATTTCTCCTTGCACCTCTTTCAAAATATTGGAATTAATTTTATTAACCGTGTCATTTTTTGGTGCCAGTATAGCACGCAGGCAGAGCCATTGGTCGTTGCACATATTGGTTTGTAAGTCAGGGTAAACGTTATCTATGAGCTGTCTGTCACTCTCTACCAAATTACAAAAGTCGCTCGTTAGTTATCCTTCGATATCCAATTCCAGCCTTCCGTCTCCAATTTTCAATAGAGTATTCGCAAAACGTCCCGAATCTTGATCGTTGTAGAGTTGCACTCTCATATTCTTCGTAAGCCTCATTTTTTGTACGTGTGGCCATAAAGTGGACGACTTAAGGCAGGCTTTTATTTCATCAGCAGGTGTGCCCCTCTGGATTACCGGTAGAGTCTGACGAAAGTCACCGGCCAGTAACACAACCATTCCTCCCATAAGGTCCGTGCTCTTTCTCAAATCTTGGAGAGTTCGGTTGAGTGCCTCTACAGCTTTTTTGTGTGACATTGTGCTTTCATCCCACACCAACAGTTTGCAATGACGCAACATTCTACCCTGAGAACTATTTACGCTAATATTACAAAGAGGCGATTCTTCCTGTGCGAGATTCAGTGGCAATTTCAATACGGAATGCGCAGTACGGCCGCCACTAAGTAGTGTGGCAGCTATGCCGGAGGAAGCAACGGCTACAGCAATGTTCGCATCTTTTCTAATGTACGCCAGCAATAAATTCAACAAAAATGTTTTACCGGTTCCTCCAGGAGCATCGAGGAAAAACACTGCACCATTTCCTGATTCTACCTGTCGTAACACTTGCTCAAAGACGTGATTTTGTTCCGGCAATAACTGAGGGACCAATTCGGTTACATGCTGCTGCAACTCTACGACATTATAATTTAACTCCCGAGCGATTTCATCGTTTAATTCACTTGTATTTAAACGTCGTGGGCTTATCATTCCAAATTCTTGTAGCTTCTTCCCCGACATTGCTATTACTTTGTCTTCAATTTTAGTCAATGCTTCGTTATAAATAAGGTCATTAAATGTCATATCTGTTTGCACTTCTTGCAGGCGTCGTAAAATGTCTTCTGCCATAAAATCCTTGTACTTATCCCACAGTATTTGGGGATTGGACAGGCCGCAAGACGAAATCAGGGTTGCGTATAATTCCCTGATTTTAGCTGGTGTTCGGCACTGCACAGCTTCTTCCATGGTTTCGTCCCAATGATTATCGTTCTCTAACAGATGCAGAGCTTCACATGCTTCCCTAAACGTCGCGCATTCATGCCCGTTAACCGTTTTAAGGTCCCTATGGCTAGTTGGTCCCCGAATGTGGTGCAGCAACATACGTAAACAGAAGCATTCGAAGTTCGTTACATGGACGGTATATACACGACCGAGAGCGTCTGATGATTTCACCCCTGGCCAATTTTCAACAGGCGTACCTTGAATGCGGCGCTTCCACTCCTTTCTTGAAGCATTCCAGGTGTAATATCGGGGAACTTCAGAATAAAGCAAAGTTTTCGCGAAAGAATCTGTCTGACAAAGCTTAAAGAACGCAGTTAAGGTAGTGTTTGGCGGTGATGAGATCCTTTCTTGGAAATTGCTCTCATTAAAATAAATGCGTTGTCCGTTTTCCAAGTGCACCGCGAGATGAGTAACAGTTGGATGTCTTTCGTGTAAGGGGAAACCAAGGAGCCGCCACGCTGCTTCATTGCTGTTAACATAACGCCCTGCTTGAAAGGTCTGTACTTCGTCGACAGACTGCACCTCGCCGTTGTTCCTCAAATTGAATATAGCCTGATCACTACCTTTATTTATGTACTTGCAAATGTATTTAATAGCACGAACAGAGCTGCAAGCCTCCACATTGATGTGGGCATTAAATATTTTGCATAAAATGGGCGAATATGGTACAATCCATCTATTGTCCATGGTTTCGAATGCTCCGCTGCGAGCACGAATAGTGGCTCTCCTACCACCATCTTCTGGTGCTCTACGTCTATACAACGGGTAACCCATGTCACTGTGTACAGTTTCCTGTAGTAGTTCTCGGGGATATTTTTTTGTACATTTCCCGTTTTTCATGCAAACTGACGCTGGATTGCGTGCTCCACAGGGACCGTGAACCATATTTTTAACTACAATGTCGTGCAATTCTTTGTCAAGTTCAGGATCAGGAATCTCGGCGCTTATGAAATCATCAATTTGATTGGGGCGTAGCTTGTGTTTGAGCCAAATCAAAATATGCACGTGCGGTAACCCCCGTTTTTGCCACTCGATGGAATACATGTAGCACTGGACTTCCCCGAATATTTTTCCTTTGGTGATAACATGAATAAGTTTTTGAACTTTTAAGCGAAAAACTCGAGCAATTAAGTCGTGGCGGTCTGTAGATTTCTGTCCCGGCATTAGCTTTTCTATTATTTCTTTCCATGAGGGGTTGCAGGTAAAAGTCACAAAAAGATCCGGTCTGCCATAACTGCGAACGTAAGCAAAAGCATCTTGCGTGTATTCATGTAAATAACGGGGGCTATTTACGAAAGAAGAGGGAAGAATCACCATTTTGCCTAAATCACTGGGATTCACATTGGCGTCACTGCTAACAGCATCTTGCAAATGTATGTAATTTTCAGCACGCAGCTTGTTCTGATTTAAGGAGATATAACGGAGACGTTCACTTTCCACTTTGATATACATATCTACTAAAAATTGAAGGTAAAGTTGCCGGGACCGCGGGAGAAGATTAAAGTCATTTTCTCGCAGCATCATATAATAAGCGTAAAAATCCATGCAAGATACTTTTTTATTTGGAACAGGTTGTCCTGTAGTGGGGTTAAGGAGCGGGATACCAAAATGGTATCCCTCCTGTCCTTTGCTAAAAATGATTGGGTATTGCAAGGCGTCATAAAACTTATGAGTGTCACTTTAACACGGGTGTTAAAGTGTTATCACGTGCCCGTAAAACTATGTCCCGCGAGGAGAACTGGTCGCCGCTCACCACCGCAGCGATTTCATTTATTGTGGGTGCATTGTAACGCCGCTCATGCTCTCCACGTGGAGTCCGATCAGCATGGATGACAACTCTGTAATCAGCTTGAGGCAAGTTCTCTATGGCGGTTTTAAAAGTGCTTATTAATATGTTGTGTTCGTGCAACATTCTTTGAATTTTTAAAACTATGTTCCGTTCTACTCCTTGAATAAATTCACATCGACGGTTTGCTTCCATATCTTCATCGCCCATAAAATATACTTGCAAGAATTTATGCTGTTTATTATCAATTGGGAAAAGTGAACCTATTCTATGATATACCTGTCCTTGTACAGTGAACGCTGGTGAAAATCCGGGCATTATTATCTCTCTGTCCACTCCAAAAGATGTCATTTGGAAACATGAGTTGTACTTCCTGGTCCTATTTAAAAAGCGCCGTGATTCATCGGTGTCATATAAATACAGAGTTTTTAGAGGCTCTTCGGGCTCGCCGAGTAAAGGAAGGGATACTTTGCCATTCGAACAACACATTCCTGCGGTTTCATCTTTCCATTTTAAAGCATTACAAAATCGACATTGCTGGTCCATGAGTCCAATAGTAATGAGCCTATGATTTTTATAGTCAATCAAGGGATCGTAGTTAAATGCCGCGCTATTGAATACTGACCAAGAGTGTCTCTGAAAATTTCGGCGACGTTCCGCTTGAATTTCCGTATTTACGATTCTTCGCGCCTGGGACTGTTCAGGCGTTTCGGATTCCCTTAAGGCAGCCTGTCGCCTTGCTTGTTCTATGAGCCGAAGTTCAGCTTGAAGAGGTGTCTCCGAGGCTCTCAAAGCGGCTTGACGTTCAGCTTGGTCATCTAACCTTTGTTGCGTTTGAGCTGGTGATTCAGCTGCCCTCTTAACAGCTAAACGCTCTGCCTCCACAGCACTCCTCTGTTGGGACACAGCAGATGATGCAGTGTTTCTTAAAGCGGCTTGACGTTCTGCCTGCTCATCAAGCCTTTGCCGTTTTTGAGCAGGTGATTCAGCTGCCCTCCTAACAGCTAAACGCTCTGCCTCCAAGGCACTCCTCTGCTGGGACACAGCAGATGATGCAGTGTTTCTTAAAGCGGCTTGACGTTCTGCCTGCTCATCAAGCCTTTGCCGTTTTTGAGCAAGTGATTCAGCTGCCCTCCTAACAGCTAGACGCTCTGCTTCTACGGCACTCCTTTGTTGGGACAAAGCAGGAGATGCATTGTTTCTTAAAGCAGCTTGACGTTCTGCCTGTTCATCAAGCCTTTGCCGTTTTTGAGCAGGTAATTCAGCTGCCCTCTTGACAGCTAAACGCTCTGCCTCCAAGGCACTCCTCTGCTGGGACTCAGCAGATGATGAAGTGTTTCTCAAAGCGGCTTGACGTTCAGCCTGTTCATCCAGCCTTTTCCGTTTTTGAGCAGATGATTCAGCTGCCCTCCTAACTACTATACGCTCTGCCTCATCGTCACGCCTCTGCTGAACTTCAGCAAACGACGTAGTGGCCCTCAAGGTAGCTTGACGATATACTTGAGATTGTCTTCGCAGTTCTGCGTCTTCCAAAGACTCTAGCGATCGAGTAAGTCTTTTTGCTTTTGCTTGAGATGATACCCTAGAAAGACTTGATTTACGTTTTCCAGGCATTGTAACGATCAAGCGAGCTACAAAACAACAAAATCAAAATTGAATAGGCAAACAATTCAACAAATCTATTCCAAAGTGCAATCAGTACAATCCTTTCACGGTCAGATTTAATTGAAAATTAAAATCAACAAAGCCAAATCACAAAGCAAATCAGAAACAGCAATAATGAAAGCGGTCAAAGAACATAAAGATAATGAATGAAAGAAATAAAATCAACAAAGCCAAATCACAAAGCAAATCAGACAAAACCAATAACGAAAGCAGTCAAAGAATGTAAAGATATTGAATAAAAGCCGAGAAAGAAAATAGGTACCGTATGCACTATAAGATGAAACGCACATTTTCGAGGGATCTTATGATTCTTCAGAAAAACAAACTGCTAGCGCGTTGTAATAACAGACAGTGCCATCTATAATTCTTATGGGAATTAATACAATTCAAAATGGGTTTTACAGGCAAGTGCCTAATTTAATTTAATTTAAAAAGTGATTATTGACTACTTGAAGCAATTTTTTTTTGTTTATTTTTGGCATATAGATTCCATATTATAATAACATGCTATCCTGCGGGATCTGTTTGATTTTCCGGGACGAAAAGTAGCCTACGATACTTTCCAGGACCTCAACTATATTTTATCAGTGCAAACAAATCCTTAACTCCGTTGCCGCGTAATTGAAGGACAGATGGGTGAAAAGTGACGTCATGTTATAATGAACGCGGGAACTATTAGATTTCCCAGGACAAAGGTAGCCTATGTGACTTTCCTAAACAAAAATCACGTCGATCTGTATCTCCGTTCCCATATAAATGACGGACTAATTGATTAAAAATAGCATTCTATCTCGTAGGAAATGTTTGTTTTTCTGGGATAATAATTAGCCCATGCCACTTTCCTTCGAACAGATCACGTTGATTTGTTATTTCGTTGCCGTATGATTGAAGGAAAAATGCGTAAAAATCAGCATGATATCCCACAGGAACTGTTAGTGTTTCTGGGACAAAAAGTAGCCTCTCATTCTCCAGGTTCATCACGTTGATGTAAATTACTCCGTTGCCGTATGAATGAATGATAATGAACCCACAGGAACTGTTAATTTTTCCGGAACAAAAAGGTAGCCTATGTCACTTTCCAGGTCCTAAACAATAATCACGTCGATATCAGTTACCACATAATTAAAGGGAAAATGTGTTAAAAGCAGCATACCAATATCCCCCAGGAACTGTCGGGTTTTCCGGGATAAAAAGAAATATATATAATTTTCCAGCTCCTCGATTATACCTGTGCAAAACATCACGTCAATTTGTAACTCCGTTTCCGCCTAATTGAATAACAAAATGCGAGAAAAGAGAAAAATATCCCACAGGAACTGTTTGTTTTCCCGGATAAAAAGTTTGTATGTCACTCTTCCAGTCCTCAAATATACCCAAGCAAAAAATCACGTTGATCCGTTGCGACGTTGCCGCCTAATTGACGAAAAATGCGAAAAAAAAGAGCATGCTATCCCACAGGAACTGTTTGTTTTTCCGGGATAAAAAGTAGCCTATGTCACTCTCCAGGTTCTCAAATATACCCATGCAAAAAATCACGTCGATCCGTTGCGCCGTTGAAGACATTTCACTCGGCGCTCTGAACACTGAACTTTGCACTCTGAACTCTGCACTCTGAACTCTGCACTCTGAACTCTGCACTCTGAACTCTGCACTCTGAACTCTGCACTCTGAACTCTGCACTCTGAACTCTGCACTCTGAACTCTGCACTCTGAACTATGCACTCTGAACTCTGCACTCTGAACTCTGAACTCTGCACTCTGAACTCTGACCTCTGCACTCTGCACTCTGAACTATGCACTCTGAACTGTGCACTCTGAACTCTGAATTCTGCACTCTGAACTCTGCACTCTGAACTCTGCACTCTGACCTCTGAACTCTGCACTCTGAACTCTGAACTTTGAACTTTGAACTTTGAACTCTGCACTCTGAACTCTGACCTCTGAACTCTGACCTCTGCACTCTGACCTCTGAACGCTGAACTTTGAACTCTGAACTCTGACCTCTGCACTCTGAACTCTGAATTCTGCACTCTGAACTCTGAACTCTGCACTCTGACATCTGCACTCTGACCTCTGAACTCTGCACCCTGAACTCTGAACTTTGAACTCTGAACTCTGACCTCTGCACTCTGACCTCTGACCTCTGCACTCTGACCTCTGAACGCTGAACTTTGAACTCTGAACTCTGACCTCTGCACTCTGAACTCTGCACTCTGAACTCTGCACTCTGAACTCTGCACTCTGAACTCTGACCTCTGCACTCTGACCTCTGAACTCTGAAGTCTAAACTCTGAACTCTGAACTCTGCACTCTGACCTCTGCACTCTGCACTCTGTACTCTGACCTCTTCACTCTGAACACTGCACTCTGATTTTTTTCTATTTTTTAGTCATTCTTATACTTACTATTTACCCCCCAAAAAGCAAAAAAAGAAAATTTTTGATTTTTTTTCACCTGCGAACTAAAGGGTTAATGCCTTTGTTTTTTACTTTAATGAGAACAACTTCCAAGAACACTTTCGCATTTATAAAATATATTAGGATATTAGGATTATAGGATGTTACTAAGGTAGCACATGTTACTTTCCTGGTCCTAAAATAAATCTGAACGACGGCTAACCTGAACGTGGGCTAACCTGAACGTGGGCTAACTTGGACGTCGGATAACTTGAACGTCGGCTAATTTAAACGACGGCGTATCTGAACGTCGGCTAACCTGAACGTGGGCTAACCTGAACGTGGGCTAACCTGAACGTGGGCTAACCTGAACGTGGGATAACCTGAACGTGGGCTAACTTGGACGTCGGATAACTTGAACGTCGGCTAACTTAAACGACGGTGTATCTGAACGTCGGCTAACCTGAACGTCGGCTAACCGGACGGTTATGATAACCTGAACGTGGGCTAACCTGAACGTGGGAACGGTGAAACAAATGCGAGAAAAAGAGCATACTATCCCACAGGAATTGTTGGTTACGGGATAAAAAGTTACAATCACTTTCCAGCTATTCAACTATACCTGTGCAAAAAATCACGTCAATCTGTAACTCCGTTGCCGCCTAATTAAAGAACAAATGCGAGAAAAAGAGCATTATATCCCACAGGAACTGTACGTTTTTCCGGGATAAAAAGTGGCCTTTGTCACTTTAGGGGTCCTCAAATATACCGATGCAAAAAATCACGTCGATCCGTTGCGCCGTTGCCGCCTGATTGACGAAAAATGCGAAAAAAAAGAGCATGCTATCCCACAGGAACTGTTTGTTTTTCCGGGATAAAAAGTAGCCTATGTCACTCTCCAGGTCCTCAAATATACCCTTGCAAAAAATCACTTCGATCCGTTGCGCCGTTAAAGCGTGATTGAAAAACAAATTCGAGAAAAAGAGCATTATATCCCACAGGAACTGTTAATTTTTCCGGGATAAAAAGTAGCCTATGTCACTCTTCGGGTCCTCAAATATACCGATGCAAAAAATCACGTCGATCCGTTGCGCCGTTGCCGCCTAATTGACGAAAAATGCGAAAAAAAGAGCATGCTATCCCACAGGAACTGTTTGTTTTTCCGGGATAAAAAGTAGCCTATGTCACTCTCCAGGTCCTCAAATATACCCATGCAAAAAATCACGTCGATCCGTTGCGCCGTTGAAGCGTGATTGAAGGACAAACCAACAAACCAACAAACCAACAAACCAACAAACCAACAAACAAACTGACTTTCGCATTTATAATATTAGTATGGATCATACTAATATTATAAATGCGAAAGTGTGTTTGTTTGTTGGTTTGTCCTTCAATCACACCGCAACGGAGCAACGGATCGACGTGATTTTTGGCATGGGTATAGTTGAAGACCGGAGAGTGACAAAGGCTACTTTTTATCCCGGAAAATTAAGGAAATCCCGTGGGAATTTAAAAAAACTTATTTCACGCGGACGAAGTCACTGGTTTTATGTAATTTTTACTATTTCGTATAGTTTCATAAACGCGCTGGTTTTATGCTCATTCATTAAATACCGCGGAGTGCTGTCTGTAAGAGTCGATGAGTCGGTGAGCATAATAACATCACCAAATATTATTTTTAAGGGATAACAAGGGAACCCCCCATTGTATTATTTTATTAGCCCTTTGAACAACAGAATTGCAAGTGCCTGATGGCTGATGCCCGCGACTTCGTCCACGTTGACTTAGGTTGTTTCAAAATCCAGTGGGAACTTCCTCATTTTCCGGGACAAAAAGGTAGGTAGCCTATGTCACTCTCCAAGGCCTCAACAATACCTATGCAAAAATCACGTCGATCCGTTGCTCTGTTGCGGCGTGATTGAAGGACAAACCAATAAACAAACACACTTTCGCATTCATAATAATATATTAGTATGAAGTATGAGGTGAGTTAACCTGAATAATAATTCTACCATATTGATGTTAGCAATAAGTATTTTTCATAATTTTTGTATAAGTTTTTGTATTTCTCATAAAACAATAAAGAATAATCAAAGTCGATTAGTAATGAACGCCTTTTTAAAAGCCCGGTATGTCTACACAACAAACTTTAATAACGCAGAACGAAGAGATTTAGAAGTGTAACTATTTGAAGAGAAGTCTGCAGTAGGTAACAAGATTTGTCTTTTATGTACGACTTAAATGTTGCTACGGTCGATGACCCTTACATCTATCATCGTTACGCTATGCTTTACTGTCCTTAGTCCTGATCCTTGATACATGTCGTATGCTTAAGGGAAAGCGTTTTGATCAACATTTTAAAAGTGCGATTTTAGAATAAGTAACTTAAGTAATCCAAGACACTGCTACTCCAGCTGTAAAATGAGTCGTGTTCTGAATTATTTTCTAAAATATTCATAAGAAAGAATTGTATAAACGTAAAACCTTGCCAGCTATTAGATTTAAATATTAGCCTAACAGAGATCTTAGTCTGTAAAAAAATCACACGAACGCATCATCACATGAACTTTTCATCTCATTAGATTATCACGTAGCCGTTATTTTATCGAGATTTCATAGTGATAGGTACCATATTAAAATATTAATAAATAGGATGGATGCAAATATTAGTGTGCCTAAACCAGACATCTACCATTTAACCGCATAATAAGCAGTTCGAAATGGTATAATTTTACGGTTCCGTTGATCAGAGTCGAATTCAAATTCAATTTCGCATTTAAATTCTAAGCGCCTAATTCAAATGGAATTCTAGTAACTAGTTAAATGCACGTTAGAATCTAGGCACACGAAAACACGAGTATTTGTTCTTGAAAAGTTTGTAAGGGTAGGTACTTAGTTAAAGGCGATCGCATACCACGATACGACTCGCAAAAAGCGCGAGAGCGTCATGAATACGTTACGTATTACCGTTTACCCTGTTTATAAGGAAAATGAGTAACTTCTCACTGCAAAACGCATAATAATTATAGGAAGTTGTTACCGCTAAAGCGATAAAATCGTGATACAAGTGATAAACCTAACTATATAGTCTACGTCTACGGTCTATAGCGCCGGAAAACACGTAAGAAATATTGGATAGAAGCAGGCGTTACTTTGCGGAAGTCCATGATTATGAAGGAACTTGAAATTTAATTTGCTATAATCCGCAACAATAGGCAAATATATGTGGTACAGTGTATCTTGCACTTGCAGCTTGCAATATTCACCACACCACATAAATCTTCCAAATTATTCTCAACGTACGTTTCACTCCGACACCGGAGCATCTTCAGGAGATGTTGACTCGACAATGCACGATTGTAAAGTCAACAATCGTGCATTGTCGAGTCAACATCTCCTGAGTGATTCATTCGAATGCATGAATATTTTTTTTTGTACATCGAAAAATCAGTCAAATGATCACTCCACAGTGGCCAAAGCACAGTATAGGCGTACGTACCTATATGTATATTATTCGGTAGCCTGACTGCAGTGATGTCTTCCAGGTAGCCCAAGCCGTTAGCGAATAGCCGGTTGCGGTAGATACGTAATTTCAGAATAGAAAAATCTGTTGCGGCCTTGGCGTCTTTGCGACCGTGTCCGAGCTTAAATAAATTGATTCGATCGTAAAGAGGGTTCCATTTAACTGTAACCGCTCCAAAGAGATCGTGGACTGCGAGTGCTTTCAAATGGGTGGAAATAAAAAAAGCTTAAGTAACAGCATGATAAAATCCACTGAGTGAATTCCTTTATCTTACTCATTTTATTAGGGGCTTGAGATTCTCTGCTAGCTTTCTTACGTGCGGTGGTATATTTCAGCTTGGGTGTAATACAAGCGAATGCTAACCGGTTCAGTATCCGCAGGTTTTCGAAAATTACTTAAGATTTCGTCAATTATAATTATTGTTCGTTAATTTTCTTCGATTAGTCGTGTAAGTTTTTGTATTTTTTTCTCTCTAAATTCTTAGTACATGTAAATTCCCAATTGATCAATTCAATCATCGTTGGGTATCCTCTCAGAATGAGAAGAGTTAGGCCATAGTCCACCATGCCGCTATCTCAGTACGGGTTGGTTGGTACAACGCACGTTTGAGAGTATAATGGAGGACTTTGTGGTTGTAGGTTAATAGGTTTCCTTACGATTTGTTCTTAATGACGATTATTAAGATTTCTTAAAACACACATGGTACTGCGAAAAGTTAGAGGTGCAGTGCTCGGGGGTCGAATATAATATTCTGTGGCTGTTTAAACTACTCGGACATTTTTCCGACAGAACACGAGAGTTTATATTATATTATATACTAGCTGATGCCCGCGACTTCGTTCGCGTGGACTAAGTTTTTTCGATTCCCGCGGGAACTCATTAATTTTCCGGGATAAAAAGTAGCCTATGTGCTATAAAGAATATACGTATGTATGTATATTCTTTATAGCTGATGCCCGCGACTTCGTCCGCGTGGAATAAGTTTTTCAGTTAATTTTCCAGGATAAAAAGTAGCCTATATTACTATCCCACGGTATAATCCCCCTATAATGGTGAAACACGTACTTCTTCATATTTTAACGAAAGCCCAAATGCTGTTTCATGGCTATAACTTGAGAAATTAAGGATTTTCATACAAACTCTCAACCCCTATTTCACCCCTTCGGGGGTGGAATTTTGAAAATCTGTGAAACATATATGTTTTCATTTTCAACCCGCAGCTCATATATCAAGTTTCATGGCTATATCTTGACAAATTAAGGACTTTCATACAAACTCTCAACCCCTATTTCACCCCTTCGGGGGTGGAATTTTGAAAAACTGTGAAATACATATGTTTTCATTTTCAACCCGCAGCTCATATATCAAGTTTCATGGCTATAACTTGAGAAATTAAGGATTTTCATACAAACTATCAACCCCTATTTCACCCCTTCAGGGGTGGAATTTTGAAAAACTGTGAAACACATATGTTTTCATTTAAAACCCGCAGCTCATATATCAAGTTTCATGGCTATAACTTGAGAAATTAAGGATTTTCATACAAACTCTCAACCCCTATTTCACCCCTTCGGGGGTGGAATTTTGAAAAACTGTGAAACACATATGTTTTCATTTTCAACCCGCAGCTCATATATAAAGTTTCATGGCTATAACTTGAGAAATTAAGGACTTTCATACAAACTTTCAACCCCTATTTCACCCCTTCGGGGGTAGAATTTCGGGATAAAAAGTCACAAATCGTGCCAAGTTTCGTTTGAATTCATTCAGTAGTTTTGGCGTGATGCGCGGCCAAGATACAGACAGACAGACAGACGAAAATGAAAAAAATTACAGATTTGGCTTCAATATCGAATAATGAGTGCCCTCCAAAAAAATTTTTCAAAATATCTTCAATGTAGGTACAGAATTGGACCTGTTACAGTTTTATTAAAAGTATAGATCTCTCTCTCTCTTCGGTCGTTCCTTCATTGCTGAAGATCGTGGTCCTGGCCGGATCCCAACCTCGTACGGATTATTTGTTTCCATTGGCTTCTGTTGGTCGCCATTCTCACTATGGTATGAAACTTCGAAGCGTTAGCTGCTGCAGCTGCGAAAGAATAGACATGTTTGTGTGCTTGGCAGTCCACAGAATCCGTAGCATTCGCATCCAGCACCACATTTCGAAAGCATCTATTCTTTGCCTTTCTCTTAGTAATGCTAATAAGTATAGATAGATATGATATTATATTGTAAGTATAGTTATTCTGTGGCTGAATTCTTACGCGCTGCAATTACCATTATCAACCTATTATTATATTCCATGATATTACGAGTATGTTGGTGTGGAATACAATAATTATTTTCTTAGAAATGTGTTAATTTCAGAACGAAAATACGTTACGTAAATAGTTTGTTTTAATGTTTACGCTAACGATATTGTCGAGAAAAACGATTAACTTTTTCACTTAAACACCAAAAACATTAGCGTCATGCCCTTGACGAAAAAGAAAGATTAACCGCACCTACGTTGCGGTAGAGTGGAAAGCTTATTTGGTCGCTAACACAACTGTACCCTTACTCTGAGATTGATCGAATTTAAAATACGGTCTCACTAAGTGAGGTGAATCACATTTGAGTCAAACTAAAATGGACCCAAAAACTCTTGATTTAAAGTCACAAATTCAGTGCAACCGATTCAAATTTCGAAACGTATCGTTTGGAGCGCTAGCTGTGAATGCATACACGAAATTGAGCTCTAAATTAATAAGATTAAGATTCATTTTAGTTTGATGCATATGTAATTCACCTCACTTAGTGAGACCGTATTTTAAATTCGATCAATATCAGAGTAAGGGTACTGTTGACCCGACGCTTCTCACCCTCTTACTATAATTACAGAGTTAAATAATAACAATGAACCTATCTTATTCAACAATTAACGGTAAGTATGAACAGTGGTGCCCCATCATTACCTCAAATACCCATAATATTATAAATGATTGTCTTTGTTGGATTTTTAGTTCAAGTACTTCAATCTATACTAATATTATAAAGAGGTAAAGTTTGTGAGTTTGTGAGGTTGTAGGGGTAATCTCTGGATCTACTGAACCGATTTTGATAATTCTGGTATCAATAGAAAGCCACATTATTTGTAAGTGTCTATATTATATTAACCCGAAAAATTAGAGAGTTCCCGTGGAAATTTAAAAAACTTCTTTCACGCGGACGAAATCGCGGGCATCTGCTAGTGTGTAATAAAGCGACGCATCGATGTTATTTTTTTTGCAAGGATAGAGTAGACCTAGTATAGCTGTTAAAGACTAGTTTAATCCTGAAAATAAACGAGTACCCCAGAAACTTTTAAAAAATCCCAACGGTTCTCTACTCCTTATTTAAAAGTTACCTGTAAAAAGAAAAGACAAAATCGATTAATCAGATGGGACGTGTAAAGCAGACAAACAGACAAAAAGTCAGACACACTTTGGCATTCTGCATTCAACAAAATAATATGTTTTAGTTAAGGATTAATCACGTACCTATAGAAAAACCTTCCTTCGAAACCATAGCAATTTAAGTGTTGGCTGAATAGTGATTGGGGTGTGCATGATTAATTTACTAATTTTGGTGTAAAGTGCCTTCCCGATTGAATAAGGAGGAAGGAACATTAATCAACCGATATGCTGAATATTTATTATTGAAGCTGGAAAAAGCCTTGCAAAAAAGGTTCTTTCTTTCTTAATTTTGTATAATATTTATTTGTTTCGAATCTAATTCTGGCCATCTAGATTGCGTGCGCCAACAGTTATTTGCATAATTTGGGTTAACGCAGTAATACAGACAGCGCCCTCGTAATCAGTTTTACATAATTATTTTGTTTGTTAATTATTTTCAATTATTCCCAAAATACCCAGTGATACCTGCATGATTAGGTAGTTTATTTGCCGGGATAAAAAGTAGCCTTTGCCACTCTCTAGGTCCTTAACTGTACCCATGCCAAAAAATCACGTCGATCCGTAGATCTATTCCAGCATAATTGAAGGATAAACCAACAAAAAAACAAACATACTTTCACATGTAGTAGTTTGAATTGCTGAGTGTCAGCCGCTCAATAAAAATATGGTCTTTGTATTATTCGCTCAAAATTCAAAATTCAAATGTTTTTTATTCAAATAAACCTTTACAAGTGCTTATGAATCGTCGAGTGAATCTACCACTGTGAAAAGTATTCTTTCCATGACGAGTTTGTAAATTCTCCTAAAAGGACAATCGAATCTCTGAATAGGCATACCTATTACTCGTAGGAACTAGGAACTTAGGAAGTAACCTACATGTGACTGACTGATATGTGTGACTAACGTGACTTTAAACAGAACTGCTTTTTTAAATCGTCAGATTAAGAATATTCCTCGAGATAATCGTCAGATTAAGTGTCAGCACGTTTGGGACATGAAGCTGAACCGTCTGTATGATAATCTGACGCGCTCGATTGTATTTCAAAATGGCAATTTTTCTTTGCATTTTCAAAAAACCGCAGTGTCTTAGCGTTACATCAGAATCGTCAGTCTTTTGAATAGGAGCTTCCTTTGGGGTCCACTTGACATCTCCTCTGAAAATCTGACGCGCTCGATTTTTTTTGTTTTTTACCAATATTTTTAATTCCGTACGGCCAACCCCACCATGCAAACCGGCAGACAAACATACCATTCGATAACAGAGACACGTGGGGCGTATACGCTATCAATATCTGACGCGCTGGAGTAAATCCAAAAAATCCCCTCTTGGGCTCCCCTTCTATATGACATGCCCGATGCTATCATGTTACTCGCATTTTCTTATTATTAATTTACACCTCCGGCAGTTCTTTCGGCCTTGTGGGATTTCTTCAAAACGTGCGCGAACGCTGCCATGTTTTATCATAGTAGGATTCCTTTTGTCTGACTTTTACTGTCGTTCGGGCTTAATCAATTTATAGCTTGGCGAACCGTAGTCTGTACAGTGTACATAGTTGAATTCATTGCTTTTGCATTGCAAATGCCTTCATAGTAGTCTGTCCAATAGACCGCCACCCTCTATACGTTTTATTTTGCGTGGGCGCTGAATAATTTACAATTTTCAGGGGCAGATGAAGTTTTCGCTTTGCGACGTTCTCGGTAAGCATAATTTAAATTCGGTAAAACTTTTACCCAGCCTATGCTTTTAAAATAACCTATTGCCTGTGGCATTTACCGATAAAAATAACTTTGGATTTACTTGTACGAATTCTTTTGCAACTTTTATTATTATCCACGTGGTTAGAGAACAAATCTTTCAAATCAAAGCTGAATGAAGGTTTTTCACAAATAAAATATTCCATACAATACTTATAGTTCGCGCACGAGATGAATGCAGAGCAAATGTATGGTGACACATACATTTACTCTGCATTCAACTCGCGCGCGAACTGTAGATTTTGTGCCACTTATGTCCAGTCCCAGTGGCTACCAACTCCGCCCACCTAATGATCTTCCCAGGTTGTGGTTTTACGATACGAGTTCTCCATTCAAGCACATTGGGACCTCTCCATTCACCTCACTCACTCACCGACCTTATTCTATTTTATATATTATATTTTTTAACTTTGCTTCTATCCATCTTAATTATTTGAACTGGATATGGGAATGTGTTTGAACTTTCTTGGAGTAAGTAGGTACCTAAGCTCTGTTTGATCGGGCTGCGCTGATAATGGACGTTTGACAAATAATGTGCATTTTATAAACTAGTCAGTTTTACCTGATTGGCGGGTTTAGCTTTGGTTATATCTATTAGTTTGTTGGCAATACAATGATCCGTATCGGTAGGTACTTGCTTTGACACCGTCTCTCGCCCGTCGCGTCGCGTCGATCACGCCCTTCATGCGGTTTCATCAAACGCTTTCAATTTTAATTAACTTTGAAACTAACTTTGTTTCAGCTCAGGTTATATTTGTAAACAAATTCTATTGCCGAGAGTGGAGAGTGTGTTATTTTAAGTAAGTAAAACATTTACTCTTTGTAGGCTATTTATTTATTTACTGTAACATAATTAGGTACCGAGAGAAAGCTCCTCTTCAAAGTTAAGATTAAGTTCTCCGAATGTTTTGAACATAGATCTATTAGCATATTATGTTTTAATGGCAGCCTGTTTAGATGGTCGGGGTTTCATTCCCGGGGCACGCACCTGTAACTTTTTAGAGTGAAATGCGTTTTAAGGAATTAAAAAAATGGTGTGTCTCAGCTGTGGTGTCAGCTATGACGCACGACTGGAGTTTAAGTAGTCTTTAGGAACGATTATAAAATACTAGATGATGCCCGCGACTTCGTCTGCGTGTTTTGTTTTAAGTTTTTTCAATTCCCGCGGGAACTCCTTAATTCCCCGGGATAAAAAGTAGCAAAAGTAGCCTATGTCCTTCCCCGGGATACAAACTATCCCTGTACCAAATTTCATCAAAATCGGTTGAACAGGTGAGCCGTGAAAGCGTAGCAGACAGACAGACAGACACACTTTCGCATTTATAATATTAGTATGGATGGATGTAGATTAGTAAATGAGGGTAAATGAACGCATTTTTTATATTACTGAAAGCATGGTTGTTACATTTTATTTATATTAATTATATAATCTATATTCATCAAAATACATTACATAGTCATGGAAACATGTACATAACGTAACGGAGAAAGTTTGATTTTACTCTCCATAAATTTTCATACCCCGGGTTTATTATATATGAAAATAGATTCTAAAGGAGGTAAACTCCAAAAAATTTGCTTTGGTTTGAACGATGAAAGAAAACAACGCGAGGAGACCTGCAAGCCTGAGAGTTCTTCATAATTTACCCGATAGTGAGTTTTTTCATGAGTTTGCCAATCTGCACTTGGCCCGCGTGGTGGACTATGGCCAAACCCTTCTAACGGCTATGGGCTCAAGTGAGAGTGAGTGAGTAAACGATTATCGTACCAGAAGTTTATTTCATTTATTTTGTTGAAGCAAATTTTTATCTATCTTTCAGGCTTTTAATGACCAGTTTTAATGACCCAAAGGTCAGCTGTAAGAGATAAGGCATCTAATTGGGATAAGTCCTCCTTTGTACATTTAACCTCTGAAAGTTACAATGTCATATTATATTTTATACTATCTTCAGAGAGGTAAGCAACAACTAATAATCCATTTATAGTAAACTAGCTGATGCCCGCGACTTCGTCCGCGTGAAATAAGTTTTTTGAATTCCCACGGGATCTCCCAAATTTTTCGGGCTATTATATAATAGCCTATGACACTCACAAATAATGTGGCTATTGGCACCAGAATTTTCAAAATCGGTTCAGTAGATCCAGAGATTACTCCCTACAATCTCACAAACTCACAAACTTTACCTCTTTATAATATTAGTATAGATATTCGTATAGTAAAGTTCGTGGCGTGCTAAGAGATGCAGTTTCTTATAACAATGAGCTGCAAATTAAACATGACCTCTATTTCTAGCTGAGTCTGAAAGTCTACGTGACAGTTTTGAACTTTAAACTGTAGGCGAATGCAAAACTAAGAATATTATCCTCACTAAATGGCCTCTTGATGGTGCTCTGACAATAACATTAGGAAAAATTCTTATCTAAAAGTTTTGATAGCTATTTTAAATTGCATTGAAAGCCAAATATCAAAACACACTAGGGGCAAGATAGGAAAAAAAACGTCTGCACTAAATGTGTGGAAGTGGAACGACGTATTCTCCTTTCGCACTAGTGTGCGCGATCCATATAAAAGTAAGTGACGGGACAACTTTTTCCCTTACTGAATTTGGAATATAAAGCACTACAACAACAAAATACAGTGTTTGTAGGAAACTACAGCCAGTTATCTCGAAAAGCATTGAGATAGTATGTTGTAATGGTAAATCGTCAGTGTAGATCAGTTTGACATATTGGGCGAAAACACACGTCGGGCTGGATAAACAACCGTCAGCGCAAGACGTTGGATCATTGGATGGGCAAGAAGTTTTGTCCTGTTACGCCAATATAAGCAGCTCCATGTAAAAGTGGCGATGCAGATGTTTCGCGTAGACTTTTTGCAATGTCCGGTTCGTAGTGTGTTTTCTCCCTTTCTTGCGATATTTTCATGGACAAGTGTAGCAAAAACTGTGAGAGTGATGAGTCTGTCGGCACCTAACTACTGCAGTCTGATTGCGCTCAAGTTTGTAACCGAAACAAACGAATCAAACGACCTAGAATAAATATCTGTTTGCTCCCACTTTGTGCTGGATTGTTATTTTCCCCGACATGCCCGATTGCTGGAGATCATCTTTGTTAAGTCCCAAAACGCGCCTCAAGTAGATCATATATACACTATTATTCTATTATTGTTTTATTATTATTTTAATTTAATTTTACTATTATTTTCCTATAAATATTTTATATATTTTTTTATCATTTATTGAAAACAATACAATAGAAACTAAAGCTAGCTAGCCTAACCTAATTATTATATAAACCATGCCTGCGTGGAATGGTGGCAAGAATGCTGGTTGCATTCTCACGCTGGACAGCCAGGCTGACCCTTTGCGCACAAAATGAGCCAGCCCTTCTGTCACCAGATGAGGCAATCAACCGCGGTGAAATATCTCGCAAAAAATTTTTGCCACTAAGACTCTACGGACGCAGGGTCTCCATATTTATTTATTTTTTATATTATTAATATATTATATTATTATTGACTGAGAGGTACGTATAGTCACAAGCTGCAGGAGTGATAGATAACATGTACCTATTATTAGAAAGAAAAAAAGAAAGAAAGCTATATATATACTACCATGATCTACATTACTAATCTGTAAGTCAATCTATATTTTCTCTTGACCATTATCCATATCCTACTTATATTATAAATGCGAAAATATTTCAGTCAGTCTGTCTGTATGTGCAACACATATTGTGCAATCAATTTTACGAAATTTGGTACAGAGATATAGGACATAGGCTAGGACATTAAGTTTATCCCGAACAATCGAAGAGTTCCCATGGGATTTTTCTAAAACCTACACCACGCGAACGAAGTCGCGAGCATCATTAGTAGTATTATGTTGCACTAGCTGATGCCCGCGACTTCGTCCGCGTGGATATAGGTAGTACCAAGTTTCATCGAAATAACTTGAGAAATGACGCACTTTTATACAAACTTTCAACCCCTATTTCACCCCTTTGGGGGTGGAATTTTGAAAAACTGTGAAACACGTATGTTTTAATTTTCAACCCGCAGCTTATATACCAAGTTTCATGGATATAACTTGAGAAATGAAGGACTTTCATACAAACTTTCAACCCCTATTTCACCCCTTCGGGGTAAAATTTACGAAAACTGTGAAACACGTATTTCTTCATTTTTAACCGATAGCTTGTATACCAAGTTTCATTGATATAACTTGAGAAATGAAGGACTTTCATACAAACTTTCAACCCCTATTTCACCCCTTTGAGGGTAAAATTTTGAAAAACTGTGAAACACGTATGTCTTCAGTTTTAACCCGCAGCTCATATACCAAGTTTCATGGCTATGACTTGAGAAATGAAGGACTTTCATACAAACATTCAACCCCTATTTCACCCCTTCGGGGGTAAAATTTGCAAGAACTGTGAAACACTTATTTCTTCATTTTCAACCGGTAGCTTGTATACCAAGTTTAATCGATATAACTTGAGAAATGACGGACTTTCATACAAACTTTCACCCCCTATTTCGACCCCTTAGGGGTGGAATTTTGAAAAACTGTGACACACGTACTTCTTTATTTTTTACCGTTAGCCAAAATAAAAAGTTTCGTTGATATAACTTGTAAAACATCTTGAGAAACGAAGAACTTTCATACCAACTTTCATCCCCTATTTCACCCTTTTGGGGGTCGAATTTTCAAAAACTGTGAAACAAGTATGTCTCCATTTTTAACCCGCAGCTCATACATCAAGTTTCATGGCTATAACTTGAGAAATTAAGGACTTTCATACAAACTTTCAACCCCTATTTCACCCCTTCAGGGGTAGAATTTCGGGATAAAAAGTATCCTATGTCCTACCTCGTAGTATGGGCTCAAATCGTGCCAAGTTTCGTTTGAATTCATTCAGTAGTTTCGGCGTGATGCGCGGCCAAGATACAGACAGACAGACAGACAGACAGACAGACAGACAAAAATGAAAAAAATTACAGATTTGGCTTCAGTATCGAATAATGAGTGCGCTCCAAAAAAAATTTTCAAAATATCTTCAATGTACAGAATTGGACCTGTTACAGTTTTATTATAAGTATAGATAAGTATAGATAGATAGATTGCGTAATTAATTATATTTGTAGAATGTAGAGTAAAAGTTAATGGCCGAAATATATGTTCTCACATCAATTCAGAACCGCTGAACCAATTCTAATGCAACTTTTTCTGTTTGTTTGAATGATTCCCTGGACGGTCTATGCTCACAATTAGATCCGAGAGGTAAGAGGCACTGCAATCGGGTTCTAGGTTCAGGGCAGGACAACGTCTGCCGGGTCCACTAGTAATTAATAAATAATTAAACTTGAAAACAAAAACATAATATGGACATTTAAACATATCAGAACGATGATCCTGCAAAAGTATAAACTGTGTTGCAGAAAGTAATATAGTGTAGTAGCTGTAGATTGATATTTTTAACTGACTTCCAAAAAAGGAGGAGGTCCTAAACTCGGCGCGTATCTTTTTTTTTCGAACCAAGCATTGGTTGTAGTACGTGCTACGGTGCAGGATACAAAATGTAGCCACGTGCTACAGCGCAGGCTACACCCTACGCAAATGCTACGAAGTATTTTAAGACGTCTATTAGAATGAAGGTTTCGGGCATTAAGATTATTTATAATCGGTTGACTAGATGGGCCGTGAAAACGTAGCAGACAGACAGACAGACAGACAGACCGAGAAACAAACAGATACACTTTCGCATAATTTATAATATTAGTCATTCCGGTTTTAATGTTCAAGGCAAGACCGAATAGGCATCTTCCAGAAAACCGCGCTCCACCTGAGCTTTTTTAGAGAGACTCACATTCGGTTGAAATAACATCTAAGCACTTAAACACTTTCGGCCTGTTGTCTTACGCACTTTAATCTCCAGGTGAGAAGAACGTGAGTTGAGTTTTTATTCTTTACTAGCTGATGCCCGCAACTTATTCCCGCGGGAACTCCTTAATTTTCCGGGATAAAAAGTAGCCTAGGTCACTCTCCAGGTCCTCAACTATACCATGCCAAAATCAACGTCGATTCGTTGCTCCGTTGCGGCGTGATTGAAGGAAAAACCAACAAACCAATAAACCAACAAACCAACAAACAAACACACTTTCGCATTTATAATATTAGTATGATTTAATTTAATTTTTTTTTTTTTTTTTTTTTTTTTTTTTTTTGTTTTTTTTTTGTTTTTTTTTTTTTTGTTTTTTTTTTATGTTTCTGTATTTTGAATATGGGTTTGTAAAATTGCCTGAAATAAAAAATACTTATTTTATTTATTATTTAAAAAAAAAAAAAAAATATTAGTATGATATGACTAGATGATGTGCGCGCTAATTCGTCCGCGTGGATTAGGTTTTTGATTCCTGGGGGAACTCCTTAAATTTCCCGAATATAAGTACCCTATGTCCTTGCCCGGGATGTAACCTACCTACCTCTATACCAAATTTTATCTAAATTTTAATTGAAAATATCATTAAAGCGTAGCAGAAAGACAGACACACTTTCGCATTTATAACATTAATGAAATGAAATGAGATGAAATGAGATGTAATGAGATGAAATGAAATGAAATGATTTATTTCACGTAGGACAACTTGTGCCACTTATGATAAGACGTAAAAATCTACCACCGGTTCGGAAAAATGATTCTACTGAGAAAAACCGGCAAGAAATTAATCAGTATAGATAATACTAGCTGATGCCCGCGACTTCGTCCGCGTGGATATACCAAGTTTCATCGAAATAACTTGAGAAATGACGGACTTTAATACAAACTTTCAACACCTATTTCACCCCTTTGGGGGTGGAATTTTGAAAAACTGTGAAACACGTATGTTTTCATTTCTAACCCGCAGCTCATATACCAAGTTTCATGGATATAACTTGAGAAATGAAGGACTTTCATACAAACTTTCAACCCCTATTTCACCCCTTCGGGGGTAAAATTTGCGAAAACTGTGAAACACGTATTTCTTCATTTTTAACCGGTAGCTTGTATACCAAGTTTCATCGATATAACTTGAGAAATGAAGGACTTTCATACAAACTTTCAACCCCTAATTCACCCCTTTGGGGGTGACATTGTGAAAAACTGTAAAACACGTATGTCTTCATTTTTAACCCGCAGCTCATATACCGAGTTTAATCGATATAACTTGAGAAATGACGGACTTTCATACAAACTTTCACCCCCTATTTCACCCCCTTAGGGGTAGAATTTTGAAAAACTGTGACACACATACTTCTTCATTTTTTCCTGTTATCCAAAATAAAAAGTTTCGTTGATATAACTTGTAAAACATCTTGAGAAACGAAGGACTTTCATACCAACTTTCATCCCCTATTTCACCCTTTTAGGGGTCGAATTTTCAAAAACTGTGAAACACGTATGTCTCCATTTTCAACCCGCAGCTCATGTATCAAGTTTCATGGCTATAACTTGAGAAATTAAGGACTTTCATACAAACTTTCAACCCCTATTTCACCCCTTCGGGGGTAGAATTTCGGGATAAAAAGTATCCTATGTCCTACCTCGTAGTATGGGCTCAAATCGTGCCAAGTTTCGTTTGAATTCATTCAGTAGTTTCGGCGTGATGCGCGGCCAAGATACAGACAGACAGACAGACAGACAGACAGACAGACAGACAGACAGACAGACAGACAAAAATGAAAAAAATTACAGATTTAGCTTCAGTATCGAATAATGAGTGCCCTCCAAAAAAAATTTTCAAAATATCTTCAATGTACAGAATTGGACCTGTTACAGTTTTATTATAAGTATAGATATAGATTAGTATAGATATTCGTCTGTGTAAACAAGTGCTCCACTGGTGTCAGGTTTCTGAGGGGAAAGTTTATAGTACCTCTACACCACTCAATGCATCCACTGCATTGTTCCCTTCAAAGCTCGAAGCGAAAGTTAGCTTTGACCTATAAATATTAATATCGCTTCAGGCATAGTTTTAGCAGGTTCACCAGAACTACTCGTACCTGAATATATTTGATAAAAGTTGATATACCTACATCTTATATTTATTAATTTATTTCCCTTTATTTTGAAAACAGATAAATAATAATAATTGGTTTCTTAATGCTCTTTTAGCGCTTGTCGATTCCCAATAAAATCATTAATTTAAGACCTTTAACCACGGAATAGGTAATTGCTCTAACTTTTTTAGTTGTAACACGTTCATTCGTTCAGTTTAAATATCGTAAGGCTATGATTTTTTTACGTCTTAATAAAATTACAATACAGACCGTGGATGAGTCATTTAAAAAAAATTACAAATTTGATTTTTGACAAAGTAATAATGGCCCCGATTCAAAAACTAAGGCCATCTGAGAATCATCATAGATGCGCATTACAAGAAAATTTCATGTGGTCTTGTAAGAAATGTCTTTAAATAAGCAATTCAGTCGCAATGGTTGTTGTATGAGACTATACATATTACAAGTAATTTTTTCATGTGTCTTATCAGACACGCGCATACAAAATATGAGATGTTACGCGGACCGCGGACGTCAGTACGGGGCTAGTCGTGAGTTACTGCGCCACCCACAAAACACAAAATCAGAGCTGCAAACTACCTAGGTCGTCAAAATTACTAAATGTGCCTACTACTGGAACTAAACGCACGCACCTCTAACTTTATGTGCATTATAGACAATTTAATATCACTTCCACTCGGTAAAGGACAACATCGTACTGCATAATCACTGACTGATAGCATAGATACTACCAGTGATGCTAGAGCATTCTCTTCTGCTGAATAAACTTAAGATTAGACCAAGAAACTATCTATTCAAAGTTAAGGCTTATTTGAATTTCAATAGACCTAGATTAGATTCTATTGCCGGGACTATTCTGTTACGAATTATATTATAAAATGTCGTTAATCTCAAGTACATATAGCGTAAAATCTCTTCCGTGGCTTTTGTAAAAAATGTTTGTGTACAAAAAAATTGATAGAGGCGTCGATAGACTGTTCTTGAGCTTTCTTTCATTTTTACCACGCACACTTCCGATTTCCTCTGATGCTGTAGGTGTTCTCACATAATATATCTCATCATTTGCTCGCAAAAATGTATTATAAAAAACAGCTCATAAACTGGCTCGTGTTTCAAGGTAGTCACATTTTGAAGTACTTTTTTACGGTCTAAAATACTGTGCAATAAAATATTACGTACGAACAACCTCCAAAGTACTCGTAAATATATTTAAAAGCATAATATTGCTTAAAAATATAAAAAAATACTCTTAACATGATTACAGGCCCATCTCTTTACTTCAGTTTAAACTTTAGAGCTTTACCATAGGGTTGAAATTCTCTTGATATGTATTCGGATATCAGAAAAGAGGCCGATTCGTCTATACCGCGCAATATAACAGATGCGACGCTATCGGCCCGGATATGAAACCTACCACTAATCTGGCTACCATAGACTTATTAAACGAGAGAGCGGCTTTTTCAGTAATACAAGTTACGTAAACTCAAAAAATATGATCTAAATTGATAACTCTGGAAGTAGTGCTATTGATCAAGTGATAAGGATGTCGTTAAATTTCGATCTGGCAGTCAGGTATGATTCGATAAGATATTAAGTGGTACAAATACAATCGTCGATTATGGTGCATTTCGGCAGTTGGAGATGATTCATTTAGAAAGACAGCAACAAATGGCTTTTTATGTCCTACCTATCCAATGGTCAATCTATACCTTCGAAACTCTTCATCGGAATGACAATCCGCCGCACATTCAAAAGTTTGCTATGCATTGTTCCGCTGCTGATGTTTCATATCTCTTTTAATCACTGTACCATGCGCCAATCTTTCGCAATATTGGGAAATTGAGATAGGACGAGACCCAAATAGTTTTTTTTTGTATGAGATTAAAAGTTACACATATTTCCTCTCCCTAAAATCAAGCGAGCTTAATAACGCGCCAAGCTGTTCAATTGTAAGGAGCAACTGCCCGTGAAAGTAAGAGGAGACACCCTAACGGAGTAGGTAAGTAAATGGTATAATAACTGTCTCGATGGTATGGTGTTAGCATGTTTGACGCGGATGACGAGGTCCTGGGTTCGATTCATGGGTTGGGCCGTGCCTAAGTATTGGGTATTTTCCGTCCCGTCGGGCTGAGATAGTAAGAGAACATAGAGTGCCCCTGTGTTTGAAAAACTACTATTACAAAACTTTGTTTCATAAAAACCGCTCGAACTTAGCTTGTATATTTTATATAATGTTTTTTTTAGTAATGTGAAGTGCTCATTAGTAAGCCTATCCATACTTCCATACTAATATTATAAATGCGAAAGTGTGTCTGTCTGTCTGACCGTCTGTCCGGCTGTCTGTCTGTCTGTTACGCTTTCACGGCCCATCTGCTCAACCGATTTTGATGAATTTAGTACAGGGGTAGATTGTATCCCGGGGAAGGACATAGGCTACTTTTTATCCCGGAAAATTAAAGAGTTCCTGCGAGAATCAAAAAATCTTAATCCACGCGGACGAAGTCGCGGGCATCATCTAGTTATAAATAAATTTTAAAAAAAACTTTATTGGTCCCCTAATTCGGACTTGCACACAGAGGATTCCGTATAGCTTGCAAAGAAATAAATAATACAGTTACAGCTGTTATTTAACTAAATTAATGCACCGTAACAAAACAAAACAAGACCGCAAAACTAAACTGTGCGTTTGAAAAGATTTATTGTTGTTTTCTAAAAACTAAGCTAGTTATGGACTTGTTTTATTATTCCTGCAATGTTTACTTGGGCCTCGGTCAACTATAATTATTTCAGACTAGCTGATGCCCGCGACTTCGTCCGCGTGGATATACCAAGTTTCATCGAAATAACTTGAGAAATGACGGACTTTTATACAAACTTTCAACCCCTATTTAACCCCTTTGGGGGTAGAATTTTGAAAAACTGTGAAACACGTATGTTTTCATTTCTAACCCGCAGCTCATATACCAAATTTCATGGATATAACTTGAGAAATGAAGGACTTTCATACAAACTTTCAACCCCTATTTCACCCCTTCGGGGGTAAAATTTACAAAAACTGTGAAACACATATTTCTTCATTTTTAACCGTGAGCTTGTATACCAAGTTTCATCGATATAACTTGAGAAATGACGGACTTTCATACAAACTTTCACCCCCTGTTTCACCCCCTTAGGGGTGGAATTTTGAAAAACTGTGACACACGTACTTCTTTATTTTTTACCGTAAGTCAAAATAAAAAGTTTCTTTGCTATAACTTGTAAAACATCTTGAGAAACGAAGGACTTTCATCCCCTATTTCACCCTTTTGGGGGTTGAATTTTCAAAAACTGTGAAACACGTATGTCTCCATTTTCAACCCGCAGCTCATATATCAAATTTCATGGCTATAGCTTGAGAAATTAAGGACTTTCATACAAACTTTCAACCCCTATTTCACCCCTTTGGGGGTAGAATTTCGGGATAAAAAGTATCCTATGTCCTACCTCGTAGTATGGGCTCAAATCGTGCCAAGTTTCGTTTGAATTCATTCAGTAGTTTCGGCGTGATGCGCGGCCAAGATACAGACAGACAGACAGACAGAAATGAAAAAAATTACAGATTTGGCTTCAGTATCGAATAATGAGTGCCCTCCAAAAAAAATTTTCAAAATATCTTCAATGTACAGAATTGGACATGTTACAGTTTTATTATAAGTATAGATTATTAGCTTAGTTAACTTTAAAGGGACACCCCACATCATCTGACCCCACTTTAAAATTTCGACCATTTCAGCAGGTTTAGCAATTTGTTTCTTACTTCATAAATAATTGTAGATTTTAAATGTATAATAAGTCTGAGCGACAAACATTAGTATATTATCTATACTAATATTCACTTTCATACTACAATCACGCCAGAACGGCTGAACGGATCTGGATGAAATTTGGCACAGAGATAGATTATAGTCTGGAATAGCACATAGGCTACTTTATATCCTAGAAAATCAAAGAGAACCCGCGGGAACCAAAAACCTCAATCCACGCGGACGAAATCTCGGGCATCAGCTAGTGTAAAATATTATGAAGAGCGTTCCATAACAATAGATATTTTGTGACGTCACACTTTGCAGGCTATTCCAAACACGTCAGCATGAAGCGTCGACCTTTCATTAGCGTATTATTATAATAGAGCTTCTAGGTCGAAAGGGTTCTAAAGCTAATAAAGGCATGCGCCGGAAGTAGCTCATTTTTCTAAAAGTGCGTCATTCGGTTATTGACGAATATTCGCTATTTAAATGTGGATTCATATTAGAGCCTGTTTCACAATCGCCAAGTAATCCTTATCTGAATATTAACGGATAAATTAAATGTTTTGACAGATGTTATATAGGAATCCTGTCAAAATTTCCAATTTATTTGTCACTTAAGGTTTACTTGACGGTTGGGAAACAGGCCCTTATTATAATTAAGTACAGTCACGGACAGCCATACTTTACCCTGTAATATTATCGTCTCCATCAGCCTATGGACATCCTCTGTTGGATACATGCCTTCCTTAATAAGTGCCGCCACACTCGGTCCTCAGCTTTCCTCATCCAGCCATTTCCTGCCATCCCCTTTAAAATAATATCATCGGTCCATATAGCTGGAGGCCACCCCTCACTATACGCTTACTTATACAACGGTCTCCTCTTTCTAGAACCTTTCGACTCAAATGTCCCTTAAAACCATTATCTGGAAAATGGAACATTTCAGAAATAGCCAACCACACTATTAAATTATCACATGTAGAAAAATATCGCTATTCATCAAATGATAAATTGCGTTAAGCGATTGTTATTTAAACTTCCCTGTTACGAGCCCATTACTTCAATGGTTCAGTTATGTTAGAATCTACATTTATAAGATTATAGATTAGTGATTCAGCAAATTCTAGACTGGAAGCTTTCTGGTCTTATCTTATGACTAGAAAAGGCTTCAAACCGTGTGTATTATTAAAACTTTTAACTTAAATTTCAAATAAGTTTAGGAGCTCCAATTATTTGGTAGTCAGGCAGATATTTGTTCAAGTTTTATATACTTAGTAATATTTTGTAAGGATCTACGAATACAGATGGAGAAGAGTGAAAACAAATCTTTTATAATACCAACTCCTGCTTTATGTGTACCTCTCTTCTAGTCCTTCTTCACTGCTGGCAGTCATTCCATACTAAGTATGTTACTTAGCTGGTTCTCTCTGGCCATTCCCGATGTCCCCACAAACTTCTTCTTTTACCATCTGATGACGACAGTTTGTTTCAATTTCGGGATAGGTACTTTATTTTACGATGATTTGAAAAGTTTTATGTTTTCGGGAAGGATTTCGTATTGAATATAAAATATAGTTTTTGCTAGCCCTGCTGTGTAATAAAAGAGTGTGGGATGATTTGATTTCGTTTTTACTGTTTTAGGTTTTGGGCCGAAACTCAAGGCTTTATCATGAAGTGGGGGCGGGGGGAGTATGGGGTTCCAAAACCTCAATTCTGGCGGTACAATTCTACGGTTTTTATGATAATTTACTGGATATATTATGTTTTGAAACAGTACGCATGGAATGAAATGCAAAATACAATAAACTCTTAAAGTATTTATTTATTTCCACATTAATAATATCTATAAACAGGTATGCATTTTTTACACAAATTATTGGATTTACAATGTTTCTACTACATACATAATACATTAAGGACATCATATAATATAAAATATAGATTTCAATAGGTCTATTATAATTTTAGTTAATATGTAATAATTGTACATATTATTATTTTCTTTTACATAGGTACCTACTGTAAAAATGTTTTGATATTAACAAATGGTTTGTACATAAAACAGTATTTACTATCTACATACGTCTTATGCTAAAGTAAGTAATTTTAGTATTTGTTTAGGTACCCGAGAGGACAATGGGCAGATTTGTATGGAGTTTGTCCCAACCCTTGTAGCAAGATATAGCATGTGATCAAGTGGTGTACTTATTCCCCTAATGACATATTATATACGTTTTTTACTCTAAGTTATGTCTAAGCAACGAATAAATTATTTTGAAAATAATTAAAAAAAAATGCCATTTAATCAATTAATCTCCTTTTTAGTAAGATTTTTGACGAACATTTTTACCACTATAGTATATAGGGGCTCCTTATTATAAGGGAAAAAACACACTACTGATAGGACATGGCAAAACAACAGCGCGAAACGCCCGCGTCATATGGAAAACACATTTCGTCGTGTCGCGCAGGTCTGTGCAGTTTCATATAAAAAAGATGATGCAGTCCAAAATGGAAGCGGGCTAACCTGTCAGGTATCTATTAATCTTATTTCGTAGCTGGTTACCAAAGCTAGTTATCAACGTGGATGGAAGGGTTATAATAAGGGTTACCCATTATAGCCCAATAGGTTTCTACACGGTGTCGTACCGGATCGCTAAACCCGTGTCCTGTCCTACCATTAGTGTGTTTTCGCCCTACTAAAGGATATAACACGCTATAGCTAATTACGGTGTTAGTAAACGCAATAGGTATGCACAGGAAACGACTTGTTTACACAAAATGTATTCGGTGTCGGCACCCATGCGTACAATAAAACGGTATAAAGCTATTTTTAGAACAAACTGTTGCAACAGTTTTGTAATGCGGGGATATTTTTAACTTTATTTTACTAGCCATCCGATTCAAAGCTGTCCAAGTGGTTGTACGTTTCGGTATTTCAATGACAGGTATTTTTTTAATTTATAGGTATTACTTTTTAGCGCTTAGCTGCAGTCAAACCTGCTATATCAGACAACTGCTGATGGGGCATAAAGAGTATGCATGCCTAGAAGATGCCTATATAATCCTGATTTGAAGGTACATATTATGTTAAAAGTGGACGGAAAAACGGAAGCTGGAAGGACATTTCATATCGATAGAAACGAGGCAGCAAATCGCTTCGTACTTACGTGTCCGTGGAATTTCAACTTTGGGTCTACTCGTAGACCTTGACAATGCCCTGCGACACGAGATAGGTGACGGAGGAACTATATCGGAGAACGTACGAAATTATTAATGATGATCGTCACAATTAAATATAATCCAACTAGATCGTGCCCGCGACTTGTCCTTCCCTGAGATGCTTCCTATCTTTGCACAAAATTTCGTCAAAATCTGCTGAAAAGATGGGGCGTGAAAGCATAGTAAATAAACGGACAGATAGACAGACACATTTTCGCATTTATAATATTAGTATGGATTTATTATTGACTAGATGATTCCCGCGACCTCGTCCGCGTGGATTAAGTTTTCTGATTCCCGCGGGAACTCTTTAATTTTCCGGGATAAAAAGTAGCCTATGCCCTTCCCCGGGATACAATCTACCACTGTACCAAATTTCATCAAAATCGGTTGAGTAGATGGGCCGTGAAAGCGTAGCAGACAGACAGACAGACACACTTTCGCATTTATAATATTAGTATGGATTGTGTCTTTAACACCAGTAAGATAAGCCTGCCTTTGAGGGACATAAATATTATTTATCTTGAGCTTTTCTTTCATCAAAACCAATTCGAATAAGTAACGGGACAAATCGGATTAGCAGTGAAGACGGAGCTTAGCTAGATTGCTTTCTTTGTGGTAATTACGAAATTATTTGGTTAATTTGACCGACAAACATTTTATGTTTGCTATAATACACTTTTGTAGGACTTGTAAACATATAACTCAAACTCATCCAAATGTGTGTCTGTTTGTTTGCTACGTTTTCACAAAATTTGTTACGTTGCGATCCAGAAAATTAAAGAATTCGCACATGATTTTTCAAATCCTAAGTCTAGTCAAATATAAATATTATAAATGCGAAAGTTTGGATGGATGGATGTATGGATGTATGTTTGTTACTCAATCACGCTCCAACGGATGAACGGATCTGGATGAAATTTGGCACAGAGATAGATTATAGTCTGGAATAGCACATAGGCTACTTTTTATCCCGGAAAATTAAAGAGTTCCCGCGGGAACCGAAAAACCTCAATCCACGCGGACGAAGTCGCGGGCATCAGCTAGTGATAAAATAATTGAGACCGTTTTCTTAAGCTTCAACAATATGTCACCCGTACTTACTACTCTATATTTAAAGCAATGTTTGATAGTCGGTAATAATTTTATAAATGCTTAGTAGATTTTTAACATTTTATGCTGTTCTGTACAAATTGTCTTATTTATTAGATCCGAAAGAAACACAAAGATATGATATCATCACAAATATCTACAACATATTCTTACAACTAGTTGGTACTAATTTACACGAAATGCTAAAACACAGTTTTAACTTTCCTCTTATTTTTCAGCTGACAACTATTTAGACTACGATTAAATTTAAATTTAAACCCGTTTTTTGTTTCACCAACAATGAAAAGCTCTTTCAGTTCATTATCACACTCTCGATAGTCGGCGTGCGTATCACTATGTCTTTCAAGTTCTATTTTATCAAAGCTCACATTTTTAACACCATTTCCACTTGGTCCTTGGCCTTTAAAACAATCGTAGTAAGGCTTACAATCAATGCTATTCGTACTCCTTGCTATATAGCCAATTCCGTCGCGGTTTCTATCGGTGTACACGAGAAGATCTCTACCCAATTGTCAATCTCTAGCATCTGTGGTTAGGGTGAATCGAGCAGATTCGCTAATCGAGTCATCCCTTACTTTAGGTCTTCGATTGCCATTCATATTTTCTATGAAAGATGTATTTGTATTTCTAACTACATCTCGATGGATATTGTTGTGGTTCGATGGAGAGAGATGAGTCAGTCTGTAGCTGACACATGAGTCATTTCTTCTGACGACAGTTCTGGTGGTTCCGGCTCGAGAACTGCCAATTGGTGCAAACGAGGTCCCGTTCTGCTCGGGAGCGGAAGATGCAAAACAACAGCAGAAGCATTTGAAATATGATCTGTGGAATTCACGCCGGAACTTCCCTATAACAAATAGAAAAAAAAGTTAAATATACCCTATATTTTCATAGAACATTGTAAAGACTGTCACTGCGACATATCACCAAAGGTGTATTTTATTTACAAAGGCTGCATGATTTGCACCATATAGTTTTTAGTTTTAAGTAGGTTTTGGGTTTAAAGTTTTAAATAGCCTACAATATAATCAAGTTAACAATTTCTTGAACTTCAAAAAACCTGTGCATCATGTATTTTTTTAAGTGCAAAAGCATGTGTGTACAACCTTTACTACTGAAGTGGTTTTTAAACTTCTTGGATATTGCCTTAATGGTAAAGTACATAAATTAGCATGTATTGTTTTTTTTATTTTCATTAACATAGACGATAAAACATCAAAGTTCTTTAATACAAGTTTGAAACATTTAAGTACATAGTTGCATCGTTTGGTGATAAATAAATAAACGTGCGGGTGAATCAACAAAGATACATAACAAAAATAAATGCATGCGGTTCCCAATTTTAAACAATATTTTTGAAAAGCTAGATTTTTAAAAATAATAATCAAACCATTTTGGGCCGAATGCACTAACCTGAAAACCCTGGGAAACCTGCAAGCAAAATATTTCTGTGACGTATATTCAAACAAAAAAAATGAATGATCATTTGGACTGTGTATAGTTAGATATATTTTGTTAAAATAATTACATAAGTAAGCATAGGTCTTTTTCTTAATACCTAGGTTATTTTTAGTAAATATTTAAAATATTATGTTATTGTATCAATCAACAAAAAATAAATATATTTAAACAAAACTTTACTTAAAATAATGTCAAAAGTGACTCGTATTTACAAAATATTTATCTTCGCGAGTGATTTGGAGCCAAAAACTTCATCAGCCCTTTAATGGGGGCGACCGTGACCAAAATTTTTTGTCGCAATTGGTTAATATTTGAAGAGCCATTTCGAAGTTGAATTACAATTAATCTATTTGCACGAAAGATATTACGTTACGTTTACGTTTTCATTTCACGACTCTACAATATTCTTTTCTTTCTTTGGTGACTATTCCAATATAAATAACAATTAATTTATGACCAAAGAGCAGTTTTAGTTTTACCAAAACAATTGAAATAATTTGATTTAGATCAATTAAAACCACAAAGGTCTAAGACTTATGTCTCCAAAGATAAAAAAACACAAAATATTATGATGAATGAAGGTTTTTCCAAGAATAATTCTAGGATAAGACGAATTTGTTGGAATAAAATTTCTAAAACTTCCCAAAGATGTTCTGCAGTCTATCTACGTACAGTGAAATGCGCGTTATGTTTCATACATTTTAATAGCGTTCGGAATTTCTATTATCTTATGCTAAAACGTTCCTCAAGATTTCTCAAATATCTACATTACATAACATATAGAACGAGTGCCTAAATTAACTTGATTCCTTATTGCTTTTGTCGAGCACCCTTCAACTAATGTAATTATTTCATGCCGTTCGTGATGAGAATATTATTTTAATGATATTACTCGAGTAGGAAGATGTATTAATTTTAGAGTTAAAATTTGCCTGAGCTGGTAGTTTAAATGTATTAATTGTCTAAAAAATCGAAAATGCCGTTGAGAAGCGTTATGAGAAGTAGCTTGATGGTCTTGGTCTGTCGTGAATTTTAGCCCGGAGACTTGCGAGTTAAGATAACGGCTTCTGGAAGTAGACGTGTAGTTGATCAACACATGCTTTTTTTCTACAAAAGACTTGCGCGGCAAGATAACGGCTTCTGGATGTAGGCGTGTAGTAGCTATACCTACACATGTTTTTTTTTTAAAGTTACTTATTTGGGAATGAATAATAATCTTTCTCGTCTGAATAGCCAATCTGAAAGGAGCTCTCAAAACTCAGGAGATGTTTTCTTTATTCCCTCATTCTCATAATCTAAGAATTTGTTGACAAAAATAAATTATAATATAAATATTATATTTATTATTAGAATACATTTATGATATTTCACTTTGTTTCTAAACTAATTTAACAAAATAAAAACTTATATAAATTATATTATACTTATTATAAATTTTCTTCATGCTCCGCCGCCCAGTAAGCTAGCAAATAGCAATGTATCATCGAGGTACTCAGGTAAGTACTCAGTCTAATATAACAAATGTTTACCACGGAGAGAAATATTTCGATTCTGGAGAAATATTTTCGAGGAATAAAAGACAACGTGGCCAATTTTTCATATTGTGATTTATTTGTACTTTATATTAGGTACAATAATTACAAAGTCGCTGAAGAAAGAAATAATTTATTTAGATGTTTTTGGAATAAAATTAGAATTTTAAAAGTGTTTATTCTTTGGTTTTTTCTTTGGATGATATTTTCGTTTCGACAAATTGCTTTGCGTAAATCTGTAAAGTTCTTTACAATTTTTTTTTGTGGTTCAGATAAAAAAATTGTTACTTTTTCATATTCCCAACAAATTATTTTATATTAAGTACCTATCTGCCTACTTTTAATATTATTAATCAGATTTTTCATGGTATTTGATTTGAGGGCCTACAGTTTTTTTAACTAAATAAAGATAAACTTTGTTTGTGGAGTAGATCATAGACCAGCTTTTGGTAAAACAAAAAAAATATCCATGTTCAGAGTCATAGATGATAAAAAAACCTTAAAAAAACTATGATACTATAAGGGCGGTTATACACACTTATCACACGCGATATATTTACGTACTAAACTAAAGCGATGTAATGCATAATTTTGATCAAATCAAATATTTCGCGTGGCATCAGCTTTGCTCTCCGCCATAAGAGGAGCTCACCTCAAACACTCCCGAACTCGCTACATACACACGTATAGATATTTGATTTTCATTGAATTCCAAACAACTAAACTTTATGAAATTTAGAGTCACGCTAGAAACTAATATCGTGTGTCTGTGGTTTTCCAGATTTCCATAAATAATATATAGGTAAACATAATAATATATATCTAGGTATAGAGTAGTTTTAAAGTTACACGCGTTACAAGATTTGTAATATATAGGCATATCTTCATGCGTAACTTTAAAACTAAAATGAAAGTCTCTATCAGCGGCTGTCTGTTTATGCACTTATTTCTAAACTACGCAACGAATTCTGATGCGGTTTTCATTTTCATTTACAAAATAACTTCTGGATGGCGTTTATATATTATAACAATACATATAATAGAAATAGTAATCAGAGAAAATTGTGTCGTCAAAATAAGAACCGAACTAGGTTTGTAAAGAGCGCCAGACCAATACACTTATTTTAAACTTACCACTCATAAAGTTGTAGATGAGAGGGTTGACTGCGGAGTTGGCGTAGCACATCACGTGGGATATCAGAGCGATGCATGTCATTATCTCCGTCTGCTCCACTACGAAGGCGACTCTGGTGAAAGAAAGAGCTTATGAAACTACTAGCGACTGCCCGTTGCTATGTTCCCGTGGAAATTTTGAAAAATCCAACTTATTCCTTGTCTACGTTATAAAGAAAACCTCTGTGCAAAACTTCTGCTTTCTAGGGCCAATGATTCGTGTGTTCGTCGAAAAACTGACAGACGTTGGGGTCTGTTAAAGCAATCATTTTTGCGTGATAAGGCCCCTGATTTAACTTTTGGAACCATACAAAGCGTAAAGTGTGATAGCCACTGCAAGGTAGATAATAAGTATATATTATTATACAAGGTATAAGTCCATGAGAATAACACAATGTACGCTCGGTATGAGATGTAATACAAGGAATTATTGCATCAAGGGCTTTAATATAGCAGAGCACGATAATGGCACGAGCTTGGCTCCTACGTGCGTAGTGTGATACACTTTCATATGAGCTCTTGTATTAGAACAGCTTTTAAGAAGCGTGTTTTAGAATATAGGCACATTGGATCACGCCTCCCTGCCGTCGGGTCGATTGTAGTGCTTATTTCAGGCTTCAAAGGTGTTTTGTAAAAATGTTAAGGGTTTTGTACCTGAGCACCGACAGTAGATGCACCGGAAAGTAGCAAACCGCGAACATAACGACCACAGCTACTAGCATCTTGGCAGCCTTGCGACGGGAGCGCAATTGTCCTTCAGTGGAAGCATTCGCGTGGATTGACGGTGTGGTCCGTCGACTGGCTGCCAACCCTGGACAAAAAAATAATAAAAACTGTATTCAGAGTGAAAACTATGGACCATAGACTAAAATTATGTTTATACTACACCCGCTCGGAAAGTACCCTCTTGCTTTTGTCAAAACGAGGTAGAAAGTACGTCATTGCTACAGACCAAATATGCGGGAGGAAAAGATGTATGAAATTCCATTTCTAACGCGCTGTTGTTTTTTATTTTAGGTAAATATGGTATGGACATTGAGAATTTGGATAATATGTCTTACCTTAAGGATATAATATTAGAAGCAGCTTCACCATATTTGACATAGAAAAGTCAAATAATATGGTGAATGTCGATTCTCGACATCGATGTTGACTGTCGATATCGATATCGATGCCAATTTATATAGTCGATATCGCAACGTATATCGTACATATATTGCAATAATCCTCAAAATGTAGTCTAGTTGTGATAGTGAAGCTTTGAATGAAGCGACTCATATAATTATGATAGAATTTCACTTTGTAAGTTTGTTTAATCACTTATTATCACTTATTTTCCTCGCAGGTGTAGTATAAAGCACTATGTATCACTCGGTAGAAAGTACCATTCCTACCTCGCGTGTATTGCGGCCCTTCGGCTACGCCTCGGGCCTCAAACTACACCCTCGATAGTAATCGGTCACTTTCCCCCCTCGGTGAACAATGTACTATTTCTTGCTTCCAGCGCTTTGTGAATGCCACGCAGCGGCAAAGAAAATGGTATTTGTATAGTAGTAAATACTTAGTTGATATTTTTTTATTTTACTTATTTATTAGTAAAATATGTTTTTCCTGTGCTAACTTTTAGTTAATATTTCCTTGTTTACATAAGTATTAATTAATATAGTACTTATAGCTACTTGAATAGCCGTCCCTCTGCCTCTATATCGGGTGAATATAATGCCATTTTCAGCATGTGCGATCTAGTGAGAAAATTTAATTACAATTTTAAATATAGGTACTTCCTAGGAACGGTTTTTACGTTAATGTTCTTAAGTGCTTCATGAACATTTGATAAGTACTTATCTCTTATCGTCTTCGTATAGTCGATATTTATACCTATTAAGTATTTGATTATTTTTTGCTAACTCAAATATTATTATCTATTAATAATTGTAATGAATATTGTATACTTATCGTTTGCCAATTACCGGACAGTCAAGCGTAGGTAAACAGGATTCAAAAAACAACATTAAAATTCGATAATTATTCCTTTGAACTCTGCAATTCCGAGAAAAATAAGGCTGATTTCGACGCAGGGTGTTAATTGGGCACCCGAAGCTAACTCTGGTGTTTCAATCATTTTTAATAAAAGCAATTAGGTACCTAGGTATTTCCCTACCTAATTTTCACAAATATAAATTCCATTACGAAAGGTCAAATTACCAAAATTGTATGGCTAAATTATTTAAAAATCTTTCTCTGCGTCGTCGTATTCATTACAGAGGGCCACGACCCAAGAAAACCCTCAACTTGAGGATTCTTCTAAAATAACCAAATAAAGAAATATTTAGTCATTGAAATATTTAGTCACGTAATATTTTCTTGATATACAAAAAATAATTATAGTCTTTAAAACAAATACCTGATGATGATGACAATGAAGACTTGTTTTAAATAGTAGGTACAAGGTACCCAGAGTAAATAACTGTCACCCGAATTTATAACAGGAGGAGAGGATCACAATATGGTGCCGCTAATGCAGTATGTATTATTAAAAACTTCATTTTCTAGAAAATGGTTAAATAAATTATTAAATTATCAGCCTTAGCTCTAAAGCGTCTGCTTCATAAATTCGTCACCCAGTGCATAAGACCGTGTGGCCTAATGGATAAGGCGTCGGACTTCGGATCCGAAGATTGCAGGTTCGAGTCCTGTCACGGTCGATCATATTCCTTTTTCAATATTTTCCTAAGATTATGTTTACGAATAAAGAAGTGTTTTATTTGAGGAAATGATGTCAATCGAATTTCTTTTTATTTATTTAATTGCATTTTTGTTTCATCCCCTTGAAAAATAGACCAACTTGCGTAAAAAAATATCAGAATATAGGCGGTATGCGTTAAAAATACTAAAATAGCGCGTAAACAACATCTGCCGCAGATCTGCCGCTTTTCTTTGATAAATTTCAATTTTCGCTCCATGCGCGGTAGCTATATACTTTTTCTAATCCGAATAAGTAATTCGCTTGTCTTGGTTCCACTAAACCCCTCAGCTATGCGTCGGACTTAATATGAACTTAGTAGGGTAATGCAAAACGTTAATTATAAAGGACACCACTGCATGGGCTGCCCCCAAGGCTGCCTCTAATTAAAATCCGTATTACGTTTACATTTATTTACAAGTACCCTAATTGGACCTCGTTGTTATCCAGTGAATAGCTTCACACCATTGTATTATGTAACCATTTTAAACATTGAGCGCATTACATATGGCCACGGAGCAGCAGATCTCATACATATGCCCATGCTAAGACATGATTTTTTTAATTGAGATTAAGCATTTCTATGAACACAGTAGTTGTGATTGGCTGCATTTGGTATTTTTGCTGCGACAAATCGAATAGTGAAGAAGCGAGTTGGCCAATCAAATAAGATTGCGAACTTTCGCAGGTACGAGAATGTAACTATTATTAATTTTCGCTTTGGCAATTGACCTGCATTTTGTAAGTTTTCAACAAACAGCCTAGCATAAAGCACTACAGTCTATACTTTACAGGTAGGGAGCTTTTTTTGAAAGCCCAAAAGACGCGCTTAACGAATAAACTTAACTTTTGATTTGTAATTGTTCAGGTACCTAAGTGTTTTATTTCATAAAAATATTATTGACAGGCAGGGTAAGAGTCACTTTGTGAAAACATTGCGCCCTCTAGTAATTGCAACAACTCTCTAGTTTTCATATACACAGTTACACCCCAAAATTAAAGTATGAAAAGCCTGGTAAGCATAATACCTACTGGTAGAAGGCTTTATATTTTGTAAAGGTCAGCACTCTCCTACGATAACGCCTAATGAAAAGCTATAGTGATTAAATGTAAATCAGAGTATCATGCACATAATATTGATGTACCTACATCAAAGTCTAATTAATCTTCCTTTTAAAAAGAGTCTATTCTAAAAATATCAAGACGTGAATAATAAATTTCAGAGAACCTAGATATTCAATAAATTTCAATTTATTTAAATAAAGTTTTGTTAATTTTTTATATTCTGATTAAAGGTTTTGAATAACCAGTACTATTACCTATTCTGTAGAATAACCCCGCGGAAAATATTGGTCTTTCGAGAAAAAAAAGGAGCATAAAAATGTCCTCCTCTGGGATGCAACCTATCTCAACAAATTTCGCCTAAAGCCGCAGAATAGGTAATAGTCTAAAGCGTAGTAAAACAACACATCTTGCATCCATAATAATTAGGATTTAAAGTTAAACTAGATGATGCCCGCAACTTCGTCCGCGTGAATTAGTTTTATATTCCCGCGGGAACGTCTAAATTTTCCGGGATAAAATAAAGTAGCATATGTCCTCCCCGGGAATGTAACCTACCTCTATAACAAACATTAAAATCGGTTGAAAAGATGGGCTGCTAAAGGACACACCTTCGCATTTATAATATTTATTGAATTCATTTTGGTAAATAAGTAGAAGTATTGCAATCCAAAGAGATTTTTTATGTGGTTAAATTTAACGTTTTCTATATAATATACGCTTGTAACGCAATTGGGCCAAAGTGTGGGACGCTGGTGGGTCGTGTTTGTACTGAATTTGTATTGAAAAGCTATATACCTATTAAACTAGTGTTTCGCTCTGTGCGCGAGCTGCTAAAGCAGCTCACGAGATGTGGTTAGCCCTAAATATCGATTTATAACGAAATCGGTCAATTAACGAAGAATTTCAGAATGGCGCCGATTTTTTAAAACTTTGGTATCAGTTTCGTTATGTAATCCCTGGTAGCCCTAAATATCGATTTTGAACGAAATCGGTAAATTAACCAAGAATTTCAAAATAGCGCTGATTTTTTAAAACTTTGGTATCAGTTTCCTGTTTTGTGATCCCAGGGAGTCCTCAATATCACTTTTGAACGAAATCGGTAAATTAACCAAGAATTTCAAAATGGCGCTGATTTTTTAAATCTTTGGTATCAGGTTCCTGTTTTGTGATCCCAGGGAGTCCTAAATATCGATTTTGAACGAAATCGGTCAATTAACAAATAATTTCAAAATGGCGCTGATTTTTTATAATTCTGGTGCCATTTTCCTGTTTTGTAATCCCAGGGAGCCCTAAATATCGACTTTGAACGAAATCGGTCAATTGATAAATAATTTCAAAATGGCGCTGATTTTTTAAAACTTTGGTATCAGTTTCCTGTATCGTGATCCAAGAAAGCCCTTAATATCGATTTTGAACGAAATCGGACAATTAACAAAGAATTTCAAAATGGCACTGATTTTTTTAAAATTTTGTTACCAGTTTCCTGTTTTGTAATCCCAGGGATCCTCAGATATCGGTTTTGAACGAAATCGGTAAATTAACAAAAATTTCAAAATGGCGCTGATTTTTTAAAATTTTGGTAGGTACCAGTTTCCTGTTTTGTAATCCCAGGGAGCCCTAAATATCGATTTTGAACGAAATCGGTCAATAAACAAAGGATTTCAAAATGGCGCTGATTTTTTTAAAATTTTGTTACCAGTTTCCTGTTTTGTAATCCCAGGGATCCTCAGATATCGGTTTTGAACGAAATCGGTAAATTAACAAAAATTTCAAAATGGCGCTGATTTTTTAAAATTTTGGTAGGTACCAGTTTCCTGTTTTGTAATCCCAGCCCCCCTAGCATGGGCCGAGACAATTTTCTCCCCGAGGAAAGGATAAAAATTTTATTCCTAAATAAATAAATAAAAATGCTAATTAACGGTGAATAAATAGTCCCCCGAGTCAACGTGAAATGTCAAATGGGGATAAACTTCTCCTCTCCCCTGTTGCCGTACTCTGAGAAGTGAATGAGTTAATTTTATCTCTTGTCAGTGGATAAAATCGGGGGATAAAATTTTTATCTTCGGCCCATGCTAGGGGGGCAGGGAGCCCTAAATATCGATTTTGAACGAAATCGGTCAATAAACAAAGGATTTCAAAATGGCGCAGATTTTTTTAAGCTTTGGTATCAGTTTCCTGTTTTGTAATCCCAGGGATCCTCAGATATCGGTTTTGAACGAAATCGGTAAATTAACAAGTAATTTCAAAATGGCGCTGATTTGTTGAAACTTTGGTATCAGTTTCCTGTTTTGTAATCTCAAGGAGCCCCGTCGTGGGTAAAACGGAACAGTATCAAAATCTTGAAAAATCTTGGAAAAATAAATTCCGCCATCTTGAATTTTTTTCCTGTTCATCAATTAGAGCTTCAGGTCCAGCCCCCCAATCATGTAAGAATGGCTGATGAAATCGTTAAAGTTCTGCGACAAAGTAAATAAACCATAACCGCATTAAATTAGAGCTCAATTTCGTGTACCCATTCTTATACGTTTAGGTATGTACGATACTCAAACGTATAAGAATGGATAGACGAAATTGAGCTCTAATTCAATGCATTTATGGTTTATATTACTTTGACGCTGAACCTTTACCATTTGATCGAACATTCTTACATAATCGGGGGGCTGATCATCTTTTGCCAAGAAACCACTCATCCAACTTACTTTCTGAGATAGACAGACACCAAAATATAAATTTGTATGGCAGCCTGAACATGAACTACACCATTTCGGATCTGTGGCGCCGTGATTCGGGGTCGAAAAATCAAAAAATTGAAAACACTACAGCTCGGCCGCCGAACACATCTGCCTCACATCACTGTATCGTTTTCTGGCTCTTTCTAGGAGAACAATAAATTATGTCATTGAGTCCTAATCGCCTTATTAATAATATAATTTGGTATGAAAAAAAATATTCCGCCATCTTGAAATTGTTTTCATTTCGCTAAATAGACCTCCTTGCTCTGATCATCTCGTGCCAAGAAACCACACTTCCATCTCTTATACTCTCCGAGATAGACATTTTTAACTTAACTCATCGCCAATTGGATGAGGTTTCGGGTGACATTTGTTCGAGCACCCCCGCCTATCTTTAATACCTTGGCCGTGCTCTTTACCGGTCTCCGAAATCCTCAATCATCAGCTGTCTCTATATTTTTCTACAAGTTTAATTTTTTGACTTGTATACGAAGCCATCAGTGAAAAAAAAATATTCATACAAAATTTTACAACAGGAAATTTTTGGGGAAAATCTCGAAAACTACCCCAAATGTGGCAACACTGTTTAGATATCTCGATACTGCCAGTCGCATCACACAATCGATCCATACATGTCAACTTTCCCAAATGTTGCCAACTGCCTCAAAAACGTGATCGAAATTTCCAAAAACACAAAAAGAATACAAAATGGCCGCCACCTCGTTTCACAGAAACATTTTACATAGTTTTATAATTTTCCCGTGAACTACAGGATATGCCACTCCTGATGACATTTTAATTTTTCATCTCGCTCGCACCCAGCCGCAACGATCGCCTCTGAAAATAGACCATGTCGAAAATTACTTTTACCTTAATAAATTCCAGTGCTGCCAGACCTCGGCGGCGAAAATACCCAAATGTCATTCGTACAAGTGAAAAAAATTCGTATTACTATTTTTTTATTTTTGGGGTAAATCTTGAAAATTGCTCTAGAAATGGGGTAATTTTTTTCCCCAATCCATACCTCGAGTTTGTACACACAATCGCCCCGTAGAAGTCGAAACGATCCGACGTTGCCAACTATGAGAAATTTGAATTTTAAAATTTTTTTCGTACGGTCGACGTACGTTTTTTCGCGGTTTTTCGTACCTCAAACCGAACGGCCTCCGCTACAGCCACCATCTTGAATTTTTAAAAACCACTCCCATTTTGTCAAAAAACAGGATAATTGTAGGCGAAAAAAGAAAAAAACCCTATGCTCGACCACGCCGTTTCGGATCTGTGGCGCCGCGGTTCGGGGTCGAAAAATCAAAAATTTGAAACCACTACAGCTCGGCCGCCATCTTGTTTTTCCAATTTTTGCCACTTTTTCTATTTATCGTTTACAAATTCCTTCAATAATTGCGAGTTGTAACGAAATCGATTGAAAAACAAAAGAGTTGCAAGAATCACGTTGGCCGCCAGATTGTTTTTCCGAAATGTCATAATTTTTCCCTACTTGGATCCCGCACCCGAATACATCTCTCGTACATCATTGTATCGTTTTCTGTCTCTTTCTAGGAGAACAATGACGTCTTTTATAGTTCCTAATCGCCATATAATTTGGTATGAAAAAAAATATTCCGCCATCTTGGATTTTTTTTTATTCCCCTAAATAGACCTCCTCGTCCTGATCATCTTTTGCCAAGAAACCACTCTTCCATCTTTTATACTTTCGGAGATAGGTAAGTACACCAAATAAATTTGTATGGCAGCCATCTAAAATCCACCATTTTGAATTTTTTTTCAGCTCTTTGTCTATTGGATTAAGTTTCGAAAGACATTTGTTCAAGAACCCCCGCCTATCTTCAATGCTTCGACCAATTCATTTCGGCAAATCATCCGGCATCTTGATTTTCCGACATGTCATAATTTTTCCCTACTCCCATCCCGCACCTGAACATATCTCCTATACATAAACTACCTCGTTTCGGATCTGTGGCGCCGCGGTTCGGGGTCGAAAAATCAAAAATTTGAAACCACTACAGCTCGGCCGCCATCTTGTTTTTCCAATTTTTGCCACTTTTTCTATTTATCGTTTACAAATTCCTTCAATAATTGCGAGTTGTAACGAAATCGATTGAAAAACAAAAGAGTTGCAAGAATCACGTTGGCCGCCAGATTGTTTTTCCGAAATGTCATAATTTTTCCCTACTTGGATCCCGCACCCGAATACATCTCTCGTACATCATTGTATCGTTTTCTGTCTCTTTCTAGGAGAACAATGACGTCTTTTATAGTTCCTAATCGCCATATAATTTGGTATGAAAAAAAATATTCCGCCATCTTGGATTTTTTTTTATTCCCCTAAATAGACCTCCTCGTCCTGATCATCTTTTGCCAAGAAACCACTCTTCCATCTTTTATACTTTCGGAGATAGGTAAGTACACCAAATAAATTTGTATGGCAGCCATCTAAAATCCACCATTTTGAATTTTTTTTCAGCTCTTTGTCTATTGGATTAAGTTTCGAAAGACATTTGTTCAAGAACCCCCGCCTATCTTCAATGCTTCGACCAATTCATTTCGGCAAATCATCCGGCATCTTGATTTTCCGACATGTCATAATTTTTCCCTACTCCCATCCCGCACCTGAACATATCTCCTATACATAAACTACCTCGTTTCGGATCTATGGCGCCGCGGGTTGGGGTCGAAAAATCAAAAATTTGAAAACACTACAGTTCGGCCGCCATCTTGTTTTTCCAATTTTTTCCACTTTTTCTATTGATCGTTTACTAATTTCTTCAATCGTTGCAAGTTTTACCGAAATCGGTTGGAAAACAAAAGAGTTGCAAGAATCACGTCAGCCGCCATCTTATTTTTCCGAAATGGAATGTATTTTTCCCTACTCGAATCCCGCACCCGAGCACATCTCCCATACAACATTGTATCGTTTTCTGTCTCTTTCTAGGAGAACAATGACGTCTTTTATAGTTCCTAATCGCCATATAATTTGTTATGAAAAAAAATATTCAGCGATCTTGAAATTTTTTTCATTTCGCTAAATAGAACTCCTCGTTCTGATCATCTTTTGCCAAGAAATCACTCTTCCATCTTTTATACTTTCTGAGATAGGTACACCAAATAAATTTGTATGGCAGCCATCTTAAATCCGCCATTTTGATTTTTTTTCAGCCCATTGTCTATTGGATGAAGTTTCGAATGACATTTGGTCTAGCACCCCCCGCTTATCTTCAATGCTTCGATCGGTCTATTTCGGCAATTCGGCCGCCATCTTGATTTTCCGAAATGTCATAATTTTTCCCTACTCCTATCCCGCACCCGAACATATACCCTATACATGAACTACTCCGTTTCGGATCTGTGGCGCCGCGGTTCGGGATCGAAAAATCAAAAATTTGAAAACACTACAGCTCGGCCGCCATCTTGGTTTTCCAATGTTTTCCACTTTTTCTATTGATCGTTTCCTAATTTCTTCAATAATTGTGAGTTGTAACTAAATCGGTTGGAAAACAATAAAGTTACAAAAAGCACTACGGCCGCCATCTTGTTTTTCCGAAATATCATATTTTTTCCTTAATCCCATCCTGCACCCGAACACATCTCCCATACATCATTGTATCGTTTTCTGTCTCTTTCTAGGAGAACAATAAATTACGTCAATGAGTCCTAATCGCCATATAATTTGGTATGAAAAAAAAAATCCGCCATCTTGAATTTTTTTTCTTTTCGCTAAATAGATCTTCTCGCCCTGATCATCTTTGGCCGAGAAACCACTCTTTCATCTTTTATACTTTCTGAGATGGACACCAAATAAATTTGTATGGCGGCCATCTTAAATCCGCCATTTTGAATTTTTTTTCAGCTCATTGTCTTTTGGATGAAGTTTTGAATGTCATTTGGTCGAGCACCCCCCACCTATCTTCAATACCTTGGCCGTGCTCTTTACCCGTCTCCGAAATCCTCAATCATCAGCTGTCTCCATATTTTTGTTCAAGTTTAATTTTCTAACGTGTATACGAAGCCATCAGTGAAAAAAAAATTTTTCATACAAAATTTTACAGGAGGACATTTTTGGGAAAATCTCGAAAACTACCCCAAATGTGGCAACACTGTTTAGATATCTCGATACCGCTGGTTGAGTTACACAATCGATTAATACATGTCAACTTTCCCAAATGTTGCCAACTGCCTCAAAAACGTGTTCGAAAATTTCAAAAACACAAAGAGAATACAAAATGGCCTCCACCTCGTTACACAGAAACATTTTACATAGTTTCATAATTTTTCCGTAAACTACAGGATATACCACTCCTGATGACGTTTAAATTTTTCATCTCGCTCGCACCCAGCCGAAATGATCGCCCCTGAAAAAAGACCATGTCGAAAATCACTTTTACTTTGATAAATTCCAGTGTTGCCAGACCTCGGCGACGAAAATACCCAAATGTCATTCGCACAAGTGAGACACGTGGTTGCTCGTACTCAAATTTTGCAAAAAGTCCGTATTTCGATTTTTTTATTTTTGGGGTAAATCTTGAAAATTTCCCGAGAAATGGGGTATTTTTTTTCCCCAATCCATACCTCAAGTCTGTACACACAATCGCCCCCTAGAAGTCGAAACGCTCCGACGTTGCCAACTGTGAGAAATTTGAATTTTAAAATTGCGTTTTTTCGTACCTCAAACATAAAGGCCGCCGCGACAGCCGCCATCTTGAATTTTTAAAAACCACTCCCATTCTGTCAAAATACAGGATAATTGTAGGCGAAAAATGAAAAAAATATCATGCTCGACCACGCCGTTTCGGATCTGTGGCGCCGCGGTTCGGGGTCGAAAAATCAAAAATTTGAAAATACTACAGCTCGGCCGCCATCTTGTTTTTCCAATTTTTTCCACTTTTTCTATAAATAGTTTCCTAATTTTTTCAATCGTTGCGAGTTTTGACGAAATCGGTTGGAAAACAAAAGAGTTACAAGAATCACGTCGGCCGCCATCTTGTTTTTCCGAAATGTCATAATTTTTCCCTACTCGAATCCCGCACCCGAACACATCTCCCCTACATCATTATATCGTTTTCTGTCTCTTTCTTGGAGAACAATTATGTCAATGAGTCAGTCAGTCAGTCAGTCAGTCAGTCAGTGGTAATCGAGCTATATATAGTATAATAAATGTTTACCAAGAGCTAAGATAACAATAATGAAAACCACACCGTTGTTTTGACTGTGCCCTGAAAACTAATATCACGTTACATAATACCCTAATTGCACTATTTTTGTTTCCAAGGTGAATCGTGACAGACCCTTTTCTATGCAAACATAATTTATTAATGGACATTTGTAACGGGGTCTTATTTCTAGGCATTTATTTTTGACATCATGGACTAAAAACCTGCAAGTTTACTGTAGATTGTTATGTTTACATTGACTTTGAAACTTTATGTAGTAGTAGTTGTTATGAAGTTATTAATGTAGTGGCGATAGCCTTGTTGTTTAGACTTCGGCATCCTAGTGGGAGACGCGGGTTCGATCCCGGGCACTGTGCCTTTTAAGAGATTAAAATAGTGAAGGAAAACATCGATAGTCAACCTGCATGCCTGAGAGTTATCTATAATGTTCTCTAAGATCTGTGAATCAGCCATTGCGCTTGGCCAGCGCGGCGTGGTGGCCAATGGCCTAAACTTTCACATTCTGAGAGGAGGCACGTGCTTAGATTATGCGCTTGTGATTGGTAAAAATCAAGTTGAAATGATGATAATGATTGATGTAGGAACTGTCGCAGGATAAGATCCGGTTGTTGTATCCGGAAATAAAATCATGTTAATATGATAATTATTTAGATCATTTATCATCTCATATCATCAAACAAACAGGGCACGGTAAAAACGGTTTTATTAAGCTTGCCCTGTTTGTTTTACTCCACTAATTGAACAATGAGATCCAGTGTTTTTTCAATCCACTGGTGGATCCAGTCAGTGAATCCTAGATGATTGAGGGTGTGAGATCGTAATACGTATTATTGTGTACGTAAGATGTGGTCAGGCTTTTCGGGGTTTTCCCATGAGAGTGTACACTTTTATGATATTACCGCGTGTTATGTTACTCAGGCGGCGGAGTAAAAAACGTGTGTAGAGTCCCTGGCGAGCTCCCATCTTCTAAAAGCAACAAAGAACTATCTTCTACTAACTGAATTTTAAAAAATGATGGTTTCTAAATCAATTATTGCTCGCTCTGTAAAACAATCTTAAAAACTATTTGCTGGAAGCTAGATTTTAAAAGGAAATGTGCAGGAACTACCTCACGTAGCGTAGGTATAAGTCAAAGGCCTGAAGCTTTGAGGTGAAATACTTACAGTACCCTTACTCTGAGATTGATCGAATTTAAAATACGGTCTCACTAAGTGAGGTGAATCACATTTGAGTCAAACTAAAATGGACCCAAAGATTTAAAGCCACAAATTCAGTGCAACCGATTCAAATTTCGAAACGTATCGTTTGGAGCGCTAGCTGTGAATGCATTCACGAAATTGAGCTCTAAACTAATAACATTAAGGTTCATTTTAGTTTGATGTAATTCACCTCACTTAGTGAGACCGTATTTTAAATTCGATCAATCTCAGAGTAAGGGTACTGTTTCGTAGGTATAGCGGTATTTCTGGCGCGCCAGGCATGTCAGAAAGCGAAACTAATTCCTGGGACTCACATGAAGGTAGCAAATTACGCTTAGAGCAAAAACAACCCAATTCTTGGTAAGCTGAGTCACACGGAAGGAATGAAATAGTGTGAAACACTGGAGATACTAAGTTTGATGTACGCATACCAAAATACTCTAGTAGGTACATAGTAAGAATAAAACCGGCCAAGTACGAGTCGGACTCGCGCACCGAGGGTTCCGTACAAACCTGTAGTAAGTTTTACGATTTATGACGTATTAAAAATAAAAATTACGTTTGTTGTATGGGAGCCCCCCTTTAATATTTACTTTATTGATATTTAATTGACCGAGCGAAGCGAAGGTCTCTGAGTCTACTTGAGTGAATTGGCACTTGTCCGTCCGTCCGTCCGTCCGTCCGTCCGTCCGTCCGTCCGTCTGTCCGTCTGTCAGAGCCTTATAACTCCTGAATTACTGAATGTAATTACTTCAAATTTAAATATAATATGTAAACCAATGGCCTCCCGCCGAATATGGCTTAAAAAGTTATAAAAATCTTTATTTCAGGGGCTCTCATAGAAGCGAATGCGGAGTAAAATATTTTTTATAGCGTTACATAGGGTTGCGGTATATCATTTTAAAGATAATGAGGAACAGAGTCCAAAAATATTTTTTTTTTAATTTTTTCCCTAAAATTGACGAAATGGGAGGCTTTCAAAGTGGAGATTTTCTGACGTCCAAAGATGACCTCAGAACTCCCAATTTTCTGAAAGGCTGAGCCTGAAACTTGATTAATTATTTGAATTATATCCTGTACTTGAACAACAAATACTAAAATTACATAAATATTCTAAGGAAACGAAATTATTTAATTTTTAATGAGCTTCACTATTTTTAACAGAACTTCACAAAGATGGCGCTCTGTAAGTTTATGGATACCGCGAGGTCTCAGTTCGGGGCGAACCACTAGTTATTTATTTTGAAAGGTAATATACAAGTTAATATTCTGTGACAATTTGAACCGTCTACCTGTTACCGTTTTTAATATTGAGCAAAAAAATACGAAAAAAACACGTTTATTGTATGGGGACCCCCCTTAATATATATATTTTTTTAATTTTTAGTATTTGTTGTTATAGCGGCAACGGAAATACATCATTTGTGAAAATTTCAGCTTTCTAGCTATCACGGTTTATGAGATACAGCCTGGAGACAGACAGACAGACAGACAGACAGCGGAGTCTTAGTAATAGGGTCCCGTTTTTACCCTTTGGGTACGGAACCCTAATAAAATCGGTACTAATACTAAAAACACTTCCCAAAGCATGAAAAAACGTTTTATTTTAGAACAACTTCTGCTGTCCTGATTTTTTCGCTCCGATACAATGAATAAAGATCCATAAACTAAGTCGATCAGTATTAACAAAAATTTACAATAATTTCATTCATTTTGAGGGACAATACACGCGTGACTAAAAAATTGCCTAAATTGTTTTCACAAAACCCGAGCTAATTGTTCCTATGACAGTTTTTCTGCATCTTTTGGTTTCAGGATTTTCTTACACTGTCCGATTAAAACGAAACACTGCGTAGTGACGTCTTCTGAACTGGTAGTCTCCAGTCTCGATCTAACGTACGAACGTTTATATCACCCTTACAATATTCATCCCACAAAATATACGATCCGTATTTCGTACGTCGTACACTCGTAACTTTGTAGCGTTGGCTTGTCTCAAGTCGTTGATAAATAATTTATCGAAGTCTCAAGAGGACGCTTAGCATACATTATGTTTTTCTCGAAGAATATTTATGATACATCCTTTTACCACTGCTCCTTCCGTTGCTAAAGGATTTCTTAAATTTATGCGGTAGTCATGATATCCGGACTTTGCCTCTGTTACGCACATTCTAACATCCATACTTATACTCTATAAGATATTTAGCCTAGTTTAGACACCTGACATACACCTCTAACTTATAGGAGTTTTGTGCGTTATTATAATATAGGAAATTAATATAACTTCTTTCAAACGGTGTAGGAAAACTTCGTGAGGAAACCTGCATGCCCGAGAGTTCTTCATAATGTTCTCGAAGATGTGTCATGTCTGCCAATCCGCAGTTGGCCAGCGTGATAGACTATGGCTAAACCCTTATCATTCCTATCACTCGTGCTCAGTAGTGAGCCAGCAATGACCGAGCGAAGCGAAGGTCTCTGAGTCTACTTGAGTGCACTTTATATACATATATTTGCACTTGTCCGTCCGTCCGTCCGTCCGTCCGTCCGTCTGTCTGTCCCTATAACTTCTGAATTACTAAACGTAATTACTTCAAATTTAAACATAATATGTAAACCGATGGCCTCCAGCCGAATATGGTTTAAAAAGTTATTAAAATCTTTATTTCAGGGGGGCTCTCATAGAAGCGAATGCGAAGTAAAATATTTTTTACTAGTGGGCCCGGCAGACTTTGTCCTGCTCTGAACCACGAACCCGATTACAGCTCCCCCTACCAGGTCCAATTGTGAATATAAACCATCCAGGGTCCAAACAAACACAACAAAAAAAGAATAAGCGAAATTGGTCCAGCCGTTCACGCATGATGCCGTGACCAAAGGAAATAGGGATTCATTTTTATATATTTAAGATAGCGTTACATAGGGTTGCGGTATATCATTTAAACGATAATTAGGAATAGAGTCCAAAAATATTTTTTTTTAAATTTCTCCTCTAAAATTGACGAAATGGGGGGGCTTTCAAAGTGGAGATTTTCTAACGTCCAAAGTTGACCTCAGAACTCTCAATTTTCTGAAAGGCTGAGCCTGAAACTTGATCAATTATTTGACTTATATCCTGTACTTGAACAACAAATACTAAAATTAGATAAATATTATAAGGAAACTAAATTATTTAATTTTTAATGAGCTTCAGTATTTTTAACAGAACTTCACAATGATGTCAATAGATGGCGCTCTGTAAAAGTTTATTCGTTTGTGCTTACAAATAATAGACGTTAGCACCATCTTACGTGGAATAAAAAAATAGTCTACTGATAGTACTGATGTCTATGAACGTAAAGATAGTTAAAACTATCTTATGGATACCGCAAGGTCTCAGTTCGGGGCGAACCACTAGTAAAAATAACTTACAATTCTGTCCACCAGTCGGCGGGCATAGCTTGTGTGATTCAGTGTGACCAGGGATGTTGTCAGATCTCCACAGCACTCTCACGATCTGGCAGTACGCTATCATCATCAGCATCAGCGGGAATCTAGAGAAGAAATAAGGATTTTTATATGAACAGATTAAGTAGACTAAGATTTAGTAACTAGACAATACGTAATATGTGTAATATTGTGTTATAAATAGGTGACATCGGGGGTGCTACCACTTAGGTCTTTGATTAAAAAAACTGTGATTCTTTTGTATATCATCAATAAATAATTATTCAGTGCCTTAAAAAACTAGCTCTACCTACAGTATCTACAACTTTAGCAAAAGTTTACATTTTTGAGAATTTGTTTTCAAGTTTTGGTTTATCTAGTTAAACCCTATTTGCTTTTCTTATCTTCTAAATGAAAATTATTAAAATGGACAGAGTTTGTCTTAAAAAAAAAACATTATTTTTGGACAGGCATAATGATACTAAATAACTCCTCAAAAACTTTACTTTACTGAGTACCTACCTACCTTATCTGTGCACAGAACAGTTGGATTGAGTTGACAAAGATTGATTCGGGCAAACCTCAAAACGGAATGATTATTAATAAAGTTTTTGATTACTTAATCATGGAAAACTATTTAGAAGTTTTGAATGATTTATGTTTTAATTTAAAATTTGCAAACCACGTGCATTTGAACACAACAGTCTACCAGCTGTTGATAAGTTTTCCAATCATGTATATTTGACAAACGATACACTATGATAAGTTTACTAAGGGACTACCTATTTACCTTCTCATGGAAGCAAAATCAATTTGTATTATTTTGGAGCACCTACCGAGAAACTTAGAAAGTTAATTTCTGTTATTTGTCTTGAAAGAACCTAAAACTTCTACAAGAAACCAAAATAATAATCAAAAAGCCAAAAAAATAGTTGAAATATCCAGAGGTCTCAGTAAGCTCATCCGGAAAAAGCCGCGTCGTAAGCAAGATGTTGCAGGTTCGAGTCCCACTCACGAACTTCTCTATGTATTTCTTTTAAATAGAATAGCGAAAGTAATCACACTACACGGCCACTTTATTTACCCGATGAATTAATAGAACACAATATTATTTACAACTAGATGATAGCCGCGACTTCGTCCGCCTGGATTAAGATTTTTCTGCGGAAATTCTTTAATTTTCCGGGTTAACAAGTGAATATAACTCAAATAATTAAAAAATACGACTGCCATAGTTAAATGATATTTTTTTGTGAATCATTGGATATTGAAATATTATAGTCATAAATATTTTTGGAATCTACTCATCATTTTCTTGATGACAATTTAGTTAATCTCATTTTGGAAAAAAAAACAACTTTAGTCTGATGCGGGACCATGGTCACCCTATCAATTTTTTTTTAATTTTTACCTGGAATTTTTACCTATGTCACCCGAAATAAGCTAAGGTTTTTAACGATACCTCATTAATCGAAATCCGTTCAGGCGTAAGTATAGAAGTTATGGTGGAATATACAAACTCACATACATACATACATACATGAACCCTGAAAACAATATACTCCTTTTTTCAGACAGTCGTGTATAAAGTAGCCTATGTTATGTCTTCCCTGGGATACAACCTACTCCTGTACCAAATTTCATCAAAATCGGTTGACTAGTTGGGCCGTGAAAGCGTAGCAGACAGACAGACAGACAGACACAAATCATGGTCAATCAAGTAAGTATGGATCATTTTAGTTAGGTTTTGACACACGCAAACAGCTCTCACTTACGTGTAAAGGAAAAGCGCCTTTATTATGTGCCATTTGAGATCACTTTCATCTGACCACGTGGACGTGCACTGCATGAAGTACTGCGCGTTGAACCTCAGCTGCACCGTCTGTTTTACTTGAAGGACAACAAATTCCGGTACATCTGTTGAAGAATAGATTTTTTTACCTTTGGTAGTAACCATCACAACAACCCATAGACTACTGAAAAAAACTAGAAATTTAATTCGCTATAATCCGCCACAGAAGGTAAATCTATGTGGTACAGTGCGTATCTTGAACTTGCAGCCCGCGATATTCTCCACACCACATAAATCTTCCAAAATACCCTCAACGTACGTTTCACTCCGACACCGGAGCATCTTCAGGAGATGTTGACTCTACAATGCACGATTGTGAACCCATAGACTGCTGAGCACGAGTCTCCTCTCAGAATGAAAAGGACCTTTCCGAAATCGTTGCCAACTCTCCGTCTATCTTATTCGCAATTGCTAGAGCAAAAATACACGAGAGACCGAGTAGAATAAAACATCCACGCGAAAGTCTGCGTCAGAGGAGAACGACGAAGAAATTGACTTTATGTCAACCAGACAATTTTTGTTTTGACCGTAGTGTGTGTTTGTCTTAATTATTCTATGTATCTCTATGTAGATCCAAATCGTAGGTCCATGGGCGTAGCGTGCTACGTTAGTAGCGTAGAGCGTTTCAGAAATCACCTATACCCGCTACGCTACTTAGTAGTAGATTGACTGCAGTAAGTAGGTACGTCATGAGCAAGTAATTGCATATATTACGTCGACTGTAGTTTATTTTTTGAACACAGTTCTTTTGGTATGATAAAAATGCGGGGACCCTGGCCTGAAAAAATTGTACGTGACAAAAAGGCGTTAAATTTGGTCTATCTCTAGTGTAGATGGAAAGACACGGGTAGGTATAATACCTGTTTGTAATTATTTATGTTAGTGTTGAACATTTTCAACCCTTCCAATCAGGCTCAGTGGAAAAAAACCACGTCGCGTCGTGAGCAAGATGTCGCAGGTTCGAATACCAGTAAGGAAATTCGCATTTTATGCGAAAGTAACTACGTCATGACGGGGTGTACACGGCTTGTTTTTATAACAGGAAAGGTTTTATACCAATAATATAATAATTTAATCTAAGTGTATATTATTTGTGTATTTGATTGGGCAACAAATACCGCAGTATACCCAAAACATTGAAATGAGTAAGTGGTAGATTCACTTGACGATTCAAAGCACTTATTACAAAAGTTTATTTGAACAAAAAATCTGTCAAATAAGATTTTGAATCGATTAGCGATTTATATTATCAGTATTATTAATATTATAACAGCCCAGATTTCGGGCCGAAAAATGTAAAGAGTTCATAGTTCACATTTGCGATAGTTTCGGCATAATATCGCACCTGGCCAATATAGGCTTTATTGCCATTCTTCTTTATGGAGTATATCTCATCAATTATAGTATTATCTCAATCAAGTAGGTATCTCATATCTCACATCTCTGACTGAAGTGGACTTAAATCTCTCGTCACTGAGATTGCACGTCAGACCCATTTAACTTTAACGGCTCTCTAGAAACCGTTAAAATTGCTTTATGTCATAACAGGAAAAAAGGATGTACAGTCCCGGTCTGAAAATGTTTATCAGTTTTCAAATTCGATTAATATATATATAGCTGCTCGTGCTGACTGACTCATTGATCACCTCTCCTGTAAAATTTTGTATGAACATTTTTTTTTTCACTTATCGCTTCGTATAGAAGACAAAAATTCATTAAGAGGAAAAATACAGAGAGAGCTGATGATTGAGGATTTCGAAGACGGATGAAGAGCACCAGCCAGGGTATCGAAGATAGGGGGGGGGTGCTCGACCAAATATCACTCGAAACTTCATCCAATTGACAGTGAGCTGAAAAAAAAATTCAAAATGGCGGATTTAAGATGGCCGCCATACAAATTCCGTCGGTGTCTATCTCGGAGAGTATAAAAGATGGAAGAGTGGTCTCTTGGCAAAAGATGATCGGGACATGAAGGTCTACTTGATGAACAGGAAAAAAAATTCAAGATGGCGGAATTTATTTTTCCATAGAAAATGTATGGCGAATATTGAAGAGGCTACAAGTGTACGGTTCCTTTTAAAAATTTGTTTTTATGGAAGTATTCTCATTTTGACGAATGGTACGGAGAAAAAAATATGGAGAGAGATGATAATCGAAGGTTCGGATGATAAGTGAGGAGCACGGTCAGGGTATTAAAGATAGATAGGGGCTGCTCAAACAAAAAATACTCGAAACTTCATACAATTGGCAGTGAGCTGAAAAAAAAACCAAAATGGCGGATTCAAGATGGCGGCTATCTCAGACAGTATTAATAAAAGATGGAAGAGTGGTTTGTTCATGGCGGAATTAATTTTTCCATAGAAAATGTATGGCGAATATTGAAGAGGCTACAAGTGTAGAACTATGCAAGACTACGGTTCCTTTTCAAGATTTGTTTCTAAGGAAGAATTCTCATTTTGACGAATCGTTCGGAGAAAAAAATATGGAGATGATCGAAGGTTCAGATGATGGGTGAGGAGCACGGTCAGGGTATTAAAGATAGGTAGGGGCTGCTCAAACAAAAAATACTCGAAACTTCATACAATTGGCAGTGAGCTGAAAAAAAAATTCAAGATGACGGCTATCTCAGACTATTTAAAAGATGGAAGAGTGGTTTTTGGGTAGAAAATTATCAGGGCCTGAAAGTCTACTTGATGAGCAGAAAAAAATAAGATGGGAGATTCTGCCATTGAAGAGAGTAGAAGAAGTTAGGAAATATGCATGATTTTGAAATGGTTTTTTTACAAGATTTGTTCTTTATGGAAGAACTAGCTGATGCCCGCGACTTCGTCCGCGTGGATTGAGGTTTTTCGGTTCCCGCGGGAACTCTTTAATTTTCCGGGATAAAAAGTAGCCTATGTGCTATTCCAGACTATAATCTATCTCTGTGCCAAATTTCATCCAGATCCGTTCATCCGTTGGAGCGTGATTGAGTAACAAACATACATCCATACATCCATCCATCCAAACTTTCGCATTTATAATATTTATACCTATATGGATAATTATTGTCGGTTCGCCATTACGAAAGCCTAGTTGCCGAAGTTCGATTGCACCCAAAGGTATACAACGGGGTGAGGGGCGGGGGGTTGGTGGTCTTTGTTTTATGTTTTTTCCTTTATGAGAATTTTCTTTTACGTCGGACGCTTGGCGTGCTGGCGCTTCCACTGTGCTCTCTAGCATAGCAGTGTGTTGTTTAGATCAGAGCACGTAGACAGTAAACCAGCTGCCCGATTATGTAAGAATTGTCGATCAAATCGTAAAAGTTCGGCGTCAAAGTAAAATAAATCATAACAGCATTGAATTAGAACTCAATTTCGTGTTTCGAAATTGAGCTCTAATTTAATGCTGTTATGGTTTATTTTACTTTGACGCCGAACTTTGACGATTTGATCGGCCATTCTTACATAATCGGGGGGCAGGATAGTAGGACAGCGAGTAAGTAGACAGTGGACCACGCGCTCCACTACGCGGTCCGCTTTAGCGGGCCGCGCAGCCACGCGCCATACTAGTTTTTTATAACGCTGCGTGTAACAAAGCACTAACTACCTTGTCAGAAATATCCAAAATCAACACATATGGTAAAAGAAATGGGCTCTTTTATTATGCACATAAAGTGATATAGGATAGCATAGGATCTCGATAGGACACTGAGATTCGAGATACCGATCGCTGTTGTCAGATGTCAGACCCGTTTCAGTCCGTCGGACATCCAAGAATCGTTAAATTCTTTATACCTATCCCATATCGTCCATGTTTGAGGTCGTTATGGCTGAGAAGTTCTGATTTGTTATATACTTTGTAAATCGTTTTTTACGCAACTACAAGTTAGCACTTGACTGCAATCTCACCTGATGGTAAGTGATGATGGAATCTAAGATGGTAGCGGGCTAACCTGTTATATATATGTAATATATAACCGTTATATTACACCCATACCCTTACCTTACCTTACCTAATTACCTTAATCGGTTTCTACACGGCAGCGGTTCCCAACGCGACAGGGTTTGAGAAGAGGCCGCAATAAACTCCGTCAGTTTTTTCTCCATTTGAAATGTAATACTTACTTTTTACACGAATCAAGTCATAAAATTAAAATAATACTTACTGAATAACAGAGAAATCACCCAAATGATAAGTATAGCGGTCTTTGCACGACTTGTGGTTGACTTGAACTTGAGCGGGAAGCAGATGGCGTACCAGCGGTCCACGGAGATGAAGGTCAGCGTCAGCACTGATACCGTCACTGACACTGACTGCAACAAAAATGATACTAGTTATACTTAAGCCATTTTACACCGGAGCAACAACACGCGACAATGCGGAATGTGGAATTGAAACATTAATTTTGCAGCCTGAAAAAGCCGCCATATTTCGAAGCTCTGTATATGAAAACTATACAATATACAAAGAGTTCGGTATTTCAATACGTGGGCCTATAAAAGGTTTGAATACTGCTTTTTGGGTCTTTATGGGACAAAAACTTGATTGGCTACAATTTTATAGACACAGATATATTTTTCAAAGGATGCTCAAAAATGTAGAATTTTTTAGTTTTTCAATTTTTTTAAATTATTTCGATACTTGAAATTCCTTAAAATAATTTGGGAATCTTTTTTTTTAATAGCTATCTATCTATTCTATTCTCACGTTTTATGTATCGTTTTGACCCTTAAACAACATGTGGCAGTCTATTTTAAGCCGTTACGGTACGAAATTACGATGATTCTAGCTATTTACATTTTGAAATTTTCAAGCATGCGGTCCGTGGCATGCCTCAATGTAAAAGTTCCACCAAAAACTTGTAGTATTGTTTGCTGGGCGGATTAAGTGATTTAATGATTCGGTTACAATATACTTATGGTAGCCCTAAACCACATTATTGAAAAATGAAAAAATGAAAATGAAGACTAGAACCCCTTGTCATTATGTTATGGAAAGAGCCAGGACTCTCAGAGATGAGAAAAATGACACAGGTAGTTTGATGGACACAGACCAGAGTCGGAGACAGTGCATCAGCTGGCAAGGTTTCACCTGCTAGCTGATTTATTATGCCCTTTTATAAATTTTTCCGTGCATAACAGAACATCTGCAAATTGCAAAAAAAGCTTGATAAGTTTAATTATACAATTTCCTTGACATAGTTGTGATACAGTTTACTACTCGTAGTTTGGAAAACAAGCAAGATTGTTCATAAATCAAAAAATATGAATCGTACTCGTGCCTGTGCTCGTGATAACAAACCATTTTTATTTTCAAATAACAGTTGAGAGTTATATTATTTGCGTGAGTTATTGACCGCAACTTTATTTAAGTGAATGACCGAAATCGAGGTGTCGTACTACATTGGCCCTTAACCCATGCGCTTTCGGATGAAGTTTACTTGAGGTGGGATTCAGTAAATTAATTAGTATTGACATTGATGGAGGGATTGGACCGACTAACGACACTCACTTTATCACATTCTACAGAGGTTGTACGTACGAGAATTTCAAAATTGTTAAAATAACCCTCTTTACTTAATTATTAAGTGAAGTAGTTTTTAATTTATCTTTCTTTAATTATTTGTTTCTATGTAGATAAATTTGTGAAGGAAAACCAAAACTTAAAATCAAAATAAAAAGGTAAACTAATAATTTGATACAATAAACAGGACTTCCATTATTAAGTACCTATTTAAGTTTAAATAGAATTCTGGTTGAAAAACCTACTGTATACAAGCTTATTTTTCTAAAACTAAATTCATGCTAGGCCAGCAAACGACTACTTTGAAACGCTTATCCTTATTTACAAGGTCGTGGTGCACGTTGCAATATTTTCCTTCTTCGAGTGGATTTTATATAAGTTTATGTATCGCCGATACCATAAAGCATATCTTATCCTACGTTTGAAGAACCTTTTTCACGGAACGAGAAAATATAGGTATTACGTATACCTACTTACTTCAAGGTTATTTGGTAGCATTAGATTGATATCTATATTTAAAGGTACTATTTCAAAGTTGTCTAAAGACGTAAATATAAAATAGAATTACTTGAATTTCGTTCTAAATTATAGGTACTTGGGTAAAAATTCACGTATTATAATATAATTAATTAATTACCCGTATTAGAAAGTAAGTAATAGGTAATTTATTATTAGTTAATGTTTTTTTTTTTTTGATTTCTTAAATCGAAGTATCTCTAGTAGGTATGCTAGTTTGGTTTGTTTTATTTTATTTCGTGTTTAGTTTTTATTTTAATTTTAAGGTGTTTGTAGCCTGGGGAGACGAATTGGGCAACTGTAATGTCTCCCCAGGCATATTTCATAAATAAAGAATAAGACTTGAGAGTAAACAAATTAAATTATCCCTGAAATGGAACACTACAAAGTGTTCTATAAAAATCTGTCAACAGCCAAAAAATTTGCTTTACTCGCGGCTTATCTTTGTAATCTGTCTTAAGGAGTAGTTCATACAGAATTAAATGTGAAAAGCTTTCATCAAAAGTGCCCAAAGCGCGTGAAATAACTTGAGTGCTACGAAACGAGCGGTAAATAAGTACTTTGAACATTCTGTTATACTTTGGTTGGTCAACCTTGTTTAATTAACACCACGCATACATAACACAAAGTAAGGTATAATATACCGACCGACCGAAATAAGCGAAGAGCAACTAACCCGTTGTCCTATAGGAGAGCGACGAAAGCGACGCGACACAACGCGACGCGATACGACTATAAAGAAAATGACAAACTTATCTACGCAACAACGTAGGCCAAGAATGCACTTTAAGTCTCTGTTGATTTAGGTTTTTGAAGTGAAAACTTTTGAAGTGAAAACTTCTTTAGCCGCGTTGAGCACTTTTTGGTAGGGGGTAAACTTGTGGATTCGCGTCACTGACACCGTCATCGACACTTCGCTCCGTTGCTCGCGTTGTTACGAAGGCAAAAGGTCTTAAATATAAATATGATACACTCGTAATTAAACTTTAATTCCTTAGTTTTAAGGTTTATATTTTAATTATTATTTGTTTTTCTAAGTTATCACTTCTATCGGTTTTTTTTTTTTTTTTTTTTTAATTTATTATCAACGTACAAATTTACAAAAACACACATATTTTATAATACATTGAAAAAACCACAGAGGTTTGCCCTCAATGTATAAGCGTCTGCGCCTTGAGGTAAAATACAAGCTTCTTAGATTAAAATAAATACATTAACTAAATAAATAAAAAAAAAAAAAAAAACAAATTAATTAAAAATAGTAACAGATCCCACAATATAAATAATGAAACTAAAGATACCTAACATAAAAAACAATTACTTGAGATACCTACTAATTAATTCATCCCTGCAGAAACCAAGGAAACGTCTCGTAGGCAACTGAGTTAGTTAGTAAACAGAACTCTGAATGCTGGTTCATAATATTATGTTGCCCAAGAAATATTCCTTTAGCTTCCGCTTCACATTCGCACGCGTCACTCCACTCGGCAGAGCGGGTGTCAACTGATTGATAAGTCGTGGAATAATATAGGCCGTAGTTCTTTCGCCGTACGCGTTGTTAGCTGGCTCAGTACGCAACCGGTTTGCAGTTTTTGCCAGTTAAATATATGAGCCGTACTGCAAGCGTAGCAGACAGACAGATGGACAAACAGACAGACAGTTTCGCATTTATTTTCTTAGTATGGATTAACAGTCCGTAACCCCGTAAACCGACATTTTAAGAACTTTTGATGAGCTTTGTGCATGAGATATTAGTATTTTAGCAAAACGAAAATTAAAACTTTAAAGATTAACCACTCCTTAGTAGAGTGTTGCAAAAAAATATTAATTTTATTGAAATATAATAGTGAAATTCTCATTATTGCAGAATACGTTTAACATTTTTACACTTTTGGGTGATAATTTTGACCCATATAAATCCACGAAAAATTATAATAAATGACTTATAAAAAATACGAATATGATAAACACACTCTTAAAATTGGACTGTTGCAATTAGCACGAATTATCAAAATTTACGCGTCACATTAACCTGTATTTCTTAAAAGCTTGGCGAAATTACTGATAAAATAAAATTAACCATGAATTTTTAGTATCTTTATAACATAAATTGTAAAAAATAAAGTTATATAAAATACCTATATGACCAAAAAATATTATCAAAGTCTGATCAAATTCACGTGTGAAATGGTCCTGCAGATCGTACGACCGCACGTACGTACGAACTTGATTACGCAAAGTATCAAAGTATCTTTACCGGCCTATGTCGTCTATGTGTAGTGCAGCCTAACGGTCTACTATGCGGTATACCTACAGATTCAAAATTGACCGATGGCGAAAATACGGCCTCTTAAGTTCATTCTAAGATAACCTGTAGTTAGAATAATTCTGATGAATACGGACCTACTTGTGATATTATACAGGCGGAAATGTGATTATTTGATGGTTTGTCCGTCCACCAAGCCACAAAGGAGCAGCTGCAGATCGATGTGAATTTTCGCATGTGTATAGTTCTGCATCTAGAGGCAGGACAATTAAGGCTAATAAGGAAAATTAAGGATTTACCGCGTGTACAAGAAAAAACTTAACCCGCAACTATTCGACGATATAACAATACGATGAAGTCACGGACATTAGATAATAGTGTCTATATATATAAAATTCAAAGTCCTGACTGACTGACTTATATATCAACGCACAGCCCAATCCGCTGGTTCTAGAGACATGAAATTTGGAGGGTGTGTTCTTTGTGAAGAGTAGGTATCCACTAAGAAAGGATTTTTCGAAATTTCACCCCCAAAGGGGTAAAATAGGGGTTGAAAGTTTGTATGAAAGTCCGTCATTTTTCAAGTTATATCCATGAAACTTGGTATTTGAGCTATCGGTTCAAAATGAAGAAATCTGTGTATCGCCATTTTTGAAAATTCTACCACCATAGGGCTGAAACAGGGGTTGAAAGTTTGTAGGAAAGTCCGTCATTTTTCAAGCTGTAGCCATGGAACTTGGAGTTTGGGATTTCGGTCTGAAATGAAAAATATGTGATTCACAGTTTTTGAATATTCTATCCCCAAGGACGTCAAATAGAGAGTTTATCCTTTAATCACGCCGAAATAGAGCAACGGATCAACGTTTTGCATGGGTATACTTAGTTGAGGACTTGGCTTCTTTTTATCCCGGAAAATTAAGGAGTGCCTGTGGGAATTAAAAACTTAATATGCCACGCGAACGAAGTCGCAAGCATCCTCTAGTAGTGTCTATAAAATACATTAAGCATGTAACACGTTACCAAAAACATTCAGTCTTCCATTTCAATGTTTGTATAGAGTGAACTTCACTCACTCACTTGAATGTTAATTATTTTGGTACAAATGTTGCATGTTAAACAGCCAGTTCATTAATATTCTAATGAAACTTGGCGCTAATTCACAGCCTTGGTCAACATTAGACCTCCATTTCCGTATTATATTAAGCACCTACCAACGTATTATTATAGATCATTAAGAACCTTCCGGAATGTCATAAGTAAATCGATCCAACAGAATATCAACTCTTTATAATTCAGCTACTACTTTTACCTTGAAAAAAAAGGAAGAATAAAACTGCAAACAAACGAGGACAGTAACATTATATAACTATAAACAATCCTTACTAATATTATAAATGGGAAAGTGAGTTTGTTTGTATGTTTGTTCCGCTTTCACGCCGTAACTACTGAACGGATCTGGATGCAATTTGGCACAGAGATAGATTATAGTCTGGAATAGCACATAGGCTACTTTTTATCCCGGAAAACTAAAGAGTTCCCGCAGGAACCGAAAAACCTAAATCCACGCGGACGAAGTCGCGGGCATCAGCTAGTAATAAATAAACAAGCCCTGTATACTGCCTCTGTAAGTGCATTCTTCAAGCAACTGTATAGAAAACAATTTTTCCTATTTTAAATTATGTAAAACTAGCTGATGCCCGCGACTTCGTCCGCGTGGTTTAAGTTTTTTGTTATTTCCACGGGAACTTTTCCGGGATAAAAAGTAGCCTATGTCACTTTCCAGGTCCTCAACTATACCCATGCCAAAAATCACGTCGATCCGTTGCTCCGTTGCGGCGTGATTGAAGGACAAACCAAAAAACCAATAAACCAACAAACAAACACACTTTCACATTTATAATATTAAGTATGATTTCAGCCACAGATCCTCATTCTCATTTTGAACACATAAAGACCGCTTTTACCGGATTTTATTACACACATTTGTGGAGTCTAGAGCAGTGAAACACAATACCTATTAACACGGAAGTGCGCTAAGAGCATCAGGTTTAATGAACCTCATAACTTATTTACATTTTATAGTTGTGCTTAATGAAAGGTAGACACACACAGTCTCCATTTTCTCGCCATTTTCCATTGTTATTTGCTCACGCTTTGGTTTATATACGTGTTTTAATAAGACAAGTAAAAATGTACCTAGGTATAATATTATGTGATATAAAATAATATACAAAACTACGTTAAGGTGTAGTCTGAAAATCTGATGCCAATCATTGGTGTCTTAACCGAATTTGGAACTTAACTGCATTGTACCTCGGACGGACGGAATAACAATTTTAATATATTCTAATCCATACTAATATTATAAATGCGAAAGTGTGTCCGTCTGTCTGTCTGCTACGCTTTCACAGCCCATTTGTTCAACCGATTTTGATGAAATTTGGTACATAGGTAGTTTGTATCCCGCAAAATTATAGAGCTCCCGCGGAAATCAACAATTAATTAGCTTAATCCACGCGGACAAAGTCGCGGGCATCATCTAGATTCTAGTCTTTAATTAATTATTAAAAAAATAACTTCTTATGTAATTGTATACTTGCCTGAAAATACAGTACAATTCTGCACATCGCAGTACCAAAGAACCAAGTTTCCGTTACATCCCAAAGTACAGTGGGAGGTAGACATATTAAAATCACCATAAAATCTGCCACTGCTAGATTAACTATGAAATAGTTGGTTACAGTTCTCATGGAATGATTTCTATATACGGCTATACAAACAAGTGCATTTCCGATCAGTCCAATCACAAACACTATCGCATGAGTTACAATAAGCACCCATTCGTATGGTTGAGGATAAATATATTCATTTAACATTTCGAAATATTCTTCTCTGGTCATATTGCAGTATTCTGGATCTCCAACACAAAAATCTTCAGTGTAATTATCTGCATCAAAAAATTCTGTAGTAACGCGATCTTCAATTTCATCTGACCTATTTGCTACCATTTTGTCCTTATCTTCCAAATCTTTTATCGATGTATTTTCATCTGTGACATTTATAGGAATCATATTGTTGTCTTTATGTTCTAGTACTGGAATAATATCTACAGTTGCATTTATGTTTCTTTTAAATCTAAATCGATTATGACTTTTCGGTTTAACTTTATTCGCAAAGTATGTTAAATTATCGTCTTTAGTTATTTCTAATATGTACTTAGTATTGAATATACTATCTAGATCCTTTAGAATGTAATCGTTTAATTTAGAATTTACATTTACAGTTTCATGGGCACTTATAATATACAAACTGGACATTAATATTGAAATCAATACAGTTTTTAGTGTCATTTTTAGTTTCTGAGTTTTGGTCATTCGATCTGTTAAATTTACTGCATCACATTTTTATTTCCTCCTTGTAGGGCCTGCGTTGTCATTGTAATCTGAAAAGAAGAAAGATCATGTTAGTGAAACGGGTATAAGCTTTTTGTTTGTTAAATTTTGCAAAAACATCCGCAATTTTTAACAAGATTAGAGGTTTTCAGTCTAATGCGTTTGAAAATCTTTTGCTATGATAATGGCTAGAAACTTTTGCTAACTTTTTAGCTTTGTGACTTTACAAAAAGAAGAAAATTGTGAGCGCAATCTGCTCCAACAAATTAGGATAACTTTGTGAAGGACTAAACTAATGTATAAGTGACTTGAACCGTAACATGCCCTACTCTGGACGTTATTCTAACCTTAACATGGGTTTAACATATTCTACTTAACTTTTTTCGATCGTTTTCAGCCAATTTGTTATTTTTTCCTAATATTACAATTCAAGATCTCAGCGATAAGCTTGAAATATATACATACGAATTATAATGAACTAGATTGTATGACTTACTAGCTGAAGCCCGCAACTTCGTCCGCGTGGATTGAGGTTTATTGATTCCCGCGGGAACTGTTGAATTTTCCGTGAAAAAAGGTAGCCTATGTGTTAAACTAGACTATAATATTATATCTCTATGCCAAATTTCATCCAGATTCGTTCAGTTGTTCTGGTGCGATTGAGTAACAAATTTTATCCACCCATATAGTATAGATCTTAAGTTTGACATTATAAATTAGGCATTATGTCAATAGGTAATATAAGTAAATAAAAATGTTTACTTCAACATAATTTCAAAACTCTATTTCTTCGTAAAAAGTTGTTTTTTTGCAATCTCCGGCGCCGCATGATGAGTTTATGATTAAGTAAATTGGTTTACTTATCGCTTTCGATAATACAGCACTTAATAAAAAGAAATGTGTTGCCTGCCGGTATTTTTTTAATCAAGAACATTTTAATATTTGCTTGTTAAATGTGTCTAATCATAAACAATAACTTATCAGTTTAATTTCTTAACTTATCTAGTTACTAGCTGATGCCCGCGACTTCATCAGCGTGGATTGAGGTTTTTTGGTTCCAGCGGGAACTCTTTAATTTTCCGAAATAAAAAATAGCCTATGTTATTCCAGTCTATAATCTCTGTGCCAAATTTCATCGAGATCCGTTCAGCTGTTCTGGCGTGATTGAGTAACAAACATCCATCCATCCATCCATACAGCCATCAATCCAAACTTTCGCGCTTAGGCTATATACATGTTTCTTACATAAAGATGATTTATGTCATCCCGGCATGAATCGTTTATGAGTATTTAAATGTTATTTTTAGCCCCGGTTTAAACTTTCTTAGATCACTAGGTTCATGCCGATATTATCGGGAGAAAATTATTAGGTACAACTAAATTTCGGCCAATCAAGCACCTTCTCACACAGAGCACACACACACATGCATACAACATGACAGTCTTTCCATTTTGCTATAAACCTAATAAAAATCCCTACAGAAATTGCTGAGAATTAAGAATGTACTGACGTGGTACTGACAGACAATACCCTTTTATTACCTTTTTTTACGTGTTAGTGCTCTTAAGTTTCAGTAAAGTTTTTGATATGCGTTCTCTTTCACTATCCGTTTTATATGAGAAATTCTTCATCCTTTTATCTCCTAAATAGAAAACTTTTCTTAATCAGTGTATAAATCCTTCGTTTATTTTATTAAAACGTCTGTTCGCTACGAGTATTTCTATGATATAAATTCATCATGCGCAATCTCATTGAAAAAGTATAAAGTTTTTTAATCAGTTAAGTCATGAATAAGCAGCAAATTAACTTAGATAATTAAATAGAATATATCCATTAAGTCCATCCACTTAGACGTCTGATGAAACATGGGAAAGGAAAATTTCCATCAATTTTATGATTGATGGAAGTTTTCCTCAATATACCTAATATCCTTAACAGTTGGATCCCGAAACGAATCGACAAAGCTGTTCTGTAACGACGCGATGCTTGAACTGTAGTTCTACCAGAACGCGTCTACCACAGCAACAATTGGTTCTACGAAGTTTTTTACCGCTGAAGTGAAGTCAGTTTTGTTCAAAATGTTACTTTGTATTCTATTTAACTTACTTTGAAGCCGTGCACGACTAAAACTAGTTTTATAACCGCTGTGGTCTTCTACATTTTTAGATTTATTTGAAAGGTGTAATAAAGGGAGAGGTCACTCTTTAATATATGGCCTACGTGAGTAATAAAAACACACGCCTATTTGCGGTGTCCAAAATGTAACCCCTTGGTAAACGTCCTAAGCAATTTGTGAAAAAGTTTTAACTACTTTTTTGTTTGTAAATACAGGATAGGCATGCGCTTGATGACAATTACGCTTTATGGAGAGCCATGATGAGGTATACCTAGGTCTGAGCGTGCTTGCCTAGAATAAATCAAGGTAAGCGCAAAGATAGTCAAGCTATTTCCAATTTTCAACGATCCTTCTGGGGTAGCAGCTCAATATTGAGCACGTTTTATCTTGGAATCAGCCCCCTTCTTTTAAGCTTACCTACATTAGCTTATCTTTTTTTCTTAAGCTTTCCTTAAAAATTAAGGTTCTTACCAAATTTAAGTTTTCAAAAGTGCAAAGCCAAAAGTCACGTAGCCGCCAATCTTCGGCCGTAACCCTTTACTTCGTTAGTATGGTCAAATTACAATGCAACTTGATTACAAGGCGGGTAAACGTGGGCTGCCATGTCGTCCGGCTGATCGCTTGGCTGTGCGGTTTTATAATACTGTGAATTTTGCGATATATTAAATACTCGTGATTAATTTACTTCCAGCTATGTTGAATCCGTTGTCACAAAAAAGGAAATAATATATTTTTTACAACACCTACCTACTTACTCATGACTCTGATTAATGTTGCCGTCATATTATTTTCATTTCTTTATCACATAGACACAAAGACATTTCCCCTGGAAATATACGTAGTAATTTTTTGCCTAAGAAATATGCTAAGATAAATGCAACCAATTTTTCAGGTAAATTTTGCTTAAATTAATTTTTCCTCGTTCCCATTTGTATAAGAAATGTAAGGGTCTTACATCACAAGTCTTTGTATATTTTTTTATAGCTTATGTAAGCCCAGCTTATACCCACTACCTACTTTAACGCCTGACGCAAAAGATAATATGTTAATTTTTGACCGAGCGAAGCGAAGGTCTCCGAGTCTACTTGAGTGAATTTGCACTTGTCCGTCCGTCCGTCCGTCCGTCTGTCAGAGCCTTATAACTTCTGAATTACTGAAAATTTAAATATAATATGTGAACCGATGGCCTCCAGCCGAATAGGGCTTAAAAAGTTATAAAAATCTTTATTTCAGTGGGGCTCTCTATATTCACTTTCGACCAAAAATGTTCCGACTTGGGTTAATGGTAATTATTTTATGCAAAGTAGCACACTTCATAGCAAGCATGTTCACAAAAAAAATGTTCGTAAAAAACACTAAATAAAAAGAAAAAAAATTTAACAGAACTCCCTCGGAAATGTCACGAGAAAACTTAAAAAAATTATAACTTGAAAACTACCAAAAATCGCTAAACATACATGGTGTATTTTCTGATAGGTCTAGGTACGAGGAATCTAAATTTTTTCTTTGGACGTCACTATTTGGGCCTTCCTGTATAGAAAGGGTATTAAATTGTAGCATTGTTTATGGCTGAGTAACTTAATCCCTCTTATTTTTGGCTCTTATAAAAGGCCAGATTTGATTGGAATGGATATGTTTTTAATTTTACTTTTATATATTTTCCCCCTCTTTTTGATGTATAAGACCTTGATAAGATGCCAATACCGGAGTTATACTCATCCTAAGTCAACATGCAGCCCAAGATGTTGTGATGTTTGTTAAAATGTCTGTTATTCTTGTAAAATATCTCCGACCCTTTTCGTATTTTGAGATCATCATTCACAATTATTTGACTAACGTACCTACATAAGCACGTGCAATTATCAAACTTATTACACTGAGTGTTCAAGGCTTCATTAGGTATCAGGTAGTTTCAAAATGTCTGAAAAGCTTGATCATTCCAATTAAAAACCATCATAAGAATCACAAAAAAGAAATAAAGTAGGTTTAGCGACACTGCTAGTTATGTAATATTCATCACAAATCGCTGCGCTTATTAAACTCGCTCGAAGCAAGCGTTTATATCAACCGAATGATTTTTTTCGTACCACTTGCTCAAAAAAGTGACATTCTATGCCACAAAAAGCGAACATAACAATAGTCATTTTTAATCTGTTAAAAACAGGGAAAGAATATTGTACTGAATTTCATTCATCCTCTAGGGGGAGAATGTGATTTAAATTTGGAATATCTACTTACCGAAATTTATACTGAACTACATCTGTGTTTACACCATTGAGTTTGTATATAAAGCATTATACATCTTTTTGAAAAAGGAATACATACCTACGCATTTATTATGCAGTTATGATTATTAAATAAAATGACGAAAACCGACGAGGCCGTATGAGCTTGATGCCTTTGCTTTTCCGACAAAAAAATATTAGTCTAGGAATTTGCCGCGTTTTTGTTTTCTTCAAATACATAAACGTTAAGTTTATTTTAATTTATTTTTATAAATAAGTTAATGTTTTAAAAATACGTTACGATGTTAAATCAAAGCGACAGTGACAGTGAATTGTCGGATTCCATCAGTGCAATTGGGTACTTCTCAGGCGCCTCATTATTTGATTGACTTCGGTGGCACAATTTTTTTTTTGTATTTGAGACATACTAGCTGGAAATATCAAATCTAGATTTAATTTAGTTAATATTGGTAGTAAAGGGAACTTTATAGGCCCAGCGGTTACATCGTAATTCGATTTTCAAAAAATGGTGTCCACCGAAATCAATATTTTAGTCACCGAAATCAAAATAAAATTATTTATGGAGGTATTTAATATTTTGAAGACTAAACGTAAAGAATTTCAGGTTAATTTTACAATAAAATATTTTATTTTATCAACATATATACTTACAACATAACATATACCTACCTACTTTAATTACTTAACTTAGATTTAGGAAAATTTACGAAAATCAACTTTGTACTTATGTATGTATTTTAAATAAATGATATACTAAATGAAATTAAAAATAGTAACCATAACAAAGTAGGAACTTTAGATCTATCATAACACACACAGTCCAGTCACTCATTTTGAAGCAAAAAAAAATAAAATTGTTATTAGGATGGGAACAGTTGGAAATGATAAAGTGGCATATAATAAACGTAAAAAAAAAATGCGCGAGCAGGGGTTTTTCCAGATATATTTGGGGGATGATAAGGGGTGGAATTTTGGATTATTGTGATTTCCGGCGAAAGTTGACTTCGGAGAGAAAAGTGTACAAAAGAAAAATGGTTTTTTCACATAACCTAAAAATCTCCGAGTAAAATGCAAAAAACCGCTTTTATCGTTTTTTATTTTTCATTTACACAAAAATAATTTTATTTTGACGAAACTTGGTGAAAGTATACATTTTTGTATTTAAAATATTTACAAATTTTTTCAGATAAAAATGTTAAGAGACTTCCGAGATAATCACGTTTTTCGGTCCAAAAAAATATTTTTCAAATTAAAATTCTCCTTTGGAAAATTGTCGTAGAGACTTCTTTCAGGTCGAATTTTTTTTGTTTTGAGTTATACTTTCTTGTGAAATAATAAAAAAATACAGCCCCCATTTAGAAACATGCTTAAAAATTGGAAAAATCAAAAAATGAATTTTGCAACCATCTTTTTTTTACTAAATAGATTAACTTTTTCCACCGAAAACACTGAGATCAATCCCACTGAAATCAAAATAATAAGCAATATCCCAGATTTTTACAAAATCATCCTAAATTTATAATAATAACCTCCTTAATTGCAATCTAGCACTCATACGATATACGTTTGTATAATTTAAATAATAGTAGTTTAAATAGATATGGATAGAACAGTTCCACCGAAATCAAGTTTATGGGTATACCAAGCCACCGAAAGCGATTATTTACCTTAATAAAAGGGACGCACAGAGAGGCACAGACGTGTTGCCTTTAACCACCGATGCGGCGCGACGGATAGCTTGTCTTACTCTTACTACTATTCTCGCAGATAATAAAGTACAGAAGTTATAAGAGAATTGGAGCGCGCCACCGGTATCAATTCTAAACGTCGGACGCGGAAACAATTTGTTGTAAGTTGTCAATTAAGGCCTATTATTGATTATAAATATTATAATTTGAGCTAGTAACCAACTAGTTTCTTGTAAGCACCTGCAAAATAGTGGCATATTTTATAGAAAAAAAGAAAAAAAATAATTTTCAACGCTATATGGGGTGCGGGACACGGCACCGACGTCAATATTTCCGCGGTTTTCTTTTTTTAACTTAACTTACATAATGTTTACCTAAAAAAGGACATATGCCCCCCCTAATATTTTGATCATATCTACCATACATAAAATTATCAAGTGGCTAGCAATCTATTTCATACAGGTTTTCGACCCGGACACGCTTTTTTGAGCCGTTTGAGAATGACCCAATTAATGCTGCCGCAATTATAAATAATTTGCTTCCAACAAAATCCAAGGAAAATTATTTAAAAACTTATGAAGAATTTTCAACGTGGAGAAGTGCGAAAGGCCTAATCTCATATTATTATTTTTTTCGCAAATGGTACGAAAAGTAGAGTATTTTCCTCGGTGATAAAGCTGTCTTAGTCTTGGGTGAACTTAAATCCCTCGCTACACTCAGGACTCGTCTTAAATCCCTCGCTTCGCTCGTGATTTAAGTTTTTAACACCCTCGCTACGCTCGGGAGTAAACCTCGAGTCCTTCGTTACGCTCGCGATTTAAATCGTCACCCGCGACAGAAGACACTGCTTTATCCCCTTGGTTAATAATCTACTAATTTCTTAAGTTTTTTTTATCATGAGCGCTATCAAATCAAGTGGAAAATACTGCGAATGAATTGCAAATTTTTTAAAATGGCAAATAAGGCATCGATAGCCGGGCTCTCAATCATTATCCAGGTAAGTAGATAAAAAAAACATTTCTGATTTGCAGATTGATTTTTTTTCGATAGCAACCGATGCATTTAGGTTGTATTTTTGGTTGAACTATAATTAATCATACTACACTAAGAGCCTACAGTACTCCAGCTCGTATCCAAATGCGATTCAAGCGATGCGGGGCGGGTGAACGTGAATTGAACTCGCAATATTTCAGAATTTAATTTCTAACAACGAAAAAAAAAACATAATTTTAAATTCAGATCACATAACACGTATTGTACTAAGTTGAGTTTCTATTCAAAGTTTAATTAATATAGGTAAAGTATTCATTGACTAATGCGGTTTATTTGTAAAGTTCAGAGGGAAGTACCTATGTGATTTTTTTCTATCGAGAAAATTTTTAGTAATCGTGTTTTCACATCACATAGGACTCAGTGTATATCCTTAACTTCACTATATATTTTTTCCAATATTATTGATTCAATACTTTTATTGATATGCAGGTTCAAACGTGAGAGGTTGAGCAGTTTTTTTTGACACGCAGGCACCTATAAACCCTAAATATTATAAATGCGAATGTGTGTTTGTTCGTTGGTTCGTTTGTTTGTCCTTCAATCACGCTGCAACAGAACAACAGATCGACGTGTTTTTTTTTGAATACCTGAAGTGTTTTTTTTAATACCTGGAGTGGGACATGCTTTTTATATTTATAAGAAGTTCCCGTGGGAATCAAGAAGGGTTTTTTACAAAAACAGCACAACTTTTTAGCAACAATTTTACAGGAAATAAAAAAAACGTTCTCCAATCTATGTTTTTCATTTAATAACTTAGAACTTTTGATCGTTTATTCATGTTAATATATTGTATTGAATAACTAACATTTTTTATTATTTTTACCTACTGTTATGGAATAAAATGATAAAATGTAGTCTGTACTAGTGTTCTATAAGTAAAAAAAATGCATTTATGTTATTTTTGTAAAAATAAAAGTAAAAGTTTTGCAATGAAAGACATTTATAATCCATACTAATATTATAAATGAGAAAGTGTGTCTGTCTGTCTGTCTGTCTGTCTGCTACGCTTTCATGGCCCATCTATTCAACCGATTTTGATGAAATTTGGTATGGAGATAGTTTGTATCCAGGGGAAGGGAGGGGGGATTTTTATCCCGGAAAATCAAAGAGTTCCTGCAGGAATCAAAAAAATCTTAATCCACACGGATGAAGTCGCGGGCATCATCTAGTTAATCATAATTAAGTAGTTTATTGCCATACAAAACACTTGCAGACATTATACAGTCTAATGAACTTATTATTTATTCTTCTCCTCCACTTACATCTTCATTATCAATATCAATATCTTCTCCTTCCTCTGCTACAATTTCACATATTTTATCATAAATAATCATCTTGAGGGGTTCACTCAAAAAATGTTTCAATCTCTGAATATCCTTAGCTTTATTAGGATTTAATGGAATTTGAGCTTTGTACAATGGACTAAAATTCAGTTCCAAAGGCAGTGGACGCTTTGTCCGTACATGGATTCTTGTCCATTCTCCACAAAAGTTATACTTAACCAAGACAAATGGTGATTCTTGAGATCTATTCTGATCATTCTTGCAGCTTTAATTTTCATTGCTGGTTTACAAGTTTTTAAAAAATAAGGCTCTAGTGCCTTTTTCAGATCAAAAAACATGTCATGAGTAATACTTTTCACTTCAAAAGGTGATGGATGTTTGCGTGCCGTTTTTATTAAGTCTTCCCATTCTTCTGGAGTTTCTACGGTGTGTTTATTTTTCAAATTGCCAATCAAGTCAAAATCCTGGTAATTTGAAATTGGCAAGTATCATTTCACGATCTCTGGGTGACACTTTATTTAAAACATTGGTAATGCTTGTATCTGAAACAATGTAATAAACTGAGTTAAGCCTACTATTTCCAGATACTAACGAAAAAAATAAATGCAATGCATAGACTTATTATATTACTAGCGTAGCAATGTTATCAAAACAAACCTGCAATCAGGACCGATTTTCCGAGCTGCCACCAGTTTCTTTTTGTGGTTGATATGTTCCTCACCCTTTACTTTCTTGTTTTTAATAATCGTGTCCTTCTTTTCTTTGCGTTTTCTTTTAAAAATTGAATTAGAAAATTCCTCACTTTGCGCGTAGTCCGACATTTTTGACAGCTATGGCTGACGTTTTATTTTTTCACAAAAACTACTTAACTGCGTTCAGATACGTCGTTTTTGTAAAATTTGCACGCAGTTGTGTAGTTTTTGTAAAATGTGTGTTTTTTTACAGTGTGATTCTGTACTAATTATGCTGTTTTTGTAAAATCGAATTTAACTGTCTAGTGTAACTTTTTCCATAGATCATATTGCCATCATTAAAAAAAACCCTTAAAATTGTTAGTTACGTAGTTTTTGTAAAAAACCCTTATTAAACTTATTCATAATACCATAAGCTAGTGCTCTAATAATTGTGCGTGAGTAGTTAGTTAAATCTTGCGAATAACTTTTGGAAAAATAACGGGAATAATTTTCTTTCACAGGATACTTTCGAGATTTAGATTAGTTAGCTTAGAATTTTAATTCTAATAATATATATAATGGCCTAGGTATATTTTTAGGAAGTATGCCTAAGGCAAATAATATATCGATGATCTTCTTATTTAGGTATACTTACTTACTAAGTTTCGCGAGAGCATTATGTCTGAATAAACAGCTATACTGGAGTAAAATTGTCTGTGCTGTTAGATTACGTAGTTAAAGGGATATAAACGCAAGGGTTGTTAGGTTTACGATGGGCCATAACTTTTGTAATTAAATTGTACCTAGTTTGTGAACATTGGACCGTTCATGATTAAAAATTTTTGGTTCTCGCAACAACATTATAAAGACTTTTCCTACAAAGAGAAGATATATATAAAAGAAAAAAAAAAAATATATATATATATATATATATATATATATATATATATATATATATATAGATAAAAAATATAGCCTGGAGAGTAGTATAGTATTTAATTAGTTGTTGTTTTAAACTCTGGGATGTTGTGTAGAAACTCATTAAGGGATACCTATTTAAGGCCCATATTACACTATACTATATATAGGATCCTATTTCGCACCATAGATATCCTAGAAATATGGTAAACTGGATACCTACTATGAATGTATTACACATAAAGGGTCCTAGTTGCTCATATCTGAGTGCGAAAACCTCAAAAAGCTGTATTCTTTTTTTTTTTTTTTATCCACTACAAGTTAGCCCTTGACTGCGATCTCACCTGATGGTAAGTGATGATGCAGTCTAAGATGGTAGCGGGCTAACCTGTTAGGGGCATGGCAGTTATATTAAACCATACCCCTATACGGTTTCTACACGGTATCGTACCGGAACGCTAAATCGCTTGGCGGCACGTCTTTACCGGTAGGGTGGTAACTAGCCACGGCCGAAGCCTCCCACCAGGCCAGACCAGGGAAAATTCAGAAATTATAAATTTCCAAACCCTGCCGGGGATCGAACCCGGGACCTCCGCACGTTAAGGCAACAGCGCTCAACACTGCGCCACGGAGGTCGTCATAAATCTCAAAATATCATAAATGTCAAATGTCAACTGCTGTGTGTGATGAGTATATTTTGCTTCTACCCGCTTTAGTTTTTACCTGTGTCCAAAGAAAATAATAAACCACTTACGTGCTCCTGTCTTCAAGCGATTATATTATTCACTAGATGATGCCCACGACTTCGTCCGCGTTGATAAAAAAAATTTGTAATCCCGCGGGAACTCCTTAATTTTTCGGGATAAAAAGTAGCCTATGTTCCCTGTAGCCTTCCCCGGGATACAAACTATGCCTATACCCAATTTCATCAATATCAGTTGAACAGATGGGCCGTGAAAGCGTAGCAGACAGACAGACAAACACACTTTCGCATTTATAATATTAATAAGATTAAGTATATGGATTGCCACAAATTACAATGGGGGCTGATACGAGTGCAATTATTGCTGCTACTGCTTCTTTATTACTCTTTTTTACTTATGAAAAAGAAAAAGAAGCATAACCGGAGTAAAAGAAGAATTTGGAGCCGCCCGTGGGTCTCACGGCGGCCATAAAAAAAAAACAAATTCATTCGAACTTACTCAAGGAAATTCGAATTGAGGATAAAAACTGTTACATAAAACCTATTTGCGTATGGATAAATCTACATAAGTTTATCTAAATTTTTTTATCATTCTCAATTATTGAAAATAGTTGTCCTTATCTGTGTTCTCAAATAGGATCCTATCTAACAACATTTTGACAAATAGTATCCTAGATATATGATCATCGAGAATTTAAGCCATTACATTATCATATTTCTAGTATCATATATATAGGATCCTATAAATAGTATAGTGTAATATGGGCCTAACTGCCATGCCAAGTTGATTGCTACTATACCTCAGATTATTATGTTTTATGAGACATAATAATCCGAGTAAAAGTTAGGCTTTACCTGTGGTCTAATGAATAGCATATACTTATTGCAGTTTTAAATGATACCCAAAGCACAGAATATATTTAACTAACTATTACTATGACGACCTCCATGGCGCAGTGTTGAGCGCTGTTGCCTTAGCGTGCGGAGATCCCGGGTTCGATCCCCGGCAGGGTTTGGAAATTTATAATTTCTGAATATTTCCTGGTCTGGCCTAGTGGGAGGTTTCGGCCGTGGCTAGTTACCACACTACCGGTAAAGACGTGCCGCCAAGCGATTTATCGTTCCGGTACGATGCCGTGTAGGAACCGAATAGGGGTATGGGTTTAATATAACTGCATTGCACCTAACAGGTTAGCCCGCTGTTATAAAAAATGTACCTCTAGTTAGTTTATGTTTGAAGTCGTACGCTCAATCGCTTGGTGGTACATCTTTTCCAGTAGGGTGGGTTATTGAGCAATATCGAATAGACCAGACCCAGTCTGCAGCTCTGTTGAATTTTCGAAATAACTACCACATTGTGTATTGTAGAGTTATATGAACATTTAAATTAAAAAGAACATGAAAGGCCTTTTAATTCTAATTTATTCAATTTTTCCTTTGTACTATGCATTAACATATAAAAGACGAGGGAATCTGGACGGACTCCGTAACCTATCTATATATATAATTATAAATCTCGTGTCACAATTTTTGTCCTCAATGGACTTCTAAACCACTTAACCGATTATAATAAAATTCGCACACCATGTGCAGTTCGATCTAACTTGAGAGATAGGATAGTTTATATTATATAGATTAGGATTATTAGTGCTACCCGTGCGAAGCCGGGGCGGATCGCTAGTTATTATATAATAAGAATATATATAAATCTCGTGTCACAATGTTTGTCCTCAATGGACTTCTAAACCACTTAACCGATTATAATAAAATTCGCACACCATGTGCAGTTCGATCTAACTTGAGAGATAGGATAGTTTATATTATATAGATTAGGATTATTAGTGCTACCCGTGCGAAGCCGGGGCGGATCGCTAGTTATTATATAAGACTATGCAAAGGTTATGTTAATAAAGATATTTTCAGAAGCTTTTTTAAAAACGCCATTTATAAAACTGTGCTTGAACTGTGTCCTTAATTTGGAATTCACCTAAAAACTCAGCGTTACCTGTATTATGCACTAATATGATAATGAATTATTATATTATGTAAGTTCTCCGCCCTGAAGCTTAACTGAGTAGATACACGTGGACCATACGTTATAACATATAGCCTACAGTACACGTTGGCCCAACACGTTAGGTAGATTTTGGCCAACGTATGAACATGGCATCGGAACACGGTATGCGTAGTGTCAACATTCTTGTTACAATTATTAATGTAGCTTGAAAACCCACACCCCCCAGCGTACACTCGCAAAATAATAGTACTTAGTTTTTTTAAGTTCAAGATGTTACAAAAAATTATGGCTATTTGGCGAGTTATTTTATAGGTCAATGTATCTAGCCTAATTTATTTGTTATAAAAATAACGCCTGAACGGAAAGGTGATAAGACTGCTGGCTGCTTTCCACACTGAACAACTATAGTTCCTTTGCTCATAAAATTAGTCAGCCCCCACAGTAGCAATTAAACGTGATGAGATGTCTCGTCAGATTTTTTTCATACGCCTAACATGGTCCTTGATAGCTTACTATCATAGCTTAAAGCAGTATTTTTTTAATCATGTTGACGCTCTTTTTTTCGAATTATAATCCTTATTTTAGGGAGGTCAAGGTATGTCATAAATAAATAATGCTCTGGGCATGGCAAATGGAGCTAATATAATATTCAAACCTCGATGAGACAGTTTGAGTCATTTCCACGGCAGCTTCCAGCCTTTGTCAGATAAAAATAGCAGATAGTGGTATCTGCTTTTTTTGCATGGCACCTATAACAGGAAACAATCAAAATAATAAACGATAGTGGAGGAGATATTGTGTCTTCGCATGAATATAATTATATGGTATATTGCTTATATACGGGAAGCGAAAGATATACTGATACGCAAAAAAGCACGGAGACCCTGAAATTACCTACTGCGCAGATTCAAGATTAGTTCGTTATAGCTGACACACATTCGCCGAATGAAGGTGCCGAGTGCATTGTGCCAACTTATACAAGGGGCTTTATAATCTAGGTGGTTCCAAGATTCATCGCATGAGGTAGGTAGTAATAATCTCCATTTAATTGAGTTGCAAAGCGATTTGTTTGCATATACCGCCTTTGACAGGAAGTTACCTTTACATATTATGCAGGAGTAAATATTACAAGCTACAACACAAATTCCATTCCCCCGATTGAGTTGAAAATTGCTACAGTTGTTGTTGGATCCTTTTGTAGGTACCTACCATCTACAAAAGGTGCCGCGAGTGATGGTCGTACAAAGAGCAACGCATGACGGCAATTAGCTAGTACTAAGCTAAGTTGTAACAGGTTTAAAATAACCACTACAAAACGTGTAGAGTCTCTAGATTATAAAGATAATAATTGATCACTTATAGATATCGATCGGGGGAATGTAATAGGAACGCTTGCGGGACCACACGGAACAAACTAAACACTTATTTTTAACCGACTTCAAAAAAAGGAGGAGGTTCTCAATTCGACTGTATGTTTTTTTTTTTTTTTGTATGTTTGTTACGCGATTTCTCCGCCAATTATGAACCGATTTTAATAATTCTTTTTATGTTTGGTAGGTCATACTTCAGAGGTGCTCCCATTTTAATTTGGTGAAGATCTGATGAATATCTCCGGAGATGGAGAACGGAACTCCTCAATGGATAAGAGTAAATTGCTCGCGATCAGTGTGATAGTTTTGTAAACAGTATGTTTTAACCATGCATAGCATATCTCGTTCTGGTTACACCCTGTATTTTAAAACAGTGGGGCCACTAAAAATTGTGAATTAAAAAAATTTCAAAAAAAAACCGACTTCAAAAACCACAAACAATAAAAAGTAAAAAATAATTTAATTTATTATGTATACAAAAGTTAATGTAGTTCTATAATAACATTTTTTGGAGTCGGTGCCAATGTGGAGTCACGTCAACAATAATGAAGAGTAGGTAGACGGTTCATGCGGCTAATGGGGGCTATCGCGTATGAATTTGCCGCTAGGGGCGCTGGTGTCGCGTGAGGTCCAATATCATTCACTTTTCACTGGTTTTGGCGGGCTTCGTGACATAAATTATAATTTCTTTAATTTACCTGTTGAAAAGTGATCTCCTTCGTGAAATTATCGCAAATATGGATTATTTGGCGATGAATGTTAACGCTTTGAAAGCGGAATTAAGAAAAAGAGGCGCAAAAATAGGCGGCCTTAAAGAGCAGCTAATTCAGAGGTTAGTTTGTTTACTGTTTCCAAACTTATTTTTTGCCAAAAGTATGCTTGTTTGCCGAGGTAACAGCTATGTTTTTTCTTTTTACATATATTTACCTAATATAGGTATTATATATATTTACTTACTAAGACTTCTGCATGAAAGGCTAAGGGTTTCATGCACATCAAGGACTTAGTACATAATACCTCAATGTCAAGGACACACTTTTACTACATGATATTGAAATATACCTATGTCTCTGGTTATGTACCCACAGTAGGTATCACTAACGAGAACACACCTATCTTGGGATCAGATTACTATGTGTGAGATGACCAGAATTTAATAATAGTAGGTATTTCTCTTGATTAATATTAGATGTTTCATTTCAGGTTTCTCCAGAAGGATTAATTATTGGAGAACTAACTAACAGTATTGGAAGTGAAATGTACCTACTTTCTCTATAAAAGATGAGTTTATCAGTGTGATAATTATTATAAGCACATAAAAATGATCAATAATGAATACTTATTGCTTGAAAGAAAGTAGCCCCTACTATCATACATACATGATACCTGCTATTGCTAGAAAATTTTCCAGCTTAATCTAGTATCTACCATTGTTTAGTAGTTTCAACTAACAACTCAACCATCTTTCAGTATCATATCCATTGTATGGATTTAAGTACAATGTTTAATATTTTTTTGTATAGCAGTGTGTTTTAAAAGGAAAGGGAAGGATAAATATAAGTGTAATAAGTAATTAATTTATTTTGATTTTATTTATTAAGTGCCCATATAATTAATTCCTCAGAATCCTGCGAATTCCTGCGAAACGCCACTAGCCACTGTTTTAGAACAGTTTTATCTTTTGGAAACATGTGTTCTCCTTTTTTTCCGAACAAAACGGAACTGCACAATATTGCGGAACTAGCTACTCGATATGATGATAGTTATAAATTATTAAACATAATGAGATTCAAGATTTAAAACTTTGTTTCGGCGCCGATCTTATAAAGTCGCCTTTGACAGCTATACCTCTGGACCTTAGTCAACAGTGGCGCCAACTGGTGAGCAAAGAAACGATAGTCCCCAATCTCCCAAAAATGTTATTATAGAACTATATTAACTCTTGTATACATAATATATAAATTAAATTATGTTTTACTTTTTAGTGTTTGTGGTTTTTGAAGTCGGTTTTTATTTTTTTTTGAATTTTTTTTCGGGATTAATTATACCTACCTTGTATATCTACATTACTCATTGCATAAGGTTCCTTAGCTGTGAAAACCATTTCAAAGTAGTTCAGCTTTTATAAATCGTATTTTTTTTTAAACAAAAAAACACAACAAAAAATGAATTAGCGAAATTGTTCCAGCCGTGCTCGCGTGATGCCGTGACCAAGGAAAATAGGGATTCATTTGTATTTATTATATAGATTATGTTAAGTATGTGACATTGTATTGTAGCTGAAACATAAGTATACTTTTAAATCATTGAGGTATTATTATTAGCATATTATATTTAATTTCATTATAAACTACCTGGATTGCTCTTTCATGCGGAATTCCTGAAAATTATAATATTGAGAAACTATGAGCAAAATCTAAATTAGACATCCCCTTTTAAATAAATTTAAATTAATAATTTTTGTTACTGTGACGTCACCCGGGTCACAGATGAAAACCAGCGCCCTGCTTTGTATGCAATTTATTGTCATACAATGCAGGCCTTCATACCTTCTAGATTTGGAAGGTTATTTATATTTGCCGACCAAATATGTCGTCCAAATTTAGAAGGAAATTAACCCCATTACCCTTCCAAAATTTACCGTCCTTTATTTTCCTTCCAAAAATTACCTTCCCTTTTGACTCAGTATAGGAATTTCCGACCGAAATTTGGAAGGTACGTATTACCCACCAAAATAGAAGGCAGACATTGTTTGGAAGGATATATTTGGACGGTAATAATATTTATCCTTATCTTTCCAAGTTGAAAGGTAAATTTCCTACTGAGTCAAAAGGGACGGTAATACCTTCCGTATTTCGGAAGGTCTTTTTTCTCAGGGTAGTTATTTAGCCTTTATACCTACGAAAACCAACGAAATAGCAAGTGGCGTTACCACGTTCAAACAGCTCTGTTTAATTACTTACCGACAATTCGGCCTTTAGCCGTCCCTTGTTGCCTTTAATAACTTCCTAACTGCTACGACCTTTTGTTGGTTTAATTTTACCGGCTTGTATGAAACAAGGCAGAATCAAGGCAAGGACAGGCTTAATCAATAGACGCTAAGCGGTTTTGGCTAATGTGTAAGTACTAGAATAAATTAATTAAATAATTAGTAAAATATAAGTATTTGTTACTCAGATTTTTTATTACTGGCCTAACTTTACCTCATGAGTTTCATCCCTTTCCCTCCACTTTTCCAAAGTTTTACTATGAAATTTGAAATCTACTCACAAAACTTATCTAAGCACCAATCTCAGTTTTTATATATATATCTTTTAAAAAGTTTTCTATTTGATTAAAGGTTAAAAAGACAAGACACATCAGGCCTTAAAATAGCTCCGCTCGCATATCCGGCAAAAAAAGCTATTCTTAATTGAAGAAGTATCGAATTCAATCAGTGTCGCAACGTGCACTCACACTAGTTCTATCCAGATGTAATTACATTGAAAGCAATTAGTTATTTGCTAAGTTTAATTAGATCTTAGAAATGTAGGACTGTACAAGTTGCGAAGGAAACGTTGCGAAGCACAAAATTACACTCTCTTCCAGACTTCCCGACTACGCGGGATAGAAACGGTGCAAAGCCTTAGGGTACGTAAGTACTATTATAATATTCTGTGCTTAGGGTGCCTTTTCAGCACAGATGTGCTACGTTGCTAAAATACGGATGTGCGTGAAAGCCACCAATAGGAGCGCTTCATCTAATATCTATAGTTCGCGCGCGAGTTCAATGCAGAGCTTATGTATGTGTCACCTCGGGCCCCGACTGCATATTCAACTCGCGCGCGCGCTTTGAAAATGTTTGGGTTTGACACACAACATTAACTAAACAACGTAGCACATCTACGTAGCCAGTGCAGCATAGAGTCATTAATTTTATTATAGGTCCTATTATTATCGTAGGACGCAGTAGAGCCGAGTCTTTATTACATTCCATACTATAAAATCCATACTTCCATACTAATATTATAATTGCGAAAGTCTGTCTGTCTGTCTATCTGCTACGCTTTCACGGCCCACATGTTCAACCGATATTGATGAAATTTGGTACAGGGATAGGTTGTATCCCGGAAAATTAAGGAGTTCCGCGGGAATTGAAAAAACATAATCCACGCGGACGAAGTCGCGGACATCATCTAGTTGACCTTAATATATGTACCTATAGGCATACTTTGTGCACTACTTTATTGTTTCGCTGTTATATTTATTTCAACTTATACAAGCTGAGTTAAAGTTATATCCTTTGTGTTATGGACTTTGACATATTATTTTTTCTGCATGCTCTAAAAAGACGTCATTATAGCTTAGCGTAGGCGGACTAAAGTTAGCATTTAGGGTCTAGGGATTAAAGTAATTTTTTTTAAATAATTGCTGGCGTTATTAAGCTGGGTATAGTAAAAAATTATAGTCTATGGTTAATATCAACAGCCCAAACTAATGTCACAGACACAGTCTAATAAGATACTTTCTTTCCTACCAGTCGTTCAACGAAGGCGTCTAGACAAAGCAAAGCGGCGGGGTGATAGGGGCGTAACGAATGAAACTAGCAGAATTTTTATAATACAAAATTATATTACTCTAATGTCTTTTATGCATTACCGTACATCTAGGACTGCTAAAACTGTCATGGTATGATGGTAGTCAATCTCACATTTGTGTGAGCGTCGACCCACTGTATGAAATGAATAAATAGTTATGCTATGTTAATACGATCCACACATATTCTACTTTTTTATGTTCGATTTTTGAAATAATTTGCACGCAATCCTTTGTTGAATGTAAGTTTGCGTCAATGTGCTAATGTTACCTATCGTCACCTACACGTATACGTGCGTACAACCTTCGTACAGTTCAATGTCTATGGTTCTTAATGTATTTTTTTTAATTCCTTCTTGATAACAATAAGGAGAGAAATAAAGTTGGTATTGCGGATTGCAGCGAAATCTCTAATATTTTTATTGTAATTATTACTTTTATTTAAAGGGATGTTTATTTAATCGGATTTCGATGCACAATACTTAATACAAGGTGAAGGCATTGGGTAAAGTGAATGTGACTATTTATTTGTTAATATCATCAAGTGAAAATAAAGATCTTACTCAGCTACTATTAAAATGTAACAACAGAATGGCAAAAAAATAATTAAAAATCGTTATTTATTTTATTTTCTCGCAATCGAAGTGAAAAGTAGAGTGTTTACCACGTGACTAAAAGCCATTCTACTCGACACTATAGCATACCTCGCTACGCTCGGTAAGCTAAACATCTCGTATGAAATGGCTCATTTTAGTCCCTTGATGAACAATCTACTATTTTTCACATTTACATTGACATGATCACATGTCAGTTTATGATACTTTTTAATGCAGGGTCGACATGAAAAGGAAAGGAGAAGAAAATTTAACTTAAACACATATAACGGCCTTGTGAAAATATTTTCTTTTACTACAAATATTCCGTAAGTAGATAACTATAGGCACCAAAGTAAAATGTTTTAATGACCATGAGCAGCGGAATCTACGATAAGCCAATTCGGCATGGAAGCTGCTAATAGACTGATAAGAAACGAAATACCTAAACACCTACATTATTAAAGATATATAATTCAGCTTAACTCATGATTTTTATGAGGGTATAATGTATATTATAGTGGTCGAAAGGGTAGCTGAATATAATATTATGTCAATTAATGTTAGACGTTATTTTAGATATTATACGAATTTTTATTACACACGAATATAAAAAGGTACTCTTTTTTATACCTCTCTAGGTACTCTCTTTAGGTACTCTTTTTTTTTAACAGTTTTACCACGACAAACCAGACAACCGATGTCCTATATTCATCGATATATATGTAGGTACTAGATCTTTCATAGAAAAAAGTTGGGCGTCCGACTTGTAGGGCGTGCCCCTCACCTGTATAAGCCTGTCCTTGTCCCCGCCATAGCGCTGCCCGCTTTTTAGACTAGATGGCGTTAGTAAAATAAGTTCACATTCTTTGTTTGACAGGGCCCGTCTATGTAAATTGAAGTCGTTTCATAAGTTACAAAAACTGACAAAATGGCACTAGCACAGATTAATTAATTATGGTTAATAATGATGAGTCTACTCATTAATAACTATAATTAATTAATCTGTGCATTAGAACTATTTAAGTAATTTTTTAAACCCATAGAAATAATAAATCGTTTATTAGGTCTATGGTTACACCCTATAATAATATAAAAAGGGTTTTGCATGTCTTTGTCGTAAGACGGTTGTGTTTTAAATGGATTGTTAGATGTGTACGTAGGTTTTCGTCCTTATAATCACGCCGAAACGGAGCAACGTACGAAATTTTTGTTTGGGTATTGTTCAGGACCTGGAGAGTTAGTAAGCCTTTACTCGGCTTAAATTTTAATCTAGAAAATTAAGGAGTCCTCACCAGATTTTTAAAGCTAAATTCACGCGGACGAAGTCGCGGGCATCATTCAGTAAAATATAATAGAGTTAGCACTCTACATAAAGTTCAGAGATAAATTTAGCATATTATATCAAATATTTCTAGTACAAAAGTCCCTATCACTCCTAAGCTATTTAGAACAATGTGTGATCAGTCTCACCATTACTGGGAAACTATTCCTTGCGGGATTTTGAAGACAATAGAGCTTTTGGGGGAGACACCTACATTTGTCTATACGTACCTATCCAACCCTTCTTGAATTTCGTAATTCACTATGAGTAATCCATACTTCTTTACTATCTATACTTACTAATATTATAAATGCGAAAGTTTGGATGGATGTATGGATGGCTGGATGGATGTTTGTTACTCAATCACGCCAGAACGGCGGAACGGATCTGGATGAAATTTGGCACATAGATAGATTATAGTCTGGATTATCAAATAAGCTACTTTTTATCTCAGAAAATTAAAGAGTTTCCGCGGGAACCAAAAAACCTTAATCCACGCGGATGAAGTCGCGGGCATCAGCTAGTTATGTATAATATTTGAATCCAGCTGAGATAAACAGCGATTTTTCATTTTTAGGGTTCCGTACCAAAATGGTAAAAATGGAACCCTTATGGTGCGACTTTCTCCGTCTGTCTGTCTGTCTGTCTGTCTGTCTGTCTGTCCGTCCGTCACACTCGATTATTTCAGTAACTACCGAAGCTATCGACATGAAATTTGGAATAGTTGTGTATATTAGTGGCCCAAAGACACTGGAATTAAAAAAAATTGGAAATTATTTTTGTTCTTATTTAAAAAGGGGGGAAAATCGGAGGGTTGAAATTTAAAAGTGAGATAACTGTACTGTGTGGGGTATCATATGAAAGGGTTTACTTTGTACATTCTAAAACAGATTTTTAATTATTTTTAGTCATGATAGTTTTTGATTTATCGGGCAAAATGTCGAAAAAAATACCGTTCCCCCCCCCTTATCTCCGGAGTTTACCAATCGAAAAATCTGAAATAATTATGGTCAATAGGAATTTATGTATATTTTACAGGAAAACTATAGCCAATGCTCTAACTAGCATAGTTTTTTTGATATTAACAGAAAACCTCTACAAACAAAGTTAGTTTTGCGGTTCATTATTTTTGTTTGTAGGTACTTGTTAGTAGGTCTGAATTGATAAGTTTAGTAGAAGTTGCTAAATTACGAGTATAGTGCCAGCAATTGATAGGCTATCGGTACTATTGGCATGGTACCGATTGGTATTAGTATAGCCACAGTCTAAGGAGAAACTTCTTTCTTTCTTCCCTACATTAATTTGTTGATACTTACGCTAGTAATAGTGAGAATTCTGTGCTTACGCTGTGGTATCTGAGCCACTATTGGTACCAATTCAGGCTGACTTTTCGCTGGCTCATATTATTAAGAACCTATTTTCCTCTCAGAATTTAAAATGAATTATACCTTTCCTTTAATAACTCAAATGAGAGCAAGTTCCTTCTAATTTTCTTTTTCCAGAGGCGTTTCATTCCAAAAAAGAGAACTTTCTCAATACCGATTAGGTACCTTCCTGTCAGAAGGAACGTCAGGAAACTCTCAGTTAACTAGATAGCTACACAGTTCAAACACAAACCTACTAGAACCCTACAACACGTCATAGGCATGCCTATGATGATAACATTTCTGGATATGGAATTGGAAATAATTGGAGCAATCACATATCGAATCGTCTTTTGAGCCAGTCTCAAGCGGAAATAGCCGCTATTGTGTTTGAATTAAACCCGGTTTTCGTTTACAATTTCATCTGTTAGAAAATTGTTATCTTCCGTCCATTCCATTCAGCAGTGTACGAGAGATTGACTGAGTAGAACGGAAATAGAGATTCTGGAAATGTTTTAAACTAGCTTCTTCTCATACCAACTTGTCATGATATTTCTGAATGTACCTATAGTACCTATTATGAAAATGGGAATGACGTTTTTTCCTGTACATTTTTTTTCTGTAGTTTCCCCCTTAGTGTGTTAGGAGTTTGATAAATCAAAACTCAATGTTCATTTATATACTTTATTCCTTCCAATCATATTATATTCTAGAGTAGGTACCTAATTTGATTATTTTCAACAATCCTTCCTTGGCGGGAAACCCACATGATTGGCCCTCAGAATACCATTCTTTTTTTTAATTAGTTTGTTCTACGGCCCTTGATCAAGTCCTTATTCCTTTTAATTTATTGCCAATGTCGTACCACAGAATATAAAACTAGAAAATCATGACAGGAGTGTGTTTTCCCCCTTAGGCGTAGTTTATTGTAGCTCCGCTAATAACGAGTTTATGTACTTACTAGCGATCCGCCCCGGCTTCGCACGGGTAGCACTAATAATCCTAATAGTCTATACCCAATATAGCCAGTGGGCAGTGGGCAAGTTTTACATTTTAATATTACATTGTAAGAGTACGCCCCGTTCTCACCACACCTGCCACAGCCGCCAGCCCGCCATGATTTTTAACAACAAATCAATTGGACAATTTTTATCTTAATTAGATACTTGAGATGAGTAACATATTTATTTTGATAAGAATTATTAATACTATGTCGGTAAAAACATCTTCGCAAGTAAAGCATTGGTTAAAACCAAATTTGAAATCATAAAAATGGTTATTGTGAGTCAACCTTAAAAGATGACCTATGCTATCCCGGAGTTTGTTTTAGAACTTTCTGAAAGGAACGATTCCACCATACATTGTTTTCGTGTAACTTTAACTATTTACGCAGCGCACGCCATGTAAGCTCTCAAAAGAGACGATTTTTTCCGACTTAGTTCACATTATTGCAATTTTCGCAAGGATCTCTAATTTTTTGAAAATAAAATATAGCGTATGTTACTCGCTGATAATGTAGCTTCTATAGATGAAAGAATTTTTAAAATCGGTTGAGTAGGTAGTTTTAATGTTTATCCATTACAAACAAACAAACAAACAAACAAACAAATTTTTCCTCTTTATAATATTAGTTTAGATAGATTGAAGCGGGTGCTTTCGCGAAATGAGGTGGCTCGAGGTGAGTTTATTATTCAACTACAACTCGCGTGTGCGCATATTCAAAGTACCTGCTAGTCTAATGGTTGCGTGTGTGAAATATTTACCCAAATATTGGATAGAAGCAGGCGTTACTTTGCGGAAGTCCATGATAATAAAGGACTTGAAATTTAATTTGCTATAATCCACCACAGTAGGTAAATCTACGTGGTTCAGTGTGTATCTTGCAATATTCACCACACCACATAAATCTTCCAAATTATTCTCAACGTAGGTACGTTTCACTCCGACACCCGAGCATCTCCTCATCTCCTGAAGATGGTGAATATTGCAAGATACACACTGTACCACATATATTTACCTACTGCAGCGGATTATAGCGAATTAAATTTCAAGTTCCTTCATTTAGGCCCACTTGCGTAACGTTTGATTTAAATATCTCCTAAATAAAATTAGTTAAATGTATTTAATTGTGTAAACATGTTTATCCTAATCGCATTTATGATCGTTTTGCACGAGGCTCTTTTGGATGTCATTTATCTAAATCGGTTTAGCGAGACGGTAAAGCAGTAATTGCGTTCCATTTCATACCATTTGTGATGGATTGACAGGAAATTGTGTTTGCATTACAACTACGCATGAAATGAAACGTAATTTTTTTTCAAAACGCAATTCAAACTTCAAAGTCCAAAACATCCCAATTACTTTGGAACAGCCATAATAAAATTAATTTAGTAAATATTGGCTTAAAATAATCTGAATTGGATTTAACGCAACAAAGCAGGTGTCGGGGGACCCAATTATTTTAGTAAAGCGAGGAACAAATAAAGTAATGTTTAGGACGATAGAACTAATTCTTCCATCATATAATGTAAAAAAGCTGATGCAATAAAACAAGCAGACGAACAAAAAAGAAATATTAATATTTATTTTGTTTTCAATTAACTTCAATCTCTCTTTCTTTTTTAACCCTTTAATTTTCTTGGATATCAAGTGTCCTATGTTTATGCCTAGGATGTAAGCTATCTCTGCAAATTTTCATCAAGATCGGTACATAGGTTTATTGTAGGACATCCACACGCCGCAATCTTGTGTCACGGATGCAGCCGCGGCTCCCTGCGACTCGGCCCATCTACCTAGGGGGGTCGTGGCTAGCGCTACACTTTCCCGTGCTTTCTTCAAACTCAAACACGTTTATTTCATGCGGGATATACTTATGTATGACTTTTATGATGCGTTTTATTTTACAGTTGTCCCATATATTTGAATCATGTGCTGATCCGTGCTATCTAGCCACAACAATTAGAACTGATAGGTAGGTTAGCAGCAGCTACACACTGAGTATTATAGAAAAGTAGCCTTTTCTATTTCTACCGATCTCTGCATCCAGGCGAAAATATTCTCACAGTCTTCTGGAAAACTGTTGAACAGATCAGTTCGTGCTAGGAGTTGTCGAGTTCTACTTATAATAATATTCTATGATTTCTTCGTTGTCGTCAGAATGTAGTTCGAAAAAATCCATTGTGTGCTCAATAATATTCGTCAAATTGGTCCTCTCTTTACGTTTTACAGAGAAATACATTTTTTTATTTGTTATTAAATTCATAACACAACTGACAGCAATGACAACAGCTTAAATACGTTTAGCGCCGTTAAATAGCCATTCTGGGATGTTTAAATTTGACAGTTCGCTAATTGTACTTAGCAGAAAAATTTACGTTGTGCAAGACGCTAATTGTATTTAACTGTTTAAATGCGTTTAGGACGATTTTAAATACGAGTTAAGGATGTTACGCAAGCGGGCCTTAATATTTACCCATTAGATTAACTTCAAAAATTGAACAATAGGTAAAGTGGGTGTTAAATTAAGTTCGTGTTTTATTTTATTAATACCAAACTTTACACTCACATTCTGGTTTTACTACTACAAACTACAAATTCGAATCCATACTAATATTATAAATGCGAAAGTGTGTGTCTGTCTGTCTGCTACTGCTACGCTTTCACGGCTCAACCGTTCAGCCGATATTGATTAAAATTGGTACAGGGATAGGTTGTATCTCGGGAAAGGACATACGCTACTTTTTAACCCAGAAAATCAAGGAGTTACCACGGGAATCAATAAAACTTAATCCACGCGGATGAAGTCGCGAGCATCATCTAAATCTTTAATTAATTATTAAAAGCAGAACTTCATAAGTAATTAATATTGCCGCATCCGTATTCGCGCTTCCTGTGTAAATAAACCCTAAGCTAACGTAGAACAAGATTATGCAGCAATAAAATGTACTCGTAAAGCAACGTTTACAGGAAGGTATGTTACCAGTTTCTCCCTACATTCGTTAATCTTCAGACACATTATTTCCGAGTTACGCACACATTGCGGGCACTGAAATGTAATTTACACTAATTGCACCATTTCGTATTGATAAATGATTATTAGGACCACAGAATTCAAAACAGTTTCACGGTATCTTTTAAAAAATAAAGGAGCTTGTGCTTGTTGATGTCTATTGAAACATCAGTCCAGATTAATCTATATACTAATATTATAAAAGCGAAAGTTTGAATGGATGGATGGATGGAGTTTTATTACTCAATCACGCCAGAACGGCTGAACGGATCTGGATGAAATTTGGCACAGAGATAGATTATAGTCTGGAATAGCACATAGGTGACCTTTTATCTCGGATAATTAAAGAGTTCCCGCGGGAACCGAAAAACCTCAATCCACGCGGACGAAGTCGCGGGCATCAGCTAGTTTTTATATATTTGTTTATGAGGAATGTGCAATGTCCAGATAAACTCACGAGAGTTTCAGGACGTGAAGATGTAATTTGTAAAAACCTATTATTGTTGAATAACATATAATCAAATATAAATATTATAAATGCGAAAGTTTGGATGTATGGATGTATGTTTGTTACTCAATCACGCTCCAACGGATGAACGGATCTGGATGAAATTTGGCACAGAGATAGATTATAGTCTGGAATAGCACATAGGCTACTTTTTATCCCGGAAAATTAAAGAGTTCCCGCGGGAACCGAAAAACCTCAATCCACGCGGACGAAGTCGCGGGCATCAGCTAGTAAAGAATAAAAAAAAATAAACAAACCAACAAACAAACACACTTTCGCATTTATAATATTAAAGTATATATAGTAGTAGTAGTAGTAATAAGTAGTATAGTAGTGATTATGTTCAAATAATGACATCATTTATTAGATAGAGCACGTGTTAATTTTTTTTTCAAATATAGATAATAATTATTATTATTGTGTGTCGCAACTCGGCCAAAGTCATATTTTCTTTATTTGTGATACAAGATAAAAGGTTGTGCTGTTGTTATCATAAATTAAATTATTAAACGGGCCAAAATACTTTTTAATGCCTAATCCGAGCATACAATTTTCGATTTTTAAAAAAAATTCAAATAATGATTTTCTTATTTTTTTATGCACATATAGATTCGTTATAGTTCGATTTATAATAAACATACCTCTGCAGCGATAGTTTTAATGAGTTAACTATATTTGTGGCAAATAATATATCAAGGTGTCAAAAAATCTAACAACAGCGTTACTTTTTTACAATTTTTTTATTTTTATTAAAATTGTACAATGAAACTTTTTAACATGTCAGTTTTAAACTGTAACGCTTATATTCATGTCTTATAAAGTTAAATCACAGAAATAATCAGTTTCATAGAATATTCTTACTAATTTAGATTACTGCGTTACCAAAGTCTAATTTTAAAACTTAAACTTTTCCATTAGTGACAAAAAACAACTTAAAATTAATACCAACTGACGACATAATCTTCCACTTTTGATAAATAATACATACGTATAAAGTTAAGGCATTTTAAATCATTAGAAGCCTATGTATTACTGAAAATACTACAATAATCAGAGGGACATAAAAGTAACGCAGTAGTAATCTTAGTAACACAGTTGTATTTTCTTACTTACTTTCTATAGAAATCTAGTACAATGATAAAAACAAAATAAAATTTTACTTCTTATGACTCGACATAATATAAAGTAACTCAAATATATTTGTATTACGGTTTTAATACCGTATTATATTAAAACACATTAAACACAACTGCGTTACCGATGCAACAACTGCGTTACTTTTTCCTATTAAGCAACGCAGTATAGCAGTTACGCAGTTGTAAATATTTGACTTTGATGTAAATGTTCACTAAATAGAATAACATCATGCAGATATTCTAACACTGACAGAACCAATACATGACTAACTACGTATAAAAATAATAATTATGTAAATATCATCAGTAGTTGTCTTTCGACAGCGGTAACTCAGCGGCCACGCAATAAATACACGCACCTCTCTCAACGACTGGTGACGCGACTGATCGGGCAAGCGAACTCCCTCCGCGCAGTTGCTATGATTCGTTAGAACAGTTACAACAAATCGAACCGAATGAAGTGCAAGAAAATGTAATACGCTCACTTTAAGGTTTATTTTCATACTAGCTGATGCCCGCGACTTCGCCCGCGTGGACTAAGATTTTTCGATTCCCGCGGGAACTCATTAATTTTCCGGGATAAAAAGTAGCCTATATATGTATGTATGTATGTATATTCTTTATAGCTGATGCCCGCGACTTCGTCCGCGTGGAATAAGTTTTTCAGTTCATTTTCCAGGATAAAAAGTAGCCTATATTACTATCCCACGATATAATTCCCCCATAATGGTGAAACACGTACTTCTTCATATTTTAACGAAAGCCCAAATGCTGTTTCATGGCTATAACTTGAGAAATTAAGGATTTTCATACAAACTCTCAACCCCTATTTCACCCCTTCGGGGGTAGATTTTTGAAAAACTGTGAAACACATATGTTTTCATTTTCAACCCGCAGCTCATATATCAAGTTCCATGGCTATAACTTGAGAAATTAAGGACTTTCATACAAACTCTCAACCCCTATTTCACCCCCTTCGGGGGTGGAATTTTGAAAAACTGTGACACACATATGTTTTCATTTTCAACCCGCAGCTCATATATCAAGTTTCATGGCTATAACTTGAGAAATTAAGGATTTTCATACAAACTCTCAACCCCTATTTCACCCCTTCGGGGGTGGAATTTGGATAAACTATGAAACACATATGTTTTCATTTTCAACCCGCAGCTCATATATCAAGTTTCATGGCTATAACTTGAGAAATTAAGGACTTTCATACAAACTTTCAACCCCTATTTCACCCCTTCGGGGGTAGAATTTCGGGATAAAAAGTATCCTATGTCCTACCTCGTAGTATGGGCTCAAATCGTGCCAAGTTTCGTTTGAATTCATTCAGTAGTTTCGGCGTGATGCGCGGCCAAGATACAGACAGACAGACAGACAGACAGACAGACAGACAGACAGACAGACAAAAATGAAAAAAATTACAGATTTGGCTTCAGTATCGAATAATGAGTGCCCTCCAAAAAAAATTTTCAAAATATCTTCAATGTACAGAATTGGACCTGTTACAGTTTTATTATAAGTATAGATAGCAACGCAAGGTAGTTACGATTTTATTCTTTGTTGGGGACACAGACAAAATTATTTTTTATTTCATTAAATGTTTCATGTAAAAAATATCTATTGGCATTGTAAATAAGGTTCAAAACTTTCATTTTTATAGTGGTATTCAAGATAAACGCCATCTAGGAAATATTGTGAGAAATTACTAAGTATAGCTTGAGACACGTGCTCAAGGACAGCAGTATTTTGTACTAAGAACTACTGTGTTACTAAGAATGACCACGTTGTTACCGTAATTTTCGAATAAAATAACATATTTTTATGGTCAAATCTTATTTTCTGCATTAGACGATAATGTTATATTTCGAAATTAGTATACTTTTGTTACAAATTTGTACTGATATCCCATAAAATTTAATAATAATTCGAAGAGACCAGTTTTTAGGCATCAAAAAGTATTTTGGCCCAAACTATGAATGAATTAATATACAATTAAAAAAAAAATAAGTTGTAAATTTTAACAACCTGTAGCCTGTAGGTACCGACAGCGTGGCGTGAATATTTTTGTACTGATAAACGCTTATCATATAATGAGTAATTTGGAACCGCAGACCACTGCTCATCTTACTACCTATAAAATACAATTATTTTGATCAGTGAAAAAATATTAATATGACTTTTAAACAGAATTTCTTTGTTTGGCAAAAATGAAAAAGTCCACTACCAGATAGGTAAAAATATAATTATGTACTCGTACGAGTATATACATACAAAATCCCGCTGTATAATATTCAAACTATAATAGCTTACTTATCTACTTATTCTATTATTAAACATCTAACCAGCCACCGCGAGCGGGCTAAATACGGGCGGTTCAAAGATTTATCAAAGACATAAACAGTAAGTTCAGGATTGTTACCAAATTATAAGACATCACTAAAAAAGTATATGAGTCGTCTATTTCGCGCCACCACCACCACCACCACTCAGCCCATTAACGTCCCACTGCTAGACACAGGCCTCCACTCTCATGGGAGAGAGGGAATTAGAGCTTAGACCCACCACACTGCTCCAATGCGGGTTAGCGGGCTTGTACGACTATTATCATATTATATTCTATAGCATTTTACCCCGGTTAATTTTGGCACGTACGGGCATAAGGCACACGTATTTATTTGCGGTTCGCGTTGCATGTGGGCCTATCCTAATTCCTATCCTAATGTTGTACAATTTAGTCCTTTGGTTTGGTATTTCTATAGCACACTGTACTCAAATCGTGCCACCTTTCCCACTGGGACACGTATTCTGAAACCTGACCCTATTTACTGATAGAGCTATGTAAAGTTGCAAACTAAACGCAACCCATTCAGGCCGTGTATGATTATTGACATTCCTTTGAGTATACAACATGTACGCATTACGGTAAATACAAACGTGGCCTTTATCTAAGGGTTGATATCCACGTATCCACGTGACCAATACTTTGCCCTTTAACTTAGAATTAACTTTGACTTAAGAGTGTTATCGAAGTTCTGAGCAAGCAAATCCTTTGAGATTTCAGTCTGACGTTAATTCGCCTAACATACTTACCGAATACTTCTCGGTCGGGTACAAAATCCATACTAATCCATACTAATATTATAAATCTGAAAGTGTTTCTGTCTGTCTGCTACGCTTTCACGGCCCATCTGCTCAACCGATTTTGATGAAATTTGGTACAGGGGTAGATTGTATACATAGGCTACTTTTTATCTCGAAAAATTTAGGAGTTCCCGCGGGAATAAAAAAAACTTTATCCACGCGGACGAAGTCGCGGGCATCATCTAGTCTAGTGATATATATATCAACTGAGCAGTGAAGAGGATATATCCTACTCACTGCTAAGTTCTCCTCTCCTCCTATATCTTATCTGTGGTCTCCACCCAATTAGAGATGACCTAAATCGGCAAGTTTCATACTACAGCAATGAAATTATGCTTGATGCGTACACGCATTAGGATATGTTTAAAACGTACAGCTGGCGCCAACCATTTAGCCGAGTCTGAAGTTGACCGCGCAAGACGCGTTGCAATAGCATATATTTTGCGCGCGTAGTATACCTACTATGTACTTGTACGTTGACTTCGACAGTTTATATGAGCAAAAAAGCACTCGCACCTCAGCTCAGAAACTACTATTTGATTAGCGCTAACTATAGCGTCATACTTCATGATATTATAAATGCGATAGTGTGTTTGTTGGTTGGTTTATTGGTTTGTCCTTCAATCACGCCGCAACAGAGCAACGGATCGAGGTGATTTTTCATGGGTATACTAGAGTACCTGGAGAGTCACATAGGCTACTTTTTATCCCGGAAAATTAAGGCCTTCCCGTGGGAATTAAAAAAATTTATGCCACGCGGACGAATTCGCGGGCACCAGCTAGTCGAGTATAATTCATTTACGCACTTATTGTTTTAGCGCAATGGCTTGGAAATTTATAAAACTACTTACATCTGTACCTACTTACAATTCAGAAAAGAAGAAAAGAGTACCTAGATACATTTTAACCATAAAAAGAAACAAATATTAAAGCAAATATTACCTAACTCACAACGCATAACACACAGAAATTCCATACAGATGTTCTAGCGAGATTAGGTATCAGTGACGTACCTACGTTTTCCATTAAAAAGGCCTTGATTTTGATCTTTAGCATTGCATGTTCTACAGTCTACTCATAGCTCATTCATATTATGTTCGATACGATCTGCTAACGTCAATATTGCTTTGAATGTTTCTAATGCATCGAGATATGGTTAAATCCCGCGGGAACTAATCGCAATCTGGCATAGTTTATTGAGTAAGTATAGATTAGGAATAATCTGCTATAACGCTTTAACCAATTACTAATATTATAAATGCAAAAGTGTGTATTATTGCGTTGAAAATTATTTTTTCCTTTTTTTCTATAAAATATGCCACTATTTTGCAGGTGCTTACAAGAAACTAGTTAGTTACTAGCTCAAATTATAATATTTATAATCATTATTATGCCTTAGTTGACAACTTACAACAAATTGTTTTCGCGTCCGCTTAGAATTGATACCGGTGGCGCGCTCCAATTCTCAACTTCTGTACTTTAATAACTGCGAGAATAGTAGTAAGAGTAAGACAAACTATCCGTCGCGCCGCATCGGTGGTTAAAGGCAACACGTCTGTGCCTCTCTGTGCGTCCCTTTTACTAAGGTAAGTAATCGCTTTCGGTGGCTTGGTATACCCATAAACTTGATTTCGGTGGAACTGTTCTATCCATATCTATTTAAACTACTATTATTTAATTCATACAAACGTATATCGTATGGGTGCTAGATTGCAATTAAGGAGGTTATTATTATAAATTTAGGATACTTTTGTAAAAATCTGGGATATTGCTCATTATTTTGATTTCAGTGGGATTGATCTCAGTGTTTTCGGTGGAAATAGTCAATCTATTTAGTAAAAAAAGATGGTTGCAAAATTCATATTTTGATTTTTCCAATTTTTGTGCATGTTTCTAAATGGGGGCTGCATTTTTTTATTATTTCACAAGAAAGTATAACTCAAAACAAAAAAATTGCGACCTGAAAGAAGTCTCTACGACAATTTCCCAAAGGAGAATTTTAATTTGAAAAATATTTTTTTGGGCCGAAAAACGTGATTATCTCGGAAGTCTCTTAACATTTTTATCTGAAAAAATTTGTGAATATTTTAAATACAAAAATGTATACTTTCACCAAGTTTCGTCAAAATAAAATTATTTTTGTGTAAATGAAAAATAAAAAACGATAAAAGTGGTTTTTCGCATTTTACTCGGAGATTTTTAGGTTATGTGAAAAAACTATTCATATAAAAGTAGTAGATCTTTTTATGATTTACAACTTTTTGATTGTACACTTTTCTCTCCGAAGTCAACTTTCGCCGGAAATCACAATAATCCAAAATTCCACCCCTTTTCATCCCCCAAATATATCTGGAAAAACCCCTGCTCACGCATTTTTTTTACGTTTATTATATATGCCACTTTACCATTTCCAACTGTTCCCATCCTGTTAACAATTTTGTTTTTTTTTGCTTCAAAATGAGCGACTGGACTATGTGTGTTATGATAGATCTAGAGACTGTTTTAAGTTCCTACTTTGTTATGGTTACTATTTTTAATTACATTTAGTATGTCATTTATTCATAAGTACAAAGTTGATTTTCGTTAATTTTCCTAAATCTAAGTTATGTAATTAAAGTAGGTATATTATGTTAAGTAAATATGTTGATAAAATAAAATATTTTATTGTAAAATTAACCTGAAATTCTTTACGTTTAGTCTTCAAAATATTAAATACCTCCATAAATAATTTTATTTTGATTTCGGTGACTAAAATGTTGATTTCGGTGGACACCATTTTTTGAAAATTGAATTACGATGTAACCGCTGGGCCTATAAAGTTCCCTTTACTACCTACCAATATTAACTAAATTAAATCTAGATTTGATATTTCCTGCTAGTATGTCTCAAATACAAAAAAAAATTGTGCCACCGAAGTCAATCAAATAATGAGGCGCCTGAGAAGTATCCAGCTAGACGTATTTAATATTAGTTTTAATGCCCCGCCCACCCCACTATAGCCTATTAACGTTCCACTGCTGGACACAGGCCTCATACCTCTACTCTCATAGGAGAGAGGTCGAATTAGTGCTTAGACCCACTACGCTGCTCCAATGCGGGTTGGCGGGCTCTAACAACTATTATAAATTATCATGTTAGTGACAATAACCGGGACCGACGGCTTAACGTGTTCTCCGAGGCACGGGGGTGAAACACCGCCAACTTCCTAACTCCGGGCTAGTACTGAGAATTTCTAGTCAGAAAAACCCAATACTCAATTATGGCCCGACCCGGGACTCGAACCCGGGACCTCGTCGGCCGCAGTCGAACATGCCAACCACTAGACCAACGAGGCGGTCAGTTTTAATGCATTTTGTCAAATTTGTAATTCCTGACTCGGTACGCGTTTTGGCATTGCTGTAAGCGTACCGAGGATATTATTTAATAAATCAATAAATAAATCAATACATTCGTCTATTAGACTACCTAATCATAAAATCTTCATCGTTAGCATGAGCCTACACTTAGCCTTGTGTCCTGACAAGTAACAGCAACCGTATAATAATAATTGCAGAACTATTAAGTACTTACTCGTCTTTGGGGACCCGGAGTTCTCTTGCCTAAAATTTTCCCGTCCAACTCAATTTGTGAAAGATAATTAAATTCCGTGTTGCAAGTGATAAAAGCAAGTATTTTTTCTTTGCATAGACGGTGCCTGAACATGTACCTACCTACTATTGATATACCTACACCTATCTGTGTAACCTGTTTTGTGTACCTTTTCATTAAAACTAAATAAAATATCTAATTTATTGACCGAGCGAAGCGAAGGTCTCTGAGTCTACTTGAGTGAATTGGCACTTGTCCGTCCGTCCGTCCGTCTGTCCGTCTGTCAGAGCCTTATACCTCCTGAATTACTGAATGTAATTAATTCAAATTTAAATATAATATGTAAACCAATGGCCTCCCGCCGAATATGGCTTAAAAAGTTATAAAAATCTTTATTTCAGGGGGGCTCTCATAGAAGCGAATGCGGAGTAAAATATTTTTTATAGCGTTACATAGGGTTGCGGTATATCATTTTAAAGATAATGAGGAACAGAGTCCAAAAATATATTTTTTTTTAATTTTTCCCCTAAAATTGACGAAATGGGAGGCTTTCAAAGTGGAGATTTTCTGACGTCCAAAGATGACCTCAGAACTCCCAATTTTCTGAAAGGCTGAGCCTGAAACTTGATTAATTATTTGAATTATATCCTGTACTTGAACAACAAATACTAAAATTAGATAAATATTATAAGGAAACGAAATTATTTAATTTTTAATGAGCTTCATTATTTTTAACTAACTTCACAATTATGTCAATAGATGGCGCTCTGTACAAGTTTATTCGTTTGTGCTTAAAAAGAAAAGGCTGAGCCTGAAACTTGATCACTTATTTGAATTATATCCTGTACTTGAACAACAAATACTAAAATTAGATAAATATTCTAAGGAAACGAAATTATTTAATTTTTAATGAGCTTCACTATTTTTAACAGAACTTCACAAAGATGGCGCTCTGTAAGTTTATGGATACCGCGAGGTCTCAGTTCGGGGCGAACCACTAGTTATTATTGAGTGAGCTAATGCATTCATTTAGCATGAAAGGGATGCTCTCTTGCGCTCGACCCGCCATGTATCATTATTCTCATCGTTTACAAGCAAAATTATATCTGGATCTGGTGCCAAATTCAGTACTTCAATTAGTACCAGTGATAACATCTATTAAATTATTGGTATTAACTACGTATAATGCAAGTGTTAGGCGGATGAAGATTGTACAACGGAAGGAACGCAGACGTCACCACAGACTATCCGTGTCTATGGCGCACATGAGGCCTCGTTTGACATTTGACGTTCTAGTTTTCGCGCATTTTTAGGTGTTAGTGAGAGTGACAGCTAATAGCGACGAGGAAGGAAACCGGCTCGCGTTTTAGTTGGGAAATTGATGTGATTACTTTACAAGTTGATTCTTCGTTTTATACTGGCTATAGCTAAAGCTAATGGTAGCTAATTAATCGAAGTTTATTTTCGGGCTTTAATTTTCGCAATTCAGCATCTTAATAAAATACTTACGTACTGCCAGACTGATAAAAAACAGAATTTACAATTTATTGTTTGTTTGTTTGTTTTTGATACCAAATTTGTTGAGTTGAAAAAGTAATAAATTTTATGTGAGCCGACACCGATGTATCTTTGATTTCACACGTTTACGAATTATATCCCAAAATTTGCATTAGAATTTTGATTAAATTGAGGGTAGTGTAGTTGCGAGTGCAGAAGAGGAATTTCTGAAAATCCTTTCTCTCGGGGATCCATTTTGTAGACAATACATCCATAGATACAATTATTAATTTCTTCATTTGCCGACCCTAGCACAAAATATATTTTTTTTGGTTTTGCTTTTACTGAGTATCAATAATAATAATCTAGTTTATAAATTAACTTATAATATACTAAGAAATTCTTCTGACGTATCTTTGTCTTCTCGGAGAAAACATGTCCTGGCGGAGAAAGTTTATTTTATTGTTTTCTATAATGCACTTTAAATAAAATGTATCTGTATGCAATCGTCTCTAAAGGCTCTCTAAAGGCTATCAGTCTTGGATTCCTTCGCTTTTGTATGAATAAAGGGTCACTAGTGAATTGGAAAATTGCTTTACGCTGCACAATAATTGTAAGACTGGATACCGTTGTACCGCGCATTGAACCGCAATGTAGTTAATTGGCGCAGTCTAACACAGGATCTTTAAAAAATAAGAAGCAATCTATGTACTTTACCAGTTATTACGAACGAAATGATGCCCGCGAATCCGTCCGTGCGGAGGATGCAACATATTAATATTATCTCTGTATCAACAAGTGAATATAACTCAAAGAATTAAAAAATACGACTGCCATAGTTAAATGATATTTTTTGTGAATCACTAGATATTGAAATATAGTCTTATATATTTTTGGAGTCTACTTATCATTGTCTTGATGATGACAATATAGTTAATCTCATTTTGGAAAAAAAAAATTCAACTTTAGTCTTTGATGCGGGACTATGGCTATGGTCACCCTATAAATTTGTTTAAATTTTTTATTAACCTATGTCACCCGGAATAAGCTAAGGATTCTAACGATACCTCATTCATCAAAATCCGTTCAGACGTATAGAAGTTATGGTGGAATATACAAACTCACATACATACACACATACATACATACATGAACCCTGAAAATAATATACTCCTTTTTTCAGGCAGTCGTATAAATAGACCGTGAGTGTTAATAAGCGGTGATTTATGACCCATGTCATATTAAGGTTCTTGGAGTGCACTGCAATTCATACTATTGCAGCTAAGTTCAAATCCAGCGCGAAAAAATATGTTCTGGCACCTTTTGAACAAAAAATCATCAAAATTATTTCAACCAAACTTATTTCAACCTAGAAATAAATGGTTCAACTAAAATACCATTTTTGTTAACTGAACTGCCATATCCTATGTACACTCCAAGAGCTTTCATATTATGGCAAGGGGTTGAAAAGTGAGCCCAAAAGAACGCATGGTCCTTTCGTCAAAATTGTTTAAACAGATGTACCTTGGAAATGTAACAGATAGACATACACACCTGGTGTTACCTACCATATCAAATTACATTTTCTAGTATTACACGATAATAGTAAAACCTTCAGCACAGAATACATAACAGCATTCAGTATAAAATTAAGCTCAGTCGAAAATACCTACATTCATAGATTTATGATTGGTGTCCGCTGAGGATCGCAGCGGGTAGATTACATTAGACTGCGTAGTTTCCTCTAGGATTGGATCAAAGCATCCCTGAAAGCCTCTAGCCTCTTTATAGACTTTAAATTTAGAAAATATCCAGAACAAATTGACTTTAGTTATAGGTAATGTAGTGAAAAGGAGTAAAAAATAATATTAACTAGTTTTTTTTTATGAAAGGGCCCATCTAGTAACTTCATATAATATATCGATGCCTGTTCGGTTCCAGTGTGTTTTCGCTCTACAAACAGTAGGTATAGCTAGCCGGCGCCAATCAAATAGTCGCGACTGAAGTTGACTGCATATACGCTTCGCAAAAGCATATTTTGCGCGTAGTATGTAGGTACGTTGACATCGACACTTTGTAATGAGAGTTGCGCAAACAATCACTCGCACCTCAGCTCAGAGGAGAATAAATGATTGGCGCGAACTATAGTTAATAATAATATGTTTTTACCTATAGGTAGATGCTCGATGGATGTCAAGTGTCGAGAGTCTGAATAACTTTATGAAACTCCAATTTTCGCTTGAAGTGCTTCGGAAATATTTGCTTCGATCTTTCTTGTTCCTAAACAAGAAGATCGCGAAGATCTTCTTGCTATGGTTTTGAAAATGGATTTTTATTTAACTTGGGTTTGGCTAAACTAGTGGTTCGCTCCGAACTGAGACCTCGCGGTATCACAGAGCGCCATCTATTGACATCATTGTGAAGTTCTGTTAAAAGTTCTGAAGCTCATTAAAAATTAAATAATTTCGTTTCCTTATTATATTTATCTAAGTTTAGTATTTGTTGTTCAAGTACAGGATATAATTCAAATAATTGATCAAGTTTCAGGCTCAGCCTTTCAGAAAATTGAGAGTTCTGAGGTCATCTTTGGACGTTAGAAAATCGCCACTTTGAAAGCCCCCCATTTCGTCAATTTTAGGGGAAAAATTTTAAAAAATATATATTTTTAGACTGTATTCCTAATTATCTTTAAAATGATATACCGCAACCCTATGTAACGCTATAAAAAATATTTTACTTCGCATTCGCTTCTATGAGAGCCCCCCTGAAATAAAGATTTTTATAACTTTTTAAGCCATATTCGGCGGGAGGCCATCGGTTTACATATTATATTTAAATTTGAAGTAATTACGTTCAGCAATTCAGAAGTTATAAGGCTCTGACAGACGGACGGACAGACGGACGGACGGACGGACGGACGGACGGGCGGACAAGTGCCAATTCACTCAAGTAGACTCAGAGACCTTCGCTTCGCTCGGTCAATAATACGTTGGATTGAATACCTACCTGCAGATATTTTGACGAACCTACAGACGTTGGTGATCCTCCTCCTGGATGCATCGTCAGCCCCTCGACAACAAGTGTGTAATGGAAGTTTTAAAACAAATCAAATGAACACAAACTCGAGGGGTTTACTAGAAGCCATTGAAGAGTTCAACTATCCACCCCCGGGTTCCATCATCAGAACAGCACGATGGAACCAAAATATTGTACTGTTATTGGTTTCAAATCGATACGATTATTAGAAGTTGGTTAAAATCGACTTCCAAGATTTGTTCACATGCATACCAGCTAGCCTGCACTTGTTCACTATTCTAGTGGTTCGTATATTCGACTGCGGCCGACGAGGTCCCAGGTTCGAGTCCCAGGTCGGCCCATAATTGTTGGGTTTTTCACAGTACTAGCCCGGAGTTAGGAAGTTGGCGGTGATTCATCCCCCTGCCTCGGAAAGCACGGGTTTTTATCACTAACATGATAATAGTCGTTAAAGCCAACCAACCCGTAGCTTGGTGCAGCAGCATCTTGGTCTCAGAGCAGCGTGGTGGGTCTAAGCTCTAATTCGCTCTCCCCTATGAGAGTGGAGGCCTGTGCCCAGCAGTGGGACATTAATGGGCTTTAGTGGTGGTGGTGGTGGTGGCATACCTAGCTACAGATGAAGCTTAAAGAAGGATTTTAAACTAAAGTAGGTATTTTTTTAAAAGTCAAGTTAGAATTGTTTCATAAAAATTAATGAGGAATAATTTGGATCGCAATGGTGAACACATTTTTCACACTCCATACCTCGCCTGACCGCTACAGTGTTTACCTCATAAAATAAAGTTCAGCCAAGTGCGTAAGTACTTTCAGTTTTATGAGGTCACTATTCAAACCGTGCGTTGCTGTGGTAATATTTATTCTAACGGGCATTGGCGTGTTCCAGTGTTTACGGTTTTCTTTTAAAATAGTTAACTTTGGGGCTTATTAATTTTTATAGTACACTAACTGATGCCCGCGACTTCGTCCGCGTGGTTTAAGTTTTTTTGATTCCCGCGGGAACTCCTTAATTTTCCGGGATAAAAAGTATGTAAAGATAGCCTATGTCACTCTTCAGGTCCTCAACTATACCCATGCCAAAAATCCCGTCGATCCGTTGCTCCGTTGCGCCGTGATTGAAGGACAAATCAACAAACCAATAAACCAACAAACAAACACACTTTCGCATTTATAATATTAAAGTAAGTATGATACTTAGTTACCGAGTAATTATTTTTGCTTAATGGATGAGGGTTGTCCTGAGTTTAACATACTTTTAAAAAGACTTCCATGTTTGTTTGTCCGAGCTAATTTGCAAAACGCTGAGCCGTTTTTGACGGTACTCGTGAGGATGGTAGGCAGGTAGAGGACTATGCAAAGAATGCGTGTTCTCAATTAATATATTGGGCCCGTATAGCTAGGAATAAAACCGGAGATAATTTTAATCCCTCAAATGGAAGGAGCTGAAATAATTCCATTGTTTTCTTCGCTTCCGCAAGGAGAAAAAGTGATAAAGCAATATTTCGAGAAATTCTGCCTTTCTTGTCAATAAATGTTTTTCTTTATTTCTTTCTTTGTCTACACTATAAAGTTCGCCTCTGCGCAATGTTTTAAAATTCAAAGAAAATATGTAAGCCACATTAGGTATTTCCAGAAAAACCAAAGGATCACTCAAAAAATCAAACAATCCTAGGGATTTTTAAGTTAACCTTGTCAAAGCGGATGAAGACACAGGCTAGTGCTAGTAAATGCTATAATATTGATTCTGTACCCGCTTTTACGCCTCATGGAAATAAGCGACCTCCGTGAAATTTGGCACACACGTTCCGACAAGCTGTTGCCATAAAGTAAATAGTCAACATTCTTTATTCTAATATTCCGAATTTTTCCGAAGCTACTTACTCCTATACGTGAAGAGAACTGATGAAAAGAAAATAAGCAAGTAGTTTTGGTTAGCAACAAACTGAAAGTAAATAAGCAATGACAAACCTTTGGATTCTATTTATTTTGAGTAATGGGAACTGACGTAAGCGTAAATTATCTAGGATCTGTTTTGAAGCCGAATTGTTTTCGAGGAGAGTGAAGCTTAAACATAATGAAATATGAATGGATGAAATTGTTTTGGCATTTGCATTTATCTCAAGTACTTACCACTAAGGCCACTATTACACTTGTAAGTTTTTACTTATGTAACTTACATAACTAACATTTGCATACGTTATGCGATTTACTGTTTACATAATATCGTTAGTTACTCATGACAGCGACTTACTTGAGTACAACTTATAAGACGTGTAATCGTGGCCTAATAATATGTATACCCATGCCAAATTACAGCTTTCTAGTACTAAGGGCCATGAGCTAAGCCGCGGACAGACATTCAGACAAACGAACGGACAGCGAAACTATAAGGGTTCCTTGTTGAATAGGGAACCCCAAAAAACGTATCTCCTTAGACTTACTATGGCATTACTGTAATAATATCAACTAAGTAGGTGGATCATACTAATATTGTAAATGCGAAAGTGTGTTTGTTTGTTGGTTTATTGGTTTGGTGGTCTGTCCTTAAATCACGCCGCAACGGAGCAACGGATCAACGTGATTTTTGGCATGGGTATAGTTGAGGACCTGGAAAGTGACATAGGCTACTTTTGTCCCGGAAAATAAAGGAATTCCCGCGGGAATCAAAAAACTTAAACCACGCGGACGAAGTTGCGGGCGTCAGTTAGTAATTTTATAAATTAGGTCTACAATTTCTCTCACTTTCTAAACATGGAAATGTTAAGCGCAGTAAGTAAAGCACTTCTACCTTTACGAGGCCACAGTTTACGTTAGTGCTGTGAAAATATTTGCTCTCCTTGCTATAAAAAAGTTTATGCGACATTCCATTTTCAGAATGAGAGGGTTAGCGTGACCTTAAATTTTACCTTTGCAAGGAGTTGAATGTGGAATTATAAAGACGTTCGCACTACGAAACGCATATTGTAGCCTCGCTGTTTGTAAAGCTCCATATAAAAGAGATGATGCCGAGTTTTTGGCCGCCATAAGTACAATTTTTTTTTGTTTGATCACTCACCTTATATGATGCCGTACACACTAGCGAGACAGGACAGAACATCCTTGCCCTCCGACGATAACGCGTCCGGTTCTAGTCTGTACCGGATCTTTTATTCCGTCAGTAAAATAATTTGAACTAGACCACGCGTGTGGATATAAACACCGATTTTTGTTGGTAAGTTAGCTTGGTAGCTTGGTAAACCACTCAAGCCTTGAATACAGTGGCACCCGTTCACGAGCATGACGAATGGCTGGATCATGCGTCATGCTCGTGAACGGGTGCCACCGTCGGAAATGGGGCTGCCTCTGTCTGCCAGTCTTGGCGTGTATTGAATGTTGTATGCTCGTAATCGAAGATTACGTAAATGATAAAAAAAAAAAAAGCGTGGATTTGATTCGCTCCAGCTATGCGTGGGACTGCAGTTACTTGTATCATTATGATGATTGTAAGTTTTGATGGAAAAGAGCAACCACCGAGTTTCTTGCTGGCTCTTCTCGGTAGGAATGGCATTCCGAACCAGTGGTAGATTCATATTATAACGATTCAAAAGCGCTTGTAAAAGCTTATTTGAATAAAAAACATTTTGAATTTTGAATTTGAATTTTTGAATATCTTGGATCCAAGTTCCCAGCCTTAATATTTCATCAAAATATATAAACATCTTGTGGAAAATTATCCACGACGACAGAGTTCTGTCTGAAAAAGCAATTCAGAGGTACATGTTTATGGTTTCAAAGTTTGACTTTAGGTCCTCAAAGTTTTGTTTAACCAAATAAACTTTGGAGAACTTATATAATAAAATACTAGTCATTGTGTGACTTTGCCCGAGTGGTTTTGATATAATAATAATTTCCTCCCGATCAAATTTTGGCCACGGCGGCCAAGCTCTAGCGATTATAGCCATCTGCACGGGAGATAATATTATAGTGCATAAGTGTGCAAATATAGGTGCACTCTCTGTTCCTTTACTCTCATAGCCCGATGGAACGGAAAATCCGACACGACCGGAGGGAGATCAGGCGCAGGACCCATAAAGATCCGTAGTCGAACATGCTAACCACTAGACCCACGAGGCAGATAAGTAACGAGGTTTAGATATAACTAGCTGAGTTTTTTTGATTCCCGCGGGAACTCCATAATTTTCCGGGATAAAAAGGACTCGCCAGGTCCTCAAAGATACACCTGCCCAAAATCACGTCAATCCGTTGCTCCGTTGCGGCGTGATTGAAGGACAAACCAACAAACCAACGAACAAACAAACACACTTTTGAATTTATTATATTCGTATGATTTAGTCTGGTGGCAGCAGGGTCAGGCCTTCGGGACAGTTCTGGCTCGAATCTCATGTCAACATATCCTAACGCAACGGTAATATTTGACGTCTTTTTGGGGTAAACGCGAATCGAACCTGCTGGTAAATAAAACACCAATATTATTTTCGCAAATAAAAGTCATCACTCTACCTAATGATACTAAATTGATTACTTCGAAGCCATTACATACCTATACTACACTAGCGATCCGCCCCGGCTTCGCACGGGTAGCACTAATAATCCTAATCTATATAATACTAGAGGACGCCCGCGACTTCGTTCGCGTGGCATAAGTTTTTTAATTCCCACAGGCATTCCTTCATTTCCGGGATAAAAAGAAGCCTATATCACTCTCCAGATCCTCAACTATACCTACCCATGCAAAAAATCACATCGATCTGTTGCTCTGTTGCAACGTGATTGAAGGACAAACTCTCTATTTAACGTCCTTGGGGATAGAAATTTGAAAACTGTGGAATACGTATTTCGTAATTAAAATCGGAAGCCCAAATACCAAGTTTCAGGGCTATAACTTGAAAAACGACGGACTTTCATTCAAATTTTCAACCCCTATTTAACCCCTTTGGGGGTGAAATTTTTAAATATTTTGACACACGTGCTTCTTTATTTTTTACCGAAAGCCAAAATATCGAGTTTCGTAGATATAACTTGAAAAATATCTTCTAAAATTAAGGACTTTTTTACAAACTTCACTCCCCTATTTCAGCCCTTTGGGGGTAAATTTTCAAAAACTGTGAAACACGTATTTCTTAATTTTTAACCGGTAGCTCAGATACCAAGTTTCATGGATATAACTTGAGAAATGACGGACTTTCATACAAACTTTCAACCCTAATTTCGGTCCCTTAGGGATGGAATTTTGAAAAATCCTTTCTTAGTGAGCGCTTACGTCACAAAAGGAACCTACTGTCAAAATTTCAAGTTTCTAACCCCAGCGGTTTAGGCTATGCGTTGATATATAAGTCAGTCAGTCAGTCAGTCAGTCAGTCAGTCAGTCAGGACTTTGAATTTTATATATATAGATAAACTATCCTATCTCTCAAGTTAGATCGAACTGCACATGGTGTGCGAATTTTATTATAATCGGTTAAGTGGTTTAGAAGTCCATTGAGGACAAACATTGTGACACGAGATTTATATATATATAGATATACGACGTTTTATTATTACAGGTTTGTGATAAGGCACGTTTATATTTTTGGTTGATAAAAATTATACTTTTTTAACCTTCAATGAACTGATATTTTATATTATCATACCTGTGTGACATTATTATGATTTTTAGTCCGAACATGTACCTCTACCTACGTGACTATTCCGAGATTCAGTGGTACGTAAAAAAGGATAGGTTAAAATCAAATATTCTGGACTCTAGACGTTTCTTATAAAAAATCAAGTATTAGTGTTTGGGTCCTTCAGCTTGGCGCTTTCGGGCATTTTATGTACCCTTTCTAAAATCCATATTTCATATTATTATGATAAATGCAAAACTGTTTCCGTTTGTCTGTCCGCTACGCTTGCACGGCCCATCTGCTCAACCGATTTTGCCAAAATTTGGAAGAGAGATAAAATGAATCTATAGGGAAAGGACTTAGGCTACTTTTTTACCCCTAAAATTTAAAAAATCTCGCGGGAATCAAAAACCTACAATTAAGGCGGACGAAGTCGCGGGCATCATGTAATAGGTATGCTTATAAGTAGGTATAGAGTACGTTTTACGATTTTGTAAGCCCCGAACAATCATTGCACTTACTTAGTCAAAATATTTCAAACTTCATAGATTCCCCGCATTATTCACAGAGTTATTATAATATTATGGCCTAGCTGCCTCGACGTAAGTTTAAAATACTTCATAGTTAGGTACATTTTATAATAATTAGCGTATCTTACTATATATGTAGGTAAGTGTTGTGGAATCTTTCAAACAGCCAACCAAAATCATAGCAAAATAATTGGCTTGGGTCCATACCGTAATTATTATTCTTTGCCATAGCGCTCGAATAATTGATTATTGTGTGTGTATATCAAATATTGTATTTGTGTAATGTGAAGATAAATCCTATTTTATTTTCTCCACACGATTCACTAAGGGCAAATACTATAAGAGGACTTTAATATTGATGTGTGAACGTACTGGACTAACAATGAAGATGTAGAGTTTACGGACCATCGCCTACGTGACAATGATAGATTGGCTAAAAGCAAATGGGCGGTATTCAGATATGATTTATATTTGGCTTTTGAAAATAAGTAAGTAAGAAAATGAAAATATCGATTTATTTAGTACAAGATAGTCTTGTTTAGGTAAGTAACGATGTCCACGAAAGGTGAAAAACATTAATAACATTAATGTTAATAAAAACTAATGATTTAGTAAAAACTCCATTAACTAGAAGGTGCCACAATTTCTTAGAAAGTGGACTTGATGTCAACTTCATAAGGAAACCAACGTTCACTGCTTGTCGCAGTTCTGCAGCAAAACTGCAAGGAGAACGGATATTGCTCCCAACACAGACATAGCAATTAATGCTAAATAGAGTCTTTTTTGGGACCACACGTCATCTCATTTATTTTGTCTTTTTACCTGTACCTTGTGTGTGTTCCAAATATACGCTTTTTTTTGTAAGAAATTGTTAATAAAATAAAATTGTGAAATTTTATAATGCGTTCTTTCAAAAAGCAGCTATTAGGTATATTTAAATAAAATAAATTATGCAACAACAGTTGAATTTCTAAGTAATCAAACTAAATTCAATAAAATAACTTCGTATTTATGTAAACGTAGACAATCAGAAATCTAAATAAACTTGATTTTGCAAAAGAAAAGACGCATTGATTCAAGTGAACACGTTTCACAGTTAATTTGTTGTAACGTTTGGCGCTTGAATCTAACTGTTAGGTAAGTATTTTATCCTTTCCCAGACTGCGAAGCCTGAATCCGGCTAGAAAGGATTTTTGTCCTCTCAAGGAGATCGAACATTGAAGACTCTGAAGACTTCGGAGGCTTTACTGGAAGCTTAAATTCTGTTTAACGCCAGAGTAACAACAACTTGCGACTGATAACTAAATACAGAGCCTTATGCTTAGGATTGCCAGATGGTCGGGATTTGTCTGGATTCTCCCGATATTTTCAGTGATCTCCAGACTCCTGACAAATCTCAAAATCTCCAAACAAACAGCTTCTCTGAAAGTTCGCTAGGAAACAATTATTTAAAATTGCCGCGTACTCAATTAATTAGACTGAACTTTGAAGTACAGTGTTCGAATTTCAAATCAATTCTGAACAGTACTAAAGGAACCAAATTAGTAGACTCAGTAAAGTGGACATGTGGCAACCTAAACATTCAGTGTTCCGAAATTAGTTATGTGTCAATAACAACGAGTCAATAATGTATTTTTGTACTTACAATTTAAAAAATTTACTTACATTTTTATTTTATTTTTAATATTTATTTCTCCCGACAAAAACCCCCTAAGCCCCGATATTTTCAAATTTTCTCTAGATATTTTGAACTTCCTATGTGACAACCCTACTTAAGCTCCAGAGCAAGGATATTCGTAGGCTATGGAAACTAGAAACACCTTCACACAAATCATTTGCGTGAAACAATATTTTACGGCCTATGAGACAAAAACATACCTACTTAAGAATCGTGTAGCAGAATAATTGGAATTTGAACGATAAGATAGTCTGTCGACGATTCTTGCTCCATTTTTTGTTGTGCGGTGCTCTAGCATAAGCTAAGCACGTGCCAGTTTTAAAATAAAATCAGAACTACTAAATCCAATTTAATTATAATATTTTTGTCATCATAGGTACCTACGTCCGTTTGCCGAAACGATATAATATTTTATCGCGCAACGTCACTACCGCTTCTAATCTATCAGAGGAACAAATATGGACACAGAATACTAATTACTTGTATGGGTACAGATTCAATCTCTTCGGTCCTTGGGCGATCCATGTAAATTCTGAAAAAATTGGACTATAATACACTTATACGATCACAGACCATACAGCCACTGAATTCTTAGAATTTGGATCAATTAATTTCCATCTGGTGGTTAGCGGTTCGAGATTACATCTTACTAATATTATAAATGTGAAATAATATAAGTTTTATTACTCTATCACGCCACAATGACTGAACTTATTTGGCTTTATATAATTAAGAGAGCCTAAATAAATATATGCGAGCGAAGTTGCGAGCAAAAGCAAGTGTAGAATAAAAATAGGTAAAAACGCTTTTGATGTAATGGCGAGCGTGGTTCCATATTGCACTTCAAAGTCCTAGGATGTTTTAGCTTATTTATATCACCCATCTTATTTCAGCCCGTAAAACCGCAGTTTGTCAACTTTATGGGACATTCGTGTGCAGTTTTCACGAACGATAAACCTCTAGGTTTTTCCCTCATGAAGCTTGTTTACGTGGAATATATAACGGCAATTTTTCGATGGAAATATTTTCGGAATTTATTAGAATACCTTACCTATTAATAGACCTCTTAAGTACCAAAAATATGATGGCTGAATTTGCCTGGCGATGTCAGAATGGTCGTCGTCGCTGTCGTAGTCGTCGTCTCAACCAATAGACGGCTGCTGGACGAAGGTCTCCTACATGGATTACCATCAGAACAGGGTATTGTGCTGCATGCTTCCAGCGGCTCTCAGCGACTTGCTTCAGATCGTCCGTCCACCTAGTCGGGGGTCGTCTAGCTGTGCTTTTTTGTCCGATGCCGCCATTTAAGCACCTTGGGATCCCAACGCCTAACTATTCATTAAACATAGATGTCAGAATTTTTAGCTAAACATTAAAATTCCTTTTGCCAACCGCTAAATTGACGTGTCTCCACGCCGCAAAAGACAGAAAAGTAAAACAACCATCAACATTAATTGGCGTTTTCGTCGTTTTTAGAATTAATTGTAGCTGACCACTGAATATAAATGTGCAGCAGTAGGTATCAGATCTGATGGTAAGACTGGTTTCGTTCTGCAAGGTAATCACGACTTCGTGCGCGTGGTCTAAGTTTTGATTACCGCGGGAACTCCTTAATTAGATAAAAAGTAGCCTATGTCACTCTCCAGTCCTTAACTATACCCATGCCAAAAATCACGTCGATCCGTTGCTCCGTTGCGGCGTGATTGAAGGACAAACCAACAAACACACACACTTTCGCATTTATAATATCAATATGAATATGGTGGACGTCCCTGCTTTGTCCTATCCGGTCGGTGATGTGTTTTCACCCTTAATCCCTAGTTGAACACGGCTGAGTTTGTTGTGGGCTCTTCTCGGACCAGGGCGCGTTTGGAACCCTCGTAGCTTTAGTTTTAAGATACCGTAACTGATTATTATCACCATCATATTTTATAAGTACCTAACTGGACGTCAATAAGTGTACATTGTACCTAAATAGAATAAATATATTTTGACTTTGACTTTGACTTTGGTCCGATGTTAATATAGAAGCTTTGTTAAACTAATATTTTAATATACGAAACTCAATCTAAATTAATGTATTCGGACGCTTTTAACTAACTTCTCGACAAATCTGATCACTATAGAATAAATTACTAAGGGTCACCCGTGTACACTAGTCCTATTATCATATTGTCGTCGTCGTCGTCGTCTCAACCTATAGACGTGGACTGCTGGACGAAGGTCTCCTGCATGGATCGCCACAAGGCACGGTCTTCCAATTCTGCTTACACAGAGCCGCTTGTTTCCATGCGGCTCCCAGCTGCAGGCTTGAGATCGTCCGTCCACCTAGTGGGGACTCTGGGGAGACGTTCAACGCTGCGCTAGATATCAAATTGTACTGTCTGGCAAATCGACGAGGCATAAATAGAACAAAAGTTAAGCACAAAATGTAATCAAACGACACCATCTCACAATCACTCCAGAAAATATAATCAATTTCAAAATAAATCTAGTTGATACTTGATACGCCGTTCAGACTTCAGTGTCTTATGTGTATTTATTCTATAACAGTCTAAAAAGAGCCTTTTGGGTTGAATATTTTTTTTATTTATAATTCTTTAGTTATACAGATTTATGAATTAAAATAACAGAATATTGTAGAGCTACTAGATTATGTCCGCAATATTTTCCACATCCCTTAAAAACTCACTGATTTTCTAGGTTCTCTAGGTACTCAAAAACGATTTTCATCAAAATTAGTAAAACTGATGACCCACAAAAAAGGTAGGTACATACAGACAAATAAACAGAAAAAACATGCAAGCAGACAGGTAGATACAATTTCGCTTTACTTAATCACATTAGTATAGATTTAAATAATTAAAATCGGAACACGAATTATTGATTAAATTAACAAAATTAAGAAGGATTGGAGTGTATTTAAAGTAGATTTTTTAAGAATCCTGTGGGATGCGGCCCATGCTGCATGTCTGATTTCTTTTCACGGACCATCAACATAAACGATTTGATTACTAATGCAGTGATAATGCTAAGTATGAATTTAACTACATATTATATACCTAATACCTGGGTTTAACTTGGTTTGAAGAATAATAATTCCTATCCCTCATAATAATTATTTCTCTCCTCTTTTAACTCCGATTTCTTATTTTATTATCCCATTAACTTTCTGGAGCTACAAATTTCACTGTATAATTACAGATTACAGTAAATTATCTACTTTACACGAACCTACTTACTACCAGGTAGTATTTACCGAATTATAATAGAACTCTAAAGAAAATCCATACATTTAATATTATAAATGCGAAGGTGTCTATCTGTCCGTCATTAACTTATCGGTTCAAAAACTGAACCGACCTTGACGAAAGGTACAGAGATAACTTTTAATTTAGGAGACGTTCAAAGGCTGGGCTTTTTATTTCAGAAAATCAAAGAGGTACTGCTAAAAATATATAATATTTACTACAGGTAGGCTTTTCGTGAGCTTTAAAATACATACTTATATGAAAGTAAAAATCTATAAAGTGATTACGAAAACCGTATTTTAAGTCAATAAGTGAATATTCACACAGGCATGATATACCACTTTGTTTTACATACTACGAGTATCATTCACTCTGATACTCTAATTAGAGAAGGGAAGAAATTTGTAGCGGTTCGTTCTCAAGTTGGTATATCGGGCTCATTCGTTATTACCAAAACAATGATTTCATTAGTAATTTTTCTCCACTAATAAGCGTGCGAAAAAGCTCATGGAAGATTATGATTTATATGTCACTTAAAAATAAAAACGACTCATCACGATCCAGAAAATGTCGATGTGTGAACGTGTCGTAAATTTTCTTTAACATTTTTCCTTATTGTCGCCCGTGGTTAAGACTTTATCACATCAATATAATAATATTATGTATTAGGGAATAGGCGCTCCTATTCCATTAGACTTGGAAACATTTTTCACTTTTGTAACATATTAAGCTATTGTGGAAAATAATGTTAAGAAAACCTTTTTGTGCCATAACCTTGTGGGAACGATGATCCATTACAATTTAGTTAGAAAGGTATAGGATCTCGTGCTAAGTCTTAGAATCCCCTGAGACCTAAAAATGTATGACATACTTATAATTTTGTCTGAAAGCGCATCAACTTTTCAAAGCTTTGTGAAACAATGTGAAACAGTGAAACAACTAGTAGGTAAAATTAGTAGGTAGGCAAATAGGTAATTATATCTTTATAATTTCAGGTTATAAGGGACATGCTACCCCAGTTAGCTCAGGTTGTACTAAAAACCGCGGATACCGCGATATTACGGAAAATTAAAGAGTTCCAAAAATATTTTAAAAAACCTGAATCAACGCAGACCAATTCGCAGGCATTATCTAGTATTATATAAACAGACATTTATATTTCGCATATTGTAAGTTTTCTGTATCTTGTGGACCCCTAACAAAGAATTTATGTTTAGAATTTCCACCCCAAAGAAGCTTGGGGAGTTGAGTTAACTCTTTTATAGCTAAGTATAAGAGATATTCGTCAATTTACCCAATTAAGGCCAATATTATGTAAGCGACTGTGGATTTACGGAATACAAAGGTATGAAACAATATATTATAATATGTTCTGAACGTTATATTTCACTTGCAGGTATTAAGTTGAACGCTTATTATGTAAATTTTGAATGCAAACTGCCATGGCATAAATTGCATTTAAGTGTAACCGCCATGGTTAGAGTTAACGAGCTCTTTTGTTCGTTGAGCAATTGTAATGTAGTAAATTAACCTTACAGAACAGCCCTGCGTTTGCTAAGAACGGATTTGTTACTTGATTATGGAAAATTGAGACGGGGTGCCTCTTTCAGCTGTCGCGCTTTGTGATCAACTTGATCGCCTATTTATAGTATACTTGCTGATGCCCGCGACTTCGTCCGCGTGGATCGAGGTTTTTCGTTTCCCGCGGGAACTCTTTAATTTTCCGGGATAAAAAGTAGCCTATGTGTTATTCCAGACTATAATCTATCTCTGTGCCAAATTTCATCCAGATCCGTTCAGCCGTTGGGGCGTGATTGAGTAACAAACATCCATCCATACATCCATCCAAACTTTCGCATTTATAATATTTTCTCACCTCCGGGCGGAAAGCGTCAATTTTCCTCCCGCTGCGCTAAACGAAAATGCCGCTTTCCGCCTCCGTCGAGGAGAAAAATTTCGCCTCGGACAACAATTACATGTGATCTGAGACATTTCTTATTTTACTGCCCTAGATGTGTAATATACTATTATTTGGATACTAGATCTACGTAAGCATTAATAGTTTTTTTTAAAGTGAAAACTTCTGTGCCGCGTTGAGCATTTTTTGGTAGGGGGTAAATTTGTGGATTTGCGTCACCGACACCGTCACCCACACCTCGCTGCCCTTGCTGTTACGAAGACAAAAGGTCTTAAATAAGTATAAACATTAGGGTTTGGGAATTCCCGACAATTTCAAAGTCCCGGGACACGAGACAGCCTACAATCAAAGTCCCGGGAATTCCCGGGACTTCGAGACTTTTTTTTGTTTTTTTAAAGAAGGGTACGCCTTTTTTGAAGAATTTTATTTGAGTTAATGTCTGGTGAACGTATTAAAAAAAGGAAATTTTTTGTAAAAATCAACATTTATTAAAAAGAAAATTAAATCTTAATAACTTTAACGTTAATTTCAGTCTTAATAATTGGCGTCGTCGATTTTACAAAAGCGCCGTTGCAAAAGAAACACCACACCACACTCACATCATTAATGAAATTGACGACTGACTGACTCAACTGACACAGACACAATCATAATCCAAACGTCACAGAACAACCAATATGGCGGCAAGATGGCGGCGCGGCAAACGCCACAATCATAATCCGAACGTCACAGAACAACCAATATGGCGGCATGATGGCGGCGCGGCAAACGCATTTATTGTGTTGTGTACTCAGTAGTTACGTAGTAGACCAAGTAATTATTCATTAAACTAACAGCTGGCGCTAGGCTCCTTCAATTATTTGAAAATATAAAATGACTAGCTGATGCCCGCGACTTCGTCCGCGTTGATTGAGGTTTTTCGGTTCCCGCGGGAACTCTTTAATTTTCCGGGATAAAAAGTAGCCTATGTGCTATTCCAGACTATAATCTATCTCTGTGCCAAATTTCATCCAGATCCGTTCATCCGTTGGAGCGTGATTGAGTAACAAACATACATCCATACATACATACATCCATCCATCCAAACTTTCGCATTTATAATATTTATTTGATTACATAACAATTTCGACAATCTTGTCTCGTCTCGAGTCTCGACATGAAAGTCCCAGGACTCGAGACAACTAATATTACGAAAAGTCCCGGGACGTCTCGTGTCTCGAAAGACACGAGACGTCCCGGAACCCAAACTAAACCAAATCCAAACCGGGACCAAAAATAGTGGTTTCGTGTCTGAGGGGCCCGGAGTCCCAACACGAGCTGAGTGGCTTACCTGTTTGTTGCACTGCTGTGTACAATACAGTGATGATTTCGCATGTAAGTGTTTTAGTTTAAGTTTATTTTATTTTTAATTTTTGTACAGAAGTGCTCCAATAAAGATTTTTCTTTCTTTCTTTCAAACCCTAATAAATATACTACCTTCGTAATTAAACTTTAATACCTTACTTAGTTTTAAGGTTTATATTTTAATTATATTATTTTTTTCTAAGTTTTAAGTTTTTACTACTATCGCCAATTTTTTTTTAAGAAAACCACCTCTCTTGCTTAATTCTTCGTTCGTGAACGTAAAGCTTGTGGTATAAATAGATACGGCTGGAGTCGAGAGAGTGGAGAGAGGAAAGGAAAAATAGAAATGAAGAATACAAAAGCTTTTATGATCGAGTTAAGTTATGCTACACATTTCCGTGGTAATCGGCAATACCTACTTGTTCGTCGTTTCCTCAACTTTGAGACTCCCTTGAGATATTACCGCCTTCAAGGTGTGACGCCATCTCTCCCTATTGGAAGCCGTGCGAAAGGCATTACAGAATGGAGTGTCGACCGCTTTTTTACTTATTTGGTCAGACCAACGTCTCTCGGGGTCTCTTTTCTTCGAGCTTGCCAGTGATAATGAGTTTCTCCCTACTTGAATTTTAGCATTTTTGCAGGAAAAATGCAAGTAAGGAGTACTTGCATTTTTCCTAGCAATGTGGCCGAAGTAGACGAGCATCCGCCGCAGACAGATGTTGCAGCTTCTTGTCGCATCTTTATTTTTAATCTGTTTAAGATCGAGATATTGGTCTTCATCAGAAAGACACGGGGAGATTATTTTTACACCACGCAAGTCAAACACGCCCTGGCCGAAGTCCATGGAGATTTTTTTCCTCACCCGGAAGTAAAAATACTGATAAAGTGCGTGTCAGAACTCGTAAAAGGTAGTTTCGTGGACATGCTAGATGCTTAACATTTTGAAGGTCGTTATTTCGTAAACGGTAGTTTTTTCAAACGTCACAGAAACCTCATACAGATTTCAAAATACTTATTCAACGAGGTGATCTAGCTTTTTGCATGTAGGTTTATTTAAAATTTAAATAAGTATGTTTGTATGTTGCGGTAATAGTTTAAAACTACTCTCCAGAATTTTTAAGGTACAGCTCTAATACATACTTAGCTGGATTTTAAAAATTGCTGTGACATACAAACAGAAGTACAGTAGGACTAGAAACTTGTCTAGAAATGAAACTTTAATTGTTTATTATTATATTATACTACGAGACACTAAAAACGAAACGAATATGGTACGACAATAGTGCAATAGGTGGATTTTAAATTGTTGATTGTTGATTGTTGTTTTTGTTGAGATTTTCAGTTCGCATCCGATCGTTGCTCTATTGAAAATTTTATTGTGGTTATTTAGATCAAGCAAAATTTCATCTCTGCCTTGTAAGATTAGAAAACCGTAACTGTGTAACTAACCCTGCCACAAATGGCGTTAGACCTTTGTAACAGTTGACTGTTGATTGTGGATTGTTATTTGTTAGCGTTTTGCGGTTAATTAATTCGGACCCGCTTATATTAAATCAAGCAACTGCTTGCTAATTTTGTCTACATAATCATGTATCTGTGTCAAAACTATTCACAAATATAACTTTATCTCTCCCTCTTCGTTCTACGAGTTTCTATCAGATTAAATTAAACTTACTTACCGATTTTTATCTCTTCACTAGCGGACCCGCCCCTGCTTAGCTCGGGTGAAATTTCTAAAAACTCTTTGGAGGTGGAATTTCCCAAAAACCTGAAACACGTGTTTCTTAATCGAAAGCCCAGATACCAATTTTCATGGATGTAACCCGAGAATAAAGAATTTTCATACAAACTTTCATCCCCTTTTTCACCCCTTTGCGGGTCGAATTATTAAAAAATAAAACCGGCCAAGTGCGAGTCGGACTCGCGCACCGAGGGTTCCGTACAAACCTGTAGTAAGTTTTACGATTAATGAATTTAATGAACCGCAAAACTAACTTTGTTTGTAGAGGTTTATTGTTAATATCAAAAAAACTATGCTAGTTAGAGCGTTGGTTTTATTTTTCCTGTAAAATATACTTATGCTTCTATTGACCATAATTATTTCAGATTTTTCAATTGGTAAACTTCGGAGATAAGGGGGGGGGGGGGGACGATATTTTTTTCGACATTTTGCCCGATAAATCAAAAACTATTATGCATAAAAATAAATAAAAATCTGTTTTAGAATGTACAAGTATAGCCCTTTAAGTCAGTCAGGACAAACGATTTTATATGTATAGATATTTTAAGTTAGTCACGATACTTCAAGAACTTAATGGTTATTAATTTAAAGTAACAAATATAGGATAGTATACACTAGTCAACACATACACACAAACACACACGCACATTGAATATACACATCACAAGTTATACATAAACTTGCATTCACATTAAAATAATAATATGTATAATACTCTTGTTGTCTATATCATAGTAATTCGTAAGAGGAAAGCACGGATGCCTAAAAAGCTTATCGTAGGCATCAGACGCTAAACCTTTAAATGATATTGTAACTTTTGGTGGACAATAAATTATTTATTTATTTATTTATAGTTAGTAAATGAACCTAACTCTGAAAAGTTAGAGGTGACCGGGGATCGAACCCCCTAGGTACCACCTGAACAGGAGGCCGAACGTCTAAACCACGTAATCACCGCTTATCATAATCATATTGTACTATGTCATAATCATGAGGTACAGTACAAACACAGGTACAAAGCAGAATAATATTCAGATACGATGCTGGAAGACCGTCTCAATATTCCTCAACGGCTTACTGTGTTGACTCATGTTTAGCACAATGCATGCATTACAAGATTCAAGCGTGCCTATGCATGATTCCCTCAGTGTCTGTGTCGTATACAAGGGACGAATATTAGACCTTTTATAGAGCCTTTATAGCTTTCAGTTCCTGTGTTAACGATACATAATTGTACATAACGCAAGGTATAACACATACTTAAAAATGAGTACAATAAGTGCGACAACCTTAATTTACAGACTAGCGCTTGGCTGCAATCAGACTTGCTGGAAGTAGTGAAGCAGCCTAAGGTGGAGATGATGAAGTATGAATATGTGGTGTTTGAAGTATTTTCAAAACTAATGAATTATTTGAAAAATCCAAATCAAGGGGAAAAGCCAAATAATACAATTTTGTTTCTGGAAATACTTGTGTTGGAGTTTTAATTGTCTGTAAAGTTCTATTTAAATTTTCTATATTTTATTATTTGTTTGTATGATGATAGAATAAATATTTCAAAAATCTGAATAACGTTAAAAAAAATTGATTGAACTAAGCCCGATTAAGTATTTGCAAGTGATTACGACGAGATTTGAACCCATGAACATTTTTAGCACAGAGGAAATGCGGAGCCAGCACTCAAAAAATTTGTTTATCCGCCTACCCTTATTTGAAATCCTATAATATTATTGAAATTTCGAGGGAACATAGTCGGTGGAAGTTGCTTATTGAATAGGTACGGAAGTTCATTAAATTAAATTAATGAAAAATGATAGACCGTTATAAAACTCTAGATATAATAATATCTAGGTACATATTATAATAGGGATGATGACAACTCATTCAAATCAGCAACTCTCTAACGAACTTAAAAACGCACTTCTAGTATGGAAGTTGTATGAAATTCACAGTTGTGACGTCATAACGCACTTTTTTCTTTATTCTATATTTTAAAATGGTTATCAAACTTAAAACTAACCGGGGATGTGAATTTTAGGTCTTTTGGAAGACCCTCTATGTAATAACCAGTTAGAAATAATTTATTTTTGATATTGGCATCACCCTATTTTATGTAGGTAGGTAGTAGGTACTGTACATTTAAGTTTTATGTGCCCTACTCAAAACACCCAAATATATCATATGTACAAAAGGTAGAGACAAAGTAGGAACGATTGATATCTTTACAATTTCATTATTTCATTTCTCCAATATGAAAGGAAGTATTTTATTGAGTTATAAAAATATAAAGATAAAATGGAATGAAGGTAATCCATTTATCTTATATACGGTTATCTTATATACCTTCTTATATACGGTTATGAAGGATGTGTGGGTTGGATAATTTCATTATTTCATTTCTCCAATATGAAAGGAAGTATTTTATTGAGTTATAAAAATATTATAAAGATAAAATGGAATGAAGGCAATCCATTTATCTTACATACGGTTATCTTATATACCTTCTTATATGCGTTTATGAAGGATGTGAGGGATGGATAAAAAATGTTATCAAATTTCTTACTCTCTTATTAGTTATTACTTAGACTCTATGCATGAGCTTCATTTAAACCTTTACATAAACTTAAAAATGTTCAGAGAGATTGTACCTACTTAAAGAAAATCATATTTTTAAACTTAGGTAACGCCCGAAATAAATTATTTATATTGCACAGATTAAAACTTACGAGTTACGTAGTTATAAAAAAAAATGTATGTATAACTGTCCTTAATTTTAAAATACCTACATGAATAAAATACTGTGTACCTAATTACCTAGTAATAATGTCAGTTTTATGCTCACCGTCAATATTATTTTTAAAAATATGGTAGGATCGTTAATAGTTAATACATAAAATCCACAATCACGCTTCGCTAATTTACTTCAATCGCAAATCAAAACAAATTTAAACGCATTCTAGGTAAATGTACGAGTGCTGATAAGAAATAATGTGCGTACTTACGTTAGAAACAGCTCTGGCAAAAGTTCAGAAATTTTCACAAATGCAAAATTACGAAATCGATCTCCCGGCACTCACAAAAACATTCTTAAAACATTTACAGAACAGATTAAAATATTTGCTATAAAAAAATCACAAGCTGAAGTTTCGATCTTTTAACAGAGCAAGATTTTTTAAAATAAATATAGCACTCTATTTTTTTTAATCATCCTTCAAAAACTTTTCCGGCATTCGAAATTCAAACACTTCGCGCTGCGATATCGGGCATGCACTGCGAGACGTAAGCGGCGAAGAACTGATTTCCCGCGCTCGAGTTTAGCCATGACAGAAAATACGCTGTGCCACAGATTAAATAAGAACAGAGTGCTTGTGTAAATGATCCATTATTGTCAGCTGCTTCCCATGTTATAATTCTAAGGGTGGTCTGAAAATGGGGGGTTTACTGAGATAGGTAACTAATGCAGATAAGCAGATGTATTGACGCACTCACTTTCAACAAAACTCTCTCTCTTAACCTTAGTAGGAGTAAATATATTATGTGGTTTAAGTTTTTTTGATTCCCGCGGGAACTCCTTAATTTTCCGGCATAAAAATCCTATGTCACTCTCCAGGTCCTCAACTAAAACCCATGTCAAAAATCATGGTGATTCGTTGCTCCGTTGCGGCATGATTGAAGGACAAACCAACAAACAAACATGCACTGTCGCATTTATAATATTAGTATGAAGTATGATGTTTGCAGGCCTAATACGACTATAATAAAACCTTAGACTCCGTACATTGTATGTTGTTTTGGTAGTATTTCTTTGGGTTAATTTATTCAGCTGTAGTGGTAATATAATGGAATATATTGAAAATACCTAGGTACCTATAGTAACAGTTCACAGGCAAAAATTCAATAAAAGGCATTATTTCCTTTTTTGTGTCCTTTTGTATCTACAAAAGCTTTTGTATAATAAAAGTATTGTTGATATTTACCCTTTCAGGAATGGCAGAAAGGCCCTTGTCATGCAGACTTATTGGTAAGCGCCAAACGGTGAATAAATGAAAAATGTGCTGAAAACAGTCCGTGGTAAAGGGTGGCAAATATTACCGGAAAGGCTTATAATAAAAAAAAGTGGCTATTATAGTAGGTATATAGTGGCTTTCACCTATACTGGGTGACATTTTTGGCGTTTCGAAAAAAATCGGGGGCGATCATGGGGCGTTATGTAAATGGAATAGAAGCCCTTCGCATCGTTACTTTATTATTTTTTTACTTTTTAATTTTTTTATTGTATCAATAAATAGGTAGATACTACTAATTTAGATTTTTTTTTTTTAAAACAGGAATTCAACTAAAAGAGGGAAATTATTAAGATTGTAAATAATTGTCAACCTGCACGGCTTTTCAGAGTTCTCACGCGCGATTTGAACGCGGCGAATTTCATCGCGGCGCTAGCGCCGCGATGAAATTCGCCGCGTTCATGTAGTAAGTCAAGTATGTCGTGCGTCTATGTAGTTTTATGGATATATGATGGACTATAGTTAAACCAAATATAATTAAATAAATAATGCCGTATATACCTTTTTCGTACCACTTGCTCAAAAAAGTGACATTCTATGCCACAAAAAGCGAACATAACAATAGTCATTTTTAATCTGTTAAAAACAGGGAAAGAAAATTGTACTGAATATCATTCTTCCTCTAGGGGGAGAATGTGATTTAAATTTGGAATACTTACCGAAATTTATACTGAACTACATCTGTGTTTACACCATTGAGTTTGTATTGACGACGTTTTTGACGACCTCCGTGGCGCAGTGTTGAGCTCTGTTGCCTTAACGTGCGGAGGTCCCGGGTTCGATCCCCGGCAGGGTTTGAAAATTTATAATTTCTGAATTTCCCTGGTCTGGCCTGGTGGCAGGCTTCGGCCGTGGCTAGTTACCACCCTACCGGTAAAGACGTGCCGCCAAGCGATTTAGCGTTCCGGTACGATGCCGTGTAGAAACCGAATAGGGGTATTGGTTTAATATAACTGCCATGCCCCTAACAGATTAGCCCGCTACCATCTTAGATTGCATCATCACTTACCATCAGGTGAGATCGCAGTCAAGGGCACAATGTAGTGGAAAAAAAAAAAAAAGTATATAAAGCATTATAAGTACATCTTTTTGAAAAAGGAATACGCATTTATTATGCAGTTATGATTATTAAATAAAAAGACGAAAACCGACGAGGCCGTAATGAGCTTAATGCCTTTGCTTATCCGACAAAAAAATATTAGACTAGGAATTTGCCGCGTTTTTGTTTTCTTCAAATACATAAACGTTAATGAAACTCTCTCTATCAATAATTGGACCAATGTTTCGAATGTTAACTTTTACTTTTAATTGTCATTATTTTAATAAATGCTTATCTCATATTATTATTGTGTTAATTTTTTCGCAAATGGTACGAAAAGTAGAGTATTTTCCTCGGTGATAAAGATGTCTTTGTCTTGGGTGAACTTAAATCCCTCGCTACACTCAGGACTCGTCTTAAATCCCTCGCTTCGCTCGTGATTTAAGTTTTTAACACCCTCGCTACGCTCGGGAGTAAACCTCGAGTCCTTCGTTACGCTCGCGATTTAAATCGTCACCCGCGACAGAAGACACTGCTTTATCCCCTTGGTTAATAATCTACTAATATTCCACTTACCTAATATTATATAAAATTTTTCGAAACGCCAAAAAAAGTCACACAGTATAAACAGTTTCGTGGTCAGAGTTTTGCCACGTCCTTTGTTCATTGTTAACTGCAGCATTGATTTTATAGGATTTCTGTTGGTACACGTGAACGCAATGGTCGAACAATTTCTTAACGCTAGATTATTTCTTAATTGTTCTCGCTTGGTTTAGTGGCGTGCTTCGGCCGTCGCTAGTTACCGCCGCGCCGTACCGAGGAAGACGGCGTTCCGGGTACGACATCGAGTAAGAAACGATTAGGGGTATGGGCTTATCATTATCCTTGCTATAGGTCCAGTACTGCCTCGTTGGTTGAGTGGTTATCATGCTCGACTGCGGCTGACGAGGTCCCGGGTTGGAATTCCGGATCGAGCCATAATTAAGGATTGAGTTTTTCTGACAAGAAATCCTCAGTACTAGCCCGGAGTTATGAAGTTGGCGGTGTTTCACCCCCCTGCCTCCGGTCGTGTCGGATTTTCCATCCCATCGGGCTATGAGAGTAAAGGAACAGAGAGTGAACCTGTGTTTGCGCACACACTAGTTAGTGCACTATAAGATATCCCACGCAGATAGCTAATCTCTCTGGAGATTGGCCGTCGTGGCCGAAATTCGGTTGGGGGGCATTACAACCTAATACTTTGTAAGTTGATTATACTACAAAATTGGCACGGACCTGCTGTAAGATTAATATTACCTTAGCTACTACGACCTAACTCACTATTATTGTAGGTATAGAGACATCTAACAAAGACTTCAGAAATGTAAAAGTTCGATTGTCGCTGAAGGCCCGATCCTTTTGAAGATGGAATAGTAAATAGCGTTTACCGACTCACATTTTTTATGGACATAATATTACTAAGTTCAATAGTTTAAATGCATATTATGTGAAAGCTCTTTTAGATCATAAACGAACTATAATGTGAGCTAAAATATTTTCAAAATATGTACTTTTACCTTAATATAATATTAATTCGAATTGATAACTGATGTAAATGATATTATGATTTATTTATTTCACGTAGGACGATTTGTGTCACTTATGATACGTCAAGACTCTACCACCGGTCGGTAATTTTTCCAGTAAAATCTATATCTAGGTATACTTAATATTATAAATTATTTATTATTATAAAATTTATTATAAATATTATAAATTAATATTATGAATTACTTAATATTTATTTATTATTTATTTAACATTATAAATGCGAAAGTTTGGATGAAGTTTGTTACTCAATCACGCCAGAACGGCTGAACGGATCTGGATGAAATTTAGCAAAAAGATAGATTATAGTCTGAAATAACACACAGGCTACTTTTTATCCCGGAAAATTAAGGAGTTCCCGCGGGAACCAAAAAACCTCAATCCACGCCGACAAAGTCGCGGGCATCCAGCTAGTATGATTAAAATATTTCTGGCAGGTAGACTCGATTCTAAGTCAATGAGTTCATCCCTATTCGTTTTGTAATAAAGATAAATTATCCCACCTTCTTATTCATCAAATTAATAAATAATAAGTGATCAAAGAAAATCTTTGGTAGGTACAGTGGAACAGCTGTGACCACTACAGCCCATTGACGTCCCACTGCTGGGCACAGGCCTCCACTCTCATAGGAGAGAGGGAATTAGAGCTTAGACCCACCACGCTGCTCCAATGCGGGTTGGCGGGCTTGCGGGCGGGGTTGAATTACAAATAAGGCTTTGATGGGTCAATCCATTCATGAATAGATTAATTAGAGCGAATCGCCATGGTACAACCAATAACCAAAAGTAGGAAACTGTAACTTTTTTTTTAAAATTACTAATTGAAAATTACAATTTTGCGAATTTCATGTAAGCGATTCGAATCTTGCTTTTTTTTTTTGGCTTTTTTCTGGATGAGTTACTCGAACATGTTTGTATGTGCTCAAAATATTTTAGTAAGTGAAAAAAAATAACATACATGTTCTCTATCTCTTCCAATAGGGTGAGAGGGCGTTAAACCGCGAAGGCGGTAATATCGCAAGGTAGCCACGATCCTCAAAGTTGAGGAAACGACGCGATAAGAAGAAGAAAAACTCTATCTCTTTCTATCTATACTAGAGGGAAAGAGGCAGAGTTTAACGCTTTTTTATCACGTACGATTTTTCCGGACCGGTCTCTGGGTTTTATCGTGCCAATTAAACTACGTTCTAATAATTGTTTCAATACAAGTTTATAATTATTGCACGACTTCGATGAAAGTTTTCAACGCTAAGGTGTCGAAGTAAATTGTGTCTGAAACTACGTCGTCTATGAAGCGTAGAATTTTCAAAGTGAAACTTCGATTCGTTGATGAAAACATTGTTTCTTTGTTTCAAGTTTCAACTTTCGATAAATAAAACGATTTTCAAAGCTATTATATTCTCACTACGACAAATACTATTGTTAATTATACGATAGTGGAAAAGTAATTAAAAACTGTAATTTTATTTTTTGTTTATCTATTAAGGCTACTTTACAATACACTAAACAAAAACATAAAATTGTATTGTTTATCTTTTATTATTCTGAAAAACGTGACGCTGAGCGACGTTTGAAGCTTAAGATAAACGTAGTCGTGCCTTGATAAAATAATTTGTTTTTGAATTAAACATATCTCTTATCTACCCGGTACCTAGATATTTTTTGTTAATGAAAATGACAATGAAATTATTTATTTCACGTAGGAAAACTTGTGCCACTTATCATAAGTCGTAAGAATCTACCAGTACGTATCTGTAGTACGTGATGTATACTACAAAAAGGTACTTTGGTAGGACGTACGTATAAACAATAATTAATGTTCCATGTTGGAACCTGTCAAAAACTATTACGAGTCATGGATTGGAATTTTATATACCAGTGAGGGATGATTGTAAATGATAAATGATTTATTTATTTCACGTAGGATAACTTGTGCCACTTACTGGTTCAGAAAGCTGATTCTACTGAGAAGAGCCGGCAAGAAACTTAGCCTAGCGGTTTACATGGCCGGCTTCCTATTCGGGTGGTCAAGAGTTCAATCCCCCCAGGTACGCACCCCCAATTAATAGGAGCTATGTGCGTTTTCAATATCACTTGCTATGACGGTGAAGGAAAATATCGTGAGGAAACCTGCATGCCAGAGAGTTTTTCACAATATTCTCAAAGGTGTGTGTGTGTGAAAACTGCTAACCTGAATCAGCCAGTGTGGTGAGCTATGGCCAAACGCTGCTCATTCTGAGAAGGGACTCGTACTTAGAAGCGAGCCGGCAATGGGTTGAAGTTTTTTTTACGCCACTTCAAGTTAGCCCTTGACTGCTATCTCACCTGATGGTAAGTGATGATGATGAAGGGATGATTGACTTTAGACCGTATCGGTTACCAACCTGTCCGTGCGCCATAAGTTTACGCCTGTAGTGGTCCAAAGCCTAAAAAATCTTTGTAACATCAGCGGTTACAAAAGCGACCACAGTTTTAAGATTTAGATATTGGTTAGTTTAATATTATGTGGGTAGGTATATATCCAATCTATATCCATACTAATATTATCAAAAGTGCATGCTGTCTGTCTGTCTGCTACGCATGCAAGACCTATCTGTTTAACGAATCTATTCTTACGAAGTTTGGTACAGACATGGGTTGCGGAGCATGGTAGTAGGGAGTTGGACAATGGACATAGGCTTTCAGATTCAGATTAATTTATTTGCATTTAACATACACAATCATGATCAATAATTGACGTGTTACCCCGTTCTTTCTTTCTTTCTTGTTGATGCGGCTTTGCAGGGCTCTGTGTCGAGACCCGGTATCACTTTGACCGTTGCCGATCTATTGTGATCGCCACTATCTAAAGTTCCCGATCAATACTACTTGCTGCTAGGAACAGCAGCAACTTCTTGGCCGGGATATTCTTTGCCTCCTCTGGTTCCACTAGGTGCTTCCCAAGGAGGAGGCTCCGTTTATGCATTAGAGCGGGGCAGTTGCAGATAATGTGCAAAGGCGTTTCTACAGCCTCACGGCAGAGCCTGCACACATCTGTGTCACAGAGCCTAAGGTTGAACATATGTCTGTTCAGCCCACAGTGCCCCGTCAGTGCCCGCGCTAATATGCATAAGTTTTTCCTACTACGCGCCAGTGCCGCTGAGGCAGCCTTCTTGTGAAGGATTTTACTAGCGCTTTAGAGTGATTCATTCCTGGTAGTGATCGCCAGCGAATCAATGTATCGTAATAGCAATAGGTCAACAGGGTAAGGTTGGCTAGGCTCCTAGGTATGCCGCACACAGGCTCCGGTCCAGTTTGCCGCTCCCTAGCTCCTAGCCTTGCGAGTTCGTCGGCCTTTTCATTGCCGTCAATACCCGCGTGCCCTGGGACCCAACGGAGGATCACCTTATTTCCGTTGGCTAAGGTGTTCAATAATTGCCAGCAGTTTTCAACCAGCCTCGAGTTGAAGACCACCGAGGACAAGGCTGAAAGAGCTGCTTGGCTATCCGAATGGATATAAATTGTTTTATTGACGGTGTTGCTTTGCAGAAGGGTTTCCACACATACAATTATGGCATACACCTCCGCCTGGAATATAGAGGCATAGTTCCCAAGGTTCCGATGTAGTCGCACCTTGGGGCGCTCTCCATAAACTCCACAGCCCACGTCATTGCCTGACTTGGATCCATCGGTAAACCACTTTTGGCTGCCCGGTCTCCAAGTCATTTGGTTTTTCAACCATTTATCCCTTTCGGGAATTTCCACGGAGTAGTACCTCTGGAAGTGATATTTTGGGATCATGCTGTCTGACGGCATCCCCAAAATAGGTATCTCACGCACTGAGTCAAGGAGAGATCTCATTGCCTGTGATAGCCAGTTAACCTCTCTCCGGCTGACGATCCTGTACATGCTGACCTTCGCCTCCTTTTCCAGATAAATGTGAAGGGGCGGCAGGTTCAGTAAAGCGTCCAGGGCAGCTCCTGGAGAGGTGCTCATGGCTCCTGTAATAAGCAGACCAGCAGTTCTTTGAATGCTGCTTAGCTTGCTTTGTGTAGTCTTCTGAGTCGTTTTTCTACTCCAGACCACGGAGGCGTACGATAATGTCGGCCTCACAATGGCGGTGTAGAGCCAGAGGGCTATTTTGGGTTTGATTCCCCATCTAGCCCCCGCTAGCCGACTGCAGATACCAAGGGCTTGTTTTGCCTTACTGGTAATACCTTTCACATGAGGGTTCCATGTAAGTTTTTGGTCCAGGGTTACCCCTAGATACCTTACCTCAGATGAGAAGGGTATTTCTTTACCATTCAACCGGGGCGGCACAAGCTTGTCAAGTTTGCGTCTTTTGGTGAATGGAATCAACACGGTCTTATCCGCATTAACATTCAGCTCGTTTTCATTGCACCATTTTTCAATGGTGCAGAGTGCCTTCTGCATAAGGTACGAGATGGTGCCTTGGCAGCCACCTCTCACAGTGACTACCAGGTCATCAGCGTAGCCCTGGGCGTCAAAGTGAAGGTCAGCTAGCCTATACAGCAGTTCATCGACTGCGAGGGTCCACAAGAGGGGCGAAAGAACTCCTCCCTGAGGACAGCCTCTGGTCGTTAGCACTTCTGACGAGGAGTCGTTTAGCTCAATTTTGGCTATTCGGTTAGAGAGCATCGCCTCTACCCATCTTATAGTGGTAGGGTCCGCCATTTTCCTGGCTAGGCCTTCCACTATTGTGCGGATGGGGGTATTATCGAAGGCGCCCTCAATGTCAAGGAATGCCGAGAGGGCAATTTCCTTATCTTCCAGTGCCTTTTCAACCTTATCTACCAGGTTTAGCAGGGCGGTTTCCGTAGAACGACCTCTGCAGTAGGCGTGCTGGGTGCTGTGGATGGGTCTCTGAATGAGAAGCACATCCCTGATATACCTATCCAGCACTTTTTCCATTGTCTTTAGCAAGAACGAGGAAAGGCTGATGGGTCTGAAGGCTTTTGGCAGAGCATAATCCTTCTTCCCTGCTTTAGGTATAAATATGACTTTTACTTTAGTCCAAAGTTCTGGAATGTATCCCCAGGCATAGCTCGCCCTGAAGATTTTCACCAGATGCGGAATTAACAGCGCTGCGCCTTTCTGCAATAGAAGAGGCCCAACTCCGTCAACTCCACACGCCTTATTTTGCTTGAAGGAGCTTATTGCCCAGCTCACTGTCCCGGGTCTAAAGATTATGGCGGCTCTCCTCCAGTCCTCTGAATGAGGTTTACGAGGTGTGCACACCGGGGTTTCGTTCGCGTCGCAAACGACCCCACCGGGAAAGTGAGTTAGCGCTAACAGCTCCAACGTTTCCCTCTCATTAGCTGTAGAGGAACCATCTGGCCTTTTGAGAAGCCCGAGTTGGTTAGGTTTGGCTTTTGCGAGAACCTTGTGGAGTCTCGCACTTTGAGGAAGGTTATTTATTTCCTCGCAGAACCTCCTCCACGATGCCCTTTTAGCCTTCCTAATTTCTTTGCTGTATTCAGTAAGGGCCCTCCTATACTCTTCCCATTCTTTGGTCTTTTTGGCCCTATTGAATAGTTTCCGTGTCTTGTCTCTCAAGCGTTTAAGCTTAGAGCTCCACCACGGTACTCTGTGCTTCGAAGTCCTGGTCTTGGGGGCGCAGCTCTCTTCAAAGGCTTGCACCGTGCCGCCTGATAGAGCCTCCACCGCCAAGTCCAGGCTTACTGGCGTCCTTATACTTTTTGGGATTTGCTCCAAGTTTCTCTCCAGGTTACATTGGAAATCCCCCCAAGAGGTGCACTTAGGATCCCTAAAAGTGACTGTTTCGCTGATCGAAGTGGTTGTCAGATTGAAGCAGATGTGCCTGTGATCCGACATTGAGCTTTCGCTACTTACCCGCCAGCTCTCGATATATCTTGCCAGTTTGGTAGTGGCGAAAGTGATGTCCAGAACTTCTTGTCTTGCACTCGTCACGAAGGTCGGAGTACAGCCTTTGTTCAGTATTTGGAGGCAGTTTGCTAGGAGGAAGTCATAAAGGTACTCACCTCTTTCATTGACGTCGCTGCTGCCCCAAGCATCATGGTGGGCGTTTGCGTCGCAACCCACCAGCAGTTCCGCGTTGTGTCTCCGGGCGAAGTCGACCACTGAATAGAGGTCCACAGCGGGATTCTTAACGTCGCCAGGCAGGTAGGCCGAGCATACAAGTATCCTCGACCCGTCCCACCCTTTGAGGTTAATAAATGCCGTCACCAGGTCGTCTGTGCAGAGCTCTGGAACAGGCAAAAAATTAATATGCTTGTCAAAGACAATACAGGCTCTGGGTCTGATGCTACCGGTGTGATATAGTAACTTACCCCCGGCGTTCAGGCCCCGAATGGTTGAGTTAGACACCCAAGGCTCTTGTATTAGGGCGAGGTTACTTTTTCCTTCAACAAGGCAGCACTCCACCACCGCGGCTGCAGCTGCCGCATGGTGGAGGTTAGCTTGGAGGAACCTCACCGAAGTGCCCTGGGTAGCCATTACTTCGCCCTTTTGGCGAAGGACTGGGGCGAAGGCTTGCCCATCGCCGGCCTAGGCGCTGAGCTAGACGCTAAGCTACCTTGGGCGGGGTGGGACTCCTTCGCTTGCCGGCCCTTTTTCTTTTTCCCGCGAGGTCTTTGGCCCCGCGTGGCGTGCGCCTGACCAGACGAACCATGCCCACGCCCGCTGGGTCCGGGTATGCCGGCACGGCTGGTGGAAGAACCTCCAGCCTGCCTGCTTCCCGTACCAGCAGGCGTTCTCCCCGGTCCAGCAGGTCGAGGGGCAGAGGAGCTCGTCGATGGACGAGCGTCTCCGCCACCAAGACCGCCCGGGCCCGGGGCGTTGGGCCTGGTGCCGGTGCTGGCACTCGCCTCTGCGCCACCAGCCGTCGGAGGGTTTGATTCCCCTTTCAGCTTAAGGTACAGGTTGCGGAAGCCAATGCTCACTTGGAAATTGTTCGCCCGGAGGGTCTCCACGGAAGGCTCGTCCAGAGAGAACGTGACATAGCTGCCATTCCCCTCCTCCTTCACGTGGAGAACCTTCCAGAACTCTGGGTTGAGACCGGGGTTCTGATACCAGATCATGTTCAGGACCCGAGGGATGGAAGCCGCCTCCACTGGCGGGATGAAGGTCACCGCTGTCCATGGCTTCGGCAGTTCACTCTCCAGCATAATGGAGAGCTTCGCCTCAGGCCACGGTTTCAGCCTTGGGACCTCCCTTTTCAGCCAGTCCTGTCCTGCCTGATTTTTACAGGTGATCAGTATCCACCCGGCCTTCTTTGTCAATCCTAGATATGCTGGGCCGCTCCCTTTGTTGTCTGTGCAACTCCGTTTGCTGTCCATTATGTCCAGGAAGGCGTGATGGAGTATGTCCATTTGTTCCGTCGTCATGGGTTCCGCGTTGCGGATACCCACCCGAGCGGCACCCACGACATCTCTGAAGCTGGGAGGCGGATTTGTGTGTCCTCCAGGCGTCGTTGACGTTTTGGGTGTTTTGGCCGGATTCCCCCTGGGAGACACTTCCTCTGAGCGTTCACGCTTCCGCGTTTCACTCGGAGGTATGGGTCTCTCCGTGGAGGTTTGCGACCTCGGTTGGCGACATAGAGCCTTGGCCTCCTTCACGTCCAGGCCAGCAGCCACCATGCGCCACATGCGCTTACGCGCTGCACCACAGAGCTTTTTAGCTTTGGGTGGTTGATTCCCACTCGAAGAGGAAGATCCCAGGGGCGTGACGGAGGTAAGGTCGCCTCCGCCTTCCACAAGTTCACATTCCATATCGTGTGAGCTGGTTCCAGGTACCTCAGAGTCCTGTGAAGGCCTCTGCAACCTGGGAGAGGTTCCAGGTACAACAGAGTCCACTTCTGGTCTCTGCTCTCCTGGAGAGGGTCCACGCGAGGTGGAGGAGAGTTGTTGGCTTAAATCGTTATCCATGCAAGTCCCACGAGTAGCAAGGGAAATAAACGGTCACGGACGGCAGAGCCCCGCTTGCCGCCCGAAGGGCAAAAATACATCCTCGAGGCGCCCTGGTATCGAGGAGACACCGTTGGCGACTGGGCACCCCCCCAGCCATGCATCCATCGGCACGGTACGTGTTACACCTTGGATTGGGTGGGGAAACTCGTGGTAACACTTCCCCAAGGTGTTACCCGCAGACTTTTGGAGGGTATTTGATTCCTCCCGGCTCCTGCTAGCCGACGCAAGCAAGCTTACGTTGTTGGGATAGTGTCCACCGCCCATTGTTCGGTGTTGAGGTGTCACTGTATGTTACGTGTTATATGTGCCTGTCTGTATGAATGGTTGTGTATGGTGTAAGTGTAAAGAAGTGTCTGTGCAGTGTGCGGGTTGGGAGGGGCTCTCGTAGTACTTTCCCAAGGTACTACTGCCACTACTGTTTTGAGGGGATTTAGTCCCTCAGGGCTTGTGGGAACCCAGGTACAGGATAATTTACCGCCGCCTGTTGTTCGGCGTTGTCACCCGTTTCGCACCAACCAGGGGGCACGTGTAGGGCAGGCCTAATAGAATTAGGTGGTAACTCCTACGGACGCGGGCGACGGCCACCCCCCACGGTTACCCCGTTAGGGCATTATGCTATTTGCGTGACAGGTTACAGTCTCCTTTTTATCCAGTAAAAATCAAAGAGTTCCCACGGAATTTTTCAAAAACCTGAATCCACGTGGACAAAGTCGCGGGCATCATCTATTTAAAAAATAAAATAGAAATTTAACAAGATGGTTTGATTTCAGCAGATAATGGTTCAATTACACAAATACACAATCAATCGGGAAGTGTGCTCTGGAATTTGTTGGTCCGCAATAAAAGCTGTTTAATCAGTATAAAATTGTTCTCGAACCGTCATAAGGATTTTTACAAATGGCTGAATTCGTTTCAAATGATTACAAAGCCTGCAAAAGATTTTGCCTGCTTTACCAATATTTTAAAAAGAAAACATCAGCAGTTTTTCGTATAAATATACTAAAATCTTTCTTGTGCATATAATATCTGTTTATTTATTCCGAGGCCAATACTGAGTAAAGGATTATTATTACGTCCACGGCTTCAAAAATCCCGTGGGAGGTCTTTGATTTTCCGTAATAACAAGAAGCCTATACATAATATACTCGTATGTCCGAGATGCAAGCTTTGTGAAGTTAATCAATCAACAATGCAGAGAATGCAGGTGGCTATAAAACTCCGGTTTCATTCTCTTCATGCTTGAAGGATTAATGAAATCCAAACAACTGAAGAACTGAGTGTTAATTCCACTTTTGACATTTCAAAATATTATATTATTATCTACGAGTAGAATAATTAAAATGTAACTTTAATATATTTTGAAGTCGAGAAGAGAAACTTAAATTATTTATAGAAATAAATTTAATTTGCTATCTTATTAGTATGGAATAATAATAGATAGATACAGCTCTTAAAACAGAAACAATGAACAAAACGGTGAAAAGATTAATATTGTTTCTTGTTCAAAGGAATTAATTTCTTGCGATTTTAAGGAAATTAATGATTAGAAAATATCAAGCTGTGCTCTTGATTAAAGTCTGGTAATAGTGCAGTAGGTAATAGGTAGCTAGCTATAAAGCAAGTTCATAATAATTATACGGTGCGCAGATCGACGCAATCGTTCTATAGAATAGAAATCCAACCTTAGATTCTGTTTGGCAAATTGTAAATTGATATTGGTGTATAGTTAGGTATCTATGTATTGAATTATATCGATACATAATTTAAATGGAAAACTCAAATGGAAAACCTGCGTACAATTTTTTAGGGATTTTTGACGTAAGTACCTACGTACCTGTTAAGTAAGTAGCTATAAGTTACATAATTTGCTAGAGGTAATAAATAGCAAATATACGCAAAACTCTTTCTTACTATATTTCAGTCCATGAATAAGCGAAATTTCGTATTTCAGAGGGCAAAATTGGAACTAACGTAACCGGCGGACCGCGGACGTGCAAGGATCAAAGTTTTTTCATAAGTGGTCCGTAAATAGAAATATAGGCAGAAAAACTTAATATGTAGGTCTCACCCGAACATGTGCCAACAGCAGACTTATCGATCAAATAACAAAGTTTTCTTTAACAAAGGTGGCTCTAAACAAAGGAATTAAACAATAGTGAAGAGTCTTTTGTGTGAGATATATAATATTATATATTTTGATAAAAGAGATTTTACAGTATATGATACAAGGACAACACTGTCAAGCACGACGAAACAATAGCAGTTTCTACGTAAAGCTTTGGTATTACTATATACGATAAGTGCTTTCAAATATAATATGTAAATAATTGAAATTTTTAGTATATTTCACTTATCTACTTTATTTACTAGTTTTAAGGGTAATTATTTCATTTTAATGGAGACTAAAACGTTTGATATAGAGTAACTAACTAAAGACTACCTCCACATCCGGACCTATAATGATTTCAAATACGTCGTTACGGCAGTCGTTATCATCTGCATCGTCCTCGTCGTGGCCGCCTTCATCGCCGTCGTCGTCAACGTCGTCGTCGTCAAACTGTAGATGTCCACTGCTGGATATAGGTCTCTCGTCGGGACTTCCTCACGCCGCGGTCTTCAGCCGCCAGTGCTACTACTACGAGTATTACCTATTCTGTGATGCTACGCTTTTCAGTGCGAGGTCGCCACTCCAGTACCTTGTGTTCTGCAGGGAAAGACGTACAAATAAAAACAAGTAAAAACACCTAATATTTTATTGTCTCTTGCATTGTGTGTTATTTTTTAAAAGCAAGTAAGTACAAAGTTAATTGTTCAGGCTGTAGCCTGTAAGTAACAAGAAACTAGATGAAGCATCGGTTTTTTGTACTGTAGAAAAATACGCTCGATCTTGAAAGCTCTTAACATCGCTTCAAACATCAGATAGACGAAATGTAGCTATTAATTTGTGTTTTTACTTACGGATTCCATCAGACAGGTATAAATGTGTATTTTTGTGGCTATGTTAGCGGGGATCCACTACGTCTTTCTTACGGACTAATTTACCATACTTAATAGACTTTTTGCGGTAAATGCCAAACGTAAACGTATAAGTACGCCCAATTTACGTACGTTATGCGAGGCATGATTAGACTTTAGCCAAATTATCCATACCAGTATTACAAATGCGAAAGTATGTCTGTTTGTCTACTACGTTACGGCCCATCTGCCGAAATTTCGTACAGAGTTAGATCCCAGGGGGTCTACTCTCTTTCTCTAAAACGAAACTTCGCAAACAAACGAACGAAATTTCGTTAACTCCTCTCCTACATAATATTATCTCTATGCTCCTCTCTATTTCGTTTTCGTACACGCAGACGAAGTACGGATCCATAGAAAATTTTCGTGACCGATTGGATTGAACGATTTTGTGTGGGTCTAATAACCGACTAATTACGTTCGTTTGCGAAGTTTCGTTTGAGAGAAAGAGAGTAGACCCCCAGGACGGAATTAGCTCCCGAAAATCAGAGGGTTCCAAAGAGTTTAATTTACGTTGCTTTAGATGCTAGAGAAAAGACATTCATTCTCTAGAATGGTTTTCCCATATTTCGAAATGAAGTTGATGCTCAAAATCGGTGACACGTATCGGTAATCGGTGCCAGTGTATTAAATACAGACATCATAGTTTAGTTCACTTGTGTGGTTTTAGAATATCATTAGTGCTACTTTAACGATGCGACAATGCAGTGCCACGCCAGAGCAATTCATTATTCTTCGATCAAGAGGCACCTACGCCAGCCGTGCGGTCGTGCAAAGCGGACGCAATATTACTAAAACCACTTCTATAGACATTACGGTTTTAAACTCCGCTCTCTAGAAAACCATGCTGTTTTGTTTTTATCAAGTAGGTTTCAGATTCAGCTTACCTAACGCTGTATTGCAACCGCTATGTGGCAGCACCGCTTTCCTTGGAAACCCTCTAAGTTATTTAAACTTTAATCATGCCTCGTTCTTGGGCGGTGTTAAATTTGTTGCTTAAATGAATGTTTATTTTCGAGCTTGTATACTGTTTAGATCCTAATTAATTGCCGCTACAGTGTCACCGAGTGCCGAAACTCTATGTACCGTGAGGATGAGCTCTAGCTCGATGAGACCAGAGGCAATGGGGCTGATTCTGTATAACACAATCTCTAAACTAAACTAAAATGGCAGCTTTAAATGTAGTTCTGTCCCTTTCCGTAGGGAGTATTATGAAAGGGTTAGCAATATTTGTAATGCTCTAATTTTAGTTTAGTTAAGAGATTGTGCACTACAGCATCAGCCCCATTGTCCTCTTAAGGACACCTCCTATGAGGGCTTAAAAGCGGTTCAGGATGACATTGGGGCATACCCCAATGTCATCCTGAGCCACGGTTAAACAAACCCATAGGTTTGTTTGACCGTACGTTCTCGAGGCCGTAGCAAACAGCCACGTCCGTGACGTAAGAAAGCGGGGAGCTCATCTTTGCTAGCGAACACTCTGTGCTGAGGTTGTTGATGTGTGGACTATATTATAATATTGTTTCTTAGATAATTTCACTAGGATTATCTCTTATGCACATAAATATATCCCGTTAAAAAAAATAAAACGCACGCATTTCCATGTAAAACACGATGCGATACTAGACGTCAATTCAATAAAAGTAGCATTAAAATGCACATAATAAAACAAGCATAATTAGACTGATAAATCCCAAAAACCATAAAGCACTTGACGACATATACATCCGAGAATTATGGTGCCATTAAGGTAAAATTGGATTTCAGCCAGATACACTTATCACGCACGGAAATCGGATTTTAAATAATAACTTCTGCATAACATTACACATTACGTACATATTGAACTAAAAGTGCACGTTCTGACTGGTTTATATCGTAAAGATGTAAATATAAATAATTTTTCTACGGCATTGGATAACTCCAATAATTGGATTGTAATAGCTTTCGAACTCTTATTGGGTTATCTACAACGACCTCAATTTACATAGGCGGGCCCTGTCAAACAAAGAATGTGGGAGTATTTTACTAACGCCATCCAGTCTGAAAAGCGGGACAGCGCTATGGCTGGGACAAGGACAGGCTTATACAGGTGTGGAGCGCGCTCCACAGGTTGGATGCCTAATTTTTTTCTATGAAAGGGCCCATCTAGTACCTACATATTATATATCGATATAAAATTCAAAGTCCTGACTGACTGACTTATATATCAACGCACAGCCTAAACTGCTGGGGTTAGAAACTTGAAATTTTGACAGTAGGTTCCTTTTGTGACGTAGGCGCTCACTAAGAAAGGATTTCTCAAAATTCCACCCCTACGGGGGTGAAATAAGGGGTTAAAGTTTGTATGAAAGTCCGTCATTTTTCAAGTTATATCCATGAAACTTGGTAAATGGGCTACTAGTTAAAAATAAAGAAACACGTGTTTCACAGTTTTTCAAAATTCCACCCCCAAAGGGGTAAAATAGGGGTTTAAAGTTTATATGAAAGTCCTTCATTTGTCAAGCTAAAGCCATGAAACTTGGTATATGAGCTGCGGGTTAAAAATGAAGAAATACGTGTTTCACAGTTTTTGAAAATTCGACCCCCAAAGGGGTGAAATAGGGGATGAAAATTGGTATTAAAGTCTTTCATTTCACAAGTTATAGCCCTGAAACTTGGTATTTGGGCTTCCGATTTAAAATTATGAAATACGTATTCCACAGTTTGGAATTTCTATCCCCAAGGACGTTAAATAGAGAGTTTGTCCTTCAATCTCGCCGCAACAGAGCAACGGATCGATGTGATTTTTTGCATGGGTAGGTATAGGTGAGGATCTGGAGAGTGACATAGGCTTCTTTTTATCCCGGAAATGAAGAAGTGCCTGTGGGAATTAAAAAACTTATGCCACGCGAACGAAGTCGCGGGCGTCCTCTAGTATTATATATCGATGGTTATCTAGCTCAATTACTAAATGCTACCACAGATGCTACTTAACGGCGGTTATGAGATACTTCTCTTCGGAAAACCGTGCAATCCGAGCGGCATCTAACATCTCATCTCATCGGCAGAAACACAAAACATCTGAGTTGTATAGAGAACACGTTTTGTCCTATCACGGTAGTTTGTGCAGCTCCATAAACATACAAACTTCTTGTCCCCATAGAGGAAGATATTACTTACTGCCAAGCGAAAAAGCGTTTAGCGGTACAATTCCGTGCTTATTTTCAGTATGTTTTATTATATTCTGCATGGAAAGAAAAACAAAACCTCTTTGTTAATAAGAATGCTCTTGCAGCTCTCCTTATATTAAAATTAATATCTTATGTAACAAAAGTCTATTTAAAGCGTAATAAATGGGATTAGACGCTTCACTGCCAGCTTATGTCTCAGTTTTATGAAAATCCTCGTTAGGACGCTTCTCGTAACCTTCAGTTAGTTTGTAAAAATCTGACTTGTAATTAAATAAAGTGTAGATAGCTTGTTCCTATCTGCTATCCAGATTGCCTGTCTGTTTCCTATTCACGGGCCACGGCCCATCTTTTCAACAGATTTTGACAAAATTTGGTACAGAGATACAGAGAATCTACTCCTTAAGTACTTACCTATTTCTTTATTTCAAAATCGTAAATCAAATATGGATTTTAGCTGACTTAGGTTAGCTCAATTCGGGCGTAGAATCCATATCCATACTAATATCCATACTAATATTATAAATGCGAAAGTGTGTCTGTCTGTCTGTCTGTCTGTCTGTCTGCTAAGTTTTGTCAATTCCCGCGGGAACTCTTTAATTTTCCGGGATAAAAAGTAGCCTATGTGCTATTCCTGACTATAATCTATCTCTGTGCCAAATTTCATCCAGATCCGTTCAGCCGTTCTGGCGTGATTGAGTAACGAACATACATCCATCCATCCATCCATACATCCATCCATCCATCGAAACTTTAGCATTTACAATATTAGTATAGATTTTATAATTTGCACAAACAGATACAAAAATTATGTTTCTCGCCAAACTACACACGTAGTTTGTTGGCTCCCAAGGTTGTCGCGCGAGCATCCAGTGTGAGCCCCCAAACAAAACATTTGTAATCAGTATATTTTATTTTGGGTGCAGGCAAATAATTATAATCAAAGCAGCCTTGTTATCTTGGACTCCGCTATACCTACTATAGTATCGAAGAGAAAAATCTCTTGGGACTTGCACTGATTGTTCCTGGCCACCCTTTGCCACGTCTTGTAAAATATATACTGTGATTTAAATAGAAACTGCAGAAACTTATAACTGAAGATACTTCTGTCAGTATTTAACTTTACATTTCACGGTTGGCTTATTTTCAATTGGGGTAGGAGCACCAAATATGTACGATAAGCGACACTTATCTTTAGTAAAATTTTCATTATAATAAGTATATTTTATATCGATAGTGAGTTTTAGCACTATTTATATTGTATTTAGTAATATTGTTGTTGACTATTTTTGTCTTTTTACACGCCACGGGCTTATTAATAAAAATGCAGTTCATTAAATTTTTTTAAATAATATACATGAACCATTAATCATTCGCCGAAAAAATATCGTCTTACAATTAATATTATTATGCCCACGACTAACCTATATATATGACTGACACGACTATTTGACTATAAGCTACTTTTTATACCGGAAAATTAAGGAGTTCCGGATATTAAAAATAAAACCGGCCAAGTGCGACTCGCGCACCGAGGGTTCCGTACAATCCTGTAGTAAGTTTTACGATTAATGAATTATATGAACAGCAAAACTAACTTTGTTTGTAGAAGTTTATTGTTAATATCAAAAAAACTATGCTAGTTATAGCGTTGGTTTTATTTTTCCTGTAAAATATACATAAGCTTCTATTGACCATAATTATTTCAGATTTTTCAATTGGTAAACTTCGGAGATAAGGGGGGGGGAACGGTATTTTTTTTCGACATTTTGCCCGATAAATCAAAAACTATTATGCATAAAAATAAATAAAAATCTGTTTTAGAATGTAGAAGTATATCCCTTTCATATGATATCCCACTCAGTATATTGGTTTTATTTTTCCTGTAAAATATACATAAGCTTCTATTGACCATAATTATTTCAGATTTTTCAATTGGTAAACTTCGGAGATAAGGGGGGGGGAACGGTATTTTTTTTCGACATTTTGCCCGATAAATCAAAAACTATTATGCATAAAAATAAATAAAAATCTGTTTTAGAATGTAGAAGTATATCCCTTTCATATGATATCCCACTCAGTATAGTTATCATACTTTGAAATTTCAACCCCCGATTTTCCCCCTTTTTTAATTAAACTAAAAATAATTTTCGATTTTTTTTTATTTTAATGATGTGAGGCCACTATTATACACAACTATTCCAAATTTCATGTCGATAGCTTTAATAGTTACTGAAATAATCGACTGTGACGGACGGATGGACGGACGGAGAAAGTCGCACCATAAGGGTTCCATTTTTACCATTTTGGTACGCACTGAGAAAAAAGACCTTCCGAAATACGAAAGGTATTACCGTCCCTTTTGACTCAGTAGGAAATTTACCTTTCAACTTGGAAGGATATTATTACCGTCCAAAATTTCCTTCCAAACAATGTCTGCCTTCTATTTTGGTGGGTAATACGTACCTTCCAAATTTCGGTCGGAAATTCCTACTGAGTCAAAAGGGAAGGTAATTTTTGGAAGGAAAATATAAATAACCTTCCAAATCTAGAAGGTAAAGACATAATATTACCTACCTAAGGCGAAGGAAAACGGGCTTTTGCATGCTCATTGCGGTGGGTATTTTAGCATTATCCTTCCAATTTAGAAGTATTTTACCTTCTGCGAATCTCAGTAATCCCCCCCAATCTAGTAAGTAAATACCGAAGGTAATCGGATATAATAGGAAGGTAATTTCAAAATTTTCCTTATAGAGATTATAGATTACGGTCTACGAGGTAACAGATAAATTATAGGCTTTCAAAACGCCCTGTCCCAGCAAGGGTGGAAGCAGGGGTCCGTATACCACCTATGATTTGTGCTCTGCTATGCGCTTTCAATGAATGTCCCAACTAGGTGGAAGCACCATTTGCCACGATGCAGGTACCGATACAAGCGGACTTGACGATATAATATGTGTTTGACCGGCGCCAACCTATACCGCGAGCCAATATACGCGTAGCGACATCTAGTGGTCGGGTCGGGTACTACATTCGGTGTTACAATTTCTATTTAATAAAACTTATTCGTTTTCCTTCCGATACCGAAATATTCCAATTTGTTTAGAGAGATAGTGGGGCTGATTCTGTATAACACAATCTCTAAACTAAACTAAAATGGCAGCTTTAAATCTAGTTCTGTCCCTTTCCGTAGGGAGTATTATGAAGGGGTTAGCAATATTTGTAATGCTCTAATTTTAGTTTAGTTTAGAGATTGTGCACTACAGAATCAGCCCCAGTGTCATCTAATTTAGAAAGATGTTCCTTGCGTTATTTTCTCCAAATGTGATCCATCTAATTTCCTTATAATCCTTTCGGTTTTGATGGAATAGTAATGTCATTTCATTTCCTACTAAAAAAGAGGGTAAATATCCTTCAATTTCGGAGGGTAAATATGCGTTTTCCTTCCGACACTGTTCCTACCGAAAAATTATAATTGATTTAGAAGGATATTATCATCTTATTTAGAAGTATATTCCTTGTGTTATTCCCTCCAAATGTGATCCATCTAATTTGGATGGTAGTTCCTTCCAGCGAGCCTTTCTAATCCTTTCTTTTTTGATGGAATAGTAATGTCAATTTATTTCCCACTAGTTAAGAGGGTAAATATCTTTCAATATCAGAAGGTTAGCTGCGTTTTCCTTCCGACAACTTTGGATTTAAATTCAGAAGGACATTAACATCTAATTTGGAAGGATAAATTTGGGAGGAACTATTATAATGCATCCTTATTTAGTAGGAATATTTAGCTGGAAGGAAATTCCTTCTTGGTTAATTCCTTCCAACAAATTTCCTTCCTTTATGTTCTTCCGTATTAGACGGATAAAATTCATTACCTTCTAAATATCGGTAGGAATTTGGCAGTTCCCCGATTCAGAAGGTAATCGGTGGAAGGAAAAGACCCAATTTTGGAAGGAATCGGTTTAAGAAGGAAAAAATCGGAAGGTAAACAAGGAAATTTTTCTCACTGCGGAACCCTAAAAACGAACGAAGTCTCTGGCATCATCTAGTAATACAATAAATATTTCGGACTTTGACTTTAAAATAAACTGAGTTGAATTCTATTTATTATGAAATTTTCATATCTTATTTTAATAAATAATTAATTAGATGTAATAACATGAACTATGTATTTAGGCATATTATTCCAGTATTAAAATAATAACGGTATTTAACCACCTGACAGTAAATTAATATTGCTCCAGGATACCTTACAATTTATTCAGACAACAATACTCAGGGGGTATTTAGAGGAAGGTGTGTTTTTATTACGAGAATAATTGCTGTTCTTAAGTTTCTTGTTGCTAAATGAAATGTTTTGCTGTTTACGAAATCCTACGAATATATTTCGTAAATTTTGTTTAGCAGGAGAATGTACTCAAGAGGAAAAAGGAACCCATAAAGGATCACTTCGTTGTTCGATTGTCTTTCTGTCTGTCAACACCCTTTTTCTCGGGAACGCGTAGAGGTGTCAATTTAAAATTGAAATGAAATGAAAATGAAAAACATAACCACATAAATCCATACTAATCCATACTATAATATTATAAATGCGAAAGTGTGTCTGTCTGTATGTCCGTCTGTCTGTCTGTCTGTATGTCTGCTACGCTTTCACGGCCCACCTGTTCAACCGATTTTGATGAAATTTGGTACAGGGATAGTTTGTATCCCGGGGAAGGACATAGGCTACTTTTCATTCCGGAAAACTAAGGAGTTCCCGTGGGAATTAAAAAACTTAAACCACGCGGACGAAGTCGCAGGCATCATCTAGTATCAAATACTTAAGGTCTACGGTCTCTTGAAGCTGTAAAAAAATCAAGCTTCTAAGTCAACGCAATCAAAAGATACGGCTATTTATGCCGCTTAAGTTGCGTATTTCGACACCGCCAGTAAATCAAATCCCATAGGGTTACTTCCCGTTGACCTAGAATCATGAAAGGGGTTGTTTCATCTTGGGCCAGGTACTTGTACAGTATTCCAAAAAATAGTATAAAATCATAGAAAACAAAATAAAATATGCTTTTTGGCAGTTTTACAGTGATTAAGATGTACAAAAATAAAATGTTTAATTAGGTACATTTGTAGAATAGCAACTCTCGCAGCGCATCCATCCATCAATCTGACTGCTGTTGGATATTTTAAGGTTAATTCACATTTCCCAGGTAATTTTATGTCAAATGTCATCATGACACGTGTAATATGTATGTCAATGTCAAAATGGACGCATGTTGTTGCGCTTTTATTTTGCAAAATAATTTCGCATTGTACCTCGTAAATTTAACTTTTTAGTAAGAAATAAAGAAAAAAATGTTACTATTTTATGACCCCGAACATTTTGAAATACCGTACAAATACCTGGCCCAGGCTCCATATAAATTTGAAACAACCCCTTTGGCAAGAAGCAAGGTCTTTCAGCACAAGTATAGGAAAAAATCAGAAAATCGTTAATTAGGGATCCGTACTCATAGGGTGTCGAATTGTTTGTCAGGCTCTACCAGTTTAGAAAATTAATAGTTTAGTATATAAGCCAGTTATTTCACAGCTGGTTACGTGTTGTTATGATATCTTTCTTGTTATTTACTAAAATATATTATATTGTGTGGTGGACAGTGGTACAGAACCCTTTGCGCGCGAGCCTGACTCGCACTCGATATTTCGTTACATAGGTACATCGACCACACAACCAATAGGTACCTAAACGATAGTTGTCTGTTGGGATTGAGACATCACTCTTATTGCCGGAACACTTTTTTAACATTACTTAGGTACATACTTACTTACTTTGATTTGCGTTTTTGTTAGTTTTACATTTTACTAAACTGTAAATAAGATTCCACGATGTACGCTACCCCTACCAGTGGGTCCCAAAATACATGCATTCTCGCCAACCTTAAAGTAAAACTAGTGGTTCGCCCCGAACTGAGACCTCGCGGTTTCACAGAGCGCCATCTATTGACATCAGTGTGAAGTTCTGTTAAAAATAACATCATCATTAAAAATTAAATAATTTCGTTTCCTCATAATATTTATCTAATTTTAGTATTTGTTGTTCAAGTACAGAATATAATTCAAATAATTGATCAAGTTTCAGGCTTGAGAGTTCAGAAAATTGAGAGTTCTGAGGTCAACTTTGGACGTTAGAAAATCGTCACTTTGAAAGCCCCCCATTTCGTCAATTTTAGGGGAAAAATTAAAAAAAAAATATTTTTGGACTCTATTCCTAATTATCTTTAAAATGATATACCGCAACCCTATGTAACGCTATGAAAAATATTTTACTTCGCATTCGCTTCTATGAGAGCCCCCCTGAAATAAAGATTTTTATAACTTTTTAAGCCATATTCGGCGGGAGGCCATCGGTTTACATATTATATTTAAATTTGAAGTAATTACGTTCAGCAATTCAGAAGTTATAAGGCTCTGACAGACGGACGGACGGACGGACGGACGGACGGACGGACGGACGGACAAGTGCCAATTCGCCCAAGTAGACTCAGAGACCTTCGCTTCGCTCGGTCAATAAAGTAAATATTTATTTGGTAAAATATGGTACAGACAAGATGTTATTAGATTAAAAAGTACAATTTTATCGTTACCGACGTCCAAATATTGAATTAACTAATAATATATTATTCTTATTTAACGTTCTTTAAATGTAGAAATTCTCTTCAATCTTCGAATCAAATTGACTTATCAGCTTATAAAGGCAGGCTGAGTGATCCCAACCGAGTTACGTAGGTACTTTGCAACCCTTTGTTGAGTGTCTCGTTAATCTAATCACGCGTTCTATCCAACGCTTTGAATTTTTATGGAAATTAAATTTCTAAAATTCCTTTCCAATTTTATTTGCATTACAAAAGTAAACTTTAAAATCTTTTGGTCGAGCCAAAATTAAAAATATTTGTACCCACATGTTGATTGCAGAAATATTTATATTGTATAATGGACGTGTTTTACCTTACAATAAAACACATATTAAACTACTTACCTGATTCAAAGCCTATATAATATATTGAGATAGCATCTGCTTTTCCCTCTCTTTCTTTCACGTACTTGTGTGTCTATTGCCGTCTCTGTCGCACAATCGTCCCGCTAGCACCCGCTAGGCAGGGTGGGGGGCCTGTGCTGGCTGCAGAGGCCCTCCACGATTTCGTCTCATTGGCTCTTTTGACCAAGTGAAGCCAGGCAGAAATCGTCTTGTAGGCTTTGAATCAGGTAAGTAGTTTAATATGTGTTTTATTGTAAGGTAAAACACGTCCATTAAACTCCTGTACCGTGATTCAAAGCCTATATAATATATTGAGATTTGTTTATTATCGCCTGGCGGGACGAGACGCCAATGTGATTAGAATTGTAAGGGCGAATTATAATGGAGTATGATTCGTCCAAAATTGTTAATAAAAACCTGATAGTAAAAATACTATCTATAGATCGTAAGTTAGTGCGAGTTTGAGACGGCTTCTGTAGGGGGCTTTTATAAGTCAGTGACGAAAGAAAACGTTCTAGTCTTCTATGTACCTACGCATAACCACATAGTTTCTTGCTGGTTCTTCTCGGTAGGAACGGCATTCCGAACCAGTGGTAAATTCATTCGACTATTCAAAAGCACTTGTAAAAAGTCTACTTGAATAAAAAATATTTGATTTTGAATTTTGCAAATTAAGCAAATAAAGAGTAGCTTCAGGATAACAGGACTTGAACACTATACGATAGAAATGTAGTGTGTGTAATAGTGTGGCGTACATACTCCTTTAACACTGGCTGGTCATCGCTTCGAAAACTACGATTTGAAAATTTCGAAGCATGCGTAGAACAGCCACGCAGAAATGGAGAGGCCATCATCATCATTATTAATATACAAGTCATCTCAGCATAATCATCTAGGAGCGCTTCATAGATTTTTCATCCTTTCTATTTATTTACCAGTTTTATTATTAACGTTTGTAATATGAAGTAATATACGAATTATCAGTGAACACGCGTTTATTCTTTATAAAGTGATAGCCTCAAGAAAGGCTACGAGGTGGCCTATAACACCCCTCAATGGCTAATATGGTACATACACATCAATCGAATAATTACAGCAATCAAGCATGATGTGATTAGACTATTCTATTATAATAAAAAGGAATTAATTGATAAGCCTTGTTTCATCGAACCCGCATTTATCAGGGGATCGCTTTCTTAGCTTAATTGACCACCTTTGCAATGCCAAACTTCAAATGTCATTTCGTGTGCTTTCGGCGGTGGTGCAGTCAGTCACTGAATCAATTAGACTTTTTTCAAAACATCCCATGTTGTATGAGGTGCTTCTAGAGCTCTACGTTTGATATCTGGTCGCCAGTAAACTCTTTTCCATCGTGGAACCACTATTAAGAACATACCCGATGCTCTGTTCAGGTGATCAAGCACTCGTGGGATTAGGCGTAGTGGAGGAAATACCCACGTTAGACGGTATACCCATGTATGAGCGAAAGCATCGTGCGCTATCGCGTCTCTATCAGTCAAATCCGGCAAACAATATCTTTCTACGACACGTGCTATCCTGGAAGCAAACAAGTCTATCCTCGGCATTCCCCACTTGGCAAAAATAATGCTTGTTGCAGTTGGAAGAAAATGCCATTCCGGGGTCCTTGATAAACGTGATAAATGGTCAGCTTCGCTATTGTAAAGTCCAGGAATATGGTAAGGTATAATGTTAATTTTATATTGGTCCAGTAAAAAAGTATAAAAAAAAAAAACCAAAAAATTTCAGAAGTCAATTCCATCAGGCGATCTGACTTTGTACCGCCCTCGTGTCGCAAATAGGCAAAACCAGTCGTATTGTCTGATTGTAAAAGTATGGTTGAATCGATCTTTGGCGAACCAGCTAATTGATCTTTGGCAATTACTAACACCTTTAGGACTGCTAACAGTTCTTTGACATTGCTATGAAGACCTCCCTCCTCTGGTGACCAAAGCCCAGGGTAAATCTTTGTCTTTGAGCCGAGCTCCCCAAGCTGTATCTGCCGCATCAGTATGCAGGAACTGGGATGCAGGCTGTATGCATGTGTAAGTCCGATTTCTCGTGACAGTTAGGGTGCCACCAGGTCACTTCTGATCGTGATGCAGGCGAAAGTGAGTAGCGTATGTTCGTGTCATGTCGCAGGCTGTGAGTTGGCTTGTCTTTGCGAATGACTGAAGTTTAAGCCTACCCCTGGGTATAATGAAACTGGCAAAATTGAATAAGCCTCTTACAGATTGTATCTCTGTTAAGTTTGCTCTATTTGTCCGTAGTAAAAGAGAAGTTTGCTCTTGGATTTTCAGGACCTTTACGCGTGGTATGATTTTTTATAAAACCAGGTATCTCAAACTACGCCGAGATATTCAAGACATTGCTGTGGCTTTGTAATGGATTTTTCGAAAATTGACCTGCCATCCCAGTTCGGTAAGCAGGTTGATAGCAACTTGAACTTGATGTTCAATAATGCATAGTCTTGGTGAGCTAGTAAAAAATCATCCAAATAGACTAAAGTTCTGATCCCTTTCTGCCTTAAAAGATGTGCAATCCATGCGGTAACCGAGGCAAAAGCTGCTGGCGCAGAACTAAGGCCAAACGGCAGGCAAGTCATTTGTAAGAGTTTGCCTTGATATTTGATACGCAAGGACCAGCGATGAGATTTATTTATATGAAGGTGGAAGTAAGCCTGTGAAATGTCTATTTTGGCCATCTAATCAAACCTTTGAAGGAAATCAGGCACATGATACATTGTTATCAGGCGAAATTTAGGTTGGCATACAAACATGTTGAGTGCCTTTAAAATAAATTTTGGTTTCCAAGAACCGTCGTTTTTTAGTCGGAGGGACTCGTTGGCAAGGCTGAACCAGAGGAGGCTTTTCAAGGAAAGGTATTCTATAACCTTTAATTATATTTAACAGCCTCTTTGGGGGCCCCTTTTCTCCTCCATTTATTTACAAAATATTTTAAGCGACCTGCCTCAAAATATTTGGATTTATTTCTACGATCATACGATGACTGGCATGTCTGTTTGATATGATGGTTTGGCGAGTCAGTATGCGCAAACTTATTTTGTTTGTGATCGTTTGTATCTTGCCCCTGCGTGGGAAGATATAATTGGTTCGAACACGATTGTTCATGGCTAGGATGGACTGATACGTAATCTAAGCAGCGACTGGCGCTACACGAGTCCTCACCACGCGGGTGTTTGTTGTTATCAAGATCATGCAAACCCTGTCCCTGCGTGGGAGGGTACAATTTGTTTGAACTCGCTTACGGCTGGGCTCACTTACGCTTACGCTTACTTGAAAGCCGCTGGTACTTGCTGATAGGCAGTTACTAGCTTTACAAAGTGATGGTATTCACTGCGCAGGGTATTTATACTCGCATTGGCAAGTATCTCGCTTAGCTTGCGCGGCTGTCGGGTTTTGCAGTGGCTTGTGAATAGCGTTACTGCACGAGGGTACACCTTGCGCAGGGTACTTGTACTTGGTTTGCGCAACTGCTGCCTTATGTAGTGTTTTACTGTATAATGAGGGTACTCCCTGCGTAGGGTACTCATACTCGCAAGGATCAGGCTTAGCTTGCGCAGCTGCCGATCTATGTAACGATTTACACTGAAAAGCATTTCTCGTACCTCCTGCCTTTTCGAGAGTGCCAGTTAAGGCCGTAGATTCGAATAGGTTAGTGCAAGTGGGAGCGATCTTGCGCAGATAACTTTTTATTAGCGGGTCTTTTACAAAGGAAAGAATTTCGTTCCTTCTTTACTCGATCAAATCGGATCGATGTCCACACAGGTATTAACTGAATAATGCCATAAGAAATCTTTTGATAATCACCATTCGAAAACGTATTAGTAATAGTTTCACTTAATTGCTCAAATGTGAGATTATTTAGGCTGCGGGCCCTTTCTAATAAAGTGCAAAATGCATTTTGAAAAGCTGTTTGTTGCTTTATCAAGGCGTTAGTTAAAACAGCGTAAGATTTCTCTGCGATCGCTAGATAGATCGATTATAGATCGAATTTTCTCAACTCTTCATTAGTTGGACGAAACCGGGTTTACTAAGGTAATCATTTTGTATTTCGGTAAATCGAATATTACACCAATTAACGCTATTAAATCTTTGAAGTTTTTCAAGTTTTTTAACTGATCAATGGAAGTTTTTAATATTGGTGGAGTATTCGCAAAAGTAGCCTAGTTCATACGAATGTGTTATTATCAAAAACACTTACTTTAAATTATGACTCACATTGTTTATTAAATAAACTAGCTGATGCCCGCGACTTCGTCCGCGTGGATTGAGGTTTTTTACTCTTTAATTTTCCGGGATAACAAGTAGCCTATGTGCTATTCCAGACTATAATCTATCTCTGTGCCAAATTTCATCCAGATCCGTTCAGCCGTTGGAGCGTGATTGAGTAACAAACATCCATACATCCATACATCCATCCAAACTTTCACATTTATAATATTTATTTGTTTATTAAATAAATTACCAGGGACGTCAAAATTGATTTTGGGATCACAACACTTATTGTGAGAAATGTCCGCATTATAAACCCGGTTTCGTGTTTCACTTACCCCTTTGATCGACCTCTCATGTCCGCTATGTTTATTGTGCTCATTAATTTCAGTCGCGGAACGTAAATTTAACACTGGCGATGTTGCATTATGTGTAGTTGAACTGCTCGATGTTGCGGGTACTTTACAGAGAACTCGTGTTGCGCACACGTGTTTTAGTTTTTCTTACCCATATTGCACAAGCATAATACACTTTAGTTATCGCTAGAACGGAACACAAACACAAAGAGCGACGGTTCACTCCCAACAAGACAATAATAATGAAGATTGAAATTCAATCATGCACTGAGAGGTTACAATGAAATTTTCTTAAGACACACTCATTACCTATTGTAAATGAATATTGAAATCAACACGAAAATAACGGTAACGCCGTTAAAACTATTGTAATAACCAATAAATAGATACACAATCAACTTTCGAACGGCAAACACCGTTTAAAGTAAATTAATATTGAAATCCACACAGAAATAACGGTAACGCCGTTAAACCTATTGTAATAACCAATAAATAAATTCACAATTAATTTTCGAACAGCAAACGCTGTTTAAAACATAAAATAAAATATAAAAATGAAAGACTCACGTGGCAAATAGCGGTTGAATCACTCAGCTTGTAGTGGAGACGACCGCTTGCGCCGGGGAAAAAGACGCCAATGAGACGAAATCGTGGAGGGCCTCTGCAGCCAGCACAGGCCCCCCACCCTGCCTAGCGGGACGATTGTGCGACAGAGACGGCAATAGACACACAAGTACGTGAAAGAAAGAGAGGGAAAAGCAGATGCTATCTCAATATATTATATAGGCTTTGAATCACGGTACAGGAGTTTAATATTATTGTTTTATGTGAATTTTGTAACAATTCTTTGAGAAAAAATATTATTTAACCTGAAAGTGTGTTTATCTGTCTGATATGATATGCGATTTTGATGAAATTTGGTACAAAGATAGGTTGTAACCGGTGGAAGGATATAGGCTGCTTTTTATCCCGGCAAAATAAGGAGTTGCCGCGGAAATAAAAGGAAAACTTGTGCCATAATAATATGGCATTCAACACCATCATTTCAACCCATCCACTACTGAACACGAAACTCCTCTTAAAATGAGAAGGGTTTGGCCATAGTCCACCAAGAGGAGAACATTATGAAGAACTCTCTGACTCATGAGAAGTTCCTGACGCAGGTTTTCTCACGTTTCGCTTCATTGTTAGGTATAGCAAGTGATATTTTAATTTCCTAAAACATTACACATTTACATTTTACATTTTTAAATTTATTAGAAAAGTTAGAAATGCGTGCCTGACGATCAACGTCTGAACCACTAGGTGACTAGACTATTTAAGTAATTAAGTAATCCATGATATGTATATTTTTTCAATAAGCTATCGTGATTGCTTATACGACAAACAACGCAATAAGCTAAAGTAATTACTTTCGCAAAAGGTTCTTGATGTTGACCACAATTAATTGGTAGATAGATACTGAACGGAATTTTTGACTTCTAACAATGCCTTTGGTTTTTGTGTTATCACGGAGAATGCCTTAACAAATTCGTTATAAATTACAGCGAATCATGGCGGATTATTATTTGCTTTTGACCCCTGGGATAATATTCCTACTTATATTATACTAGATGATGCCCGCAACTTCGTCCGCATTGATTAATGACAAAAGAGATCCGATCAAATAGTATCTAATAACCCCAGCACGCCTTTTCATACAACATTGCAGGAGCGTTGTAATGTTCCAAATTCAAAAAACGCTCCTGCAATGGATTTGATTTTCTTTGTCCGAAAATTCGATACTTCGCGTGTTCTTTTTTCAAAATAATGACAATATTTCCATGCATGTTTGAGAAAAATAAAATTAACATACTTATTTTTTTGTTTAACAGGTTGCTTTAATTTTTGACATAAGTGGTGCATGCCGTGGAATAGAGCTCGCAAATATAACCGTTGCAGACATACAAACGGACACTAATTTACAAGCAATCACTCTGCCTATTACAAAAACAAACAAAGAACGTAAATTCGTTATTAGCGGAGAATACCTAAATATAGTCAAAGCCAGTGGCGATTCCTCTAAGATTGCGCAGCTTGCGCCGCAATACCAATAATTATGAATAAGTTACTTACCAATTAAACTAGATCTATTTAAGTAATATACTAATATTTTATAACATGATATAGGTACCATTCACTATCATAAGTCGTCTGACAATAACCGTCATTATGATTTTCAGATTTGGTCTAAAACAATGCTTTACTCGCGAAGGTGTTTTTACCAACATAGTATTAACCCTTAACAAAATAAAATGGTTGATCATCTCAAGTATTTAATAATAGATCAAATTCGCCCTTACACCATTTAATTCAGGTGAATATCTTAGAAGATAGGTGGGTATCATAGTAATAATGTAACGCGCACTATACTAATATTATAAAGATGTCAAGTTTGTGAGGTTGTATAGGGGGTAATCTCTGGATCTACTGAAGCGATTTTGAAAATTATAGTACCAATAGAAAGCCACATTATTTGTGAGTGGCTTGGTACAAGAACCGAGATTAATCCGAAAAATTAGGGAGGTCCCGTGGGAATTTAAAAAACTTATTTCACGTGGACGAAGTCGCGGGTATCTGCTAGTGTAAAATAAATAAAAATAGTATTCTTTATTCTAGTAAGTACAAGTTAGCCCTTGACTGCAATGTCACCAGGTGGTGGGTGATGATGTAAGTTATAAGTACCTACTCTAAGATGGTAGCGGGCAAACTTGTTAGGGATATATCAGATAAATTAAACTTATACCCCTAATCAGTGATAATATGTATATGAGGTAAATGTATTTTATTGAGAAAATACCTAACCATCACCTAGCGCAAACCCAAGATTGACCACCAGGAATCGCCACTGGTCAAAGCATACCAAAACCTACGTCCAAGTAACGTGGCAACACCCAGATTTTTCTTAAATTACCAAAAGGGAAAATGTACCAGACAAGTCATGGGAAAAAATAAATTTGGTAACATGCCTAAAGATATTGCCAGATATCAATCCTGAACGTTTAACTGGACATTGTTTTCGACGAACATCCGCAACTCTTTTGGCGAATGCTGGAGCCAATATAACGACAATTAAACAACACGGTGTATGGAAGTCGGATCAGGTGGTAGAAGAATCAATACAAAATAAGTATAATATCACGCAGTTGATTACATATGGAATCAATATCTGCCCAAATAATAATGATCCACATGCATCTACATCGCGGGATGGTATTTCAAATTCATTAAATGAACCAACTCCATCTTCATCACGAGACTGGATATCAAGCCCGAGTCAACATTCAGGTGTAGGAGATCTACTTAATGTAGACCACTCAAGTCAGCAGCTATCTCCAACTTTCACTCCACAGCAAGCTGAACAGATTACAACTTCCCAAGTACAAACAACACGAATCAATTTGCCGAATAAAAACATTAAGTTGACTGTTCAAAATTGTTCCCATTGTACTTTTAATTTTTGATAAAATATTAGGTATATAGTTTTTATTTTATTTCGTACCAAATTGTTTTATTTTCTCGCAATCGAAGTGAAAAGTAGAGTGTTTACCACGGGACTACAAGCCATTCTACTCGACACTATAGCATACCTCGCTACGCTCGGTATGAATCTCGTATGAATGGCTTTAGTCCCTTGATGAACAATCTACTATTAGCGGTAGTAGGTACCTACTACCTACGAATATCTAGCTCAAAATATATTTCTACAATAATAGGTGTTAAAAAGCGTACTGTATAAATTATGACTACTATTTACAATTAAGAATGGTTTAAATTATTCAACGATTTCCCCGTTGTCTTTTACTTTCAAAGACATATCAAGTTAGTTTTGATCTCACAATGTAAGTGAGAATTCAGTCTACGATAGACGTGGGCCAACGTGGAACCATTGGTTTTTACATCATATTGAACTAATAAATCAATTGAAGCCTTTTCTGGTAGACTGGAAACAAGCCTAGACCGAATCGCCCCACCAGACCAGACATCACCAGTTTCAAAATTGTAAATTCCCAAAATGTTGCTCCTGTCAGGAATTGAACTTGATAATTTTCACGTATGGGCTGGGTTACACTTTGTTAGGTTAACAGTGCGGGTGAAAAGTGCAGGTGTTAAATGCTTAAGATCGGCGTGTAAACGGTCATGCTACTAAGTACCTACAAAGTGTGAATGCGAATAACTTCACACCTGCACTTTTTACCTCGCAAAGTTTAATCCAGCAATAACATATATACATATATAGCATTTCCCTGGTCTGGCCTGGTGGGAGGCTTCGGCCGTGGCTAGTTACCACCCTACCGGCAAAGACGTGCCGCCAAGCGATTTAGCGTTCCGGTACGATGCCGTGTAGAAACCGAATAGGGGTATGGGTTTAATATAACTGCCATGCCCCTAACAGGTTAGCCCGCTACCATCTTAGACTGCATCATCACTTACCATCAGGTGAGATCGCAGTCAAGGGCTGACTTGTAGTGGATAAAAAAAAAAAAAACATAACAGCGCTCATTGCAAAATCGCTAATGATAATAAAGGTATTCAGGGGCCGCATTGCTCAAACATAAATTCCATCGAACACCCAAGCTGATTATTGTCTTTAATTCCTTTTTCATCTAGCTTCTGAATAAAAGTAAAACATACAAACATTGAATAATTTCGTAGTTCACGTGCGAAAGCGGTGAACAAAACTCGCTCATGCAAAGGAGTATTATCGCTTTTGTTATTTTAGGCGAAATTGGTACCAGGAGCAGAGTTAAATTTAAACATGCTCGTACTTAACATCTGATTAACGTTAAATTAGAATGCAGAAGCTTAGCGTAACTTAAACCTTTAAACTAGCAAAGCTTTAATCTAAAGCTATGCGCACATCAGCTTTTAGGACTTGAGCTAGCTACTTTCAGCCGTTGACATTTTTAGAAGCTTAAGCGAGACGCCCGAGGATAGTTCTGGCGTCCATGGGAGCAATTTAATAAGATAAATTTGCCATAAAATGCTTGACTTATTTAGTAAGTAGATGCTACGGCTGCCCGCTCCAACTAGTAGTTGTCGAGAACTCAGCACTCGAAATTGTAGAAGGTTATTATATACCTGGGGGACACAGTCCACTGTCCAGCCACAGAGACTTACTCGGCAGGCTGGGCAGAGTTCGGAAAGCTTTGCTTCTTTGTTCAAAATTCTTCCATACCTGAAGATCAAAGTATTCGAACACTATGTGATATAAGTGATGACATACGGATCCGAGACAAGGTCGCTAACTACCGCCCTCATAAGAAAACTCAGCAGTACGGACCAAAGACCCGTCACTTAGTCGGAGTTTGTTTACGACTTACGTGGTCTAGCCAAAACTGAAGTGATTTGTGGAAGAACTTAAGTTATCGACATGTTGCGAAGCGGAAGTGTTATTAAAGAACTCTTATCGGAGGCTGGAGTCCGATAGACGTTCTGGTTTAGTGATGAGAAGTGCAGCGCAGGCAGACCCTCTGCTACGAGTAGGAGGAAGGACGACAACAATCGTGTGGCAGGAAGCCGTTGGATCCAGGCGGCGCAAAACTGCGGCATGTGGAACTCCATGCGAAGACCAGTAGCTTAAGCTTTGCAATACCGTAACTAATTATCACTATCATGTTTTATAAGTAATTGGGCGTCAATTAGTGTATAGTGTACCTAATTTGATTACATAGGTAAATATTGTTTTGATTTGATTTGTAGGTCTATCGGTTGACAACAACGACAGCTGCTAGAACGTCTAAACACTTAGCTGATTAAAACCAATTTGTGTCCAGCCCAATGGTCCAGCCTAAAGGTAATACCTGTTTGAAATTTCTAGTAAAAACAAATGCGTAAAAATGACAAGAATGCCGTAAAATGTTTCTGCTAATAAATTGTGCGTAGGCGTTATCAGAGCATAACCAAGCTGTGAACTTACCAATTTTTTTAAAGATCAAAGAAAATAGAAATCTTTGTAGAATTAAGTGAAACTGAAACTTCGTTATAAGTCAAAGGAATTAACTTTTCACTTTGAACAAAAAATTCGATGGCTTTTTCAGCGAAAGTGTGACAAACCTGTTAATTCTTGAGTAGATTGCTACATTTCGGGTGCTATCAAAGTTTTTGACAGACCTCAGTCAAGAAATAATAAAAATACTCGTTATAAGTATAATCATATTATTAATCTTAATTAAGGGAAGCCTTAGCCTGATTTTATAAGGGAAATAACCCAAACCCTCTCCAACTTCCAGATAAGTGAAGATATTCTGGTAATACAGGATATTTTCTGAACTTAACATTCTTCTAATTCTAGAAATATAAAAAAAGAAAAAAGCAACCCTGTAAATATTTGCCATCTTCTCTGTCTGTTAGTCCACGGCATCAACCTCTCCCCATGGGAAATAAATTTCGATATACTTAATTTCCGCCGAGGTCATTCATGTTGACAGAGAACTACGCAGGATCCTCATTTTAGTTCAAATTAAGATGTATCTACTTTCTGCGGCCGACGGCCACGCATTTCGTAAAGGCTGAATTTATGGAGTTACCTACTTACTACACATTACGGTAAGACCACGCTAAGAGTCAAGTCGTGAGACAAAAAATGTTTAAAAATATGTTTTTTTTCAGATTACGAACATTAAAATTGAATGGCATATTATGAACTTCCGAAAGAGTTTGTGAAAGACGTACGTACCAATCCGTTGCGTAGTTTGGAAAAACCGGATAAGTGCGTGTCAAGCTACGCGCAGTTTTGAGTTGCCCGCTAAAATATTATGCGAACATTTTATAACTTGGTCGACTATTACTCGTTAATTTGTAAAGCCGTGATTAGCTGTGATAGTTTTCATTAGCTATCATAAATTTTTTCACATATCCAAAAACAACCGTTTGGGTTGGCTGTGGGGACACTTGACTCTAACAAAAATCAGCATTTTAAAGCTAAATATTTCGAACACCCACAATATTTTTGAACGACCTATCCAATGACACCCCACACTATGGGATATAACCACTTTAAGGGGAAGAGTGCAGGTTTCAAATTTTTATTTAATTACTTTTTGGCGTGATTTTTAAGTATATTTGTGCCAAATTACAGCTTTCTAGTACAAGCAGACTCTGAGCTAAGCCACGGACGGACAGACGGACGGACATGGCGAAACTATAAGGGTTCCTTGTTGACTACGGAACCCCTTAAAACTAAGCGGAGATAGACTAAACAGACAGATTCAAAATAGCAACTTTGATTTAAATCAACAGATTATACCTAATCTACCTATTACCTATATCTATATTATTCGGCGCTGCGATTGTGTTGGCGATGTAGGTGCCCAATTCATGCGGCCCTACAACGCGAATGCACTTGCTATTTGCGAAGCATCCCTCATGCTACCGGACGGGTCGGCGGGTTGCGGATTGCCGGATCTGCCCGGTTTCGGCCAGGCTTTCGCAGGGCCGAGACCGGACAGAAGCCTACGGGCCCCGGACAAGAGGCCCGGCCAGTGACACACCCAACGCTGGTCGGGGTCCTTTATAACCCTATCCTTTGATCCCCCCTCCTAAGTTATCCTTTATCGCCCCCATCTCTCGCATGCACTCACACGAAAGCACACGCACACACAATCACGTCACGGACAACACACAGACGGATATCCACACGGCAAGTTGCGGCTCGGGCGGGGCTCGGGGCGGAGCGGGGGCGGGAGGGATACATGTCTACGACATGTGTCCGTCTGGCCTCAGCTCTGCGAAGGGTCCCGCGAGAGGCCGGACGCGCACTGTGGACCACTGTCACAAACAACACCCACACTTTACACACCACACGATACACAGTTCAAAATCACACACAAACTTAAACAAAATAATGGACAACACGACGACTATGAAAATTCGACCCCAGAAGGGTACCAGCCCCACCAGGGCTGGAGAATCCCTTGCTGTGGCTCGCCCTCCGGGAACGGCAACGACCGGAGGACGAGCTACAGGCCGCCCACCGTATTCTGGGTTGGGCACTCAGTCGCCTGGTGCTATGCACCCCCGACAACTTTTGGCAAACCCCACACGGACACCGACGGACAATCTCATACATGGTAAACCCCAGGCAAACTACAAACGGACCGACGGACCAGAACCAAACGCAACGACCAGGACCCAAACAACTGACTCAGACCAACCGCTCCCCTCTCCCCAGACCACCGAGACCCCCCCTCCCATTCCAACACCTATGGATCACAATCCCTGGACACAGGTGGTCGCGGGAAAGAAGAGTAAAAAGAAGAGACGAACAAACAGACAGACAAACCCCCCTCCGGGTAGGAGCGGAGGTCAGCCAGTGCCGGCGCTCGGACGGCCTGTGACCACGGATGCCGAACCCCAGGCAACAGGCTCGCACAGTCAAAGCGGAGGTGGGCGGCCGCCCCAACAGGGCCGCTGCCCGCTCGCCGAGACTGTCGCCTCGAGCCAGGGCGAAGGGCGAGTGGAAGCGGACCGGCCGGGTGAGGGCCGCGGCTTACCAACCGTCACCCATGACATACATACTACCAATAGTGAAAACACCCTGACTCAACGTCGGCCACACCCTGTCGCCCGCCGGACAAATAAGTACTGGCGAGTGCGGAGCAGCGGTGAGGCCGGCGGGGGGTCAGAAGGTCCCGCCCCGTCGTCGAGCCAGTCAAGCCAAAAGCGAGATAGGCTCGACGACACAATCTCGCCTCGGGGAGAATACAAGAGGCGGAGGACTGAACACACGGGCTCATACGCCCGTGCAACTAAACCACACCTTAGTGTAGCTGTCACACTAACACCACGTGCAGACATGACGCAACAAGAGGCAAATAGCGTACAAGAGCAGATAGAAGAAGAGATCTTCGACGCTTGCCTCAAACCAGCACCACCCGGCACCGTACCTTATGCGCCCGCTTTCGAGGGAAAAGCTTTCCTAAGTGAGGGGGTGCTAAAGCTATGGTGCTACAACGACGAAGCCCTTTCGTGGTTACAGGAGCTTGTACCAAGACTCAGGTCACCAAGAGAGGGGACGGGGCTCACGTTGATGAGTCAATCCGAGATACCAGTGCGGGTAAGATCGGCACTCTTCGTGCCGAGGTACAAGGCGGAGATCGGAAAACTCCATAGGATCATGGCCGGCCAAAACCCCTGGTACAAGGTATCAACGTGGACCCTGTATACATACAAAAGAGTAGACAGCAACACTCCTGGTGTATTCCTAGTGCTAGGAATACCCAAAGAGCAAGTTGCCGACATCCTGGCACGAGGGAGGAAAGTAGCTTACTCCACGGGGTCCATTTACATCCGCTTCTTCACCAAGGAAGGAGTAAGCGATGTACCCCCGTTGGACCCCCTCGAGCCAGGAGTGGATACACAGACAGACATGGACACGACAACCGATGTCCCTAACACACAGACAGACATACAAACAGACAACATCCCAGAACCATCTGTCAGCACAGTGCTTGAAAACATAGAAGCTGTGCTGACAGAGTCACCGCCAACTCCCCTCCCAAATGAGTGGGCTGAGGAGGCGGGGACCGACACGACTGACATGACTGACACGAACCTCCAGGAACTTCTGAAAACATGGGACCCTATGTCCGAAAACAACAACTAAAGCCCTCCTCCCCTCATATCAACATTCAAGCACATTAAAATAGTGCAAACCAACCTCCAGCATAAACATCTTGCGACGGCCACTCTAAGGAAGCAGCTGGAGGTTGAGGCCGAGACCATAGCCCTAATCCAAGAGCCGTGGGTTCGGGCAAACAGCGTATGCGGCCTCGGCAACTGCGAAGGTAAGGTTTTCTACCACAGTATGCAAGAGCCGCCCCGAACATGCATATACATACCACGCTGCATTGCGGCAACATTACTTACACATTACTGTTACAGAGATCTAACAGCAGTGAGAATACCCAACGGAATAAAACAAAACAATGGGTCAACGCCCAGACCTCTAGTCTTGGCATCACTGTATCTACCCATTGAAGGCCGCATTCCAACAAAAGAAGTTATGGACTTAATCAACCACTGTGAAGAACAAAAGACGGACCTGATCATTTCAGCAGATACAAACGCGCACCACATCCTGTGGGGTAGCACAAAAACCAACCGACGAGGTGAGCTTTTAGCCTCATACTTACTAACAACTAACCTCGACATAGCTAACAAAGGCACAAAACCGACATTTGTGTCCAGCAGATATCAGACGATAATCGATCTAACCCTAGTATCAAACAACATAATAGATCATATAAAAAACTGGCATGTAAGTAACGAACCATCACTGTCGGATCACTGTAGAATATGTTTCGAAATTGATCTGACCAAGACACCGGAAATACCTCGGAGAAATCCAAGGAAAACAAATAGAAAACAGTACAAAACGCTAATAACAAGACACATAGGACAAAGGAACACAACCAGAATCCAAAATGTGTCAGAGATCGACAAAACCGTAACAGAGATAACTGAAAACATAAGGACATGCTACGAGCTAGCCTGCCCCCTGAAAACCAGAAAGACAAAGCAAGAACCAAAAAACAGTTGGTGGGACCTAGACCTGGAAAAGAAAAGACAAAGGTTAAGGCACCTATTCAACAGAGCAAAAAACACCAGACAGCCTATAGACTGGGACAACTTCCAGGAAGCACAATCACAATACAGTAAGTTTGTGAGGAGCAAAGAGAACAAGTCGTGGCAGAGATACTGCACGAATATAGAATCATATGATACGGCGACTAGAATTCGTAAAATTCTAGCAAACGACAACAACCGTACACTCGGTACTCTGAGGAAAACCGATGGCACCTACACCAAAGATGATAAAGAAGTAAGTGAAACACTCATACAAACACACTTTCCAGGCTGCAAGATAGTAGACACACCCGACTGGTCAGATGACCTACAGGTGATACCATCGGAAGCGGACTGGGAAATAGCAAACAAAATAGTTACACAAGAGAAGGTTCAGTGGGCAATAGACACTTTCCACCCCTTCAAATCAGCAGGAACCGACAAAATATTCCCAGCTCTCCTGCAATGGGGAGCTTCAGAAATAACACCATGGCTAGTACAGATTTTTCAAGCCTGCCTAGCCTTTAGATATATACCGCTCTCATGGAGGGAGGTTAAAGTAGTGTTCCTGCCAAAACCAGGCAAGAACGACTACACGCAACCAAAAGCATTTAGACCAATTAGCCTAACATCCTTCCTACTGAAAACGCTGGAAAGACTCGGAGACCGCTTTCTCAGAGACGGAGCGCTAAGAAACCTACCGTTACACAAAAACCAGCATGCGTACAGCACTGGTAAATCAACAGAGACAGCTCTTCACCATGTGATAGGTAAGATAGAGCATGACCTAAACAACAAACTGTCAACACTGGGAGCCTTCATAGACATCGAAGGCGCCTTCGACAAAACTACATTCAGAAGCATTGATGATGCTCTACAGAGATACAAAGTGTCAAGTACATTACGTAAGTGGATAAGCGTCCTACTTGAGAAAAGGGTAATACAGCTTGACATAAACGGTACAACTAAAGGAATAGTAGCCAAAGGGTGCCCACAAGGTGGAGTTTTGTCTCCAATACTTTGGAACCTGGTCGTAGATAGCCTCATAACAAAAATGAACAAAAGCGGATTCTTAACCATAGGATACGCGGATGACATAACAATCCTGATAAGTGGAAAACATGAAAATACACTCAGTGCAATAATGCAAGATGCACTAAAACTTATAGAGAAATGGTGCAAAGACAATGAACTAACAGTAAATCCTAAAAAGACTGAATTAGTTCTGTTTACAAACAAAAGAAAACCTGACATCCCAAAAATGCCAACACTTTTTGGCATTAGCTTATCACTATCACCAGAAGTGAAATACTTAGGTGTAACTCTAGATAGCAAACTTAACTGGAAGAGACATATAGATACAAAAATAGAAAAGTCAACAATAATCCTAAACCAATGCAAACGCATGATTGGGAAAACTTGGGGCCTGAAACCAAAGATAATGCTGTGGCTTTATTTAATGGTAGTAAGGAGCTCATTAACGTATGCGTCACTAGTATGGTGGCCCAGGACAAATCAGAAGACAACACAACAGGAGCTACAGAGCTTTCAAAGACAAGCCTGCCTAGCGATCACAAGCTGCATGAGCACAACTCCATCTAGTGCTCTAGAGGTGATGCTAGGAATACCACCTTTACATCTTCACATAAAAGAAGAGGCTACCATTGCAGCACTTAGGATAAAGACCTATGGGCTATGGAAAAACATGAACGCAACACACACCCGGATATTGTCGAGTGAACACACAAAATGCCCACACTTAGAGTGGATATGTGATAAAACACAGAAAGAACACATAATCGAGAAAAGGTACAAGGTAAACATCGCAGAGACCACAACCCTAGCACCCACCATAAACACAATAGATGTGTATACAGATGGGTCAAAAACCAACAAGGGAACCGGCGCAGGAGTATACTGTCCCGAACTAAACATAAACATAGCCCACGCTCTCGGTAAGAATAACTCGGTTTTTCAAGCAGAGTGCGTCGGCATCACTATAGCAGCCATGGCTTTGATCAACAGACAGGTAACAAACTTTCATATTAACATTAATAGTGATAGTCAAGCAGTACTGAGAGCCCTAGCGAAAAACACGACTACCTCTAGGCTCGTACTTGACTGTCACAATGCACTACAGTCTCTGACCGACTCGAACCAAATATCACTAGGCTGGGTAAAAGGCCACAGTGAGAACATAGGAAACGATGCAGCTGACGAACTAGCACGACGAGCATCAAACCTGAAGGTAGCGGGACCTGATCCGATCGTCCCTATACCCTTCAGTGAATACAAAACCTGGATAAGGAAACAAACCGTAAGTACACATGCCGAACTATGGGCAAACACCACAGACTGCAGACAAACAAAAGAGGCGATACCCAGCCCCAATAAACTACTAACGAAAAAACTTCTGCAACTAAACCGAGCCAAAGCCAGGATAGTTGTAGGTATGATAACAGGACACTGCCCTCTGAACAAACACCTATTTATTCTAGGTATCACCGACAGCCCTCTATGCAGAGCCTGCATGGAGAGCGACGAGACACCGAAACACGTGCTGCTCGAGTGCAGCGGTGTTTCCACCCAACGAGAAGCCTACATTGGCTCCCCAGCAACACTACCGGATGTCCTCGCCGACCTGGGTGGCCTGCTTGGATTCTGGAGTGAGCTCGGCTGGCTGGAGTGATCCAGCGGGGAGTCGCACCAGCGGTTTCACGCACAGCGGACGGCTGCGCCCAAGTGCGGAAAAAATCCCAGGACTCGAAGAAGAAGAAGAAGAAGATCTATATTATTGTTGCGGTCGTGGAAAATAGGTGACAAAACCAAAAGTTGTGAGACAAAATAGTTATTTGTGTTATATGGGGCCAAAGAAAATTTTTGTTCCCCGAGGGCGCTATTTTGAATTCAGAGCGAAGTGAAGGATTCTATAGTAGAATCCCGAGCGTAGCGAGGGGTTCTAAAGTAGAATCCTGAGCGTAGCGAGGAATTCAATATACGCCGCCCGAGAACAAAAAATATATATATAGTATATCCGATCAACAAATTGATCACGTGACTTCGGACCAATCAGAACAGAGAAATGCAAACTCGTATATCCGATCAACAAATTGATGACGTGACTTCGGACCAATCAGAAGAGAGAAATCAAAAGTCCTATGGGCCTACAAGTTACACTTTGCGCCCGCTATCCTCTGAAGCCAATATGCGTTTTTCGAATAGGTATGATGAAAAGTCCTTTTTCTGATGTTAACGTTCGCACCTTGATAGCGATGGCAATTTACAGAAAATTGCGGTCAATAGGCGTCATTTTCCCTTCCTATGTAGGCTTAGAAATAGTTTATATTTACACACCGTATAATAAAACAATAAATTTGATAAATGGGTACGGCCCTACAAATATGATCTAATATTAGGATCCCCTGCTGTGAATCAGCGTGAAAGCCATAATAGGGGCCTAAATTGTTGATTAATTGATTGTCGCTTACCCAAATAAGATCGTAGCAGATACGGATGTTAAAATCACACTATCAACACTTATATTATACCTGAATGCGAAAGGTAATTATAAGAGGCGGAGAGAGGGAAGAGGAAAAATTAACGTCTATTATTGTTGTAGGCTTCTGTAGGTAGAGTAAGAATTACTGTCCAATTTTATGCTGGTTTTCTTGAGACAATAATGCTCCTGAATAAATCCGCATACTTTGATGTAACGATTATTGTCTGATGTTATAGTGATGATAATCGGGATCGATTGCTAACGATAAAACCACACCACGCCCGCGTCATATCGAACCCACAAAAAAATAAAAAAATTGTGTGTCAGCTCCGACGCACGGCTGGAGTTTACTCTTTACGAACGATTATATATACACATTACACATTACACGATAAACATTAGTAAATGAGGGCAAATGAACGCATTTTTATATTACTGAAAGCATGCTTGATACATTTATTTATATCATTTATATAATTTATATTCATCAAAATACATTACATAGTCATGGAAACATAAACAAGTGTTACCATGGAAACATAAAGTCAACAACGTAACGGAGAAAGTTTGATTTTACTCCCCTTAAATTTTCATACCCCGGGCTTAAATTTGAAAATCGATTCTAAAGGAGGTAAACTCCAATTAAGTATGTGTTTGTCTGTTTCGATTAGCGTGATCGGTGTGGAAGCACGGCATGAATCATGCAAGCAACGCAGCGGCGCATCCATAACGGCCGCGTTGCCGAGCAAAGAAAATCCTCGCTCACAGATTAAAAAAATATTATGTGACTAGCGAACTTACGAGCAGGCAGGTCATGTAAGTGATTATCGCCGTCCATAAACATTAAACAGTACCAGACGACTAATATATATGTCCAGGAATTTGTTGATACACCCTTTGAATAACCCTAGCTCTTGAACACCGCCGAAGGTGTTTAGTTCCATAATTTGCACGTGCGCAGTAAAAAGGCGAAGTAGGTATACCTCATGTTAACGGTCGAATTGCTTTCAGTGTTATGACGTTGTTTGTAAAAACTGCTAAAGTGAGGTCCTGCAGTGCAGTTGGCTATTGGGCACAGTGTTTCTTTAAAAATGCGGTGCAAACAATAAGTAGTTTCCCTGATCTGTCGCCATTCGCCAATAAGGACAGGGGGTTACTACCATCGCTTAAAGCAGTATTTTAACAAAATAATAGTTTTAAATCACGTAGGTACCTTGAAGTCCCTAAAATAAGGATTATAATTATTCTAAAACAGAAAGTCAACAATAATTATATTAAAACAATACGGCGATGGTAGTAGGTGCCTATGCCCCTTGTGACATAATATCCTCAATTGCTCAAGTCAGGTGGAATACTAACTTATCGAGTTGGTTGGATTTTGTTCGAGGACCTATTATATCCGATAAGTGGCACTCACGGGACTTAACAACTTTCGTGGTATAACTGCTTTTGAAACTTATTATGCCTCATACAACATTACAATATATATTAATACTAGACTTCGTCCGCGTCGATTAAGTTTTTTTTATTCCCGTGGGAACTCTTTAATCCGGGATAAAAAGCCCTATGTCCTTCCCCAGGATACAACCTATCCCTGTACCAAATTTCATCGAAATCGGTTCAACAGATGGGCCGTGAAAGTGTAGCAGACAAACAGACAGACAGACGGACAGACACACACTTTCGCATTTATTATATTAGCATGGATTATTGTTTACAACGTATCTTTTTAATTTCAAGGAAGAAGAAAATACAATAATGTTTCCTATAGTTTCAAGTAGCATTTAGACAAAAACTATAGGTGCTTTAATAGACAATAGTCATAGACAAACCATTTCATCCAAGACAATAGTACAATAGTATACCAAAGAGTATACCACGATCATGGCAACCCATACGTTTTATTCAGTGTAAGTTTCGTATCGATTCCGTCAATCCGGATCCAAAAACAAAATAAATTAGTCATGTGGTTTATATTATTAAGAAAACCAACGTGTATTCAATCTTTAGCATAACTCAAACATTCAAATAAAGTCGAATTTGAATACCATAAAACATGAGCAAAATCTGTTTCAAATATTCTTTGACCTTCGTCAGTTGTTCTAAAACGAAAAGGAATTTCCCATCGTTCCCATTTTTCTTAACAATTTCCGTCTCAGCTTAACCACAGGCTTAACTCCGTTCGGTTTCAAAGGATCGTTTTAATAATACATGAGTGGGGGTGTGTATATTGTGCCCTTCTGAACCGAAGTGTGTTTGAACTGTTTTGTCTAAAGGCTTACAGCACCTCGCTATAAAATCCGTAGTCCTTCTAAAAACCGTAACAACAATACCTATTAGTATCCGTCTGGGGTTTTCTTTTCATCTTTATTTATGGAGTTTGCTCCTTTTGGTGGTAGAGTCAAAATAGACGTAGCTTATGAGACACCTGTACGTCCAAACCTACTTATAATAAATTTGACAGTTTGGATAAATATAAATTTAAAAGTTTATATATGTTTGTAAGTTTGTTTCCACTTAAAGTACGGAACTCTAAAAAACACGTGTTATTTTCGGAGCCAAATTTTTTAATTTAAAGCATATTTCGGCATTAAGAACATTCGAATTTCGCCCTTAGAATGAAAACGGCTTAAATACGCCATAACAAGATGGTGATGGCTTTACGACAAGTTTACGACGGCGAGGAGACACGTCTTTTACGGGACGCGTTAGAGCTTTTGATAACATCAGTCATGATAGTAATATTCTTTAGTGCCATTAATAAGAGATATTATTATGAATTGCTTACGTTGCTGCTTTGTATGCTTTTTATCTATCAATGAACGAGAAGTTTAATTCGCTATAATCCGCCACAGTATCTATCATAGTCTTCTCTATAGTCTAAAGTAGTCTTATCTATCAATATTGTAGTTTTTCTTTCGTAAAAAAACCATAATTGCCATAATTGTCTACATCACTTAGCAGATTCCTTGTTCTGTGGTCAACACAATGCGTTAAAGTTTAAACAATAGCTATATCTCAAGCTTACAATCTTACATGCTAATAATTTATGTACTTCATTATTTTATTAATTGTCATAATGTTTAGAAGGGTTAGTACCAAGAAGTAAGAACCTGAGAAGCTTGCGATTTTTTATTAGAAAAGGAAATAAACGCCGCCGAAAAGGTAGATGAATGTGACATCAGAATTTCAGGTATAACTGTAGGTAGCAAGGGCGTTCATTTTCAAGGGGGTTTTTAAATAAAACATGAGCTCTGAGTACATGTTGTGACCTTTTATAAATGTGTTTGAAGTGTTAAGGTGAAAAACCTAATAGGTATGTAATAGTTTCTGCTACTTTTTGTTCCACAAAAGTATTGCTAGGTAAGCGTTTATTTACATCCTAATCCTACATTTCCTAATTTCCTAATCCCAATCCTAATTTTTCATGCATAAACCTACACTAGTACCTAGTATAAAGTCGTTTAAAAGTCGGAAGTAGGTAATAAGAAACAAGTTTGACTCAAACAGAAAGGACCCATTCCTTTCGAAGTTTCTACAACTAAAGTAAAACAAAACTTTAATACTTTGTACCTAAAGTTTATATTTTTACAAGGACATCAAAAACTCACCTATAAGTTTGCTATAATCGTACCCTCCCATCTTTTACGAATACCACGGGACGCGTGATATCGGCCATATTCGCCTTACCCCTCTAGACGCGAACTGTGGCAGTTTCGCCATTTATTATGATACTGTGTTGTCATAGTGACCAACATTTCATGCATTAGTGCCAATAATTGGACAGAATAATGACAAGGCACTCTCCCCTTGTCCCGCAAAAGTTAGTCGAACGTGATTTCTTAAATTTTTCTTTCGTTTCGTATCCCGTATTTATTTCAAACACGACCTTTTAATATAAGTTGTTATTGCAATGTGAAACTTACATTCAAGTCTCAAAGGTTCGTTAATATTTCTGCTTAAACTTTTAGTAATTCTTAAATTTTCTTTAATAATAATAACCTCAAAACAGGGTTTGTTTTTTGTTTGGATATCCTACTAAAACATTGATAGAGATGAGTATCGATACCTTGCCGATGGTTTCCTTTTAAACAAGTCAGTATACAAAATGAATGGTTCAGTTTTAACAACCGTAGAAACTTATCAACTGGTAATCAAAAGGATGGTAATTAATCATGTTTTAAAACTTCTTTAAAAATAAATCTGCTATACGAAGTTAAGATTTGTTTTTAGTAAACATTACTGCTTAATATAAATTCGGCGCTTCTCGAACGATCTGACAAGTGATAAGGGTGCCATCTAATACCTATCAATGAACATTATACCTACCCGTTGAGTCGAGGACGTTGCCTTCGCAAGAAATTAAAGGGAAAGAACGCTTTATTATATGATCTGACAAATCGGATTTCTATCGCGACTTATTTGGTGTAGAAATATATTATTTTCTTACAAGATGACACCCCACGACTTCGTCCGTGTGGATTATTCAGCGTTTTTAAAAAATCTTTTTGGAAGTCAGCTTTTCAGGGGTAAAAAGTCTAGCCAACAGAATGCAAGCTTTCCCCGCCAAACACCGTTAAAATTGGTTTAATGGATGTACCGTTATAATATAAGAGTAGGCACAAGGTAGACACAATTTCGCATCTATAATAATACTAGATCATTAGGTTCTTTACCTGTTTTAGGCACTAAGTTTTCAAAGGAAAACCTAATTTAATTATATTAAATTAAGTTGTAAAGGATGTAGGTATCCTTTGATCTGAATTAAGCCGATCGATCGAGGTCGTTGACAGTTTCTCTTTATAAGATAGGTAGGTATATTATCCATACCAATATTATAAAATGCAAAAGTATGCCTGACTGGCTGTCCATCTGTCTGTCTGCTACGCTTTCACGGCCTATCTGTTCAACCGATTTTGATGAAGTTTGGTACAGGGATAGGTTATATCCCCCCGGCGAAGCACATAGTCTACTTTTTATCCCGGAAAATTATAGAGTTCCAAAAAAACTTCATCCATGCGGACGAAGTCGCGGGCGTCATCTAGTTTGATCATATTAGTCTTAGTAAAGGGTCGAAATTCTCACACAAAGTCATCACAATCTACTTACACCTAGTAAAGGCACATCTAATTAATTCATTAGGTATCTAAAGCGAATATCGAATTCGAACCAATAAAAGTTACATACATAGGGAGACATGCCATCACAGCGGCCAATTCTATTGTACAAAATCTCAGAACTAGACCCTAATTATCCTTTTCCTGACTGAGTATTACTAAAGACATGGCAATTATATGTACTTATATAGAATTAGCCACATTTTCTTCTTCATGACTTTTATATCCAAAACTGCACCAGAATCTAGAGCGAAAATAATCAACCCTATAGGTGATACAAGCAGGATTACCTATCAAGAACTACCTTGTATTATTTTTGAAGTGAAAACTTCTTTAGCCGCGTTGAGCACTTTTTGGTAGGGAGTAAACTTGTGGATTTGCATCACCAACATGATCGCGTTGTTACGAAGACAATAGGTCTTAAATACTTATAAATGTACTACATTCGTAATTTGCCTTAGTTTTAAGGTTATATTTTAATTATTTTAACTTTTTTTTCAATAAAAAAATTAAAAAAAAAAAAATTACACTTCTATCGGCAGTCCCTATGACTGCCAATTTTTAGGGTTCCGTAGCCAAATTTGGCAAAAACGGAACCCTTATAGATTCGTCATGTCTGTCTGTCTGTCTGTCTGTCCGTCCGTATGTCACAGCCACTTTTTTCCGAAACTATAAGAACTATACTGTTGAAACTTGGTAAGTAAGTAGGTAGATGTATTCTGTGAACCGCATTAAGATTTTTACACAAAAATAGAAAAAAAAACAATAAATTTTGGGGGTCCCCATACTTAGAACTGAAACTCAAAAATTTTTTTTTCATCAAACCCATACGTGTGGGGTATCTATGGATAGGTCTTCAAAAATGATATTGAGGTTTCTAATATCATTTTTTTCTAAACTGAATAGTTTGCGCGAGAGACACTTCCAAAGTGGTAAAATGTTGGTCCCCCCCCCCGTAACTTCTAAAATAAGAGAATAATAAAACTAAAAAAAATATATGATGTACATTACCATGCAAACTTCCACCGAAAATTGGTTTGAACGAGATCTAGTAAGTAGTTTTTTTTTAATAATTTAAAACTTACTACAGGTTTGTACGGAACCCTCGGTGCGCGAGTCCGACTCGCACTTGGCCGGTTTTTTTTGTATGAGTTTGTACAGGGCCGCGTCGCGTAGTGCATACATAAGACTTGCCGCTACGTGTCGCGCCGCCCCTATAGCCTTTGTAGTCGCGGCATATGAGCGGCATAGACCTGCCTGATATGATGAAATGTGTTTTCCCATACGATGCGGCTGTTTCGCTCTGACGTTTTGTCATGTCCTGTCATTAGTGTCTAAACTTACTTAATCATTGTCATTATTTGTCATTGGTGTTTCCGCCCTAAGGTAAGATATTTTCTACGTGGTAACTGGTAACGGAAACAGTCCTAAGACACTGATATTTATTGGTCGGAAATCAGCAACTATAGTTGAATGTAATGGTTAATGAATGGACTGAGTGGGATGCTTGAGCATAATATGTTTAGAATTATCTGTAGTTACCCAGAATAATTTACTACGGAGCGTCTACGGCGTCTACGGCGTAGGCGTAGTCACAATGCAATAAATAAAGTAGGTATTATGGCATATAACAGCTAGGAAGCCCATTTCATAATGATGTACACTCTACTATAATCTATACTAATATAATAAAGAGGTAAAGTTTGCGAGGTTGTAGGGGGTAATCTCTGCTGGATCTACTGAACCGATTTTGAAAATTCTGGTATCTACCAATAGAAAGCCACATTCTTAGAGAGTCATAGGCTATATATTAACCCGAAAAATTAGGGAGTTCCCGTAGGAATTTTAATAACTTATTTCACGCGGACGAAATCGCGGGCATCTGCTAGTATACTATACTCTTCACAGTTGTAAAAAAAGGGAAAATATATTGTGGCGCATGGCAGTGTAGCTTCAAGACTCCTAGCCTCTGTGTCATGATGTAAGCTTTTTCTCCAACATTTCATCAAAATTGGTTCAACTATTGAGACGAGAAAGGGAAACATACAGATACACATCACAATACAGATAGTAATGATATACATAAGGGCATATTAGTAGGTAGGTACTAGAGGCTGAAAATGACTTCACTAGGTATTTGAATTGTGGTTACTATCAGTATAGTCATCATAGTAACATGAATTAATTAGGTCATATCTACTGAGATATTATGCCGCTCTCAAATAAACAGTTTATTGCCATTGCTAATAACATCAACCTACTTTCTCCAAGAAGTATTTGCGGATTCGTTTCGATCGTAAACTTGACGGAGTTATATATATGGCATTTTAATTGTTGCACTTAACTTCGTTTAATGAAAACGGTTATCCGATTTTTAGAGATTAATCCTATTTAATGGCTGATTAGCATTTTTATTTATTTTTATGCTGTTTTCATTTCTTCAAGTGCTTACGATTGTCACACTAAAACAAAATGGCAGCGATCTAAACTCCAATACTCTTCATCTTTCTTCTTTTTTTTAGAACTATAAAGTTGAAATTTTTACCGTTAAAGAAACTCGTTTCAGCAACACTGATGCATACCTTTTTAAATTTAAAAAAAACTGATTTCCTTTAGAAGGTCGAGTGGGAGCTTTTTTACTTACTCATATCGCGTTAAAGTTAGCTTCGATTTATACGGAATCATCGAGTGCTTGATGACAGATGGCACTCGATCAATTCCATAGAAATGGTATATAGTCCAGGCGAATTAGCTTGTATTGAAACGAAAAAAAACAAAATTGTTAACAGGATGGGAACAGTTGGAAATGGTAAAGTGGCGTATAATAAACGTAAAAAAAAAAAATGCGTGAGCAGGAGTGTTTCCAGATTTATTTAGGGGATGAAAAGGGGAAGAATTTTGGATTCTTGCGATTTCCGGCGAAAGTTGACGTCGGAGAGAAAAGTGGCAAACAGAAAAGTTGTAGATCTTAAAAAGATCTACAACTTTTGTGTGAATGATTTTTTCACATAACCTCAAAATCTCCAAGTAAAATGCGAAAAACCGCTTTTATCGTTTTTTATTTTTCATTTACACAAAGATAATTTTATTTTGACGAAACTTGGTGAAAGTATACCTTTTTGTGTCTGAAATATTCACAAATTTTTTCAGATAAAAATATTCAAAGACTTCCGAGATAATCACGTTTTTCGGCCCAAAAAAATATTTTTCAAATTAAATTTCTCCTTAGGAAAATTGTCGTAGCGACTTCTTTCAAGTCGCAATTTTTTCGTTATGAGTTATACTTTCTTGTGAAATAATAAAAAAATACAGTCCCCATTTAAAAACATGCTCAAAAATTGGAAAAATCAAAAAATGAATTTTGCCACCATCTTTTTTTACTAAATGTTAATAATTTGTTTAGATTTTCAAATAATTCTTAAAAACTAATTGCACTATTCAATTGTACGGAAAAAAATACAAGAGATCCTTAGTTTTATTATTTGATAAAAAACCCTATTTTATATTTACATTAACAATTAGTAAATTAATGAACCTACATTAATCTAGGTTTTTTTTAATACATTTGTAAATTGATCATCTCTTTCTTCAATATCGCTTCTATTTGTAATTTCATTATCTTCTTCTTCTTCAATATCGCTCGGATAACCTGAGGATTCTTCTGATAATTGATTTTCAGTGATTAAGCAAAGGCCCGGCTGCTCCTTTTCAGCAGCATTATCTTCAGATTCATCGAAATCTTCTGAAATTTTTTCAACATTCAAACAATTGTCTGAACCACGACATTTTGTACATAAATCAGTACATCAAAGCCCGTGCTTTCGACAACCACATCTGTTGCCTTCACAACCGGTTTCACAGCTACAAGAAATTATTTTTAATAATTCGTCAGATATGACAGAATCTTCAGTAAAACGTGGCATGAGAATTTTCAAATTATCGACAATAACTTCTTTCCAGCCCCACCTTGTTGGTGTTGTTTCGTTAAATTATTATCAAATTATGCAAACAGGATCGTCCATACTGCTAATCTGTAATACATATAATCAAGTATATAAGTTTACGCCCATACTGCTAATCTGTAATACATATAATCAAGTATATAGAGAAAAAACATTTAAGGGGGACATATAACTAACTATATATAATAAAGTGTCGCAATAACAAAGCTTATATTGACTGTGAAGACGCTACAAGAGGCGTTCAGTTATTTAATTCAAATAATAGTTTTATTTATCATACTCCAAATTTGTATGCTTGTATCAATAAAATGCCTTGTTGTATCAATGAAATTCCGTATTGGGAATAATGGCGACTTCTGCGTCTCCAGCTGGCTTGTGATGCGTGTGAAACGACACTGTGAGGCAGTCCGATCCTCTCCTTGGGTACCCTACTACCCTGGGACCGGCCCAGCTGTTCTATATAGCTGAAAGAGAGGCGGGGGACTAGGAGGAGATGACAGCGGTTCCTATATGGAATCTAGTATACTAAACACGGGCAGCAGGAGATTTAAATGAAAAATCATTATTCGACTTTATATGTTCATAGTAATACTGTTCAAAATTGAAATATCTAATCCAATAATGAAACAAAGAGTCCTTTGTATTTTTTTCCGTACAATTGAATAGTGCAATTAGTTTTTAAGAATTATTTGAAAATTTAAACAAATTATTAACATTTAGTAAAAAAAGATGGTTGCAAAATTCATTTTTTGGTTTTTCCAATTTTTGAGCATGTTTCTAAATGGAGACTGTATTTCTTTATTATTTCACAAGAAAGTATAACTCAAAACAAACAAATTGCGACCTGAAAGAAGTCGCTAAAACAATTTTCCTAAGGAGAAATTCAATTTGAAAAATATTTTTTTGGGCCGAAAAACGTGATTATCTCGGAAGTCTCTGAATATTTTTATCTGAAAAAATTTGTGAATATTTCAGACACTAAAAGGTATACTTTCACCAAGTTTCGTCAAAATAAAATTATCTTTGTGTAAATGAAAAATAAAAAACGATAAAAGCGGTTTTTCGCATTTTACTTGGAGATTTTGAGGTTATGTGAAAAAATCATTCATACAAAAGTTGTAGATCTTTTTATGATCTACAACGTTTCTGTTGTACACTTTTCTCTCCGACGTCAACTTTCGCCGAAAATCGCAATAATCCAAAATTCTTCCCCTTTTCATCCCCTAAATAAATCTGGAAACACTCCTGCTCACGCATTTATTTTTTTTACGTTTATTATACGCCACTTTACCATTTCCAACTGTTCCCATCCTGTTAACAATTTTTTCCTAGTAATAGTGTAACTTGCCTGGTCTAATAGTTAACTTTCGCGATCGAACACGTAAAAAACTTCCACTCGGCCTGCAGTAAAAACGAGAGCCGAGAAAAATTTACTTTTCGAGTGATACCTTATTAAATAGATTTTTTAAATTAAGCGATGTGGTTTCTTATTATTGGGTCAATTTCAACAAAGGCGTTTTTTTGTTTCATTTCGGTGAACTTTCGTATTATCAAGTTTTCTCAAATTTAAACAGTAGTTTAATGTACTTCTTGATATTCTTCATGCTCTTATTTAATGCCATCAAAATATACCTTAATAAACTAATGAAAAATCGTGTTTAAATTTGTGATGCCACTGAAATGAAAAATTCGTTCACCGATATGAAATAACTAGCCACCGGAATGAAAAAACCTATCCACCGAAATTAAAATCCACCGAAAACGAATATAAACATTCTTTCTTTTCTTCTCTGCTCACATAATCTTCTTCTTTCCTTTCTTGAAAGAAAAGAAGAAGATTCTTTCTTTTCTTTCTTGAGAGGCTAGCATTGACTGCAGATGAATCTGCAGTCAATGCTAGCCTCGGCATTCTAAAAAAATATGTCAATTATAGTTGGTAGATCGCGTTTCAACTTTGCATTCACAAGCAGGGCTAGCATGGGCCGGAGATAAAAATTTTATCCCCCGATTTTATCCACTGCCAAGAGATAAAATTAACTTACCCACTTCTCAGAGCACGGCAACAAGGGAGAGGAGCAGTTTATCACCGTTTGACATTTCACGGGGACTCGGAGGACTATTTATCCACCGTTATTTAGCGTTTTTATTTATTTATTTAGGAATAAATTTTTTATCCTTTCCACGGGGAGTAAATTGTCTCGGCCCATGCTAGGGGGGCTGGTACTTTAAAATAAATAAATCGGATTATATTTAATCAAATCTCGTTATAGTCGGTTGAAATCATATGCGAAAGTGTGTTTGTTAGTTGGTTTATTGGTTTGTTAGTTTGTTGGTTTGTCCAACAAAAGAACAAGCAGAATTCAGATGCAATTACTCCACAGCTGATCATATACATTGAAAAATGCAATGAATATAACAAAGAATACTACCTAGGCTTTGTCGACTATAACAAAGCCTTTGACTCAATAAAACACTACCACCTATGGCAGGCACTCGAAGAACAGGGAGTACCAACTAAGTTCATTAGATTAATAAAAGAGATAAATAGAAAATGTTCAGCACGAGTCAGACTAGAGAAAGAAGGAGAAGATTTACAAATAAAAAAGGGAGTTAGACAGGGAGACCCTCTATCCCCTAAACTGTTCTCAGCCAATTTAGAGAAGGTTTTTCAAAATCTAGATTGGGATAACTATGGACTTAATAATATAAATGGGAAAAAATTAAACCATCTCAGGTTTGCAGATGACCTTATTCTAATATGCAACAATCCTAACACACTAGAAATAATGTTACAACAACTGGAAAAAGAGAGTGCTGTAGTAGGTCTAACTATGAATACAGAGAAAACTAAATTGATGACAAATGGAGACCAAATTACTATAAAAGTTAATAACAAACCAATAGAATATGTTGAAGATTATGTGTATCTGGGACAAGTTATCCACATAATCAGATGACTAAAGAAGTTAACCAAAGAATAATTAACGCATGGAAACGATACTGGTCTTTAAAGGAAATTATGAAAAGTAAAGAACTTCCAGTAAATGCAAAGCAAAAATTATTTGTGAGGTATATGAGACGTAATGAAACGACCGTTAGTCGGGACGACCCGTTTATTACTGGCTAAACAGAGCGTTGTAGGTCCACGCATAGGTAGGTATTATAATAAGAGGTGCAAGACACATCATTTTGATACTTGCATAATACCGTGTATAACTTACGGATGCCAAACTTGGTCACTTACGAAAGCGAACAAACAGAAACTAGAAACTTGTCAACATAATATGGAGAGAAGTATGATAAACATAAAAAAGAAAGACGGAATAAACCTAAAAACTATTAGAAAGTGAAAGATGTAACAGAGCATATAAGAAGGCTAAAGTGGCGTTGGACTGGACACATGATTTTTTTTTTATTGCAAGATAGGCTTGCGCTTGACGACAATCATGCTTAATACAAAGTAATGATGAGGTCTAGGTTGAAGCGCGCCCGCCTAGAAGATGCCTATTCACTCTTGCCTTAAAGGTACTTAAGTTATACGTGGCAGGGAATACATGTGCTGGAAGGGCATTCCACATCCTAGCGGTTCGAATTAGAAACGTGGAACAGAACCGTTTCGTTCGAGCTGACTGGACGTCAACCACATAAGGACGCCTATGCAAACGGTTTCTTGCTGTTCTGTGGTAGAACGGTGAGGGGGGAACAAGGTTGAAAAGTTCCTAAGCACACTCTCCAAAGTATATCCGATAAAAGACCGATAAGCAAGCGACATTGCGTCGGTGCTGTAAGCAATGCAGTTTCGCCTGTGTGAGTGATTGATCGCCAATGATTCTTCGGGCCTGGCGATCAATCGAGTCTAATGCATCAAGTTGGTACTTGGCGGATCCATCCCAAAGGTGGCAGCAGTACTCCATGCCAGAACGAACTTGGGCCTGATAAAGAGCGAGGCGTTGTTCCGGTGTGAAGTACCGCCTCATCTTGTTCAAGATGCCAAGTTTTTTGGCAGCTGTTTTGGCCTTTAACTCGATGCATTTCCCGAAATTGAGATTGGATGAGATTTCAATACCCAAGAGCTCAATATGATCACTGATCGGGACGGATATACTTTGGAAAGTTGGAGCCAAGGTGAAGGGGCTCTTTTTCGCGGTGAATAAACACGCCTGTGTTTTGGTGGCATTAAACTTGACTAAATTGACGTCACCCCAATCGGAGACCTCCTCAAGAGTCAAGCTAACGCGATTCACCAACGCCTCTCTTTGCTCAAGTATCTCAGTAGCACTGGCTCTAGAACTGGACATGTATCTCTCCGTAACAGTGCTGTAACATCAACGATCTCCTCAAACCCGGTATCTTTGGGTACGCTGATGACAGCGTACCCAAAGATACCGGGTTTGAGGAGATCGTTGATGTGCAGCAGGAAAAGTGTTGCGGAGAGAACAGACCCTTGAGGGACACCGGCATTAATAGCCATTAGGTCAGATGAGCTGCCGTCAACGACAACCCGAAATGACCTTTCCCTCAGAAAGTCAGATATCCAGTTACAGAAACCAGTAGGTATCCCGTACCTTGGGAGCTTACTGAGAAGACTGCCGTGCCAGACCCGGTCAAATGCCTTAGATATGTCCAGAGATACGGCGAGTGCCTCGCCGTGTTTCTCAATGGCTTCACCCCAAGTGTGCGTGGCATACACCAGAATATCTCCTGTAGACCGATTTTTCCGAAAACCGTACTGCCGGTCCGACAGAAGAAGATGATGAGAGACAGTGGTGGAAAATGGACTAAGGAAGTGACCGAGTGGTATCCGAGGGATGGGAAAAGGTGTAAAGGAAGGCAAAGGAAAAGATGGGAAGATGATTTAAGAGTGGTGGCTGGTGCTACATGGCGCCGAACAACACAGGAGAGGAAGATCTGGAAGGCTCTGGAGGAGGCCTATGTCGCAGGACAAGCTGATGTTCAGAAATAAATTTTTAAAAAAATAAAACAACATAACATTGTAAAATATTTTTTTCAGCAATAAAGGCTATGATTGTGATTATGGTTTGTCCTTCAATCACGCTGCAACGGAGTAACGGATCGACAATAAATCGCACAAAAGTACAGGTCTTGGAAACACATTAGCAAAATGTATTCAAAGATTGTAAAATATTCACCTCCTAGCTTGAATTTTCACCGAAATGAAATAATAATCAACCGAAATGATAAAAACGTCCACCGAAATGAAACAATTATACACCGAAATGATAAAAACTCACCGAAATGAGAATTTTTATCATTTCGGTGAGTATTTTGTCATTTCGGTGGTCAGTTTAGGCCACCGAATCAACCGAAATGAAAACACCGAAATTAAAATCAAGGAAAAGAATTAACATTACGAGAAAACTATTTATTATAGGATGTAAGGAATACTACACAAATAAACGTAGTACCATTAGCCCATTCATGAATACTTAAATAAATTTTCTAGCTTATTGCAAGACAAGTTATACCTATACACGGAAATGAAAAGAAATGTGTTCCATGTCACCGATATGACATACTTATGTGTTTGGCGGGAACACGCAGGCAAGCGGCGCACGTCTTCCCACGATCAACATATAGAGGCCACAGTTGCGAAAGTTTTAAGCCCACGCGTGGGGAGCTAGAGTTGTTATAAGCAAAAATATACCTGATAAACTTTTTGTCACCGAAATTAAAGAACTTTCAGTGACACATTCATTTTTACTTTCCTGCTATTAAACTGGGTAGATATTATTAAAAAAATACTTTGGGATTATACTATCACTATTCATGATTAAAATAAAGGTAGCCATAAACCTCAGGAACCAATATTTTTTGTTTTATGAGGAAAATTACACAGAAACATGTTGCAGTGACAGCCACTGAAATGAAAAATTCGGAGCTTTACCATTTTTTTTTTTTAAACTGTAATCCTAATCCAGAAATATTTACAGCCTCGTACATAGGTAACTACCTCTTCTACCTAGAAAAAAATATTAGAACTGTATAGTAACGTTCTGCACTACCGATTTCATCCATGCCGCATAAATTTTGCTGTTGGGAAATTCACCCTATTATAAACAGTTTCGCAAAACTACCGCTTCCGATGTAATGCAGAACTTCAAAGGTTTAAGCAACTACGAATTACTAACTTGCATGTGCTGGGCCATACTGCCAACGCATAAAGCAATATTTAAGCAATATTACTCAAAATGACAGTTTGATGTCACGTACCTTGACGTTTCTAAAATAAAGATTATACCTACCCTTTTTTTTCTATAGTCTAAGATTATACCTAATTCTAAAACACGAAAGTCAACAATAATGAAACAATATGGCTTTAAGCGTTGGCAGTATGGCCCCAAAACCGTATCTCGTGCTCTGTCATGCACATGGCCAGGTAATTTAATTTAAAATTAACTTTACATTTACCGACCTTCTGATAGATGCTTAATTAAAAAAAGTTTTAATACCTTAAACTCAAATAATTATGGGATGGAATACAAAACATACATTTGTGGCAAAAAGCAGATGTTAATTACCCTTTCAAATTGAGATTCACGACTGTTTCTGACTCTTACACCGATCACACACTACTATGCTAATAAAATAATGTGAAAGTTTGAATTTTTATACGTTTGTAAGTTTGGATGTTTGTTACTCCTTCACGCTACAACGACTGAACCGATTTGGCTGATATTTGATATGGAAGATAGCTTAAACGCTAAATTAACAAATAGGCTACATTTTATTCCGGAAAATTAAAGATTTTCCGCGAGAGACAAAAAACCTTAATCAACGCGGACGCAGTCACGGGCATAAAATAATAAGGAATTATTTTATTATAAAAAAAACATAGTTTTAGGTAGTCATGCTGCAGGACCATCGGGCCCACTGATTCGTTATCACAAGAAAATCCCAGCCATACGAAACACACGCTGTTATTTGCGATAGGGTAATAAAATCGTTCTATACTTACGTTTGTAAAACGGATAACTTTTTAGAGTTTTTAGAGAAAAATTGTTTAGAGAGTTTTAAAAACATTAGTTTCCCCATTAACGGTGTTATAGACGGACGTGGAGATAACGGGTCTATTAACAAAAAGGTAATCTGAATAAATTCAAGGGTTACGGCTGCCCTTATCAACCGACCAAACCCCTAAAATTGAATTTCCATTGTAGTAATGACTTTATTACCGCTGAGGTTAGGTACTCCGATCGAGTTAACTTCGTAGCTCCAACCGAATTGATTTAATTGAGAACCAATTTTTAAAGAGAAAGAGAGCATCAACAATTTTACTAACGGCTGTGGCATTTTTGTAGCTCATTGGTTTTCTCTGCCATAGTTAAATATAATTATTATTACTTATTTGAGCGTCGATTTGATTCGCTCCATCTATATGGGACTACGGTTACATAATATTATTGTTGACACGCGTTGCGTGTGCATAGAAAATATGCAGTGTGCATAGGCTCTTAGAAGAGATGGATGAGGTAGCCTCAGTTTGCCTCAAGTCGAGGCTGTCCAATGGCTGTGGATACGAAGCTTATGATAATGATCATAAATAATGATTTGTTTATACTGGCTCTAACACCTGCGTATTTCCAATAAGATAAGATGTCTCGATAAAATAACTCATATACGCGCATTTATACGCGCGACAATTTTGCTATATTTTATGACCAGTTTATATACCAAAAACTTGGCTACACTTCGTCACATTTGCGTCTGTTTCAATTTCCAGTCACGTCCCGTCATTTCAACGTTGACGCCTACAGTTTCAGTAATAATATTATGCAATGTTATTTCTTGCTGTGGAGCTCTCGTATCATTCAAATAAATATAATATTATCATCGAAGGTTATAACATGATGGGAGAAAAGCGTGACTCGAAGTGATAGTTATCTGCCTTTGAATGAATGAATGAATGAAAAAACTTTATTGCACACCAAATAGTTACATGACCAAATAACAAAAATATATAATATTTGAAACTAACATGGTAGTATGCAAAGGCGGCCTTATTGCTGCAAGCAATCTCTACCAGGCAACCCTTGGCTAGAGAGGAAAAATAAAGATAACAGGATAGTGCAAGTAAAACTTAAACACATAGATATAATAATAATTATTAGTCAATAATAATATATATATACCTACTAAGATACTATACATAAATATACTCAATACTATGCTCAATATGTATATATACACTCATACATACATATATATATACATATATATATATATATATATATATATCTATCCATAAATACTTATAATATATTTTAAATAAACATAAATATGGTACACGAAATAGTAATAAAAAATATATGCATAAATAGTTGAAATAAACTAATGTTAACTAGGATTGTATAGAAAGGTAAAGCTTATTCAGACGATCTTTAAATATAGGGAGCGATTTAGAATGGCGAATCTCAAATGGAAGGGAGTTCCACAATACGACAGCCTTGAAGGTAAAAGAATTACCATAGAATTTAGTAAAGTGTGTAGGAAATTTAAGGCGATTATCAAAGCGAGACCTAAGATAGTGACCCGACGGATTATCAACACCGAGGAAAATGAAGCGTTCCTTGAGGTAAGAGGGAGTAGAGGGATTATAAAGGATTGAGTAAAGAAGAGTCAGGACATGTATGTTACGCCGCTGCCTAATCGGGAGCCACTTAAGCTGGGCGCGATAGCTGGAAATATGGTCGAACTTGCGTAGGCCAAAAATGAACCTGATGCAGAGGTTTTGTAGCCGCTCCAGCTTATTGAGCTGTTCTTCTGTTAAGTCAGGGTAACAACAGTCAGCATAGTCGAGTAAGGGAAGAAGAAGGGAATTAGCTAATGCAGTCTTAGTTTTGATAGGTAGTAGGTTTTTCCAACGCTTTAACGACCCAATTGTGGCAAATATTTTACGGCTCACCTCAGCTAACTGGGGGACCCATGAGAGTGAGCTATCAATAAGAATACCAAGGTTTTTGAAGGTAGAACTAAAAGGTAAGTTGGTTGCATCTACTCGGATGGGAGGCAAAGCGTTGAAGTTCAGTTTAGCTAGTTGACTGGTACTACCTATTATAGCTACCTGGGATTTATTAGCGTTAATGCGGAGACCGTGAGATTTACTCCATACGCAGATCTTGTCCAATTCATTATTTAATCTTTGAATGGCCACATTGATGTCATGGGCAGGAGCAGCAACGTAAACTTGTAGGTCATCAGCATATAAGTGAAAAGAAGAGGAGAGGAGTTGAGTGACAGTATTTATAAAGATCGCAAAAAGGAGAGGAGAGAGGACACCACCTTGTGAGACACCAGCCGTGAGTGAGGTGAAGGAGGAGAATTTGTTGTTAAGCCTCACACACTGCTGGCGGCCACTCAAATAGCTAGAGAACCAAGAGATACTATTACAAGAAATATTAAGGGATTCTAGGACAGACAGGAGTAGCTCAAAGTCCACAGTATTAAACGCATTGCTAAAGTCTAGCAACGCAATGACAGAAACCAATTTGCGATCCATATTGGCACGGAGATCATCGCAAACCTTGATAAGAGCCGTAGTAGTACTATGCCCTGTTCGAAAGCCAGACTGGTACGGACTGAGAAAATTGTTTTTGGATAGATACAGATTTAGTTGCTGACAGGCGATACGCTCAAGGACCTTAGACAGGAAGGGGAGGATGGAAATAGGGCGGTAGTTAGAGTAGGAAGTAGGATTTTTGGTTTTCGGAATTGGGATGACGTACGCCTTACGCCAGGAGCTAGGGAACTTATTGTTTGAGAAGGAAAAATTAAAGATATGAGAGAGTATAGGTAACACATGGTCAAGTAAAAGAAGGATCATCTTACGATTAATGCCATCACACCCTACAGCATCCGATTTGATAGCGATGATGTGTTTTTTTATATCAGCTGTAGTAACATTCTGAAAACAGTAACATTCTGAAAACTGCCTTTGTATGGGAATGTAATTAATATAGATAAATTTTCATGGAAGTAGGTGTAAATACTCCATGTAAATTTCACATAGCAAGACAGATTTTCCCTAACACTTGTCACGTTAGCGAAACTTAGGTTGAAAAGGTAACTTTTCTTTTTTGTGGAATTTCAATTTCATGGAAGTAGGTGTAAATACTCCATGTAAATTTCACATTGCAAGTCAGATTTTCCGTAACACTCTTGTCACGTTAGCGAAACTTAGATAGAAAAGGTAACGTTAGTGATTTTTTCTTGTTTTGTGGAGTTTGAACAATGAACTGGACCCCGAACTTCACAATTTTGGCAAGCAACCTAGTTTGTTTGCAATTTTTATAAATCATACCTTATCATTAGACACGCGGGCGCAGTTGTATGAAACGAAAAGTAATTAAACCACCATAATTCACAGTATTTTGTGATATGTGTGTCTATGTGTGTATATATGTGTGTGTCTATATTTACTTATATCTATTTAATACGCACTACACGCTTAAATAAACTACATAATTTAAATACAAATTATGTAACACCCTGTATCATGACATCAAAACATGAAATGTGAATGGAACAAAAGGTTTTTTACGCTCATTGCAGAATTTTTTGTACCAGTTAAGTTTTTCTAACCTACCTGCATTGAGCTCATTAAGTTTTAGATGATGTATATTACTGTTCTATGGCTCTATGTTATAATATGTAACTATTATGTTTTTATTAATGTTTTAACTTATTATTAGATTTAAGCGTAGGTCACCTAACGTATTCTAAGTCTATAACCTAAGGTTGACGGCATTGGTGTGCGGTAAAACTCAATAGAGTTTATGTTTACACCAAAATAAAATAACTCTGTAAACATGTAAAAAAAAAACCTTCTCACAGCCCCGCGTTGAAAATGTGAAGTTTGCCCCACTGTAAATTAATTAGTTCACTGCATAACTTTGGCAAGCTTTCACGCCTAAATCTAATTTAAATTCTACGTGAAACTTTCACGTTAATCTTCCACATTCTCGAACTAGGAATTCAATATGTCACAAGATACTCTACACAACGCCGCACGCATTCCAAATACCTTTGAAATTTTAAACAGCAAATCTCATGAGTCGTGCCTGTGAATAATTCTGGCACTCTGATAAACATGTACTTACTTCCAATAATGGTGTGGTGGCTATTTTTAGATTCCCGATAAAATAAACTGGGTGTCTTAAATAATTCGTTCATAGGACTACGGAGCTGAATCTCCTGCTAGATCACTCACTGTTTTTTCGAGACGAACAGTATCCGCGTATCCGAAGAAAAGTATATTATTTGAAAGCTACACAGTACGCACTATTCAGTAAACGCTTCATTAGCAACCTAACGCCGAATAGAACCGAATGTGAGCACCAATAAAAAATAGACCTCATTGTTTGACATTACGATTTTAAACACAAGAACAACAGATATACGTACATAGGACGCCTGCGTCCGAGTGCGGAAATTGTCCCAGGATACAACAGAGACTCGTGCTGTCTATTTATCGTGCTCCGACTCCAAGAATGGCGCGTAGGCAATAACTAACAGCGTTCAAAAATATGATTTCTCCGCAAGTACATCGACGTAACTTATAAAAGTGGTAGTACTGTACATATCAGCTATACTTACCTATGTACTGAGAAAAGACGAATACCTTCGTGTTACCTTCTCATAAGCGTAATGTTAGAGCATTAGGAACGATTTGAGCAATTTTTCTTCTTTTGACCTTTGGACGATTTTTCTAAGAAACTAGTGTTACGAGTTACGAAATAGTAATTTAGGTTCGGTTCACGAGATTTCTGTAGTAAGACGTGTATAATAAAGACGGATGGTTGCTGTAAACTTACAACTTATTTATATAGCTTATATCGTTATTTCTCTAAACATAAAAAGAACAAGTTGTTATATTGTGCGTTTGTCTGTATATTTGCTGTGTTTGTCAGTAAATTTATTTGTGGATTTCATATTATAGAAGATTTCACGAGGAGGTCTAGCAGCTATACGTATAGAACAGAGGTCTTCAACACGCGGCCCGCGGTTTACCTGCGGCCCGCGAAAGCTTTGCTGGCGGCCCAGTGATTGCTTGCCAAAATATATATTTTTTTGGTGCCAAAATATTTATTATTTAGTGGGCGAGGGCGAGGGCGGGGGCGAAGGTAAGGGCGAGAGTGAAGGCGACGTGAACGGCGAGGGCGAGGGTGAAGGCGCAATACTTTCAGGATAGTTTGAGTATTTAACGGATATTTTCCACCTGCTCGTCTACTCCTACTTATTAAATTAAAACTATAAATCAAAGAACTTATAAAGGTAAGTTAAACTTAATTTATTTTACTTTACAATAGGAATCTTTTTTAATTGCCTTTCTATTTGTCTCACGCTCTTCTCCTTTATGGCTGGTACATTGGAAATCGTGTACACTGCTCCGAATAAGTTGATGCAAGCAAAAATATATAGCAGCGTGTAAATGCCTATATAATCTTCTATGTATTTGAACGTGTATACGTGAACAAGCCTTAAGATTTGAGAGTATGTGTACACCATTCCTAAGACTGTGGTCCGGATCTGTAAAGAAACAAACGTAAAACTTTATTATAAAAATCCATGAGGGCCATTCTGTTACGCAAAGAGAGGTTATATAAGGAGCAGGAGCTTCGCCCCTTATGTGGCTATGCCTTATTTGTTTTGTTTTACGTAGGCTCGTAATAGTCGAACTAGCGTCGGTTGTTCCAAGACAAGATTTTATTAATAAATTATAGCAGTCTTGGATGAATTAGATAACAGTACTGTAGTGGTGCGTGGTGGTTGATTTCCCTCATAGACAGGGCTGGGCAAAATACATGCTTTGCTTTAATTGAAATACAAATTACAAAATACTTTATCGCAAGCAATTAAAATACGAAATACAAAATATCTATAAGTAAGGTATTTGAAATATAAAATACAAAATACAGTATTTTAGCTATTTTTAATTGAAATACGAAATACAAATTACAAAATACAAAATAAGACGTAATCGTAAAACGTATTTCATGTTTTTTGTAACTTGTCTCTAAGGCATGAATGGCAAGATTTTGACGTACCTACAGTCATAGCGTACAACAACAAAATACATAACAGGTGCAGTGTTGCCAACTCTTAGCTGCTTTACCATCATTATACTCTCGGCTCGCACTCACACTCACGAAGGTAAAATGTATTTTATTAAAATGTATTTTGAAGCCTCGAGTATTTGAAATACTAATTACAAAATACCTCGGTGTCAGGTATTTGAAATACCAATTACAAATTACATTTTAAGTAAGTAATTGAAATACAAATACCAAATACGTATTTGTATTTCAATTACGTATTTTAATTACAAGTAATTCAAATACTGCCCAACCCTGCTCATAGATGACATATTTCCCTACTCAGTGATTTACCTGTACTTATAATATGTAAGTAGAAGCGGAATAGATCACAGAACAAGGAATCTGCTGTGGGTAAGATCAATGATCAATTAATATTTAAGTGTTTAAATTCCTTAATAAGAGAATTCCTTGTTTTGGAGAATAATATGTGCAGTAGTGCGTGGTGGTGATGCGTATTGGTTGGTTTGCGTGTGTTAGAATGGACCAATCATGACAAAGTGCGTGTCAGAACATTTTTTTTTTTTCAAAATAGGCGTCTGTGTAGCGATAACAGGTTTCTGTGTAGCGATAACTGTGTAAAAACCTTTCAGAAAAGACATATGTGCTGGAAATGGTTCCATAGTAAAACAAAGAACCTCGGTTTCTAATCTTACTATGGGTTCATAAAATCGGAATTTTCCTGCAATATTTCAGGATTTCTACTGGAAAGGACCGCACTAGGGCATGCACGACAGGCCGACCGCTTAAACGCTGGGCCGACGACATCGTGGCCGCAATGGGCAGTAGACCGGAAGATATGGGAGAACTTGGAGGAGGCCTACACCCTCTTGGGGCGCTAAACTTTTTTAACCATTTTTATAATAAGTTTTTTAAATTTAACCATGTACCTATATATCTTAGCAATAAATGCTTTATAATAATTTCAGGAATTCTATAAAGTTCACTCTGTGAGAGTAATGTAGCATCGTAGAATGTAGGCATTTCACGGACGATAGCTTTCCGACGAGCTCGTTTCGGGGAAAGGGAGTTTTAACGGGCAATGGACAATTGAAATGTGGTTTGGGAATTCCTTGCTGTTGCCGTGATGGTAAGGGCACAAACACACCACGGACAAAAAAATCTCTGGCGGATGAAAAGTCCGCGCGCTCACTTTTATATGGAGCTGTACCTATTACCTATTCTGTGGCTGTACAGACAACTGCGAAAGAACGAAACGTGTTCTGTGGGCATTTTGCACGAAAGTTTTGTCCTTTCCTGCCTGTAGTGTGTTCTCACCCTTAGGGAATTACAATTTCGTGTAACGCCTCAAATACTTTACTTATTTTATGAAAGTATTTCTGTTTATTTGTCCATCTTTAAATTGATCTTGATGTTGATTACAGACATTGCTTGTATTCTGAAGATGTACACAGACATGTTTTTATCAAGGCGAGGAATATATCATAAATACCTGATGCCCGTGACTACGTCCGCGTCGAATAAGTTTTTTAAATTCCCACGGGAACTCCTTAATTTTCCAGGACAAAAAGTGGCCTTTGTCATTTCCAGGTCGTAAACTATACCCATACCAAAAATCGCGTCGATCCGCTGCTCTATTGCGGCGTAATTGAAGTAAATCAAACAAAACAACAAACACACACTTTCGCATTTATAAGTTTATTATGATTCCACGAAATTCTACTACCTAACAGTACCTACCTACTAACAACCTACAATTTTTTTTTTACCATCTTTCTTAAAAGGAGGAAGTTCTCAATTCGGCGTGTTTCTTTTTTTAAAACAAAATCGATCCTACATGGTGATGCCTACCACACGAGTCCGGAGTCCTGTATCAATTAGGTCATCCCAATGATAGTTCTATAACATAAAAGCAAATAACGAGGAGACAAGGTCCAGACTCCAGACATGTCCACTCCACGTCTAAAGCTCAAAACACACAGGGAACGGGCGCGGGTCGGGCGCGGGCGGTATTTATATGGACGACATCACACACCGTCACCCGCCACGCGCCCGACCCGCACGCGCGTTTTGTGTGTTGTCGTCCATATAAATACAAGGAATTCAACCCGCCGCGCACCCGACCCGGCCCGCGCCCGACCCGCGCCCGCGTCCTGTGTGTTTTGCGCTTAAGACCAAAACTTACCTCTAAATTCAGCATCTCCACAACAATGACAGTAGGCAGTCCCCACGCAACTCCATATCCAAACACAAGCACCCCCAGTGCAGCTACTGGTAACCATCTCAATGACGTCACAGTCAGATCAGCTTGCGTGAACACCGCTAGCGTGCCCATCGATAGCACCATCAACGACAAAGCGAATGTGAGAACGTACTGAAACAAAGTAAAGTGTTGGTGGGATGCTTCGGCCGTGGCTAGTTACCACCCTACCGGCAAAGACGTACCGCAAGCGATTAAGCGTTCCGGTACGATGCCGTGTAGAAACCGACTAGGTGCATGGGTTTAATATAACTGGCATAACCCTAAAAGGTTAGCCCGCATCTTAGACTGCATCATCACTTACCATCAGGTGAGATCGCAGTCAAGGGCTAACTTGTAGTGGAATAAAAAAAAATCTCTGAAGAGAAGGAGTGAATCTCTCAAAAGAGGTATATAAGGTACCTATCTTAGGGACAGTTGATTTTCTATATGGTAATTTCATTTTGTAACTACAAATGGGTATTTGACTTATTTTTTAATACATTTTTTTTAGTGATTATTAAATGGAGGATATCCCAAAAGTCGTCATATCCACGTCCCCTGTTAGTTTTATGTTGATTTTAAACTATCGATTCAAGTGAAAAAATGCGTCGAACCTTGATGACGTCACAATTCAGTATTTCATTAAAAAATCCCATAAGTACTACCCACGAGTTTTAAGGTTTGAAAAAAGTTGCTGATTTGACTAGTTGTCAAATACCCAAATTATTATAAGATTTCTTTGTAAAATGCAGTGTTATTTCAATGAGTTTGTTAATTTCTTTAATTTTTAGAAACTCAATCGTGATTCCAAATTATTATCGTCACTAGAAGCTGTCATTTTGAACACAAGTTTATCATGCTAATATTATAAATGCAAAAGTGTGTCTGTCTGTTTGTCTGCTACGTTTTAACGGCTTATCTTTTCAACTGATTTTGATGAAATTTGGTATAGATAATAGAGATAGTTTTAATCCCGGAGAAAGACATACTCGTAGGCTACGTTAAGGAGTACCCGTGGAAATAAATACAAACCATCCACGCGGCCGAAGTCGCGGGCATCATCTAGTAATTATTAATAATGTAGACAAAGCATAAAGCCGGATTTAGATAAAGGCGGTCGCTAGTTGTTTTTATAATTCAAAAGAATTTTCAAACTAAAATAACCGCTTTCCCAAAAAGCGTTTTATGAAAATATTTTTATTTCTTAAAACAATCTTTTAACGGAAAACCTTTTCGAAGGGTAAGTTATTGTTTGATACATTAAAATATAAAAACACTAAAAATCCGTAAGTGAAACAGTTTGGATCATCGTCAAATATTTTATACCTATAACCTAGCTGGCATACTCTCGCCATCATGGTCGCGCACGAGTTGAATGCAGAGTAAATGTATGTGTCACCATACATTTGCTCTGCATTCAACTCGTGCGCAAACTATATGTAGGTAAGCATATTATTTGTAATCATTTCCATGACTCTGACAAACAATGCACAACCTTAAATACCTAGAAACTTGGAAAATATATTCCTCACATTCCCGTAGGAACGCTCTAAGGCAAGATTTTAATGAAATATCACCCGAGGACGTGTCTTGCTGAAAGCTTTTCCGGAAGGACGGGTTTTTTGTTCAAAAAGTCCCTAAGGAAGACTGCATGTCCTTCTGGTAGTACCTACCCGGTTGAAGTGTGATGAGAAATCGTTTTTTCTTCACCGTGAAAGACTGAAATATTCTATTTTTTCGTAAAATAATTATTATTAAGTACTACTACATAAGCACTCAAAGTCCTGCTAGCGAGACTCAAGGCGATCTATCATTAAAAACTCCAACGGGATCGTTAAAAACCGCACATTAACTTACGTAATATATTTAACCTTTAGGGGTCTCACCACAGGCTTGAGCCGGTCAGTAAAAGCTTTACGTACATATAATATATGGTATTAAGAGCAGTGGCGTGCACAGTTTTTGAAGCTAGGGTAGGCATTCGTTAGTCAGAATACCTATTGACTAGCTATTTAATGAAAAACCAGCATTGACGTATTTCCATTTGGGTAGGCAGTGCTTTTATGCTTCTATGAACTGCACGCCACTGCTTAATTGAAAAACACATCGTCCGCCCCGGGCGGTGTTTTGCGCGCAAAACACTATAGGTACATATAGCGTTTCTGACCAGCCTAGGCCGGTTCCGCGCTGATAGGTTTGGTGAGACCCTAAGCCTAATGGAATAGTAAATGCTACAAAAATTACTTTCACTGCTTTAGTTATTATGTAAATGATTTAATGTCAAATGATTTTTATGCGGAAGGACCTGGGAACCCACCGCATTATTATCCCAAGGAAACCCCTGCCATTATGTGATTAAAGGAATGGGGACCCTCAGCAAAGAGGAATACTACGCAGAGAGAGAAATTATTTAAAGTAATACTTACTTACTTTTCTGTCAATTATCCTTACTAAAATGACGCAAACTAGGGCTCCTAAAAACAAGCAAATAGGCACCAATATGTTTTCAGCGTCGGTAGGGGTCTTTAGCTGTACCAAAACCTTTTCTTTGTCAAGAAATATGATGCATCCACTAATTATTATTGTTGTGAAAAGCATTACACTTATTTTAATCTCGTCACGCCATATTTGATTTTTAACTGAAACAAATTAAAATGCCTAGTTATGCCTAAAATGATTATTTTAAAAAAGGCCTAGTTTTCCTCACAGTATAGAAGAGGTAAACTTCTTGGCGAAACGCGCAAGCGACGCCCTTTTGCCGGCGTTTAAGACGTACTCGAGTAAGATTTATTTACTTGAGTCATGATTTCATCATTATGGTTATTCGTTAGTTCACGCGAGTACGATAACGATCCGCCGTGCATATCGTGTCTCGAGGGAATTTCCTAAGTAAGCTACAAACGCGACACCGTGGCGCGATACAACGCGATGCGACATTATCACGTGACCTACGTGGTTGTGTAGACAAGTTTGTCATTGCATCGCGTTGCTTTCGTCGCTCTTCTCTGACAAAGTGTAACGCGTACGCGTTTCAGAGAAAATAAACTTGTGTACCTTTCTTCTAGGAAAAAATAAACCATAATATAAGCTAGTTCAATCCACGAAGACGCGCCCCACTCTTTGCCGCAATCGCTTACAGTGCAAGTGTGCAATGTAAACTACAAGAATGTGAGTTCTATTACTACGCAGCGAGTAGCAATGCCACACACGCACACAAAATTAAATAGCGAAAAATTCCCCCGAACCCCGAACCCCGTTGTTTCCCCTCGCGATAAATAGTGGGGCGCGTCTTCGTGGATTGAACTAGCTTATACCATGCACTTTGTCATCCAAAGACTCTTATAGATTAGTAACTCTGTAGAATCATACTTCTTACCAATATTATAAAATATGTGAAAGAGTGTTTCGTTTGTTGCTTTGTCCTTCAATCACGCCGCAATAGAGCAACGGATCGACGTGATGTTTTGCATGGGTATAGTTAAGGACCTGGAGAGTGACAAAGGCCACATAATATCCCGGAACATTAAGAAGTTCCCGTGGGAATTAAAAGTTACTCCACGCGGACGAAGTCGCGGTCATCACCTATAGTAGGTATAAGATTTTTATGTTCTAAGAAGTAAAAGTGAAGAACGAAGGTAAAAATGTTAAAAACGTAAAAGTATTTACGGCAGAAAATTTCACCGAGTTTCCACTCTGCAAGGAAATTGTATTATCTCTACATCATTTCACATGCAAGTATTTTAACGATGAAGCGGGAAGCGGGATTTGTAGTTAAATTCAGACAAACAACATCAAAAACTTTGCGCGTATTGAATTTTGTGCTAGCGTATGCACATATTTTATAAAAAGACTAGATGATGGCCGCGGCTTCGTCCGCGTGAATTATGTGTTTTTGTTCCCGCGGAAACTCCTTGATTTTCCGGGATAAAACTCCCTTACCCGTAATGCATTTTATCTCTATACCAAACATAATCAAATCGGTTTCAAAGAAGCGCTGTGAAAGCGTGATAGACAGACAGACCCACTTTCGCATCCGGCAAAAACATCTGCCCCCCAATTGTGTAAGGAACTCTTATATAATCGTAATCATTTGTCAAACGTATAATTTTACCTGTATAAGGAGTTCATAGATGCCTGCACGTCAAAAAGCATGTATGAACTCCTTAAACAGTTCGAGTAATACGTTTTAAAACTGTTATATGATTACGATTTGCTTAGACAATCGTGCCTCTGGTCTATATGAGAGTAAATAAAAGTATGGAAAAGTCAATGGACCTATTCCGTTTCGAGATTGTGATAGAAGTAACATTAAATAACAATTGTATTTATGAAGTCTCTTTCTAGTTTTTATAAGAAGAAATACGAGAAATTACACTTACCATTTTTCCAGTTTCGCAAAGTGAGTGACAGATAAAAGCGATCTCAAAAGCCTATAGATGAATAAATCATAAGTTCTCTTAACTTGGGCAAAAAATTTAACATCTCTAGATGGAATAACTTACATATCTGATACCATCGTAAAGTTCCATTTGGCTTGGCACGTTCACTCTCCTCCTTTAGTAGTTTTATTTGGGTGACGATATAAGTATCGTTCGCCGACATACATTTCAACTTGCCCATACTTGTTTTTGCCGCCTGAAAAATATCATGGAATTACCATTTATCATCAGCGATCTTTGAATACACATAAAACTTGATGCCCGCGACTTCAACCGCGTGGATTTCAGTTGTTTTTTGTGTAGAAAGTATCCTATATGCCTGTCTCCAAGATGTAAGCTATATCTGTGCCAATATAAGACAATATCGATTATGGATTTAAAGGAGATCATTGATAAACAGACAGACTGAATATTACAGACAGACACACTTTCGCATTTATAATATTAGAAAGGATTATACGGACTGCAGAGAGATACAAAATACAAATATAGCGAGAAATTAGGGAAAAGTAAATAGGGGCGTAGTAAATAGAGAAACGGAGAGTGCAGTTTCAAGTTATAATGGTCTCTATTATGTAGGAAAATGTTTTTCTCGACCATTTCACAAATTCGCCTCGCTTTCCAAGCGACCGTGTGGCCTAATGGATAAGGCGTCGGACTTCGGATCCGAAGATTGCAGGTTCGAGTCCTGTCACGGTCGAAATGGAAACATACCTTTTTGTTTTTTTATACGCAATTCGATTATACCTGTTGAAGTATCCCTTAAAACGTCGAGTTAAGAAAACTGCTCTATTTAAGTATTGCTGAACAAAATGTTCAGTTAATAATGTTATAAATCCATCTTGCTGAGGTAGAGATAGGTTATTTTCATGGAAATATACTTAAGGAATACCTAATAAGAAAATAATAGGAACATAATTTTATTACATTGGAATAATAATATTATTATTATTAATGAATGTTATAATTTATACAGCAACTCAAATAGGAGACTGATTTTCAGACACTTATTTTTCTATTTTTAGGGTTCCGTAGCCAAATTTGGCAAAAACGGAACCCTTATAGATTCGTCATGTCTGTCTGTCTGTCTGTGTGTCCGTCCGTATGTCACAGCCACTTTTTTCCGAAACTATAAGAACTATACTGTTGAAACTTGGTAAGTAGATGTATTCTGTGAACCGCATTAAGATTTTCACACAAAACTAGAAAAAAAACAATAAATTTTGGAGGTCCCCATACTTAGAACTGAAACTCAAAAATTTTTTTTTCATCAAACCCATACGTGTGGGGTATCTATGGATAGGTCTTCAAAAATGATATTGAGGTTTCTAATATCATTTTTTTCTAAACTGAATAGTTTGCACGAGAGACACTTCCAAAGTGGTAAAATGTGTCCCCCCCCCCCCCTGTAACTTCTAAAATAAGAGAATGATAAAACTAAAAAAAATATATGATGTACATTACCATGCAAACTTCCACCGAAAATTGGTTTGAACGAGATCTAGTAAGTAGTTTTTTTTAATAGTTTAAAACTTACTACAGGTTTGTACGGAACCCTCGGTGCGCGAGTCCGACTCGCACTTGGCCGGTTTTTTTTACTATTTATATTGTGTCTAAGGAACCTATGTAGATTGTAGAGCTACCACCCTACCGGTAAAGACGTACCACCCTACCGGTAAAGACGTACCGCCATGCGATTAAGATGTTTGTTAAATAAATTATAGGTTGCATATCGGTTGCATAGAAGTAAAAGTATTTCTTGCCCGGAATATCAAAGAGTTTTCACAGTAGGTACTAGCAATACTTACTACTAGCAATAGTTAATATTATTCTGAGTAAATTGCGCTAAATCAAACCGATTTTGGTGATATTTTCACAATTCAAAAGCATAATTATTTAATAATAATAATTGCTAAAATAAGAATAAAATCTGTCTTATATCCTTTTCCTACGCATCCGATTGATTTGCTTGCAGCAGATACATAGCCCGAAATCCGGAGACGGATATAGGTTACAATTATTTTTACTCGGGAAAATCAAAATCAAAGGTTCTAAAAAACCTAAATCTATACTTATTAAAATGTCGTGGGCATTGTCCGATAAAAAATCATAAAACGTGAAAATATTTCTCCTCACCTGTATCTTCCCAACCTTTACCAAATACGCTGGAGATTCAACCATCATGAATAAGGAAATAAACTGCACAAAAACCACACCAGCTATCAAATACAGCCTATTATCTTCATCGAGTGCCAATCTCATCAAATATCCTGCCGAAGTCATCAGCACCATTAGGGACATCATAGCCCCACGACTCTTGACATCGCTTATCTCTCGTATGTAAACTGGTACGCATATGAAAAGGCCAGCAGTAGAGATCCCTGATAAGACGTGTAGGATTACGTAGGCTTCGTCGCTGGGAGGTATAAGGAGTGGTATACATGATACCTGAAACCAAATATCAAATGCTTAGAATCCATACTTCCATACTAATATTATAAATGCGAAAGTGTGTCTGCCTATCTATCTATCTGTCTGTATGTCTGTCTGTCTGCTACGCTTTCACGGCCCATCTTTTCAAACGATTGATTTGAACCGAACCGATGAAATGTTGCACCCTTGTTCCCCCACTCTCATGGCCCGATAAAAAGAGAATGAAATACAGGTCCCAGTTGGACCTTTTACATGTTTTCGATACATTTTGCCAAATTCCGAACTCCAGGGTGATCCAGGCTCACAGCTAAGCACAGCATTAAATTTTTGGCTTGACCTGAGATTCGAACCCAGAACCTCAAGATCCGGAGCAAATCTAAATTTAGCTAGTTGCTAGATAGCCTCGTTTATCTATCCCATTGTTGGTTTACCTTCTTTCACATAAAACTTTATTATAGCAATAGACAAAGTTGCTAAAGCTGATATAAACTGCCTTGTTGGTCTAGTGGTTAGCATGTTTGACTGCGGCCGACGAGGTCCCGGGTTCGAGTCCCGGTTCGGGCCCGGAGTTAGGAAGTTGGCGGTGTTTCACCCCCGCGCCTCGGAGAGCACGGTAAGCCGTCGGTCCCGGTTATTATCACTAACATGACTAGCCGTTAAAGCCCGCCAACCCGCATTGGAGCAGCGTGGTGGGTCTAAGCTCTAATTCCCTCTTTCCTATGCGAGTGGAGTCCTGTGCCCAGCTGTGGGACGTCAATGGGTTGTAGTGGTGGTAATGGTAGACAAAGCTACAAAGCCGATGACTGGCAAAACACACACTTAAAGCGTTTAATACGCAACATACATGACGCATACTCTACTGTTAGCAGGTAATAAAAGAACGGTAGTACCTTCTGTAGCAGATACCAGCACGTTTTATATCAATAGATAGTAGGTACTTAGTTATGTAGATAACTTAGCACAACGAACTGAAATAATCATGAGTCAAAAGGTATTTACATAATTTAGTAATCTCATACGTGACTGAATCACTGTTCTACATACGCTCTGTGTAAAAATGTTTTATTGTCTTCTCTAATTCTATATTGTTTAATCTTTTTAGAGTTCAGTAGCTCAAATTGAAAAATTTGAGCTACTGAGTTCTATTCTCAATTGTTTTATTGTAGCTTGATACTTACCCAATTTTCTTAAAACCTTAACGCATTGAATTTCATAATTTCATTGTAATATTAATGAAAATCAAACCGAACTAAATACAATTTTATCTGACTAAGCATGTATACAAAACGAGATGAATAAATAATAATACTTTTACTGAAAAACGAATGGAAGCTCCCTCTTGCATTATACTAATCTTCTTGCAAAAGTGAACAAAGCAACGGATCGACATGATTTTCGGATAGTTGAGGACCTGTTAAGTGACATAGGCTTCCTTTTATCCCGGGAAATTAAGGAGTTCCCGTCGGAATCAAAAACTTATTACATGCGGACAAAGTCGCGGGCATAAGCTAGTTAATAATTACAATGGATATTAATTATAGATTTCGAGAAGAAAACTTACCCCTTGCAACAATACAACCACGAAAATACCAAATCTTCGTCCCCAAGTGTCAATAGCATAACTGTATATTAGTGCACTGGTGATGGACCCAAGTATAAGGCCCATAGTCGTCCATGGTATTTCTTCAGGTGTGGTAAAATGACCCGAGTGGCTTGAAATTGTGAGATTGAGGCTCTCCACGCCATGGATGAAGAACGGCAACGTCACTGCAAATAGAATTAAATCACGCTACTTCTAATAAACTTTTTAGTGCGTCTAAAGTCGATCTTCCTTTTCTGAATCTGGTTTCCACTGAGTCCTCCCTTCCTACCCACTTCCTGCACCAGTCTGGGGTTTAGAAGTCTCTCCATAGACTTTTGCTAATACGTTTATTATATAATAACAAATTGGTCTGTATTTAGTTGGTTCAGAAGAAGACTTTTTCCGTTTGTCATTACGAATTAATTTTGCAAGCTTCCAGCTCTCTGGGAACTTTCCATTCCGTAGAAGATCCATACTAATATTATAATTGCGAAAGTGTGTCTGTCTGTCCGTCTGTCTGTCTGCTTCGCTTTCACGGCCCATATGTTCAACAGATTTTGATGAAATTTGGTATGGAAATAGTTTGTATCCCGGGGAAGGACATAGGGTACTTTTTATCCCGGAAAAATAAAGAGTTCCCGCGCGAATCAAAAAATCTGAATCCACGCGGACTAAGTCGCGGGCATCATCTAGTTGTTACATAACTGAACAAAGTTGAGGGGATATTTCAGTATCACTTGTTTTATAACTTCCGGTGGAATTGATCAAGTAAGATTTTTACAAAATCCAAACGCGTTCATTTGGTGTCTGTCACTATTCCAGGACTTTGAAATTTATTTGAAATCGTACTTAATATACAAAAAACCGGCCAAGTGCGAGTCGGACTTGCGCACCGAGGGTTCCGTACAAACCTGTAGTAAGTTTTAAATTATTAAAAAAAAACTACTTACTAGATCTCGTTCAAACCAATTTTCGGTGGAAGTTTGCATGGTAATGTACATCATATATTTTTTTTAGTTTTATCATTCTCTTATTTTAGAAGTTACGGGGGGGGGGACCAACATTTTACCACTTTGGAAGTGTCTCTCGCGCAAACTATTCAGTTTAGAAAAAAATGATATTAGAAACCTCAATATCATTTTTGAAGACCTATCCATAGATACCCCACACATATGGGTTTGATGAAAAAAAAATTTTTGAGTTTCAGTTCTAAGTATGGGGACCCCCAAAATTTATTGTTTTTTTTCTATTTTTGTGTGAAAATCTTAATGCGGTTCACAGAATACATCTACTTACCAAGTTTCAACAGTATAGCTCTTATAGTTTCGGAAAAAAGTGGCTGTGACATACGGACGGACACACAGACAGACATGACGAATCTATAAGGGTTCCGTTTTTGCCAAATTTGGCTACGGAACCCTAAAAACGGAAAGACTATCGGGCTTTTAATGTTTGCCATTGAAGTTTGAATTCCATTTTATAAAAACGTGATTTTTCTCGGCAAAGAGTTACAGAATGACTGGGATTAAACAGAATGTGAAGATGTGCCGTGAAGTGATGCATCTCAGAACATGAAAGGGAACTAACTAGAAAAGGACTGGTACATACAGCGCAGGTATTTATAATAATTTGTAGCACCTACTTCTTAACATGCCTCTACTCTAAACAGACTACCTAATAGTCTATATACGCTTCCTAAAGCGTCATATCGAAAAGCTTGGTATTGGTACTAAAATTCTACATCAATGGGTATTAAATGTAGTCATTTACCGGTAAATGCATAGTAGATGTATAGATAGCCGCGATTTAAGTCCTGCCTGTAGCCAAGAATTTCTAAATTCCATAATCGACATAACCAGCAATTGAATTTGGAAATTTGCACTCGCTGCGAAAGGGAGTAGCTCTGTGATGCTATCAAGAAAGCTTTCAGGAAAATCGCTTTCTGTAGGTACTCAGATCTTTAGAGCAAGTTCAGGTATCAATCTACCTCTAGTACACGTTTATTATTTTTCTTTTTATTACATTTTTTAAAGTGACAGCATAAAAAAATTACTATCCAGATGCAAATAGCCCTATATGCATAATTCAATAATTAGGTATACTTATGATAAAAATTGGAAGAGTCCTGTACTTTTTTTATTAAACTAGCGCTTGTCTGCGATCCAATTTGCATGTGGTGATGTAGCCTGAGGTGGAGCGCGTTTGCCAAGCAGGTGCCTTCAATCTTAATTTGAAGATATCAATATTAAAAGTGGACTGGAAAACGAAAACCGGAAGGGCATTAATTCTATAGCAGTTCGAATTGGAGACGAGGAAGAAAATTGCTTCGTACCTAGTACCTACGCGTCCGTGGAATTAAGGCTACCTGGATGCAGAAACTGACGACGCGACGCCTTGTTCATTAAATACTTTTTGGAAAAGTTTGTTGGAGGTAGCTTTTATATTGTAGATACATCCTATCTATCCTTCTACTATCCTTTATAGGTCAAGGAAATATCTGTTAGCGTTTAATAGCACCCAATAGGCAAAACTCCATTACTATAGTGACCTGATACGCTTGTCGTGATGAGTTATGCATACGTAAGTTAGAAATAATAGGTATTATATAGTGACCTATGATCTTGTAATATATGCATATAATAATAGACTAAGAATTGAAAAAAAACACATTATAAGTACAAAGAACTCTTAAAAACAATAAAATGTGTGACTGAAACACACACACAGACACAGTCAGCGGTCAAACTTATAACACTTCTCTTTTTGCGTCGCGGATTAAATAAAGTGACAAACAGATGAGATATACACCTAAACCAATAGACACCGAGATAATCCGTGTTCAGTTCAGTCTCTAAATGCCTAGCCTCACTACAGAGGCCCGGGGCGGCACGTAGCGGTAAGTATTCTTTGTATCATGTATGAGGTTTTACTTGAGCTGGGCCTTCTTAAGTGACGCCGCACAGAGATGCAATGTGTAACGCGGCCCCGTACAAACTCAAACAATTATTATTTGCCGCTACGTGCCGCGCCGCTGCGTGTATCTCAAGTGGGGCTAGACCTTTACTTTTAACTACGGAATCTACACTAATATAATAAATGCGGAAGTTTATTATATTGGATGGATGGATGGAAAGAGGAGGAGAGGAGGTTTATCTCTTTTCCTCTTATGATCACAGTCAGACAAGAGAAAAAGTATGCGAAATGTCGTCCTAATAGGATTTGAATATGATCGCAATAAAATTCGTAAGTCAGAAATTTAAATAGCTGCACGCAAAGAGAATTTGGTGCCATCGTGCTCCAAATTGCCCGAAGCAATTTCGCTGAATCAATTCAATTTAGATCACTCAGCTCTCAATGACTCCGCCGCCTTTTTAGGGTTCCGTAGCCAAATTTGGCAAAAACGGAACCCTTATAGATTCGTCATGTCTGTCTGTCTGTCTGTCTGTCTGTCCGTCCGTATGTCACAGCCACTTTTTTCCGAAACTATAAGAACTATACTGTTGAAACTTGGTAAGTAGATGTATTCTGTGAACCGCATTAAGATTTTTACACAAAAATAGAAAAAAAACAATAAATTTTGGGGGTCCCCATACTTAGAACTGAAACTCAAAAATTTTTTTTTCATCAAACCCATACGTGTGGGGTATCTATGGATAGGTCTTCAAAAATGATATTGAGGTTTCTAATATCATTTTTTTCTAAACTGAATAGTTTGCGCGAGAGACACTTCCAAAGTGGTAAAATGTTGGTCCCCCCCCCCGTAACTTCTAAAATAAGAGAATAATAAAACTAAAAAAAATATATGATGTACATTACCATGCAAACTTCCACCGAAAATTGGTTTGAACGAGATCTAGTAAGTAGTTTTTTTTTAATAATTTAAAACTTACTACAGGTTTGTACGGAACCCTCGGTGCGCGAGTCCGACTCGCACTTGGCCGGTTTTTTTTAACAATGCAAAACATATACCCACATGATAACCACATAACTAATTGTTATTTATCTTACAAATATTATAAATTAGATGATGCCCGCGACTTCGTCCGCGTGGATTAAGTTTTTTCAATTCCCGCGGGAACTATGTCCTTTCCCAGGATTCAAAATATCCCTGTACCAAATTTCATCAAAATTGGTTGAACAGGTGGGGCGGTAAAGCGTAGCAGACAGACAGACAGACAGACACACTTTCGCATTTATAATATTAAAGTATGGATGTGAAAGTTTGGGTGTTTGGATGTTTATTACTCCTCCTACAATTACTGAATCGATTAGGCTGCATTTTATCCCGGAAAATGAAAAAGTTTCCGTGGGAATCTGTTCCCATAATTCACGTGGACGAAGTCGCGAGGTTCATCTAGTTGAGCATGAAAAACAAGTCGGTAGATTTTTTTTTTCTATGTAACTTGTATAATATCTGATGCAAATGTTTTCAAAATCAAAAATTTGCTTCGGCACCCCCTATATGTATTTTGAATTACCAAACAAAATCCCAGTGGAGCATGCAAGTAAAGTAGTCCATGCAATGGATGCACTGGAAGCTAAACAAAAATGTGGTTCGTGGAAATCCCTGTAATAGTGACCAGTTTCAAACATCCATCGGTTCGAAAATGTAATAAGTACCTAGAGAGATGTAAATATTTTAATAGGAGCTAGATAAATTATAAAAGTAACTTTTAAAGAGAAACAATATATAGATAGATTATTCTGTATTGACGTATTCTATAATGACACTTAAAACATAAATAATGAAAGTAGATTATAAGTAAGCAAGGAATGGGGGACTAAAATAGGTGTGAGGATGTTAACCTGGCTGCTTTCTTCGTCATTATCTCATTATCAATAGAGCCAATTTTGTATTGTAATTAGAGATAATTGCCTTATTTTTATTGCAATTTTTGTAACGCTTGCGCACCCAAAAGATCTGATAAAATAAAACACGTTTCAAATATTAAAAAAAACCATAACATACCCATAAAAGATAACGCATACTGCTTCAGAGCACAACCGCGATCTTCTTCTGAAATATGCACATTTTTCGTTATTGTAAACACCATTGCTAGTAGCCAGTCATATAAACAAACAACACGCAAAAGACACTGTCGTTTCCACACTGTTTTACCAGTATATACCTACTTGCACTGAAACAAACAAACGATCACACTGACATTGAAATATCAACTTTAAACATTACAAAACAAAGCATTAACTTGAGCGTCGGAGAATCAAGATAATAGTCTCATGTTTGATATGGAATTTAAACGGTAAATTAATTGTGAATGATGCTGAAACTCAGCTACAATAAGGAGCCGTAATTATTGTAAACTTAAGACGATTATTTTGTTATGATTATGTATATAAACAGACGTTTAACTGGAAGCTGATTGCCAGCACGGAGTAATTATAGTAGAGCGATATGCGATGCCTCATTCACACTAACGCCTAGAAAACCAGTCACTTTGTCATTTAAGTGCATTTATTTTAAAAATAATGTTAAAGATCTTAAAACTCGTTTATTGCAGTGTATTTATAACAGATTAATAATCCGTATAGTTTCTTAATATTTAATCAGCCCTTTTTTATTGCAAGGTTCCTTACTTAATGACGAGAGAAAATTTTGATTTGCTGCGATAAAAAGTAGCAAATGGCCGTCCCCAGGTCGCAAATTATTTCTGTAGTCAGTTTCGTCAAAATTGGTTCAATGGATGGGCCGTGAAAAGGTCACAGACAGACAGGTACATTTTTGCCTTAACAATAATAGTTCTTAGTTCTTAGAACACAGTATACGTTCTAAAATATACCTATGTATACATTTAACATCAAGGCTACTTCTTCATTGGAATAGACCTAAGTGGACAATCAACCTGTATGATCATCGCAATTTTAGTTAACTGACTCTTCCTGACTCTATCTTGACTAACTGATAGGTTCGTTCCCTTTATTGCATAACTGCACAAAAAGCTGATTGCACATTACGATTGTGCCGCTTGGGCCGCCTGCAATGCATTTTAGTACTGCACCTCTTAGGCCGGCCATACACGGACTACTCGAGCAGTTAGCCAGTGATCAACATACACGGACCGCAGTCATAGTCGACAGCTTGAAGCTACCATTGATAACTGTTGCCAAGTGCCAACCGCCCGAAGCAGTCGCAACTGCTCGAGCGGTTCCATGTATGTGTGTACGTAGAAGACTGTAGTTCACTATGCAGTCGCAGCTTGAAGCAGTCCTGACTGCTTCAAGCTGTCCGTGTATGGCCGGCCTTATTGTCAGTAATGAAAGGCACGCTAGGCATATCAGAAAGTAATAATCATGAGTCTGAAACATTGACGGTACGTTAATATACTTGCTTTTAATATAATATGCGATAGTAGAATTTAATTGTTAGTAATTATTATTTGGATCCATGTTTTCAGTCTCTCAATTTGAAAGTTTGACCCTACCGAACTTGGTTTGTAGTCGTCGACTCAACCAATAGGTGAACACTATTATAGATTAAGTCTCCTAGATGGATCTCCACAGGACGTGGTCTTGTGGAGAATCATACCTACTGTAAATTTGTGAATTGTGACAGTAAAATAACTGACACTGATATGGAAGACGTCAAATTAAAATATGCAAAGTAGGTAGGTAGGTAAATCAATCGGTTGATGTGCGCAGTCGTAAGTCGCACATCACCAGAATTTTTAAGCAAATTAATAAGAACTGCTAAGGCAGTATAATATTTAAGTATTAGATTTGTTTCATTCAATACGTAACAAGCAATATATTTGAGGCAGGATTAAATAGGAGAAAATATAGCCACCGTAGTTTAGATTTTAGATAGAGCAACATTTTAGAACAAATAATATTATTTTAAGTCCGAGTGCACTCCAATTTGTAATACGTCGGATTGTATGTGGGAAAACATTGAAATACGAATAGTTATGTGGCGGGACGTGCTGTAATATTCGACGTGATCCTATAAAGTGCGAGCATATTATTCTAGGATCATATCGGATCGAAACGTTGTCGATCGAATACATTAAAACGTTACCTGTGTAATAATGTTTATAATACCTACCGACTGTGACACTACAATGTTTGTTATAGATTTTCCGAGAATTTTATTTTACCTACCAACATAGCACTCATTCAATATTTCATATTTTTACCCAATTAAGGAAGGTTTAGCGCCTTATAAACCTTTTAGACTAGATGATGACCGTAAATTCGTCCGCGTCGATTAAGGCCCGGTAAACATTTACCCCGCGACCAACTATAGGTAAAAAACTCAACTATAGGTATAAAACTCGTCACACTACAGCATATATATGCACGCTTATATAGCTCTACGCTCTTCGCTAGATTTTATAGCCAACTAACCAATTTTGTTACTTGAAAATATTAGACGATTATTTATTTACTAGGTACTTGTTTACGCTGTTGGCCGCGGTAAATATTATGTACCTATTTATGCGCCGAAACAATACTCGCGGCTACAATAATACTCAGTTTTTGAGATTGTAAAATAATGTATAAAAGATTATCTTACCGATTTCGTTCAAAATCGATATCTGGGGTTCCGTAGGATCACAAAATAGGAAACTGTTACCAAAATTTTAAAAAAGTCAGCGCCATTTTGAAATTCTTTGTTATCGTACCGATTTCGTTCAAAATCGATATCGGGGGTTCCCTGGGATCACAAAACAGGAAACTGTTTCCAAAATTTAAAAAACGGCAGCGCCATTTTGAAATTCTTTGTTATCATACCGATATCGTTCAAAATCGATATCTGGGGTTCCCTGGGATCACAAAACAGGAAACTATAAACAAAATTTTAAAAAAATCAGCGCCATTTTGAAATTCTTTGTTATCGTACCGATTTCGTTCAAAATCGATATCTGGGGTTCTCTGGGATCACAAAACAGGAAACTGTTACCAAAATTTTAAAAAATTCACTGCTGTCATTTTTAAAATTTTGGTAACAGTTTCCTGTTTTGTGATCCTAGGGAACCCCAGATATCGATTTTGAACGAAATTTGTACGATAACAAAGAATTTCAAAATAGCGCTGACTTTTTAAAATTTTGTTCATAGTTTCCTGTTTTGTGATCCCAGGGAACCCCAGATATCGATTTTGAACGATATCGGTATGATAACAAAGAATTTCAAAATGGCGTTGCTGATTTTTAAATTATGGTAACAGTTTCCTGTTTTGTGATCCCAGGGAACCCCAGATATCGATTTTGAGCGAAATCGGTACGATAACAAAAAAATTCAAAATGGCGCTCACTTTTTTAAAATTTTGGTAACAGTTTCCTGTTTTGTGATCCCAGGGAACCCCAGATATCGATTTTGAACGAAATCGGTACGATAACAAAAAATTTCAAAATGGCGCTGACTTTTTTAAAATTTTGGTAACAGTTTCCTGTTTTGTGATCCCAGGGAACCCCAGATATCAATTTTGAACGAAATCGGTACGATAACAAAAGATTTCAAAATGGCGCTGACTTTTTTAAAATTTTGGTAACAGTTTCCTGTTTTGTGATCCCAGGGAACCCCAGATATCGATTTTGAACGAAATCGGTACGATAACAAAAAAATGCAAAATGGCGCTGACTTTTTTAAAATTTTGGTAACAGTTTCCTGTTTTGTGATCCCAGGGAACCCCAGATATCGATTTTGAACGAAATCGGTACGATAACAAAGAATTTCAAAATGGCGCTCACTTTTTACATACATACATACATGCATACATACATATATATTCCTAACATACACTTTCCTTGTGGCTTTGCCGTAATCGGGTAGAAAAAAAAGGCCTACACTTGAGAACTTCCTTCTTTGTGGATGTCGGTTACAATATCAAGTTTTTCTAAGTGCAGTACACTATAGAGAATACTAGAGGATGCTCGCGACTTCGTTCGCGTGGCATAATTTTTTTTTAATTCCCACAGGCACTCCTTAATTTTCCGGGATAAATCCTATATATATATCACTCTCCAGGTCCTCAACTATACCCATGCAAAAAATCACGTTGATCCGTTACGGCGTGATTGAAGGACAAACTCTCTATTTAACGTCCTTGGGGATAAAATTTTCAAAAATTGTGAAACACGTATTTTTTTATTTTAAACCAGAAGCCCAAATACCAACTTTCATGGTTATAACTTGAAAAATGAAGGACTTTCATACAAACTTTCAACCCCTATTTAACGCCTTTGGGGGTAGAATTTTCAAAAACTGTGAAACACGTATTTCTTTATTTTAAACCAGAAGCTCAAATACCAAGTTTCATGGATATAACTTGAGAAATGACGGACTTTCATACAAACTTTCACCCCCTATTTCACCCCCTTAGGGGTAGAATTTTGAAAAATCCTTCCTTAGTGAGCGCCTACGTCACAAAAGGAACCTACTGTCAAAATTTCAAGTTTCTAACCCCAGCGGTTTAGGCTGTGCGTTGATATATAAGTCAGTCAGTCAGGACTTTGAATTTTATATATATAGATTATATTGCTATGGCAGTACACAACACGGTGTTCATTTTGTCGTAATAAATTTCGTGCAAAAAAGCGATACACCCAACCATCCACGAGCGCGTCTCAGCGCGTACTGAGCGCCAAACGCCTAGCGCTCGGCTTCTTTTCATAGAAAAATGTATGAAACATTTTTTTTTGCCACAATAACTATAAACATATTTATTTGTATGCTTAATGTGATGGACCATGGATAGAGGACTATATAAGCCCCACTTTATTGTTAATATTCAAGTTAAAATATGCAGCGGATCTAGCTTTATGGGTACCTATCCGGACCCCATTTTTCGTCATTTTCAGCAGATCTTGCGTTCGGAGAAACGTATTTATGCAGAAAATTTGTATTGGAGTGTGCATTTTTATATGGTCAGACGAGAGATGAAGAAATGACCTTTAATTTGATACTATGACATCCCCACAGCTGTGATTCCCGCGGACTCCTTAATTTTAGCCTACGTCCTCATCGGGATGCAACCTGTGTGTGTCTATCAAATTTCATCAAAATGGGTTGAATAGGTGGGCCGTGAAAACGTAATAGATAGACATACAGACGAACAGACATACTTTTGAATTTATAATATTAATTATGGACTATAGATGATGAACGCTTTTTAGCTCGCAGGTATTTATGGTTTTTTCAAAAATCATCGTTATTTTGTATTACCTAAAGTAAGCAGGAATGTTTAAAGTCTTTACCTCATTACCGCGCTATTTGAATGAGAAAGACTGCACACAAACTCTAGGTTAAGTAGCATTTATGCAAACTTACCACATACTCAAGTACTAACCTTGTGGTAAAGTCTTGAAGCTAAAGTTCAGCCAAGAAACCGATTAAGTTCAAGTTATTTCTCTTTGAATACTGCAAGAATCTTAGTTAACCCAGTTTTTAATCCTTGTTTAACTAGCTCAGCAGTGGCAAACTGCTATACATACGAACGAATTACGCTTTTAACATATTTTTTACTACATTTAAATGAAGAGATGACTTGGAAAGTAATGAACTTTTGAGTTTTTATAAATTGTGAGTCATACTCACAATTTTCAATGAAATTGTATGTATCCACTGAAAATACTTAGTTATTTCATGGAATAATTTACGAAAATGGAATAATTATTAATTTATTCATGTTTTCGGTGAACGTTACCTGCGTGTCGTATGATGGTGAGTTTCTACTAATTATTTTTATTTCAGGAATAAAATAAATCCATAGTTACAAATGTCAGACGCAGTCATTCTTTCTTCTTGCAACGAATAGGTAACGAATACCAACTACAGACCTAAAAATACTAACTATACTACTATAGTGCGACACTACTCCCCGCCTCAAATTTATGGCTACCTACAACATAGTCGTACTAGGCGTACTACTACTACTACAAAATAGATATTATGTTACTGATATCAGTAACATAATATCTAATCGAAAATATTAACGGTTTTCGATTATGTTTTAACGGTTTTTAATCTAACGTATCGAAACCGACATTAGTGGTTTCGATACATTAGAGTTCGAAATTTTACGTAAATTAGATGATTTCACAAATAAGAAATGCTTGGTCGTTAGACTCCGTATTACCTGGGAAATGTCAACCCACTTAATATGAGCAAGAAAACAATTATTCGAACTATAACAAATTCCGTTAGTTAGTGTTGACTTTAGAGCGTTGTTGTCGACATTAACGGTTTTAGGAACTTCGGTAACAGATATACTTATAACTGTTACCAAAGTTGCATATATATATATTCAATTTTGCTACTTAGCAACATTGAAGATAGGCTCTATACTAAAAGCGGAAACCATCGTGCGCTCAAGTCGTCTTTACAATAATTGTGCGTTGCTGAGTCAACATCTCCTGAAAGATTTGCGTGGTATGGTGTGGTGGCGGTGCGTATTGCTTGGTTGCTTGCTTTTCCTCCATGTTTAGAACCGGGAGGGCTTGAGCTGCATATAGCATGCTGCACATTGTATCACATATATTTGTCTGTTTTAGCAGATTATAGTAATTAAATCTGTTTGCTTGTATGAAGTGTCAGAAGCGTGAGTATATATGCAAGGATAAGCGGACCGCGGAAGTACACCATCGTCACCAGTGCCACATAAAAGCTCAGTAAAACAGCCATTCTGTTCCATCCACATCGATTCCCATTTGCCAGCTTGGAGGAACTTTATAGCTCTTAAAACCTATTTTATTCCCCTTTCAATAAAAAGTGCCCTCGACTCAGTGAAAAACGGTTTGCGTTTTAAACAAGCCGTGACCTCGAGGTTTATTGTTTTGGAAATTATGTGATTGTTATCGGTATGAAAAATGGTGACACGTTTTTAAATGCTGCGAAAGTTCAAGTTAAAGGTCAAATGGGCACTTTTTAAAAGGAATATTAACCATGCTAATCATGACTTATTATATTCGTCTTTCCTCTTCAACGAAGCGTTAACCTTCTAAGATCGCAACAACTTCCAGTAGCCCTATTAACTAGGTATGCTAAACCTGCATCAATCATTGTTACAGTCTCAATTATGGCTGATTTACAAAAATCTTGCTTACCACAAGAGATTTCGGCCAATAGTGGAAGAGTGTTAAAGCAATTAGAGGGCCGAGTGGGAGTTTTTTTACGTACTCAATCGTGTTAAAGTTAACTACCATTTGTATGGAATTGATCGAGCACCAGCTGTCATCTGTCATCAAGCGCTTGACAATTCCATACAAAGCGTAGTTAACGTTGAGGCGATCGAATGTGAAGAAAATCTCCTACTAGGTACTCAGAGCTGATTGTGGTTGTTACACTTGTTTGTTTTTTAATTTTTTTTAATAGAATAGTGAAAGAAACTACCTAAAGTATGTTCTTACGGGTTGTCCATTGACACCACGCGGCTGCTTGTTTGATCGTTTAGGTATATTAAAACGATTTATTAAATATATTTTAGACTGCGACACGATTTTTTTTAAAATTTCAAAATGGCGCCTCGGCCATTAGACCACTAATCTTCGAAGTTTGAACTGTCCCGCTACCCGCGCCTCTCTTAGTCCGGGCATTGGTCGCTAGAATCGCGTGGGCTCTGTGAATATTAATTAATTAAAGCACTACCTAATTGAGTTTGTTGATTCTAATCAACAAAACAACCCGACGGATTTGGAACAAACGGCCTGTCGTCCTGAACATAAAAGAGGTAATCTTTTTCTCAAAGTTTAACAAAAATAAAACCGTTTCAATGAGATTAAGAGACACAATTCACTCGGATATTTTATATCATCGTATCGCTTAGTGGTTGAAACAACCGGCTTCCTATTCGTGTGAATCGGGAATCGGGGATTCGAACCCTGGGCACGCACCCTTAGTTTTTCGAAGTTGTGTGTGTTTTAAATAAATGACACTTATTTTAACTACTAGCCGATTCCTGCGACTTTGTCTGCGTGGATTGATGTTTTTGGTTCTCGCGGGAACTATTTAATTTTCCGGGATAAAAGTAGCCTAATATGTTATTCATGCCTGAATGGTATTCAGTCTTTCTGTTCAGCCGTTCTGGCGTGATTAAGTAACAAACATCCATCCATCCATACATCCATCTATCCAAACTTTCGCATTTATAATATTAACTATAGATTCGTTTGCTGGAATAATGAACCAAAAATTCATTGCCAAGTTTGTGACAAGATGCATGATTAATCACCTCAGAGTAATAATAACTAAACTTAAAGAAACGTTGGGCAGTTACAAAAAAAAACTGTTGGAAAGTGTCGCTTCGACTTTATTTTTACAGCAGAACCAAAACGTATAACTACTTGTAGAAAATACATAATCGGTAAAGATCGATACGTTAATTTAGGTAGTACATTTCATACCAAAACTAGTCTTAAAAAGTTGTTATGTATAAAAAATTTATATTTTAACATAACACCTTAATTTACACACACCACATTAGTATACCTACCTATGTAAGTACATTACTAATACTTACCCTCAATATTGAAGAGTTATTATTACGGGGGCTCATCTTATTCTTCATCAAAGAATAATAAACTATATTATAAAACATCGTAACTAATTAATTTGTATTCCTTTGTATTCGGATAAAAAAAATACAACTTTGAAAGTATGGAAATTAAGTAACAAAGAAAATGCAAATCTTGTCCAGATCTCGCCTACTTTTCAAAGTTGGTCTTGTTGTCTTTTTGTGTAAGGTAAACTAATTTTGCATATAGTTCTGCCAAACTTCAATTTTTTTTACAATATTTAAAATATGAAACTTGTACAAAGGATTCTTTCCGGGGACAGATATAGACAAAAAAGAAGACAATATAGATGCCTGCCGGCTGCATCGGAGGAACCGCCATTGTTGGCTTTTGAGGATTTGCTTTATCCACCCCTAGAATAACCCCATAATATTGGCGGTTTACAACAACGACAATCTTGCTAGAAATCTGTCTAGGGTATGGAAATTGTAACACAATTAAAGGCTTTGCATAAATTTATACCAAGTCGTTTAATCTTGCCAGTACCTACCTCACTAATCTTGCAAATTGAGGGTACATTATAAAGGGTTAGATAACCGCAGACTAAACGATTTTATGAGAGGAGGGCGCGGTGGCTTACCACCATTGCTTACAGCGGTATTATTTTAGTTTTACTGACGCTCTTGTTTGAGTATTATAATCCTTATTTTAGAGATGTCAAGGTCCTTCATAATATAAAACGTCAATATCAAATAATACTGCTTTAAGCTATGGTACTTAGCCCACAGGTCGCGACACAATTCGATAATTATGAAGCGAATATTTCTAGCAAATCTTTAAAAATTAAATTAATATCACAACTTAATTTTGTGTAGTGATTAAATTAGTTTAATTACAACTTATTTTATTTTCGAAGAACGTAGGTAGGTATGTATATTCTTACAAACGAAATTGGATTTTTCTGATTTTATTTCTCTTGAATCTACTCCTTTTTATACCCGTGCAACTTCGCCCGCGTTGATTTAGACTTTTTAAAATCCCTAAGGAATTCTTTGATGTTCCAAGATTTATCTCGGCTTATGTCCGTCTTCGCAATACAAGCTATCTCCGTACTAAACCGTTTATCGATATCAGGATGGACAGTGAAAAGCATACAGATAGACAGAAACACTTTTGTGCTTATGATATTGTACGTATTGATACGTATACAATACTACAATATTATTTATATTTCTGATATATCTGATATTTGGTTCACACCTTTAGTTCTGACGCCATTACAATTGAATATTGATATAACCACAGAATAGGTATTTTTAATAGATGTAACATTCATTATCATTAGCCGCTGCAAAAAAATGGCAGATTACATAATTACAACAATTAACTTGCTATAATTATGCAACTACTCTTATTACAACGTTGACAATTCCATGCAAATCGTAGTTAACGTTGTCACGATCGAATGTGAAGAAATCTCCCACTCGGCCTGCAGATATTTCATCTCATACAATCAATCTCATCTTCATTCTTTCATCTCTCAATCTGTTTCACATTCAATCTTTATTTTTAGCATTTTCAATTATTTTATTCATTGTTTGAAGTGATTATTAATGAGACAAGAAGTAAGTCAATTTGACCGAGTCCACTGTTATTTTAAAAATCCCGAGTGAATTCCGATATTTTCCGGGGTATAAAGAATAGTATATGTCGGTCCCCGAGATGCGACCTATCCTCTGTACCAAACATGGAACTATGTCCTACCAAAATGAATGGTGATATCAATTACTCTGCCTCTATTTTATATGATATAATTTATCATTTATTCTTAGACGAGGGCAGTTCGGAACCCACGCTCGTAGCAATCTCGTAGCACGTAGCTCTAAGCTGTCGTAGGTAAACTTATAACCATAGCCTCTTATCGAATCCACTAAATTCGTTTTGCAGGCAAGTATTTTAATACTGAAATTGAAGGCAAATCTGATCCTTAATGCGATGCAATGCTGCGATGCTGCGAGATTGTATTTAAGTGCGAAAGCACACTACAGACAATTATTTGTCTGGCTGATAAAAAATATTTGGCTGCACAGACTGACGCGACAGGTCGAAACGTGTTTCTCATACGACGCCTACGTTTTGCGGGAACGTTTTGTCCTGCTCTGTCCGTAGTGTGTTTATCGCCCTTAGTGGAATTGAGAGCCATTTGACCCTGTGGTTTAGCCAAACAGAAATTCGCGTGCATCGATTGATTCAAATGCTTAATAGCATTCGTAGGTGTTAATAGGCCAGCGGTATAATATTATAGCTTGCTGAGTAATATAGAGCTTTTAGAGATAAAGCTCTATATAACTCAGAAGTTTCACCTAAGTAAGTAAATAAGTACGCCCGAATATTAATTTCACTAACATTTAACATCACATCGTTAAAGCATAGCGGTTTAGCAAAATGAAAAGCTTCAAACACTGTTATTGAAAATTAAAAAGTTAAAGTTGTATTTAGAAGTTGTAAGTTGTAGTAAAAACGTCAACAGCAGAATAATCAGTTTGTCTGTGAGACAAAGCTCTTTAATAACTCAGAAGTGTCTCCGAAGTACTTCTTATATTTTATAGCCCCGGTAAAAGCCCGAATAGTAATTTGACTAACATTAAACATCGCATCGTTAAGCCATCCGTCGCCATTTTTCATTCCGATAACAATCGTGTAATTTACAAAACAATAAACGGCGAGGTCGCGCCTTGTTTAAATGTGAACCGTTTTCCAGTGAGCCGAGCAGAGAGATGTCACATCTAGAGGCGCAAATGTCATACATCAGGCCTCAGAAGGAGTGCTCATCATCCATACCCGTGATTTTCATGGCTGGTTTTTTTTTAAGTTGTGAGATAGGCTTGCGCTTGACGACAATCATGAGGCACAGCAATGATGAGGTCTAGGTTGGAACGCGCTTGCCTAGAAAATGCATATTCACTCTTGCCTTGAAGGTACCTAAATTATACGTGCCGGAAAGCACGTGTGCATGGTGATAGTAAATTAGTCTTTGATTGAGATCTTATCTGGTAGGTACTAACTGATGATGTAGTCTCAGATGGAACGGAGCTAGCTTGGAAGGCAAGTTGCAGTTTTTATGAAACACATTTTACACTGCATCACTACATACTGAATTACTGTTTTTAAATTAAAATTCTGAAATGCCATATCGCTCAGTCGTATGGCTTTTCCAGTAAGGTAGCAGAAGCCTTCCTCAAAATCTTAATCCAATAATTACAACAAATACTCCGCAATGCTCTTGCTGGGATTAGAATCACCATTACCTATATACATAATACACCCATAAAATAGCACCCACTACCATGCCAAAAATCCGTCAACATTACAATTTTTTGATCTTGTAAGATAAGTGACTCATCGTATTAGAGCAAAAATAGCGATATCAATGCATAGATGGTTCTATTTTGCGTTAGTACTATTTTGTCTCTAGTAAAATGTCAACTCTCTGCAGACAAAGGCTTTTATAGCAAGGGAAGTAAAAAAGGTTTAAAGTGTTATAAAATTCCTCCAAGCTGGCAAATGAGGCTCGATGCAGATGAAGAGACGGCGCTTTTATGGAGAACTGGCGAGGCAGATTAGTACTGAGTTTATTAAATTGTAATTGAGTACTATTAATTGGTACTTTTAATCTTTTAATCTTCTTTTTTATAATCTTTTTTTTTTGGACCAATCTTTTTTTATTTCACTACAAGTTAGCCCTTGACTGCAATCTCACCTGGTGATAAGTATAATGATGCAGTCAAAGATGATAGCGGACTAACCTGTTAGGGGTAACGGGTATTGCAGTTTTATTGAACCCATACCCCTAATCGGTTTCTACACTGCATCGTATCGGAACGCTAAATGGTTTCGTGGCACGTCTTAGCTGGTGGATGGTACCCGCGACGACGTCCGCGTAGACTAAGTTTTTTCGATTCCCTAGTTTTCCGGGATAAAAAGTAGCCTATGTCCTTCCCCGGGATACATAGCCCTATACCAAATTTGATCAAAATCGGTTGAACAGGTGGGCCGTGAAAGCGTAGCAGACAGACAGACAGACACACTTTCGCATTATAATATTAGTATGGATATTTATTGAGGCATGTACCCGTCATTACATTATATTCAGATAGAATTCGCTGCCACCAACTCTACTTGCTTACCTACTAATAAATAATTCAAAAGGTAAACATTCCGTTCCAAAATTCGAGTAGGACAAGAATCAATTACGATTCAATTAATAATGGCAATACCAAATACTCGTATCCAATAATTATAGATGGAAGATAATAAAGATCAAATGACTCGTTTCGATGATGAATGACATTAAATGACCCCGTTCGTTAGACGGTAGCTCGATAACAATATGCTTGCGTTAAGGTCAGATTATATAGCCCAAAACGAATACACATTTTTAGAATATTGGTAAGTTTTTTTTACTCCTACTAATTGACCGAGCGAAGCGAAGGTCTCTGAGTCTAATTGAGTGAATTGGCACTTGTCCGTCCGTCCGTCCGTCCGTCCGTCTGTCCGTCCGTCTGTCAGAGCCTTATAACTTCTGAATTACTGAACGTAATTGCTTCAAATTTAAATTTAATATGTAAACCGATGGCCTCCCGCCGAATATGGCTTAAAAAGTTATAAAAATCTTTATTTCAGGGGGGCTCCCATAGAAGCGAATGCGAAGTAAAATATTTTTTATAGCGTTACATAGGGTTGCGGATATCATTAAAAAGATAATTAGGAATAGAGTCCAAAAATATATTTTTTTAAATTTTTCCCCTAAAATTGACGAAATGGGGGGCTTTCAAAGTGGATGTTTTCTAACGTCCAAAGTTGACCTCAGAACTCTCATTTTTCAGAAAGGCTGAGCCTGAAACTTGATCAAGTATTTGAATTATATCCTGTACTTGAACAACAAATACTAAAATTAGATAAATATAATAAGGAAACGAAATTTTTTAATTTTTAATGAGCTTCAGTACTTTTAACAAAACATCACAATGATGTCAATAGATGGCGCTCTATGATACCGCGAGGTCTCAGTTCGGGGCGAACCACTAGTAATAGTAATCCCGACTTTCGTCGGGAGGATTCGGGGTCGCCGTGGCCGAAACGAATTTCGGAAAACCCTTGACTGCAATATCATCTGATGGTAAGTTATAATACAGTCTAAGATGGTAGCGGGCTAAGCACTAGGGGTATAGTAGGTATGAATACGAGGCAGAATCTGCCTCGTTGGTTTAGTGGTTAGCATGTTCGACTGCGGCCGACGAGGTCCTGCGGGTTCGGGCCATAACAAGTACCTATTGGGGTTTTCTCACAAGAAATTCTCAGTACTAGCCCGGAGTTAGGAAGTTGGCGGTGTTTCACCCCCATGCTTCGGAGAGCACATAAAGCCATTGGTCCTATGCCTGATCTCTCTCCAGTCGTGTCGGATTTTCCATCCCATCGGGCTATGAGAGTAAAGGAACAGAGAGAGCACCTGTGTATGCGCACACACTTGTGCACTATAATATCTCCCGCGCAGATGGCTAATCTCTCTGGAGATAGGCCGCCGTGGCCGAAATTCGGTCTAGAGGGCATTCGCTACAGAATATTTACACTATCACTATATATTTAATATCACATTACAAATTACTGAAATTATATTCAATAAATAAAATTTATGAAAACTATTAAATAATCAACAGAATTTGACCGATTTTGTATTTACAAAGTTAGTGATAAAAGATATAAGCACCAGTGCCGTCCCTTTACTCTATTTAAAGTGGGCTGTGTGCTTGGATGTACCTACCTTACTCAATTTTATCTGCAAGATGAAAATGTAATATTGAAAATCTAATAAGAAGTGGAAACGATGGAAAATATTTAGCACTGCAAAATATAGAAAGATTTTATTCGAATTAGCTTTGACTAGTGCTTTTGAATCGTAAATTGAATCTGCCAATGCCTATTTTACCGAGAAGACGCAAATAAAATACTTATGTACTGGAAAATTGCAGAAAGATAAGCATTTTCAGCATATTCCGAAGAATGTGCTGAAAAACTTTACGATCTTGTCCCCTTTCACTATTTTACCACCATAATGAAAGATGCCGAGAGAGTTTTCGTGCGAAAACGTAGAGTTCTATACCATAAAATACATACTAATATTATGAATGCGAATGTCTGTCTGTCTGTCGCTTTCATAGCCCATCTGTTCAACCAATTTTGATGAAATTTTGTACAGTATTATGGTTGATAAGGACATAGGCTACTTTTTATCCCTACTAAAAAATCTTAAACCACGCGGACGAAGTCGCGGGCATCATCTAGTCCTTTCATATAAGGCTATATTAAATAGCGGTATACTACTACACAAAACTTCTAAACAATATAATATTGTAAACTGTACTAGTCTTTAAATATGTTAGCCCGCTTTATATAACAAAAAATCTATTGACATGTCAATAACAGAGATACTTTTTTAATCTGTATAAAAGCTGGTCGTTTTTCCGCCTTTATTCCTTGACCACAATGGAAAGTTGAATGGTGAATGTATAGATAGTTTGTAACAAATGAAGGTCCCATCCATTGATGTAGAATTTTAGTACCTAGTCCCATCCCATACAATACCATATACTTAGTATATTTACTATAGGAATAGGTAGATTATATACAGACACCTATCCCGGTCTATTGTTATATTTTATACAGATATTTTTTTTTATGTTTAGGACATATTGATAAATTTTTAACACTTTTTATAGGTTTCGAGAAATAAATAATTCAGTTTTCCTACAGTTGTGATATGTTTCGTATCAGTTATAAGTTAGAAATTCTGGTCAAATGTGTGTCACGCAGTTCCGTAGTCAAGTTATATTTAACGGTGATTATTTCGTAAACGTCAGTCTTTTTCCAAAAACTGCTAACTGCATTAGAATTTTTAACCGACTTCCAAAAAAGGAGGAGGTTCTCAATTCGGCGCGTATGTTTTTTTTTTTAATGTATGTCGGTGCATATCTCCGTGGTTTCTTAACCGATTTGAAAATTTTTTCATTGGTTAGAGGAAGCTCCCGAGGTGGTCCCATAAAAAAATCTGACTCCAAATCCTAAATCCTGATGCTGTAGGTGTAGGTACCATACTACATGAAATCCTCAAAACTAGGGAGTTAGGAAATTTCGATGGTGAATCATATAGTAGGTATCAAGCGATGGTATCAAGTCAAGTGTATACGTTTGTAGGTTAATCCATCAATCATGCGGTATAACAGAGAATCGGATCGATGTGATTTTTACATGGGTATATTTGAGGAGCTGAAATGATGTAAGCCAAGTTATGGCGGAAAATCAAAAGCTTCTAACCCTTTTACTGCTGCTTTTGTCTTTATTTAGTACAAATGGCAGAAGCATCAAGGTATTCCGGGCAGCCAGATAATTCCATATTAATGGCGTCCAGACGTTTCCCACGCTGATAATTTAGCTTAACGTATGGTCTAAATCATGAAAACATTGATTATTTAATTTTGCTCAGCTACTAAGCAAGTTCTGCCAAGTGCAAGTGCATTCATATACTTATCAATTTTGCTGCAATAAACCATGATTGTTAAATTGCGAGCTATTTCGTCTCCATCACATTATAAAAACCTAAAACTAAAACCTAGGTTACTCAGACAACCTTCAATTTTTTTAAGAAATAAGTTTAGATTAAGCCCCATACACGACTATTGAATTCTCTAATGCGTAGCGGTATTTGCGTTAGGTACTGTAGAAACAGATATATTTGTACAGTATTTTGGTTGCAATGCTAAACATATGCCTACGCATCTATTTGGTTGTTTATATTTTTAGTATCGCCAAACCTACCTTAACAACAAGTACCTACTTATTAGGGTACCGCTACCGTCGATAGATGTGGGGAAAGACATCGCTCGCCTCGATCGACGCGACGCGACGTTTACCGACGGTTCGACGTCGTCGTTTTCACTCTTAATTCGTATACATAAAGCTTTTTCTGACCGGCTCAAGCCGGTTTCGCTTCAATAGATGTGATGATGTGGGGAGACCCTTAGCCACCTATTCACTAACACAAATCGCTTCATTCTAAGTCTCGAGCCGTAACATAAGTTTCTCTTTCAACGGCGGCTATCTGTTAGTTTCACGGTAAGGAGGAAAAATACAGGCCACGCGCAGGTAAATAATGTTTATTATAAAAATATTTTACAACCTCCGCACTATTTCTACTAAATTTTATAAACCACATCGTGGTGTACGCTTGGAATCTACAACAACGCGTTTAAGTAGTAAACGTTTATTTTTAATTTAGAATGTATTCTCACGCTTTTGCTAAATCGTAAGTTATATTATAGATATTTATACATTTTTTAAAGGACGTCCTATAAAAAATTGTAGTTCGAGATAGTAAATAAGGTTTTCGAGTAATTTTTATTGGCTCTTCCTAAAGTTTGAAGTTTTAGCCTCATATTTACGAATTTGTATAATATTATACGATACCAAATATATAAAAACTATCATATATATTCGCAATGTATTTGGACGTAGTTTGCAGCGATGCGTTTTAAATTTCGCTGCTAGCGCATGAAAAAGTCATCAAAGCAACACTTTGTGATAGAATCAAGTCTTAGGTATATTATGCTCCAAGGTAGTATCGCATTAATTAAACATCTTATAAGCCTACAGTCGTATGAGAATGCCGCGCAATGCATTTGTGACACCTAATAACATAATGCGAGTACAAAATTATCATTTTCAATGCAATAATCGTGGAAATTGTGTGTGGATAACAGCATAGAGTGCATTAACACGAGTTTGCGATAAGACTGCATGCCGTAACTACAGGCTGATTATACGAAAATAAACCGTTTATCTCAATATTTTCAATTCTGTACTTAATCTGAATTTCAGTCATAATTTTGTAGTACGATATAATTTAATCAACCAATATTTTCCCATGTTTAGAATTCTGTCGTTTTATTCATCTCATATTTTTTTAATTACAATTCAACTGCAATTCAATACTCCTTGCCCTTCATCAAATAAATAATATTATAAATGCGAAAGTTTGGATGGATGTATGGATGTACGAGTATGGATGTGTGGATGTATGGATGTATGGATGTATGGACGTATGGATGTTTGTTACTCAATCACGCTCCAACGGCTTAACGGATCTGGATGAAATTTGGCACTGAGATAGATTATAGTCTGGAATAGCACATAGGCTACTTTTTATCCCGGAAAATTAAAGAGTTCCCGCGGGAACCAAAAAACCTCAATCCACGCGGAAGAAGTCGCGGGCATTAGCTTGTAAAAAATAATTTGATTCGCAAAAATGTGGCTATTAAACGAATTACAAGTCTTAACAAGGTCAGTAAAAATGCACAGCATTTTATTTTACACCATTGGAATTTGTGTCGTTCGTAATTTTCATTATTCATTATTTTAAATGCTCATGTAACTGGAACAACGGTTATCACTTTAAGTTTAACTGAAATGGTAGAAAATAAAGAAAGGTAAAGTAAAGTAAATATTTATTTGGCAAAATATGGTACATACAATATTATCAAGATGTTATTAGATTAATCAGTACCCATATATTTTATCGTTACCGACGTCCAAATATTGAATTTACTATCTATATAAATTTATTTAATAATAGACTATATAAAACGGCGTTTATGATGTAGGCAGTACCTCCATAGTAATCATCAACCTTTTTATCTTTGGCTATGTACTAATTGGCAAGCGCTTGCACAAATAAATTACGATGTGTAGTAAAAAAAATTAAACAGATCGTGTAACATCAAATAAAGATAAAAATTTGTCGTAGGTATGAGTTCGTCGCGAGATCTTCACATATTTGGCCTAAGACATCTCCTAACCAAGGCCAATACTGATATAATGAGTGTTAGCAAATCATAGATGATTTCGATCATTAAACTGTATCAATCGTTTTATCATAATAGACCCAAGCTGTCTAGCAACTCAATTTTTTGATTTTGCCCTGCCTTGCTACATAATATTTTGAAGGAAAACCCACTTCGCCCTTTAACGTAAAATAAAGAACTTAAAAAAATATTTGAAAATGTTCCATCGTAATATTAAGATTTAATCCTATATCCACCTGGACAAAAAGAAAAACTAATATTATAATACTAAAGACAAACTACTCGACCCTTGTCGACGCTTGTCGACGATATGCTTTTTTACGTCTTCCGCAATTATTTATATTATACTAGCTGATGCCCGCGACTTCGTTCGCGTGGATTTTAGATCTTATCGAGTCCCTTGGGAACTGGTTTTTCCCCAGGATAAATGTATATAATATATGAAACTGAATAAATGACCGTCAATCTGTCAATATATTTGAAGATCTCTCTACTGTCTTGTCTAATTCACTTTTGTTGAAGATTTACTAACCCAATTTTTTTACTTTTCCGTACAATTTTTTAAATATTTTCTTTCATAAGAACCTTAAAATAACAAACACAACAAAAAAAGAATTAGCGAAATTGGTCCAGCCGTTCACGCGTGATGCCGTAACCAAGGGAAATAGGGATTCATTTTTATTTATATAGATTACGATCATAATGATATATTATGTTTTTATCTTGTTCATCAGGCTCTTATAATCTCTTTTCTATAATTTAATAAAAGACGAAGGTTCGCGAAAATCCATTATCCAGTTCAGTTACAACAACGCTGTCACAAAAAGGATCTACCAACCTTCTATTGTTTGTGTCTATAGAATCGCACACTGTAAACCTCCTATTCATATATCTGTCGATATATTCCTATGTATATTTATATCAAGGTCCTATGTATCTATAATCAGACTGAAAAGGGATAACGATTCTTGTGATTCGGAAAATTTCAAGATTTTTTCACTAGTTTTTTGTATTATTATTTTTCAGGTAAAGTTTTGAAGCGATTATTAAGAGCACTTGTATTGATATCATTCGTACGTACGTTGAGAGTAATTTGAAAGATTTGTGTGGTGTGGTGAATATCGCAAGCTACAAATGCTAGATACAGACTGTACCATATAAATTTACCTACTGTGGCGGATTATAGCAAATTAAACTTCTAGTTCTTTCATTATCTTGGACTTCCGCAAAGTAACGCCCTGCTTCTATCCAATATTTTTATTCTACGTAATTATATGTAATATATTGATGAATTGTACGTTTTCCCAAGTGCGTCATAGATAAGAAAACCCATTGGAGCAAAAAAGTGTCATAAATATAAATCGAAGTTTGTAAGATGTCATCTATTTTTTTACGAAGAAACCGTGTCTTTATTCGGTAAAATATATTATGGTAATAACTATAAGCTCTAACGTTCGTAGATTGTACGTAGATTATGGACGATTCTTAGTTATATTTATATCAATATGATATAAATATAACTAAGAATCGTCCATGGAAGAAAGGATAGATTTAATATGGTAATGCCAATGATACTATTAAAATAACCAAGTAATCGTACGTCAGAAATGTTAAACATACGAGTATTATTATATCGGAAATGAAGGGAATAGGGATATAATTTAAAATAATTTCTAGAGATCTTTATTTACTTAAATAAAATTATCATGGTAATCAACAGTATGTTTCTTCGTCCACCTATGGGCATGGATGGTTGAATGTATCCAGGAGTTGACCTCTACGGAGGACACTAGGGTCACAAAGGAAGGTCCCCCTTCAATTTCACAGTCTTCTGACTTCCAAGATGAAATGATACCCCACAGTATACCATTCAGGACTACTGGTGCACCAATTTCTCTCTAAAAAAAACAGTCAAGTGCGAGTCAAACTCGCGCACAAAGGCTTTCGTACCACTGCACAAAATAAAATCTTTTAGTAAATAACAAGAAATATGTCATAACAACTCAATCAGCTGTGAAATAACTGGCTTACATAAGGCGCTATACTGGTAGCGCCAAACAATTCTACGGAACCCAAGTTACAACCAAATTACACTTGCGCTGCGAGATATTCCTTCTTGTCAAATTTCATGATTCTAGGTCAACAGGAAGTACCCTATAGGTTTTGATTTATAGGGAGTGTCAAAATTATGCGGCATAAAAGACTAAGAAGCTTTATTTGTTTACAGCTCCAAGAGACCGTAGATCTAAATATTTGCTATTAATTTCAACTAAATACCTCCTCTCGTTCCCGAGAAAAAGGGAGGTTACAGACAAACAGATAGAGAGACGGAAAACGATGTGATCCTATAAGGGTTCTTTCTTTCGTCTTGAGGTACGGAACCCTAAAAATAACCTTATCCATCTCTTATGTTTGAACAACATACCTGGCAGGGATTTGTTGCAATATTAGGATCCAAGCACATAAAAGACTTGGTATTGTTGTGATCAGGAACCATCGTGTCCATTTCCTCAGAACACATTTCAGGATCCGTCGGGTGTAAATGCGACACGGTGAGCATGCGACGTCGCCGTATCTGCTCCAATGATTCTCGGTGACTTGCACTTAGATTTTGTTGCTAAAATTTAACGAGGGCGTGAATTTCAATATCGAATTTTCCATGTTATAATTAGGTACGAGCTGCCATGGCGGCTACGCTCCTGGGAATTTAGAAAAATACGGCCTTATTCTTTGTCAAATTTCCGCTGTCTGAAAGAATCTGCTAAAATTATGTGAGTAGTGCAAGGGCTCATGACCCTCAGCACTGACGTTTATAACACACGTCCAGAGAGAGAGAGAGAAAGAGAGTGGAAAATTAGAGCACCAGTAGACTATCGAAGTACCTGATACATCGGCCATGCGGTTACTATAAAATGTGAAGCGACGATTTTTCGAGGTTTTCTCTGAAGTCTTATAGGGTTTATACTTTGCGTAAGCCTTACGGCTTCAGGCAATTTTATAAGTGCCACATCAAACAGCGGCTTACTGTCATCAAAATAAGGATGAATTTGAAAGTACTTGATGGGTGTAAGATACCCCCCTTTCTTATAATTAGCGCTGCCAAGTCGCACCCGAAGAAATCGTGACGACTCTCTAATCCTAAAACAAATAATATTATCTTTTCATCTCCCGAACGTTGTGGCGTGATTTACGATCGAACTTGAGGGTTTTGATTTTAAGTTTAAGTAATTCTACAAGAAAGATGGTTGTTTTCATTGGATTAGAAGTTCGAAAATCATGATACGCTTCAATTAAAGGCCGCAGTTCAGCAAAATTTTTTACTATACTACAATTATATTTTATAAAAAATATAATATATTTTATAAATAGTATTTGTCTGCTATGGAATATTGTTCAGTTTTCAACTAGATAATGTCCGCAACTTGTTCAATGTGGATTTAGATTTTCTCCCGTGAAAACCATTGTCCGTCCGGTTAAACGGACATATAGACAGACAGACATGCTTTCACAATTATATTAATATAAGCACAGATTCTCTGTTCTAAGTAAAAGGAAAGCTCAATTGGTATGTCATGAATCAAGAAACTATGGGTATCTACATTTTGAAAGGCACAGAACGCTGTTATCCTTGACCATATTAATAAGCATGTCGGGTTAATTTTACATAATAATTTTTTTACACATGTGATTGCCTCGTGGTTAAAACTTCCTCTAGTATCTACGGGGGATTGGGTTCTAACATGGTTCTAACTTATAGGTGTTATGCATGTTCAAAGCCATTAAACTTGGTTGCTTTAATGGTCAAAAAAAACCATCGTGATTATATTCTTTGTAATTTTCTCAAAGGTGTGTGAAGTCTGCCAAGTTATAATTAACAAGCATAGGGCCCTCTTCTCATCATCATACTGGATCTGCTACCCACGTTCTGCAATAAACCGGTGATAGATTGAGATACTTAATGATGCTTATGATGACACTTGTAAATAAACTGTTTTACTTACGTAAATAATGCATCAGCCCCCGTAAGCACCCAACTATCATCAATCAAAGCTCCAGCACTAATGTATGTGGTTTTTCTCAGTATTGCCACCATGTATGGAAAGATTTTAATATCAGTTACCATAGTGTGTTCTTCCAGCGCTTTGGATTGATTTAGTGAGTCCGTTGTAGCACTTATTTTATTAATGAAAAGCGTTATTAAAGCGTAAACAGTGTGTAACTTATTGTTAGTTATCATTTTTAAGATAATTTTATTTAATTTACAAGTCGATCGTAGTTAGTTTCATCTAGTATATTTTATTTTATTCTAAAACGTTTTCTAAGTTGCTACCAATGAAAAATATTGAACAGTATCTAAAGGTAAGAGATCCAAATGCTGCAAAATGTACCTAATCTAGGAAGCACTAGTTAAGTTAGTCAGAAAAGTTAAACTAGCTCAGTCCGTCTGTATTTCGCAGTATCGGTTCGCCGCCGCTAAGTTTGATTAGTATTGGCAAGCGATAGCAATAGTTTATAAACACTTGACTTGTTACGTACTGAATCGCAGTAGTTTCTAGTTCAAACCAAAGCTCACCATTTAGGAAAACGCTATCTAAACCAAGACCGCTATTTAACGAGCAAGACCAAATACTACACGATTTATACGACTTGGTAACTTTATTTTTTAATTTTAATATTAGCTTTTGTGCATCTGCGATCAGTCCTAGGACTATAAACAAATCTGTGGTCTTTATCAAATAAATATTATAAATGCGAAAGTTTGGATGGATGGATGTATGTTTGTTACTCAATCACGCTCCAACGGATGAACGGATCTGGATGAAATTTGGCACAGAGATAGATTATAGTCTGGAATAGCACATAGGCTACTTTTTATCCCGGAAAATTAAAGAGTTCCCGCGGGAACCGAAAAACCTCGATCCACGCGGACGAAGTCGCGGGCATCAGCTAGTATAGTTTAAAGTTTAATGCTTGCACATCCAATGATGTTACATCCCTTCAAAGGTAACAGTATAATTAATTAATATTAGATAAACTATATGTTGGCCAATGTTACCCTTACATTTTTATGACGCTCAAGTCTCTGTATATAGGCCACGAGTGACCTTTCTTTTTCCTCTTTCACTGTGGGGATTTCTGTATACTCGTTCACTTCCGAATTTTTGGTGAACCAGGGTGCATTGCATAAGACCTTTAAAACATGGTCTTGGAAACGCTGGGGTATCGCAATGTTTGAGTGGCTTGCTGAACCCTCTTGGTACCTACATAGGATTATACAAAATCGTTTGATCCGACACAACTAAACTTTTATCCATCGTAGGTACAAGTTACAACAATGCCAACGTGTCCTCATCTAAGTAGCGTCAGTCGTCAAGAATCAAGATGGTCTAAATGCCGTCAAGCTACGAGTATGCCGTCAGACAGAAATTTCTTTCTTTTCCTACTAGGACTTCTCAAGCAATATTTTATTTTTAATACGTCATTGTAGCGATACTTTTTAAGGGACCGGCGACCGCCGCTCGCAACTTCTACTCGAACCGCAAATATAAATTTGCCGGTATATTGCTATCCCTATTTGGCTGAAGACACATGATCGCGTGCAAGCGCGATAGCAATATGAGCGTACAGAATTTGTTATACATTTAGTCTTGTTCCGTGAATACCAAAAATGATGAATGAAAAATTGTTGTGTTTTTAACTTCGTGTTGTTATTCTGTAACTTGACAATATAGGCTATGTTCCTGATCAATTAGTACGTGAGATATCGTTGGTTTTAATATGAAACAAATAAGGAGAAAACATGTCGTTTATGTCGCAAAAACATGCAAAACGCAATGTGCTTACATTTAATTTTGGGAAAGTATTTTGGAAAAATAATTATCCAGGGACCTAGATAAATACAAGTTCAATCTTAATAATCGCATAATATGGAGGAAATATGCTCGAATTTCTTATTATTTTGGTATTACGTTTGTATGAGCAATTAGCCCTCCGCTGGCGCCTTAAGGGTTCTTGCTAAAAATTTGAATTTTTTTATATAGGCTTAATTATCGATAAAGAGACTAAATCATTTTTTTTTTGGAATTTTGTCTGAATGTTTGAATGTGCTGAATTTTGTCTGTCTGTAACAACATCACGCTGAAACTACTCGACTGATAAGAATGCAACTTGGCACACTTATTACTAATTATTTGTCACTTACATTCACTACAATAATATGAGATAAGTTTTTTGCAGCGGGACCCCGGATTATATAACTCCATCAAGTCTGATTTATAATTGTATCTTCTTTAGAAAGGCTATACTGTCAGGTTAATTCCATGTCAATTTATAATTGCGGAAGGACCTGGGACCACCGCATTATTATCCCAAGAAAACCCCTGCCATAATGTGATTAATGGAAAGGGGTCACGACCCCTCCTCATCCTCGTCAGATTCCTCAGCAATGAGGAATACGACGCAGAGAGAGTTATGAATTAGTTAAATCTCGGAGGTGGAAGGTGGAACTCCTCAACGGGCAACAGAAAATACATGGTGATCATGGTGTGACAGCTTAAGAAAAAGTAGATTTCAACGTTTTTGGTTTTAGTGAATAAAGTAACTTAGGCGAAACCAGGTCGGGCCATCTAGCTGTAAATATGTCCCCTAAATGAAATTCTGATTTTCTTTCTTGGCTCATTATCTCATACAGCAGACGTCTGCTAAAACTTCTAACAATATAATAGCTACTATGTAGTGGGCAACTAGTCACTATCTTTACTTACTGACACTTGGATGCACAACAACAAGTCGTACAAACATGTTACCTTCACGGCTCCATTAAATAGAGCCATCAGTGCATATAGACTTTCCGCATGAGCGGACGGCAATCAAGTTATTGGTGCTCGGCAGTCGCCGGGGACTGCTGTGTGCTCAGATGTTTGGTGTTTGGCTCGTAATAATATTGCTTTACGAATGCTACATGATATTGGCACACTGAGAGCAAAATAAAGTCTCATGATTTAAGGCCTTCTTGCACAAAACTGAATGTAGTAGTTTTTTAGTGATATCTGTCACATATTCACAAATTTGTTCCGGGGGCTTCATATGTAGAAGTGATTGATTGCTACAGTGTATCGATCGCAATCACATCTGATCTCTTCCGCAATAGCGAAAAGATAGAATAATGGATGGCCAATAGGCCAAAATCCATTGTTGTAGCAAGAATCAATTGACATTGATAGAGGTCTTACACTAGGTTTTACTTAATAGGGCTACATGAAAATAACAGATATAGACAAATTAACTTAAATAGGTACATTTGACGGGTTGGTGCAAATGGACATAAGTGTGACTCAAGCTTTATTTTATTATTTAAATATGTACTATCATAATATAACATACCGATTTTATGTCTGGTTGATCAGAAAAAGTGTACCCATTTTGAGATGTTCGAACCAGAAATGAAAACAATATGAGGATTTCTAATCCTGTGGTCCATTCTAAGCTGCAAGCCACGGTAACGTATACGTACATGAGGTATAGCTAACCCCAACCATAAGAAACAATGTAACGCCCTCTCTGGGACTGATAAGATACTGTTTAGAAAATTGACTCGCTTAGGCACCCAAACCCTGTGATTGACGTGGGGTCATAATATCAGCTGTAGTCAGTCGTGGGTTTTTGTAGGGTTTTAGTATTCGTTGCTCTCGATAGATGTCGTTAGTTGCTGGAAAACACATATTGCATTTGTCTAACATCGAGCAAACATCTGCGTGAGTAAAATCTAACACTTTTACCATATAGATGTTTAAACTTTTATAAGATGGTGAAATGGCATACAAAGTTTGGCCATAATATAAAACCTGACTCAAATTGCACTTTCCCCTTCAATTGATTGTTAAGCTTTTGCGAGGATCCGATACGACATTAGTGTAACAAGTGAGGGGAATCATCGAACTTTCGTATTTTAGTGATCTCCTTCTCCTTGACCGTTTAATTGACACAATTTCGCCCTTTCATCCTTACGCTAGAATTAAGGTGCTTTTCGACTCAAGTGGACCTGTGCTCATCATTCCAATATAAATGCCAATTATCAGACCAATTAAATTGCGCAGAAATGAAATTATTACGTTAACAGTCATCAGTCAATACCTCAGGTCAATACCTAATCTGATTGTTCTGCTGAATAAGACACTGCGAGAGGACTGTGAGCGGTCGAATCAAATTAATAATAATAGATCACGTGATAATATAATATCTGTGAATTGTGATTGATCACAGATTAATAGATCCCGTAAACTTATCTGACCCGGTGACAGCGTCGCTTGTATGTATGAAAAATAAAATAAAAACAAAAACTAAACAGGCATAAAAATTACATTTTCTCAAACATACATGGAAAGAGCATTATTTTGACAACCTTCTTCGAGATAAATCGAAATTGCTGTACTGGCCATATACATGCGAGCAGCGGCCGGCAAAAGTTGTATGAAAATCCATATCTGTCGTGGTTTAGCGGCCAAATAAATTAAATAGTAAATTCATATCTGTCGTGTAGTTTAATAATGGAACGATCTTTTACTCCGAAACATGGTAGCCAAGGAGGTAACTTATCAAAGGTTTTATTTAAATTTCGAACTAGCTTGCAAATAGAAAGCTGTTTATTGAAAAAAAAAAATGAACACCTAGACGCGGGAAAAATTAATGTTGTTCGTTGTTCGTCATTGATTTTGAAATATATTTGACAAAATGAGTTCAAGTGAAGACAAGTGTGATGAACTTACTTTTTAAATAAAAAGCTCTGTCTAGGTACTAGGTACTTAGTTTTAATTTCCGTGCATTATTTGAGAAAAGTACTATACAAGCCTTGGCCACAACAAGGCATTGATGGACTTACGTATGTGTGCCTCGGCTTCGCCTCGGCCAACATTTACACGTTCGTCCTTCAATGCCTGTTTTGATGGCCGCTGCAGTAATGTACTATTTTATGTACACACCACAGGGCCATGACCGGGTCATGCACCGGGCCATGTACAGTTCGCGCGCGAGTTGAATGCAGAGTAAATATATGTGTCACCACACATTTGCTCTGCATTCAACTCGTGCGCGAACTATACATGATAGCTCAAGAAAACAATCAAATAAATTTCAGTGCAAACTTTATTATAACAAAAGATAGCGATATATATACACTTATGTAAATAAATAGAAAATTAGTTCATTTTAGAAATCAATAAATAAATAACTTATTTGCTCATTTTTATACATTGTATTACTTAATTAATTTCCTGAGGAGTTACTACTGGAAATACTACTTATCTACTCTCACAAGCTTAAGAATTGTTGACTAGAAAATAATTAATTAATTCTTAACAACTTCTAAATTTAACAGACGTTTGTACTTCCCGAAAGTTTTTTATTAACTTTTCTATCCACAAGTACCTATAAATTTAAAATGACCCCCAGCATATTGAAGTAACAAGATACAAATTTCGTTTCGATATCAGACCTTTGGAAATTGTTTACATCCCTTCATCAACTAGAAAAGAGCTGATTATCTTCAAACTGCTGAACCGATTTACTTGAATCATAGCTAAAAACACTTTCGATTAAGTCACCTTTTAAACACAAAAAACTAAATCTAAATTGGTTCATCCATTTGGGAGCTAGGATGCCACAGGCAAACACACAGATAAGTACACAGATACACAGACAGATACACACGTTAAATTTATAACAGAGATCAAAGAATTATCTTACCTATAAGAATTGAGTTAAGAGTTATCTTAGAAACACTAAGAAGACTTTTATTTTATCTGATTTATTTGGGGGCGTTTCTTCACAAAACAAAGAACGTCAGCCCAAAAACATCTTTCTAACGCTGACTTGTTCAAAACGTGGTAATTGTGGTTCAAAACTACTTTTATAACAACTGCACTAATATGAAGTCTAGTGATTTAATTAGTTTAATTAGCGATCAGCGTTAAACTTCTTTTATAATTACATAATGACTGTCCGATTTAAAAACTAGACTTACTATGCATGGATGTAATAAGTACTTACGTACAAACAGGATTGTGCACTTAACATTTAATTCCCTGCAAAAATAACTTCTATCGCTCAGACTTAAAGTCTAATTTCTAATACAATATTGCTAAACGGGAAAACGAGCCCAGCGAGAGGCTCTGAAATAGGAATGCGTCTCTGTCTGACCGTCTCTGACGTATTGCAAGCATAAAAAAATATTATCTATATCAAGAGTTCTGATGGAGGTCAAAAATTTCTAATTCATTGTTTATTTAATTACAAATAACAGTTTTTTAAGTTTAATACAATAACAGTATAAAAATGGTGCTAACATGTTGTGTAAAAGCATGTAAGAGTGAATCATAATATCTTGGATGTGGTATATCTTTTCATAAGTAAGTATTAAATTATTGTACGGATATTGTTAGGCGGTAAGGTAACCATAATTTGTTTGTTTAATGGAAGTGTTTTTTATGTTTTTCTATAGAGTTCCCAAAAATGAAGAGAATAAGCAAAAATGGATTAATGCTGTTCCTGGATATGTTACCAAATATTCGGTAGTTTGCGGATTACATTTCAAGGCAGAAGATTTTGCTACAGAGTCATATTATGCACTCAAAAAGAAATTAAACTTCTTAACCAGGAACAAACAAACAACCATACAAACTAAGAGATAGAACGCTTTCTTGTATTTAAAATTAATGTTTTATGTTTGTTTGTTTTATTATACTGTTTATATTGTATTGTAGTTTGTTTGTTAATCCATTGCATTAATATTGCATTGTCATTCACTTACGTCTTACAATCTATGTTTAAAATTTCAAGTCTGCAGCTCTTTAGGAAATCACTGTTAATACCTATAACTGATTTTATACCAAACAAACAAGTAGACCGGAAAATAGAGATAAAATTAAAATCTACAAACTTTTCTTCTGCCTTTTATTTTTATGTAAAATCGAGTTTTTACTTATAATATTGCCCATACAAATTCCTGAAAAGTTTCTTAGTCAGTTGTCACAAAAAATTCATCCTCTCCAACTCGCCTATACCGTCAAATGTCTTACAACACTAAAACGTGTTGTCACTCTAAAAGAAGAGGACGCAGTCCTGTTTAGCGCTATTTCACACGGGCTCGATTTTAGCGTCGTAGTGCGCAATCCTGTTTGTACGTAAGTACTTATTACATCCATGTTACTATGAAACATAATAATGTACATCGACAGCAGCACTACACGGTACATTAGGTACCAAAGACGTATAACTACTACCTATTACCTGTATTACCTACGACACGACTTAGATATGCAACCTTCACCTACGTACTATGTTCATAAACCATTTTAAACGGTATGTCAAAAACGTTACTGGTCTGAAAATAGAATCGTACTTCGTAGTCAGAAACTAATTGATATCCACTGCTGAAAACAGATCGATGTCCTGCGCCGTGCCTTGTGAATCCAGTGCCCAAAGATGAGCCGATGACAATATACATAGTTCGTACAGGTACTTAATGCTTATTATAATAATTTATATTATGAACAATTAAACTAATTATAACAAGTAACTTTTTCTGTACTCCATATTTTGATTGTACGGCGAATATCTGTCATAATACCTTTGCCCGTTATTCACACAAATATCGTATTTCAAACTATCTGAGTCTGCAAGTTGACAACCTTTAAGAGATATGCGATTACACTTTTGGCCGTTGAAGGATGGTTGGTCACAATTTTGGCCGTTGAACGACGTGTGATCACATCTGTGGCCTTTACAGGACATCCGTTCACATCGGTGGCCAATAAACGACATTCTATCACAATTATGACCTCTTGAGAGTGGCATATTATTAAAATTATGGGATCTTAGTGACGTATTCGGTGTGCTCGTTTGGCCCTTTTCAAAGGATTGGTCGAGCTTTCTCTTAGCTGTGGTGAGGCGAGTCAAGGTGGTCGATGTCTCGTGTCTTAGTACAGCCGAACAGCAGAAGGCCCGACGGAATTCTCGGCGATATTTACCTGAAATATTTACACAGAATTCAGAATATTTACAATTATTGTTCTATGAGTAAAAATAGTTTGTCTTGGACTATTAACTAAATCTCTCATTTGTCGAAACTCAGAGCACATTGTTGTGAAAACACATTAATTATAATTTGCATAACGTTGTAATATAATAACATATAATAATAATTGTTTTCTTTCGTAATGTTTTTATATGAGTAGGTAAATTGCTCAAACTCGGTAACGCGTTTTCCCAGTATTAAAACAAGCAGACTGATATTATTTCTATGAACCGTTACAGGAAGGGATCAAAGCCCTAACCAATGAAGATAACGACTCAGAAATAGTTATTTGTGTTACATGGGGCCAAAGAAAATTTTTGTTCCCCGAGGGCGCTATTTTGAATTCAGAGCGAAGTGAAGGATTCTATAGTAGAATCCCGAGCGTAGCGAGGGGTTCTAAAGTAGAATCCTGAGCGTAGCGAGGAGGTTGATGCTTACACCCGAGCTAACTACTCTGCTTTACATCTCGATTGTGAGGTAAGTAGGTCCTTATTACCCCCAAATGGAGCTTGAAGGTGACCAATTAGCGCTCAAGGGTAATAATGTAGCTAGAAAAGCCCTAGGGCGGTAAGTAATTTAAAAAAAAAACTCTTCACTCTTTCAAAAAGTTCGCGTACATCTAACCATCATACTTTTTTAAATTACTTACCGCCCGAGGGCTTTTCTAGCTACCTACCTACATTATTACCCTAGAGCGCTAATTGGTCACCTACAAGCTCCATTTGGGGGTAATAAGGACCTACTTACCGAATATGAGAGATGTAAAAGATATTTACCACTCATGAAGTTGTAAATTAACGGGTTGATGGCAGAGTTGGCGTAGCAGAGCACATGGGATAGTAGAGCTAGGCAGGTGACCACGTCGTTCTGTTCCATATCCACTACGTATCTGAAATGATAGAGGGACACCTTATTACTACAGCGTAATAGTTTGTAAGTTTTTAATAACTGTTTTCAGGGATAGGAAGGTTAGGAAGATAGATATAGGTATATTTTTTTTGCTTTAAATTTGCCAACGGGACAGAAGCAGAAGGCGTTCACTAGTTGATTATTAATCTAGGACGAGTAGGTAGTTAAGTAGGTAGATCTTTTGAGATGGCCTGCGTCAAACAAGAAACCGTGTTCATTTGATTCAGCCAGTGAACAATGCTTTCACTTAGAGAAAATTGATGACGTTTTTGGGAAAACGTGAAAACCAATTATTAATTCTCTGCCTACGCAATCCCTCGCATCATTTAGAAAATTCCCAACTAAATACCTACTTATGGAAGTGACATTACAAGAAAGGAGTACCTAAAATAAGTACGACAAGAGTAAAATACAGAGTAAAATAATCGTAATATTTGAATAATTTTTTTCATTTTTAGGGTTCCGTAGCCAAATTTGGCAAAAACGGAACCCTTATAGATTCGTCATGTCTGTCTGTCTGTCCGTCCGTATGTCACAGCCACTTTTTTCCGAAACTATAAGAACTATACTGTTGAAACTTGGTAAGTAGATGTATTCTGTGAACCGCATTAAGATTTTCACACAAAAATAGAAAAAAAACAATAAATTTGGGGGGGTCCCCATACTTAGAACTGAAACTCAAAAATTTTTTTTCATCAAACCCATACGTGTGGGGTATCTATGGATAGGTCTTCAAAAATGATATTGAGGTTTCTAATATCATTTTTTTCTAAACTGAATAGTTTGCGCGAGAGACACTTCCAAAGTGGTAAAATGTGTGTGCCCCCCCCCCCCCCGTAACTTCTAAAATAAGGGAATGATAAAACTAAAAAAAAAATATGATGTACATATGTACATTCCCATGCAAACTAACTTCCACCGAAAATTGGTTTGAACGAGATCTAGTAAGTAGTTTTTTTTTTTTTTAATAATTTCAAACTTACTACAGGTTTGTACGGAACCCTCGGTGCGCGAGTCCGACTCGCACTTGGCCGGTTTTTTAATTTATTAGCAATGTTCTATGGTGAATTTAAAAACTTATCATTTTTTATAACACCTAGACACCTAGTATGATTGCAAACCCCTGTCACAGGGTGTCTGACAGGGGTTTGCATTCGTCCTAGGTGTCTGACAATGGACAACGTGGTTTCTAATATTATTCCAAAGAAAAATATAAAAAAACGGAGCTTAATACTTTAACGAATTTGTGGTGCCACCTTTGCTACCTGATACCTTCCAAAGCAACCGCGATCCTAACTTCATAGTCGGGGATCGTTTATACCTCTATTAGAGACATACATAGGAAAACTTTCAGCTTTAATAAAATAACGAAGGTCTGATCGTCGCGGGATCTTGCTCTGTACCGATCTGTCATCTATCCAATCTGAATAACTTAGTAGGGGACACAGTTAATCATTCTGAGACGACAACGAGGCATCTAATTTCATGAACCACTTGTTGTCCTAAATACGCAAGTTCCCTATTTTAGTACGAATTAAGCTTCGAAGATCTATATATCTTCTTCTACGTCTGAATCGGGGACCCGGAACGTACCGATCTACGTGTTACACATCCTCAATGACAAACACAATTTTCTAATGTACAAGGCAAAACAGAGGGACACAAAATGATACTAATTTGTATGCGAGTGTAAGAGATTCTACCTATTCTACGTTCCATGTTTGCAATATAAAACAAACGAAAAAGATAAAAAGATGATAATTTAATTAAATTGATTCGCTTTTAGGTATGATTAACTTTTTTTGTCTCTGTTTTGATTTAATTTTTGACATAATGAAACTACTTAGAATAATTCTAAATATTTTCATTCAGGATTTTTTACGTTTACATAATTATTGATTTAGAGTAAATTTTTAAAGTATAGTGTGTTTACAAAGTAGGTAAACTTTATCATGTACCTACCGTACCTAAGCTTTAGTATTAGTACCTATACAAGAAATTTGCCACACTGTATCATTTATTTTGAATTTCTTACAAAAGTGGTGCGATGAAATTCGTTATTTTTAGTTTAATAGCTTTAACAGAGGCCACGGAATTAATAAAACCATTTATTGTTGCTTTTAATTACTCCATTCAACTGATATAAAAAAGCGTTTTATAACCCACCCCAAGGTATAGATGTTTTTAATTAAGATTAAAAACAACCGTTTATCTAAGGGTGTGAAATCTACTAAAGTTTATTGGAAATTAATAACCGTTAGGGTATATACTATTCCAAAAGTCTTCTTGCTTACTTAATTCGATAGTCGTAAGCTTTGGAAATGACCCTAATAAGATAATCCATCGAATTCTCATGATACCGCTAATATATGCTCAGTCAACATTGATTCGATTAGCGCTTAAGTGAGAACAATCTTCGGTTTTCCCATGACATGTTATATTTGACAAGACTAGCCTTTATGGGATAAAATACCCAATAACTAAACATCCGCCTATATCTACTAGAACCACAGTTTACTTACTGTTTAACTGCTAAAATATTATCTTAAGTAGATACCAAAGATAAACTTACTTTGGCATAGGCGTGATCTAATCTCGAATCTACGATTTATTCAAAGTCAGCAATCAATGTCAATGGACGATAAAAAATAATATCTTGATAAATAAATTCCTTATTTTTTATGGATAGAGCAATAGCTGCTGTGTTCGCATCGTTTGATCGTTGGATTCGCCGGCTACCTACCTACTGAGTCTCAAGCGTGACATGTAATTATTAGCATATCTCCTACAAGGATGATAAAACTGTTGTAAATATTTATTAAACATTTCTTGATTTCCCATGATCCCACGTGAATAAACGTACAAAGGGAAAAAGATACGAAAGACCATAGTTCGACTGCACACATCACGAATATACCTAAATAAGGATAACTCTTTTCTGAATAACCTACCTTGTAACCTACGTCTAGTCACAGGTCTAGTAAAGAAAGAAGTAAGTTTATTCCTAAATCTGTTGTTCTGGAAGAAAATATTTTTCGGGCAAGTTATTTTGGAAAATACTAATACAGACAAAGGTTGCATGCACATTGCTGCTATCGCCTTAGCATCAGCTTACATCTTTATGAGCCATAAACACTAAGGTTACACTTGTCTAAAAATATTAAAGCTCTAGTAACACCGATATACCTACTCAACTGCTACATAGTTCTACTTCTCAGTGGAAGACTTCTAATAATAACTAGGTTTTGTCCGCGATTTCGATCACATGGACTACACAAAATTGAGAATTCTAACTTAAAAGCTGACACTTCAAATAATTTATTTTTCTTAAATTTTGTGGAAAGCTAAACTGCTTAAAATCAGCTTTATCAGCTACGGACATTGATGTACAATTTTAGGCTACGAAAGCAAACTAATGTACACGTAGCTTAGTAAAAAATATTTTTATTATAATTTTACGAGTAAACTAAATGCCGTGGAAATTCAAGTCGGCACGGCGCGTTGAGACTGAAAACAATTTAGGGCTAACGAACTTACCTAAGCACATTTAAGAGATGAACAGGAAAGTAACAGACTGCAAACATGACCACTACCGCCACTAGCATCTTCGCTGCCTTTCTTCGAGAACGCAGCTGAGCTGGAAATAAGAAGCTTAATTAATAGGTTGGGTTTCAAAAAACTGCAATATCCCTTGCAGGTTAGCCCATTTTCCATTCTCAACCGGTCTTAAGCATAGATTGACAGATACTCGAGAACGTACTTAGCTGATGTCGGTTTATTATTACAGGCCTATTAGTTTGAGAAATTAATATATCAATACATTGACAAGCAATACATTGACTTTGAAATAGGATTCCGGGTCTGAAATTCTCTCATCTTGTGATAACTCATCAAAAAAATTTACCTATTAATTTTTGCTTACGCACGTCGGGGGCCCCGTATAATTGATACGGCAGATACGGCGGTAGCTACGCCCCTGACAAGACGTCTGCGTCAGTGGGAATCGACGTCATTTCTTATCACGCTAGTGTGTATGCTCCTTATCAAAGTTATAGAGACGCGATAGAGAATAATGTCTGGTGAACTTGTATTCACCAGACATTATTTGGCCCTAGTGTGTTCTCGTACTTAAACATCGCAAACCTAGAATTAAGATAGTTGGATAAACTCTTTATTGCACATACTTAAAACAAAAACAATAAACAAAAGGTTAAAAGATATAAAAATTCTTTCCAAAAAACCGACTTCCAAAGCCACTGTAAAGTAAAAAATAATTTTGATTTCTACACACTATGTTGAAGTCGGGCGAGCCTGACGCATCAACTTTGCCTATCTTCGTTATACCCGCCCGACTTCAACATAGTGTGTACAAATCAAAATTATTTTTTACTTTACAGTGGCTTTGGAAGTCGGTTTTTTGGAAAGAATTTTTATTTTTAACTGTTTAGTGTACTCTAAATCCCCACGGCTTAGGAGTGCAGTACCCTGCAGCATCAGGGTTGAGGAGTTGGGACTTGAGTTTAAGTATGAAGTCGTTGCTTGACACCTACAATATGAATTCACCATAAAAAATCCTAAATCGCTATTGTTAAGGAGTTCTGTACCCTGCAGCATCAGGGTAGAGGAGTTGGGACTCAGAGTTGAATCATATACACGTGATCAGGATCGAGGATTTGGAGTCAGAATTTTTTATGGGACCACCTCGGGAGCTTCCTCTTTTTTCAAATCGGTTTAGAAACCACGGAGATATGCACCGACATACATTAAAAAAAACATACCTATACCTACGATTAAGGCTGACATAAGCAATACTGTATAAACTGAAATATAAATATTTGATGCTGTCACTTTTGTAAGTTTATTCCGGGGTTGACTCGGAAAGGACAGATATAGAAAACTTAACTTAAACAAAAACTGCCTTGTGCAAGTGGGTTTAAATATCGTTCACTGATAATATTTTTACCTATAGGTACAGACAAATTTTTAAGACAAGAAGCAGTTATTTCAAATCTCAAGCAATTTATTTATATTTAAGTATATTTTGTATAGCTGCTAACTACTTATAAATAATTAATATTCACATCACCCGAGCTACCACAACAACGGTCAGGAATATCCGAAATCGATAGCTTACGGAACAAACAAAGGTTAGGCCCTAACAATGAACCCAAAATTAATAGTTTGCATGTATAGCATAATACTTTGCCAAGCGTTGTCAATAAATCGGTTTACTTATAATTTATTTTAAAGTTTCGTAGTCTCTAGAGTGGTCGGAGCTATTTTTAATATAAAGTTTTTTTTTATTTCAATTATTTGGTGACAAATTGTTAAATGTGAATGTAAGCCTTCACATTGTACATAAACAGGCTCAGATTGAGGAAAAATCTTTAAATATAAAATAACTGAAACTGTTACTCAAAATATTTTACGTCAGCTCCTCCTCTTATAAAAAGATTCCCTGCGTGTTGAAAAATAAGTAAAAAATTTAACTGCTACTTCCATTGTCTTGCGCCAAGCGCTTAAATGAGATTTTCGCGATGAATCTTTGAAGAATTTTATTAAAACTTTATATTGACGTTATTATTACATTTTTTACTTACTTTGTTCAGCAGGTGCCAGCTTCATAGTCTCCGCTTGTCCAGGAATCTTTTCTGAGCTCCACAACACTCGCACGATCTGATGATATGCCACGGTCATCAACAGGAGGGGTATCCTGAAACCAAATATATTCATAAAGAAACAATTTGATGTTCAACTGAAGCATAGAAACAATAGTTTAGTGCATATACTCGTATATTAAATTGATTATATTTCTACATGATCCGAAACTTAGATACAAGAAAATGGCAAGTAAAATATTACAAAGAGTTTGTAACATTTCATAATTAAAGATAGAGGTACAAAGTTTCTTTCTCACTAACATAATAATCTTGTTTCTTCACAATCCAAATTATGACGTAAGAAATAACGAAATCTACAGCTGTTTTTTTATTCCACTATAAGTTCGCCCTTGACTGCGATCTGGCCTGATTGTAAGTGATGATGCAGTCTAAGATGGTAGCGGGCTAACCTGTAAGGGGTATTTTCTTAGGAATGGAAAACAACAGATACGTACGTGTAAATAAACACTACTTTGATAATATGCCACACTAGATCACTGGTCGAAGACCAAATCGCTGTACATTGCACCAAATAATCCAAGTCGAAGCGCAGAGGTACCATTTTCACGGTTGTTAGGACTACTAATTCTGGAGCATCTAAAAAATTTCAAAACTTTAAGTTTCACTAATCGAGTGGTTGCAGATCGCATTGCCCACCCACAGGGATGGGCCCCAATCATGTAAGAATTGTCCATCAAACGTTAAAGATTTTTGTCATAGTAAAATAAACAATGACAGCATTGAATTAGAGCTCAATTTCGTCTGCCCATTCTTATACGTTTAGGTATGTACGATACCCTAAACGTATAAGAATGGGCAGACGAAATTGAGCTCTAATTCAATGCAGTTATGGTTTATTTTACTTTGACAAAAATCTTTAACGTTTGATGAACAATTCTTACGTAATCGGGGGGCTGATTTTTCTAATACTTTTAAAACAGTAGTTTGATTTTCATACAATTTACCAACAGTATCTGTTTAATAGGCATTTATCGAAATTAATAAAACTTTTTCATCCTAAATTTTATTTATGAAAGCCTGGCAAGAAACAAAGAACCCACCAACCAAAGTTTATAAGCATTATAGAGATTTATATAAAAGTAAATCTATTAGTGGTTTCCCATTTTCGTACAAATGTTTTGTATAGTTAGAAATAAGGTAAAGTCTGTATTACATTCAATATTGTGTATACTAATCTCTGGTCGTTACTTAAATCTGGTTTCCTAAACAAACAATAATGTTTTGTTTGAATTGCTTCGAAATTTACTGTTTCAGTACGTCTTGGAAGTCGATAATGAAAGTACTTATTGTTTCTTTTATATTAAAATGGACGCTATATTACATCAAACAGAATAACAAAATAATTTTAAACGTCCATAATAAGTTGATGGAATGGCTAAACATTATAATAAAATACAGAAAAAAAAATAACTAAAGGCATTGTTTAAGGAATAAAATATAAATTCTCCTCCTCGGAGCTTTCCAATATTCGCAAGGTATATTGAAGTGTATTTTATTTCAAAGACAATGTTTAATTTTATGTCAAGGATAAAGCGTGAGAAAGAATCATCCGCCTGACTCAAAATACTGTTTATACATATTTCTTGTATAAACAAACACATTTGTATGTACCTACCTATCATATTCGGTTAAATAATAAGGAGATCCTTACAAAATTTCCGCGCTATTTCAATGTAGAAAATGATACAGATTACAGAGCAAGCAATACCAGCAGCAGCTGCTTAGATGCCATATAATGTGGTCTACTTACTGAATAAGAGTGAAACAGCCCATATGACAAAAATGGCAGTCTTAGCCCGCTTGATAGTGGACTTAAACTTGAGCGGGAAGCAGATAGCATACCAGCGGTCCACGGAGATGAAGGTCAGCGTCAGAACTGATACCGTCACTGATACTGACTGCAAAAACAAAGTGTTATTAGATAGCAGTTCCATCTAAATTTCCTTTTAATGTCCTTCCTAGAATCGATGCATCAATGGATGGTGCGTTGCATCAACGGAGCTTTTTATAAAAATAAATAGTTAAAAATTGACGTTGTCAAATTTAAATTATTACTGCTTACCCCCGCTTTTATAAAGTCCTTACGAATTGCCTCAAAACTTTGAGATATTTACAAAAAAATAACATTTCAGACTAAATTATTTTTATTGTAATAAATTTCATCTTCGAAACAAATTTTATACATTTTTTCATACATAATTATTGACATGGGTATAGTTGAGGACCTGGAGAGTGACATAGGCTACTTTTTATACCGGAAAATTGAGAAGTTCCCGTGGGAATATAAAAAAAACTTATTCTACGTGGACGAAGTCGCGGGCATCAGCTAGTAGTTCTATATAATACATACATAATGATACATTAATGATCTTCCTTATCTTGCCAAAGATAATCATGGAATAGTATTGTTTGCTGATGATACATCACTTTTGTTTAAAATAAATCGTTACGAAACAACTCTTGACGAAGTAAACAATTCTCTCACTAAAGTGGTACAGTGGTTTGAAGCTAATAACCTACTCCTCAATGGAAAAAAGACAAAGTGTATCAAATTTACATTACCTAATGTCAAACAGGTAAAAACCACTGTACAACTTGATCATGAGGAATTAGACTTAGTGGATACCGCTGTTTTTCTCGGAATAACGTTAGATGCTAAACTCCAATGGGGCCATCACATAAATGACTTGTCGAACAGGCTTAGTTCTGCTGCATACGCGGTTAAAAAGATTCGCCAGTTGACAGATATAGAAACGGCGAGATTAGTTTATTTTGGTTACTTTCACAGCATTATGTGACCGTTATGTCATATGGTATATTATTATGGGGTAATGCTGCTGATATTAATTCTGTTTTTGTGCTGCAGAAGAGGGCTGTTCGAGCCATATATAATATGGGACCAAGAGAGTCACTAAGAGATAAATTCAAAAAATTCAATATTATGACAGTGCACAACCAATATATATTTGAAAATTTAGTATACGTGCATAAACACATTGATAAATTCAAGAAGAAAAGTGATTGTCATAATGTCAATACTAGAAATAAAAATAAACTTGTAATGCCTGCTTCTAGGCTTAGTAAAACTAGCAATTCATTTGTTGGAAAGAGTGTCCGCTTCTACAATAAGCTCCCAGAAGACATGTTGAAGATGTCTCTGAATAAGTTCAAAGTTAATGTAAAACGTAAACTCATTGGAAAATCCTATTACCATGTGAAGGATTACTTAAATGACAAGGAAGCTTGGCAATAATTTGCTCTAATGGCTCTGATAGTTCCTTAGTTAAGATGATTTGTGAGATGGTGATAATGAAAAAAAAAAAAAAAAAAAACCCCCAGCTGAGTTTGTTGTGGGCTCTTCTCAGACCTGGGCGCGTTTGGAACCCTCGTAGCTTTAGTTTTAAGATACCGTAACAGATTATCACCATCATATTTTTATGTAACTGGACGTCAATAAGTGTAGTGCATCTACCTAAATTGAATAAATATTTATGACTTATGACTTATATGATTTAACTAAGTAGTGCAACTCAAGGATTGTAAAAAATTCTTTGTTTACGCCTAAAGAATGCTTTTTCGTTCGATATCTTTAAATCATTAATTCCATTACTTTTCCACTGTTTGCTTTTGTTGTGTTGTGCTGTTGTTATGGAATAATAGTACTATTACCTATTCTGTGATAATAGTTAAAATTATTAGTTAAAAAGCATGATTCAATTCAATCATCTTTTTCTAGGGTAATTATGTCTAATAAAGGTCTAATATAACTTTCTTTTGTAGCGTGAGTTGGATTCTTATTCTTGTCTTTTAATAATACTTAAATTGTAATATTAGGTTATTTTTACCACAACACCTCAGCTTATGTGCTTAGGGGACAGAATACGGTCAAAAAATCTTAAGCGAATTTCATTAAAATTTAGTTATGTAAGTAGGTATAGTTCGGGCGCGAGTTGAATGCAGAGCTTATGTATGGTGACACATACAAAAGCTCTGCATTCAACTCGCGCGCGTACATTACGTATAATTATTCATTTCTTAAAAATAAAATTTACACATACCTGAAAGTAGAGCAGTACTTTGCAAAGTGCATCTCCTAAAAACCACGTTTCAGTTACGTCCCACAAAACCGTAGCAGGTAGACAAAACAGCAATACCATAAAGTCAGCCACCGCTAAATTCACTAAGAAGCAGTTCGTCACAGTTCTCATTGTGTGATTCTTATAAACAGCAACACATACCAATATGTTTCCAACCAATCCTATAATGAATACCGCTGTATGAGTGCTTATAAGTACCCATTCATAAGTTTGAGGATATATATAAGCATTCAGCATAGCTAAGTAGTCTTCTTTCGTCAAATTACAGAATTGTTTGTCTCCAACACAATCTTCTGTGATATTATATTTGATCATTGTTGCTACTTCTGTGCTATAGTTATGCGTTTGAACATTATTATCAATTTCTTCAGCAACCTGTTTAAGACCTCTTCTATGTCTTATGGCTAGTTCATCTTGAACGCTTCTAATAACCATTTCATTGTTTATACTATCAAGGCTATTCTTTGTTATAGTATTTTCTCCATAACTTACAGCATCAATATTTTTTACAATAAAAACTATAAACGTGCATCCTAATATTAATTTATACATGGTTCTATGTTATTACAAATGAGTCTTCGTGTCTTCGTTGATATTCAAATCATCATCTGCAAAAAACAAGGATTTTTTGTTAAATTAGTATAAGTTTTTAACTTACATACTTCTGATAAAAGTTATGCCTATGAGTCAAAGTGGAACAGAAGGGCTTTTTACACGACTGCCCAAAAAAGGAGTTTTTAGGATTCATGTATGTTAGTTTCTCCATTCCATCTTAACTTCCAAATGCCTGAACAGGTTTGGATGTATAGGGTATCGTCAAAATCCTTACATCCTCCCGAGTGACATTGGCTATAGTTTTGGCAATGGCTGTAAATTTGGTAATAGCACAACAGTCGTGTTTTTAATTTTTTAAATGATGTACAGTCTTGTTTACTTAAACACATTAACGGATTTGTATTGATTATGATTAAACTAGTCACACACGAATTCGTATTTATCATGTTTTATTCAATTCTAAAATATGTACAGATCCGCCATCATGATTCATCATAATATTTTCAAATTACTTTATGTTGATGAAAAATTTGGCAAACCTAAAAGAAAATTTTAACCAAAATAGTAACGAGACGAGATCGAAATCTGTCTCGAGAATGAATCATAAAACGAGGTCGAGAACATTTGTTTTCAAAAAATGGTTGTGTATTTCGTACGATAATAGATGAGTGACACTCTGTTTAGATAGAGCTGTAAACACGGTAATGTTTTATAATTTACCAGAAACTGTACGGAATAACATAATCTAAACAACTGATGAAAGCTACGGTATCCACAGACCACATAGATGAATAATGTTTTGTAAATTTATTTATTTTCAGTTCTCATCTACTTTGCAACCCATTGCTGGCTGACTACTGAACACGAGTCTCCTCACAGAATGAGAGGCACTGAGAGTGGTGGAACCTATCATAAAATTTATTTTACAAGGAGATAAAAAGAAATTTTCAAGGAGATGTTGTATTTCGTGCACTGACAAAAACAATGGGGATCCAGTCAAGAAAATGGTCCACTACTTGGTTGATCACTGAAATTAATGAAGCTAAGTTTTTCTAGCAAATATTTTATTTATTAAGTGACTGTGTTAAAAATAAGATGATGTTCTGAAGAAGAAGACGTTCCAAAGAAATGAAAACGGGTACATAGTGTCTGTAAAAACCTACCTACAGCAGAGCAAATGTTTTAAACTTAAAAAAATATTTTTACCATTTTGTTAACATATTATTCAAGATGCGGTCTGCGGATAGAATATGTGAAACTTAACTTTCTTTATCCCGTTTTATGTAAAATGCCGTACTTACGTACGAATGTGTATCTTTTCACTTTTAAAATAAATTATTTTTGAATAAACTATGTTTAACCTGATCTAAATGTTTTGTTAGAATAAAAATACTTAAAAGTGTCTTGAGCCCATGCTTACTAGGATAGCGGCTTCGTCACATAGCGAAGGATAAATAGTGCCGGTTGACGCGAACATTATTTCTAAGTTTTAAATTAATTCTCATTGCTTTGCACTAAGCATGATTATCGTCAAGCGCAAGCCTATCACGCAATAAAAAAATTAATTAAAAAAATGTTTTTTTCACAAAGGAGACAAGTGATATAATGAACTAACTATGCCGTTGTGAGTCCTTATGGATTGCTTCAACAATTAATTATTATTATCGGACTAGCCTCGGTCCCAGATTAATTACTTGTATGTTAGAGTTGCAAAATTACAAAGTGGCAAAAATTAGTTGTCAGTTTCAGATTATGAAGTTTCAATTAAAGTATCAAGCATAGTACAGCAAAAAGGGAAAGCCTTTATAAAGGATTGGTAAGTACTCACACAATACTATAGTAACTTACAGGTACGTAAGTTCTTCGTTGATTAAATATCAAAAAAGGCAATGGATTGTACCTATTATCCACCTGCCAAAATGAACCCACTCGTGTTGAAAATCCTAGTTATGTCCGGACATAATTATTGTTCATATTGTTGCTCAGCTGCCTATGCTATACGAAAAATTAGACAGCTGACTGATGTACCTACTGCTAAAATCGTTTACTTCAGTTACTTTCATAGTCTCATGTCCTATGGTATCTTGCTTTGGGGCCGTGCAGCGGATATTAAGACCATATTTTTATTGCAAAAACGTGTAGTACGCGCCATATATAATTTAGGTCCACGTGAAACACTAAGAGAAGTATTTAAAGAAAGTAATATAATGACAGTAGCTAGCCAATATATATATGAAAATATAATGTATGTTCGCCAAAATATAGATGACTTTAAAACCAATTATGAACGCCACAATATTAACACACGCAACAAAAACAAATTGGAAACCCAGAGGTTCAGATTAAAAAAAGTTAGTGCATCATTTCTGGGCAGTGGTGTCCGTTATTACAACAAAATTCCGGAAAAAGTTCTAAGTTTACCAGAAGAGAGGTTTAAAAGTCACATTAAAAAAAGTCTGTGTAAGAAAGGATACTACAATTTAGACGATTATATTTCAGACAAAGACGCATGGACAATCTCTTAAGTATTATGGATACATATTATATAAGTACAATGAATTACTTAATTGTTAATTTTGATATAAATTTGTTACTAATGTTGAACTTTATTTTTTAATTATTTAATTTAATTTTTGCTTGACATTTGATGTTAAGATTTTTTTATGTATTATGTTAGATGGAAACTTAAATACAATTTAGGTATGGTATCCCTACTAAGGTTTTGTAGAGTGGCAACACTGAATTCTGGGAACTCTATTATTATCATCTAAGATGACAGATGTGTGTCCGTGTAAATTGCTGAATTAAAGTATTTTAAATGGATAAAACAGTGTTTGGATTTAATATCTCAGAAGAGGGATCATTTATTTCACGTGCTAATTAATTGTTTATCCGGACCTATCCTGAAAATGGTACAAATTGTAATTCAAGATGTTATAGTATTAGATGACGCCATGACCGTGACGTAATACCTACGTGAAGAAAAAAAAAGAGAAAAGAATTAATAATTGTCGTCATGACGGAAGGTGAACTATAAAATACAAAAAGGATAAATGTGTCGTATTGTGAAATGATCGTAAGTACTTAAATACCTACGAGGGTTGGTACATTCTCGGTTGCATCGGGAAACCGACACGACGACGCGTGCCTGTTGCAATCGGAATTGCATTGGAAAGTTGGCATGGAAATTTAAAAAGAGGTATCAATGGAATAGTTAGTACTTATCAAGTACTTGCATACAAATTACCAAAGGTCACAGCGAATAAATAAGGTTGTATAATCTAATTCTATCTGGGAATTAGGTAAGTTTACCATTTGCATTCATTCAGTTAGAGCATTGGCCTAGTTGTACTGTGTTTAGCTACATGGAATGATTTAGTTAAAATACCTATATAATTGAGAGAAATGAGTAAAGGTTGAGTATAAAGGTATCTACCACTACAGCCCATTAACGTCCCACTACTGGGCACAGGCCTCCACTTTCACGGGAGAGAGGGAATTAGAGCTTGGACCCACCACTCTGATCCAATGCAGGTTGGCGGGCTAAAGGTACATACTAGAGAATAATAATTATATTGGTTTATATGGTCTGTCTGGCTAAAGATGACTAGGTGTGTATAATAAATAGATAGACCATACCTACAGAGTGATATAAGTTCAATACCTACAGGTTGTACTTACATTAAGTACTTAAGTATCTAAGTTTTATGTGACAGATCATAGTGAATTACACTGGTAGGTAGTTCATAACATGATCTACCTATGAGATATTTAAAGAGTTAAGTCAACGCTATAATAGGTTGGTATGATAGTTGGTCGACTACATAACATGGTATAAGTAAATTATTGAAGAGGTATTTACTAATTTATTCAGTTGGAAATTAGTTTAATTGATAATCTTGTACTTAAATAGAGAGTGAATATTCAATTTATTCTGAGAGTTATCTATGTGAATCATATTGTTGAGTAAATGAACAGAGGTCAAAAGTAACTGTAATATTATATACATTAAAGCAAGTATAACCCATTAAAGGTCCTTACAAGTGAAAATTGCATTTGTAGAGTGAACGGATACCCAGTTAAAATAATAAGTAAGTTACAGTTTAGCCGTTTAGTATAAATAATATCAGAGCTATACATGGTTGAAGGGCTAGAGCAAGTATATAATTGAGTAAGTACATTATATTAAAGATTGGGTGGCATAGATACATTTGTTCAGAAAATGTGAATTGAAATAGTATCAAATCTGCCTGGATGAAAAATGGGTTAGCCGAACTGGGTGTGAATTATGATGATGATTATTATTATGACAGGTTTTGAGACCCGGTTATACTGAAGTTGGTATTTAATAATAAGTATGTTGTCTGTCTCAAGTATTTCACAGTGGCTGTCTGGAGCGGTGTGCTTTATTGCCTGATGGAGCATATGATTTCTCATTATGCGGAGAGACTGAAGGAAAAGAGAGATATCACATCAGTGATGGTACTCACACCTGGGGTACCATGGTTATGGTGCTATGTACGGGCTTATGTCTGTTAAGATAGCAGAGGTTTTGCCAAGATAATAATATTTTTAATTTTACAGGTGTAATTAATAAATTAATTCTTGAGTTTTAGTGTGGTCTTCGCAATGTTCTCTGGCCAAGACCAAAAGCTAGTGGCATATTATGTTATGGTGGTTGCCTAACCTGCACCTTAATAACAATGGTATGGAATGATGTCTATATAACATATGGACCGAGTCCGGGTCGCATATCTTGCAGTCATGTTAGCAAATAAATGCAAAAAGAACTAAGTGGTAATTTTGGTAAATTCCAATTTAATTGTAATGGATGATGACTCTAAAGTCAAAAAGGATAAGTGGCAAAAAAATAAAGGAGGATGCCACATTTTTGAAAAAAAAAAAAGGAAAATTATAATTTTTGTTTAGAGGGAAAATAAAGGAGATTGGCAAGTTTGTAAAAGGCAATGGCACCTTTTAGTGCAAGGAGATTTATATACAGTCATCTTATATGGTGCAAGGAGTTACAAGAATGATGCAAAGTTTAAGATTTAACTTTTATAGTTAAAGAGTCAAAGTCAAAATATATTTATTCAAAGTTGGTACTTACACAGTACACTTAATGAACGTCAAGTATACAAAGTATAAGACGTGGTGGCGATGATTAACATAGGTATCTTAAAACTAACGTTACGAGGGTTCCAAACGCGCCCTGGTCTGAGAAGAGTAAAATTGTTTCTTATGAATTTGGGAGCTAAAGCCCGGCTGCTGAAAATAGAAATGTTACTCTGGAGAAAATTAAAATAAAGAGGATGTTGGGGTGGAATGGTACTGGTGGAATGGTACTGGTGGACCGGTAATGATAATATTGCAAATAATTCATATGGTGGAGATGAACAGGGTGTATAATATGAGAACATAACGGTATTTTGGGAGGGACTCATTTGTGATATTTTGGTTTGATATTTGTTGAGGTAAAAACAAAATAGAAATAAATATGCCTGCGGGGCCATGGGTCAGCTTCAGGAAAATACCTAAAGGTGAAGTACACTTATTGTAAATGTCACATGCCTGAGGGGCTTCAGAACAAATTGATGCATGCGCCAGCAGGGCTGCACAGCAGATCAGTTTTAGCTAAATACCTAAAGTGGGGTACACTTACTGTATATGTCACATGCCTAAGGGGCTTTCATACAAATTAACGCATATTGGCGCAGGGCTGCACGGCAGAACAGTGCAGAGTACAGAACAGTAAATGTAACATGCCTTAGGGGCTTCAGTACAAACTAATACATTGACTTGCAGGGTTGCAGATTAGTTTCAGGGAAATGCCTAACAGGGGCCTTATGGCTCAGTGGTAAGACACGCCTAAGGGGTTTCAGTGCCAATTCATGCATATGCCTGCGGGGCTACTGGTAAGTTTCAAAACATGCCTAAAGGGGCTAGAGCGCAGATAAGCCAACATGCCTAAGGGGCTACAGAACACATGTCTTAAGGGGCTCCAACGCAAATTATAGCACACGCCTCCGGGGCGACAGAGCGCATACCTTAAGGGGCTGCAGTACGTATAGCGTATGCCTACTGCGTAACGGATCAGCTTGCTGGGCACACAGCTGATAGAACATGCCTGAGGAGTTATATTATGTGTTACAGCACATGCCTGCGGGGCTACTTCACACAGACTGCCTTCAGTATAATTTTAATTATTTTTCAGTAAAGGGCAGTTAGCCGTTGTGGTTGTCGCACCTTGCCTTCGGGGCCTAAGTACCTGCCTTCGGGGCCTACGTACTTGCCTTCGGGGCCTACGTACTTGCCTTCGGGGCCTACGTACTTGCCTTCGGGGCCTACGCACTTGCCTTCGGGGCCTACGCACTTGCCTTCGGGGCCTACGCATTTGCCTTCGGGGCCAACGCACTTGCCTTCGGGGCCAACGCAATTGCCTTCGGGGCCGACGTACTTGCCTTCGGGGCCTACGTACTTGCCTTCGGGGCCAATGGACTTGCCTTCGGGGCCTACGTACTTGCCTTCGGGGCCTACGCACTTGCCTTCGGGGCCTACGCATTTGCCTTCGGGGCCAACGCACTTGCCTTCGGGGCCAATGCACTTGCCTTCGGGGCTAACGAACCTTGCCTTCGGGGCCGACATACCTTGCCTTCGGGGCCGACATACCTTGCCTTCGGGGCCGATGAACCTTGCCTTCGGGGCCGATGAACCTTGCCTTCGGGGCCGATGAACCTTGCCTTCGGGGCCGACACACCTCGCCTTCGGGGCTTATATGATATACTTTCAAGTGTGGACATTAGCGCCCTCGGGGCTGGGATGTAAAGCCTAGCGGATTCTGATGAGCAGATGGCGAATCACTAATAAGTTACCAGTGGAGCTCATGTACGCTGACCGCATAACTCATGTGGTTGTTTCTTGCCCGTGGGGCTCACCGCTCATGTAAGTTATTTCCGTACCTCTTATATTTTACAACATTTTGAATATATCGCTGGTGTGGAAAATAGGGGCCATGGTGCCAGTAGACTTCGAAAGTCTAGCCTGCGGGGCTGCTACGTTTCGATTTCCGGTAGCGAGAGTTGCAAAATAAAGCAAAGCCTAGGTAAATTGCCCACGGGGCTAGCCAGATTAGTACAGGTAACCTATTACTCGCCGTTGGGGGCATGATAATATTTAGGTAGCACAACAGCCGTTTTTCAGGCGAAAGCGCAATGATGATGATGTTCAGTGAGTGTCACGGTTAGGTGACATAAAGGTTTAATAGGTCTGTAAAATACGCAGATGGTATTCACTAATTTCAACTATCGTTTTAAATGCGAGGCACTGAGTGGCAACCAAGTAATATAACCGCCGCGTAAGTTGAACTATGCACAGTAACACATTTCGGGTGTCAAATGATGTGCGTTATCAGGTGCGCCGCGAGGGGCCGCACGTTACCATACCCTTGCTTCCCGCGCATGCTCCGCATAGTCCTGTAGTACGCTGTACCTGCGCAGACGATCGCCATTTTGGGTCAAGTTATGGGACGCGATTTATATCGGTGTTATGTTTTGATGCTATTTGGGGTTCACTAAGATTCATGTGAGAGTGACAATATTTCTCTGCAGGTTGAGCGATGTAACAAAATATCGTGCAAAGAGACTCGCTCTATGATGTTCCTTGGGATATTCATTCATGAAAGTGATATGAATACCATAATTAGATTGAGGAGGAACAGTGGGAAGTAAATTACCAAAATATTGAACAACCAAGTAGGTACACTATTACACAATTATATTTTATTAGTATTATATTATATTTATATTATGATATTAAATTATATTATATTATATTACGTTTTCACCACATTATCACGACTGCACAAATCCAATTGATATAAGTTGCCAAGCAGATGCCAAAGTATGTTGTATGGAATAGTATCAACATTTGAGTTCGGTTTTACGAAACGTTGAAATTTGGCAAGAGCTGATGAAGGCGTTACCGGGCAGTTGAGTTGCCTGTTGTGTTAAGTTAAAACGAACAATACAATGCAGGGCCACGGTATGAGGTTAATCTATTCTTCCGGTGGGAATACGGTGCTTTTGAAATTTCAAATGAAATTAGGAACGTAGAGATTTGCTCAAAAGATGGAGCATGTGCAAAATATACAAAATGGCTCATTATAGAGAACGTAGCTCAGGTCTTCGGGTTTTATTGAGTTTTGTAACCAATTGTAACCGATTGTCAGATAAAGTTCTGGAGGTGAATTGTAACATAAGCTAGCCTGGCTAAGGCTTACAGAGAAGGTATATGTCATTTATGCCATGTGTAAAGAGGAAAGTATAACTAAGTGTAATGGATGAGTAATAATAACCATTCTGGAAAGTAACAAAGTGAACATGAGTATACTCATAGGAGAATTAATTATAGGTGTATATTAGCACCAGTAGACTACAAGAATCTTATCTATCATTTAATCAAATGATTGTGGTCTCATCTCCGTGAGAATGTCGAAATTGTTACAAATTGCACTTATAGAATTGAAACTTTGTGTTAAGAGTAAGCAAGTGTGTGATGGTATAGACCAGACAGAGTTAGTTTCTCCCATTTCACTGATTAATACCTAAAGATTAATTATTGTCATTAACTTGCACTGAGTTAACTAAAGTAAGTAAGGCAAAGTTATTAAACATCATGTTTTCGGGTAATTAACGGAAAACTCTGTGTAATGCTGGAAAGCTACTTCTGAATAAGGTTTTTACAAAATGAACATGTGTAGGAAGCTTTTGTTGTTTGTGAAATATGGCGATTCAGTTACTTCAGTATCTTGCTACACGTGAATTCACCAGAGGTAAAATAATATTATGAGATGTGTCATGGGTGATAAATCCATATTTACTTATTAGGTGATGTTTTGTAACGCGAAAAGACGATGGAGACTGATGCTCTTTTAACCTAAAACATAGTCTTGTTATCTGTAAACTGTACTTGGCTAAGGTTTATAATGCCAGTGCTTTAACATTGGAGTGTCAGGCGTTAAAAGCTAAGCGTTAATACTACAAATGGCAGAGTAGCATCAGCAATCATCGTGATTTTAATTAAGTGTTCAAATTATGTAAACTTCGGGACGAAGTTTGGGTCAGGATGACCGAACTGTTAGATGGAAACTTAAATACAATTTAGGTATGGTATCCCTACTAAGGTTTTGTAGAGTGGCAACACTGAATTCTGGGAACTCTATTATTATCATCTAAGATGACAGATGTGTGTCCGTGTAAATTGCTGAATTAAAGTATTTTAAATGGATAAAACAGTGTTTGGATTTAATAATTATGATTTTTTTTTTATGTATTTAATGTATTAATGTAATAATTTTGTATAACGTTCAATAAGTGTACAACTTGTACCTATTTTGAATAAAATCTTTGACTTTGACTTTGACTTTGACATAGGTGTGAACTGATAAGTTACTGATATGAGTGAAAGACCCGTAACTTTTGTAAGTGCTTTTGCACACTTAAAATAATATGCGATATGTAGCGATACAGACAATTCTCATAATGATAAGATGATAACGGAGAGTGAGATGGTACAAAATTTCTAGGAATAACTATTCATTCCTATTTGAGAAATACCCGGACCTAAGAGTCAGGAAATACAGATATCGGACGGATTAAGTTTTTTTTCTTTTGTGTGAAAGTCTAGGAGATAAAGGCCTGATAAATTTGTGAAGAAACTGGAAAGTGTGTATTAGTATTAACTGGGATCATTTTCTTATTAACATATAGAATAACATAAGTACCTATACTTACTGTACTGGCTTAGACTGCCAAATTTATAGCTTTGGATCGTATAGCTACTCACAATGTAAGGCCAAACTTAATGCGAATGTCCTTTTACCACACGTTAGCCTTTTCTAACACATCAGGTAAATATTTCCTGTTAGAAGAAAGGAATGTGTTACCAGCTGATCGACTCCTCAAAAGATAAATAATATTTTAAGCTGATCAAAGACGGTTTTGAGAGTATATTGAATTGGAGTCTTTGACATGAATACATTTTGGTAATGCGTATTTTATCTTTGTATCTCAGGTCTGTATCACTCGTCCAATAATATAATAAGCATCGACCAATCTAGGGGATTCAAAAAACACAAGTTTTCTAAAATAGTCTGACGACTCTACTAAGGATGCACTTTCTAGGCTCTAGGATATCATGAGTCTTCGGAGGTAAGTAGTCATAATCTTGCCGGGACTGACCAAGGCTTAACTTCAAGCTATCCGAAGCATCCGTGAAGAGAAGATGCAAAATTCTGATCTACAATAAGTAAGTCAGTCAAAGAGTTATTGATTTCTTTCATCGTTCATTGGATGGTAAACGTTATCGCAAAATAAAATGTATAATGTATATGATTATATTTTTTACTCAAAACTTGTAAATTTGGACGAAAGTAAAAATATCCAAACGAAAATTCCTCCTCCTTATAAAAAGAAAAGTCCTCACACACTCACTCGCTCACTGGCTGAATCATCAACGCCCAGCCTAGAAAAATAAAATTATCCACATAGAGCATTCATAGTCTAGACATGTAACAAGGCTAGGATTTTTCTATATTGATTGGATCCGCCGTTGTTGGTATCATACTAATATTATAAATGCGAAAGTGTGTTTGTTTGTTGGTTTGTCCTTCAATCACGCTGCAACGGAGCAACGGATCGACGTGATTTTTGGCATGGGTATAGTTGAGGACCTGGAGAGTGACATAGGCTACTTTTTATCCGGGAAAATTAAGGAGTTCCCGCGGGAATAAAAAAACTTAAATCACCCGGACGACGTCGCGGGCATCAGCTAGTAGTGTATAAAAATACTTAAATGTGTGAATCATGAACTCGAATTACTTACTTAGCAAATATCGGTTAAAAACTCTTCATAATATTAGAAATGGATGTTTCCCAAACACGCAGAATCATAAGTTGCGTGTTTTAAAACTGACGCATCGGAGAGAACAAAAATAATCCAGGTAAAATCATCATTCAATTTATTATATTGACGTTTTGTTAGTTCGTACATCCCACACATTTTTTTGCAATTTGATAATCCGCTCAAATACAACGCCATGCCATGTTTTTTTTTCAATTCCATTGGCCTTATTTTTAATAGTAGGTACTCATAAATTTTTCTAATAAATAATTTTGGCTTTCTTGAGAAAGCCAAAATTAACTAATTAATTAATTAATTAATTAATTAACTATGTTTCACTAAGTGAAACATAGTTATTCGCTTTCATCTAAAACGAAAAACGACTTCAAAACTATACTTATAAGTACTAACTCAAACTAAAAAGTAAAAAACATTATCTGGGTATATATTTTGTTGATTTTCTCAAAAAGCGCTTAATTAATTTCGGTAAAATTTATTTGGACCACCTCTTAAATATGATATACCAAACAAAAAAAGAATCATCATAATTTATTCATAATTGCGGAATGATCGCTTATCATACATACAAAAAAAAAACGATTTAAACGATTTAAGTCGAATCCTTTTTTTAGGGTTCCGTACCCAAAGGGTAAAAACGGGACCCTATTACTAAGACTCCGCTGTCTGTCTGTCTGTCTGTCTGTCTGTCTGTCTGTCTGTCTGTCTGTCTGTCTGTCTGTCTGTCTGTCTGTCTGTCTGTCTGTCTGTCTGTCTGTCTGTCTGTCTGTCTGTCTGTCTGTCTGTCTGTCTGTCTGTCTGTCTGTCTGTCTGTCTGTCTGTCTGTCTGTCTGTCTGTCTGTCTGTCTGTCTGTCTGTCTGTCTGTCTGTCTGTCTGTCTGTCTGTCTGTCTGTCTGTCTGTCTGTCTGTCTGTCTGTCTGTCTGTCTGTCTGTCTGTCTGTCTGTCTGCCTCCAGGCTGTATCTCATAAACCGTGATAGCTAGAAAGCTGAAATTTTCACAAATGATGTATTTCCGTTGCCACTATAACAACAAATACTAAAAATTAAAATATATATATATATTAAGGGGGGTCCCCATACAATAAACGTGTTTTTTTCGTATTTTTTTGCTCAATATTAAAAACGGTAACAGGTAGACGGTTCAAATTTTCACAGAATATTAACTTGTATATTACCTTTCAAAATAAATAATTAAATATCAATAAAGTAAATATTAAAGGGGGGCTCCCATACAACAAACGTAATTTTTAAGCAATTTTTTTATATTAACAATAAACCTCTGCAAACAAAGTTAGTTTTGCGGTTCATTAAATTCATTAATCGTAAAGCTTACTAGTTTGTACGGAACCCTCGGTGCGCGAGTCCGACTCGCACTTGGCCGGTTTTTTGAAGTCAGTTAAAAATAAACTTGGCCAACGTGAACCAAGCCAAGTGGTTTGGCTATCGAGCCCGTTAATGTCGATTTTCCAATTTTTCATACCCAATCGAGGTTAAATCGTGACTTTTATGACTAGGGCTTGATTTCTATTAAAGGAGTCATTAACTAAAGCCCATCAAATAAACCGTAAAAATGCCCACCATGGTTTCACGAGTCGATCAAAGGGAAATTCCGTAATTATTTTAAATCATACAGGAAATTTACATTAATTTACATATAAATTAATACTTTCAGCGATTGTTTAATTCCGTAATTCAGGAGGGCACAACGCCACAGGCACAAGGACGTGCTGGTTCTCCGTGTAATAAAAGAATGATCCCTGAGTGTATTATATACCAAAACTTTTCTGAAAGCATGCAGATTACATCTATTTAGATGGATGGATGTATGGATGAATGTTTGTTACTCAGTCACGCCCCAATTGGCACAGAGATAGATGTATAGTCTGGAATAACACATAGGCTACTTTTTATCCCGGAAAATTAAAGAGTTCCCGCGGGAACCACAATACCTCAATTCACGCGGACGATGCCGCGGGCATTAGCTAGTTATTGAATAAATCATCAAAATCAGTTTATTAGTGTCTGAGAAAATCGCGAACAACATACAACATACAACATACAACATACATACATATTGGTCGAATACAGAACCAATTTTTAATGTTTGTCCCACAGAATAGCGAATCGCACGCCACAATATAGTTCGTCAATGATTATATAGTACCTTAGCAAGCTAAGTGCTGACAACACTGCACAAAATTTCAACTCAACGTAACAAATATATTTTAATTGGAGGCGAGGGTAGGTACGTCGTCTGCGTACATTTGTTATTCGTCAAAATAGATCACTTTTTTTTTTTTTTTTTAATCTACTTTTTAAAGGGCTTTTACAGGTGACCTATATGTCAGCCCTATAAAAATTAAAACAGCATCCGTCTCCGATCATAACGCACACGGCTAATATTACGGCGAAAACCCATATAAAAACTTTTGTTTTTGTTTTCCGCGGACATAGTCCCTCAACCAGTCCTACCCAGATGAGATGAAAATTACGAAATTTTAAATTACCTAAGTCAAAGTTTTCGCTCTAACCGCGATTATTTCTATTTCATGTATCGAACTTTAATGAACAAAAATAATCCGTACTTATCCATCTATACTTATAACTAGTGGTTCGCCCCGAACTGAGACCTCGCGGTTTCACAGAGCGCCATCTATTGACATCAGTGTGAAGTTCTGTTAAAAATATCATCATCATTAAAAATTAAATAATTTCGTTTCCTTATAATATTTATCTAATTTTAGTATTTGTTGTTCAAGTCCAGGATATAATTCAAATAATTGATCAAGTTTCAGGCTTGAGAGTTCAGAAAATCGAGAGTTCTGAGGTCAACTTTGGACGTTAGAAAATCGCTACTTTGAAAGCCCCCCATTTCGTCAATTTTAGGGGAAAAATTCAAAAAAAAATATTTTTGGACTCTATTCCTAATTATCTTTAAAATGATATACTGCAACCCTATGTAACGCTATAAAAAATATTTTACTACGCATTCGCTTCTATGAGAGCCCCCCTGAAATAAAGATTTTTATAACTTTTTAAGCCATATTCGGCGGGAGGCCATCAGTTTACATATTATATTTAAATTTGAAGTAATTACGTTCAGAAATTCAGAAGATATAAGGCTCTGACAGACGGACGGACGGACGGACAAGTGCCAATTCACCCAAGTAGACTCAGAGACCTTCGCTTCGCTCGGTCAATAAAACTGTAACAGGTCCAATTCTGTACATTGAAGATATTTTGAAGATTTTTTTTGGAGGGCACTCATTATTCGATACTGAAGCCAAATCTGTAATTTTTTTCATTTTTGTCTGTCTGTCTGTCTGTCTGTCTGTCTGTCTGTCTGTCTGTCTGTCTGTCTGTCTGTCTGTATCTTGGCCGCGCATCACGCCGAAACTACTGAATGAATTCAAACGAAACTTGGCACGATTTGAGCCCATACTACGAGGTAGGACATGGGATACTTTTTATCCCGATATTCTACCCCCGAAGGGGTGAAATAGGGGTTGAAAGTTTGTATGAAAGTCCTTAATTTCTCAAGTTATAGTCATGAAACTTGATATATGAGCTGCGGGTAGAAAATGAAAACAAATGTGTCTCACAGTTTTTCAAAATTCCACCCCCGAAGGGGTGAAATAGGGGTATAATATAAAAATGAATCCCTATTTCCCTTGGTCACGGCAGCACGCGTGAACGGCCGGACCAATATCGCTAATTCTTTTTTTGTTGGGTTTGTCTGGACGCCGCGCCGGGATGGTTTATACTCACAATTGGACCCGGTAGGGGGCGCTGCAATCGGGTTCGAGGTTCAGAGCGGGACACGGCTGGACCAATTTCGCTAATTCTTTTTTTGTTGGGTTTGTCTGGACCCCGGGATGGTTTTTATTCACAATTGGACCCGGTAGGGGGCGCTGCAATTGGGTTCGAGGGTCCCGCCAAACCACGCGGACGAAGTCGCGGGCATCAGCTAGTACTTAATATTATACCAAAATGCGAAAGTGTGTCTGTCTGTTTGTTTGTTTGCTACGCTTTCACGGTCCATCTGTTCAACCGATTTTGATGAAATTTGGTACAGGGACAGTTTATGTCCCGGAAAATTCAAGAGTTCCCGCGGAAATCAAAAACCTTAACCCACGCGGACGAAGTCGCGGGCATCATCTAGTAATTATTCAACTTTAGCAACGGATCAAAACTAAAGCCAGCAAGGTATCAAAAGGTACGCGGGCTTCTAGTGCCACGGATGACCTTTTTGTACGATATGTGACACGAGCGAGATTTTATTTCGAGCTATTTCCAGAAGACTACTACTCCAGTAACAAGCTCGAAATTTTCCAATTGGATATTGGTTTTCAGGACATTTTTCATTGATGTTACCTGTCGGCGACTATAGGATTTCCCTGGAAAATATTTATTCAACCATATTGATATCCTGACGTTTATAACTTCTTGATAAGGTTTCGAACCTTGAAGTACTAAATTGGTTCGCATTAAAAGTAAGTCATAATAATATTTATATTATAATAACATCTGTCCTTCGGAAAAGACTGTCTGTGTTGAATTTCAAGTCCCTGGAATTTTACGCAATCACTGGCATAATCTATTTAGTGAAATTTTCCTTTGGTATCTTAATTCAACACGTGTACCTGTTCCATTTTCCAATATAATAATATATTTCCAGTATTAATATGATACGAAAATACATACATCTCTTCAAGACCCACATGCCACTTAAGAAAAGAGGTTTCTAAGGAAGGCAACACAATAAAAACAAGCCTCTTTATAGCTAATAGGTATAATAACTGACTGGCATTATCTCAAAGCTCTTGTCTGTGAGTCAAGGCAATGGATGTTGAAAGTTGAGATTTGGCGTTTACTCTAAGGTAGACCGTCATTAAGAAAGGATTTCAGAAATTTCAGACCGCTTTATACCGACACGATAAGTAGAGGATGATTGACGTGCTGAAAAACATACCTATATGTATGTCCATTACTGACTAATATAAGTCTGCCTATCCATCTGTCTGTGCTACAATTTCATACGGTCCATCTGTTCAATCTGTTGATAAAATTTGGAGACACCTTTGATCTCGGATACAGACATAGGCATTCCTATTGTTCCGGTAAATAAAATAGTTACACCATAATTTAAAACAAGTTATGGTATTATAAGTATGGTCTTCTGGTAGAGAGGGAATTAGAGTTTAGACCCACCACGCTATGCGAGTCCAATGTGGGTTGGCGGGCTTTAATGACTATTATCATGTTAGTGATAATAACCAGGACCGAAGGATTAACGTGCTCTCCGAGGCACGGGGGTGAAACACCGCCACCTTCCTAATTCCGGGCTAGTACTGAGAATTTCTAGTCAGAAAACATAAATACTCAATTATGGCCCAACCTGGGACTCGAACCCGGGACCTCGTTAGCTGCAGTCGAACATGCCAACCACTAGACCAACGAGGCAGTCCAAAGGAAGGTAGCAATAGCGTAATTCGTTACCAACTAATGGTAATGGTTCGTTAAGGTAACTTGTACCATAGCTTAGTTTTATTGTTATTGTTTATATGTATGTGTTTCTTGCTGTACAATAAAGAATTTTTAATTCATTCATTCGTTGCTAAGCTACGGATGAGTGTCAAAACCACCAAAAAGAGCGCTTGATCTATTGATATCAGCTATGATAATCCAGCGCTCCTGGTGGGTTTGACACCCTCGGCTTTTCACATGTCTCGTAGAAAGGCACCCCTAGAGTTACTTAATGGACGGAGCATGCTTTTGACAGAAAACTTTGTCGACAGAAACTTTGTCTGTTTTCCTTCGTGAGTTTACAAGTTCAAATATTTACATCAAATGTGAAGCGATTTGTGAAACCTTGAAACTTGAAAGCGTAGACCTAAGTAAATAAATGATCATCATTCATTCTGAAATCTCATTAAGCCTATCCGATAAGTATATTTCCGCGAAACCAATTAGAAACAAGTGTTAAGGCGTAAAATGTTTTCCACAAACAAGTTTATGTTAATTATGTGGACCTTATGGGGCCTTCTTTTGCTATTTTTTTATTAAAATATTTATTGCTTTAAATTACGTACGTAGTTACAAGTTTTTTAGTATTATTGACCGAGCGAAGCGAAGGTCTCTGAGTCTACTTGAATGAGTTTGCACTTGTCCGTCCGTCCGTCCGTCCGTCTGTCAGAGCCTTATAACTTCTGAATTACTGAACGTAATTACTTCAAATTTAAATATAATATGTAAACCGATGGCCTCCAGCCGAATATGGCTTAAAAAATTATAAAAATCTTTCTTTCAGGGGGGCTCTCATAGAAGCGAATGCGAAGTAAAATATTTTTTATAGCGTTACATAGGTTTGCGGTATATCATTTTAAAGATAATTAGGAATAGAGTCCAAAAATTTATTTTATTAATTTTGCCCCTAAATTGACGAAATGGGGGGCTTTCAAAGTGGAGATTTTCTAACGTCCAAAGTTGACCTCAGAACTCTCAATTTTCTGAAAGGCTAAGCCTGAAACTTAATCAATTATTTGAATTATATCCTGTACTTGAACAGCAAATACTAAAATTAGATAAATATTATAAGGAAACGAAATTATTTAATTTTTAATGAGCTGTTCTGGGTCTTCTCCGGTTGGCCCATGAGGGCCAAGCGGGGGTAAGGGCCTCGAGGCTGGGCCTCCTTACCCGGGTGGGGCGCGGGGCAACATTGTGCCCCGGTGAAAGTCTTAAAGACGATTAAACCGGCTAGGGCCTGCCTTGTAGGTTACGGGCCCCTAGGCGGGCAATGGGGTCGCTCTCGCGCACCGAGATGGTGTCAAAGCCAGTGGACTCCGCGTCGTGGGCGATAGGGTCTCCGCTGCGCGCGGAGTCGGTGTCTAATCCGGTGAGTGTCGCGTCGTCGTCGTCGCTACGATCGCCTGCGTGCCGTGCAGGTGATGGCGATCGTAGGAGCTCACGAGGTAGTGGACGCCCGGTCGGCGGTCGGGTGGTCGGCGGTGCGATCCCGTGGAGGTGTTCGTACGGCCCGTTGTCCGCGCGCGCAAACATGCGCCGCGCGATCGTACGGACGTACTCCTCCACGGTGGGCGTCTTGAGGATCACGTCGTTCCTCACGTACCTCGGAGCTCCCACGATTTGGCGCAGGCACTTGTTCTGCCGGACCTGTAGGCGGCTCTTCTGGTATACTAGTAGATATTCGTTTGTGAGCGAGGTCTCTGTTTGGGACAAACCACTAGTATATGCATGGAGGTATAAATATCATACCTGCATTGTTAAGAATTATGTCTAATATTGGATAGAAGCAGGCGTTACTTTGCGGAAGTCAATTATAATGAAGGAACTAGAAATTTAATTGATAGGTGTAAGGATTGATGGATGTTTGTTACTAAATAACGTCCGAACGGCTAAATAGAACTGGATGAAATTTGGCAAAGAGATAGATTATAGTCTGAAATAACACAGAGGCTACTTTTTATCCCGGAAAATTAAAGAGATCCCGCGGGAACCAAATAACCTCAATCCACGCGGACGAAGTCGCGGGCATCAGCTAGTCTATCCATATAGGAGAAACTGACTCACTCTATAAAATCAACTCCAAACTCTTGTTTTGTTCGGTTAATGAGTTAGACCTCCGTCCCTTGCAAATGTATTGAGCTACGAGTATGATGAGATCTTCATAAAAAAAAACTAAATCTACGCGAAAGAAGTCTAGTTAGCTATGACTAGCATGGATTTAACTTTTTTTTCTGTTATAGAAAAGCTCTACAAAATTCCTATATTAAAGAATTAACACGTTCCATCTTTAGATCTAACGGCCGGCCTTGTCTCGTAATGATTTATCGTAGGAAGGGTTTTTAAATGCTTCTTCACACCTAGACATATGCTAGAGTGAACATCGAATGTTAACCAATTAATCTCATGTCCCATCTATTATCAGTTTCATCGTGATCTAGGCTAGGTACTTACCTAATATTAAAAATGTAAAAGTGAGTTTTTTTAATAGAGATTTTATTTATATCATTAGATTATGATTGTATATTAGACTTGGTTTGTCCTTCAATCACGTCGCAACCGAGCAAGGGATCGACGTAATTTTTTTTTCATGGATTATAGTTGAGGACCTAGAGAAGTGACATAGGTTCATTTTGTCTTGGAGAATCAGAAAATTCCCCTTGGACTTTTAAAACCTTTATTGCACGCGGAAGAAGTTGCGGGCATCATCTTGTAATGACATACAAGCAAACTTGAATTTTCTCGTCCCGTGTGTATCGATGGGAGATGCGAGACGACAAGATTTGTTTTCTCGCAGGCATTCCAATATCGGCTGTTATACCACTTCAATCGTCTCGATCATTACGCGCGATAATACAATCTTCAATCGTAACCGAATCTTTATGAACTCGACAGTAAGTAATAATCGTAATATTTTCGTACCACTTGCTCAAAAAAGTGTCATTCTATGCCACAAAAAGCGAACATAACAATAGTCATTTTTAATCTGTTAAAAACAGGGAAAGAAAATTGTACTGAATTTCATTCATCCTCTAGGGGGAGAATGTGATTTAAATTTGGAATACTTACCGAAATTTATACTGAACTGCATCTGTGTTTACACCATTGAGTTTGTATATAAAGCATTATACATCTTTTTGAAAAAGGAATACGCATTTATTATGCAGTTATGATTATTAAATAAAATGACGAAACCCGACGAGGCCGTAGATATGAGCTTGATGCCTTTGCTTTTCCGACAAAAAAATATTAGTCTAGGAATTTGCCGCGTTTTTGTTTTCTTCAAATACTTATATAAACGTTATTTGTAACTCTCTCTATCAATAATTGGACCAATGTTTCGAATGTTAACTTTTACTTTTAATTTGCTTTTGACTTTTTACTTTTTGACGACCTCCGTGGCGCAGTGTCTAGCGCTGTTGTCTTAACGTGCGGAGGTCCCGGGTTCGATCCCCGGCAGGGTCAATTTGGGAATTTATAATTTCTGAATTTTCCCTGGTCTGGCCTGGTGGGAGGATTCGGCCGTGGCTAGTTACCTACCGCCCTACCGGCAAAAACGTGCCGCCAAGCGATTTAGTGTTCCGGTACGATGCCGTGTAGAAACCGAATAGGGGGATGGGTTTAATATAACTGCCATGCCCCTAACAGGTTAGCCCGCTACCATCTTAGACTGCATCATCACTTACCATCAGGTGAGATCGCAGTCAAGGGCTAACTTGTAGTGGATAAAAAAAATAAAAAAATTGTCATTATTTTTAATAAATGCTTAACTATCTCATATTATTATTGTGTTAATTTTTTCGCAAATGGTACGAAAAGTAGAGTATTTTCCTCGGTGATAAAGCTGTCTTAGTCTTGGGTGAACTTAAATCCCTCGCTACACTCAGGACTCGTCTTAAATCCCTCGCTTCGCTCGTGATTTTAGTTTTTAACACCCTCGCTACGCTCGGGAGTAAACCTCGAGTCCTTCGTTACGCTCGCGATTTAAATCGTCACCCGCGACAGAAGACACTGCTTTATCCCCTTGGTTAATAATCTACTATTCCATTGAACAGTTATTATTACGAGTATTATTTTATCTCTTCCCTTCCAATAAGCAATTTATTTTGGCCGACTTACATCGAAATTGTAAGAAATATATTGAATTAAAAGGATAAAAAACTGAAACAAATATAAGCGTTTAGTAGAAGTACTCTACTACGTAGGTTTGCGTCGCATCTTACAGTTTGACATTAGTACCTATAGTATTAGTTAATAGTATCAAGAGTGAATAGGCATATTCTAGGCAAGAACTCTCCACCTTAGGCTGCATCATAACTTGCAAGCAAATCTGATTGCAGCCAAGCGCTAGCCTGTAAATTAATAAAACAGCAGGGGGCCTACCACCATCTTTAACAAAACAATGATGTTGCAGGAACGTTTTGTTTCAATATTAAAGTTACTTTACTGAGGAACCTACCATTACCAAAAGTAGGTACCTAATAATATTATTGTTTTTATAATTAATATAATAATATTGTTATTGTTTGTATTGTGGTAATTTAGCAGTTGAATAGGCAAGTTTCGGGTTAGGCGGATTTCCAAAATTCATCCTCATGTATTCTGTGCCTCTATTTTTGACCGAGCGAAGCGAAGGTCTCTGAGTCTACTTGAGTGAATTGGCACTTGTCCGTCCGTCTGTCAGAGCCTTATAACTTCTGAATTACTGAACGTAATTACTTCAAAGGACATTGCCCTGGCCCCATACAAAGTTCGCCTAAAAACCAACCGTCAATCCACATTGAATACTGGGTTCAAAATAATAACCTTTTAATACTTGAGAGCAGATTGAAACAACGGACACTTCTGAGAATTTATTTATTACCAAATATATTTTCAATTTTGGGGTTATTTCGACTCAACCTGCTTAAAAAATAAATATCATCTTTATCCAATTGTAATAGAGCTGTAAACAGTATGTAGAAAAGACAAGTATCGTCGTAGTTCACCTAAAACGTTACAGATGGCGTTACAAATATTAATTTATTGTACTTTCAATAGATGGCGTTGCGATATTCAGACTGCTAGCGCACTCAGCGCTTCAAGCTGCTTTTATCTTATTTCTTTAGTTACGGAACCAGCGCTCAAGCGGTGGTAATGTTTATTATTTTAACATGTAAGTTATTGATCTGTGGATAATAATCGAGAGGCGGAAAAGTATGGTAGTCAATTTAATACCCATTTATTTATTTTTAATTAATTTGAAGTGTCCGTTGAATTCTAATATTTGGAATAAAGTCTACCAGTCGTTCAACGAAGGCATCTAGACAAAGCAAAGCTGCGGGGTGACAGGAGCGTAACGAATGAAACTAGCAGAATTTTTATAATACAAAATTCTATGACTCTAATGTATTTTAAGCAGTACCGTACATCTAGGATTGCTTAAACTGACATGGTATGATGGTAGTCAGGTCTGACATTTGTGTGAGCGTCGACCCACTGTATGAAATGAATAAATAGTTACGCTATTTTACACAGAATGATCTACTTTTTTTATGTTCCATTTTTGAAATAATTTGCACGCAATCACCTACAGCTCAATGTCTATGGTTCTTAATGTATTTTTTTTTAAATTCCTTCTTGTTAACATTAAGGAGAAAAATAAAGTTGGTATTGCGGATTGCCGCGAAATCTCTAGAATTTTTATTGTAATTAATTAAATTTATTTAAAGGGATGTTTATTTAATCCATTACGGATTTAGATGCAAAATACGTAATACAAGGTAAAGGTATAGGGTAAAGTGAATGTGATTATTTATTTGTTAATATCATCAAGTGAAAATAAAGATCTTACTCCTACTAATGTAACAACAGAATGGCAAAAAAATAATTAAAAATCGTTATTTATTTTATTTTCTCGCAGTCGAAGTGAAAAGTAGAGTGTTTACCACGGAACTAAAAGCCATTCTACTCGATTCTATAGCATACCTCGCTACGCTCGGTAAGCTAAATATCTCGTATGAAATGGCTCATTTTAGTCCCTTGATGAACAATCTACTATTATAGCGTTACATAAGGTTGAGGTATATCATTTTAAAGATAATTAGGAATAGAGTCCAAAAATATATTTTTTTTAATTTTTCCCCTAAAATTGACGAAATGGGGGGCTTTCAAAGTGGAGATTTTCTAACGTTCAAAGTTGACCTCAGAACTCTCAATTTTCTGAAAGGCTGAGCCTGAAACTTATCAATTATTTGAATTATATCCTGTACTTGAACAACAAATACTAAAATTAGATAAATATTATAGGGAAACGAAGTTATTTAATTTTTAATGAGCTTCATTATTTTTAACAGAACTTCACAATGATGTCAATAGATGGCGCTCTGTGATACCGCGAGGTATCAGTTCGGGGCGAACCACTAGTGATAGGTAAAGTTTCAAGTTTACAACTTCAGGGTTCTTACATTCAAAACAAGCCTACCTAATACTTATGCGATTCCTGTAATATATATAATAGTGATCCTATTCAGATAAAATCTAAGCCATCCCGCAGAATGGAGGATAAGATTACAAAAGATTCCTTCCTAATGGTGAACGAGAAGACAATGGGACGTGACTTGTTAAGGCGGTCCCTCACCGGGAGCATTCGCCTGCATCAGTGAATGAGAAAAACTGATCATTACAATGCGCAACCTGCTATGATATTATACATAATTATGTTACATCCATGCCCAGCATCCATGGTACAATTTGTGACATCAAGGTCTAATCAATCGACATTGAAATAAGTTGTGACACCGATAACGTTTCTTTTGCTTTTTTAAATAACAATTATGAATGCTCGTTAGTCAGTGAGCCAGTCGTGTAACGTAATGCTCAAAATCGAATCTTAGATTGTTACATTTACAAGCGATTGCTCCCGGTGGGGGACCGCCTTTAAAAGAACGTATGTTACGCATTAATTACTCTTCCAGTTTGGTCGATGGCTCACAAAGGCGCGCTATTTCTATACCATCAAGATTTTACATTAGGGATTTAAACAGCGATTTATCTTTTTAACGCTCGTGACTTCGTCTTTGCGGATATGTTATATTTTCGGGGATAAAGTAATACTTGCGTCCCTCCAGGTCTTAAATAAATCCATGCGAAAAATCGACGCGTCATAACATAGCTGACGGATTGAAGGACAATTCAACAAAGAAAGTAATTCCACATTTATGTATTTGCCTTTTTTTACCAGGAAGATAGGCTAAATCATGATAAATTGAAAGCAAAAAATTTATCAAGGATCGAATTAAACGCGCCCGCCCTGACTATATATATCCTATTAACACTAATTGCCTTGAAGGCACTAAAAGGTTCGTACGAAAGTCATACGTGCCATGAAACATCGACGCCAAAAATATATTATCGACACCTGGAAGGATACACAGGTACAATGTTTTCCGTCTTTTGAGAGCGAAATACAAATATCCATGAGAAGCAATATCCTGCGAGTGTCGCTACAGTTTCCCATTATTACTCAGAACCTAAGCGGACAAAGAAATACGTCAGCGCTTGTGGAAATGCGAAAGTGTGAGTTGTGAAATGCGAAAGTGTGTAAGTTTGTCCTTCACTCACGCCGCAACAGAGCAACGAACCGAAGTGCGAGGGCCTGGAGAGTGACATAGGCTATAAGTGGGAATTGAAAAAGGTAGGTATTACCTTAGGTATTTCACGCGGACGAAGTCGCGGGCATCAGCTAGAATAATATAAAGTCAATAACCTAAAACACACCTCTAATTATCTTCTACGTGGTATTAGATCACTTGGGATTACGAATTGGCATGTGTTAGGTAGCCTTTTATTTGCTATGAAGCAATAACAAGTTCTACTGCAAATAGCAAATTACCCAAATCGCCTAGACTCATATTTATACTGAATCCCCAAGAGATAATACACAGAGAGACGGTAAAGCTAGCTACGATTTCCTGTATTAATATTATATAATACATATTATATAAATTGCCAATTTCCCATGAATCATAAGACCTCAAATATATTGGCGGTGGAATTTCCCGAAAAACAGGAGCAATAAAATCCAACGCTGTAATCAATTTCAGGATTGCAGGATTACAAAGAGCCCTTTAGCGTGTTACGTGACAAATAGAGCAAGATCCCGCGACGATCAGACCTTCGTTATTATTTTATTAAAGCTGAAAGTTTTTCTATGTATGTCTCTAATAGAGGTATAAACGATCCCTGACTATGAAGTTTGGATCGCGGTTGCTGTGGAAGGTGGCACCTCAAATTCGTTAAAGCATTAAGCTCCGTTTTTTTATATTTTTCTTTGGAATAATATTAGAAACCACGCTGTCCATTGTCAGACACCTAGTACGATTGCAAACCCCTGTCAGACACTCTTAAATTATAAAACAACAGGGTATCTGCCAGGGGGTTAATTTTCCAATCTTCCACCCCTCTCTACATATGGGAACTCTTCCAGGTAGCTGCTTCCAGAGCTCAACCGATGCGTTCGTGTGTAACATTGAGAGCTCTCGATCTACCTTCATACAATACGATCTTTGCCTCTAAATCCTTTGCTGTCCAGGCTGCGCGTCTCTGGAATTCTCTTCCGGAGAATATGCTCCTGGACAACCCATCCCTTGGAGTTTTCAGGTCAAGACTTAAACAGCACTATATTTCTTCTTCAGATAATAATATTTAGTTCTTCATTTCTATTTATTTGTGTAATGTAAATATATCATAAATATATATTCATATATTATGTTATATGTGTATGTAATATTATATGTATTATTCTTTAAATTATATTTATGTGTATTTATATATACATATTTATATGTGTATATAAATATTTTATGTATATGCTTTTAAATTATGTATATTATTTAGTTTTAGTATATAGTCTCTTGTCGTTTCTGTACCTGCCATGCACCTCTAGACATCAATATTGTTCTCACACCTACGGCATCTGGAAGAAATCCACATTTGTAGCGATAAGATGTCCTTGTACACGTCCTTTCTATATTTAAGTTTAGTTTTAATTTTTTATTTTGTACAGAATAAATAAATAAATAAATAACTTTCAACTTTAATAAAAAAAACCGGCCAAGTGCGAGTCGGACTCGCGCACCGAGGGTTCCGTACAAACCTGTAGTAAGTTTTACGATTTATGACGTATTAAAAATAAAAATTACGTTTGTTGTATGGGAGCCCCCCTTTAATATTTACTTTATTGATATTTAAGTTTATTGTATGGGGACCCCCCTTAATATATATATTTTTTTAATTTTTAGTATTTGTTGTTATAGCGGCAACGGAAATACATCATTTGTGAAAATTTCAGCTTTCTAGCTATCACGGTTTATGAGATACAGCCTGGAGACAGACAGACAGACAGACAGACAGACAGACAGCGGAGTCTTAGTAATAGGGTCCCGTTTTTACCCTTTGGGTACGGAACCCTAATAACGAAGGCCTGATCGTCGCGGGATCTTGGACCAAAAAGCTGACGCAATGATGTCGATTTATTACACTCTAATGAAAGAAAACTATTGACCTTCGCGTGCAAGTTAGTGTCGCATAGTAAAAGCGTGAGCTTGAAGTGTGCTACTGAAAGTTGTTATGATTTTATCATATTGTTCGTTCAGCATTCTTCTATAGGCTCTAAGTAATGAGTAGGTAATTTTGATATATGTACCTACATTTTTGGGTGCCTACAAAAACGTTGCTTTTAAGTAACAAAAATAAAAATTCGTGGTTTAGCGACATAGGTAGTAATATGTGGTAATATTGTTATGAATTAAAACGGGTAGGTACTTACGTAGGATGATAAATACGACGGTTTACGTCGTACGTATTTATCGTGTTTTATTACCTATTCTGTGGTGTTACTAGCTGATGCCCGCGACTTCGTCCGCATGGATTAAGGTTTTTTTGTTCCCGCAGGAACTCTTCAATTTTCCGGGATAAAAAGTAGTCTATGTGTTATTCCAGATTATAATCTATCTCTGTGCCAAATTTCATCCAGATCCGATCAGCCGTGATTGAGTAACAAACATCCATCCATCCATCTATCCAAACTTTCGCATTTATAATATTAGTATGGATATATGGATTAATATTTAAATAATTAAAAATGCAACATATACCTACGAGTGGTCAAATATGTACCACGGGTTAACAAGAAAACTAAGGTGACAAAATATTAAAAAACAGAATATAAAAAATTACAATATTGTACCTATACTGAATTGACAGTGCTACTCGTATACTGTGTCTTAAGCATACCGTCAAGTACTATACAGATCGTAAGACGCCCGTGTACGCGTGCTTCCTCGACTTATCCATTCAATTATTTGACGTGGCGTATGATCTTCTATGGAAAAAGCTTAAACGTGTAGAACTGCCTCAGGAACTTATAAATATGTTTCAGTATTGGTATGCGCACCAATCCAACAGTGTTCGATGGGCGGGGGCAATGTCGGATTCATACCAGCTGGAATGTGGTGTTAGACAGGGTGAGTTAACCTCTCCAACTCTGTTTAACTTGTACATAGATGAGCTGATCGTCGCGCTCAGCAGCCAGCATGTTGGTTGCCATATTGATGGCGTCTGCGTCAATAATGTGAGTTACGCAGATGACATGGTGCTTGGATGCTTGCTTATGAGGAGGCTTGTTCAGACTTGTGAGGATTACGCAGGTCGTCATGGCTTAAAATACAATGTGACAAAAAGTCAATGCATGGTCTTTGAGGCCTGTGGTACAAAAAGTCCTCAGAATGCACCACCTGAGCTGCTCTCTGGGGTTCCTATAGCCACAGTGGAGCAGTTTAGGTACCTGGGTCATGTAATCACCACCGACCTCAAGGATGACGCAGATATTGAGCGGGAGCGGAGGTCACTATCGGTAAGAGCAAACATGATAGCTCGCAGGTTTGCACGTTGCTCAGGCAGTGTCAAAGTTACACTTTTTAGAGCGTACTGTACATCCTTGTACACATGCAGCCTGTGGGCTAACTACACGAAGAAATCGTACAGTGATCTCCGTGTCCTCTATAATAATGCTTTCCGAACGTTGTTGGGGCTGCCCCGATTCTGCAGTGCCTCAGGCATGTTTGCGGATGCACGCACCGACTGCTTTCACACCACTATGCGCAAGCGGTGCGCGTCTTTGGTGCGCAGAGTACTTTTTTTTTTTTTTTATCCACTACAAGTTAGCCCTTGACTGCGATCTCACCTGATGGTAAGTGATGATGCAGTCTAAGATGGTAGCGGGCTAACCTGTTAGGGGCATGGCAGTTATATTGAACCCATACCCCTATTCGGTTTCTACACAGCATCGTACCGGAACGCTAAATCGCTTGGCGGCACGTCTTTGCCGGTAGGGTGGTAACTAGCCACGGCCGAAGCCTCCCACCAGGCCAGACCAGGGAAAATTCAGAAATTATAAATTCCCAAATTGACCCTGCCGGGGATCGAACCCGGGACCTCCGCACGTTAAGACAACAGCGCTACACACTGCGCCACGGAGGTCGTCAAAACGTACGGGGCAGCTCTGAGCTAAAACTGTCATTTTAAAATAAGACTGCTTTATGCTATGGTAGTAACCCCCCTGTCCGCAATCATCAATCATTGTCACAGAATATGGAGGGCATACGAATTTTATAATACATAATATATATATTTTAATGTAATGTGTCTTTGCTAATTTAAATTTTGATTTTGATTTTTAAAATAATAATTATATAATTTCTAATAATAGGTAATGATATCGACATAAAATTTTAATATGGATTTTTGTTATCTGAAATAAATAAATCGAATTGAATTGTATTAATAGTAGGTAGTTAGGTACTGATACAAAATTAGTACTTGAGGAAAATACTCTACTTTTCGTACCATTTGCGAAAAAATTAACACAATAATAAAATGAGATAAGCATTTATTAAAAATAATAACAATTTTTTTTTTTATCCACTACAAGTTAGCCCTTGACTGCGATCTCACCTGATGGTAAGTGATGATGCAGTCTAAGATGGTAGCGGGCTAACCTGTTAGGGGCATGGCAGTTATATTAAACCCATCCCCCTATTCGGTTTCTACACGGCATCGTACCGGAACGCTAAATCGCTTGGCGGCACGTTTTTGCCGGTAGGGTGGTAACTAGCCAGGGAAAATTCAGAAATTATAAATTCCCAAATTGACCCTGCCGGGGATCGAACCCGGGACCTCCACACGTTAAGACAACAGCGCTACACACTGCGCCACGGAGGTCGTCAAAAAGTAAAAAGTCAAAAGCAAATTAAAAGTAAAAGTTAACATTCGAAACATTGGTCCAATTATTGATAGAGAGAGTTATAAATAACGTATAAGTATTTGAAGAAGACAAAAACGCGGCAAATTCCTAGACTAATATTTTTTTTGTCAGAAAAGCAAAGGCATCAAGCTCATACGGCCTCGTCGGTTTTCGTCATTTTATTTAGGGTGCGTTCCGAAATACACTGAGAGCACTGGAAGTCCCCAGTAAAGAGCACTGCCAGTGCTCGCAGTGCTTATAACGGAACACACACTTAATAATCATAACTGCATAATAAATGCGTATTCCTTTTTCAAAAAGATGTATAATGCTTTATATACAAACTCAATGGTATAAACACAGATGTAATTCAGTATAAATTTCGGTAAGTACCTATTCCAAATTTAAATCACATTCTCCCCCTAGAGGATGAATGAAATTCAGTACAACTTTCTTTCCCTGTATTTAACAGATTAAAAATGACTATTGTTAAGTTCGCTTTTTGTGGCATAGAATGTCACTTTTTTGAGCAAGTGGTACGAAAAAAATATTATTCATAAAACCAGAGGCGGCGGAGGGCGTGGGCGACGTGGGCCATCGCCTACGGCCTCGCGGTCCAAGGGGCCTCGCGCCTCCAAGGCCCGCGAACGCAAATATAGATTATATCGATGTAATTACTCATCTAGCAGTCAATAATAAAAACACCGGCTAGCAAGTATCTGGCAATAATAACCTACCACATTCGTTTTTAAAAAATCTACACTACGAAAATTACAAAGTACTTTTTACTATGCAAACAGGTAAAAAGTACTAAGTTTTTCTGGTAAAAAGTACCAAGTATACTTACTTACTATCTTGGTAAAAATTATTTATTTATTTTTTCCAAACCGTATTTTATCGTAAATGATCACTCTGTGTACTATATAATATTATGCCGTGTGCGCAAATTAATATTATTTTATTTTTAATTAAATTAATTCAGTTATTTTTGAAATACCTAATCAATTAAATCAACATTGGATGAATTTGAAAGCCTTTATTTCATTTCACCACGTTATTATAATATTTTATTTACTCTTTTAACATTTAAATTTAAAATAATCTGTAAAAACAAAAATCGATTGCATGATTCTAAGAACTAAAAAAACCGGCCAAGTGCGAGTCGGACTCGCGCACCGAGGGTTCCGTACAAACCTGTAGTTTTAAATTATTAAAAAAAAACTACTTACTAGATCTCGTTCAAACCAATTTTCGGTGGAAGTTTGCATGATAATGTACATTATATATTTTTTTTAGTTTTATCATTCTCTTATTTTAGAAGTTACAGGGGGGGGGGGGGGGGCACACATTTTACCACTTTGGAAGTGTCTCTCGTGCAAACTATTCAGTTTAGAAAAAAATGATTTTAGAAACCTCAATATCATTTTTGAAGACCTATCCATAGATACCCCACACGTATGGGTTTGATGAAAAAAATTTTTTTGAGTTTCAGTTCTAAGTATCATCCATCCATCCATCCATCAGCCTGTATGTATCCACTGCTGGACATAGGCCTTTTCGAGAGCGCGCCATCAAACACGGTCCTCCGCCTTCCTTATCCACCCGCTTCCCGCCACCTTCTTTAGGTCATCGGACCAGCGAGCTGGAGGTCGTCCTACACTGCGCTTGCCGGTACGTGGTCTCCACTCCAGAACACGTCTGCCCCAACGGCCATCAGTTCTGCGACAGACATGACCTGCCCACTGCCACTTCAGCTTGCTAACCCTCAGAGCTATGTCGGTCACTTTAGTCCTTCTCCGAATTTCCTCGTTCCGGATTTTATCCCTGAGAGAAATTCCCAACATAGCCCGCTCCATAGCGCGCTGAGCGACTTTTAATTTGTGGACGAGGCCTACCGTCAGTGTCCACGTTTCCGCCCCATACGTCATTACCGGCAGGACACACTCATTGAAGACCTTTGTCTTCAGGCTTTGCGGTATCGACGAATCGAAGACCCGACGCAGCTTTGAAAATGCTGCCCAGCCCAACTGAATTCTTCTGTCAGCCTCCTTGTCGAAGTTGTTCCTACCAAGTTGTATAACCTGGCCAAGGTAGTTGTATTCCTGAACAACTTCGATGCTGACATTTCCGACGTTAACAGGTCTTGAGATAACGTGCTCGTTAAACATGACTTTTGTTTTGTCCATGTTCATCTGAAGACCCACTCGTCTGGAAGAACAGTTAAGCTCGGCAAGCATTTCTTCAAGATCCTGCAGCGATTCCGCCAGTATAACTATGTCGTCTGCAAAACGCAAGTGTGAGATGTATTCGCCATTAACATTAATTCCTCGACTTTTCCAGTCCAAAACCTTGAACACGTCTTCTAAGGCGCAAGTGAAAAGTTTCGGGGATATAACGTCTCCCTGTCTTACGCCCCTTCGTATAGGAGTCGGTTTCGTCTGTTGGTCTTGGACTTGAACTGTCATAGTAGCGGCCTCGTACAAACATCTCAACACTTGGATATAGTGCCAGTCGACTTGGCATCGCTGCAAGGAATCCAGAACAGCCCAGGTCTCGACGGAATCGAAGGCTTTCTCGTAGTCCACAAACGCTAGGCAGAGGGGCAGATTATACTCCTGGGTCTTCTGCATAATCTGCCGTAGCGTGTGAATGTGGTCTACGGTGCTGTAGCCCTTGCGAAACCCAGCCTGCTCCGGAGGCTGAAATTCGTCGAGTCTTCGGGCGAGACGATTCGTAATAACCCGTGAGAACAACTTATAAATATGGCTCAGAAGTGAGATTGGTCTGTAGTTTTTAAGCAGACTCTTATCTCCTTTCTTGAAAAAGAGAGCGGTGACACTTCTGCTCCATTTTTCCGGGGTTGTGGCAGTTTTGATGACGGTATTAAAGAGGTCTTTAAGCTTAATAAGAATTGGCTTTCCTCCTGCGCGAAGGAGCTCCGCGGTAATACCGTCATCGCCCGGGGCTTTGTTGTTCTTCAGCTGTCCGAGGGCTATACTAATCTCGCCTACGTCGATATCCGGGAGGTCATCGGTATAGTGGCGCACAAGTCTCGCGCGTTTGTCGTTCGCAGTCTGAATGGGTGCAGGTTTCGGAGCATGAGCAGAGTAGAGCTGCCCGTAAAACCGCTCGATCTCAGCTAGCACCTCTGGCTTCGAAGCAACAATCCGGCCATCCGATGTTCTCAGCTTTGTCAGATGGCTTCTCCCAAGACTTTGAGCGAATACTTTAGCTCCTCTATTGCGTTCTATCGCATCTTGTATATCGCGCGTCGAGGCAGCACGCATATCAAAACGTATTCGCTTTTTGATGAGCTTGTTTAGAGACTGCCTGTCCGGCAAAGCTGAGCCCATTTCCCGTCTTTGCTGCATCAAATCCAGGGTCTCGCTAGTGATCTTGGATGTGGGAGTTTTGCCTCCTTTTTGGCAAAATTTGCCACCCACTTCCCGAACAACATCCACAAAGTCGCCATATTTCTGATCAACGTCGTCGGTGGTTTTCAGCAAATCGAATCTGTTCCTAAGCTCTAGTTGGAACTTTTCTGTCCCGCCCATGGGTTGGTGTGGTCTTGGACGAAGAGTTGACTCCATCAAACGTCGTCTCTCTAACTGAAGGTCTATATTCAAGGATCCCCTGACTAGACGGTGATCGCTTCCAGTATTAAATCGGTTGATCACGGAGACGTCCCTGAATATATCCCTGCGATCTGACATGATGAAGTCAATCTCGTTCCTCGTCACGCTATCGGGGCTCTGCCAAGTCCACTTCCTATGGGCGCTTTTCTTGAAAAAGGAGTTCATTAGGAAGAGACCTCTCCTCTCAAGAAAGTTGACTAGCATTTGCCCCCTGTGATTTCTGCTACCAACTCCATGAGGCCCAAGTCTTGATTCGTTGCGTCCTTGTACTCCCACCTTTGCGTTGAAGTCCCCCATAACCACCGTGAAGTAGGATTTGGTAGTTTTATCTATAACCTTGACAACGTCGTCGTATACGGTCTCTACTTCCTCATCAGAGTGTGACGACGTGGGCGCATACACCTGCACTACTTTCAGAGAGTACCTCTGGTTCAACTGAAGTATAACATATGCCACCCTCGCCGACACACTACTGATCTCCACGTTGTTATTTGCGAGGACTTTGTTGATCAGAAATCCCACTCCGCCTTGGGACGTCTGCTCACCTTCCCGATAGTAGAGAACGTGGCCCGATTCTAGTGTCAGTGTATCCTCACCCTCTCGACGGATTTCTGACAGTCCTAAAATGTGCCACTTAATTTTGCTTAACTCTACCTCGAGTTCGGCTAGGCTTTCGTCCGATCTTAGGGTCCTGGTGTTATATGTAGCCAAAAATAGTCGTTTGGTATGGTAGCTATCCGTAGCCCGGTGATTCTTAGCACCCCCTGCCCCGCCGTGACCGCGACCGCTACCGTAGTCGGGAATAGCGGGGCTGCCGGGAACTGGGGGCCTTTGTTTGTTGGCGCTGCTCATAGAAAGTTGTGCCCATACTGACCACGCTGGGCAGGCGGGTTGGTCAGCGCAGGGCTAGGCTTCTTCGCACCAAGGACGCTGCTGCCCGTCCCCAGTCTGTGCTATTTCGAGCCTAGCATTAGTTTGGAAAGTCTAAGTATGGGGACCAACAAAATTCATTGTTTTTTTTCTAGTTTTGTGTGAAAATCTTAATGCGGTTCACACTTCACAGAATACATCTACTTACCAAGTTTCAACAGTATAGTTCTTATAGTTTTGGAAAAAAGTGGCTGTGACATACGGACGGACACACAGACAGACAGACAGACAGACATGACGAATCTATAAGGGTTCCGTTTTTGCCAAATTTGGCTACGGAACCCTAAAAATGAATAGACAATCGACAACAGCCGGCAACGCATCGCAAGGCTCAGCACTTGTTTGTAAATATTGCGACGTGGATTCAAGCAAAAACAACGTATTTCTTTATTTTTTTTATGAATTATTTTTTCTTAGTGGTGGTGGTTGGATAAGTCTCAACCACTATTTTAAAAATAATTATACTTCTTCAATTACCCTTTTATGCATATAAAATTGATCAGACGTCGATTTACTAATGTTTGAATAAACAATTTCAAAAATTGAAAATTTATTAATTTAAAAATTTGTTAACAAAAGTTATTATAGTTAAATTTTTTTTCCACCCTTTTTAAACTTCCGGAAGCTTATTATACAGGCTGGCCCAATAAGTGACGTCCAAAGAAAATTATTTGATTCCTCGTACCTAGACGTATCAGAAAATACCCCATGTATGTTCAGCGATTTTTGGTAGTTTTCGAGTTATAATTTTTTAAAGTTTTTTTAGGAGATTTCTGAGGGAGTGATTGTTAAATTTGTTTTCTTTTTATTTAGTGCTTTTTTCCGAATTTTTTTTGTGACCATGCTTCCTATGAAGTCTACTTACTACTTTGCATAAAATAATTACTATCTCAACACTAACATAAGTTAGTAATAAAATAATAAATAATTTCGTTTCCTTAAAATATTTATCTAATTTTAGTATTTGTTGTTCAAGTACAGGTAACAGGATATATTTCAAATAATTGATCAAGTTTCAGGCTCAGCCTTTCAGAAAATTGAGTTCTGAGGTCAACTTTGGACGTTAGAAAATCTCCACTTTGAAAGCCCCCGTCATTTTTAAAGGAAAATTTAAAAAAAAAAATATTTTTGGACTCTATTCCTAATTATCTTTAGAATGATATACCGCAACTCTATGTAACGCTATAAAAAATATTTTACTTCGCATTCGCTTCTATGAGAGCCCCCCTGAAATAAAGATTTTTATAACATTTTAAGCCATATTCGGCTGGAAGCCATAGGTTTACATATTATTATATTTAAATTTGAAGTAAGTAATTCACAAGTTATAAGGCTCTGACAGACGGACAGACGGACGGATGGACGGATGGACGGACGGACAAGTTACTTGGTAAAAAGTACCAATACGTCTTACCAATACTTGGCACTTTTTACCAAGAAACTTTGTACTTTTTACCAAGTAACTTAGTAATTTTTACCAACTATGCTTGGTACTTTTTACCAGAAAAACTTAGTACTTTTTACCTATGTTTGCATAGTAAAAAGTACAATGTAATTTGCTCAATGTAGCTGCAAAATTTTTTTTTCAACAAAATCCGTCCTCTTGCGTCATCCACCAGGGGGCCTCACAAAATGTATCTTGCCCACATCAAATTTAGGTCTTGCCCCGCCACTGCATAAAACAAGGAAAGAAAGCCTAAGAAATAAATACACAAATAAGTACCTAATGTTTTAAAGACACCCTAATCGATTTGAGCGAGTTTAAATTTAATTGAAGCTTTTTGATATAATTAATACCAATTAGTAACAAAAGGTAGGGTAATAATGAGTACCTACTAGTTATAAAACTTTATTTAAGTACTAAAGAAATAATTAACCTAGATCAAAGATCAATTAATAATAATACCAAGTAATGTCAACCAATCTCATATATTGGCAAATTTTCAAACTAAGTTATTTAATTATATTGTAAATAGTTTAAGATTCATAATATGTAATTTAATATTACTAGTAATTATATTGTAAATTAGTTCAAGATTCATAATATATAATATTATAACATTGTTTATTAGTTAGATTGTTGTGACCTTATTTATTTTTTACCGAAAGCCAAAATATCGAGTTTCGTATATATAACTTGAAAAATATCTTGTAAAATTAAGGACTTTCATACAAACTTTCAACCCCTATGGTAAAATAGGGGTGAAAGTGGAAGGGAGGGGTGGAACACTCCTTTGGGAGTGGAATTTTTACAAACTGTGAAACACGTATTTCTTAATTTTTACCCGTAGCTTATATACCAAGTTTCATGGATATAACTTGAGAAATGACGGACTTTCATACAAACTTTCAACCCCTATTTCACCCCCTTAGGGGTGGAATTTTGAAAAATCCTTCCTTATTGAGCGCCTACGTCACAAATGGAACCTACTGTCAAAATTTCATGTTTCTAGCCCCAGCGATTTAAGCTGTGCTGATATATAAGTCAGTCAGTCAGGACTTTGAATTTTATAGAGGTATATATGTACCTAGATATAGTGTGAGACGCGGGATGAAACATGATTTCAGACTTCGAGTGATGCTCTGAAATCGTCTTGTTTCATCCCTAGCCATATTTGCCTATATTGCCATTTAGCCTATATTTGCGTATGATCAGGGTTGCAGTTCGTGATGGAATGGATTCGTTGCGAAAACAATGGGTTGTGTGATTGCATAAAAACACTTTGTTGACACCGCATCGTACTCACATATAAAATTTGTTGAAGGATTTTGACATAACAAATGTATATGCCTCCCTCAATCAGTATATATTCAAGCTTGATGCATAATTTTTGAACTTTTTTTATAATTTATACAAACTCGTTTCGCAAGTTTAACTTACCTACCTAGTTAATATTATTTTGATTATGTTATATTCTTAAGTTTATGATACCAATTCAAATGATATCCAAATGATAGTGGAAACCACATTGAATACACATAGAGAAATGCGAATACAAAAAAAACTTAACTTAGTTTCATATCATGAAGAAGAAAGAGAAGAAGAAAAGTGATGCAATATTCAAAAACATTGCATCTCTTTTAGCTCAATGAAAAAACCTGAATGTTGAAAATATAGCCTGATAACATTTCTTAGATTGCTCAATACAAAACCGAACATGAGCTGATCATGTGCTTTGTAACAGAAAGTTCACTTGCATTACAAAGCCAAAGCTTCGTGTGTAGAAAACTTAAATAAACCCCTTTACATGCAGTTACTTACTTACAGTTCATTATGAATAAGTCTCAACGAAATATAATCGCACGTAAAGTGCGAAAGTATCTCATAAAACGTAATGGCTTTATGAAATAATGTGTTTGTCAATGCCTAAAAAAGGTCGGCGCTTTAATGTTCCCGTCGCGAATTATCACCACTTCACGGATTAAACTAGGAAGGCATGACTAAGTTGCTAAGAAAATATTAAAAACATCGCGAGATGCCTACGGCTCTCTGTCGACGGATTTGACTACGTGAGAAGCTGCTGCGATGGCAGATTAATGCACGTCATTGAAGATACAACGGTAAAGACTGTCTAAGCTAAGTCTGCAGCAGTAAGAAAATGGTAGAATTTGAAAATCTGTTGATGACAACACAGAGTGTAATGCGAAAAAACGCACTTGATACTTGTGTTTTTTGTTTTTAATCTGCTTTCCTGGGAGTGTGGTCATTGTCCGTTTTAGTACATTTCAAAGAGTAAAATGTAAATAGAGGGCACAATTTTGACAGCGTAATAATGTAGAGCATACATGATCCCCGTGTTTATATAAATTTTATATATAATATTTGCCGTGAATTCGTCTGCGTGGATTTCGGCTATAAACTCAAGCAGAAACCATATGTTTTTGCTCAGGGGATGAGTCAAAGAGAGCATAAATGAATTAAAACATAAAATGAAATGAACGAAATATTCTTTATTGTACACCAAAGACTTAACATTAATTATCAGAATCAATAAAACAAAAAAATAAAATAAAACAATAAAAAATATCAATATTGACTTTTGTTTCCCGTGCTGCACGCTTTTTGCCGGGAGTCCTCCAGATTCCCTGATTAGTTTGGCCCTCATTTTTAATAACTCTTAAGGTTCGTTCGCTTACACCTGGAAATAAATGAAAATAAAAAATAATTATGTTGGGGGTTCCGTCTAGACTCTTTTGACCCCTCCTTAGACGCGACAGCTTGTGATCAAGGCAGCACGTTTCTAAATCTAAAATCCCACCCCAAAAAAAACAAAATTTCAATTTGAGATGGATGGATTGACTTATTCCAAGTTTCTGAAGGACATCCTGGAGATGAGGCTTTAACTCTTCGCTTATTCCACCTTGAATTTATACAATAATTAATAAAAAGTATTAAAACTGGATAGGATTTTGCTGTCAGTTCTTTTCGCATATTCTTATCGACAGGCAATATCGCGAGGCAGGCTCTCGACTGGAATCCTCAGGGAAAAAGAAAGCGTGGTCGACCCAAACAAACTTGGCGACGTACGGTTCTGGCGGAGGTCGCAAGGATAGGGATGACGTGGGATGAGGTCAAGGGTGTAGCTTCTAACCGCTCGAGATGGCGCAACACTGTAGACGCCCTCTGCCCCACTGGGGGGGCATAGGACATTAAAACACACATTGTATTCAAAGATCGAAAGGCAAAATATCAAAACCGTTTGGTCAACTTACTTGTCGACTCTTCAATTTCTTGTAAACATTGTTGTTTTTGGCTTAGGACAGCATCGTGATCTTCCTTTACTTCTTAGAATTTAAGAATCATGTAATAAAATAGCTCGCACACATTATTTTGAATAGGTTTATCCATTATTTCACTATTTTCACTTTTATTTTCGAAATATTAAAACGAACATAAACAACCTGACAGCTGAATTGACAAATCAGTGACAAATGTAAGAACACAGATTAGACGAATGTTTTTACTTTGTTTTAAGTGTTGCCCTTTTATTCCGTGGCAGAGTTAGCGTGGCCAGACTTCTATTTTCGAACCCGTGGTAGGTTCACTTGACTATTCAAAAGCACATGTAAAAGTTTATTTAAATAAATGAATTTTAATAAGTCATTTGACTGAAGTCACTTTGTAAAACCAAAATTTGATCGTGAATGTGAAATCCTAAAACCGAATTTTTGCGCCAGCCAAACTACGGAACATCCATGCCCACCATAATCCACAGCAAAGTCAATGGCGTAATAACATTTTGACCGTGAATGCGAAATCCATAGGTCATGGCATCAAGCTGCGAGATGGCTCATGATGCTGTGCGGACTGTAAGAATCCTGACAACAATTATCTTAACCTAACTTGGTAATATACAAGGAGCCGATAATTAAGTATAGGAAGATATTATTCCTTATCTGTTATCTCTATTCTCTTTCATTATTTAAGCCTCCATATTCAAAAATACCGTCCCAGGCTCTAAAGGCGTGGGTGACAATAATTGGAATTAAGTACCATGTGATGATTTTCTAAGCGATTTTCGGATGACCTCCCAAAACAAATGTACCTAGGTAAGTATAGTTCGCGCGCGAGTTGAATGCAGAGCAAATGTATGGTGACACATACATTTACTCTGCATTCAACTCGTGCGCGAACTGTAGGTACCTATGCAATTTCTTACAAGTGTTTGCGAAAAAAATTAAGACAGCTATAAGTACCTCCCGGGATGACTCATGAGCTCATGAGGTTATGCGGACTGCCAGAATCCTGACATTACTGTCTTACCCCAACGACCTTTAAACTTGGTAATATATAAAGCAATGCTTTAACCCTTTAATGGTAATCACTTACCAACAGGAGACCCGCCTGCTCGTTTACTCGCTAGAAAAAAAAAACTCTTTTGAAAAAAAAAAAGAAAAAAAAAAAAACTTAAAAAAAACCTCTGTATGACTGGAGCAGTGGACTTCTATCGGTTGAAGATGATGATGATGACCTACCTGATTCTGGTATTTTGCCTCACTCAGCCGCACAAGACGAAATACCAAAATCAAGACTAAATCCGATGAAGTTATTTGAGCAAGCAGACGTGTTTACATACCTACAGTAGATTCTGTGGAGCATATTTTTTTCGTTCTGATTTGTTTATATACCTACTTAATCAATTTTGTAATGAAATGTTTGATGTACAATGTACACAGTAATTTATGAACTTCAATAACAATAATTTGAAAAATGCTATTTTAGACGCACCGGATGTGTATACGATTATTACCTATACCTGCTTACCTACCAATCGTTTTGATCATTATACTCAATGTAAACCAAAGTCTTACTATCCGTTGATTTGGTTAAAAAGATAATTAATCAGTGTAAGATAAATGCGAAAGTGTGTTTGTTTGTTGGTTTATTGGTTTGTCCTTCAATCACGCCGCAACGGAGCAACGGATCGACGAGATTTTTGGCATGGGTATAGTTGAGGACCTGGAGAGTGACATAGGCTACTTTTTATCCCGGAAAATTAAGAGGATCCCGCGGAAATTAAAAACTTAAACCACGCGGACGAAGTCGCGGGCATCAGCTAGTAATAACATATTTCTAAGAATTGACAAAGGATGAGGACTCAAAAGGCTAGAATAGCGACCTTGCGCCTAAAGCGCATTGTTGGCAGACTACCCCGGACGATATCACACAAGTTGCTGAATGCTGGCGGCGCGGCGCGGCGCAGGACCGTGGCGTGTGGAAGTTTTTTTTTATCCACTACAAGTTAGCCCTTGACTGCGATCCAACCTGGCCGTTACTATCCGTTGGACCCGTTACTATCTTTTTTTTTCCTAGGCAGGAGGAAATCCTCATGGATGTCACTAATGACATGCCCGACTTCACTGGGATGCACCCGGCGACCTACGGACTAAAACCTCCTGCCTTCTCTACTATCTTACACTGCATCATTAAGCAATGTAGAGGGTAACGGGCTGTTAGGGGTACATGGCAGTTATATCGAACCCACAGAACATTTAATAAGAGGTTAGAAAGGCGATGTGGGCGGGTCACGCGCGCCACTATGTTGAGCGAACGCTCATTTATGGTTCAAACGTACCAAAAACACACCTCAGTCGGCCGCGGACTGTCTTGGGAAGTTTTACGCGCAAAAAAGTGTTTAAAATGCCTTCTTGCGCGGTAATAACCTGCAGAGCTAGAAGCCAAAATGTCAATGTGACTAATGGCAAGATATCTTTTCATCGGTAAGTACATTAAACCTTGATTTTAAATGATTTAATTGAAAATACTAAAGACATTATGTTTTCCTTCACTAGTGTGACTGGATCGTAAATTTGTATGTACATCGCTGGTGCGAACAACGCGCTTCAACAGAGTCATGTACGCGAGCGGCAATGTAAAGCGTAGTGCGTATGAACGATCAACTCCACTTATTGCCTGGTATTACCCAATAAGAGTAACTTGTCGATAGGGCTGTGTAGCGTTTTTCCACCGTATCGATAAATAGTTTATTTGTTTCTGAGTTTATTATTATGAACTTTTAATGATAGTTACAGATTTAGATTTTAATCATAAATGTTTGAAATATTGTTGTAGTATTTTGTGTTTGTTGGTTTTGTTGTATAGTGTGTTTTAAATATTGTTGATGTATTCAAATAAAAACCATTTGTTACCAACCATAGTTGTTTTTTTATTTTATTTATTTCTTATAAAGAAACAGAAATTATAAGCAAAAGAAATATCATTATGTCTCCATACATTTTTTAATCTATACTTATAATAAAACTGTAACAGGTCCAATTCTGTACATTGAAGATATTTTGAAAAATTTTTTTGGAGGTCACTCATTATTCGATACTGAAGCCAAATCTGTAATTTTTTTCATTTTTATCTGTCTGTCTGTATCTTGGCCGCGCATCACGCCGAAACTACTGAATGAATTCAAACTTGGCACGATTTGAGCCCATACTACGAGGTAGGTCATAGAATACTTTTTATCCCGAAATTCTACCCCCGAAGGGGTGAAATAGGGGTTGAAAGTTTGTATGAAAGTCCTTAATTTCTCAAGTTATAGCCATGAAACTTGGTATATGAGCTGCGGGTTGAAAATGAAAACATATGTGTTTCACAGTTTTTCAAAATTCCACTCCCGAAGGGGTGAAATAGGGGTTGAGAGTTTGTATGAAAATCCTTAATTTCTCAAGTTATAGCCATGAAACAGCATTTGGGCTTTCGTTAAAATATGAAGAAGTACTTGTTTCACCATTATAGGGGGATTATACCGTGGGTTAGTAATATAGGATACTTTTTATCCTGGAAAATTAACTGAAAAACTTATTCCACGCGGACGAAGTCGCGGGCATCAGCTATAAAGAATATACATACATACATACATACTTTTTATCCCGGAAAATTAATGAGTTCCCGCGGCAATCGAAAAAACTTAGTCCACGCGGACGAAGTCGCGGGCATCAGCTAGTTTAAAATAAAATAGTAAAATCTACAGACATAGAGTCCAACTTAAGTTAACAATATGAATATTGACATGCTGTCGACCGTACGAAAAATAAACATCGATAAAAAATATTTTAGTCAATCCCTAGCGTACGTTGCTGTTTTACACGACAACACGCGCAAGTTTAAAGTTTCACTAGTGTGCGTAGCTTCGCCAATCGCAGCGCTTTTTTCTGCCTCACGCACACATGGGAACTCTCGTGTGTATTCGTTTAGATTAGTAGTAGTGAAGAATGGTGGGATCAAAACGGCGACAGCGGTTTCCGTACAAAATTTGCACTAGGGCCTTTCTAACCTCTTATTAAATGTTCTGTGATCGAACCCATACCCATACTAATAGGTTTCTACACGGCATCGTACGGGAACACTGAATCGCTTGGCGGCACGTCTTCTGCCGGTAGGGTGGTAACTAGCCACGGCCGAAGCCTCCCACCAGGCCAGACCAGAGAAAATTCACTAATTTTAATTCTTAAATTGACCCTGCCTGGCATCGAATCCGGGACGTCCCACGTTAAGATAACTGCGCTTAACACTGCGTCAGAGAAGTCTAACGGTTGTCGACTACGACAAAGTGTAAGAGCTCCATAATTTTATAGGTACCTACGAGTATAACTTTAATAGCGTACCTACTACGGCAGGAAAGCTCTCAAGAATTTATTGAATTTTCGCCGATTTTGGTAAAGTAATTAAAGTTGGCTAATTCGCACAAAACTTTGATTACATTTCTATATACCTAACAATTCCCGGGAAGTCAGTCTATCAGTTATTGAAGGAAATTGAATAAAATAAAACAAAAATAAAATGAAAATAAAAAAGCTTTCCAACTGAACTGTCTGAACGTGTTTGGGAGACTGCTGTGTAGCTATTACACAACAAAGTCTCCCCAAGGTACTGAAGTAGATATTTGAAATGATGAATGATATTTATTTATTTCACGTAGGACAACTTAAGTGACACTTATGATAAGACTCTACCGCTGGTTCGGAACGCTGATTCTACTGCGAAGAACCGGCGAGAAACTCAGAGAAGCAGTTGCTCTATTCATAACTTACGTAAGTATCTACTGTATCTTTGTAGGAAATTGTAACATCTATGTATGGAGGCATATTGCACAAGAAGTAAAGAGAGCTTTAAAATTTTAAAAAGCTTTTAAAATGTCCACGCGTCCTGAACGAATAGGTAACTCTACTTTTCGTTCAGTCACAAAGGGTTCTTTCATTTCATAAACGCATTAGCATCCATTCAAAATTGTCCTTGCTAATAACGCTTGTCAAAGAGAGTCGTGCTCCCGAGTCCCGACTCTACTAGGGTTGGGAAAAATCCTCACTTTTGTCTGAAACTGCCTTTCGTATACATTGTGCATTGTACAGAGGTATAATTTTGAAGTAAAAATCTTTTTTTTATGTCACAGTCAAATATAATATACTAGATGATGCCCGTGACTTCATCCGCGTGGACAAAGTTTTTCGATTCCCGCGGGAACTCCTTAATTTTACGGGATAAAATGTATCCTCGGGATCCAACCTATACTTGTACCAAATTTCATCAAAATCGGTTGAGCGGATGAGCCATGAAAGCGTAGCAGACAGACAAGACAGACAGACACACTTTCGCATTTATAATATTAGTAAGTAATATATTAGTATGGAAGTATGGATACACAACTATAGTACGCTTCTTTAAAACAAAATATGTTTTAATATCCACGTCACAAAACCTCACGATGTCGATCCGATACTAATATTATAAATGTGAAAATGTCTGTCTATTTGTCTGTAACGACAGAGATGGGTTACGGAGAAGGATATAAGCTACTTTTTACCCCGGAAAATCATCCACGCGAACGATTTCCCTGGCCAGTTCAGTGTACCTAAATTATAATAATTGATTACTTGCACAGTAAACTCAGTATAAAACAGAGCATATACTTCGTGCTCAGACCACGCTAAATTATGTTAAAAATAACCAAATCCTATTTACAATCCCATCATGACTCAGGGTGTTTTAAATCAGTCATGTTTGACAGAAATACGTGTTTCTTTCAGGTTTGTTTGGCAGTATTTGTTCAAGAATTATGAATTGCTTTGGGTGTCGGTAGGAATTTATTAGCCCAAATTCAACAAATCAATAACGAGAATAATAATTCTTTATGACTATTAGTATCTGTAAAGTTAAGATGCAAACATTGTTTTGGTGTCGAGTGTTGTAACGCGGAAGAAATATATTGCAGTAATATATTTAAATATTATAAAATATGCAATCTGTCTGTCTGTCTTGACTTTGAAATTTGGTAGATTAGTATACCTAATATGTTGCACTTTGGGGAAGCAGGGTACATAGGCTACTTTTCATCGCGCAAAAGCAGAAAGATCCTACAGGATTTTCAATAAAACTTAAATCTTCGTTGATGCGAAGCTCAAAGCTGTGGGCATCATACTAATATTATAAGTGTGTTTGTTGGTTTGTCCTTCAATCACGGTGCAATAGAGCAACGGATCGACGTGATTTTTTTAGCATGGGTGTATTTAGAGGACATGTGTGACATGGGCTGCTTTTTATTCCAGAAAAGTTATAGATTTCCCGCGGGAACTAAATAAACATTCCACGCGGACGAATTCGCGGCCATCGGCTAGTCATCTTATAATGACCATATAATATACTAGAGGATGCTCGCGACTTCGTTCGCGTGGCATAAGTTTTTTTAATTCCCACAGGCACTCCTTAATTTTCCGGGATAAATCCTATATATCACTCTCCAGGTCCTCAACTATAACCATGCAAAAAATCACGTTGATCCGTTGCTCTGTTCCGGCGTGATTGAAGGACAAACTCTCTACTTAACGTCCTTGGGGATAAAATTTTCAAAAACTGTGAAACACGTATTTCTTTATTTTAAACCAGAAGCACAAATACCAAATTTCATGTTTGTAACTTGAAAAATGAAGGACTTTCATACAAACTTTCAACCCCTATTTAACGCCTTTGGGGGTGGAATTTTCAAAAACTGTGAAGCACCTATTTTTTTATTTTAAACCAGAAGCTCAAATACCAAGTTTCATAGATATAACTTGAGAAATGACGGACTTTCATACAAACTTTAAACCCCTATTTCACCCCCTTAAGGGTGGAATTTTGAAAAATCCTTCCTTAGTGAGCGCTTACGTCACAAAAGGAACCTACTGTCAAAATTTCAAGTTTCTAGCCACAGCGGTTTAGGCTGTGCGTTGATATATAAGTCAGTCAGTCAGGACTTTGAATTTTATATATATAGATGTGTGTGTATGCACGTACCTATACTGATATACGTGTAAATAGGAACATTTTAAGTGGTTGTAGGTAGGTGCATAACTGAATAAAATTTCAATACCTTATCATTTATTTCTTTTTATTCTTTATCTGACCATCGACCTTTCAGATTTCAGTAAGTAGGTACTTAAGCAAGTTCCTTGACCCTGTTGGTATGGAGCATGGACCTAGAAAATAACGCATGGAGGCTCCAAAACAAGGACAAGAAAATATACTCTTGTTATTTCGCACTACGTTAATAGCATTGAATATAGATAAAATAGGTTTGTGTTATTTCAAAGTTCCTAAATAAGTGTTATTTTAGAATTAGTAGTGAAATACTCATTGGTTAAAAAATTAGAAGACAGCCTATAAAAATAACTACAACTTCATGTGATCATTTATTGGATCGAACCTAATTATATTTTTCCGTAAACATTTTTTACTACACGTGGGTATCTCTATTCTGAGATCAAAACGGCTAAATGAAAAGATTAAAATATAACGCTTTATTGAATTCCATTCCGTTACAGAATTGTTCTCTTTGATCATGAATGTTGCCTAACAAGAATCGTTCAACAATGAGGTATCAAAAACCGTCATTCAAAATTCCTCTAATGTTGTATAGTGTGTTTATTGCGTAGGCAGCTTGCCTACGTAACAGCTATATATGTTTTTTATACGTTTTATTTTTTGTTCCGTCTGCTGAAAATATCTATTGTTAAAATCAATTAGTGCCGAAATCAATTATTGCATCACTTCAGAATGGTTGGAGCGATTCTGATGGAATTTTTTGTGTGTTTGTATGGGTCCCGGGATGGTTTATATTCACAACTGGAACCGGTAGGGGGTGCTGTAATCGGGTTTAGGTTCAAGGCAGGACAACGTCTGTCGGGCCCACTAGTAGGTATTTATATAAAACTCAATTGTCGAAATGTATGTTCTCGCATTAGGTACTTCAGAATGGCTGGACCGATTCTGATAGATTTTTTGTACGTTTGAGTGGGTCCCGGGATTGTTTATATAATATTCACAGTTGAACCCATTGACGTAATAATGTTGAACCCAATCGTTGCAATCGGGTTCTAGGTTCAGGGCAGGACAACGTCTGCCCAGGCCCACTAATGTGTTGGATAAAGAGTAAAGGTTACTGATATCATACTATTAAGGGTTAGGGCATGAGCACAGATCATGCATGATGATGATGCATGATGATGCTGTGGGTATGAGGTGAATTTCATACTTTATGTTATAAGTATGTATGGAATATGGATGAAGTATGATTTGTGAACACTTTGCTTAAGAAGGTACGCACTAAAAATGCATGTCGCAAATTGGGCAGAAACGGCGTATCGAAGAAATTATATGAGGAAATTATTGACTGCCTCGTTGGTCTAGCAGTTAGCATAGTCGACTGCGGATCACGAGGTCCTGGCTTCGATTCCCGGTCGGGCATAAAAATTGTTAGGTACTGAGTTTTTCAGTTAAGAAATTCTCAGTGCCAGCCCGAAGTTTGAAGTTGGCGGTGTTTCACGTCCGTGCCTCGGAGAGCACGTTAAGCCGTCGGTCCCGGTTATTATCACTAACATGATAATAGTCGTTAAAGCCCGCCAGGCGCCAACCCGCATTGGAGCAGCGTGGTGGGTCTAAGCTTTAATTCCCTCTCTCCTATGAGAGTGGAGTCCTGTGCCCAGCAGTGGGAGATTAATGGGCTGTAGTGGTGGTGGGTGGTGGATATGAGGACGTCAACAGAGATTGTAGTTAAGTAGGTATGTAATACCTCTTTGGTCACATGGGAATCGTCACGGTCTCGTGGTAATAACAACGGAATGTTCAATGTTTATAACACACCATGTTCATGCCATTTCGTTGGCTTGAACAAATAAACTTCCACCGTTACCATTAAACGCATTTAAAAACCTATTTACCTACTAACTTTTCGAAACAATCGTCCTATTATGGTGATTATTTTTTTTTACTGATCTTGAAAATAAATCAAATATTGATTTATAAATCAAAAATTGTTTTATAAATCAAAAATTTGTTTTATAAATTAATTATTGATTTATTTCTCTATCATCCATGCCCAGTAGATACTTGTAAAGTAGAGCCAAGAAATCACCCAGATTGGGCTCATTTTTTAATTTCCCGGCCAACAAAATCATACTAATATTATAAATGCGAAAGTGAGTTTGTTTGTTGGTTTGTTGGTTTGTCCTTCAATCACGCCGCAACGGAGCAACGGATTGACGTGATTTATTGCATTGTTATAGTTGAGGGCCTAGAGAGTGACATAGGCTACTTTTTATCCAGGAAAATGAAGGAGTTCCCGCGGGAATAAATAATTATTCAGTTTCACAGTTCATTACCCTTTATTCTATGAATAGCTTATCGTTAGTGTACAGCTTTTTTTATGTAGCCTACAGACATACAATAGCAATTACTGATGATGCAGTCCGTCCTAACGGCTAACCACACAATCTACTGTCTGGTCTATCATAGGGATATACAGAGTAATTTCATTAGATTGTTTTTGCAAAGACAATTAAACACACAATCAAACCAGTAAAAAATAAAAATTAGTAAAAGCCTAGGCACATTGAAGTACAAAGCGACCTGTGGAATGTTGCATAGGTACATCTAAAGCGCAGCTAAAAAAAGAGCTGATGATCTTCAAACAACTGAACAGATTTTCTTAAATCATAGCAAAGAACACGAAAGTGTGACTTGATCTTTCGATCAAGTCACCTTTCAAACCAGTGGCGATTCCTGGTGGTCAATCTTGGGTTTGCGCTAGCTGATGGTTAGGCATTTTCTCAATAAAACACATTTACCTCATATATCACTGATTAGGGGTTACATAGGTTTAATATAACTGATAGGTATATCCCTAACAGATTTGCCCGCCATCTTAGAGTAGGTACTTACATCATCACCCACCACCTGGTGACATTGCAGTCAAGGGGTATCCACAGAGTACCCCCTACAACCTCACAAACATTACCTCTTTATAATATTAGTATAGTGCGCGTTACATTATTACTATGATATCTTCTAAGATATTCATCTGAATTAAATGGTGTAAGGGCGAATTTGATCTATATTAAATACCTACTTGAGATGAACAACCATTTTATTTTGTTATGGATTAATACTATGTTGGTAAAAACACCTTCGCGAGTAAAGCATTGTTTTAGACCAAATTTGAAAATCATAATGACGGTTGTTGTGAGACGACCTTAAAAGATAGCTAAATGCTGTCGCAGACTTTTTTTTAGAACTTTTTGAGAGGAACAATTCCATTTTTTACATTGTTTTCGTGTAACTTTTACCATTTACCTACGCAGCGCACGCCACGGAAGCTCTCAGATGAGACAATTTTTTCCGACTTCACTCACACTATTGCAATATTCGTAGGGATCTTTAATGTTTTTCAAAATAAAATGAAGCCTATGTTACTCGCCGATAGTGTAGCTTTCTATAGGTGAAAGAATTTTTAAAATCGGTTGAGTGGTTTTTGAGTTTAGAAAATAATACTACACGGCACATGCGCAACTCACGCATAGTGCACGCCTTCGGCCCGTAGTGAGCGGGAGTAAGCGGGCCGACGGAGTTCGAAGATTCGCGCAGTAGGTACGAGCCATAGATAATACCTATATTGGTATATATACGTACGAGCCACGTGGCAATGCGGCGCACGTCACAACTCACAACTTACAACTCACAACCAAGGTGCAAGGTGGTCATGGAGCGTGCGTGATTTTAAATAATTATCGATTAACGCAATCATTTAATTGATAAACTTATGTTTTGTGAATGGTACCTATTTCATGTTATAAAATATTAGTATACTAGAGGATGCTCGCGACTTCGTTCGCGTGGCATAAGTTTTTAATTCCCACAGGCACTCCTTAATTTTCCGGGATAAAAAGAAGCCTATGTCACTCTCCAAGTCCTCAACTAAGTATACCCATGCAAAAAATCACGTTGATCCGTTGCTCTATTTCGGCGTGATTGAAGGATAAACCCTCTATTTGACGTCCTTGGGGATAGAATTTTCAAAAACTGTGAATCACGTATTCATTTCAGACCGAAATCCCAAACACCAAGTTTCATGGCTACAGCTTGAAAAATGACGGACTTTCCTACAAACTTTCAACCCCTGTTTCAGCCCTTTGGGGGTGGAATTTCGAAAAACTGTGAAATACGTATTTCTCTATTTTTTACCGAAAGCCAAAATAACAAGTTTCGTTGATATAACTTGAGAAATGACGGACTTTCATACAAACTTTAAACCCCTATTTCACCCCCTTAAGGGTGGAATTTTGAAAAATCCTTCCTTAGTGAGCGCCTACGTCACAAAAGGAACCTACTGTCAAAATTTGAAGTTTCTAGCCACAGCGGTTTAGGCATGGAGGTAACAAGGTTTAGGCTGTGCGTTGATATATAAGTCAGTCAGTCAGGACTTTGAATTTTATATATATAGATTACTTATATAGATCTAGTATAATTGGTAAGTAACTTACTCATAATTATTGGTATTGCGGCGCAAGCTGCGCAATCTTAGAGGAATCGCCACTGTTTCAAACAGAAAAAATTGTGTGTGTCAGCTCTGACATGACTGGAGTTTACCTACTCTTTACGAACGATTATAAAATATTATATAGATTAGTAAATGAGGGTAAATGGATGCATTTTTTATATTACTGAAAGCATGCTTGATACATTTATTTATATTAATAACTAGACGATGCCCGCGACTTTGTCCGCGTCGATTAAAATTTTTTGATTCCCGCGGGAACAATTTAATTTTCCGGGGTAAAAAGTAACCTATATCCGGGATACAACCTATGCCTATAACAAATTTCATCAAAATCGGTTGAACAGATGGCCTGTGAAAGCGTAGCAAGCGTAGTATGATTGAAGGAATTTAAACTCTCTATTTAACGTCCTTGGGGATCGAATTTTCAAAAATGGTGAAACACGTACTTCTTAATATTTAACCGAAAGCTCAAATACCAAGTTTCATAACTTGAAAATAATGACTTTAATAAAAACTTTCAACCCCTATTTTACCCCTTCGGGGTGGAATTTTGAAAAATTGTGACGTACGTACTTCTTCATTTTTTACCAAAAGCCAAAATACCAAGTTTCGTTGAATTAACATAAGAAATATTTTGGGAAATGAAGGACATTAATACAAAATTTCATCCTCTATTTCACAACTTCGGGGGTAGAATTTTCAAAAACTGTGAAACACGTATTTCTTTATTTTTAACCGGTAGCTCATATACCAAGTTTCATGGATATAACTTGAGAAATGACGGACTTTCATACAAACTTTCAACCCCTATTTCACCCCCTTAGGGGTGGAATTTTGCAAAATCCTTCCTTAGTGAGCGCCTACGTCACAAAAGGAACCTACTGTCAAAATTTCAAGTTTCTAACCCCAGCGGTTTAGGCTGTGCGTTGATATATAAGTCAGTCACTCAGTCAGTCAGGACTTTGAATTTTATATATATAGATTATATAATTTATAGTCATCAAAATACATTATATAGTCATGGAAACATAAACAAGTGTTACCATGGAAACATAAAGTCAATAACGTAACGGTTTTGATTTTACTCCCCATAAAATTTCATACCTTAAATAAATGCAAATCGATTCTAGTAGGTAAACTCCAAAAACTAAATCAAAATCAGTTCATCCGTTTGGGAACATCTATGCCACAAACAGATAAATACGTTAAACTTACTCGTATCACGCCCCTCAGTTTGCTTCGGGGATCACTCCAATAATATTTGCTAGAATGACGAATGTGTTACAATAAACATTTTTACAACTACTAATGCGCACAAAAATAACTAATGGTTGTAAGAACGTAACATGCCGGGAAGTTATTTTTAAAGTATTTAATATACGCCAGACAGTAAAAAAGCGACGTGAAAAATTTGTGCGGACCCTCTCAAAAATATTGTTTTACATTTGCATACAAAAAGTTATACTTGATACACGATATAAGGTATTTTTAAAGCGGTCAGTGGGACGACATAATTAAGGGTGCGTTCCGAAATACACTGAGAGCACTGAAAGTCCCCAGTAAAGAGCACTGCCAGTGCTCGCAGTGCTTATAACGGAACACACAATAAGTCACACAAAATGATATGATGGCATAAATGTTTAAAAAAACAGAAACTTCACTCGAAAATGTCAGTAGGTAGTAGGTACTTTTCAGGGTGGTAGCAAGTGACTGTGCGAAATTCTTTACTGCTATGCTTTAAATCTGTCAATCTGCATTCAATCTGTCACACACAATCAATTTGTCAATATAGAAAAATTGACTGGATCAAACTTTAAGGTATTCTTGTTTTACAGCGGAACCCTAAAGTTTAACATCTCTGGCTCTCTTAAATAAAGCATTATTTAAGGTGATATTAGAAACTACTACTAGTAGGTAATAACTTTTATAACTCTTTCTCTTTATTTCCACTACATAGATGTGATATTAAGATCATGAGCGTGACGTCGTCCGCGAGGATTTAGGTTTTTCCAAAATCTCGTGGGAAGTCTTTGACTTTACAGGATGAAAAGTCCTATGTTGCGCTCCAGGTCTCTTACTTCTATATTCATGTAAATTTACGCCTAACTGTAATGCTCCGTTGCGGCGTGATTGAAGTACAAACCAACAAGAATATTTCCATTTGAGGAATTTATTCCTAAATATAAAAAGTTTTAAAAATGCCACGCCCTTTTAAATTAGGTACCTCGTTAAATAAATAGGTATATTATCGAACAGCTTTTTCAAATAAAACAACCATTTAGGAACCTTGATCTACAGAGTTACATCAAACAAATTTGGCCTGTCAAAGTGGCAGATTTACGAGTTTAATGTGCCAGCCCCTACACACTGTAGTCTGTGGCCTACCTAACCTAGAAATATCTGAAAAGTCGTTTTGCTAAAATGTGAGAGATTATTTTGAGACAAATAAATAAGCCAGAGAAAAACTCACATAACTATCTAATATAAGATTAGGTTTGCCTAATCCACTACCAGGTAGCCCTGGACTAACAACTGTTGAAGTAACAGGATACCAAATGTCGAATCGATCAGACCTGTGGAAGTTGCTCACAACTCTTCATCAAATAAACGGCTGAACAGATTTTCTTGAATCTTAGACCACTTTCGATCAACTCACCTAACAAACAAACAAAAAAACTAAATCAAAATCGGTTCTTCAGTTTGGGGACAACCATGCCTCAGAGGGACACTCAAATACACAGATACGGTTAAACTTATAAACACCCCTCTGTTTGCCTCGGGGGTTAAAATACGTAGTTGCACATAATACAATACTTTAAATACTAGTACGCAATATGTATGCTATCCACTCGGATCTTAACTAGGGTCTGACAGTTAAATAATACAAGAGATTAGACTCCAATAGGGATATTTCTATCTCTTTGGATTTTATAATGAAACATTCTTCGGGAGGTTTATATAAGGGGTCGCTGTAGGTATACAACTAAAAATAACTCTAAAAATAACTAACAACTAATTAGCTTTGCAAATATTGCTTGGCGTATCTCTACATCTTAATACATGTTAACTGTCGCCAATTGAATACCTTTACTATGCACGTTATCATAAAAAAATTTCAAAAAAAATAAAAACCGACTTCAAAAACCACAAACACTAAAAAGTAAAAAATAATTTAATTTATTATGTACTACTATATACAAGAGTTAATGTAGTTCTATAATAACATTTTTTGGAGTCGGTACCAATTAGCCGCATGAACCGTCTACCTACTCTTCATTATTGTTGACGTGACTCCACATTCTACTACTTATTTGGAACGTGCATATTGCATAACCACTACAGCTTCAGAACTTTTATTCTGTTAAACAGGATTTGTTCCGCTAGGTTGCAATCTTATCGCTTTAATTTTTGTCAAAGTGAGCCGAAACTAGTCGGCTAGATTACATGCAATTTCCATGATAACATTATCTCATTTCATATCGATGTAGGTAGATATTTTTAGACAGATTTCCGATTTTTACAATGATCCGAAGTTCGTCGTCAACCGTTTTATTTTCGGGCTGGGTTGATGATACACGCGCATTTTTCCGCGTGGGTCAAGGTTTATTTTTATTTTCGAGAGAACTCTTTAATTTTCCGGGATAAAATGAAGTCTATGTTACAATAGTAATTCAGGTTACAAGCTATCTCCGTTCAAAATTTCCAGGTACCGCGCGGTCCAGTCACTTATTTTTTATGTATTAACTAGACGATGCCCGCGACTTTGTCCGCGTCGATTAAAATTTTTTGATTCCCGCGGGAACAATTTAATTTTCCGGGGTAAAAAGTAACCTATATCCGGGATACAACCTATGCCTATAACAAATTTCATCAAAATCGGTTGAACAGATGGCCTGTGAAAGCGTAGCAAGCGTAGTATGATTGAAGGAATTTAAACTCTCTATTTAACGTCCTTGGGGATCGAATTTTCAAAAATGGTGAAACACGTACTTCTTAATATTTAACCGAAAGCTCAAATACCAAGTTTCATAACTTGAAAATAATGACTTTAATAAAAACTTTCAACCCCTATTTTACCCCTTCGGGGTGGAATTTTGACAAATTTACTTCTTCATTTTTTACCAAAAGCCAAAATACCAAGTTTCGTTGAATTAACATAAGAAATATTTTGGGAAATGAAGGACATTAATACAAAATTTCATCCTCTATTTCACAACTTCGGGGGTAGAATTTTCAAAAACTGTGAAACACGTATTTCTTTATTTTTAACCGGTAGCTCATATACCAAGTTTCATGGATATAACTTGAGAAATGACGGACTTTCATACAAACTTTCAACCCCTATTTCACCCCCTTAGGGGTGGAATTTTGCAAAATCCTTCCTTAGTGAGCGCCTACGTCACAAAAGGAACCTACTGTCAAAATTTCAAGTTTCTAACCCCAGCGGTTTAGGCTGTGCGTTGATATATAAGTCAGTCACTCAGTCAGTCAGGACTTTGAATTTTATATATATAGATTATTCAGGTAAGTACTTAGGGGACAAGCTATCGCCAAATCCGTTCAGCATGATGGAGTAACAAACATCCTAATTTTCACAATATTATAAATGCGAAAGTGTCTGTCTGCTACGCTTTCACGGCCCATCTTGTCAACCGATTTTGATGAGTACCTACAAAAATAGATTGCATCCCTGCAGGGCTAGCATGGGCCGGAGATAAAAAATTTATCCCCCGATTTTATCCACTGACAAGAGATAAAATTAACTTGTCCACTTCTCAGAGCACGGCAACAGGGGAGAGGAGAAGTTTACCCCCGTTTGAAATTTCACGGGGACTCGGGGGACTATTAATTATCCACCGTTAATTAGCGTTTTTATTTATTTATTTAGGAATAAAATATTTATCCCTTCCTCGGGGAGAAAATTGTCTCGGCCCATGCTAGGGGGGCAGGGAAGGACATAGGCTTCTTTTTGCCCCGGAAGATTAAGGAAAAAAAATGCTGTTCCATGGGGAAAAATATTTTAAAAAAAAACTTTGGGTCATTTATAAATCTATTTTAACTACGTAATTTATATCTATTTTATCTTAATGTATCTCTAAAACATAGTCAGCTAAAAAGGGCTTTGTTTCTATTTATTAGGTACATCTGTATAACTTTAACGATTCTACGTCTATCTTTTGAGTTAGACTATCGAATCATGATTACTTGATAAATCTGTATAAAGCTTTCTTCACAATAGGATACCCGAAGAATAGTTGTATTGAATTTCGTGTCCCGAGGTAGGTAACAAAGTGTTAGGCCTACAATTGTATGGAACATGGAAATTTATTCAGAATCTATTCATTTGTAACAGCTGTGAATTCAATATAAATATACCTACTTGTACAGCAGCTTTCAGATAAAACATAATATAGGTACTTGTTTTTTCTTGGTCAATTCACCGACAGTAGTGTTATCGATGGGGATGAAATTAATTTAGCTGTTTCGGGGTAAACCAAAGTAAATTAAAGGTAACATAAATTTTGTAAAAAAACGTTCTTCCGTTCAAAGTAATTGGTTTTATATAAACCTTTATATATATAAAATTCAAAGTCCTGACTGACTGACTGACTGACTTATATATCAACGCACAGCCTAAACCGCTGGGGTTAGAAACTTGAAATTTTGACAGTAGGTTCCTTTTGTGACGTAGGCGCTCAGTAACGAAGGGTTTTTCAAAATTCCACTCCTAAGGGGGTGAAACAGGGGGTGAAAGTTTGTATGAAAGTCCGTCATTTCTCAAATTATATCCATAAACTTGGTATATGAGCTACCAGTTAAAAATGAAGAAACATGTGTTTCACAGTTATCGAAAATTCTACCCCGAAGGGGTGAAATAGAGGATGAAAGTTTGTATGCAAGTCCTTCATTTCTCAAGATATTTCTCAAATTATATCAACGAAACTTGGTATTTGGGCATTAAGTAAAAAATAAAGAAGTACGTGTGTCACAGTTTTTCAAAATTCTACCCCCAAAGGGTTACTTGGGGTTGAAAGTTTGTAGGATAGTCCTTCATTTCTCAAGTTATAGCCATGAAACTTAGCATTTGGGCTTTCAGTTAGATATGAAGAAGTAAGTATTTCACCATTTTTGAAAATTTACCCCCAAAGGGGTGGAATAGGGATAAAAGTCCTTCATTTCTTAAGATATTTCTCAAGTTATATCAACGAACCTTGGTATTTCGGCTATCGGTAAAAAATAAATCACAATTCACAATTTCTTCACTTTTCAGTCACAATTTCTCAATGGGGTAAAATACGGGTTGAAAGTTTGTATTCAAAAGTCCTTCATTTCTCAAGTTAGAGCTATGAAACTTAGCATTTGGGCTTTTGGTTAAATATGAAGAAGTTCGTGTTTCAACATTTTTGAAAATTCCCAAAGGGGTGAAATAGGGGATGAAGGTTTGTATGAACGTTTTTCAAATTATATCAACGAAACTTGGTATTTTGGCTTTCGGTGAAAAATAAAGAAGATCGTGTGTCTCAGTTTTTCAAAATTCCACCCTCAAAGGGTGGAATAAAATAAGGGTTGAAAGTTTGTATGAAAGTCCTTCATTTTTCAAGATATAGCCATGATACTTAGTACTTGGACTTCCAGTTAAATATGAAGAAGTACGTAATTCACCATTTTTTTAAATTCGACCCCCAAAGGGGTGAATTAAGGGATGAAAGTTTCTATACAAAGTCCTGCATTTCTCACCTTTATTTTTATATAAAGCCTAAATAGCATGCTATTTAGGCTTTAGATAAAAATAAAGGTGACATATAGGCCTTAGGTTTATCCCGGAAAATTAAGGAGTGCCTGTGGGGAAAAAACTTAAACTACGCGGACGAAGTCGCGGGCATAAGCTAGTTAATTTATAAAGATCGTAGCTAATTGAGTGGGCGTAGTCGACGGTAGTATTTCAACTAATTAAAGATTCCATATTATTTACTAGAGCTAGCCTAGATGATGCCCACGACTTCATCGGCGTGGTTTTTGTTTCCCGCGGGAACTGTCCAGTTTCCCGTAATAAAATGTAGCCTATGCTAATATTTACTGTATAACCTGCCTCCATTCCAAATTTCAGCCATTCAGTTCAGTAGTTGTGGCATGATGGAGTGACAAACATTCAAACTTTCACATTTATAATATTACTAGCTGATGCCCGCGACTTCGTCAGCTTGGATTAAGATTTTTTGATTCTCGCGGGAACTCCATAATTTTCCGGTATAAAAAGTAGCCTATGTCCTTCCCCGGATTATAACCTACCTCTATACTAAATTTCAGCAAAATCGCTTGAAAAGATGGGCCGGGAAAGCGTAGCAGACAGACAGACAAACAGGCAGACAGACAGACACGCTTTCGCATTTATAATATTAGTATGGAAGTAGGAAAGAATGATTAGCCTACCTATTATTCGATTGGTCGCAGAAGTGTTAAAGCCTGTGACTACGGTCTGCGACATCATTGAATGAGACCCCTGGTTTTATTACGTTGTCTTTTGTTTTTGGCACGAAAAACAGGCATGTGTATAATAATTATTAAAGCGAAAAGGAAATTAGGAACCCTGATCATTAATACCGCGATTTTTTAGAACTAAACTTTACTAAGAACAAAAATTAGTCCGTTCTAACTTCTAACAGACAAACATTTTAATATTCGTGTTTGGGATTAAGTCTTAAAGCTACAAATGGTATATCCTAGAAAATCTTTTAGTAGCCTATTATTATTGACGTGAAAGCGATTCAGCTGTTCATCCCGAGCCGATTTGCTCAGGAAGTGGCGAGCGTAAAACTCGATGAAGACCGATTTAACGCAATTTATGTTGAGTTTATTTTGGTTTTGAAACTATATCATATTTATTTGTTTACCAGTTGATTGCGATTTCTCATTTCACCGAGGCCACGTAACCATATTATTTAAAATCCGTATCAATCATTGTTACAATCTCAATTATTGTGGTTGTCTGAATTTACGGCCTATTCGTCCTGTGAGAATGGATTTTGGCCAATTGCGATTTATGGACGAGCGTCAACCAGAGGTAATTGCGATCGTCCCACTGTAGCAATCATTTTTACGTACCTACCTAAGGGGTTCTAATTGTATCTATTGAAGCTTTTAAGTATGTCAAGACATGTTTATACGACGAGCTTTTGATGTATGACTTGAACTCTACCTAATGTCTGGAGGAAGTGAGACATTAGAACTGAGACAGAAGTTCAAGTTGAACTTAAAATACAGATACAAGTTACCTTATTATACGTCGGCCGTGATTTTACAGGTGCGTACCTAAACGATAAAGTGAAATCTAAGATACGGGCTAATCTGATATCGCAATTTTTTTAGTTAAATCGCTTCAGATATCCCCTTAGCTGACAAGACCCCTATCAATTTAATATATAAAATTGCCCCTGCCATGACTCGAACCTGCGACCTCCCACTCTAGTACCTCGGTTGTCAATCAAGACGCTGAGGTGGTCGTCGACTATAATCGCCGCTGTTGCGTTTGGTTTGCCCCAGGAACTTTCTAGACACCTTTTTCTAGCAACTGTACAGTAAGACTCGAGCCGAAAGTATTTTTTCTTGTAAAGCAGTACATCTTTGTACATAACATCGTACATAAGAAGGAGACCTAGGTTTATTATATACTAAAACCTTCCTGAAAGTACGTAGATTACGATAGTGAAAAATCATTAAAATCGTTCCATTGGTTTCCGAGAAAGTTCTTAACAAACACACACATATATACATACATACACACATACGAATTGAATAAGGAACCTCCTTTTTGAAGTCATTTAAAAAAGGACTTTTAATTTGCGTCGGATTAAAATACATAAGTATAAACACACGACTTTGTAAAAATAATTAATGTGTATGTGGGACGCATCTGTGTGTATTGAACAATCTTCATGTTATTTTTCCAAAAAAAAAACCAATTCTAACTTGAAAAGTTACACTAAGGCTTCTGATCGTTAACCCCTTATTATGATGAAAGGAATCATCCAGAATGAGTCAAGTATACGATTTCATATGTAAAAGGAAATAAGTAACTACTTAAGTATACCGCTATACCGGTTGCCGGTATAGCGGTTAACGAACCTAAATCTAGCGCTTTTGCTGGATGCACAAGATGTTCAACAATTAGGATATTATTTAAAGCCAATAACTTACCAAAACAAAGATGAATAGTTATGTTAAAGTCCAAAAGTCAAGTACGTACTCAAAATATCACACTACCTAATTATTTTTAAAAGTCACGAATTAAAAAGAGTTATCCAATGAATATTATTTTCCTTAATGAACTGATTTTCTTAAACTTTTCAAACTAAGTATGTATACCGGGAAACTAAGCGCCAATGAGAATCGTCGTCGAACGTCGCACACGACCGCACGGCGGGAGATGTCGAACGAACTGCGAATTTCCATACAATCTGCCTACAGAGAACCCAAATTCGTAGATACATTAGTTACAGCCCGATGGAAGCAATTGTTAAGATAAACACCCCTGGAACTCAAATGAATTATTATGTTTTCAGGTTTTAAAATGAAATAAGATCAGTAGGTACTTTTCTGTGTAAGAGTGACGATTATAAAAAAGTGTTGCTGCTGGTAAACCCACCCCACACCATGGGATAGACGAAAAAATTAATTCATCCCCATGTAACGTGTAGGGAAAGCTATTCTAAAAACATTTTTTTTTTTTCAAATTTTTGAAGTGAAAACTTCTTTAGCCCAATGACTAAGGACTGTTACTGTAAGCTTTAGCCGCGTTGAGCACTTTTTGTATTGGTCGACCAAAACTTCGTTGGTTGGATGGGCTTAGCCAAGATGCAAAGCGGATTGGTTTAAAAAACTAGAGAACGAGCGCGAATGATAGAGATAGGTGGACTAATCTTCTAGAGCAGGCCCGGTCCCATAAAGGGCTGTAGCGCCGATGATGATGATGATGATAATATATTAATTTTGGTATCCAATGTTCGAAATACAACCGCAGAATACTAAATAGTATTTAAATGTACCTAAACTAAAAATAGCGTGCTGGTGGTCATTTTGGTAGATTATATCATTTAATATGATTAACTCGTCGGTGAAAATGATAGGTATTAAGTAATAGAGTTTCGAAGCTTGTGAACAAGGTAAACAAGGTGGGTCAGAGGTTGGTATTTAGGAAAAAAGAACTTTAAAAATACTAAAATTAAAATGCTCTATTTTAATGCCTTGCTATAACCGTGAAGGAAATGTCGTGAGGAAACCTACATAATACCCGCTTGTTCTTCATAATAATATTTTCAATTAATGTGTGTGAATTGTGACATCTGCCAAACCTCACAACACCGCATGCGTCATGTACGGTGTACCTACATTTTTCTGCAAACCAAAACGTTGATATTTTGCCAACCGGTTAAATGATGAGCCATTAATTAATGTCGATCAGTTGACGTCAACTGATACTCAATAGCGCCAATTTAAAACGCCTCCTGTTTCGGGAGCACTGGGTCGCGCCTGCGGGAAAACGTGTCGTTAACGCGTCAATCAAATTTTGCTTCCAATAAAATAATAACAGTAACACGGGTAGAATTTCTGAAAAAAAATTCTTATTGGGATCCAGCTGTAATGAAGAAAACCATTGTTTTACCATTGAAAATGGTTGCAATGGTTGCAGATGCAAATCGCCTGAGACGTATTTTTGCCCTGACGTACTTGACACAGAGATAAATTATAGTCTGGAATAACACATAGGCTACTGTTTATCCCGGAAAATTAAAGAGTTCCCGCGGGAACCAAAAAACCTCAATCTATGCAGACGAAGTCGCGGGATAATAAATACGTAACAAATGTCCGCCGAAATCTGTTCAGACTTCAGACTTTATGATGTAAAGAAATAACAAACATAAGTAATTATTATTCTTAACTTACAAACATCCAAGCTTTCATATTTATAATATTAGTAGAACTAGTATGGTATTAATATATATATAGCTGCTCGTGCTGACTGACTCATTGATCACCTCTCCTGTAAAATTTTGTATGAACATTTTTTTTTTCACTCATTGTTTCGTATAGAAGACAAAAATTCATTAAGAGGAAAAATACAGAGAGAGCTGATGATTGAGGATTTCGAAGACGGATGAAGAGCACCAGCCAGGGTATCGAAGATAGGTGGGGGGTGCTCGACCAAATGTCACTCGAAACTTCATCCGACTGACAGTGAGCTGAAAAAAAATTCAAAATGGCGGATTTAAGATGGCCGCCATACAAATTTCGACGGTGTCTATCTCGGAGAGTATAAAAGATGGAAGAGTGGTTTCTCGGCAAAAGATGATCAGGACGTGAGGGTCTACTTGATGAACAGGAAAAAAATTCAAGATGGCGGAATTTTTTTTTCCATAGAAAAGGGTATTGAAGATAGGTGGGGGGTGCTCGAACAAATGTCACTAGAAACTTCATCCAATTGACAGTGAGCTGAAAAAAATTTTCAAAATGGCGGATTTAAGATGGCCGCCATACAAATTTCATCGGTGTCTATCTCGGAGAGTATAAAAGATGGAAGAGTGGTTTCTTGGCAAAAGATGATCAAGATGTGAAGGTCTACTTGATGAACAGGAAGAAAATTCAAGATGGCGGAATTTATGTTTCCATAGAAAATGTATGGCGAATATTGAAGAGGCTACAAGTGTACGGTTCCTTTTAAAAATTTGTTTTTATGGAAGAATTCTCATTTTGACGAATGGTACGGAGAAAAAAATATGGAGAGAGATGATAATCGAAGGTTCGGATGATAAGTGAGGAGCACGGTCAGGGTATACAATAGGGTATAGGGTTCATACAATTGGCAGTGAGCTGGAAAAAAAATTCAAAATGGCGGATTGAAGATGGCGCTTATCTCAGACAGTATATAAAAGGTGGAATCGAGTGGTTTTTGGGTAGAAAATTATCAGGCCCTGATAATTTTCCACCTGAAAACCACAATCTACGAACATTGAAGAGAGAAGAAGTTAGGAAATATGCATGATTTCGAAATGGTTTTTTTACAAGATTTGTTCTTTATGGAAGAATTATTGTCGGTTCGCCATTAGGAAAGCCAAGTTCTTCAAGCCGAAGTTCGATGGCACCCAAAAGTATTGATACAAGGGGGTGAGGGGCGGGGGGTTGGTGGTCTTTGTTTTATGTTTTTTCCTTCATGAGAATATCTTTCACGTCGGACGCTTGGCGTGCTGGCGCTTCCACTGTGTTCACTAGCATAGCAGGGTGTTGTTCAGTTCAGAACACGTAGACAGTAAACCAGGATAGTAGGACAGCGAGTAAGTAGACAGCGGACCACGCGGTCTATTACGCGGTCCGCTTTAGCGGGCCGCGCAGCCACGCGCCCTACTAGTTAATATATATATAGCTGCTCGTGCTGACTGACTGACTGATTGATCACCTCTCCTGTAAAATTTTGTATGAACATTTTTTTTTTCACTCATCGTTTCGTATAGAAGACAAAAATTCATTAAGAGGAAAAATACAGAGAGAGCTGATGATTGAGGATTTCGAAGACGGATGAAGAGCACCAGCCAGGGTATCGAAGATAGGTGGGGGGTGCTCGACCAAATGTCACTCGAAACTTCATCCAATTGACAGTTAGCTGAAAAAAATTTCAAAATGGCGGATTTAAGATGGCCGCCATACAAATTTCGACGGTGTCTATCTCGGAGAGTATAAAAGATGGAAGAGTGGTTTCTTGGCAAAAGATGATCAGGACATGAGGGTCTACTTGATGAACAGGAAAAAATTCAAGATGGCGGAATTTATTTTTCCATAGAAAAGGGTATTGAAGATAGGTGGGGGGTGCTCGACCAAATGTCACTCGAAACTTCATCCAATTGACAGTGAGCTGAAAAAAAATTTCAAAATGGCGGATTTAAGATGGCCGCCACACAAATTTCGTCGGTGTCTATCTCGGAGAGTATAAAAGATGGAAGAGTGGTTTCTCGGCAAAAGATGATCAGGACCTGAAGGTCTTCTTGATGAACAGGAAAAAAGTTCAAGATGGCGGAATTTATTTTTCCATAGAAAATGTATGGCGAATATTGAAGAGGCTACAAGTGTAGAACTATGCAAGACTACGGTTCCTTTTCAAGATTTGTTTTTATGGAAGAAATCTCATTTTGACGAATGGTTCGGTCAGGGTATTAAAGATAGGTACCTCTATCTAGGGGCTGCTCAAACAAAAATGGAGGGGCGGTGGGTTGGTGGTCTTTGTTTTATGTTTTTCCTTTATGAGAATTTTCTTTTACGTCGGACGCTTGGCGTGCTGGCGCTTCCACTGTGCTCACTAGCATAGCAGTGTGTTGTTCAGATCAGAACACGTAGACAGTAAACCAGCTGCCCGATTATGTAAGAATTGTCGATCAAATCGTAAAAGTTCGGCGTCAAAGTAAAATAAACCATAACAGCATTAAATTATAGCTCAATTTCGTGTTTCGAAATTGAGCTCTAATTTAATGCTGTTATGGTTTATTTTACTTTGACGCCGAGCTTTGACGATTTGTTCGGCCATTCTTACATAATCGGGGGGCAGGATAGTAGGACAGCGAGTAAGTAGACAGTGGACCGCGCGGTCCATTACGCGGTCCGCTTCAGCGGGCCGCGCAGCCACGCGGTATACTAGTTATACTATATATAGCTCGATTACCACTCACTGACTGACTGACTGACTCACTCATTGACATAATTGTTCTCCTAGAAAGAGACAGAAAACGATATAATGATGTAGGGGAGATGTGTTCGGGTGCGGGATTCGAGTAGGGAAAAATTATGACATTTCGGAAAAACAAGATGGCGGCCGACGGGATTCTTGTAACTCTTTTGTTTTCCAACCGATTTCGTTACAACTCGCAATTATTGAAGAAATTAGTAAACGATCAATAGAAAAAGTGGAAAAAATTGGAAAAACAAGATGGCGGCCGAGCTGTAGTGCTTTAAAATTTTTGATTTTTCGACCCCGAACCGCGGCGCCACAGATCCGAAACGGCGTGGTCGAGCATGATATTTTTTTCTTTTTTCGCCTACAATTATCCTGTATTTTGACAGAACGGGAGTGGTTTTTAAAAATTCAAGATGGCGGCTGCCGCGCCGGCCGTTCTGTTTGAGGTACGAAAAAACGCAATTTTCAAATTCCAATTTCTCACAGTTGGCAACTTCGGATCGTTTCGACTTCTATAGGGCGATTGTGTGTACAGACTCGAGGTATGGAATGGGGGAAAAAAATTACCCCATTTCTCGGGAAATTTTCAAGATTTACCCCAAAAATAAAAAAATCGAAATACGGACTTTTTGCAAAATTTGAGTACGAGCAACCACGTGTCTCACTTGTGCGAATGACATTTGGGTATTTTCGTCGCCGAGGTCTGGCAACACTGGAATTTATCAAAGTAAAAGTGATTTTCGACATGGTCTTTTTTCAGGCGCGATCATTTCGGCTGGGTGCGAGCGAGATGAAAAATTTAAACGTCATCAGGAGCGGTATATCCTGTAGTTTACGGGAAAATTATGAAACTGTGTAAAATGTTTCTGTCCAACGAGGTGGCGGCCATTTTGTATTCTTTTTGTGTTTTTGAAAATTTCGAACACGTTTTTGAGGCAGTTGGCAACATTTGGGAAAGTTGACATGTATAAATCGATTGTGTAACTCAACCAGCGGTATCGAGATATCTCAACAGTGTTGCCACATTTGGGGTAGTTTTCGGGATTTTCCCAAAAATGTCCTCCTGTAAAATTTTGTATGAAAAATTTTTTTTTCACTGATGGCTTCGTATACACGTTAGAAAATGAAACTTGAACAAAAATATGGAGACAGCTGATGATTGAGGATTTCGGAGACGGGTAAAGAGCATGGCCGAGGTATTGAAGATAGGTGGGGGGTGCTCGACCAAATGTCATTCAAAACTTCATCCAAAAGACAATGAGCTGAAAAAAAATTCAAAATGGCGGATTTAAGATGGCCGCCATACAAATTTATTTGGTGTCCATCTCAGAAAGTATAAAAGATGAAAGAGTGGTTTCTCGGCCAAAGATGATCAGGGCAAGAAGATCTATTTAGCGAAAAGAAAAAAAATTCAAGATGGCGGATTTTTTTTTTCATACCAAATTATATGGCGATTAGGACTCATTGACGTAATTTATTGTTCTCCTAGAAAGAGACAGAAAACGATACAATGATGTACGGAAGATGTGTTCGGGTGCGAGATGGGAGTACGGAAAAATTATGCCATTTCGGAAAAACAAGATGGCGGCTGACGTGATTCTTGCAACTCTTTTGTTTTTTAACCGATTTCGTTAAAACTCGCAAGGATTGAAGAAATTAGTAAACGATCAATAGAGAAAGTGGAAAAAATTGGAAAAACAAGATGGCGGCCGAGCTGCAGTGTTTTCAAATTTTTGATGTTTCGACCCCGAACCGCGGAGCCACAGGTCTGAAACGGCGTAGTCGAGCATGATGTTTTTTTCTTTTTTCGCCTGCAATTATCCTGTATTTTGACAGAATGGGAGTGGTTTTTAAAAATTCAAGATGGCGGCTGTCGCGGCGGCCTTTTTGTTTGAGGTACGAAAAAACGCAATTTTAAAATTCAAATTTCTCACAGTTGGCAACGTCGGAGCGTTTCGACTTCTAGGGGGCGATTGTGTGTACAGACTTGAGGTATGGATTGGGGAAAAAAAATACCCCATTTCTCGGGAAATTTTCAAGATTTACCCCAAAAATAAAAAAAATCGAAATACGGACTTTTTGCAAAATTTGAGTACAAGCAACCACGTGTCTCACTTGTGCGAATGACATTTGGGTATTTTCGTCGCCGAGGTCTGGCAACACTGGAATTTATTAAAGTAAAAGTGATTTTCGACATGGTCTTTTTTCAGGCGCGATCATTTCGGCTGGGTGCGAGCGAGATGAAAAATTGAAACGTCATCACAAGCGGTATATCCTGTAGTTCACGGGAACATTATAAAACTATGTAAAATGTTTCTGTGAAACCAGGTGGCGGCCATTTTGTATTCTTTTTGTGTTTTTGAAAATTTCGATCACATTTTTGTGGCAATTGGCAACATTTGGGAAAGTTGACATGTATGGATCGATTGTGTAACTCGACCGGCAGTATCGAGATATCTAAACAGTGTTGCCACATTTGGGGTAGTTTTCGAGATTTTCCCCAAAAACTCCCTCCTGTAAAATTTTGCATGACAATTTTTTTTTTCACTGATGGCTTCGTATATAAATCAGAAAATATAACTTGAAGAAAAATATGGAGACAGCTGATGATTGAGGATTTCGGAGACGGGTAAAGAGCACGGCCAAGATATTGAAGATAGGTGGGGGGTTCTCAAACAAATGTCACTCGAAACCTCATCCAATTGGCGGTGAGTTGAAAAATCTCCGAAATGGCGGATTCAAGATGGCCGCCATACAAATTTTATCAGTGTCTGTCTCGAAGAGTATTAGAGATGGAATCTTTCATATTCGATATAATTTAGGTCTCTCTGGGATTACAAAACAGAAAACTGAAACCAAAGTAAAAAAAATCAGCGCCATTTTGAAATTCTTTGTTAATTGACCAATTTCGTTCAAAATCGATATTTAGGGCTCCCTGGGGTCACAAAATAGGAAACTGATACCAAAATTGTAAAAAATCAGCGCCATTTTGAAATTCTTTGTTAATTGACCGATTTCGTTCAAAAACGATATTTAGGGCTCCCTGGGGTTACAACACAGGAAACTGATACCAAAGTTTAAAAATCAGCGCTATTTTGAAATTATTTGTTAATTGACCGATTTCATTCAAAATCGATACTTAGGGCTCCCTGGGATTACAAAACAGGAAACTGGTACCAAAATTTTAAAAAAATCAGCGCCATTTTGAAATTATTTAATTTATAACCGATTTCGTTCAAAATCGATATTTAGGACTCCCTGGGATTACAGAACAGGAAACTGATACCAAAGTTGTAAAAAATCAGCGCCATTTTGAAATCTTTGTTAATGGACCGATTTCGATCAAAATCGATATTTAGGGCTCCCTGGGGTTATAAAACAAGAAACTGATACCAAAGTTGTAAAAAATCAGCGCCATTTTGAAATTGTTTGTTAATTGACCGATTTCGTTCAAAATCGATATTTTAGGATCCCTGGGATTGCAAAACAGAAAAGCGGTACCAAAATTTTAAAATATCAGCGCCATTTTGAAATTATTTATTAATTAACCGATTTCGTTCCAAATCGATATTTAGGGCTTCCTGGGATTTCAATACAGGAAGCTGTTACCAAAATTTAAATCAGCGCCATTTTGAAATTCTTTGTCAATTGGCCGATTTCGTTCAAAATCGATACTTAGGGCTCCCTGGGATTACAAAACAGGAAACTGGTACCAAAGTTTTAAAAAACCAGCGCCATTTTGAAATTCTTTGTTAATAACGGATTTCGTTCAAAATCGATATTTAGGACTCCCTGGGATTACAGAACAGGAAACTGGTACCAAAATTTTAAAAAATCAGCGCCATTTTGAAATTCTTTGTTAATGGACCGATTTCGTTCAAAATCGATATTTAGGGTTCCCTGGGATTACAAAACAGAAAACTGCTACCAAAGTTTTAAAAAATCAGCGCCATTTTGAAATGATTTAATATAACCGATTTCGTTCAAAATCGATATTTAGGACTCCCTGGGATTACAGAACAGGAAACTGATACCAAAGTTTAAAAAAAATCGGCACCATTTTGAACTTCTTTGTTAATTTTCCGATTTCGATCAAAATCGATATTTAGGGCTCCCTGGGGTTATAAAACAAGAAACTGATACCAAAGTTGTAAAAAATCAGCGCCATTTTGAAATTCTTTGTTAATTGACCGATTTCGTTCAAAATCGATATTTTAGGATCCCTGGGATTACAAAACAGAAAACCGGTACCAAAATTTTAAAATATCAGCGCCATTTTGAAATTATTTATTAACTAGCTGATGCCCGCGACTTCGTCCGCGTGGATTGAGGTTTTTCGGTTCCCGCGGGAACTCTTTAATTTTCCGGGATCAAAAGTAGCCTATGTGCTATTCCAGACTATAATCTATCTCTGTGCCAAATTTCATCCAGATCCGTTCATCCGTTGGAGCGTGATTGAGTAACAAACATACATCCATACATCCAAACTTTCGCATTTATAATATTTATTTGATATTTGATTAACCGATTTCGTTCCAAATCGATATTTAGAGCTCCCTGGGATTTCAAAACAGGAAGCTGTTACCAAAATTTAAATCAGCGCCATTTTGAAATTCTTTGTCAATTGGCCGATTTCGTTCAAAATCGATATTTAGGGCTCCCTGGGGTTATAAAACAAGAAACTGATACCAAAGTTGTAAAAAATCAGCGCCATTTTGAAATTGTTTGTTAATTGACCGATTTCGTTCAAAATCAATATTTTAGGATCCCTGGGATTACAAAACAGAAAACCGGTACCAAAATTTTAAAATATCAGTTAATTTTGAAATTATTTATTAATTAACCGATTTAGTTCCAAATCGATATTTAGGGCTCCCTGGGATTACAAAACAGGAAACTGGTACCAAAGTTTTAAAAAACCAGCGCCATTTTGAAATGCTTTGTTAATTGACCGATTTCGTTCAAAATCGATACATATGACTCCCTGGGATTACAAAATAGGAAACCGATAGGTACCAAAGTTGTACAAACTCAGCGCCATTTTAAAACTCTTTGTTAATTGAGCGATTTGGTTCAAAATCGATATTTTGGGCTCCTTGGGATTTCAATGCAGGAAACTGTTACCAAAATTTTAAAAAATCAGCGCCATTTTGGAATTATTTGTTAATTTACCGATTTTTTTCTAAATCGATATCTGAGGATCCCTAATATCACAAAACAAAAAAAATATTATAAAGTAGCTCATGCATGCGACTCCTTTCAAAGAACTTATGTTTGTGATCTTCCCTTTTTTAATTTTCCTTTTCTAATCCCATATTTTTTGCATAAAGCTGAAACACCACCACCCATCCTTCAAAATTTGAGACTAACACGGCCCGCGAGCTGCTTTAGCAGCTCGCGCACAGAGCGAAACACTAGTTAATATATATATAGCTGCTCGTGCTGACTGACTCATTGATCACCTCTCCTGTAAAATTTTGTATGAACATTTTTTTTTTCACTCATCGTTTCGTATAGAAGACAAAAATTCATTAAGAGGAAAAATACAGAGAGAGCTGATGATTGAGGATTTCGAAGACGGATGAAGAGCACCGGCCAGGGTATCGAAGATAGGTGGGGGGTGCTCGACCAAATGTCACTCAAAACTTCATCCAATTGACAGTGAGCTGAAAAAAAATTCAAAATGGCGGATTTAAGATGGCCGCCATACAAATTTCGACGGTGTCTATCTCGGAGAGTATAAAAGATGGAAGAGTGGTTTCTTGGCAAAAGATGATCAGGACATGAGGGTCTACTTGGTGAACAGGAAAAAAATTCAAGATGGCGGAATTTATTTTTCCATAGAAAATGTATGGCGGATATATCCTTTTGTTTTTTATGGAAGAATTCTCATTTTGACGAATGGTTCGGAGAAAAAAATATGGAGTGAGATGATGATCGAAGGTTCGGATGATGTGTGAGGAGCACGGTCAGGGTATTAAAGATAGGTAGGGGCTGCTCAAACAAAAAATACTAGAAACTTCATACAATTGGCAGTGAGCTGAAAAAAAAAAATCCAAAATGGCGGATTCAAGATGGCGGCTATCTCAGACAGTATTTAAAAGATGGAAGAGTGGTTTTTGGGTAGAAAATTATCAGGGCCTGAAAGTCTACTTAATGAGCAGAAATGCATGATTTTGATATGGTTTTTTTACAAGATTTGTTCTATAAGGAAGAATTATTGTCGGTTTGCCATTAGGAAAGCCAAGTTGCCGAAGTTCGATGGCACCCAAAGGTATTAATACAAGGGGGTGAGGGGGGGGGGGGGGGGGGGGGGGGATGTGGGCAGGGCGGGGGTTGGTGGTCTTTGTTTTATGTTTTTTCCTTTATGAGAATTTTCTTTTATGTCGGACGCTTGGCGTGCTGACGCTTCCACTGTGCTCACTAGCATAGCAGTGTTGTTCAGTTTTTTTTTTTTTTATCCACTACAAGTTAGCCCTTGACTGCGATCTCACCTGATGGTAAGTGATGATGCAGTCTAAGATGGTAGCGGGCTGACCTGTTGGGCGCATGGCAGTTTTATTAAACCCATACCCCTATTCGGTTTCTACACGGCATCGTACCGGAATGTTAAATCGCTTGGCGGCACGTCTTTGCCGGTAGGGTGGTAACTAGCCATGACCGCAGCCTCCCACCAGGCCAGACCAGGGAAATTCAGAAATTATAAATTTTCCAAACCCTGCCGGGGATCGAACCCGGGACCTCCGCACGTTAATTCAACAACGCTCAACACTGCGCCACGGAGGTCGTCAAACACGTAGACAGTAAACCAGGATAGTAGGACAGCGAGTGAAGACAGTGGATCACAGTGGGACACGCGGTCCACTATACGCGGTCCGCTTGCGGGCCGCGCACCCACGCGCCATACTAGTTAATATATATATAGCTGCTCGTGCTGATTCACTGATTGATCACCTCTCCTGTAAAATTTTGTATGAACATTTTTTTTTTCACTCATCGTTTCGTATAGAAGACAAAAATTCATTAAGAGGAAAAATACAGAGAGAGCTGATGATTGAGGATTTCGAAGACGGATGAAGAGCACCAGCCAGGGTATCGAAGATAGGCGGGTGGTGCTCGACCAAATGTCACTCGAAACTTCATCCGATTGACAGTGAGCTGAAAAAAAATTCAAAATGGCGGATTTAAGATGGCCGCCATACAAATTTCATCGGTGTCTATCTCGGAGAGTATAAAAGATGGAAGAGTGGTTTCTTGGCAAAAGATGATCAGGACATGAAGGTCTACTTGATGAACAGGAAAAAAATTCAAGATGGCGGAATTTATTTTTCCATAGAAAAGGGTATTGAAGATAGGGGGGGTGCTCGAACAAATGTCACTCGAAACTTCATCCAATTGACAGTGAGCTGAAAAAAAATTCAAAATGGCGGATTTAAGATGGCCGCCATACAAATTTCGTCGGTGTCTATCTCGGAGAGTATAAAAGATGGAAGAGTGGTTTCTTGGCAAAAGATGATCAGGACATGAAGGTCTACTTGATGAACAGGAAAAAAATTCAAGATGGCGGAATTCGTTTTTCCATAGAAAAGGGTATTGAAGATAGGTGGGGGGTGCTCGACCAAGTGTCACTCGAGACTTCATCCAATTGACAGTGAGCTGAAAACATTTTCAAAATGGCGGATTTAAGATGGCCGCCATACAAATTTCGTCGGTGTCTATCACGGAGAGTATAAAAGATGGAAGAGTGGTTTCTTGGCAAAAGATGATCGGGACATGAAGGTCTACTTGATGAACAGGAAAAAAATTCAAGATGGCGGAATTTATTTTTCCATAGAAAATGTATGGCGAATATTGAAGAGGCTACAAGTGTAGAACTATGCAAGACTACGGTTCCTTTTCAAGATTTGTTTTTATGGAAAAATTCTCATTTTGACGAATGGTTCGGAGAAAAAATATGGAGAGAGATGTTGATCGAAGGTTCGGATGATGGGTGAGGAGCACGGTCAGGGTATTAAAGATAGGTACCTACTACCTACTTAGGGGCTGCTCAAACAAAAAGGGAGGGGCGGGGGGTTAGTGGTCTTTGTTTTATGTTTTTCCTTTATGAGAATTTTCTTTTACGTCGGACGTTTGGCGTGCTGGCGCTTCCACTGTGCTCACTAGCATAGCAGTGTGTTGTTCAGATCAGAACACGTAGACAGTAAACCAGCTGCCCATACAAATTTCTTCGGTGTCTATCTCGGAGAGTATAAAAGATGGAAGAGTGGTTTCTTGGCAAAAGATGATCAGGACACGAGGGTCTACTTGATGAACAGGAAAAAAATTCAAGATGGCGGAATTTATTTTTCCATAGAAGAAGGTATTGAAGATAGGTGGGGGGTGCTCGAACAAATGTCACTCGAAACTTCGTCCAATTGACAGTGAGCTGAAAAAAAATTTCAAAATGGCGGATTTAAGATGGCCGCCATACAAATTTCGTCGGTGTCTATCTCGGAGAGTATAAAAGATGGAAGAGTGGTTTCTTGGCAAAAGATGATCAGAACATGAAGGTCTACTTGGTGAACAGGAAAAAAATTCAAGATGGCGGAATTTATTTTCCATAGAAAATGTACCTATGGCGAATATTGAAGAGGCTACAAGTGTAGAACTATGCAAGACTACGGTTCCTTTTCAAGATTTGTTTTTATGGAAGAAATCTCATTTTGACGAATGGTTCGGAGAAAAAAATATGGAGAGAGATGATGATCGAAGGTTCGGATGACGGGTGAGGAGCACGGTCAGGGTATTAAAGACAGGTACCTACTTAGGAGCTGCTCAAACAAAAAGGGAGGGGCGGGGTGTTGGTGGTATTTGTTTTATGTTTTTCCTTTATGAGAATTTTCTTTTACGTCGGACGCTTGGCGTGCTGGCGCTTCCACTGTGCTCACTAGCATAGCAGTGTGTTGTTCAGATCAGAACACGTAGACAGTAAACCAGCTGCCCGATTATGTAAGAATTGTCGATGAAATCGTAAAAGTTCGGCGTCAAAGTAAAATAAACCATAACAGCATTGAATTAGAGCTCAATTTCGTGTTTCGAAATTGAGCTCTAATTTAATGCTGTTGTGGTTTATTTTACTTTGACGCCGAACTTTTACGATTTGATCGGCCATTCTTACATAATCGGGAGGCAGGATAGTAGGACAGCGAGTAAGTAGACAGTGGTCCACGCGGTCCACTACGCGGTCCGCTGCAGCGGGCCGCGCAACCACGCGCCATACTAGTTAATATATATATAGCTGCTCGTGCTGACTGACTGACTGATTGATCACCTCTCCTGTAAAATTTTGTATGAAAAGTTTTTTTTTCACTCATCGTTTCGTATAGAAGACAAAAATTCATTCGGAGGAAAAATACGGAGAGAGCTGATGATTGAGGATTTCGAAGACGGATGAAGAGCACCAGCCAGGGTATCGAAGATAGGTGGGGGGTGCTCGACCAAATGTCACTATAAACTTCATCCAATTGACAGTGAGCTGAAAAAAAATTTCAAAATGGCGGATTTAAGATGGCCGCCATACAAATTTCGTCGGCGTCTATCTCGGAGAGTATAAAAGATGGAAGAGTGGTTTCTTGGCAAAAGATGATCAGGACAAGAGGGTCTACTTGATGAACAGGAAAAAAATTCAAGATGGCGGAATTTATTTTTCCATAGAAAAGGGTATTGAAGATAGGTGGGGGGTGCTTTCCATAGAAAATGTATGGCGAATATTGAAGAGGCTACAAGTGTAGAACTATGCAAGACTACGGTTCCTTTTCAAGATTTGTTTTTATGGAAGAAATCTCATTTTGACGAATGTTCGGAGAAAAAAATATGGAGAGAGATGATGATCGAAGGTTCGGATGATGGGTGAGGAGCACGGTCAGGGTATTAAAGACAGGTACCTACTTAGGGGCTGCTCAAACAAAAAGGGAGGGGCGGGGGGTTGGTGGTCTTTGTTTTATGTTTTTCCTTTATGAGAATTTTCTTTTACGTCGGACGCTTGGCGTGCTGGCGCTTCCACTGAGCTCACTAGCATAGCAGTGTGTTGTTCAGATCAGAACACGTAGACAGTAAACCAGCTGCCCGATTATGTAAGAATTGTCAATGAAATCGTAAAAGTTCGGCGTCAAAGTAAAATAAACCATAACAGCATTGAATTAGAGCTCAATTTCGTGTTTCGAAATTGAGCTCTAATTTAATGCTGTTGTGGTTTATTTTACTTTGACGCCGAACTTTGACGATTTGATCGGCCATTCTTACATAATCGGGGGGCAGGATAGTAGGACAGCGAGTAAGTAGACAGTGGACCACGCGGTCCACTACGCGGTCCGCTGCAGCGGGCCGCGCAATCACGCGCCATACTAGTTAATATATATATAGCTGCTCGTGCTGATTCACTGATTGATCACCTCTCCTGTAAAATTTTGTATGAACATTTTTTTTTTCACTCATCGTTTCGTATAGAACACAAAAATTCATTAAGAGGAAAAATACAGAGAGAGCTGATGATTGAGGATTTCGAAGACGGATGAAGAGCACCAGCCAGGGTATCGAAGATAGGTGGGAGGTGCTCGACCAAATGTCACTCGAAACTTCATCCGATTGACAGTTAGCTGAAAAAAAATTCAAAATGGCGGATTTAAGATGGCCGCCATACAAATTTCGACGGTGTCTATCTCGGAGAGTATAAAAGATGCAAGAGTGGTTTCTTGGCAAAAGATGATCAGGACATGAGGGTCTACTTGATGAACAGGACAAAAATTCAAGATGGCGGAATTTATTTTTCCATAGAAAAGGGTATTGAAGATAGGTGGGGGGTGCTCGACTAAATGTCACTCGAAACTTCATCCGATTGACAGTTAGCTGAAAAAAAATTCAAAATGGCGGATTTAAGATGGCCGCCATACAAATTTCGACGGTGTCTATCTCGGAGAGTATAAAAGATGCAAGAGTGGTTTCTTGGCAAAAGATGATCAGGACATGAGGGTCTACTTGATGAACAGGAAAAAAATTCAAGATGGCGGAATTTATTTTTCCATAGAAAAGGGTATTGAAGATAGGTGGGGGGTGCTCGACCAAATGTCACTCGAAACTTCATCCAATAATTGAAAGTGAGCTGAAAAAATTTTCAAAATGGCGGAGTTAAGATGGCCGCCATACAAATTTCGTCGGTGTCTATCACGGAGAGTATAAAAGATGGAAGAGTGGTTTCTTGGCAAAAGATGATCGGGACATGAAGGTCTACTTGATGAACAGGAAAACAATTCAAGATGGCGGAATTTATTTTTCCATGTTTAATGTATGGCGAATATTGAAGAGGCTACAAGTGAAGAACTATGCAAGACTACGGTTCCTTTTCAAGATTTGTTTTTATGGAAGAAATTTCATTTTGATGAATGGTTCAGAGAAAAAAATATGGAGAGTGATGATGATCGAAGGTTCGGATGATGGGTGAGGAGCACGGTCAGGGTATTAAAGATAAGTACCTACTTAGGGGCTGCTCAAACAAAAAGGGAGGGGCGGGGGGTTGGTGGTCTTTGTTTTATGTTTTTCCTTTATGAGAATTTTCTTTTATGTCGGACGCTTGGCGTGCTTGCGCTTCCACTGTGCTCACTAGCATAGCAGTGTGTTGTTCAGATCAGATCACGTAGACAGTAAACCAGCTGCCCGATTATGTAAGAATTGTCGATCAAATCGTAAAAGTTCGGCGTCAAAGTAAAATAAACCATAACAGCATTGAATTAGAGCTCAATTTCGTGTTTCGAAATTGAGCTCTAATTCAATGCTGTTATGGTTTATTTTACTTTGACGCCGAACTTTGACGATTTGATCGGCCATTCTTACATAATCGGGGGGCAGGATAGTAGGACAGCGAGTAAGTAGACAGTGGACCACGCGCTCCACTACGCGGTCCGCTTTAGCGGGCCGCGCAGCCACGCGCCATACTAGTTAATATATATATAGCTGCTCGTGCTGACTGACTCATTGATCACCTCTCCTGTAAAATTTTGTATGAACATTTTTTTTTTCACTCATCGTATCGTATAGAAGACAAAAAATCATTAAAAGGAAAAATACAGAGAGAGCTGATGATTGAGGATTTCGAAGACGGATGAAGAGCACCAGCCAGGGTATCGAAGATAGGTGGGGGGTGCTCGACCAAATGTCACTCGAAACTTCATCCGATTGACAGTGAGCTGAAAAAAAAATCAAAATGGCGGATTTAAGATGGCCGCCATACAAATTTCGACGGTGTCTATCTCGGAGAGTATAAAAGATGGAAGAGTGGTTTCTTGGCAAAAGATGATCAGGACATGAGGATCTACTTGATGAACAGGAAAAAAATTCAAGATGGTGGAATTTATTTTTCCATAGAAAATGTATGGCGAATATTAAAGAGGCTACAAGTGTAGAACTATGCAAGACTTTGATGCGGTTCCTTTTCAAAAATTGTTTTTAAAGAAGAAATTGTATGGGGAGCAATGATGATCGAGGGTTTGAAAGATGGGTGAGGAGCACGGCCAGGGTATTAAAGATAGGTGGGGGCTCCTCAAACAAAAAATACTCGAAACTTCATTCAATTGGCAGTGAGCTGAAAAAAAATCCAATATGGCGGATTCAAGATGGCGGCTATCTCAGTCAGTATTTCAAAGATGGAAGAGTGGTTTTTGGGTAGAAAATTATCAGGGCCTGAAAGTCTACTTTATGAGCAGTAAAAATTAGATGGCAGGATCTACGAACATTGAAGAGAGTAGAAGAAGTTAGGAAATATGCATGATTTTGATATGGTTTTTTTACAAGATTTGTTCTTTTTGGAAGAATTATTGTCTGTTTGCCATTAGGAAAGCCAAGTTGCCGAAGTCAGTCCAGAAAACGTAGACAGTAAACCAGCCCCCGATTATGTAAGAATTGTCGATCAAATCGTAAAAGTTCGGCGTCAAAATAAAGTAAGCCATAACAGCATTGAATTAGGTGGGGGGTGCTCGATCAAATGTCACTCGAAACTTCATCAAATTGACAGTGAGCTGAAAAAAAAAATCAAAATGGCGGATTTAAGATGGCCGCCATACAACGTCGGTGTCTATCACGGAGAGTATAAAAGATGGAAGAGTTGTTTCTCGGCAAAAGATGATCGGGACATGAAGGTCTACTTGATGAACAGGAAAAAAAATCAAGATGGCGGAATTCATTTTTCCATAGAAAATGTATGGCGAATATTGAAGAGGCTACAAGTGTAGAACTATGCAAGACTACGGTTCCTTTTCAAGATTTGTTTTTATGGAAGAATTCTCATTTTGACGAATGGTTCAGAGAAAAAAATATGGAGAGAGATGATGATCGAAGTTTCCAATGATGGGTGAGGAGCACGGTCAGGGTATTAAAGATAGGTACTTAGCGGCTGCTCAAACAAAAAGGGAGGGGCGGGGGGTTGGTGGTCTTTGTTTTATGTTTTTCCTTTATGAGAATTTTCTTTTACGTCGGACGCTTGGCGTGCTGGCGCTTCCACTGTGCTCACTAGCATAGCAGTGTGTTGTTCAGATCAGAACACGTAGACAGTAAACCAGCTGCCCGATTATGTAAGAATTGTCGATCAAATCGTAAAAGTTCGGCGTCAAAGTAAAATAAACCATAACAGCATTGAATTAGAGCTCAATTTCGTGTTTCGAAATTGAGCTCTAATTTAATGCTGTTATGGTTTATTTTACTTTGACGCCGAACTTTGACGATTTGATCGGCCATTCTTACATAATCGGGGGGCAGGATAGTAGGACAGCGAGTAAGTAGACAGTGGACCACGCGCCCCTATACGCGGTCCGCTTTAGCGGGCCGCGCAGCCACGCGCCATACTAGTTTATATATATATAGCTGCTTGTGCTGATTCACTCATTGATCACCTCTCCTGTAAAATTTTGTATGAAAATATTTTTTTCCACTCATCGTTTCGTATAGAAGACAAAAATTCATTCAGAGGCAAAATACGGAGAGAGCTGATGATTGAGGATTTCGATGACGGATGAAGAGCACCAGCCAGGGTATCGAAGATAGGTGGGGGGTGCTCGACCAAATGTCACTCAAAACTTCATCCAATTGACAGTTAACTGAAAAAAATTTCAAAATGGCGGATTTAAGATGGCCGCCATACAAATTTCGACGGTGTCTATCTCGGAGAGTATAAAAGATGGAAGAGTGATTTCTTGGCAAAAGATGATCAGGACATGAGGGTCTACTTGATGAACAGGAAAAAAATTCAAGATGGCGGAATTTATTTTTCCATAGAAAAGGGTATTAAAGATAGGTGGGGGGTGCTCGACCAAATGTCACTCGAAACTTCATCCAATTGACAGTGAGCAGAAAAAATTTTCAAAATGGCGGATTTAAGATGGCCGCCATACAAATTTCGCCGGTGTCTATCACGGAGAGTATAAAAGATGGAAGAGTGGTTTCTTGGCAAAAGATGATCGGGACATGAAGGTCTACTTGATGAACAGGAAAACAATTCAAGATGGCGGAATTTATTTTTCCATACTTAATGTATGGCGAATTTTGAAGAGGCTACAAGTTTAGTGTAGAACTATGCAAGACTACGGTTTCTTTTCAAGATTTGTTTTTATGGAAGAATTCTCATTTTGACGAGTGGTTCGGAGAAAAAATATGGAGAGAGATGTTGATCGAAGGTTCAGATGATGGGTGAGGAGCACGGTCAGGGTATTAAAAGATAGGTACCTACTTAGGGGCTGCTCAAACAAAAAGGGAGGGGCGGGGGGTTGGTGGTCTTTGTTTTATGTTTTTCCTTTATGAGAATTTTCTTTTACGTCGGACGCTTGGCGTGCTGGCGCTTCCACTGTGCTCACTAGCATAGCAGTGTGTTGTTCAGATCAGAACACGTAGACAGTAAACCAGCTGCCCGATTATGTAAGAATTGTCGACCAAATCGTAAAAGTTCGGCGTCAAAGTAAAATAAACCATAACAGCTTTGAATTAGAGCTCAATTTCGTGTTTCGAAATTGAGCTCTAATTTAATGCTGTTATGGTTTATTTTACTTTGACGCCGAACTTTGACGATTTGATCGGCCATTCTTACATAATCGGGGGGCAGGATAGTAGGACAGCGAGTAAGTAGACAGTGGACCACGCGCTCCACTACGCGGTCCGCTTTAGCGGGCCGCGCAGCCACGCGCCATACTAGTAGTATATGTAACTATATGCTAACAAGATAGCAGCCCATGTTTCCCAAAATTCTCAACTGTTTAAACTTTTGACCCTTCCTACAGTTACTATCTACTTTTAACCTTCAGCTTTATTGATGTGCGTATTCGAGCTTTAACTTTCAGCAAACAAAAATAGAGACAGAAAATTCATTATACCTAATAGGAATTTAAATATAGTGGACGAAGGACAAACATTGTTTCAGGCACCTGCAAACAGTAGTATTTATATCAAAGGTTTGATTATCATCTTTTACAGTTGATCTATTAGAGCAGATATATTAGAGCAACGCTTGGTTACATCGGCGCCTGGAAAATACTAAACCCTTCCGGCACTGTTTGTCTGGTTGGAGGCTTCGGCCGTGGCTATACTTACCACCCTGCCGGCAAACGACTTAGCGTTCCGGTACGGTGCCCTGTAGAAACACAATAAAGATAGGTGCTTGATACAACTGCCAAACCCCTACCAGGTTACCTGTACATCATCACTTAACCGCGCTGGCGCGCCAGGTGAGATCATACTCATAGTCAAGGGTTTAGGTATGTACCTACCTATTGAATAGAAAAAAAATAAAAGGAGATTTCTACATTTTCCATGGAAGATATAACGATCCCCAGCAATGTTGAATACATACCTACTACGTCCAGATGTGTAACATCTTAATAAAAAATATAAAAATACCCCTAGGCTTTGTAAATTTTCGAGAGCTGAAACATTTTTTAAGCTTTGCATTCGTGGTAAAAAAGTTTACAACAATTATTAAGTAGTATAAAATTACACAAAACGAGACGTACCTAGTAAGCTAAGGCTGAGGACTGAGCAAAGAAAAGTTGAAAACAGTTTGAGATATCTCTAAAAAAACTAAAGGCGCAACCACACAGTGTTGGTCTGCTGACGTAACGAACGTTATTTTTTAGTCGTACAGTTTAGGTCTGTAAATAAAAATACGTGCACAGCCACTGCACTGGCCAGGGGTCTGCCGCCGAACCCTCAGACCTCAAGTCAAATCCCCAATATTATCAATGAGGATCCATTTTGTAGTAAAAGACGCCTTTGAATCGTTTCTGTAAAGGTTATAAAAAGTTTCGCGCTCGTTTCGCTCGCGCTTACATTTCCGTAAATAATTTCATAATGAATGAATGAAATATTCTTTATTGTACACCAAAGACAACAAATAATCAGAAACAATAAAACAAAAAAATACAAATCGGTACAATTGGCGGCCTTATCGCTTTCAATACATCTTTCATACTATTTTTATTTCATTTTCGAAAGTAGGAAGAGTTTAATGCTAAAAAAACTTAAATAAGAAATTTCGCCAAAACTGCAAAAATATGCTATTTTTATCCGCGCGTTCTCAATAATTCAGCGCGTATTTTTTTGAAATTTTATAATCGATGTGTAACCGGGGGACTAAGGCTCTTTGGAGTCCTCCAAGTCCCCCGTTGCACATCGCGCTCAATCTTTAAACGTTGCTTACAAATGTTCCACAACAGTTTGTTGAGCCTCAACAATTAATTAGGCTTATAAAGTAAATCGATTAATCAGACCATAGTAGATATATGTACCTACTGCGTGATTGATGGACATCTGCCGTTGTATTATTATGTAAATGGATTTCCAACATAAACAGAACCCAAACATAATACGTACGCCCCATCGTAGGGCTACCTACGAGCAGGAAGCTTATGGGAACATAGTGGCTGGCCTCCTATTCGATGGGTCCGGGGTTCCAATCTTAGATTTGGGAAGTAAGTACATATCCCGTTACATATGTAAAAGGATCCTTTGTGAATAACCACTTTAACCGACTTCCAAAAAGGAGGAGTTTCTCAATTCGGCGCCTCCGGCGGCATGGTCTCCGTTTTTTTTTAAACTTTCAAGTAGAAGTAAAACAATTTTCAAAAATAAAATAAAAACCGACTTCAAAAATTTTTAAAAAAAAAATAAAAACCGACTTCAAAAACCACAAACACTAAAAAGTAAAAAATAATTTAATTTATTATGTATACAAGAGTTAATTTAGTTCTATAATAACAGTCTTTGGAGTCGGTGCCAACTGCCAATGTGGAGTCACGTCAACAATAATGAAGAGTAGGTAGACGGTTCATGCGGCTAATTGGTACCGACTCCAAAAAATGTTATTATAGAACTAAATTAACTCTTGTATACATAATAAATTAAATTATTTTTTACTTTTTAGTGTTTGTGGTTTTTGAAGTCGGTTTTTATTTTTTTTTTGAAAATTTTTGAAGTCGGTTTTTATTTTATTTTTGAAAATTTTTTATTTCACAATTTTTAGTGGCCCCACTGTTTTAAAATACAGGATGTAACCAGAACGAGATATGCACTATGCATGGTTAAAACATACTGTTTACAAGACTATCACACTGATCGCGAGCAATTTACTCCAAATCGGTCCACCCAGACAAAAGTTCTGAGGTAACAAACATTAAAAAAAAAAAAAAAAAAAAAAAAAAAAAAAAAAAAAAAAAAAAAAAAAAAAAAAAAAAACAGTCGAATTGAGAACCTCCTCCTTTTTTTGAAGTCGGTTAAAAATGCTTAAAATGTGGATGACCTCACTAGTCAGTATTTCATAGTTCAAACTATAAAAATTCTAAGTTTATCATGGTTCATAAAAACTCCTGTAGTCGACGTTTGTCAAAGAGTTGCTATAATTGATAAAATATGTCCAATCCCAAAAAACAATAAAATTATATTTATAGCCAGCTTCCAAGTACTGCGATCAAATTTACGCCTTTTATTTTTACGCCTTCGAATATGTGGATTAAAAACAAATTAAAAATGTTAAATCATTTTTACACTAAACCTCCGTGGGTGAAGCGTAACTCAACTTTTGGACCTTTTCGGATTTCCCCTTTATTTACACACTGAAACCCATCATCCTACGAAATTTAAAATTTCTACGTACGAAGTGCTTCATTCATAATGTTAAGGAGGGATTAGGTCCCGTTTTATGTAATTTTGAAACTTCTTTATCTTCTTTTCTTCTTTATTCTTTTCTTTCTTTCGGTATGAAGCGACGGATCGGGCGCGGTGCGCACCCGCCCGCTACTTCAGCCCCCGATTCCTCAGAGCTGGCGCGCGGACTATACCTACTATTAGAGATTAAATCATACTAATATTATAAATGCGAAAGTGTGTTTGTTTGTTGGTTTGTTGGTTTGTTGCTTTATTGGTTTGTTGGGTTGTTTGTTTGTCCTTCAATCACGCTGCAACGGAGGATCGGATCGACGTGATTTTTTGCATGGGTATAGTTGCGGACCTGGAGAGTGACAGCTACTTTTTATCCCGAAAATTGAAGAGTTTCCGTGGGAATTTAAAAAACTTATTCCACGCGGACGAAGTCGCGGGCATCAGCTAGTATATTATATAAATATCACTTGTGATAACGGTGAACGAAAACATCGTGACTCGTGAGGAAACTTGCATGCGCGATAGTTATTAAAAAGATACCTATATAATTTGAATAACCTATTTTATAGTGTTGACTGTTGGTATTTCATGTTATTGATAGGTAATCACAATTTATTAGACATGGGTATGAGTATAAAAAATATACATATAAATACGGATATTTTGATTTCAGCCTTAGTTAATGGTAAAGTCCCTCAGGTTTTCCTCGAGGAAAATAAATTTTTCATCATACCTATTCGAAAAACTAATATTGGCTTCAGAGGATAGCGGGAGCAAAATGTAATTTTTAGGCCCATAGGACTTTTCATTTCTCTCTTCTGATTGGTCCGCGTTCGTGCTTGAGTGGCTGTTCACTGTTGTCTTCGATAAGTCACGTGACCAATTTGTTGATCGGATATATGTACCTACGTCTTTACATTTTTTGAATTTCGAACGGAATTATGGCTGCTAGTCCAAAGAGGAAATAATAATTTATTTGTGTTTTATTTAAACTTTAAATATACGTCTAAATAATGTCTATACTTACATAGAAGGTTGGTAGGAGTATCTTCTGGTTGGTCCGCGTTCGTGCTTCTGATTGGTGCTTAAACGTATTTATGTAAGGTCCATACATAGTAGGTTGATACTCCTAGCTTTTTCTCATACGTAATGATGAAAAATAGTGTGTTTCACTCGGGGCCAAATTTTTTGTTCTCGGGCGGCGTATATTGAATTCCACTATAGAATCCTTCACTTCGCTCTGAATTCAAAATAGCGCCCTCGGGGAACAAAAATTTTCTTTGGCCCCATATAACACAAATAACTATTAAATTGAAAGTTACTTAGCATAGTTAAATTTAAACCTCTCTCAACTTAGCAGCTAAGTTTAAGTAAGTAGGTAATTACTTCGCAGTCAGGATACCTACATAAACGGTTATACCTATTGGTTCACTTTAGGTTAAACCTTTATATAATATTAAGTATTTCGTTCCGTTCCGTTACCTTTACCTTTAAATAGTACCGTTCCGTTACCTTTAAATAATATTATTTCGCTCCGTTGCGGCGTGATTGAAGGACAAACCAAAAAACCAATAAACCAACAAACCAACAAACAAACACACTTTCGCATTTATAATATTAGTCATCATCATCATCATCATCATTTCAGCCTGCGGACGTCCACTGGTGAACATATTAGGCCTTTCCCAGAGAACGCCACCACACCCGGTCCTCAGCCTTCCTCATCCAGCCACTTCCCGCCACCCTCTTAATGTCGTCGGTCCATCGTGCTGGAGGGCGCCCCACACTACGCTTACTTGTACGCGGTCTCCACTCCAAGACTTTCCGGCTCCTTCGACAGGCATGGCCTGCCCACTGCCACTTCAGCTTGCTAATGGTTTGGGCTATGTCAGTGACCCTGGTTCAGGGTTCTCTTACGGATTTCTTCATTTCGGATCTTGTCCTTAAGAGAAACTCCTAACATAGCCCTCTCCATAGCTCTCTGAGCGACTTTAAATTTGTGGATCAAGCCTTTTGTTAGTGTCCACGTTTCAGCGCTATAAGTGAGGACGGGAAGGACACACTGATTATAGACTTTCGTCTTCAGGCACTGAGGTATTGACGATGAGAAGACCTGACTTAATTTTCCAAATGCCGCCCAGCCCAGCCGTATTCTTCTGTTGGCCTCTTTGTCGAAATTGTTTCTACCCAGTTGAATGATCTGGCCAAGGTAGTTGTATTCAGAAACAATTTCGATACCAACATTTTCGACGTTGATGGGTATCGGGACAACATGTTGATTGAACATAACCTTGGTTTTGTCCATGTTTATCCCGAGACCGACTCGTCTAGAAGAGCGACTTAGGCTACTCAGCATCTGCTCCAGATCTTCTGGAGTCTCCGCCAAGATGACCACGTCGTCGGCGAACCGTAGGTGTGAGATGTACTCGCCATTTATATTAAGACATCGTCCTTTCCAGTCCAGCGTTTTGAAGAGGCCCTCTAATGCGCTATTGAACAGTTTTGGGGATATTATACATCCCCCTACCTAACCCCCCTTCTCAAGATGATAGGTTTCGTTTGCTGAGACTGTACTTGGACGGTCATTGACGCAGTATCGTAAATACATCGCAGCACCTCGATATACCGCCAATCGACAATAATTGGCATCTCTTCAGTGACTCCAGAACAGCCCAAGTTTCGATAGAGTAATATTAGTATGAACTATGAAATACGCTAGGGACCAGAAAGGACAAAACGTCTTCGCGAGCGTCTGCATCGGCAGGGAACGACGCTTTATATTGTCGAGCTAGTGCGTGCGGATCCCTATAAAATCGAGGAACTAGACAAATATTTTTTCCGTACTTTGTTCACTCTAAATTACCTAAATGGTTGTTCCGTTTCTTATATTATGTAGGTAGAATATAATTAGCTTGTCGAACAATAATATTATTGACAGACAGACAGACAGACACACTTTCGCATTTATAATATTAGTATGGGTAGGTATTGTTATATTTTCACATTTATAGTAATTTAGTATAGAGGCACGGGAATGAAACAAGATGATTAGATCGTATATATCGGACTTTAATACTTAAAACATATTACTCAAAATGTCAAAGTCCATACATGCTTTTTGATGTTATGGCATGGTATGAACTAATTCAACAGGTCGAAATTTTATCCATCTGACAAACGATTATGAATTCCTTTCACACTAGGCCACACTACCCCAATAAAATCACATTAGATATAATTAAAAGATTACACAATCACGAAGGTTACAAAGTTATCGGACGTTCAACGCAAAGAGGAAAACCAGACACGGAGCAGGGAATGAACCTGTACGCTTACTCCCAGTTTTAACATTGCAGATACGATTGATCGACGTGAGCGTTCGATCACATTTGCGTCAAACTAAAATGAACCTTAATAGCATTAATTTAGAGCCACAAATTCAGTGCAACCGATTTAAATTTCGAAACGTATCGTTTGGAGCGCTGCCTGTGAATGCATACACGAAATTGAGCTCTAAATCAATGCCCTTAAGGTTCATTTTAGTTTGACGCAAATGCGATCGAATGCTCACGTCGATCAATCGTATTTGCAATGTTAAAACTGGGAGTAAGCGTACTGACCGAAATAGTCGGAATTCGATTTACGAGTAGTATCGATCACCGATCATGCTGTGACCTGTGGCAAATATCGATAAAGCGCGATTTGATCACACGTAAAGTCAGTACTCCATATCCACACTTCCATACTAATATTATAAATGCGAAAGTGTGTCTTTCTGTTTGTCTGCTACGCTTTCACGGCCCAACTACTCAACCGATTTTGATGAAATTTGGTACAGAGACAGGTTACATCCCGGGGAAGGACATGGTCTACTTTCTATCTCGGAAAATTGAAGAGTTCCCGCGGGATTAAAAAGAACAGTGCCACAATAATGCTTTGTTATCATTTCAGTTGACTTATGAAAACTGGAAGTTATGACTGAAAGCAGAGAAATCCGTCAAGCATGTATATTATCCACTGCTACTATGACAAGCCTAAGGAGATTCCGGACCGGCTTAAGGAGATCTCTCAGGTAAAAAAGGCCTATTGGAAAGCGCGCCACCACATACTGTCCTACTTCACTTTCCATCCACCTACTTCCCGTCAACTCTTTGAGGTCGTCTCACACGAAGAATAAAAATTCCTCTTGGTCTAGTAGGACTGATTAGTAGGACCAAGAGAAAAGGCCCGTATGGTAAACGCGGGCTTTTTCTCCGGTGTCCAGTATGCGATCTCCACTCCAGAACGCGTCTGACCCAACGGCCATCGGTTCTGCGACAGACGTGGCCTCTTTTTATATTATAGGAGATAACTGCACTTTTGGTAACTATCGCCAGAAAGGCTGATTCAGTGTTAGGTGGATTTAGGGCTCTCCACTGATCACAAAAGTGATAGTCTGCCCGCATGTGGATGGGCCTTTCGCTAGATATGGCTGCTCAAAGACGGTTTATAGTTACCAAAAATGAACGATAACTAAAAAAGCTGATTCTTGTACAGTATTAAAGTATGCGCAGTACCTATGTAAACAGTATAAAAACTGACGCATGTGGATGGGCCTTTTACTAGATATCACCTCTCAAAGACGTTATAAGCTATACTTACTATGCGTTCCTGTAAAAAAATATTAGCAATTATTATGTCGTCGTTGATTGCTATTAAAAATTTATAACATTAACATAACCATTTTATCCACTACTACTACAAGTTAGCCCTTGACTGCAATCTCACCTGATGGTAAGTGATGATGCAGTCTAAGATGGTAGCGGGCTAACCTGTTAGGGCCATGGCAGTTATATTAAACCCATACCCCTATTCGATCGGTTTCCACATTGCATCGTACTGGAACGCTAAATCCCTTGGCGGCACGTCATTGCCGATAGGGTGGTAACTAGCCACGGCCGAAGCCTCCCACCAGGCCAGACCGGGGAAAATTGATAAATTATATATTTCCAAATTGACCCTGCCGGGGATTGAACCCGGGACCTCCGCACGTTAAGACTATACAGCGCTCAACACTATGCCACGGAGGTAGTAAATTTAAGTAGGAACTGACTAAGATAACACAGGTGAAGTTTGTTTTCTCAGTAGGTACAGGGGAATCCTCGTAGAGGTTCTTATTTTCCTTTATCAACATACAAGTTATTCATTTTATCTTAACCAATCCATACCAATATTATAAAATATGCTGTCTGTCTGTCTGCTACTCTTTCTTAACCCATCTGTTAAACCGATTTTGATGAAAGGTATAGATTTGAAAGGTATGGAGTAGATACGAGTATGTTGCCTTCTCGGACTATAGGCTTTCCATTCCGGATAATCAGTGAGTTCCCGCGGGACAAAAAAAAAATATAATTCCACGCGGACGAAGTCGCGTGTGTCACCTGGTAATGAACAAATTATAAGGTTTGAACTGTGAATAATATAATTTATAACCACAAAGATCCTAATGTAATTTTGTAAATCTTTAAAGATCCTAAATAAGTAAAGTATCTTAGAGTGATTCTTGAATGTATGGTTACAGATTTTGGTCTCAGCGGTAATATTCATGCTTAGTGTTCGAAATCTTTTTCTATAAGTAATCTCTTGAAATGAGCTTTCTCATTTTCTGCCTGGCCTTTTTTGTCTAATCGAGCCTTAATAGGTTGAAAGGTCTACGAATATAGCAGGTTCCTGTATGATATTATAACAGCTTACATATACGAATATAGCAGGTAGGTACCTGTATGATATTATAACAGCTTACATAATACTTCTAGGGATCTAATCCCCAGAAAATCCTATTACTGAGGTCTGAAGAAAAGCACAATTATTATAGGAAAACGTAAGAATAGGTTTAATTTCTCACCGACTTTTCTTTAGAAAATGCTTGTGTACTTACCTAAAAACTTTTGGTGGCTTAATAATATCTAAAGCCAGCAAAAGTTTTAAATTAGGTGCATTAATTTTGCATATTCATTTAAATTAAAAGCTATGAGTGAATAAATCTATAGGCTGCCAATATGGATGTTTTCATTATGTTTTCTATATTTTTTTTAATATCATCTAACTATTGATGATTAGGTACTCCAGAATGTAAAAAAAACTAAATGATGACTGCGAATTTGTCCACGTAGATTAAGGTTCCAAAAATCACGGATGTACCTACTCTTTGCTTTTCTCCAGGTACTAGCATGTAAATAATCACATTGTTCCCCTGCTCTGTTGCGGAATGTTTGAAGGACTAAAAAACCTACTGAGTATTTAAAACGATGACACTTTTTATTAGTATAATATTATAGATTATTTATCATTATTATTATCACTGTTCGTTAGTAAAAGAAATACTTATAACAAAATCTACGGGTAAATATGCCCAAAAGTATTGGCTTAAAACTACTTTTAATTTGTTAATACTATATAAATGTTAAAATACTTTTAATTTGGCTGAAAGTTTCAGCGAAAATGTCATCGCACTTGTAAACAATGTAAAGTAGAGTCACGATTATAAAAGCGCGGGAAAACCATCTACGGTGTCAGTGCGCGTACGCATCTTCGTAGCGCTTGATCACGCGGGAAACGGGACTCACGCTAAATATTATTCAATATTGGAATACTTACATATTTACCTGACTGCTGAACGCACAGGGTTATTTGAATTTAGAATTTAATTTCAACTAAAAATATAATTAGAATAAATTATTAGAATTTTTTTAGTGACGCTAAGTGGTGATATTAAAAATGGTGAATAAAATGTATAAAGTTACGTCTGAAAAAGCGGAAAAGCACGGAAGTAAACACAATCAAGTTTTGATGTCAATAGTCAGTAAGTATCTTATAAAATTACCCACTAGCTGATGCCCGATACTCCATAATATTCCGGGATAAAAGCTAGCTTATGTCAGTCTCCAGGTCCTCAACTACTTAGGTATACCTACCCGTGCAATCAAGGAACTACTTAGAAGCTTAACTTGCAAACAAATGTATATGTGGTACACCGTGTAGCTTTCACGTGTAGCTTGTGATATTCACCGCTAAAACACCACAAAAATCATCCAAATTACCTACTCTCAACATACGTTTTACTCCGATAATGAAAGAGATGTTGACTCGACAATGCACGATTGTAAAGTTGTTCTATAAGTATTATAGCTTTACGTTCGAAAACTTTAAGTTCACATAAAGGACTAAGTATATTATTAATAATAATTATAGATATTTAAAAAGATTTAATCATTATACTTCCTTACAATTATCATAAGTACCTATTATGTAAAGTTGGTTCGGATTACAATTTCTATCTTACAAACGTTAATATTGTTTTCAACGTGTCGAATGCTAATGCATTATAATGTTATTTTTATTTTTTGTCGTGAAATTATATGAAATGATTTATTAATTTCACGTAGGACAACTTGTGCCACGATAAGTCGCATGAATCTACACCGTCATAATTAAACCCATTCTTCAATGTTACCATGACGCTAGTCAACCTCTTTTTCATACCATTTACCCATCTCAAAATATATCCGACCCAAATCTCCCTTTAGTGGTCTTGTTCCTGTCCTTTCCTAACCATTGAGTCTATTTTGTATTGTGTGTCAAGACGGCCTTTTCATGTTTCGATACGACCTATATAATCATTCTGTCTCATATGCCCTACAGAATTATTTACCGTTTTTTTCTTAATTTTCTGATAATTCCCATATTAAAAAAATACAATAGAACTTTAAACTAGCTAACCAAACTATATAGGTATAAATCATGCCCACGTGGAATGGTGCCAAGAATGCTGGCTGCATTTCCGCACCGGACAGCTCGGCTGATCCTTAGCGCAAAAAACGAACCAGCCCTGTCACCAGATAAGGCATTTATTCTTAGCTTAATATACTTAGTTAAAAACTTAATTAATCTTCTTTATACATACATATTGACAATATTTTACAAAAAATACACGCCGTTCAAATGATCTTTAATGAGCATGGTGCCCAAAATACTGGCCTCGTTGAATGGCAAGGCTAAGTCGTTGGGCTAAATATTTAAAACTTAATTAATTAAAAATAAAATGTATTTTTTTATTTATTTCACTACAAATTCCCAAATTAACCCTGCTGGAAATCGATCCCAGGATCTCCAACTACTGTACCAGCGAGGTCATCAAACATTTTACGAAGCATGGATATTAATTTTCACTCATTCATCATTAAAAAAAATATATATAAAAAAAATCAAAAAAAAAAGTCATAAAATATTTTATTTATTACTTAGCCTAATATACTACTTTTACTACTACCTCTTACCGTCTTGGTAAATATTCCATTCGCCAATAATAATTGCCTAATCCAAAAGTTAAGTACCAATATATACGAATTGAGTCGCGCTTTTTCCAATTCTCACGTGGCCGGATTTGATACTGATGCCAAATAATTCCGATACCTATCTCCACGTGCAAAATATAAAGATTAATAAATAATTTCGGCCGAAATTAAAAGTAGATGGGATAGCTGATACTTAAATTTCTGGAAGGCTTACACTTAGATGAAATATTCGGGCATAATTAAGTTTATAATAGGAAGGTATGAAACTATAATAATTGTACGTGGGGAGGCTGACTTGTTTGATTAATTACTGTCTGTCTCTACATGAGATACGCACGCGTCCACAGTTAACTTAACTTTTACAAATTAATTATATTATCAACTCTTACTTCTTCTACTTAAGTTCTATTTTACTATTATGAATAACTCCCTACTAGTAATTACTTAACAAATCTTATTAAAATGCTAACTGCTAGCTATTAAACTTATCTGGCCCGGCTACGATCTATAGATCATGCCAAATTATTATATTCTTAGATGTTATTTTAAGATAAATTGTCAAAAAAGCTTGTTCATTTTTGAAATTCAGTAAAATTTTTTTTTTTGCTTTGATTAATAGGCATGTTTACTGTTAAACTGGAGGTTAAGATTTTATTTCAATTTTATTAGTATTCTTTCATGTGTTTTAAAGATTGACTATTAAAAATATAGTAAATAGCTTTTGGTTTCATTTATGTCCAACGGTAGGTCATTATACACTCCAGGCAATATTCATTTCTTTCCACTAGTTCATTACACTCCATCAATTTTTAACCGACTTCAAAAAAAGGAGGAGGTTCTCGTTGTTCTCTATGTTTTTTTTTTATTTTTTTTTTGTATGTTTGTTACGCGATTTCTCCGCCAATTATGAACCGATTTTGATAATTCTTTTTTTGTTTGGTAGGTCATACTTCAGAGGTGGTCCCATTTTAATTTGGTGAAGATCTGATGAATATCTCCGGAGATGGAGAACGGAACTCCTCAATGGATAAGAGTAAATTGCTCGCGATCAGTGTGATAGTTTTGTAAACAGTACGTTTTAACCATGCATAGCATATCTTTTTTTTTTTTAGGGTTCCGTACCAAAATGGTAAAAATGGAACCCTTATGGTGCGACTTTCTCCGTCCGTCTGTCACAGTCGATTATTTCAGTAACTATTAAAGCTATTGACATGAAATTTGGAATAGTTGTATATAATAGTGGCCCAATATCATGGAAATCAAAGAAATTGAAAATTATTTTTAGTTTAATTAAAAAAGTGGGGAAAATCAGGGGTTTGAAATTTCAAAGTAGGATATAACTATGCCAAGTGGGGTATCATACGAAAGGACTTTGTACTTGATTTGTACACTCTAAAACAGAGTTTTATTTATTTTAATGCATACCTAGTAGTTTTGGATTTATGGGGCAAATTGTCAAAAAAAATACCGTTTCCCCTTGGAACTCTACCGTATTACGCGTTCAGCACTCACAGCGCAAAAAAAAATTACAAGTAAAATAGTATTTTAATTATAGTAAAAACAGTGGGGCCACTAAAAATTGTGAAATAAAAAAATTTCAAAAAAAAAAAAATCCGACTTCAAAAACCACAAACACTAAAAAGTAAAAAATAATTTAATTTGTTATGTATACAAGAGTTAATGTAGTTCTATAATAACATTTTTTGGAGTCGGTGCCAATGTGGAGTCACGTCAACAATAATGAAGAGTAGGTAGACGGTTCATGCGGTTAATTGGTACCGACTCCAAAAAATGTTATTATAGAACTACAACTCTTGTATACATAACAAATTAAATTATTTTTTACTTTTTAGTGTTTGTGGTTTTTGAAGTCGGTTTTTATTTTTTTTTTGAAATTTTTTTTTGGATAACTGCTAGAGTTACGAAGAGGCCTTCCACGTATGTACTTAATCTTTTTTCATAGAGTTGTTTTTTTGTGTACTTATATAGTAAGTAGAAAATAATTATGAAAACGAAAAAAAAAAATTTTTTTGAAAAACTTCGCTTTTAAAACGAAAATCGATAATGACCCATATATAGGTATGAAAAAAATACAGGCAAAAAAATTAGTTCCAGTTGTGGCCACCAGGCCAGATAAGTTTGTCGGAATAAACTACAGCCCCCCTAGCATGGGCCGAGACAATTTTCTCCCCGAGGAAAGATAAAATTTTTATTACTAAATAAATAAATAAAAACGCTAAATAACGGTGGATAAATAGTCCCCCGAGTCCCCGTGAAATGTCAAAAGGGGATAAACTTCTCCTCTCCCCTGTTGCCTTGCTCCTGAGAAGTGGATAAGTTAATTTTATCTCTTGTCAGTGGATACAATCGGGGGATAAAATTTTTATCTCCGGCCCATGCTAGCCCTGCTGAACGAAGGTTTCTGAGTCTATGGGTGGATTCGTCGGTAAAAATATAAAAGCGAGAGCCGAAAAAAGTTTGGTTCAACATAATTACCTACCCCTTCGAGTGATCCTAGGTAACAAGACAGTTTTTGCAGAAAAACCTAGACCGTAGGTAGACGTTTCGAAATAAAGATCGTCAAAGCAAATAACACGGAACTCTACGTTATGCGTATTCTGACACGCACTTTACCGGCTATTTAATTTTGTTTCAGTATGCATGCCAATCCTAGCATACGGCACGGCCATGGGCTGGATATCACCCAACAAATCTTTACTAATGGGAGACTCCACGCCTTCTCCTCAGAAGCTCTCAGAAGAGGACGTCTCATGGATGGCATCCATCATGTTTATATTTGCACCCATAGCTGTGTTCTTATATGGAGTCGCAGCTGACAAGTTTGGCAGGAAAAATGCGTTACTGTGCGCTACTTTGCCTATATCGGTGAGTACTGAAAATTTACGTGATCGGCACAAATTTAATAGTAGGTACTTGAGTGAGTTCCTTTGCTTACTCTTCATAGAATATAATCAAAGAACCTGTTTGCCAATCTGGTGGTCGCATTATAATTTTAATACTAACTGATGTTCTGAACTTCGTCCGCGTGGAGTAAGTTTTTTTTAAATTCCCACGGGAACTCCTCAATTTTCCGAAATAAAAAGTTGCCTATGTCACTCTCTCCAGGTACTATACCCGTGCAAAAATCACGTCGATCCGTTGCTCTGTGCCGGCGTGATTGAAGGACAAACCAACAAACAAACACACTTTCGCATTTATAATATTAGTATGATGATCATCCAGTTTTTTTCTATCTAATAAGTATACTTGGTAGAGTCGACCGGTCCTAGGATGGTAAACCGTAAAATAATATCTAAATAGGTACGGTCCATGTAGAGCTTGTAGACTTTCATGTCGCACGTTACATACCTATACCACTTAATTATGTACTTAGATAATATGTAATAGTAATTAATCATTTGACAGTATAAAACGTATTACTCGAACTGCCGAGCGATCGCGTAACTTCTGCATCAATCATTGTTACAGTATCAATTATTGTTGTAATTGGCTGAATTTATGGCATTCTTGCTGCGTCAATGGATTATGTCCAATAGTGGAAGAGTGTTAACCAATCAGAGGTGATTGCGATGTATCAATGATTGATGCAGAAGTTACGCGATCGCTCGGCTGTTTATCAATACGTTTATGACGTGCAGGCATCTATGAACAGTCGAATTATACGCTTGACAAACGATTACGATTACGATTTCCTTACACAATCGGGAGGCTGATGTTTAAAGTTCACAAGAGTTCAGTACATACATACAAGGCCACATTTCACAATATCGCGCGAGTGGGATGGCTAAAGGCATCCGTTGTTGCAGCTGGGTTGGGTAGTAAAGCTTGTATGCACGCATCCAATAGCGCTGATCGCGGCACGTGCTCTCATCGGCTTCGGCTCCGGAGGCGGCTTCGTGGTGTGCCCGCTCTATGTCAAGGAGATCAGTGAGGACAGCATCCGAGGCATGACTGGCACCTTTGTGATCTTCTCTCAGGTTAGTTTCAAAGCTTCGCCATCATTCACGACCACAGATAAGAGAACACGACCACAGATAAGAGAATCAAGCAGATAAGAGAATCAACCTTGATTCTCTGATCTGTGTTCACGACCCTAGCGAAATGATAGGTAAGCGCTTGTGGGAGGTCCCCGACCTGAGACCATAGAGGTATAATATTATAGAGCATACTGACTTTGCTCAGACTTTAATTACAGTTAGAACGAGATGGACTGATGTGATTAACATAAATCTGTCACGTTTTACCATGTCTTAAGTCTGAGTAAAGTCAAAGTTCGCTCTATAAGTAGATCTCACACTGACTACTTGGGGTGAATTGGATTCTACTTGACTTGTCCGTCTGTCCGGCCGTCTGTTAGAGCCATCGACCACACAACCAATAGACGCCTAATTACTATGGTTTCGTAATGCAAACAATTCAGTCAAATGACTCAAGTAAGCGGGCGCGGGGTACTAAACGCTGATTGGTATACTCAACGTCAAAAAAATCATAAATCAAATGGGATGGGGTCCTAACTCCTAATAATTATTTATCGATAATTAATTATCGATATACTCTAATTAATATTTAAATAACTCGGTAGGTTTTGTTACAAGGGCGTGGAATTATATAAGACCTATTAAGTCTGATGTGTTGTCTGAAAGTGTTCGCCCTATATGAGGAGTCTATTAGTTGTATGGTCGATGGTTAGAGCCTTATAATTTAACTGAATTACTCACAAGTAATATGTAAATCGATGGCCTAAAACCGAAAATTACGTACCTACCTAAAAAGTTATAAAAATCCTTAAGTATATTGGAGAGGGGCGCTCGTAGTAGCGAATGGGGAGTAAATTAAGGAAGAAGCTTATTTTGCTTTATTCCGCCAATTAGTTAAGTATATTACGACAGACGGATTATAGCGAATTAAGCTTCTTGTTCCTTGATTACTATGGACTTCCGCAAAGTAACGCCTGCTTTTATCAAATACTAGCAGTTGCCCGCGACTTCGTCCGCGTGAATTAAGTTTTTTGAATTCCCATGGGATCTCCCTAATTTTTCGAGTTATTGTATAGCTTAGGACACTCACAAATTATGTTTTCAAAATCGTTTCAGTAGATCCAGAGATTACCCCCTACAACCTCACAAACTCACAAACTTTACCTCTTTATAATACTTATTAGTACCTATAGATTTGAAATCGGGGGGTAAATTATTGTTTTTAACTTTAACTACGCTTGTGAGGGGGTATCCTCGAATAGTGTTCAACTTGAGTATAATTTTTTTTTTAATTTTTACAACAAAATTTTACGACTTGGGGGCTACCAAAGAAGCTTTTCGTAAGTAGACCAATTTTGTACCGGATGCTATCTCAAAAGCGACTTTTCATCTAAAGCTTACGAGTAACTTACGTATAATTTCACATTACATCGGCAATTTTGAATTACTTATTGTGCCTCTGCTTTGAACAGAATAAAATAAATGTAAATCAAATATAAGAACATGGTAAACTATCACAAGACGGTTAAAAATAGGTTCTATGATTGTACGTCTATTGGTAGGTAAGTAGGTCTGAACTCATAGGACGCGAGGTAATTGTTCGGGGCGAACCACTGGTAGGACGCAGGACTATAACAGGCAATATGGTAACCTAACAACCTACCTGCTAAGGCGCCTGTACTTATGTCTGTACGGTACGGTACGGCATTGTGGTCGTACCGGTCACTGTATAGCACGAACGAAATACTTACACTTATAATGATTTATTATGATTTATGATGACTAGTGATGACTAGTATCAAAATTACAATACCTACCTGCTTAGTGTATTGCAAGTAGGTATCTATATTCCACATTCAAAATTCCACAATCTATCATACACAAGTTTAAAATAGTATATTGTGATACAAGGGTGGAAAGTAGGTTATTGCAAACGAGCTGTCATTAATAAGCCCGAGCCGAAGGTGAGGGTTTTTAATGTCACGAGTTTGCAATAACCTTCACACCCGTGTATCACACGACGTTTTTCAATACAGTTGTGGGAAATAGTAATAAACAAATCAAAGAATTACAAGTTTATTTCAACATACATACGTACATAGTAAATAATTCTGAAAATTGAGAGTAAAGCTTGAGCAATTACTAAAATTCAGTGAAATTTGCTGCTGTGCACGGGTGCAATTCATGAAAATAAGCTAACAAAACATTTTCTGAGAACGACTTAGTTTTTTTATGTTTTTTCCATGAAATAAAATTATTGTAAGCCGTCATATATCTTTCTCGAGATTTTGGGGGCAAAATTCCATCTTGCGCAGTTTTCGCCTCAGATAAAATATCTGGTGGAGTTAATTCCATTTCATCATTAGTACTAGAACTCATATTAACAAAAATATAATCAATTTATCACAAAATAAAAAATTTCAGCAAATGGCGCGTATTTACACCTGGACATATTTTTTTTTTCAACGAAACTAGGCTACGGGTTCGTACCTACGCGTATACAGCCTATTCGATTTTTCAAATTTTGAAAATAATTAAATTAAAACTGGTAATTAAATATAATCAACAACCATTTAAAAGAATTTTGGAAATTCAATGCTAAAACGTACGGATTCATTCATTTTTCCTCGTAAAAAGCCTATCCGATTATATTCTATGTATGAAAACTCCTTGCTACTAAACTTTTTTAATTGACTTGGAAAATTTAAAACTAAACTGCAAAAGTAAGTGTCGAGCTTGTAAAAGTAAGTCACGACCGTGTAAAAGTAAGATGCCTATGCGAAAGATTCAATTTTCGAATCATAACTACAGCCTCTGAAAGTGCGCCATGTTTGACAACTGTATTGAAAAATCCATTACAAGTAGGTATGCTTTTGAAAAAAGCTTATTATACTGTTGAAGATTACGTAAATGACAAAAGAGCATTTGACTCGCTCCAGCAATGCTAAGGACAGCGGTTACTTATGTGCAGTATAGGTAGGTACATTAATGAAATTGTAAATGATTTTTTTCAAAAGAGCAACCGCCGGGTTTCTTGCTGGTTCTTCTCGGTAGGAATGGCATTCCGAACCAGTGGTAGATTCATTCGACCATTCGAAAGCACTTGTAAAAGTTTATTTGAATAAGGAATTTTGAATTTTTTTTTTTATCCTGGTAGAGTTAGCTCCGAACCGTCTTCGGTCCTCTGTCGAATATCTACCTATTCGAAAGTTCTATCTACTTGATTGAATAACTTTTCTAAGGTCTTAACCACTAGGCCATCGCCGCTTATTCTAAAAAATTAAATATTATTGCAGACCGCTGGCAACCTAGTGGTTTTCGTATTGGGAGATCTGCTGCCATTTCAAACTGTACTGTGGATCCTACTTGCCATCCCGCTGGTACACTTCTGCATACTACTGAGGCTGCCCGAAACGCCGTCCTATCTCATCAAGTGTGGAAAGAACGAGGTGAGAAGAACTAAGTAATATAGTTGATTGCTATCAAATAAATATTATAAATGCGAAAGTTTGGATGGATGTATGGATGTATGGATGTACTAGCTGATGCCCGCGACTTCGTCCGCGTGGATTGAGGTTTTTCGGTTCCCGCGGGAACTCCTTAATTTTCCGGGATAAAAAGTAGCCTATGTGCTATTCCAGACTATAATCTATATCTGTGCCAAATTTCATCCAGATCCGTTCATCCGTTGGAGCGTGGTTGAGTAACAAACATACATCCATACATCCATCCATCCAAACTTTCGCATTTATAATATTTATATGGATGGATGTATGGATGTTTGTTACTCAATCACGCTCCAACGGCTGAACGGAACTGGATGAGATAGATTATAGTCTGGAATAGCACATAGGCTACTTTTTATCCCGGAAAATTAAAGAGTTCCCGCGGGAACCGAAAAAACCTCAATCCACGCGGACGAAGTCGCGGGCATCAGCTAGTTAAAAATAATGATGAAGACGTAAGAATAGGCCAGCAAATAGCGTCAGTTTTTATATACTGTTTACATAGGTACTGCTCATACTTTAATACTGTACCTACAAGAATCAGTCTTTCTAGTTATATGGTTCATTTTTGGTAACCATAAACCGTCTTTGAGCGACCATATCTGGTGAAAGGACCATCCGCATGCGGGCAGACTTTCACTATCGTCATCAGTAGAGAGCCCTACACCCACCTAATACTGAATCAGCCTTTCTGGCGATAGTTACCAAAAGTGCAGCTATCTCCTTTAATATAAGTATAATGGAAGTTGGCGGTGTTTCCCTCCCGTGCCTCGGAGAGCACGTTAAGCCGTCGTTCCCGGTTATTATCACTGACGTGATAATAGTTGTTATGGCCTGCCAACCCGCATTGGAGCAGCGTTGTGGATCTAAGCTCTAATTCCATCTCTCCTATGAGAGTGGAGGCCTGTGCCCAGCAGGGACGTTAATGGGCTTTAGTGAAAGGTCTACAGGGTTAGGTAGGTAGGTATACCTATAAGCCAGCAGCTACCGATAAACTGACATATCGATATCAATTGCCTGTAATCTGTAGGTACCTAACTAAGTACCTACCAATTTCATCTCAAAGCCCGGTAGGTACGGGAAATAAAGGTCCAGACTCCGGTACGTAAATATAGATAGAGACCTAACTACATTTTTTATAGCAAAAACGATTTGGCCACCACCTGCAGTTTTAAGAAAATTCTAGACTTTCAAATTCTATAGATACTTAATTTAATCATTACAGGAGACAGCCAAAGTGCTAGGCTGGTTGCGATCACTGCCGCACACTGATAAGGCTATCAGTGATGAGGTGGACCGGCTGATCATCGAACAAACTACCTGCGAGCCAAAGTTCTCACCAAGGTTGCTTTGTAAGTATCTAGATACCGCGGTGGATACAACAAAGAAATAGTTTTATTGAATAGGAAAGCCATACGAAACAGTTTCACAATAAAATTACCTACCATACCGCGAAATTATTGGTAGGTACTTAGCTATGTGAACTTAATATACTTATAGTTATATCTACTTGGAAATTGGATTGTTCCTGGAATCTGGATTAACGTATTTTTTTTCTTGTACCTGCTAGGAACAAGCTTTTGACTGCAACTGTAAACCTTTAGCTTTAGGTTTAGCGTGCTAGATACGAGTACCATCCATAACTCATACTTTCAAAAATTGCTTTTCAAAAATTGTTTACTTAGGCGTATTATGGAGGCGTTAGCAAAAATTTCCACTGTTTTGTGCCTCGGTAAAGATATTATACTTTTTCCTGAGTCAATGAACCTACCGACACTGTCCTAAAAGCCCCTTAAAAATGTACATACCTATAGAATGGAATACAGAAATATGTATTATATTTTTTATTTATACAAAGATTTATACATACCTAAGTTCCAAACCGTTTTGGTAAACGGTCTGCTGAAATGAATTTACCACTGCTTCAAATAAAATCTGTACTTAATAAAAGAAAAGCCATTTTTATCTACTTACAGAACATTTTCTAAGTAAGAATCTGCCAACCGACGTTCTACTTACTTTGCTTTTAAGAGCAAGATGGCCTACTTTCCACCTCAAATATCAACATCCAGTAAGCCGTGCGCCCCATTTTTTCAGCAGTCGAAATACGCGGATGCAAACGGAAAATTGTTTTCAAAACACATTTTATTGTTTCAATTGGCGCGGTGACCTCCCGTCCTGTCCTTGATATCTGAGCCCGGCCATCATTTTCAATTCACCACTTAATTGGGTTGCTTCTATTTATTTGGTGTCAGATGCCGTTCTTAGGGTCAATTGGTAGAATGCGTCAATGCTGGGGAAACAAACTGATTTTATATAAGCAAAATAGAATACAATGTAGCTACAAGTGCTTGAGGTTAGCCCTCACTTAACTTGTAAGTAGTAGGTATTATTAATTATCGTCGTCGACCGATAGATTTCCATTGCTGGACATGGGTCTCATGAAGCGACTCCGACACGTCGCGTCGCCGCAGTTTTGCGCCGCCTGAGTCCACCGGACCTGCGACTCGTTTGATGACACTCATGTCTTCTGTCCACCTAGTGTAGGAAGGTATAATAGTCGTATAAATACGATTAGTTACCTACCTTTTAGAACAATGTCTTTATTTTTGGTACGTACTGGAAAACAATGTCTCTTTTGCGCGACGCCCCCGTTGGACTCGCAACATTTTTACTGGTAAAGACGTAAGTAGCCGCCTGTGCTAACGCCAAGCGATGAAGCGTTCGGTATGGTTTAATTAAATAATCTGCCAATACGCTTTGCAATATGGCCTACTCTGTTTTAGACTTTATCGTAACTTAGGAAGGTACATAAAATGGTATGATACAATGGTAATTTCTTTTAATTTCAACAGTTGGAGACAAAACTGCACTGAAAGCCTTCTGGGTGGCTCTTATAGTGAATCTAACCCGAGAGTTCTGCGGGTGTATCGCAGTTCTCGTCTACGCCAGCCACATCTTCGCGGAAGCTGGAAAGGATCCACACACCAGCATTGCACTTACGCCGAACAAACAGTCAATTTTACTTGCTGCTGTCCAGATCTTGGGGTCATTTTTGGCATGCCAACTTGTGGATCGGACGGGAAGAAAGGTGAGTTAGTTATTCAGACAATTACCGATACAGATCTTACTTGCTAATAAGTATTATACCTGATGTTTGGATGTTTGCTAGGTGCATCTTCACGCCACGACTGAACCGATTTAGCTGAATTTTGGAATGGAGATAGTTTATACACTGAATTAATACACCATATTATCCGGGAAAATTAAAGAGTTCCCGCGGGAATCAAAAAACTTCTGCAACAAGCCTTAACCCAAGCAGACGAAGTAGTTAGCGGGCATAATTTCATTAAATCAATCATGGGAACGGTCGACGATGTCTGAACATAGCTCACATAGTTATATAAGTAACCAAGTTATTTTACCACGAACCTATAGAAATTTTGAATCAATGCTAGTTACTCATAAGAGATTTAAATCTTGCAACAATTACCTACGTACAATACTCACCCGTTGCCCTAGGTGAGCGACAAATGCGGCAACGCGTCGCGATGCGATGCGACGCGACAATATCAAACTGTAGCACCCTTTAGACGAGTTTGTCATTTTCTAAGGCGTCCTATCGCGTCGCGTCGCTTCTGTCGCTCACCTTTTACGAGCATAACATGAATTTGGCAATGATCGATAATGGTTTTAACCATAGAGTATTATACTAATATTATAAACTAGCTGATGCCCGCGACTTCGTCCGCGTGGATATACCAAGTTTCATCGAAATTACTTGAGAAATGACGGACTTTTATACAAACTTTCAACCTCTATTTCACCCCTTTGGGGGTGGAATTTAGAAAAATTGTAAAACACGTATGTTTTCATTTCTAACCCGCTGCTCATATACCAAGTTTCATGGATATAACTTGAGAAATGAAGGACTTTCATACAAACTTTCAACCCCTATTTCACCCCTTCGGGGGTAAATTTTACGAAAACTGTGAAACACGTATTTCTTCATTTTTAACCGGTAGGTTGTATACCAAGTTTCATCGATATAACTTGAGAAATGAAGGACTTTCATACAAACTTTCAACCCCTATTTCACCCCTTTGAGGGTGAAATTTTGAAAAACTGTGAAACACATATGTTTTCATTTTTAACCCGCAGCTCATATACCAAGTTTCATGGCTATAACTTGAGAAATTAAGGACTTTCATACAAACTTTCAACCCCTATTTCACCCCTTCGGGGGTAGAATTTCGGGATAAAATGTATCCTATGTCCTACCTCGTAGTATAGGCTCAAATCGTGCCAAGTTTCGTTTGAATTCATTCAGTAGTTTCGGCTTGATGCGCGGCCAAGATACAGACAGACAGACAGACAGACAGACAGACAGACAGACAGACAGACAGACAGACAGACAAAAATGAAAAAAATTACAGATTTGGCTTCAGTATTGAATAATGAGTTTCCTCCAAAAAAAATTTTCAAAATATCTTCAATGTACAGAATTGGACCTGTTACAGTTTTATTATAAGTATAGATGCGAAAGTGTGTTTGTTTGATGGTTTGTTGGTTTGTCCTTCAATCACGCCTCAACAAAGCAACGGATCGACGTGATTTTTTGCATGGGTATAGTTGAGGACCTGGAGAGTGACATACTTAGGCTACTTTTTATCCCGGTAAATTAAGGAGTTCCCGTGGGAATAAATAAAACTTATTCTACGCGGACGAAGTCGCGGGCATCAGCTAGTATAGGTATATATAGTTTTAACTTTGTTGTGTAGTGGTTAGAACTCTAGTCTGAAAAGCGAAAAGATCACTGAAAATATGACTGCGAGCGTTATATCGTACCTACTCAATCATTTTCACGTAACAAGGACCCAGGTACAAAGTAGATCTTACCTACTCATTTATGATATTTTGTCTTTTCCCCAGCCCCTCCTAGCCGTTACGAGTGCGGTGGCCGGCTTCAGCATGTGCCTTCTGGGAACTTGGTTCTACTTGCAGAGCATTGGTGTGTTCATGCCGGGCTGGGTGCCCATTATGGCACTTTGTGTTTGCATCTTCGCTGATGCGTCGGGATTGCAGCCACTGCCGTTTGTTATTATGACCGAAATGTTTAACTTTCAGGTAGGTCCGATCGTCTCTATAGGTCATCTATAGGTATAATTTTTCTAAACCATCGAAGATGTTCTTTTGTACAATGCATGGTGTGCACAGACAGTAGTGTTGTGTTACAAAATAGTTCTAATGGATCGTGAAAATGTAACAGACTGACATACTTTACGTCCCAAGTTCGACGACCTCCGTGGCGCAGTGTGCAGCGCTTTTAACGTGCGGAGGTCCCGGGTTTGATCCCCGGCAGGGTCAATTTGGGAATTTATAATTTCTGAATTTTCCCTGGTCTGGCCTGGTGGGAGGCTTCGGCCGTGGCTAGTTACCACCCTACCGGCAAAGACGTGCTGCCAAGCGATTTAGCGTTCCGGTACGATGCCGTGTAGAAACCGAATAGGGGTATGGGTTTCATATAACTGCCATGTCCCTAACAGGTTAGCCCGCTACCATCTTACACTGCATCATCACTTACCATCAGGTGAGATCGCAGTCAAGGGCTAACTTGTAGTGGATTAAAAAAAAAAAGTTCGATTTCCCAGAATGTCTACTCCGTCCGCTATAATAGGTCCAATTACCCGAACATTGTCAGATTTCAAAGGTCTCTTGAATGTTAAGGTGTTCTTAAAGTTTAAAATGTTATGTAAGCTATACATAATATTAACACCGATATAGGTAGGTATAGGAAAAAAATAAGCTTCTCAACCCTAACATGGATTTTTGCCTACAGCTACGAGGTACAGTGGCGACACTCATCGTGGCAATTTCTCTCGGTACCGACTTTGCGCTGGTAAAACTCTTTGCTCCACTAAACACCTGGATCGGTTACCATTCCACCTTCTGGATATTCAGCTTTATATGCTTAGCAAATGTTTTCTACCTCATATTCTGCGTCCCTGAGACGAAAATGCGGAATCTCGAAGACATTTATGCCGAATTGGAAGGAAAGAAACGGCGGAAAAAAGAGGAAGCCGTAGTTGAAACTAATCATGTGTAAAGTTCCTATGAAGTTCCCATTAATGTTTAAGATTTTATTTAAAAACTGCAGGCCTAGTTTATATACTCTCTGTAGCAGTAAAAAGACCACAAGTACCTACTATAACTTAACCTAATGATAAACTTAAATGTAAAATAAGAAAAAATTGTTAGGTACCTTATTAGAAATCTCAGCACATTTTGAGAAATATTCATTTTAGTAAACGTTTGGGAAGGAACTGGCCCCTAAGATACGGGTCCTCCTAGTTTAGGGGCCAGGAAGTCATTGTATTTTTTGTACTTTAGTTAAATTCATTAATAATGATTTCTATTTCTATTTCTACTCATATCTATCACTGTATGATAAATACTTAAATATAATAGCATACTTCCATGCTAGCAGTGTACACAAAAAGCCAAAAATTATTACATTAAAATGTTATTGTAAACTACGGCCGTTCAGAGAATGCGTTCCTGACACGTCGCGATTGAACTGACGACGTAACTTTGTAATGGCGTTGCAGTTACGATAAAAATATTATTGCTGGTTGTTTACCGTTTTAACAATTGATGAGCATTAAAACAACATTATTATATCAATAATCAATTAATGTTATAATTTTGTGCCAAACTGAGTGTCAAATAACTTGGTAAACAATATTTTTCTAAATCTAAACTGCGCCAATACAAGGTTATGTCAGCGCTTTATATTGAAACTGATAGGTGTCAGGAACGCATTCTCTGAACGGCCGAATTATAATAAGTCTTGTAAGTATAAGACGAATAGTTACTAGTTAGAGCAGATCTTATTAGATTTTATGTGTAAATAGTAATTTTAAAACAACTTTCAGATAACTTTCAATGTGATATTTGTGATAAATTATTATTAATAAACTTAAGATTAATAAGACTTTTTTACTTTCATTTAGCAAAGTGTGTTGACTCTTTCGAAGTAGTCTCACAAACTTATCTGACCCGGTGACATCGTCGCTAGTATATGAAAAAGAAACATGTACGCGCCGATTTGAGAACCTCCTCCTTTTTTGGAAGTCGGTTAAAAATAAAATAAAAACAAAACTAAACAGGCATAAAAAGTTCCAATTTTGGCCACCGGGCCAGATAAGTTTGTGGTACTGAAAAGTTCAAAATTCAATAGGAAATTCAAAATACGGTAGGATAGACAAAAAAACTTCAACTTGAGAAGATTTTACTTATTTTAATAAATAACCAACCTAGTTTACAAAAGCATTTTTTTCCATTTTCAAACTTTTTTTTGAAAATATCTTCATAAACTAACACATTGTTAACAATATCATTTATTACCAGTTCTGGAGACAGTGAATTTCTCTTTCGAACACAAAAAAAGCTGTTGATTTTTAAATAAGGACTAGTCAAAACAACATAGGTCTTTCATTTCTATAAAAATAATATTCTAATATGTATCGTCATACTATATTTTGGAAGTTTTTTAAAATACCTTAATTTAATTACCTCAACAACATTCGAAGGATTTGAAACATTAACCCTGGAATTCATAAACGTTGGGTAACCAGTCTCTGGCAAAATGCCGTTCACGATTCGCGTAGGACTTGAATGTAGAATCAACCTTTGTTGCAATTCATAAACGTTCGCCAGACAATCTCCTAGCTGAATGGAGAAGAAATGGAGATGTACAGAATATTGTCTATTGATTGACATGTTATCTGTGGAAATTCTATATGGATGTCACTTTGACGCACTGAGTCACTCAAGTGAACGTCAATGTTTGTTTACAAACAAACATTGACGCGGTTTTCAATTTCCAATGGTTTCCAATTTTAGGGAATAATAGAAAGCAAAGACCGAAGCGAATTCGAAATTTACGTGGTAAAACGCTGACGAATAATACCACTTTGATAGCGGTGATGCACAACTTCATGATTTGTATATCCTGCATAAAGTCAGAGACGGCGAAGGCTGACGGTACATCCTGGGCACGTATAAGAATCGCTCTGGAGCACCTTTGCAAAAATATCGCGAAGATATGTTTGTTCGCAGATAACAAAAGTGCAGCTTACTCTCCATAAACTGAAGTCCAGTAGAACTACTTCAGCTCTTACGAGTACGTTCTAAACTGTTCCGGCATGGTGCAAAGATGTGTTCATCAGTGCAGACTTTTGGCCTGAGGGCATAGTATACCGTCGTTACAGGGAAGCGAGAACAAGAATTCCTTCTGCTTCATAAGACTATAATATACTTATTTTTAGAATTGTATTTATAGTATTTTATGAATTATATTGTATTGTGTTATAATTATGATTAAATATTGTTGCCTGATTTAAATAAATAATTCAATGTTAAGATCAAAGTTATCATGTTCTTGCTTAGTCACTGAAGTAATAGGATACCAAATTTCGAATCTATCAAACCTGTATTGGTAGTTGCTCTCATACTTTCTTCAACATATTATGATAATCTGCAAATAGCTGAAGAGATTTTCTTGAATCATTGCTAAGAACACTTTCGATCAAGTCCTCTAAACCAAAAAAATAAATCAAAATCGGTTCATCCGTTTGGGAGCTATGCTGCCGCAGACAAATACACAGATGCACAAACACACACAACCTCTTTTAGCGTCGGTAAGTAGTCAAGACTGAAAGACCATGAAGGTACTTATAGAGCTAGTTTTATGGCATTTATACATGGCTTTATATAAAAATTCTATTTTTATTTATGAATGAATAAGTACAGAAAACTACAAAATGTTATAATCCATTTAATATTATTTTAACAACTAATACCAGGCTGAAGAAGGACATCATTCATATTTTTGACTGCTATTATGATTCTTGTATTGCTAGCCACTTCCTTTTCGCCTCAAGAAATGCACATATCATATGAGGTCATCCAACCAAATGAATTAATCCACGACCTTTATTCTAACTTCTTCACACAAGATCTTGGCTCAAACTGAGGATAGTAGAACAACGTATGTTCTGGAATTGCCTTTAGGTACTGTGTAGTACATACATTAACTGTAGTTCCTTTATTTTGCGCTCGATATTATGTATTATTCGTCAACATCCTATGTCCTATGAGATAAGTACAGAGTCATTATAAAAATTTCCTTCTTTCTTGTTTACCTAGTTCTGTATACCATCAATTAGCCTTTGCGTCTACTAGCCTTGCATCTTTATGTAGGCTGGCCGATTGTGGTATCTTTCAAGAGTCCGTCCTCATGCGGCACTTCTTTCTTCTGGCAATAATTCATAGCCATCGTTTCAATCCCTCCCCGGCCCACTATTAAATACTGAGCACGTGCCTCTTCTTAGAACGAGAAGGGTAACTTCCGGAAATACCCGTCTGTATCAGGACAGCATAAATCGTCGTAGTTTTATATGCACTGGCTGTAATTAGCGATTTCATCATCAATGTAAAGCCATCATTCGCTTTACACTACACTTTGGATAATTGGTGGATTTATTGGTTTTACCACAAGTACAAACTTAGAAGAACATGTTGTATTTGACTCAAATCACATTTTTTCTTCGAATTTTTATTAAAAATCAAGATTTATTACGCACAAATAGCCCACAAAATACAAAAATAAAGCTATGTCAAACTCATGTCATAGCAAAAGCCTCGTTTGATTGTGTCTGATTCGCGGAAATCGGCGAATCAGTATTCAGCCGCTGTTAGCGACCGCATGGAGAGTCTCTTTCGACTATGAAATGCAAAAGAGAGTCTCTTTCGTCTATGAAATGCAAAAAGCTTGAATTCGATACATAGCGCTTGAAACGTCTCGGAAAAGAGCCGTTCAGTCGATTATGAATTCCACTGTAAATCATAGAATTATTTTATTAAACTATGATTTTAAATCGAGTCGTATATACGATCGATCAACCTAATATAGGTAACTGGCTGATGCGCGCGACTCCGTCCGCGTGATTTATGTTTTTTTATTTAAATTCTTGGAACTCTTTGCTTTGCCTATGTCACTCTCTAGGGATTCTACTATATCCATGCAAAAAATCACGTTAATCCATTGCTCTGTTGCCGCATGATTGAACGACAAATCAATAAACCAACAAACATACACACTTTCGCATTTGTAATATCAGCATGATTCTCTACCATATTATGACTAACGTGTAGATTATTTTTTATTCTTTAGATAATTATACAATCTGACAAAAATATAATACAACCCTGACTCTCAATCTAGGAGGCCTGTATCTCGAGAACAAGTATATTTGATATTGTGATTTGATATCGTGATATTTACTTAAAATACAGTGGATTTCGGGTATAACGACGATGAAGGGACCACTCTATTTTCGTCGTTATATACGGGAGTCGTTACAGGCAAAGGTAAAGATACAGACACGTACACATGTATAGTGTATATTATATTCATTTATAATTGAAAATATTTGCACACATAATTACTCACTGGTACATTTAAAAAAATGTGTAATATTAGTTTGCTTCAATTTACCTCCGAAACGTACACGCTTCCCTACCTGCGTACCTGATATCTATAAACAAAAGGTAAAGGTCTCCACACTTGCTGACCATCTGTGTGGATGTAAACAAAAGATAAGAAATGTTTGTGAAAGAAAGAAATCTTTGTGTCTTTGGCGGCCGACTCCGGTCGCAATATCTGCATGGGATTTCTAGGAATTTGTTACAAATGATTCATTAAAAACAGTCGCTACACCCGAACTCGGCGTTACATCCAAAGGCGCTATAGCCACATGAATTTTGTACTAAAGTATGCTTTAAATTCAAGGGACTAAGATTTAACGTCGCTATAGGTAAATGGTCGCTACAACCAAGGTCGCAATAAATGAAATCCACTGTATTATCAAATAGTTGTTAAGGCCCAGTCCACGAGGTGTAATATGAGCTTTGTATTTGTGCGAGTGTCAATGCAAAAAGCAGTAAAGAGTATTTACTGCTTTTGCTTTTGTTATGAATCCGTTTTTACTAAAAACCGATTCTTAACATGAGCGGGGTTGTCACACTACAATATAAACGAGCACACACAAATGCAAAACGCATCTTACACCACGTGGACTGTAAAATTATAGACTTAGGGCCAATTTCGCGCTATTCGTTTTAAATTTTAATATTTATATTCCTTGAAAGACGATCTAATTTAGACAGACTTCCTGCGAATTCTTAGTTAACAAAACATTACATTAGAAAATCAGCAGCACTAGCGCCAAATTAACAATTTAATTCGAAATTGACATTATGAAAACTATTGTGAGTTAAATTTTATTATTCGATCAGAAACAATAGGATTATTTTTATTATTTAAACAAGTCGATTGAGCAAAAATATTAACCAGCATAGTCAATAATATAATTTAACTCTTTTTACATTGAGAACGGGTTTTATTATTTAAACAAGTCGATTGAGCAAAAATATTAACCAGCATAGTCAATAATATAATTTAACTCTTTTTACATTGAGAAGGACTGTGGGAAAGATGGAGATAAAGTATTTGATAGGAATTTTCATTGATAAAAAAATATAATGGTTTGGTCCAAGGTTTTCTTATTTATTCCCATAAAGGTATGATTAAATAATTAAAAATAATATACACATTTATTATGACAAACAAACTTGATCTCAAAATTACTTAATTTTAAACTCAAGTTTATAATAATTAATTATTTCCAACACTGTCATAAAATATGTCTCAGTTCTTAAATAATTTGCTATTCAAAAAATAATAGCTGACACTGAAATCACAACAAAAATAATCATTCAAACAAATACAATATAAATAGCGCACCTATTTATAGATTCAAATAATAAAATTATAACAATGAAACAGAGATTAGCATGAGTCACAAAATGAATGGTATAATTATAAAATTAAATATAAAACATACGTATTGTTTTACTATTATTATTTAGTTATAAATTTTAACATAATAATATACAACAAGGTCCAAATATTTTAGATATAGATGATTTGAGTTTTTACGAGGTTTTCTTAGGATATAAGTTTAAGGTATAGATCTCGAATAAAAATTGGATTCACAATGACAATGGGTATACCCATTAAAGATATTAATAAATTTGAAATGCCAACTTTTAATTTAAACAAAATAATAATCTAATGTTAAATAGAGCAGACGATCTTTAAAAGACAATCAGATCTCATATGAGTTCAAACGTCGAATTATGGTTTGTGAATCAAATTTTTTATTATGAGATGCTTTGATTAGTTGGTACTTAATTTTAAAGATTTACTATCCAACCCCGAAAAGAGCTGAGCACAGCCATAGAATAGTAGTTTAACTTCTTGCGTCGAAAAGTCTTATGTCCCTCACAGATTCACACAATTCATAAGTAATATTTTATTGCCATCTATCTGTACAAGAGACCGAGCAATTTTTAAAAGACCATCTCTTAGAGCCGTGCGAGTTTATTTAGGCAACTTTGATGTAACCTTAACATTGATAGCGAAAGTGACTGACATCGTATTACCTAACCCTCGGTGACAGATGATCGGAATATTATTTGGGTGCTTTTGACCTAAACTGCTAACTGTTAAACTATCAAAATCATAAATGCTGGAAGCAGTTAATAGGAGCAAAAATGCATACGACAAGCCTTATGGGAAAAATGAGTCGACATATAAAACAAAGTGCTATACTTTTACGTATTATTACTTAGCGGTAAAGAAATAAAGATCATATTACATAGTTACATTTTAGTAAAGAAGCTTACGACTACGCCTCAATAACGAAATTTTGATAATAATATAGATAATAACGTACTAAATTTTTGTTACAATTTCATTGATAACAATAATTAATCAGTTATACTAACCAAAAATAACCAACTAATAATTTTATATCCTGTTTACTTTATTAATTGCTGAAAATGCTACTATAATCACTATAGATCTCAATCTATTTAGTTTAGACTATAGATTGCTTTAACCGATTTACAGTTTGGAGTAATATGAACAACGAGTTAGCTCAATCCAGAGTAATAGAATAGTTGATCCGAGGGTTACACTTTTCTAATATCAAAGTATGTCTGACATCGTAAAATTTGCTTCAAAATCGTTGTCAAGTTGTCGATCACTCGCACGGCATACAAGAAATTACCTCCTGTTATAATACTCATACATTACCCGTCAGGCTTCTGCACTATCTGGGTTCTCACACTCTGCTTTCTCCGTTTTCTCCGTTCTCTCAGACTTCGAGTCGGTTGATATTGAGCTTGAGGTTAGGCTGTTGGGTTGGGAGGGCTCTTTACTTTGTGGTTCCTGGGAATTTCTGCTGTCTTGCACCTTATCTTTTGGTGCGTCTGTAACATAAAACAAGACCTGTCAGAATTTTATAAAATCTGTTAGCTAATCGCACTCTGTCGCTAGAGCGCAGAGTTGCTATAGCCATTGGAGTCACTAGAGCTACTAAAGGGCAAAACACACAGGGAACGGGCGCGAGTCGAGCGCGGGACGGGTCGGGTGCGCGGCGGGTTGTATTCCTTGTATTTATATTAGACTAAGAGAGACGTCCCAACGGGACGACATAATAATTGCTAATATTTTTTTACAGGAACGCATAGCAAGTATAGCTTATAACTTCTTTGAGAAGTGATATCTAGTAAAAGACCCATCCCCATGCGTCAGTTTTTATTCTGTTTACATAGGTACTGCGCATACTTTAATACTGTACAAGAATCAGCTTTTCTAATTATCGTTCATTTTTGGTAACAATAAACCGTCTTTGAACGGCCATATCTCGCGAAAGACCCATAACATGCAGGCAGACTGCAACTTTTGTGATCAGTGGAGAGCTCTACATCCCCCTAACACTGAATCAGCCTTTCGGGCGATGGTTACCAAAAGTGCAGTTATCTCCTATAATATATGGACGACATCACACAGCGTCACCCGCCACGCGCCCGTCCCGCGGCCGCATTTTTGCTCCTATTAACTGCTTCCAGAATTTATGATTTTGATAGTTTAACAGTTAGCAGTTTAGGTCAAAAGCACCCAAATAATATTCCGATCATCTGTCACACGCCACGCGCCCGTCCCGCGGCCGCGTTCTGTGTGATGTTGTACATATAAATACAAGGAACTCAACCCGCCGCGCACCCGACCCGGCCCGCACCCGACCCGCGCCCGTTCCCTGTGTGTTTTGCGCTTAAAGCTGCTACGTAAGCTATTTTTGTTGGCTTCTTCTCAATGCAAGGCTCGTTAGGGGTGAAGTTGCTTTGTAGCTTTATTTTTACGTTATTAATAACTAGCTGATGCCCACGACTTCGTCCGCGTGGAATTAGTTTTTTTAATTCTCACGGGAACTCCTTAATATTCCGGGATAAAGTAGCCTATGTCCCACTCCAGGGCCCCAATCATGTAAGAATGTCCGATCAAACGTTTAAGATTTTCGTCAAAGTAAAATAAACCATAAACGCATTGAATTAGAGCTCAATTTCGTCCGCCCATTCTTATACGTTTAGGTATGTACGATACCCTAAACGTATAAGAATGGGCAGACGAAATTGAGCTCTAATTCAATGCTGTCATGGTTTATTTCACTTTGACGAAAATCTTTAACGTTTGATCGACAATTCTTACGTAATCGGGGGGCTGGTCCTCAACCATACCCACGCAAAAAAGACACTTCGATCCGTTGCTCTGTTGCGGCGTGATGGAAGGACAATCCAACAAACAAACACACTTTCGCATTTATAACATTAGTTATCATTAGGTACGATTATTAAACCCATACCGACTGATAACTAACAATGGCCAAAGCCTTCTTTCAATCCAAACCAGAGACAATTTAGATGCTATGAAAAATATGCCCAGTGCCGGCATGGTGTCGGACACAGGGACATAGATAATTAATTAATCTATTCTCTGACCAATCATTTACATATTTTACTTTTGGCAGCTCGAGTCAATGATGTCATATTAGCGTTACTAATTAGATTTTTGATAACAATCGACTTACTTTATGAAGAAGTTTTAATCGATTTGACAGATTTATATTTATTTTTGCTCAGCATATTTTAAACATACCCAAGCGTTTAAATGCCTAAGTAATGTATGTATTAAAATAAATCATTTATGTTAAACAGTATAGTAAATGGTTAATAAATCTGGCAGGTCATAGAAACCATCCATCGCCAAAGATGTGTGGCGCTTAAAGGACAATCAAGAGAGCTTGTGTTGCAGTTTCGTGACTATTTTGAAAAGGAAATTCGTACTAGTAATTACGAGATGAGTATACAAGTTACGAAATATCGGATAAAAGGGAACGTCGCTTCACTATTGTAAAAAAAAATATGTGTCTATGAAGTATTGACTTTTTTTCCGATGGCTGACTGTCAAGAATTATGAACTACATAGGCGTGCTTATGTCAAAAGTAAAATAAATGTTTGGACAGATATAGGGTATGTTCCGAAATACACTGCGAGCATTGTTTAAGGGCAAAACACACAGGGAGCAGGCGCGGGTCGGGCGGGGGCCAGGTCGGGTGTCAGGCGGGTTGAATTCCTTGTATTTAAATGGACGACATCACACAGCGTCACCCGCCACGCGCCCGACCCGCACCCGCGTTCTGTGTGATGACGTCCAAATAAAAACAAGGAATTCAACCCGCCTGACACCCGACCCGGCCCGCGCCCGACCCGCGCCCGCTCCCTGTGTGTTTTGGGCTTTAGTGCTCTTACTGGAGAGAAATTCGTTCCGTTATGGACTGACAGTATAGGGAAATATATGACGTCATAAATCGTCGCCATTTTTGTACTGTGAGCACTGGCGTTTTCGAGGTAAGGTGCTCTCAGTGCTTTGATCACGTGATCAACAGCTGGACTGCGTTACGTTTTAAACAGTAACCAGTATAGCTAACTATAAAGAAACGGTTTCGCAGTACCTATACTAAATTGGCGTCACACCTTACAGTGCCCGCAGTGTATATCGGAAAATACCCACAGTCATTTCAATAATTGGGTATTTGACAACAAGTCAAATCAGCAACTTTTTCAAACGTCAAAACGATCGCTTTGTATGGGATGTTTGTATGAATATGAAATACTGAACAGAGACGTCATCAAAATTCGACGCACTTTTTTTACTTCATTCGATAGTTTAGAATGGTTTTCGAACATAAAACTGACAGGTGATGTGGATATTACTTTTGATAGATCCTCTATTACGTAATCACTAAAAAATAATGTATTTGAATAGTTGTCAAATACCCAATTTTACATAACAACTACGTTATATAAATATCTACTCGTAATTATTTCTATATACCTCAACTACATATTATCTTCTAATCTACGAATGTATATCGATAAATAAAAACGTGCAGACCAATACTAACATTAAAATAAAATTCAACTTAAGACTTCTTGCAAACTTTTCTTCTTATTGGAACTTAAAGTTGTTGATACAAACGAGAGTTAAACCATGCTTGAAAAGAAATTTTCGCCAAACGGCTGAACTCTTCATTAAAAAGAAAAAATAAGCATTATTTAAAATAAGAACAAAGTAATAGTGCTAATTCAGTTGTAAAAAATCTCTAAACGAAATAATTAGTTTAGTAAGTAGATATCGAAAGGTCTATATATTATACTAGCAGATGACCGCGACTTCGTCCGCGTGAACTAGGTTTTTTAAATTCCCACGGGAACTACCCCGGGGACCTACCCTATACTACTACGGGAACCCTAATTTTTCGGGTTAATACACCTATGACACTCACAAATAATAATAACGTGTTTTCTATTGGTACCAGAATTTTCAAAATCGGTTCAGTAGATCCAGAGATTACCCCCTACAACCTCACAAACTTACAAACTTTACCTCTTTATAATATTAGTAATGCTATTTCTTTCACAACGTTCCCAGTGTATTTGAAGGAAGTTTTTAAAGTGAAACTTCTTTAGAATCGTTGTGATTTGAAAATTCGATGAAACGAAAAACGAAAAAGTTTAAAAAAAAAAGAGTTCGTTTTGTATTTAGTTTTTTTATTATTGTTTGTCATCATCTGTCTAATATTGAAAAATTATTATAAATTGAATATGGTTGAACAATAAATTGATTATATTTTTAAAACAATGTGTTTCCTGAGAAAATATCCTAGGCCTCACTGCAACAAAAAGCGACACCAAAAAGAGACAAACATATATTTGGCCTGCGAGAGAATGAGATATTTGAGATATTTGAGAATACGAGTTACATTTATCTCATTATCTCGTAGGCTACTTTTCTGAAGTTTCACTTCTGCCGTGTGTGAATTGCACATACACACACTTTTATTTTTATTTTACTAGTGATGATGCAGGCTAAAATGGTAGCGAACTATCCTGGTAGTGGTATGGCAGTTTTATTTTACCCATACAAAATCCCATATCGCATGAGACATATTTTGTTTTTGTCTTGTAAGCTTTTATTATTTTTTCACAACTTTAACAATATATTGATAGAATTTTTTTCATTATAACTATAACATAACTCCCAACGCGCCATCGCACAGAGCTATACGACATGCGGCCCGCAGTCGAGCAGCGATCGCGTCGCGCGAATAGGTTCATGAATAAGGGCCCCGAACGGGTTCGAAACTAGTCGGGCATTTTTCCGACATAACACGTGAGTTTATCCGGGAGTTATGTATAGTTATAATGAATATCACTCACGATAGTTTAAACGTTAGAATCTTTTTCATTTATCAATGAGACAATTACAATTTAGTTTAGAGATTTGTGTACAAACGAATTGGGTATTTGACTACTGGTGAAATAAATTATGTTTTTAAATAAAGGATCGCCCAAAAGTCGTTATATCCATCTCCCCTGCTAGTTTTGTGTTGAATAACCATTTTAAATTATCGACTAAAGTAAAAAAGTGCGTCGAACTTTGATGACGTCACAATTCAAAATTTCTTGAAGTTTGAAAAAAGTTGCTGATTTGACAAGTTGTCAAATACCCAATTTGCACCGATATCTTTTTAAATGCGGATCGCTAAAAAGCTTCAAAAAAGATACTCACCGGCACCTTGCGCGGGCCAAGGCTTTCTTACGAACATGTTTTCAACAATTCTGTCTATGTTGTCCTTTTCAGACGAATTTGCTGGCCTGTAATAAATTTTCAATTTACACTATGGAGACAAATTCACTAGGAGCAAACTCTATGCAAGTTTTTTTTTAATTCTACTAAAAGTTAGCCCTTGACTGCGATCTCACCTAATGGTAAGTGATGATGCAGTCTGAGATGGTAGCGGGCTAACCTGTTAGGGGTATGGCAGTTATATTAAACCCATACCCCTAATCGGTTTCTACACGGCATCGTACCAGACCAGAGCAAATTCAAAAATTATAAATTCTCAAATTGACCCTGCCGGGGATCGAACCCAGGGCCTCCCACGTTAAGACAACAGCGCTCAACACTGCGCCAGGGAGGTCGTCAAAAGTTTAGTAAGTCACACCGCTGGCTTTCGTGCCCTACAGTGTAAACTCGCAATACAACATTACCTCTCAGGATGTGCACGTGCAGACCGTTCGATGATATAATATGGCGGCTGTAGGGCGGACTTGTACTGCTGTTCAAGTGCAGTAAGTCACGCCTCCGGCTTGCGTGCTATAAGCAGTACAACATTACCTCTCAGGGTGCGCAGGCCGCACGATGGGTATGGCGGCGGTAGGACGCCGAGGCTGGCGCGGCGGTTGCTCCTGCTCCGCGCAAGTATAGTAAGTCACACCTCCGGCTTGCGTGCCCTACAAAAGAAATATGTATCAAGGCATAATCTAAATCAAAACTATATTATAAAGAGAAAAGACTTGATTGTTTGTATGTTTCTTTGTAATAGATAAACTCTAATATAAATATAGAGAGCTTCCGTGGCGTGCGCTGCGTAAATAGTCAAAGTTACGCGAAAACAATGTATAGTTCCTCTCATAAAGTTCTAAAAACCGGCCAAGTGCGAGTCGGACTCGCGCACCGAGGGTTCCGTACAGGTTTGTACGGAACCCTCGGTGCGCGAGTTATAAATTATTAAGTTAAGTTTTAAATTATTAAAAAAAACTACTTACTAGATCTCGTTCAAACCAATTTTCGGTGGAAGTTTGCATGGTAATGTACATCATATATTTTTTTTAGTTTTATCATTCTCTTATTTTAGTTACAGGGGGGGGGGGGGGGGGGGCACATTTTACCACTTTAGCAGTGTCTCTCGCGCAAACTATTCAGTTTAGAAAAAAATGATATTAGAAACCTCAATATCATTTTTGAAGACCTATCCATACATACCCCACACGTATGGGTTTGATGAAAAAAAAATTTTTGAGTTTCAGTTCTAAGTATGGGGACCCCCAAAATTTATTATTTTTTTTCTATTTTTGTGTGAAAATCTTAATGCGGTTCACAGAATACATCTACTTACCAAGTTTCAACAGTATAGTTCTTATAGTTTCGGAAAAAAGTGGCTGTGACATACGGACGGACGGACAGACAGACATGACGAATCTATAAGGGTTCCGTTTTTGCCAAATTTGGCTACGGAACCCTAAAAAGTCAGCGATAACAAATATCTGTCTTTTAAGGCCTGCCTTTTATTTATTTTACCTTTTATATATTTATTTATTCCTGAACTCCAACCTCAAAAGGAAACAAGATTATAATACACGCGCGAATTGAATGCAGTGGGCCCTGAGTTAAATCGGTGGCACCCTCATTCTGTGTACTCCGTGAATTACTATTTATTGATTAAGGTCGAAAGATGTCTAGAATATCACTTTGAAGGCGTTGTGGAGAGACCTGTGGACGGCGGAAAAAGGTTTTCACCGATTTAACTCAGGGCTCGTATTCATTAAAATCGCGCTCGTACTGTATGTTATGAAATAAGACTATTTAACTTACAAAGTTATGGTGCTGATAAAGCTGATGTGGATAAGCCGCCGGTGGTTGGTATATGGGGGCTGCTCCGAATACGCCCCCGCTACCACCCTGCTGTAATAAAACAATTTGCTAGAATTTCGACTGCTTGAAAACATCTTAACCAGAACACTGGAACAAATTTCATGCATTAGAACTCAAGCTTGCTATATAAAATGTGGAAGTAACATTTCATGAAACAACAAATCCTAGTAAAAAATCTTCAAACAAGATCATTTATAACGACAAATTGGTTATGATAACTAGAGATGAAACGGATATCCGGTAACTATCAGGTATCCGGCCTATCCGGCGTATATTTATTATCCGGCCGGATAACGGATAGTAACTCAATACTAGTAGTTAGTTTTTGAACATCCGGTATCCGGCCGGATATTGAGTTACTATCCGGTATCCGGCCGCCGGATATTAGGCTATCCGGCTTCGTACCTAGCCGGATATCCGGTATCCGGTATCCGGTCAAACAACTATCCGTTTCATCTCTAATAATAACACATAAGTCCCGGTTTATGTTTGCTCAAAGAATTAAAACTGGTTATTACAGGCTGTACCTGTGCGGCACTAAACTTGTCACGACCTGCTACGAGACCACGGGCCGGATATCCGGCCGCCGGATATTAGGATATCCGGCAGCCGGATAATGGCCTAATGGCAGCCGGTTATTACAACAACATATTTTAAGCATAATATTATGTATACCTGCATATATTGCGCCGGCATCATGGCCGGCGGCGCGTATCCTTGTGCTGGTTGTAACTGTCCTGAAATTTTACGACAATTTCATTTTTCAACGTCAACACGCGTGCTGGGATGTTGTATGAAATATTGAATTGTGACGTCATCAAAATTCGACGCACTTTTTTACTTCAATCAATAGTTTTAATGGTTTTCAAACGTAAAACTAACAGGGGACGTGGATATATTACGACTGGGGGATCCTCTATTCAATAATCACAAAAAAATAATTTATTTGAATATAGTTGTCAACTACCCAATTTGACAACATCATTTCAATTCTAACTGTAAGTCCATACTACCTGGATATTACACCCATGGCCATGGGCAAGGAACATATTTATGTGCTTCATATTATAGTACTGGTGTTATGCTATATAGTAAGTAATAGGAGACATTTAAAGAGAGTAACATGGTTAGGCAAATGAAAATGGTTTACATTATTCTATCGGTGAAAACTTGTAATTGGCGTTATACTTGTTCTTTATTTGTCTATCCATATATTTTGTTGTACCTAGCTGTAATTTTTGACCGAGCGAAGCGAAGGTCTCTGAGTCTACTTGGGTGAATTGGCACTTGTCCGTCCGTCCGTCTGTCAGAGCCTTATAACTTCTGAATTACTGAACGTAATTACTTCAAATTTAAATATACTGTGTAAACCGATGGCCTCCCGCCGAATATGGCTTAAAAAGTTATAAAAATCTTTATTTCAGGGGGGCTCTCATAGAAGGGGGGCTTTCAAAGTGGCGATTTTCTGACGTCCAAAGATGACCTCAGAACTCCCAATTTTCTGAAAGGCTGAGCCTGAAACTTGATTAATTATTTGAATTATATCCTGTACTTGAACAACAAATACTAAAATTAGATAAATATTATAAGGAAACGAAATTATTTAATTTTTAATGAGCATACGTATTTTTAACAAACTTCACAATGTTGTCAATAGATGGCGCTCTGTACAAATTTATTCGTTTGTGCTTAAAAAGAAAAGGCTGAGCCTGAAACTTGATCACTTATTTGAATTAAATCCTGTACTTGAACAACAAATACTAAAATTAGATAAATATTCTAAGGAAACGAAATTATTTAATTTTAGCTTCACTATTTTTAACAGAACTTCACATAGATGGCGCTCTGTAAGTTTATGGATACCGCGAGGTCTCAGTTCGCGGCGAACCACTAGTTACGAACAAAATAAAATAAAAAATAAAATAAAATTAACAAATGATTGTGAGGCTGAAGCCTTCTGAATAATAGATGATGATAGAATATGATGACAACTCAATCAAATCAGCAACTCTTTATCAAACTTAAAAACGCACTTCTAGTATGGAAGTTGTATGAAATTCACAGTTGTGACGTCATCAAATATCAACGCACTTTCTGTCTTTAATCTGTATTTTAAAATAGTTATCAAACTTAAAACTAACCGAAGATGTTAATTTTAGGTGTTTTGGAAGACTCTCTATTTAATAATCAGTTCGAAATAATTTATTTTTGATATAGGCATCATCCCTATCGTAAAGGGGCAGCCCGGCCACTCGGCAGTGTTTCTTTTTGTCGATATATTCAATTCTAGCTGGTTCCCGCGACTTCGTCCGCGTTGGATAGAAGCAGGCGTTACTTTGCGGAAGTCCATGATATTGAAAAAACTAGAAGTTTAATTCGCTATAATCCGCCACAGAAGGTAAATCTATGTGGTACATAAATCTTCCAAAATAACCTCAACGTACGTTTCACTCCGACACCGGAGCATCTTCAGGAGAAACGTACGTTGAGGGTATTTTGGAAGATTTATGTGGTGTGGAGAATATCGCGGGCTGCCAGTTCAAGATACGCACTGTACCACATAGATTTACCTTCTGTGGCGGATTATAGCGAATTAAACTTCTAGTTTTTTCGTCCGCGTTGTTTAATTTTTTTTTATTCCCGCGGGAACTCCTCTATTTTCCGGGATAAAAAGTAGCCTATGTCACTCTCCAGGTCCTCAACTATACCCATACCAAAAATCACATCGATCCGTTGCTCTGTTGTGTCCTATGTTGTCCTATGTCACTCTCCAGGTCCTCAACTAAACCCATGCCAAAAATCCCATCGATCCGTTGCGTCGTGATTGAAGGACAAACCAACAAACCAATAAACCAACAAACAAACACACTTTCGCATTTATAATATTAGTATGAAGTATGATATGATGTCACTCACCAATAGCGTGTGGCTGAGGCATATTGTGCATTGTATGGTGCGGGTGTTGAACAATTTGCTGCTGGTCCAGTATGCCGAGTCTAACTTGCTGCAAATTGAATCAATCGATGTATACAAGATACTTAATGCGTACGAAAGATAATGGTATGTATGTAAATGTGTCGTGTGGTGCGGGTTGTTACGTTCCCTCAAATATGGTTGAGCGAAGCAATGGCTGGATCATGCGTCATGCTCGTGAACGGGTGCCACCGTCGGAAATGGGGCTGCCTCTGTCTGCCAGTCTTGGCGTGTATTGAGTATTGTATGCTCGTGAAAAAAGCTTACTATACAATCGAAGATTACGTAAATGATAAAAAAAGCGTGGATTTGATTCGCTCCAGCTATGCGTGGGACTGCAGTTACTTGTATCATTATGATGATTGTAAGTTTTGATGGAAAAGAGCAACCACCGAGTTTCTTGCTGGCTCTTCTCGGTAGAAATGGCATTCCGAACCAGCGGTAGATTCATATTATAACGATTCAAAAGCGCTTGTAAAAGCTTATTTGAATAAAAAACATTTGAATTTGAATTTGAATTTAAATATGAATACATCTCCTTTTATTTTCTATCGAGTTCTATATGAGCTCCTTCATTTTCTGGGGAAAAAGCCTATGTCCTCGGGATACAATCTATCTCTATACCAAATTTCATCAAAATTGGTTAAAAAGATGGGGTGTGAAAGCGTAGCAGATAGACACACTTTCACATTTACTAGATGATGCCCTCGACTTCGCCCGCGTGAATTAAGTTTTTTCAATTCCCACGGGAACTCCTTAATTTTCCGGGATAAAAAGTAGTCGATGTCCTTCCCCGGAATACAACCTATACCTGAACCAAATTTCATCAAAATCGGTTGAACAGATGGGCCGTGAAACCGTAGCAGACAGACAGACAGACACACTTTCGCATTTATAATATTAGTATGGATATAGTATTGATATTTAGTATAGATATGTAGTGTATGTTTAGTATGGATATTAGATTTGTTTTTGTCGTAATTAGTTTTTACTATACCATACGCGCGTCTTTCACTCTGTCCACCAACGGTTGGTTGTGGAGACTGATTAGACAATAAGACCGCCTTTACATATTATGTTAGTTTAGTCTAAGTAGATCTCGAGAGTAACTGCCACGGTGGTCTAGTGGTTAGCATGTTCGACTGCTTCCGACGAAGTCCCGGGTTCGAGTCCCGGGTCGGGCCATAATTAAGTATTGGGTTTTTCTGACTAGAAATTCTCAGTACTAGCCCGGAGTTACGAACTTGGCGGTGTTTCACCCCCGTGCCTCGGAGAGCACGATAAGCCGTCGGTCCCGGTTATTATCACTAACATGATAATAGTCGTTAAAGCTCGCCAACCCGCATTGGAGCAGCGTGGTGGGTCTAAGCTCTAAATCCCTCTCTCACATGAGAGTGGAGGCCTGTGACCAGCAGTAGGACGTTAATGGGCTGTAGTGGAGTCGTAGATATAATCCGCGCGCGATGAGAATGGGATGCGCCATGCGACCTTTTGGAACTGAGACGCACGCGGTCCGCCGGCCAGCCGTAGCGTCGGCATACTCGCTTAAGCTAGTTGCGCATGGATTTATGCTCGAATTTTATTTAAAATGCGAAATAATTGTGTGATAATTTTAGTGATTAATTAATAATGAGTGGAAAAAGGGGTAAAACTTTGAATTGTCAATCACGCCAAATAATTCTGGCAGTTGATAGATATTTTGATCAAGAACGAAGTCGGTGTTCTAATATAGCGATCTCCATTATCTGCAGTAGGTAGTCTGTTTACATTTTTTTATCCTTTTTTCAAAAGGCGATATACTTCTGAAGAAAGTGAAAGCTCTGAAGATAAGGAGAGCTCTAATGATGATTCTCATGAAGCAAATATATGAGTGGCATTGAAGAATTGGAATTACTGTAAAATAATATACATACACAGTATTATTAAAAGGATTACAACCCCGTAATATTTTTGTGTATTTTCATAACCCTATGATAGATCGTAGAAATAACGAATTTATAATTAATATTCCGAACTTTTTTGCTAACACTGCTTGAGAACTGTCATTTTCGATTTTTTTTTATCCACTACAGTTTAGCCCTTGACTGCGATCTCACCTGATGGTATGTGATGATGCAGTCTAAGATGGTAGCGGGCTAACCTGTTAGGGGCATGGCAGTTATATTAAACCCATGCCCCTATTCGGTTTCTACACGGCATCGTATCGCTTGGCGGCACGTCTTTGCCGGTAGGGTGGTAACTAGCCACGGCCAAAGCCTCCCAACAGACCAGACCAGGGAAAATTCAGAAATTATAAATTCCCAAATTGACCCTGCCGGGGATCGAACCCGGCACCTCCGTAAGTTAAGACAACAGCGCTACACACTGCGCCACGGAGGTCGTCAAAATTCGGGTTTACTTCACAAGGTTCCATCCCATTGTCATCGCGCGCGGATTAAATAGATACCTGTTGCGTGTGCTGTGATTGCGGCAACGGTTGGTGCGGCGGCGACGGCCCGTGCGGCGGCTGCGCTACTGCGTTCCTGTGTACCTTATGAAGGCAATCGCATTACTATTATAAAGTCTGGACAACAAACAATACAGCGAAATTTCGCCTTTTGACTACAACTATATTTAAATCAAGGATCACTATAGAAATATTTTTTTACTAGCTGATGCCCGCGACTTCGTCCGAGTGGTTTATGTTTTTTTAGTTCCCGCGGGAACTTCATAATTTCCCGGGATAAAAAGTAGCCTATGTGCTATTCCAGACTATAATCTATCTCGATACCAAATTTCATCCAGATCCGTTCAGCCGTTCTGGCATTATTGAGTAACAAACATCCATCCATCCATCCAAACTTTCGCATTTATAATATTAGTAAGTATAGATTGTGCAACGAGCTATACATACCGGGTGCATGATCTGCTGTGGATGCATTTGAGGTCCCGGGCTGCCTTGATGCTGTGGTGGCTGACCGCCGACAAACTCTGAATAAACCACAAAAGTATTAAAAAAGTTAATGATAATCATGTATTATTGACCGAATCTCGCGCAAATTGCTGTAAGGCTTTTATAAAATACTAACCACCATGATATCTATGTTGTTGTTGTTGTTGCTGTGGCTGTGGCTGTGGCTGTGGCTGAGGCTGTGGCTGTGGCGGTTGTTGTTGTTGGAGCTGCTGTTGTTGCGGCGGTGGTTGTGTAGGCTGTTGTTGTGGCGGCGGCGGTTGTTGTTGCGTCTGAGGCGGCTGTTGTTGCGGAGAATACGTCTCGGCTAACGGGCGTTGGCGCAAATTGCTGTAACGCTTGCTGCCACCACGAGGTTCCCCACCTAATAAAATAAAAATATAAAGTTTATATGTACTTATAAATAGATACAAATGGTTTATTTTTCAGACCGCCCCTGCTCTGTGTCGCCCTAGTATTTCAGCTCGATTGAACAATAAGGATTAGCAAAAAAATATAAGATCTAAACTTCTAATAAGTAATATAATTAATCATGAAACGAAATCTACCAATATACCTAAATAGTATAAAGAAAACATAAAAAAATAGGTGAGATATCTTTTTAAGTTTGCTTCCATCAATACGCAAGTGTGCCTTTATGTCTATAATCCTATCACTGCCTATTCGCTCAACCGATTTTGACATGATTTTTATACAAGAAAACCAAAGGAGTTCCACGAGATTAAAATAACTTAATCAATGCCAACAAAGTCGTAGGCATCGCGAAGTCATTAAATTACATTAAAGGCGTAAATTCTTTCTACTTACCAGCCATCGGCTGTTGTTGTTGTTGTTGCTGCGGTTGTTGTGCCTGTTGTTGTGACGGCGGCTTCTGTTGTTGTGACGGCGGCTTCTGTTGTTGCGACGGCTGTTTCGCCGCGTTATTCTGAAGCGGTGGCTGTAGGACACACAACAAACTATACATACGATTATGTAGTATAACGACATTATTGATTATTTGGCACATTACGTCCAGTTGTATAACAGGCAAACTAAGTAAACTTTGGCCGCCAATAAAAAGAAAAGTGGACCGCATTTTTTACATTCGTGTCTACCGTCATTTTGTCTTTTACGGCCGCCACTTTGGTTTCACAGAAAAATATCTAGCCTGCAACTTGCCTAGATACGCGTGAAATGAAATGAAATGATTTATTTCATGTAGGACAACTTGTGCCACTTATGAAAAGTCGTAAGAATCTACCACCGGTTCGGAAAGATGATTCTACTGAGAATAACCGGCAAGAAACTCAGCAGTTGCTCTTGAAGTGAAAAAAACATTACCCTGTCTTTGTTGTCGCGCAGTTGGGTAAATATTAAGCGCAAAACAAACCTGTGTAACGAGCGGTTTCTTCTTATTCTGCTCCGTTGGCACCGGCCGCTGCTGAGCCACGGCTGCGTTCACCTTCCGCTGCGGTGGACCTTGGCTACGGCAATAGTCACACTATATTACAACTGAACAGTAAAATGGACCTTGAAATCGATACGTTAAAGTCGTTTATTGAATAATACCAATTTGAATTTTATTTCTTAGGGTGCTGACTAGGTATATAGCCGAACTCAAACCAACACTGTAGTCTGTGACTCAAACTTTAAAACAAGGGACAGAACGTCATTTTACTATGACAATATTTCGACATTATGAGGGTAACGGAAATATTTATCGCAATTACGTCATGTATAAGGGAAGTCGCCTGCGGCTACTTTACTTAAAATTGGTTTTGATAAAAGTAAAGCCACAAAAACTAAGTTTAAGAAAAAAAGTTAAAGATTCTGGCAATATAGGTTTCCAGCTTCCCAGGGGTGTAATGCCGAGAAAAGGTTAATGGCTGGACAAAAGAAAATTGCAGAAACGTACTTATTATTAACAGTGGTGGTGATAGTGAGATTCTCCAAAGGTATCTGTATCTTGTCCTTGAAGGGTTGCTTCAGCCCCGGTTTGGCCACTGTCGGCTTTGTCGGCTTCTGGTTAGGAGTCGGAGCCTTTATCGAGGCGTTTCTTCTTAACTGCGACCCACTCTCAGATGAGTCGTTCGATGCCGGCTGAGATTTTGATCTTGGGCGCGGACGAGGCCTTCTGTTACAAAAAGAAAATACAGTAGTGGGTGTCTTACATTAATACGCGTATTTGAAGTTACTGCTTTGACGTTGTCGCAAATATTACTATTAAATTAAAGATGGTAGCCTCAAAACAGCACTTTTGTTCGGCGGTCATTTTCAGAGGAACTGATTTAACGCCAAGTCATCCATATAATCCATATATATAAATATTATAAATGCGAAAGTTTGGATGTATGGATGTATGTTTGTTACTCAATCACGCTCCAACGGATGAACGGATCTGGATGAAATTTGGCACAGAGATAGATTATAGTCTGGAATAGCACATAGGCTACTTTTTATCCCGGAAAATTAAAGAGTTCCCGCGGGAACCGAAAAACCTCAATCCACGCGGACGAAGTCGTGGGCATCAGCTAGTATCTGTATATAAATCTGTATACTTGTAAATGTGTGCGTGTACGTGATTGCGCGTAAAACTATACGCTCCGAGGCTTAATAATTTATGCTTATACATAACCACAATTATTAAAGTTCTCGCTTTCTCGTGAATTTCATGAACTAATTATTATTATTAATTATTATTGAAGAATTTATTTTTTCCTAGTGTGGCGCTCTTTGGGAAAGACCTATGCCAATGACCATCCTCAGGTTAAAATGATAGCAACTCTACAGCCTACATAATGATATAAATTGTTTCTACTAACGTAAATAAAAGAGAGGTATTTGTGGTTTAAGAGAGACTAAGGTTGTTAAAACTATACTAGAACTCACCCAGGTCTGTTTGCAGCATTGAGCTCGGGGAAGTCAGCGGGGCTGGGTGGTTTCTTGTGCGGAGTTTGCGCGACCTGCCTCTTGTATGCTTCCTCGTCCTCCCATGTACGTGTGTATTTATTCGGCCCGCGACTGAAAACCGTGGTATGTGTAGCTAAACGATAGGTATTGTTCAGTGCATTCTTTTTGGCGGCTGAGAAATTACCCAAAATGCAACATGTGGTAGAATGTGTCGCGACTTGTGACATGTTCTCAACCTGCTAGAAATACGACATAAAAGTTCGGTCTTACGTTTTCGTAATTATTTTTTTTAGTAAATGTGACTCGTGCAATATATGCAAATAGAATTCTTACTTATCAAGTTGCTATGACTAGTATCTAGTAATGTCGGATAATTAGGCACGCGTTGGGATACCCTATTACATGCAAAAATTATGAAGTTTATATCCAGATATAGCACCTCACTATTTTTTGTCTACTAGGTTACTAAAAATTATTACTTTGTCTGTGCAGATCACAGTACATTATTGTTAGGAAAAAGATTATAATTTTCCTTAAATTTCATAAGCAACATGCGAACTCTTATGAATTTAATAACAATGAAAACCAGATTTCCCAAGCTTCAAAATATTATGAACAGAGCAAAGCCAAAACGTACGACAAACATGATTCAACTAAAATTAGATTATTAATAAGCAATTAATAATATTTCAATTAAATATTTCAATGTTTAGTAGTTTTAAATTTATGTTTAATTCAAGCATGCATCATGCATGTAGCTATGATATTCCATGACAATTCACTAACCGCCAATTTCTGTACATCCATGTTGCAATTGAAACGAAATTGAATGAATTATAATTAAATGATGATTAGTAAGAACATAATTCATAGACAATTAATGAGTTTTTAGAAGAACTACGACACATATTGGTTGATAAAGAATAAGCTAGTAAATAGGACAAAGGATCACACAGGATTCGGATCATAGTAACGGTGACGGGTAACCAGTAGGCGGTCCTGTGACCGAGATTATTACGGATTCATATGAATCATTGATACAAACCAATGATTGTGCTGATACTTTTTACCTGGTCACTGACACCAAGATCTAAATGCTATAAATCGCGTCCCGTAAGTTGACCCAAAATGGCGGTCGTCTGCGCAGGTACATTTAACTACAAGGCCGAACGGAGCATAAGCGGGGTCGAGAGGCGGAGTGCGAAGGCGTGGTAACGCGCGGCCCCTCGCGGCTCACCTCATACCGCACTTCGTTTGACACCCGAAATGTGTTTCTGCGCATAGTTCAACTTACGCGGCGCCTATTATACTTGTATTTGTTGCAGACATTAGTGCTATTTTGGTTGCAAAAAAAGTACAATAAAAATACAACAAACAACAAAATACAAGTAGCTTTAGTTTTAAGATACTGTAACTGATTATCACCATCATATTTTTATGTAACTGGACGTCAATAAGTGTAGTGTACCTACCTAAATAGAATTAATATTTATGACTTATGACTTAAGAGCGTACATACCCTGAGCCTCTTTTGAAGTTTAGGTATTTATCTCGGGTTTAGGTATATAAAATCCTTTGTCTCGGATAGTCCTTTGTTTGAGCGAGTGAACAGAAGGCGTCGGGTGCAAAGAAGTTTGACAAACCGTTTTGATCCTAATCCCATTTTCAAACGGGCAATTATTTTTTCAATATTTAAAAGAAATGTTTTTAATTCGCTTAACATACGTTTCATATAAAACTTTTTTAAATATAGGTGTATTCATATAAAGAGAAGGTTGCATGATTGTAAGTATAGATGTTTTGAAGTAGGTACTAGGTACATCCATACTAACATTATCTTTGTTTGCTTATTTTCTGTTAGTTACTTATAAGACACATTTTGTACAAAAATAAACAAAATAGTAAAATAAAATATTAGTATTATTTTGATTTTTACTTAACATTATTTACAATATAAAATTATTAGAATTTATATAGTAAATGCTACTATCCATACTAATATTTTAAATGCGAAAGTGTGTCTGTCTGTCTGTCTGCCTGTCTGCTACGCTTTCCCGGCCCTTCTTTTCAACCGATTTTGCTGAAATTTGGTATAGAGGTAGGTTATATCCCGGGGAAAGACATAGGACTTTTTATCCCGGAAAATTAAGGAGTTCCCGCGGGAGTCAAAAAACTCAAATCCACGCGGCCGAAGTCGCGGGAATCATCTAGTATTTATATACATATCACTACGCCAGGTCTTAGTTTTTACCATGCATCGATTGACCGTAACCGTTCGATCATATTAGCGTTAAAGTAAAATGAATCTTAATAGTATTGATTTAGAGCTCAAATTCGTGTTTGCATTCACACTGCTCCAAATGGAAACGTTTCGAAATTAAAATCGGTTGGAATTTGTGACTTTAAATCAAGCACCTTTGGGCACATTTTACCCTGACTCCAATGTGATCGAACGCTCGATTACGATCAACCGAATTTTCAATGTAAAAACAAACTAAAAACGGGTGTCTCTTATTGGCACTGATCTCCATTTACGGGGATCTACTATTTCAGGCAAAATACATTTGTAATAAAAACTTATTAGTTTTTGTTCCATATTTTTTTTCCAAAATTGATCGTCCTTTATAATCTTTTCAATTTTCAAATTAAATCTTTTCCGGTTCAAACCGCAAGAAGACAAATTTTGATTTTGATTTTGAACCTTTTTGATTCCTTGCCTTCGCTAATTGTTCACTACGTAAATATTTCTTTTTTTTTTTGAAAATCGGAGTTTTAGAACCCATTTCTGAAAAAAAATAACTTCGCACGCAATGAATCCTAAAGACAAAACAGTGCAATAAAACTGATAAGCACGTGCAGATGCAGGTGTTTCACCAACATAGGTTTTTGTTTATCATCGTAGGTACCTAACAATAGACTCGCGGGTCAATAGCGATACAATAATAAAAAAGGTCCGGTTCGGAAAATATAAAACACAATCATCAAGTGCCGCTCTGTAAACGATAATCACTTGCAAAAGGTAATAAAACTATGTAATCCTGCAGGTGTTGCGGTAGTGTAGTCAGCTTACCAAAATAACAATAGAAATTTACTGCGTGGTAGTAATAAAATACAGCTTAGCTACCAATTTTTCAAATAACTTTTTGCCGTGCTAATGAGTGTATGGTTATTTGTAAGAAATTAATAATTTCCCCTGACAGTAAAATAAAAACGCGATGCCAAAAAGCGCATAAAAATACCATGAAAACCTAATTCAACTTTTTTCGTGATTGACTGACCGACAACGCACAGCCAAAATCGATGAACCTAAATATTTGATTCATTGAGTAGTCTAGGTGTGAACTGAGGAAGTAGGAAAAGGCTGATAGGCTTTATCAAATGTGCAACATAAATAAGTTATAGAAATACTGATTCACATCAGACAATGCCTTTTCAAATTCCAAACCAGGCAATAAAACTGATAAGCACGTGCAAATTGCAAGTATTGCACTAATGTAGGGTTTTGTTTATTATAATAACAATAGCGATCACGGGTCAATAGTGATACAATAACAAAAAGAAAAGTCTGGTCGACAACCATACTCGTAAAAAACAATAATCTAATGACGCTCTGTAAACGAAATACACTTGTAAAAGGCAAAAAATACATAATTACAGTTGCGCTAGTATGTATATTCGGTTTACCAAAATAACAATAGAATTTACTACGCGGGGTACAATAAAGTACAAGCTGCACTTTACATAACTTTTTGTTGATGTGATGAGTGCATTGTTTGGAATAAGTAACTTTACCTTACAGTAAAATAAAACACGCAATGCCAATAAAGCGCGAAATGAGGCCATTTGGCTGACCAACGCTCAGCCAAAATCGATGAACCTAAATATTTTATTCCTTGAGTAGTCTAGGGGTGCACTGATGAAGTATTTTGAGTTGACAAACATACAAAAAAACATGGCTTTTTTGTCAGTGAAATATCCCATATTGGATTTGCCGTGACGTCATACTATGGTCTTATAATATCTCAGTACTCAAAATATGTAGGTTTGCAATAAAGAGGGAACCAACAAAGAAAAACACATATACATACATGATTGCTAACGACCAAGCCTTCCCCAAGTCGGGCAAAGAAAGGTTCAGTTCAAAACATAAAACAAAACCTATTCATCAAAAAGGTCCGTAAGCGTGGTAAATAATAATAACTACCCAATTGTTTGCATAACTACCTGCTTTTGCTATCGTGACGACTGTATTTTCATGGCCATAAATAATATCTATTCAAGTGTAAAAACAAGCAAACATGCGAGCCAAACAAATAAAATTCTAATTTCTAATTTATTGTAAGTGCACAGTAAATTTGACTATTCGAAAGCTCATTGCATAAGTTTACTAACGTCCAATCGTGTCTCGATACGAGTCGCTTCACTAGGTGACTCCCGCAACTTCATCTGCGTGATTCATGATTTTTAAATATCTCATGGGCATTCTTATTTTCCGGGATAAAATAAATATGTTTGTCTCCAAGAAAGTAGCTATCTCTGTACCGAATTTCGGGAAAAATTGGTAGATAAACCTTGCATGTAGACAGCTGACAGACCGACAAAGTAACACACTCGCATGTTTAATATTAGTAACGATTACAAATTCAAAATTTATATAAACTTATTTATTTAATAAATATAACACAATATCTAATCGCGGGCAGTATCATTCAGGAGTAATTCAAGCCGGAGGTAAACGATCCAAAGGGATACAATAACCAAATCATAATGCAAATCACACCAATAAAATGCCAAGTCGTCATAAGGAAAGAGAATTTCACAACCAAACACAAGATACCGCGCTAATATGCCATGAAAGACAATAAACACGTAACTTTTTTTTTTGAAGTGCTGGCTCATTTTTTGCGCAAAGGATCAGCCTGGCTGTCCAGCGCAGAAATGCAGCCAGCATTCTCGCCACCATTCCACGCGGGCATGGCATTATTAGATTAGGCTAGCTAGGTTTATTGTTTCTATTGCATTGTTTTCAATAAATTTTACCAACGAGTGATTATCATTTCAGTACATGACATCGCATTAATATTTATAAGGGACGGAGTTGCCAGTCTAGGTAGAAATTGTTGGTCAGCCTTTAAATAATAGTTAATTTAACCACAAGCTTCTTATGGCAAGTTTAGTAAAGTAAATTATTTTATAACTGTCTGAAACACACGACCTTGTCTGAATTGAATATTCAAATTCTTATTAACGAGTAAATAATTAAGTAATATAACTATAAATATCATACACGTTTAATATAAAGTATAATATACAAACCTTAAACTGTTTAAAACAAAATAATTTTCAACCATCAATAAGAAAAAGCAGCCAGTATTAAAAATGCCTACTATTGAGAAGTGACAATCACGCTACAATCTCAGGTATATGCTACGTATATCATTTTGACTTGCGGAGACAAAAGGCGTTACGTCCACCCTCTGAGAAGCCTCGGCTACGACTAGTTTTCCTAGCGCTTGATCACGCAGTTTTGTAGTGTGTTACAAACTTATTTTTGGATGTAAATTATTGTTAATTATATATTTTTTTTTGCTTAATATAATTGAAAATATGTCTTTCTTTTAGGAGTACTAATTTATTTTTACAAATTAAGCCAAATAACCTCCTAAAATGACGGTTATATGTGTCCTTAATTTCGTCAAATTAAATCTTCTTTGTTTTGAATTTTATAATACAAAGGATAGCAAATTAATAATTTTTATCTTCAACTATAGTAGTTCAGGACCTTATACTCAATAAAAGTATCTCTTTGTGTGACCACAACGAGTAAATTTGGATGTTCGCTAACGTCAAACTTTACACAAAAATCAAGATTAAATAACAGCTTCTTGGTATTTTCGTAATAAGGAACAATCTATTAATTAATTTCAAAATGTTGTCAGTCATTATAGTAGATCAGAGAATTCCCTACAATTTGGTATGAATAAGTTTTGGTTTAATGCAGGGAGTAACAAAATATCAGGGGGCAAAAAAGCTAAATATAAGGGTCTACCCTTGCAGCTCAAGCTCAGCTCGAATGTATAGTCTTAAAAAACAGTCAGGTCGAAATAGTTCTCCATTTCATAACCACATGGAAAGGGGTTTGAATATTGTTGTACGAAGCCTGGCCTATCTACCGTTCCACCATGGCGGGACCGCAGGTAGGCCAAAATATTCAAACCCCTTATGAAAAACCTATCTAATTTAGTATAGAGATTAGTGTACTACCGAATTAGCACCAACAACATGAAAAACATACATAGTTCAATCCACGAAGACGCGCCCATCTATTTTTCATTTTATCAAGATAGTTGCTCTACATACATTATTAAAAGTCATATTAATAATAATTGTTATTAGTTACATACTTTCCTCTTATAAACCAATATTTTTATATTCAAGGGCTGTTCTAATTTGCACGATAAATAAGAGTGGAGAGTTTTCGTGGATTGATCTAAGTATAGATTTAACGTAGAAACTTCAAATTCTACAAATTCTATAGACATACCCATAACGTCTATTGCGTCTCGCGTGAGGCGGAGCATCTTCGTTTCTTATGTCGTACCCGTATATCGCGACTAGCTCGTCACGGGATTTTGGTATCTGGGACAAGGAATACACTGGTTTTAAGATTTGTATTTGAATGACAAGAGAGAAAAAGATTGAACCGAAAGATATAAAGATTTTGAATTAAATTTGATAGAGTATTAGTTTTTTTTTTTAACTCAAATTAGTACAACCTTTTTTTACAATATCCAACGACGCAAAGCCACACCTGCTTCTTATGAAAAAATGTATGGGATGGCACCAGCAGTGTGCAGTTCATCCTTACTTAAAATACAAAATATGCTGAAGTAACAGATCAATGTAAATTTTTTGCATGGATCTGGAGGGTGATATAGGCTACCCTTTGTCCTGTTAATTCATCCCATTAATTCAAAGATGTCCCCAGAATTTCTAAATCCACAGTGAGGAAGTTGTGGGCATCATCTAGTAGAAACATAAAAGCTTTGCTTACCCCAGTTGAAACAATGTACGATCGCAGTCAAGGAATAACTCGTAGTAAAGAAAAAAAGACGTTATATTTTTAAAAAAAGACGTGTTTTGGGTGCCATACCTGTTCATTCTCATTGTATTTATCGTGCGACCATTTATTCAGGGTTTCTGATTTGCGCGGCGGTCGGCGTCTCTCGCCGGGCGTTTCACTTCCCTCCTTCTTCTCGGAAGCAGTCTCCGAAGTCGTATTACTTGATTCTTCGCCGCTGATAGTATAAAGGTATAAATATATACATATATTATTTTATTTTGAGTTCGTTCCATACTATTTTGCGTGTGTTAAAGTGTGTCTCTCTGTCCGTCTGTCTGTCTGTCTGCTATGCTTTCAAGGCCCATCTATTTAACAGATTTTATTGAAATTTTGTATAGTGGTAGATTGTATTCCGTGGTAGGATATTATATTATATAACAAAGATAAACAGAAAACAACTGTCACAGTTGTTTTCTGTTTATATTTGTTGAAAACAACTGTCACAGTTGTTTTCTGTTTATCTTTGTTGAATGACCATCGATTAATACCGGAGTCAAAGTACATACTGTCAACTCCATGTTGCAAACTATGCCAAATTTCATTAAAATTGATACAGCAGGTGAACGATAGAAATGGTAGGAACAGAAGGAACGGAACAGTATTCTAGGTAGGAATGTTATTCCGAACCAGTGGTAGATACACTCGACGATTCAAAAGCACTTGCAATAAGTTTATTTGATAACAAAAATATGAGTTTGAGTTTGGTAAAAAGATAACAGACACGCTTTCACAATTATTATTGATATAGACAACAGAAAGCTCTACGATAATAATCTGTGATAAAGTATTAAGTAATAGAAACAAAGTAAAATCAAATGAAGTATTAAAAATATCTGGTGCAAGGAAAACTAATAATGACTTCTAAGAAGTATTTGAGCAAATTAGTAGAAAAACACTGAAAGGAAACTTTCTACATAATAGATTAATATTACGCTAATATGCTTTTAACGCCTGACTGGGCAGCCCGGTCAATGTTTTATACTTTACTGTGCCTACAGCCGATCCTTTTATAGTATTATAGTTTTAATCAAAATTAGACCTTATTGTCAACCACTTTGAACATGGAATTCAGAATAGGCATAGAAGTGGTACAGGAGAAAAATCAATGTGTGTTATTACTAGACATCGGATTATATGCACTATCAAAATGCCAAAATATGCATGCAAATATGCGCTAAAAAAAGGGCGAAATATGCACAAAATATGCATGATGAAAATACTATTTATTATTTGAATTCACGTTTATTTTCACAATATTTATATATTATTATTTATTTAATATATTAGTCAGTTGTAATTCTTGTGACAATATACAATCAAACATTTTTCTAGAGTAAACTAGTGACATTTGTCATTTACTTAATATACATATAATTTGTAGGCTCGGGTAGGTATATTGATGAAATGTTTTGCAAAAAGAGCAATATTTTGTTTAACTGATGGATGCCAGCTGGCTTGATTCAATTATTCCCGCATAATACAACACGCCTGACACATTTAACTACTGAAATGCAAAGCACTATTAATAAAAATGTACTAAAATATGCACTAACGCTGTAAAAAAGCGTTATATGCATTTGCATATCCACCACTACAGCCCATTAACGTCCCACAGCTGGGCACAGGCCTCCCTCATGGGAGAGAGGGAATTAGAGCTTAGACCCTGCTGCTTAGAGCTGCTCCAATGCTGGTTGGCGGGCGGCATTTGCATATGCAAACATGCAAATGCATATAATCCCATGTCTAGTTATTACAAAAGATATATATTGGTATTATTGTGTTTGTTTAATTTGAGTTACTGTGGAGGCTATAGAACTGCTGTTATCAACTGAGTTGTCTGCTCATAAATCTTTTTTATCAATCTGTCTCACTTGCATTCACTGGGCTTAAAAAGAACCAGAGATGTGCTTTATCTGAGCCCATCTAATCAACCTTGCATAAGTAGGCAACAAACTGTCGATATTTAGCAAATTGTTGGCACCTATAATGTATGTTTGACCTATAATGATGTGACACTCACGTTTTCTAGAAAATTAGTCTGGAATAACACATACCCTACTTTTTATCTTAAAAAATTAAGGAGTTCCCGCAGGAACCAAAAAACCTCAATCCACATGGGAAAAGTTGCGGGCATCAGCTAGTATTATATAATTATTGGTATTAGTGATGTATCAGACATCCATATCCATATCCGCGGATCTTGACACCAAATATCCGTATTCGGATCCGTAAATGAAAATGAAAATGAAAATTATTTATTTCATGTAGGACAACTTATGATAAGCCATAAAAATCTACCACCGGTACTGCGTATATACACTTTGAACGATCCATCACATCACTAATTGGTATTTAATGAAATTTTCCAAGCACAAATGACTAATTGTAATGGTTTTTATACTGATTTTTAAAGAAAGCTCTAGGTTTAAAAAATAAAGCTATGAAGGAATTTCCAGTATCAGTTCAAAATTATATTCCAAATATGGCAATACCTACACATGGTACAAAGACGTCTATTCATAATACATACCTGGCCGCAGTTCGATCATCGTGTTCATAGAATGTCCCCCTTTTAGGAATATATTGGGGGTTGCTTCTGTCCTCGTCATCATCTACACGTTTCTCGGATTCCTGAAAATTAAAAGAAATATCTTAATAAGTCAACTATCATATCTTTTACTTTTTTAGTTTATCCAGTACCACTAAATTAAAATTATTTATTTTGCATAGCTAAAATTGTATGAATATTCAATTTTATACATGTTGCACACTGAAGACATATTATGCAAATAAAGTATCTGAATTCTGAATTCAAAATGGGCAGAATGTATAATATGTGTGAGCTATCTTTAAATAATATTAGGACCCTATAAAATAAGAGTTATGCAATAATTATTACACAATTATAATAAGGCTGTAATGAGGATAATGGGGCTGATTCTGCAGTGCACAATCTCTATCCTAAACTAAAATGACAGCATTAAAAATATTGCTGACCCTTTCATAATACTGCGGAAAGGGACAGAACTAGATTTAAAGCTGTCATTTTAGTTTAGTATGCAGATTGTGTTATACAGAAATGGCCACCACGTTTAACAAACAAACTTACTACAAAAAAAAATGTTCAATGCATATTTCTATTATGACTTTCAAGTTTAGTCATCAAATAAAACTATTGTTTTTTTAGTAAGATGGTTAAAATCTTGTACAACTTTAAGTAACAAACCTACTAAGGTATGTAATATAGGAAAACAGGTATTTTACAGAACATGTTTATTATAAAATTTCTTCGATTTCTTTTTTTACTATTTAAATATTCACAACATAACCAATTTAATTTATGCAAAGCTTTCTCCACTACTTTCTTCACTTTAGCATTGTAGAGTTATACTTATTTCTATTTATATTAATTTAGAAAAACCTAAGGGAACTCTCTGAACTATTAGTAAGCAGCCTATATCCTCGGGCATGCCAGTTCATCAAAATCAGTTGGTCCACATAATATTATTTGTGTTAAATCAAAATTATTTTAATTTCATGTAAACTAATAAACGGACACGTAATCTGCTCGTTTGCAGTGACTACTTCAGAGGGAAGATAGTACTGAGTAGAGCCAATGAGAGAACATTGAACTTTATCCAAAAAGATGTTCGTTTCTAGTCAGACTTGTTATTTGATATACTCTGTAGTCACTAGTCATCACTCATAAGGTTTTGTCTAACAAATCAACACACAACTCTGTCATACAATTTGGGCAGTTAGTTTACAAATTTAAACTGAAGGCAGATGCCTCAAGTCTTACCTGTTTCTCTGGTTCACCATCTAACCTCTCCAAATCACTCCCCTGGGAGTCATAATCGGATTCATGCTGACCATCCTGTAAATTTGCAGCAACCTTTAGCAATTGCATTTTTACACTGTGATTATTGGTGCCTCTAATACAAAAAGCTATTGTTTATTTTTGTAAGATATTTCTTTAGGTCGAATCCGAAATGTCCAACAACATCAGCAGTTTTACAGTGAATGGTACCCAATGTGACCTCAATTTTGCGAAAAAGAAATGTACATTCCAACACGCGATTGCGCGAGAGAAAGTGCGCGACAGCGACAGTTTTAGCGCCAAAATGAAAGTTCTTTTCACAAATTTTGAGCCTCGCGAATGTCCAACTCACATTTCCAGAGTGGTTCTGCTCGATATCTTGTGAGGCGTCGGAATATTCCGCAGAATCATCAGGTTCTCGTCTCCTGGCCACGGACGTCATCTCGGCGTCCCCGCGGGTCGCTTGTAAGACTTCCAGGTTGATAACTTTGATATTCAGTTTAAATTAAAACGATAAGTAAGTGATTCAATGATAGCTATTCACGTAAATCCCCTCTGGACAACGGAAAATGAAAGAACCAGAACGTCAAATAAACAAGAAATCTAGCGGCCATAAAAAATTATGTTCCGTTTCACGATACCTATGTTAGTTACCTATGAATAAAAATTGAAATAATATATTATTTATTGCTTTTTGGAAATCTATGTTAATTAATATATTTTAGTGATTGATGATATACGCGGCATATACATTTCAATTATTTTTATCACTTTTATATTTTTTTATAGTGTACTCTGTGATTGTTAAATAGGGGTATGTTCCGATATGGTTCCGATCATACACTGCGAGCACTGTTCAGTGCTTTTACTGGGGAGAAATTCGTTCCGGGACTAACAGTATACTGCCGCAGTATCTCAGTGCTCTCAGTGCTGACAGCGTTCTGTTTTATACAATAACCAGTATAGCTAACTTTATGGAACGGCTTCGCAGTATATTAAATTGACGTCACACTTGACTTACAGTGCTCGCAGTGTTTATCGGAAGAAAGAGGTCTTGGGTATGTTCCGATATACAATGCGAGCACTGTAAGGTGTGACGTCAATTTAGCATACTGCGAAGCCGTTTCTTTAGGTTACCTACTGTTTAAAACGGAACGCAGTCAGCACTGAGAGCACCTTAGGTACCTATATTTTATTGACCGAGTGAAGCGAAGGTCTCTGAGTCTACTTGAGTGAATTGGCACTTGTCCGTCCGTCCGTCTGTCCGTCCGTCTGTCAGAGCCTTATAACTTCTGAATTACTGAACGTAATTACTTCAAATTTAAATATAATATGTAAACCTATGGCCTCCCACCGAATATGGCTTAAAAAGTTATAAAAACCTTTATTTCAGGGGGGCTCTCATAGAAGCGAACGAGAAGTAAAATATTTTTTATAGCGATACATAGACTTGTAGTATATCATTTTAAAGTTAATTAGGAATAGAGTCCAAAAATACTTTTTTTTTAATTTTTCCCTTAAAATTGACGAAATGGGGGGCTTTCAAAGTGGAGTTTTTCTAACGTCCAAAGTTGACCTCAGAACTCTCAATTTTCTGAAAGGCTGAGCCTGAAACTTGATCAATTATTTGAATTATATCCTGTACCTACTTGAGCAACAAATACTAAAATTAGATAAATATTTTAAGGAAACGAAATTATTTAATTTTTAATGATGATGATATTTATAACAGAACTTCACAATGATGTCAATAGATGGTGATACCGCGAGGTCTCAGTTCGGGGCGAACCACTAGTCTATGCCTTACCTCGAAACGCTAGTGCTCACAGTACAAAAATGGCAACGATTTATGACGTCATATATTTCCCTAGGATACTGCGGCAGTATTGAGTATACTGTCAATCCATAACGGAACGTATTTCTCCCCACTTAAGAGCACTGAACAGTGCTCGCAGTGTATATCGGAACATACCCCTTGTCTGTGGACAAAAGCCACGTCAATTTGTCAAATGCAATGAGTAAATCCACAGAGTAAATCAAATGTCAATGATCCATGATGATGTCTGTGATGATTTTTTTTTGCAATTGCTTGTCTCTGATTGTTTGTTTTGGTTTTGCTTGCGATAAATCTTCTTGAATTTTGTAATATTTTTCAATAAAATTATTACAAAATATAAATAAATTAAAATTATATAAATTCTGAAATGTCGGCAACTGAAGCAACTGAAGTGTGAGTTTATTATAAATGTACCTATTAGTACTTTATACATAGAGTGGCTTTGAATCTAGAATACCCTTTTCAGTTCCAGCGAAAGTCCTATAAAGCCAGAAGACTTAAAAACTGTACAACTCCTCGCAAAAGGTGTGATGGAGATATACGAACCACCTTTGGCCACTTTAAATACGCATTTAAAGGAGTTGACGTAAGTACAACATGACCTATATACAGTGCAGCCAAATCAAAGGGCTCAAACTGTACAACTCCTCGCAAAAGGTGTGATGGAGATATTATACGAACCACCTTTGGCCACCTTAATACGCATTTAAAGGAGTTGACGTAAGTTCAACATGACCTATAAAGTTCAGCCAAATCAAAGGGCTCAAATCTGTGCCTATTTGTGTGAGGGAATTAGTTAGTACCTACCGCTTTTGCGAGGATTAGGCCCGCCACATACCTACATGGCTAACGTTTCTCGTTTTAAGAGGATGCACCCAGTAACAGCGACGTATTTTCTTCTTCTTAGCTAGATGCAGCAACAATTCAATCGCCATGAGAAAATCTTGATCCATATTCGCTGACAAAATATCTGAACTCAGAGGATAGCGTCTCCCAACATCTGAGCCTTGTTATATGTAATAAACGTATGTGTGTGATGTATGTTCGGAAACCAAATTCTGAATACATTATGTGGCTGTAGCGATGGGCGATTATGAGTGATTTCGTTCGAACTATTCAATTATACAAATCGTTCGAATCATTCGAACGATTTACCAAAATTAGTAACTAACTTGCTCCACTACTAATTTCATTCGATTATTGATAGCTACTAATTTGGTTCGATTATTAAATTAGTAGCCACGTGTCAATTTTGAAATTGAGTCTTATATGCAAAGATTGCATTAAAGGTTACATTTCAATTTTCAATAATACTATTAAAATAATTTAAACCTTATTAATCCACCTGACAATTTTGAAATTGAGTCTTATAGTTAAGAAAATAAGGTTAAAATTTCAATCGTACAACTGAAAGCATAAGCTAAGTTACCCACTTCTAACATAGCGGCGAAAGATTCCGAGAATTGAGTCGCCAACAATCCAATCGAAAGCGAAACACCTCTACTAATTAGAGTTGTGATTAAATGTTATAAAAGATTAATTGTTAAAACGTTATTGTTATAAAAAATTAACACGTTAAATTAAAAGTTATAATTATAACTTTTAAGGATAACAAATATTCAAAAGTTGTCAAATTTTAATGTTATATAATAATTCGTTTCGTTAAAAGTTCAATGGAATGAATGTTATATTTTTTATAACTTAATAGGCCTACTTACCTACTGCAAAGATGCAACTGGATTCGGAAATCAAACGTTTTTTTGAGTTGTTTTACATTTAAAAACATCAATATGAAATAGGTTTGAAATTGAAAAGTGTTTTTAAGTTGATCGAGTTCAGCACTTCAAAATAGTTCCAAATTGCGGCATTAAATACTCCGCCTTGAACTCGTGTTAAACTAAGGTTACACTTTACAACTTTATGCTTAAAAACTTAATATTTTACTTCCATTAAATGAATAGGTATAACATTCATAACACATTTCAATAACAACTGAAGTTTGTTAATGGTTTACGTTTGCTTGAAATCATTAAACGTTAAAAAGTTATTTTTACGTAAATTCAATAATAAAAAGTTATTTTTATTGAGATAAGGCTCACAATTCCTTGTATTATAAAAATAACAAATAGGTAAAGCAGTACATGATAAGTGTCTGCTGGCCGAATGTTGTAACAGCGCCATCGTCTGGCAGCCACCTAAACTTCTATGCAATTTACTGTAAAAGACACAACGATCGTTGTCAATAAATCTATACGCGATACAGTTATAACTTTTAACGAACATCTCAATATTTATTAACAAAGTTAAAAGTTAAAAAAAAATATTGCGTTAAATTAAATGTTATAACTTTTAATGCTCACCTCTACTACTAATTAGTAATTACTAATATTAGTAGTGCAGTCAAACCCGAGCGGCGAATGATTCCGAGTCGCGAACAATGCAGTCGAAACGCGATTAGTAATTACTAATTAGTAGTCGTCATTCGATTATTAGCATTAGTATATTACTAATATTCCATTCGAAAGTGTTCGTTAGTAGTGGTAGATTATTCGATTATTCAGATCATTCGTAATCGCCCATCGCTATGTGGCTGGCCTTAGTAACCCACCTAGGCCGCGCCCCCTGCCGCTCCCCCGCCCCCACCCCCACATAATAAATAAATTGAGTATTGAGTATGGATAGTTGCTGCTAATTGGTAGCATCTTGGACTTTGCTAAAGGAATACTTTTTTGTCATCCCTTTATCTTTGTATAAGTACTTACCTATATAGATAATAGATATATTATGTAGTTAGGAAGGTGGATTGAAAGAAGCGTGTTGCAATGCTGTTATTTTTAAATAGATATAGAAAAAAAGAAGATTTTGGGTTTATCCACTTATTACAATAATGAACTCTGATGGGAACTATTTTATTCGAAAATACAATGGTTTGAGATCAGAGGAAGATAATTTTTTGATTATTTTAGAATGAGCATATCTTCATTTGTCCCAAAGGACGGGGTGCTCCTCAATTAACGTTATTAAAAAACCCACGTCAACGTTTGCCATTTTTCCACACAATGACGGCGGCGCCTTGCCCACACGCTGTCTCAGAGCGGACTAAAAATGGGGTCACCAAGTGTGACGTAACATCGCAGGAATGTGCGATGCGAATCAAATCCGAAGTTTTTGCGATGCGTCCTGCGAGCTCGCAGATTATTGCGATGCGGTGCGAATTCGCAGTTTTGTGTGGGAGCCCTTAAGGCTACATGACATCAAGTATAAAACATCCAATTTGCATGCAGCTTGGAAATATTGTCACACAAACTTAATGTTTTTTATTGGGAGGTCAACTTGCATGACAAAAACAGTAATTTGTGATTTTTTCATGATATTGTGTAGGGCCATTCATGTATCACTGTATGTTAAAAAAGTTTTACTGGTTTCAGTGAGAAGCAAGAAGCTGTACACAATATGATTTCATCAGAGAGGCGGCGTCTAGAAGACTTACAAAATGATGCAATGTTAGATGCACTAGTAAGAACATAACCATTATAACTTTCCCAGAGCAAGTGAATAAATGAAATCAACGGGATTGTAGCATTCTGTTAGTTTGAATAATATTGTAGTCATAATATTCATTTCAATCCATAGGCTGGTTCACTACTGAGTAGTGAACATGGGTCACTTCTCAGTATGGCCATCAGGCCACAGTCCACGAAGATTGTGAACAATATGCAGCATGAAGTTACAATAACTATAATAGAAATTATTTTTCATTTCAGTTGGCAGATATAGCAACAAACAAAGAGAAATTGACATCAATAACAAACTCTATGCTGACTTTACATAAGAGAATGCAGTCTTTGCAGGTGAGAAAAATTTAATGAACTTAGGGCCCCTATTATATTCTGCACTCATAAGAGTTAACCAAAATTTCATTAATTTATATACTATAGTGTTTTTGACTATTGGATTCAATCTTATTTATGCAAATGTGCAAAAGCAAAGTCAGGGTTATGTTTTTCATGAATATCTGGGTATGTATGTGGGAACAGTGGGATCCTTTATACTCTAGCAGTGTCAGTTGTTGGATGGTTAAATAACTCAGTTTGACAAAAGTACATAGGTTTTGAGATAGTCTTGGGATAAGTGTTTACCAAGAAAAATAAAATAAAGTTTTGATAATTATAATACTTCTGGATCAACAGTCTAGAATCTAGATAGCTCTATTCAAATTTCAAAGTTACCACAGAGAAATAAATACTTGATTTGTTTGTTTTACACTTTTACTCATCCTAGATTATTTATACTAATATTATAAATGTATGGATGGGTGTTTGTAACTCACTCACGCCAAAACGGCTGAACGGATCTGGATGAAATTTGGCACAGAGATAGACCGACTGGAATAACACATAGGCTACTTTTTATGCCGGAAAATTAAAGAGTTCCTGCGGGAACCAAGAAAACTCAATCCACACGCGTACCTAGTGTATCATAAAGGTTTCTTTTTTAGTTAGTTTTTTAGTTCTTTTTTTTAGGTTCGGGCGGCAAATGTGGAAAAAGTCGCAAAGAGTAAAAGTCAGCCTAAACCAACAAGTTAGCAAAAATTTATATATAATAGGGATGATGACAACTCAATAAAATCAGCAACTCTTTATCAAACTTAAAAACGCACTTCTAGTACCTATGGAAGTTGTAGTTGTATGAAATTCACAGTTGTGACGTCATAAAATTTCAACACACTTTTTTCTTTAATCTATATGATAAAATGGTCATCAAACTTAAAACTAACCGCGGATGTGAATTTTAGGCCTTTTGGAAGACCCTCTATTTAATAATCAGTTGGAAATAATTTATGTTTGATATACCTAGGCATCATCCCTATTGCCGTCGGTCGGTCGGTCTATATAAAATGCCGATTTTGCCTTAAGATGGTAACTTAATAACTGCATTACATTATGTTAAGAGTCTGTCTAGTGAAAGCTGAGAGTAATTTTTTTAGCGTTTTAGATGCTGGCAACACTGGGGCTATACAAAACTAGACAAAAAATTACATTAAGGGATACTCAACAATTTTTTTTACAATCCGCTCCATTTGGCAATTTCAGCTTTCACTGGAGAGACTTACCAATATACTTAAGAAAATAAGGAAATATGCTTACCTACTTTTAAATTATATAAAAAAAACTTATGAGAGCATTTTTGGCACTGTTATTTAGTATTTAGATTATTTTGATAGAATTGGAAGAAAAGAAAAATACTAATATATACTTGCATAAGTATTTATTTTCATTAACCTTTAAAATATTACAATTTCATTAAAAACAAATACAATTGTTAATGCTTAAGTATAATATTTCAAACAACTATAATTAAAAAATACAAATTGGTATGTATTGCATTTTGAAATCTATGCATATATGTTTGTTTGGTATAACCGTGGTATAACCACCCAACCACCACTAGGCAACCAGATGCTATTAGGATAATAAAAGTAGGTATATCTCTTTTTCTCTTATGATATCAGTCACTCGGGAGAAAAGGACAGAATGCTAACTGTCATCCCAATAGTATCTGGATATGATAGTACAGTGCAATATTTTAATTTATGTATATGATACATAAATTAGAATAATTGATATATAATTTATGTATATTTTATATGAATTTAAGATTCATACAAACTATCGTAAGCAGGCTACCTTCGCAGTTCGCACTGCGAAAAAGAGTCGCGCGAATTTTTTTTCGCAATTCTGTAACACTAGAAATAATTTGGAAGTAGATTTATGCCGCACGAAAAAAATGTCTGCTTTGATACAAATTTCACGCGGTGCGGTAAGAATTATATTCGAGCGTAAATTTTATGTTGTATAGAGTTTTATGACGGTCACCGCATTCGCAGTGCGGAGTAGGTGAAATTCGCACGCGAAATATAAATCGCGACAATAAAATTCGCGCGAATATTTTTGCAGTGCGAACGTAACCTAATTTAATTGAAGGCGGAATATATAAAAATCGCTGCTAGTTATTTTAAACTAACAATATCCAAGTACAGTATGGTTCACTTTTAATTTAAATCATACTCATACCTTAGCGATGCATTCCATAAATTAAATTTTAAATGTTATTCAAAAATAGAAATTGTTTGTAAAGTATACAAACTATTTACCTATAATTTTAATGAGATAATTAAAGTTAATATAAATAAAAATACATGTCATATACCTACTATCTTTTATTCATAACTCATAACTAAGACTAGTGTTGTTGACAGTGCTAGTTTTGTTTTATATATGAAATTTGAATGATCTATTATAATATTACTTACACTCTGGTTGCCTGGAAGAGATCGCTATTTAAGCGATAAGGCCGCCTGTTGTGCCATGTCCATTATATTATAATTATTGTTGTAGGTATTTATTTTTAAGGTGTACAATAAAGTATATTTTACTTTTACTTTACTTTACTCTGCCCCCCGATTATGTAAGAATTGACGATCAAATGGTAAAGGTTCAGCGTCAAAGTAATAAAAACCATAACGCCATTGAATTAGAGGTCAATTTCGTGTATCCATTCTTATACGTTAGAGTATCGTACATACCTAAACGTATAAGAATGGGTACAGGAAATTGACCTCTAATTTAATGCTGATTTTATTTACTTTCCCGCAGACGATTTCATCGGCCATTCTTACATGATTAGGGGGCTGGTTTGTGATGATACGTATTTCTTAGAGCACTAAGCAGAAACGAATGAATGTGTTGAGACTACTGTCAGACCACGAGACTGTCAATATAATCGGTATATTTTTCCATGCATCTCCTCTCCACTACATACTTGCTCGTCGAGCAAGTTTTAGAGCCTGTATCGTTGACTATTTTACCCTAGAGCAACATTGTGCAATATTGATGCATACCACAGAGTTGCAAGCTACCATAATTATTTAAAACTAGTGGGCCCGGCAGACGTTGTCCTGTCTTGAAGCTAGAACTCATGAACCCGATTGCAGCGCCCCCTATCGGGTCCAATTGTGAATATAAACCATCCCGGGACCCACGCAAACACACTCAAAAAATTCCATCTAAATCGGCCCAGCCGTTCTCGAGTTTTAGCGAGACAAACGAACAGCAATTGATTTTTATATATATAGAGATGTAGCAAGAATCTTTCTAAAGCAAAGGAGTTAATGATGCAGACGAATTTAGTTTGTCAAGTTTTACTTTGGAATCGTAATATTTCGACTCGACACTCGAAAACTTTCTTTAGGTATACGTAATTTAGATGTTTGTCTCGTGTGTGTGTGTCGTTCTAACTTCTATGCCTTCTCGCTATTGCATAAACACGTTCGAATATGCTTGTATTAAAATTAATAAAAATGTCAAACTCTGCAAGCTCTTATGTAAAGACCTAGAAAATACACTTTGGAATCATACCTATGTTAGGAAGTTGGTAGTTGGTACGGTACTTGTATAGAAACTGTAAATTTCCGACTATGAAAAAAATATTTATTTTTATTTCCTATTCTTAAGTATAGCAAAGTAATTATTGCTTTATAAAACAACGTGACACTTTCTACTTGGTTTTTAAAAGTTATTCAAACACCTAATAAATAATTGTATATCTAAAATCGGTAAATGGCAGTTATTTAGCAATTAACTTGATTTATTATACCTATATGTTATGTTTAAATAAGTTTCATTTTAAAATGAAATACTGTTTTTAATTACTTAGTTACAAATCAAATAATAATTATTATATAGATGTTTACAACTATTAGAGTTTATAACTTTTAGAGTGAACTTACTTCTCCTTTCTGTACCTAACAGTTAAATATTTATTATAGTATTATCTAATCTACCTAATATAATACTACTTATACTTATTTTAATAACATGACACAATTTTGATTTCAACAATAGTGCTCATCAAAACACATTGATATCTAGATACTAATATTATAAATGCGAAAGTTTGGATGGATGTTTGTAACTCAATCACGCCAGAACTACTGAACGGATCTGGATGAATTTTGGCACAGAGATTGATTATAGTCTGGAATAACACGCAGGCTTCTTTTTATTCCGGAAAATTCCCGCGGGAACCAAACACCTCAATCCACGCCGACAAAGTCGCGGGAATTAGCTATTTATACTATATAAAATTTGAATTTTTGTGTACCTATTTACTTATAACTTACATAATGTTGCATTTTTAAACTACCATTAACTTTTCTCACAGATGCTATATACCACTCTTTAGTATCAAAATACGTCTCAAAACACAGTGTATCTTAAATAAAGTAGTGTAATATTAATGCATTCAAATATTCCATCTCAGAAAGCGGTCATAATTGGTTCTGTAGTACCTATTGTATTTTTGAGATCCAATGATACATAGGTTGTAATACCTCCAGGCAAAGTTGACTCAGAAACTGGCTTCAGTTCTGACTTGCAACATTCAGTTCTATATTTCAGACCGTGCATTTGTGTGAACGTTATTGTAAAAAATCATCACATATCAATTTAATCTAAGTATGTGCATTGTGCGTGGTGCGAAGGGATAGTCGCTTTACAATGTCGGTATAAAGGTACACACTGAAACCTGATCTTGCACCTCACGGACTACTGTTGGTCTCGAGTCTCGACTTTCGAATTAGCAACAAGTGACTGATATAAAAATCCGGCGAATTATTTCTTTATTATCATTAGGTTCTATTTCTGTGTACTCTATGGAAAATTTCTTGTACTATTCAACAAAATCCACCCCCTATTGGTTTTAATCAGCTTACTGACCACACAAATGGGTGTGATTAGAAAGTTCGTTCGATGTTATGTTTTCTTGTACGCTTCAGTGACTTCGCTCCATGCAGCGACCACGAATGACTCGATGCCAGACTCATTTTCGCCTCTAGCGATACGGAAATAACCGTTCTCACCCCAATCGCAGCCCCAGCTATTGGCGATAATCTGTAAACAAACAGGTAGCATATGATATATTACTTAAAAAACATAAAAAAGCCGTTGTGTCGTGGGATACCCGACGAAAGCTGAAAGGAGGGAAAGGGGAAGGACATAGGCTTTTATCCCGGAAAATTAAAGAAGTCCCCGCGAGAATCAAAAAATCTTAATCTACGCGGTCGAAGTCGCAGGCATCATCTAGTACTCATATACGCAGACTCTCTGAAGCCTTTCGCCTTCAGGCTCTATTGTGTTCAACTATATGAAATGCGGAGAACTAAAACCATAATTACCCAATATTTATCGCCCCGGTCTTCACCCCAGCCAGTGATGCGGACGCTGTGCAAATCCGGCTTCATGTCGTTGTTCCCGTAACGACTGTGGCGGTAGATGCCGTCATGGTAATGGAAGAAGTCCTGATGGACGTTCATCACCGCTGGAAATATTAAATAGATACTCGTAGGTTAGACCGCATATACCCGGACCCAATACGAACATGTTGCTAAAGTATATCCGGACCTCGGACAACCACACAAATGTTATCAAAAGATAATGGTCAATAATAATAGTGATAATCTTGGTAAGTCGTCGTGCGCGGTCGGATTCTATTAGATAATAATATTAAGACAACAAATACAAAAACAAGTAGATAACGCCGGCTAAAGCCGATTGTGAACACCAATGATACCACATACAGACCTTACTGGTAGTCGGTAGATGGATATCTATCTATCGTGCTCGCACTTCGAACATGGCGCGTAGGAAACAACCAATAGCGAACGACGCGCGCTATGATTGGCTGACATATTTCTGCGCCTTTTAAAAACAAGATTTCTGCGCAGGTAAAGTAGACTTTTACCACTCTAGAGCGATACAAATATACTTAATAATCAGAATACAAAGGAGTCCGATATTATTCATTAACTTACCGTGTACTGGTCCAGAAGTCATTATTTCATACATGATGTCGGTTTCATTTTTAACCCTGTACAGTGGTCCGACCCTATATCTTTCGGTCCGCCCTGCCACCACTGGCCGGCAACCGTGCTTGACCAAGTCATCTCTGTTAGCGAACTTGCATCGGCCAACCTTCGCCTTGTAGGGTAAGCATTCTTCATCCACAAGCCTTAAAAAAAGGACCTGCACCTTAGCATGAAAGTAGCTGTGGTCGCTGTGGTTATCATATTCAGGCAGCTAAAGATAATTGGGTATTTGACAAATAGTCAAATCAGCAACTTTTTTCCAAACATCAAAACGCGACCTAAGTAAGTATGGGATTTATATGAAATTGTGAAATGTGACGTCATTAAAGTTCGCCGCACTCAGCAACTTTTTTCCAAACATCAAAACGCGACCTAAGTAAGTATGGGATTTATATGAAATTGTGAAATGTGACGTCATTAAAGTTCGCCGCACTTAAAATGGTTATTCAACATAAAACTATCTGGGTAGGTACCTACGTGGATATACCTATACTTAACGACTTTTGGGAGATCCTCTATTTATTAGTTAATCACAAAAAATAATTTATTTGAATAAGTAGTAGTCAAATACCCAATTGCGGCAATAAGCTGATTTGCTGTTCCGTGATTGCTTTCGTCACTCTGTATCTACCTACTTGGCAAATTACGTCGTAAGGTAAAGTGACGATGCCGTCTAAGATGGAAGCGTGCTAACCTAGAAAGGGTATGGCAGTTTTACCCTATACCCTGATCGGTTTGTACATGGAATGCTAAATCGTTTTGGCGTTGGATTGGCCACAACTACACCCGCCCCAACAAACCAATTTATTTTCCAAATTGAGCCTCCTGGGCATTGAACCCAAGAAACTCCCAAATAAACGACCACTGCATATGAACGAACAATAGGTAGGTACTACACCATGATGGTCTTTAATTAAAAGCTTTTATTTAAAAATTGGTGTTACCCAAATAGTTTAGCGTAATTCCATGCTCTGTCAATGTGACCGCCATTGCAACCTTTCTGTTCCTTGTTACACGACAGCAGGATCTGGGGACTGAGCACTACCTTCTCAGCACCGTTGGATTGAATTGCAAATCTGAAAGTGTAATGCCAAATTATTAGATTGTAAGTTCTTCTGTTTCTTTATAGTTATTTATGCAACAGTTGTGTAATAAGGGGTATCTACTCCCATGCTATAAATCCTCTTTATCAGATTCTGAAATAGTTAGCTTACTGCTAACATTAAAACATCCAGTCCTAGTAACCTAATATCATAAAAACTTGAACTTGAAAACTTGAATCGCTAATATTTTTTTTTTTTTTTTTTTTTTAATTTTTTTCAATTTTTAATTTTTTTTTTTTTTTTAAATATTTTTTTTTACTTTTTTTTTTTTAATTTTTAATTTTTTTTTTTTTTATTATTTTTTAAAATTTTTTTTTTAATTTTTTAATTTAATTTTTTAATTTTTTTTTTTTAATTTTTTTTTTGTTAACTTTTTTTTACAGCGCGCGGCGTTCTGGTTGTGAAACGCGCGTGTATGACAATATTCTTTTTTTGAAATTCGTACAGATGTTCTTTTTTTGTAATTCATACAGATACCACGCATCGAGCAGATGTGGCAGGGGTGTTGTAATGAAATCCAGTACAACATTACATCACCCGTTTGGATGATGTAATGGTTATTAGGACATTGGGTGTTTTAATGTTGGCAATTAGCTAACTGTTTCAGAACCTGTTATAGAGGATTTATAGCATGGGAGTAGATAAAAATAAAAATAGTGGGCATGAAGAACTTATCTCTGCAAGATATAGACTGTATTCTGGCTTTACAGTACGGTCGAGCTGGTAGGATGATGGAAGCTAGGGGAAGTTAAAGAGACCTCCATCTTGGGTAAGTAGGTGTTTATTCTATTAGTTAAGATGAGAAAAGTAACAGAAAAGAAAAGTAAGTACATTGCTTGCATCTCACTAATAAGAAGAATGTATAGACAAAAGCACTCAAGCTAAAAATACTCTCGCTATAACAAAAGTGCGAGCCTCTAAAACTTTCTTGAAGGTTTTTTAATGCTGAAATGTAGGGAAGTACCTACCTGCTCATTATCTTTCGCTTTGAGCAAGCTTAGGTACTAGGAGAAAGATGCAAAAAATAAAATAGCTTGCTGACGAATAGATCTGTGACAGATAGTTACTAAATATTTTGTTTTAATTTTTAATTAATTCACATGGTGGTATGGTAACATGGTGAATTACTTTGTTTTTATTTATGACGCAAGTGTTTGTCGTGAAAAAATTATCAACAAAAAGAATGGATTTGGCAAATAGAGAATACCTACTTAATATTATAAAGAAGGAGATGTGAAACTTATAAAACGAAGTAAGTATCGACCAGTAGGGCTAGCATGCACACAACGAGTAAAATTATGTCTACCCGTTATCTCTATTTGGTTACTTGTCTCGTTACATCAAAAGTAGAGATAAAAGTAATATTTCTTATCCGTGGTAGGTATTTTTCTCTACGAACCTTTACATGCCGACTATTTTTTGCTTGTAATAGGTAGTAGGTATACCGCATTTAGTGCATGTAGGGTAAACGAAAAATTCGCCGGCAACGACAAAATCTCTCTCTCGTCGCGAGATAATCTCGTTGTGCGCATGCTAAGCACACAGGCCGCTGTTATTCATGACAAAGCGTAGCGACATAACGATGAAGTCATTACCTTCGACATCGAAGGAAAAATTAAAATGGTACAAAGATATTATAAATATATCGTACCTGTCTGAAGCCACAGTGGCAACAGTTACAGCCCAGTCGGAACCACACCATTCTTGGTCCACAACAGGAGATATATATTCGGGCCAGTTCTCTTTGGCATCGAAGCTCCTTGGGTAAACTACACCTTTCTTATTTGTTGGCAATGGCACTGTTGAGTATCTCACTTCGTCACTGAGAATGGTACCTGTAATATGAAGTGAATTTTTGAGATATTTTTCACAGCTTTTGTTTAAAACGTCATGTTTTCTTCAAGCGAAGAAACACTAGCCCATGCCCAATGTTGTTGCTATTCCTCTGTACGAATTATTTTTATTCTGATTGTAAAACATTTTTTTAACAGACATGGAACAGAGCGCCATCTATTGACATAATTGTGAAGTTCTGTTAATAATACTGAAGCACATTAAAAATTAAATAATTTCGTTTCCTTATAATATTTATCTAATTTTAGTATTTGGTGTTCATGTACAGGATATAATTCAAGTAATTGATAAGTTTCAGGCTCAGCCTTTCAGAAAATTGAGAGTTCTGAGGTCAACTTTGGACGTTAGAAAATCGCCACTTTGAAAGCCCCCCATTTCGTCAATTTTAGGGAAAAAATTAAAAAAAATATATTTTTGGACTCTATTCCTAATTATCTTTAAAATGATATACCGCTTACTTCGCATATTTTACTTCGCATTCGCTTCTATGAGAGCCCCCCTGAAATAAAGATTTTTATAACTTTTTAAGCAATATTCGGCGGGAGGCCATCGGTTTAGAAGTAATTGCGTTCAGCAATTCAGAAGTTTTATGGCTCTGACAGACGGACGGACGGACGGACAAGCGCCATTTCACCCAAGTACACTCAGAGACCTTCGCGTCGCTCGGTCATTGCCTGACTGAGCTCAGACTTCAGAACAGTTAGCTATGGCTCTCACATAAATCTGTCTCGTTTGAGCTTTGAGGTATTAGACAAGTCCGAGCCAAGTCAATGTTTGTGCTCTCAGACATTAGACAAGTCTGAGCCACGTCAATATAATTTGTGCTATGAGACATTAGTTAAGTCTGAGTCAAGTCAGTGTTTGTGCTATGAGTCATTAGATAAGTCTGAGCGAAGTATAATAGATCACCTAACTAGGTACTCTCCTTTACACAATTTTCCTTACGAAAAAGTATAGCAATAACTACTTAATAGGTAGGTAGGTATGACAATTTACAGTTCGCGCGCGAGTTGAATGCAGAGTAAATGTATCATGTGTCACCATACATTTGCTCTGCATTCAACTCGTGCGCGAACTATAGGTAACTAGTTATGTAGACCGTATGTAGGTGCAACTGAATTATATCTATTGTACGCCCCTATTTCCATTGATGTGTACCTACGTACAGTGAATTTTAAACTGGAACATTAACGATTAGATTATCAACCTAAACCAAACATTAACATTCAGTCGAAGCACTACAGGTCACTACAGCTGAGGTCAGTAGGTACTTTCTCCTAAGCACTAGAATGAACTACTTTCACTTTTATTATGTTTTCTAAACCTAATAGGTAATAGGTACGTATAATGAGTAGGTTCTGAGTTCTGACACAACTTCATTGTTCCTAGATACAAAGATTTAAATCCTACACTATCTGAGTAGGTAGGTAGGTACTTTGTACGTACCTACTTACTATTTCGTTTAAACATATTATATAGGTACTTTATAGGTAGACAAGTATTCCGCTTCCTAGCATCTTAAAAACATAGGTAGGTACTAAGTAGGTACCTACACGCTATGTCTAACAATAATTAATTTCAATTTGAGTAAGAATTTAAAAGCTCCGACACATTAAAAATCTCAAATGTATGACTGATCCCTACAGAGCTGCTAAATGCTAATTCTCAAACCGCTGGACAGATTTTCAGCAAACATAATATATAATCCAATCATAAACATAATCCAAGATAAACCCGCCCTCGAATAAAAATAAAACCGGCCAATTGCGAGTCGGACTCGCGCACCGAGGGTTCCGTACAAACCTGTAGTAAGTTTTACGATTAATGAATTTAATGAACCGCAAAACTAACTTTGTTTGTAGAGGTTTATTGTTAATATCAAAAAAACTATGCTAGGTAGAGCGTTGGTTTTATTTTTCCTGTAAAATATACATAAGCTTCTATTGACCATAATTATTTCAGATTTTTCAATTGGTAAACTTCGGAGATAAGGGGGGGGGGGGGGGGGGGGTATTTTTTTCGACATTTTGCCCGATATATCAAAAACTATTATGCATAAAAATAAATAAAAATCTGTTTTAGAATGTAGAAGTATAGCCCTTTCATATGATATCCCACTCAGTATAGTTATCATACTTTGAAATTTCAAACCCCCGATTTTCCCCCTTTTTTAATTAAAATAAAAATAATTTTCGATTTTTTTTATTTTAATGATGTTAGGCCACTATTATACACAACTATTTCAAATTTCATGTCGATAGCTTGAATAGTTACTGAAATAATCGACTGTGACAGACGGACGGACGGACGGAGAAAGTCGCACCATAAGGGTTCCATTTTTACCATTTTGGTACGGAACCCTAAAAACGCAATTAAGTAAGTCGGTCAATTAACTAATTGAGTTAATTACTTAGTTACTTACCTACCTAAGCGGATTCCAGATCCTGTGGTAAATTCATATTTTGATACCTATTAGGAACACAAGGAGTGAAATATACAAGGAATAGGAATATTATGTACATAAATCTAGATCATAATTCACACTGATCTATCCTTGTAAAAAAATGTATGGGTAGAGTGATATCAGACCAATGATATTTAGGTATATTATGTTACTATCATATCAGACTGTCAGTGTGCACTGTGCACAGACGTACATAGCACATACCTAGCTTATAAACAAGCCCTTCTTTCAACTTCTTCCCATGGAACTGCGTGTAGTTGTAAGGCCGCCACGTGGAGTAAGGGTCCGAGGTCACTCCTCTCAACACCTCATCGCTCATGATGCATGGGTCGGTGTCGCACTTGAAATCAGTCGTCTGACTCTTTTCATCATGATAGCATTCGCTGTAAATAAAGAAAACTTAGGTCAGTAATAGTTGACTATTTTCATGAAACGCAACCCACCATTTCACGGAGTGCGACTACCTATTATAATAATTATTATGAAAATTTATGATCAACTCTACTATCTGGGCACGACAGATATAATATATTATTTAAGTAGCTCATTGAAATGAAAATACTTCAAATATAACGTAATATTATGAAGTAGTTATTTTATGTCACGTCCTATCATTGGAAATATTATCTCTTTAAAAGGTAGCTCGATATAACTTAGGACTTACTATGTTTTGCCGAATAATTTAACCAAATAAATAAACCATGTGATATATTTTCGATATTAAAATTAAATAAAAATACAATTGGGATTTGAATCTGAGACACTTCTCTGGCTTTCCCGCTGTGCTACCGACACTTACTTGGGAGTACCTATTCAAAATGTTCAAGACTAACTAAAATACAGGTACATCTGTACCTACTAGAGGAAGAGAGAGCTTAACACTTTTTGTCATAACGATTTTTCCCCCGCGTTTTATCGTGCCATAAAGAAGTATGTTCTAATAATATTAATGTACCCTTCCAACGCACGGAACCCTCACGAAATTCAAATCTGGCGCGGTTATTTTATCATCCTTTTTGGCTATTTGTAAATAAATGCATTGATAAAATAGCAATAATAATCATATGTTAATTCTTGAGAGTTGAGACACTTACGAGTAGGTACCTACTTAAAATAGTGTGCACGTTTCCTCGCTGGAATCCCGCTGGTGTCATTAATTATAGTAATAACTTGTTGTTGAGCAATCTTTATTGTGTATGGTATTCCATATCCTATCTATGATTCCGCATTTAAACGACCTCATAATCGACATTATTTTAAATTAAACATTATATTGATCTTTGTTTATTTTGCTTTTCCCTTTGTCGTATGGGAGCGACGAAGGTGACATGACGCGATCCATTGAAAATTACAAACTTATCTACGCGACAAACATATAGATCATGGATTGGTATCCGCTGCGCTCCTATAGCGACAAAATAGTTAAGCCATGTGAAGGGTCAGCCTACAGCTACTGTTTGATACCGTGTTTGAGACAGTCGTAGGCACTAGGCACAGGCAGGGCTTTATTCCGTACCTCTCCTATTAGATACAGTTTTCTACATCAAATACCGCACACAAGTCGTGCACAGTAAGTATTTGGAGCCATGGTAGGCATGGGTAAGGTAGATACTAGATACCTATTTTCGGGCTGGGCAGTGGGCATGATGCAAAATAAGCATTGAGTTTTTTTACTAAGGTAAGCAATGATGCCTTTTTATAATAATAGCAATATTTTTTTGGTAAAGTGTACCTACATTTTCTCCGCTACATTGGGATTTGGGACATGGAGAGTTTGGAGACCATAGACCAAATGATGGAGACTACTCTACTAGATTATTGAGCAAGTTGCACGGTATAAGTACAGCTAACTACCGTTTTAAACTTTTAAACGCCCGTTTGAAAGAACGCTAAAGCTCAAACAGCAATAAGTATATAATATAGGTACTTACCTTAAGGCTTTCTAATAAATAAAATAACTTTTTATCTTTTTGGACAATAATAACAATAAACTCCTACTTATTTGAAAAACTAGAAGTTTAATTCGCTATAATCCGCCACAGAAGGTAAATCTATGTGGTACATAGCGTATCTTGAACTTGCGGCCCGAGATATTCTCCACACCACATAAATCTTCCAAAATACCCTCAACGTACGTTTCACTCCGACACCGGAGCATCCTCAGGTGATGTTGACTCTACAATGCACGATTGTGAAACTACTTATTTCTCTCCTACTTATTTCTCTTAAATCGCTTTCAGACCTAAAAAAGTTACCTAGTTTAACGTTTCGGTTACATATTATTCATATCCAATGTCACCTTATACCACCATAACATTCCTAGTATATTTTTTATTAAGAGCGATAACATTATGTAGGGTATCGACTATCATATACTTAGGTAGCTGTTATTTTTTTGGCTTCCTGTATCAAGATAACAAGGAGGTATCAATTTCGCAGAATGAGATGTAATTAAAATACCGGCTATTGTTCGTTATTGTATCAACATTATTTATTACTTAGGACCCATCAATATCAATATTCTTGTTATAAAAAAAAAATGAAAAATGAAAATGATTTATTTCATGTAGGACCACTAGTGTCACTTATGATAAGTCGTAAGAATCAACCACATTTAAGTAATAAAAATAATACCTATTACCGTTCATTTTTAGGGTTCCGCACCCAAAGGGTAAAAACGGGACCCTATTACTAAGACTCCGCTGTCTGTCTGTCTGTCTGTCTGTCTCCAGGCTGTATCTCATAAACCGTGATAGCTAGAAAGCTGAAATTTTCACAAATGATGTAAAATTTCCGTTGCCGCTATAACAACAAATACTAAAAATTAAAAAAATATATATATTAAGGGGGGTCCCCATACAATAAACGTGTTTTTAGGGTTCCGTAGCCAAATTTGGCAAAAACGGAACCCTTATAGATTCGTCATGTCTGTCTGTCTGTCTGTCTGTCTGTCCGTCCGTATGTCACAGCCACTTTTTTCCGAAACTATAAGAACTATACTGTTGAAACTTGGTAAGTAGATGTATTCTGTGAACCGCATTAAGATTTTTACACAAAAATAGAAAAAAAACAATAAATTTTGGGGGTCCCCATACTTAGAACTGAAACTCAAAAATTTTTTTTTCATCAAACCCATACGTGTGGGGTATCTATGGATAGGTCTTCAAAAATGATATTGAGGTTTCTAATATCATTTTTTTCTAAACTGAATAGTTTGCGCGAGAGACACTTCCAAAGTGGTAAAATGTTGGTCCCCCCCCCCCCCCGTAACTTCTAAAATAAGAGAATAATAAAACTAAAAAAAAATATATGATGTACATTACCATGCAAACTTCCACCGAAAATTGGTTTGAACGAGATTGATTGGTGTAAGTAGTTTTTTTTTAATAATTTAAAACTTACTACAGGTTTGTACGGAACCCTCGGTGCGCGAGTCCGACTCGCACTTGGCCGGTTTTTTCGTATTTTTTTGCTCAATATTAAAAACGGTAACAGGTAGACGGTTCAAATTTTCACAGAATATTAACTTGTATATTACCTTTCAAAATAAATAATTAAATATCAATAAAGTAAATATTAAAGGGGGGCTCCCATACAACAAACGTAATTTTTATTTTTAATACGTCATAATTCGTAAAACTTACTACAGGTTTGTACGGAACCCTCGGTGCGCGAGTCCGACTCGCACTTGGCCGGTTTTCTTTTATTTTAAAGGCTAAGTGGATTAAACAGACCAGTATTCCTACAACTCACTAATTAGGATGCTAATAATATTATTATTATACGGTTTAGTACAATTGGCTACTTGACAGCTGTAACTATAAAATATGAAATATATTCGATTTGGAAGCTTGTAGGTTAACAATAATTATGCAATATGTATTTTGCATTAAAATAAATTGTATATATTTTATTTACGCAAAACAAATTTGAGATTTTTTATCTGTGGATTGCAAGACCCGAAAGGCGGACTCCATTGATTTAGCATCGTGTGACGTCACAACTCTCAAACCACAGACAGGGTAGGTACTTTTTATCTCATACAAACGTCACTGTGAGGTCGTGTGTTATACCTATAAATCGTTTTCGTTTTGTTGAGAAAATTAACATAAAATATTTCGATTTGAGCTTGTGAAAGGTTTCACGAAATGGAGTCAGGCTATACAAAAGCTGATAGTGCAAATCTGCCTAAAGTCGATTCATTTATGGTTGCAAATTTATTTGCGTGTAATCCACAGTGTAATCCTAACTTTTGCTCTGCCGAGTTTCGTAATGTAAAAACTTCCATGTACTCGTAAGTACCGAAATAAACAAAGTAATATTACTTAGGTCTCGTGGTTATGACCTAAGAAAGTACTGCTGTAAAGTGACAGAAAAATAATTAATTTTATTTTATGTCATGTTTTATGAAGAAAATCATGTTCATTTTTGCTAGATCGAGTCTTAAGTTGATTTCTTCCTAATAACTACTAACATCAAAGTGGTCTTCACAAAGTAATATCGCAGATTTATCCGTTTTAAATTCCGGGTCTCGGCAGATTAGCTGTAACCACTGCTTTTGACGTTTATGACATACTATTGTATGTGTTTAAATACAATTTGTCAGGATATTAATTAATTATTTTATTTATAGTATTTCTACACACGTCTTGTGGCTTGTAATTTTCACAATTTCATTAAAAAAGCTGTAAACTTTCCACTCGAAATTACTTAAGACTTGGAGCGTCGTAGTTAGCTTTGTTTTATTTAGAGCTATGACGTCACGCTAGCAAATGTCACGTGACCGGCTGTTTTCGCGCGAATTTAAAATTAATGTATTAAAAATGTAATTTTTTCTAATAAATAACGCTTTTTTTGAGAAAAAAATCATTGTAAGAGGTATAAAATGAACCCACGTACATTTTTAAGTATTTTTCCGAAAACTGTCAAATAGCCAATTGGTCCAATTCTCATTTGGTCCATGAGGTACAAACCACACCTAATTTCGGTTGATCCAATTTGCAGATGATCCAAAATAAGTGGCGGGTTGAGGGTAGTAGAAGAGGAAAGTGGGAAGGTTGTTAGTTCCCACTCATACAAACTCCAATTTTATTTTAATGTGCTAAGTACGCTAGAAGCCGCGCTTTATATTTCCTTTAACCCACCTTGGAGCCTTGGAAGTAGCATGGACCATTTTGGACCATCTGCAAATTGGATCAAATGCAAATTGGACCAACTGTGAATTAGGTAAATTGGACCAATTAATGAGAGTAGTTGTACCAATCGCGACTAAGTGGACACTAATTTCTAAAATAAAAACCTGAAAAAAAATAATTTGAGTTAAATAATGATTTATTGTCTAGATAGTAAGTACCACAGATCAGAGAATTCTCTTATCTGTGGTAAGTAAGTACCTATTTACAAGCGAAAAATGAAATTATTTTTTACGAGAGTAAAAATTATCCCGATAACTGTGGTTTAGTTACAGAGACTATGGGTAAATAAAATATTATCTAATATGCAACCATAGGGCACCTACTAACTCTAGGTACCTAGACTGAAAATAGATAAGTCTACGTATAAATAATGTCGCACCAGCTATCCAAGGTCAGATCTGTATTTATCTACTTCTTTCTATACTTGAACCACTCAAGATGATTACCAACTTCACTTCTTTATTGATAGATTTACAAAACAATAATTCAAAGTGATTATATTTATTAGTTAACGTTAACGATATTTGACGCAAATCGCAATAGGTAGGTAAGTACATACCAGTGCCTCTTACGGAGCTTTAAAAAAGAAAACCGGCCAAGTGCGAGTCGGACTCGCGCACCGAGGGTTCCGTACAAACTTGTAGTAAGTTTTACGATTTATGACGTATTAAAAATAAAAATTACGTTTGTTGTATGGGAGCCCCCCTTTCATATTTACTTTATTGATATTTAATTATTTATTTTGAAAGGTAATATACAAGTTAATATTCTGTGAAAATTTGAACCGTCTACCTGTTACCGTTTTTAATATTGAGCAAAAAAATACGAAAAAAACACGTTTATTGTATGGGGACCCCCCTTAATATATATATTTTTTTAATTTTTAGTATTTGTTGTTATAGCGGCAACGGAAATACATCATTTGTGAAAATTTCAGCTTTCTAGCTATCACGGTTTATGAGATACAGCCTGGAGACAGACAGACAGACAGACAGACAGACAGACAGACAGCGGAGTCTTAGTAATAGGGTCCCGTTTTTACCCTTTGGGTACGGAACCCTAAAAACATATGCACACATAACATATTTTCATCATACTAATGACTAATAAATGGCTCTTTTCATCTCCGACTATGATTATACTAGGAATAAGATTTTTTAATACAGTTGCTCAAAAAGTGGCGTATTGCAGGGACGTATAGCGTTCGGGATGTGGGCTATTACATACTCGTGCTTTTTTTTTACCTTTCCCGAACTCGTGCGTTCTCTTTGCCAACTGTCAAAATAATGTCTATTAAAAAGAAAAACCAACCATGAAGTTTTTACTAAAAAAATTCATAGAAGTTTTTATGATTCATGCAAATACGTATATTTCTGAAAAGAAGCTACTAATTTGTTTCAATATCAGATTTAATGATTTGATTGAATGAGTTTGGTTAGGTTTCATTTCATTTCATCTCATTAAATTTCATTTTCATTTCATATCAATAAAAAAATTCTACTGAAGACTTGGCTGTATGGGCATAGTTCCCTTTGCCTACCAGAATGGGTGAAGAAAAAAAAAACTCTGCTTATATTCTACAGTTGGCGCCATTTTTCAGAAATTTTCTTTGCGAGTTTAGTTGTTTGTTGCACAAAATGAGTAATTTCGACCCTAGTTTTTAGGGTTCCGTACCCAAAGGGTAAAAACGGGACCCTATTACTAAGACTCCGCTGTCTGTCTGTCTGTCTGTCTGTCTGTCTGTCTGTCTGTCTCCAGGCTGTATCTCATAAACCGTGATAGCTAGAAAGCTGAAATTTTCACAAATGATGTATTTCCGTTGCCGCTATAACAACAAATACTAAAAATTAAAAAAATATATATATTAAGGGGGGTCCCCATACAATAAACGTGTTTTTTTCGTATTTTTTTGCTCAATATTAAAAACGGTAACAGGTAGACGATTCAAATTTTCACAGAATATTAACTTGTATATTACCTTTCAAAATAAATAATTAAATATCAATAAAGTAAATATTAAAGGGGGGCTCCCATACAACAAACGTAATTTTTATTTTTAATACGTCATAAATCGTAAAACTTACTACAGGTTTGTACGGAACCCTCGGTGCGCGAGTCCGACTCGCACTTGGCCGGTTTTTTTTTTTGAATTAACACCACCGGAACTCAGTATAATTGCTCAAAATGCTTCGGAGAACATTTTACCGGAAAAGTCAAAAAGTCGCTACATATCTACATATTACGACGAATTTATTGCGTGGAGAGAAGAGAAAAAAGCAAATAGTTTTTCAGAAAATGTTAAGTTGGCATACTTCTCCGAACTCTCAGCAAAATTAAAACCTTCTACGTTATGGTCGAGGTTTTCGATGATAAAAAGTATCTATGCTGAAAATGCAACAAACTAGAAACTGGGAAAAAAATCACACACTCCATTAATTTAAGGTCCAGTCCGTCTCCTTCACATGTTGCAGAGAACGTTCGTCCATTTACCTTCGTTGATAATGATAATTCATCAAATCCAACTCCATCAACTAGCAAACGCCATTGTATGACAAATATACATGAACGAAATTAATAATAGTTTGTCTCAAACAGTAAATATGCAACCTAAAACTTCCCCAGTTAGTATAAAAACTGTACCAATTTCAATGTAATATGTGAATTATAACTTTTATAAGAAATAAATGTTAAGTTAGTTGAGTTTATTGTGTTTTTATTATTTTATTAAATTGCTTCATTTTTTCGCAACTGTATTAAAAATAGTCGTTCAGTACACGTGCGGAACCGTCATTGCAACTTGTTCCGACTGTCAACCCTCGCTTTCGGCTGCGCCTCGGCTCGGGTAGACATTTGTCGAAACTCTTTGCAATGACAGCCTTTCCACACTTGTAATGAAATATACTATTAACCGTCGATCCATCGAATTTCAAACTTTGGCCTTTGAGCATTGAGCTATCGAAGCATGCAGGCAATTGGCTTTGATAGCCAAAATTAAAGATTCCGAAGATAGCGCACCGAGGGTTCCGTACAAACTTGTAGTAAGTTTTACGATTTATGACGTATTAAAAATAAAAATTACGTTTGTTGTATGGGAGCCCCCCTTTAATATTTACTTTATTGATATTTAATTATTTATTTTGAAAGGTAATATACAAGTTAATATTCTGTGAAAATTTGAACCGTCTACCTGTTACCGTTTTTAATATTGAGCAAAAAAATACGAAAAAAACACGTTTATTGTATGGGGACCCCCCTTAATATATATATTTTTTTAATTTTTAGTATTTGTTGTTATAGCGGCAACGGAAATACATCATTTGTGAAAATTTCAGCTTTCTAGCTATCACGGTTTATGAGATACAGCCTGGAGACAGACAGACAGACAGACAGACAGACAGACAGACAGACAGACAGACAGACAGACAGACAGACAGACAGCGGAGTCTTAGTAATAGGGTCCCGTTTTTACCCTTTGGGTACGGAACCCTAAAAACATATGCACACATAACATATTTTCATCATACTAATGACTAATAAATGGCTCTTTTCATCTCCGACTATGATTATACTAGGAATAAGATTTTTTAATACAGTTGCTCAAAAAGTGGCGTATTGCAGGGACGTATAGCGTTCGGGATGTGGGCTATTACATACTCGTGCTTTTTTTTTACCTTTCCCGAACTCGTGCGTTCTCTTTCCCAACTGTCAAAATAATGTCTATTAAAAAGAAAAACCAACCATGAAGTTTTTACTAAAAAAATTCATAGAAGTTTTTATGATTCATGCAAATACGTATATTTCTGAAAAGAAGCTACTAATTTGTTTCAATATCAGATTTAATGATTTGATTGAATGAGTTTGGTTAGGTTTCATTTCATTTCATCTCATTAAATTTCATTTTCATTTCATATCAATAAAAAAATTCTACTGAAGACTTGGCTGTATGGGCATAGTTCCCTTTGCCTACCAGAATGGGTGAAGAAAAAAAAAACTCTGCTTATATTCTACAGTTGGCGCCATTTTTCAGAAATTTTCTTTGCGAGTTTAGTTGTTTGTTGCACAAAATGAGTAATTTCGACCCTAGTTTTTAGGGTTCCGTACCCAAAGGGTAAAAACGGGACCCTATTACTAAGACTCCGCTGTCTGTCTGTCTGTCTGTCTGTCTGTCTGTCTGTCTGTCTCCAGGCTGTATCTCATAAACCGTGATAGCTAGAAAGCTGAAATTTTCACAAATGATGTATTTCCGTTGCCGCTATAACAACAAATACTAAAAATTAAAAAAATATATATATTAAGGGGGGTCCCCATACAATAAACGTGTTTTTTTCGTATTTTTTTGCTCAATATTAAAAACGGTAACAGGTAGACGATTCAAATTTTCACAGAATATTAACTTGTATATTACCTTTCAAAATAAATAATTAAATATCAATAAAGTAAATATTAAAGGGGGGCTCCCATACAACAAACGTAATTTTTATTTTTAATACGTCATAAATCGTAAAACTTACTACAGGTTTGTACGGAACCCTCGGTGCGCGAGTCCGACTCGCACTTGGCCGGTTTTTTTTTTTGAATTAACACCACCGGAACTCAGTATAATTGCTCAAAATGCTTCGGAGAACATTTTACCGGAAAAGTCAAAAAGTCGCTACATATCTACATATTACGACGAATTTATTGCGTGGAGAGAAGAGAAAAAAGCAAATAGTTTTTCAGAAAATGTTAAGTTGGCATACTTCTCCGAACTCTCAGCAAAATTAAAACCTTCTACGTTATGGTCGAGGTTTTCGATGATAAAAAGTATCTATGCTGAAAATGCAACAAACTAGAAACTGGGAAAAAAATCACACACTCCATTAATTTAAGGTCCAGTCCGTCTCCTTCACATGTTGCAGAGAACGTTCGTCCATTTACCTTCGTTGATAATGATAATTCATCAAATCCAACTCCATCAACTAGCAAACGCCATTGTATGACAAATATACATGAACGAAATTAATAATAGTTTGCCTCAAACAGTAAATATGCAACCTAAAACTTCCCCAGTTAGTATAAAAACTGTACCAATTTCAATGTAATATGTGAATTATAACTTTTATAAGAAATAAATGTTAAGTTAGTTGAGTTTATTGTGTTTTTATTATTTTATTAAATTGCTTCATTTTTTCGCAACTGTATTAAAAATAGTCGTTCAGTACACGTGCGGAACCGTCATTGCAACTTGTTCCGACTGTCAACCCTCGCTTTCGGCTGCGCCTCGGCTCGGGTAGACATTTGTCGAAACTCTTTGCAATGACAGCCTTTCCACACTTGTAATGAAATATACTATTAACCGTCGATCCATCGAATTTCAAACTTTGGCCTTTGAGCATTGAGCTATCGAAGCATGCAGGCAATTGGCTTTGATAGCCAAAATTAAAGATTCCGAAGATAGCGCACCGAGGGTTCCGTACAAACTTGTAGTAAGTTTTACGATTTATGACGTATTAAAAATAAAAATTACGTTTGTTGTATGGGAGCCCCCCTTTAATATTTACTTTATTGATATTTAATTATTTATTTTGAAAGGTAATATACAAGTTAATATTCTGTGAAAATTTGAACCGTCTACCTGTTACCGTTTTTAATATTGAGCAAAAAAATACGAAAAAAACACGTTTATTGTATGGGGACCCCCCTTAATATATATATTTTTTTAATTTTTAGTATTTGTTGTTATAGCGGCAACGGAAATACATCATTTGTGAAAATTTCAGCTTTCTAGCTATCACGGTTTATGAGATACAGCCTGGAGACAGACAGACAGACAGACAGACAGACAGACAGACAGACAGACAGACAGACAGACAGACAGACAGCGGAGTCTTAGTAATAGGGTCCCGTTTTTACCCTTTGGGTACGGAACCCTAAAAACATATGCACACATAACATATTTTCATCATACTAATGACTAATAAATGGCTCTTTTCATCTCCGACTATGATTATACTAGGAATAAGATTTTTTAATACAGTTGCTCAAAAAGTGGCGTATTGCAGGGACGTATAGCGTTCGGGATGTGGGCTATTACATACTCGTGCTTTTTTTTTACCTTTCCCGAACTCGTGCGTTCTCTTTCCCAACTGTCAAAATAATGTCTATTAAAAAGAAAAACCAACCATGAAGTTTTTACTAAAAAAAATCATAGAAGTTTTTATGATTCATGCAAATACGTATATTTCTGAAAAGAAGCTACTAATTTGTTTCAATATCAGATTTAATGATTTGATTGAATGAGTTTGGTTAGGTTTCATTTCATTTCATCTCATTAAATTTCATTTTCATTTCATATCAATAAAAAAATTCTACTGAAGACTTGGCTGTATGGGCATAGTTCCCTTTGCCTACCAGAATGGGTGAAGAAAAAAAAAACTCTGCTTATATTCTACAGAGTTTAGTTGTTTGTTGCACAAAATGAGTAATTTCGACCCTAGTTTTTAGGGTTCCGTACCCAAAGGGTAAAAACGGGACCCTATTACTAAGACTCCGCTGTCTGTCTGTCTGTCTGTCTGTCTGTCTGTCTGTCTGTCTCCAGGCTGTATCTCATAAACCGTGATAGCTAGAAAGCTGAAATTTTCACAAATGATGTATTTCCGTTGCCGCTATAACAACAAATACTAAAAATTAAAAAAATATATATATTAAGGGGGGTCCCCATACAATAAACGTGTTTTTTTCGTATTTTTTTGCTCAATATTAAAAACGGTAACAGGTAGACGATTCAAATTTTCACAGAATATTAACTTGTATATTACCTTTCAAAATAAATAATTAAATATCAATAAAGTAAATATTAAAGGGGGGCTCCCATACAACAAACGTAATTTTTATTTTTAATACGTCATAAATCGTAAAACTTACTACAGGTTTGTACGGAACCCTCGGTGCGCGAGTCCGACTCGCACTTGGCCGGTTTTTTTTTTGAATTAACACCACCGGAACTCAGTATAATTGCTCAAAATGCTTCGGAGAACATTTTACCGGAAAAGTCAAAAAGTCGCTACATATCTACATATTACGACGAATTTATTGCGTGGAGAGAAGAGAAAAAAGCAAATAGTTTTTCAGAAAATGTTAAGTTGGCATACTTCTCCGAACTCTCAGCAAAATTAAAACCTTCTACGTTATGGTCGAGGTTTTCGATGATAAAAAGTATCTATGCTGAAAATGCAACAAACTAGAAACTGGGAAAAAAATCACACACTCCATTAATTTAAGGTCCAGTCCGTCTCCTTCACATGTTGCAGAGAACGTTCGTCCATTTACCTTCGTTGATAATGATAATTCATCAAATCCAACTCCATCAACTAGCAAACGCCATTGTATGACAAATATACATGAACGAAATTAATAATAGTTTGTCTCAAACAGTAAATATGCAACCTAAAACTTCCCCAGTTAGTATAAAAACTGTACCAATTTCAATGTAATATGTGAATTATAACTTTTATAAGAAATAAATGTTAAGTTAGTTGAGTTTATTGTGTTTTTATTATTTTATTAAATTGCTTCATTTTTTCGCAACTGTATTAAAAATAGTCGTTCAGTACACGTGCGGAACCGTCATTGCAACTTGTTCCGACTGTCAACCCTCGCTTTCGGCTGCGCCTCGGCTCGGGTAGACATTTGTCGAAACTCTTTGCAATGACAGCCTTTCCACACTTGTAATGAAATATACTATTAACCGTCGATCCATCGAATTTCAAACTTTGGCCTTTGAGCATTGAGCTATCGAAGCATGCAGGCAATTGGCTTTGATAGCCAAAATTAAAGATTCCGAAGATAGATGGCATAGATGGTAACCACTAGAAGTGCTCGTACGGCGTACCTACACCTCTCAAAGAACTAAAGCTAGAACCCAAAATCTAAAGGGACCGAATACAGAAACCTAGAGTGTAATAATTTACTGATATTCAAAATATATATTATAAAGGTATTATAGTTAGGTACCTACGTAATGTTAGCTCGATCATTTTCGATTTTAGTGATGACGGCATACCTACACCATTACGATCAACCGATTAAGGACATACTAATCTGACAAAGCCACGTGACACGAGGTCAATTTTAACTTTAACTGACCGGCCATTAGCTTTTTTATTGGACATGACATTGTTTGCACTTGACCACGATCTCATATTATGAGTTACAAAGATGGCCAATCAATCATCCTAATTGTTTGATGTGTCCACTGGGACAGCGCGTTCCAACTTCCAACCTAGACCTCATTATTGCTGGCTTTCCACTAAGCGTGATTGTCATCAAGCGCTAATTGAGTCTATATTGCAATAAAAAAACAAGTGTTCCTGAAAAAACTGTAACAAGGTCCATCCGATGGTAAATGATGATGCAGTCTGAGATAGAAACGGGCTAACCTGTTAGGGGGCATGGCAGTTATATTAATAAACCCATACCCCTATTCGGTTTCTACACGGCATCGTACCGGAACGCTAAATCACTTGGCGGCACGTCTTTGCCGGTAGGGTGTAACTAGACACGGCCGAAGCCTCCCACCAGGCCAGACCAGGGAAAATTCAGAAATTATAAATTATAAATTACAGACAGCTGTGAATTTATTATACCTACTTGTCCCTCAAAGTTAGTCGTCAGTCGTCACGCCATAAAAATCAGAAGTTGAAATTCTACTCAAGTTACATCATTTATGTAAGTAGTTTGATAGCCTTATCTACTCATTTTAATAGCTACTTGAGAATCAATGGGATTGACAAAATCTTCCGGGTGTTTATTGTCATGAATTGTTTACCAACGTTGTGTGGCAGGCTGTGTATTGAATAATTAAGTATTAGACTTTATTTGTAATTTCCGGAAAGCAATATAATTTATATCGGTGGCATAAGCGAGTATAAAAAATAAACGCCCATATAACCAACGAACAACTGGTACAACCAAAGAATAGGTAATGGTACCTACATGGTACAACGCTCGCTCGACTTCCAATGCAACCAGACAAAGGATTTTTGCGAGCACACACTGGTGCTAGATTCACTCGACTATTCAAAAGCACTTGTCAAAATCAACTTGAATTAAAAAACCGGCCAAGTGCGAGTCGGACTCACGCACCGAGGGTTCCGTACAAACCTGTAGTAAGTTTTAAATTATTAAAAAAACTACTTACTAGATCTCGTTCAATCCAATTTTCGGTGGAAGTTTGCATGGTAATGTACATCATAGATTTTTTTTAGTTTTATCATTCTCTTATTTTAGAAGTTACGGTGGGGGGGACACACATTTTACCACTTTGGAAGTGTCTCTCGTGCAAACTATTCAGTTTAGAAAAAAATGATATTGGAAACCTCAATATCATTTTTGAAGACCTATCCATAGATAACCCACACGTATGGATTTGATGAAAAAAAAAATTTAAGGGTTCCGTTTTTGCCAAATTTGGCTACGGAACCCTAATAAAAAGACACTGAATTTGGACATTGTCGCGTGCACTTAGTTTTGATAGATTTTGTTCTTTAGCTCTGGTTTTAAGCTTGTTTTAAGGTTCTTGAGTTGTTTGCAGTTCTTCTTTATCTGCACATATACTTACCTAATTATTATTCTACGAAAATTATCCAAAAATATCAAATAAGTACCTACTTATTAGAAATTATTTCATATTCATATATTCATTAAATATTTGAATATATATATATTCGTATCCCTTACTAAATCTGGTGTATATCTACCCATATATCGTACCACATCCTAAATCTCATGCATTTCAATTGTACTTGTACATATAATTCAATGATCTCATGTCATCATTTCTAATCATGGTGAGCTAGATGATGCCCTTAACTTCTTCCACGTGGATTAAAGTTTTTTGAAAAATCCCTTGGGAACTCTGTTTGTCTGCCCCCCTAGCATGGGCTGAGACAATTTTCTCCCCGAGGAAAGGATAAAATTTTTATTCCTAAATAAATAAATAAAAACGCTAAATAACGGTGGATAAATACTCCCCCGAGTCCCCGTAAAATGTCAAACGGGGATAAACTTCTCCTCTCCCCCGTTGCCGTGCTCTGAGAAGTGCCATAAGTTAATTTTATCTCTTGTCAGTGGATAAAATCGGGGGATAAATTTTTTATCTCCGGTCCATGCTAGCCCTGCTGGGATAAAAATTAACCCATGACCTTCCCCGAGATGCTATGCATTATGCAACCCATATCTCCGTACGGCGTAAAAATCGGTTGCACAGATGGGACATGAAAACGTAGCAGACATAATGTGCTCCCGACCGAATTTCAGCCACGGCGGCCTATCTCCAGAGAGATTAGCCATTTGCGCGGGAGATATTATAGTGCACAAGTGTGTGCGCATTCACAGGTGTACTCTCTGTTCTTTTACTCTCATAGCCCGATGGGACGGAAAATCCGACACGACCGGAGAGAGATCAGGCGCAGGACCGACAGCTTCACATGCTTTCGAGGCACGGGGGTGAAACACCGCCAACTTCCTAACACCGGGCTAGTGCTGAGAAGTGAGAATTTACAAAGACACACACTTCTACATTATTGTAGTATAGATATATTTTGTATTTGTAAGTATGATGCATGATCTTAGATACCCATAACCCTCGCGCTTTTGTGTTGTGAAAGGCGTCAAGGTGCGAGTCGGTGGGTCAGATATATTTAGCTGTGAGTTGTGACCCAGGTATTCAATCTGATCCACTGGCGCAACGCCATGTCTGACTAATTGACATTAGTATTTTAAAATAAGACCACTTCAAACGATTTGTAATTACTATTCATTATTAATGGGAGATTGTTTTTAGCATACCCATGGGGACAATAGCAAAAGTAAAATACGGAAAATTTACTTTAATTCTATTAATTATAATAAGAAATTATATTACGGACAACCCAGAGGTGTATTTGTATGAACAAATACACCTATCCACATAATAATTTTATGCAGCTATCCTTCTAGTGAATTTTTGATCTCTTACAAGTGACGTGGTTCTGGTTACATTAATTCTTTGGCAAATTGGTTTGGAATTTTTTTTAATTGTTTGTTGGTAACAGTATACGCGACTGTTTCAGCAATTGGGCCTTGTTAAAAGCGCCAATATAATAGGTACTTAGGTATTTGTGGAACGAAGTTCCTTATGGGACGATGCGGAGGGGTACCCTAGCCGGCAAAAAACGTCCGTAACGAAAATGCGTGGAGTAAGATTTTTATGTATAGTTTAAGTATGTTCGTTAAACAGTGTCTAATTATTATTTAAAAAAATATGAATTATTATTAATTATTAATGGTACCAATTAGCCGCATGAACCGTCTACCTACTCTTCATTATTGTTGACGTGACTCCACATTGGCACCGACTCCAAAAAATGTTATTATAGAACTACATTATCTCTTGTATACCTACATAATAAATTAAATTATTTTTTACTTTTTAGTGTTTGTGGTTTTTGAAGTCGGTTTTTTTTTTTTTGAAAATTTTTTATTTCACAATTTTTAGTGGCCCCACTGTTTTAAAATACAGGATGTAACCAGAACGCTAGTAAAAACTTAGCGTTATTGTTAAACTACCTAAACACAATCCAATACCAATAACCATTTGCCTCATTTTGTAGTTTTAGTGATTTAGTATTTTTCAAATCCGCAATGTATAGCGTGCAAAACTCGGGTCAATTCCCACCAACGACGACTTTTTTAAATTATTTTTTCGCATTTTTTTTGTGGTATCATATCAGTAATCATCAGTGCTATGATATGTCTTCGTTTTTGCTAGCGTTCTGGTTACACCCTGTATGCTATGCCTGGTTAAAAAAACCTACTGTTTACTAATATCTATTATAATACTGATCGCGAGCAACTCTATCCATTGAGGAGTTCTGTTCTCCATCTACGAAGATATTCATCAGATATTCACCAAACTAAAATGGGACCACCTCTGAAGTATGACCTACCAAACAAAAAAAGAATTATCAAAATCAAAAGTAATTCAATTCAAGCACTATGAAGCTAATAATTTATCAAATAACTAGCAAGAATCACGAATTAAAAACAAAGACTATAGGGTGTTTGACTATATATAGGGTGTTTGATATATAGAAATAGAATGATTCCATAGAGATGTGACATGAAAAGTGAACCATAGACTGAATGATAAGAGCGGTTTAATCGATTGTAAAAATCGAAAATCAATTACCACATTCTATGATTATGAAATTACCTTGTGATGTTGAGTACGATATTATAATTAAATCTTTCACTAACATCTTATCACTAACTTGATAATAGTCGTTAAAGCCCTCCAACCCGCCTTGGAGCAGCGTGGTGGGTCTAAGTTCTAGTTCCCTCTCTCCTATGAGAGTGGAGGCCTGTGCCCAGCCGTGGGACGTTAATGCTGTGTAGTGATCAAGTACATTATGAAAAAATTGTGTGTGTCAGCTCCGACGTACGACTGGAGTTTACTCTTTACGATCGATTATAAGATATATAGATTAGTAAATGAGAGTAAATGAACGCATTTTTTATATTACTGAAAGCATGCTTGATACATTTATTTATATTAATTATATAATCAAAATACATCAAAATACATTACATAGTCATGGAAACATAATCAAGTGTTACTATGGAAACATGTACATAACGTCACGGAGACAACACGGAGAAAGTTTGATTTTACTCCCCATAAATTTTCATACCCGGGCTTTAGGAAATTTATTCGATTGTGTGGTTAAATAAGTTTATTGCATTGTGGACTGTGGTACACTCAAAAACACTAACAAAAGTATAAATCCTGCATGATGACTTTGGCATGATTAGTATCGGTCAATCTATGGTTATAACCGGCTAGTTATTTGATAAATTATTAGAATCGCCCCGTAGAAGCGACTGTATGTGGTAATCGATTTCAGAATGTATTCATTCAATCGTTCAGTCACAACTACCTAATCTGTCAATGTTTTCATCACTATACGAGTACCTATGTCTAATGACAATTATAATCACGTGATCTGACGCCATATTTATTTACCTACATATATTACTCTGCCTCTTCAAATAGACTGTAGTTAGGTACCTAATCGTATCTTATACAGAATGATCACAAGTACAATAATTGACAATTAGAACATTAAAATATGATAGTGATAAAAGAAATAGAAATGTACCTATCCAACTGCAGTTGATAGCCCGCGTGGAATGAAACAGAATGCCTGAATTGAGTCTTCCGCTATGAAATGATCCTTTGCGCAAAAAATGAACCATCCCCTCTGTTACCAAAAGAGGAATTATTTATGCACTTAAGTAGATACTCCCCTAGACTATGAATTAGAAAGACTCCCGGCAAACGGGACAATTGATATTACCAAGTTAGGTAGCTTCGAAACTTAAGGACTAAGGGTTACTAAGTAAGTAAGTAGTGAGTACCTACTAGACTAACTCAATGAAGACTCGAGAATTGCTCGAAACTCAAACTTATGTACCTAGGTACCTGATTGTAAGAACTACGTAATCGATAGTAGGTAGCTAAGTACCTATTTTTTAAACGAATCTGACCTTTATCATTTTGATTAGGAGCTATTACTAATTATTATTATTTGGTATAGGTATGGTGCTAAATTTTTAAACAAAGAAACAACAGCCTTCGGAAGTAGAATAGATAGGATACTTATTAATCAGAATATTCCTTTGTAACTAGGTACCTATCGGATAAACTCAACGGTGATTAACTTAATAGGTATGTTAAACTTACAGATGTGAAAGTTTGGATCTCTGTAAGTTTGTATGTTTAGAAGCTTGTGACTCCTTCACGCCATAATGACTGAAGGAAAAACTAGCAGCACTAAAGCACAGCTGGCGCACGTCTCCCACCAGACCAGAGGTACCTACCTATTTTTTTTACTCAAGACGAAATGACATCTGCCCCCTAGCATGGGCCGAGACAATTTTCTCCCCGAGGAAAGGATAAAAAATTTATTCCTAAATATATAAATAAAAACGCTAAATAACGGTGGATAAATAGTCCCCCGAGTCCCCGTGAAATGTCAAACGGGGATAAACTTCTCCTCTCGCCTGTTGCCGTGCTCTGAGAAGTGGATAAGTTAATTTTATCTCTTGTCAGTGGATAAAATCGGGGGATAAAATTTTTATCTCCGGCCCATGCTAGCCCTGCTGCATGACATTGAAAGAATAGGTAAGTATTTAACAATAAAAATATTTCCGTCGCGCTGCTTCTCGAATAGAGTCCCTTATCACCCGATAGGGATAACTCACAGAATACATAAGAAAGGTATAACTGCAGCATGGACCGATTATATAGGTAGTAGGTACCTAGGTACCTAAGAAAAACAGTCGAATTTTTACTCTTGTATTCTCGCCTGTTTCCTCCTCCTAAACTGAACCGATTTTTAATTATTTTTTTCAAGAATAATTAAAGAAGAACTCAGGTTAGGTCGGTATGTTTTTCTTCTTTTGATTATATTCGTTAAATTGATTTGCGGAATGTCTGATGAATGAGCGAAAACTGAGCCATTTTTGCAATTTTTGAAGGTTCCATATTCTTAAAATTATTGATTTATCGAAAAAAGGAAAACATAAAATATAATAATATGGCACGGATACATATGGATTTTATGGTGCAATATTTTCCACGGAGAAAACAGATTAATATGTCTGTATTAAGGTTTGTATGGAGAAACCACCGTGCCATTTCGTCTATACTTTACTTATAATAAAACTGTAACAGGTCCAATTCTGTACATTGAAGATATGTATTTTGAAAATCTTTTTTGGAGGGCACTCATTATTCGATACTGAAGCCAAATCTGTAATTTTTTCATTTTTGTCTGTCTGTCTGTCTGTCTGTCTGTCTGTCTGTCTGTCTGTCTGTCTGTATCTTGGCCGCGCATCACGCCGAAACTACTGAATGAATTCAAACGAAACTTGGCACGATTTGAGCCCATACTACGAGGTAGGACATAGGATACTTTTTATCCCGAAATTCTACCCCAGCCCCCCTAGCATGGGCCGAGACAATTTTCTCCCCGAGGAAAGGATAAAATTTTTATTCCTAAATAAATAAATAAAAACGCTAAATAACGGTGGATAAATAGTCCCCCGAGTCCCCGTGAAATGTCAAACGGGGATAAACTTCTCCTCTCCCCTGTTGCCGTGCTCTGAGAAGTGGATAAGTTAATTTTATCTCTTGTTAGTGGATAAAATCGGGGGATAAAATTTTTATCCCCGGCCCATGCTAGCCCTGCTGAAGGGGTGAAATAGGGGTTGAAAGTTTGTATGAAAATCCTTAATTTCTCAAGTTATAGCCATGAAACAGCATTTGGGCTTTCGTTAAAATATGAAGAAGTACGTGTTTCACCATTATAGGGGGATTATACCGTGGGATAGTAATATAGGCTACTTTTTATCCTGGAAAATTAACTGAAAAACTTATTCCACGCGGACGAAGTCGCGGGCATCAGCTATAAAGAATGTACATACATAGTACATACATACATACATAGGCTACTTTTTATCCCGGAAAATTAATGAGTTCACGCGGGAATCGAAAAAACTTAGTCCACGCGGACGAAGTCGCGGGCATCAGCTAGTATAAAAATATAAGTAGGTAATAGCTCACCACTCGTTGCATCCTCTTGTAATTTTTTTTCCAGCTTGATAATATTTATTGTTATCTTCGCAGGCAATTATGGGAGCTGGTGGTGGTGATGGTGTTTGTCCTCTACAGACCTCAAAGAAGTCAGGGCAGCAGTCATCCTTCGAACCGCGGTCACAAAAGTCGTCGCAGTAGCAAAGTGTGTCTGACAACAAAAGAAAACTCACGTCATATCACATGACTATCTAGTACCTATCTATCTTTTCTCAGATCTACTCAGCCCCCCTAGCATGGGCCGAGACAATTTTCTCCCCGAGGAAAGGATAAATTTTTTATTCCTAAATAAATAAAAAAAAACGCTAAATAACGGTGGATAAATAGTCCCCAGAGTCCCCGTGAAATGTCAAACGGGGATAAACTTCTCCTCTCCCCTGTTGCCGTGCTCTGAGAAGTGGATAAGTTAATTTTATCTCTTGTCAGTGGATAAAATCGGGGGATAAAAATTTTATCTCCGGTCCATGCTAGCCCTGCAGGTAGGAGAGTGAAGGTACTCAAGAACTTTAAAACCTTGTTCCTTCCTCACAGTTCCGACTTCTATCACAGGCGAGAAATCGTGTGCTTTCTTATTTAGTCGATATCCAGTCAACGCTCGAAACGTTTTTTTCTAGGTTTCTTATACCATTAAGGTTAAACTAAATTAGTTAAGTAGGTACCTGCAGCAAGGCAAGAGTGAATAGACATCTTCTAGGCAAGCGTTCAAGTTCCAACCAAATGGCTTTTGGTAACCAAATGACATTTATAAATAATAAAAATATCTATCCAGCAATAAAAAAAGCGGGCTGGCTTAAGACAATTTTGAGGACCAAGGTCAAGCCCCTAAAGCGGAAAACAAATAAGTAGGTAGCAGAGAAGCAGGGCACCTATAACTCACCGAGTAATCTAGCGGAACAACCGTCCTCTCTACCTCTACAGCATCTGTTTCTGATCCCGCCACAATAGGGCCCTGGCGGTATGCTTGGTCGGTTGTACGCCGCGACCGCGACCAATCCAGCGCAGAATAAGGACAAGTGCAATCTGGAACAACAACATGAAATATCAATCATCATCATCATCATCTAAGCCCATCGCTGGCCCTCTGCTAAGCCAGAGTTTGCTCTATGATGAGAAAACATGACATGGCAGGCAGGCAATTTTGTAAAAAGGTAGCCAATAAATGTGCCATATCAGTGATTAGTTCGCCAATTTATAAAGTCGTTAAATCTCACAGAGTAATCAGATTAAAATCAGAGGCGGGATCGTAAATAAATATAAAAATAGGGAAAATAGACGATTTGTCGAAATATTAATTGCACATGGAACTACTATTTACCTTTCACAATACCTAACATACAGTCATAAAAATAAGTTCCAAACCATAGAAATACTCGTACATTAGTTATGGTTGCTAGAACCCACCGGTGAAACACACCTTAAAAGTTTTTTAAGGATTTTTCGTTTTAAGTATTTGTGCCCATACCTAGTTGGTACCTAAGTAGGAACCTCATTTGACCCTGCAAACAATCGGCGTTTGATCGGCCCCACCTAATCCAAAGTGGTTGTGGCCTCTGATGTTTTATCAGTCTGTAGTACAATGACCCACTGTTGCAAAGTAATCATAAAATAAGATAAGAGAACAACGCGTAAATCAATTTCTCAGTGGAAATGCCCAACGGCTTTTCTTTTCCTTTTATTTCTAACTGAATGATGCCCGCGACTTCGTCTGCGTGGATTTAGGTTTTTGAAAATACTGTGGGAATTCTTTTATTTTCCGGGATAAAAAAAAAAAGTAGCCTATCAGCTAGGTCTCTCCCCACGGGCCACGAATCACGATAGGTACATGTACATGACATCTCTAATACAAAATTTCGTCTTGAACAGATGACCCAAAATAAAAACGTAGCAAACAGACAGACACTGTCGCGACTCGCATATTCTATGTATGAATAATTATTTATGTACCCCTGTATAGTGGTAAAGCTAAGCTGTGAATTGTGATAGAATTATCTATTATTATTATGGCTTAAAAATGATCTCCGTGAATATTAAGAGGATATGGCATGAACGGGAAGCTTTGAGAATAGGTATTGAACAATATACTGCCGTCGCGCTGCTTCTCGAATAGAATTCCATAACACCCAATAGGGACAACTGCAGCTTGGACCGATAATACCGATGAAAAAATTTTCAAAAAAAAAATAAAAACCGACCTCAAAAACCACAAACACTAAAAAGTAAAAAAAAAAATCTAATTTATTATGTATACAAGAGTTAATTTAGTTCTATAATAACATTTTTTGGAGTCGGTACCTACCAATTAGCCGCATGAACCGTCTACCTACTCTTCATTATTGTTGACGTGACTCCACATTGGCACCGACTCCAAAGAATGTTACTATAGAACTAAATTAACTCTTGTCTAAATAATAAATTAAATTATTTTTTTTACTTTTTAGTGTTTGTGGTTTTTGAAGTCGGTTTTTATTTTTTTTTTGAAAATTTTTTATTTCACAATTTTTAGTGGCCCCACTGTTTTAAAATACAGGATGTAACCAGAACGAGATATGCTATGCATGGTTAAAAGTTAAAACATACTGTTTACAAGACTATCACACTGATCGCGAGCAATTTACTCTTATCCATGAGGAGTTCCGTTCTCCATCTCCGGAGATATTCATCAGATCTTCACCAAATTGAATTGGGACCACACGGGAAGCACCAGCTTTCAAATAAAAAAAGAATCATCCCAATCGGTCCACCCAGTCAAAAGTTCTGAGGTAACAAACATTAAAAAAAATACAGTCGAATTGAGAACCTCCTCCTTTTTTTCAAGTCGGTTAAAAACAGTTGAACTATCTATCTATACTTATAATAAAACTGTAACAGGTCCAATTCTGTACATTGAAGATATTTTGAAAATTTTTTTTTGAGGGCACTCATTATTCGATACTGAAGCCAAATCTGTAATTTTTTTCATTTTTGTCTGTCTGTCTGTCTGTCTGTATCTTGGCCGCGCATCACGCCGAAACTACTGAATGAATTCAAACGAAACTTGGCACGATTTGAGCCCATACTACGAGGTAGGACATAGGATACTTTTTATCCCGAAATTCCACCCCTAAGGGGGTGAAATAGGGGTTGAAAGTTTGTATGAAAGTCCGTCATTTCTCAAGTTATATCGATTAAACTTGGTATACAAGCTACTGAGTACTGGTTGAAAATGAAGAAATAAGTGTTTCACAGTTTTCGCAAATTTTACCCCCGAAGGGGTGAAACAGGGGTTGAAAGTTTGTATGAAAGTCCTTCATTTCTCAAGTTATAGCCATGAAACTTGATATATAAGCTGCGGGTTAAAAATGAAGACATACCTGTTTCACAGTTTTTCAAAATTTCACCCTCAAAGGGGTGAAATAGGGGTTGAAAGTTTGTATGAAAGTCCTTCATTTCTCAAGTTATATCGAGGAAACTTGGTATACAAGCTACCGGTTAAAAATGAAGAAATACGTGTTTCACAGTTTTCGTAAATTTTACCCCCGAAGGGATGAAATAGGGGTGCAAAGTTTGTATGAAAGTCCTTCATTTCTCAAGTTATATCCATGAAACTTGGTATATGAGCTGCGGGTTAAAAACGAAAACATACGTGTTTCACAGTTTTTCAAAATTCCACCCCCAAAGGGGTGAAATAGGGGTTGAAAGATTGTATAAAAGTCCGTCATTTCTCAAGTCATTTCGATGAAACTTGGTATATCCACGCGGACGAAGTCGCGGGCATCAGCTAGTACATAATATTACCGTGGTTGAACCGATTTTAATTTATTTTTTCAAGAATAATTTAAGAAGGACTCAGGATATGTCGGTATGTTTTCTTTTTTTTGATTATATTCGTCAAATTTATTTGCGGGACATCTGATGATGACGACGCTGAAACAGGGTCATTTTTTGCAATTTTTGAAGGTTCCCATATCCTCAAAATTGATTTATCGAAAAAAAATCTGAATTATTAAATCTTTTAAAATTATTGTTTTTTATTAATAAATAAAATAATTGTTTTTTATTAAGTAACTCGCTGTAAAAACTTTATACCGAAAAGGGGCCACGAATTCACGAACTTAGAAGCAGAGCAAAATTTTATCACGAAATAGGGTTCAAACAAGAGGTCCACAAATAAATTAATATAAAAAAAACTAAGAAACAAAACTACATAATTCATGCATTAAATTACTGGCAAAATACCAATTTTTGAACAGACAAAAGCTTTCAAACTTATATCATGTTCAGGAATATATTTTTAAAATCTTAAAGTCTTAGGCCCCCAGTCCAGGCGAAACAGGGGACACTTACGTTACCTATGAATTATGATTGTATGGGGAAACCGCCCTCCCGTATCGTCTAAGTTTTTCGATTACAGCGTTTTGGATAAGGTAAGTATTGCAAGTAAGTATTCTTTGTAATTAATTTTTATTTGGCTATGAATTCATCGAATTCACGCAACAAAACTAGCTGTAGTCCGACTTCTACCCACACCGATATTTTGGTAGGTACCTCCGCATTACTTAGCTTAATATTCTGTGGCACTAGTCCACTAGTCGCCAAACATTCAAAGCTTGACTTTTTTGGCGCGACATGCTACCTACGTTTGCGGGCGTAGGTACACGTCCTGGGCCCCAATCATGTAAGAATGGCCGATCAAACGTTATAGGCGAAAGATTGACGAAACAATGCACTCGCCATCGCGCCTTACTAATTCGTCGCACTAAAGTGGCAAAATTATTAATTATTATTATCGACACCCAAGATGCAACTTGAGAATTGGTTGATATTTGATCCTGTTCAGAGTTCTTTCATGCGATATAGCATCACTGTAACTTAAAGCTCTTTAAATCAATCGATTAATTAAGTAACACAAGTGACAAAGTGGTAGGAATCGTATTGTATTACCACCATTATTTATGGATTGAGTTTTGATTGAAATTCAAAACCGCTGACACTGGACACTGAAACTAAGAGCTTTGATTTTCTCCAACGGAACATGCCGCAGTTACCCAATCAAAATATAATGCCTTATACTTACCTCAATAAAGTCCATATTCACTCTACGCAGTTGTAAAATTAACGTGCGTAGTAAATTCAAATCGGAGGTTTAGTATACCATTGATTTACGATAGTTTCATTATTTCGACATTTAAAGCTTATCGCATGCGTTGGTCTGCACAATCATCGCTGATCGCAATAAGCTTTTGTAGCTGTTGTTCTTCGCAAAAGTTGTGTCTCATCTAATTATGTACTTGCCATTAAAATTCCTATTTGAATAATGAATTACGTAATTGTTTTTGGGGTTTCATTAAATAGCTAGCAGAAGCTAGCCCTGTACTAGACAGAGCCAAATACTCCAATTTTTTAAAATCTTAAACTAAGTTATGAGTATGAACATTCAGTTTCTTAGTTTTTAATAACACTGATGTTACGAAGTCATCATCGTCACCGAGCTTGTGGATGTCCACAGCCGGACATAAACCTTTCCTGTTCACACTCAACTCTCAAGTGATCCATTGCATCTAATATCTGTGTGCTGTACTTATCTGTGTACCTATATCTATCATGTGGTAGCCAACATACATGTATGTATGTACATTGCCATATACAATGTATATGGCTATTGGCTATAATAATATGTATATTATACATATAATAACATGTAACATAACATATGATGTTACAGCAGTGTGGCAGTGTAAAAAATCTGTTTTATACCGATACCCAATGTATAAAGGTTTCATACCTATATACTTAGGTATAACTATCCTTTAAAGTCCTTGGTGTTTCATATTATTTAATAGGTCATAAGCTTAATAAAAAAATAATTAATTAAGTCAGGTCAGTCCTGCTATTTGGTATTTAGGTCACATCTTTTAATTTCGGGGAATTGTCCTCAAGATTAATTGCTAAACTAGCAGCTGTAGGCCATTTTTAGGGTTCCGTAGACCCAAGCAACCCAAATAGTTTCTTCTAGTCCGTGTATCTGCATAACTGTCCGTTTTTGTGTCACAGTCGCAACTCGCAATAATTGTATTCAGAAAGAATAAAATGTGTGTGACATACCACCAGCTGAGTTCTATTTTTATAACTTGACTACGGAACCCGAGCTTATGAATGTTCAGACACGCACTTGACCAGTTATTTTAATTATTCATCATAATGTATTTATTATACCTATTTTATCAAGGACTTCGAGTCGCGAGGCTGCGATCTCGCCCTACGGTCGATTCCCAGCTTAAAAAAGCTGTAACACATACTTTATATTAAGTCACTAGCTGATGCCCGCGACTTCGTTCGCGTGGATTGAGGTTTTTTGGTTCCCGCGGGAACTCTTTAATTTTCCGGGATAAAAAGTAGCCTATGTGCTATTCCAGACTATAATCTATCTTTGTGCCAAATTTCATGCAGATCCGTTCAGCCGTTGGGGCGTGATTGAGTAACAAACATCTATACATCCATACATCCATACATCCATACATCCATACATCCATCCAAAGTTTCGCAATTATAATATTAATAATATAGTATACTTAGATAATTCCTAGTTTGGCACTGTTGCAGGCTTGCAAGTTGCAGCCTTGTGACTTGCGAGCATTTGTGAGGCTATAAGGACAGCCTAGGAGTGCTTGGACCATCCTTACGTCAGAGACCAGTCAAGGGTAAGTACTTGTGGTACACTCGACTGGTCTTTACAATACTGTGAATTGTGATTGTTCCGTCAAATGATAGCGTCCCGGTACGAAACCGGGTTTAGATACTTCTTCAAAGTTAGCACGCGTCCATTTTAGGTCCGTAACTAAGTATTAATAAACCGACATCAATTAAGATCCCGTTCTCAAGTAGGTATCGGTCTATCTATGCTTAAGACCGATCTTAAGCATTAGGTTGCCCGAGACTTGAGTAAGTAAGTACCTACTTACCTGTTTTTAGATGATGGTTGGTTCTAGACCGCAGGAGAAATAAACAGTCTTCAATTCTATTATAATTCTATCCTGCACAAATCATAACTTACCATTGCACCGTGAGATCGCAGTCAAGGGCTAAGTTACCTCTGTAGCGGAAAAGCAGCTTAAAGGATCATTCGCAAACGATGCCTAAGATAAAAGGGACCGCAGACTCTACATACATAATATAATACGAAAACCTAACGACAATACTCTCATTTTTACTCTCATTTTTCAGATAGGTAGGCTTTTATTAGGCAAATGTATTACCGCTCTCATAAGATAAATGAATAATCACGCCCAAATATTGACAAACGACTGATAACGTTGTTGACATCACAAACAAGGAATGACGACCTTGGCATTCTTAAAATTGACGACCGTCAATATTTCTAGCATACGATTGTAGACGTTATATCTTATGTTTTAAGAGCTTGAATGATAAAAAACCTAGTATTATACTTTTCACGTGTTCGCATTAAAATAGGTTAGCCGAATTTTAACAATTACAAGGTGAGTTACAAGCATGATACCAAGAGTAGACCGACTATTCTCTCACCTATACCGATAGGTTTAGGCAGGCTACGAAAAGTATTTTATATCGCGAATGGATTGCCAAATGGAGTCATGTCCAAGGCACCCTTTTTTAATTAAAGCACCTAATTAGGCTACCTTTATGTAGATTGTAGAAGCACTTATTATATTGGATTTTTTTAACCAATAAGTGCAATTCACTTAGGTAGGCACCTATATAGTTAACACTATGGTCCTTAGACCTCTATCGCTGAAGAGCAAAAAGGATTTTCGGAGTTCGGACATGCTAGTTACCTATTCCTTTTCGGCTGTCGCGTCGCGGTCGGTTTGATTGATCATGCGTGGTTGGGAGAAACTCAACTGGTTTTCAATGGACAAAGACAATGGACATACCTACTTATCAAATACTAGCGATCCGCCCCGGCTTCGCACGGGTAGCACTAATAATCCTAATAGTCTATACCTATTATAGCCAGTGGGCAGTGGGCAGGTTTTACATTTCAATATTACATTGTAAGAGCGTACGCCCCTTCCTCACCACAGCCGCCAGCCCTCAGATTATTATATTCCATTTTCCCTTGCACGTTACATTATTTCTATGATATCTCATAAGATATTCATCTAAATTAAATGATGTACAGGACAATTTTTATCTTAATTAGATACTTGAGATGAATAACATATTTATTTTGATAAGGATTCATACTATGTCGGTAAAAACACCTTCGCAAGTAAAGCATTGGTTTAGACCAAATTTGGAAAATCACAGAAATGGTTATTGTGAGTCAACCTTATAAGATAGATACATGCTGTCGCGGACTTTTTTTTAGAACTTTTTGAGAGGAACAATTTCCCCATACATTGTTTTCGTGTAACTTTAACTATTTACGCAGCGCACGCCACGTAAGCACAGGGTAGGTAAACCTCCTAACGTAAGCTCTCAAAAGAGACGTTTTTTTCCGACTTGGTTCACAATATTGCAATTTTCGGAAGGATCTCTAATTTTTTTGAAAATAAAATATAAGTAGCCTATGTTACTCGCTGATAATGTAGCTTTCTATAGGTGAAATAATTTTTAAAATCGGTAGAATAGTTTTTGAGTATATCCATTACAAACAAACAAACAAACAAACAAACAAATCTTTCCTCTTTATAATATTAGTTTAGATAGGAACCTAAACGTCGAACGACATGAGCGTTATAGCGAATAAATTATACCCAGATAAAACAAAATTAGTATTACCCATCTATTACCCTATTACTTGGCTGTAAATAAATACCTTGATACTAAAATATTTTAAGAAAAATTGCTGTAGGTAGAATTAGTAATTTGGTACCTATCAAATTCGAAAGGAATGTTATCGTAAAGTTACAATAGGTATGTATAGTATATCAGCCCGAGCTACATATTATGCAAATGAAATAAAAATAGGTGATATTTAAACAGATGTCTGAATTCGTTACCGTTAAATTTTTACATAGGTACCTAGTTACCTACCTAAGTTATGTGCGTTTGAAGCAAGTAAATATACCTACCAGTAAAGGAAAATGTCGTGAGGAAACCGGCAAGCCCGAGAGGTCCTCATAATGTTCTTAAAGGTGTGTGAAGTCTGCCAATCCGCACTTGGCCAGCGTGGTGGACTAATAGCCAAACACTTCTCATTCATTTCGATATGAGACTAGTATAGTAATAGGAAACTAGTGAGCCAGTAATATTTATTTCAGGGGGCTCTCATAGAAGCGAATGCGATGTAAAATATTTTTTATAGCGTTATATTATAGGAGATAACTGCACTTTTGGTAACCATCGCCAGAAAAGCTGATTCAGTGTTAGGTGGATGTAGAGCTCTCCACTGATCACAAAAGTGGCAGTCTGCCTGCATTTGGATGGCCCTTTAGCTAAATATGGGCGTTCAAAGACGGTTTATTGTTACCAAAAATGAACGATAATTAGAAAAGCTGATTCTTGTACAGTATTAAAGTATGCGCAGTACCTATGTAAACAGCGTAAAAACTGACGCATTTGGATGGGACTTTTTCTAGATATCAGTTTTCAAAGTCGTTATAACCTATACTTACTATGCGTTCCTGTAAAAAAATATTAGCAATTATTATGTCGTCCCGTTGATTGCTGTTAATAATTTTTAATAGCGATCAACGGCGACAAAGTTATTGCTAATATTTTTTTACAGGAACGCATAGTAAGTATAGGTTATAACGTCTTTGAAAGCTGATATCTAGAAAGAGTCCCATCCAAATGCGTCAGTTTTTACGCTGTTTACATAGGTACTGCGCATACTTTAATACTGTACAAGAATCAGCTTTTCTAATTATCGTTCATTTTTGGTAACAATAAACCGTCTTTGAACGCCCATATTTAGCTAAAGGGCCATCCAAATGCAGGCAGACTGCCACTTTTGAGATCAGTGGAGAGCTCTACATCCATCTAACACTGAATCAGCCTTTCTGGCGATGGTTACCAAAATTGCAGTTATCTCTTAGTCTATTACATAGGGTTGCGGACTATAAAGATAATTAAGTTAAGTTTAAGTTGGGCTTATAAAGATAATTAGGAATAGAGTCCAAAAATATATTTTTTTTATTTTTTCCCCTAAAGTTGACGAAATGGGGGGCTTTCAAAGTGGAGATTTTCTAACCTCCAAAGTTGACCTCAGAACTCTCAATTTTCTGAAAGGCTGAGCCTGAAACTTATCAATTACTAGCTGATGCCCGCGACTTCGTTCGCGTGGACTAAGTTTTTTCGATTCCCGCGGGAACTCATTAATTTTCCGGGATAAAAAGTAGCCTATGTATGTGTGTATGTATGTATATTCTTTATAGCTGATGCCCGCGACTTCGTCCGCGTGGAATAAGTTTTTCAGTTAATTTTCCAGGATAAAAAGTAGCCTATATTACTATCCCACGGTATAATGCCCCTATAATGGTGAAACACGTACTTGTCACGTACCCAAATGCTGTTTCATGGCTATAACTTGAGAAATTAAGGACTTTCAATACAAACTCTCAACCCCTATTTCATCCCTTCGGGGGTGGAATTTTGAAAAACTGTGAAACACATATGTTTTCATTTTCAACCCGCAGCTCATATATCAAGTTTCATGGCTATAACTTGAGAAATTAAGGATTTTCATACAAACTCTCAACCCCTATTTCACCCCTTCGGGGGTAGAATTTTGAAAAACTGTGAAACACATATATTTTCATTTTCAACCCGCAGCTCATATATCAAGTTTCATGGCTATAACTTGAGAAATTAAGGACTTTCATACAAACTTTCTACCCCTATTTCAGCCCTTCGGGGGTAGAATTTCGGGATAAAAAGTATCCTATGTCCTACCTCGTAGTATGGACTCAAATCGTGCCAAGTTTCATTTAAATTCATTCAGTAGTTTCGGCGTGATGCGCAGCCAAGATACAGACAGACAGACAGACAGACAGACAGACAGACAGACAAAAATGAAAAAAATTACAGATCTGGCTTCAGTATCGAATAATGAGTGTCCTCCAAAAAAAATTTTCAAAATATCTTCTATGTACAGAATTGGACCTGAATACAGTTTTATTGTAAGTATAGATAGATTTGAATTATATACTGTACTTGAACAACAACTACTAAAATTAGATAAATATTATAAGGAAATGAAATTAATTAATTTTTAATGAGCTACTACTTCGGGGTCTTCTCCGGTTGGCCCGTGAGGGCCAAGCGGGGGTACGGGCCTCGAGGCTGAGCCTCCTTACCCGGGCGGGGCGCGGGGCAACACTGTGCCCCGGTAAACAGCTTTAAGCATTCGCTTGGGCCTGCCTTGGAGGCTACGGGCCCCTAGGAATTGTAGTTTAGGCGTGGAGGCGCTTAAGTGCCGCCACACCTGCTGCGAGGGCTTGATTGGTGTCCTGGCCCTGCAAATACGCCGTCAGCCCGGTCACGAGCGCTTCAAGCACGACCCGGACAATGGCCATGATGTCCGGGTCGGTCTGCGCTGTTTGCTGGGCCGGTTGGCTTGCAGGGCGGGCGTTGGCGGCAGTTGGGGGTTGTGGGTCAGTTTGGCTGGCTGGGCGTGTTGGTGGCCGTCGACTGGTGGCGGGCTCCGGCCCCTGTTGCGGAGTCGACGCCGCCGTCGGCTCCGTGCGGCGCGAGCGAGGCGCGCGTTTGCGGCGGCGTCTTCTCGCTCGTACCGGCTGGCCACGTTCGGTCGGCGGGTTTGCGGCTGCTGTCAGAGTGGTTGCTCTATCGGCGGCCGCAGGCTGCGTGGGACGTGGCGCCGGCGCAGGTCGCGGTTCGGTTGTCACCGACGACGGTGCGACAGTGGGCGGCTGCGTTTTGATCGGCGGTGCAGAGGTTGGTGTGGTGGTTGGCGGAGCGGCGGTGGTTGCGGGGCCCATGGCCGTGCCCCGCTGTTGTTGTCGGGCCGGAGCGCGAGGCGGTGGCGGCGGCAAATTGATGCCACGCTTCCTAGCCTCACGTTTGTAGATGTTGCATCGGCGGTCGTTCGCCGAGTGCTTTTGCCCACAGTTTGCACATGTGGGCTCGGCATCTCGGGGTCGTGGGCAGTCTCTAACACTGTGCTCGCCAGCGCAGCGGACACAGCGGAACGGCCGGTGGCAATTGGCCGAATTGTGGCCGTAGATTTGGCATCGGTGGCACTGGGGCGGTTTGGTTCCTCCACGCCATGCCTCCACGGTAATTCCCGGCATGAGGAGGATCTCTGTGACGTTGAAGAGTTGGCGCAATTCCTCCTTCGTCATGTGCGCCAGTCGCACGAAGTAGGTGCAGCCATGTCGTCCTCTGGGTGGTGGGATGGCACGCGCCGCCTCGGCCGGGTAGCCAAGTTCACGCAGCGCGGCAACCAGCTCGTCCACTGGGGTCTCGACAGGGAGGCCACGGATGGCCACCTTTATCGGTTTTTCGGAGGCCGGGCTATAACAGTACCACGAAATGGCACTGTCTTTTGCGACGGCGTCTGTGAGATACCGCTGCACAGCCCGGAATTCTTCGTCTTTGGGGAGGAAGCGGACCCCGCGTCCCAGCGGCTTCACGTTCGGTAGGCGTCCAAGCACTCGGGTGAGCGCCTGGAGGTGCCTCGACCAGTTTGAAAGGCACTCCGCTACGAGTGGCGGGTAACCGGAGCGCGGCGTCGGTTGCGCAGGGTCGGCGGTGGCGGTAGGAGCGGCGGTCGGCGCGGCTGTCGCAGGCGGTGGCGAGCGGCGCGGTAAGGGCGGTGCGGCGGCGGCCTCGGCATACGAGGCGATCAGTTGAGGCGACGACATTTGCACGTCGTCGCGGTTGGTCGGCGAGGTAAGGCCTGCATAGCTGGTTGAGTCTTTCAACCAGCTAGCCGAGTCGTACTCTCGCGTTCTGGCGGGCGTCGGGGGGGTGGTGCGACGCGCGGCGATGGGGGTGGGCGTGCGAGGGGGTGGGGGGCGCAGCTCCTGCGGTGGGGGGCGCCTTCTCGGGGTCGGCGATGGTGACGGCGGCGTGTCTTGGTATTCCAGTGGCGGCGCGGGTAGGGCTAAGCTTAGCTTAACCCGCTTGTACTCCTGGTTACCTGACGAACCCGAGGAGGAGGTGCTCGGACGGGCCCGCTTAGCCAGCTCGAAGCCAGGCGTAGACGCAGCTACGCGGGCTACGATGGCAGGCGGGTCGTCGTCGCTGTCTTCGCTTGATGAGTACGGAGGTGAGGTTGTAGCCGAGGTGGTGGGCGGTGGACTTCTCGTGGTCACTGCGACAGGGAGCGGAGTCATGGACAAGTCCACAACGTTCCGGCGTACCACTGCGCGCGGGATTCCGGTGCGTCCTCGTCCCAGTTTATGCGGCCTTTGGTCGAGAGGTCGTCTCTCGGCCATATTGGCGGCGATTAAAATACGGTAAAACGGTTAAAATCGGTAAAATGGGTAAAACGGTAAAAGGGATAAAACGGGTAAAATAAACTGCAGCCCTTGCAGGGTGACCTGCAACTCCTCGCGTGCAACCCAGCCAGGTGAGACCCCGAGGGGAGGCCCAGCTTAGGCGCCCGCGGACCGGAGTATACTGGCAACCCTGCGTGGTATGGGGGGCGTAGCCAGAGGGGTTTGATCCCGTGCACCTTTTTCCTCAAGAAAAAGGGCACTAGGGATGCGGGGCGTTTTCGTCCCGGTCGGGGGCAGGTGCTAACGCGGGGTCGACCCGGCCGCTTCCTCAAACTGCAAGCAGTGAGTACAACTGGCACCGGGGAACACGGAAGCAGGGTACGCGGAACCGAAACTGAACGCAATCTCGATCGAGTTTGCAAATTGTACCAAATGTTAGGTATATAAAACAAACCGAGAGATGAGCTTAATGAGCTTCATTATTTTTAAAATAACTTCACAATTATGTCAATAGATGGCGCTCTGTGATACCGCGAGGTGTCAGTCGGGGCGAACAACTATTTTTAAGCCATATTTGGCTGGAGGCCATCGGTTTACATATTATATTTAAATTTGAAGTACTACGGTAAGTATTACGTTCAGTAATTCAGAAGTTAAAAGGCTCTGACAGACGGACGGACGGACGGACGGACAAGTGCAAATTCACTCAAGTAGACTCAAAGACCTTCGCTTCGCTCGGTCAATTATATTGATGAATCTACATTCTACGTCTAGAATCTATACTAATATTTTATATGCGAAAGTTTGGATGGATGGATGTTTGTTACTCAATCACGCCAGAACGGCTAAACGGATCTGGATGAAATTTGGCACAGAGATAGATTATAGTCTGGAATAACACATCAAATCAAAGAGTTCCCGCGGGAACCAAAAACGTCAATCCACGCGGATGAAGTCGCAGGCATCTGCTAATAGATAATATTACTGCAACGAGCTGATCATTTTTAGGGTTCCGTACCCAAAGGGTAAAAACGGGACCCTATTACTAAGACTCCGCTGTCTGTCTGTCTGTCTGTCTGTCTCCAGGCTGTATCTCATAAACCGTGATAGCTAGAAAGCTGAAATTTTCACAAATGATGTATTTCCGTTGCCGCTATAACAGCAAATACTAAAAATTAAAAAAATATATATATTAAGGGGGGATTATATACAATAAACGTGTCTTTTTCGTATTTTTTTGCTCAATATTAAAAACGGTAACAGGTAGACGGTTCAAATTTTCACAGAATATTAACTTGTATATTACCTTTCAAAATAAATAATTAAATATCAATAAAGTAAATATTAAAGGGGGGCTCCCATACAACAAACGTAATTTTTAGGGTTCCGTACCCAAAGGGTAAAAACGGGACCCTATTACTAAGACTCCGCTGTCTGTCTGTCTGTCTGTCTGTCTGTCTGTCTGTCTGTCTGTCTGTCTGTCTGTCTGCCTGTCTGTCTGTCTGTCTGTCTGTCTGTCTCCAGGCTGTATCTCATAAACCGTGATAGCTAGAAAGCTGAAATTTTCACAAATGATGTATTTCCGTTGCCGCTATAACAACAAATACTAAAAATTAAAAAAAAATATATATTAAGGGGGGTTCCCCATACAATAAACGTGTTTTTTTCGTATTTTTTTGCTCAATATTAAAAACGGTAACAGGTAGACGGTTCAAATTTTCACAGAATATTAACTTGTATATTACCTTTCAAAATAAATAATTAAATATCAATAAAGTAAATATTAAAGGGGGGCTCCCATACAACAAACGTAATTTTTATTTTTAATACGTCATAAATCGTAAAACTTACTACAGGTTTGTACGGAACCCTCGGTGCGCGAGTCCGACTCGCACTTGGCCGGTTTTTATCTTTGTCGCATTTTTTATGAGCTTCTAAGCCAGGCATTCATGTCATGGAATATTGAAATAGTTAAACTGTTTGGCGCCAGTGTCACTAAGGCGACGTATTTAGTTATTAACACCACGAGCGCTGTCCAGTTATCGAAATTATCCACAAAAAACGTGTAAATACGCGAGCCAATAAAAAACCAACGTGGACTGAAGTTCGACGACCGAACTGTAAATACTGAATATAGTATTGCCTGCGCGATCTGTTGAATTTTAATCGATTTGCGATTTATTATACCTATTGCGAGTAAGGTAGGTAGGTACATGGACAAATATTTTGCATTGCATTGTTATCGTCAATGCTATGGTTTGGTTTTGGCAAAGTAAAAAAAAACAATAATCACAGGAGCTGTGAAATGCCCTGCTCTAGTTTCACCTAGATGGAAATTTCAAAAATTCTCTATTAGTAGGGGGCCGGGAGCCTACATTCAAAAGGCCATAATAATTATATCTACGTACTTTTGATCGGAATTCGGAATTACCTGTGATTTGCTCTAACACCCTACCGCTATTAGGCAAAATCCATTGTCGCAGTAAGAACGCAACCAGACCAGTTGAGATTGTAACGGTGATTGATACAGGGGCTCCGCGTTGATAATAATATTATGTAACTCAGTCAGTCAGTCAGTTATTCATTTTACGAATAAGTAGGTATAATATATGCAAAAAATATTCATTCATGTGGTGTGAATCGCGAAGACCTTTTTATTCGTGTATTTCATTTAACTTAGCGGATGGCATTGGTATTTAAAAAAATAATAAGTCTGTAACGTGTACCTAGTCAACGGTACAAAATATATGCTCGTAAAACCCATTATGATGAGAATTAACACATTTATCTAAATTTATTTTAAATGTAAATAGAATTTCGCACGCGAATCATTTTTCTATATCGGTTAAAATTAACACTATAGTGTTCTAATTTTGCAATGAATGTACAATTATATCGATAGTTCTGTAATAATAAAAAGAAATACTTATATAATTTCAGTAAGTACCTACTTAATTCAGATTTCCTCAATCCATATTATAAATGCGAAAGTGTGTCTTTCTGTCTGTCTGCTACGCTTTCCCAACTCATCTTTTCAACTAATTTTGATACTGCAACGTCTGCATTCTGCAACATTGGTTGGTTGAACAACGTCGGGCTGCATAAATTGGTTGACCAAACGGTTAGTCAAAATCACAGGTCAAAATCTTCCCATCCAAAGATAACACTCATGTGTTTTAGAATCCTATAGAAGACAATAGAGACGCCGAGACAACAAAAATAAATTTAGTTCAAGGGCTTCATTGGTTTCGAAACGGTAGTCTATATGTTTATTTTTGAACACTTCATCCCAAACAAAACAAAACAATAAAATATTTCATAAGAGTCGAAAATAAAACCACAATTCAGATGCCTCTCTTTACGAGCAATGAAATTTTTAGATTTGGTGAATCCAGGTTAAGCCGCCAAAACGGGGTGAACGGAAAAACTGAAGGACGAAAGTAGCTCAACAAGTTGTGAAGAAGGCTATTTTTAACTGACTTTGAAAAAGGAGGAGGTTTTCTTTGAGGCGCCTGTATTTTATCATATTATTTGAGTTTCTAATAAGGATAAGATTCGAAATGAAGATATCCAGAGAAAACCCGAGATAGGCCCATTGAAACATAATATTTGGTTGGTCCGGAGTATCATTACATAGCCGTTGCATATACTCGTATTATCCCTAACCGACAATTAGTTGAAGTGGCTGGAGCCTTGCATGTTGGACGCTGGAGCCGGACCATGTATCTACCTACCTATTAGTATTAAGTGTTGTATTAGGCACCCTCAGGACTGACAAAATTGTATATAAGTACCTAAAGGGGTGGCGGGTTTTATAAATTGTAATACCTACAAGAAACTATGTGATGCACATCACACTACTAAACCGCAGCCGCTAGGACTAGGAGCCATTATAATATTAGCCGTAGCGTTAACACATTCATCTACATAGCAGTTAGTTAATTTTTCGAGACACGTTGAAAAAGTACTTAGTAGATTTCCTTCGTAGCGCGTTGTGTATGTTTCAAGCTTCTCTGGAAAGGTTTATGATTGTGTTTGGACATTCGCATCCGTATTTTCGCTCGCGAAATAAAATCATAGATATAATAGCCCCCGCAAAGTGCTATTATAACTGGGCCGCCTTTTAAATTATGTGAGAATCAGGTTAAGGTGTTTATTATTAAACATCATAGGAATCGGGTCGATTATGTATATTTATAAATCAAAAATTTGCGCACTTTGCTTGCTTATTTAAGTAGGTAACCGATTAAACAGTGAGCATTCCACAAAACGTTTTCAAGATAACTATTTCTAAATAGAAACTTCACAGTACCTGTTTCATACCATGCCATGAAAGTAAACATACTGTCATGGCATGACTAAATCATAAGTTACACATGTTACATGTAACATATACTATGATTTAGTAAATTCTAGGATACCTATTTGGAATACCACCAAAAAATTAAATTATTATGAACATACCACGCGCACAGAGAAACTAGGGTACCTACGTCTTTTTGGACTTTACCAGTCACACCACCGACCACCACTTTAAAAGCTTTGTAGGTCTATGTACGCCTTCAGGGTGACGTTGGGACTCCCTCACTCCCCCTACACTGTAGTGCCTCGGCTGTTTGCGTACGCGCGCAAGGACGACTTTTATGCTGTCACGCGCAATCGAGTCGCATCGCCGCGCTGATGCGCAGAGTTAGGGGGAACGGCAACGTCATCTTGAGGGTGTTAAGTGATAAACCTGACTGCCCCATGCTGAGGCACTGGATACATAGGCATGTCTATGTACCTAGTGCCCCAGCACGCAACCGCAGATATCTAAATTAGTTATTTTGTTTTTTATCTTTTATTTTGTGTAGGTATACTAACATAGCTTTAAGTTTTAATACTGCACTAACAAAATTATATGGACTACAAGGGTCTGAAATGTGGTCTGAAATAAACAAATATTTTTATTTTTTATTTTATTATGTAAATCTGAGTAGGTAAGATAGAGGCACTTGATCTCCGCCGCTAATTATATTTTCTTCTCATTGCGATAGGTAGGTATGATTATTATTATCATCTTTATTTACGACACAAATAGTCAAATCCGGTAATCTATTAACACATTGAATGCCAGCTACGCAATATTGCGTAGTAAGTAGTAATACTAGGGGCCAAATACGTAATACAACGTAGCACTTTCTTACAATTTAAATGGGTATTTGCATTATTAGGCCTCCTGGAAAGGACGTCATTAGGTTCGTTGGCATCTCAAATAAAACATGACATGGAAAAAAAGTAACTTTATTATTTTTAAACTATTCTAAACACAACATTTATAAGTCACTAAGAAGGCCCAAATTACAGTATTATTATGAGATCAAAAATTGTTTTATAACTAAAGAGATCGATAACTAACTATATAAAAAAACAGGAACATGTGAGAACATCAACAGAATTTTTATCCAAAATTATACAAAACCAGGATCAGTGTGGTAGGTGTAAAAACAGTTTACAATACACAAGGCAGGCTTTTCCGGACAAGTAGCACATACAAAAGATGACTCCTTGCGTTTTTTATTTTTAGTGCAGACACGACAAGGCTTCGCTGGAACAGCCTTCTTAGTAGGTGGGAGCTTTTCTAAGAAATGGAAATCTCTCAAGGGAACACGACTTTTACGAACGGCCGGCGATGCAGGTGGTACAGAGGGCCCAGGCAGAAACGGCGATGGGTCTGCTTGAACTTGTGCAGGGCCAGGCTGTACTGGGGGTATTTGTGGTCCAGGTGCTTCTGCAGCTGTTGGAGTAGTATCGCCACAGTTCAGCCCCAGTAGATATTTGATAAAATCTTCCCGAAACTTCAAGAGCCGTATTTTGGATGTCCGGTCTTTCAAACGTAGCAACCTATGCGCGTTTTGTACGTAAACTCAATCTACGTAGTACTACCACAGAATAGGTAATAGTAGTAACAGAAGAGTTACTCCGCGAAGACCTTTTAACCATCAGCGACTCAGGTTACGTCGTAATAAAGTGCAATTCAGCTCGCACAGCGCTGCGAGTGAAAATAATTAAATACCTACCTCTATATATCTCTTTCTATCGCGTAACTCTTATCCCTTCAGACGCGGCGCGTGTAGCCTTAGGGTTGACTACTTCTAAATTCTTACTATCGGTATCATTACTATGGGTCGGTAATCGGTTGCAATGATGACGACAATTACTTTAAAAATAGATAAAAGATATATTATTATTATTCATAGATTTTGTAGAAACCAAATAGGGATATGGGTTTAACATGCTGTCATGCCCCTAACTGGTTAGCCCGCTACCATCGTAGACTGCATCATCACTTACCATCAGGTGAGATTGCAGTCAAGGGCTAACTTGTAGTGGATAAAAAAAAGTCGTTATATATTCCACAAGTAGTGAAATATCAATGAATATTTTACACTTATATGGGGTGGAAGGGGGCCCATGCCAGAGTTTACGAGACAAAATAATATACCCACATTATGGATTAATCATCATCGACTCATCGGCGGCCCACTAGTCCCACTACTAAGCACGACTCACGAGGCTCTTCTCAGAATGAGAAGGGTTTAAGCCATATATTCCTCCACACTGGCCAATTTCTTGTTGGCAGACATATTAGAGTTTTTTATAATGATTATAGAACTTCAGGCATGTTTTCAGCTTTACACACGATTTTTGTTCACCGTAAATGATATATTTTAATTAATTAAGTTGGAGGTGCGTTCCCAGGATCGAACCCCAGACTTGGAGGCTGAAGTCTACCCATTTAGGCTATCACTATAATATTGGATACTACCTATGGTTTATATTTACTTTTGTTTAAAACTGTATCTTGTGTGGATATAAAAAATAAAACTACCCACATTATGTATTAATATTAGTTTTGTTTAGAACTCTAAGTAGGTACGTATGTACTATGTACCTAGATAGGCAAATAATACAAACTTACCTTTCAGGGTCCTTAGGAAGTGCAAAGAGCGATAAGTTAGGTTTTAATAATTAGAGTTTAAACGACCTAATGTGATACGATATCGTTTACTGATCTTTCTTTGTTTATCCATAACGAGAACTTGAGTAAAAGTCAAACTTATAACTACGGTCCGCGCGCAACACTCGACTGATACGAGTGCCGTCGAGCGTCCACGCAGCAGTAGTTAAATATCTCAGGTCACGTGACAAGTGAGCCAGGCCTGGTACTACGTAGATTCCGGCACCACACATACAATACACAAGCGGGGTGCCGAGTACGTAGTGTTACGTAGATGACCATTTGTATGGTGGGAACCAATAACGACCTGAAAATATATCTGGCACTCAATGTGTTAACGCAATAAACGAAAGTTTATCGCTCTAGAAAAAAAAGGAAGTAAATTAATTAAGTAGCATAATAAAAATGATACGATCAGCTAACCTCTTATCTTACTATCAAAAGGTTAATGTTCAAACATTCTTTAAAACAGTTCTAAATTCCAACTCCAAGGAAATAATAGTTATGTACAGCGGTGACCGGACGGACATAGTCGCACATAAGGGTTGTTAAATTACCTATTAGTACGTACTTTTGACGTGTCAAACCGACGGAACTCTGATAATAGATGAACGTGCAAAACAGGACGTAATTAGTCGCAGGTTTTCGATCCATTATCCAATTAAATATCAGGTAGGTACTAGTACCTACCTGATATTGATCCCGGTATTGGAAGCACTAGGTACCTATTAATTAAAAAGTCACTACATAGTGAATAATTATTATTCTATCCTCCTATTCAAGTAACCTAGTAATGAACAAAAATTTACGTACCTATCTATAGTTCGCGCTCGAGTTGAATACAGAGTAACTCTGCAACTCGCGCGCGAACTGTACATACCTATAGTACCTAGATGCAACGGTTAACAAACTTTATCTTCTAAAAGTCCACAGTATTTCTGATTACTTTGTAGGGTTCCGTACCCACTACGAATGCACACTCACTTGAACTGCTGAACATTAGTGACCCAAATGCATAAGAAAGCGCTCTACATAAATATTGAACATGCAGCTTTTAGTCCAAGAGACCACCGGAGGACTCGATTGCTGAAGTTTGACAACTACAGACACGATCGCAATCACTTCTGATCAGCTAACAGAATTTATTTTTTCCTACAGGCCTAATGCACAGTCCCGGTAAGAATACTATAAATTCAGCAACTTATTTCAATTCGCAATACTTTAGATTTCAATGACTTCATGTAATTTTAGTAGATATCTACGTGAAATTTCATGCAGGATTTTTTTAAGTTTGTTCACTTGTTTCTTATCCAAATTTTTTCAAAGAAGAGAGCATGGTAATTTTAGTAACTTACTATGAGATAAACAAATATTTTTGCAAAACTTTTAAAGCTCCCACCCATCACGTTGAGTAAGAGATTTTCACCACCATCTCTCAAAGTATCGTAATCTGACAGATCATTAATTTCATGTGAAAGCTGTGCATTGAATCTTAACGATATTAATTATACGGCGCCATGTGTTTTAATCTTTTAATTCGAAGTAGGTACAAATAAAAGTAAGTGATTTTAAATTTTAACCTTAATTAAGTATGTAATTTTAACCAAAATATATTTTTGATTAAAACAAATTTTGCTTATTTAAGACCAAGCAAAAGCACTTATATAGAATACTGGGTTTGTTTTATTTACTCGAGTTGTGGGATATTATATCTAAGCTTTTTTTTAAGTCTGGAAAGGAAAGAGTAAGAAACGCAATTGTGGATGCAGATAAGTCAAGATAGAGTGACTAAAGAGGAAAAAAAACCTTGACTCAAGATGACTTTGCATCTGGGACTCATTGTTAATCTGTTGTTTATCTTAATTCCGTGTACAAATTAAAAAAGAAAAGTTATCTTTAAGCTGTAACTAATAACGGTACAGTTTGCAAACTGCAGCTACGACTCTACACTCGTGAGCTTTCGTATAGTAATAACTCGAACAAGGTACATGAACTACCTAATAGTAGTAGAAAGAACCTAGCCTTCTTTCATAATCAGATAGACAAGTTTACCCAACCCCACTCACTTCCACCCTTCCGCCTCAGCCAACTTCTATCAGAACTCGGGTGGACCGTGGAACCTATTAAAATCCGCAGCATCCGCAGCGCTTAATTAAGTATTTAATAATGTCATTTTCATCCCACCATCTCGGAAAGAGTATTTTTACTCTTCGATATCTGAATGCAAAAGCCGTTATTATCCTCTTGAGGATAAAGTAAATTGAATTTAGAACATCGTGTGCACGTTAGTAAATATCACTCGTCTATGAAGTTTGTGGATTCAAAACATCATTAAAACCTATTTACTTCTACCTCTATGGTGCCGAATTTCCATACAACCGTTTTTAATTTGTTAAAAACTCACACTCGTAACCTTATTGGTGTACCGTGTACCTACTTTTTTAATTTGCTTTGCGCGCACCATTTTCTTTCACGTCATAATGTTTAAAATTAAAACCTTCTATTAAAAACAAGAAAATTGAAAATAAGTGAAAAACCTAAAATGAGTGATTCTAGTGACGAAGAAGTTAATTTGACACCAACAGAATTGAATTTAATCTTGTGATTTTTTTTGCATTTAGTCATTTTCTCGCTGAGGTGGGATGAAAAGTTACGTGTTGCACTTGCAAGATTAAATTAGAGATACTTAAGCAATAACTATGAGAATTGATACTTTGTCAGGATGGAAATACTATGAAAATTAAGACTGAAAGGGGAATATGTTTTCCCAGTAATATTATTTCATATTTCAAGGCCAGTGACCTTATATAGTGAGCTGATACAGTTACTGATAATTACAACTGAAACACTGAAACTAAAGTAGGAAAGTTATATCATTTTAATTACACTATCAGAGTATGATTTAATGAACTGATTATACTGAAATTATATTTAGGAGGGACTCTACCTCAATAATTATCATAACAGGAAAAATAGAATAAAACAACAGAAGTCAGATTAATACGGGAAACTGTATATTCATAAAATTACTCTCAAATGACTCTACATCAGTTCAAAACCTATTTTCACCAGTGGAAAGAACTGATAAGAAAACCCCCGGTGTAACAATATTACAACATAATATCTCTTTACTTATTACGTTACGGTTTTACCATTACATCGGGTAATATAACGCTACATAACTCTACGTTAAAAGAATAACACAGAAATATACTTATCTTGTTATAACACAAACACAGTCAAACACTCTGGCACAGTATACAACACCCTGTTACATCGTTGTTGGTTAAACTCTGACTACTATATCATTCAGTACTATATCGGTGTCCTTAAACGGTTGCCGGTCGAAGACAGACTGCCGAATTATAATACGATCCATGCGGAAATCCCTTCTACATACCAAAACTTAAAACTTGTAAACAACAGTGTTCCCATGGCCTGTTTAAAGATAAGGAATTTTAAGGCAATTATGAAACAAAAGAGTTTATTGCGAACTGTTTTAACGAAGCCGCCCGTTTCGCAAAAATACAGCAATAAACAATAGATTAGAAAAGGTTGGTATTTAAAAGTAAGACAAAAGGGTCCGAAACAATATGCCAGTTTGTACGAAATAGTTTTATGATGTTATTGCTTTTAGAAAAAGGGAGCATTCTCACGGTTTGCTAAAATATTTCGTTTTGTTCAAAGCTGAATAGGTAAAAAGCTAGTGATTTCCCCCATATCTCACACGGCCAGACTGACAAGTACTTCGTTCTCGAAGTACATAGGTCAAAACAAATAATGAATCGTATCATAGTTCGTTACAATTTACAAAACTCGAAATATAATTTTAAACAAATTTCCAATAAAAACTTCTTGTATACAATTTAAGATCCACTACCACAGTTATACACAATTATCATTATTCAATATAACAAGTACTTTCTGTAAACGTCACTAGTTTCATCTCAGTACAAAATATAATATCAAGTCAATAACCTTATAATATAGCAGTACCTATTATAATTTATAACCTTACCAATATTTTTCATATCATCCCACACATTTTTGTATTGTAGGATGTGTAAGCATTGTCACAGTTTTAAAATGAAGTGAAATATATTAAAGCAATTCGATCAACGTGCAATACGTATCTCAACAGCGCCTTTAGCAAAAAATGAAGCATAATCAGAATTTGAGTAAAGGCCCTGATTAACTCCAGCATAATTCAGTCACAATTAAATTACGTAAAATTAAATTATAGCACCTCCCTCGTCAGTAATTTCAATGCTAACACATCACCACTTGCAAATTATACTCACATTATTTTCACCCACCAATAATCCATTACATACCTACTAAATCCCAAGTAATACCAACATTATTATTACCCAATGGCAATCCATCACATTTCACCCACAGGTGAGATCAACATCGTCACTCTCATCGCAATGAGATTTCCATAATCGTTACATAAACATCAATATTATTTCACAAATTAAGTACAACTTATCACCAACTCTAATAGCAATCCATCACATTTCACCCACTGGTGAGATCAACATCGGCACTCTCATCGCAATGAGATTTCCATAACCCTTACATGTACATCAATATTATTTCACAACTTACGTTAAACTCATCGCCAACTATACTAACTAGTTATATCAAAATAAACATATCCCAATGGAAATGATTTTCAGTTAATTTTAAAACAGATTTATTCAATTTTAAAAAATTGGTAATTTTATTTTCTTTGAATTAAAATAACATTCAAGTCCTAAAACAATCGCATATTAACCTTCCTTTGAAAAATCAGATTCATTCAATCGAATATTTAATAGGCCATATTCAAATTGATATTTTTTTTTATTGAACACTGCAGCGCACAGCCAAATCAATGTTTTACTTGCTAAAGATTTTAAATTAAGTCAAGCTGCAGCTTAAGATAATTCAGCTAAAAAGAAACAATGCTACCGAGAGATTTAAAATTGTTCGGAGGATAACAACATTAAACACAAACTTTATTGTGGGTTAAACTTATAATTGGCCAATAATATGCCATATATAACTCGAAAAGTCATTTCCATCTTCAAATTAACAATATTTTTCTTTTCACATAACATAAAATATACATATAACACAACATAACATAACAATCAATGTTGGACTGATGGTAATTGTTTAACCCAAAGAAAATGCAATTAAGGTAACTCATTTATAAAATCAGACTTCACTCGCGGTAACACATCCTTTATTTAAACTAGAACAGTTATCAGAATATTATTTAATTATATTATTTCCATCAGTCCAGCTCCAAGTATCTTATCTATAGTTTTCTATAGTAAAAAAAAAACTATTAGATCGACTCAACCTTTTCTTAATTCAGAGGCTAAAGTATTTTTCATACAACTAGATCAACGCCAAGTCTTACAGAGTTAATAATAATATGGTCTTCAAACATCACACAATTTTCTTTTACTAAAAAGTTCCATTTTAACTATTTTAATCTTTAACATATTTGGTTACATTAGTGATAACCTTTCACTTAAGACAGCTTTATTCGGATCACATTACTAAATGGCAAATATAACTAAGTCTAACACAAATTGAAAACAAACTAGAGTATCCAAAGCATCTTTAATGATTTCTACTATTCTAAAAGTTTCCTATTATTATCCTATATATTTTTTTATACTAACAAAGTACCTACATTTTCAGTTGAAATCGTTTACTAAATGTTCTCCACAATGTTATAAACAATGTCTCGTCACTCAGTGATGTAATTAATCACAAGATAATCAAGGATCCACTCATCCAATGGAATCCAAAACAGAGTGTACCTAAAACTTTATTTTTTATTTTTTAAATACATAAATGTAACGTTTGTACCGAATGAAAATGAAAAAATGAAATGATTTATTTCACGAAGGACAACTTGTGTCACTTATGATAAGTCGCAAGAGTCTACCACTCGTTTGGAAAACTGATTTTACTGAGAAGAACCGACAAGAAACTCAGAAAAGTCATCAATAGTATGATAACCTCGACTTAACAAATGCTGTTTAACTCAGTTTTTAAATTTATGCAATGGCAAATTCGGAAACAAATGTAAGCAGCCTGGCTATAAAGTTTTTATTGCAATATGATATTATTATCTTACTTTTTGATTCCAATGGTCGTAAGCGTTGCAATGCGTTACAAACTTCCTGTCAGGCGTCAAACTATCAACTTTGCCAGTGTCACCGCCGACATTAATTCCAAAATAGCAATCCTTTCGAAAACATCGCGCGACAGATTATGAACCTCCATCGGCTCCATCCTGTTTACCTATTTAAAGCTTTAAATTTACTTTTTATATGCTTCATAAAGATATATGAAATTGTATTTACTTTCACGTTGTTTGATACCTTTTTGTCTCGTTTTTCTCAAAAGTATGGACTACTGACCTTTTTTTCTGTATAGTAGAATGGAACCAGTATAACATTCGGCGTATGCTTTTAATTAATGATACTCCATTCAAGTCATTTCCGTTCGGCTAACCTGATTAAAAATCAACATTGTTTGTTATTTTTACTTGTTGTGGTGGTACAAATAAAGTGTATAATAATAATAATAATAACATTAAAATATATATAGTGGCAAAATAAGTTTGTAATCGAATTTTTAAATGAAAAGAATTTTAGGGCTCTACTTCAAGGATAAGACTACCTGAATCAAACGAAATACACCAACATAATGATCAACAATAATTTTTGTAGCTATATTTAAACGAGTGAGCGCCGGAACAGTGGTTTTATTTTTTATTTATTTATTATAGTATATCATAACTTTGTCTCATCCTATAGGAACCTACATACACATCATAACTTAATCAGTGAATCGAAACCAGTAGTGTAAAAGAGAAAAGCAATAAGTGCTCCCCATACTAAAATTTACCATGAACAAACTTGATGTTTTTTCCCTATTCCTATCCTTGACCTTTTTTTTTCTATTTAATTTTGCCCAGACCGTTTACTTGTACAGCCATTTTCACTAACTACATTGATAAATACCATCACAATTACGCGACATCACAATCAAACGCGATAAACATGGGCATTATTACGTAAAATGATTTCTACAGAGCAACGATCGCAATCATCTCTGGCTACCACTTTTCGCTATTGACCAAAATCCATTGGCGCAGCAAGAACACTATTAGGTTCATCTAATACATAACAATAATTGAGACTGATTTGTTGATTTCATTTATACGGTACACGTTGCTAGCCGTCAATCCTCCAATAAAACTTATACACAACGAAGCCACAAAAACAAAATGGTAGGGAGACTACTTACTTAGCCCAAAATAATTATTTTTTGAAAAAACTAAAAGTTAATCTTAAAATCTTAAGCTAAAAGCTTGTCTCAAAGAAACTTTTCGATCGGTTTACATCTATTCAACCATCAAATCTATTCAATACAAAACTCTAAGTCTCTCGTAAGTTTGTTTTATAATTATTCTAGAAATCATTTTAAGAACTATCAAGGGATTTATCCCATCCATTTAGTCGGTAAGTGGTTCATATCTAAGTAATTAATAAACAAAGCTTTTATTCCACAACATTTGAAATTTCTATACAAAAATTAAAAGTAAATCATTACTCGGTACTTCACTGCATACTAAAATAAATTCAAATAATCCCTTTTTAAAATTTGGGCTACGATTACTAACTGGACAACTAACTGTTCAGAATCTTATTTAACTTATAGAGAGAGAGTCAAGAGAGTCTTTTTAGTTCTGACGAGACACTTCATAGAATTTACTTAATATCAGGAATGTGTTCTGAGATTCATCATTAACTAACTATGTAACTCGCCTTTCAGCCCTAATTCAGCCCACCACATCCTTCCTTTAATTTGGAATTTTATCCAATCTTTCAACACTCTATTGTGTCTATTGAACCCTCAGTGGTCCTAGTGCCAACCTTCATTCTACCTTCGTATAGTAGAATTCACCGAGCTATTTATAAAATTCAAAATTCAAATGTTTTTCATTCAAATAAACTTTTACAAGTCCTTTCGAATCGTCGAATGAATTAACCACTGGTTCGGAATGCCATTCCTACCGAGAAGAACCAGCAAGAAACTCGGCGGTTGCTCTTTTGAAAAAAAGTCATCATTTACAATTTAATTAATGTATACTATACATAAGTAACCGCTGTCCTTAGCATTGCTGGAGCGAGTCAAATGCTCTTTCGTCATTTACGTAATCTTCAACAGTATAATAAGCTTTTTTTTCAAAAGCATACTTTTAATGGATTTCTTAAACTTGTGTAAAGGCAAGTTTAAAATAGATTGTGGAATTTTGTTATAAAATAGAATGCTCATTTCCACGAACGACCGTCGGACTTTCTTGAGGCGGAGCGATGGAGTCACGAGCTTATGGCAGTTTCTAGTTGGCCTATTGTGTAGATCGCATATTCTTTTGTAATTCTGAAGGTGCTGTTTTACAAAGATTAAATTACTGTAAATATATTGCGAGGCTACTGTAAGAATACCTATTTCCTTGAATTTCTCTCTAAGGGATTCGCGCGGTATACCTAGACCTTTGCTTAAAAAGAAACTTCAACTACAGTTTTACGGAAAAATATTTACCGCTAAAAACGACATGATATCGAAGTGTCCAAACGAAACAATCCTTATATTCATAATTTTTATATAAACCTCTATGTAATAATATCAGACTTCATAGATGCACAATGAGCCACCTTGCTTTTTTAATAAATATTTTTAAAAAAAAAAACGTACCTACCAGTAAAGAATCCATTACTCAAGACATAAGGCATTGAAACTTAAAAATCAACTTATCTACAATTTTCCAATAAAATTAAATAATTTATTTTTCCTTTTTGCGAAAACTACTTCAAACTCTACTTTTTTTTTACACTAAACTACACTAGACACTACAAGAACTAAAGGGAAAAAACAGAATTCAAAATCGATTACTAAAATAAAGGTCACTGAAAAGGTAATATGTCCGATTCAATATTGTACCTAATTCATGCCTATGGCTATTTACAAACGAGAAATAAATAAAAATGTTATAGAATCGCTATCAAAGTATCGATCTTTCGGTTTGTTTATCAGAGAAATTTCATTCAAAAACGATTAATAAGAGTTGTTAGCATTGACTTTCTGAATCGCGTAAAATAATAACCCTTTGTCCATTGAAAGATTTATGACTCCAAGTCCAAAGACATCGTAATCACATTAATAAATTGTTATCAGTATAAACTAATGGCCACTCAAACCATAACTATTATCTTACACCTGACTACAGATAGTTAGGTTTTTCTCAGGTACCTCAAACGCATAATTCACGTTTTTTACAGAATATATTACTTCAAACCATAATTCGTTCACACACACTACCTACATATTTTTGTTTTTGTTTCTCACTATGTATTACCGTATTTAAGCAAAACGTAGCCTGATTCTAAAAAGACGATTTAACAATATTCATTAAATGTTCTAATGCCAAAACGTAGTTCATTCCTACCTCATTTATTACACTTAATAATTTAAATTGTTAAAGATGCTTTGGTCACATTTACAGCCGTATATTTTGTACTAGGAAAAGTTTTATCACCTTAACTACACAGACACGTTCCTCCGATATGAAAATGTATACAAGCCTCATTAACTCACACACTTTGTATTTTAGCAGTCGAGTTACAACTGCGTTGCTTCACATCGTTGGCTCTGGGTGACGCGTTGCGACGACGGTTACAAGCTTCCTTTCAAAATTCTCACAACTGGCGTGTTGACCTGAAAACATTATAAAACATGTATTAGTTAAATCCTTCAGGGACATGCGGATCGTCATCCCACTTCTGATGCAAGATTAAATTAGAGATACTTAAGCAATAACTATGAGAATTGATACTTTGTCAGGATGGAAATACTATGAAAATTAAGACTGAAAGGGGAATATGTTTTCCCAGTAATATTATTTCATATTTCAAGGCCAGTGACCTTATATAGTGAGCTGATACAGTTACTGATAATTACAACTGAAACACTGAAACTAAAGTAGGAAAGTTATATCATTTTAATTACACTATCAGAGTATGATTTAATGAACTGATTATACTGAAATTATATTTAGGAGGGACTCTACCTCAATAATTATCATAACAGGAAAAATAGAATAAAACAACAGAAGTCAGATTAATACGGGAAACTGTATATTCATAAAATTACTCTCAAATGACTCTACATCAGTTCAAAACCTATTTTCACCAGTGGAAAGAACTGATAAGAAAACCCCCGGTGTAACAATATTACAACATAATATCTCTTTACTTATTACGTTACGGTTTTACCATTACATCGGGTAATATAACGCTACATAACTCTACGTTAAAAGAATAACACAGAAATATACTTATCTTGTTATAACACAAACACAGTCAAACACTCTGGCACAGTATACAACACCCTGTTACATCGTTGTTGGTTAAACTCTGACTACTATATCATTCAGTACTATATCGGTGTCCTTAAACGGTTGCCGGTCGAAGACAGACTGCCGAATTATAATACGATCCATGCGGAAATCCCTTCTACATACCAAAACTTAAAACTTGTAAACAACAGTGTTCCCATGGCCTGTTTAAAGATAAGGAATTTTAAGGCAATTATGAAACAAAAGAGTTTATTGCGAACTGTTTTAACGAAGCCGCCCGTTTCGCAAAAATACAGCAATAAACAATAGATTAGAAAAGGTTGGTATTTAAAAGTAAGACAAAAGGGTCCGAAACAATATGCCAGTTTGTACGAAATAGTTTTATGATGTTATTGCTTTTAGAAAAAGGGAGCATTCTCACGGTTTGCTAAAATATTTCGTTTTGTTCAAAGCTGAATAGGTAAAAAGCTAGTGATTTCCCCCATATCTCACACACTCGAGTGAAAAGATTTTTCACCTCGTGCTCTTTTGATTCCCTCGCTGACGCTCAGGATTCTAATTTTTTAATCAATCGCTGCGCTCGTGATTCAATTTTAGAATCCTTCGCTTGCTCGGTCATCAAAATTGAGCACGCGGTTAAAAAACAACTTTTCACTCTTGTATAACAAATAATTTGGTAACAAACAATTAAAAAGGTAAATAATAATTACTTACCTTTATACCTACGTTAGATGATGTCGCGGTCCGCGGATAAAGATTTTTTGGACATTTCCGTGGGAACTCTTTTTTTTTTAGATAAAAAGTAGCCCATGTTTGTAGCTTGTAGGTAGGTAGTAGGTACAGGCAATCTCTTGAAGTACTATTTTTTTTTCAAAAGCGGATAGGCTGTGAGAATTCACTTTTTATATGATATTTAGCATAAATTAAGATATGGATGTACATTGTACACATTATAACAATTTTTTTAAAGGTAGTAGGCATAGGTAACTAGTCTACGTCACTGTCTCAGAAAATGTTTGGTTGCCGCAAATACGAGTAGGTACCTATGTAGGCACCTGCCCCCCTAGCATGGGCCGAGGCAATTTTCTCCCCGAGGAAAGGATAAAATTTTTATTCCTAAATAAATAAATAAAAACGATAAATAACGGTGGATAAATAGTCCCCCGAGTCCCCATGAAATGTCAAACGGGGATAAACTTCTCCTCTCCCCTGTTGCCTTGCTCTGAGAAGTGGATAAGTTAATTTTATCTCTTGTCAGTGGATAAAATCGGGGGATAATTTTTTTATCTCCGGCCCATGCTAGCCCTGCTGGACCAGGTCAAGGCGAAAATATGTAAATTATCACAGATTATGACAAATTTTAAGGGACAGTTAACAATCCTTACCGATATGATAATTGGAAACGATTAAACTATTAGACGAGATAGAATGGAGTTTAGGAGCTTGTTGCTCAACGCACTAGAAATCAGCATTATTTCATCATTCATCATTAAAATTAATTTTCCATTTTTCACTTGACTAAGTCCGCGCTTCCTTCTCCTCCTGACAATCCTATTGCAGTGGAGGCCTATTCTACACAGCATCGCTTGGTGGTAACTAGCCACGGCCGAAGCCTCCCACCAGGCCAGACCAGGGAAAATTCAGAAATTATAAATTTCCAAACCTTGCCGGGGATCGATCCCGGGACCTCCGCACGTTAAAAGGCAACAGCGCTCAACACTGCGCCACGGAGGTTGTAGGGGTAAGCTACGGCATACAAGCATTGCGTCCGTCCTTATAAACCAGACCCTGGGCTGGTCTGTCCAGAAATCTGGGATCTTGGACGTAAGGGTGATTGCTGCCAGTTCTGTTGCTGGTGTCGCTGCCGCCGGTAAATGTGCTGGTGGTGTAGCCATTGTTCACTTTTCACTCACTTAGTATACTCAGTTAATTTAAGTCCTTTATATTTCAAAATTTCAATTTTATGTTCATCACGTCGGGGTCACCACTTTAGGTTTGTGAGGGGTGACTTCATAAACACTTTGTTACGGGATATATAATCATTTATTAATATAGCAAGTACAGTGCGAGTCTCCAGTAAACGACTCTAATGCGGACCAATGCGAACTAATACGAACTGTATCTTAAATGCTAAATGTTACATATATATACTAATTACGTTACGCAATGCTTGTATGCCGTAGCTTACCCCTACAAGGTCGTCAAACGTATTACTCGAACTGTTGAGTTCATAGTTTCATACCATACTAAAATTATAGATCAATGGTTCATACTTCATACATAATACATATTATAATGCTTTTTGACTGCGTATCTACGAACTCAGGTCGAATTATCCGTTTGACAAACCATTACGATTACGATTTCCTTACACAATTGGGGGTCTGATTTTGGCACATGATAATTATAAGGTGATCGCATATGACAAGACGAGCCACAAGACGAAGCCTCACAAAGGAGCAGGCAACTAATTTTTCAATAAAAAAAAATTTAAAAAAATGATACGCGCCGAATTGAGAACCTCCTCCTTTTTTGGAAGTCGTTTAAAAAAGCGTGTGACGGCAACATCGAGATTGGGGTGCATCAAAAAAGGTGGATATGCGACCTTGGCAGCCAGATTCGGGTACATTGAAGAAACGATGACGTATAGGCAGCAAAATTCGATTGCATCAAAGCAATTATGACGTAGGCTGTGTCCTGTAGGCAGCAAGATTCTTTTGAAGAAAGCAAAAATAAAAATAATAATACTTACTAAAAATCCAAGCAAGTATATTATGATATCAGTACTAAGATTCGGCTGCATGGAAAATAGGATGACGAAGGATGACGAAAGGTGAGGAAGTCGCAGACTCATTTTTATGGCGAATCCAATTCTACCGAGGTCACATAAATAGGCGCCAGCAAGGTAATCCTGTTACTTATACTGAAATATACTTAGTCGGAATGCTAAAAAGCTCTATCGATCAAGATAACAAAGGTATCAGTGAATCTACATAGAGCGTCCTTTGACAACCCAACCTTCGCCAGCAAGGCCAAGGTGGCCAAGGTGGCTTGACTGTGCTTATAGTCATGCTAATTCAAGTCAGGGTCATAGCCGTCAAGTTTTTAAAATCAGAACACGGAGTAAAATGGAGCATTTTGTGAATCAAACCTCGTCATGTTTGCCCAAAAAAATTATACTTACATGAGAGGAACCACATGGGCATGGATCCAACCAACCATGAGTACTATTTTTTCAAATGCCCATATTAGTTGAAAAAATAGTACCTACTCATGGTTGTTTTTTTTGGCACAGGGCACATTTGCAGCGGTCTAAGTTCAAATTATCTAATAAATCAGTTAGATTTTTTTAGCGCAATCGCCTGCGAGCTGATTTTGATAATAATTAAGCCCGCTAGCATCTTAGACCTCATCATCACCCAGAAGATTGCAATCAACTTGGCTAACTTGTTGTGGAACTTTAAATAATATATTTTTGAATGTATATAAAGGCCTCAATCACCTACGATTTTCTGATATATTTCCACTTTGTTTTCCACGAGTTTCTAGTCGTCAAATAATTGATCATTGGAATTGGAATAACGAGTAGGTATACCTATACTGCGATATTTCAAAGTAAGGAATTTAGGATAGCTTAGCATAGCAATACATAATGTATTAAGTTCTTAACGTTCGTCGCAAAATACGGTAATACCAATGATCACGGGTCACGACAAAAGGAACAGACGCCTTCAAGGCTTCAAGGCTTCAAGGTATGGGCCTAATCAGTAAATCAAAAACGTCCCATTTTATGCAAAAGGTCATCCCCGAAATGGAAAAGCCGCTAGTGCCTCGTTATAAATTTCCTGTCCGAGATCCGAATATGTAAGTAGGTACCTTTGAAGAGTTAGAAGTGCGTTCCCAAAGATATATTCGTCAAAGTATATATTTTATTTTACACACACATATATAATAAGTATATTTTTTTCTACACAGTACACTTTTTGAATGTCAAGTATACAAGTTATACTTAAGACGTGATGGTGATAATTAACAACGATATCTTAAACTAAAGCTACTAGGGTTCCAAACGTGCCCTGGTCTGAGAAGAGCCCACACCAAACTCATCGAAATCGAACCTCTGACCACCTGAATAGGAGGCTGAACGTCTGCCACTAGGATAGCGCCGCTTTTAATTCCATTAAAATTTTTGTGTTTTTGAAAGATCAGCCTGTGTGTGTTATAGGTCTCCTAATTTATAGAGAATATTTGCCAACCAGATTTTTGAAAATCGCTTTTCCCATCCATTTGAAGACTAAATTAGCACGTAATGTAAACCAGAACCTTAATAAATCACATATTATTGATTTTACTGCAGTACCTTATCAATGGATCAGCTAGATAACGTTTATTATTAGGTACGTTAGAAGTGATTGTACTCGCAGGTGACTTTTAAGCCCGCAGCTGTTATATTGGGTTTAATATGTTCTGTTGTATATATGTATGAATTAAGAATATTATTAGGTATCATCGGATTATAGGGATTATAAAAATATTGAAAAAGTAGATGATTGCTTTCATACTGCAGTAAAACTCTACAGAAAATATTTATACCTACCTATAAAAAATATATATAAACAGATAATAATATAAATATAAACAAATTGAAAATTAGATCGAAAACATAGTCAGCTACTATCATCATATAGCCGGCATGCAGCTGTATTTATCGGCCTCGATCGATGTAGAAATGCCGAACAATAATACAACAATTATTTATTGTTGAATAGTAAAGCATTTGCTTGCTACGATTGGCGAAATTCTACCATAACAAATTATTCTATAAAATTTATACTTTTTTGTGCTCTCCAAATATTTATTTACCTGGAATGAATACGTTATCCTAAGATCACCTTTGCGTATGTACCTGACTATTAATGGAAATTAATTAATATATTAAAACTTTGGTACGAATATCAAGAAAATGCTTGTATTTCCTGATAAAAGTTTAAAATACTTATTAGGTACTTATAATTTTTTGTAACAAGTGGGTTTCAATGTGGGTCAACTTGTGTTTAATAATATTCGTTTCCATTTAAACATTTCTTATTCAAATTCTAAAAGGAGAAGTTCAATATACAACGGCTATGAGAGCAGGATACTGTTTTCAGTAATGGACCTTAAAGATAAAAATTAACATCTCCATAGCTTGGAAACCTTAACACTATGCAAAACACCTTTGTACTTACATATTCTTCATGTTAGCTTTTGTCTCTAAGAGCTGGAAGCACGAAGAACCTGAAGTCGTCAGAAATTTCTAATGAGCGAACTGAATAAACGAAAATTATTCGAAATATTTTAGTCCACGGACATTTTTATTAAAATTATCATCTGTCCATAGTTATTTTAAAAGAAAAACACTGGTAGATGGTAGATATTTTCGACTTTGCTACGTGAATATAATAATTCGCTACGTTCACTTCGCGCGTATATTTGAATTCGAAACGTCAAGACGTGAGTTCAACTTGGACGTCGAAAGGAAACTGTGGTTGGCGTTAGCAACCACCGGATTTAATATCGCGGAAAAACATACACAACTTTATATCGCTTTATATCATCGGAAGTATACACTATACAATGACTGCCTGATTCATACAGTTTTCTCGCAATCACAGATTGCATTATTTTCACACTCATTATTAACAGAATACGACTTCAATAGGCTTACCAATCAGCATGACAGAATTGTAACTGAAATTATTCCAAGAAAATGTTATGAATTTCGGAGCTCTAATGGCATGTGATCTAGCCTAGTGCAATAACCAAAAGGCGTATCGATTACTGGGCACGCTCCTCTATCATTTCTGCAATTAAGTAAATCCCTATTATTTTAACGGTGAAGCTAAACATCGTAAGGCCTGAGAGCTCTTCATATAATCTTCTCAAAGGTGTGTGCCAATCCGGAATTTTTAATGTTTTTTATTGAAATAAACTTTTACTTTTTTTGAATTTACCACTCATACGGAATGCCAGCGCGCGTTGGGTTGATTATGATGATGATGTTGAATGGAGCTGGGTGTGATTCACTGGGCAATGATATATAATTGCTTTAGGATCGTTTCAGTATTTACACATTTAGAGCTAAACATGATTTCTGATCTATAGAGCGTGCACCTAGATGATCATTGTTTAGAAACAATGACTTCTACCACCAGTAGGGCTAGCATGGGCCGGAGATAAAAGTTTTATCCCCCGATTTTATCCACTGACAAGAGACAAATTTAACTTATCCCACTTCTCAGAGCACGGCAACAGGGTAGAGGAGAGGTTTATCCCCGTTTGACATTTCACGGGGACTCGGGGGACTATTTATCCACCGTTATTTAGCGTTTTTATTTATTTATTTAGGAATAAAAAATGTATCCTTTCCTCGGGGAGAAAATTGTCTCGGCCCATGCTAGGGGGGCAGAGCTCCAAATTTCAATGCAAATTTCCAAAGGAATAAGCATTCTGATGGGCTGCATGAGCAAGTAAAAAAGCCGGTAGGTAAAAAAGCTTGACGAAAGTCTGCGCATGAATAACATATGTTCTTCAGCACAGCTATAAAAGTTGACTGACGATTGAACAGATAATATAGCGCAATAGACAATCCCGGCTTCACGGCCACATTTTGTGCCACTAAATAGATAAATGAATCGTTACCTACACGATTTGCATCATCACCGAATAGCCCTCTAAAAAAAGCTCTGCTTAGAGGGCTGTCGGTGACACCAAACACGTACTGCTCGAGTGCAGCGGTGCATTCACCCAACGAGAAGCCTACATTGGCTCCCCAGCAATACTCGCGGAAACCCTCGCCGACCTGGTTGGCCTGCTTAGATTCTGAAGTTAGCTGGGCTGGCTGAAGAGCGGGGAGCAGCGCCAGTGATCCCACGTACAGTGGACAGATATGTCAAACTGCGAAAAATAACCCCAAGACACACAAGAAGAAGAACGATTCGTACGTATGTAGTATGTACATATACGTGATTATATCCATACTTCCATACTAATATTATGCGAAAGTGTATGTCTGTCTGTCTGTCTGTCTGTCTGTCTGCTACGCTTTCCCGGCCCATCTTTTCAACCGATTTTGCTGAAATTTGGTATAGAGGTAGATTATAACCCGGGGAAGGACATAGGCTATTTTTATCCCGGCGGGATTTTTATCCCGGAAAATTAAGAAGTTCCCGCGGGAATCAAAAAACCTTAATCCACGCGGACGAAGTCGCGGGAATCATCTAGTAATTAATAAGTATAATTCCCATTACATTAAAAAGCTCAGGGTCACTCAGCGGGTGATGGAGAGAGCTATGCTCGAGTTTCTCTATGCGACCAAATCAGAAATGAGGAGACCTCGAGCTCGACGTGTTGCGAAGTTAAAGTGGAAATGGGCGGAGCACATAGTTCGTAGAATAGATAAACGTTGTCCCAAATACCCATGAAATTCCTCTCAAGAGACCAATGTCCAGCACTGGACGTCGATCGGTTGACGAGTAAGTATGGATTCAAATACTAAAACCTCATTGACAACCCTTACCTATCTATGGGAGTAACGAACCATGAAATCAATCTAATTGGCACAAAGATGTAATTTACCAGAATATAATACCAAATCACAATGATAATTAAATTACAGTAATCACTATTGTGTAAATAAACGACTCTAGAACGTGTCTCTAATCTCTATCAAGGCAAATTTGGAATAGGGTCAAAAAGATGGAATATCACCAATATACAGTTCGCGCGCGAGTTGAATGCAGAGTAAATGAATGTGTCGCCATACATTTACTTTGCATTCAACTCGCGCGCGAACTATACCTACTTATTATACTTAACATTATGTATGACTCCTTTGCTGTAATAACACAATCCGCCCAAAAATGTAATTCGTGTGTTTATTAGGGTAGCGTTTCTAAAAGTTAGGTAAAACTGCAACCCTTATGGTGCTACTATGTCCGGTCAAATTTTGTTTTTAGTAAACTTAGTAGGTAGGTACTTACTGGTAATTCGTGAATTTATTATTTCTTTTAGGTTTGGGCATGGTTTGGGCACTGAAAGTTGTTGGCGGATTTGATTCGTTAGTATTGGATGGATTTGTATGTTTTTAGGATTCCGTACCTCAAGAGGAAAAAGGAACCCTTATAGGATCACTTCGTTGTCCTTTATATGTCTGTCTGTCAATCACCTTTTTCTCGGGAACGCGTGGGGAGGTATCAAGTTGAAATTAATATCTTCTTCTTCTTACCCTTTTCCCACGCTATGTGGGGTCGGCACAACATGTTTTCTTCTTCCACTCACTTCTGTTATCCGTCAATCTCTCATTCACCCCTTTTATACGCATATCTTCTTTTACACAATCCATCCATCTTTTCTTTGGTCTCCCTCTACTCTTTTTTCCTTCCACATGCATATCTATCATTCTTCTCGTAATATGCCTTTCTTCCCTCCGCATTACATGCCCATACCATGAGCTAGCCTATTACTCCTCATCTTTTCCATCACTGGTGCTACTTTCAAACTTCCCCTTATATATTCATTCCTAATCTTATCCATTCTAGTCACACCACACATCCATCTCAACATTCGTTGAAATTAATATCAAATACTTAAAATCAAATATTGAAACATAATATGTTGAAACTCGCCAATATATCAAAACCTAGATACTTACCGTTAACCTAGAATCACGAAATTTGGCAAGAAGCAAGGTCTCACAGCAGTTAGCACCTATAGGAAAAAATCAGAAAATCCTTAATTAGGGTTCCGTACTCATAGCTAGGTGTCGAATTATTTGTCAGGCGGTTATTTTAAATTTCACAGATGATTACGTGTTGTTATGACATCTTTCTTGTTATTTACTAAAATAAACTACATATATAGTGTGTTTGTACAGATACGGAACATGTTTGATTCGTCCAAGCACGGAACCCCTTCTTTTTAAAGAAAAAAATATATAAATAACTCATACAAATTTCAATTTTATCTCTGGGTGAAATCGTAGTTAAAGAAACGGTTGTCTGGGTCTGAGTACAATGTGATAAAACTGCACACGTAATAGGTGGCAGTGGCACGTAGGGTACCATGTCGAACAGTGTCACTAACGATCTTTAATTTTCAACAATTTACTGGGCTTCACTCGCAAAAATTCACACAATATGATTGCATTCCTCAGATGCCAGTTAACGCCTAATTTCAGCGACCAATAATTAAAACTTCTGCATTTGCTTGCGAGCTATTGTGAATTTGTGAATGAATGTGCTATTTCTGATAAGTTTTAAACAATTTAATATACCTACTATTTCATGAACACCGAAGCTGCGAGTAAAAGAGTATTTTTAATACGCTATTATTAGCTTCACCTGCAACTAGCTAACTATAACTAGTTAATGTACTCAAACAAATCTTGAATTTCTAATTATTATTGTTGTATCGATTTTTTTTTTTTTTTTTATCCACTACATGTTAGCCCTTGACTGCGATCTCACCTGATGGAAAAAGATGATGCAGTCTAAGATGGTAGCGGGCTAACCTGTTAGGGGCATGGCAGTTATATTAAACCCATACCCCTATTCGGTTTCTACACGGCATCGTAAAGGAACGCTAAATCGCTTGGCGGCACGTCTTTGCCGGTAGCCTACCTAATACCGCTGACAATACAAAAATGTGTTTGCATCGAGCTGATCTGATGATGGAACCAGGAGGTGGATATTGGAACTCTGTAATAGTTACTAGTAGGCCTCTTGAATTTGGACTCGTTTATAGCTTGGCAAAAACGGTGGCTAGATTCAAGAAAAATTCTCGATCCCTACTTTTTTCTAAGTACTTATTCTTTTTAGGGTTCTGTAGTCAACAAAGAACCCTCATAGTGTCGCCATGTCCGTCCGCCCGCCCGTCTGTCCGTCTGCGACCTAGCTCAGACTATTTTTACTAGAAATCTGTAATTTAACAAAGTGGTAAAATAAAATTATGAAAAAAAAATGTATGTAGGGCACCCTATTAAGCTTTAAAGTGCTAATTTTTGTTAGAGTCCAGTGTCCCCCCTCCTCTGCCAGCTAAACGGTTGTTTTTGGATATGTGAAAAAATACATGGAAGTATTATAGGTATATATAACGAACTTAAATGGAAAACTATCACAGCTAAGTATACTTGACAAGTTAACGAGTAATATAGTCGACCAAAGTATAAAATTTCCGCATATTGTGACGGGCAGCTACGGAACCTTACTCTGCGCTTGGCCCGACACGCACTAGGCCGGTTTTTTTGCCAAGCTCATAGTTTAGGGCTCCCACACCAAACTGCGAATTTGCATCGTATTGCAAAAATCTGCGAGCTCGCAGGACGCATCGCAAAAACTTGCGATTCCATTCGTATAAATTATTTTCGAATAAAATAGTTCCCATTGTTATAGACCCACATGCGTGTGGTGATGGATAGGGTTTTAACTTTTTAAGATGCAAACTAACAATATTATGTAATACACAGACTCGATCATTTATTAAGGAAGAAACACAATAACATATAAGATATATTAAATTAATTGCAATGTAACAATATAACAACAACTAGATCCATAACCACTCGCGACCAAGGTATAGAGATAGGTCTACTTTCTGGAACACTTGCTACTCAAGGCAAATCTGAGTATCGAATGGTTAAAGACTTTGACGTTGCTATAATGTAAATTCTAAAGCAGTATTGTGACGTCACGCCATTAATGGCGGAAAACCACGCGTATCGACTGCTTTGCCGCACCACAGGTTCAGCGCCATCTGTAGTCATCGAGCGGCGCTGTCATCGAGCGGCGCTAACACTATCAGCGTTCATTAATGTATTAAGTGGATGAACCCAAAATCTTCTATTTTTTCTATATCTATTTAACAATAACTGCACTGCAACACGCTTCTTTCGATCCATGTCACTACTTCTAAAAACACGTCCGGTAAAGTAGTACGGTAGTACGGTCCGTCCAAGTACGGTAGACTACCGTCGAGCGTATGGTCACTTGTGTGGGAGGCGGGAGCCCTTAGGTTTTTGAAAAGAAATCAGTCCTTATATTAATTATTTTTAATATCAGATAGATTGATACCTTTTTTTTTTTTTTTTATTGTGAGATAGGCTTGCGCTTGACGACAATCATGCTTAGTGCAAAGCAATGATGAGGTCTAGGTTGGAGCGCGCTTGCCTAGAAGATGCCTATTCACTCTTGCCTTGAAGGTACCTAAGTTATACGTGTACCTATCTCTGTAAATATTCGGCATACCTACCACTTACTCGGCATACTTAGATAATAAAAAAATATAATCGAAGTTGATTGTCCCGAATCAAACGGCTGCATTGTGTGACACAGTTTTTAAGACCTTTTGCACTTTAACTTGTCTGTAGCGTAAAGAGTCTGCACGTCTGGACCATTTCAATGGTGTCATTTAGAAATTTCTCAAAAGAATCTCATGAATGCTGTGACAGATCAGTGAATGGGTTAAACGAGGTCTGCTCAGTAAATGTTTGTTATCATACTAATATTATACATGGAAAAGTGTGTTTGTTTGTTGGTTTGTTGGTTTGTCCTTCAATCACGCCGCAACGGAGCAACGGATCGACGTGATTTTTGGCATGGGTATAGTTGAGGACCTGGAGAGTGACATAGGCTACTTTTTATCCCGGAAAATTATGGAGCTCCCGCGGGAATCACAAAACTTAAACCACGCGGACGGAGTCGCGGGCATTAGCTAGTGATCCATAAAAATAAATCAAGTTTAAACCAACAGACCGACGGAGGGACAAACAGACACACTTTCGCTTTTATAATTAACTATTTGATGTCCGTGACTTCGTCTGCGTGGATTAAGTTTTTTGATAACCGGGGGAACTCCTTAATTTTCCGGGATATTAAAAGTAGCCTATGTCCTTTCTCTGGATGTAATCTATCGCTATACCAAATTTCATTAAAATCGGTTGAATAGATGGGCCGTGAAAGCGTAGCAGACAGACAGACAGACACACTTTCGCATTTATAGTATACTAGCGGACGCCCGCGACTTCGTTCGCGTGGCATAAGTTTTTTAATTCCCACAGGCACTCCTTAATTTTTTTGGGATAAAAAGAACCCATGCAAAAATCACGTCGATTCGTTGCTCTGTTGCGGCGTGATTGAAGGACTATTTAACGTCCTTTGGGATGGAATTTTCAAAAACTGTGAAAATACGTATTTCATAATTTTAAAACGACGGACTTTCATACAAACTTACAAGCTCTATTTAGCCTCTTTGATGGTGGAATTTTTAAAAGTTGTTACACACGTGCTTCGTTATTTTTTACCGAAAGCCAAAATATCAAGTTTCATAGATATAACTTGGAGAATATCTTGTAAAATAAAGGACTTTCATTTCATATTTCATCATTATAAAAACAAGTATTTCTTAATTTTAAACCGGTAGCCCAAATATCAAGATTCATGGCTATAACTTGAAAAACGACGGTTTTTTCATACCAACTTACAGCCCCTATTTTACCCGTTTGAGGGTGGAAATGTGAAAAACTGTGACACACGTACCTACCAAGGCCAAAATACCAAGTTTGCAAGTTTACCAATATCTTGAGAAATGGAGGATTTTCATACAAACTTTCATCCCCTATTTCACCCCTTCGGGGGTAGAATTTTCTAACACTGTGAATCACATATTTCTTATTTTTTTACCGGTAGCTCGAATATACCAAGTTACATGGATATAACTTGAGAAATGACGGACTTTCATACAACTTTCATCCCCTTAGGGGTGGAATTTTGAAAAATCCTTCCTTATAGTGAGCGCCAACGTCACAAACGGAAGCTATTGTCAAAATTTCAAGTCTCTAACCCCGGCGGTTTAGGCTGTGCGACTTGCGTTGATATATATGTTGCAGTCAGTCAGTCAGTCAGGACTTTGAATTTTATTTAAATAGATAGTAGGCATATCACAGTATGTTAAAGTATGTTAATTATCAATGTACCTACTTACACGTGCTTACACGTACCTATGTTACACGCGCTTTAAATGTGTATCTATTATCTATTCTCTGTTTTAATTAATTAAAGTTTATTTGGTTACTATTAAAAATGTACAACTTTGGATGTTCGTAAGTTTGTATGTTTGGATGTTTGTTACTCCTTTACGCCACAACTAAGTACTAAGTTTATTTGGGTGAAATTTGGAATTGAGAAAGCTTATATAGCTACCCTGAATTATCACATAGACTAGGTACATTTTATCCTGGAAAATCAACGATTTACCGCGGGAATCAGAAAACCTTAATACCTAAAGTCCCTCAATACCGAAGTCCGGGCATCATTTAGTTCGAAAATGTTTCAAATAAAGCTTTTTTTTTGTTATCCACTACAAGTTAGCCCTTGACTGCGATCTCACCTGATAGTAAGTGATGGTCTAAGATGGTAGCGGGCTATCCTGTTAGGGGCATGGCAGTTATATTAAACCCATACCCCTATTCGGTTTCTACACGGCATCGTACCGGAACGCTAAATCGCTTGGCGGCACGTCTTTACCGGTAGGGTGGTAACTAGCCACGGCCGAAGCCTCCCACCAGGCCAGACCAGGGAAAATTCAGAAATTATAAATTTCCAAACACTGCCGGGGATCGAACCCGGGATCTCCGCACGTTAAGGCAACAGCGCTCAACACTGCGCCACCGGAGGTCGTCGAGCTTTGACACGACATGAATATAATTAAGTTTGAAACGTCAGAATGAATGAATGAGTATTAATTTTCCTAGAAACTTATCCATTTATAATATACACTAGATGATGCCCGCGACTTCGTCCGCGTGGATTAGGGTTTTTTGATTCCCGCGGGAACTCCTTAATTTTCCGGGATAAAAAGTAGCCTATGTCCTTCCCCGGGATATAACCTATCAGCAAAATCGGTTGAAAAGATGAGCCGGGAAAGCGTAGCAGATAGACAGACAGACACACTTTCGCATTTATAATATTAGTATGGATATACATACTTGATAATAATGACTATTATTATAAAGTCTGTATTGTTTGACTTATTTTGCGGTAACAACAAGCAAGCAGCTGTTTTTCATTACAGCATGCAATTTCCATGAATGCAACCGAGGTCATTATAGATCTAAAAGCCATTTGTCATACTAACGTCTCATCTGTTATGAATATAATTTGTCTGTTGTCATCATTGAAATAGAATGAGTACTAAAATTCTACATCAATGGTTGTCATATAGTAGATTATACACCTAGGGGATAAAGCACTGTTTTATGTCACGGGCGCTACATTGAATCCTGAACGTAACGAAGGACTCCAAATTTAACTCCCGAGCGCAGCGAGGGTGTTATAAGTTAATTCCCGACCAAAGGGAGGGAATTAAGATTGAGTCCTGAGTGCAGTGGAGGGATTCAAGCGCCCAAGAAAAAAACTGCTTTATCCCGGTGGTGTATACTCTACTTTATACTTCTACCATAACAGTAAAACAAACTGTAACGGTTAGATATTTATTGCAAATCATAGTAAGTAGGATACATACTAGGTCTAGTAAATAATAAAAAGAAAAGACAATAGTAGATTGTATTATTAGGGAGCAAAATTATATTTTTACGGCGAGGGCGCTTTTTTGAATCCAGAGCGAAGTGAGGGATTCTAGAGTAGAATCCTGAGCGTAGCGAGGGATTCTTTATTAGAATCCTGAACGTAGCGAAGGATTCAAAGTACGTCGCCCGAGCCAAAAATATATTTGCGCCCGAGTGATACACTCTACTTTTCATCACCCTGTATGAGAAAATTTGGTTCCCGCGGGAACTCTTTAATTTCCCGGGATAAAAAGCATATGTGCTATTTCCAGACTATAATCTATCTCTGTGCCAAATTTTATCCAGATCCGTTCAGCCGTTCGGGCGTAATTGAGTATACATCCAAACATCCATACATCCACACATCCATCCAAACTTTCGCCTTTATAATAATATTTATTTAATTTTTTTTTTTTATATATATATATCCACTACCTTTACTAGTTAGCCCTTTCGTTAGTTAAAATTCAGAAATTATAAATTCCTAAATTGACCCTGCCGGGGATCGAACCCGGGACCTCCGCACGTTAAGACAGCAGCGCTCAACACTGCGCCACGGAGGTCGTCAATTTGCGTTGGCGCTGAACACTAAGATGTTCCAAATTCAATAAGTGCGCGGCAAAGATAATTGCGGCGCACTTACGAGTATAAAGAGGATTAAAAACTCATTACTGCCCGCTAAAAGTTTCTTATAGAAAACACCACCTTTGGGCGCACATAAAGGCGAACCAAGTCGTCCTTTTCGAATACATGGGATGAAATAGTTATTTGTTATACAAGAGTGAAAAGTTGTTTTTTAACCGCGTGCTCAATTTTGATGACCGAGCAAGCGAAGGATTCTAAAATTAGAATCCTGAGCGTCAGCGAGGGAATCAAAAGAGCACGAGGTGAAAAATCTTTTCACTCGAGTGCAACACGTAACTTTTCATCCCACCTCAGCGAGGAAATGACTTAATGCAAAAAAAATCACAAGGTAACTTTTCATCCCACCTCAGCGAGGAAATGACTAAATGCAAAAAAAATCACAAGATTAAATTCAATTCTGTTAATTTCTTCGTCACTAGAATCACTCATTTTAAGTTTTTCACTTATTTTCAATTTTCTTGTTTTTAATCGGTTTTAATTTTAAACAATATGACGTGAAAGAAAATGGTGCGCGCAAAGCAAATTAAAAAAGTACACCAAGAAGGTTACGAGTGTGAGTTTTTAACAAATTAAAAACGATTGTATGGAAATTCGGCACCATAGAGGTACAAGTAAATAGGTTTTAATGATGTTTTGAATTCACAAACTTCATAGACGAGTGATATTTACTAACGTGCACACGATGTTCTAAATTCAATTTACTTTATCCTCTAGAGGATAATAACGGCTTTTACCATCAGATATCGAAGAATAAAAATACTCTTTCCGAGATGGTGGGATGAAAATATTATTATTGAATTTGTAACAATTTGTAACAAAATACGTAGATAGATTGTAGATGTGGAATAATTTGTCATTTGTTTTTATTTCGCGCTTTGGCGCCGCTGCTTTGATATTCAAACTTTTTGCTTTTCATGCTGCCAGTGTTTATGCAGGTATACATACTCCTTGGTTTAAAAACTTTTATGTCAAATGGTACGATCGTTTGGTCGACCAGTCTGGAGCCTAGACTCTGTTGTGCATATTTACAGTATGGGGTTGGTCAACTAGTTGGGCGATCGATCGACTAGATTACGGCCCTAGGGCATGAAGACTGACTTTAGACCCGCAAAAGTATGATTAAAACAGTAGTAAAGGTATGGTAGAAGTATAAAAATAATTATGAACCCGTACATTTATGTTTTTCATTTTGGCACAAGATTTATAATCGAGGTTACGATTGGAACAGCTTACGAGCTAGGACCACAGCAACCGATTTAGCACCTATAAAGTAGGTACCTACAAAAAAAAAGTTTCAGATTTTTAAAAAAAAAATGGGCAACCGCTGTGTTTTAAATGCTGATTTTTTCGGTAGGACAGGCATTCCGAACCAGTACCGTATTAACTTGAATCGTCAAAAGCTTGTACCTACAAGTTTAAAAGTATATTTCAATAAAATAATCTATTGATTTGATTTGTGATTTCCGTAAACTACTTACGTATATCGAATATACCTACCTAGTATCTAAACGTACACACGAAGGAAAATTTCGCTCTTTTCCGTCGTAGGTATAAAATTAAAACCATTGACATGGTTTTCTTTAACTAAAATATTATCATATAAATGCGTTTAATGTGTCGGATCGGCTTCGCTATTTTTGACGGCCCATTCGTTCCCCCAGCCTTGAAAAAACTTGTTACAGAGATAGGTAGCTTGCATTTAGGAAACTTTCAGCTTTCTAGGTCCAAGGATTTAGGCTGGGCGTCGATGAATCAGGCAGTGAGTGATTCTGTGAGTCTGGACTCTTCTCTTTATTGTCTGTGATATGTAGATAAGATTAATATTGCTATGCTAATACGAGTATGTAAACGCATCTCGCGTTCATAATTGACCACATCATCATAATATTTTACCATTAGATGAGATCACAATTCAGTAGGAGCTAATCTTCTCAATAGAGTCTTTGGATGGCTAGTGATATGACGTCGATAAATTCCTTCGCTACCAATTGTTTATTAATAGACCTGCGCATTTCACGCTCATTGAAAAGTGAATATTCCAAGAAAAGCACAATCACAGTCGTATTTTGGAACGAGCTTAATTACATTAAGGGTGTACACAGACGGTTTCAATTTGGATTGCGAAAACACTGCAAAATTACGGTTTAGTGCAGTTGGCATAACATCATCAAAAGTCGCGACTGTACAGCCGACAGTCTGTTCAAATTGCACTGTGAGCTAGTAATAGAACTTCGTCACCGACTGCACTTAGACTGAGTCGGTCGGCTACAGTAAATGAAGTCGGTTAATAATGTCAGTTTTTCAAACAGCTTAAGGTAGAGCACGCCTATGCCAGAAGGTGTCCATACACTCTTGTTTCAAAAGTAGGTAACATATATTATATAGATAGGTAAGTACTTACATTTTTAAGTGTAGGGGGAAAAGGATGCCAAAATAAGCATCCGATTTCTTAGCTGTTCGAATTAAAAATAAGGAAGCAAATCGCTTCTTGCGTGTCCGTTGCATTTCAACTACATACGGATAACTGTACCCGTAACAGGTTAGCCCTCTACCATCAGGTAGATCATCACTTACCATCAGGTGAGATCGCAGTCAAGGGCTAACTTGTAGTAGAATAAAAAATAAAAATAGAAGTTGACGATGCTTCGCGGTACAATAGTAGAAAGGCCAGCGAGGAACCAGATCAAAAAAGATCAAAAAAAGGTTTAGATGAAAAATGCACTAGGTATATATATGCAATACTTAATTAAGAACGTCCATTCAGTCCAAATGCAGACCGTCTGCATTGACCCTAAAACCTGTAAACTATTTATAGGTGGTGACGCCGATGGGACTCATTTCGCGCCCATTGAGATGCAAATTTGAATAAAGTATTTTTAACAATGTATTTTCGAACGATGATGACTTAAGATACTAAAAGTTATGTTATACTTAAGGCTAGTTTTTTTTCAGCCGCAATCATACTAATATTATAAATGCAAAAGTGTGTTTGTTTGTTGGTTTGTCCTTCAATGCAGGCGCCGCAACGGAGCAACGGATCAACATGATTTTTGGCATGGGTATTGTTGAAGACTTGGAGAGTGACATAGGCTACATTTAATCCCGGAAAATTAAGGAGTTCGCGTGGGAATCGAAAAAACTTATTCCACGCGGACGAAGTCGCGGGCATCAGCTAGTTTGAGCATAATTACGTCGTTTAGAAAAAACGACGTGAAGCATAAAAATAGCACACAATGATAATATACGTTTGGCGTGAAATGAGTTTGGTCCTGAAATTTTACAGTTGAAAAGTTTGTGAGCACGTAAGCTTTTATAGTCTGTTTGTAAACAAGTAGCTTCTCACTGAAACGTGCTGAAACGCGTGAAGTGCTCCATGCTCGGCGGATAGAACGTCGCTACCGCGTCGATAATAATACATATGTTTTATAATGAAATTGTGATACGAGTGGAGAACCTGCCTAATATCACACTAATATCTCGATTATACTACGATAAACGCCAAAGTCGCGTCGGCTACGCGTTCGTGGTTTCGCTAAGGTTTTCTGCGATTTATTTCCCTAAAGTCCTTTTATACTCTAGGGAAAAGTAGTAATGTCCGTAGACGTAGACCGCGAAAATAAATATTAAGTATAAAAAAATAATATAAATAAATAATAAACGTATAAATTAAACTACGTAAATTTTTCGTATCTTAATATTGACAGTTGAAAATGCAAAGGAAAACTCAATATGTAATTTATCTTTATTCTGCGGCCTGAAAAATAAATTTCATGTCCTGAATACCTGAATGATGATTGCAATAGTTTATAAAAATAAATACGCTTGCGCCATCCGAATCGAGGCCACCATTATAATATTCATAACTCGAACAATTGATCATTTCGAATGCCATCCCGTTTAATACAGTTGTTTAAACTTTGACAGGTACCCTTGGGTCATTCAAACTATGGGATTTTCTAAGGAGAAGGAGATCGACGAAGCCTTACGAAATAATTCCAATACAGCGTACCTTATGCTGAAGGGTATTGGTCTTTGGTTCGAACTTCGGTTACATCAACGCTCATTAAAGAAATTAATTAATTAAAGCGCCATGCGTTTTAATTAAACCATGATCATAATAATAATTACAAACTCATTATAAATTGGCTTTAACTCGTTGTTCCGCCCGCCCAAAGTATTTTCTTGTTACATAATAATGTCACGATTTAGTTCCAATTATATCATAGACGCACGTTTGGCTAGGTGTTGTTTGGTAAGCAACGTAGATAAATGGGCACCTAGATGATTGACTTTTGGGGTCTTAATTTAGGATTGCCGTTTCTTCCATGTCTTAGAGAGTATGTTAAGCTTAAGTAGGAACTTCATATAAAAACTATGATCGAGTCAAGATATCGTAAAAATCATCGTATCAAATCGTAAGACAAACGTCAAGTCGTACGGAAGGCTTTTATATCAAGACAAGAAAACCCTCTACCAGAAACCGAACCTCTATAAAAGGTACCTAGGTACGACGCAAAGATTATGCGCATTTGTTTCTGCCTTATTAAAAATAACAACTCCCCAGGCTGATTATTAACTGTGATGATCACTTTGAGGATCGCCATGCTAATTGATTTATGGACTCAGGCCTCAGACGAAAGGGACGATAAGTGATGACCGCTCCCATTTTAATTTGTGAATGTTTACATGTCTTTCATTACAGCGGCGGCACCGATGCTTAAGAGTTCGAAGAATGTGCTCTATATTCATTTCATTTGGTTCATTCTAAGATCCATTTTTAGGGTTCCGTAGCCAAATTTGGCAAAAACGGAACCCTTATAGATTCGTCATGTCTGTCTGTCTGTCTGTCTGTCTGTCTGTCTGTCTGTCTGTCTGTCCGTCCGTATGTCACAGCCACTTTTTTCCGAAACTATAAGAACTATACTGTTGAAACTTGGTAAGTAGATGTACTCTGTGAACCGCATTAAGATTTTCACACAAAACTAGAAAAAAAACAATAAATTTTGGGGGTCCCCATACTTAGAACTGAAACTCAAAAAATTTTTTTTCATCAAACCCATACGTGTGGGGTATCTATGGATAGGTCTTCAAAAATGATGTTGAGGTTTCTAAGATCATTTTTTTCTAAACTCAATAGTTTGCACGAGTGACACTTCCAAAGTGGTAAAATGTGTGTCCCCCCCCCTGTAACTTCTAAAATAAGAGAATGATAAAACTAAAAAAAATATATGATGTACATTATCATGCAAACTTCCACCGAAAATTGGTTTGAACGAGATCTAGTAAGTAGTTTTTTTTTAATAATTTAAAACTTACTACAGGTTTGTACGGAACCCTCGGTGCGCGAGTCCGACTCGCACTTGGCCGGTTTTTTATTTTAAATCAATGTTTAAAGCTCTCGTAAATTCAACACACCCAACCAAAGAGAGAGAGATTAATAATTAGAGATGCACTTTTACACCCACCACCCAGCAATTTGGGTGTTTCGCATGCTATTGGTGAAAGACACGCACTGTACCACATAGATTTGTCTGCTGTGGCGGATTAAAGCGAATTAAACTTCTAGTTCATTCATTATCATGGACTTCCGCAAAGTAACGCCTGCTTCGATTCAATACTTTTAACTGGATTAAATTATGACTGCTTGTGTACTTTTGACTGCTGAGACTGTTTACAATCTTCGTGGATCTAAGTAAAACCTGTGGGCCGCGAAAAGTAAACATTTCATCATCCTCATTTCAACACATGACCTATTGTAGTAGGGGAGCCCAAGAGGGGATTTTTGGATTTACTCGAGCGTCGTGGAGACCTAATGGAATTTGAAGATTAGGTGGTAGAACGAAAAAAAGGTTATATGATGTATCCTTTCACCGGTGGGGGGAGCGTCTACAGGTTGTTTTGTTTTTCAAATCATCAGATAAAGAAAATTCCTCGAGATAATCGTCAGATTAAGGGTCAGCACGTTTGGGACATGAAGCTGAACCGTCTGTATGATAATCTGACGCGCTCGAGTATTTCAAAATGGCAATATTTCTTTGCATTTTCAAAAAACCGCAGCGACTTAGCGTTACGTCAGAATCGTCAGTCCTTTGAATATGAGCTTCCTTTGGGTCCACTTAACATCTCCTATGAAAATCTGACGCGCTCGATTTTTGTTTGTTTTTTTACAAATATTTTTACTTCCGTACGGCCAACCCCACTATGCAAACCGGCAGACAAACATACCATTCGATAACAGAGACACGTAGGGCGTATACGCTATCAATATCTGACGCGCTCGAGTAAATCCAAAAATCCCCTCTTGGGCTCCCCTACTATTGCAAGCGCAGTTGCTGAGCACCTCAGATTGTGCTCTCAGAATGAGAAAGGTTTGTCCAAACTCCACCACGCGGGCCAAGTGGCAGACTTCACACCACCGACATACCTACCTACCTATTGTACCTACGTAACGGTGGTACAATATAATATTATGTCGGTGCTTCACATAATATCTTTGAGAACATTATATAAAGAACTCTCGGGCAGGCTTTCCTCGACATGTTTTCCTTCACCGTGATAGCAAGGTGATATTTATTGTAAGGCATTTAAGCGGAGTGGAGCGGAGATGTGTTGGGCGGACCAATCGAATTATTGATCGATGATACAATAATTTTTTCGAGTCACCTGCCCGAATTGACTTGTTTTGCACATCTCCGCTCCACCCGCTTCAATGGGCAGATCCCCAAGGCCCTGCAGGTCGAGCATGGGCGGGGAGATTTTATCCACGGGGAAAGGATTAAATGTTTATCTCCTCGCTCAGCTGTCCTAGTCAACTACAAAAGCGGGAGCGGGACTCGATGCCACGCTACGTGATAGTAACAAACAGTCTGTCTTCACTCTTCAACCAGTTAGTTAACCTTCACGTTTCCAATGTTGCTGCGTAGATAAGTATGTCATTTCCTTTGGAGTCATTACGCGTCGCGTTGCGTCTCGTCGCTTTCGTCGCTCACCTAGGACAACTGGTACCACTTGGCTATCACCGCTGAAACATTTCATACACACGGCAAAATCTCAAGTATTTCTCGGATAGAATGATGTCAGCATTCATATGAGGCGTCCACATCAGATGTGCCAAAGAAATGCGTCAGCATGCAGCACTGTACAATCAGCTAATGTGAATTTTGACAGCCTGCAATTCAACTTATCGTGCACATTGTGCTAAATTGCGGTATAATTCGACCATCCACGTCACGCGGTAAATAAAGTAATGAGGCGCCGTATTATTGTAATGTAACAATACATAACAAGTCCTTGAATATTTTATTAAAACTAAATGTTATAATATGGAAAATTCTTGTACATAAGGTTCATTTAATTGAAGGAGACTTTATACGAGCCAATTTTTTTTTTGGCTGTCTGTGTGTACATTACGCTTCTTTTTTTTTCTAGACGGATTTTAATGCACCTTGGCAAGCTAGTCGCTGTACTATTTATTATATTTTAAGTATTCTGTGCCAATACCCAGCTATCAGTTATCACTGATTTAACGTGACGTAACGTGATACTTTATGTAGAGTATTTTTAATCCCGAAAAACAATCGGGTTTCTTCTGGATAAGTATATAGTCATTGGTCATTGCCTGAGGACTCCGATGACGAATTACTTACTTAAATGAAAAACACGAAATCATGCGCAAAATATAGATTTTATGTTAATAGCTATTATAGATATCTATTAACTCTGACTCAATGTAGTCTGAGTCAAAGAATGATATTTAATGGAATTATAATATTTATTTGTACTTTGAAACATTGCGGTATTAACAATGTATTAATTATATCTGAAGAATGGAGCAAATAATTATTAAAACTATAATAATAGCCACGGTTTATTTCCAGAGACTTAATAATCACTTCTGGATGTTCTATGAAATCCATTGATCCTAAAATACATACCTTGGGTGATGCATGCCATTATCTACCTACCCAGTGGCAAATACATCGCATGTTCGTCAGTAGGTACGTTTCTCAGTTCTTAGTAGTTTTTTATCAGGGTCTGATGCGGCTCATTCAATCAATAAATTCATAATTTAATAATTTGTGACTCACGTGCCAATACGTATTACACGATGTATTTACTATTAAATCTGTGCCCATAGTCTTCTTCTTCTAAATATATAAAAGGCAAAGGTGACTGGCTGACTGACTGACTGACTGACTGACTGACTGACTGACTGACTGATCTATCAACGCACAGCTCTAACCACTGGTCGGATCGGGCTGAAATTTTGCACTCAGATAGCTATTATAACGTAGGCATCCGCTAAGAAAGGAATTTTGAAAATTTCAAGAGGGTGAAATAGGGGTTGAAAGTTTGTATGAAACTCCGTCATTTCTCAAGTCACAGAGAACTGAACTCAAGTTATATCCATGAAACTTGGTTTACAAGCTACGGGTAAAAAATTAACAAATATGTGTTTCACAGTTTTTGAAATTTCTACCCCCGAAGGAGTGAAATAGGGGAAGAAAGTTTGTATGAAAGTCCTTCATTTCTCAAGATATTTCTCAAGTTATATCAACGAAACTTGGTATTTTGGCTTACAGTAATAAATAAAGAAGTATGTGTGTCACAGTTTTTCAAAATTCCACCCCCACGGGGTAAAATAGGGGTTGAAAGTTTGTATGAAAGTCCTTCATTTCTCAAATTATAGCCATGAAACTTAGCATTTGGGCTTTCAGTTAGATATGCAAGAGTACCTACGTGTTTCACCATTTTTGAAAATCCGACCCCCAAAGGGGTGAAATATACAGTTTGTCCTTCAATCACGCCGCAACAGAGCAACGGATCAACGTGATTGCATGAGTATAGTTGAGGATCTGGAGAGTGACAGACTACTTTTTAAACCAGAAAATTAAGGAGTGCCTGTGGGGAAAAAACTTAAACCACGCGGACGAAGTCGCGGGCATTAGCTAGTTACTTCATAAATTTTATTATTTTCTGAGGGTCGTAAGTCGTAAGTCGTAACCCCTTTCATAATGGTAGGACTTTACTGGAGAAAATAATGCCATTGACTCGACTAAGGATGATATATTTTAGACTCTGGTTTTAGGTAGATCGTTTTGTTCTTTTATGGTTCTTTTTTACCGTTTCGGTACGGAACGCTAAAATATCGCGTGTCGTTTTAGATGTTTTGTATTAGCACCATCAGCCTAGATATTCTTCTCCACAGGACAGGCGATCTAAAAACATTAACTATTAATAGTCATGCCCATAGATGCAGAAAATAGCAATAAATGGCTGTTTTAATAATACAAGGACGAAAAAAATACTTTTATTTATATAGGTTTATGTCATACCTCCACATAGTCACAGAAAAAATTTTTCAAAAAAAAATAAAAACCGACTTCAAAAATCACAAACACTAAAAAGTAAAAAATAATTTAATTTATTATGTATAAGTACAAGAGTTAATTTAGTTCTGTAATAACATTTTTTGGAGTCGGTACCAATTAGCCGCATGAACCGTCTACCTACTCTTCATTATTGTTGACGTGACTCCACATTGGCACCGACTCCAAAGAATGTTATTATAGAACTAAATTAACTCTTGTATACATAATAAATTAAATTATTTTTTACTTTTTAGTGTTTGTGATTTTTGAAGTCGGTTTTTATTTTTTTTTGAAAATTTTTTATTTCACAATTTTTAGTGGCCCCACTGTTTTAAAATACAGGATGTAACCAGAACGAGATATGCTATGCATGGTTAAAACATACTGTTTACAAGACTATCACACTGATCGCGAGCAATTTACTCTTATCCGTTGAGGAGTTCCATTATCTATCTTCGAAGATATTCATCAGATCTTCACCAAATTTATATGGGACCACTTCGAAAGTATACCCTTTCAAACAAAAAAAGAATTTTCAAAATCGGTCGAGGCGTCTTCGAGTAATCGGGGAACATACATAAAAAATAAAAAAAAAGATTCCGATGAATTGAGAACCTCCTCCTTTTTTTGAAGTCGGTTAAAAAGGAATCTGCTTATTCTCTTCTGCTTAGTCATCTTTTGCTTTGTAGACTTGTTTAAAAGAAAGATTATGTACATAAAGTTTCATAGATATTTCCATAGATTTAAGATGGGTAGTCAAGCGAGACCTTCTTAAATCTATGGATATATCTAAAAGTTCATAAAGATTATATTGTTCTGTAAACTTACATAAAGTTTAGGTAAGTACATATTATGTACTGTATACTATGTACCTACTACATAATGATAGGTCGCGGTCGTTTGGCGGGAAACAATAAACAAGTGCATAGATTACCTACTGATGATTACCTAACCTGAGCGAATACCTAACGTTCCGACCATGAATAATCTTACGTCAAGACAGAACTATGCATCACACTCGAAATATTTTGCACTTGGAATGATTTATTTGCAGGGCATGAACAAGAAATGGCTTTTCTTCTTTGTACCTACTGTTGAAAGTGAAGAATATATATTTTCTCACCTCCGGGCGGAAAGCGTCAATTTTCCTCCCGCTGCGCTAAACGAAAATGCCGCTTTCCGCCTCCGTCGAGGAGAAAAATAGTATACACACCACGGGCAGTAAATAAGAAAGCCTCAGATCACATGTTTATTGACCTCGGCTTCGCCTCGGACAACAATTACATGTGATCTGAGACATTTCTTATTTTACTGCCCTAGATGTGTAATGTACTATTTCCCCTTTCATTGTGATTTGTGATGTTTGACTAGGTGTAAGCAACATGCCGCCGGAAACTGGGGTAGATAGGTATTCAAACTTCATACTGCACTATGTCATGTTCAGGTATTATATAGGTACTACTAGCTAATGCCCGCGACTCCGTCCGCGTGGTTTAAGTTTTTTGATTCCCACGGGAACTCCTTAATTTTCAGGGATAAAAAGTAGCCTATGTCACTCTCCAGGTCCTCAACTATACCCATGCCAAAAATCACGTCGATCCGTTGCTCCGTTGCGGCGTGATTGAAGGACAAACCAACAGACCAACAAACGAACACACTTTCGCATTTATAATATTAGTATGATTTCCTACCTGGGTACACTGTAAAGCGCAGCGTTCCCAAGACCCCTTTGATAGACGTACGACATCAAACAACAACAACATCGACAACAGCTTTACACCTAACACTGAGGTACTGGAAAACAGAGAACTCATGTCCACCATCATGCGGCGAAAACTGGCTTTCTTCGGACATCTGCAAAGAGGAGCCCAATTCTTACTTCCAAGACTAGTTTTGGAAGGAAGGATTGCAGGCAATAGAGCTCCACGTCGCCAAAGGTGTAAGTGGTTAGACGATATAGGGGGGTGGACACTGGACAGGGCTCAGCTATCCCAGACTAAAAGATGCGGCTCAAAATAGAGAAGATTTTCGCCAAACTTCGTTTTGAAGAAGGCACGCGATGATGATGATTATGAGATGGGCCGTGAAAGCGTAGACAAACTTTCGTATATATCTATATACGAAATATATCGTTATAATATTAGGATTAATGCAAAATAAAACTGTAGAAAATTAAAGAAAATGTAGCTCCAGCCATTGACTATTGTGTTTTTTTCCCGACGCGGGAAAATCCATTGCCGTGTCGTGCAACTCACGTCTAACTATCTAGATAAGATTAGATTTAGTCTTACTATCAGGTATTCTGCGGTGCCTGCCCTAGAATTCTGAATAGACGTAAATTCTGTATCTAGAAGTGGTATTATAGTTGTTACTCGAGTTGTATTATATTACTTATGTGCTTTCGATTTATATTCATACTTAATTAAATATTATAAATGTGAAAGTAGTTCTATTTTTGTCTGTCTATCTGCCTTTGTCTCTGCCTGTTTATATCTTTTTACGTCTCAACTAGGGTTGTAACGGAACCTCGCCTCCGCTTCCGTAAGTGCGGAACTTTCGCAAGAAACCGTACCTCCGCTTCCGCATCCGCCTCCGCCGTTTTTTTTGCGGAGTTATAACGGAGGTTTATTTACGTTGACTTACAATGCGAGAGGTACAAATCGAGCAGGTGACGTCAGTTACACCATTACAACAAGCAAAAAGGCAACTGCCTTAGAATAATCCTCAAGAAAACAATCAAACGTGGGATTCATCGCATCCTAAAGCACAGAAAATGGACGACGGGATCGGAGAAATCCACCTCCGCCTCGAGCCTCCGTTAACCTCCGCATCCGCGGAGGCAAAGCCCTTTCACCTCCGCATCCGCCTCTGCTTCCGCTAAGAACGCCTCCGTTACAAGTTACAACCCTAGTCTCAACCGTTGACGCGATCTTTACATTTGGCATAGAAATAGCTTGCATCTAGGGACAGACATAGAAAACTTTTTATACGTATCTACTCAAGGGATAAAAAAAAACAATCCACACGAATAATCAAATTTCTAGAAATCAACAATGCACTATGCTGACCCGTACCTATCCCCGTACGTATCCTGTACTATTAACTATTATGTGGCTCTGTGCCCGTATTAAAGACAACAGATGTCGTTTCTATATAGAATTCTGTGGTATACCACACTCGTACGTTGATTCCGACGCTATCTCTACTCAAATGACTGGTAAGTAATACTATCTCAGATGTGGTCATCTTTCTTCACGGTATCTAGTCCTGATTTTATTTTATCTTTTTCTTGTTTTTTAAATATTATATACTTTTATAGACGAGCAAATATTCAGAGTAGATAGGTAGGTATAAAAGTTTCTAACCAGAGGTGAACCGAAGGAAAGTTGTATAAAATTTGTTATAAAACCCTCAAGAGTAGTAAGTAGCACAGTGTAGTAGGTACGCGCTCGAGTTGAATACAGTTGGGCCCTGAGGTGACACATAGGTACCGAAGCTCTGCATTCAACTCGCGCGCGGACTTGATAGTTTCAGACTATGGCCTCCTAGTTTCAGTATGGTGAAAAATACCATCAATTCAGCCAATCATATCATAACTACACTGCAAATGGTAGAAATATTATAATCACAACTTTTATAGGAGGGCTTAACTATTTTAACCTATTTTTACTGGGATTTCCCTATCACTAGAAAGTAACGACTAATGTAGGTACCGTTACCGAAGAACTGCAGCACTAAATTCGCAGGAATTCGACGGTACATCATACTTCATACTAATATTATAAATGCGAAAGTGTGTTTGTTTGTTGGTTTGTTGCTTTATTGGTTTGTCCTTCAATCACGGTGCAACGGAGAAACGGATTGACGTGATTTTTTGCATGGGTATAGTTGAGGACCTGGAGAGTGACAAAGGCTACTTTTTATCTTGTAAAATTGAGGAGTTCCCATGGGAATTAAAAAAAACTTATTCCACGCGGACGCAGTCGCGGCCATCAGCTAGGTAGTATCAAAATAAACCAGGCGAGTTGCGAGAGGTCAGAGAAAGTGTATTGAAAGCGCCAACGTTTTGTTTGAGTCGACCCTAGATGCAGACTATGATAATAAACTGTTTTTTTTAATCTTAGATTTTGAAACTATTTATAATATTATGCACCTATCTAACCTACGTAATAGTTTTACGACGAGTGACTACCTCCCTGGCGCAATGCTTAGCGGCTAGCGCTATGGTATTTTAAGCACTGGAGGCACCGGGTTCGACCCCGGCAGCGTCAATTTGGGAATTAATATAAGTAGTTTATGAATTTTCTCTGGGTTAATATGACTGTCATACACCTAACGGGTTAGCCCGCTAACATCTTAGACTGCATCATAATTTACTAACAGGTAAGATCGCAGTCAAGGGTTAACTTGTATTGAAAAAAAAACTTTTTCAAAGTAGTCCCAAATTTTTTGCGTCAGTTATCTATTTATTGAAATAAGCAGGTTTGACGGAAATACAGAAGAGCGGAAGGGTTAGTCGCAACATACAGTAGCAATTATTCTGTGCCTAAGGCTCCTTTTTAACGCGTGCCTTCTAATATCTCTGAAACGAGAACCCAAGATATTTAACTACAATATTTTGTTGCCGTACTAAACATGCCAAAGAGGTTTAAGTTATTCAGAAACATGTCTTCGCAAATTTTAAACCGTGTATTATGTCAGAGTTGCATTAAATATTGAGATCTCTAAATATAAACTTTAGCACAACGATCGGTATTCATTACAAGCAGGTATATTCTTACAGCGATTTGTGGTTTGCAGACAAACGAACGTCTTTTATTAGGTAGGTATAATATGTTGCCACTTGGCACTAGTATAATATTCAACCGGTACTTTGAGGTAAGTAACGTATGTGGGGAAAAATATTTAACGAATATTGTGCAAACTAATAGAAATACGTCGGTCATATCGGGATTCAACCTTTACGCTTGAGAGTTATTTATAATGTTCTCAAAAGGTGTGTGAATTCTGCCTATCCACACGTTGCCAGCGTAGTGGACTATTGGGCAATCCCTTCTCATTGTGAGAAAAGACTCATGATCTTCTGTGCCGGCGATCGGTCGAAATTATGAAATAGCCCTTAGCAGCGCTTAGCACCTCACTGAAGCCAAAGACACCCACACTATACATACGTAAGTACCTATCCAATGCACTAAGATAAAAAGTAATAAGTACAGTTCGCGCGCGAGTTGAATGCAGAGTAAATGTTTGTGTCACCATACATTTGCTCTGCATTCAACTCGTGCGCGAACTATAGGTAACACTAGTGACTAGACGCATTCCGTGTCATAGGTTCACATCAATGGCTGTCTCTTAAAATACATATTATATAATATCTACATGCTTATAGCCACCCCATGGATGGCATGACGTTATGAGCGTCAAGCGACGTCATGTTCTCAACCTACAGATGTATGTAATATTAAATCCAAACACGGTTTATCCATTTTAATACTTTAATTAGCAATTATTTACACAGACACACGTCACTCGCGTTATGCCATCGTCATCACTGCCCGAGAGCAGTGTTGCCAACCTAGATTAATCAGGCAATGATACCATGTACGAATCGTTTTTAAGTTTCCCTCTAACAGTTCGGTCATCCTGACCCATAACTTCGTCCCGAAGTTGACATAATTCGAACACTTAATTAAAATCACGATGATTGCTGATGCTACTCTGCCATTTGTAGTATTAACGCTGGCCTTTAACGCCTGACACTCCAATGTTAAAGCACTGGCATTATAAACCTTACCAAGTACAGTTTACAGATAACAAGACTATGTTTTAGGTTAAAAGAGCATCAGTCTCCATCGTCTTTTCGCGTTACAAAACTTCACCTAATAAGTAAATATGGATTTCTCATCCATGGCACATCTCATCATATTATTCTAACTCTGGTGAATTCACGTGTAGCAAGATACTGAAGTAACTAAATCGCCATATTTCACAAACAACAAAAGCTTCCTACACATGTTCATTTTGTAAACATAATATAACCTTATTCAGAAGTAGCTTTCCAGCATTACACAGAGTTTTCCGTTAATTACCCAAAAACATGATGTTTAATAACTTTGCCTTACTTACTTTAGTTAACTCAGTGCAATTTAATGACAATTAATCTTTAGGTATTAATCAGTGAAATGGGAGAAACTAACTCTGTCTGGTCTATAACATCATACACTTGCTTACTCTTAACACAAAGTTTCAATTCTATAAGTGCAATTTGTAACAATTTCGACATTCTCACGGAGATGAGAACACAATCATTTGATTGAATGATAAATAAGATTCTTAGTCTACTAGTGTACACCTATAATTAGTTTTCCTATGAGTATACTCATGTTCACTTTGTTACTTTCCAGAATGGTTATTATTACTCACTTGTTACAGTTAATTATACTTTCCTCTTTACACATGGCATAAATGACAAATACCTTCTCTGTAAGCCTTAGCCAGGCTAGCTTATGTTACAATTCACCTCCAGAACTTTATCTGACAATCGGTTACAATTGGTTACAAAACTCAATAAAACCCGAAGACCTGAGCTACGTTCTCTACAATGAGCCATTTTGTATACTTTGCACATGCTCCATCTTTTGAGCAAATCTCTACGTTCCTAATTTCATTAAAAATGTTGAAGTTTCAAAAGCACCTTATTCCCACCGGAATAATAGATTAACCTTATACCGTGGCCCTGCATTGTATTGTTCGTTTTAACTTAACACAACAGGCAACTCAACTGCCCGGTAACGCCTTCATCAGCTCTTGCCAAATTTCAACGTTTCGTAAAACCGAACTCAAATGTTGATACTATTCCATACAACATACTTTGGCATCTGCTTGGCAACTTATATCAATTGGATTTGTGCAGTCGTGATAATGTGGTGAAAACGTAATATAATATAATATAATATAATTTAATATCATAATATAAATATAATATAATACTAATAAAATATAATTGTGTAATAGTGTACCTACTTGGTTGTTCAATATTTTGGTAATTTACTTCCCACTGTTCCTCCTCAATCTAATTATGGTATTCATATCACTTTCATGAATGAATATCCCAAGGAACATCATAGAGCGAGTCTCTTTGCACGATATTTTGTTACATCGCTCAACCTGCAGAGAAATATTGTCACTCTCACATGAATCTTAGTGAACCCCAAATAGCATCAAAACATAACACCGATATAAATCGCGTCCCATAACTTGACCCAAAATGGCGATCGTCTGCGCAGGTACAGCGTACTACAGGACTATGCGGAGCATGCGCGGGAAGTAAGGGTATGGTAACGTGCGGCCCCTCGCGGCGCACCTCATACCGCACTTCGTTTGACACCCGAAATGTGATTCTGTGCATAGTTCAACTTACGCGGCGGTTATATTACTTGGTTGCCATTCAGTGCCTCGCATTTAAAACAATAGTTGAAATCAGTGAATACCATCTGCTTATTTTACAGACTTATTAAGCCTTTATGTCACCTAACCGTGACACTCACTGAACTGTATTATCATCACTGCGCTTTCGCCTGAAAAACAGCTGTTTTGCTACTTGCATACTATCATGCCCCCAACGGCGAGTAATAGATTACCTGCACTAATCTGACTAGCCCCGCGGGCAATTTACCTAAGCTTTGCTTTATTTTGCAACTCTCGCTACCGGAAATCGAAACGTAGCAGCCCCGCAGGCTAGACTTTCGAAGTCTACTGGCACCATGGCCCCTATTTTCCACACCAGCGATATATTTAAAATGTTGTAAAATATAAGAGGTACGGAATTAACTTACATGAGCGGTGAGCCCCACGGGCAAGAAACAACCACATGAGTTATGCGGTCAGCGTACATGAGCTCCACTGGTAACTTACTAGTGATTCGCCATCTGCTCATCAGAATCCGCTAGGCTTTACATCCCAGCCCCGAGGGCGCTAATGTCCACACTTGAAAGTATATCATATAAGCCCCGAAGGCGAGGTGTGTCGGCCCCGAAGGCAAGGTTCATCGGCCCCGAAGGCAAGGTTCATCGGCCCCGAAGGCAAGGTATGTCGGCCCCGAAGGCAAGGTTCGTTAGCCCCGAAGGCAAGTGCATTGGCCCCGAAGGCAAGTGCGTTGGCCCCGAAGGCAAATGCGTAGGCCCCGAAGGCAAGTGCGTTGGCCCCAATGGCAAGTGCGTAGGCCCCGAAGGCAAGTGCGTAGGCCCCGAAGGCAAGTACGTAGGCCCCGAAGGCAAGTACGTAGGCCCCGAAGGCAAGTACGTAGGCCCCGAAGGCAAGTCCATTGGCCCCGAAGGCAAGTACGTAGGCCCCGAAGGCAAGTACGTCGGCCCCGAAGGCAAGTACGTAGGCCCCGAAGGCAAGTACTTTGGCCCCAAAGGCAATTGCGTTGGCCCCGAAGGCAAGTGCGTTGGCCCCGAAGGCAAATGCGTAGGCCCCGAAGGCAAGTGCGTAGGCCCCGAAGGCAAGTGCGTAGGCCCCGAAGGCAAGTAAGTAGGCCCCGAAGGCAAGTACGTAGGCCCCGAAGGCAAGTACGTAGGCCCCGAAGGCAGGTACTTAGGCCCCGAAGGCAAGGTGCGACAACCACAACGGCTAACTGCCCTTTACTGAAAAATAATTTAAATTATACTGAAGGCAGTCTGTGTAAAGTAGCCCCGCAGGCATGTGCTGTAACACATAACACATAATATAACTCCTCAGGCATGTTCTATCAGCTGTGTGCCCTGCAAGCTGATCCGTTACGCAGCAGGCATACGCTATACGTACTGCAGCCCCTTAAGGTATGCGCTCTGTCGCCCCGGAGGCGTGTGCTATAATTTGCGTTGGAGCCCCTTAAGACATGTGTTCTGTAGCCCCTTAGGCATGTTGGCTTATCTGCGCTGTAGCCCCTTTAGGCATGTTTTGAAACTTACCAGTAGCCCCGCAGGCATATGCATGAATTGGCACTGAAACCCCTTAGGCGTGTCTTACCACTGAGCCATAGGCCCCTGTTAGGCATTTCCCTGAAACTAATCTGCAACCCTGCAAGTCAATGTATTAGTTTGTACTGAAGCCCCTAAGGCATGTTACATTTACTGTTCTGTACTCTGCACTGTTCTGCCGTGCAGCCCTGCGCCAATATGCGTTAATTTGTATGAAAGCCCCTTAGGCATGTGACATATACAGTAAGTGTACCCCACTTTAGGTATTTAGCTAAAACTGATCTGCTGTGCAGCCCTGCTGGCGCATGCATCAATTTGTTCTGAAGCCCCTCAGGCATGTGACATTTACAATAAGTGTACTTCACCTTTAGGTATTTCCCTGAAGCTGACCCATGGCCCCGCAGGCATATTTATTTCTATTTTGTTTTTACCTCAACAAATATCAAACCAAAATATCACAAATGAGTCACTCCCAAAATACCGTTATGTTCTCATATTATACACCCTGTTCATCTCCACCATATGAATTATTTGCAATATTATCATTACCGGTCCACCAGTACCATTCCACCCCGACATCCTCTTTAATATGTTATTTTTCTCCAGAGTAACATTTAAATCTTGATTCAACAGCCGGGCTTTAGCTCCCAAATTCACAAGAAACAATTTTACTCTTCTCAGACCAGGGCGCGTTTGGAACCCTCGTAACATTAGTTTTAAGATACCTATGTTAATTATCACCACCACGTCTTATACTTTGTATACTTGACGTTCATTAAGTGTACTGTGTAAGTACCTACTTTGAATAAATATATTTTGACTTTGACTCTTTAACTATAAAAGTTAAATCTTAAACTTTGCATCATTCTTGTAACTCCTTGCACCACATAAGATGACTGTATATAAATCTCCTTGCACTAAAAGGTGCCATTGCCTTTTACAAACTTGCCAATCTCCTTTATTTTCCCTCAACAACAATGATAATTTCCCATTTCCAAAAATTTGGCATCCTCCTTTATTTTTCCTCTAAACAAAATGATGACTTTCCTTTTGCAACAATGGACATTCTCCTTTATGTTTCCTTTTGCTTTTGCCACTTATCCTCTTTGACTAAACTTTAGTCACCACAGAGTCCTCATCCATTAGAATTAAATTGGAATTTACCAAAATTACCACTTAATTCTTTTTGCATTTATTTGCTAACACGACTGCAAGATATGCAACCCGGACTCGGCCCATATGTTATATAGACATCATTCCATTCCATTGTTATTCAAGGTGCAGGATAAGCAACCACCATAAGATAATATGCCACTAGCTTTTGGTCTTGGCCAGAGAACATTGCGAAGACCACACTAAAACTCAAGAATTAATTTATTAATTACACCTGTAAAATTAAAAATATTATTATCTTGGCAAAACCTCTGCTATCTTAACAGACATAAGCCCGTACATAGCACCATAACCATGGTACCCCAGGTGTGAGTACCATCACTGATGTGATATCTCTCTTTTCCTTCAGTCTCTCCGCATAATGAGAAATCATATGTTCTATCAGGCAATAAAGCACACCGCTCCAAACAGCCACTGTGCAATACTTGAGACAGACAACACACTTATTATTAAATACCAACTTCAGTTGAACCGGGTCTCAAAACCTGTCATATCACCATCATAATTCACACCCACATCCGCTAACCCATTCTTCATCCAGGCAGATTTGATATTATTTCAATTCACATTTTCCGAACAAAGGTACCTATCTATGCCACCCAATCTTTATATATAATGTACTTACTCAATTATATACTTTAGCCCTTCAAACATGTATAGATCTGATATTATTTATACTAAACGGCTAAACTGTAACTTACTTATTATTTTAACTGGGTATGCGTTCACTCTACAAATGCAATTTTCACTTGTAAGGACCTTTAATGGGTTATACTTGCTTTAATGGAATGTATAATATTACAGTTACTTTTGACCTCTGTTCATTTACTCAAACAATATTAGGTATATATGATTCACATAACTCTCAGAATAAATTGAATATTCACTATCAATTTAGGTACAAGATTATCAATTAAACTAATTTCCAACTAAATAAATTAGTAAATACCTCTTCAATAAGTTACATAATACTTATACCATGTTATGTAGTCGACCAACTACCATACCAACCTATTATAGCTTTGACTTAACTCTTTAAATATCTCATAGGTAGATCATGTTATGAACTACCTACCAGTGTAATTCACTATGATCTTTCACATAAAACTTAGATACTTAAGTACTTAATGTAAGCAAGTACAACCTGCAAGTACTTACTTATCTCCCTCTGTAGGTATGGTCTATCTATTTATTATACTAGTTATCTTTAGACCTTTAGCCCGCCAACCCGCATTGGATCAGAGCGGTGGGTCTAAGCTCTAATTCCCTCTCTCCTATGAAAGTGGAGGCCTGTGCCCAGCAGCGGGACGTTAATGGGCTGTAGTCATAATGGTAGATACCTTTATAACCTTTAATCATTTCTTTCAAATAAATATTTTAATAAACTCACCGTTTCCATGTACCCTACACACAGTACCACTAGGTAGGTCTCTCTCCAGGCACTTTACATGCTGAATGGAATTGATATAGTAGTAAAACCTCATACCTCATTGACCTTTGGTAATTTGTATGCAAGTACTTGATAAGTACTAACTATTCCATTGATACCTCTTTTTAAGTTTTCCATGCCAACTTTCCAATGCAATTCCGATTGCCAACCCACGTAGGTATTTATGTACTTACGATCATTTCACAATACGAGTTTTAGCACTCATTAATTATACTTCTTGTATTTTATAGTTCAACCTTCCGTCATGACAACAATTAATAATTCTTTTCTTTTTTTTTGCTTCACGTATTACGTCACGGTCATGGCGTCATAACATCTTGAATTACAATTTGTACCATTTTCAGGATAGGTCCGGATAAACAATTAATTAGCACGTGAAATACATTATCCCTCTTCTGAGATATTAAATCCAAACACGGTTTATCCATTTTAATACTTTAATTAGCAATTATTTACACAGACACACGTCACTCGCGTTATGCCATCGTCATCACTGCCCGAGAGCAGTGTTGCCAACCTAGATTAATCAGGCAATGATACCATGTACGAATCGTTTTTAAGTTTCCCTCTAACAGTAACTTAGAGGTACCTACATACCTACCTAGCGTTGATCCTTCAAGCTATGCCTCCGTCGACAAGCTGATTTACGAGCAGCAACATTATCTAGAGAAAGTTCCAATTTAAGACTGCCATTGCCGTGTGTTGGCCGAAAACAAAATAAATATCGGATTTCAATTACCCTTATCGCACGCCATCTTTCTTTTCTCGCTTTCTTTTGTCCATATTTTAAATCTCAACTGCTGTCACTTCCGTAAACGTGATTAAGCCGACATCAGCTTTTATTTTTTATATTCATGAAATATTTCAAATATGTACCTAAGTACTACCTGAATCAATTATCCTAGGACGATATGACCATGATTAATATTACAACATCCTTGCCTTTATATCTTTCGAACTCTGAATCAAACACCGAGCAGTCTGCGGTATCAAACAATATCTATCGGCTTTTGTAAACAAAAGCGACGAGACGTTAAAGTCTTCCCTTGCTCTATCAAGGGGCTTGTAGGGCAAAGTGGAAGGTGCCAGAGGAAGGTTGCTTACGCGACGGACCAACCAAGTTAAATCAGCTGTGTTAATCAAGCATTAGCGCACGCTGTCTGCTAGCAAGGAGCCGAATGCTTGTAAGGCGAATCACGTCATCTGACCCAAAACACATCACGGCCAAGAGTTTTAGGCAAAAAAAAAACCGGCCAAGTGCGAGTCGGACTCGCGCACCGAGGGTTCCGTACAAACCTGTAGTAAGTTTTAAATTATTAAAAAAAAACTACTTACTAGATCTCGTTCAAACCAATTTTCGGCGGAAGTTTGCATGATAATGTACATCATATATTTTTTTTAGTTTTATCATTCTCTTATTTTAGAAGTTACAGGGGGGGGGGGGGGGACACACATTTTACCACTTTGGAAGTGTCTCTCGTGCAAACTATTCAGTTTAGAAAAAAGTGATATTAGAAACCTCTATATCATTTTTGAAGACCTATCCATAGATACCCCACACGTATGGGTTTGATGAAAAAAAATTTTTTGAGTTTCAGTTCTAAGTATGGAGACCCCCAAAATTTATTGTTTTTTTTCTAGTTTTGTGTGAAAATCTTAATGCGGTTCACAGAATACATCTACTTACCAAGTTTCAACAGTATAGCTCTTATAGTTTCGGAAAAAAGTGGCTGTGACATACGGACGGACACACAGACAGACAGACAGACAGACATGACGAATCTATAAGGGTTCCGTTTTTGCCAAATTTGGCTACGGAACCCTTTTTCATCAAACCCATACGTGTGGGGTATCTATGGATAGGTCTTCAAAAATGATATTGAGGTTTCTAATATCATTTTTTTCTAAACTGAATAGTTTGCACGAGAGAAACTTCCAAAGTGGTAAAATGTGTCCCCCCCCCCTGTAACTTCTAAAATAAGAGGATGATAAAACTAAAAAAAATATATGATGTACATTATCATGCAAACTTCCACCGAAAATTGGTTTGAACGAGATCTAGTAAGTAGTTTTTTTTTAATAATTTAAAACTTACTACAGGTTTGTACGGAACCCTCGGTGCGCGAGTCCGACTCGCACTTGTTTGATTTAATGTAAGCATAGATATATTCAAGCATATCTGGATACACATCAAGCACTTCCGCAACCAACACGCCATACCAACAAATGATACTAAAACCAACAGAATATAATTAATATTTAATACTTATCTAATTATGACTTTGTACTTATCTCAACTACTCATAAGTAAGTTTATTATCACACACGTGATCTTTAATATCGTTAAAAGACACTCCAGAAACAATGTCTTAACTATGTCTGCGAATACTCTTCATTCCTCAAACTCTTAATCCAATAGGTATGCAATATTCCATCTGCGAAACTGTTCAATGGAGCTATTTTGAGGCACATTCCTGGTTGGGCCACGTTTAGGGTTGTCTGTGTGTGAATGCTCAAACTCAAGAGTTTATTTCTTGTAGCATGTAGGGCTGTTAACCCAAAAATACATTAATATAACGTGAAGTTATATAGCCAACTTCATATCAACAATATTGGCCATTCGAAGTACGCCATCAAAATTATGACTGGAACTGAAGTTCTTTGATAGGCTTTTGTTGGTCCAGGTCCCGTTTTATGTAATTTTCGAACCTCTTTATCTCAAGTATCTACCATTTCACAGATAGTTACTTGAAACTTACAGATTGTCATCAAATTTATGACCCACTGTTCCAAATTTCGGTACTATTACAAATTTATGAGGGTGAGAAAAACAGCGTGAAATGTTTCGTGTAAAGATAACTATACTTCCTGCGGTAGGTCTGAACTTTGTCTCGATAGAGGTTTTAACTTTTGACTCTACCACCAGTTCATAATGCAGATTCTACTGAGATTTCTAATATTTAATGCTTTACTTAACTTTGTTTTTTACATAATTAAAACACTAAACAGGAAGTTTAGTGATATCAGCTAATGATCAGATACCTACTACCTACTACAGATAAAATTAGTTAATTTTGGTTTGGCTTGTATACCTAATCCCTGCTCCGTTTTAGGCAAGGTCAAACAAGTCCTGACTCAAGATTTAATTCGGAGTGTTCTGAAGTAATTTAGGTCATTTAATTTTAACTTGAATATCTTACGTCAGATACCTGCAAATACAATGTGATGCATCAGATGCATGCAATCTTGTTACCCTGTTGTAACCATTGGCTTCAGGCCCGTACTAATAAACCGACATACTTATATATTATGCAAAGAACGCATTCTGAGGTTTTTTATTTAATTTTTTTTAACTACGTCAAGTTAGTCCTTGACTGCGATCTCACCTGATGGTAAGTGAAGATGCAGTCTAAGATGGTAGCGGGCTAACCTGTTAGAGGTATGGGAGTTATATTAAACCCATACCCCTTAGTCGATTTCTACACGGCATCGTACCGGAACGCTAATCGCTTGGCGGTACGTCTTTGCCGGTAGGATGGTAAGTGGTAACTACGGCCGAAACCTCCCACCAGACCAGACCAGAGAAAATTAAGAAATTATACATTTCCAAATTGACCCTGCCGGGAACCGAACCCGGGACCTCCCACGTTAAGGCAACAGCGCTCAACACTGCGCCAGGGAGGTCGTCAAAAAGTGTCGGACAAATTGATCGATACTTGAGAACCTGTTCTTAGATGATAATAAGGGTCTTAGATTACATCCATTAGTTCATATTATATTAATGCGAAAGTGTGCATGTCTGTGATCTGCCTGGGCCTGCCTATCTGCTACAATATTACGGTACAGACATACTTACACACTTTCGCATTTATAATATTAGTATGGATTATGTCAGTAATATCTAAATTGTGTAGCGAATTGGTCGCATACATGTCGCATACTTACATTTATCTACATAGCTAAATGATGCCCGCGGCTTCGTCCGCGATTCCCATGGGAACTCTTTAATTTTCCGAGATAAAATGTAGCCTATAGGTTTTTCCATACCAAAGTTCAGCCAAATAGTCATCGTGAAGAGTATACTTACCTAGTAACAAACGTGGTAACTGGTAACACCGAGTAGTACCTACTAATCCTTAGTCTGTGCGTGGTAACAACCATCCAAATGATTTCTATAATATAGTAAGATTAGCTGATGCCCGCGACTTCGTCCACGTGGTTTAAGTTTTTTTAATTCCCGCGGGAACTCCTTAATTTTCCTGGATAAAAAGCCTATATGTCACTCTCCAGGTCCTCAACTATACCCATGGCAAAAATCACTTCAATCCGTTGCTCCGTTGCGGCGTGATTGAAGGACAAACCAACAAACCAATAAACTAACAAACAAACACACTTTCGCATTTATAATATTAGTATGATTTCAGCCCTTTGGGGGTAGAATTTTCAAAAATGGCGGAACACGTATTAGCCCAAATATCAAGTTTCATGGCTATAACTTAAAATACGACGGACTTTCATACAAACTTTCAACCCCGATTTTACCCCTTTGGGGGTAGCATTTCGAAAAATCATTTCTTAGTGGATATACTTAGGTACTCTTCACAAAGAACACACCCTCCAAAGTTCAAGCTGTGCGTTGATATTAAATCAGTCAGTCAGCCAGCCCCCCTAGCATGGGCCGGAGATAAAAATTTTATCCCCCGATTTTATCCACTGACAAGAGATAAAATTAACTTATCCACCTCTCAGAGCACGGCAACAGGGGAGAGGAGAAGTTTATCCCCGTTTGACATTTCACGGGGACTCGGGGGACTATTTACCCACCGTTATTTATCGTTTTTATTTATTTATTTAGGAATAAAAATTTTATCCTTTCCTCGGGGAGAAAATTCTCTCGGTCCATGCTAGGGGGGCAGGAGTCCAGGACTTTGACCAGGAATCTGATAATCTGATATTAGGTACCTTGTATGGTATCTTATCCAAAAATTCTCAATACTTTGAACCTCAATCCCAATTTTTGTCAGCGATAGTTTATTTATAAAAACATGATTGTTATACTATTTTGAACATCACCTTGTAAACGTGATTTATAGTAAGACAGCGCCACCTGTCGCAGGTTGGCAGGAGAAAACCACCGGAATAGGGGTGATGACAACTCAATCAAATCAGCAACTCAAACTTATAAACGCACTTCTAGTATAAGTTGTATAAAATTCATAGTTCTGATGTCATCCAACGCACTTTTTTTCTATAATCTATGTTTTAAAATGGTTAACAAACTGAAAACTAACCGAGGATGTGAATTTTAGGTCTTTTGACCCTCTATTTAATAATCAGTTAGAAATAATTTATTTTTGACTAGCTATTACCCGCGGCTTCGCTCGCGTGGCTCAAGGGAACAATAACTGAATTTTATGTGAAAAATTGACAATTTTTGAAGTGAAAACTTCTTCGCGTTGAGCACTTTTCGGTAGTGGGTAAAAATGTGGAACGGTGTCGGTCACGCGACACCATTCTGTCTTAGGTATAAATAATAAAGTACATTCGTAATTAAACTTTGATGCCTTTGTTTTAGGGTTTATATTATTAAAAAGTGATGTGTAATCGTGACTGACACCTCGTTTTTCTCTTCTCTTTCATTCTTCTCTTTTAATTCCACATTATTATGTGTGTTAGTTTTTCCGGGATAAAAAGTGGCCTGTGACACTCTCCGTCCTCAAATATACCCATGCAAAAAATCACTTCGATCCGTTGCGCCGTTGAAGCATGATTGAAAAACAAATGCGAGAAAAAGAGCATACTATCCCACAGGAACCGTTAGTTTTCCGGGATAAAAAGTGGCCTATGTCACTCTACAGGTCCTCAAATATACGCAAAAAATCACGTCGATCCGTTGCGCCGTTGCCGCCTAATTGAAGTAAAATGCGAGAAAAAGAGCATGCTATCCCACAGGAACTGTTTGTTTTTCCGAGATAAAAAGTGGCCTATGTCACTCTCCGTCCTCAATTAATATACCCATGCAAAAAATCACGTCGATCCGTTGCGCCGTTGAAGCGTAATTGAAGGACAAACCAACAAACCAACAAACAAACTGACTTTCGCATTTATAATATTAGTATGGATATGGATATAGTAGGCATCATCCCTATTAGCTTTTTTCCTCTGAAGGTTTAAAAAAGATCCGCTAGAGGCAGCACTAGTAGTGGGGTACACTTGTTTTGAAAGGACAGTAACGTTAAACACAATAATATGTCTTACCATTACAATAAATAAATTAAGGGTATTTGACAACTATTCAAATAAATTATTTTTTTGTGATTATTAAATAGAGGATCTCCAATAAGTCGTAATATCCATATCCCCTGTTACTTTTATGTTGAACAAAAATGCGTCGAACTTTGATGACTTCACTATGCAATATTTCATACAAAATCATGTACTAAGCACACGTTTTGACATTTAAAAAAATTTGCCGATTTGACTAGTTGTCAAAATACCCAATTTCGACATAAACTTTTTCGATTTAACCACATTCTGGACCACGTGTGGCTGGCCTGGCCGGTCACAGGTGGTCCAGAATTTTCATTTAGATTCACACACATTGTGCGAGTAGGTTATGACCTGTTTGCAGTAAATTCATACACGGGTAGCAACTGTAATTGGAAATAGCCAAACAGTTAAATCAAATTTTCCAAATAACTCGTAACTCGTGAGCGCAGGTGGTTTAAATAGCCCGATTTATTGAGTGGCCGAACCTGGCTGAACAAACACAGCTTTTATCTTTCGACCACAAACTGGCGCACTATAGATAAAGTTTAATTTTGGCGCATAGTGCAAAGCTATGTAGGCGACGCGACGTCGTCAAATACATTATAAAAAAATAAAATATGTAGCTTTTATATTTCCTTACAGTTACATATTTCTTTGTGCCTAACACCCACACATTAATTACACTAACATACATTTTTGCAATTTTAATAACAGTTTCAATGAAATTTCCTTACTTGACTAACATGCACATAGATTAATCAATATTTAATTAACAAGCGGTAGAATTTATTTTTAACCGACTTCCAAAAAAGGAGGAGGTTTTCAATTCGGCGCGTATCTTTTGTAACGTCTTTAGAAGTATTATGTATTTGGTGTTTTGCTTGTTTTTGCTTACTTAGATAAATGGTGATAGAGTGGAGGTCGTGCGTACTATTTAAGCTTCTGTTTTCGATTCATTTTTAGTGTTAATGAAATGTTTCGAAGGTACGAGTACAAAATACTTATAAGGATACACGGATACGTGGTTGTGAAGGAACACTTTAAATTCCCTTCACGCAGTAAGATAAATAATTCTGTTGTCTATTATTAGTAACAAATGTTGTTGTGTGTTCCTGCAACTCTGTGGTTCCTGCTAATCAACTTTCGATGGAACCACAGATTAGGAAACAAGTGGTATGTGCATGGTATGATGGTACACATTGTTTTTATCTATTACGCTCCTAAGAAGAACTAAAGTAACCGACATTGCTCGACGTGTTGCGAAGCTGAAGTGCTCGACCAAGCGAAAAAAGTTGGGGTTTGGGACCCCAACTTCCTTCGGTTCGTCGAATGTGTGAAGTGCTGAAATGGCGACCTCGCACTGGAAAGCGCAGCGGTTTATATGAACTCCAACTCGGTGGACGGACGACATCAAACGAGCGGCACTTTACGCCACTGGGGGTCTACTCTCTTTCTCTAAAACGAAACTTCGCAAACAAACGAACGAAATTTCGTTAACTCCTCTCCTACATAATATTATCTCTATGCTCCTCTCTATTTCGTTTTCGTACACGCAGACGAAGTACGGATCCATAGACAATTTTCGTGACCGATTGGATTAAACGATTTTGTGTGGGTCTAATAACCGACTAATTACGTTCGTTTGCGAAGTTTCGTTTGAGAGAAAGAGAGTAGACCCCGGATTCAGGTGGCGCAAAGTCGCGGCGTGTGGATATCCTTGCAAGAGACCTATAGCAAACTAACAGGCAACAGTGAATTTCTATCGGTTGAGGACGAGGCGACGATGAGATTAATACACTTCACCTCATCACAACATTGAGTTTAATTTAACCGTGGAACAGCCTTGCTGTTATTGCCTGATGATGACATGAAGGTTTTTTACACTGGTTTTCTTAACAACATTACAATATATTGCACGTGGCGCACGAGTCATCACTCTACATTGCATGTTTCAAGTAGCAACGTAGGCCGGGAATGGCATTAGATAATAAATCATGATCACATCAAACAGTTATGTAAGAAATCCTCGGAAAACTATAGGTATAATGAACGACATTGAATTTCAAATTGTATCATCACCACACCCACTGCTGATGTCATTCGAGAGAACCTCGATACCCGAGTCACCTTGACTCAGCTGTAAGCAGGTGCAAAATGCACCTTTTGTTAGAGTTGTTGTACCACACAACTACTCCAAATTACGGGCATTTCAATTTTTTTCAATTTATTTTATTGTGAATACAACAATATATGTGCAAATACAATATACTCCTTAAAATTAGACAAGTTTATTAAGATTCCAAAAATCATGAACAAAGGAGTGCTTAGACACCCGTACTAATATAACTTGTGTTACGAGTGTCGTGAAATTGTGAGATCTGTCTTTGTTTATTCGTTTATTCGTTGCCTATGGTTAAACGGCTCTCATGATATTAAAATTGGTGAAACTTTCTGGATCGACTAGTTGTACACCCAACCTCTAAGGGAATTGGGTATTTGACAACTAGTCAAATCAGCAACTTTTTCAAACGTCAAAACGTGTGCTTATTATGGGATTTTGTATGAAATATTGCTTATAGTGACGTCATCCACGTTCGACGCACTTTTTAAAGAGCAACGGCGAAATTATTATTGACCACATTTACTAAATCTTGATTGTACACAAGCAAGGTAAAGACGAAAGTAATTTGCTTATTTTTTTATATCTTATCAAGTATTCACCTTAATTAATTGAACCTAGGTAAAAAAATAAAATATTTAGGGAATCTTTTTTGATTATTTAGTTCCCGTTTCTCAGTTTAGTGTTACCATTTTATGTATAATCTACCTAGTAGCTAGAATATATCTAAATTAGTAGATTATTTTGCATCGTTTTAAAAATTGTAATTATTTCGTCTGATTAATGTTTGCATAAATAATAGTATTGCTCTTTTTTTTAGTGTATTTTATATTATTAAAGTGAATTTTGAATTTTCTTGCATACATTATTTAATAATCCCTAACAGAATGGTAATAATTGAAAGAATATTATGGCAGCACTGATGCTGATTGTCTATGGTTGTGCCGAATGTTTTACTGGTCTGTGGTTGTCATCTGTCTTTGTTTTTGTGGCTTTCTTCCGGTTGTCATTTTTAGAAGTGACATTACCCCATGGAGGAAGGAATTACGACTGCCATTACCCATAGAGATATATTACCTCTATGGACATTACCACATAACCTACAAAACTTTAAAATGAAATATCTTTTTTGTCTAGGTTCATAAAAAAATAATTCTAGCTGCTGTGAGCTTCATATTCGACGCTTATTAAAACATATTTTTTTTACACGTGTACATTATTATTTTTTCTCAATAATATTTATGTATGGAAGTTCGCCGTTGCTCTTTTAATCGATAGAATAAAATAGTTTTTCAACATAAATCTAACAGGGGTTATGGATATTACGACTTTTAGGAGATCCTCTATTTAATAATCACCAAAAAAATATTTATTTGAATAGTTGTCAAATACCCAATTACCTAATATGTATTAATAAATTGATTAAACCTCGATATCTACACGGCAACCTCTATCCGAACACATTCCACTGTGCACTAGGAGTATAAAATAGTAGATTAGTAGCCAAGGGCTGTAAGGCATCAATTGCAGCCCGAGATATTTAGGCGCACGAGCACAGCGAGGGCGCCTATAGTTCGAGGGTGCAATTGATGCTTACACCCGAGCTAACTACTCTGCTTTACATCTCGATTGTGAGGTTAGTAGGTCCTTATTACCCCCAAATGGAGCTTGAAGGTGACCAATTAGCGCTCAAGGGTAATAATGTAGCTAGAAAAGCCCTAGGGCGGTAAGTAATTTAAAAAAAAAACTCTTTACTCTTTCAAAAAGTTCGCGTACATCTAACCATCATACTTTTTTTAATTACTTACCGCCCGAGGGCTTTTCTAGCTACATTATTACCCTAGAGCGCTAATTGGTCACCTACAAGCTCCATTTGGGGGTATTAAGGACCTACTTACCGAATATGAGAGATGTAAAATAAAATAAATGACGTCCACTAAAGCTTAGCTAATTCAATAAGCTTGTTTTAAAAAATGTTTTAAATGAGTTAAGACTTATTTAGTTCAAAGTTTTAAACTTTGCCTTCAGACTTGTTTATGTATTGCGTTAATAATGTAGTCTAATCTGTATGTAAATTAAATAACGAAAGTTTATTATGATGACGCATCGGCATGACGGTTGGTCGAGCTGTCGAGATTTATGAACTTGATTTAAAGATACAAACGAGTTACAAAGAATTTTCATCGTTTCAAGTCTTGTTTTAAGCATATTAAACTTCGGAGCAATTAATCGAACATGGCTTTATTTTTTTTAAATCTAGAAGATAGTCTTTCTTCTTCTTTTTAGTTTTTTAAATCCCGTAGTTCTTAACTCTTTAGTTCCGGCATTGGTACTTACCTACCTTATGTCCGTTTCTAAGATGAATGCTATTTCTGAAACTAAAATTGTTTAAAATCCTATCCAGACCGATTCGATCACTTCGCCTTGAAAAGTCAATAAAAAATCGTGAGAAGTAGGTATCGAAATAATTTTATTGGGTAAAGAATAACCTAGTCCTAAGAGATCATTCATTAATGAAGGAACTAGGAGTTTAATTCGCTATAATCCGCGACAATAGACCTATAATGCACGATTGTAGACGATTGTCGAGTCAACATCTCCTGAAGATGCTCCGGTATCGGAGTGAACGTACGTTGAGAATAATTTAGAAGATTTCTGTGGTGTGGTGAATATCGCGGGCTATTTAAGTAAGTGCAAGAATGCAAGATACATACTGTACCATATAGATTTACCTATTGTCGCCGATTATAGCGAATTAAACTTCTAGTTCCTTCATTATCATGGACTTCCGCAAAATAACGCCTCCATCTATCCAAGATCATTCATTCTTATACAAATAAATATATTTTAAATAATCGACTTCCGGGACTTTCTGCTCGAGATATTGGGAGATAAGTCTAGCCATTTTTTCCTTTGGCGTATTGAATTCCGTAATATCTTCGAATGCTTCACAAACTTCGAGGTATGACACTGCTCTCTCATCGTCAGCGTTTTCCTCAACGAAATGCCTGTAATTTTTTAATTTATATAACGTAAATACTTTATAATTTTGTCAAAACACTAGTTTAAGTGAACTAAGGACGACTCTATCTGAATGAGAAGGGTAGGTATATTGGCCATACTTTACTTTGCTAGCGTAAACATGTGTGTATTGGAAGATTTGAGCACATTTCAAAGATTTCTCGGGTATGCAGGTTTCCTTACGATGTCTTCCTACAATAGTATAGTAGGTATCCCGCGTAAAAATTTAAGCTAGTAAGTCGTAAATTGCATCAAGAGACCCAATTGTCTAAGCAAATCGTAATCATTTGACAGCGTAAAACGTATTAGGTACTCGAACTGTTTAAGGAGCTCATACGTGCTTTTTGACGTGCAGGCATCTATGTACTCCGTAAACAGGTCAAAATAGACGTTTGACAAACGATTACGATTACGATTTCCTTACACAATGGGGGTAAGGCCAATTCACTGGTTTTAGACGTGAAAACGGGTAGAAACAGACAAACACTCACCAGTCCGTCTGAAAGGTCTTATTATGCTCGATTTTACTCCACTTTTTTTAGTAATTTCAAGGCATATTATCTATACTTAATATTATAAATGCGAAAGTTTTGATGGATGGATGGATTGATGTTTGTTACTGAACCATGCCAGAAAGGCTAGATTATAGTCCGGAATATCCCTGAAAATTAAGGCGTTCCCGCAGAAACCAAAAAACCTCAATCCACACGGATGAAGTCGCGGCCATCAGCTAGTATATAATATATATTATAAATGAATTGAACTTACCTGAGGCATTGCCTTAAATAGTTGAAATGAGGCAGAAAACACAAACAAGGGCCCAACTGAGCTAATATAGGAGTTTCTGATGCCTCACCATCTAGAACTTCATTCTTATAAGTTTCCGTCTCGCCATCAGAAACTGACAAGCTAGGGCCACTGTCCAAGTATTTATTGAAGTACAATTTTCTTATTAAAGTGGAGGACATAACAGGCATTTGCTTATTTATATCTATATCTCCCGTCACCCTGTTGTATTCTTCGTGTTCCATATCAATCGCTACAGCTCTTTTGACCTCAGTCATAATAGATTCGACGTCAACCGCTGGAGAAAGCCGATCGATTTCCCGACAGAGGGCTTGGATGAACCAGGTACCATGTAGCTCATCCCTTGAATTAGAAAGAACAAAAATTCTTAGACAAAACTTAACAAGTAGCGACATATAACCCGAACTTTTGAATGTATTTTTTAAGTTCAGTAGGCTCAGAGTAGAAAAATCATAGAAAAATATTGACAATCCCTCAAATTTTCAATCCCACGTTTTTATATTACAGAAGCTAGGCCATATACTATACTTTTGCAACAGAACAAAAGAATACTATATTAAGTGTATAATAAGCATTCCTTGTTCTGTGACTTTAGCAACGTTATTCAGAGACACTGGAAGTCGATAGAGAAGTCATTTGCCAACAGCCACTCGGAATTAAAAGATGCCGTTCTCTATGAACAGACACTAGTTCTGCCCCCCAAATTTAGATTGACGCTGATTAATTAAATGTATTCGATGATTTACCTCGAATTTAATGTCTCACCAGAGGCACCGAAGACAAAAATATGCTGTTCTTAATATAATAGATGTTATTTTAGCTTACCTGTGAGAAGGATTCCCCACGTAGGAGCTGTGAAGAACTAACATGTCTGATTCAATAGGCAACGTGTAAGGCCCAATGTCATCATCAACGTCTCTGTGAATCTTCCCGATTTGTTTTGCGAACACTCCTCGTATTGGCCTGGTACCTCGACAAGCCTAGAAACACATGAAATAAATCATTCTGAAGACATTTCTGATTCCAGAAGAGATTCTGTCTTCAGTAAGTAGTATTTTTATACGCTTAGCGGCTTTCTCTCTCTTTGTGTCGTATTCCTCATTACTGAAGGTCGTGAGTCTTTCCATTAATCACATAATGGTAGGAGCTTTCTTGGGATAATAATGCGGTGGGTTCCCACGTCCTTCCGCATACGACTCGACTAAGAGTATTAGTCGAGTCAAATCAAAGAATTCCGGAAAGAAGAAGAATTAACACATACCTAAATCCACGCAGATGAAGTTTCGCGGGCAACATTGCCGGATAAATTAAGCTGCTGAAATTTATTAAAAAGACCTATCACTTCTCCGTCGGACAGCTTTCATTAAACACGTTTTGGCTGCAACTCCAAAACGTATTTAAAGATCATTTACTCACCTGAATAATCAATAATTTGGGTTTTGTTATGAGCGTTGGTTTATCGTGTGTTTTGAATTGATTAATTATTTCCGTTTCGCTGTACTGCTGGTCCTTGGCCCGAAGCAAGCCGTCGTAGGTGCCATGAGTTAGTACTGCAACCGCTACGCATCCGTAGTCCGTGAAATCTTTCTCTCTAACTGCAATAGTAAGGTTCAGTCTGAACTGTAGTAAAATATTTGATATTATGTCAAATAAGATTCACTTGACGATTCAAAAGACTTGTAAAAATTATTTAAATTTGAATAAATTAAACATCAAGAACAAAGATCTTCTCTCACTGTTGGACACTTTCAAGGATCGCTACTTATTATTTCTCCAAAATTACTACACAATAATAATTGCCTCTTAACAGAACATACAATAATTTAAATTGAAAAAGCAGTCAATTAACGATTGGGGCGCCGACACAATGTTTCAATATTCCATTGTGACAGACAGCTGTTTACTGAAGTTTTCCCCCAATCAACGCAAATACACACACCCATACACACACACACACACACACACACACACACACACACACACACACACACACACACACACACACGCACACACAACCACAAGTAGATTCAGGAGGCGGAAGACCGCGTGTAAGCTGTGGTGTAAGTCCCTACAATACAAGAGACAGATCCAGCAGTAGTGATGCAACAGAAGTGTCTTAACGGAAACAGAAACGGAAACAGATGTAAAAAGTAAATTTTTGCGGAAACGGAAATGAAACGGAAACGGATGCGGAAGTGTAAATACAAGTTTTTACAATACAATTTTTAATTAAAAAAATAATATTCGAAATAAAGTAGTGGTAAATTATATTTTATAAATAGTAGTTTAAAGCGGTAGTTGTGCGGCTTTTTCGCGAATATATTTTGTCACATAGTTTACATCTGGCTTTTAAATCATCAATCTCAACGAAATAGTTTCAAATAGGACTTATTTTAGGTTTCATAATTGCACTTAAGTTACACACGACTAAATTACTAAAACATCCAACAATAGAAAATCTTACGCGCTTACACTCACATCACTTCGTATAATGAAGTAAAAAAAGTATGCAAACAAACGCGTTGCGAAAAGTGCCGAAAACGCGTGCATGGCTCGCTTGTGGTTGGCTGGAATTTACCCGTCCCGCGCGTGCTCTACCGTCAATCTCGTCCGCCGCGCTCGCGCCGTGCCCCCCCCCTACACCGTCGTAAAGTTCCGATCTAATTTCCGTTATAAAAGTTGCGGAAACAGAAGCAGGGGGTCTACTCTCTTTCTCTAAAACGAAACTTCGCAAACAAACGAACGAAATTTCGTTAACTCCTCTCCTACATAATATTATCTCTATGCTCCTCTCTATTTCGTTTTCGTACACGCAGACGAAGTACGGATCCATGGAAAATTTTCGTGACCGATTGGATTGAACGATTTTAAGTGGGTCTAATAACAGACTAATTACGTTCGTTTGCGAAGTTTCGTTTGAGAGAAAGAGAGTAGACCCCCTGAACCGGATGTCGAAAAACGTGCAGAACTTCCGCAATTGCGGAAGCAGAAGCAGAGGTCTGTTGCATCACTATCCTAAACGTCTATCGATTGATGACAAGCATAAGTAAGTAGACACTTGTTGCATCACCGGCACATGAGTAGATAAACCGGTACCTAAATCTTTCCAACCAGATAGCTTGTCATGACGTCAAAGTCGTTTTAAAACCCCCTAATCTCATCAAAGAAGATTTTTATTTGTTATCAATTAGGAATCATATCTGTAGGTAAGTATTGCAAAACAATGATAAGAAAGAAAATAGAAATGAGTCACTGTAAAATGGTAAAATGTTAATCTTACTATTATTGACATTTCATACATCCTAATATGCAGAACTCATACTCAGAACACTAGAACTCATTTGATGGAAACCTGTAACAGCTGAACTCTCGCAATGATTTCTACCGATCGAATCGACGACGATGAGTTCATTGCTGTCTTTGAATTTGGATTGCATCATATTGACCGAGCGAAGCGAAGGTCTCTGAGTCTACTTGAGTAAATTGGCACTTGTCCGTCCGTCCGTCCGTCTGTCAGAGCTTTATAACTTCTGAATTACTGAACGTAATTACTTCAAATTTAAATATAATATGTAAACCGATGGCCTCCCGCCGAATATGGCTTAAAAAATTATAAAAATCTTTATTTCAGGGGGGCTCTCATAGAAGCGAATGCGAAGTAATAGTTATTTGTTATACAAGAGTGAAAAGTTGCTTTTTAACCGCGTGCTCAATTTTGATGACCGAGCGAAGGATTCTAAAATTGGAATCCTGAGCGTCAGCGAGGGAATCAAAAGAGCACGAGGTGAAAAATCTTTTCACTCGAGTGCAACACGTAACTTTTCATCCCACCTTTTCCAGCGAGGAAATGAGGTTACGAGTGTGAGTTTTTAACAAATTAAAAACGGTTGTATGGAAATTCGGCACCATAGAGGTAGAAGTAAATAGGTTTTAATGATGTTTTGAATTCACAAACTTCATAGACGAGTGATATTTACTAACGTGCACACGATGTTCTAAATTCAATTTACTTTATCCTCAAGAGGATAATAACGGCTTTTGCATTCAGATATCGAAGAGTAAAAATACTCTTTCCGAGATGGTGGGATAAAAAATATTTTTTATAGCGTTACATAGGGTTGCGGTATATCATTTTAAAGATAATTAGGAAAAGAATCCAAAAATATTTTTTTTATAATTTTTCCCCTAAAATTGACGAAATAGGGGGCTTTCAAAGTGGAGATTTTCTAACGTCCAAAGTTGACCTCAGAACTCTCAATTTTCTGAAAGGCTGAGCCTGAAACTTGATCAATTATTTGAATTATATCCTGTTCTTGAACAACAAATACTAAAATTAGATAAATATAATAAAGAAACGAAATTATTTAATTTTTAATGAGCTTCAGGACTTTTAACAGAACTTCACAATGATGTCAATTATAGATGGCGTTCTGTGATACCGCGAGGTCTCAGTTCGGGGCGAACCCCTAGTTACTGTGCCTTAAGTTCCATCAGATGTGTTTCATAATTAATTATTTAACTTCGATCAAATAAAAGCAGCTATTTATTTAGGTAGGAGGTAAAGGTATTCAACGACGTGCCTTTAAACAAACCAAAGGCAAAACCGGCCAAGTGCGAGTCGGACTCGCGCACCGAGGGTTCCGTACAAACCTGTAGTAAGTTTTACGATTTATGACGTATTAAAAATAAAAATTACGTTTGTTGTATGGGAGCCCCCCTTTAATATTTACTTTATTGATATTTAATTATTTATTTTGAAAGGTAATATACAAGTTAATATTCTGTGAAAATTTGAACCGTCTACCTGTTACCGTTTTTAATATTGAGCAAAAAAATACGAAAAAAACACGTTTATTGTATGGGGACCCCCCTTAATATATATATTTTTTTAATTTTTAGTATTTGTTATTATAGCGGCAACGGAAATACATCATTTGTGAAAATTTCAGCTTTCTAGCTATCACGGTTTATGAGATACAGCCTGGAGACAGACAGACAGACAGACAGACAGCGGAGTCTTAGTAATAGGGTCCCGTTTTTACCCTTTGGGTACGGAACCCTAAAAAACAAAAGACCTTATTTCTCCACACAAACACTAGGAAATATGAAGCTGTGTAGGTATAAGATGTCAGAAAATCGATCGATATTCTCCAGCCCTCGAAATGGAAATCAAACTGGAATGAACATATTTAAAAAAATGCTTCATTTTTTTTTCAGTTTGAAATCCAGAAATTGCCAAAAACCTTCCTAGCTTACTAGCTAAATATAATAACTCACAAATTTTTAATGCGTCTAATATTTCAGCTTTAGTAAAATCCGTGTGTACTTCGATTTCAAATCCAAATTTTGTGAACGTTCTCTCAATAGCTTCCACATCCTTTTCTGTGCCATGTCTTGGCCTATACCCCTCTATGTTTTCTTGGTTGAATACGACGAGATAATTCTTCTCGAAAGTTTCTAATTTGTACGTGGACTCGTGTTTGCTCAGAGCCTTGATATTGTATGGAATCGTTTTTACCGTTTCCTCTATTTCATCATTAGGTAACTTAGTTTCATCATCGGCGCTTGGATGTTCAATTACTGATACTCCGCGGTCTATAGGTGGAGCACTCATAATGCCGTCCAGAAAATTGCTAGGACTGACATAATTAAATTCCTCCGGTGGGGTCCCTCCGGTTGGAAGGTATCTTTGTCCGTGTGCCCAATTTTCCATTTATTTTATTTTATTCGTGTTTGATGTAACACAAATACCTACACAATACTGTCTTCTGCCACAGTCGTTTTGAAAATACTTATCGATCTTTTACTTTTATCTTATCATACCAATATCGCGTTTAAATGTATATTTATCGGATGATATCATGAAACTTACAAATTCTATGCTCACAAGATTATTATTAAATTATTCTACTCGATATCCATACATAATACTATCGATAACTGCAGGGGCCGTAATACTACAGTAGGTATACCTACTTAGTATTATTACTTATTACCTACTTATTACCTACCTTTTCTGTGGTAATAAGTAGTTTCTCTGATAAAAATTAAAAATATTAATATACCTAGGTACATTAGAATAATAGGAGAACTACATATTATAAACAAGCAAGTAGATAGGTAGGAATTACGACCTATTTAACTAATGTTCACCTTATTTGTTGTTATCTACCATTTGGAAGCATTGGTTAGAGGTAGGTAGGTACGTTTGACGATGTCCGTTCTTCTGAAGACATTTGAAATAATTGTTAATTAAATACCTAAAGCATGCATCTTGGTACAATATAAATTCTAGTAAGTAGGTACGTTGTTAGTTTAATTATTATTCTAAAAATATTATTATTCTAAATATACCTACCTACTTAAATAAGATAATCCTGAATCCATACTAATATAATATTAGATACGTACTTATAAATCCGAATGTGTCCGTCTATTACGTTTACGTCACAGTCCATCTCTCTAACAAATTGTGACGGTACCTTATGTACTTACCTATATCTAATATAAGTTGCATCCAGACTTTTTAACACGGAAACTTGAAGTTATAATCCTGGAAAATTTTTGGGTTCCACGAGATAATTATCTAGGTACGTATAAAGTCACCTAAATCACAAAAATAATGCCTTAATCCAAACTAAATGGTACAGAGGTAGGTTGTATCCCTACAAGGACATAATATGCATATGCTCGGCTCTAATAAATAAATAATTGTTGTACTTATTTAATTTAACAATTTAACCGAACGCCTACTCAATATTTTAGAGCAATAATGTACTAGCGCCGCAGTTCTTCCTATCAGAGTCAATCGGAGTCTTCCCCGCAGCAGGCTTAGCATGCGCACAACGAGATATCTCGCTACGAGAGAGTGAGATATTGTCGTTGCCGGCCATAGAGATATAATATATTAGAGTAATATTACCTCTATGTTGCCGGCAAATTTTTTGTTTACCATAACATGCACAAAATCCGGTATATTAGGTAAGTACGAGAAAAAAACAGTTGGCATGTTAGGGTTCGTCGAGAAAAACACCACAGCTAAGAAATATTAGGTACTTTTATCTCTACTTTTGACGTAACGAGACAATATGATTTGTCTTGTGTAATCATGTAAGCTTCAGTAGACAAATTGAGCTAAAGGGGTAGACATAATAATTTTACTCGTTGTGCGCATGCTAGGCCTACAGGTTTGACAATATGACTTAGGTACAAGATGATGACCGCGACTTCGTCCGCGTGGTTTAAGTTTTTTTTTATTCTCGCGGGAACTCCTTAATTTTCCGGGATAAAAAGTAGCCTATGTCACCAACAACAACCAGTGCTCTCCAGTCCTCTAATATACCCATGCCAAAAATCACGTCAATCCGTTTATCTGTTGCGGCGTGATTGAAGGACAAACCAACAAACCAATAAACCAACAATGGTTTGTTGGTTTATTGGTAAACAAACACACTTTCGCATTTATAATATTAGTATGATTTGTATGACCTATACTACTGTTTGTAGTGAAGTAAAGGAACTAATGGCCGACACATTAAGGAGCCCGTAAACTTGGCTCTTCTCTAAAAAGCATATTAATTGCAATGGAACAGTAACAGTAATTTAAATGGGTCTAGTAACTATTAGATTATACTCTTTTATTGTAAAAACATTAATATTCAACAGTTTTTTATATAAACAAAATTTCAATTTTATTGAATCTAGTCCGAATCACCAATAGATGACACCCCAAAAAAGTTAAGTCACTAATAGTCGACACCCCCTTTGCACTAATAGATGACATGCATTTTTCATGTAGTTTTTCGAATAAAAGCTCATTTAGGGATAAAAATAGTGTTTGAATTCTTCACTAAACAAGAGTGAGTTCGTATTTTAAGAATCTACACAATTAAAAGGCTTCTTTCATACCAAATGCAAAATATTTCTTGGTGTTTGGTCAGTCATATCCCCCGTATTGGATATATTGTAACTTCGTATACCCCATGACATGCTGAATAGTGAGACAAAGCCATCGACACCACATTCATCGAAATCTACTGAGTAGTTTAGGAATTATGAATAAATCTATGTGTACTAATATTCTACATACCCACATCATTACGGACACGCACACTAAGACAATACTGACACTGTAGCGGGTGTCATCTATTAGATACCTCTTGAAAAGTTTTGCACTTTTTGGTTGGCTTGACCTAATAGATGACACTGTCTACTATTGGTACGGGTTATCAGAAACGCATGAAACTTAGACAGAACTCTATTTACAGGTAATAGAAACGATTCCCATTCCCAGATTTACAGGAAAATAATTTAGGTTGTAACCCTAAAAGATGACATCCCTGTCATCTATTAGATTTTCACTGATTTTTGGTACTAATAGATGACACCCCTTAAAATGAGAGAAATACTGCACGAAATTGAAAATAAGTTATCTAATCATGTAATTTAACTCATGTTTACTCATAACAAACATTAATAATAGTAAAAAGTCATGTAATTATGCAAAAAACTTAACTTTGAAAATTTAGCGTCCTTAACAAAACCGTTAAGAAAACACCGCGCGCGTGCACTCTTACTCACATCATTTACTAAAACTGACGCCATTCAAATTTTCGGTTATGAACGACGCTATAAGTTTCTGCCCGTGCGTCATAAATGGCTCTAGGTGTCTGTAAGTTCAATTGATTTTATTGTATGATAAATATTTATCTTAATTTTTGAGGTTTTATCCGAAAGTGTCATCCTTTAGTTCCCTGTCGGCCATTAGTTCCTTTACCTTAATATTATAAATGCGAAAGTGTGTTTGTTTGTTGGTTTATTGGTTTGTTGGTTTGTCCTTCAATCACGCCGCAACGGAGCAACGGATCGACGTGATTTTGGGCATGGGTGTAGTTGAGGACCTGTGTGCTTAGCATGCGCTCAACGAGATTATCTCGCGACGAGAGAGAGAGATGTTGTCGTTGCCGGCAAATTTGTCATTTACCCTAACATGCACAAAATGCGGTATACCTATTAAAAGAAAAAATTAGTCGACATGTAAATAATAATAATAATAATAATAATTTATTTATTTCAAGTGACAGGACTCATACATTTAAACAATTATTAATTTCAAACAGTCACATTACATAAATACAAATTAAAATAATAACATAGGTACTTAAATGTAAAGGTTCGTAGATAAAAATACCACAGTTAAGAAATAATTACCTACTTTTATCTCTTCTTTTGACGTAACGAGACAAGTAACCATGTTAGCTTCGGTAGACAGATAGAGATAACGGGTAGACATAATAAAATTTTACTCTTAGTACGCATGCTAGTCATACTGAAGAGTGACATAGGCTACTATTTATCCCGGAAAAATAAGGTGGTCCCGCGGGATTAAAAAAAAACTTAAACCACGCGGACGAAGATCGAATCAAGTCGCTTTTGATGACTATGGAAGTACCTTTGATTATGGACTACGACCACAGAGCAGAAACAAACTTTGTTTCTGCTCTGTGACTACGACTACAGACGAATCACGTCGAATCATGGACTTAATATACAATAGGACTGAGTACTCTAGATAATGTGTCATACGAAAATGAACCTTAATATTTGGACATTCAGATTAGGTTTGTTAGGCTGTCTCAACAGAGGGAAAACGAGCCGAGAGAGATAGTCTGAAGGTGGGTACTGTGTCCCTTTTACTCAATTGCCAGTAGAAAAAAATGTTAAAAGTGGCAGAAAACATTTTTCCAAGTAGAAATAAAACAAGGAACGTATAAATATTTTTAGCTTTTAGAATACTTTTATAAAATTTATTTTTTATGTTTACAATTTATTTTTTTATGTTTACCATTTTTTAAAGTAAATAGTCAAAATAACATGATTGTTTGGTAGCTATATAGAATTACCCTGGTAGCACTGAAATATGCCATCACCAGGGTGTCCATGGACCTGCTGTTGTTTTGTGGATTTAGCTATTAGTTGTGCTTTTAGCTAGTGTTATTTTCGTTTTTCAATTCTCAATATGCAAAAATGGTCAAAAATTGTTGCATCAAGAAATGTAAAAGTGAATCATATGCTGGTTGCGGCATTTCTTTTCACAGGTAAGGGGAATAACAAAGATAATACTTAATTTGTTTATTGTCGTATGAGTCAAAGCAGTTTGACCATGCTCAAGTCGTTTTGATCAGCCTGGCTGTCCAACGCGGAAATGCAGCCAGTATTTATATAGTAATTAGTAGGCTAGCTAGCTGTAATTTCTATTGTATTGTTTTCAATTAATGTTAAAAAAACGAAGCAAATAATCATAGTTACGCGCCAGACTTCTGATATTTTTGTGTTAAAATATTAAATGTTAAATAAATTTTAGTGACACACGCTTTGTTTTATTTCCCATTGATTCTTTAAATACTCAAACTCCGCAGCCAACCTGACAAGTGATAGGTATTTGCCAAAATGAACTTTCCTGTGTGTTAAAAAATGTTTGGTCACCCTATTAGAACGAGATAAAATCCTCCCTTCAACATATCTCTCTCGGCACGTTTTTTGGAAAGGAGAGCTCAGTCCTAATAATGTATATTATTTAGTAAGTCCATGCGTCGAATCGAATCAAGTCGCTTTTTACTACGGTTCGGCCAATGACTAAGGAAGTATGTGGAAGTATTTGATTATACCTTTGAGTATTTATTAATCAAAGGGAAGCTTTATTCATGTGGGTTCGTGGTTCGGCGCATCGGCGAGTGGACGCCAAAGTGTAAGGTCTTTGGTGGACGCAGACTTCTTGATTGTTATGCTCATGGACTTATTATATTATACCTACATTATGCTTGATATTGACATGATCTGTCAATTCTGTGTCAAATGAAAACCTAGAGACTCAAAAGGGCTGGAACCTAGAGCCGTAAAGCCAGATAGTAAAAACAAAAAACCGGCCAAGTGCGAGTCGGACTCGTGCACCGAGGGTTCCGTACAAACCTGTAGTAAGTTTTACGATTTATGACGTATTAAAAACAAGACGAAATGAACCGCAAAACTAACTTTGTTTGTAGAGGTTTATTGTTAATATCAAAAAATTACGTTTGTTGTATGGGAGCCCCCCTTTAATATTTACTTTATTGATATTTAATTATTTATTTTGAAAGGTAATATACAAGTTAATATTCTGTGAAAATTTGAACCGTCTACCTGTTACCGTTTTTAATATTGAGCAAAAAAATACGAAAAAAACACGTTTATTGTATGGGTACCCCCCTTAATATATATATTTTTTTAATTTTTAGTATTTGTTGTTATAGCGGCAACGGAAATACATCATTTGTGAAAATTTCAGCTTTCTAGCTATCACGGTTTATGAGATACAGCCTGGAGACAGACAGACAGACAGACAGCGGAGTCTTAGTAATAGGGTCCCGTTTTTACCCTTTGGGTACGGAACCCTAAAAACCGAAACAACTGTCAGTGTCAGTGGTGTCAATCATCGATGTGTCTGTCACGTGTTACTGTCAGTTAGGGATGCCGATTTTTGCTTTGCGTCGATTCTCAAATCGGACTGACTTCTTACTTATTTTCATTAAAATCGATTCAATCAGTAAAATTACAAAAATGGTGCAGTTTATTAATGAAACATGAGTTAGTTGTAAAAAAAACCCGTTAGCTACCGTTAATTTTATTTTTATTTATTTATTTTGTTTATTGACATGCCAACAAATATTGTACACACAATTAATAATATTAAAATAATACAATTATGTCTAGTTCTAACGCAATACTTAATTATTCAATTCAATTTCAATTTATAGATTATAGGCATATACAGCATTACCTATAGATTATCCAGTCAATGTTATTTTTTAAATATTTAAATACAAAAACAAAGAATACCTACAGCTAATAGAGTCACGTGGTTAAAGGAATAAATAATATTATACAACTAGCTGATGCCCGCGACTTCGTCCGCGTGGATTGAGGTTTTTCGGTTCCCGCGGGAACTCTTTAATTTTCCGGGATAAAGAGAGAGTTCCCGCGGGAACCGAAAAACCTCAATCCACGCGGACGAAGTCGCGGGCATCAGCTAGTAAATATTATAAATGCGAAAGTTTGGATGTATGGATGTATGTTTGTTACTCAATCACGCTCCAACGGATGAACGGATCTGGATGAAATTTGGCACAGAGATAGATTATAGTCTGGAATAGCACATAGGCTACTTTTTATCCCGAAAAATTAAAGAGTTCCCCGAACCGAAAAACCTCAATCCACGCGGACGAAGTCGCGGGCATCAGCTAGTAATTAATAAATCGACTAATTGGGGAGTATTTGCCAAGATTACTATTGGAAAAGCTTGGTATAAGGTATTCTTTAGGGATAATCTGGGAGGACGGCGAGGAACATGTATGTTAATCTGGTTCAACAAGTCGGGAGAGTCTAATGTGCAGTGAACAATTTTATACAATGCTGTTAGATCAGCCACAAGCCTTCGTTTTTCAAGGGGTTGGATTTTAAAATGTTTGAGACGTGTTTCGTAGTCAGCTCTATAAGGGCAGGAGTTGTCCTTAAAAGCGAGGTACCTCGTGAAGGAGCGTTGGACTCGCTCTATTCGTGTGATATGTGATTTATAGTGCGGGTTCTTGGTACACCACTCTTGAATAGAGTTGAGATCCTCTTGTAATAGACGACTATCCTCAATTGTTCTGATTTCCCGATAAAGCTTAAGATCATCAGCAAATATGGAGCATTTGCTGTAACGAATGTTACAGGTTATATCGTTTATGAACAGGGAAAAAAGGATAGGTCCGAGATGCGATCCTTGCGGCACTCCAGACGTGGCTATAAAAGGATCTGAGGTATAGCCCTTTAATGCTACTCTTTGAACTCTATTTGCAAGGTATGATCTGAACCACGAGAGTAAGGGGTTATGGATTCGAATAGAATTCCATAACACCCGATAGGGACAACTGCAGCTTGGACCGATAATGGTCTATGAAAAAAAACCGTGTGGTGTCGTGGGACACCAGATAGGAACGTAGTTCCTTATTAATGAATGAACGAGAAGTTTAATTCGCTATAATCCGCCACAGTAGACAAATGCACGATTGTAAAGTCGTCACTTTACAATCGTGAATTGTCGAGTCAACATCTCCTGAGGATGCGCCGGTTTCGGAGTGAAACGTACGTTGAGAGTGATTTGGAAGATTTGTGTGGTGTGGTGCTGTGCCGGTGCGAAATGCTGGGTGGTGGGTGTTCGCATGCTATTGGTGAAGGACACGCACTGTACCACATAGATTTGTCTACTGTGGCGGATTATAGCGAATTAAACTTCTCGTTCATTCATTATCATGGACTTCCGCAAAGTAACGCCTGCTTCGTTTCAATAGTAGTTCCTTATTACATAAACATTAATTTCAAGTTCTAGTCGAGGTAAAAAGAAAATAATTATTCGGGTATGAATTTTTTATTATGATTTTTTTATCGATAAAAATCAAAAACTACTTTACAAAATTATCTTAACACTTTTATTTTATTCACAATGTTTCATAAAAATATATTATATAATAATAATAGCAAACTGAAATAATAATAATAACAGTCATCACGTAGACTATACATTAGACCCTGTATAGCGAACATACATAAACTATACATAAAAATCTTACTCCGCGCATTTTCGTTACGGACGTTTTTTGCCGGCTAGGGTACCTACCCCTCCGCATCGTCACATAAGGAACTTCGTGCCAACTGCCAGTCGAAATCTTACTGTCATATTTTTCTGTTTCCTTCTCCAAAACTGAACCGATTTTAAGTTTATTCAAGAATATTTTAAGAAGGACTCAAGCTATGTCGGTATGTTTTTCTTTTTTTGATTATATTTGTCAAATTTGTCTGTGGGATGTCGGATGATGTCGCGAAAACTGAGGCATTTTTAATAATAGGCTTAGTAATAGGTACTCAGGTACCTATTACTGGTACCGTTTGGGTACGGAGCCCTAAAAACCAGGGGAGTGCAATTACACCCCCCTCCCAGCCTCCATGTCCATGCCTGCCGGTAATCATATCCAGAAACTCCCACATGAGACCATAATCCATATCCATACTAATATTATAAATGTGAAATTGTGTCTGTCTGTCTGTCTGTCTGCTACGCTTTCACGGCCCATCTACTCAACCGATTTTGATGAAATTTGATACAGGGGTACATTGTATCCCGGGGAAGGACATAGGCTACTTTTTATACCGGAAAATTAAAGAGTTCCCGCGGGAATCAAAAAATCTTAATCCACGCGGACGAAGTCGCGGGAATCATCTAGTATTATAATATAATTATCATGACATGTTCATACGATCTAGACGATTCATTCGCATACTTTTGATCGATTAAAGATCACATCGAAATGATTCGATTTTCATAACCAAATCGCAATGCACGCTTCCCTAGACAGTCACTTTCACAGAACACTATATAACACTTTTCAATTCACTTACGTCATAGTCATACCTATTTAAATACTCATTGACCATTGTGTGTTGTGATTCGCGTGTATAGGTACTTATACTGTCAACTGTGTGTGTCTGTGTGAACTGTGAATGGACTGTTTTTTTGCCGAAAAATTTATATACCTTTAATTAAATTTTGTTACAGTTATCCCATAAAAAATAAAATAATGTGTTTTAAACAACATATAATTCAATGGTTTTAAACTTAATATTTATGTTCAAGGAGTGTTTGCACTTGCAGTACATGTTTGAATTCGCGTAAATTTTCAATCGTCATAGTGCCTAAAAATGTTTAACTATAAATATCTCAGTCAGGAACATCTTGATGGATTCGACAATTATAAGGTATCTTTAAATTTCCTATTATATCTAATATTACCTAGTTCTTATTTGAAATGTAGTTTTGCTGAATGCATTTTTATGAGCGTAACCTAAAAATTATCGATCATTTACGCAACAATGTACTGCATTATTTAATTTTGTAATGCAACGCCAATTATGTATAGCAGGAATATTTCGTAATTTCACAGTACGTAGGTATAAATTAAAATTACTTTACCACTTTAAACCTGAATAAGTTTTCTACACTCCACTGCAGCATGTAGCAAGCGGCACCCTGTGCCCTAAACTAAGTGACATCTGTCTTTTTTTTTATGGGCTACTGCTATAAACTGCTTGTGTGTTCCGTTATAAGCACTGCGAGCACTGGCAGTGCTCTTTACTGGGGACTTCCAGTGCAGCTTTCTGAACCGGTGGTAGATTCTTACGACTTATCATAAGTGACACTAGTGGTCCTACATGAAATAAATCATTTTCATTTTCATTTTCATTTTTTTTCTCAGTGTATTTCGGAACGCACCCTGCATTTGCTTGCTTTTAGTACATCATTTTTAACAAGGTACATCAGCCAAACCCTATTCTATTTAAAAAAGACATGTGGCATAGTCTGTGTCATAAAAGAAGTTCTGAAGCAATACTTACATTACAATACATTTTACAAACACTGCATTGTGCATAAACATGCAACTACTATGCAACTGCATGCTGCATCTGGTGGACTTATTTTATTACAGGGACCATAGTAAGATAGCTAGCATTTAACTTGGAGCAGTAATTTGACAAAATCCTGATAATAAGAGGGACCTGGTAAAAGTCTGGGTCTTTAAAGCAAAGACTAACGTTTCTTCTAACTCCTGACTAACTAAACTAGCCTTCACTTTCTTAGTTTGAGTCTTACAGTACACCCCCTAACTGATTGCATTGGAGCCCTGAGGCCACTCACACACCTGCAGAGTGTAGGACTTAGATCTTTCCCATGCTTATTGATAAGTAGTAGATATTGAAGTAGACAGAATGAGGTTCTTACTGTTTTACTTTAAAACACATTGCCGAAATGCATTCATTTTCCATGTGTTTACTAAACATTATCAAAAGATCCATGATTAAAAATTTACATATTTTTTACGTTTATAGAATAATACTTAATCATGTTCATTTATTTCAGTATATGTCGAAAGACACAAGTCCGCTAAGTGTGTATGTGATGCATCCATTTTGGAATAAAGTTGTAGAGGTAAGGAATTTTTTTTCTAATTATGTAGTAAGTACCAATCAAAAAAAACAATAAAAATTATGTCCAGAAACTACATTATTAACCTTTGTATTATTTCTTAGAAAACTTTCCTAAGCCGACAACTAATTAAATTAATTGCAAAGTAGTACTGTGGTAACTGTGAAGAAGTGCAATATGCATAGTATATTGTTTTTAGAGTTTCTTTGTTTTAAAAGATAAAGCCTGACCTATATTTTGCAGTCTAGACAAGTAGCTATAATTAAAACATTGAATATCATGTAGTTATATTGTAGCTTAGATGTTGGAACTACTAGGGTTTGCCACAGACCTTGAAGCATTGTGATAAGCTTGACAATAGGTTATCACAATGCCTCAGCACTCAACACTGAATATATATACAATATTTGAAAGTATGCACAAAGTACGTATATTAAGACAACTTCTAGTGTTTTATTTTGGGCTTATTTATCAATCACCCTTCCTTCCTTCCTTTAATCACACCGCAGCAACGGATCAACATGATTTTTTGCACGGGTATAGGTTGAGGTACTTACCTTGAGAGTGACATAGGCTACTTTTTATCCCGGAAAATTAAGGAGTGCCTGTGGGGAAAAAACTTAAACCACGCAGACGAAGTCGCGGGCATAAGCTAGTAACTTATAAATTACTGAACGTAATTACTTCAAATTTAAATATAATATGTAAACCGATGGCCTCCTGCCGAATATGGCTTAAAAAGTTATAAAAATCTTTATTTCAGGGGGGCACTCATAGGAGCGAATGCGAAGTAAAATATTTTTCATAGGGTTGCGGTATATCATTTTAAAGATGTTTTAAAGATAATTAGGAATAGAGTCCAAAAATATTTTTTTTTTAATTTTTCCCCTTAAATTGACGAAATGGGGAGCTTTCAAAGTGGAGATTTTCTAACGTCCAAAGTTGACCTCAGAACTCTTAATTTTCTGAAAGGCTGAGCCTGAAACTTGATCAATTATTTGAATTATATCCTGTACTTGAACAACAAATACTAAAATTAGATAAATATAATAAGGAAACGAAATTATTTAATTTTTAATGAGCTTCAGTACTTTTAACAGAACTTCACAATGATGTCAATAGATGGCGCTTTGTGATACCGCGAGGTCTCAGTTCGGGGCGAACCACTAGTATTTAACTGTGTAATGTATATTATGTATCAAAATTTTAAGTTTATTTGCCAGTTTAAGTTTATCTGGCTATTGAAAAAAAAACCGTCAGCAATACAATATTTTAATAACTAAACAGAAGGGGTGTTTCATACCTTACGTTGAATCTTAAAAATTGATTCATAATAATTGGCGGAACGATCGCGTAACATACAAAAAAAAAACATACAGTCGAATTGAATACCTCCTCCTTTTTTGAAGTCGGTTAAAAATTAAAAATATTGATTTAGGGGTATGAGGTTAATTATAACTGCCATGCCCCTAACAGGTTAACCCATTACCATCTTACTTAGACTGACACTTAGACTGCATTATCACTTACCATCAAGTGAGATCGCAGTCAAGGGCTAGCTTGTAGTGCATAAAAAATATGAATATAAATGAAATACTGTAACCTTAATGGTGGTATAGTAAAATGTTGGCTGATTATTGTACAAAACCTTTATTTTTCAGTATGTACCACGATGGGTGGCGCCAAACGTCCTAACGTTCGTAGGATTTCTGTTGACTGTACTCGATTTTTTGCTGCTGTCGTATTACGATTACGACTATTTAGCGGCGAGTACCAGAGTCCACAATGAAACCACGCCGGCGACGGAACCACTGAATGGACACACAGAGATTATACCGCAGTCATTGTGGTACATATTAGCTGTCTTCCTCTTTGTGGCGTACACACTAGGTGAGGTTTGTTGTGTTATCCTGTTTTTACACATCTATTATACATGTAGAATTCATTGTTGCCATTTTTAAGACCAGACTGATCGCATGTTGAGAAAAAAAAGACCATTGAGGCACTGAAATCGTAATTAAATAGTTGTGCTCCAAATTGTCCTAATGCTGTAGAATCAATCAGTGTCTTTCTTCCACTATTGTTTCAAAATTTTATATAAAATAAACAATTTTAATTTTTATCCAGTTCCCTTTTAGTTTATTTTTTTTTTTTAAAAAATATGAAAACGCAATCCGAATCTTTAACTGCGATGATTGGCAGTGTATTAAGAATATTTTTCACCAGATTATGTTTTTCTATTATTAGAATTGTATGTTAGAATTTGAAGCTGTATCAAAGAAATCTAAATGGATTAGTCATTAGTAATCATAATTAGTACTTACCTAACACCGATAACTGAAAATAGAAATTTTATTTGAAACATTCTTTGGGTGAAGTCGATAGATTCCCGAACGCGAATACCACAGATAAGAGGTTATATTACGCGCGTAAAACTTGTTATCTGATCTACGAAAATAATTCCATTTGAATCTAATGCTATTTTAAGGCTGTGCCATCCGGTATTTCCTTCATACAAACGTAGGAGCAGAATATTGCACGCAATAAACTATACATTATATTATCGATTATTATTAAATATTGCAAATAATAGATTGCGATATTTTATGTATTGCTTTCCTCATTATCTTGGCTTGTTTTGTTCCTTATTATTATAGCAAAATTGTTCTTTACCTTACCATAGTTAATAGGATTAAGTACCTATGTGAATTTTAGATGGTATCGACGGCAAGCAAGCGCGGCGAACTCAAACTTCAGGGCCCCTGGGAGAGCTATTCGACCATGGACTCGATTCTTACTCAGTATTTTTCATACCTGCCTGTCTTTACTCAATTTATGGGCGAAAAGATTTCTCCATATCACCATTGAGGTAAGTCTTTTACTCTATTCTTCTTTTCTTGCTTTTTGACCCTCACAATTTGTCATGGGTACTCTGGTGCCCTCTATTCTTCCTCGAACTACTAAGTAGACGTTTAATGGACATACATGTTATCGTCGCGTCTGGATACTTAATCAAAGAAATTAATGCAGCAAAATTCTTCAAGAATACACATCTGGATCAGATATTTGGACCTTCAATGACAGACATTCAATGCTCAATCATGTAGATTGTAGGCCATACGAGTACAGGTGTCTCTAAGTGTCCAAACAGAGCGGCAATCGTGCGCGGCTGCCGCGGTGTTATGGGACACTTGCAGCGCATATTATATTCGTGTGTATAATAATATGAGTGGGTCCTCAAGTCCTTACCTTAGGCCTAGGGCAAGAATAGTGTCCTTCAAACGCCGCGTGTTGCTGCCACGCACTTGCCGCTCTATACAAGACACCGTTACAATATCTCTTGTTTTGACTCTAGCACTACATTTCGGGAGCGCCTATCTTCTTATCACTTTCTCGCAGCGTCCATGTCTCCCAAGTGTAGAGGACTCTGCTTTACTTTTATAGCAATGATTTAATATTTAAATTCTTTACAGAATGTATTACATAATGTGGAACCTTCTACTCAACTTTTACTTGAGTCACTGGGAGAAATATAATACAGGCGTGTTATTTCTACCCTGGGGATATGATTTTAGTATGTGGGTAAGTAAGATAACTTGTTCTTAATAAAACAAAAATAGAATCCTGTCTTAATATTGAATTAAGACATTGACATAATCGAATGTTATATAATATTATTATTATGTACTTTGTAGTTCTTAAAATAATCTTTTTTTTAAATAAATTTAAGATGATGTATACTATATCCTTAGTAATATTATAAACGTAAGTTTGTATGTATGGATGGATGTTTGTTACTCTTTCACGCCAGAACGGCTGAACGGATCTGGATGAAAGGCACAGAGATAGATTATAGTCTGGAATAACACATAGGCTACTTTTATCCAGAAAAATAATAGAAGTCCCGCGGGAACCAAAAAAACCTCAAATGCATGTTTGTTACTCAATCACGCTGAACGGATCTGGATGAAATTTGGCACAGAGATAGATTATAGTCTGGAATAACACATAGGCTAATTATCCCGGAAAATTAAAGAGATCCCGTGAGAACCAAAAACGTCAATCCGCGCGAATCATCAGCTAGTGATGAATATTTTTTGAAAATTTTAATTTGAGAAAGCTTTATTATCTGCCCAAAACCAAATTTTAGAATTATCGTCTGTTTGGACATCACGCCGAAACTACTGGACAGATTTGATTGCAACTTGACACATTATAGCTTACGCTCTGGGCGTTTAAATATGCTATATTTTTTTATCACGAAAAACAAATTTACAATGCGTTACTATGGGATAAGGGATGGAAGTTTTGGTCGATTTTACTTCATAACTCGGTCTGAACCGATTTTAACAATTCTTTTTATCATTTATTATTAATAAAACCTTTTTACAGACGTCTACATTCGTGTTTCTGTGGACAGGGGTAAAAGGCACTAGTTTCTATAAGCGCTACATATTCGGCAGCTACACTCTCGCCAACGCCTTCGAATGGCTCATATACGCTACGGGAGTGTTCACCAATCTACCAGTTGCTGTGTATAATACGTACCTGTAAGTACGAATACATACATTTAGCTAGTACAATTATCCTCGCCTTTACATAGTTAATGGGATTATGTGAATTTCACGATTTTTTGACGACCTCCGTGGCGCAGTGTGTAGCGCTGTTGTCTTAACGTGCGGAGGTCCCGGGTTCGATCCCTGGCAGGGTTTGGAAATTTATAATTTCTGAATATTCCCTGGTCTGGCCTGGTGGGAGGCTTCGGCCGTGGCTAGTTACCACCCTAGCGGTAAAGACGTGCTGCCAAGCGATTTAGCGTTCCGGTACGATGCCGTGTAGAAACCGAATATGGGTTTAATATAACTGCCATGCCCCTAACAGGTTAGCCCGCTACCATCTTAGACTGCATCATCACTTACCATCTGGTGAGATCACAGTCAAGGGCTAACTTGTAGTGGATAACAAGACCGAGGCGTGTGGAAACAAGCGACCCATGTCAAGCTGTGGGTGGATATCTGTCGTTTGATGACGACAACAACTATACTTTAATGTTTGTTGGTTTGTTGCTGCAACAGAGCAATGGATCGAAGTGATTCCTTTTTTCCCGGAAAATTAAGGAGTTCCTGTGGGAGTTAAAAAAACTTATTCCACGCGGACGAAGTCGCGCGCATCAGCTATGTCTACTATCATAACCTTGAAATTCCAGAGACTTTCCGAAATAAAAAGTATCATATTTATGTCCATCTATAAGATGCAAGATATCCCAAACGTCAAGATCGTGAGGTTATTTAGAGCGTGTTTGTTCTTTGGTTTTTCCTCCAATCACACCGTAACATCGTGATTTTTTCCATGGGTATACTTCATAGTTGGGGACCTGGAGAGTACCAGCTACTTTTATCCCAGAAAATCAAAGTTCCCCCAGGATTTTTGAAACTACGAAGTCGCGGACATCATCTAATTCTAGTCTATCTATATTGCAGATCGTACAAACTGCGCACGGGCAAAATGCGTTCAACTACGGAAGCTCTACGGCCGCTATGGTCGCTATTGAGTATGTTTGTTGCATGCTCTGTTTGGGTTCACAAATCCGAACGGTTGCCGGACTGTGATCCGCGCGCGCTTTTCCTCCTGATTGGGACGCTTTTCAGCAATGTGGCGGTAAGATGCATTATTTTTATAACAATACTAAAATTATAAATGCGAAAGGAAGTCTGGCTGTCTGTCCATCTGTCTGCTACGCTTTCACGGCCCAACTTTACTACCGATTTTGACGAAATTTGGTACAGAGGTAGGTTTGCATCCCGGAGGAGGACATAGGCTACTTTTTATCCCGCGGGAATCTAAAAATCTCAATCAACGCGGACGAAGTCGCAGGCATCATCTAGTAGTTAATAAAAGTGAGAAAAGTAGAATAATTTTGAATTTTGAATTTTAAATATTTTCTCTAAACCTTAAGTAATCACTCCTTCTCACATCTGATTCGAAACTATGCTATTTCAATGAAAATTGGCATTGAGATCTGATTCGAAACTACGCTATTTCAATGAAAATTGGCATTGAGATAGATTGCAATCTAGAAAACTTAAACAGTCACTTTGAATGCGGCAGTTAAGTACTTCACTTAATCATTAATTAAGGAACTCCTTAGTATAGATTTCAACACAAAATCTATACTAATGATTTTCTTATGTGACTCTCGAGTGCGCCAGTTAGTCCTAGAATAAAAGATTCCTACAGAATATAATGATAAAAGAAAAAAATATTCACCATATATTCATAGTTCCGTCTGTGACTTCACTTATAATTAAGGTTTCCATTGAAAACCAGCGCTGCAGTCTGCTGCAGCATGATGCTGAGATGGAAACCTTTATTTGGTCACATATATCTATATTTACTTTATTATAATTAGTCTAAAACTCCATGTAGTGATCAAATAAAAAAACATTGGCTTTCAAAAAAATAAAAAACCGGCCAAGTGCGAGTCGGACTCGCGCACCGAGGGTTCCGTACAAACCTGTAGTAAGTTTTAAATTATTAAAAAAAATTGCTTAAAAATTACGTTTGTTGTATGGGAGCCCCCCTTTAATATTTACTTTATTGATATTTAATTATTTATTTTGAAAGGTAATATACAAGTTAATATTCTGTGAAAATTTGAACCGTCTACCTGTTACCGTTTTTAATATTGAGCAAAATAATACGAAAAAAACACGTTTATTGTATGGGGACCCCCCTTAATATATATTTATTTTTTTAATTTTTAGTATTTGTTGTTATAGTGGCAACGGAAATACATCATTTGTGAAAATTTCAGCTTTCTAGCTATCACGGTTTATGAGATACAGCCTGGAGACAGACAGACAGACAGACAGCGGAGTCTTAGTAATAGGGTCCCGTTTTTACCCTTTGGGTACGGAACCCTAAAAAGAACCGATATCCACATTGCCAAAAGGTAGAAAGCAGTAAATTATGTGCACAATAAAATATCTAACTACACTTTAGTAATACCACATAAATTGTCCAGTGTCGTCTAATCGTGAGCCAAATGAGCAACCAGCGATGCGAGTTGGTGAACTGGTTGCTGTGGCCGCTGTCGATGGCCGCCACGCTTTCCCTCGCACTGCCGCAGTACGAGCCGACACTATTCTATGCGATGACCAGCTTGAGTATCCTTGCTCATATACACTACGGTGCCTGTGTGGTAAGATTATTTTTTATTGATTGTTAGCATGTTCGACTGCGGCTGACGAGGTCCCGGGTTCAAGTCCCAGGTCGGGCCATAGTTAGTATTGGGTTTTTCTGTCGAAAATTCTCAGTACTAGCCCGGAGTTAGGAAGTTGGTGGTGCTTCACCCCCGTGCTTCGGAGAGCATGTAAAGCCGTCGATCCTGCGCCTGATCGGGTCGGATTTTCCGTCCCATCGTGCTAAAAGAGTAAAGGAATAGAGAGTGCACCTGATGGCTAATCTCTCTGGAGATTGGCCGCCGTGGCCGAAATTCAGTCGGGAGGACGTTATTGATTGTTGTTTACATGGAATGATGGTTACCAGGTGTAATCGTGGTTACTAACTGTGGTTGTGGTGAAAAAGTATGACAGTGGTTACCGATTTTGATCGTGGTTTCTAAGTGTGATAATGGCTACTAATTGTGGGAGAGGTGACCAGGTATGGTTGTGGTTACCAAATGCAGTAATGGTTTCCACAATTTGATACCTGCTAATTACTTCTATACCTGGCAACCAGCGATGAGAGTCAGTCAACTAGTTATTGAAGCCGCTGTTAGGCCGGCAATGCACTGACTGCTTGCAGTGATCAACATACACGGACCGCTCTTGCAGTCATAGTAAACAGCTTGAAGCTACCATTAATAACTGCTACCAACCGGCCGAAGCAGCCGCAACTGCTCAAGCATTTCCATGTATGTGTGTACGTAGAAGACTGTAGTTCACTATGCAGGCGCAGCTTGAAGCAGTCCATTCTGACTGCGTTAAGCTGTACATGTATCCGAGGCCTTAATGTCCATTCCTACTTCCATTAATATCTAATATTTCAATTTTTTCTTATCCACAGGTTAGACAAATGTGCGATCACTTCAGAATAAGCTGTTTCCACATAAAACGACGAGCAGATTGACTTTTAGACGACAATGCGTGCTGAATATATAACAAACAAAATATCAAAAGCCATTATACCACTATTCTATAATATATTTTCATTGCAGATTAAACTTTATGCCAATGCTATAAGAACGAAGATGAGATATTTTGTCAAATCTTATTGCTTATGCGAAAAAGTACTTTTATTTTCCCCATTATATAGTTCATATGATGATATCATAAAGATTATTGTGCAATGGAAATCAACCATAGCATAAAACATAATACGTGCTGATATACACATATTATAGGTAGTTATCTGTATGAAAATACCTATCGATATAATATAGGGTGAGACTGATTGTAAACATTTTGGGATTGTGACTATTAAAAAATATTTACACGAATTTAAGATTAGAAGAGAAGCTAGACATTACATATCGCAGATATTTTTTTTGATATTTTTTCTTTTCAATACAAGACCTGTTATTTAAAATCTACTAAACATAAAATAATTTTCATAAACAAAACTACAAACATCAAAACCTTGGCAAGGTTTTCATTTTCGTTCTTCAGATTCTTGAATATTTTTTTCTTGAGTTCTTTTCCTCCTATATAATAATGTCAATCATTTAAATATCAGTCAATGTGGCAAATTCTGTTTAACACAACCTCTAAACTAAAATAAGACAGTTCTAATTCTAATGCTGCCCCTTTCCTCTGGAAGTATTCTGAAAGAGATAGCAATAAAAATAAAGCTGTCATTTTAGTTTAGAGATGGTGTACAACAGAATTGGCCACATTTAAAAATATTTATTTATACAAGTTAATACCACCGTTCGTTTTATTTACACTTTTAATTAATTTTATTTTATTACAAAATCTTGTTTTATCAGCACTAATGTTTTTATATTGAGTTTTCTTTTAGAAAGTGTACATAAATAATATTGTGAATATTATTAAACTTTTATGTTTATTTTGTTCTTTATATTCTGTGTACACTTTTTAATCCGAGTGCTTAAAGCACGCGTTGTCTACGGATTACTTTAAGTATTTTATCAAAGTACCTACACGTTTAATTTTATATTAGTTACATTTTAAAGTAATACCCACCAGTCATTTTATACACAATATCATTTTAAATTTAATAATATTAACATACTTATAATAATAATATAACAATCCCAAGCTATTATTATTATTATTTCCATATGGATTGCAAAATGGTCTGATTGTTATTGTGTTAATGTTGTAAATGTTCATCATGAGGTTATGGGCAAACCTAGTGAAAAATCACATAATTTCTTTTATAGAATTGTCATGTAAGTATAATGGACTCGGCACGCGCAAACAGAACTATGCAAGTGTATGCAACTGATATTAAAATATAATTTTATAATATACTAGCAGATGCCCGCGACTTCGTCCGCGTGAAATAAGTTTTTTAAATTCCCACGGGAACTCCCTAATTTTTCGGTTTAGTATATTACATGACACTTGTATGACTATGACACAAATAATGTGGTTTTCTATTGGTACCAGAATTTTCAAAATCGGTTCTACTGAATCGAATCGGATCTACTGATCCAGAGATTACCCCCTACAACCTCACAAACTTTACCTCTTTATTAATATTAGTATAGATATGAATAATTAGGAGAAAAAAAGCCACCAAATAAATCAGATTACAAAAAAAAAACTAGGAGAAAAATTGACGCAAACTCTGAATAAACCTGTATCCCATCTAGCCCAAAATGATGGATGCAGTGCATTTATATTTCGTCTGTATACTTAGTTTATTGTTATGTAGATGAGCAATCAGCTTAAATTATGCAAATGGTAACTATGTACACAACGACATGTTACACACACAACAAGCTCGTCCAGGCGGCGCGGCGCGCAATTTGAACCTCCGCGTTTTATTTCGGTACCTTTAACAGTTTCTACCTTATTTATGTCAACGTAATAAAGTTGTATTTAGTTTGTTATACAGTGTACTCTATCCCTTCCGCTGTGCCTATGTATTGACGAAGTTATTTTTTAGACTAGTTTTGTGCTTGACTGCATCATAAATGATGAAACCTTACGTGCAGCGCGCTTAGAAGATGCCTATTTACTCTTCTTTTGAAGGTACCAACATTGCAGTAGGCGGGAAAAAAAGCCGGAAGAGTTTGATATATAGCAGCGCGTGTATAGATTAGGAAGGTAATAGCTTCGTACGAGTTCAGGGTATTTAAAGGTGCATCATTACTATAGTTCTTTCTCGAAATTTGATACAAGAATTCGATAAAATGACAGGAGCATTTTATATTTGTGATGATAATAGAAGATGCATGTGGAAGGAAAAAAGAGTAGAGGGAGACCAAAGAAAAGATGGATGGATTGTGTGAAAGAGGATATGTGTATAAAAGGGGTGAATAAGAGGTTGACGGATAACAGAAGTGAGTGGAAGGAGAAAACATGTTGTGCCGACCCCACATAACGTGGGAAAAGGGCAAGTAGAAGAAGATGATAATAGAAGATGCGATTTAACTAAATTCGTTAACATTACGTTATAATATATACCGTCATTTATCGAGTACTGTTAAATGTTTGAATGTTGGCGATTACTACATTTTACAATAACTGAATTTATTTTATTATTTTTACAGTTGACAGTATTTTTTGCTTTATTACAAGATATATCCTTGTTTTGTTTTTTGTATATTTTGTAAGTATAACATAACATAACATACCATAGTTTTTAATCATAGTTATTGTAAGGAAAAAATGTGTAAATACGAATTTACCTCTTATGTTATGGAATTTTGCATATTCTATTTTTTAGAAAGAGACATTTTAATAAACTATCAAATCAGCTCTGAGATTTTTATCATGATCAATTAAATGAAAGTTTCAGTATTATTAGTAAGAACCACAGTTTTACGATACATACAGTTGAGCAACGCCTTTGATGTCGATGTGAATATTGTCACAAAATTGAAATAATTCGTTATTATCATCCTTACATTATTTTTTATATACCTACATAAAAATTATATTATTAAAGGAGAAGGTTCACCTTCGGTCCACTCTTTGTACACTCTACCATGAATAGAGGAAAATACATAGATTGTATTAAAAATATAATAATTTAGAATATTAAAGTAAATAACGAGAAATAAAATAAAATGTATTTCAAGTTTTCGATACGTTTCCAAGGTGGCAACCTTTAGCCATAGAGATGGCAGTAGGCGCGAAATGTATCAAATGTCATTTCTGACAGTCACTGTCAAAATAACGTGTTTTTCCCTACGGTTTTTCCGGTGTTGTGTTGACACTTGACAGAAGACGTCAAAAAATATGAATCCGCCATTGTTACCCACTCGTGTTTAGTGTTGCTTATCGTGGAAAGATTAAATAAAATTACACCGCTGAAATTACGACGAATTCGTAGATTTGAACGATCAAAACAGGTTTAGTATTTTTTTTTCTTTCATTTCTCTACTTGTAAAAGGACTGGACCGACGCTCCATACAAATCCGGACCGTCTCCTTTTATACATACTCATAGGTTACAATAAATTAATTTATGAACATGAACAATTTTTTTGGGTTCCGTACACAAAGGGGCCAAACGAGACTTACATATTATTTAGCCAGTTTAAATGGACACAGAATATGTTTATGGTCAGGACAAATAAAAATAAAAAATAACTTACCTTTTTATTTATTTTACAATTTTTAGTGGGGATTTTTTGTGGATCCTTGTTCTGATCAGCATTCGAATTATTATATCCATAGACAGAATTTAAAAACATGCTCACGTCAATCCTCGACCGGCGAGTGCGCAAACAGCGAGCCTGAGCACCGCGACCCGCGCCGTCCGTGCCCCGGAACGCTCCCCAGCGTTGCCCTGTACAAGTCCATTCGTTGCACAACTGGTATATCGTGAAACTGTGGTAAGAACTATTAGAACTATACCTATCTACTATATAGTTTCAAACAAATCAATCAAACTTTATTTTATAAATAAGTGAAAGGGGGCCTTTTTTATTCACCATCTAAAAATAGTGTATAGTATAATAAATATTTTTTTAAGTTTAACTAACGAATATTCTGTATACCTAATTAACTTCACTGTACTTGTAAAAATTAAACCAGTGCTATAAGAATTTTATGTAAAGTTATGATAGGAAAAGTTTATGAGTTGAAATGCTGACTTCTATATGTAATCGCAGAAGTTACACACACACACAGTGACACTTGACTTGAGTGACAGTGGACACTTGGGGTGCGTTCCGAAATACACTGAGACCACTGAAAGTCCCCAGTAAAGAGCACTGCCAGTGCTCGCAGTGCTTATAACGGAACACACACTTGGCCTTACACCAAACTTAGGCTTTAAAAGCTTAACTATTTTTAAACTTAGGCTTTAAAAGCTTAACGATTTGTGTTATTTCAAGACTCAATACCTAGCCTCTGTGGGATACTCAAGCTACAGTCACGAGACTAGCTGTTAGCTTACTCTATGAAACAAATAATAGAGACAAAATGTACATGAAAAGTTCGCTCTGAAGTTGCAATAACCGCGTGTTCACGCCACTTTGGTACAATAAACTTTGCATTTAAGTACAAGCTTAAAAGTCGCGGGTTTTAAGTACGTCAAAAGTACTTGGCTCACTGAAGGTGACACACATGGTTGCCGAGCCAAAATTACGCGTAATTTGTTGTGTCCATCACTCACAACAGTTACAACTTCAGGCGACCTGAAAGTTTGGCATCACGCCTCAGTGCAATATCAAAACCCTACATTTTTTAAAGTTGGTGGCATTCTCAAATTATGTAGTAATACCGTGCAGTTTCGGATAAACTAGTATACTATGTTCCGTCAAATCTGTACGATTGTAAAATTCTGTCTACCGTCTGGTTGGTTGTAATTTGGAACATGTTCTTCCCATTTGCCTTGATCGAGATTGTGATGGCTTAGTAATACTCTTAGCTAGCTAGATAATAATCGCTTTTACACAGACTGACAGTCAACGCTTCTCGCTGATCACTATATTATCATGTGACAATATAATCTTAAGAAAGAAATTAGTTGTTTTATTTTTTGTGGATTATCTCCATTAAGTATTTGATAACTATACATACATGAATAGGTAAAAAATTGAAGAGCTTATAATACTATACGGAGATGTTTTGGTTGAATAAAAAAAAGTCTAGTCAAAATATAATATATTAATTATTATACATAACTACTTGATTGTGAAATAATACTTACTGTATAAATATACTATAATATTATACAACAGTATTTGAAATATAAAACATAAAATCAGTTGGTAGGTACTGTGGTCTATATTGGCAATTTATAGCTTTTTAATAACAAACTATTTAATCTAAATATAGCAATATATTTCTTTGAAGTATTTTTTTATTTATTAAAACTTCAGCCTTTAACATTACATAAATGCAAACAGTAATTGCAGAAGTCCATACAATATATTATAAACATTATGTTACTTAATTAAATAATATAAAACTATGTCTTGTAATCAATAATTAATATTCCACTACACCTACATACTAGGTGTTGCCCTGTCTCACCCCAATGCATTTTTGGGTTTCACATTCTACTGAACTGATTTTGATCTAAATAAGTTCTCCAAGCAAGCATACCCCAATTCCAACCATCCATTTCCTGAACAGGGTTCATTGTGCAGATCTGTACCTCATTCATAATCTGTTATATTAGATGTTTAATTTACTTAATTATTATTTAGTAATTACTTAATTAAGCTTTCCACCCATCTTTTGAATATATTCTGCTTTTATTTTCTCCCTGTCCTCAACATCAGGTAAGTATGGCACTATGCCTCTGGCTCTTCTGTCTTTAGACACTTTACCCTGAAATTGAAATATATATTTATTTTTATAAAACAATCAAAAGATGAACAGCTCAAACTGCAGGGTCCTCATAATAAGTCTCAATCAATGTTACGTACAGTTGCACCAGACATACTAATATTATAAATTCGAAAGTGTATTTGTTTGTTGGTGTATTGGTGTGCAACGGATCGGCGTTATTTTTTGCATGGGTAAAAAATAGTGTCTACTACTTTTTATTACAGAAAATTGAGGAATTTAAAAAAACTTATTTCAAGCGGACATAGTCGAAAGCATCAGCTAGTCCCTTATATATCAGCTGTGATATTGAAGATATTAGAAGTAATAAGTGGTCCACTGTAGAATCAGTTCTTTATATGATTCACGGATCACTGTACGATCCGCCACTTGGCACGCTGCTGTTGTTTACCCATTGTCCCTTGACTCCATTCAACTGAAGTACTAAATAGAGACTGGATCTAATTTCTTCTCTAAAAAAAATAGAATCTAATCTATTTTTTTTAATTATTTTTAATGCATATTTTAGGCATTTTTCAAGTTTTTAGGGTTCAAGAGGGAAAAAGAAACCCTTAAAGGATTACTTTGTTGTCCGTCTGTGTCTGTCAACCACCTTCTTCTCGGGAACGTGTGGAGGTATCAAGTTGAAATTAATATCAACTACTTAGGTCTAGGGTCCCTTGCAGCTGTAAAAATCAAGCTTTTAGGTCAACACAATCAAAAGATACACACCAATAAATCAAAACCTATATAGTGTACTAACTGTTGGCCTAGAATCATGAAATTTGGCAAGGAAGGTCTTACAGCACTAGTAAAGATCCGAAAATCGTTAAGTAAATATGGGTAACTCTATTTGTCAGGCACTACCAGTTTAGCTCCATATGTAAACACACACATATGTATTACACAGCTAACTACGGAACTTTTTGAGTCTCTTGACTGGTTTTATATGTTGCATATAATCTGGTATCTACACATACCTAAGTATTGAATAATATGCTAGGCTCAATAAGAAATAACTGTCTACTGACTGACCCAGAATTTTTTGCAGGTGTTATAGTTATCAAAATAAGGTTCACACTTCTCGTGATCAAATCCATTTTTATTAAGACATTGATACGACTTTTCTTGTTCCTGAAACACAGAATTGAATGGCTGGTGAAATAGTAACACAAAAATCAATGTGAAAACAGCTATAAACCGATGGTGAAAACATTTTGGAAATGGTTACATAATTATTTTACAAATCATTCAGAAAAAATTATTGACTCGGACCTTTAAACATGGATTTAAGCGCTCCGCGTCTGCATTTTTGGATTGTTTCATCTTCAATTCAATAAAATATATAACACGATAAAATTCCGATTTCGCCGTATGATTTGACTAATGACTTTTTGATACTTTTAGATATTTTCAAAATACCTATTCGTTGCTTGTCTTTGATTCTATATAATCAAATAATCATGGAGGTAGGAAATTATTGCATTAATTAGTCTCTGCTCTATGACAAAAACCCAGATTATTCCCATCTGAGATTCCCTCTTACTTACGTATCTCCACTTGCTCAAGTAGGTACTCTTTGATTATCAAGTACTTGTAAATAAAAATCACCTTTATAATCACAGACGTAATATAAAAAAAAATATTATAATATGCAGTTAATCAGAGACAAGTTACTTAAAGGATAACTGTCAATGATGTGTCAATGGCATTCTATGGTCTCCATAGAGGTAGAAAATAAGCTTAGTACCTCCACAGAGTTATAGTACCTCCTTCACAGAGTACCTTCCACGGTACCTTCTCTATAGACGGCAGTCGTAATTCCTTCCTCCATGATTGTTTCCTTATGTATTTTGATGGTCTCCATCTTTATTTTTCCAACATCAAAGACATTTTCTCTTGCAAATTTAATTTTTGTTTAATTTTTTGAAGTGAAACTTCTTTAAAATCGTTGTGAATTGAAAATTCAACGAAACGAAAAAGCGACACCAAAAAGAGACAAACACAAATATATTTTAGCCTTTATTTAGCCTGCGAGAGAATGAGATAGAATACAAGTTATATTTAACTCATTGTCTCGTGGGCTACTTTTCTGAAGTTTCACAAGTCTGCCGTGTGCACATTTTTCTTATAAAAGCATCATTCTATTTAAGTTTTTTCAAATGCGTTAAACGGAACGAAAATATTTGTTTTCAATGAACATTTTATATCGTAGACAGAGCAAGATGATCCATATCATGGACTTAATATTAAGTCCATGATCCATATCCAATTAAAAATCCAGCTTAATCAGAAAACACTACTGCTATTGGTCAAATATTACTAATGCATGAAATATTTTTTAAACTCAAGCAGAACGAGCAGAACCACCAGAGAACCCACAAGAGAACCGTGAGAGAACCACGGCCTTTACCACAGCGCTGTCTCTGCTGTCTAAAATTACGAGTTACGACTGGTTACGACGCGAGAGGGTCTGTGGCATTACCACAGACTACAGTGGGCACACTACTAGTCTCTGGTCTGTGGTGTGTGCTGTGGTGTTGAAAGCGGTGGTTGAAAGAAGTCTCCGGTGGAAGGTGGAAGTCTCATCAATTTGAAACTTTTGTTATTTTACAATGTTAGCGAAATAAGTGCCTAAATATTTTAAGAGAATTTAACTTTAGTGCTGTGTTAAATGCTTTCGAAATGTCGAAAAACAAAATCGCCGCTCGAATCGACAGCCAAAGTGTTGAAGTTAAGACTAAGGTATGTGGGAGCAAAATTTCTAATTTCCTTACTTCTAAAGATTGTGATTCATATTTTTGAAATAAATCTTCTTAATACTTGGGTTACCTATCCACTGAATTCAACTATCAAATCTGATAGCATACCTTTAGAATTGTTGATTAATTTACAACCAATCTACCTAAAAGTCAACACAATAATAATGAGTATGAAATTAGGTTCAACTTAATCTATAGCACAGTCATTTATGGCTTTCAGTTTCACTCAGATCCTTAGTACTCTTTAAATATATTATTAAGTCACATTGTAACTTTCTGTAATGCATTGATAGTTATTTGACCCAGGATAATTATTCTGTTTTAATTAAATAAGAAAGCATGGGAGCAAGTTGTTTTAATGGCTCTGAATACTGTGAAATTTTGATAAACTATGAAGAGTGATTTCTTGCCCAAGTTTGTGGGATACTTTTCATGGCACAAATCTCATTACTTACTTAAGTTTTAAGTTGATGTCTTACCATCCTTATTCTTTAATAATCTCTATCAAATTGGCTAGTAAAAGCGATACTGTATACATAACAGATCGTCAAATAAGAATGTTTACTAAAAATTCTGAATAAAGTATTTGATAACATTTGATAAGAAGATGGACATAGATAAAAAGAAAAAAAACTTATCAAATTAACTATTTTATTTCTGGGCCCTAACAAATATTCAATTGCATTAAGTATAAACAAACATAATATAATGCAGGTGCCTAATTGCTACCTTATATAAATGTTTTGTTTTTCCAGTTTGATGCAGAATTCCGTCGGTTCTCACTGAATAGGACAGAGAAACTTAAATATGAGGACTTCAAAGCATTAATAGAGAAACTTCACAGACTTCATGATGTGGCATTCCTGATCAGCTATACAGACCCAAGAGATGGTGACCTATTGCCTATCAACAATGATGATAACTTGGCTAGGGCTTTGCTCACGGCAAGACCACTCCTCAGGGTTATAATACAGAGGAAAGGTGAGTCAGACTTCGTCCATCCATCAGCCTGTAAGAGGTGTCCTATTCTGATTAAAGTCCTAGTGTATATACCATCACAGCTCTGCCTTCCTCTTACCATTTCATTTAATTTTCACCAAAACAATAGTCAAAAGCCCTAATTTGGTTGGCTATATACTCTATAGGTACTTAACTAAATTGGCAGATACAAAAGTAATTAAGTACATCTCTCTCAAACTTAAAGGAAAAACAATGTGAAACATTTAAATATTGACATGTCACATTTTTTATATTAGGCGACAGACAGAATGTTGCTGGATGGGAGGGATGTTCAATTCTGATAATATTGGATCAAAGGATAACAGTTATTTAAACTCTGTCAATTATTTAGAAAGTAGGTTTAAAGATTTGGTACTGAACTAAAGAAATAATTGAATATTCAAGTTAGCCTACATTTACATCAATACTTATCATCTTATCAACTGATTGCCGGCTCACTACTGAGCACGAGTCTACTCTTGGAATGAGAAGGGGTTGTCCATAGTACACCATATTGGCCAAGTACAGATTGGTAGACTTCACATACCATCCTAGTTTGGCTAAATTGTAATTATATTGAGCACCCTTCATTGGTACTTAATAATAGAAAAAAAAAAAAAAAAACACATCCGAGAACATTATCAAGAACTCACCAGCATGCAGGTTTCCTAACAAAGTTTTCTTTCACAGTTTGAAGCAAGTGATATTCAATTTCTTAAAACGCACATAACTTTGATAAGTTGGAGTTGAGGATCAAACCTGTGACCCTGTACAGGAGGTTGGGTGTCTTAACACCTCACTGCTTCATACTTATTAAAATATGAAAAATAATTTGGCATAGATATGACTTGTATCATTGCAGTAAGAAGATAGTTATCTTCATCTTGGAAAAATACCTATCTTTTTAAGGATAATAGAATACCGAAACACTAGAAACTAAAATCATGTGGTGCTTTATGAAAATGTTCTTCCTGGTCCCCAAACTTTTATATCATGTTATTTCTCTTTTGTGTGTAAGATGATTGACTATAATATGAAATAGTAGTAGAAAATCTTTATAGAAGCTAACTGAATAATATATCAAAGAACAGGTTTTCAAAGCACTGGATCTTGAAACCTAAGATTTTCAACATAGGTTTTCTTATGACCAGATATACAATAAAAGTATTTCAGACTGACTGATTCAACTATCAAGGCACAGCGCAAGCTTCTGGACAAATCAGGTTGATATTTGGCATACAGATAGTTATTATGAAGTGAGTAAGTAATAGGTATCTGCTAAGAACTGCTGCGTATAACTTAAGTACCTTCAAGGCAAGAGTGTATAGGCATCTTCTAGGCGGGCGCGCTGCAACCTAGACCTCATCAATGCTTTGTATTAAGCGTGATGGTCGTCAAGCGCAAGCCTATCTTGCAATTAAAAAAAAAAAGATTTTTGAAAATGTAACCACTGGGGGCTTTGAAAATTGCATGAAAATCGAAGTTGATGCGAGAAAAGGGACAGGCGAAAGCAAGTATACCAAAACCATGATCATTTATTGATCCTGGTTTTCTTGGTTATATGAAATTAAACCTGACTCCTTCTTGAGCAATTAATGGTTAGTTAACTCTAACCTTATATCTATGTATGTATAGATTGTTGACCAAGCGAAGCGAAGGTCTCTGAGTCTACTTAAGTGAATTTTTAAGGACTGTAACAACATTAATAAATCAATAGCCATCTTCCATAAGTGCTTGCGAAGGACAAATTATAAAATTAGTCTAGTGTTCAGTGAAAAGCTGATGTATCTAATTTCTCGATTTGGTGACATGCTTAAAACAGCCATAAAATCTTTCAATTTGATATGGTTACTTTTATATGTGAATATTGCATTGACGTGAACATACAGTAGGCGACCTTAGTTATAATATATGTAAGTCATAATGATCACTCTTGTTATTAAGGATATAGAGGTTATACTATACTTAAATTCGTGGCCCATAGTACAGGTCGGATATGGCACTCATTATTGCAATGGCATATTAGCATAGAATGTGACACTCCTGTACTTGTTATGTGAGTATTGTGATAAGGTGTAGTAAAATCATCGTTCCGCCGTTTATGGAACATATACGAGGTAGGTGTTCATGAAAATATGGAAATTTTTTAGGGTTCCTTAGTAAATAAAAGTTTCGTCCTGTCAGTTTCAAAGCGATTTTAAAAATCAACAGCTTTAAAGCTGTTATAATTAAGTAAAGCATATAATACCTGTTCCTCTATCTCTACTCATACTACAATTTTGAAAAAGAAAATTTCATGGTAAGTTACCTCTATAAGTCAAAGTGTTTTACCGTTTTGCCGTAAAAAATGTTTTACCGACCTCAAATTACTCGATCAATTGAGGTAATCGATTGATTGCCTCGACCGTTTAATACGTATTTAAAATTATTACGATTTTTACTAGACAGCTTTTGCGAATCTACCGTTTAGTGACAATCGTTAGTTTTTATTTTAGCAACTACCATGTCTACGGAACCCTACGTTATGCGTCTTCTGACACGCACTTGCCCAGTAGGGCGAGTGCGTAATTGTGTAATTCCTGCATCAATCATTGTTACAGTATCAATTGTTGTGATTGGCTGAATTTATGGTATTCTTGCTGCGTCAATGGATTTTGTCCAATTGTGGAAGAGTGTTATCCAATCAGAGGTGATTGCGATCCTTACACTGTAGCTGTAATTTTTAGCCGATTGCCCAGCTATTTTACTTTATACAAATACCTAAAACTACTTACTAACAGTTTTTTTGCCAAATATGCCACCTCCTTATTCTAGAGCGTTTTATCCGTATCTTATCTGTATTCTTTTCACCAAAAAATTAATCCAATAAATTTCACGGTGCGCTGGCTAGGTACATACAGATGCTATATGCTTATCCAGCAGAGCGCGTCGTTTTAATGATGTAGCGAATGTACAGAATTAGATATAACAAAGTAAGCACGTTTTTGTTAGTATTTTTAGTATCCTTTTTGTTTTGCTACCATCATATTCTTTTTTAATGTATTTAAGGATTTCTATGTAACGAATAAACGATGCAGTAAAATTCCGTTAATAACGGCTTGATCAGGATTTAAAGCTTTATCATAAGTATGAAAAGAAAATTAGTATAATGTATTACACATTTAATATAAAACTTTATTGTCATGCTTGTACCTATATCATAACAAGTTAACAACCTGCTTTAGTATCCACTCTACCAAGTCTGAGATAAAAACTACGATATCGGAAAACGCTAGAAGATAATTTTTCATTACAAAGCAATTTTATTAATAGCATGCCCCAACCTCTCAGCTAAGATCAAGAGCTTTTACCTCAAGGTTCCTATGAAATATGAAGTGATCTCTACATAATCTTCCATAAAGCTTACGAACTTCAAAAGCGACACATTTTTTAAAAGTATAGTTACTGTTGTTTTCCTGTAGAACTCTTAATGACACGTATAATTAGACGCTTTAGGTGTGACACGTAAAGCGTAAACTGTGGAGATCCCGCTACCTCTAATAACGTAGCGGAATCTCCGGATTATTCTTTGTCAATTCCCTTCTCATCCGAGATCAATCAATCAATTGTGGAGGAGATTAATTGAGCTCAGAAGTGAGCCAGCAATGAGTTGAAATGATGATGACGGATATTAACAAATTGAAGTAAAACCAACCCACAGCGAGAACAATAAATAAAACGTCAAGTAGATAACGATATACCTATTATCTGGGAGCAGGTTACCAAATAGGTACAGTTTTATGCAAGTTCTATGGCACGTCTATTAGTCACATCAATGCAGCTACTTCCTTTCAAACCCACCATCTAGGAAACTTATCTAGGTCAAAACCTTTATTATACTTACAAGGAAATACTGCTCGAGAAATTTACAACCGCACAACTTTGTGAGGAAAATTATTAATGATTGTCTTAAGTCCTTTGCTCTTTGAACAACATGAAAAGCGTTCAGAGACGTCAATTAGGCTTTTTTGCACCAAATTGATAGATATAGAAAAAACTTGAACAAACCCACTATGCAACATATAATGGGTTGGTGCGAGGTGACCTATTCTCAATTATTATTCCTGCAGGCTATATATATATATCTGCCGCTAGTCATTATGTCATGGAGTTGATTATGTCATCGGAAAACTAAACCGCCAAGCGATTTAGCGTTCCGGTACGATGCCGTGTAGAAACCGAATGGGGGTTTAATATAACTGCCATGCCCCTAACAGGTTAGCCCGCTACCATCTTAGACTGCATCATCACTTACCATCAGGTGAGATCGCAGTCAAGGGCTAACTTGTAGTAGATAAAAAAAATACAGAATTTAGCAAAACAAATCCATCAACAATTTATTTTGATTGTAAATTTAATTCCGATGGGCGAATTTGAGCACAGGATCAACAATTTACATGACGTGTTATAAATAACTAGCTGATGCCCGCGACTTCGTCCGCGTGGATTGAGGTTTTTCGGTTCCAGCGGGAACTCTTTAATTTTTCGGGATAAAAAGTAACCTATGTGCTATTCCAGACTATAATCTATCTCTGTGCTAAATTTCATCCAGATCCCTTCAGCCGTTGGAGCGTGATTGAGTAACAAACATCCATACATTCATCCATCCAAACTTTCGCATTTATAATATTTATTTGATTATCGTCTAACCAAAGTGTTTATTTCCTTGTTTCTAGGAGATAGTCTCGAAGAACTCAACGGCTATGGTACGATGCGGCCGCGGAACATAATCTCGTCGATACTGAGTGGCACACCGGCTAAGAACAAAGGGCTCGCAATATCTAATCCTCACGACTTTAGAATGGTGAGTTCTTTTAACACCTACGATAAGATACGATACGATACACGTGTTTAGGGGGGAAATGAGGGGATAGTTACTTTAAAAACCTAATTTTACACGACCTATGTTAACTGCCTCCTGGCCGATTATGATAGTTTTGCTACATACCATCATATTGCTATAGCGCCAATTAAATAGTCTTGTTTGAAGTTGACCGTAATTCGCGTCGCAATAGCATATTTTCGCGCGTAGTATGCACGTTGACTTCGACAGTTTGTATGAGAACTGCGCAAACAAGCACTCGCACCTCAGGACGACTATAAATTGGTTTTTGACAACCTCCGTGGCGCAGTGTTGAGCGCTGTTGCCTTAACATGCGGAGGTCCCGGGTTCGATCCCCGGCAGGGTTTGGAAATTTATAATTTCTGAATTTCCCTGGTCTGGCCTGGTGGGAGGCTTCGGCCGTGGCTAGTTACCACCCTACCGGCAAAGACGTGCCGCCAAGCGATTTAGCGTTCCGGTGCGATGCCGTGTAGAAACCGAATAGGGGTATGGGTTTGATATAACTGCCATGGCCCTAACAGGTTAGCCCGCTACCATCTTAGACTGCATCATCACTTACCATCAGGTGAGATCGCAGTCAAGGGCTAACTCGTAGTGGATAAAAAAAAAAAAAAAAAATTGATTGTCGCCAACTAATCTCAATCATGATGGCCAATCAAAGCTGATTACAATCATTACAGTGTAACTGTCGTTTTACGCCAACTACCCAAATTGCGATTGTATTATTGATTGATGCAGATTTTATAGCTACCATCTATGTGCACTACTTGCCAAAGTTTGCCATTGTGACACACCAAACACGAATGTCTACTTGACTGTACTAAAAATTAATTGTTCCAGGTTTCAGCAATCATTGATGTAGATATAGTTCCAGAGACATGCAGAAGAGTGAAATTACTAAAGCATGGCTTCGATAGACCCTTAGGATTCTTTATAAGGTAATTACAACCATACAGTAGCATAAAAATATTATGAAATCTTACTTAGTTTAGCATATTCCTCAACTTAGAGCTACTCTGTTAGTTAATTCATTTGATAAAGAGTTCTTAACATTTGAGGTGCTTTGACTTCATTTGTGTTATAATTAATCAATATCTTTTGTCCAAAAAAATTCCCATGCAATCTAAATTTTTCTAATTAAATGGGACATAATCCTTTCGTGTCCATGAACTTGTCCAACTGTCCTAGAGACGAACAATCAAAGATTATGAAAGAAGTAGAACTTTAATTCGCTATAATCCGCCACAGTAAGTAAATCTATGTACAGTATGTATCTTCCGATATTCACTACACTACAAATCTTCCAATTAAACTCCTGTACCGTGATTCAAAGCCTACATAATATATTGAGATAGCATCTGCTTTTCCCTCTCTTTCTTTCACGTACTTGTGTGTCTATTGCCGTCTCTGTCGCACAATCGTCCCGCTAGGCAGGGTGGGGGGCCGGTGCTGGCTGCAAAGGCCCTCCACGATTTCGTCTCATTGGCGTCTTTTTCCCCGGCGCAAGCGGTCGTCTCCACTACAAGCTGAGTGATTCGACGCTATTTGCCACGTGAGTCTTTCATTTTTATATTTTATTTTATGTTTTAAACAGTGTTTGCTGTTCGAAAATTAATTGTGAACTTAACAATAGGTTTAACGGCGTTACCGTTATTTCTGTCTGGATTTCAATATTAATTTACTTTAAACGGTGTTTGCCGTTCGAAAGTTAATTGTGGATTTATTTATTGGTTATTACTTATTACAATAGTTTTTAACGGCGTTACCGTTATTTTCGTGTTGATTTCAATATTCATTTACAGTATGTAATGAGTGTGTCTTAAGAAAATTTAATTATTGTAACCTCTCAGTGCATGAAAATGGCATTGAATTTAAATGTCTACCTTCATTCTAGCGATAAATAAAGTGTATTATGCTTGTGCAATATGGGTAAATAACTAAAACACGTGTGCGCAACACGAGTTCTCTGTAAAGTACCCACAACATCGAGCAGTTCGACTACACATGATGCAACATCGCCAGTGTTAAATTTACGTTCCGTGACTGAAATTAATGTGCACAATAAACATAGCAGACATGAGAGGTCGATCAAAGGGGTAAGTGAAACACGAAACCGGGTTTATAATGCGGACATTACTCACAATAAGTGTTGTGATCCCAAAACCAATTTTGACGTCCCTGGTAATTTTTAATAAACAATGTGGGCCATAATTTTAAGTGTTTTTGATAATAACACATTTTGTATGAACTTGGCTACTTTTGCGAATACTCCACCAATATTAAAAAAACTTCCATTGATCAGTTTAAACTTGAAAAACTTCAAAGATTTAATAGCGTTAATTGGTGTAATATTCGATTTACCGAAATACAAAATGATTACCTTAGTAAACCCGGTTTCGTCCAACTAATGAAGAGTTGAGAGAATTCGATCTATCGATCTACCTAGCGATCGCAGAGAAATCTTACGCTGTTTTAACTAAGACTTTGATAAAGCAACAAACAGCTTTTCAAAATGAAATTTGCACTTAATTAGAAAGGGCCCGCAGCCCAAATAACCTCACATTTGAGCAATTAAGTGAAACTATTACTAATACGTTTTCGAATGGTGATTATCGAAAGATTTCTAATGGCATTATTCAGTTAATACCTATGTGGACATCGATCCGATCTGATCGAGTAAAGGTGGAACGAAATTCTTTCCTTCGTAAAAGTCCCGCTAGTAAAAAGTTATCTGCGCAAGATCGCTCCCACTTGCAGCTACGGCCTTAACTGGCACTCTCGAAAAGGCAGGCGGTACGAGAAATGCTTTTCGGTGTAAATCGTTACATAGATCAGCAGCTGCGCAAGCTAAGCCTGATTCTTGTGAGTATGAGTACCTAACGCAGGGAGTACCCTCATTATAAAGCAACACTAATCGCAAAACGCTACATAAGGCAGCGGTTGCCCAAGCTAAATACAAGTAACCTGCGCAAGGTGTACCCTCGTGCTACTAACGCTATTCACAAGCCAATGCAAAGCCCGACAATAGATCGGCAGCTGCGCAAGCTAAGCCTGATTCTTGCGAGTATGAGTACCCTACGCAGGGAGTACCCTCATTATACAGCAACTGTTCACGCAGGAACTGAATTTGTTGTTATTTTGACTTTTGGTACTTATTTGGATGTAAAACACATGATTTAGTTTGTAAGTAACTCTTTATTGTAAATGTGTACAATGATTGGCAAAGAGAAGTATGTGATTGAAGACAGATTGCCACAAACGCTGTGAGCCTTAACAGCAACACTAATCACAAAACGCTACATAAGGCAGCGGTTGCGCAAGCTAAGTACAAGTACCCTGCGCAAGGTGTACCCTCGTGCAGTAACGCTAATCACAAGCCAATGCAAAGCCCGACAGCCGTGCAAGCTAAGCGAGATACTTGCCAATGCGAGTATGAATACCCTGCGCAGTGAATACCCTCACTTGTAAAGCTAGGAGCTGTCTAGATTTTCAGCAAGTACCAGCGGCTTTCAAGTACCAACCCAGCCGTAAGCAAGTGAGTTCAAACAAATTGTACCCTCCCACGCAGGGACAGGGTTTGCATGATCTTGATAACAACAAACACACGCGTGGTGAGGACTCGTGTAGCGCCAGTCGCTGCTTAGATTACGTATCAGTCCATCGTAGCCATGAACAATCGTGTTCGAACCAATCATATCTTCCCACGCAGGGGCAAGATACAAAAGATCACAAACAAAATAAGTTTGCGCAAACTGACTCGCCAAACCATCATATCAAACAGACATGCCAGTCATCGTACTATGATCGTAGAAATAAATCCAAATATTTTGAGGCAGGTCGCTTAAAATATTTTGTAAATAAATGGAGGAGAAAAGGGCCCCCCAAAGAGGCTGTTAAAAATAATTAAAAGTCATAGAATACCTTTCCTTGAAAAGCCTCCTCTGGTTCAGCCTTGCCTAACCAACGACATGTTTTCTAAATCAGAATTTTAGTCTATTTGGATGTTTTTTACTAAGTAGCTCATCAAGACTATGCATCATTAAAACATCAAGTTCAAGTTGCTATCAACCTGCTTATACCGAACTGGGATGGCAGGTCAATTTTCGAAAAATCCATTACAAACCCACAGCGATGTGTTGAATATTTCGGCGTAGTTGGGGAAACCTGGTTTAATAAAAAAATTATACCACGCGCAAATGTCCTGAAAATCCAAGAGCAAACTTCTCTCTTACTACGGACAAATAGAGCAAACTTAACAGAGATACAATCTGTAACCGGCCAATTCAATTTTGCCAGTTTCATTGTACCCAGGGGTACCTAGGCTAAACTTCAGTCATTCGCAAAGACAAGCCAACTCACTCCTGCGTCATGACACGAACAAACGCTACTCACTTTCGCCTGCATCACGATCAGAAGTGACCGGTAGAACACTAACCGTCACGACAAATCGGACTAACACATACATACAGCCTGCATCCCAGTTCCTGACTTCTGATGCGGCAGATACAGCTTGGGGAGCTCGGTTCAAAGACAAAGATTTACCAGGGCTTTGGTCATCAGAGGAGCGAGGTCTTCATAGCAATGTCAAAGAACTGTTAGCAGTCCTAAAGGTGTCAGTAATCGCCAAAGATCGATTAGCTGGTTCAAGCATACTTTTACAATCAGACAATACGACTGCTATTGCCTATTTGCGACACGAGGGCGGTACAAAGTCAGATCGCCTGATGAAATTGACTAATGAAATTTTATGTTTTTTAATACTTTTTTACTAGACCAATATAAAATTAACATTATTACCTTACCATATTCCTGGTCTTTACAATAGCGAAGCTGATCATTTATCACGATTATCAAGGACCCCGGAATGGCATTTTGTTCCAACTGCAACAAGCATTATTTTTGCCAAGTGGGGAATTCCGAGGATAGACTTGTTTGCTTCCAGGATAGCACATGTCGTAGAGAGATATTGTTTGCTGGATTTGACTGAAAGAGATGCGATAGCGCACGATGCCTTCGCTCATACCTGGGTATACCGTCTAGCGTGAGTATTTCTTCCACCATGCCTAATCCCACGAGTGCTCGATCACCTGAACGTATGAGCATCAGGTATGTTCTTAATAGTGGTTCCACGATGGAAAAGAATTTACTGGCGACCAGTTATCAAACGTAGAGCTCTAGAAACACCTCATGCAATATGGGATGTTTTGAAAAAGTCTAATTGATTCAGTGACTGACTACACCACCACCGAAAGCACATGAAATGACATTTGAAGTTTGGCATTGCAAAGGTGGTCAATTAAACTAAGAAAGCGATCCCCTGATAAATGCGGGTTCGATGAAACAAGGCTTATCAATTCCTTTTTTAGGGTTCCGTACCCAAAGGGTAAAAACAGGACCCTATTACTAATATTATAATAGTCTAATCACATCATGCTTGATTGCTGTAATTATTCGATTGATGTGTACCATATTAGCTATTACACTTACACTACATTTCTATTGTAAAATTTTACATTTCTATTGTAAATTTACATTTCTATTGTAAATTTGTATTGTATTGTTTCTATTGTACATTTCTATTGTTCAAGTCCTGTTATCCTGAAGTTACTCTTTATTTGTTTAATTTACAAAAAATCAAAGTAAATATTTTTTATTCAAGTAGACTTTTTACAAGTGCTTTTGAATAGTCTAATGAGTTTACCACTGGTTCGGAATGACGTTTCTACTGAGAAGAACCAGCAAGAAACTCTGTGGTTATGCGTAGGTACATAGAAGACTAGAACGTTTTCTTTATAGTCACTGACTTCTAAAAGTCCCCTACAGAAGCCGTCTCAAATTCGCACTAACTTACGATCTATAAGATAGTATTTTTACTATCAGGTTATTATTAACAATTTCGGACAAATCATTTTGGACTCCATTATAATTCGCCCTTACAATTCTGATCACATTGGCGTCTCGTCCCGCCAGGCGATAATAAACAAATCTCAATATATTATGTAGGCTTTGAATCACGGTACAGGAGTTTAATGGACGTGTTTTACCTTACAATAAAACACATATTAAACTACTTACCTGATTCAAAGCCTACAAGACGATTTCTGCCTGGCTTCACTTGGTCAAAAGAGCCAATGAGACGAAATCGTGGAGGGCCTTTGCAGCCAGCACCGGCCCCCCACCCTGCCTAGCGGGACGATTGTGCGACAGAGACGGCAATAGACACACAAGTACGTGAAAGAAAGAGAGGGAAAAGCAGATGCTATCTCAATATATTATGTAGGCTTTGAATCAGGTAAGTAGTTTAATATGTGTTTTATTGTAAGGTAAAACACGTCCAATTATTCTCAACATACATTTCACTCCGACACCGACGGTCGACGATCTTGACGACCTCCGTGGCGTAGTGTTGAGCGCTGTTGTCTTAACGTGCGGAGGTCCCGGGTTCGATCCCCGGCAGGGTCAATTTGGGAATTCATAATTTCTCAATTTTCCCTCATCTGGCCTGGTGGGAGGCTTCGGCCGTGGCTAGTTACCACCCTACCGGCAAAAACGTGCCGCCAAGCGATTTAGCGTTCCGGTACGATGCCGTGTAGAAACCGAACAGGGGTATGGGTTCAATATAACTGCCATACCCCAAACAGGTTAGCCCGCTACCATCTTAGACTGCATCATCACTTACCATCAGGAGAGATCGCAGTCAAGGGCTAACTTGTATAGTAGATAAAAAAAAAATTGTAACAATCAAAGATGAAATAATGTTCAGAGACGGCACATCGGTCCGCGTAACGCCCAACGGCGTGGAGCGCTCGCCCGGCATCTTCATATCGCGGCTGGTGCCGGGCGGCCTGGCCGAGTCCACGGGGCTGCTGGGCGTCAACGACGAGGTGCTCGAGGTCAACGGCATCGACGTGTCCAACAAGACCCTGGACCAGGTGAGGCTTTGTAGGGAACGTAGCCAATGCCTGGCATGTGTTGTAATGCCTTATTAATTTTGTTTGTCTACTACGCCACTTGGGTAAAATGACAGAAATTTAGAACATTCAATTAGCAATTTAGCTCAACTAATGGGATCCCACAGATGCTACTTATAGATCTACTTGAGTGGATTGGCACTTGTCCGTCCGTCCGTCTGTCCGTCTGTCAGAGCCTTATAACTTCTGAATTACTGAACGTAATTACTTCAAATTTAAATGTAATATGTAAACCGATGGCCTCCCGCCGAATATGGCTTAAAAAGTTATAAAAATCTTTATTTCTGGGGGGCTCTCATAGAAGCGAATGCGAAGTAAAATATTTTTATAGCTTTACATAGGGTTGCGGTATATCATTTTAAAGATAATTTGGAATAGGTCGTTGATTTTCAATGTTAGGACACATTTTAGTTTTTCTCAATTTGGAATAGAGTCCAAAAATATTTTTTTTTAATTTTTCCCCTAAAATTGACGAAATGGGGGGAGTTGACCTCAGAACTCTCAATTTCCTGAAAGTCTGAGCCTGAAACTTGATCAATTATTATTTGAATTATATCCTGCACTTGAACAACAAATACTATAATTAGATAAATATAATAAGGAAACGAAATTATTTAATTTTTAATGAGCTTCAGTACTATTGACAGAACTTCACAATGATGTCAATAGATGGCGCTCTGTGATACCGCGAGGTCTCAGTTCGGGGCGAACCACTAGTTGTGTTTATTTGAAGGAGAAAGGGAAGGATGTTGCCATGTTTTTAATATCCAAACATTTATTTTGTTCAGGTGACGGACATGATGGTGGCCAATTCGTCGAACCTCATAATAACGGTGCGGCCCGCCAACCAGCGCGCCGGGCCGCCGCCCCCCGACCCGCGGGAGCCCCGCGCCTCGCAGCCGCCCAGCGAGACCGACGAGGACAGGTACGAAACTAGATGGTGATAAATAAAAAAAACCCCCGACTGAGTTTGTTGTGGGCTCTTCTCAGACCAGGGCGCTTTGGAACCCTTGCAAACGCATTACTTCAGAACGGCTGGACCGATTCTGATGGATGTTTTTGTGTGTGTTTGTGAGGACCCCGGGATGGTTTATATTCATAATTAGACCCTTAGGGCGCTGCAATCGGGTTCTACGTTCAGGGCAAGACAAAGTCTGCCGGGCCGACTAGTTATAAATAATATGTGCTTGTTCCAGATTCGATCAAGATGACCACGACGAGATCGTAGACCTCACGGCTGTCACTCTGGAGGAGCAGCCGGAGCCCGCCTTCCCGCACCTTTCGAGCAAGGACGACGGCCAGATCCTGCACCTATAGTACATACTGCGCAGGTACCGCCGCGCGACACAACATACATTGATACACACAAGCGACTTGAGGCCTCCACAAACACGCAGCACGGCAGGACACCGGCCACGATAGGCCGATTAATTGTTTGTCTGTCTAGTGAAAGATCCCAGTCAGTCCTTTTGACTGTTTTCGGGTTCCATACCTAAATGGACGCGAGTATTACTATATTCTGTCCAACCATTTATTTTACTTTTGACATAAGCACGCCTATGAAGTGTCATAATTATTGACAGGCAACCATCGACAAAAAAATGCAATACTCCATAGATGCATATCGTTTTTTACAATAGTAAAGCTATGTGCCCTTTTATCCGATATTTCGTAACTCGTATACTCATCTAGTAATTACAAGTACGACTTTTCAAAATAGTCAGAGAGTTGCAACACTAGCTTTCTTGATAGTCCTTTATGCACCATACGTCTTTGGCGATGGATGGTTTCTATGACCTGACCGATTCATGTACATTTACTGTACTTTTGTATATAAATGATTTATTTTAATACATACATTAATCATAGTGAATATAACAATAACATCAATAGTCATTTAAACGCTTGTGTATGTTTATAAAACAATAAAAAAATGTTGAGCAAATATAAATATCAATGTGTCAAATCGATTAAAACTTCTTCATAAAGAAAGTCGTTTGTTATCAAAAATCGAATCAGTAACGCATTAGTTAGAACATCATTGAATCGAGCTGCCAAAAGTACAATAAATGATTGGACAGAGAATAGCAATCTATAGTGTTGATACTCGCGGCAGAGGCCGCGCGCGCCGCCGCGCTGTCGTAATATCTGCACTCTATGGCCTAGCATTAGCCATCACATCTGTCAAAGCAGCAATATTTCTTTCCTGTACCTTTAGTACTGAAAATACGGATACTGTAATCTGCAATCGTCTGATTCTGATTAATCAAATGTTGAATGCTAACTTAAAAACGTCTATGAATCTTGGTCTAAGTGTGAGATCTATAGAGCATACTTTGACTTAGCTCTAACTTAAGACTGATTTAAAATGAGACAGATTTATTATACGCACATAAGTCCATCCCGTTTTAACTCTAAGTAAAGTCTGAGCAAAGTCAAAGTACGCTCTATATATATCGGCATAAAGGTGAACGCACACTTATCCGAGCCGAACGCGTCGAACGAATCGAAGTCAAGGAGGCCTCGCACACTAAGAAGAATCGACCGCGCCGAAAGAATCGACCGCGATCGTTTGTATTTCCTTTAAGTCTGTCGCACTCTCGCCACAGTAAACAGATACTCTCGCGTTGCTCTGTCAATACGCAACTGATAGAATGCGAGCGCATCGGTCGAGTCGACCGCATAAACCGCGCCGAATCTGATGACGTATCCGAATTTGTCTAGGATTACTGGGGTTCTTGCAGATTCGGACGATTCGACGCGGATAAGTATGCGAGGTTTCATGAGATTTCATACACAGAATTCTAAAATTCGTTTAGTTCGATTCGTTCGACGCGTTCGGCTCGGATAAGTGTGCGTTCACCCTAAGAGTGCCCCCACATTTGAACATCATAAAATCGGAGGGTCACAATAATTATTACTGTTATAAAATTAGGAGGTAACAGTTTTAAAGGGGTATCTAAATACTATTGAGAAATATTTATATTTAATTAGTAATTTTTGAGGTTTGTGTGTGGAAATACTTAACATACAGACAATTAGTGATCGGGCGCAGTGAACATTCCGTTAAAGAATTTGTTTCGTATATAAAATGGTCTAATGTACTTAAAAGTTAAATTTTAACAGTGGAAACCTTACAAGAGATGTATTTAAAAAGCAATATTGAAATCAATGTTTCAAACATACTTCTTTGGCAAATTAAAATATTAATTACGGACATAGTCATCTACCATATTAGACAGTTCATCTATCACGTCGTTTTCGTTGATGTAATGAAAACTTTCTTTAGTTTCTTTTGTCTTATGAATAGTAAAATTAATAGAACAATATGAAAGTTGCTATTGAAATACATATTATATGGTGAGAATTACACAGAATTGTTTCGGAACTAACGTTAAAACTACGTAGTTTTATACTGTAATTGTTTTGCAAAATTTGCACGCATAGAAAAACATCGTGATTTAACATTGGAAGATATTTTGCACCTTTTTTATATGTAACTTGCACTTACAGCTCTGATATCTTTAGTGTTGAGTGTCGTCCTAAAAAATACGCTAGTAATATGGCTGTAGCAAGATACTAGATAGGCTTTCATTTGAATATGACACTCATAATAGTGGAAAGAAATGAAGCGCTGTAGGTTTGGAGCGCGCTTTCCTAGAAGATGCCTATTCGCTCTTGCCTTGAAGGCACTCAAGTTACATGTAATTGATAAATCATTTTCACTGAGATAAAATCTGTTAGTGATGAGTTATTTAGTTAAATACTTTACTTTTTGGCTAAAATAGATATTATTGCCCGATGACATTCCACTTAATATTTAATGATTTAAAGAATCATAATATGATAATTTCTTTGGTTAATGTTAGGTTCTTACCTAATGTATTCTTGTAGGTAGTTGAAAAGTATATAAAGTGAAATTAAAATTTTTTATTTCTTGTTTTTCTGTAACAAGCAATTTTAAATATGTACTGTTGCTAATTGGTTCCTTAAGTAAAACTTTTAATGAAGGACAATAAATTTAGATATAGTAAAATGTTTTGTATTGAATAGGTATCAAATTCCATCCATTTTGTCACTAGGAAATGCATTTTTAGTCGCTGTAAAATATGAACTAAGTAACTAGTAAACATACTAAAGTTCCTAATAATTAATTATATATATGGACATACTAAAATTTACTTTAAATAAAGTGATAGTGTTAAATTTTCACTGCGTTTGACATAATATTTTGTGTCGATAAATCACTTTCATATTGTTTAAAATTAAAATTATTTAAAATTCAAATTTAGTTCATATTTTACTTTTTTTGTGTGATAGGAGGTTGACGGTACCTAAGCATTAAGGTGAAGATAAACATATGTAATAATTCACTTCCCATGGAAGGTGCTATGAAAATTTAAACCACTATTAATGTTTGTAATGCTTAAAATGAACTGTTTTCAATTCAATTTGTTTCGTAACTATAAATAACATTTAAAATGATAAGTATAAAGTTCATATGAGCAATACATAGTTCTACTTTTCACTGTTAAATTTTTTAGTCTTAATGGTTTTTTTACATTCCATTGTAGAAACATTTTGTGCCTTGAATCTCTGTCAGGAGTAGTTGCCAATGTTAAGGAACTAAGTAATAATTTGCACTCGAACTTATTTGTGATGTAGCTAAACACGGCTAACGTCATGCCTTTATAGTTATTATTATAAGTAAGTATACTATTATATTTGTATCATTTATGTTATAGGTACGAACTTTTGAAATGATATTTTTATAATCGCAATTATATTAGGTAATTGTAGGAAATAATCTTGATAGAATTTTGTATGAACTACTCAATCAATGGCTTTCGTTTATTCTTTTGTAAGGCTAGTTTTCCATTTGGCAGGTTTAGAAAATGTTAGTTTTCGGCATAATCACAATTTTATCAAACAACTAAACTGGTGCAACATTTCACGAGTCAAAAGTGCCAAAAGAGATTTTAAAGCAAGGAGTAAAAATATTTCTAAACTTGCCAAATGGCCCATTATAGTGATTAATAACATTTTATAGAAATATTTATATATAACACCCACCTCTTCTGCAAATAGCGTGGAAATGCATCTGGACTATTAATCGAGTAGATATTATTGAGAGGAGCTCAAAATGCTCAAATACCAAGTTTTTTAAGGTTCTTCAGTATTTGACCATCAGTCCAGGTGCGGTATGGATCCTCTAGCGTTTTGTACAATCTGAACTTATTATATCACATGTTTTAGGAACTACAGGTTTATTGTTTAGATCAAAGTATTGTAGTGATTTGAGCTTAATTTAAAAGTTTAGTTTATAAGAGTATTTAATGTAGGTAACTATACTAAGGCATATATACTAAGTATTTACCATAAGACTAATTATTATATCTTTGCACATATCAAAGATCATGTTATAAATACATATACAACAATCATTCCATCGCATTTATAATCTTATCTTCCAATTTATATAATTTTTATGTGAGATTTTTACAGTTTCAAGTTTGATTTATTTAAATGAACTTCTATGTGTTAATCAAATTGATTATTTTTGTGAAATGATAATATCTATCTGCAGAATACTTATCTACCTACTTAATTTCGAAATAACTTTCTGAAAAGTTTGTGTGTCATACAACGTTTTGCAGAATGAGGGCGATAACCTCAGTAACATAAGTGCGAAAACACATTAGGGACCGGACAAGACAAGACTCCTGAGCAGAGGGAACGAGTTGGAGGGAACGACATTTTATCCTGTCGTGTTAGTATGTGCAGCTCCGTATAAATGTGAGTGACCTTTTGTCCTTCGCGTGTTTTCACTCTTGTTTCAAAGGAGCTGTCTTAAAAGTATAATGTATATTTTAGATTCGGCTGTCTCTTATGAATCTAGTGATATTTTAAACTTTCTATGACATTTTTTTCTATTATAATAATCGATATTTTTCTTTATTATGAATGTACTTAACTATTTTTATTTCACAATATACCTATTATATTAAAGAGTGTCAAAATATTTTGATGGTTAAATTCAAAATTTTATTCACACAGTAGGTAATGATGTTTTATATAAGTAGATAGTGTCAAAATGCGTCAAGTTTAATATCACTCGTAGATTTCGGATCCTTATTCTCAAAATTGAGCATTTTAATAAATTTATCTAGGTACAGTGATGTTTTGTATTTCCTAATTGGCTCAAATGAATTATGGTCCAAAAATGTTATGGTGAATGATTATATTCTAATAATACAGTTATTTACACTCTAGTTAGTATACACTTGTGTTGTATATAATTAAATATTATTATTTTTAGTTCTAATTTGTTTTTTTTATTTCATAACCATCTCCATTAATGCCTAAAATAACTGTATACCTACCTAATACAGTCGCGGTCTAAAAATGTTTACCACCTATAATTGCATAACCACATAGTGTCATAAGGTCGTTAAAGTTTATTGGACTCATGGATTTATTGAAAATGATGGATTTTTTGACTTTTTCACTAGGTGGTTTTTTATCTACTAAAAGTTAGCCCTACGTTAGCCGTTTACTACGATCTCACCTGATGGTGAGTGACGATGCAGTCTAAAATGGAAGCGGGCTAATCTGTTAGGGGCATGGTATATTAACCCATATTATACTTATTATACTTATTACATGGTATATTAACCCATATTATACTATTATATTTAACCCATACCCCTAATCGGTTTCTCTTTCTACACGGTATCGTACCGGAGCGCTTAATCGCTTGGCGCCACGTCTTTGCCGGCAGGGAGAAAACTGGCCACGGCCGAGGCCTCCCACCAGGCCAGAACAGGGGAAATTCAGAAATTATAAATTCCTCCCTGCCGGGGATTGAACCCGGGACCTCTGCAGTTAAGACAATAGCACTCAACACTGCGCCAGGGAGGTCGTCAAAATGTGGCAACTATTAGATAGAATAGATGTAGAAAACCTCTTCCAATATTTTTATTAAATGTCAGTTTAAAAAATGCGATGGTGGTAATGTGCTCACAGAGTTTAATGTGCTATAGCGAAGCGACCTCTTTTGTCATTGGTAATGTGTCAAAATAATCATAATATGTATATATTTGGTAAGCAGGTATAGTTATATTTTTATGTACCCACTACATTTTCAGAACAGGCTATTCACTCTTAATTTCAACATACATTTCTAAAACGACACCAGTGTAGGTTAATGCCCCTGAAGAAATAGACTAATTACACCTACTCTTTTCATCCTTAGTGATGGTCGAAAGTCAAACTATTAAATGGTAGGCGTACCTACTGCTTCCTACTAATGACGCTGTCGCTAATGAGTTACGAGTAGGTACATTTTTATTTTTAAAAAAAAGTAGGGCCAAAAGTACAGACGAGCATACTTTGGAGTCTAGTGCTTAGACGAATGTTTTACTATGTACCTACCCTTATTAGCGTCTAATTAATTTAATACATCGTTTTAAAATTTGTTTGATCTTGCCACAAGCAGATTCTCATTTCTGTGGAACTTGCAATCTCATTGATTAGTTTGTAGGTACTTTATTCTAGCCAAAGCATACCAGCTGTGCCTTGATGTGTATTATTAGCTCTATTGACAGACGGATGCGCAATTTAATTGATGGCATTTAAGTAGCCTACCTATTTATAAGTTTTTAATTCTAAATTGGTACTCATATTAAGGTTCCCACTTTATTAAATCAGTAATAAACACACCATTTCCACAGTGTTTAAAATAATAAGTAACAGTTCTAACTATTGAATCTCGAGGCGCACTATTTCTTATGATCTATCATAATTTTTAGGTAACGGCAGAAATAGATGACTTCAATACAGCAGAAAAGCGTACCTACCTACTTACCGAATCGCTCATTGTCAGTCTTTTTTAACGTATAAACTATGGTGACACAGTCTTCATCACATCTATGGTCCTTCGAACCGGATACGAAAGTTACTCTCAACATGAAAGTGGTGTTCGTGAGTTTCAAAGATTTTAGATAGGTACTTAACAAAACGACTACCGGCACTATGGTACCTATTGTATGAACAGAAGCACTCAGATTTAAGTAGGTAGGTAAGTAGTAAGTACCTAATTACTTATATTTTTATAACAGCATGGCTATTGACGTAGCTCGACAATTGCGTCAAACTTTATTACCTACTAGTTTATTTTGCGTAGGATATTAAAATAGCTATAAACAACCTCAACATGTTAATTTCAACTTTCTTAGAAAAACTTACATGCATGTTGTTTTTGGTGTCCACTTAAAATAAGGAATAAGGAAATAGAAAATAAATCGACACAGAAGAAATTACGCGCGAAAGTGGATTTATTTCATACCTACGTTGTCAAGACAGCATATAGCTTTCCGTGATTCAGGCAAAAAAATAAGGCTATCCGTTCAGTCGTGCTCTATTCCACGGGAATAAAGTCTAAAATTATACTGAAGATATTTTGCTTTCAGCACAGATATCATGGCCAAGGTCTCCAGAAATAAATGTTACATACTCCAGAATCGCGAGGACCGTGCCAAGTTTCAGAGTACAGCTTCAGTTTATACACAAAAACCGCGCCAGATGGTCAACCGTGAAAGGTGTTGATGCGAGAAGTGTCTGTTTGGTACATTGTGAAATATACATTAGTAGAATTTAATAACAAAATAATCTTTCGAAACATTAAAAACTAGAAATAAAAAATGGCTGATGTCGAAGAGGATTATTACCCCGTGTACACTCGTATGGAAGATATAACGGAACAGGATGATCGACACTTGGCTGGAGCTAGAAAAGAAATCAGAAATGACTTAACAGTTATCATCCCGGAAAATCCGTTTCCGGAAATATTAGTGGATGCGTATCCACCGTTGAAGTTTTCTTGGGTTATTCCCAAGAAACTAGCAGCTTTTGCTTTCCCAAGGCATATAGAAAACCTACAGTTTCTCGTCAATCAGGGGATAACTCGTTTGGTAACGTTAACGGCGGGCAAGAAACCTCCAGTGGACGATATTCCTATGCTGAGTTGGACGGAGATACCAATTGAAGAATTCGAAGCACCTACGGTGGAACAGATTAGCCAGTTTATTGATGTTTGTAAACGATCGGATAAGAACGGTGAGGTAAGTCGGAGGATCCTTAATAATATTTTTTTACATGAGTAGGTCACCGGTCCGTTATATTGAATTCTTACCTACCCATAAAAAACTACTTTCCGTATCAAAATGGTAGGTATTGTAGAGTTTGTAGATAATAAAATAGCTGATAAGCTATCGCGATTTCGGCTAAATTCGCGTGGAATAAGAATTTTCAATTCCCACAGCCCCCACAGCCCAGCATGGGCCGAGACAATTTTCTCCCCGAGGAAAGGATAAATTTTTTATTCATAAATAAATAAATAAAGACGCTAAAGGTGAATAAATAGTCCCCCGAGTCCCCGTGAAATGTCAAACGGGGATAAACTTCTCTTCTCCCCTATTGCCGTGCTCTGAGAAGTGGATAAGTTAATTTTATCTCTTGTCAGTGGATAAAATCGGGGGATACATTTTTTATCTCCGGCCCATGCTAGCCCTGCAGGAACTTATTTTTCCGGGATAAAAAGTAAGCCTATGCCACTTTCCAATCCTTAACTATAGGACCCATGCAAAAAATCATGTCGATCCGTTGCTCTGTTGCGACATGAATGAAGGACTAAACCAACACACTTTCGCATTTAGTAAATCACGCCTTTGCCATTTGAAAATTCCCAAATTGACCCTGCCGGAGATCGAACTCAGTAGGTACCTCCCGCTTATAGACAACAGCGCCCACCACTGCGCCAATGAGGTTGTCAAAATCCCGAAGGTTTTATTTAGCCCGAGAAATCATTGAGTTCACACGACATTTTTAAAAACCTTTCAAAACCCAAAAGTTTTCGAACCCTTTAAATTTTAATCCAACTGTGCGTTTGTGCGAAAATAGTATTTTTGTTTATGGTTTTCATATAGGTAGGTAAACCGCCGCGCAAAGCGCGTCTCTTACGCGTTTCAGCCAGAACTATACTTGTTTGTATTTTTTCTAGTCCCAGAAAAACAGACAAAAAGTGTGACCAAGAAGTAGAACGCTGTACAGGGTTGTTTTTTTAGCTGTGTTTACGGAAAACACAGCTAAAAAATGTAGTAGGTACCTAGTTTTGATCAATTCAACAGGTAGTTTACGTCGTTCTCATATCGGAAATATGTCAACAGGTGATAGGCCTCCACTGCCGGCAAGGCCGGAGCCGGTCTGGCGTGATGCTAGCCTGCTATCTAGTCCATTTCCACCGGTTCCTTCCAGACCAAGCTATTAACGTTATCCGAATGATCCGTCCAGGTAAGTTGTATTAGACAGCATTAATTGACCGAGCGAAGCGAAGGTTTCTTAGTCACTTGTCCGTCCGTCCGTCCGTCCGTCTGTCAGAGCCTAATAACTTCTGAATTACTGAACGTAATTACTTCAAATTAACCGATGGCCTCCAGCCGAATATGGCTTAAAAAGACGTTATAAATATCTTTATTTCAGGGGGGCTCTCATAGAAGCGAATGCGAAGTAAAATATTTTTTATAGCGTTACATAGGGATGCGGTATATCATTTTAAAGATAATTAGGAATAGAGTCGAGAGAGTAAGTGATAAGTACCTAGGTACCTAAATATACCTAATGCAGAAAGGTCTATAATCAAATGCAATATATAATATTGTTCATGCATTTCAACTTCCTAACTTTTTGTGCCTTATCACAAATTGAGTGTCCGAAAAGTGTCACCGCCCTTTGTTGACACTGCTTAACTTTTGTACTTATCGCAGGTTCGCTAGTTTTCGAGGAGCAAGAAGAAGCAGTCGGCAGATACTTCGAGCACCTGACAGAGAACAACCCAGTGAGGTTCGGCGTCAGCGGCGAAGTCATGGAGGAGTTCATAGAAGTCGCTAAAGATACCACCAAGAAGGCGTTATAGTGTAAACAATAACACTAATTAATTATCTAGGTTTAAGTTTAAATTAAAAATTGTAACCAGACTACCGGAAAAAAAAACCGAGACTTTTTTATGCATAATCCGTTTTGTTCGTGTAAAATGTAGCCTGTGACCTGGACCATAATAAAGAATTGATCAACATCAAACATGACATCCCATTTATCAAGTTCGGCTGTCGGCTCAGTAGGGAAGGCGCTATGGTAGAACATACATTGTTACATACATACACTGCTAAAATCGAAACACTTACGACGTTTCCGTACTCGGGTACTAAGTAATGAGGTCAATATTAAAAGTTAACGTTTTGTATCTGTTTACTGTGTTTGTGTTTGTGTTTGTGTAGTTTGGTACATAAAGCTGGCAGTTGGCACCAACCACGAAAACACGCATCAATGAAGACGGTTGTGAAAAGCAATAACCTTACGTCATATACCTACCTTTATTAATAGATATAACTCATGTAGAGATAGGATAATATAAGCAACAGTGAGAGTGCTAATATATTTCTACTTGAGTCTAAGTTATACTTGAGTGAATTTGCACTTGTCCGTCCGTCTGTCAGAGCCTTAAAACTTCTGAATTACGATACTAAACGCAATTACTTCAAATTTAAATATATTATGTAAACCGATGGCCTCCAGCCGAATATAGCTTAAAAAGTTTTAAAAATCTTTATTTCAGGGGGGCTCTCATAGATGCGAATGCGAAGTAAAATATTTTTTTCATCCCATGTATTCGAAAAGGACGACTTGGTTCGCCTTTATGTGCGCCCAAAGGTGGTGTTTTCTATAAGAAACTTTTAGCGGGCAGTAATGAGTTTTTAAATCCTCTTTATACTCGTAAGTGCGCCGCAATTATCTTTGCGGCGCACTTAATGAATTTGGAACATCTTAGTGTTCAGCGCCAACGCAAATTGACGACCTCCGTGGCGCAGTGTTGAGCGCTGCTGTCTTAACGTGCGGAGGTCCAGGGTTCGATCCCCGGCAGGGTCAATTTAGGAATTTATAATTTCTGAATTTTAACTAACGAAAGGGCTATATGGATATACATATTAAAAAAAAAAAAAAAAAAAAAAATATATAGGTATATATATTAAATAAATATTATTATAAAGGCGAAAGTTTGGATGGATGTGTGGATTGGTGGTATGGATGTGTGTTACTCAATTACGCCCGAACGGCTGAACGGATCTGGATAAAATTTGGCACAGAGATAGATTTAAAAAAAAAAAAAAAACCGGCCAAGTGAGAGTCGGACTCGCGCACCGAGGGTTCCGTACAAACCTGTAGTAAGTTTTAAATTATTAAAAAAAAAACACGTTTATTGTATGGGGACCCCCCTTAATATATATATTTTTTTAATTTTTAGTATTTGTTGTTATAGCGGCAACGGAAATACATCATTTGTGAAAATTTCAGCTTTCTAGCTATCACGGTTTATGAGATACAGCCTGGAGACAGACAGACAGACAGACAGACAGACAGACAGACATACAGACAGACAGACAGACAGACAGACAGACAGACAGACAGACAGACAGACAGCGGAGTCTTAGTAATAGGGTCCCGTTTTTACCCTTTGGGTACGGAACCCTAAAAAAAGATTATAGTCTGGAAATAGCACATATGCTTTTTATCCCGGGAAATTAAAGAGTTCCCGCGGGAACCAAATTTTCTCATACAGGGTGATGAAAAGTAGAGTGTATCATTCGGGCGCAAATATATTTTTGGCTCGGGCGACGTACTTTGAATCCTTCGCTACGTTCAGGATTCTACTAAAGAATCCCTCGCTACGCTCAGGATTCTACTCTAGAATCCCTCACTTCGTTCTGGATTCAAAAAAGCGCCCTCGCCGTAAAAATATTATTTTGCTCCCTTATAATACAATCTACTATTATAGCGTTACGTAGGGTTGCGGTATATCATTTTAAAGATCATTAGGAATAGAGTCCAAAAATATTTTGTTTTTTATTTTTCCCCTAAAATTGACGAAATGAGGGGCTTTCAAAGTGGAGATTTTCTAACGTCCAAAGTTGACCTCAGAACTCTCAATTTTCTGAAAGGCTGAGCCTGAAACTTGATTCATTATTTGAATTATATCCTGTACTTAAACAACAATAATACTAAAATTAGATAAATATTATAAGGAAACGAAATTATTTAATTTTTAATGAGCTTTAGTATTTTTAACAGAACTTCACAATGTCAATAGATGACGCTTTGTAAAAATTTATTCATTTGTGTTTACAAATAATAGACGTTACGTGGAATAAAAAAATAGTCTACTGATAGTACTGATATAAGCTATGAACGTAAAGATAGTTAAAACTATGTATCTTATGGATACCGCGAGGTCTCAGTTCGGGGCGAACCACTAGTATAATGTAGGTAGGTACTTAAATCTATATTTTAACTAAATGGTGGTAGATAAGTATTTGCCTATGTACCGATGTTATGAAGCTACTGTTTACTGAATTCCTAATACACAAAGCGCTTTTTATAAGCAACCTAAAAAAATTATCGTTTTGTCGACGAATAATTTATTATTCAGTAGGTATCTACTTAACTAGGTAGGTACACAAAGTCAACTTTCGTCTTACACGAACAAACAAAAAACTGGATAGATATGTTTTTGGGATGATTATTATAGATCCATACTAATATTAAAATGCGAAAGTGTGTCTGTCTGTCTGCTACGCTTTCCCGGCCCATCTTTTCAACCTTTTTTTGATGATATTTGGTATAGAGGTAAGTACTTTACCCCGGAAAATTAAGTTCACGCGGGATTAAAAAAACCTTGATCCACGCGAACGAAGTCGCGGGCATCATCTAGTTAATCATAATCATCCCAAAGACCCAAACATAATATATATCCATCGAGTAGGTAGTAGGTATGTACAAAGCATAGAGTCATCAAGGTTTCCAAAAATAATTATATTCCAACTGCGCAAGCAGGTACACTAGATTAATAACTACCTATACGAAAATAAAGTAGAATTTAAAGTTCCGGAGGTGAATTGAGTTTTAAGATTTAATTTATTATTACACGCATGTTTAATGTTACTCTCAGATGTTCTGTATTCTGAGATTTTACTCTATATTCTTCGGCCAAGATTATTTTTACTTTCAGATGACCTACCTAGTTAATAATAATTCGTGACTACACAATGTCCATCTGGCATGTATTCTGCGATGTTTTAAAGTTGCATGTAATATAAGTTTATAATTAAAAAATAAAATACTTATCATAAGTCCATACTAAAATTATAAATGCGAAAGTGTGTCTGTCTGTCTATCTGTCTGCTACGCTTTCACGGCCCATCTGTTCAACCAATTTTGATGAAATTTGGTACAGGGATAGGTAGTATCCCGGGGAAGGACATAGGCTACTTTTTATCCCGGAAAATTAAAGAGTTCCCGCGGGGATCAAAAAAACTTAATCCACACGGACGAAGTCGCGGGCATCATCTAGTTATAAATAATTATTCGGCAAAAATATATTTTTAGGCTGTGAAATGAATATCTACCTATAAATTTTACGCAATATTTAGGTAATTTTCTAGCAATTTTTGTAAGAATGTACTTACCTTAAAATATATATTTGAATCACGTAATGGCCTTTATTTATTTATTTTCTATCAAAGATCATTGTGTGTTGACACAATATTATGTATTCAACTTAAATACATACCTATTACATAAGAACATAAAAAATGTGGTTGGTGAAAAACAAAAATATGCGGTTTGTGCACCTGTTTTCCGAACTACTTAATTCTGTTCTGGAAGACAAAAATTGTCATCAATGCTAAATGGCGTTATACCTAAGTATAACATAACGCTCCATGAGAAGACAATACTCATATAATCCACTCATCGACCACTATCGATGAATCCACTAGTAGGTAAAGCAAGAAAAGTTACATTGGCATCCACAACAATATATTTTGTAACACCCACCCAAGCACTAGGTAAAGATAAAATTAGTAAGGGCAGTTTTTTTTTGTTCCACTACAAGGTAGCTTCTCTCAGAATGAGAAGAGCCATAGTCTACTACGCTGGGGAAGTACGGATTGACAACTAAGTACTTACCTACTTACTAATTACTTTACAAACCTTTAAGAACTTAAAGGGGAACTCGCAGACACTCAGTTTTCATCATGAGGTTTCATTTACCGATTATATAGCAATATTTCATCTATCTTCTATATTATATATATATAAAATTATATGTATTTATATATAAAAATGAATCCCTATTTCCCTTGGTCACGACTCACGGCATCACGCGTGAACGGCTGGACCAATTTCGCTAATTCTTTTTTTGTTGTGTTTGTTTGGACACTGGGATGGTTTATATTCATAATTGGACCCGGTAGGGGGCGCTGCAATCGGGTTCGAGGTTCAGGGCAGGACAAAGTCTGCCGGGCCCACTAGTTGCTTATAATGGGCTAAAGTAAGAAGAGCCGAAGAATAGAACCCGAATAGGAGGAGGTCTTAAGCACGAGGCTAGATGTTCATTCATTTCGAAGCTCGGACTTCGAAGAGACCTATAGACATAATTGACTGTTTCTCATATATTCTATACGACTTCTAATAATGGCCAACCTAATTATTTTAGATTGGCACTGTTTATGCTAAATGTCACAAATCCATCGCTTGCCAATACCGAAAACTTGGCGACCCTCCAAGCACCAAGTCCTCAATTGTCTGGTAAATCTCTCCCGGTGAAAGACCAGGTCTAAAATAGCTAATTACTTGAATTTTAAATCTCATGTTGGCAGGGTAACTATGTACATAAATTAAAAGTGATGATTGCCGTTGAAAAGTGCAGTGAATAAAAAATAATTCTAAATTAATACAATTTAGGTGCAAAAAGTAAACAAACCGAAACATCGTTATTTTAGAAAATTGATAAAAATGAGTGGTACCATAAAAAAGAGGACCAATCTGAAACTTGCGAAACTCTTCTACAAATATGCAGATGAAGCGGTCAAACATGTCGAGGAAAAGGAAGAAATTAAGCAGCCAATCGTAGCTGATGAAGAGGCACCCTACCCACCATATAATTTTTCTTGGCTGATCGAGAATAAAATCGCGGGAATGGGATGTCCACAAAGTGTGGGCAACCTGAATTATTTGGCCGATGTCGGCATCAATCACCTCATTACTCTTTCGGCTGAAAAAATTCCACCAATATTGGAATGCACTAGGAAATTGAAATGGTCCGAGATTCGAATCAAAGAGTCCGCCGCACCGACCTTGAGACAGATAATAAAATTTATTGAAATCTGTGAACGAGCGGAAATCAATGGAGAGGTTTGTAAAGAACTACCTATTTAGGTATATATTACGTCCTCTATATATAACGCTAATACTCAAGGTTATATTAAGTAGGTACATTACCTAGATGATGACTGCGAAATAGCCTGCATTGATTTTGGCTTTTAATACCTAGTTAGTTAATCCTGGGTTGGCTCTTTGCTTTTCCCGGATAAAAAGTAGCTTACGTCTGTCTTCCGAGATGCAAGCTTACCTATCTGAACGAAATTTCATCAAAATCAATTATACAAATAATAATATTGAACACACAGAATATTGTAATCCTTCCCAGGTTATAGGTGTCCACTGTCGCCACGGACGCGGACGCACCGGCGCGATGCTGGCGTGCTATCTCGTGAAGTTCAAGAACATGGCGCCTGAACGTGCTTTGATGACCGTGCGAGTGCAGAGACCAGGTGCTTAACCGGTTTTCCTTTTAAAAATACCTAGGAACACACCTTTATAAGCCTGGTTAAGACGTGGGTCTCCTTTGAAAGAGCCTTTGAACTTAGGGTTCAGAATCGAGCCCTCTAAGTTTCGTAGTTACTTAGGTATCTATGTGCGTTTTAAGCAATTAAAATATATCATTGCTTTAACGGTGAAAGAAAACGTCGTGAGATAGGCCTGAGAGATCTCCATAATGTTTTCAAAGGTTTGTGAAATCTGCCAATCCGCACTCGGCCAGCGTCTATGGCCTAGTCCTTCTAGTTCTGAAAGAAGACCCGTGTAACTTGGTAGTGGGCTGTCTATGGCTTGAGTTGATAATGAGAGGTGATATTTTATACCTGAGTAAGTAAACATAGATATCCATGATATTGAGGCCAATTCTGTGAATCTCTAAAATAAACAAAAATGACAGCTCTAAATCTAGTGCTGCCCCCTTTCCGCAAGGGAGTATTATGAAAGGGATAGCAATAAAAAGCTGACACTTTAGTTCAGTTTAGAGATGTTGTTTAACTGAATTGGCCTCAATAATAATTATCAGATATGTAGTATGTACTGATGTTTTATTGAATACGCCTGTAGCTACGCTTGTAGCAATTTCTTACAAGGTCGTTAAAGAAAAAATCTATATATTTTAAGCAGAGACCAGAGACTCCCAGAGCAAAAGAATATTGAAATTGGTCAATTTTTGTTAATATTACGAAAATCTCACGACTTTTTCAGAAATGTTATTTAAATTTTTCATGTTTAGGATCTTGCGAGACCACTGATCAAGAAAAGATACTCTGCCATTATCATGACTGCATCAAAGGTACTATCACCAAAACTGACTACCGTTTGGTTGATGATAAACAATATTTTGATTTCACCATGAAACACATGTGCCCTGATGAAGAAAAACAGGCCAAAGAGGAATCGGACACCTTCGAAGAATTACTAAAAAAAATTGATTCCACAAAGTTAGAAGAATTAATTAGGAAAGAAGAATTAGAGGAGAGGCGTAAGAGATCGAAAGCGATGGTCATCCATCATAAGATTTACTTTTAAATCATACTGTATAAATTTACTTATTTATATTCACTGTGTATTATAACAGCAATGAATAAATAGGAATTTTCATTAACTACCTACATAACTGTGTAACTTGTAAATAAAGTGGTTCGCCCCAAACTGATCCTCGCGGTATCACAGAGCGCCATCTATTGATATCATTGTGAAGTTCTGTTAAAAGTACTGAAGCTCTTTAAAAATTAAATAATTTCGTTTCCTTATAATATTCATCTAATTTTAGTATTAAATGTTGTTCAAGTACAGGATATAATTCAAATAATTGATCAAGTTTCAGGCTCAGCCTTTCAGAAAATTGAGTTCTGAGGTCAACTTGGGACGTTAGAAAATCTCCACTTTGAAAGCCCCCCATTTCGTCAATTTTAGGGAAAAATTAAAAAAAATAGTTTTGGACTCTATTCCTAATTATCTTTAAAATGATATACCCCAACCCTATGTAACACTATAAAAAATATTTTACTTCTTATATCTAATATTTTACTATTCGATAGGCTAAGAATATTTGAATTTTAAGACAAATCAAATGTATTAAATATTATAAATGCGAAAGTTTGGATGGATGTATGGATGTATGGATGTTTGTTACTCAATCATGCTCCAACGGCTGAACGGATCTGGATGAAATTTGGCACAGAGATAGATTATAGTCTGGAATAGCACATAGGCTACTTTTTATCCCGGAAAATTAAAGAGTTCCCGCGGGAACCGAAAAACCTCAATCCACGTGGACGAAGTCGCGGGCATCAGCTAGTCTAATAATATAGGTACAACTAATAATTGCAGAAAAAAATTACTTTATTATTGCATTATGCATTTACATAATATGTTAAACTAAACAAGAGAAGAACAACAAACAAACAATATATTCTTACAATATTCAAGACTTTCTTTCTATCCGGCATCCCAGCAAGCCAGGCTGGGTCCATATTCTAGGCACAACGGTAAGACTAAGCACATGCCTGCCCCGTCTTACTTTCACCTGTATTGGCTGCCCCACAGAGTGCTGTACAACAGAATTGACTTGCTGTACATCTGTGAAGTTTGCTGCATTGATCGAGCCAAATTCAAGCAATTCATCTTTTTCATTGAGACCCTGGAAATAATAAAGATGAAATAAGATATTATTAGTATAGTATCTTAGATGCAAAAGTGTGTTTATTTATTGGATTCAACTGGATCAACATGATTTTTGCACATAGATATAGTTAAAGATCTGGAGAGTTACTACTTTTTGTCCCAGATAATCTGGATTTTTTAAAACCTAAATCCACACTGACAAAGTTGAAAGCAATAGAATTGGATTAAAAACTTTGCTATTCTATCACTCACCGCCATATCAGCAGGAGACCCCACTACAACATACGCAATAACAGCAAAACTTTCATCATTGGTATCTGACTGGGATTGTTCATTGGAACGGCTTATGTGTTCAGCAAAACCATTTGTGTGACCTTTAGAACTTTGAGGTTGATCATTTCTCGATGTTCCTTCACTGTTTGCAACAAATTGAGAATGGACTTCACTAAGCCCTCGTTCAATTCGTCTCATTACATTTTTATGGTCATTCTGGAGACCTGAAAATTTTATAACCTCTCATCTAAGCCCCACCATCACACTTTTTTACTATGAAGTTTATGAACCTAATGTCCATATGAACAGATAATAGATGTACATAGGATTCAATAAATACCACAAATTGCAAAGTCAATGCAATGCAAAGTAATATGACGTATACAAAACGGTGCATCAAAAATGTTAACTCATTGCTCAAAAAATATCTGCCATCCCTAAGGTATAGGCAAGATAAACAACTTACAAATGATCCGGTGCCTGGCATGTCTCACTTTAAAAACATCAATATCGTTGCGAGGGAAGCCGTCTGCATCAACAAGTGAATCGTGCATTCCAACATTGTTTTCCTCCAGCACCAAGTTTTGCTCGCGTATCTCACCCTCTATTCGATCTTTTTCTTGTATTAATCTCATAACCTGGTCCCGAGCTGGACCATCCATCGTGTATTGTACCATTTTTTAACTTATTTTGCCTGCAAGAAAATTCCTTGGCAAAGGAACAATTAAAATTACATTACCCCTTTATTCAATGCTGTGTATGGAAATTCGGCACCATAGAGGTACAAGTAAATAGGGTTTAATGATGTTTTGAATTCACAAACTTCATAGACGAGTGATATTTACTAATGGGCCTATTACACTACGCGGTATTAAGACAGTCTTACTAAGATTTAGCATAGTGTATTAAGAGTTAGCAAGTTAGTCTGTCTAATTAGACCGACCGAGTGGATTCGGCCGCTCTAACTTGCTTGCTTGCTGAATATCGCATGGTGTAATAACGTTTAGCAAGACAACCGTTCAGTCAGCGCGCAGCAGCCGCAGCGTGAAGACGTCCGTGTTTAATGCTGTGCCTGTGCCCCGTGGCTGTGCCGTGCACAATGGCTTGTTCAAAATAAAAGGAAGTTCTTTTGTAGATAGCCCGGCATGTTTCTGGTATAATTGACGCTAAAAGAGGTTGAGATATCAAAGAGCTAACCCTAAGGTCTTGGTAGGAGTTTCCCGTTGCCAGGAATCTTAACGTAACTACCAATCTTTTTTTTGCACTGACACTTTGTCTAAGAAGCGTATCTTGCTTTTGAATTTATGGAGTACATAACTAATTTGAACAATAATGTTCAAAGTCAGCAACTCCTACTCTAAGGTAGTTTCTTAAGTCAGATGGTTCCAAAACACTCAGTATTTGTATATTTGATAATTTTTCCCGTAGAAGTAAATACTCATTCACCCATATTCTTCTTTTCTTTTTTTTCAAATGTATTCAAACTAATACTCGGGGTATGAGCTACGGCGATTTTCTGGTGCTTCGATAGTTTTCCCGTGACTCTCACGACAACCGTCACCGACGACTTACGCCTTGCAAATGAGTTAGCATGCGATATTCAGCACAATGTAATAGCGAGCTTGTCTAATTAGACTTTAAGACAGTCTTAGTAAGACTGTCTTAATACCGCGTAGTGTAATAGGCCTTTAACGTAGGACTGAGTACTCTAGAAAATGTCTCATACGAAAATGCACCTTAATGTTTGGGCATTCAGATTAGGTTTGTTAGGCTGTCTCAGCAGAGGGAAAACGAGCCGAGAGAGATAGTCTGAAGGTGGGTACTGTGTCCCTTTTACTCAATTGCCAGTAGAAAAAATGTTGAAAGTGGCAGAAAACATTTTTCCAAGTAGAAATAAAACAAGGAACGTATAAATATTTTTAGCTCTTTGAATACTTTTAAATAATTTATTTTTTATGTTTACCATTTATTATTTTATGTTTACAATTTTTTAAAGTAAATAGTCAAAATAACATGATTGTTTGGTAGCTATATAGAATTACCCTGGTAGCACTAAAATGTGCCATCACCAGGGTGTCCATGGACCTACTGTTGTTTTGTGGAGACGCATTAGTTGTGCTTTTAGCTAGTGTTCTTTTCAATTCTCCTATTAGGTATGCAAAAATGGTCAAAAATTTTTGTATCAAGAGATGTAAAAGCGAATCATATGTTGGTTGCGGCATTTCTTTTCACAGGTAAGGGGAATAACAAAGATAATTATTTGTTTATTATCGTATGAGTCAAAGAAGTTTGACCATGCTCAAGTCGTTTTGTAAACGGAAGAAACTTAAAACTTAAGTATATTTCAGATTAATATTGTTATATTCTGGTTATAGAAAACACAATTTTTATAATACATATTTAGGTAGGTACATGATAGTTCTAGCATTAACCCCAGACTCAAAAAGATAAAAAAAAAAAACGTGTGGTGTCGTGGGACACAAACAAAGTTCCTCATTACATAAATTTTAATTTCAAGCGAAAACCAATTATTTTTTATATTTTTTTTTAATAAAAAAAATTATGTAAGACCTTTTGTCTTCGTTAAAAAAATCTTACTCCACGCATAATTTAAGGACGGACGCGTCACGCCGGACGTTTTTTTGCCGGCTATGCTACCCCGTCGTCCCTTAAGGAACTTGGTTCCAAAAATATAATTATGTCAGTGGCTTTCATTTTTGATAGCCACTGAGTTAGAGAATAAGGGGGGCAGGAGACATCCTTGAGATTTTCCTTCTACGGAGAAAAAAAAGATTAGAGATTGTCAGGTTGATATAAATTTTTAATACTAATTATTTAATTTTTTTTAATTTTTATTTCCCATTGATTCTTTAAATACTCACACTCCGCAACCAACCTGACAAATGATATTTGCCAAAATGAACTTTCCGGTGTGTTCAAAAATGTTTGGTCACCCTATTAGAACGAGATAAAATCCTCCCTTCAACATATCTCTCTCGGCACGTTTTTTGGAAAGGAGAGCTCAGTCCTTATTGTATATTAAGTCCATGCGTACACACGATGTTCTAAATTCAATTTACTTTATCCTCAAGAGGATAATAACGGCTTTTACCATCAGATATCGAAGAATAAAAATACTCTTTCCGAGATGGTGGGATGAAAATAATAGTATTGCTCTTTTTTTTAGTCTATATATGTTAATTTTCTTGCATACATTATTAATTAATAATCTGGTAATAATTGAAAGAATATTATGGCAGCACTGATGCTGATTGTCTGTGGCTGTGCCTAATGTTTTACTGGTCTGTGGTTGTCATCTGCATGGACTTTTTGTTTTTGTGGCTTTCTTCCGGTTGTCATTTTTAGAAGTGACATTAACGGCAGTCGTAATTCCTTCTTCCATGGACATTACCCATATAGATATATTACCTCTATGGACATTACCACAGAACCTACAAAACTTTAGAACGAAATATCTTTTTTTCTAGCCTCATAGAAAAAAATTCTAGCTGCTGTGAGCTTCATAATAAACGCTTAGAAAAATATATTTTTTTCACACGTGTACCTACATAATTATTTTTTCTCAATAATATTGATGTATGGAAGTTCGCCGTTGCTCTTTGCAATGTTATTTAAATTATCTGCCTCGTTGGTCTACTGGTTAGCATGTTCGACTGCGGCCGACGAGGTCCCGGGTTCGAGTCCCGGGTCGGGCCATAATTGAGCATTGGGTTTTTCTGTCTGGAAATTCTCAGTACTAGCCCGGAGTTAGGAAGTTGGTGGTGTTTCACCCCCGTGCCTCGGAGAGCACGTTAAGACGTCGGTCCCGGTTATTATCACTAACATGATAATAGTCGTTAAAGCCCGCCAACCCGCAGCTCTGATTCCCACTCTCCTATGAGAGTGGAGGCCTGTGCCCAGCATGGGACGTTAATGGGCTGTGGTGGTGGTGGTTATTTAAATTATAAATGTAAAGTTTGATTAAAAAAATATTTTAATAGCAGCTCGGAACTCGGAAGGCCCTGTTGTCTGACCTAAACTGTCGGATAGGTCCAACAAAAAAAGTGATACGCTGAGCAGGACAAGAGAATATTTTCTCGCTTTCACTCCTTGGCATTAGCGTATAACACTCATTTTGCTCACTTCGTGGTATTATTATTACATTCTCTCCTCTTGCCATCTTCTTCTTCTTCTTTTTTTGGTTATTGCTACTAATTTAGTATTTACTATGGGCAGCCAAACCACAGAGCCAAACATATTTTGACAAAAAGATTATGCTGGTGTTACCATATTACAATTTTTATAATGGAACGTTATTTCAATATACTCACCGTAACGTTATTTCAAAATAAAGTAACGATACTTTTCAACACACTTGCTCTTAAAGTGGCTCTAAGTTCACCGCAATTAGTTAGGCACATAATGACACCTTTATTCAAACTGTGACTTTTTACCCTAGGGTAGTAAAATAGTTGCACCTACCTCGTATTCGCCCTCGAATGGAACGTGACCACGCACGGCGCAGTATCCCAGGAGAAGCTGGCACAACATCCACAGAATGCACAGGAGTTCAAGAGTTTTGGTTGACTTGGCGACACTGATGGATGCACGGCATCCACGTGGAGCTAATTCACAACATCGACAGTATGTATGTCTGCCTTGTCCGACGTTAGCAGCGCAAGTGAAGATGGTGGCACCGTCAGCGCCCGCGCTGGCCGCGGCGCGTTGTAGGTACGAACTACTTATACATACATAGGTATGTAGGTACAACCATTTCTTAAAGCTACCCATCAATATATAGGCAAAAGATCGAACACCTTCTATCGCGGGCCTTGAGCGTGGAGACCGAATCCAGAAATTCCGTAACGAAAATAACTTAGCACCCCCCACTTCGACCGGCTCCGACTCGATGAATAGGTTGGTTCCTTTTTGCATAAGTAGGTCCAATTATAATTACCTACTATATGTTGATAAAAAATGCTATGCAATAGCTTTACCGCGGCAGTCTCCGAGTGCCACACGTCTTTTTTTAGGGTTCCGTACCCAAAGGGTAAAAACGGGACCCTATTACTAGACTCCGCTGCCTGTCTGTCTGTCTGTCTGTCTCCAGGCTGTATCTCATAAACCGTGATAGCTAGAAAGCTGAAATTTTCACAAATGATGTATTTCCGTTGCCGCTATAACAAATACTAAAAATTAAAAAAATATATATATTAAGGGGGCTCTCCATACAATAAACGTGTTTTTTTCGTATTTTTTTGCTCAATATTAAAAACGGTAACAAGTAGACGGTTCAAATTTTCACAGAATATTAACTTGTATATTACCTTTCAAAATAAATAATTAAATATCAATAAAGTAAATATTAAAGGGGGGCTCCCATACAACAAACGTAATTTTTAAGCAATTTTTTTTAATAAGTCATAAATCGTATAAAACTTACTACAGGTTTGTACGGAACCCTCGGTGCGCGAGTCCGACTCGCACTTGTTTATTTTTTTATTTTATTGGTCGAGTTGCTTTGTTCTTAAAAAAGTTTCGATACAAAAAAGATCGTGTTCAATAGTACAAATAAATTAATGTACTTACCTATTGCTTGCTCATTTCATGCAACTTCGTATTTAAATAGATAATTTCAACTTGTACGTGTTTAATTGACCGAGCGAAGCGAAGGTCTCCGAGTCTACTTGAGTGAATTGGCACTTGTCCGTCCGTCCGTCCGTCCGTCCGTCCGTCCGTCCGTCCGTCCGTCTGTCAGAGCCTTATAACTTCTGAATTGCTGAATGTAATTACTTCAAATTTAAACATAATATGTAAACCGATGGCCTCCCGCCGAATATGGCTTAAAAAGTTATAAAAATCTTTATTTCAGGGGGGCTCTCATAGAAGCGAATGCGAAGTAAAATATTTTTTATAGCGTTACATAGGGTTGCGCTTATATAATTTTAAAGATAATTAGGAATAGAGTCCAAAAATATATTTTTTTAATTTTTCCCCTAAAATTGACGAAATGGGGGGCTTTCAAAGTGGAGATTTTCTAACGTCCAAAGTTGACCTCAGAACTCTCAATTTTCTGAACTCTCAAGCCTGAAACTTGATCAATTATTTGAAATATATCCTGTACTTGAATAACAAATACTAAAATTAGATTATTTAATTTTTAATGATGATGATATTTTTAACAGAACTTCACAATGATGTCAATAGATGGCGCTCTGTGATACCGCGAGGTCTCAGTTCGGGGCGAACCACTAGTAAATAAAACTTGAAATTCCCCATTTTGTACCTACGTGGCTAAAACGCTATTCGCGAAAAGCCAAAAAAAAACCTCAGTCTTTTAGTCTATGGCAGATCGCCATTGTAAGATGCGCGCGCATAGGAAAACTGGTTAATTTTTCCCGCCATTGCGAAAAATTTTCCACAACTCGTTTTCACTGTTGAAATTACAGTTATTTATTAATTAAAATGTCTACAAGTACTAATTATGAAGAAAATGATTTATGTTGTACACCGCCCGATATAAGATGTGAAGCCCTTAACGTTATGGAAAGTTTACTACCTGAAAACTCCAAGGAAAAATTATTTTTTAGTATTATTTTCTTCACAAGTGTGTTGAAAAACGTCGTATGATACACGTGTGTACCTATTGATGATTACCGTCCTCGGCTATCTTAAGACCCTCACCTCACGGCTCGGGTCTCAATGGCGCCTCAGCGGTAATCACCAACATTACACACTTTTACCATAATGTACTATTAATTATTGCGAGCATAATTTAAAACATAATAAGAGTAACATATAGACTTACATAATACGAGGCATACCTACCTACTTGTTAACATATGCCTCAGTTTTTACGTAATAATAATTGACATACTGACCTCCCTGGCGCAGTGGTGAGCGCTGTGGTCTTTTAGGTGGGAAGTCCCGGGTTTGATCCCCAGAAGGGTCAATTCGGGTAATTAACATTTCTAAATTTACTCTGGTCTGGCCTGGTGGGAAGCTTAGGCAGTTTCTACTGTCTTGTTACCAGTTACCTACCACCCTACCGTCAGACGTACCACCAAGCGAATTAGCGTTCCGGTACGATGCCGTGTAGAAATCGATTGGGGGTATGGGTTTAATATAACTGCCATACCCCCAACAGGTTAGCCCGCTACCATCTTAGACTACATCATCACTTTCCATTAGGCGAGTTTGCAGTCAAGGGCCAACTTGTAGTGGCGAAAAAAACTGAATTGTAGCGGCGAGACACGAAAATTAAGACAAGACGACGACACGGCGACACGGCAGCGGGGCGGCATGGCGACACTGGCAGCGCGGCATTCAGGATTTAAGCTTATTAATTAATAACCATGCATCTGTTACCATTAGAGTTTCTCGAACTCATTTCCTAGGACATTAGCGGTTACATGTACGTGATTATGTGATTTCTTTGAACTAGGTACATATCCAACTTGTACTTGTATCCAATATTTATGTGCTACTAGCTCAAGCTACTAGGAAAGCATACAACATCGTTCACCATCATTCACATCAGTAGTATGTTATTCGCCGGTTCTGCCCCACTCGCCTGCCCTCCCCCACCCACACCTCCCCGCTGCGGTTTTGCGTACTGCTTGCCGCTAAAAAAAAAAAAAAAAAAAAAAAAAAAAAAAAAAAAAAAAAAAAAAAAAAAAAAAGGTTTAGCCCCCCATTTGAATCGTTTGCGCGCATCCTCGTACTCGTATCTGTCATACTTTCGGAGATAGCTTTCTTGCAACGGTGCTCGTAGTTCGTTAATGACATGGGTAATTAGATAACGAACTCGGACGCTACGCTTAATCACCTGTCCATTCACAATGGCCTCGAGTAACTCCAACTTGCTAATCCATACTAATATTATTAATGCCAAAGTGTGTCTGTCTGTCTGTCTGTCTGCTACGCTTTCACCGCCCATCTTTTCTGCCGATTTTGCTGAAAATATCCCGGGGAAGGACATAGGCTACTTTTTATCCCGGAAAATTATATTTTGTTTCTCTCCGCACGAACCCTACTCGTATATGACCCAGCCAGAGCGCCGACAAAGAAGTTCCCGCGGGAATAAAAAACCTTAGTCCACGCGGACGAAGCCGCGGGCATCATCTAGTGACTAATATGCAAGGTTCAATCAAAGGAAAAAATATTTTACGGTTTATTTCATATTTATTTATCTTTAAATAATTTTTTAAATAATCTATCCACTAACATATCATTCTCTAGCGTGTTATTATTGAATACATTTAAAAAATCCTGAGTGCTATAACCCAAATACATGTAATACAAATAGGTAATACAATATTGACCACATACTAAAGTGAAGTCGTTTTGTATTCTTCTCGTACTGTACCGCCACCTCCTGGAATTTCTTTTCAGAAACTGCCAATGATATTTAGTCGGTGCTCGCCCATATGAATCAAAATACCTGAGACCAACGCCATTCCTGTCTATATACATGGCTATCCAGTGGGATCCCGGTTTATTATCAGTATCCAGATTGCTTATTATATAACTCGGGGTTGAAACATAAATTGGTAATCGGTTCGCAGCATATGCATTGTATTCAATACTTGGATGGATTTTGCTTAGATACGACTTTATCTCTAAGGTATTCATGTTACCTACGTGACAGATACAGATATCTTAACGCTGCAATGGATCATACATGAATGTGGATATAGAATGTACTTTACCTTATAACTTAATATAAAAATAAAAGATATATTCATTTTAAAAGTGTTTTATTACATATAAATCTTATAATTTAAAAAAAAATACAAGTTTTGACTTAACCTATTTGCAATATAGTCCGTAAACCCGTAAACCGACATTTTAAGAACTTTTGATGAGCTTTGTGCATGAGATATTAGTATTATAACAAAAAGAAAATTAAAACATTAAAGATTAATCCCTCCTTAGTAGACTGTTGCAAATAAAAATTTAATTTTATTGAAATATAATAGTGAAATTCTCATTCTTGCAAAATACGTTTACCATTTTTGCACTTTTGGGTGACACTTTTCACCCATATAAATCCACGAAAAATTATAATAAATGACTTATAAAAAATACTAATATGATAAACACGCTCTTAAAATTGGACTGTTGCAATTCGTTTTTATACGTTCTATACAAAATTAGTTAATAAAAAAATCAAATCAATGTGCACGATTTATCAAAATTTACGTGTCACAATAACCTGTATTTCTTAAAAGTTTGACGAAATTACTAATAAAATAAAAATTACCATGAATGTTTAGTATTTATATAATACAAATTGTGTAAAAATAAAGTTCTATGAAATACCTATATGACCAAAAAATATTATCAAAGTCTGATCAAATTCACGTGTAAAATGGTACTGCAGATCGTACGACCGCACGTACGTACGAACTTGACTACGCAAAGTATCAAAGTATCTTTACTGGCCTATGTCATCTATGTATGAGTGCAGCCTAACGGTCTACTGTGCGGTATACCTACAGATTCCAAAATTGACCGATGGCGAGTATACGGCCTCTTACCTACGTGACAGATACAGATATCTTAACGCTGCAATGGATCATACATGAATGTGGATATAGAATGTACTTTACCTTATTACTTAATATAAAAATATGTAAAAGATATATTCATTTTACAAGTGTTTTATTACATATTATAAATCTTATAATTAAAAAAAAATACAAGTTTTGACTTAACCTATTTGCAATATAGTGTTACTTAACTGCTATAGTCAACTGTTACATTACGATTTCTATCAATTTCAATGATATTATCAAACTCTGCATAAACTATACAGTTGATGGTTTCATTAATAGCTGACTCAAAACGAACTTCTAATCTAACACTACCATGCTTTATAAGGTTCCAGTGACTCGAGTGAGCTGATAAATCAGGAGTTAAATCGAATGCTAAAAGGCAATAAATAGCCTTTTGCGTATTGTTCCCTAGATATTCCGTTCCCTTCTTTAAAAAAATGGATTCCCGTTCCTGAGAATAATGTATGATAGGCTGAACTGAAAGTATTATTACTGAATGATGGTTGCAAAGCTTTTGAAGGTATTTGTTGACCATCAATATACAAACTAAATGTATTCATCTGATAATTTTCAAAGTTGAATGGATTTTTTGTAAGAGTTCCATTAAATGCTGCATTACTAACAAATCCGACAATACATCTTTTAGGAACTTGACCAAGAAAAATATTATCGAGTGTTTTACCCTGAACCCCTGAAGGAATTGTTAAAACTTTAACTTCCGCTCGAGTTATTGGATATTTTGCAGTAGTAGATGCTAAAACTTTTTGATGTGCAAGCAATACAGTTGGATTTATCCGCGCGCGCCGAACTATAAGAGTCGCATCTGTGATACACACTTTAAGTTTTAAATCAGTTGAAGAAGCCATAAGACTAAAATTTTCCCTTGAGCGAATTAATTTAACACACATTTCAACACCATTAATCAAAAATTTTTCCTGATTAAATATATCACCATGTAAGTGTCCAATCATTTCTATTTCTTTGCTTTCTGATGTAAGAGTCTGTCTTTTAATAAAACCAGCATTTTTTTTCATCTGCCGAATCCATACTTCCTGCAGTATCTTCATACCAAAGACCACAAGTCAGGTGAGATTCTTTTGCTCCTGGTGCATAGTTTAACAATGTCTCGATATAAGCACGGTAAGCATATGTATTGTTTGGTGGTGAAATGAGTTTTTGATTCAAATATACATCCAGCTGACTAAAAACTGAATGTAACCAATTGTAACTTTTCAACTAATAAAAAAAAAATCACAACTTCTGTAACCTCTAAACATTTTCTAAAATTGAGAAATTAGAAAGCCACCAACAAAATGATTGCATTCATGTTATTACAGAATTACCAAACAATGAACTGACTAAAAACTTCTTATATTGAAATACCACATTCTTTACAGAAACTGCTTTTGAAACTTCGTATCTCTCATGGGTACAATAATTTATTCTCTTTCAAATGTTGACTTTAATAAACTACTCAACAACAATCATTCTCTACTGTATTATTCAAATTAATAAAAAAATAAAAAACACAACTTCTGTAACCTCTAAACATTATACTATACTGCCCACAAACTGAAGTGTAATAATTTTGAATCCTGCTTCTATTGAGATACCACATTCTTATCTGAAACTGATTTGAAACTTTGTATCTATCATGACTATGTATTCTCTTTCAAATGTTGACTTTAATAAACTACTCATACTTACATACTTGTAATTTATAACAAAAAATCACAACTTCTGTAACCTCTAAACATTATACTATATTGTCCACAAACTGAAGTGTAATAATTTTGAATCCTTCTTCTATTAAAATACCACATTCTTATCAGAAACTGACAAACTCGTATGACTTTCAAACATCAAATTATATTGTTTTCCGTGGAGGCGATCTAAATATTTTCCTGACTTCAATATGTGATACTTTTACAAAATTGAGAAATTAGAAAACCACCAACAAAATGATTGCATTCATGTTATTACAGAATTACCTACCAAACAATGAACTGACTAAAAAAAATAGTTCAGGCAGCCATCATCAAACGATAAAATAAAATTTGATAAGTTTAATAAAAAGTTGAGAATACCATTTGTAATATATGCTGGTTTCAAAGCCTTTTTAAAACCAATAAATTCATGCTCAAATGATCCCTCTAAACCTTTTACTGAGAATATTCAGAAACATGAAGTACATATTATATAGTTTCGGATATTATATTAAATGTTCATATGATGATAGCCTTTCAAAATATGAAACGTACACCGGTCCGGATTGTACTAAAGTATTTATGGAACGACTCCATAAAGACATGAAACTAATATGTAGAAAAAATAGTGTTCAAAAATGTCCAAAGCCACTAACAAAACATGACTAAATTAATATAGCGAATTCGAATAATTGTCATATAACTATGCGAATCAAATTGAATGGTAAATCTATTCTGGATTTTGACTAGCATACAGGAAATTTAAAAGGTGTGGCACATGAATCATGTGCAGAAATGTATTGAGCTCCTCATCACATTCATGTATTTTTACATTATCTTAGTAATTATGATACACATTTCATTGTTCATTCATTAAATTTTATGGAAGTTGAAATCGAAAAGTGTAATAATTTTGTATCCTTCTTCTATTGAAATATCACATTCAAATCTGAAACTGCTTATGAAACTTCGTATCTCTCATGGCTACCATTTATTCTCTTTCAAATGTTGACTTTAATAAACTACTCAACAACAATCATTCTCTACTGTATTACTATTAAATTAATCAAAAAGTTGTTCATTCATTGAATTTTATGGAAGGTGAAATCGAAGTATTAGGTTCACTAATGTTTCATAAAAAACGTTTAACAATTAATGATCATTTCAACAACAACATTTTATAAAAAATCATTTGGCAAATACTCAATTCACAAATATTTTACGTTGCAAATTTGTTGAATGTTAAATTATCATTTACAAATGTATTATTTCAACAAGTTAAAACTTGTAAAAAACAAAACATTTCTAGAACCAATTGTTTGTTTAAAGACGAATTTTTGATTTATAATTTTGCCAAACGTTGGTTGTGAAATGAAAATTTGTTATTTGTTTTTTAGGAAATGATAGGATACCCGAAGTATTGCCTCAAAATAAGGAAAGATATATTTCGTTTTCAAAAAAAACTAAATGTTTGTAACCAAAAAATAAGTTTGAGATTCATAGATTCTTTCAAGTTTTTGCCTTGCAGTCTTGACCAATTAGCAAAAAAAAGAAAAAATCTTAATGATAATCAATTCTCGGTTTCACTAATGTATCACAAAAAAAAAACGTTGCCAAAACTATTTAGAAAAATATCATTTTATAAAAAAATCATTTAACAAATGATCATTTCACAAAATACGTTTCAAAAACTATTCAGGTGACAAATAACGTATTTCGAAAACTATCATTTTATAAAAAATCATTTGGCAAATACTCAATTTACAAATATATTACGTTGCAAATTTATTGAATTTAAATTATCATTTACAAATAAATTATTTCAACAAGTTAAAACTTGTAAAAAACAAAAATTGTCAAAAAAAAAAAAAAAAATTTCTAGAACCAATTGTTTGTTTAAAGACGAATTTTTATTATATTATAATTTTGCCAAACGTATTTTATGAAATGATCATTTTTGTTAAATGATTTTTTTATAAAATGATATTTTTCGAAATAGTTTTGGCAACGTTTTTTTTTGTGATACATTAGTGAAACCGAGAATTGATTATCATTGAGATTTTTTCTTTTCTTGCTAATTGGTCAAGACTGGAAGACAAAAACTTGAAAGAATCTATGAATCTCAAACTTATTTTTTGGTTACAAACATTTTTTTTTGAAAACGAAATATATCTTTCCTTATTTTGAGGTAATACTTCGGGTATCCTATCATTTCCTTAAAAACAAATAACAAATTTTCATTTCACAACCAACGTTTGGCAAAATTATAAATCAAAAATTCATCTTTACACAATCTTTTTTTTTTGATAAGTTTTAACTTGTTGAAATAATTTATTTGTAAATGATAATTTAAATTCAATAAATTTGCAACGTAATATATTTGTAAATTGAGTATTTGCCAAATGATTTTTTATAAAATGATAGTTTTCGAAATACGTTATTTGTCACCTGAATAGTTTTTGAAACGTATTTTGTGAAATGATCATTTGTTAAATGATTTTTTTATAAAATGATATTTTTCGAAATAGTTTTGGCAACGTTTTTTTTTTGTGATACATTAGTGAAACCGAGAATTGATTATCATTAAGATTTTTTCTTTTTTTTGCTAATTGGTCAAGACTGCAAGGCAAAAACTTGAAAGAATCTATGAATCTCAAACTTATTTTTTGGTTACAAACATTTAGTTTTTTTTGAAAACGAAATATATCTTTCCTTATTTTGAGGCAATACTTCGGGTATCCTATCATTTCCTAAAAAACAAATAACAAATTTTCATTTCACAACCAACGTTTGGCAAAATTATAAATCAAAAATTCGTCTTTAAACAAACAATTGGTTCTAGAAATGTTTTGTTTTTTACAAGTTTTAACTTGTTGAAATAATACATTTGTAAATGATAATTTAACATTCAACAAATTTGCAACGTAAAATATTTGTGAATTGAGTATTTGCCAAATGATTTTTTATAAAATGTTGTTGTTGAAATGATCATTAATTGTTAAACGTTTTTTATGAAACATTAGTGAACCTAATACTTCGATTTCACCTTCCATAAAATTCAATGAATGAACAACTTTTTGATTAATTTAATAGTAATACAGTAGAGAATGATTGTTGTTGAGTAGTTTATTAAAGTCAACATTTGAAAGAGAATAAATGGTAGCCATGAGAGATACGAAGTTTCATAAGCAGTTTCAGATTTGAATGTGATATTTCAATAGAAGAAGGATACAAAATTATTACACTTTTCGATTTCAACTTCCATAAAATTTAATGAATGAACAATGAAATGTGTATCATAATTACTAAGATAATGTAAAAATACATGAATGTGATGAGGAGCTCAATACATTTCTGCACATGATTCATGTGCCACACCTTTTAAATTTCCTGTATGCTAGTCAAAATCCAGAATAGATTTACCATTCAATTTGATTCGCATAGTTATATGACAATTATTCGAATTCGCTATATTAATTTAGTCATGTTTTGTTAGTGGCTTTGGACATTTTTGAACACTATTTTTTCTACATATTAGTTTCATGTCTTTATGGAGTCGTTCCATAAATACTTTAGTACAATCCGGACCGGTGTACGTTTCATATTTTGAAAGGCTATCATCATATGAACATTTAATATAATATCCGAAACTATATAATATGTACTTCATGTTTCTGAATATTCTCAGTAAAAGGTTTAGAGGGATCATTTGAGCATGAATTTATTGGTTTTAAAAAGGCTTTGAAATCAGCATATATTACAAATGGTATTCTCAACTTTTTATTAAACTTATCAAATTTTATTTTATCGTTTGATGATGGCTGCCTGAACTATTTTTTTTAGTCAGTTCATTGTTTGGTAGGTAATTCTGTAATAACATGAATGCAATCATTTTGTTGGTGGTTTTCTAATTTCTCAATTTTGTAAAAGTATCACATATTGAAGTCAGGAAAATATTTAGATCGCCTCCACGGAAAACAATATAATTTGATGTTTGAAAGTCATACGAGTTTGTCAGTTTCTGATAAGAATGTGGTATTTTAATAGAAGAAGGATTCAAAATTATTACACTTCAGTTTGTGGACAATATAGTATAATGTTTAGAGGTTACAGAAGTTGTGATTTTTTGTTATAAATTACAAGTATGTAAGTATGAGTAGTTTATTAAAGTCAACATTTGAAAGAGAATACATAGTCATGATAGATACAAAGTTTCAAATCAGTTTCAGATAAGAATGTGGTATCTCAATAGAAGCAGGATTCAAAATTATTACACTTCAGTTTGTGGGCAGTATAGTATAATGTTTAGAGGTTACAGAAGTTGTGTTTTTTATTTTTTTATTAATTTGAATAATACAGTAGAGAATGATTGTTGTTGAGTAGTTTATTAAAGTCAACATTTGAAAGAGAATAAATTATTGTACCCATGAGAGATACGAAGTTTCAAAAGCAGTTTCTGTAAAGAATGTGGTATTTCAATATAAGAAGTTTTTAGTCAGTTCATTGTTTGGTAATTCTGTAATAACATGAATGCAATCATTTTGTTGGTGGCTTTCTAATTTCTCAATTTTAGAAAATGTTTAGAGGTTACAGAAGTTGTGATTTTTTTTTTATTAGTTGAAAAGTTACAATTGGTTACATTCAGTTTTTAGTCAGCTGGATGTATATTTGAATCAAAAACTCATTTCACCACCAAACAATACATATGCTTACCGTGCTTATATCGAGACATTGTTAAACTATGCACCAGGAGCAAAAGAATCTCACCTGACTTGTGGTCTTTGGTATGAAGATACTGCAGGAAGTATGGATTCGGCAGATGAAAAAAAATGCTGGTTTTATTAAAAGACAGACTCTTACATCAGAAAGCAAAGAAATAGAAATGATTGGACACTTACATGGTGATATATTTAATCAGGAAAAATTTTTGATTAATGGTGTTGAAATGTGTGTTAAATTAATTCGCTCAAGGGAAAATTTTAGTCTTATGGCTTCTTCAACTGATTTAAAACTTAAAGTGTGTATCACAGATGCGACTCTTATAGTTCGGCGCGCGCGGATAAATCCAACTGTATTGCTTGCACATCAAAAAGTTTTAGCATCTACTACTGCAAAATATCCAATAACTCGAGCGGAAGTTAAAGTTTTAACAATTCCTTCAGGGGTTCAGGGTAAAACACTCGATAATATTTTTCTTGGTCAAGTTCCTAAAAGATGTATTGTCGGATTTGTTAGTAATGCAGCATTTAATGGAACTCTTACAAAAAATCCATTCAACTTTGAAAATTATCAGATGAATACATTTAGTTTGTATATTGATGGTCAACAAATACCTTCAAAAGCTTTGCAACCATCATTCAGTAATAATACTTTCAGTTCAGCCTATCATACATTATTCTCAGGAACGGGAATCCATTTTTTTAAAGAAGGGAACGGAATATCTAGGGAACAATACGCAAAAGGCTATTTATTGCCTTTTAGCATTCGATTTAACTCCTGATTTATCAGCTCACTCGAGTCACTGGAACCTTATAAAGCATGGTAGTGTTAGATTAGAAGTTCGTTTTGAGTCAGCTATTAATGAAACCATCAACTGTATAGTTTATGCAGAGTTTGATAATATCATTGAAATTGATAGAAATCGTAATGTAACAGTTGACTATAGCAGTTAAGTAACACTATATTGCAAATAGGTTAAGTCAAAACTTGTATTTTTTTTTAATTATAAGATTTATAATATGTAATAAAACACTTGTAAAATGAATATATCTTTTACATATTTTTATATTAAGTAATAAGGTAAAGTACATTCTATATCCACATTCATGTATGATCCATTGCAGCGTTAAGATATCTGTATCTGTCACGTAGGTAAGAGGCCGTATACTCGCCATCGGTCAATTTTGGAATCTGTAGGTATACCGCACAGTAGACCGTTAGGCTGCACTCATACATAGATGACATAGGCCAGTAAAGATACTTTGATACTTTGCGTAGTCAAGTTCGTACGTACGTGCGGTCGTACGATCTGCAGTACCATTTTACACGTGAATTTGATCAGACTTTGATAATATTTTTTGGTCATATAGGTATTTCATAGAACTTTATTTTTACACAATTTGTATTATATAAATACTAAACATTCATGGTAATTTTTATTTTATTAGTAATTTCGTCAAACTTTTAAGAAATACAGGTTATTGTGACACGTAAATTTTGATAAATCGTGCACATTGATTTGATTTTTTTATTAACTAATTTTGTATAGAACGTATAAAAACGAATTGCAACAGTCCAATTTTAAGAGCGTGTTTATCATATTAGTATTTTTTATAAGTCATTTATTATAATTTTTCGTGGATTTATATGGGTGAAAAGTGTCACCCAAAAGTGCAAAAATGGTAAACGTATTTTGCAAGAATGAGAATTTCACTATTATATTTCAATAAAATTAAATTTTTATTTGCAACAGTCTACTAAGGAGGGATTAATCTTTAATGTTTTAATTTTCTTTTTGTTATAATACTAATATCTCATGCACAAAGCTCATCAAAAGTTCTTAAAATGTCGGTTTACGGGTTTACGGACTATATTGCAAATAGGTTAAGTCAAAACTTGTATTTTTTTTTAAATTATAAGATTTATATGTAATAAAACACTTTTAAAATGAATATATCTTTTATTTTTATATTAAGTTATAAGGTAAAGTACATTCTATATCCACATTCATGTATGATCCATTGCAGCGTTAAGATATCTGTATCTGTCACGTAGGTAACATGAATACCTTAGAGATAAAGTCGTATCTAAGCAAAATCCATCCAAGTATTGAATACAATGCATATGCTGCGAACCGATTACCAATTTATGTTTCAACCCCGAGTTATATAATAAGCAATCTGGATACTGATAATAAACCGGGATCCCACTGGATAGCCATGTATATAGACAGGAATGGCGTTGGTCTCAGGTATTTTGATTCATATGGGCGAGCACCGACTAAATATCATTGGCAGTTTCTGAAAAGAAATTCCAGGAGGTGGCGGTACAGTACGAGAAGAATACAAAACGACTTCACTTTAGTATGTGGTCAATATTGTATTACCTATTTGTATTACATGTATTTGGGTTATAGCACTCAGGATTTTTTAAATGTATTCAATAATAACACGCTAGAGAATGATATGTTAGTGGATAGATTATTTAAAAAATTATTTAAAGATAAATAAATATGAAATAAACCGTAAAATATTTTTTCCTTTGATTGAACCTTGCATATTAGTCACTAGATGATGCCCGCGGCTTCGTCCGCGTGGACTAAGGTTTTTTATTCCCGCGGGAACTTCTTTGTCGGCGCTCTGGCTGGGTCATATACGAGTAGGGTTCGTGCGGAGAGAAACAAAATATAATTTTCCGGGATAAAAAGTAGCCTATGTCCTTCCCCGGGATATTTTCAGCAAAATCGGCAGAAAAGATGGGCGGTGAAAGCGTAGCAGACAGACAGACAGACAGACACACTTTGGCATTAATAATATTAGTATGGATTAGCAAGTTGGAGTTACTCGAGGCCATTGTGAATGGACAGGTGATTAAGCGTAGCGTCCGAGTTCGTTATCTAATTACCCATGTCATTAACGAACTACGAGCACCGTTGCAAGAAAGCTATCTCCGAAAGTATGATAGATACGAGTACGAGGATGCGCGCAAACGATTCAAATGGGGGGCTAAACTTTTTTTTTTTTTTTTTTTTTTTTTTTTTTTTTTTTTTTTTTTTTTTTTTTTTTTTTTAGCGGCAAGCAGTACGCAAAACCGTAGCGGGGAGGTGTGGGTGGGGGAGGGCAGGCGAGTGGGGCAGAACCGGCGAATAACATACTACTCACATCACAGCCTTCATGTACCCTTTATTTTCTTCTTCTTTTTTAAATGGTTTTTGGCTTTCAGTAGTGCCAAAACATACCCTTTATTTTTTTCGGTTAAGGTAAGGTAAGGTAATAAAACAAGTTAATAATTATTAATGTTATTTCTTATTTTGAAATCAATTATGAGATTTAAAACTGTAGCTCTTCAGAAACATTACTTTATACAAAAAAATATTGCAAGCTTTTAGTAAATTTGCTTTGATTTTACATATTAACAAATACAACAATGATTTAAATAAAAAAATGACCAGATTAATAGTTTACAATATTTCTAATAATAAAGGCCTATCCTTAAAGTCAGATGTAAAGTAAAAATAACAAGTAAATGTGAGTGTTGGTTAACATTTTTTAAGGAAGGTTACATAATTAAAGCGTTCTTTTCATATATAAAAAAGTGTCTTAATATAGCTTTATTAAGTAAATGTCTTTTGTGTCGACAATAATATGTACTTTAGTTATTTACTTAAATAAAGTCCGTTATGGAATTTCTGTTCGTGAGCAAATTCTGGTAAACATAACTTTAAATCAGTACGACTCTGGCGTAAGCCGAAAAGGTTCAAATTACGTTAACCAGTTCTATGCAAGATTCAATCACAATAATAATATTGTGCAAGTGTAGTAACAATAATCACAATACATAAAGTAAATTCTAAGATTATTGATAAATTATTATATTTCTACATAGAGAATCGAATGATCATATTTAAATAAAAGAAAACATGATTGTGCATTACAAATGAACATAAGTCTATTATCACCTCAAATAATTACCAGTAACAATTTCAGCCAGTTTATCAAGCATATAGTCTGGCGTTACTATTTGCTAGAACAACGAAGTGAAAGTGGTTACTGGTAATTGCATACGAATGAATATTCCGTAAACAAAATGGTCCCTAAAAGAACAAAAAAATACAAAAACGTTTTACAAAATCACACTTTCGGTCCCTAATAGAGACTAATACGTATATAACATACACTAACAATTATGGCAACTTTGACAATAAATAAGAAAATATTCACAATGGAACAGAAAAAGTAAATCAATTTAATCAGTAAAAAAATACTGACAGCACAAAAATCCAACGTGTAAAGAGGCAGGGATCGTAGAAAATAAGTAGATATACAAGGCAACAAGTGCAGACTTTATGTTTTACTACAATCTATAGTTGTTACTAATTAAAAGCCAATTTCGCAATGTTTATACAAGCTTGGCTTAAATCGCGAATGGGTTATTTTGCTGTTAGTAATATAATCGTTTCATCGGCACTTCATAGTGTAGCTGAGGCTAGACGCTCCGGTTTATTTTAACGCGTGTAACAATATTAAACATACAAGGCTTACAAATAAAAAATACAATTTTGCGAAAACGGCAATAGATTATATTTGTAATAAATCAAAGCGGCTAGCACTGCTAACACTGAGGCTGAATATTATTTTTTAAAAACTGCACAAAATTCTGCCACACGGAAAATTATTAGAATATATTCCAATATGGCGTAACTTTGCAAGGAATGATATTGAATTAATATGATGTTTCACCTACAGTCGAAAAGGTTCACGTTTCTCTGTAGTTTTCGTAGATGCTGTATTTGTGCGGCGGGCGACGGGCGTCGCGGGCGCACCGTCCGTGGCGTCGGACGGGCGTCTCGTCAGGCGCGACGCAGCGGTCTGCTGCCCAGGCCGCACTGGCGTCGTACTTCCCGATGGAGTTCTTTGTCTGCGATAATAATTAAATAAGTGAGGAACTTGTTGTTCAGAGTGGTAAACATGCATCAAGCTACATCACACAAGTCCAGACACCTAAGCAGGTATATCATAGATTTAAAACTTAAAAAATAAACAACAAACACTAAAATCTCAAAACTCAATAAGCTACAAACTAAGTTTTACCTAGAATGACTATTAATCTCCTTAGGCACCGGTATGCGACTTCTGCCAGGCGTTTGTCCATCGGTCGAGGCAAACGACCCACTCCTACGGCGATGTTAGCGAAGCACAAAGACGGAAGAAGTATTAGATACAGACAGACGAAAAGAAGAAATGTATTAGTTGTAGTTAGTGCATATGCTACTGTGCTTAACTAGTAGAAATCAGATTTTCTTAACTTTATACACTGGTAATAATAATTGTGAGAAAACACACTTTATTATAATAACATATATATTTTATTTTTATATACATATTACATAATATTATTTATAATCCTATGTTTAATCCTATGTTTAATCTATAACAGTGCATAATATAATCTCAAAACTACTTATCAAATTATCAATGTATGTGCATTAACAAAAAAGACAATTTTTTTGTGAAAAGCATAGAATTAAATATTAATATCGATAAATGCTGACACTGACACTATACTGACTGATAATATATAATTATATATACCTACTTATGTTGGGATAGGTACATTTATTTATTACTCCCTCCAAGATATTTTTTCAAAATTAAAATTTTGTTTGTTGTACACATGTCATAACTTTTACTAAAAGAAACAAGTAGGTATAGCAAAATATAGTTATAATAAGGTTAATCATATCAAACAAAATGCAAAAAGATTTTTAGTATTACGTGTTTTTAGTAAAAGCAATATTAATCGAAAAGTTGTGGTATAGCAAAAAAATCATACCTACACCAAATAGCTTTTTATCATAACTTTATAAGAACGTTAGAAAATATGCAGTTATTTTTCCCGAATATTAAGACATAACATATGACTTGTGTCAGCATGCTCAAATTATGCATGAAATAGATACCTACAAAATAATAAAAAACATTAAAGTGTAAATTATGAAATAAGATGATGGAATGGCATTAATCGTAATCATAATCGAAAATGAGTTGAAAATCAAGTGACTAAATGCAGCTGCTGAAATGATTGGCTATGAAAAATTAAAATCAACGAGCATCAATAAAAAAAATAGGGCAAAAACAAAGCTACAATCAACAGGCTTGTACCCTTTGATATCTCGTTGGGTTGGCTTTGGCGCTTCGCCGCTCGACTCGCTTATATTACTTTCATATTCATTGTCACTTGTCATTCCCGATATGCTGAACAGTGAGGAATCATCTTCTGGACTTCGTTGGTCTGATTTAGGGTCATGGGAAATAGGACTAGGATCTTGAGAAGCCTCTCGAGACCGAGACTTTCGTGAAGTTTTAAGCTTTCTCTCCACAGAAGGCGTTCGTTGCGATCGATTTCCGACGTACACAGGAATTTTGGTTGTGCCCTGGGTTTGGAATGCAGGATGAGTATGAGTTAAGGATTTAGGAGGTTCGGATGCCATTGAGGATGGCTGGGAATGTGTCGAACTATATTATTTAATCGATGTCCATTTTCGTAAGCGATGCATGTGAAAAGGAAAAATAAATTTCATTATAACTTTTTGATACACACATAGTTATTTTGTTAAAATATAATATTTTGTTAGTAAATATGCCACTCTCAACAATGCTTTGACCTATGTTAGCTTACCTATAAAGCATGCTTTGAATCAGTGTTATATGAATTCTTGATTCCTTTACCCACCACCACAATGCCAAGACAAACAAAGAAGTTTCAAAAATTTGTGTGTCCCCACGCAACATATTATGCAGACGCCACTACGTAAACATTCACAATTTAACCTCTAGAAGCCAAGTGGCGTATTCTCAATGTTTTTTTTAAATATTACGATCGCAATGTGTTCATATTTTTGTTGGAACTTCGGTAACCAGTATAAAAATAAAATGTAACTTTTAGACTCATATTAACCCAGTAACTATCAAAAACAGATTGCGACCGTAGGGCCACGCTGTTTCAAACAATACACGAATAAACCCTCATTAATTTTTTTGTACCTTACTAACGCCGGCACCGGTGAGAGTGTCGGAATACTGGATGTGCGGTACATCGCTCCACTAGGTAACCTGCCCATACCCAGTTGAAACTATTTATTAATAATATAATTATAATTCGCGCACGAGTTGAATGCAGAGCAAATGTATGGTGACATATTCATTTACTCTGCATTCAACTCGCGCGCGAACTGTAGATACCTACACGTCATTTCGTTGCCGTTGGCAAACTTACATCCTTGAATATTTATAATCCTATTCGAATTAGGAATTCTAACTCGGAGACCACACCACATTGTTGCATTCTGGGAGTATCAATTGGTTCCAAATTAATTTTAAGTATGTTAAAATACATGAAGAGAAAAAAATATTTCAAACTCTATTAAATGAGGTAATTATACACAATCTTGATTTAGTTGATTTACAACGGGTATTATAACAAATACATTAATACTGTATATCTTTGTAATTTGTATCTATTTTCTTCTTCATGTATTTTGGGTAATCCTATAAGTTTCTGATCTAAACGTACCTGCCGCTTGCTGGCGTTAAGAGTCCGGTGGGAGTTCTTGGGCGAGATCCGCCATTGGGCGTTGTAGTTCCAAACTTGCTTGCATTGGCAGCCGCTCGGGCCGTGGACGTTCGCGTACTTGTCACCTTACGCATGGGAATTCGTGATGGGGTTAAAACTTCATCTGAAAACGTTGGTTGATATTAGACTTGCAGGGTGGGTTTATCAATTTACGGATACCGTAATACAATCCAGATTTTAACAAACCTGTGCTATCTAGAGACAAATTTGATCCATGTCTAGATGGTGGCTTCGATCCAGTCCTCGATCCCGGCCTAGATCCTGGTCGTGAACCGCTGGGCGTTAAGGTGGATCTAAAATAATATTTTTTATTAAGCTACTTAAATTTTAAAAAGAATTAATATATAAAAATAAGTATAATTTATTACCTTGGAACACTAGGCTTTCTATACCTTTGCCCGAGACCACTGGCAGCTTCATTATCACTAAGCGAGTCAGGTGTTCCAGCGCTTAGAGACGATCTCGAGGCACGACCAGCCGCTGCTCCCGTAGACATCGGAACTGAGCGTACTGTACGCTCTCGTACCTATATTTTAAAAATTGCTTAATATCTCAAAATAAATTTTAAGTCAAGACTCAAAAATCAACAAAAACTATATTTTAAAGATAACATGTATTAGAATCAACCAAAAAAACACTTAGCATTACAATGGCTTATTCATAGCGATTGAATAACTAAATGGTTTGAAAATATTGATAGACAAGTGTGCCTACTATGCTTTTTTAGCAATTACATAAAATGTGCATGCTAACTAAAATGAACTTGACGGTTTATTCTTACGTTCAACAGACACATTAATTGACAATACATTTCAAACAGAGATTTACAGAAAACAAACAAAACTCAATGCCTGCTGCTTTTAATTAGGGTGCAATCAACTGCAAAACTCTCACATAGCCTATGGCATTACCCAGTGGTATCCTGGTGAAGGCTGGTATCCATGGTGATGTGTATAGTGATGAGCGCCGGGCGTCGTCGATCCTTGCGATCTTGAGTGGCCGTAAATGAAAGCTTGCTTCGTGCCATGTGTTGAACCCACGTGGAGCGGGTACGAACAAGGAAGCTCCTCCCGTTGCCTGAGAGCTTCAAATATGGGCCTCAGCTGCTCCATAAACTCCTCCGCTAATCGCATTAATACAAAACCGGAAGCCTTTCATTAAGGACGGAAGGGGAATTCCTACAGTGTATCCACTTTCATAGTGCCAATCTTTTAGCCGAACCGCGTTATTTCAAGACCAGATTACGATTTGTCCACGCGCTTAGCCGACGGACGCACGAGTTGATATGAGATGGGTGAGACGGGATTTAGCAGGAAAGGGAATAACAAAATACGTTACCATAAAATCCATACTCGCTGACGTGCCACCTCTCCAATGCAGTGGATCCAATGAAGGGTACAACTAGCAAACAACACCGAACACTACACGAGCTGTGCTGCAATGCGTAGCTTCGAGCACACTAATGCAATACGACAACGCTACGAGCTCACTGCATGCTGCAACCACGACGGTGCCCCTTGCAAATGGATGACAATAATCCATGTACAAGATGCAACAGAAAAGCGAAAAAAAGAAATCCCAAACCGAAATGCTCCCTCTAATCTACTGTGCGTTTAGGTAGAACATGTGCGAAATTATAACTTAAAACTTCTAACCTGTAGAAAAGGTTTTAATTAAAATATAAAAGTAGCAATCTGTAGCTACTTACCTTGGTTATAGGTCCAGTGGAAGGAGGTGTATTTGTGTTAGAGCGAGGCGTACGCGGTCTGAACGCCGCCATGCTCTGCGACACTCCATCGGCCAGAATGAATTGCTCTCGCAGTTCGATGTTGGTGCGACCCTTGGCTGCATGCGGGCGGCGTCCGATGTGCAGGATCGCAATAAGGGTAGGATTGGAAGGGTTGAAAAAAACCGTTCGGTAACAGGATAGGTGAAAAAAAAACACCAAAAGTGTAAAAAAGGACCGTGCATTGGTAGTGAGGAAAAGAAAAAATAACAAACAAAATCAGAACATGTCATACAAAACAAACGAACATAACGCAATTAACAAAAAAAAAATGTAAAATGTAAGTGTGCATTAGGATAGGAATCATAAAATATAATTAGTTATTTTCACTGTCACCAAAATATATTATGCAATCTATATAAACCAAGAGCAAGATTTTTATATTAATAAAAGTTCGGCTACTAAAGGTCTATTATTTTACGATAGTGTAACATCATTCCAAAATATTTTAAAATAATGTGCAGTGAAAGAACAGCTACATTATAAGTAAAATGATAGTATGGTCTTGCACTTGACTTATACATAAACTACTTTAATAATTAGAAATACCGTACGCAAATAAATGATAAAACATGCTTATTGAAGAAAACATTTACAAGCAAAATAACTTGAACCACTGCAAATAACCCATATATAACCACCGTAGGCGTAAATATTTACCAAAATGATTCCAATTTTGCACATTAATGATGAGTCTACTTTTATGCATTAATAAAAGGTAGCAAAATAAGTATTTTCTCCTGGCAACAATAACTAAAAATAGTTAAGCCACACCAAAGAATACAAATCTGCAGTGGAGCCATCTCGAAATTGGAATAACTGATTTAATGTGCTATACATAGTAGAATAATTCCATTGCAGATTTTAATTTATTACCGAGCGGACAACAAGCTTCATGCTGCTCCGGTTTGCTCGGATCAGGCAGCGGTAGCACTAATGAAACTACATAAATAAGGTTTAATAGGGATCAAACGCAATAAAAATAATAGATAAAAAAATAAGGATGAAGGAGTCGGATTGGGCAAAGCGAATACGAATTAGTAAATTAGTAGCAACATCAATCAATGTGGATAAAAGACTTTACTTTGAGCCCTACATTATTGTTGACTAGCTTTTAGAATAAAATAAATCTTGACATTAATTCTAAAATAACAATGGAATATGGATTTGTGATTTATTTTTTGATATGTTTATTACGGGGATAAAATATAATATTTGTAACTTTTGGTAACATTTAAATTGACACTCTTTATTTACTGCAAAAGTATATTAAAGTATCATCATCATAAAACAACTCGTTCACGTTTCAAGTTTGATAACGTTATTAGTTATAACGTTATTTTTAAAGGTTTTATGCTGGCAACATCGCGTCGCTGCTAGTAGCTACTGCGCATGTCAATGTCATCCCGTCAATTTCAATGAGCGTCGGTCTCAAAATAACAATGGAGTTCGGTCGATTTTAGTGGGAAGTTACTAAGTAAATAAATACCATTTATTTCATTACTAAAACGTAAAATGGCGGGGACAATAATCGAAAACTTAAGCGGCAGGAAGCTCACTGTGTTAGTAACGTTTCTTTTATTGTGTCAAATAATATGTTTCTTGATCGGTGGATTGGTCGCACCTGTGCCTGCAAATGCACAAAACATCCTCGGAATTGTATGCAAAGATACGTCTGTTATGAAAAATGATACGACGAAGTGGTTCTACAACCGCGGTGCAGGTAAATGCGAAAAGGTCGACCTTGACATTATTCATCACGATGTGTCCGAACGTGATATCGTTTTTGCATTTCAAATGCCGGTGCCTCGAGAGTCCGAGGCCTACGACTACTCGAGATGGCAACAGAACCTGATAGGCGTTTTGCAAGTTGACATTAGCTACCACTCTCAGATGGAAGTTGCGCCGCGCAGTGCCATAACAATAGATGCACGGTTGGCGTACCGAAACAAAGGCGATGCGGATGATGCTTGGAAATTATACACACAATCGGTGGAAAAGAGGGTTCTAGACTGTGTTATTGATGTCAAATCTGAGAAATATTTGTATGACTGCTCACCTGTACCATTGTTTGAACTTGGTTCACTGTACCATGATTATTATTTGTTAAATTTACGGTTACCTGTTGACACAGTGGATATGAATGCACATATTGGCCACATAAAAGATATGTGGGTTACAGTTATCAATCAAAATGGAGGCTTTACTAAAGTGTGGATGTCTCTGAAAACAACATTCTTCCCTTGTATCATTGCAATACTTGTTTGGTTCTGGCGTAGAATTCATATTTTGGAAAGGAAACCTGTTCTACTGGAAAAGATGCTGCTGAGCTTAGGGATAGCATTGTGCTTTCTAAATGCACCAATAGAATATCTGACATTACAATTTGACTTGCCCTTTATGCTACTATTGGGTGATATTAGACAAGGAGTGTTCTATGCAATGCTGTTTTCATTCTGGCTTGTATTTGCTGGGGAGCATATGGTGATTCAAGATACATCAGCCCAAAGCTCTCTTAAACAATATTGGCGTCACTTGAGTGCTGTAGCTATGGGTTGTGTCTCACTTTTCATATTTGACATGTGCGAGAGAGGTGTACAGTTGCGTAACCCATTCTATTCTATCTGGGTGACAGATTTAGGCACAAATTTAGCTTTGACATTTATAATACTGGCTGGTATCTCAACAGGAGTATATTTTTTGTTCCTGTGCTACATGGTTTGGCAGGTTTTCCGTAATATATCTCAGAAGCGTCAAAGTTTACCAACCATGAGCTCAGTTCGCCGCTTGCACTATGAAGGGATTATTTACCGATTCATGTTTATGATGTTGGCCACTTTGCTATGCGCAGCTCTAACTGTGATTGGTTTTATTTTGGGACAAGTGGCTGAAGGCCAGTGGAAATGGGATGAAAATATTGAACTAGAGTATACTTCTGCATTTTTCACTGGAGTATATGGAATGTGGAATATATACATCTTTTCCTTGTTAGTACTCTATGCACCAAGTCACAAGCGCTGGCCAGATAATGAGAACACTTCTGATACTCAAAATTTGAATGAGGAGCATGAATTTAGCCCATTGCCAACAGAAAGAAGTGAAATTTCATCACTCACTTCTTTCATTCGTAAAGCTACTGTGGACTAATTACAGATTTGTTCTTAAATTGTGTTACTTATAATTCGAATCTCAACTCATATTTCAGACTTTTGTAACAGAAAATAGATTTTCTGCATTTTATGTAGATTAAAAACTGTAGTCAAAGCTGTAGATTTTGTGTTAAGTTTAAAACAGTATTATTCATACAATATTTGTACTCAAATATTTGCCATTTGAATTCCATGTTAAGAAATCTTATCTTATGCTTGTAGTGTAGGTCTAACCTGGATTAGTATTTACTAATATTAGTTATTCTATTCTAAGTCTTTGATTAAGAACTCTATGGTATTTAAAAATGTTAATGTTGTAGGTAAAGCTTTTGTCTTAAAGATAACATAATAGTTATGCTTGTAATTTATGTTCAAGACACAATATGAGTCATAGAACAAGTTTCTAAAGTCTCAGGTATACTTGAGTCATAATATTTAAAAGTGGATGAGTGATGACACACAAAATATATAACTTGAATATCTATCTATGGATACTAATAGTGGTCTTAAATTTAATGAATATTGCATACCTATGTCTTGCCATCTAAAAATTACTTAATTTTTCTGTGATAATGCTTCTAATAGTTTCTCTACTTTTGAATTGTATTTTTTTAATATTTTTTACAATGTTGCCAGCATTTTGTATTATTATTTTTGTAGTTTAAAAATAATCATTGTAGTTTGCAACTTATATTTGTAATGGATTTAGAATAAATTTTTGAAAAATATTTTAATGTTATTTGGTTATTTAACACCCGGATATATCTTATAAAAGTTATAAAACACACAACACATAATAATTTGGAGCCCGTCAACACCTGTTATTGGACAATAATGGGGTTAACACATTAAATCGTAAGTAACGGTACCGTTTCTGATTGACACTTTGAATATGATGTAAAGGATAAAATAATTAAATACCTTATTATAGTTAATACTCACCAATTGACTTTCTGTTTTGCAAATAATATATGAATGATATTATTCATCCAAACAGAATGTCAATAAAACAGTCTACTGAAATGTTCATGTTTTGTGAAAATTCCAGTAAAATTAAAAAACTATATTATGTAGTTATTAAGTATAATTATTAATTTTTTAAACCAAGTTTCAAGAACTATTACTTATAAGTAATAGTTTTTGATCTAAACCATGTTTTAATAAGAAACATGAAAATAAGTTAAGTGACCAGATATTTAGGATTTTTTCTGTATGCATTCTTTTTAAAAATACAGAGTTCAATCAATAAAATGAAGAAGTGAATAGTTAACTGTAATAGGGATTTCTGCTCTTTAACTTATTTTAAGTACTGGAATCCAATATATCTGATGTCAATATCTCTTTATATTTATATGCAATTGTATAAACATACCATAAAAAATCTTAATAATAAATACTTTTTAAAATTATTCCAATAAAAAAGGATGGTTCAGGGCTACTCATAATTTGTCATAGATTACTCGAAATATTGGACGACAGATATACATATTAATCGTATTTCGACCAGTTTAAGTTTTATTAGATCATTGATACTGTTATTATAATGGCCCAACAAAATAACTAATCTATGGTTCATCTTTAGGACATTTTACATGTTCAACAGAAAAAAAGGTTTCATGTTATTAAATAGTTCAGTCCAGTCTAAAAACCAAGTAAAGTACCTATTGATTAATTCATAAAATAATTTAACTGGAGGAGTAGTATGTTAAAGCTACCAAGATAATGTGATGTAAGGATGAATGTGTGGTGTTTTAAGGTAATGGATAATATAACAGATTATTGTGATTGGTGAATAAATACAGATGTAACTACATATTTTTCATATGATTTATGCAAAGCATACTTAATAGTATTCTCATTTTAGTGCCCAGTGAAACTAGTTATGATGACTAGTTTCTCTGGGCTTCGGAAAAGTCCCGAATTGCTCTTAGTTGGCAGAAATTCTTGTACCTAAGCAAATATGTTTGTAAGATAAAGTAATGTTATTAGAATATACCGTTTTTGGGGACCTTATAGCCCCATGTTTAATTTTTTTATCTGCATTCGAGTTGATGGCGACTGATGGTCTATTTAGTTTAGAAAAAAAACAAGGTTCATCTCAAACTCCCAGCTTTTTATGAATTAGGTATTAATATTATTTTAGGTTACACCTGTACTTATTCAATGATTATAATATGGTATGTGAGTTTATCTATAATGTGTGGTAGTGTGTATTCTAATACAAAAGTGTGCTAACAATGTACAAAGATACATATTACACTTTTGATAAGTTACCACTCAACGCAAGATGTGCATTTTAAATCAACTGTTTTTGAATGAAAAATGAAAGAAATTGCACCTAATTTCTTGATTATCTGAATTCAAAATAATTCTTAATTATTCTTTCTTTGAAAAAGATTAAACCGTTGTAAAGGAAATAAATCTATGAGGCCATCAGATGTAGTCCACTTTTTAGGTCCATTAAAATACTCGCATTATTTTTTTATTTAAAAGGATTGCTTAATTTTGATTCCCTCCAATTTATTTTTTGTGTTACACACAATTGTGTTACGTTGACGTAAAAACCAAGAATGTACTGCATGCTTATGGCTGTAAAATGATACCCAACCTGCTCGACTTTAAAGACATTAAAAATTATTGAAGATTTTGGAAACATTCAGATGGTCACCATCTTTCTAATTTTGGGCCAGATCTGAGTTTCTTGATAGAAAAACCCAATACCAATTTATGGTCCAATCCAGGAATCAACCAATAAACTGGCAAAGAAAAGCAGGTTTCTATAATATAAAAGCCGGCAAGAATACGGTCTCGGTTTTTTACGTCAACAGTAATGAGCAATAGAGTGAAAGTGACACAAGTGTGCGTGTGAGGTTTGTGTGTGCGTGTGTGTGTGTGTGTGTGTAAGTGCGCGGTGGTAGGAACGTACCTCTACAGGGGTCGTTCTTGACCAGGAACTCGTCGAGCGCCACCCAGCCGCCGCCCACTCGCACCATCACAGTGGAGCGCAGGATGCGGACCAGGCGCAACTTCTGCGAGTCTCCGAACTAAACACAACACTTATCTAAGTATAACCGGACCGGGCTCGCATCGTCACGTGTCCCGAGAAATATACCTATGCCGTAGCTACAGCAGCGGTACCTTAGGGCACTCATCTCTTATGAGTTACTAGCTAATGCCCGCGACATCGTCTGCGTGGTTTAAGCTTTTTCCCCACAGGCACTCCTTAACTTTCTGGTTTAAAAAGTAGCCTGTCACTCTCCAGGTCCTCAACTATACTCATGCAATCACGTCGATCTGTTGCTCTATTGCGGCGTGATTGAAGGACAAACTCTATATTTCACCCCTTTGGGAGTCGAATCGTCAAAAATGGTGAAACACGTACTTTTGCATATCTAACTGAAAGCCCAAATGCTAAGTTTCATGGCTATAACTTGAGAAATGAAGGACTTTCATACAAACTTTCAACCCCTATTTTACCGCGTGGGGGTTGAATTTTGAAAACTGTAACACACATACTTCTTTATTTATTACTGTAAGCCAAAATACCAAGTTTCGTTGATATAACTTGAAAAATGAAGGACTTTCATACAAACTTTCATCCCCTATTTCACTCCTTCGGGGGTAGAAATTTCAAAAACTGTGAAACACATATTTCTTAATTTTTTACCCGTAGCTTGTAACCAAGTTTCATGGATATAACTTGAGAAATGACGGAGTTTTATACAAACTTTCAACCCCTATTTCACCCTCTTAGGGGTGGAATTTTCAAAAATCCTTTCTTAGCGGATGCCTACGTTATAATAGCTATCTGAGTGCAAAATTTCAGCCCGATCCGACCAGTGGTTAGAGCTGGGCGTTGATAGATCAGTCAGTCAGTCAGCCACCTTTGCCTTTTATATATTTAGAAGAAAGAAGAAGATGACCGAGAGATAAGAGTTTATTAACCAATCAGAATTATTAAACTTTTCGCTGTACTCTCTTTAGCTCTGTTTTGGCACCTACGTTTTATAGGAGATGACCGGTCCACTGACCAGCCATTTCGAAGATTAGATGCTTAGAGCAACCAATTAAAAAAAGTCGCAGAACAAAAGTTGTTTGGTATTACGTACAGAAGTTACCCTTAAAAGAATACTAGGACTTATTAGGGTTCCGTAGCCAAATTTGGCGAAAACGGAACCCTTATAGATTCGTCATGTCTGTCTGTCTGTCCGTCCGTATGTCACAGCCACTTTTTTCCGAAACTATAAGAACTATACTGTTGAAACTTGGTAAGTAGATGTATTCTGTGAACCGCATTAAGATTTTCACACAAAAATAGAAAAAAACAATAAATTTTGGGGGTCCCCATACTTAGAACTGAAACTCAAAAATTTTTTTTTCATCAAACCCATACGTGTGGGGTATAGGGCTATGGTCTTCAAAAATGATATTGAGGTTTCTAATATTATTTTTTTCTAAACTGAATAGTTTGCACGAGAGACACTTCCAAAGTGGTAAAATGTCCCCCCCCCCCCCCCCCCCCCCATGTAACTTCTAAAATAAGAGAATGATAAAACTAAAAAAAATATATGATGTACATTACCATGCAAACTTCCACCGAAAATTGGTTTGAACGAGATCTAGTAAGTAGTTTTTTTTTAATAATTTAAAACTTACTACAGGTTTGTACGGAACCCTCGGTGCGCGAGTCCAACTCGCACTTGGCCGGTTTTTTTTTTAAATTAACCCTGTAAAAAAAGTAACTCACCCTGTATTTGCCCTCTCCGACCTGGAACACTCTGAATTTCTGCCTGCACGTACATAACATCACAAGGCGCTTCACTTCATCGTGAATCTTATCCGCGTCCGTCGGTGGACCTCGTCTCTCCACCTGCAGGAAGAGTTTGTATTACAATATGATGATCCTCCCCCCATTACGGAAAAATGATTGTTTACCTAAGTATCAAGATTGCAATAATCTTTGATTGTCTAATACTCTTTCAATACTGGTAATCCCTTGTTATAGTAAGAGTACCACAAATTCAGCCTAACGCTACAATAATTGAGATTGTACATTACCAATGATTGATACAGCTTTTCCAATGTAGGGCTACTGGAGCTTACGACCAGTTTTTAAAGGAGGCGCAAAGCACACTTGCAAAACTGAATGGAGCCAAGAGGTTTGAGAGGTTCTTATTGCCCGACTTGATCCGTATTTAAAATGGCCGCCAAACAAAACATAAAATGTTTTAAAGTCGCCATATTTTGTCGATATGTTGTGTTGTATCGTAGTAAATGAAGCTTAGGGCCAAGCTTAAACTAGGTTACAAATACAGAATAAAATACGAATGATTTCTTGTCTTGTTAGAATTTATAACATCTGTGACACAGATTATTATTTTGGGAAAGCCACAGATATTATAAAAGGTGTAAGAAATAGATGATCTTACCCAGTCGGGCCTGAGCGCGGCGATGAACTCTTCCCAATCTATTAGACCACTACCGTTTCTGTCGAACAAGTCTGCCACCGCGCCCATTTCCAGCCGGGATGTGTCGAATTCTGTAAAACAGGTACTTATTAGATACTACTAATCTTATATAGACTTATGACCATGCCTGGGAGAAGGCCTCCCTTCGATTTCTAAAAAATCTGAGTATACAGGGTGGAAAAACGAACGGGACACGGAGGAAAAGTAGGTACATTAAATATTGATGTCATTTAATTTCCATAATAAGAAAATGTCTTTTATTTTTAAAATAAGAATATATCTGTATTCAAACATTTTGCAAAAAAGATGAAAAGAGATAGATTACTGCTTTCCACTACACTTTCTTACCATGTCTGTGCATTTTATCCATAAAGAACTTACGTTCTACAAAACAAAGATATACTCACTGGTGTTGATAATTCCGTCGATGAAATCGTTGCGCGCTATGAAGCCGTTGTTGTCTTTGTCCATCTTGCGGAACAGGTCCGTCAGGCGGGACTTCTTGTGGTTCATGAACTTCAGGAACTGGAACCAAAGTTTATGAATTACACTTTGGTCGATTTACTAGTTAACGTAATAGACTAGATTTGACCAGGACTGGATTTTTATTTTAGGCTTTAGTATCAGCTCATACTCAGAATTGAGTTTGCACTCATATATTCCATACCTACCCCCTTGATCTCTTTTTCATAGTGCAAGCCTCCACCAATAGTCAAAGTCAAAGTATTTTTATTCAAATAAACTCTGTTTTACCGGTTTTGACGCCGGGATGGCTTGAATCTACTTTTTATCCCGGAATAATAGAGTTCGCATAGGCTTTCAAAAACCGTTGCCCTATTGCGGCGTGTTTGAAAGACAAACCAGCAAACAAACACTTTCGCATTTATAATACTTTTAGTATGATACTACAGATACATATGTATGATAATATAATTATTAAATAAGTTAGTATGATACTTTAAGAGACCCGTCTCTCTACTGTAGAAAGATTTCGCTCCCTAACTACTAGGAAAATAGAGTTCAGTTTCCCTTACCCGCTTTCTCCAGTCATCCCAGCTGAAGTTGGAGACGCGTTGCAGCTCCTTCAAATGAGCGAGACGCTCGTGCAGCCTCCTCTGTCTCTCCCACGCAAGGAGCCACACAGTGCGCCATTTGTCCCACAGCTGTTTCACGCGCGGCGACCTGAACTCCGGCTCCGCCCCTTTGCTGTATACAAAAAGGATGTTCTTAGCAAGCTATAAATCAAAAAGTCTAACGTGGCTAATTCTGCTGTACACAATGTCTAACCGTGCCACATCGTATTAGTTACATATCTGATCTCTAATCGTAATTAAAATCTGAATCTATGCCTCTTAACGCAGTGAGGACAGAGATAGCAATATAATAAGAGCTCTCATTTTAGTTTAGAGATGGTGTAACACAGAATCGGTCTCGATACCTTCGATAAAAGCTTTATGTAACAAAATATACTTAGTATTTTCAATAACATCTTACTAGGTATGATGAAAAATAATATTATACAATTGAAAACAAAGTTAAATAAGTAGATTTGTAAGTATACGAGTAAAGACTATATAGATGCCTCAAATCTCAATATTCATGATATAAAAGCTAATAATAATTCATGCTGCTTCAATGTAAACAAATCCCAAGCAAAAATATGAATTAACTTCCCAAGAAAAATAAGAATTATCCAAGTACCTAAAATATGTCCTGCCTACAATAAAAACTGATGGTTTCACAGAGAATATACAAAAATCTAATTTGACTAATAGTAACAGCCTGTCTTGTAGTGACCGGCTGAGAATATAATATATTAGAGAATATAAAAGAACCTTATATGCTTATATCTTCAAATTGTTAATATTAACCATAACATACAACAAAAGTCACTGTTAATAAAATAGATAGAATCATGTTACGGCAACCTTGTCGGTCTATTAAAGAGGGAGACAGAAAACACTGAAATGTTGGGAACTTGAAAGTCATCGGTGTCCTTACCTTCCTCTGGGCGGGAATCGGGGTCCATAATGCGGCAGGTTGCGGTCCGGCGAGTCTCGGCCCGGACTGACCCGACTGGAGTGGAGCACACATCAATATAAACACACGGACTTACAAACGCACAGACCCATACCTTGTTAGTGGTGCGGAGGCTTGATGTTAGTTGTGTTGAGTGCCGTTAGAGAACTGACATCTGAGATACAGTGTCATACGAGTAGAGTTGGCAAGTTGTGGATACCTACATGGTACGGATCAAGGTCTCCAGATTTGTATGGCGTTGCTAGTTGGTTATCTGGTTTTTCTAATTGACAAAAGGAAGCAAGTCGCTTCTCGCTAAAACTTGGAAGTAAAAACGCAATACGAACCGTATGAGCGGCGCGTAGAACGTTGTTAACGCGAACCAACATTGAAATTGTGATAGGTGAAAAATCTCGACGCTTTAGGCTTGCTAGGAGCTATCCAGAAAGTTAAAAGCGTCGCTTCCGCGTTTCTCAGAGAATGTTTCTGCTATTTGTTTACCTTTTAAGTCGGCTAAGGAAATCTAGATTGGATCTATATAATATTTTCTGGAGGAGACACGAGTGTTCGCGCCACTTGCCAATTCTGTACTGTCACTGAGCACTGTGTATCAAGTTTTAAGTAAACAAACACAACACTGGAAGTGTAATTATGCTGCTAGCTTTATAACGCTCTGATAAGACGCATTCGCATGGTGGTAAGGCTTTTTGACATTAACTTAAGGGGTTGATGATTCGCTAACGCAAGCGAAATGCGTACGTGTTAATGATGTAAACACGTAAAAATTCGAATGATGTCAATATTTAGAGTTTAGACTATTCGCAAACTACACCGTGAGTTCATTTACTTCAAAAACTTATATTCAGTGCTCTGTTTTTCGTATTTCAATGTTTTTTAAGCTTCTCCTCAGACAAGCTTGGAAGATAAGTACAAACCCAGTCAATGTTGTTAGTAGGTTGCAGCGGTGTCAGGTGTGAAGTTGACCATAGACCCAGAAGACAGACAACGTAGGTTTTGTTAATAATATGTGTCGTATTAATTAGGCTTGTAACTGTCGTTAATGTCATGAAAAAGTTAGACATGAAGATGTCTTGTAAGGTAAACTAATGAAGGCTTGTATAGATTACGAGTAAGTAATTTTGATTAATGAAATTATAAGGTCCAGAATTTCAACTCGTGATTTACGAAAATCATCTAAAATTTTACATTATGAAGCAGTCTTGATTATGAAATAAGCGACTTTATGAAATAAGCGACTTTATGTAATAATTGATGATTAAACGAACTTACCTGTAAGTGAAGTTCTATCCCAATTATATGAGTACGTTTCATTCGAAGATATAAAACCACAAAGGTAGTCGATTTATCGATCTGCAGCTTTTCGCACTCTTTTTTAATGTCGGTAGATTAAAAAATTCCCCAGTATTCGTGTACTCCGGGCTCCGCACGCCGCCATTCCTCATTCTTTAGAGTCGGTACCTATTACCAAATTTTCGTAATGATATGGGCTATGGGATGGGAGGGACCTTATAATATCTTCGAATGAAACGTACTCATATAATTGGGATAGAACTTCACTTACAGGTAAGTTCGTTTAATCATCAATTATATTTCGTACGTTTCATTCTTCAGATATAAAACCACAAAGGTAGATGTTCAGAGATGAAAATTTGTAATTAGGGAAATGAATTGAATAGTACAATTACTTAGTGTTCTAATATAAAAGTACATTCATACAGTCATTTCGTTACTTGGGTTAGTAAACAAATTATTATTTATTTGTTAACCATCATTGAAAACTACAATCATTTTGATAATTATTATTTATAATAATAAGTATACTATAATATGGATGTAATGAAAATCAAGTATAATTTGGATAATTTTCATTAAACTCTGGTTAAGCAAAACAATCGTTCCTCGCTCGCTTAGGAAGGTTATAAAATTTAGCCAGCGTCCGTGACGATTGTGACCAACCAACGCGACGGTCTTCTTGACGACGTCAAGCGAGCTGCAAGACGCACAGCTCGTGTACCGTGTTGGTGGCGACGTGTCGTTGGCACGCGCCGAACTTAGACACATCCACGCCGCTATGTGGGCTGTGGCAGCACCTAGGCTGATGGTTTGTCTTTGTTTGGTCTTTAAACGAATTTGGCAGATGATGTTTTTAAGCTGTTGCTATTAAATATTTTACATTACTATTTATACTATGGTTGAACTGTATCATGTTGACTGGTACCTACAGACTGCCGATGATTTAATGATATCGAGGTATAAAATACTGTTTCCGTTTGTATATTAATATTTCGATAGGTATTAATATTACTGTATATAAGACTAACAGAATAAAACTTTTCTGAAATTCTTTTGTAAGTAAAGATAATTATCTCTGTATCAGAGCATTGAGCGATGTGTTGTATAACACTATCTGAGAATCCTGTGTAGATACTTTGGGATGTTTGGCCTTAATTTATATAATATTTCCTTTAAGGACAACCTTTTAGTCTGTTTATATGCTTACAAACTCATCACCAGGTAAACTTAAAAAACAGAACAATAACTACATACGCTAAACTGCACTTATAACAAATAATTTTATTAGAAATGAATTTCTATCATTGTTTAGGCAGTAATGCCACCATTTAAGTTCCAAAGAGGCCATAAAGGTACAGGGTATGTAGGTACTCCTCATTTTATGAACGCGTTCGATGTACGTTGCATCCAGGTTTACAAAATCCTTTAATTTATTGTGAGTTCCTTGAGAAAAATCATAATATTATATTATTTTTGGAATGTATAACTATTAAAAACATAATATTCTCTGCGCAAAAACCCTGCGCGGTTTATGCGGAGGCTTTTAAAAGTATTTAAAATTGTAACAGTTCCACTTTTATATTGAATAAAGAAGAATAAAAATAAAAAATAAAAATAAATCTGAAGTAAGCATTTTTTGCTATAGAGGAAACCAAGGCTGTTAAGGCCACTATTATATTATTATCTTTTCTAAACATTCACATATTAGAAGATTAGTGGAACAGCACAAAATAAGATGCTATTTCATGAAATTGGGTTTGATCTTTATATTAATTACGTTTTAATTACGTTTGGCATTGGCGTGTTATGCTAATAAAACGATAACTGGCCTAACTTGTCTATAATCTTATTGACGGATAATTTAATATAATTTATCAGACTATTTTATTTCTACATCTTTGTTAAATTTCTCATTCTTCATCAGCTTCTTAAATTTCTTTACTTTTAATATAAGAAGCAGTGAACCATAATATTACATTTTACAACCATTGCCGAATTTCTGACGTCAAATCATTGGGTATTGAATGCCACCCATTCGATTTATCTATCTTACCTAAGCTTAATTCTTCTTAGTATTAATAATTATTACTTTAATAATAACCAGTATTATAGATGTATATGATTATAAAATATAGATGTAGGTATATGATGAAATATTTTATATGCATACTTATATTATATAAAATAAATACCACCATCAGGTCTAAGTAGTTAGTATGAAATTAAAACTCAGTAATTAATTTCATTTTACAGTTATTCATTTATCACAAAATGTACCCGAGCCAGACACAGGCGTCTGTAAAAAGCTCTAGTTGAAACTTATTAGTTTATTACTTATAGTGACCAACCTTCAAGATCCGATAAAATTAAAAACGAAAGCCGAAATTTAGCTCCATATGATATTTTATACTTATATGTATCTTGAATGCTTAGGTAGGTATGCTATTGGTAGGTATTTCTGACCATCGAAATATTTGATTTTGGTATAAACTCAATGGTACAAGTCCAACCTTCCAACTTCGTAACTATTTTTAAAATTGTAATAATATTATATTATACTTCTAAGCAAGGATGAAGACATAATATATTCACCGTAAGTTGCTCTGAGCAAAAGATGGTACCGCCGTGTCGATATAGTTTTAATTTGCTCGACTAGGCGCCGGCACCCGCGTGGGATTTACGCTAATGCTATAATAATAATAATAATGTAAAACTTGAACTTGGGTTGTTGCAAAGATAGTAGAAAGTTATTTTCAAAATTTATTTCAATACTGCAACAGTTTGACGTAAATATTCGCGGTTACGTTACGTAAACCTTCAGTACAAAGTACAACCATTATGAACAATATCGTTGTATGCACAACGATAAATATAAGATAATATATTATATTATATATTAACATAAAGTAGATACCTATGTTATAATTTTTGTGAAAGTTCTCGGAGCCCGTAATAAGCCGTAAAGGCATTGGTATAAATTCATTAAATTAAATTTTCACCATAAGAAGTATCTAATTACAATTTCGTAATTTTCTTTGAGATGGGTTGATCAGTATCAATAAATAAATTAGACTTTTTCAAATATAGCGTAGACATAAAACCGCTATAAAGTATTGATTTGCAAGCTGTCATATAATTCTTAACACTTATAATGATTTTGAGTAACGAATTTATTTAATGATTGCAATTAATGCAAATTTAAAATAAATCTTTGAGTCATCATTAGATTTTGGTTCTTAGATTGATTAGAATATTCTAAAAATCAATTGATCTAGCTGTGGCTCAAACTCACAAATCGAGTTAAATATAAAATTAAATGCTCGATGTTAATGTAAGATGTATTGACGGTAGGTACATAAAGTTGATAACTTTAAATGGTATCGCCTCATGGTGATTAGGATTTATAAATCCAATCCGAGACTTCTTATCTAGCGGACACTCAGCCCAAGATTTTTTGCTTTATTAAAATATTGTATACGACCAGCATTTAGATTGTAGGTACCTTAACCCTAGAACACTAAGCTTCGTCGAATCGACGACGCGAATTTCAAAAAAGTGTCGTAAATTTTGAGTGCGCGGTCGCACCCATTGCAGCTCCCGTGTAATCTCAGATGACCCGTTGTCCCCGCGACGGACAGTAGTTTTTTTGTGTGAGAGGTCTGTAAGTACCGGAACAGCAACCATGACTCGTCGCATCGACGATGGTTAGTATTAACGATATATTTTGTTTCTAATATTTTATCATGCCAGGAAGTAGCAGATCGTGCGGAGGTCCCGGGTTCGATCCCCGGCAGGGTTTGGAAATTCATAATTTCTGAATTTCCCTGGTCTGGCCTGGTGGGAGGCTCCGGCCGTGGCTAGTTACCACCCTACCGGCAAAGACGTGCCGCGATTTAGCGTTCCGGTGCGATGCCGTGTAGTAACCGAATAGGGGTATGGGTTTAATATAACTGCCATGCCCCTAACAGGTTAGCCCGCTACCATCTTAGACTGCATCATCACTTACCATCAGGTGAGATCGCAGTCAAGGGCTAACTTGTAGTTGATAAAAAAAAAAAAAAAAAAAAAAAAAAAAATAAAAAAAAAAAAAAAAAAAAAAAAAAAAAAAAGATCAAAATTTGACACTTGAGACTGATGAAAGAGAAGCTGCAGGTCATCCTATCGCAAAAAAAATAAAAATTTGTGTCTTAAGCCCGTCAGCAAAACGAAGGATAACGAACAGTAGTTGTTACAAGTGCAATAAATCATCGTGTGGCGAACACAAAATTGATATGTGTCACAAATGTCTTAGTTCATAGTTTTTTACCAAAATGTTAACTTTTTTTTATTGATTCTATGTCTTAGTTTTGATTATTTTAGTTTTATTTGCAAAGTATTTTGTTCTAGTTAATAATAAGTAAGCACTTAAAAACCAAATATCTTAAAAATATGGTATCAGTAAAAAGGCTGATTATGTAATTAATTCGTGATTGAATGAAATAAGAATGTTATATTTTTGTTAGTTAATAATTGTAATAAAAAATTAATGTAAAAGAAATAAGTATTTTAATCAATAAAACCTTATAGACCTACTTTTTTGACAGCGTAGTCGGAACGACGAAGGTTAGTAATAAGCGTTGAAAAATATAGGTTAGTGTTCTAGGGTTAATCTCTCGCTGTGTGTATGCAAGATACTTGCTCTGGCTGGAGGTCACGTGGTCATCGCCGCTGGCCGCCGATGTACGCCGTCGCTGCTCGCGGATGTCCTCTTCGCCCCTCTCTGCTCCCCGAGGCGAGACGAGGAGGGCCTGTCTCGTTTCCCGAATATAGTATCATATTCCGCGTTGTCGATGTAGCAGCTATGGGAAGGTCGCCCTAGGACGGGATTTCCGATTTGCAATCCGTGACGGTCAATAGTCTTCGAAGCTTTTATAGTATTTGAGAGCTTTTCTCCGAAAAGCGTCTCTTCTCTTTCGAGATCTTTTAGCAGTGGTATAAACGATTCACTAAGACCGGGAGCTAGGAGTTTTATGCTCACATGATTTTCAGTGTAATGTAGGAACCAGTCCGGATCCTACAGGGATTAGAAAGTATCTTGGTAGTCTGAACTTTGTCATCTCCCAAGGAGGCAGGGTTTTGTTGATGGTATTTATTCCAAGACCTATAGTTGGTTTTGTTTTAACTGTATGTTTTAGCCAATTGATCCAACGTTGTCGTAAGGTGTGGCGAATATCATCGCCGCCAACCGTCACCCAGCGCTGAAAGTCCTGGACGTCATCACGAAATTTGTATAACCCTGTGTGGTTTCGTCGTCTAAAATGATAATTTTAACGTTTCTAATCCAACAAACTTTAACGTTTTGTTTTGAACCCTCGTGTTAACCCGCAGTTAACCTCCAGGCTATTTTGAACATCATGCTATACCTTCGTGATATCCTCAACGTGATACCCTCCAGGCTAGCTTAGAGATGCTATTGATTCTCATATGTATCCTTTAAAAGTTGATATAAGTATAAAGAAGTACCCGCAGTCAACCTCCAGACTTATTTCAAGCATCATGCTATACCTTCCAGATACCCTCGACGTAATACCCTGCAGGCTAGCTTAGAGATGCCATTGATTCACATATTTATCCTTTTTAAAAGTTGATATATAAAAGAGTACCCGTTCAAGTCCATTTCTAGGTTATTTGATTGAATTCCGTACACAAATAAAATATATTTATGTAAACTTACCCTGAGTTTCTTCCGATTCCTTCAAAGATGAATATGATTTCGTCATTTTAACTTTTCTTTTCCTACTTTACCGAACTTACCAGTGGTACCGAACCAGTGGTAGATTCACTTAATGATTCAAAAACACTTGTAAAAGTTTATTTGAATAAAAACATTTGAATTTTACTTTAAGCGATACGTTTAGGTATACTTAATAAGTTATTCCAATTGAATTTCTTTAAATATTGATAAGTGAGTGCTCGTTGCTGCGCACAATAAAAGAATGAGGAATGGCGGCGTGCGGAGCCCGGAGTACACGAATACTGGGGAATTTTTTAATCTACCGACATTAAAAAAGAGTGCGAAAAGCTGCAGATCGATAAATCGACTACCTTTGTGGTTTTATATCTGAAGAATGAAACGTACGAAATATAATAGGCAAGTTCATAAATACATAAAGACATGCACAACTCACAAATACGAAATAGAGAGGTGAAAGAGGTATAAAAGATTGATACGTGTAATATTTACTACTGTGTTACTACTTTAAGCGAAATAAACCAAAAAGCTACTTAATAACTCTCAAACTATTACTGGGTAGAAAATATGTTGTCATCCTTTACTAATTGTATGAAAAGGTATTTATTTCATGCATTTTAATTTTTAACATATTTTCTACAAGCATAAAGAAAAACAAAATTATGAATCAATCAATAGACAGACAATCCTAGAAAAAAAACCACATCAAACCTTCCTCTTCTACTTCGACTGTGAATCCTGGACCTGCCGTCGCCAAGCGTGACATGAACGAGACAGAAAGCCACATTTACACATGTTAGAGCGAGATGAAGCTAGTATTGACATCATGTATTCAAAGAAAGACGTATCTAATATTGTCCCTCACGCAAAAAATGCCAATTAAAAGAGTTATCGATTTTTTACTTTCTTTACTTGGTAAGTGTATGTCTACGTCTTTCTTGGATTAGAGCAGTGATTTTAAGTAACATTTAAAGCATTACGTGATGTACATTAATACTGATCGCAAATTACAGCATATCTGTTTGTGAAAAATAAAGTCATACGAAATAAGCCAATGATGCGGATAAATCACACAACGAATTTAATTTATTGAAAAATGCGTTGATTGTGGCTTCGCTATAATGAGCGATCAGCATAGAGGTATACTTGCACGGGAAAGAAAAAACAAAATCCGTTTCAAAATAGCACTCAGTTTAAGTTTCAGACGAAATTAAATCGCCAAGCATTTGCGACTATTGCGACTTTTCTCTCCCGTGCGTATAAAACCTTGTATAAACAGGATAGGACAAAATATGTAAAAATTTCATTATGTTTTTAAACAACATTATTAATTATGTACATGAAAAAAAAAGGAATTTAAAATAATGTTTAAACAATAATTAAATGAGAAACGAGTGAGTAATGAAAAATAAATAAATAGAATAAAACAAACCTGTAGCGTCTACTGCCATAATAATCAGGCGACACCGATCTCTCTCTATGAAGGTCGTGCTGCGAGCCACGGCTGATGGTAACATTCACACCATGCAATGACGTCACAAGATGGCGCCGAGTGAAAGAAAACACAACGAAATGAAAAAAATGGTGAAAGAGCGGTGAATTGACAGCGTGGAGAATTGTAGTAGTGTGAAATAAAATAAAGTAAAAATGTAAATTTAATTCTAACGTAGGTAACTTCGACACGAAATTCAGTAGGTAGTCATAATTCGGGCTACGGCAAAATTAAAACCATCGAGTCAAAGAGCATAGAGATGCAGATCCTATACGTAAGACATCATAGACGTATACTTTTTATTTAACGAAGACTTCTTGAAGTATTAGAAATGAAGAGGAATTTATTTGCCCTGTGAATAGCCCCATATTGTAGTTTTGAGGGAATACATTATACAGCAGGTTTTTATTTAAAATTTTAAATGTCGAGTCAAAGTAATTTTTTATTGCTCACACAAACTAATAAAACGACTATTGTGATAGCAATATTTCTGTAAATGAGATAAATATAAAACTATGAGAGCCAACTACACATTACGAATGATCTTAAGAAAACACTTACACACTTTAAAACTTTCTACAATCAAAATCATCTGGCTCCCGTACTATCGACCAAATTCAAATTGTATTGCAAAGTTATTTATATCAGATAGTACAGGAGCAAGAGTCGAAATTGGGAATGTTACATACCTCGGTGTCCCTTTAGTTGCGGTTTTGGCTGAAACCTTGCGCGGTGTTGATTCGCGGCCTTGACTTTGACTCTTAACCTAAGAAAATAATCATTTTAATAAACAGAGACAATTTTCAATTTCTAGAGATGCCGTTTCACACGAGCGACTAGATCGTTTTCCACAGTGAAAAAATCGACATTCCCCTGGGAAATGTAAATTCCCAATGAGGCAAATTGAATGCAGTTTTACCCATAAAAAGGTAACGAAGCACCGCAAACGCCTTTCGTATATAAAATGACCGCCAAACAGAATGGCTGTTTTGAGGCCGCCATAGAGTTTTAACTTAGGTACTATATGCCTTCATTTTCAAAACTACTCAATTTTAGCATGAAGTATTTATTTAAAATCAATAAAGTTTGCAAATATGCAAATACAGGTTACGCGCTCTATAGGTGATTCTATATCGTGCATAGTAGTAGTTTAGCGTTGCTTACCTGGTAGGCTTTACAGACACGGTCAACCTCGTTTTGTCGCTTTTGCGTGTGCTCCATTAAGTCCTTGTGATCTTCAATGAGACCCTCCAAAAGCTCGATCGATTCTGGTAAAGATTCCGCTTCCAAAGCTACAATAAAAGAACATCGACATTTAATTTTTTTAAAGTTGAAGTACCCAAGTTGAAAATTTAAGAGAACCTGAGGTTTTCAGGCGTTTTGTCAATACAGCAAACGTCACAAACGTACATTTAAAACTATTAATTACAGTCAGTCATAAGCAGAAGTAGAAATAGTCTTAGCTAAATAGTGAACGCACTAAACGCTTGCGACATTTATGCATTAAGTAGTGGGTCAACAAATTCATGCCTAAATAGCCGGTGACAAGACCAATAATGTCCAATTTGTGTATATTGCCTTGCACCTACTTTGCGTGTGAGCGTAAAGTGTAAACACATTGGAGGCGCTTTCATTCTTAGATTAGAAGAACTTTAACTCACTGCACGGTTGTATTTTTAACTTTTAGAATAATTATACTATATTATGCAGTTAGATTATGATTAAGTAGTTGTAGTATTAGGATGTTATAGTTTATAATATAATCGTATAGTGTGTATTTATAGCTAGGTATATGAAATAATTTGTAGTTTTTAGGGTTCCGTAGCCAAATGGCAAAAAACGGAACCCTTATAGATTCGTCATGTCTGTCTGTCTGTCTGTCTGTGTGTCCGTCCGTATGTCACAGCCACTTTTTTCCGAAACTATAAGAACTATACTGTTGAAACTTGGTAAGTAGATGTATTCTGTGAACCGCATTAGGATTTTCACACAAAAATAGAAAAAAAAACAATAAATTTTGGGGGTCCCCATACTTAGAACTGAAACTCAAAAATTTTTTTTTCATCAAACCCATAAGTGTGGGGTATAAATTTATGGATAGGTCTTCAAAAATGATATTGAGGTTTCTAATAACATTTTTTTCAAAACTGAATAGTTTGCGCGAGATACACTTGCAAAGTGGTAAAATGTGTGTCCCCCCCTGTAACTTCTAAATTAAGAGAGTGATAAAACTAAAAAAAATATATGATGTACATTACCATGCAAACTTCCACCGAAAATTGGTTTGAACGAGATCTGGCAAGTAGTTTTTTTTTAAATAATTTAAAACGTACTACAGGTTTGTACGGAACCCTCGGTGCGCGAGTCCGACTCGCACTTGGCCGGTTTTTTTTAGTTTGTAAGAATAAACCTATTGCCGGCGGCGCTGTGGTGTTCGGTAAAATTCATACGAATTTATGATAACACCACATTAAAATGTAATCCTAAATTGATTATACTGTTAGAATTTATTAAATAAATAAATAAATACATAAAAAATACATCTGTAAACTTATTTGATTTTGATGAAGTTATAAACTTACATAAAAGTGTGGTCTCGAGACCGGTGAGCCACTGCAATAGCTCCTCCAGAACCAGGTCCAGATCTTTGAGGCTCTGTAAGTGCGTTTCCAGCTTGCCACCACGTTGCATCGCCCATTGCCATACCTGAACAAACCGGACATTTTATTGAACCTGAAATGTGCTTTAAAACACTGATCTTTGATATTGGCGTTTTCGAGTCCTATAGAGAACGCTAGAGGTGATGCCAAAGTTCTAGTTCACTTGGAAGTTTCAATTGCTGCGTGTTTGCGCCGGTACAAATAAGCATTATACATATGCAATTTTGGACTGGTAAAAACGTTCACATCCTAACGTTGCAAAAGCACAGCTAAACGTTTTACGTGACATACCTACTAGTATATATACCTACCTACAAAATGCATGTGAAAACGGCATGAATTTAATTTACCAATGTAAATGGTAATAACCGAATTCGGTACGGGCTGAAAACTTTATCGCAACAGCCGATTTTGTTGGGTAAATTTACCAAGTTGTCAAGTACAATATGCGAAACATTCTATGACATGTGAGCCAGCACGGAAACGGTAAAATTTGGCAGACTATAATGTATGCCCGCGATAGCGTCTCGATGCGGGTTAAATAGTGAATACCCATAAAGCTACCTTTGAGGTGATGTTACTGGTGTTAAATTGATTGTTTATGTCGTACCTGTCCCGGAGAAACTTTACTAAATATGCGTACATAGGGGAACACGGACATCGTGAACTTTGGCTTGTTTCGAGAACTTGTACTTGTGCTCATTTTTGCAAATAAATATTATTTTTTAACACGTTACATTCATAATAACTCAAATTTTTTTCATAATAACTACGCACTGGGGTTTAGCGAAATCGAGTAAATATCTTAATCGTGAAGATAAGTATAAATGATTAAAGTAGTCAGCTGATTGGTAGAGAACGCGAAATTAACATTTTGATAAAACATAAAGATTGTACCTATTATCTTTTAATTTTTGTTTTGATTAAAAAACAGCAAGGTTACTGTAAAATTATTATATTGCAATAGAAAGGTGCTGCTCCATTTCCGAAATCCAAAAATAAACTTAAAACAATAAAAAAATAACAAAAAATTTCAAGTTATACCCACGAAAATTGGTATTAAAGCTTTAGGTCAAAAATTAAGAGGTGTTTCAGGATTTTTAAGAATTCTACCAGATAAATCCGTGAAAATTTTACACCCTCACCGATATTAAAAATTTCCATCCAAGCGAAGCCGGGGTCAGCTAGTACATAATATTTCCAAGACTTATTTTTGCACTTACCTCATCCCATCTGCTCTGTATGATTGTAATCCAGTGCTTGATAACTGTGACGGCATCGGGATGCGCTTTGCCCAGAATGGAGTGAGCGAGCGCGATGGTGTCGTCCTTGTCCTTCTGCTTCTCCGTCAGCTCCCGCGCGAATCGCTCGTGGTCGCGCAACTGTTGCTGCGTCTCTTGCTCGCCTTCGGGCAGTTGTCCAGAGAATCGCAGCTTGGTTTCCGCGTCCGAGAGCCATTCGAGCAGCATGTTCACTGATTTGTGTAGACGTTCAGCCTGGTTATAGGATAGAAACAGTGGTTTTAAGAACTGTGTGAATGGTACGCAAAATAGAAGTAACCAGTGAATAAACTAAGCCAGTTAAAAGACTGTCTTTTGCTGTAACTTGTGCTGAAATATCTAGTTTTAATACAGATTTGAGGAACTAATAGCTAGGTTTAGTGGAATGTAATGGACACGTATTGGACATATTATTTAGATATTACTTGTAAACACTTTTGTATTTTCTTTAAGCACTGATAAAGTGTCTAGATCACAGGGAATGTGTTATACCTGTTACGTAAAAATAAATTTAACGATTACATTAGTGTATCGTAAAGTAAGTAAAACAAACCAGACAGGAGATAAACGGTATCATAAAAAACTACATTTGAAAACTTAGAAAATTGTATGGCAAATGAAGCTTCTTATTATTGTTACCTCTTTCAAGGCTAATTCCAGTCGGTGTGCCTTCTTTTCGCTAAGGCTCTGTACGGTATCCCAGGCTTGCTTCAACTCGCTGCATTGCTTCCTGATTTGTGTGGAATCTTCAGGTGGTACCTGAATAAAGTGATTTATTTAAGATACTAAACTCAATTTTCTTGGATATCTTTTAGTTTAAGATTGTCCAACCCATATTATTTTAGAACAATCTCATACCAAACATCCCGCATAATATTTGTATAAGTTCTTACCGTAGCTTCCAGATCTCGTCCGGTCTTCAAAACGGATTGCATTTGTTGCTCCCGAGAGTGAAGGTCCTCCTCAAATTGCTGAAACAAATAAAATCAACAATAACATACAAAATTCCAAGACAATAAGACATGGCAAGAAGTGATTATTGACAAACCCAATATCATCTTCAGGTACTAAAGTGGGATGATCGCAATATTGTCGTAATTGGATGAATTTATGGTTAAATTCCTTCCATGGCGTTTCGTTTCAGAAATGTTGAATAAAAAAGTTCAGTGCAAGTAGATTAGTTGTCAACTACATAAGGATGTTCAAAAGCTCATGGTTTTGTTGCTGTCCTGTAGTCAACGGTAAAGGGACACAATGTTAAAATTAGTTGAATGTTTACGGTTCCTTCAGAAAAGAAAACAAAAAGTTTTGTATGAGTAGATTAGATTTCAGTCAGGATACCAATGCCTTCTTTCTAGCTTTCTGTGGTAGAAGTAGGGGAAATGTGGGTGAGGATTATTCTGTACCTTATGTTGTTCGATGAGTGCCATAACAGTGTCCAAGTCTCCGTGTACAGGAGAGTCTCCGGAGAGTTGTTTCTCCTGCTTCTTGAGCCAGTCCAGGAGAGCTGACATAGCATCCTTGAACTGCCCGGAGTAAAGGAGGGCCTCTTCTAGTTTGCGTTGTCTATGGAACAAAAAATTCAGTGGACACAATGGTACGACAAAATAGTTTAAAGGGATGTCAAAATATATATGGAGCGTTGATTTAAGTTCAAAATCCTATACATAAAAAGTATCATTATGTAGGTCTCCAGGATCCACCTTGACCATAAAAATGTAATAAATAGGCAGGATTTCGCATTTATAATTTGAGTTGGAAGTATGGATATGGATAGTCAAAAAATGGATTTATCCTTCATGAAAAGTATTAACTTACATTTTAGTAGAACATCGTACGGTTAAATTTGATTGAGAAAAAACTAATCGGTGTGGTACCGATTTGTTGTTTTGTAATTGAAAAAAAATGAAAAAAAAAGAAAGCCTGTAATCATCGTTTTCTATTGCATTGCAAGCGGAAAATCGGCTGAATATATGACTATAATCTATTCCAGATTTATCTTAATTATTGGCCACCCGTTCTTGTCGATTAAGTTATTTAAGATGGTGATTTTTATTAGTTACTTACCTATCAACAGCCTTAGAGCAAACGGTGGTCCATTTGGATTTGAGATCAGTGAGCATGTTGCGGAGTACTGGTTCATCGGTTTTGGGAGCCTTATCCTTGAGTTGTTTGCCGACTTTACTGGTCTGGTCGTAAACCGGCTGCTTGGTTGCAAGCGCTTTTTGGAACTCTCGGTGTTTGTTCAACCTAGAAAAAGTGAAAGAATTATTAATTGGTTCCTGCAAATTCAGTTCTAATATTTGGCGTTTTTAAGTTTAGAACAAAATTTTAAATAAATAAATAAATAATCTTTTATTTGCAAGAATAAGGGTACAGATATAGGCCTTAAAAATAATATTTCCCTTACATATTCTACCATACAATGGTGTGCAAATAGTTATTGTATTTTTAAGTTTAAATTTCATTAGATCATAGATACATTGTCATATAATCATCATTTATATAATTATCTTAGTCAAGTTATTAATTTCATTACTAACACATCAAACATACTCTAATTAAACTAAAAGGCAACACAAACACATGGATAATACTAGTAGTCAATAATAAAATATAAAAGCAAGGACAGAGAACAAAAACCGGCCAAGTGCGAGTCGGACTCGCGCACCGAGGGTTCCGTACAAACCTGTAGTAAGTTTTAAATTATTAAAAAAAAACTACTTACTAGATCTGGTTCAAACCAATTTTCGGTGGAAGTTTGCATGGTAATGTACATCATATATTTTTTTTAGTTTTATTATTCTCTTATTTTAGAAGTTACGGGGGGGGGGACCAACATTTTACCACTTTGGAAGTGTCTCTCGCGCAAACTATTCAGTTTAGAAAAAAATGATATTAGAAACCTCAATATCATTTTTGAACACCTATCCATAGATACCCCACACGTATGGGTTTGATGAAAAAAAAATTTTTGAGTTTCAGTTCTAAGTATGGGGACCCCCAAAATTTATTGTTTTTTTTCTATTTTTGTGTAAAAATCTTAATGCGGTTTACAGAATACATCTACTTACCAAGTTTCAACAGTATAGTTCTTATAGTTTCGGAAAAAAGTGGCTGTGACATACGGACGGACAGACAGACAGACAGACAGACAGACATGACGAATCTATAAGGGTTCCGTTTTTGCCAAATTTGGCTACGGAACCCTAAAAAGGATCATCATTGTCAGCATATTAGGATAATATATTCCAATTTTTAGTGGCTGCGCTATGTAGTATATTTGTCTATAAGGTAATCATTTATTTTGTAGTACATTTTATTTAAAAGGAGATCATGTAATTTGCGTTTGAACTGTGGTATACTAGGAATGCTTTTTATAGTTTCAGGTAGATTGTTGTAAATTTTAATAGCCATGTAGTATGCACTTTTGGAAAAAAGCTTAATTCGTGTTTGAGGTAACTGAATTTTATTTCTTCTTCGGCTTTTGAGGTTTGGATTGATACTGCTAGTCAAGAATAAGCCTGGATATTTTTTGACTAATAAACATATTTCAAGAATATAAAGACTAGGCAAGGGAAGGATGCCATGACACTTGAATAGAGGTCGACAGCTGTCCATCATATTCGCACCGCAGATAGACCTCAGACATGCTTTTTGTCTTATGAACACCTTATCAGCATTAACAGAATTGCCCCACAGAACAAGTCCATATCGTAATAACGAGGATACATGACCGTGGTACGCAAGTAATGCAGTTTTAATACCAGAATTTCTGCTGAGCCTTTTTAAAACAAATGTGAATCGATCAAGTCTATCGCATAACCTATCTACATGTGCTTTCCAATTACTGTATTTATCAATTATAAGTCCTAGGAACGTTATATTTTCTGATGCTTCAATGCTTTGCATGTTATACGTTATTTGTAAATTGAGGGGATTGCTATTATAAGTAAGAAAATGAATATATTTTGTTTTATCCATATTCACTGATAAGTTATTGAGTTCCAACCATTTAATAGTTTTTAATAAAGTATTGTTTGTTTCACTTTCCAGGATAGATTTATCATTACATTTTACTAGTATTGTAGTATCATCAGCATATAAAATGCATTGATGACTAATGTTGCTAGGTAGGTCATTGATGTATATAAGAAATAATAGAGGCCCTAGTATGCTACCTTGGGGTACACCAAAGGGATTTTGTTGCTTGAAATCTGAACGAAATGTATTACATTGTTCTTCATTAGTTTGAGTTATCTCTACATATTGCTGTCTTTCGCTCAGGTAACTGGCTATCCATTGAAGCGCTTGGCCTCTAATTCCATATCGCTCTAATTTTTTTTTGAGGGTTTCATGACATACGAGATCAAAAGCTTTTGTCATATCAAGAAATATACCAACGATAGATAATTTAGCGTTTAAAGCTTCTGTAATAGCTTTGTTTAATTCAAAACAAGCCAATGTAGTATTACTATTCTTTCTAAAACCAAACTGCTCTGATTTTAATAGATTATGTTTTGTTAAGAAAATGTAGATTTTATTGTACATAATTCTCTCAAAGATTTTTGATATAACTGGAATGAGTGTTATGGGGTGGTAGTTATTCAGTGAAGATTTATCACCTTTTTTATATATTGGTTTAACTACGGAAAATTTTAAATTACTAGGAAAGACACCAGATATAAATGAAAGGTTTATGATATGGCTTAGGGGTAATGACAGCTCTCTAGCACACAATTTTAAGGCTTTTGTATTGATGTCATCATAGCCTGTTGAATTTGTGTTTTTTAGGTTAATTAATACTCTATACACATCATTGGCATCAATGGGGGTAATGAAAAGGGAATTGATATGATTCGGTATGGTACTAACGTAATCGTTTACTGTCTCAATAGCTTGTGACTTATTTTGCTTTTTACTGATGCAGGTAAAGTAATTATTAAATGCATCAGCAATGTCGACAGGATTTTTTAATAGCAAGTCAGTATCTGAGCTCTTAATTTCTTTTATTTCTTTTTCAGATTTCATAGTACCTAAGTTAGAGTTAATTATATCCCATGCTGCTTTACCTTTATTTTTAGAATTGTAAATATATTTATTGTTTGATAAAGATTGTGCTTTTTCAATTATTATTTTGAGTAATTGAGTATATTTTTTATAACGGTCTTTTTTAGAGTGCTTGTTTGATGGTGAGTATCTATACCTTAAATACAATATCCTCTTGGTTACGCATGATTTCCTAATACCTTTAGAGATCCATTTATTATTTAAATTTTTGCTAACCATTTTCACTGTAATAACTGGGAAGCACAAGTTATAAAAACATATCAAATCCTCATGAAACATTTTAAATGCCTTATTTGTATCATTTTCTATCAAGACTTCCTGAAATGATAGTGCAGTCATACACTGTTTAAATTTCTTTAAATTACTTTTAGAGAAATCACGTCTCTTTTCAAACCACACTCTCCTACCCTTGGGTATGGTATTTTTGCTAGTGGAGGTTTCAAAAGTTAAAGTTTGTGCAGTTTCGTGATCTGACAAAGCCAGGTAATGAATTCCAGGAGAGGGGTTTACAAGATTGCTAGCAATTAAGTCAATACAGGTTGATTTTCTTGTTGGCTTCTGAATATGAAGAGAAAGATTATAGTTTGTTAAAATTGATACAAGGCGTTCTGTGATTTTAGTATTTTTTAAAATGTTTATGTTCCAATCTCCACATAAAACTATTTTTTTATTTAATTTTGTTATGTTGAGTTTGGTCAGAAGGGCATCTAATGATTGGAAAAAAGTTTCAATGTCAGAGTTTGGTGTCCTATAAATACATAGCACTATTATATTAAGAGATGTAAGTTTAACCCCACAGCATTCAAAATGATTTTCAATCGGCATAACATATTTATGAATATCTAGGGGAGTGTAGTCCAGGTCATTCTTGAGAATAATGCATGATCCTCCACGTTTTTGACCTAATCTAGAAAATGATGATGCAATTCTATAATTATTCAACCTAAGATTCGACTCTGAACCCTGTTTCAAAAATGTTTCTGTCAGGCAAATTATGTCAATGCCCTCTATGTTGCTATCATTATGACACAAAAAGTCTTGTATTGTAATTTCAAAAATGTCTACCTTCCCTAGTATACCTGCTATGTTTTGATGAAGCAATGTATATGTATTATTTACGAAAAAATGTTTTCTGTGGGATAGTTTTACCACTTAGTTTTTCAGTTTTCTCCTTCCTTGCCATTATTTGAAAGTAGTAAGGGATTGTTCCCTTTTTTGGAGAACTATTCCCAGTAAAATTTTTATTTGTTTCTGATTTGATATTTTTATTTTGATGTATTGTAAAGTAGTAGGGGATGGTCCCTTTCTTAACCTTTTTTTGATCATTGGTCATTGGGTTTTTGTACAGAGCATTAAGATATTGCCTTTTATAGGACAAAAAGTCAATTTCAATGTTTAGTTTTGAGCATAAATAATATAATAGGTTTTTTTTGGAGTGTATTCTATACTGGTTTAAGTCAATGAAGGTACAATTTTCAAAGTTTTCTAATAATAATTTAATATTATTGTTTAATAATGAAGTATTAAGATAAGGATTGTTATATACGCTGACCACAAAAACCTTTATGTTCTTTACCCTATTTAAGACATTACATAGCTCTGAGAACAATTGGTAGGGGTTTTTATCATTTGAACCGACACCTATAATAAGCAAATCATCACTGTAGTGAGTTTAGTAGTCATTTCTACCTTCCCAAACCCTAGTATAGATAAAAGAAGCTTCCAAGCTTTTTTGTGACATCTGACTAGTGACTGGACTAGGCTGAAACGATCCGGTTCATACCAGTTCAGTCCAGTCCGATCAGATCCAGATTTACCCAATCCGGTGCGGTGCAGATACAGGAGTCAAGTAAAACAGCTAAGAAGTTGCCATCCAGTGTATGTTTCGGAGACTTATGAGTTAAATGTTTGGTGACGTTATATCCTCATTTTTCTCCCCGACGATGGAACCCTAACGACCATCAAAAAGATTTGATTCAGAAGTATGACGTGTGATAGAGATTTTTACCTCAGTTTGATCTTCTCAGGATCGTTGACTGTCGTTTCCGAGTTGAGTTGGTCCAGTTGTTGCTCGGTCTCTCCCAACCAGTTCATGAGGTTGGTCCTGTGATTAAAGAAACATATAAATATATATTTCGAAAATATTATCTATGCTTACTTAAAAAGCAAAGTAATCTCTTCTTGCGAAGATACTCGTAAGCCAAGTGGACATGGACGCTAAAGTTGTGAAATTTGTGAAAACCTAAATGGGTAAATTAATCAAATCATTAATAGTTGCACTGGTTTTCAAATGGGATACTTACCACATATCGTTGAACTCCTTGGCCTCCTTGAGTCCATGGTCTAGAGCTCTAGTTCTCTCAGCGGCCTTGGAAACCACACGTTCCCAACGATGCTGTACGGACACCAGCAAGTTCTTAATGAGGATGACATCCTGTTTCTGACTGAAGTACTTGAGGTGGGTTCCCTTCTTATCCAGTTGGAGCATGGTTTCGCGGTGTGTGGAGACCTCCTTTTGGAATGACTTGTGTTCTTCAACTTGAGCTGTTGAGATAGATTTTTATTGGAATAGTTGTCCTAAGTAGTTTTTTACGATGTAGTTCTGTATGAATGGCTTATCGTCATATTCAATCGTGTGTCAAGAATTGGTGTGAAAATGAGGAGGCCTATGCCCGATATTGGATAAACAAAGGCTTATAAAGAAAAAGATAAAGTTTTCCACTTACTGAGTAATGTCTCCATTACCCTCGAGACAGGTTTGGCGTTGGTAAGCGTTTTCTCGGCGCTAGTGAGCCAATCAACGAAGGCCTGTAGCGCATCGTGGAACTCCGTAGCTTCTTTCAGAGCTATTTCTAATTTGATCTTCTTATCTGATGCCCTGGAGTACAAACATTTATATAAATACTTGGAAAAGTTAAGACTCACGTAAAGCGAATTAAAAAAGTATAATGCCACCTCTGTACCTACTTACACCGCGAAAGTTTACGAACGCCGCTAACCAAACGTATACCTAAATCGCAGCTTCGCAATGTTTTAATGTTGTTTTTGTTGAACAATAACGTAGAATGGAAATCAGCTTTAACATCGTTTGTATGTTCGACAATGTTTCAAAAAGTCCGGGGACCTACGTGGGCCTTATGGAGCGGCCATAGTACGATTTTTAAATTGAGTATACCTGCTAAGATTTTCGTTTTCCGTTAAGAAACTAACGCTTTATATTTGGTAGCCATATTAACGTACAAATACTAAATTTATGGTAACTTCTAAAAGTTATTTAAAATTTTACCTAGATGTAACGTTGTCCCATCGGGATTTCAAGTTCCTCAAGTTGAGATGTAGCTGTGATGTTGGGTTGGGCTTCTCTTGTCTCTTGATGTATTCCTGGCCTTGCTGCAGCACAGCTTCCACTTTCGGTCTGTTCGCTTCTATCTCGTTGTATACCTCCTGTTAAAAATAGCGCAAGTATTTTGTAAATCTAAATATATACGAGTAAAAGGAAAAGGTGACTGACTGACTGACTGATCTATCAACGCACAGCTCAAACCACTGGACGAATCGGGCTGAAATTTGGCATGCAGATAGCTACTATGACGTAGACATCCGCTAAGAAAGGATTTTTGTAAATTCAACCCCCTAAGAGGGTAAAATAGGGGTTTGAAACTTGTGTAGTCAACGCGGACGAAGTCGCGGGCATAAGCTAGTTTATAATAAGATTAAATTAAGGTTGATGATTTGTTAATACACACTGATCTAAAAGAAAACGATAGAATAAGGACAAGGAAACTCCAAATAACGGCCTATTACCTACGGCCTATTTTGAATGTAAAAAGCCGAATCGCTTTATAATGCTCGTCAAAATATTTATGTACCTATAGGCCCCTTTTTTTTATACAGACATTGCTTTCATTTGTAAAGCAAAAACTCACCATGAACCTCTCGAGTTGTTCAGTTGCGGTCTCAGGCAGACCGCCCACTGGTTTGGATGCTGCGATCACACCGTCAACTTCCGACAACCAAGACAGTAGATCACCAATCTCAGCGTTGAAGCTGTCAACAAACATTGAATATAATTTTTGTGTTGCAAAACCGAATCACCGTACGTGGACATCCGATATAAGAAATAAGTTCAATTTAACACTAATTCTGTTTAAATCCATCGCTTGTACTACTATTCAAGCACATTACCCTGACGCCTTGATGCACACATAAAACCAAACAACAACGTTAAAAGTACAGCGCGTCCAGCATCTTTTTTTTTTGTTGTACTCGTATAATTAATAAACAATCGGTGACTTCTGATGACTGCAATGTCAAAATAGGTAGATTCAAAATTGATCGGAATAGCGCTATACTAAAAATGCTCTTGGCCCCACTAGGGGGACATATGATTTCCACACAACACAGATGGTTTAAAAGTGTCTGGGACAGGAAAATTAGTAACGTATTGTTACATACCTCTGTGCTTCTCGCAAGGCATCTTCCAACTCCGCCTGTCGATCTCTGGCCTTCTGCTGCAATTCACGCCACTTTCTGTTCAATGTGGCCAACTTCTCTGCCGTTTCTCCCGCTTCGTCTGATCCTGATTTTGAAGTTAATATTATAGATAGATTCAGAACGTTTAACGAATGATTTATGGGAAATCACAATATCGTGGAGGTTGAATGACATAAAACATGATTTATATAGACGAATTAGAATAATATGAAAATGTTTTGAAGTGCAATGGCGTAAAACAGACTTGAATTTCTTACTTCCTGTATAAGCCATCACAAATCGTTACGATTATGTAGTCGAAGGCGTTTTGAAATATTGTTATTGTTTTCTTAATGAAGATGGTCTATGGGACACCACAGTGATTACAAACAAAAGCTTTAAGCATTAGTGCTTACATAATGGTTTTCTAGAGTTATAATTATTTTTAATGCAAAACAATCTTATAATATCATTAAAAACATTTTTACAAGCTTTTATCGTCTACCATAATGAATTTAGTGTGACGGCATTTTTTTTTTTCAAATTATTCTCAGCAAACCCTTTTAATTTATATTTGATTTATAACGACTAACGGAAAAAGTAGGTTCAGAAAAAAGTACCTACAACAAAGAATGGACGTTTGCTACGTTTACCACTATCTTTTCTTCTTACCAAATAAATATAGATTGTAAATGACAAAGTAGGTATGTAGTAATGAGGAAGCACAGCGTGGCATGACATACCCGTACCCTGCTGCACAATCTGCGCTCCGGCCTCGTTGAGCGAGTCGACACTGGCTTGATGCGCCGCTATATCGTTGACGAGCACTTTCAGCTTCGCGAGCTCCACTTCCAAGATTTGAGGATCTCCAGCCACCTATATCGGGAAAGTTATGAGCTTAGCTTAGCTTGTCCAATGTAGGAAAGACATTCAAAATTCTATTTCAAGCTGCTTCCGATAATCGAACGACTGTTTTGGAACACTGAGCCAACAAATCAAGCAGTAGATTTAAAATAATCAATCAATCAAAAATCTTTATTCCAGTTTGGTACAATGTACACTTTTTGAACGACAATAAAATATAAGACGCCAAGAATGATAATTAACTACGTATTTAAGCCATAAGAGCTTCATGATCATATTTGTAAAATAATTTTGATATCCCAAATACGTTACCATGCTAAAAGAATTTTCCTCCGATTTTTTAAAAACTTTCTGCCACCTACTTAGTGCCTTAGTGCCGGAAAAAAATTATTATGCGCCCTACTGAAACCAAATTACTTTTCAGCTTTCATTATGTACCTAATCATTTAAGTTATTATTTGGCACTTACCGGCGTAAGAGTATCAAGTGTATCGCTGGTGTGTTGAATCCAGGCGAGTGTATCTCTCAACGCATGCTGCAACTGCCCAAGCCTCAATAAGGCTCGCTCTAATTGCTGCTGCCTCTCCACCATGCCGCGTAGCAGCGCCGCCCAGCGAGCGTTCACTTCGCCGAGCGGCTGCTTGATTGCCGCCGCTTGCTCTGACGACGTGCGTTCCGTAAGCTCTGCCGCTTGCCTAGCAACGATATTTGCCATTATAGCTCGTGCGGATTAAGACACCAAGACAAGTCATCAAGGCTTACAATGCATGAAAATGTAAAATTGCCTATAGTATAGGAATAAATCGAAACGAATTGGTGATAAATCCGTCTGTCTCAATCCCCATAAACAGAATATTTGGTATGAAACTGAGAGTGAATGATTAATGTCGACTTTTCGATTTGTTTCTTTATAGTCATGAGTAACTAATATGTCAATTGTTTCAACCAACCAAAAATCCATACTAATATTATAAATGCGAAAGTGTGTCTGTCTGTTTGTCTGCTACGCTTTCCCGGCCCATCTTTTTAACCGATTTTGCTGAAATTTGGTATAGCGGTAGGTTATATATCCCGGGGAAGGACATAGGCTACTTTTTATCCCGAAAAATTAAAGAGTTCCCGCGGGAATCAAAAAATCTTAATCCACGCGGACGACGTCGCGGGCATCATCTAGTAAAACGATAATTATGAAAAGACGAGCTCAGGAGTGACCCTATTGAAATGCTGACAAGCACGACTGTAAACTTTCCGCCATACTCTCGCTCCTACTAAAGTGGGGGCCAGGAGGCCGCTTGAGATAACATTTGCACAGGGTATTATTTTGCAGACCAAAGTTTAAAGATGATAATAGGATTCGCTAGTAAACAAGACAACATGCGATTTTGGGGGTTATTATAAAATAATTTACTTAATTTCAGCGTTATGATGAGTTCGCAAATTAAATCATGGTTAATAAAAAGAAAAGCTTACATTGACACAAACAGTAAAAAGTAAATAAAGGCCATCAACAAAAGTTCCGATATAAATAATAAACTACGTTTAGCATTAATAAATTATTATGCACAGCCAGACAATATTTTTTAGGTAAAATTGTTTTTCTGTCGGCACAAATATAGAACTAGAAGACATCACTACATTTAACGACAACGAAACAAAAGCACACTCAAAAAGTGTATTAATAAAATTCTTGCCTCGACAAACTTCTGCTCATCACGATGGCGCGGGGAGGGGCATAGAAAAACATGATTAATATGGAGAATTAGTAACATTTCTACGTGACATGGATAAACGACTTTAACAAAAGGGTGTAACACTTTCAAGATATTTGAAAAACTCCCTGTAGGTACAGGTGATTATTCTCAATAAAGGCTAAAAGAATATCGTTGTAACTTTGTTAATACATATTAGTAATCGACTGATTCTTTCAACAGCTATATAAAAGGCTTGTTCTAAAAGGTCAATAGGATCTCATGAATTACTACTTATAGACTCCATAATATAACGGTAGTTGTTATCCATCACCATCTTGTTATTTTAAGACATGAAACAAATTGGGTAAGGACTAAGGAGTAGCTTTAGTTCAAAACAATCAATAATCTGAAAAATATTTCTAAACAATTCTTGTACAACTATCGAATTTGTTCACTAATCTAGTGATATATTGAATAGCTTTTCTTTTTTGAAATTTTTGGAGAAAATATAAAATGTTATCGACGTATTCACACATTCTATACGCAATATCTTACCTATTGAGAGCTTCAACCTTCACCATATGCGGATCGACCTCCTGCTTGAAGGCAGCTAATTGCGAGATCTGGCGTTTCACTGCGTCAATATCGGAGCCCAAAGGACCCATACGCGAGAACTTTTCTTCCGCTTTGTCAAGGAATGCTAGCAGATTCTAGAAGAGCAAAAAATAATCTTAAGAAAAGGCGCTTTTCGAAAAGCACATAGGTAACAAACAATGGATATACCATAAAACGCATTTGCAGAATGATTCCCATTATTGAATTTGTGCAGTATGCAAGTTGACTTAATATGTAAAGGCTTAGACCAAGAGTAACAAATTACACTCAGATCGTGGTTGATTTTATAAACACAAGATCGGATTAGTATTTTATCTATGGCCAATCAAGACTATCAGGTAGAGCAATGAGCAGTTCATAGTTTAGAAAATAATCTTGCATTCATCCTGTTCTATTGTGAGGAAATGGAAATATTCATAAAATTTAAATGTCACTCCCTTACCTGTAAAGTGTCATGGAACTCCATAGCCTTCTCCATGGCATCGATGAGGTTCTCTTCTCTCCTCGCGTAGAGCGCTGTGATGTTATCCCAAGCGCTATCGAGGTCTTCCATGTGCTTCTTGACTTCAGGCTTCTCTGGTTCTCCGCATATGGACATGAGGGTTGAACCCGTTTTGCGAGCTTTCTCCACCTGATTATATAAAATTAAGTTTTAGAAGAAAAATTGCTGCTGCTATTTGGGATTTCTTTTATGGGCCTAAATATTTACCATTTATTGTGGCAAACATGATTGTGGACTAACGGACACTAAAACTACGGTGTCGTGGCGTGTCATGATGTACCCAACAGAAAATGGTTGAATTTTTTTCTGATCCTCCCTCCTTCCCTCTTCAACTTATCCCAGAAGTTCCGTACCACTTCTTACGTGATGTCAAGCGATTGTCCACTTCACTATAAAGTAAGCTGTAGAGCTATCGGAAGTCTAAAGGGAACAGAGACAGTGCTCACCTCAGGCTTGGTGTGGTCGATCTCGTGCCGGATCTCCTGCAGGGCGACTTGCTGCGCCTGTATGGCGGAGGGCTGCGCGGCGGGCGGCGGCTGCGCGGCCAGCGCGTCGGCCAGCTCGCTCAGCGCGGCCATCACTGTCTCCAGCTGCTGCCAGAACTTGCGCGCCACTTCCAACGCGCTGTCGAGCGATTGCCCGCGTTCGCCGGACGCCTTCTGTACTTCGGCCCATAGTCTGTAAAAGTGCGCGTGTTACTCTTAAAGTTTTCAACTGAAATATCCATTCTATGAGAGACCGTTTCCCAAAATCGTGATCTCGATGTTTGTTTATATGTACGTAGGATTGGATTTACGTATTTCTGTAATGATATAGTTAGTGAGTGACCCCGGAAAATGTAAGCGAAGGGTCGGCACGGTAAACTGACGACGGTAAAATATTATACAATGCAACTTATATTGCAAACATAACGTAAAAACAAACAAAATAGGAGCTACAATTGCACCTTGGTTAACACCCCTATGATTTATGACAATAATTATAGATTCTGATTTACCATTATTCTAATTTCAATAGCTCTTAAATTTCCTAATTTAGGCAATTGAGTAACTTAATATAGTCGTAAAATAGGTGAATTTTATGTTCTACAGAATCAAAAGCTTTCGTAATAATTTTACTTAGCCAATCTGCTAACTTTTCCAATGCTTATTCTTGCTTCTGTATTAATAGATGCTGAAAACACAATCTTCTAGTAAAGAAACTTACTTGTTAAGCTTATCCAGCTTGTTGCGAATGTCCCTTACAGCCGGGTCACTCTTGTTGGCTTTCGCCATTACATCACTAGCAGCACGTTGGACCGCGTGGTACGCTTCCTGTCTCTTGTCTAGATCTTCGATTAGAGCGTTGTTTTCTTCGATTTGGTCTCTGTGGACAAGATTATTGAATTTATGTTTTAATCCCTATTTCTGACAAGGAATTTAAGTTAAATCACTTGATTCTTTAATCCAAAGACAAAGGAAGTCTATAGACTGCTAGACACTACCCATTTCTGACGCACAAGAAAGGAATACATATTCATTCATTAAGCGTGAAAGAATGAGATAGAATTGAATGATTTTTTGTCCCTTATCGCGTGTCATCTAATTGTAAGGAGAGCTCGAACTCGGAACTAAACAAACCCTACTAAATGGCAACCCCACTTAATATTTAATTCAGTATCCCTTTCAGTGACATGCTAGGTGGAGTTCTAGAGGATTGTCATTCTACGCTTAATAATTCCTTTTATCAGTAATCGAATATTAAAGACTTTTTTGCATAACCCAAAAAAACTATCATTTTTATTTTTTTGATATCATGAATTATTTCCCACATGTCTTTTTTAATTAATTATCCATGACTATTCACTACATTAATAAGTGCTACTCACTGTATCTTATGTGGATGCGCGGAGACAGGCTCGGCGCGTTGCAACTGATCCGCGGCTCCGGAGAGCGCACGCACCATGCCTTCTAACCTCTCCGCAAATACAGACGACTCTTGTAGTGCCTGTATAGAATAAAAACATAAATTGTACTAACTGGCTTTATGTCAAATAAAATAAATATCAATATTGTCAAATATAAACATAAAACCCAATTTGCATTGAATTAAATCTTAGTATTTTTAACCGACTTACAAAAAAGGAGGAGGTTCTGAATTCGGCGCGTATCTTTATTTTTCTATGGTCAGAATAACACTCCAAACAGTCAACGCAAGTACGTAAAATGTAGAACTAATTAGATGAACGCATAAACAAACTGAATCAAGTCAAACTAAAAAAGGTTCAGTTGCATGACAAGCGGTTCAAGTTATGTTACGGTTACCGTAAAACGTTAGAGGCTTTCAACGTTTAAACTTTGAGTGTGGTAACTTTAACAGTCTGTCATGCATCAGTACCTAAAACGAGACTAACACAGTTACATTTTATAAAAGACAAACATATTTTGTTAAAAAATCCCCGATTTTATCTTGATCTTTTTTTCTTGTTAAAGGGGAAAAACATAAAAAGAAACGAATGTCCATTACCTGCTCGAGCTCTTGCTGTCTCTGTCTAAGCTCGGCTCTGAGCGCGTTGTATCTATCGCAGTCGTTTTCTACAACGTCTTGAATTTTGGCGGCATCCTCTTCACCGCACAGTTTGGAAAGAGCTTCTCCGGTCTTTATCAACTTGTCTACTAGTGGTTTGTGACCGGCAATGGACTGTTGCAGCATCTGGAGACAAAAAAATTTAATACAATCCATACTAATATTGTGAATGCGAAACTGTTGCTGTCTGTCTGCTCACGGCCCATCTGTTCACCTGATTTCAACGAAATATGTAAGTGATAGGTAGCATCTCGGGGAAAGACATCAACGTTTTTATCCCCGAAAATTAACGAGTTCCCATGAGAATCAAACATTAATATTAATCCACGCGGACGAATTGGCGGGCATCATCTAGTATAAGATATTCTGATAGATTTTTAAGATTTTAAGATGTTCTGAAATATACAAGGGCTCCATTTCTCAATAGACAAGACAGGAAATCTTTGATCAGCAGTAGGACATAAAAGGTATGATAATATTACCTCGTTCTTATCCTGTTGCTGCGCGATATGGTCGGGACGTAAAGCGGGCAACGCCAAAGCGCTTACCGCCTTCTCCATCTCATCCAACCATGCGCATAACCTATAACAAAAAGAAAATCATGTAATTATTGAGCACCCTCATTGGTACTTAATAATAGAAAAAAAAAAAAAAAGTAATTATAACGACAACAACGTGTAATCCATGGATTGCAATTTTTATTAAAAGTAATGTGGAGACGAGAAACTCACGAAAGTAATATCAAGTACAAAGTTTTGTTTTACCATTAAAATAAACCTTGCGATTTAAAAATTACTCAACACCTTTTCCTATGCAAATCACATGGCACGCTAAATCTTTTCCATGCATTGTGCTAGTTTGGCACTACGAAAAGCATAAAACAATAGAAGAAGAAAATATTTCGAGAGACTTACCCATTGTGCGTGTCAGCAAAGTGCTCGGCCAATGGCAGGGCTTGTTCTAGAGCCGCTAACCGCGCTGCACTGAGTTGTCCCACCTCTTCCATCATCTCTTTCAATTCCTCGCTTCTCTCGCGAATAATTGCCGCTTCGTCAGAAGACTGGCTCTCACGGAGGACCTAGATATTATGGGTCAATGAATCAATTTTGTAAAACTTTGTATCATTATCATCGTAATTTCAATTCATTGTAACGGCTCACTACTGAACATGAGTCTCCAATTAGAATGAAAAGGGTTTGTAGGCTAGATCTCAATAGGAGTCTAAGTTTTAGAGGCTCTGGATTGCTATAAAAAGAAAAACCTAAATCGTGTATACATTACACACAAAATATTGGGTAATATCTTCTAGATAAATCCGAAAGTTAAACAATAATTAAATTATTACGTATTTTCTTGGGTTTTTATAAGTTAGTTATGTAATATCTATAATATTTATAGTCTATAAGGCAAAGGGTGCAGCGCAATTTTTGAACAATAAAATAGAACCGGTGCCAACTGAAAACCAGCGCTGAGCATTGTAATCAATGCTCAGTAATGCCGAGTTATTTATTTAAATCAAAAGGTTCAAACTGAAAACCAGCGCTGAGCATTGTTATCAATGCTCAGTAATGCTGAGTTATTTATTCATTTATTTAAATCAAAAAGTTAAGCTGGAAATAAAATCTCGTTTGGAAATACAGAAACTCATATGAACCTTCTTCGCTTGGCTGAGCAAATCCCTGGCGCGCACTCGTGAAGCGGCGACGTCATCACAGAGCGGTCGTATCTCAGCGAGCTGAGCACGGAGCACGGAGGCTTCGCACGCGGGTGGCTCGGCTGAGCGCAACTGAGCATCGGCTGCTCTGAGCCATTCCACTAGTTCTTCCATATCGCCGACCACTTCGAGCGAACGCTGTGGACAAATTAGGTGTTATTGCAATTGTTACGAAGAAAAATTGACCACCAAACAGAACAGCTGTTTTGAGGCCGCCATGTTTTAATGTAACAAGTAGTTGATGTCATAGATTTTAAATCTTAAAGCCACTGAATTCTAACATAATAATAGTTATGTTAGAATTCAGTGGCTTTAAGATTATACTTTTATATTTTTTATTTCATCACTATAATATATATTATCAGCGACAACGTCAAAGAAGTTCAACCGTACGTAAATTTTGAATGCATTAGGCCTCCCAGACACGGATCGTCCCTGCAGAGCACTCACAAAGACGTGATTGATGTCACGGGGTCGCTCCGCGCGCATTATCCGCTTCGCAATGCAAAAACAGTTATTTTCTTAGGATTGGCATAGATAGGTTTAACTTAATTTTAAGATCATGAGAGGATTAATCTCGCTCTAGATGTCCTGTGACCTTGAAAATTTATTTTACCGGTTTTAATATAAACCATTATACCTTCTTGCTTAGCAGCAATCTTTCCGCCTTGCGTTGTATTTGTTCGGCAATCGTGTCGAAGCGTCGGTTGTCGCGCGTGACCATTCCTTCTACGTGCGTCGCGCCCTCTCCCGGTGATATCTGATGGACACAAAAATGTAAATTCGTACTCAGCTCACTATAGTGATAGACCTATGACAATATATAGTTACTTGAGGGTAAAAAGCCAAAAAATAGTGAGAGTGGTGTCGTCTAATTGTGAAATATAATATCAGTTGATTACACTGATTTGCAATGTTGACTGAATGGGTACCGACTTGTAAGAAACCCTATCCTAAAATAGTATATTTCATTACAAGTGTGGAAAGGCTGTCATTGCAAAGAGTTCCGACAAATGTCTACCCGAGCCGAGGCGCAGCCGAAAGCGAGGGTTGACAGTCGGAACAAGTTGCAATGACGGTTCCGCACGTGTACTGAACGACTATTTTTAATACAGTTGCGAAAAAATGAAGCAATTTAATAAAAACACAATAAACTCAACTAACTTAACATTTATCTATATATATAAAATTCAAAGTCCTGACTGACTGACTTATATATCAACGCACAGCCTAAACCGCTGTGGCTAGAAACTTGAAATTTTGACACTAGGTTCTTTTTGTGACGTAGGCGCTCACTAAGGAAGGATTTTTCAAAATTCCATCCTTAAGGGGGTGAAATAGGGGTTTAAAGTTTGTATGAAAGTCCGTCATTTCTCAAGTTATATCAACGAAACTTGGTATTTTGGCTTTCAGTAAAAATTAAAGAAATACGTATTTCACAGTTTTTTGAAATTCCACCCCCAAAGGGCTGAAACAGGGGTTGAAAGTTTGTAGGAAAGTCCGTCATTTTTCAAGCTGTAGCCATGAAACTTGGTGTTTGGGGTTTCGGTCTGAAATGAAAAAATACGTGATTCACAGTTTTTGAAAATTCTATCCCCAAGGACGTCAAATAGAGAGTTTATCCTTCAATCACGCCGAAATAGAGCAACGGATCAACGTGATTTTTTGCATGGGTATACTTAGTTGAGGACTTGGAGAGTGACATAGGCTTCTTTTTATCCCGGAAAATTAAGGAGTGCCTGTGGGAATTAAAAACTTACGCCACGCGAACGAAGTCGCGAGCATCCTCTAGTTTCTTATAAAAGTTATAATAATTCACATATTACATTGAAATTGGTACGGTTTTTTATACTAACTGGGGAAGTTTTAGGTTGCATATTTACTGTTTGAGACAAACTATTATTAATTTCGTATGATTGTTCATGTATATTTGTCATACAATGGCGTTTGCTAGTTGATGGAGTTGGATCTGATGAATTATCATTATCAACGAAGGTAGATGGACGAACGTTCTCTGCAACATGTGAAGGAGTCGGACTGGACCTTAAATTAATGGAGTGTGTGATTTTTTTCCCAGTTTCTAGTTTGTTGCATTTTCAGCATACTTTTTATCATCGAAAACCTCAACCATAACGTAGAAGGTTTTAATTTTGCTGAGAGTTCGGAGAAGTATGCCAACATAACATTTTCTGAAAAACTATTTGCTTTTTCCTCTTCTCTCCACGCAATAAATTCGTCGTATATGTAGATATGTAGCGACTTTTTGACTTTTCCTGTAAAATGTTCTCCGAAGCATTTTGTGCAATTATACTGAGTTCCGGTGGTGTTAATTCAAAAAAACTAGGGTCGAAATTACTCATTTTGTGCAACAAACAACTAAACTCGCAAAGAAAATTTCTGAAAAATGGCGCCAACCGTAGAATATAAGCAGAGTTTTTTTTTTCTTCACCCATTCAGTAGGCAAAGGGAACTATGCCCATACAGCCAAGTCTTCAGTAGAATTTTTTTATTGATATGAAATGAGAATGAAATTTAATGAGATGAAATGAAATGAAAACTAACCAAACTCATTCAATCAAATCATTAAATCTGATATTAAAACAAATTAGTAGCTTCTTTTTAGAAATACATAATATACGTATTTGCATGAATCATAAAAACTTCTATGAATTTTTTTAGTAAAAACTTCATGGTTGGTTTTTCTTTTTAATAGACATTATTTTGACAGTTGGGAAAGAGAACGCACGAGTTCGGGAAAGGTAAAAAAAAAGCACGAGTATGTAATAGCCCACATCCCGAACGCTATACGTCCCTGCAATACGCCACTTTTTGAGCAACTGAATTAAAAAAATCTTATAAAAATGAACTATTCTTAGAATTTTATTACAGTGCTTCACACACGAGGATAGTTTCTAAACTTACTTAAATACATATCAAAAATTTGCGGAACCGCCAGGAATTTGAACCTGCGTCTCTCTGGGAATCGCGCCCTGAGCGCCTACGACCACTCGGCCACGGCCACGATTCCCAGCGAGACGCAGGTTGAAATCCTGCCGGTTCCGCCAATTTTTGATATTATTTAAGTAAGTTTAATGAACTATTCGTTGATTCTAAGCTCATTGCGGGAATCAAAGGGGCAAAATTTACAAAAACTCGTAGAACCTCAAATCCGTACAAAAAATAAGCTTATTTTTTTAGGTTAAATGCAGGGCACAATCTAAGATGTAGATGTAGAAAATCTCACCTGGCACAGTTGTGGCCCAACTTGGTTGATGTTATCCAGCAATGGCCTGAATTCCTGCAACTCTGCCTCCAGTCTCAATATGTCCTCTTCGCGTGGTTCCACAGACTGCAGACATGTTTCGGCGCTCGACATCCATTCCGTTAACCTGGCAGAAAAATGCAAAATATAAAGATTCAATAAATTATAATATGAAAATTCTAAATAGTTGTTCTCTGTTTATTTAGTGCGTACAAACACTGCATCGATTCATAATTTTTTTTACATTTCGCAAGCATCCATTAAGCTAAGCTAATATTATACAGGCGAAAGTGTGTCTGTCTGTCGGTCCGTCTATCTGTCTGCTACTCTTTAACGGCCCACCTTTTCAACAGATTTTGATGAAATTTCTTTTCTACTTTTTATCCTGGATACTTAAGGAGTTCCTCCGGGAATCTAAAAAAACTTAATCTGTGCGAATCTAAGTTATATCATAAGTTTGATCAAATATTGCATAAGAACTCGACATATTACGAAAATCAAGCGTCACCTCATTCTACTGTAACTTCTTTCTACGAAAAGTAAGGATAGATAAGGATAGTATCTCACCCGGTAGATTTTTGATAGCTCATTAAATCCCTAATCGGTTTCTATGCAGCTCAGTCCCAGAAATATACTCACTTCGTATGACTGTTGTATAGCTGTTGCACCAGCGGCAGAGTCTCGGAGGCAATCCTCAACAAGTCGGCGCCTCGAGAGGTAAGCTCGTTGTATCTCCTTTGCAACGCGTCTAGTTTGTCCTTCAGTTGTAAAGCCTCGTCACCAGAGATGTGCTTCATAAGTTCAAGACCGGACTCCACTGTGCTGTCTACCTCTTCTTGTTTGGAGGCGATCTCTTCGGTTTTTTCCTGTTGAAATACAGTTGTGAAGTAGACACTGCCTTTTCGGACCGTTAGTATTTTGGATTCGGACCGTACTAGTGCTTAAGAGCCCTTAGGCTCTCATCTCACCATTTGAGATGAATAGGTAATTTAAACGGACATATTAGACTTTACATTATTTTATTTTCTAAATACATATATAGAGTCATTTGGTGATAGACTCATAAGATTAATTATTAGTGGTCATCTATAAATCTAACAAGAAGTAAAAGATACTTACAGCCAGTTCGTCCATTTGTCTTAGCAACTTCTCCATATGGACGGGTAGGATCTTCCTCTTGGCCAAGTATTGCTCCATGCCATCCATCCAGGCGGACAGGTCTTGGTATGTCAGCACCAAGTGGCGCAGACCCTTGCGCGAGTTGTCAAGAAGCTCGCCGATGTTGAGACTGTGGTCTACTAGTGCTTGGTATCTAGAGAGAAATTATTCAAATAAATCTAAAAGTCGAACAAATACTACCTATAGTCAGGTATCAATCAGAAATCTATTATATATCTGAAAATTATTACCCTGCGAGCGAGAGAGAGACAGAGTGTGAAAACTTTAGAGTCTAAAGTTTAGACGCTTCCATAACCCCTAAAAATTTAAGTTTTGGTGTGATGTTTTGGAGACCGATAACAAGGTACAAAACATGTGGGTAGCCTAAGTTCGGAGTTTGCCACAAGTAAAATAAATAACCATTTGTGAAAAAAATGGGATTTTCGGAATATTATGGCAGTACAACTGTCAAGTTTAACTTTATATTTCAGTTTTTAATTTACCTGTCCGTCGCGGCTTGAAGACGGTCGGCAAGCGTGGTAGCTTCATCGTCTCCAACAAGACTCATGAGCTGAGACGCTGTCTCCGTCAGTTGTTTGAACGGCGGTTGCTTGGTTAGAACGTCATCATGGAGAAGCTAAAAATAAAATTGTATGTGAACAATGCTCAAGGAATATCGATCCAGCAAGGAAGAAATTGATTATTTCTCTCAAGCATATCAGTATGAAAGCTACTGAGTGTGATGATCAAAATCGAGTTCTCTGGATATTCGCTTACACATACAGCAAGAAAAAAACTTCGCGAAATCATCACTTTTATGTAAAGGGGACAGTTCATATTCCACCGCGAGCTTTTATCTCAAAACTTCCACGTTGATAGCGATTATTGTGAGATCACATCAGTATATTTAGGGGATGCCCATTAAATGTCTAGCAAGTTCTAAATTCAGTGGGTAGGATAGCAAAGGTAATACAATACCTTGTGCTCCCGGATCTTTTGCTGGATCTTTTCCTCATCAGTAGGTACCAGCTCCAAGGTTTTTAGCTTTCGTTCCGTCACTCCCAGCCACTCAACGAGCGGTTGCAATTGCTCTTGGAACAGTTTAGCCACCTTCATGGCCTGTTCCAGATCGAGCATCCTCTGTTGTGCTCCTTGTGTCAACCCATCGAATCTTTGCATCAGGCCCTTTAGTTGTTTTTCTATAGCTTTTCTTTCAGCGCTGTCGCAACCGGCGGCAACTTCGTTGCCCATCGCGAATAGGGACGACATAGAGTTTTGGCGGTCCATTAACATCTTCTTGAGGAACTGTGACACAGATATCGTGGAAATAAATAACGTTATTGATACTTTAAGAAATTGGAAATGTCAGAATCTCACCTGAAGAGGAAGACACTAACCTTTTGCTCTTGTAGTTGCGCCTTTACCACCTTATAATCTGCCGATGGTGGTTTTTGGTTGTTGACCATGTCTTCAGTGTCCGCCAGCCATTTCTCGAGTCCCGCCAATGCTTCAGCGAATTTGCCCGATTGGAGCAGCCCTACGTCCAGGCGACGTTCACGTTCGTTCATCTGCAGAAAAAAGTGTTTTTAGATTTCCTCGTCTTTTACATATACGTTTGTCCGTTTGTCAAGGCTGATAGACGTACATCCGTAGATTCAGATGCATTAAGACCTATTTTTGCGCATTTATTTTTAAGAAAAAGCGTCTTTTTAAGAAACTTTAGTCAAATCTAAAGTTGATTTCCCTAGATGTGAAAAAGGTTTACCTTTTCCTTAAGAGCATTCCACCGGTCGTTCATCTTTTCTAGATCCTTCTCCAATTGTTGAGTGGAGACACCTTGTAGCGCGGACCGTACGAGTCCTTGACCGATCTTGTTGCAATGGGAGACGTTCACGCCCAAAGGTTCAAGTGTCCTCTGTTTTAAGTCCGCAAAGTCCTTCTGCTGGACGCGAATTTGTTCCACCTCGGACGACACCGGCTTCAAGCTTCTCACTTGTTCAGAAGCCTTATTGAAGAAAAAGAAAACCACTTAGTATTTATTGGCCTTATTACAGGATAATATTGAAGATAAAGCATAGGAACTGTTTTCAAGCTTTTAATTAATATTTACCATGCCCATTTTATTAAATTGTCTAGGTTGAGTCTACCGTGCCATAAAAAATAGATTACTTTCACAAAACGAGAGATCTACGAATATCTCAAGCATAATCCAGACCAGTCATTGCACAGAAGATATTGTAGTTCCTTAATTAAGTAGTGAAATGAGGACATTGCGCGATGGGTGAAATGTGGATGTAAAGGTATAAATATTTGTAAACATCGCATTATTATCATGAGTTAACACTCTCATTATTTAAAAATAAAAAGGGATAAGCAATGAGGGATACACAGTCGAGGGAGAGTGAAATACATTAAATTGGGTTACCTCATCCACATCGTCCATAACGGAGTCATAAGCCTTATAGAAGGCCTCCAGCTTGCTAAGCGTATCGTCGAGGTCTTGTTCTTTGGAGCGCGCCCGTTCGTCCAGCTTGGCCAACTGTTTGCGGATACCTTCCACCTGTTCAAAACAAATTGATATTTACAAAACTTTAATTCAACTTAAAACGGATGATATATTACAAACAAAGGTATCTGGGTTTTATTTCTGAGGGAACCCAATAAAGTTTATCCTAAACTATTAAGTGAGCCTTTCTTAGCTTGGTTAAAATACTAACCTGATCTCTGGCCTTTGAAGAATCTGCGAAGCCACTATCGACCAAATTCTCCGCAGCTCTCTCAGAGTCCGCAACCAGGTCGTCAGCTTGTTCCAATCTCTTGTAGAAACGTCCCAAGTCGTCCAATTGTGCCTTGACCGTCTTGATCTCGCGTCCAGGCGCCTTCATACTTTCCAATTCTTTTTCTAAGTCCGTAAGATCGTGGGATACGCCTTTCACTTTTTCCTGTACACAAGAGTTTAAAGTAAATCCCCAATTGTTAAGCCCGTCTCGATATTTAAGTCAATAAAAATATATATTATAAACGTATTTTAGCACACAAGAGAATTAGCATGGTTTTCCTTGAATGTAGTAATTTGTCATTCAAAATTCTTGTTTAATAAAATTGCGACAGTTTTCAGGTTAGAATGGACGGATAGAAATACTTTATGGCACTAACAATGAAGGGAAACAACATTAATCAATAACAAGATTAACTAATTAGCACAAACTGATCCTCAAAACTTCCCACGTGCTATCGTCATTAGTCCAAGATATTATCTACCTTGACCCAATGAAAGTAGCACAATTTAATTATACGCCGCGGTTCACCTGCATGAACCTTAGGTCAAGCCACATCTCAGATTCCATTTAAGAGAGTTTTGTTCAAATTGATGGTGTAAGTCTGAAATCTGAACACTCTGATTTTGTTAACTTTGTATAGGAAAATTTTCTGGTTTAAAATAAACAGGCGTCTAACGCTAGTTTAAGTTATGGTTAGGCCTAAGGCCTTCAGAAATGTGACCTTATTTCAATTGAATCAGTAACAAATAAACCACCACCAATCATTGATAATATTGTAATACAAAATTTCTCACCTGGAATTGCGAGAAAGCAGCGGCTGCTCCAGCTAATCTTTCCCTGGCGTCTTCGGTCTTGGCTTCCAGATCTTTTAGGCGTTCAGCCAGCGCTCTGGCTGTCTCTTCTAATACCGGTCTAGCCCGGCTGCCCGCTTCAGGTCCACCGAACTCGATCGCGAGAGCTACGATATCGTCGGCTGCTATGTTGACGCTCTAATGGAAAAATGGTGCCCGTTTTATTTAAAGGTAAGCTTGCACTTAATAATTATGGTGTTATGATAAAAAGCAACGATTCAATCAATAAAAGGATACCCTCTTGCCTGGACGGACTTAAACTTATTCGTGGAAGGAAACACGGACGCTGGAAGGACGCTCAGAGCTAACGATACGTATCAGAAGTGTTTCGAAACTAACATAAAAATTGTTATGGATTTTACAAATTACCAACAGTTTGATCAGTAACATTTTGCCAAGGCGATATTAGTAGACAGTTGAATTTTGCCGCTCAAAAATTTTTTGATTCAAAACTAATTTCATATAACGTATAGTCTTTAAGCAGATGTAAACATTAAAACTATGTCAACTAGCCTCCGCTTGTTCTAAATTCTGCTACTGAGGGGATTCTTGCTACTAACCTGCAATGGTGCTCTCAAAGCATGCACGTGGTCAACCAATCGAGCCACCGCCTCCCTGGCTGCCGCTGGCGGCGCGACCAGTGCGGCTTCCAGCTTCTCTTCACATCTGGTCAGTGGAGCTTCAACAGCGCGGACCTTTTCGAGGAATTCCCCGAGCTTTCGCGCTGTGGACTCTAAGTATTCCACTTGCTGGAGCACTTCTGTACCAAGACACAGATAATTTGTTGAAAAATAATTGAAATTAAAGCGAAATTGAACTAAAGCATATTTTAAAAACAAGTGTGTGTGTGTGTGTGCAATTCACACACCGCAGTAGCGAAACTTCAGAAAAGTAGCCTACGAGAGAATGAGATAAATATAACTTGTATTCAATTTCATTCTCTCGCAGACTAAATCCTATTATGAATATGTCTGTCTCTTTTTAGTGTCGCTTTTTCGTTTAATCGAATTTTCAAATCACAACAATTCTAAAGAAGTTTCACTTCAATAAGACTAAATACGCGGTTTTATGGTGATACAACGGTTAAATAAAAATGATAGGCATCAAAGTGTAATAAGACATCAAAGACAATAAATTCCTATAAAACTCATGAAGGTTAACCGTTATTAAACAAGACAAAAGTACTAACCGTTGTTTATTCTGTCCCATCTCTCCTTCATGTAATCCAGTTGTTTTCTAACGATCTCTTGATCGACATCGCATGCGGAGATGAAAGTTTCACCCAGCGTCCTGTTGTTTTCGTACTCTCCAGACCTGAACAAATAAAATAAATTTGGAAATATGGGACAAGTTTCCTTGAGCTTTTGTTCGTAAAACATAAAAATTAAAAAATTACATTCGAACTGCGAAAATTTTGGTACGATCGGCTTATCGGTTTTAAGCATAATGTGCTCAATTAGATTTCACTTTAATTTTTATGTGTCCAAACCAAGATGTAAAGAACAAACCATTTTTTTATTTTTGTTTTCGTTTGCAGAGCAGAATTTTAGAAACACCACTAGTAATGGCGAAGACTCACCTCTTCCAAACATCGTTTCTGATCTGCTGCAACTCTCGAAGTTGTTTCTCCACATCTTTCTTAGTGAACGCCACCGGTGGTAGTTTTGTCAACCTGTCTTCAGCATCGCTTAACCACGGAAGGAAGGACTCCTGTGCTTTGTTGTATTTGCGGCAGTGTTCCTAAGTAATAAACACTTTCTTATTACATTGTAAAAGTTTAAAAACCTTTAAAAAATAGTAACTCCAAAAATTTCATGTCAGTAGTATTGATCTTAATATCAAAAATAGTTAGTTAAAGCCTAACTATAACAATTTATTCACAAATGTTTTCTCACCATAGCAGTCTGCAGTCTTGTTTGCCTATCGACTGTCTCTCGCTTGAGTTTGTCCCATTGTGTCTGAATCCTGTCTAGGTCCTTACGCAGTCCACTATACGCTGGTTTCTTTTCCATCTCTCGACCTGGATATAATCCAGAATTGGTGTATTTAGAATTTTTAGGAATAATAATGCAATCAATACATTCAAAGGACCCCGATACCCCACCCCGACCCATCATCCACCCCATCCCATCGACCCCATCGGGGGAATTCATGGAATATATTTAAAAAAAATTCATGCACTATTCACACAGATCAATCGGATATTTTCACTTGTTTTCTAAAGCCCATATTGCTTAAAACACTTTAAATTACTAAAGGTACTTTATGAAAAGGCAGTCTTCTTAGCTATGAAATTAGCTTTCTGAACCAGACATGCTTATATTTAGAAAGCAGACTTGGAATAATAATTATGCACTTGTATTACAACTATTCACCATACAAACCTTTGTCAAGCAGCATGATGATCTCATGTTCGCGCTGCGTAAGGTCTCGGTATAGCGGCTCATGTTTGGCCAACTGTTGTTGTAGTTTGTTCTTATCAGCGGACACCTGCAGTCTTCCCGGCAGGGCTGTCAGTTCCGATTGCAACCAGCCGAGAGTGCGCGATATGCTCTCTTCGAGGTTACGGCCGTCCCTATGAAAAATACGATTGATAAGACGGTCATACGCGCGTACACAGTGACACATGGCTCAATACTATTTAGATAACATCTATCCGAGTTTGCGATAAAACTGTTATTCAGACATTTCATCGTCCACTAAAGAGCTACGATAAACAGTTCATGCTTATCTGACAAGATAGATTGTAAAGATATGCAGATTAGTTATGGTTGGCTTTATACAGACGTAAAATAAAACACTTTTCCCGCCTTTTATTGAATCTTGCCCGCCTAGTTAAGTATGAAGACTTTTGTTTAACAAATTTCCATTCCAAACTGACTCTGTCTTGTAGTCACGCAGACATGAGACAGTGAAAGATTATAATAAAGTAGGACAGTATAACATGTTCATAATAGACAAAAATGATTTGTACATTTTATGCTTAACTGCCCTTTTGTTCTTTAAATATAGATCTTCTAGTCTATCCATTACAAGAGATTACATTTCATTTTATCAATATCCATATCCATACTAATATTTTAAATGCGATGCGATTATAAATGCTGTCTGTCTGTCTGCTACGCTTTCACGGCCCATCTGTTCAACCGATTTGGAGGAAATTTGGTACAGGGATAGGTCCCGGGACCTATACCTATATAGGGATAGGGAATTCGTCCCGGGGATGGACATAGGCTACTTTTTATCTCGGAAAATTAAGCAGTTCCCCCGGGAATCAAAAATACTTAAACAACGCGGACGAAGTCGCGGGCATCAACTAGTGTGTTAATATAGAACATAGCAACATTTTCGTAAAAAGAATTTTCAGAAGTCTGATTACACAAATACACACACCATATGGACACAACCTTATGATTAAAGGTAGAAGTGAATTAGTAACGCGCACCGCATAGCGCTGCGAAAAAATGGGCACAAAATGTTTAGAACGGCTTTCTCATCTGCGTTCAAGAAAGATACGAAATTTAGCGTACATAATTCACACTTCACGCATTTACAGGTACGTATCAGAGATCCCTTACTACTAAACTACTTACTTGAGAGCAGCTTCAATCTCCGCCTTCTTATGATCAAGCTTCCGTTGTAGCGCGTCATATTGCCTGGCCGCTGCAGCCAATTTGCCCTGTATGTCCTGTCTAGCTCCAGCATCCGCTAAAACATCGGCCAGAGCCGCACCGGCGGCTTCCAAGTCCGCGAGAAGAGGACGTTGGCCTTCTAGTTGCCTTTCCAGGTTCTGTTATAATCAATGGTGGAATTTTGTACGCATATTGAGCTTATTACACGTCATTATTTGGGCATATACCCCTATTATAAAAAAAACCTGCAACCTAAATTTATGATAATGAATTTTGTGAACAATTTAATAATCATTAGCTTTTTTTAAAGGTAGACGGATCGCTTTTAGAAAAAAAGGGTACACTTGAGGTGTACGCTTTTCTTGAAAACACCAACAATAATATAATTAGCAGTAAGGTGCTTTTTCATGGAAGATAAATATATATACTTGTCAACTGCCAATTCCGATTCACATCTCCTCGACTATTCACGCCTTATAAACTATCCCTGTGATTGAATCTAATGACAAAAATACTTCATTTTATGTGGAAAATAATCTAATAAAATCGAAGGGAACTGACTTCACTAGCAAGACAAGTTATCCAACCTACCTCGACCTCGCGCAGTTGGTCGGCGGGTTCCCGCTGTGCCGACACATCGTCCAACTTGTCGGATATGGCGTGCAATGCATTCCTAAGCCTAGTGAGGCCGGCGTCGAGTTCCCTGGACGTATCCGCAGCTGCGCCTAAACTTTCTGCGCGCTGTTCCAATCTAGGGGTAAACAGAAAGGTAAGATCAGCGGAAAATTAGAATTCTGGTCCCGCGGTAGTGCTGCAAATGTCACATATTATTATGAATGTCCCTTTGCAGATGAAACGCCAAAGATAATTTCGACGTACGAAATTATGGAAACGATTTGTAGGTACTTGTTTGTGTTTAACCATCATGATGCAAAACTTATCATAAGTGCAATTCTATCGAGTAAGTATTCTAAGAAAAATTAAGTGAAAACCTCAGAAAATCGTACGCAAACAGAGCCATAGATTCGGTATCTGATTATTTTATTTATTACTATTAAAATACAAACATTGTTACTTGTTTGTTATATGTATGTATGCCAAATTTCAGCCCGATCCGTCCAGTGGTTTGAGCTGTGCGTTGATAGATTAGTCAGTCAGTCACCTTTTCTTTTTATATATTTAGATTATTTCCAATTCTTCTAAGCAAAGCAATTTGATATATTAGTAAAACTTCAAAATGTCAAATAACTTACTTATTGAGGAGATCGTTCCATCGGTCCTGCAACAGCTTCAACTTCTGTCGCAACTTGTTCGCATCGGAATCGTTTTCTGGCAACCTCTGAAGGACAGTGTGAGCCACTTCTTCCAGATGTACCAATTGTGGTTGTTGACTTCGGAACTCTTCCCGAAGGACTTGCACCTAATTCAGAAGCAAAACCATTATTTTTTAAATTGGGGAATAGGCTTGCGCTTGACGACAATCATGCTTAATACAAAGCAACGATGGGGTCTAGGTTGGAGCGCGCTTGCCTAGATGCCTATTCACTCTTGCGTTGAAGGTACTTAAGTTATACGTGGCAGGAAATACATGTGCTGGAAGGGTATACCACATCCTGGCGGTTCTAATCAGGAACGTAGAGCAGAACCGTTTCGTTTGAGCTGATTAATGGCAAATTTGCCTTTGATTGTAATATCACCTGTAATGGTAAGTGATGAAACATCCACTCTAAGATGGGAGGGGTAAGACAGATGGGGTATCGAGTATCACTTAACGATTTTGACAAAATTAAGGTCGTTTTAGGCCATCACTCATTGAAATCTTACAATTTTACCTCCTCACATGTATATTATTTGGCGTGTCTGGAAAATGCATTGTCTCAATAAGGTTTTTTTAAATTTATAAAGAGGACCAAAAGGTTCACCATAAAAGTACCTTTTGACTGAAGTACCTTTTGATAATTATGTCCCTTGACAATCGACTTTTTCTTTCCCCCGAAGGTTCCATCAACCTAGGCCATCTTGCATAGACCAACATATAATAGCATTATAAAGGCCGCAGACAGTCAAATTTATCTATCAAAGATGTATTTCCTTGATAGATCTTTATTTACATGTTATTAGACTGTCTTACGGCTTTATAATGGGATTTTATGGTGTAAGAATGCCTACGTCAGCACCCCAAACTAACCTGTTGCACTTGAGTTTGCACCACTCGCGAGTCTGAAGAGATTGGCCCCAGTGCAGCCATCATGCGCTCCTTAGAACCGAGCCATTGAGATAGAGACGCGTGCGTGTCGTGGAAGTCTTTCATCTCCTCCATTACACGGATCCTGAGGGATATTATGTATATATTAATGTATTTATATGTTAGTATTTTATGATATTGGTTAGTTTATGTTTCTATTAGTATTTAAGTTTATTTTTATGCACCACCTCCCACTGTCCACTTGCTTATTTTCTCCGTACCGATAAGGTTGTCTGGAAGAGATCGCTATTTAGCGATAAGACCGCCTTATTGTACCTACGTTTTAAGTTTTCATGTTTGTTGTCTGTTTCTTTTGTGTTTTTGTGGTGTACAATAAAGAATATACATACATCCTGAGGGAAAGCGCATGTTAGGGTAACTTTTCCACTTATTTAACCTTATTATATAACTTATTAAACTTATATCAACCTTGATCTCAGTATTCAGCAAGATAGACATCCTACTAATATGATAAATGTGAAAGGTTTGATTGTAATTCCTTTATGATAGCACCAATTTGGCTAAAAAATTGAAATGGAGATAGTTTATACGGTGAATTAGCATGGCTACATTTTATCTCGGAATATTAAAAAGTTTTCGAGGGAATCACAATCCCCTCTCATTTTTTGATTTTGACAAACCTTCGAGTGGAAAAGCGCACTTTGGTTTCATTGTTTCAATACTTTTAAAAGAAAAAAAACGGGTTTACCTGTAATTTTTCCTAAATCGTATTGATACGTATAACTAAAATGTGCCAGGACTTTTTACTTACTTGTCTTTGAATGCTTCATGAAGCGCTTTCCACCTGGCAGCCACCTCTTCGGATTCGTCGTGTAACCGATCGGCGCCTTCAACTGATTGCTTGCGACGTAAGAGTTCTCGGACCTGATCACAAATTAACCAAAGTGTTTAGATGTCCAAACCGCAAATCATCAGTAATTATTGATATTTTACACAGAAAATGGCGTTGCGCTGTTTTAAAGTGTTTAATTTTTTTTTAATAAAAACAAATTATTAAAACATAAACCTTAGCACTAAGGCATTAAAGTAATTTAATTTCGAATGTAGTATATTTATATTTAAGACCTTTTAACTTCGTAACAACGCGAGCAACGTTTTCACTTCAAAATCTTACGCATTTTCGTTACGGACGTTTTTTGCCGGCTAGGGTACCTCTCCGAATCGCATCCATAAGGAACTTCGTTCCAAAAATTGTGGAATATTTTCTGTCAGTTAGTTTGTTATATTTTGTGGTACAATACGTGTTTCAATCTATTTACCTGAGTCTTAGTGGAGTCCAAAATGCTCTGCTTTTCATACATCTCTTCAAGCACTGCGCGTGCTTGCTTGATGGTTTTGTCGGCTTCTTCTTTATTGTTTGGAACGGACTCCTTAGGAAGTTGTCTTTGGACCTGTAAAATTTTTTATATTAATAAACAAGCAAACTCTTACTACTCCCGATACTGAATTTACGTTATATTCGGCTTGATTTTATATATAATTCAGCTCATATACAGCAAGCGTCAAAAGAACAGACACTTATGGCCTTACGTCAAAAACCATAAAGCAGTGTTTAAAGCCTGACAGATTTTCCACACAAAAACGGTTAAAAGGTAATTTTAGTCGCCTGTTAAGCGACTGTTTTTGTTTTGTTTAGACTTTAGACATTTGAAAAGGACGCTTATCACACTGAATTGAATTTGTAGTATTCAGTCCCCCCACAATTAGTTCAAACTGAAAGTAGGTACTCAGTACTAACCTTGTCAAGGAAAGTATTAAGGGCACGGAGGCTATCGAGATGCTTCCTGACTTCTTCTCTAACGGAGTCCAGTTCGGACTGTCTGTCCGCTAGCTTGGTTCCCAGTAGTTCGTATCTGTTGTTGATTTCAGATATCTGTTGTTGCACAGGTGATAGTTCTGGAAAAAATATTATACAATGAAATTTAAGTATCATTATATCTTTTGCTGTTTGTTGGCACTTGGTAGATTGTTCGTAATCTAAAGAATAACATAATAATTGATCATTTTCCAGCATCCAGATGCGTATGCAATTTAGGCTACCGAGAAAATATGTCGAGTACGCACCAATTCGAATAAAAAAGTGGGTTTACGGTCATGGCTGCTGAATATGTACCCAAGTTAACTGAATTCCGTTACATGAATATGAGCAAAAGACCAAGTATATTTCCATCGTTAGAATTCTAGTGCACTAATCCAATAATAATTACTTATCTGAGAAAAAAACTGTACCATATGGCTGTAGACAGTGTATTTTCTCCGATCGTATGCTCTTTAATGGTTGTAAATAATTTGACAGTCATTTTTTCAGTACAAAATCTTTCATACCTTCAAGATGGAAGCCATCCTGGCTGGAGCGGCGTGAGGAAAATCCTGACGACGCAGAATGAGCGGAGGCGGGGCTGACAAGCCCGCGCGCCTTGCCGGGCGATGGGGACCGACCTTCCACGCGGCCTGTATTATATAACCGAATTTAAGAGGCCGTATACTCGCCATCGGTCAATTTTGGAATCTGTAGGTATACCGCACAGTAGACCGTTAGGCTGCACTCATACATAGACGACATAGGCCAGTAAAGATACTTTGATACTTTGCGTAGTCAAGTTCGTACGTACGTGCGGTCGTACGATCTGCAGTACCATTTTACACGTGAATTTGATCAGACTTTGATAATATTTTTTGGTCATATAGGTATTTTATAGAACTTTATTTTTACACAATTTATGTTATATAAATACTAAACATTCATGGTAAATTTTATTTTATCAGTAATTTCGTCAAACTTTTAAGAAATACAGGTTATTGTGACGCGTAAATTTTGATAAATCGTGCACATTGATTTGATTTTTTTTTTTTTTTTTCCTTGCCATAAAGTTCCATTACAATTAATTTTTGATTTTTTTATTAACTAATTTTGTATAGAACGTATAAAAACGAATTGCAACAGTCCAATTTTAAGAGCGTGTTTATCATATTAGTATTTTTTATAAGTCATTTATTATAATTTTTGTGGATTTATATGGGTGAAAAGTGTCACCCAAAAGTGCAAAAATGGTAAACGTATTCTGCAAGAATGAGAATTTCACTATTATATTTCAATAAAATTAAATTTTTATTTGCAACAGTCTACTAAGGAGGGATTAATCTTTAATGTTTTAATTTTCTTTTTGTTATAATACTAATATCTCATGCACAAAGCTCATCAAAAGTTCTTAAAATGTCGGTTTACGGGTTTACGGACTGTTAACACCAATTGTACGCCTTACATATTACAGTGCGCATCAACGGCATAACGTTAAAACAGGGAAGTAAAATGTATGGAAATATATGAAGACGCTTTTAAATTTCCATCCACGCTAACGTTACAACCACTTAAAACCTTTATTAAAATTGGAAAAATAAAACAGGCAAAATAAAATGGATAGCACCTATTGCAAGTTTAGTTTGACTAAAGTTTCAAAATTAGCACCACTGGGATAATTTTGAAACATCAGTTCTGAAGGTCAGTCTGATTGTAACACAAACACGGTCAAATTTCTAAACCAATTTCTAAAGTTTGACTATAGCTTTTTAATGAAATGAAACTCACTCGAAGTTGCGTTCTGTATTGGCATAATACCACTCACTACAAGAGAGGTACAAAAAGACAACACAAAGTTACGTGTATATAAAACGGGACTCACTGGGCGTCTGTCGTTTGGTGGGACTGTAGAGTTGCCTCTTCCTGTGCGGACTATCCGCGCGCTCGCCGCGAGTCAACGCTTCGTACGCCGCGCCGGCTTCATTCACCTGAACAGAACATTATCAGATCAACGCATTAAGCGGGTTTTCTCTTGGAATGAAAAGGGTTAGGCCATAACTCGCGAAATGGGGATTGGCAGCTTTCACACTTTCGGCTTTTTCGACAATCTCGACTACGAATGGGTGTAGATTTTGACGATGCTTTTTTTTATTTACTACAAGTTAGCCCTTGACTGCGATCTCACCTGATGGTAAGTGATGATGCAGTCTAAAATGGTAGCGGGCTAACCTGTTAGGGGCATGGGAGTTCTATTAAACCCATACTCATCATACGGCATCGTACCGGAACGCTAAATCGCTTGGCGGCACGTCTTTGCCGGTAGAGTGGTAACTAGCCACAGCCAAAACCTCCCACCAGGTCAAACCTTGCGGTACATAAAAAGGTATTGGATAAACCAGATCGAATAGTTTTTGGGCACTCTCCGAAATATATTCTGTAGAATACCGATAGGCACGGATTATTAAATTTGTTATAAAAAGTAAAGAAAATTATCAACAAACCTTGTCAATATTGACGGAGAAATCCCTGTACTCCTTCGCTAGTGGCCTGAGTTCATCTTGTTGCTTTTTGATGATATCTAAGTCGACGGCCACTGGGCGTAGATGCCCAACTCTATTTTCCATTGCTTGGAGCCATTCCAAAACCTGTATGGAAAATGGTAAAAAGTTAATAACAACTTGAACAGGTGAAATCTGTCAAACGAAGAAGCGGAAAGACCTTGAAACCCATCGCGTTATTATACCAAGAAAACCCATACCTTTAGAATTCGTGTACATGAAGCCTTAGGATCTCCCTACATCTATCGACGCGGAACCGGCTTGAGCTGGTCTGAAAAAGCTTTATGTATACGGTATTAAGAGTGGAAACTACTTAGCTACGTTTACCAACGGCTCGACGTCATTTTCACACTTACTAAAGCTTTTCCTGATTGGCTCAAGGCGATTCCGCTTCGATTGATGTTTCCTTTATGCGATTAATGTAAAAGGTTACGACCCTCATCAATAAAAAATCCGACGTAGAGAGAGAGGCTCACTTAAAAGATAAACGGAAACAGATATAGGTAATTAGTAGTAATATTACCTGTATTCTCAATGATTCGTATTGGTTGAGCTGGTTGGCCCTTTGCTGAGATAGTTTTTGTTTCTCTTCTAACGAGACGTTGAAGTCTCGCCACTGGTTCTCCAAAGCCTGTAACCATTTCATAACATAAAATTTACATTTTTAATGGAATATTATTAAATTCTCTTCATCTTTATTTATTGTGTTATTTGTTTCGGTCTTTTTGACATACATATAACAATAGATAGAAAGATAGATAGATATCTAAACGAAAGATTATGTAGTTAAGAAGTTAGGGCATGACCAACTTTACTTAAATAAACTGTTTATTTGTAACAAGACTTGTTAATTTTTAAGGGCAAAAGAAACGACTTTTAAAGACTGATTACGGGTCGCCATTTTTTAAGCATGATCGTAGGTTTCGATTTACCTAAAGATTTACCACGCCAGTTTATTCAGCACTCTGTGGCGCCCATACACTACATACACACATAGTCACAAATTCAAGCATTGAGTACTTGATTTTTTTAATTGTTTAAAAAAGGTTGGTCGGCAGCTGACGTGTAAATATAAAAATTGACGTACCTTCATCCTGTCGCGTACGACGTGAGTATCGGTGATATCCTTCTTCGAGATGAGTTGTTTACCATTACGCAAACACTCTTCCAACAGGGGCATTTGCTTGTCCCGGGCTTGCGCGAGGTCGGCCAATCTGTGTCGGTCGTCTCGCGAGTCGGCCAGTTCGACCAGTTGGGAATGCGCCGACTCCAACGCGGTCGCTTGTTGGGTGAACTGCATTAGTTCTATTGAAACCTCTTCCAGGAATTGGCCGCGTTTGAATGAACGCTCTAGTAGCTTTTCGTATCTGCGATAAAACAGTGGATGGTTTTACATAGACTGTGTTATTTATGGCGTTTTAACGTTATGAAGAGACATTCGGAGCTTTTCATGGACGCACACAATTGATTGAATTTTCTTGGGTCTAACCTGGTGGGAGGCTTCAACCATGACTAATTACCACCCTACAGGCAAAGACGTACTGCCACGCGATTTAGCGTTCCGGTACGATGCCACGTGTAGAAACCGATTAGGGGTATAGGTTTAATATAACCCTAACAGGTTAGACAGCTACCATCTTAGAAAGATCAATAAATAAACCAAATCCTGGAAACAAATTTAATAAGTATAAAAAACTGGTATTTGTGTTAAAAAATCATGTATACTATAATGATTTGCAAATGTAAACCACTTATACATACCTGGCATAAATATCTTCAGCTCTTTGCTCCAACTTCTTAGCAATTCTGGCATTGGATGGCGTTAAAGCAGCGTCCCTTGCAGAGGACAACAGCTTATTAAGCGTCGGTCTTCGAGCTTCAATCTCGGAGTGGCCGAGCCTTTGCTCGCGCACCTGCTCGTCGAGCCTCTCTCGGATCAGAGAAACGGGTTTCACTTGACCCCTAAAAGATAATTTGCACAAATTATACACAGAATCCCGAAAAACTGCCTCGTTGGTCTAGTGGTTACCATATTCGACTGCGGCCGACGAGGTCGTGTTCGAGTCACGGGTCGGGCCATAGTTAAATATTGGGTTTGGTTTCTGACTAGAAATTCTCAGTACTAGCCCGGAGTTAGGATGTTGGCGGTGTTTCATCCCATTGCCTCGGAGAGCACGTTAAGCCGTCGGTCCCGGTTATAATCATTAACATGATAATAGTCGTTAAAGCCCGCCAATCCGAATTAAAGCAGCGTGGTGAGTCTAAGCTCTAATTCCCTCTCTCCTATGAGAGTGGAGGCCTGTGCCCAGCAGTGGGACGTTAATGGGCTGTAGTGGTAGTGGTGGATACACAGAATCAAAGAAATATTTGGACACAAACCATAATAATTGAATTATTGTATTGTGCACTCGGACACAAAAGTGAAAAATGGAGATTTCACTTTAGTGTGAGTTTATGCACACCACTAGTGTAGAGTGACAACGCTTAGCATTCCTGGCGGTCAAAACCGTATATTTACTGCTGTTGCAGAGATTCGTTCCAGCACAGAATCGGCGTGGGGAATGTTGAAAAGCACTTGTGTGTAACGTACTTTGTATATTTTATATGGAATAATAATTAATGTACAATAATGAGTAGAAAGCGGAGCGAAATTGTTAATTTTGAATGAATTGCAAGAAAAAAGTGTCGAAGTGACGTCACAGGTGAGAGAGGTCTTCTCCGTTTGGCCCGTTAGGGCCAAGCAAGGGTACGGGCTTCGAGGCCGAGCCTCCTTACCCGGGTGGGGCGCGGGGCAACATTGTGCCCCGGTGAATATCTTGAAGCCTAAGACGGCTAGGGCCTGCCTTGCAGACTACGGGCCCCTAGTGACGTTACAAGTTTTATCTGTCAATTGTTGATGCCCGGACCGGCGGCTCCGGGTTTTGTGTTCTAGTGGGGCATTGCCAGTGGTGCCATTAACTGCTTTTGATGACACACACAAATGCAAAGCTAAGTTTTTGACGACCTCCGTGGCGCAGTGTTGAGCGCTGTTGTCTTAACGTGCGGAGGACCCCGGCCGGGTCAATTTGAGAATTTATAATTTCTGAATTTTGCCTGGCCTGGCCTGGTGAGAGGCTTCGGCCGTGGCTAGTTACCACCCTACCGGCAAAGACGTGCCGCCAAGCGATTTAGCGTTCTGGTACGATGCCGTGTAGAAACCCCTAACAGGTTAGCCCGCTGCCATCTTAGACTGCATCATCACTTACCATCAGGAGAGATCGCAGTCAAGGGCTAACTTGTAGTGGATAAAAAAAAAAGCTAAGCTTACGGGTCGCGGACTGTACTTACTTGAAGTTATTCTCCACGCCAGCCAGCCACTGCGCCTGCGTTTCGGCGGCGTCTTGCAAGCCCTGGCATTGCAGTAGCGCGGCTTCCAGCTCGGAGCATCGGGAGCAGACTGCGTCGCTCAGTTCGTTGTACCTCTCCGTTATTTCTATCACTGGTACTTCAAGTTGTCTAATTTCGGAGGGTGTGAGATTACTTTCCAGAGACTTCACTAGTTGGTCACATGCCTAGAAGAAATCGTTGAGAATTATTACAAGCTTTTATTTAACTTGCAATGTTTGTTTGTTTAGGTCAAATCTTGCAACTGAATTTTAAAACTGTTATCCCCAACCGAAAGAGCTGAAATTTTGCATATACGTTTTGTTTGGCTGACAATGCATGGTTAGGTTAAGAAATATTTGGACAAGATATTATGTACTAATTCTTATTTAGTGATTAAAGGGGTCTTAGCAGACGAAAGTCCCACGCTATTTCATCGAAAAAAAAAACCAGCTTCCATTTCTGACTGCAGTGTAACTAACCAACAGAATAGATCACAGTAAAGGGCTAGCTTAAAAATTAAAAGCATGGCTCCATTGTAAGATTGCACATAGAGCAAAACTGTCTTGATTAGTTTTGTTCGGAATCAGAATATTAATCAATAAACAGAACTTACGTCCTTAGCGTTGTCAATCAGTCGGCCCTGAGCGAGTATTTCATTGTGCAGAGACTTGGCTCGGGAGAGCTGCGTCTCCACAGCACGCGGTTCGCCGCCCACTGCCTCCGTCAGTACTGCTCGCACTTGGGGCTCCACCTAAATAAAATAAAATAAAACTTCTGTGGACGGTTCTAAATAACGCATACTGAGGCTTCACCTAACTAAGAGATATTATAAAAGTTTCAAAAGATAAAAATGCGAATCGATGCCTCTTCCTTTTGGAAGTCTTTTAAAAATGATCAACCCACCGTCTGCATCCACCTCTGCGCCCTCTGTACTGCATCCCTGTATCTAGCGGATCCATCACTGGCCGTCCTTAGTCTGTCCAACAGTCGCTGAGCCCTGTTGGCCAAGTCGGAATGTCTCCTCCTGGCTAACGCCGCGTGCTCTCGTACTACGCTGTCCACCGGGACAGGCACGTGTGACAATCGCGCGGGTAACGTGGTACGGTAATCGTTGAGGAGTGATAAGAATTCCTGAAAAAAAAAATCTTGTCAGCAACGGAAACTTTAAACTAAGACAAACAAGTTCGGGGACATTAAATTTCATTACAATTTTGAACGTCAATTTAGAAATTTATGATTTCTAAATAATGTAGGCTTAGACGAACAACTCCGGCCATGGCAAGTTATCAGCAAAACTATACCGTGTCATCGTCTTTAAAACCTATTAATGTTAAGGGCGGCCCGTCATTTGTACATAGTACATTGATCTTATTATTCTAATATCTCACCTTGCTCTCATCGACAAACTTCTGAGCGGACATAGTGATGAATCTGAGGTCGGCTTGGTGCGCAATCACATCTGACACAAATTCGCGTACGTCTTCACTTTGTCCACTCAAGTTGTCCAATTTAGACAATGCTACTTCCTTATCCTCGATCGTCCGGTACGCACTTTCCAACCAAGAGTTGAATGTATTTAGTTCGTTCCTATAAAAAACAAATACAATGAGTGATTTTGACCCCTATTAACACGAAAATAACGTATTAAATATTAATGAAAATACACTTACGTGAATTTTGCAAGTTCGTCTCTTGCTGCCATAAGACGGCGGAGCATCCTGTCACATTTCTCAGAACATTTGTCACAGCGTTGTTTAAGCTGTCTCACCCCACGTTCAAGAGCTGCAACCTACGATAAAATAACAAAAAATAAATAGATTGTAAAAGTAGAGACCGTGAACAATTAAACGTAAAAATGGGGTGGACACAATTATGATGAGCCGATGATATGGATCAGGCTAAATGAGGATGGCTAAGGACCTGATTTCTCAGCGCTCTTTATAAGTCCATCAGTGTTCAGTGATGACGATGGTGATTCATGATAACAAATTACGAAATGTCTTTAGGTCAGTTGGCTTTTAGAAAAGACACAAATATGTCGCCAACAAACCTCGTGTGGCGCTAGTACGTCGCCACCGGAAACCAGAAGCTGTTTCGCTTGATCCGCACACGCGGACACTTGGCGTTGGTGACTTTCAAGATCGTCCTTGATGAGCTGCAAAAATGAATCGAATGTTTTTTTTTTGTATAACCATTTATGTATATTGGTACAGGTGTATAAATATTCCTAAGAAGGAATTAGGTACCTTGAGTATGTTGATCTGATTGCGGAGCTCATCCATGTCTTCTTTCACCGCTTCCTGATTGGCCAATCGTTCTTCGACAACCGCGATCCATTCCAATAATTTCGAAAGAGTCTCATCGCAAAGCCTGTATTTCTCTTCAACTGCTTGCTACACATCAAAATAAATGGGTTATTTTATAATCTTTTCCACTGAAGTGTTATTCAAAATATACACGCTCGTATATGAGCAGCACAGGTGCTTTATTTCTAAACTACGTTGATATAATATATTCATTAAATCTATCTAAATTGCAGTGCACTCAGTACTGTACTGTAACTACTGATGTGAATTTACAGTGCTATTTATTTACAGTGAAGTAAAATCAGGCAACACCAAACAAAAATAATTTTGATCTATCAAAACATTTAAACGACCCAGCTAAGTTGCTAAGTGATTTACTAGATATCTGAAATATAAGCTTAATCTACCAGCAGACGACTATGCATTCAAGCCAACAATATCCCTAGAAATGCAAAAAGACACTGATAACACGAGAGAGGCCAATTTACAAGAGCGTGAAAATGACAAAACACAACCAGTTTAATTGTTGCGTGGAACACAAAACTAGGTGCAAAAAGCAATGCATGCAAGCAGTGGAACATTCTCAAACGTCAAAGACTGGATGTACAATATGTTTTTGACATTTGCTTGATGAATATTATAGAACTGAGAAATGGTATTAACATTTTCAGAAAATGTTATTATTAAATTTTAATTCATAAGTTAATGGTTAAGAAGTAAAATACACAATTATACCTTACGGGGAAATCTGAAACTTTAAAATAAAAGATTTCTTGTGAAGTAAACGAGATTAAAGTACAAAGTTATAGAAAAATGTACACGAATAGGCGGAAATAGTTTGATTCGGACGAATTTACATTTATTAAAGTAACTATGAGATCCTATTTCATTTATAAAACCCCCTTAACGACCATAAAATGTAAAAAAATCTTTTAAATGAAATAAGTTCTCACGAAAATAGAGCATCTATAATAAGACTATAATGAATTATGTAAATACTACCTTTGGTGTTTGTGTTTGCAGAAAATGATTTACCATTTGATATTGTGAATGTTTGCGTCGCGAGTACCGCCTTATTATCATCGATGTACTTAATAGTTTATGAAATAAATCATGCATTTCGAATGTTTTTGAGCACGTTCCCATGAATAAGTATATCGGAATCCAAAAATTTATGTAATGTAAAAGAGGTAATGTCAAGTAAAAACGAATTTCAAAGACGTTTCAAAACCAGCAGTCATAATTCGCTGGTTTCCATATGAGGAAGCAAACATAGGAAAGCGGGAGACACGATGACATACAGGTCAAGACAAAAGTTATGTCCATTTTGATCTCCCTGATATAAATCTTAGCACAAAGTGAATATGGGGGTTAGATATTTGGCGATACGGTGATGGTTCATAAAATCGTCGTTAATATGATCCCTCAAAGGCAAGCATTCACGATTTAGCTCAAAAGGGCTCTTTAGCATCGCAGGCAACGGCTGGAAATAAAAAACAACATACATCGAGCCTTATTACAAAGTGGGTAAGCACATCATAATTTTTTTCACTGATCTTGACAGCTTTCTTTAATATTAAGTAATATTTTGAAAACTTTATACGACAAATAATTTGCTATGAAATTTCAATGTAGGTACTAAGAGGTATTTTTGGTGTTTCGGTAAAATTATTGAATAAAATGAAATATTAAATGCATCGTTGATCTTTTACATCTAAATAAAAGTAATTATGATAGAGCGAATAGATGGAAAACTGTCAATTATCGAGCAAAAATCTAAAGTTAAGCATCTATAAAGAACACAAGACAAATAGATAAAAAAATCTACTGAATTATCAATGAACTATAAGCGTATTTGACGAACTAGAATAAGTTGCATTAAATATTATCCCTATTGTTTTGCTTATGAATGTAATTTCGACCCTAATGATATTTTTTGTGCTAAACTAGGTACTTTGAAATCGATGGCAAACCTGTTGACCACATGAATTGTTGACTAAGTTATAGGTAACGTAGGTAATTTTAAAATCTCAAGTTTTCATATAAATATATTATTTGAAATAAACTTTAGCCTATAACTCAGTCATTGACTAAGTTATGGGGGTGTTGTCGTGCCATGCCAATGTTTAAGCCAAACGCTTATGTAAAATAAAATAGATCACCGTCTAAGAGTGGAAATATAGGAAGTTGTAAAGCAATACCTTTGCTTGATCGAAGCAACAAATTATTAAATTAATAAATGTAACTCACCCTCGTTTCTGCTGGCAGTAAATATCCCTTTTTAAGAGCTTTGACTAAATCAAGACTAATCCCTTTCTGCGGGTTAATAACTAGTCTCCCTTCAACAGGGTTGACGAGCTGTTGTTCTATTGCTTGCACCAATGGCCATATTTTTCCAGTTTCTGGTTCCTTTACTACAGTACTAGACGGATCAACTATACCCTGTTGGATTGCTTCACCTAATGTTAATCTTTTCCGATCGATGACGCTTGTGGTTATGAAAGGGTCGTTCAATGCGCCTGTAGTTGGATTATAAATTCCGAAGTTTAAAGTTTCAATAAGAGTGAAACTTTTTTTTGGCGTCATTAGTAATCCACTCTCTATCGCCGCGCTAAGAGTATTTAGCTTGGAGGTATCTGTGTCTAGAATATTACCCTTTTCAGCGTCCATCAAGCCTTTGCGGAAAGCCTCAGGAAGCTTTACTAGCCTCTTTTTAAGATTATCCTTAATAAGCGCTGTGTCCGGGTCTATGTAGCCTAAAGAGGCCGCGTCTTTAATAGTCAGTACTTCGTTGGATTCTGGATCAGTAAACCGAGCAGTACTTATGCTAAGGTGACCGTTTTCAATAGCTTGCTCAAAAGTTAAGGGTTCCCGAACATAAACGATTAGACCATTTTCAAAGACGAAACAGAGTGTTCGTGAATTACCGCTTTGAGTGTCAAATAATCCCTTAGCGTTAGTGTCAATAATACCCTCAGTTATAGCTAATTTTAATGGCACATACTTATTTTTACGGGGATCTTTAATAAGAGCCGAGTCTGGATTAACAAATTCATATTTTATCGCTTCATCTAATGTAAACTCTCGTAAAACTGGTTCCTTAGTTGCTGATGTGTCTGAAACATACCGTCTAGTGATCTTTTGAGATGTAAGAGGTTGTACGACAGTTACTAGCAAACCTTTGTCAAATGCAATATCTAAACTGTATGTTTTCTTTGCTTTAGTATCTAATACCCTACCTTTGGAAACATCAACATCACCTTCTTGTATTGCGTTTAACAGTGGTTTGAATTTACCAGTTGAACTATCCTTAACAATTGTAAGCTCTGGATTAATGAGATTTGATTCAATTGCTTTTTTTATATCTATAAACTCATTAGTGTTAGGGTCTACTATTTTTCCATTATCAGCCCTGAAAAGACCGTTCTTTATTATTTCTTCTACGCTTAGATTTCTCTTCGAAGTTACAATAAGACCGCGATTCCTTGCATCAAATAAATTAATTTGAGTTCCGTTGGGTAACACGTACACACTTTCATTCTCATCAATAATTCCTATTTCTATAGCTTCCTTTAGTTTAATATATCTACTAGATGGAATGTTTTTCACAATTGACGTCTCTGGATTAACAAAGTCCTCAGCAATAGAGGTCTTAAGTGAAATTTTCCTTTCTGAGACTGGGTGTATAAACATAAGTTCAGTAATATCATACATATTCATAGACAAAGTCTCATATAAAGAGAACCCAGCACTTTCGATGTCTACAATAAGACCTAAGCTCATAGCCTCAGATAGAGACACTTTAATATCTGAACCAGGTTCGCTAAATTTGCCGTTTCTTTTATCTATAATTTCACTTCGACAGCATTCTTTCAAAGATAATGGTTTTTCAGATTTTTTATCAAAATAACAAAGATATTTAGGACTTATAATAGATCGCCTCATAGCTTCATGCAAAGTAATTTTACGAGTGGTAACCGGATCAATAAATTTGCCTGTGACATCATCGTAGAGGCCTTGGTGAAGCGCTCTTTGTAAACTGATTGGCGCTTTGCTATCTACGAGCAAACCTATTTCAAAAGCTTTAGCAAGGTTTATTTCTTCATTATCATTGTTTATATTTTTAATTTTCCCTGATTTATCATCGATGACACCAGTTTCTATAGATTCTGATAAAGTAATTTTATCCCATTTGCCTAACCTATTATCTTGAATATGTACAGAATGAGGATCGATTAAATTCCTTTTGATAGCATCAGCAAGGGTATATTTTTTACCACTTTGCGGATCCATGAAATGTCCCGTGATTTCATTATACACTCCTTTTTCAATTGCTTCCATAAGTGATAAAGGTTTACGTACTTCTACTAATATTCCTCGCTCAAACGCCTCCCGAAAATCTATCCGTTCATCTCCTAATAAAATAGTCCCTGTTCTACCATCCACAATGCCTTTGTCAACTGCAAATTCAAATGGAATAACTTTACCTCCAATATGTACTAAGGTAGATTGCGGATCCAGCAAACGTTTTCTGATAGCTCTTTCGGTCGGCATTTTATCTTTATTTTGAGGATTCGAGAACTTTCCGGTTTTTGGATCATAGAATCCTTTAAAAACAGCTTCCGGTAAACTAAGCTTACGTTTGGCCGGTAATATAAGGCCACGCTCTGAAGCATCTGTAAGTGAAATTTTGTCACCATGAACGGGATCTTTTACTTTCCCTTCTTTCGAATCGATAATACCTGCTTTAATTGCGTCAGCGAGAGAAATCATTTCTCCAGAGTCAGCATTCCTAACTGTTAGAACTTCCGGATTGATATTTCCGACCTTAATGGCATCGTCTAGTGTCATAGTAGCACTATTTATTGTTAATAAGCCAGTGTCAGGATCATAAAATCCTTGAACTAAACCTTCTTGTAATGACCAAGGCTTGATATCACTAAGCAAATATCCCTTTTCACACGCGTCTTTAAGGTTAACTGCAGGTGACGTAATAATACCACGATCTAAATCTATTAAACCAGATTTAATTGCCTGTTCAAAGGAAACAACTGTCTCAGACTTATCATCTTTTATCTTAATATCTCTAGGATCAATTAACTTTTCTTCAATAGCTTTACGTAAGGAAATAGTTTCACCTGTTCTAGGGTTTAAAATTTGACATGAATCTGGTGAATAGTAACCAAGTTCAATAATATCATACAACGAGAATGAAACTGTTTTAGTAGCGATAAGGCCTTTCTTTAACGCATCATCTAATGGAATGTATTTACCAGTCTTTTTGTCTTTCAACTTACCCGTTTCAGAGTTAATTAGTTTTGTCTTAAGAGCTTCTTGTAAGGGTACGTATTTTTCTAATGCAGTATCTCTTACTTCAGATATTGTAGGATGTACAATATTTCTTTCTACAGCATCATTAATAGCTAATAATTGTTCAGTAACAATGTCTTTTATTTTACCAGATGTTGGTTCGTACATATTTTTAGTAATAACGGCTTCTATGGATATTGGCCTACGTGCAATAGTGATTAAACCTCGTTGAATAGCCACTGTAATTTCGATTACTTCCTGAGTTTCAACTATGATAATTAATCCCTCGCGTATTTCTATAATCCCACGTTCGACAGCATCAGATAAGGTCACGACTTCACTTGACTGGGGAATTCTTATAAGTAAAGATTCTTGATCAATGAGACCTTTTTGTACTGCTTCGCCAATAGGAACTAGCTCGCCCGTATTTTCATCTTTAACTTCACCAGTTTTTGGATTGTATAAACCCTTTTCAAAGGCTGATTCAACCGTTATTTGTTCTTGAATAAATGTATCTTCGGGGGTTTCCACTATCCACCCGATTTGTACACATTCCAAAAATGACACACGTTTGCCTGTTTTAGGATTAACCATATGACCAGTAGCTTTATCAATAATAGGGCGCGATATGGCTTCATCGAAGGGTATATACTTATCAGATTTACAACTCAAATCTTTCACTAGAATAGAGGTTGGATCAAATACTTTAAGTCCATAGACTAGTTCTTCGAAAGAAATTTTTGCACCAGTTTTGGGATTTATAAATATCTGTTTCTCAATGTCATAAACTCCCATTTCAGACAGTTCTTCAGGATTTAGTTTTTGAGAAATTGACAAACTATATCTAGGTTTAGTTTCTTTTAAAATAACACAGTTCTTAGACACTACATCGACAGGGGCAAATCGACTGATTTGTTCTTGCTCTAAAGAGTCTTGAACTGTCAGTGGTGATTCAACACCATTAATTAAAATTCGACAAATTTTTGGTTCAATGATGCCTTGTGCTATAGCGTCAATCAAAGGTATATTTTCATAAAGAACTTTAAGGGGTTCTGATTTAACTTTAGTGACATTTTGTTCTGTAATTTCCTCAATTACACGCAAAGGTTGCTTTTCAGCATCGATTAACAAAGCTGATATAGTTTTCCCGTCATCAATTGCAACTGATTGTTTGTTAGCTGTCTCAAATACCGTATATTCAATAGGCTTTTTGACAATGACATCAACAACTTCTCCTGGGCGCGAAATATTTTCTAGATGTTTTGATTGTCCTTGCGATATTTCTTGGGGATGTGTATTTTCTTTGTCTGATGCGATCGATTTTGGTACAATTTCTTTCTTACGAAGCGTCTCCGTTTCGAAGTTTTTATCAGTAGTGGGTTCGGATGCCACTGAATTTTTCACTAACTCGACTACCTTTGACGCGGCGAAAATTGGAGCACCTACAATCGCAACTAAGCCTAATTTAGCAGCATCAGCGAAACTTATCTTATTACCCATATTATCTTCAATTTCTAAAGTTTTCTTGCTTACGATTCCTTCATTTATAGCCGCTTCTAACGTAATTTTTTTTCCTGACTTTGGATTTATGATAGTTACCGATTCCGGTTGTATTGCTCCTTTGTTAATAGCTTTAAGAACATCATCACCTTTCCTAATTATTTCTTTTACAGTTTCAAAGGCTTCGGTTTGACTGCACTCAGTTTCTTTTGTTGCCAGCGGATCCTTTTCATCGGTTTTTTGTACTTTCTTATCCCTCGTTACGGGGATATTTTCAATTTTACTACTTTGTGGATATTGGTTTAGTTCTAATGGTTGTTTACTCGTGTTTTCTGAAGATGAAGCGATAAATTCTTTTATTTTACTATTAGTTTTGTCTACTTGATCTGGATGTTGAACTGTAGAAGGAAGTTCGTTCTGATCATGAGTTTCAAAAACTTCAGCAACGTTATAACTTGTAGAAGTGTTTTGAGTGACTTCAATGGTTGTTACTTTAGACGATTTAGTTGATACTATTGTACTTGTATGTTCCGTAATATATTCAGTAGGTTCTGATTTAGAAACTGTAGTTTTCACTATCGTAGTTATTTCCTTTCCATCTGGGGTGATTTTGTGAAATTCTTTAACATCTGGTGTTGCCTCTTGAATTTCTACTTGATTCGAGCTAACATAAATTGGTTGCATCTCTTTTGCCGTCGTCTTTGTTATAAAAGCTTTGTCAATTTTATCATCTTCTATTTTTTCGATATTTATGTTTCTACCAGTATTCAATGCAATTGTTGTATCAACGGTTTCCGTTGAATTTTCGATCACAAAAGAATCTTTAGGAACTGTGTGCTCATCTTTTTGAGTTATTTTTAAGGGTCCTGCTAATTTAACATCAGATGATTCCTGTGGTTTTTCACCAGCAGTTCCTATTTTATTGGCAATGTTCCGAAGGAGTTCCTTTTGGTTTTCGTTATCGAGTTCTTTTTTTAGATGCAGGGATGAAGATGCTTCAGATTTTGTTCCAGGTTTAAACAAATGTTTTTCTGTTTTTATCTGAATCTGACCTTCTGGTGTCTTAGATATTTTATTTGCTGAGTCAGCTTCCCGTTTATCTGTAATATTCGACGGCTTTACGGTATAATCACTTTGTGAAAGTTTTCCAGAGTCAGTATCAGTAACTTTTGACTTCGTAATTTCTTGATACTGAGGCTCACTTTTATCTAAAGTAGTTGTATCTTTTATGAATGTTACACTTCCCAATTTCTTACTTTCACTATTACTTTTTTGAGGTTTTTCAATTGTCTGAGATACTACCTCTTTAGGCTGAGGTTTTATCATTTTATTTGTCATATTTTTAGCGCCTTCAACTACTGCCATGCCTGCCAAAATTGGTGCTGCAACAACTGCTACTAGACCAATTTTAGCTGCCTTTTTAATATCAAATGCCTTTCCTGTACTGGGTTCTTTAATTTTCCCTGATTTATTATCAACCAATCCAACGTTTAGAGCTTCTTTTAATGTAACAGGTTTACCAGCCTGTAAATTATAAATCACCGAATTAGAATCAATTATATTTCTTTCAAGCGCCTCTTTAAAGGTCATTACTTTGTTGGGTGATTTAGGATCTCTAAATTTCTGAGTCTTTTCATCAAAAAGTAATTCAAACGCTTCATTGAGATCCAGCATTTCTAAATCTTCAATTGCTCGAGGAGTTACGTTTTTATCTGTAGTAACTTCGGTGTTTATAAGACCACTATTAACAGCTTCAGAAATGGTGAACGTTTCTCCTGTACTAGGATTAGTGAAGGTACCTTGTTTGACATCAATATAACCTAAATTTAATGCATCTTCAAAACTGATATTTGTATCACTTGTTGTAAATTGCTCTTTTCTTGTATGTTCGTCTCGAATTATACCTTTTTCTCTTGCTTCTTCAATAGGAATTATTTCACCAGTTTTGGTATTTTGTAACTCATTAGCATTAACTAAAACATAATCTGCTAAGAGTTCCACCATTTTAGTTGTTACTGTGTGCTGTGAAGTAAAAGTTTCCGTAATAGTAGTAACCATTCCGCCTATTTCAGATGTCTCGTTGGGTTTTATCGCAAGTAAACCTTGTTCAATAGCACTTTCAATAGGAATTTTTTCCTTCGTTTTAGGGTCAGTAAATGTGCCTTCTCGGAGATCAGCTATACCATCATTTACTGCTTTCTCTATTGGTATTGTGGAAGAAGATTGAGGAAAAGGTATGTTCATTATTATACCTCTATCTATAGCTTCACCTAAGGATACAATTTCGCCTGTTAGAGGATGCGTTATGTTACCTGTTTTTGGATCAATCATGTTTTGTTTTATAGCCATTGCTAATGTTATGCCAGCCGGGGGTATATTTTCAATAAACGTAGGAGATTTCTTATCTTGGAATATATGTGCATTTGCAGCAGAAACGAAATCAAGTGTACCATTACTTGTTTTAACGACGTTTTTCTCACTATCGATTATGTTTCTTGCAATAGCATCGGAAAGGCTTATGTTTTGTCCAGGTCCTACCGTGATTGTTGATAAGGGATCAACAATGTCACAGATGATAGCTTCTCGTAAAGACAAATGACTTCCCGTCTCGGGGTGGATAATTTTTCCAGTGGTTGGATGTAGCAAACCTTGTTCTAACACTTCAGAAATTGTTAGACTTCTAGCTACCGGTACTAAGACTTCGTTCTGACCATCATTATCTAATACACCTCGTTTGAGAGCTTCTTTGATAGAGATAACATCTCCACGTACTGGATCAATGATTTTACCCTTATTTTCATCTACAAAATCTAGCTGGATAGCTCTTTCCAGAGTTATCGGTAATCCTTTCTCATCTTTATAAGATTTAATGGCTTCCAAAACATTAGCAGTATCTTTATCAATCAAACCCATTTCTAAAGCTTCAACCGGCATGACGACACGTTTTCGAAGCTTTTGCAAAACAATTGGTTTGCTATTAGTGGAGGGGAAGTCATTTTCACGATCTGTTGTTACTGGTCTACTGTATTTAGATTCTTTAAGAATTTGACTTTTGGGAAGTTCAACAACATCTTGAGATGTCCTTCTTTTATCCATGGATGTAACATTGTTTGAATTTTTTCTGTTGTCAATCGAAATACTGTTTTGTATAGATTCAACGGTTATAAAACCTTCAGAGACTGCTGCTCCGACTGATATGGGTTTAGGAGAGACTTGTGAAATAGATACCTTACTAGAACCAGGTTTAATCAATTTATGCCCCTGTTGAATACTATCACTTTCGGGTACGCTTACAACCGAGTCTTTGTATTTTTTGTAAGAAAAAGAGTCAATAAGGCCCTTCTCTTTAGCTTCGTCTGCTATCATTTTTTTACCAGAGACAGGATCTATGACGGTGTAAGCTTTTGCATCAGACGTCGGTTGTAGTTTCTTTAATGCATCAATTTCTACTTCAGCGGTCTTTTCTGTAATACTATCTTCATAATTTTTATACGTTACAGGGTCAACAAGCCCCCTTTCATATGCCACTTCCATAGGTAGTTCTTCTCCTGTGTTAGGGTCAATAACCATTGTATTTCTTACTACTTGAATAACTTTAGAAGCTGCTACCAAAGGTGCTCCGATAACTGCTATGAGGCCTACTTTGGCAGCATCTGCAAGATTAATTTTTTTCCCAGATTGATCTTTATACTCACCTGTCTTTTTATCTAAAATACCCTTTTGTAATGCCTGTTTATATGAGATAGTTTTTCCAGTCGTTGGTTCAATTACTTTAACAGTAGTGTTTGGAACTACGCCTCGATTTACAGCTTCAATAATATTCTCAGAAACACCAGACATAGTAGATATAACTAATGCTGTAGCTGGATCGTAAATAACACCGGGAGCCACTTGGACAGGTTCTAATATGGACTGTTCCTCGGACTCTTCACCCAGCGACACTTCATGTTGCAGTTCTGAAATTTCCATTTGATCTGGCATACCTTCTACAGACGTGATGGTAATAACTTTTTGGCTAGATAAATTTTTTGAGAGTATAACAAAGGTAACAAGATTTTGTTCAATAGCCTCTCTCATAGTCAATATACCGGTAACATGTTTATAATGACCTGTGCTATCTATAATATGTAAATCCAAAGCTTTACGCAAAGGCATTTCCTTTTTAGACTTTGTGTCTAGAACAGAAGCTGATTCAGAATTAATAATATTAAGCTTAACGGCTTCTTGAAGATCAAGAACCCTATCAGTACCTGGTATAATAAAAATGCCAGATTCTGGATCAAACAGATTTTGTTGTATAGACTCCTTTAAAGTCCAGCCTCCCCGTGGAAGCTCTATTGTATTTTTCTTAATTGTATGGGATGTTACAGACGGATCTGAAGTGACTGATGTTAATGTTACAGTTCTTATCTCTCTAGTTACTTCTTCCCGGGGTTGAATTGATTCCTTTATTGTGTAATCAGGACTTTTATCAGTCTCGGGTCTATTATCATGTTGTAATTTACTTTCAGGGCTAGAAGGCATATCTTTAATAAAAGACTTTTTAGTGATCTTTAATTCTACGACTTGACCGGGGACTAAATCTTTTTTCGTAACTCGATCTGAAAGCCGAACGATTCGTGGTTCATTTTGATCGACACCTAGCAATCCTTCATCTAAGGCTTGTTGAATGGGAAATACAGTACCTGTTGTTGGATCCGTAAAAGTTTGTGTGGTCTCATCTATTAGACCTCGTCGTATAGCTTCAGCAAATGTAACTATAGTTTCAGACTTACGGGAAGTATTTGTATTTGTCACAGTCACGTATCTTTTCACAGTTTTCGTTACAGTTTGGAGAGTGAGAGTAATATTTAATAACGAATTTAATAAAGCAGCACCCTCAGGAGTTATCATGTTCATTTCTACGGCTTTATTAAATGGTATTGGTTTTTTGGTCGCAGAATCAAGCAGATAGCCCGTTTTAGGATCAAGGATATTTTTGAACACTGCGTCTAAAACGGTTAACTCTTTATCATTCTCGAAAACACCTATCTTTCGATTAAACATTTCTAAAACTTCAGGACGAACAATTGATACTTTAGGACAATCTTCTAAAAACACAAAGTCACCGCTTTCTGATTTTAAGAAAGTTTCACCATTTGCGTATTTTAAATGGCCTTTATTTAACGCTGTATTAAAAGAAACGAATTCACCTGTTTTCGGATCTCTAAAACCATCAATATCAAAAATTGACCTTTGAGACACAGATGTTATAAGACCTCGATCTACTGCTTCAGGTATAGTGCAAATTTCTCCTGTCAAATTATCGCGGAACTTGTTATCAGGAAGGATGATTCTAGCACCTAAGGCTTCAGATAATGTTAGCAATTGTCCAGTTGTTGTATCGGTAACGCATTTTATATTATCACTATCAAGTACGCCAATTGATATTGCTTCTAAAATATTTGAAGGTGTCCTGTTTGTTGGTGACAAAATTTTACCATCATTTGTCATTAAATTACTATCACAAACATCTTTAAGGGTCATTGGTTTACAGATAAAACGTTTACTGGCAGCTTCCTTAAAAGTAAGTTTTTCCTTAGTTATGTTGTGAACATATTTCGAAAGTTTCGTATTAATTATATGCTTTTCTATTGCCTCCGCGAGTGTGATTTTAGTGTCATTTTTAGGATCTACTATCTCTCGTATATTTGGATTTATTAAATCGTTTTCTATCGCAACTTCTAATTGGAACCTATCTCCTGAGTTTCTATCCAGGATCCAACCATTATTGTCTACTAGGTCTTGGTTAATTGCATCGGATAAAGACAAAGCGCTTGATTTTATTTTGATAATCTCATTGTAAATTAGGTAACCCCGTTGGTAGGCTTCCGCAATAGTTATGTAGCTTCCGTTAGAGAGCCTGTAGAGACCTCTTTGTAAATCGACTTGACCACGATTTAACGCGTCCGATATACTTATTCCATGGCCAGGCCTTTCACCCTCATCAGTCACCTTGATTCTTTTTTCCGCTGGATCAATTAATCCTTGCTCCGCGTCGTAGAGTTCTCTTTGAATTGCTTCCAATAAAGTGACTTCATTTCCATCTTCTGTCATTCCACAAGGTCCTGTTAACCTGGCAGCTAACTTGGGGTCTATTAAACCCTCTTTGGCTGCTTGTTCTATTGTCATGGTTTGTCTTGTATTAGGGGAGGATAATAATCTTCCCGTTCGTACGTCCAATATTCTCATGCTAATTGCTTGACCCACAGTCAATATTTCTCTTGTTTCAGGATGAACAATACCTCTGGACTCTATAATATTGGGACCCTCATACATTTTATGAACACGTTTGAGATTTCTTATGTCTGGTCTATCGTCATCACCGATTATTGTTTTCGATGTGTAGTTAGGTGAGTTTAATTTGCCGTTAGTCATTGATTTAATAGGTGCATGGCCATCAAGCTCTGTTGATTGTGACGTCCTGACATATCTGTATTGATGTATCAAATAAAATAAAATTAATGATATTATCAATATTATGAGCATAACAAAGACTTAGAGCACGAGCTTTCTCAATTATTTTAACGTCGATAAAAAATATTTAGGACAACAACCTCAAATTGAGATACTATACTTACTTTTCAGTGGTGTATTGCGTGGTGTAGGTGTGCTCAGTAGTCGAAAGGTCTTGCATGTTGAATTCCTGGCGGAAGGAACGCGCTGATCGCGGCGCCATTGCCTCCACGAGGCGCTGAAAAGATAGAAAATGCCTTTCTTAACCAAACTAATACGAGTATAACAAGTAAACGTTTAGGGTTCATATGTGGTCGATCAGGATTGAGGACTTGGTATAATTTAGAGTTCAATGGCATCTATATTCGATATTCATTATACCAAATCGGTTTCATTCGGACGATCAAAAAAATTGTTGATTGTCATTTGTATTAAGAATCTTGACGAATCCTATCATTCCCAATCCTTCATCCTTATCCTCATTTTGTTTCAATGAGTAGAAATTATTATAATATCCGTCGGAAAATTCGAAACAATCCTTCGCAACCTGAAGGGTGACATGGGGTGGGCACTTTTATTCCGGAAATATAAAAGAGTTCCACTGATATTTTTTAAACCTACATCTACGCGGTCTAAGTCGTGGGAATCGTATAGTATAATATAATGCGTCATCAGCCTGGAACGTGTTATGGAAAATTCGTCGGTCATTCAGATTTACACAAAAAGTAAAAAGTTGACGCAAGCAGGAATCAAACCAGCCACAACTAGAAACCCTGAAGCTCACGTCACGTAAGCTAAACTCACATTTACTTCACAAATTAATGTTAAGATATCAGCAAACAATGTCAAAAAATACCAACCCGGCACTCGAACGCGAAGTCATACTCGTACTCCTCCATATTAACGCAAAAGTTCACAACACAGTATCATTTAAACTGGCCACACAAAAGTTTCATGATTTACACCGTAATTAAACTTCATTCATTAAACAAATAACATGAATTGTTTTGTGTATGAATATATCATTAAATATCATTAAAATCTAAAATCAAATATGCGATAAAAAAATTAAACAATCAATAGAAAAACCGATTTAACGCTTAAATTATACGATTAGAGTTTAGAAAGAATTACAAAACACCGGGACAGCGCGAGTAAAGGCGCAACGTGCCACTCGGAAACTGAATGAAAAACCGTAAACCGAAAAATAATAACGCGGATTCTAATTTTAAATTATTTCGTAATGGCTCTCGGCGCGTCTAGCCGTAGCTTTAGCAATTGTTGCGATGATTATTTCATTGGCGTTACGTGATTTAGCGAAATCGGCCAACAGCTGTTTAGCAGTATTTTTAAGGTTAGAAAAGAAGGGCTCGATATTCGAGGATGCGCGCGCATCCTGATGCGCCGGTGCGGTGCTCTAAAGTGGGCTACGAATATAAAGTGTTCCCAAATAGGTGTAGGACGAACTAAAATGAACTGTAAGAAAAGGAGTACAGAGAGTAAAATGAATAAATAATCAGTATCCTAAATAGGAACCATATTTCACTAACTAATAGTAGTGACTTTAACACTAAGAGCTAATGTTTTAACCGCAACGGTGAGTAAGTGATGATAATTCCTACCGATGACAATATTATTTCGTAGCGTAAGTAGGTATAGTGAGCTAAACTCTGGAATGTGGTAGCTGTATAAAATGACTCAGCTAGGGAAGTAGTTAATTATACTTTGTTATAACGAAATCCTATTATCGTGCAAATACATAATTTCAGTTTAGTTTCTCATTACAGGTTTCTTCAATTAGCTAAATTAGAAATACCCAAAATTTGAGGTGACACATATGCTTCTTAACCAGACCAGACTTAGTACCATTGCATGTAAGTTTTTTTTATAACGCGTAAGCACCAGTCAATGATATAGGCATTAGTAATGGTAAACGACAATGTGTGAGATCTATCGAGCCAACTTTGACTTTGCTTAGACTGAAGACATGGTTAAAACGAGACAGATTTATGTTATTCACATAAGTCCATCTCGTTTTAACTCTAATCAAAGTCTGAGCCAAGTCAAAGTACGCTCTATAGATCTCAGCAATAGGCCTATGAGCCAGAGGGCGCGCTGATTGCAACGGTCGCCAAAGTTTTTGACTAATCGTAATTTGTATTGTAAATTAATCAACAATAAAGGTTTTTTCTCATTTCTCAAAGTTCTCATTCGAAATAAAGATGCATAATTCACGATAGTAGGCAATTTCATGAGGATAGATCCGACCAACACTAAACCATAAGCGTAATAGTTAAATATAAAACCGATGACTCAGAATGTACATTAGTAAGCAAAACACTAGATTAAACTCAAAAGAAAAATGTATAGGTACTCGTATTATAAGTGTTTTAAAATTGCGATGATGAATAAGATTTGGCTTGATTCAAAAATTGGCTTACAGCATTTCATGCGGAAAGAAATCTGAACCAATCCTTTGCATTTGCAAGTTTATTTTAAATGTATTTCAATAGAGGAAGCTTTTGTCTTAAAATTTGCAAACGAGCTCATTTATGTTCATTTTATATTACTATAGAAACCGGCCAAGTACCTGTCGGCCGGTTTACGGATACTTGACTTGACAAAAATGAGCACTTTAAAATATTTCGCAAATGGATGCCTGAATCCAAAATTGTTTTTCCATACCCACAATATTTTTGACCGACTTATCCAACGACACCCCATACCATGAGATAGACGACAGAGTGAGCGTTATTTTTTTCAATATCTAATTCTACCACTTCGTCGGCGCGATTAAATGTATACCTACCCATGCCTAATTACAACTTTCTAGTACTAAAGGCCTCTGAGCAAAACCGCGGACAGACGGACGGACATGGCGAAACTAAGGGTTCCCTTGTTGACTACGGAACTAAAAAGTAGGCCACAAGTGTAAAACTAATTACACAGTCCAAATAAAGGACGATATAATAATAAAAGATTGTTATCAAATAGGGTAAACTGGATCGGTGTGATCACCTGCGTTTGTTTTCAAAACAAATTTGATTAGCGAACCGTGGAACTGTGATCAACATTGTCTAAAGCTGTTGTTATATCTCAATCCTTCATGCATTGTAATGGGGGCAATACATCAACATCAATATTAATATTATGCATGAACTTGTTAGTGTTCTATACGTTATGTAACTTTGTCACAATTTTTTCAGTTTAATAAAAGCTTATTTCACAGAAAAAGATTTTTTGCTGTTTTCAAATGACTCTTTTAGAAATTAGATTTTGTACCTGAACACGATATTTTTAGTTTATTTTTAATAATATTAAATCATCTGACCAAGTACCTATCCAAAAAACCTTCGTTTGCATCATCACAACAGTATATCTTGAGTGAGAAGTCTTAGCAAAAACATCGAGCCAAAGCCAAAGAGGTCAACGACCGAATTAAGACGCGCAACGACGATCTTTACGTCAAAGCTGAAATTTATAACTAGGTACCTATTATTTTAGTATTGCGTTACAAGAAAATTCATAGTTTGCTGATGTTTGTTTGGAAAAATGCTATGAAAAGTGTAGTGACTGAACGCGTTAAAACATATAGTGGAAGATGTATAAAATTCAACGCATGATTGCAAAATACGTCGACTTTATTGTGAGGTAACGCTCTGATAATTTAGAAAAGCAGCAGCGTGATTTTCATCCATTTTTAGTCGTTTGTTTCACAGAAGCTAAATAAAAGAGTTGTTGAACGAGTACAGGTATTATTCAAAGTAGGATTCTAAATACTCAACGACTCCCAATCGATACTCTATTTTAGTCCCCTCGAGAACCTTGACTCGTTGCGGGGAAAATAATGAGCCCGCATGTAGTCCACACTCACGAAAATTTAACGATCCTGACTTTCAAAGATCCTTTTGGTGTGCAGTATTAATGACATACCTACACTAATGATTAATAATAAGTTGGTAAACCTCTGCCATTATTTGGGTTATTCAAAGACCCTCACTTATGAGGAGACAAAACAGAGAGAATGAGGTAAACACTTCAATGGAACCTTTAGGACCAAAACGTTCAGAATAACTAATAATTTTTAGTGACACGCATTCTATGAAATTACAAATGAAAATTCGTTGACAAATTAATAGAACAAAAAATTGAAACCCCTTATTTCCTGGGCGGTATGATATCAAATCAAAGAACTCCATCGATTCTTAGCAGCAAATGTCAGGTGATAGCAAAAATAGGCGATCTGGCAATCGGTCGGGTTCATTTTGTAGATTTGTTGCCAAATGTCACATAATAAATGAAGTATATTGTATCGTAACACTATTGTAAATAACATTCAACACATGTGAAATGCGTATTTAAACAATACTGAATGTAATTCGGGAAGTATGGATTTATAGATACCCAAAGTTCTCCATCCTAGTTGAATAAACCGCGTTGATTCTAATCTAGTCTTATACACCAGTTTTACATGAAACTATGAAAATTACCTAACCTCCGCAATTTTGAGCCAATACCGCATAAACGGTTAACGCATTGCTTATCATTTATTTATGAATAATAACATCTAATAATAATAGTAATAAATATCTTAATAATAACAGTTATTACCGAGCAATAATCCTTGCTGAGATATGATGATGATCGATGATCAGGAGGCTCTAAGCTGATTTGATTATTATATTGCATTGGTAGTTTATAACAAAAGGGAATAAATCATTTTAAAAGCACAAATCGAAATCATAATGTGCCCACAAAACAAAGGCAATACAGTATTAGAATATTATATATTATTAACAATTGTTGAGGTCAACCCCAATAGTAACCCCCTACATAGACATTTCAATCGTCTCTACGTACGTATTCAGGTAAGCGCTATTGTAACATATAAAGCACATGCAAATCGACGCGGCGACGCTCTATTTTGATATTAGGTCGTTGATTTAATCAAGGTGACTCTGGCAGGTTCATGTGTCCACAATTCAGGATAATAGGACTTGGAAAATCCCTGAATGTATACGCATTTTTCTTGTAGAGAAAAGCAGTAATTAATATAAGCGAGATAATAATATAAAGGAAGCATTATCGTGTCTACTATGTATATCTGATTGGGTTGCTACTTATAGCGATACCAATATCCCAATGAGATGCTATTTGAAGAGATCATTAATTATTTAATGAGCTTATATACTTTTTTATTTCAAGGACTTAGATTATTGATTCTTAATTATTTATCACTGGCTATTTTAGATGCCTACTTATGAACTTAAATGGAGATATTATTCTTGTGCCATTAAAATATTATATCTTTAACTTCGTTATCTCCAGCCTATATTTTAAAATTACGATATCAGGTTTTTGTAGAGTTCGTAACGTCAAATTTATTTTAGAAGACATCCAAGTTTTAATGTGGTTTTTATTTATTAAGGAAAATAAACAAACCATATTATCCATGTCCTTGTCATTGCTCTAGTTACCCTTTCTTACAGCAACCAGCAAATAAAAAAAATTGAAAAAACAAAGTAATATTTCACTATGTAAGACAATGTAAACAACAACATCACAAGTCTCACTGAAAATAATATTTTAGTAACTGGAAATGTGATCCTGTAAGTTATATCTTCCGGAACTGCTCAGCTATTGTCGTGAATAAAGCATAATGACATATATACGGTTTCACAGGCACCCTAACCTAGATTTTGTCGTCAAAGAGAAAATAATATTATAAAAACTGCTATTGAAACTGGTAATAAGTTACATCTGACCAATAAACATTACTTGTTTTCATTTCTCATGTGTTTTAATGACTAAAACCTACTTTGAACATAGTTAGTTAGTTGATTCAATTAGTTAAGACTTCATTTTTTTAATCGCTGCTAGTAAAATATTTTATATCTAGACATTTTTATCGTGAAATCAGAATCTTAATAAACCGCAACAAAGTAAAAGTATGGCAGTTGATAAATCTTGGAACACTGAAAAGCATTTCATTGTATTAACATTTTTTTAGCTCCATAGGCCGAGACCTTAGATAATGTTAACACTGCGTAACGTATCACTTGCACTCAACATCGATTTGCGCCACAAATTTTTCGTCGTTCGAATTTCGAAAGCCGATAGCTATAGTTAGAGCGTCACGCGGCTTGGCACGATATGCGTCAAGCGGCTGTTGTCGTTCGCGCGATACTGAAAAACCGGCCGCAAATCGTCATACTCTATCAAAACGCGTTTTGTTGTATAGCTATCATTGATAAATTGACTGCAACGATTATAAACTGATATATCTTATCGAAAATATTATTTTATTATGGTCTGTAAGTCCGCGATAGCAAGCAAGAAAGGAAAGTTCATAAACTTATATTATCGTATCTCTATTATGCATCCGATATCTCGTAGATCACCATTACGGTATCATACTTCATACTAATATTATAAATGCGAAAGTGTGTTTGTTTGTTGGTTTGTTGGTTTGCTGGTTTGTCCTTCAATCACGCCGCAAAGGAGCAACGGATCAACGTGATTTTTGGTATGGGTATAGTTACGGACCTGAAGAGTGACATAGGCTACTTTTTATCCTGGAAAATTAAGAGTTCCGCGGGAATCAAATCAATCAACCACGCGGACGAAGTCGCGGGCATCAGCTAGTAGATGAATAAAGTCAAAAAGGACTTTTTCTTACTTAAGTACCCTTAGCATATTTTGATTATTATAATGGCTCTATCAATTAAATCAAAGAATCCCTTAACGTTTAAAGACTTCGATCAATTATAATAATTGAAATTCTAATAATAATTATTATTAATACCAATGATTACAATGCGCACTTACAAACCATTCAGAACATGAAACGTGCCAGTACAGTAATCACTTTATGTATATTATGTCATCACCGGTACAAATATAGCAATAACATTTTAATTTCCTCGTGAACGTAATTAATGGCGACTTACTTGTAAATCTTTGAAAATATTATGTTCATACAAAGTATTTTTTTTGTAGACGAAAACAGGTTTTTTCCTTTATTACGTCATTTTATTAAGAAAATAACGGATTTTAACGGACGCTATGATATCATCGCATATTGCGATACTACTATTAATACTTCTTTAAAATATTATAGTTTTAAAGAATTACTTGAAGTATATCATGAAACTAGTTTATATCGATCGAATGTTGATTCGATTCCAGCCAACATTAAATAATAAATTATGAGGAAACGTATGAACTCACAAAGAAACACCCACGTAAACTATACTAAGCCTAAAATCCTTCCGTAGTCGAGTAAAAAATTAATAACACCCGTCAGTAGTAGGATGTATTGGTTTCAATCACGATAATATTACCAAACGAAATGATATTATGACTGATCATATCGCTTATTACTGTAATTGATCCCTTGAGGAGTTCTACAGATATCTAACAGAGGCATCTGGTATCGAATGGGATGCACTTAAAGCTCTTTCCGGATCAATTTACCAATTCAATTACGACGCAATAATCGTTATGGGATAAAATAAACTTTACAAAGTGAAATACGCTAAGAACAAATAATTAATTATAACTGATAATATAATATGTACCTATTTATACATCCATAATAACATTATACCTATGATTACAATAACATTATGTCTGCAACACATACATGAAACACCAAGAATGAATCAAGTTAACGTTACGGGTGGGAATTATAATTTTAATAAAATATTCGCAAACTTAACTTTTTATACCTCCAGCTGAAGGTGAATAACATCAGATTTTTTTCTTTTTAAGTTAGGACTATCATAAAAATCAGTTTTTTTTCACCTTTGGGAAAGCTCCATAATGTAGTTTTGAGTGTACACGGTAGAAGCTGGTTCTGCCTAAAGAAGTAGGTCAGGCAATAGTTTTAAAAATAAACAATAACGAATCCATAGAGCACCTAAGTTGACCTTTGAATTTATTATGAAGTCAATTACGGGATCTGCAATCAAACATTTATTATCGGCCCACGTCGTCTGTACGGAGCAGAGAGTGGGTGTCGTTCTACCTTATACGGGAATAGGATTGGATCATAGCATATAAGTTTAAGAGTCACTTAAATTATTTGTGCCGTTTTTGGCATATAAGCTGGTTTATAGATGTTAAGAAATTCTATCAGGAATCTAAATTGCAGATTCTATTTGGAAATACTTCTTTGTAGCCCACATGTTTGATCATGATTACTTTTGAGCGCCGTGCCATGAGAAAATAAACCGGCCAAGTACGAGTCGGACTCGCGCACCGAGGGTTACGTACAAACCTGTAGTAAGTTTTACGATTTATGACGTATTAAAAACAAGACGAAATGAACCGCAAAACTAACTTTGTCAACTTTAATAGTTACTGAAATAATCGACTGTGACAGACGGACGGAGAAAGTCGCACCATAAGGGTTCCATTTTTACCATTTTGGTACGGAACCCTAAAAATACTTGTATGAAAAAAAAATTACATATACCGTAAGTGTTTTGCGCGTGTATGGATTTTCATTTTACGACGAAATATTTACGTATTGGCGATACCTATATAATCATGCTAAAATCTTCGTTAAACTCGTTCCATAAACATCAGATATAAAATATAGGTATCCCTTGTCTAATTAGTTATTCAAACCCGCACTCTGGTAAAGTAGTGAATGGCCTTCTTCGAGGTCCAAGTTGATAAAATGACATAAGCGTGACATCATTTGCTGTGAATTAAGTGAAACGTTCGCGCACGCTAACTCGACACGGTCCGTCGAGGACATGTACATAAATAATGTTGATGGTAAGGATTACTTTTGTATAAAAAAGTCTTGGCAGGTGTACCTATGTGTAAAGACAGTCTAGTTACTTCATACTTTATTGGAACAAGAAATCGCATTGAAATATCAGCAGATACTTATTTAATTTAGGTAGGTATATTGAAATAGCGCTGATGTATATTTCATAGATTCTTTAAACAAATTGGTAGTATTAGGTAATAGTTAACCTTCAAATTGAGCTAACATTAACCATCGTAACTTAAAAACGACATAGCTTTGAAACCAAACTAGTTTAGATTCCTCAAAATCAGCGCCAGCTTCTTCAAGGTATAAATATTTACATGGTACAATTTTATAAGTTTTCCAAAAAGGACATAATGACTTTCAAGAAACTGACAATGATACAAAAAAATAAAAGCAAGAAAGACTCACCAATGTAACAATGTCTCCTGGATTGGCAGCCGCTATCCTCCTCAATCTCTCATACAACATGTCTAGTAGTCTTTGGTGTTTCGCGTTTAGTTCATCAAGTTCCTTCGCAACTGCTTCCGCGCCAGATGGAATTTGCTCCCCAGGAATTATATCTATGCAGCCTCGGTTTCTTAGGCGCTCTGCAAGCTCCATGTCTGCCTGTCGTTTTAGCTGCCTTGTGTCCAGAGATGGGTGGATTTCCTCGCACAGCCATTCGACGTATCGCTGGCATCTCGACGAGTGAATCTAATTCGGTTAGGGGTGAAGCGCGTTAAGTTTTATAGGTTAGTTTAGACGACCTGCCCTTAGAATTTCCGTGTTCTGAACATTATTGATTCTAATATAGGTAATATTTTTTAAATTATCAAACCAGAATTCTTTGGTTCAATTTTAAGGACAAATCACTGTCGGTTAAAGTAAAGCGTTAAAATTATAACTTATTTTTAAATAACCTCGCATACATCCTTTCTTGCGTCGCGTCGGTGAATATAAAGTACCCATTTTAGACTATTGACTTTTACATATGAAATAGGCGACACTTCCAAATATAAACACATCCAGACGCCAACATTTACACAGTACACATTCTAAGCACACTCATACCCATTTTGGAAAACAATAGCCAATTTTTTTTTCATTTATTGCGAGTCCAGCTAGGTGTTCCAGGATTGTGTCATGCTGGAAAAATTCTACGGGGATTCTTTTTTCAGGTTTTCTAAGCGTGCAACACCCAGCGTGCGTACACTTTAAAACACCATCGTGCATCTTTAGAGATCCCAAAGCATAATTGAGCCTTATTTACATTTTTTCATTTTATTTTGCAATAACTAGCGCCCCATCTTTAAACCGGTATATGATTTGGTCAAGTGTACAAAGTTTGTGTATATTTAATCTGCGAAATAAAGGTGTAATAATTATTAAACTTGTTTTTTTAAATTATTTTTACTGTATATTAGTTATACGGTAAATGAACGTGGACAGCACTGACAGAAAAACATCACATGCAAAGCAAAAGAACATTGACCTTAATATTCGTTAGAACTTAGAAACAAATCAGCGCCGACTTTATTTTATTGCGCTGCGGTATACTTAAACAAGAAATGTATTTGAATTTCAAATTCGTAACGATTGTGCCTTATCGGCATTTCTAGTAATAATATTTTACCTTAGTAACATTGCGAAATGTAAGTAGCAGTCATATATTGCCCTTTATGAACATGTATGTATTCGAACTCACAAACATCCCGCATTCAAAGAAGTTGTTAGTAAAATTTTATTTCAAGCTTTGTCGCATTCAAAATATTATAGAAATGTTATTTTATTAAAGCGGTTGTAAAACTAGAAAGCATTAACGGACAGCGTGCCAAAGCATCATGCAGTTGCAGTGAAAAGACAGAATTGTCAAAAAACCAAACGAAAACGTACAAAAAGACCAAAAACCCAGAGACAACAACAAGACGAGGAAATAGAAGGAAAGACGATGGACAAAATTTTCTCTTCACTTAAGTATAGGAAAACCTTTCACAATCTCTCAACCAGAATCGGCAGGTAACTTACACAAAAGTTAATAATCGAGTTACCTGCCGATACAAAATGACTGAAAACGAATACAATTAGTTTGGATTCTGTGATTTTCATCGCACAACAGTAATGTTTCCATTTGACTGGGTCAGTTGCATATCAGAGCAAAATGCACACACTCTTTTAACCTAAATCGTAAACGTAGGAATATAGACTTATTGTACAACCGCTTTTGCTTTTTATTGGTGGAAAAATGTAACGGTATCGTAACTGTATCTCTCTGTCATGCAACTAGTCCTTAGTCTGCATTTAAACGCTCAAACAGAATGCCCAGTTCAGAGGATCCTACGTAATGTTCAGTTCAGTGGATCTTACCTTTGCCTCTCGAATAAATCTGCCGCCGTCTACATTCACTTTTTCAATCTTTGGTGTCCTTTCTACAGCACTTGTCAGTAGGGCCTGCAAAATTTTCAAAATCAAAAGAAGGAATTTTATATTGATAGCTGTTTGTATGGTACTTCTTTCCTTGATTTTCTGACCTCTGTTATTTTGCTTACGTTCTTTACTTGTAGAAGTGGACGATGCAATATTATGCAGGAAAATCGACATTATTATTACTATTTTGAGGTTATCTGAGGCTAATTGGCCTAGTGCCACTGTGACCTATAGGAAAAAGAAAACTCGACATACCCTGGTAGGCTCCAACTGTTCCTTGGGCCTGACTTCAATCGGCGGTTGTGACTGCAACTTGCTGTAAGCGTCGTCGATCCATTCGGCCTCCTTCTCTAACCCAGCGTTGTAATTGCGTAGCAGTTGGTAGGCCGCTTCGCAACTTCGTAGTCTGTAAGTAACGAGAAAAAAGTGAGTTGCTCTATGGAATCACACAAAACAGTGTGTGTGTGCAATTCACACACGGCAGAAGTGAAACTTTAGAAAAGTGGCCTACGAGAGAATGAGATAAATATAACTTGAATTCTATCTCATTCTCTCGCAGGCTAAATCCTATTATGAATATGTTTGTCTCTTTTTAGTTTCATCGAATTTTCAAATCACAACGATTCTAAAGAAGTTACACTTCAAAAATCCTTTAAAAAATTGTGGAAATATTTAAGTTTCAACATACAAGGCAAGACACATAGCGCACAATCAGTGGCTCTTTCAAAAGCTCAATAGTGACGAGAACTTTTCTAAATACGAGTAGGTACTTAGATATAATAAAGAACTATCGGAATCTTTTCCACACATGATTTTTACCTAGTCAGCTAGTAACCACCATACCGGCTAAAGTATGCCACAAAACAATGAGCCATGCAGCGCAGAAACGGATTAGAGCTATAAAAGTTATGATTTATCAAAACTGCCATATACATTTAACAAAAACAGGGGCTAAAGTCAGAGAAGACGGCACCTAAAGACTAGGTGGTTTTGAAGTCGATTTTACTTTTACGTAACAGGGATTCGATACTCAAATTCTGTCAGCGTTGGCGAGATGTAAAGATCCCATACCAATCCTACGGTTCAGGTTGCAGTCCAGGCAGTGGTAACTTGTTATCGCATGTAATAAGCCTTACCTTTCAGCCAGCTGCCCGCACACATTATTCCACCTGCTGTTCAGCTGTGTCACCTCTTTGTCGAGTCGCTCAAGGTCTATATGCTTGCCAGATCGCGGCAACGAGGAATGTGGAAGGGCCGCTCTAGAGCTTTCCACCAGTCGGCGGCAGTTTTCTGCGTCGTCGTTCATCTGGTCCACTTGGATTTGTTGCTTGCTGACTGCAACTTGCATTCGGAGTAAGTCTTCGTGAATCTAAAGTAGGGCAAATAAATTTATTTAAACGTTTTATTTATCAGCATACTATTTGACTTAATCCTTGTCCTAGGTGAGCGAGCAAAGACGTGCCGCCAAGCGATTGCGATTTAGCGTTCCGGCACGATGCCATGTAGAAACCGAATAGGGGTATGGGTTTAATATAACTGCCATGCCCCTAACAGATTAGCCCGCTACCATCTTAGACTGCATCATCACTTACCATCAGGTGAGATCGCAGTCAAGGGCTAACTTGTAGTCAGTAGTGGATAAAAAAAAAGCGACAGAAGCGACGCGATAGAAAACAGACGTATCTATCTACGCGACGTCTGTCATTTTCTATAGCGTCACACCGCTTCTGTCGCTCACCTAAGACAACGGGCTTCTGAACCAGCTACGCGGTGTGAGAGGGATGACATTTGACGTTAGGAGCCGTATTGAAAAAACAACTTTATGGTAACACATTAAGTTGAAAGTAGAAAACTATAAAGATAGCGAATTTCTTATTGAATCAATCATGTTAGTCATTTTATATAATATTATGCTTTTTGTGTCTAATATCTAGATTATGATAACAAACATCGCTATAATCCAAGCACTGCTCCAAAATGACGATTTTTTAAAGTTCGAAACAGCTAGAGCAGGAATTTTACTAAAAAAATACAAAAATGTTACTTACGTCTTTTAGCAGTTCGACATCGTTGGGCAAGTCGTTGAATTGCGCGAGTTTGATCTCAAACTCGGATATTGTCTGGTTGTTTTCTTCTATGCTGTTTACAACTATTTCGACGAACTTAAGTCTGTAACATAATAAAATCCTTGTCATACCAAGTCTATAGTAGGGTATAGACTAAAAAATAAGTGTGTCAAATTCTATATCTCTTTGTATACTTCTTAAAAATGCTACTGTTTTACGAATACTCTTAAACTAAGATATTATTAGAATCGGTAGTGATCTTTTTTTTCTGTTAAGTCAGAGATAGAAGTCTTGTTTACCTTTCAACGAATAGCTGACTCTTGGATTGCATGTCATTCCATTTGCCCATTACCTTGTCGAGATTCTTCTTCATTGCGGGCGTCTTGAGCGCGATGCCTGCCAACAACATATAGGTCAGTAATACAAACGGTTCTCCAAGCACCAATCAATACTGGAAACGGGCAATGCGTCATACTCAGGACTCAGGACTCTTAAATCTTATCTGACCTTTTATTATTTTCATCAAATTTTCTTACAGAATTGCTATGTCAAGAAATCATATTGGTAACAGTATATTTTTTTGCAATATAGGCCTAACCTAACTATATCATGAAACACTCATTGTAGGTACTTTACTATTAATTATCTAGTATTTTATTTAAAGATCGGCGAAATTCTATTAATCTGTCCTGTACCTACAAAACGTGCGAGCAGAGTTCCTTCAAGCGCACACTAGGGTTCTCACAGATCTTTTGTTTACATTACCTATACATACGGCTAGCTTAAAGATGACAATGCCTAAAGGTTATAAATACTGAAAGAACTGAATGTTTAAATACCTCTAAATGTGGTCTGCACTTCTTCCACATCATTTGACAACGTAAGAAGACTGCTTTCCCAGTCTTTGTGTTGCAATACTAGGTGTTCCAACGAGTCCAGATCTCTTGGGATGTGGCTCGCGATGCGCTCATGTAGCTGTCGTTCAAAAACTTCCAGCCTTTCAAGCAGGATCGCGGATTGTTCGGTGAAAATACGCGCTGCATTCTTGGAATCCTCTGCAGACAAAATACACTGTTAGCAATTGAAACCATCTTGTGAGAAATTGTAAATTTTATATCAGTCAATCCTATGCTTTTTATGTTTATACTCGTTCACTGCTTCTTATATCAAAGTTTAGCCCGGCAGAAGTTTTTCAAAAAAGTAACGTATTCCGTTAATCACGATTCAATATTTGCATCAAAACAAATCACGAAACGAACGACAATGAACTGACGGTCATTCAAGCTAGACACAAAAAAAATACACCTGAAAGCTTATAGTCGCACCAAGTTCTTTCCACTGAATGCTCCGAGTAAACGAGGATTGTGTTACGTAACATTTAAACCTAGTTTAAATGACAAACTATGAATCGGAGTACAGAACGTGTCTGACAAGATAGAGAAACTGAAAGTAGAGGTCTGGATGGTACGGCCACAGAGTAAAAACGGCCGCTTGACTAATATTCGGCGAAACAATCGTGAAACAGATCTAAATTTAACCTTTGTATTATTTTCTCAATGAACTAAGACAAAACTACTAAAACAAGTAATAAATAAAATAGAAACGGCTTTGTATGACAATGACATTTAATTTTACTGCAACGACTTAAAAAAAATCTATAGTATAACGATTAAATTGACTCTGGAAATATCGTATTGAGGTCATAGTTTATTCAGCGTACGTAATGGTAAGTAATAAAATAAATAATAAACAGATTAAACTGCTCAATCTATTAAAAATAAAATTATGAATAATAACATTATGAATCCTTTTCCTGGGTAATAATACTCCTCACTGGTAAATAATTAAGTTTCTGATTTTAGAGTAAAGGAAGGTTTAAATACATACTGAAAATAAGTAAGCAATAAAACCTTCTTATATTTGTTTCAGTGGCATGGCCTACTTAATAAACATTCTGTTTTAGCTCTTCGCTACACTGTAACAAAACACCTACACTTCGGTAGTCTCTATTGAAAATTGCAGCTATAACTCAAATAATCTCAGACACGAAGCCAAGGCCAATAAAATTGAAAAAAACCCAATGACATCACTCTGGACCATCTAAAATCTAAATAGTCATTAATTTAATTAAAGGTACACCTTGGGCGATCTAGAGCCTGTGGTTACTAAAGATTTATGGGCAAAATTATTTTTCACGTTGAGTTGAGTTGATGAATATACATTAGTGTTATGAGTTGTTGGCTATTATTATTACAACTCCAGTTTCTCCAGTCGGAGAGGCGAAACTTGTTGCACAGTGCGACTGAAGTTTGGTTCAACTCATTACAAACTTCTAAGATTTCTTCGATAACGCTACCGACAAGTTTTAATGGAAAGTTCTGGGTGAGAACCCGATGATCCCACATTGTGTATATCGTAATGCATTATTACAAATTCATGGTCTAATTAGATACATACAGCTGATTACGCGACTATGGAAGATCGAATTTCGATTCACCGGTTCCCTTAAAACATTAGTAGTTTGTGATATAAAGGCGGTAAATAGGTTTTTACATACGAGTTGACTAATGTCAGCCCGATGACGCCAGTCGAGGGCTGACCATCGTCACGAGTTTGTTAAAATCTTAACGCCCGTGTATCACACGATATTTTTCATACATTTGTGAGAAAACTTGTAGGTAGGTACTAGGTACTCACTAGAAAATGGTTTCTCACGCCCGTACTTATTTCGAGATTTTTGGCGGCTATTAATAGCGCGATTTTTTTCTCACATCTAAAATACCTAATTGTTGATTTAATTTTATTATTCCACAACACTTAAACCACTAATATTTATTTAATAATTTATAAGAAAAACTCAATGAAACTTTTAAAAATAGCGCGCACAGATTAAAGATTTAGTATCTACGGCGCGTTGTTGTAATGGCTTTTTTTTAATTGGCTTCATGGCTCTAGGTTCTTTGTCTTAACTATCAGCCTGGACTATTCAGCCTTTACTTTTTTGATTTATAAAACTTAAAACAATTTTAATTAACTAAATTAAATACAATTTACATCTCTCATATTCGGTAAGTAGGTCCTTATTACCCCCAAATGGAGCTTGTAGGTGACCAATTAGCGCTCTAGGGTAATAATGTAGCTAGAAAAGCCCAAGGGCGGTAAGTAATTAAAAAAAGTATGATGGTTAGATGTACGCGAACTTTTAATAAGGACCTACTTTACCTCACAATCGAGATGTAAAGCAGAGTAGTTAGCTCGGGTGTAAGCATCAATTGCACCCTCGAACTATAGGCGCCCTCCCTGCGCTCGTGCGCCTAAATATCTCGGGCTGCAATTGATGCCTTACAGCCCTTGGCTACTAATCTACTATTTTAATTTCATGAATTAATTTCATCAATCCACATCTAAATGTTACTATTTTTTAAGTTTTCTACATACAAAGTCAATAATATCATTATGAACCTTCTTTCAAGAAAACTTTTTATTTAGAAGTAAAGTGGCCTTACAAAAATTAAAAAAAAACTGCAAAAAAATAGCACGAGGGCAGTAAATTCTGCAAAAAAAAAAGCACGAGGGCAGTAAATTTAACTTACAAGCCCTGTTTACTGCCTCTGTAAGTGCATTTTGCGAGCAAGTGTATTGAAAATATTATTACATACTCATCGTATTTTGATGAAGTATTGTTGGCTTTCACTAAACCCGTGCGGAGTATGCCCTCTGACCCATGTCTATACCCATAACATCACGACAAATCCAATATGGCGAATATGACCAAAAGTAGGGTAAGAAAAAAAATTAGCGTTTATACTGTCGTGGTTCTTGAATATGAACTCGGACGGATCAAAACTAGTTAGGCATAAACCGATAAAAATTCACGTGAGTTCACGCGAACATCGCGTTTGACTTAACTATAAATGAATAGTTTTTATGTAGTTTTAATATTTAAATAGATAAATCATAGTGCGCAATTTTTCTGCGTAATGGATGCTATTTGAAATAGCATGATATGAGTTAATAGACACCAGTAGTCATTAGCTCGATTCAGATAGACGGCTATCTGAAGCACTGAAGGGGGTCATTCAAAATGTATCTACATAATATACTGGGTGATGACATCGAGTCATAGCTCAGTGCAAGGTCGGGGTTAGACTTAAGATATTTGCCCTGAGGTCAAGATATTGATAGACGTAATACCGTGTAGAACTCTCCCAGAATAAATTAATGATAAGTATAATGTAATGAAGTAGATACTACGTGCATTGATTATTTATTAAATACCTATTGGAAAGCGCAACGCAATTTTTGAGAAGAGGATTATTTTTTGAACCTTTATGTACAAATAAATATAAGCATCCCTTTATGATTTTACACGAAGTTTTTATTTTTTTTCTGTATATCCGTTTGGTTGCCTATTTTGATGGGCAAGTAGATGACTAAGCAAGGAGTAATCGAGGCTATTTTTATCCCGGGACGACGACGACGTTAAAACACTAAACAAGCATATTCTCATATCAATTTGAAAATGCTATAAAGATTCTTCAATTTATCACAATAGTGACAGTATAGCGCTAATCATTAAAGGAAATTAAAAATTATAAGCAGAAGTTCTTCTAACATTTACACCTGAAATTGTACGGATTGCACTTTGTACTACCACTACCTACCTATGTAAAGTTCGCGCGCGAGTTGAATGCAGAGCTTTTGTATGTGTCACCATACATAAGCACTGCATTCAACTCGCGCGCGAACTATACCTAAGTGCTGCGTAATGTAACATTCATGTGAATATTAAAAACAAGACGCGTGTTAAGATCTTTTACAAAATCACTCACCGCCTTTCCCAAAAGAGAATATTCGTTTTATTCTCTTCATCCCGTGCTATGCGATGAAAATTTTACAGAAGAATGGCTAAACTCAGATTAATTTAGCAAAAGTTCGCTTTGTTTACTCACAATATTTAGATTCTCAATTCAGATTTCAGACTATTTCGCATATTATGTGAAAAAGCGATGAGAAATCTAATGGATCGTTTGAACTAAAAATAATCTTCTAGTGTTTTTATTGCTTTACGAGCCATTGCCAATAATAAGAAGCAATATGCATTTTATATTAATTAAGATAAAGAAGATAGAAAAATAATTTTGAACACAACATAAAACTCTTGAAGAAATTGGGAAAATTATGCAGAAAATAAATCTTTTCACAACATCTTATTTTACGGACACTTTACTTAAGACTTAAAAACTTTTTAATTAAATTAAAAAACGGAAACACTTAATACCGACTCCACAGCACGTCTCTATTAAAGAGAGTACAATTTAAGACAAGAAAATAGTTCTCGTTAATGACGATTCACGATACTGTATAGTACGGCATAGTAATTGTGACTGACAGATCCCGTAGGACGAACACATAAATCCTTTGTCATCATATGACAGCAGACCTTTGATATTTCAATACTATTTTTGGCACATTACGTATTTTTATAGAGTACACAGTCTAAGTCAAAAATAGTTCAAAGGGCAGAAGGCAGACTTTTACAGGATAAAACAGAAATAAATTGTTGAAGCTGAGTAAAGGATGTTACAAATTTAGTAGGAACTTTTATAAAAGTTCTTAAACTTAACCAAAACTTATTTTTACTAAATAGTTTTATAATAAGCAAAGAGTCAACCTCTGTAAACCTTAAGAAAATCAAAATTTATAATTTCTTAAGTAAGCAAGCTTTCAGGTAAAAAACACTCCATATTCTATCAGAAATCAGCTATGTACTTAACTTTACTGATTGTACTAATCCTATCTTAATGATGCATGTAGTAAGTAAACAAAGTTAAGCCTTCTGCACATATTTTAAGATAACCGACACCATATTTCACTTTGAGTTAACGAGATTTTTTATTACATGTCCATAGCGCAGATAAATACAGTACTTAAATTAAAACAATCAAGTACTTAGTATGAAGTCACGATGGTTTATTTGTGATAGAGCAGAATTGGGAATCCGCTTATTATTAAAACTATAGAGAAGGAAATATCCTCATGTATAATATGATGGGACGATGGTAGAGGAATTATTACTTCTTAGCGCAGCTAACGACAAACGATTACAACCCTATAAATCAATTTACTCAGGATATTTGATGTAAGTAAGTCTAAATTATTTTTAACTAGATGATTCCTGCGACTTCGTCAACGTGGATTAAGATTTTTTTGATTTCCGCGGGATAACAAATAGCCTATGTCTTTCCCCGAGACACAATCTACCCCTGTACCAAATTTCATCAAAATCGGTTGAGTAGATGGGCCGCGAAAGCGTAGCAGACAGACAGACAGACGGACAGACACACTTTCGCATTTATAATATTAGTATGGATAATTAACATTTAAATGTTGTCAACTAAAGTTGTACTATTTTAGAATGTGAAGTTTTGTATCTAAATTAGATAAAGGTCTGTTACTTGAATAAAGGTCGACGTGATGAAATAGAATAGTTAACAATGGGACATAAATACCACGTTCAATTTTCCAATTGGTGATCAATTGAACATGGGACGAAGTTTGGTAAATTATAAGTCGCGGGATCAGCTAGTAATTATTAATCCACATTTGACACAAATCCAGTTTTGTTTGAAAGGGAAGTAATAACTAGGCAATAACGCACTCGCGTTATTAAACAATTGGCCAAAATTATTCTTCTGTCAAGGTTGTCAACAGTTTGTTTTAAATTGTTTCAAATTAAAATAATTGCCACCCAACAGTTTTTCAAGAGCATTAACACAGTTTAGTTAGGTCGTAAGATAACTTTTTCGGTCGTTAATGGAATGAATAATCATGAGCTAATGGTGTACCTAAGCTATATTATTTAAAACTCCTCTACCGTAGCTGTTTATATCAATCTATTAAAGACTAATGTTACGTCATAGAATGTACATGAGAACACAAACATATAGTTAGTCCATCTTTCAATGATTTAGCCATTTTATTTATAGACCTTTGCAGACAAATATTTTTTGGAACTCCTGTACCGTAGCTGTTATTATAGCATTATATTTAAGATGAATGTGACGTCATAGAAAGTATATTAGAAAAGATACGCGCCGAATTGACAACCTCCTCTCCTTTTTGGGAAGTCGGTTAAAAATGTAACACAAAAAGATATTTATTAATCTTTCACAGATTTTGCCATTTTATTTATAAGTCTTATCAGACAAATATCGACGAAATATTAACTTCCAGACATTCACGATCAGTCTTTGATGTAGAATTTTAGTACCTATACTTCTATTTCAATGCGTTACTCCTCATACTACTTACTATACCTGATTGATGATATAAAGTAACAAATAAGTACCTTAACTATACTCAAGGAATATGTCAATAATTTTAGTTTGCTTTTGTAAGATCCAGGATGCTTTTTAGCCAAATGGATTACCGAGCATAATGCTGCGAAAAACCATTTATGATTTTGTTAATTTAATGACAAAGTTAGTCCTTGACTGCAAAAATTCAGCTAAGTGCGAGTCGGACTCGCACTCGATGGGTTCCGTACCAACGTATAATATTTAAAACTATGTACTTCTTAAATTCAAGTTTATGGTGTGGTGATCACCTTTAATTTTTAACTTTATTTTATTTCCATTTTTTGTTGTTACAGCAGCGTATATTATTCACTCTGAAAATTGTATGTATCTAGCTTTTACGGTTCAAGAGATGCAGCAAAAAACGCCGAAAACATCACGTTTCTTGTCCCCGTTATTTTTTTGTTACCTGATGCCTCCTACCAGACAAGCAGACAAGTATAAAGCTCACCTTCAGCTCTTGCGCGTCGTTCGAACTCGTCGAATAGTCGATTAACGTCGTCGATTTCCCGCCTCAGGCGACGCAGCTGAGGGTCCGCGGGGTCTCCTTCCGCGAGCAGTTTCTCTGCGTCTTCGTTGAGAGCGCGGCGAATGGCTTGACGTTGCTCCGCGCCCATTGCCACGAACTGGACAAAAACGATATATCAGTCAGATGCACTAACTATATTTTATCCAACCATTTATTTTACTTTAAAAAAATTGTTGCGCAAAGATGAATATCAATGTGTCAAATCGATTAAAACTTCTTCATAAAGAAAGTCGATTGTTATCAAAAATCGAATCAGTAACGCATTAGAACATCATTGAATCGAGCTGCCAATAGTAAAATAAATGGTTGGACAAAATATACCTACATATATATACATACACCATTGAGTTCTATTACAAAAGTTGGGCTCAGAAGATTGCGTCCATGAAGTTTGGGAAAAGATGGTGGTATTCTTTGTATTATAATTTTTTTTTTAACAACTAGCTCCAATCTATACCATTTATGTATGTATTTATAAAATGTATTTTAGGAATTGTTTTTCAATGGTTAAATAACCGTATTGTTACGTTATACAAATAATATGGACCTACTAGCTGATGCCCGCGACTTCGTCCGCGTGGATCGGGGTTTTTCGTTTCCCGCGGGAACTCCTTAATTTTCCGGGATAAAAAGTAGCCTATGTGTTATTCCAGACTATAATCTATCTCTGTGCCAAATTTCATCCAGATCCGTTCAGCCGTTGGGGCGTGATTGAGTAACAAACATCCATCCATACATCCATCCAAACTTTCGCATTTATAATATTTATATTTGATAGTTCAAGACTTACTTGTGGGAAGTCCCATCCTTTGACCACCTTGATGGTAGCAAAGATCATATTCTGTCGCATCCGTAGTTGCTTCCTCTGCCATAGTTGAATGACCTTAGCGAGAAAGAACACAATAAGCACCATCACAAGATAAATCTCCCTACATGTACATAGCGGATACATGACTAGCGGACACTGACACAATATAAACAATTTTATCTTAACTCATTAAATAACAATATTGAAATTGTCTTTAAATATATCGATTACATACTAGTATAATATATGCCTAAGGTCAGCGGTCAATAAGATTATCTTGACTTTACCACCGGCTAGGAAGTTATTAGTCATAAGAAACCGACAAGAAACTCAGCAGCAAGTTTTTTCCAGAAGGTTTTTTTACAATGCAGTCAAAAGTCAACACCTCTCACAAAATCATAATAATTTGTAACGGGTTATAAAACCCAAAATTAGTACCGATTTTGAGGTTGCTTATAGAATTATTATTAAATCGAATTAGCTTTTGCGACCTATTTATTTTGATTTCCTTGATGTTGTTTTCAGGTTCCAACTTTTTTTATATACTACATTAATAATTATAGACTGCAGTGAAGCGTGAAGTGGCAATGGGTCTTGCACCGGAAAGCGCAGCGTTTGTCATGCCCCTAAAAGGTGGAGGGACGATTTGAAGCTGTGAGTCGGTAGAACAAGACCGCGTCCTGTGGAGGTCTATGCAGGAGACCTTCGCTCAGCAGTGAAAGTCTATCAGCTTAAACAACGACTATGACAAGTCAAACCCGTTGGCAGGGTTTAGTTTAACTTACTCTATCATAAGCGTTGCGCAGCGCCCCGGCCGCGTCGAGGGCTTCCTGGCAAGGAGGCGGTAACGCCAACACGGCGCCCGGCAACTGCACTTCAGTACCGGCCCCGCCCAAGCGCACTCGCCAGCGACTGCGCCCCGAGTTGTCCACTACGGTCACCGCTGACCCCTTCTCTATGGCCACCTGTTTTTTTTCCTTTTCGTGTTTTAAAATGTACGGAAATCCGGGCTAGGCGCGGATAACAGGAGTTAGTGAGGTAATGTTACAATATGTTACATATTATATAGTGGGTGCTGAGTAGTCCAATGAGTCAAGTTTATTTATTTTATTACTAGCTGATGCCCGCGACTTCGTCCGCATGGTTTAAGTTTTTTTGATTCCCGCGGGAACTCCTTAATTTTCCGGGATAAAAAGTAGCCTATGTCACTCTCCAGGTCCTCAACTATACCCATGCCAATAATCACGTCGATCCGTTGCTCCGTTGCGACGTGATTTAAGGACAAACCAACAAACCAATAAACTAACAAACAAACACACTTTCGCATTTATAATAGTATGATGTCCTTTTATCGGCTGATTTGGTAAGGTTTCAATCGAAGAACATTTTCTGAGAAGTAAAGTATTCGGTTAAAAAGTAAGTTTATAAACCTACGAAAGCGGTATAAAAAACGAGGACCGATGTTGCATAACAACCGGTGCTTCCACGAAATATGTTCACCTGATCACACAGTTGGCCAAATAAATTCAGAAATCAAATTTTAACTTTCTATATTTATAAACGAATATTTTTAAACTGTCTTTTCTTTAATAGTTTTCTTGTCTATACTCACATTGGCGTGCTTATAAGCGCATACAGTCTCCGCCCTAAGCGGCCTAGTCACCGGCGCCCGGCGTTGCTTGACCGGCCTGATCTCTTGCGCTTCCTCCACCAGCCGGGATATCGCAGCGCCCTGCTCGTTCAACTCTTCCCGAAGATCTTGCATGCCTTTTAACAGGCGCTCGCCTTGATCGAGCGTGAATTCAGATTGCGAGAATGTGGTGTTTAACGCTTCCTCGCGTCTAGAAAAAGTGAGGAAATTAAGATTTAGGTTTAAAATTAAAATTATTGGAATAAGCTTTAAGTTGGCGTATGATGTTGTCAAATCAAGAGAAACAGCCCTATCAACACAGAGGTTTTGTGTACGTTTTAATCGCAGAAGCGATCTTATAGTATTCCTTTTATTGCCTGACATCTGAATACATTTTACTTTCGACTTAAGTATAATTTTAGAGAGAGTATAAATTCAATTACAAGTTTGAAAGATTTTTAGACCAATAATAATTTAATCAGACTAACCGCACTTTTGAATATGGCAAATTAGCCAATCCTATGTTTCAGCTTAAAAACTTACTTCTGTATCCACTTTTCAGCGTCTTTGACCTGTTCGAAGAAGTTGTGGTAGCTTGTGGTGTGCTTTAGATGCGTCTCCAAGCACAGAGTCAGTTGCAACACCCACGCCCATTGGGATTGCATCACCTAAAATAAAATATATATAATAAAATAATTGTATCTATGGTTGTGTGCTCTAGTTTGGCAACACTGGTCGGGGATGCGATGATCATAACTTCTTGTATCATGTTAGTGAATTTTTAGTCTTCTTCAATTCAATCTATGAATTTAAAATCAAAAGATCTTTTATTCAAATAAACTTTTACATGTGGTGTTAAATCGTTAGGTGAATCTATCAGTGGTTTGGAAGCCTAAAAATTATAATCAAAACTCTTTTAATGAAATTATTCAATCCACCCTAAAATGTATCCATAGTTTTCCCCTACCATACTTTTTCACTAAAAATAATATCATAGACAAACTTGCTTAGTACAAATAGGGTAAGTTTGAAACCTCGGCACGAAACCATAACATCTTGCAAACAAGTCTACATGTTTTATTTCTTCAAATTCCATGCTACTATTTATTTAACCAATATGTCTTAGAGTCAAAAAAGGACGAAAATTCTTATATTTCTTTTTAAGTTAATCTACCCTCTAATGATAACACTCGTTAAGTTTAGAGGTTAATATATAAAGTTCATGTCATGTTTGTACCTGTAGATGAGCTTCTATCGTCTTCATAGCCGGGTGATGTTGTGCAATCAACGCCTCTCCTCTGTCGATTACATTACTGAACTGGAGTTCTCTCTTCTCTAGCGACGACATCAGTTGCTACACAAAAACAAACCATATTGAAATGAATCTTACGATTCAAAATAGGAAGTTCATACTATATGCTTAAAATTTTAAAACACAAGACAAAATTACAAAATATAATCTTTACAGCATACATCGAATCTAAAGAGCGCAAATGCAGCACAAAAACTTACAATAATTGGATCCTTAAATGGCCCGTTATATTGTAACACCATTAAGAGTGCTTCAGTTTTTAGAAAGAGCTCCCTGTGAATATAGACCTGATAAGATTCATTTCCGAGGTCCAAACAAAGAATAACTATTAAACAGCAGGCAGCTTGTAAATAATTTATCCTAAAATTAACAAGCACTAAAACAACTCGCAAAGGAAACAGTAGAAAATCAAATGAAATGTGAAAAACAAACCTCTCTATCGTCCCCAAATGAATGCTTGCACAGAAAATAAAGAAAATGTAACTAAATGGAAAACAACATCAATGGTAGGTACAGGTAAAATCGAGGTTATCGAGCGAGTGTTTTATGAATTACAGGGTGAATAATAATGTGGGTATAAAACATTTACATAATGTAAGTAGCACTAAATTGAAGTAGAGATTATGTATATTAATATACTATGTACAGTACAACTTAACCTTTCTTACATCACAGGCTGTCAAAATTAGCTTATGGTAAATGTTAAGCATTGACCGCCATTAATCGTCATATGGGTTTTATTAGTTCGTTAATTTCGGATTAAAATTTAGCACCCTAATAATTGAGGCATAAAAAGTTACTTGTCCGAAATACTTTGTTTCTTAGTGGTGGTCAACGTTAAACGGTAACGCATCTTTTAACTTTTATTACTGAATTAACAGGGTTAAAACTTTAGTCTCAGTATAAAGTAGCCGTAAGGTTGGTAATCCTATGCAACACTATATAAATACCAATTCATTGCAGTTAACTTATATTGGTTCTTAGCTACTTTTATTAAAGTTACACATTGTTTAAAAGACCATTTAACATTCTGTAAAGTTAATAGAGGTCTTAAAATGTTAATAATATGAAAACTATGTATTTCATTGCAAAACTGACAATTCATTCTTTCTAGTATTAAGATCTAATGAGCTAAAGGATCTATTAAGTACACAATAGATGAGTCATTATTCACCTCATAATAATGCTGTACAGCGGGCAGGTTAATATGAGGGTCTGCCCAGTCGCGGGACAGCTCAACTTGTTCTTTTTCGTTGAGCCAGTTGAGCTCAGCCGTCGCTGATTGGAGGAACTCTTGAAGCGCGTCCAATTCTGACATTCTGTAGAGATATAAAAAATTATATAACAATATCTTAGTATGTATTAGTATAATATAGTAGTAGCAGTATAGGTTTTGAGATTGAATCCATGGTTTGATTTATGTATGAGAAAGCTACTGAGCCCCTTTGATAATAATAAATTGTCTTCTGTGACGGTTTCGGTCATAACCAATATACTTTAAGACTTATTCAAAAAGTTTTTTTACAAAAACAATTTATGAAACCTCATAGTGATTTTAAAATATCTTCTTACGTGGTATCACTCTCAAAATATTGCATGTATACAGTTGTTACAGGTTTCTTTGAACTGTAGTCGATTTTTAACTTTATATCTTCTAGTTGATTTTTGAAATGGCTGACTGAGTTGTGACACACAGACATGCTGACGAACGGACTGTACAAAACTATAAGAGTTTCTTGTTTCACTATCGGAGTCCTAGAAATTGGCAACATAAAATCTGTAAACTTGCCGTTTAGTACTAGTAGAAAGTAGTTCAGCATAAAGCTTCTGCAGTTGGCTCAAATGTTGGTTGTAAAGAGTCAGCTCTTCACCACTGAAGTTTGATCGATTATGTACACATTGCTCCACCTTGAAAACAAAAACAATTTTAATATAGAACTTGAGGGAAACATGAAACAAACCTCGAAACTTTAAAAAAAATGATAAAACATATACATATTTAAAATTTAAGGGATGTCATTCACAATATTCAAGCCTCGATAGCTCAACAGTCAAGCATCGGAGATAAAACTAAAAGTTCGGCGGTAAAAACTCCACCCGATGCACTAATGTTATACTTATCTATTCCTAGTACAGGCTTGACGCTTAGTTGGAGAGATTTAATATGACTATTTTCTTTAAGGTGTTACAACTTTTTGCCTCAACTGAATTTACACTCAGGTAAACTACAAACTACTACTCTACAAAATTTTAGAATCAACACAGAGTAAATACTGTTAGTTCCGAATTTCGCCACACGCACCGATCTGTTTGCTATGCTATAGTTACCTTAGAATGGAACTGGTCGATTTGTTTGTGTTCTCGTTGGTGCTTATCTAATTCGTGTTGCACTGAAGGCAGGTCTGATCCGTAGTCGGCCTCGTGAAGTTTTTTCTGCAACAAAAAAATATTATTATTTTAATAATACAGCCATTAAGACGGACCAGAATAAAATTGAAGCATACATAATGGATTAAAGACAATTAAATAAAAATCATTATAGGCTTACGCTTGTCCACAATCACACCTGATGGGAAGTGTTGATGCGGCCTTAAATGGGACGCGCTTGCCAAGATGCCTATTCACTTTTGATTTAAAGATACCCGGATTGTAATTGGAGGGAAACACAGTTTTGGTAGAATACCCCTACTACTACTGGAATGCCAGACCCTAGCTGCCATGCAAATAAGGAATGAAGACGCAAAGCGCTTCGTACGTGTGGATGGAACGTTGATGATGATAAGATATAGCTGCATGCTTTAATATTTTTTAGCTGAAACCCCCGGCATGAATTTTTATATCAAACTTTTTGTGACAAGCACCGAATGTCGCGTAAGAGTCGTACGAGGTGACACCAAACATTCTCACCAGCAACGGCGATCGCTTGTGAAAATGACACATTTGCAGTAGCGACCGAAAATCGTCTGGAGTAGCTAATCAAAAAACTAATACTATGACCTATTAAATATGGGCAAGATGAAAAACTTACTAGTCTCTCTTTACACCATCTGGTAGATTCTTGTAACTGTTGGAACTTGGGATCAGTGTCGTGTACCCTGGTTTCGAGGACCGTTCTCGTTTCTCTGCGCACGGTGGTCTGTTGTACCGGCATTCGTACAGACGATAGTCTTGGTACAAGCCGGCCGGTGAACGATTGTCGCGCGTTTATCCATCTGTCGTGTACTTGTTGCACTCTGAGGAAAAGACATACGAGATAGAGTAGAGGGTTAACTGGTGAAGTATTTTTGAACGTAATAATACCCTTTACAGATGAACGGTATCCTATGTTTTTGCTCGAAAATATGATGGAATGTTCATAAACACAAATTTTTTCTTTAGTAATTTTCTCTGGGTAGCCTAACTTATATTGGCAGTTTCGACCTAGTTGATTACATTACCTCACCAATTTGTATTCTGTGCCTAACCTATAACATTTCACCGCGGTCATTTGCTCCATCTGGTGACAGGAGGTTTGGCCAATTTTTCTCACAAAGGTTAAGCCTAAAAGCTAAAGTTCCGCCAGTCGGAAATGCCACCAGTATTATTTGCCACCATGTCACGTGTTATATTAACACTAGCCTGTTAATTTAGTAGTCATAAATCACTTACCGCCTATGCAAGTCGTTGGCCTGTGGGTATCGTCCTTCCCTCAGCGCGTGCGAGTCTTGGAACATCTCCTGTATAGTGTGCTCCATACTCCTCAACTCCTGTTCGATTTGTTCAGCGGCCATCTTGGCCTCGGCGGGATGAACGCCGCGTTCAACACGGCGTATTTCACTCTCGATGTGACGTTCTACGTTATCGAGGCCGGCTTCGGTTTGTTTTATGTCCCTGTTAAACGAAATAATAGAGAAACTTTATATTCAAGTAAGTTTTTCAAGCAGCTTTTGAATCAAACAATGATTCGAAATGAAATTAAGAAGAAACAGTAAGAAGATCTCGGTGAGTAAGAAGAGAACCGGTAGCTCCTTTAACCATTTTTACAATATCAACCCCCAAACATAAGCACTTTATAAGCAAAGATATAAATAATCTCCGTACCTATGCAACTTCTCTGCCAGTCGCTGCAATCGTTCGAGACGTCGTATCTCATCGGACAGGTCCCTCTCGCGCTCTTGAGCTGCCATGAGCAGCCGCGCCCACGACTGCTCCAATGCCTCCGGTCGCAGAGTCGGCTCCACTTCGATCTCGCCAACTGATTCGAAGTATTTCTGGACAAAGGATTGCATTATTGGCATTAAATTCAAAATATAGCGCTTAGTACGTTTTGCCAGTGATGAATTACGGCGAAATATGGTCGTAATAAGTACTTACACTAATTGCGGCTCCACATGCTAGTGACAATCAGTAAACCACAAGTATTGGCTAACAAGGCGTTTGGCTTGACCAGCTTGGCAAGCGTCTAAAACGCTCAGTTGGTGAACATAATGTGGAGCGATTCACACTTTGGTGTTTGTCAACGCTTGTTATAGATCGGCCATAAGGCTTCCTCAACGGGGAATGGAGAGCGCAAAGCTCGGTATGCTCGGAGAGAGTAGCTCATGATTAAATTAGTAATGAGGAGAATTATAGGAAAACCAGAGTTATCGACGTAGCTTGGCGAGTCGCGAAGTGTCGCATAACTTGAAGGTGTCGGCATCGGGGGCTTGAATGGCAGCCTCGCGCCGGAAAACGTATTTTTTGAAGATTAGGTAGATGTACGATCTCAACTTCCAGGAAATCCAGTAGTGGCTAAGCTTTTATGAGGGTATGTCAGGGTGGTAGATAGCTTGATGCTAGGTAGCGTTTTACCTCTAGTTCCCGGTACTGGTGGAAGAGTTTCTGCTTCTCGCGCTGTCGCAGCGGCACCTCCTCGCTGCGGAACCGCGTGCTCTCGCTTAGCAACTTTTTCATTTCGATTAAAGTCGACGGGAAAGCACGGTCCTGAAAATTATAACAAATAACAACAAATATTTTAATAACATAGCTCTTGTTATAAATATTGGATAGAAACAGGCGTTATTTTGCGGAAGTCCATAATGAAAGCTCTTGTAATAAAACTCCGGAATCCAAAAAGTCGTGTACAATGATAAAGACTCTACTAATTAAGGAAGAGAAGTTAGATTTTGAATTCTGTGAGGTGTCAGGTGGCGCCATACAAAACTTCTTTTGGCTGGATTGGACCGGACCGGACATTAATTTAAATACTTCTATCGAAAATTACTTTCACCAAAACTAAGCTCCGCTTCTGTAAGGCGTTGACCGACTTGTTTTGTTTTCTTAATTACCATAATTTTAGTTCTTAAAATAACGTCCTCCTATGGAAAGTCATAATCATAGCAAGCAAAAGGTAAATTCCGTATAATATTTAATTCTTTGTGCAAGGGCCTGTGTGAACGAGCATTCTATGGTGCATGCAACACGACACACTGGAATGGAGCGGGCTCTCGAACTTTAACTAACTGTGTAGGTACCCTTCTCACACAATTTATGAGGTACTTCTCGTGACATGGCATACCTGCATCAGGGAACACTTCTCGTGTAGCCACGCGCGATGTTGCGCCGCTTGCTCGGTGTAAGAGGCGGCGCGGCGCTGCGACTCCGCGTCGAACAGCGGGTGCACCGCCGGCGGCTCCGGGAACGTCTCGTACAGGGACGAGATGTAGGTGATGAGGGACTTCTCGTCGATCTCGTGCGTGTCCACGTCTGACAACAAATGTTACATTCTTATAGTGCAATCCCAACTAAATGTTCCGCACATATGTATTGCACGTTTGAGCATGAACATTTTTATCTTGAGTGGATGGTCAGAAAAACACTGCGAACATGTTTGTTTGTGAGAGCCCATCGGGAGTAACATTCGTGCCGCACACTGTGCAGTATAGCGTCGCCACTGATTGGGGCGCATTTAGGTTGTTTAGCTCCCGCCACCGGGTAAATGAAAATAAAATCACCGAACTGTTATCTCGTAAAATCCGAGACACACACGAGATAGCAACTTCTTATGTTACTTCTTCCCATTTGAAGCATTGACTAACTTAACCGGGCTGGATCGAATCGGAGGCGATCCAGAGTAGACCGAATGAGATGGGCTGCTAGTGTTATTGGAGAGTTAGGCCAACGAAAAGCATCTGCCAGATGTAGAGGCAGGGTTTGATGAATCGTGAAGAAAACATCTTCCTTAGACCACGTCCTGATCTAATTTGTCTCGGACCTTGGCTTAGGATGACTATCGCATACTGTTTGTACCTGTTTGTACAAATCTACATTATCATACATTAGAGACTGATCAAAACAATATAAAGCACACAATTCAGGTCTCATTTTCATAATTCTAAGTACACAAACATGTAAGGCGACGTTAGTGTTTACTGATTAGGTATGTTTTAAATGGACTCGCAATAAACTATGCTATAAAAGTCGCGAGGACATGCCAATTATTGCCAAAGGTTTCTGACCTCAGATGTATTAAATAAGATATAATAAGAACAAAGCAGAAAGATACGAATGAGGCTAGCGCCCATTGTCTCATTGATTCATGACCTCAACACGAAAACGGCTGGAAATACGATGAAAATTGCAACGATTATTTTAATACTATTGCATTGTCGCTTATCGCACACATCGGTTAACTTTGCGACTATTATTTACGCTAGGCCTCGATGCAACTTCATACACATTAAGGAAATTGTAAGATAAGTAAGCGTGCAAAAGAAATATGAATTATTTGTCTTTTCAATCACCATTGCATTGAATGCAAAAGTCAACCATAACTTTTATGTATCCATACTAATGTTGTAAATGCGTAATTGTGTGTGTGTGTCTGTCTGTTTGTTAAGTTGGCAGCATCGTTTCCAAGGTTTAAAACTGTTTACCATTGGATACACAAAAATATTTGAAATCTGAAGAAGGTATGTAAAATTTATCCTCACATCACTAATGCCTTTGGAAAATTATTTCAAACAGGTATTTTATGTTGGCCTATAACGGCACAAGTACATATTTAATTCTATTTTCTGCAGATACAAGCACGAACAATGGCTCGTAAAACACTGCAATACTTATTTGTACCTCAGTCTTTGACCTGTCGATTGCGTCGAACAATTGATTTGAATCAAGTGTGAGAAGCGTATTTGTTGGATGCCCAATGATCCTTAACGGTTTTGAATGTATTAATCACGTTATCGGTGTTCTGGATCTATAGAGCAAGTCAATGGATTATAAATTGAATAATAATTAAAGGACAGGCTTGAGATCTTCTTTGATGATTTTTGTGAGAACTTTTTACTAAGCTTAGATATAGATATATATATTCTAGAATGTTTTCTCGGTAATCTAATCAGTAATCATAGATATCCGAGTATATAATGGTAGGTGTCAAAAGCTACATTAATTAAGGCTCTCTTTAACCAAATTGTTTTTTAATGATTTTAATGATTTAGTTAAATATGATAGTTAAATTAATAAATAAGTTAAATTGATAGTTTTAGTTGAGATGATGTCAATTCTTTTTAAAGTTTATTCTAGGATTCTTACTAAAAGGACAGATATAGAAGATTTAACTAACACGCATTTAACGGCTTTGTGTAAGTGGACAATGGACACATATACCACGAAAATACAAACTAATGCAATTAAGTTTTTCTAAATGTATGCTCCAAAGGACTTGTCCAAGATTGGGCCTTGAACATGAACCAAGATGATTTTAATACACGTGAATAGGGATCCTAAAATATGGCTTTTAGAATTATTTACACATTTTTAAAGGACCCCAATTTGGAGAAAAATATATTTTTATTTTGTGGCTTTTTTAGATCTTTGTCTGAATTTTATCAACAGTAAAAAAAAAACTTGATTTTTTTTGTCACGTATGTCATTGGGTGATTGTCAAATGTCACTGTCAGTTTTGTTTATCATAGTTTATTGCTGATTTATTGTTGTCTAATAATTATTTTACGAATGTCTCAAATACTCAATTATTATTTATTAATCTTATAATGTTGTATGTACTACCTATGTAGTGGAAAATGGGTAGTTTATCGAAATGGAATATTAATAATCACAATTATTGCGCATTACCCAAGTTTTAGTGTTGCCATCCATCGAAAAATATTTTCTACAAACGATATTTTTCTTAATTAATTTTTTAAAAAACGGGGTTTTCTAAAATTATTATTTAAATGGCGTTTATTGTTATATTTTTTTCTCTTTCACGTGATGGCAGTTTGGTTCTGGTTCATTGACACTCAGAATAAAAAACCACCCTCCATACTGAACTGGGACATGTCCTTTCCAAAAGATCCTCCACTGCCTCGTAAATCGTAGTTAAATATCTACAAGATTGAGATTAGAGACAATATGTATACTAGATGTAAATCTCAATGGTAATAAAACACCAAAAAAAACTCGTCACGGCTAATAAATTTTAACACGTTTAAATCCGATACGTGAAAACAAAACAAGGCATTGAATTGTTATTATCTTGCCCAATTCGAAAATCTGTGGAATTTGGTTCTAACACCAGTGTTATGGGTTTAAAGGTGAAAGCATTCTTGACAGTTTCCAAGGCATCGTTTCGCTTATAGCCTTATAACATTTCAAACGATTCTAAATAGTTATCTTTAAGACTAATTGGATTTCAAGTATTTTTAGAACTCGGTAGAAGTAAGTTTATAATTTGAAGATACAAGTAAGATTTTATCGTAATTTAGATCTTAAAGTAATAACAAATTCTACTAAACTTGTTTCCCTCGACTCAGATCGAAGGATTACGGGAAGTTAAACTATACATTTTAAACTGCGATACTTCCTTAAAATTTATATTTTATTGCTAAAATATTTGATAAATTTCGAGTTTATTTCATTGCGAAGTTCTTTTGGTTAATATTTTGTTTATTTCAACTATATAATGTAAGTCAAATATTGAAAAAGGTGAAATATAAATAAATACACTCTTCGAAGAATATAAATTATCCTGTACATACCCTCGGGATCCAAAAGCCTGGTGACTCCATATTCTTTCTCTACAACGTGGAATGCTGTTTCTAAGCGCTCACGGACTTGTCTTGATCTGTGAAGTTAAAATTTTACAGGTAAGGCTACTAATTCAGCGCATATTTTACAGTGCAAATCGTGAAATTCTTTACTGGGGCAATATGAGTTCCATTCAAGAGCTAAACTGGCAGGTGAGATGGCAGTCAAGGGTAGGGTAGGGCAGGGTAGGGTAGGGTTTTTACTGTAGTGGTTAAAAAAAAAATTCATCTCAGTTCTAACAGTATGATTTAATCAACTATGACTGCAGATGACACTATAGTTTCCATCTACATTTACCAGTTATCAAATTATCGCAGTTCCAATCTGAACACGGTGACACAAGCAAACCCTAGCGCCTTAAACTCTAAGTCGAGAGCGTATCATTATCATACAAACGACTGCTGTATATATATTCATTCTGCAACGACTCTTTCATCCCTATACACCTGATGAATCCAAGCAATTAGCTTTATCTTTTAATCAATTCGATGTACTGTTTTTTGATTTACTTGTTTATCCTTCATAGACATATTTCCGACTTATTTTATCCGTCAATAATATTAGAATAGTTTTTCCGTTTATTTCTCTCTCTTTGCGTCTTAAATCTCATTCCTGATCGATTCCTTAATCGCCTAATAGTGTCGTTCTCAGATAAAAAATAAATAAAGGGATAATGAAAATCGACACCCAAGTTTCCTCAGTTTTGAACTCAAAGACTTTTTTATTCCACTACAAGTGAGCCATTTACTGACATATTACCCGTAATCACTTTCACATGGCATCGTACCGGAACGCTAAATGGCTTGGCGGCACGTCTTTGCAGATAGGATGGTAACTAGCCACGGCCGAAGCCTCCACTAGACAAAATACGTCATTTAATGATAAAAATATAGCGAAAGGATTCCTTTAAATATATCCTCACCTGATATTACGCCAGTCAATCAGATCAGGACGATTCCTGTGTATGAGCGCATTGAAAGCGAGCCCGTCCCTCCATGATGATGTGAAGTCTGCCACCCTGACTCCCGGGTACTTCGCCGTTGAACGCCGGGCCCAGCTGAGCAGCGCCTCTCGCGCTGTCACGTTAGGTTCTTGGCCGACAACGATGTCTGAGATCTGGAAAAAATGTGGCATTTAGTACAACAGCCCATTGAGAATTCAGATACTAATACAGAAATTTTATAATTTTTATTACAGTGCTTCACACACGAGGAAAGTTTCTAAACTTACTTAAATACACATATCAAAAATTTCGGAACCGGCAGGATTTGAACCTGCGTCTCTCTGGGAATCGCGCCCTGAGCGCCTTGACCTCTCGGCCACGGTTCACTTACCTGCCAGTGACGAAATTTGAGATATGCATCTTTAATCCAGTCTTTTTACGCGACTGTTTATGCCATCCAGTAGCGATATATTAATGTATCGAAACTACTTTCAAAGGCCCATATTCGATGGAACTCTTTGAACTAGGAATGACACATTTTGCGTTTTACTAATTTTATAATTTTTATTACAGTGCTTCACACACGAGGAAAGTTTCTAAACTTACTTAAATACACATATCAAAAATTTCGGAACCGGCAGGATTTGAACCTGCGTCTCTCTGGGAATCGCGCCCTGAGCGCCTTGACCTCTCGGCCACGGTTCACTTACCTGCCAGTGACGAAGTGATACATTAATATATCGCTACTGGATGGCATAAACAGTCGCGTAAAAAGACTGGATTAAAGATGCATATCTCAAATTTCGTCACTGGCAGGTAAGTGAACCGTGGCCGAGAGGTCAAGGCGCTCAGGGCGCGATTCCCAGAGAGACGCAGGTTCAAATCCTGCCGGTTCCGAAATTTTTGATATGTGTATTTAAGTAAGTTTAATACAGAAATGTTTATGTTTTATTACTTCTTAGTAACAATTGTTTTATTAAGATCCCATCTATCTTATAAAATTCCATAGTCTTGTGTGGCTTGCCATAAAGGATTAAATCTGTCAATCTTTGGGTACTGAAAACCAATTTAAGTACCATTTTTATAACGTCGTTTTTAGGTACCAACTTCCTAAGAACTGTCGTAAATTATTACGAAATATAATTTTTTCATTGTTCAACCTATAATAATCCATACAAGAATCACAGGTCAATTTGAGATTAATTAAGTAATAATACCATATACCATAAATTCTAAAATAAAACAAAAAGTTTCTTATTGGAAGTACCTACTAAATAACTTGCGTCAATTTCAATCCAGTACCGCTATGAAACATCTTCTTCGGAAAGTCATTTGCATACAGACAACATAATAGCATCATATCTATAGACATGTGCTGTCCTATGGGAATTGAACTAATTAAGTTGTCCATCACTACGTTGGACGTACAATATGTTTTGTGAGAATAATGTTTAAATTCAAAATCTCCAATAAAGTGTAAGTGGACTAACTTTTAATTCGTTATAAGTTGTAATAAGTTTTATAAGATATTTAATGAGGTTTTAGACGAAATTCCTTAGAAAATTTACATCCTACGTAATACAAGATATATAGAGATGAGCTTAAGCACCGAAAATCTTTTCTCAACTAGAGTCAATAAAACAAATAACGACAATATCGCTGGAATATAAAAGTTATCTGATAACTTTGAGACTTGATGATTCATTGGGTTGTCAGTCTCTGCTCATGTCCTGAGACCTATATCGGCGCTTGGCCCATATCCAGCGCCGATTATAACACGCAACTATGAGGAAGCGCACTTTAAGCAAGCACTATATTTACGACTTTCTAGAAAATTTTGATGATTTAGTAGATTCGTTAGCGTAAACTTTATGTTGACTAATCTACTAAACCATACTTAATGACAACTAATTATAAAAGCTCTTCCCTATATGCATTGTTATTTCTCAAAATATTGCCTTTGCTTTGCTTCTCATATCATTTAACAACAGGTGGTGGTTCCATTTCAATACATAATTTTTACTAAACGTCTCGTGGTAATACGAGATAAGTGCCTTTTTAAATCACATAATTATTATCTTCGCTCCGACCATAACAGCCTTCTTGTTACTGTAATTTGTGTCATCAAGTTCTTTCTTCAATCAAATACATACAAAACATCGATGATATAAAACAAAACGATCAGAAGTTATCGTGGGAAATTATAAACATCGACATAATCATTAGGTTAGGTAGCATAATTCAGCTAGCTGTATTGTTTTTACTTTAAAATAATATTAATATTACTCGTTTATTTATATATGTATTTCTGTAGTAACTTTTTCTATTACATAATATTTTCAAATATTTTGTAAAATTATTTTTAATGTGCTTCATTCAAGATAGATTTGCGTGTCATTCACACTATAATAATAAACAATAATGGTTAATGCTTCTTATTGAGTTAGTAAACACGCATTATTTTAGCAAAACGTGTATTTTAGCAGAATTCCAATAATCCCAAAATAAACTATTTATTGTTATGGGTTATTTTGAACTTAATATCTTCAACAATAAGGAAAAATGAGTGTTCATGTAAATTAGGTTCGCGTGGGCGGTAGCGCCGCAGCAAACCTCTATGATGTCATAAGTTCGGTGTCAGGGTCTTAACTAAGATGTAGCTTATTTTATTTTTATTGCTTCTTGGCATATTTATGTAGCATCTAATTTTATTTAGATCTATCCTCCTTCAAAACATTGATAACTGGATAAGTAGGTAGATACAAACAAGAACTTTTATGTTTTCAGTTAGAAGTAGGTTTTTAATCATTAGAATGTTAATGATGAGCAGCATTAAGGGCCGGTTGTTACAAACCATTAGTCTTCGTAACTTACATTCGTTAAAATTTAACAGATACAGACGAACTTTAACATCTGTTAATTTTGGAGCGTTGCTTCATTGTAAAAAAAACAGTTCGTCATTGTTATTTGGGTTGCCTGTAAGCGAAAGGCTAGTTTAGCCTAAAGTCTTATGGGGATTTTTTTTTGTAGTAGCAACATTGATGAAAACAATGTCATTCGAAGCATTCCGTCAAGTTTGACAACTTTGTCAGGGGTTATTTATTTCGTGGTATTTAATAATTTTTGTGTTTTTCGAAAGAATGGAGACTTTTTCACCAAAGTAAGTTATTATTTGGTATTATATTGCATCAGTTGTATACGTACAAAGTATATTTCATTGAGAGATAGTTGAAAGTGACATGAATTTACGTGACTCAATTACTTTCAGAGAACGTTCATTAAATTTTTCAAAAGAAGAGAAGGGGAGGTTCAAGAACTTGATAGATAAATACCAAGCTATATATATTGTTATATATATATAGTATATATATTGTTCAACAAAAAAACAGACAATTCTAACAATGTCCAAAAAAAGAAGGCATGGAACGCCATACATATGGAGTTTAATGCCCTGTCAGAGAACCCACGAACCCTTAAACAGCTCCAAGCTAAATTTGATAATATGAAGCGGAATGCTCGTAAAGTATGTTGTCTTAAACCTGTCGTGAACAAGACACGATCAGACATTTTATATTTTAGGTAGGTACTTCTTCCCCCATTTATGATCTTACCCCAACGCACCCTATTGATTTTTAGGATGCAAGCAAACAGAGGCAAGAGAGGTTTAAAACAGGGGGTGGTCCGCCTCCACCTCCTGCTGATGCAGACACAGATTGGTTAAGGACAGTTATGCCAGTTTCAATGGATGGGCTGGCAAGCACAGTTGATGACGATTCTCAAGTAAGAAAATCCTATTTCACTGCTCTTTTGGAAAAACTTATAATCCTTACTAACATTATAAATACCTGATGTTGTATGTGTTTATTTCTCTTTTCACTGCTCAACTGCAAGATTTATTTTGACTATTTTCACTTTAGAGATAGCTTTAGAGAAAATAAGATAAGTACTTTTATCTGGGCAAAACTAGAGATATAAACCTAAAAGCAGTGAAAGATGATGCAGGCAAAAACTAATTCTTATAAAAATTATAGATACTGGTGTATAAAGGATACTAGAATATAATTTGCTTGTATTTATTATTTACAGATTAGTGTCCAAAAAACCAAAATTACAAGGTGGTAGATACTCGTAAGTATACAATACAATAGAATAGGTAGGTATAAGTTTACAAAAATTAACTTACTTCTCCGTATCCCTTTTTATTTCACTTTCTATTAAATTCGTTATGAATATTGCAACTTCCTTCGAAACCCGGAATCTATCTATATAATTCATCTTCTTCGAATAATTCATAATTGAAAATTCGCTTTTTAAAAACTTTTTTCTTTCTTAGTACTTCTCTTTCGTTTTCGAAAAAACTACCATTGAAAGTATTGAATAAATTTGATTCCATAGTTTATAAATTAATAGAAAATGAGCCGCTTGTATGAAGTACAGTACGAAGTTACGAACTGATTTGACGATCACCAATGGCTCCAGCACTGGTTAACGTAAACGTAACTTTTTAACGATCGTTAACGCAAACAAATGGTGAAGCAACGCTTTTTTTGATTAACGTTCGTTAGCGCCATATTTAAATGTTACGTGTCCGTCAAAATTGGTTGAAACAACCAGCCCTAAGTCACGGAATGCTCTAAGCTTATCATCTGTCGGTTATTACGTAGAGAGTAGAGACGACAAACTAAAACTTTCAACATAGTTAAACGTGTATCAGAGTAAAAAGTGTCCTGGATACTTATGGCAAGACGAGTTGACGATTGATTGACAAGACTACTTACAGACTTTACCAAGACATGCTTAATAACAGAAAGCGTTGGCAAATTTCTCTCAAAATTACGATACATAAGAGAATCAACAGATATCTATATCGGTAAAGGAGATATTAAAAGGCAATTAATAAGAACAATAATAGCGTGATTTGCAAGTAATAAAATAATATTTCTCTTAAAATTTTATATAAGATACAATAACTGTATTAAACACATGCAAGATATTTTTTTTAAAATGAGTTACATGAAAAAGTTTAGATTAGTCATCTGCAGGAGATGCTCTTCCCACGACAGCAAATAAAAAAGAAACAGAGGTCAAAATCCTTTAAACGATTTGCAAATGTAAAATAGCATTCGATTTGCGTTTAAAAGGCGAAAAAACTTCAGACAGTACTACATTATTCACTTGTGATTTGTGAAATATGGATCGGACATCCTTTATTTTGAAATGATTATTCTCATATTCTGTTAATCTTTGAACTAAGATCGATAGAAACAAGCCTTGTTTACGAGATTTTTTTGTTATACTAAAATAGGTTAAATAATTATTTATACTTCTACCATACCTTTACTACTGTTTTAATCATACTTTTGCGGGTCTAAAGTCAGTCTTCATGCCCTAGGGCCGTAATCTAGTCGATCGATCGCCCAACTAGTTGACCAACCCCATACTGTAAATATGCACAACAGAGTCTAGGCTCCAGACTGGTCGACCAAACGACCGTACCATTTGACATAAAAGTTTTTAAACCAAGGAGTATGTATACCTGGATCTTTTCTTTTTATTATTTACTAGACCTATGTATCCTACTTACTATGATTTGCAATAAATATCTAACCGTTACAGTTTGTTTTACTGTTATGGTAGAAGTATAAAGTAGAGTATACACCACCGGGATAAAGCAGTTTTTTTCTTGGGCGCTTGAATCCCTCACTGCACTCAGGACTCAATCTTAATTCCCTCCCTTTGGTCGGGAATTAACTTATAACACCCTCGCTGCGCTCGGGAGTTAAATTTGGAGTCCTTCGTTACGTTCAGGATTCAATGTAGCGCCCGTGACATAAAACAGTGCTTTATCCCCTTGGTGTATAAACTACTATTACAATAAAATTATACTTATGTAGTTAGTACGAGTTAGCGCCGTAATTCCGTAAACTCTATTCATTCTCAGGTTGACCTACAAAGACTACGATGTTCAAATCAACCAAATAATCTAGCGAGCCGTTGCGGTTTCTAATTTAACTTTAAATTAGTTTCCTCAAATCGATGAGTTCTTCGAACATTTACGGCATTAATTTATTTAGTTTTCAGCGTATCTACATCTCCATACAATACTTTCAATAGTGCAGGTTTAAAGCCCTGAAACTATAACACTTTAAGAGGATATGGGATGAACGGGAAACTTGGAGAATAGGTATTGAACAGTTATATTGCCGTCGCGCTGCTCTTTGAATAGAACTCCATAACACCCGATAGGGACAACTGCAGCTTGGACCGATAATACCTATGAAAAACTGTCGAATTCTTACTCTCGTATTTTTCTGTTTCCTCCTCCAAAACAGTACCGATTTTAATTATTTTTTCAAGAATAATTTAAGAAGGACTCAGGCTATGTCGGTATGTTTTTCTTTTTTTTATTATATTCGTCAAATTTATTTGCGGGGTACCTGATGATGACGCGAAAACTGGGCCATTTTTTGCAATTTTTGAAGGTTCCATATTCTTAAAATTATCAATTTATCGAAAAAATCAAAACATAGGGACATGGAACGAACAAATATAGATTTTATGGTGCAAAAATATTTTCTCTATTGTAATTATGCACGGAGAAAACAGACTAATACGATTGTATGGGGAAACAAGCCCTCCCGTATCGTCTTAAAGAGCCAATAACAATTATTATTGTAAAGACTCGACGAAACCTGAAACCAGTCAGGTTTTTAGTAACTTGTTAATAATCTTAACACATCATACTTAATGGACACGTATTTGATATAATAAAGATCAGAACAGATAGAAGCTTCAATCGGACTGTGAGAATGGACACTCTGTAAAAGGTTACGGCCGGCGCCAGGCTAGATTAATGGCTTGTATATGTGGGATAGTATTTGAAATATCTGACACGACCGTAGGTACAAGTATTTCTATGTGGACTACTTTGGCGAATGGTATCTCATTAGCTCATAAGTACCTATTTCGTAGAAAGTTTAAAATATATGTAATATCTCATTATTGGTACTTACCGTGCCGGGGAATAAAATCCAAATCTAGAAAAATAAACTATACATTTGAACGTATTTATGAGGATATACATTTTTCCAATTTTTAATTCACATCATTTGATAAACAATTTAGGTACATTTTAAGTAAATTGCGTGGCCGAATAAGTAGACCAAGTAAAACAGATTAAAAAGAAGGCAACTTTTTCTTTGTGTATTTCAAATTCGTTCAAGTAACAGCAAATCACTTCTGTCTTGAAACAGTTTATTCAAAGGGCGTGATCACTTCGCTTCATTAGGTCGTGGCAACACTGTTATCAGATAACGAAAAGCGAGAAGCCACGATTCTAATAATTCGCCTTTATACGGATTTCGTGAACTAAATTTAAGTGGAGAAAGTCGCGAACAAAGTAAGCAATTTATAAAGGACTTGTCCAAGATTGGGCCTTGAACATGAACCAACATGATTTTAATACACGTGAACAGAGATTTTAAAATATGGCTTTTAGAATTATTTACACATTTTTAAAGGAGAGGCTTGAGATCTTCTTTGATGATTTTTGTGAGAACTTTTTACTAAGCTTAGATATAGATATATATATTCTAGAATGTTTTCTCGGTAATCTAATCAGTAATCATAGATATCCGAGTATATAATGGTAGGTGTCAAAAGCTACATTAATTAAGGCTCTCTTTAACCAAATTGTTTTTTAATGATTTTAATGATTTAGTTAAATATGATAGTTAAATTAATAAATAAGTTAAATTGATAGTTTTAGTTGAGATGATGTCAATTCTTTTTAAAGTTTATTCTAGGATTCTTACTAAAAGGACAGATATAGAAGATTTAACTAACACGCATTTAACGGCTTTGTGTAAGTGGACAATGGACACATATACCACGAAAATACAAACTAATGCAATTAAGTTTTTCTAAATGTATGCTCCAAAGGACTTGTCCAAGATTGGGACTTGAACATGAACCAAGATGATTTTAATACACGTGAATAGGGATCCTAAAATATGGCTTTTAGAATTATTTACACATTTTTAAAGGACCCCAATTTGGAGAAAAATATATTTTTATTTTGTGGCTTTTTTAGATCTTTGTCTGAATCTTATCAACAGTAAAAAAAAACTTGTTTTTTTTTGTCACTTAAGTCATGTTGGGGTGATTATCAAATTAGGGTGATTGTCAAATGTCACTGTCAGTTTTGTTTATTGGTGATCTAATGTTGTTTATTAATTATTTTACGAATGTCTCAAATACTCAATTATTATTTATTGATCTTATAATGTTGTATGTACTACATATGTAGTGGGAAATGGGTAGTTTATCGAAATGGAATATTAATAATCACAACAATACGCATAACCCAAGTTTTAGTGTTGCCATCCATCGAAAAATATTTTCTACAAACGATATTTTTCATAATTAATTTTTAAAAAAACGGGGTTTTCTAAAATTATTATTTAAATCGCGTTTAATGTTATATTTTTTTCTCTTTCACGTGATGGCAGCTTGGGTCTGGTTCATTGACACTCAGAATAAAAAACCACCCTCCATACTGAACTGGGACATGTCCTTTATCAATACTACATAATCTTTTCAACAAAGAAGGCCTTAATTTTCACCCATAATCATAATCTAAGAGTCACATTATGGTCAGTATGCGATGTGTAAGTCAGCCTTAAACATTAGCACGATCATCAACAGACGAGATGATTTTGGCCGATGAGGTCAGAAAAATAATATTGACATCATGATGTTTCATCATCAAGGTTGTAAATAACTACAGGTACTCAAAAAGTTTAATACTATATTCCGAAAGCATTTATTATAGGAATACAACAGCAGGTATTTATTAAAATAAAACAGAATAGATTAATGTAAATCTGAACACCTAAAAGGAAACTTTTATATACTTACTTGATTATAAGCATATAATATACTTAACACAAATGTAAAAGCAAAATACAAAAAGTTTCCCATTTAGTACAAAGTCTACTCTGCAATATTCGATCTAGCTCGGCTCCTTTTACCTCTATTTAAGTAGGTACACCATTGTTCTTAAATGCATAGAAGAAAGGTTTTGTGAAAGGGGAAGGTTTACCTTTGTCCACTTTTTATTTCTTTTAGTTTTAAGACAATATTCTGTACAAAAATAATAAAAATAAATAAATAAAATAAAGGTTAGCATTTTCACAAACGATAAAGAGATAGGTGGTCTGTTATCAAGTCAAGTGCGTATTCATTTACAAGACGCTAACAACGTTGTTCCGATCAAAATCTTGATATTCAATCTTTATTAACCGGTCCATCGTGGCTCCAACGGAAGCCGATGACAATTTCTACGGAAGTTGTCACCGATTTAAATAGACTGTAGCGGTTAATAGACCTACCGACCTACCGTTAGTGATAGATGAACAGCACCCGAGCAAAATTGGTGTTAAATTAATGTACGCGAAGCGAAAATCTAGTTTATGATTCATAAAAACTGCAAAATATGTAAGTTATAAACTAAACTAATGAAGCTTAACAAAAGTGTGGTTTGTTGTTATAAGTAAACATAAATGTGTATACAAAAACAAAGAAACACTTTCTTAAACACCGTTACACAGATTATCACACGTGATATTATATTTTCTTGGAATCCAACCGCTACTGTGCAACTGCAAGTGTGCTGCGAATTGCGATACGTAGAAACCTACTGATTTTGCTAACGTGCCTTTTATGGGGTTCAAGCCGCTGGCCATGTAAGGCGGCCTAACGGTATGAAGTGGATGTCGCGATATGTAGAGATCGTTTTTATACACTTTTTACTCCATTCACCACAAAAGAAATTGTTTGCATACCAATGTCTTTTCGAGCAAATTAGGATGCAAAATCTGATCTAAAAGGAAATATCTGTGACCCAGATAAATACAACTTTAAAATACGAATGTAATATATATAATACTAGCGATCCGCCCCGGCTTCGCACGGGTAGCACTAATAATCCTAATCTATATAATATAAACTATCCTATCTCTCAAGTTAGATCGAACTGCACATGGTGTGCGAATTTTATTATAATCGGTTAAGTGGTTTAGAAGTCCATTGAGGACAAACATTGTGACACGAGATTTATATATATATAGATAAACTATCCTATCTCTCAAGTTAGATCGAACTGCACATGGTGTGCGAATTTTATTATAATCGGTTAAGTGGTTTAGAAGTCCATTGAGGACAAACATTGTGACACGAGATTTATATATATATAGATAGATATGTATAAAACGGGACAGCGACATTAACCTAGAAATTAATATCTCATTCCTTAAAAGACGGAGTCAGACAGAATTAATACCGTTATAACTAAATTGATCAGATTTAATACGAGCAAATCAAAACCTTTTTAGATTAATAGAAGACCCGCAAGATTAAAACTGTGTGCGATTTAGGAATATTAAAATACACAACGAAACCAGATTCATAAGCACAACAAAATCTATTGATTTATAAGCTTGGTTTATAAGTTAATAGAGAAGACTAGCTTATAACTTATTTTATCTACACTAATGTTATAACATTCTACTTATGTTTCCAATACTTGACTTATAATTACTACTGTTATAGCGCAGATAACAAAACACTCAATTTAAGCAATTTCACATGATGGTATAATATCCACATCGATATCGTAAAATCTCATTATAACATCAATAAAACGAGACCAATTAACCTGGCGAGCCTTATGTCAAAATCCTCATACAAGTTGTATAAAATTTTGATATTAGGCTGGCTATTGAAAACAGTTGGGTTATACGTGAAAACTTCGTCGAAACTACTAAACTTACATACACAAAACTCTTTGGTAAGATCTTGTGCCAATTAAATAAAAAACGAACAGCGCGCGCTCGCTCCTGATTGGCCCTGCGCGCGCAGCTGCGCTCTCATTGGTTAGATTTTAATGGCGGCAAGTTCACTGTGACAATACACGTATATACATAAACTATTGTCAGCTTTTACTCTTGTTGTTTGATAAATTGCATTAGTGAAGATAAAGTAGTGTATGCAACTGCATATAACACGGGTATTATATGACAGTTGCATAAACTACTATAAGAGAAAATCAACTTAATTTTCTCAAAAAAAAGTTGACCACATAAGATTCCAATCGATGTTCCATGATTGAAGCTAACCTCTCGGTAAAGTTAATAAATAGGGCTCCAGCTGACAATGTCCAGTCTCCTAGAATGTCTAGTATGCTAAAGTGTCCAGTGTTTCATGATGACTAGAGTCCACAATGTCTAGTCTCCTAAAATGATAAATGCTACGAATGATTTCATCGTGTGAAACAGTACTTAATACTTAATGCCCTACAACTCGAGTCATATCAAATGTAAGACAAACTTGAGCAAGTGGTATCATATATCATCTTGCTTTCTCGATGGAGTACCCTTTGCTTTCGCTCTCGGAACTCATTGGGATGGAACACTTTCATAAGCCTCTTGGAGATTAAAGTGGTGAGATACAAACAACAACTTTGGATCGATCTTTAATGTGCTCTTTATTTTTTGATAAGATTTAAGATAGTCAGACTCAATGGTCCTCTCTATTATCCTAAACTGTCCGCGTACTTCCAATCGCAATCATTCCATTTAGAAAATTGTAGCTTAGAATTATTAGAAGAATGTTTAGGTAAGAAGACAGATAAATGCTAGGCCGGACGTTGATAGTTATTCATAATCACAAATGTACGTTTCATGTTACCCCGAAACTAATATTGCACCCTAGTAAGTCATCTCTGCACGCACGGCTGCACCCGCCGCGCCGCTCTGCGCCGGCGCACCTGTACATTAGGTACTTCCTGTCAGCCATCTTGGTCCACAGGTTGTAGACATGATTCATTTTTCCTTTTTTTACCATGCAGTATTTTTATAAAAAGTAACTTCAAGTTTATTCGCTAGTTACTGTGCAATATTAGTCTTTAGTTTTTTTCCACATTGATTGTTTTTATTATCAAGTCAACCACTGGTTGCTAGTTGCTACGTGCTCGTTAATAAAGTACCTACTTATAAAAGTAGATTTCGAAATAGGATTATGGAGTTTTTTTCCATAAAGAAGTAGGTACCTGAACAAAATGACCCATTACACATACACATCCTTTCCCGATCTAAACAGGTGATTTTTATAAAACAATAGAAAACCGAACAATCCTATCACTTACCACACCACAATCTCGAGTACAATGTATGTTCAAAAAGTTTTGAAAAAGTATGGTGTTCCATATAAGCGACTTTACGCAATAAATAATTAAACTAAAACATTTAGATCGCCGACAGTTTATGCCTTTAGTTTTTATAAATTGCTTTAAAAGTAGAAATCATGTAGCCTGTAAAGCCAGACAAAGGTTACCAAACAACCGTTCACAGACAATACTTTTTGTCCAAGACGTGCGAAATTTCGACAATTGCGGTCAACGGCGCGCATATCCGGTGGATCGAGTGATTTATGACCATGACCACAAAGACGGCTATAAGACGTACCTACTATGAATGATGAACTCATTAAAGTAATTGCACCTTTAAATTCACGTTCAAAAAAACAATGAAGCGTAGTAAAGAAATTTCAATACTCAACTTTTGACATTTTCATACTTTATAATATTTGATTTTATAGTTAAACTTTTTCAAAAAAGAGCAGCTGCCAAGTTTCTTGCTGGTTCTTCTCGGTAGGAAATATGAATGGCATTCCGAACTAGTGGTAGATTCATTTGACGATTCAAAAGCAATTGTAAAAGTTTATTTGGATAAAAAACCATTTTAATTTGATTGAACTTAATGCACATGACTGTATTTATCAAAGAAACCCTAAATATTTTTGTAGAAAGCGTATGTATGAAATATTTATATATATCTTTTCGAGTGGCCTTTTTTAATATTGCTCTACAATAAATGCAATAATTATTATATTAATCTTAAGCTAGAATACTCGTAAGAAAATCACAAGTCACAGGTTAATTTTCCTAGTCTATGGTAATTTAAATCGAATCTATTTATTTTTATGATTCCTTTGTATCAAAACCTAGCTATAAGTTATTTGGTTACAACTAAGAAATAAACAAACTATAAATGAAATCTAAATTAAAACTAATATTACAAACACTATTAAATTTAAACTAAGTAAAATAAATTAAATTAAATCTAAAACCTCATCGAGACCACCGCAGCGAGGCATTGTACCCAAGATGCTGGCAGCATTACCCCTTTGGATGGCCAAACTAATTCTTTGACCAAGGTAGCTGCCAGCTCTCGGGTCCCCGGTTGACTCGATAACCCTTTTAGAAATTTCCTAAAAAAGAGCTCGAGCCCCCGGGCCCCACGGCCCCAAGGTCTCCACACCAAAAGGCACGAATATGAAGCTCGAATCGAGGTTTTCATATTTGCGCCTCTTGGCCTGTTCGGCGCTGATGGCCGCTACACCCGCCGTAGGTCGGTCGCCTGAATGTGGGATGCAGCTAAAGTGTCTGCACACGTTGCATCCCAAACAAGCGACCTGCCCATCTTCCAAGGTATTAGCGTCATACCATCAGGTCTCTTGCCATCGCTACGCGCCAAACCAATAGGTTCCAGTACAGCTGGCACATGGGCGGTGGCAAGGGACCTCCGGATGACGTCATTAATGGAACTATGACGGGAGAAGCGACCAGCGCTTCTCGAACAGGATAGCCCATGGTGGCCGAAGGCGTCAACACAGTCACCGCAGTGGCAACGGTGAGGCTGGTTTATTGTGGCGCCAAGTCTAAGACCAATTAAAACAGAGTGTGTGGTATGGTCCAACATAGTGCCCAGGTTGGCCGAGGGAAGAGCATGTAGCCAGTAGCCGGACTCTTTTGCAGAGACAGCGAGAAGACGAGCACGGTCTTTTTTAGAATTTGTCTCAGCTAATAAAGTGCCAAAAGTTTTTTTGCGAAGAATGTCGTCCCACTGTCTCTGGGAAGAAAGAGAAACCGGCACTTGGCTGGGACTAAGTATGGACCATTCATTTCTTGCCTCTGCTAAGCAAGACACCTCCATGGATCCTAACGAATTGGATATAATCTTGCCATAGAGAGTGTGTGTACTGTAAACAGAGGAAAGAAATGCTGGCAACGAAACACAAGAAATTTTGCGAATTCCCAGACCACCATACCTGATTGGAAGAGAAGCCTGGGACCATCCTTGATTACTTATTGGACAATTTAAAATATTAGTGAGAATATTTTTAATAAGCTATAAGTATTTATGTATAGATGTATTATTTCTTAGTTTCTCAACAATACTCACTTAGGTTTCTGGGAAAATAAAGGCTTATTTATTATTTATTATGAATAATAGTTCTACTACCCTTGCGAAACACCTATACTACGAGTATAATATTTGAACACATAACCGACAGTTATAATAGAAGGTTTAATTAAACAAAGGCTTACACAATGTTTTGTTGGTATATGGCCTAATTCATTTGTATATACTGATGAAACAGAGATTTCCCTTGGCGTCTCTTAAACCGGTTGTAACGCATAAAGACGATCAGCAGACCATACAGACAACTTAATTATGTCCGTTGTGTAATTTGACATAATCATTATGTTATATAAAATTATAATATATAACACAGTAGTTATAACTCCTGTTGGACAAACTAGTCCGGTGTATTTAAGTCGGTCCACAATTATTGAATTTAAAGTTAAGTACAAATGGTCTTGGTTTCAATAAATCTATCGCTAGCAGCATTGAATATTATCTACGCCAAGAAAAATATTATTACTGAGAAAATTATAATAAAATCCATCCTTTCCAACACCTGCCGTGCTTATGAAAATTTTAATGGCGTCCATTTTACCACTGAATACACAGTGCATAACATTTTCACAGTAATTATTGCACATAGCATCGAAGCGTGAGATCTGCATGCCACGCAAAGTATAGTCATTTGCATGTTGCTCTTGATTATGGTAAAGCAATAGATCGAGAAAGGCATACATTATTATATGTATTAATAGAAAACACCATAAAGCTGCAATAATATTATACACCATTACGCAACAGATGATAACTATGCTCAGGTTCTATTATAACTCTAGTCTCTACATACCTAATAGTTTAAGTCTATGACACTTTTGAGTTTAAGGTTCACGTTTTTTACTTATGATTTATACCAAAATTTTAAGAAACCGTTAATTACTGTAAGTAATGTTTTAACTTTGAGATTTTTAACTACAAAATAAACTTATAACAAATAAATATATATGTACAACGAGACTCATTAGTCATTACTCTAATAGAAATTGCTAAATTATTGATTGATTGCTTGTATAAACAATCAATTGGTAAGGTAAAGACACTGGGCGGGCTACTTGTCGCATATCTCACGGTCAATTGAACGGGGAAATTGCTTATATCTGGAATGTCGATATCAGTCTTGCATCTAAGTACCTAATTAAGAGAAACCTATTTAAAAAGATTATCTAAATATATTATAAGTGCATCGCTTACTTTTAACTGGCCAATTTAATACCCTGTTTATTTGTATCACAAATTAATGTTAGTAATAAAGTATTTTCTTAACTTATCTATAAAGAGTAAAGAAAGCATTTTGACTATAATTATTTACGCTTCTGAAAATTCTGTTGCCTTTACATAGAGAAATAACATGCATCTGAATACAAACTGCTGTAATATTTTATGGTGTCAAGTCAAATCTATTACACACGACAGTATTCTGATTATTTTAAGATCTGAACTTTAACGTCTCGAGAATGCTGCGTCATCTATTGTTGTCTTATCCAGTATGTAGAGTGTACACCTCTCTCTTGCCATTTAATGTTGATTGAAAACAGCCTTTTTTAAAAGCCAAAAGATTTGTTTAAATTGTTGATGACAGCATATTGACTGGTAAATAAATTAATTTTTGGTATGGATTTTTTATGACAGAACAGAACCAAATTTTTATAAAAACGTGTAATTAAATGAAAATCCTAAATCACATTGTTTATCAATAGCTTCAGTTGAAAACACAATTTTTTAAAGTCGGAAGATTTCAGTAACTGTTTGTATTAAAATAAAGCGATTGTAAATAGACCTTGTACAAAGAGTAAGATAAGGCAATGCATAAAAACGATCATTATAATGCAAATTTAAAAGTCATATTAGCAATAGCGAGGTACAGGAACAACTAATAATTCTGACCTCCTGTACCAGACTACAGGGCCATAACTATTCCGTGTTTTTAGATTTCTAACTCATAGTTGCAACTTCCTAAAAATGGTTTATAATTCCATGAAATATCTTAAAGTATTGAATAAATGTTAGTACATATATTATATTTCATATTTTCATGCATTAAAAAATTTACAGACGTTATTTCAATTATCAAGTTAAAGCAGTCTAGATGAGCGTAGCGAAAAAATTCTATGTCTATGGTCTAGATTAAGTCACGAATCAATGACATGGACTTCATTTTTAATCGAAATTCACAACAGGGGTCTCGTATTTTTCTAGGTACAAATAACTTCAGAGTTGTCATCTCTCCATGAAAATTGTATTTTTTACATTGACTAGCAGAGACTACCTAACGTTTTTACTCTAGTGCCTAAAGCGTTGACTCACTAAATTTAATAAAGCTCAATAGTATTCCTTCTACATGACGTACAAAAAACATCAATAACGTCATTTTAGCTGTACTAGCTGATGCCCGCGACTTCGTCCGCGTGGATTGAGGTTTTTCGGTTCCCGTGGGAAGTCTTAAATTTTCCGGGATAAAAAGATTATAATCTAGACTATAATCTAGCTCTGTGTCAAATTTCATCCAGATCCGTTCAGCCGTTGGAGCGTGATTGAGTAACAAACATCCATACATCCATACATCCATACATTCCAAACTTTCGCATTTATAATATTTATTTGATTCGTATACAGCTCGGTACTACAATTTGCATAGAAATATAGGAATGCTATGCATCTGGTTTGCCCCAAGACAACCAAAGGTATTGAATGTAATGAATCAATTTCAGATAAAAGAATGATTTCTGTTGATATCAAAAAAATAATCAACGCCAGAAAACAATAAATGAGGAGACATACTGTGGCGAATTATTTTCTATACGATCCCCAAACTTAACTTAAATGACAGCTCTAATAATATATTGTGACCCCTTTCATAAAACCTTCTTACGGAGAGATTGTGCCGGTTGTGTTAACAGGATTGACGTGTGAAATTTCGCTCTACAGGAAAATCGACAGAGGTTGCATAGTAAACAAGATATATATATATTCCTTTTAGAATGTAGAACGAATACAATAAGCCATCAGATACATGGTCAGAACTAACGATCTATTTCATTTACTAATGGATAGAGCACGCGTGGTACATTAACGTCTTAAATACAAATTGATTAGTGTCTCCAAGACACAAGTCTTTGGAGGTCTAAGATGGTTTATTTTATATGATTAAATTATATGAAATTATATTTTGAGGTTTGATGCAACATCGTCCTGCACTCTATCATCTGTATCTCGAAAATGGCAAGAGTTATCATCTCAACAATGCGCTATAGTAAATTAACCCTACTATTAAAACCATTATGTATGAATTTTAAGTATGTCTTGTATAAGTACCTATTATTAAGAAATAGAAATAGAAATATTTATTATCAAAATAACTTAATACATAAACAGTGCATTCCTGGCCCCTAAACTAGGAGGACCCGTATCTTAGGGGCCAGTTCCTTCCCCAACGTTTATTAAAAGTAAATACTTCTCAAAATGTGCTGAGATTTGTACTAGGGTAACAATTTTCTCTTATTTTACATTTAAGTTTATCATTAGGTTAAGTTATTACATTAATTAGGTTATATTATGAGAATATTAATAATAAAAAAAAAAAGCAATTATATATATATAAGCTTTTAAGTAAAGAATAAATTAATAACAAAACAAAACAGACTATTTACAACACCAAAGAAAATGACAGGGTTAATGGTGAGGTAACCTTATAAAAAGTCTTATCTAATCTAGCCTGTACTGACCCACGACTGGGCAAAGGCCTCCTCCGATGTTTCCACATCTCCCTATGTTGTGCTTCGATGGGCCACTCAACCAAGAATTTGTCCAATTCATCGCGCCATCGTAGCTTCAGCCTACCACGCTGGCGTTGATGATTTTGGGGGGTCCAGAAGGAAGCCGATATAGCCCACAAGTCATCTGGCATACGGCTCACATGACCGGCCCAGTATCATTAAAAAAACTTACTGTCTAACGTTAAACCTCAATAATTAGTTAACGATAAAAACTGTTGACGAGACCAATCACCAAAAGTTATTTTAAACCTCAAATACATTATTAAATAAATAAGACTCTTGCTTCTCGAATTCGAAGATATATCTGTACAGCCCATATTCGGACTCAATTCGCTCCAAGATTGCCTGAAGCACTCTATAACTTTCAAGTGTTTGTGAATGACTCAAGCCATATTTAACTCGGTACTAAGGGATGCAGCATTACTGCTATTATTAGGATATGGAAGAACGGAATTTGCTCTTCAAATAATCTAGAATCAGGCTTAAGTATGTAACCAGTTTTGGGACCAGCAATATCTGAAGGACAAAACAAGTGGTACGGTTCAGTTCGTGATTCGTAACAAGTCTATTTTATAAATATAGGTTAGGAATCTTCAAAGTACACAAGCTTATTTGTTTGAATAATGTTGAATAATGCCGCAAGGAATATCGCTTTACGTCTCCAGCATTTCTAAACAAATCATCAAATATCATCAAGTTAGTATGACTTCAAGGAATCACTACACTGACTTTTACCTTCACTTTTCGTGGTGCAGATGACTCCATCTCGACATGCCTGTAATGTTCAGCCGATCTTTGAACTTCTCTGCCTCTAACATCTTCCAACGACGCCTTCTCTTCACCGCGGGTTAGCGTAGTCACCTTTCTCACTATCCTAGTTGTAATACGCCTTTGCCCGCTGTCGTCTTTCTTCGAGATCTTTGTCGACTCCAGTGAGGAGCCAAGGACCTCGGTCGACATGCGTTTATTCGTATGAATCCCCTGCAGTTCCGACACTCCTCTCCCTCCAGCCGACATTGGAACGGCCAATGCACTCTCGCCATCGTATTCGAAATGAGTCTGATTACCATCATGTACTATTCGACCCTTATAACTTTCTTCTCTATATGAACCGGCACGATAGCTTGATCTTTCAATTCCAGGAAAATTGCCATCATAAACTGTCTCGTGGCGTGTCAAGCCTTCACGCAAACTTCTGGGCACAGAAGCTAGGTTTAGACTGGTTGTGATGGGTGAACCCACTGGCGATGGCGTAGATTTCTTCAAGCTAGATTTAAGCGGTTTTGATTCTTCACCTTCTAATGTTCCTTGTACGAAAAGACGCTTACTGCTGCCTTCTTTGACGAATCTGTACATGGACATTTTCGATTCGTTCCTCTCAGGCCTTCACAACATAATACTGATCAGGCTCGACGCACTACGGCATTATTTTCAAACTTATTACGGATTCGATACGCACGCCACTAGCTACACCGTTATGTGACAATACTTGCAAATAGATTATTTTAAAGACTCAGATGACGAGTGAGAAATTGTTGTCTTGACTATATTTGGAATTGTGATTGTTACTGAGCTTTGCCGCACATGAAAAGAATGTACCTACTTAGATCATAATTGAATTCCAATGAAGTCAGAGAACACTTTAAATAGGTAAATTCTACGAAGATTTAAGCCGAGATATGGTAAGTAATTGTTTAATGTATTATTAAACAGGTAATTTCAAACAACTTCATTTAACTGATTACAACTGCACGCAATAACAGCATTGGAAATGTTAAAGAAATCAAGCGTATGAATAAACTTGTATAGAATTACTGTAAAAGAAAGTGAACGTAGGATTAGGTTATGGTAAGTACATTGAATCGTGCATTGGATTAGGCAAGGTTCCTTGTTTGGAGTGGAGCGAATATGGCGGTGCCCTTCCTGCGGACGCGACGCTGTGACAGGCGACACAAGACGTTGAGGAAACGAGTTACCGCTCCTAAATATACAACTTATCTTGTACGAAAAATAAACTTTAGTATATTTGCAAGATTTACACTATACTTCCCTTAGCTGATTGCCAAAGATAGTTAGTCTTTATCTTTTGTCCAGTGACTACAAAAAAATTACGTAACTAAAAAGACCATTTCCAGAATCAACTCATAATTGCTTAACTAACATTAAACCATTCCTTGATACAGTACATGATGATTCGAAGATATTCATGTAAGTACTTAACTACTTACTTGCAGCGTAAATATAAAGAATGTTTAAATATTCAATAAACTTGAAAACCTTGACCTCATAACCTACGTAAACTATTATGTATTGTAAAGATATTATATCAGTGACGTAATTCTACATAATAACCTTAAAAAGCAAGTGATAAATGTGTAGTACGTCACGCTCACCTTCACAGTGAACGTTTTTTAAAAATCATCTATACTTATAATAAAACTGTAACAGGTCCAATTCTGTACATTGAAGATATTTTGAAATTTTTTTTGGAGGGCACTCATTATTCGATACTGAAGCCAAATCTGTAATTTTTTTCATTTTTGTCTGTCTGTCTGTCTGTCTGTCTGTCTGTCTGTCTGTCTGTATCTTGGCCGCGCATCACGCCGAAACTACTGAATGAATTTAAACGAAACTTGGCACGATTTGAGCCTATACAACGAGGTAGGACATAGGATACTTTTTATCCCGAAATTCTACCCCCGAAGGGGTGAAATAGGGGTTGAAAGTTTGTATGAAAGTCCTTAATTTCTCAAGTTATAGCCATGAAACTTGATATATGAGCTGCGGGTTGAAAATGGAGACATACGTGTTTCACAGTTTTTGAAAATTCGACCCCCAAAAGGGTGAAATAGGGGATGAAAGTTGGTATGAAAGTCCTTCGTTTCTCAAAATGTTTTACAAGTTATATCAACGAAACTTTTTATTTTGGCTTACGGTAAAAAATAAAGAAGTACGTGTGTCACAGTTTTTCAACATTCCACCCCTAAGGGGGTGAAATAGGGGGTGAAAGTTTGTATGAAAGTCCGTAATTTCTCAAGTTATATCGATTAAACTTGGTATACAAGCTACTGGTTGAAAATGAAGAAATAAGTGTTTCACAGTTTTTGTAAATTTTACCCCCGAAGGGGTGAAATAGGGGTTGAAAGTTTGTATGAAAGTCCTTCATTTCTCAAGTTATAGCCATGAAACTTGGTATATGAGCTGCGGGTTAAAAATGAAGACATACCTACGTGTTTCACAGTTTTTCAAAATTTCACCCTCAAAGGGGTGAAATAGAGGTTGAAAGTTTGTATGAAAGTCCTTCATTTCTCAAGTTATATCGATGAAACTTGGTATACAAGCTACCGGTTAAAAATGAAGAAATACGTGTTTCACAGTTTTCGTAAATTTTACCCCCGAAGGGGTGAAATAGGGGTTGAAAGTTTGTATGAAAGTCCTTCATTTCTCAAGTTATATCCATGAAACTTGGTATATGGGCAGCGGGTTAGAAATGAAAACATACGTGTTTCACAATTTTTCAAAATTCCACCCCCAAAGGGGTGAAATACAGGTTGAAAGTTTGTATAAAAGTCCGTCATTTCTCAAGTTATTTCGATGAAACTTGGTATATCCACGCGGACGAAGTCGCGGGCATCAGCTAGTCATACATATAAATAAATTGGAATATCAAAGGGAAGAGAGTACATTTTTTATTTAACAATAAAAAGAAAATAGGCACATTTTAACCAGTCCCATGCAAAATATTACAGGAGAGATTTCAATTTGCAAGTATGAAATGTCAGCTGAGAGATGCTAATCAAAGTTTATGCAGACCTCGTTCCATGGCCTGACCTGCTCTGTGGCGTAATTTAACAAAGGCTTTATAAATAACAACAAGGATACCTTCTCATGAATATTTTAAAGTACGAGATTTATACTGTACTCTCTTAGTATGGCCATTTTACGATTTAGAATCATAGTCATTTTCATTGTCGTAGAGAAAATCCTGATACATACGAGTACTTACATATTTTTTAAAACTGTCAATAAAATTCATGGATAAATAAATGGATAAATAAATAATTTAATTGACCGAGCGAAGCGAAGGTCTCTGAGTCTACTTGAGTGAATTTGTACTTGTCCGTCCGTCCGTCCGTCCGTCTGTCAGAGCCTTATAACTTCTGAATTACTGAACGTAATTACTTCAATTTTAAATATAATATGTAAACCGATGGCCTCCCGCCGAATATGGCTTAAAAAGTTATAAAAATCTTTATTTCAGGGGGGGGCTCTCATAGAAGCGAATGCGAAGTAAAATATTTTTTATAGCGTTACATAGGGTTGCGGTATATCATTTTAAAGAGGGGGGCCCCTGAAATAAAGATTTTTATAACTTTTTAAGCCATATTCGGCGGGAGGCCATCGGTTTACATATTATATTTAAAATTGAAGTACTAACGTTCAGTAATTCAGAAGTTATAAGGCTCTGACCGACGGACGGACGGACAAGTGCAAATTCACTCAAGTAGACTCAGAGACCTTCGCTTCGCTCGGTCAATAAAGTTAATAGTTTATTATATTTATACCCGGATAAAAAAAGCAAAGTAATCAATGTTCTTGATTAATTGATTTGATTTATTAAAACAATATCCTCGGAACGCTTGCAGCAACGCCAAAACGCATACCGAGTCAGAAATTACAAAATTAAAAAGTTATGAAAATCATCATACTTCATACTAATATTATAAATGCGAAAGTGTGTTTGTTTGTTGCTTTGTCCTTCAATCACGCCGCAACGGAGCAACGGATCGACGTGATTTTTGGTATGGGTATAGTGAAGGACCTGGAGAGTGACATAGGCTACTTTTTATCCCGGAAAACTAAGGAGTTCCCGTGGGAATAAAAAAAACTTAAACCACGCGGACGAAGTCGCGGGCATCAGCTAGTTTCTATAATAATTCATGAAACGTAGGCATAGATAACTTTAAAAAATGTAGGTGTCAGACCACATTTTTGACTTTGATTACATATTTAAGTCAATACATCATCCAATAACCCATTAAAAATTCAATGATATTTAGGTAGGTGTAGCACTGAATACCGACATTTTTTGCGGGGGATTTCAAAATTCCATGACGCCTACTAAACGGGACCTTGGCTACCTTTATATGGGCACTTTAAGTGTCGTTTTAATTGTAATAAAGCTTTGTTAAAATTAATAAATAATATTGGAGTGTAGGCTTAAAGTTATAATATTAAGCAGTAGGTACATATGCCTATGGAAGATAAGCAAATCTATAATAATTCCAATTTTTTTAAAGAACTTAGATATATTATATTGTATATATAAAGAATCAACAATATGTAAGTTTTTTAGTACTATAAAGTAAAACACGTTCACAATCGGTAAGGTTTGTCTAACCTAGCCTCTTAAAGATTTAGACGGTTTAGGAAAAGAAGCCCTACAAGACATATTAAGAACTATTTATTCAATTTCGTTAATAGGATTATTCGATCATTGTTAAAGTAGATATCGAATCACTAAATAGTCGTCCTAATACATAAAGATTTGCATATATCACACAACTTTATTTAAAAATTCATTCATTGATTATAATCACAAAATCTCAACTCTGCCTGTTATTTATGTTAATTGGCCTAGCTTTATATCGTTCTCACTAAGGATTTTTCAATGTGTTTATTAAACTTGACCTTCACAAGTTTATACACATTTGTGCTATTTTAATTGCTTTACTTGATGAGACAATAATTACGGAACATCTTTGTGGAAAACATAAATATTGCACACATGCCTGAAGTAGAGTCAACAATATGCACACTCTACAAAAGCTAATAATATAATTTTGAAAAAATTCAAATTCGATACAAGTTTATCGATACAAATGATATAATGCCTTTATAACGTTAACACATTTTTGTTTTCGGATAGCTTTACTCAGCAAACATTACGTCACTCTAAACAATAGAGTCCGTGTACAAGTTGAGTAACTTATTTGACTGGCTCATTAGCGATCCGCTTCGTTACTTATGTAGCATCTTCTCGTATGTAATCATAATCACCAATATCCCACAAAATATCTATCACAAAAAGAGCCGCTATTGTCACCGGTGATGTTCATTTATTATTTTTCGCGTATCGAATCCGTAATGGGACACTTTGGATAGATAATATAATAACGTTTCACACACCACAGTTATTCCTTTTTTCGAAACGGTTAGTGTGTTAGTTATTTTAATTCGATTCGATTTTCGAAATTCGAAAAGTAGTGCGCGCGCGCTTCGGTCGGTCTCTGGCAGGTGACTGGCGCGCAGTTGCAGCTAGCCGTCCGTGACGGTGAAAAAGTATCGTGGGTTTACGTATGGTTCCCATTTATTATTATGGGGCTGGATTCCACGATAATTATTATCATGTTAAAAAGTTGTTGTTTTCCTCCGCTTTTGTTTACTTCCCATCTTCATAGGTCCTTCTTTAAATTTTCCTAGAATTTAACCTCAGAAACCTATCTCATTTTTTTTGAAATCATCTAACTATGGCGGAAGTGTTTACTTTGATTTTTTGAGGCAAAATGTTACTAATGCTATACTATCGATGTCACAACTCATTGAGGAAATGCACAGGAAGGGCTATGAAACTGTACAGACAGTAAGTAACTAACAAACTAACAATAGTACATTGTTCACCGAGGGGAGAAAGTGACCGATAACTAACGAGGGTGTAGTTTGAGGCCCGAGGCGTAGCCGAAGGGCCGCAATACACGCGAGGTAGGAATCGTACTTTCTCCCGAGTGATACATAGTGCTTTATACTACACCTGCGAGGAAAATAAGCGATAATTAGTGATTAAACGAACTTACAAAAATTTAGGTTAATAGTTAATAATAGTTAATTAGGTTAGGCTAGCTAGCTTTAATTTCTATTGTATTGTTTTCAATTTTTTTTTTTTAAGAAAAAAAAAAGTGACGTTCTATCATAATTATATGAGTCGCTTCATTCGAAGCTTCACTATCACAACTAGACTACATTTTGAGGATTATTTCAATATAGATTTCGATATCGACAATCGACATCGATAAATAAATAAGCCCTTTATTCTGAATAACAAAGTTAAGGAATTTAAGAGTTAGTTTATAAGATATCTCGTAATTCAGAGTGCCTCTTGGCATAGGCCTCCTCTAGCGTTTTCCATTGGGTTCTGTCTTGCGCTACCCTTCTCCAGTGGTGTCCAGCCGTGAGCCTCAGGTCATCTGACCATCTCATTTGTTGACGTCCTCTGTCTCGATTGCTGTCTCTGTCCCAGAGACAGAGATCGACATCGATATCGACTATCAATATCGGATATCGATATCGACTATCAATATCGATATCGACAATCGACATCGATGTCGACAATCGACATTCACCATATTTGACTTTTCTATGTCAAATATGGTGAAGCTGCTTCTAATATTATATTTCCTAAAGGTAAGACATTTCCAAATTCTCAACGTCCATACTATATTTACTTAAAATTAAAAAACAACAGCGCGTTAGAAATGGATTTTCATACAGTTTTCTCCCCGCTTAGCACGTTAGAAATGAAATTTCATACATCTTTTCCTCCCGCATATTTGGTTTGTAGCAATGACGTACTTTCTACCTCGTTTTGACAAAAGCAAGAAGGTACTTTTCATCATACCTATTCGAAAAACGCATATTGCCTTCAGAGGATAGCGGGAGCAAAGTGTAACTTGTAGGCCCATGGGACTTTTCATTTCTCTCTTCTGATTGGTCCGAAGTCACGTCATCAATTTGTTGATCGAATATACGACTTTGCATTTCTCTGTTCTGATTGGTCCGAAGTCACGTGATCAATTTGTTGATCGGATATACGTCTTTACATTTTATTTAAACTTTAAATATAGGTACGTCTAAATAATGTCTATACAATTACATAGAAGGTTGATAGGAGTATCTTCTGATTGGTGCTTAAACGTATAGGTAATGTCCATACATAGTAGGTTGATACTCCTAGCTTTTTCTCATACGTAATGATGAAAAATAGTGTGTGTCACTCGGGGCCAAATTTTTTGTTCTCGGGCGGCGTATATTGAATTCCTCGCTACGTTCAGGATTCTACTTTAGAACCCCTCGCTACGCTCGGGATTCTACTATAGAATCCTTCACTTCGCTCTGAATTCAAAATAGCGCCCTCGGGGAACAAAAATTTTCTTTGGCCCCATGTAACACAAATAACTATTCCGAGCGGGTGTAGTATAAAGGATATTGAGTATCAGATTCATGTTGCCTACGTTAGGAGTTAGGACTTAGGATTCATTAAAATAACTCAGTCTCTATTTTAAACTAGCCGTTTAAGAACAGGTAGTTAGTTATTAAGTCTTTAGAAAACTAATCTTTTGCAATAGATACATAATTATGTTCTACGAGTAAATATGATTAGAAAAGCTTTATTTTATCCTCTGTGTTTTGTTGGAATTGTTGCCTACGTTAGGAGTTAGGACTTAGGATTCATTAAAATAACTCAGTCTCTATTTTAAACTAGCCGTTTAAGAACAGGTAGTTAGTTATTAAGTCTTTAGAAAACTAATCTTTTGCAATAGATACATAATTATGTTCTACGAGTAAATATGATTAGAAAAGCTTTATTTTATCCTCTGTGTTTTGTTGGAATTGAGGTTTTCTATCTGGTTGGTCTGAGTTTTCTATTTTTCCTATCTTTTTTCTTTTTTCTGATATTTCACCCTGACGTGTTTTTTGAAAACAATACAATATATAACATAAAGCTAGATACCCTAATTACTATATTATACTCGTAAATCATGCCCGCGTGAACGTGGAATTGGAAAATATGACTTTTTTTTTATCCACTACAAGTTAGCCCTTGACTGCTTTCTCACCTGATGGTAAGTGAAGATGCAGTCTAAGATGGTAGCGGGCTAACCTGTTGGGGCCTAGGGGCATGGCACGTCTTTGCCGGGTGATAACTAGGTACGGCCGAAGCCTCCCACCAGGCCAGACCAGGAAACATCCAGAAATTATAAAATCCCAAATTGACTCTGCCGGGGATCGAACCCGGGACCTCCGCACGTTAAGGCAGATCCGGAGATCGTCAAATTTCCACATGCCATTAGTCTGTCTTCTGGCTTTAGTGGGCCGATTAATATTAAAGTTAAAATAGTATTTGAGTTTGATTATATTTAAGCTTAAAGTGTAAAAAAGCATTTTAATATTTAAAAAATTCCAATACCGGATGTGTTCCTCTATACGGTGCTGGTATAACCAAATAAAATAACACTTTAAATTAAAACGAGACTCGCATTGTAGAGAAACTATATTACTAAAGAAGAAGACAAAAACTGTTCTTGTTATCCCTTCCGCTGGCACGGCCATTTTTTGTTTGTTTAATTCATTGTCTACTCTTGTTATACTTTCACGGTCGTAATACAAAATTGAAAATGCTAATTTAATTCGGGATTTAAATTCTCAAAAAAATATAACTCAACACAGATAATATCAGATCGTTGATCTAATAAACTTAATAAACCATAAATACGCGGAAGTGTGTCTCTCTATCTGTCTGTCTGCTACGTTTGAATGGCCCTGGATATTTTAAAACGATTTTGATGAAATTTGGTATGGAGGTAGGTTACATCACGGGGAAGGACATAGACTTTTGAAATTAGAAAATAAAGTATAAGTTATAAACTTTTCTAATGTTTGTGTCAATCGTAGATACAACGACAACAAACCGTAAGCGTAACATAACCGTTCTACCATAATATTATTGTCTACCTACACACTTAATTTGATTAGATGCTAATATAGTACTTCCTATTTAAAGTATAATAATTACACATAAACATAATAAGTCTGTTTATTATCAGATGCCTATTGTAGTGTAGGAGGGCTTAAAATATTACTTACTAGATGATGCCTGCGACTTCGTCGGCGTGGTTTAAGTTTTTTTTAATTTCCGGGAACTCATTTATTTTCCGGGATAAGAACTAGCCTATGTGTTATTCCAGACTGTAATCTATCTCTGTGCTTTTCATCCAAATCCGTTCAGCCATTCTGGTGTGATTGAGGAACAATAGATATCTATAATAATAGTATAGATATAGAGACTGACCCCCAAGACACGGGCTATCCTAGTTTGGGGGTCCAGGTTAATTTTAAGAAACTATGTAATATGGATTTTGGAACAAAATAAAGATTTATCATTATCATAATCATAGATCCATTAGAAGGTTTACTACGAATTAATGTTATTTTTATTTCATAGTAAGTACACTTTCAATGGATATAACATAATATATTTCATTTTTTGATAGCCACTGAGTTAGAGAATAGGGGTGCAGGACTTCTTATTTCTTAGTTATGCGGAGTCGTGATCTTTATGTGGGGCAAGCATGTATAGGACCGTAGTGTCTCAAAATGATTCAATATATTATATACTCGTAATATTATGAGCCCGGCTAAAGTGGTCAGTGAACGTGTTAACTATGGACGTATCAAATTTCGAAACTAATTTAACAACTCTTTTTCTACAAATACCTAATACCTATTAACAATTATTTTACAATTCAGATTAATTTTTTTCGATAGCTCAAACACATTTTACCTAATGATCAGAAAAAAAATTGCAGTAGGTAGATACCAGATATATTTTTATGGAAGCAGTGGAATGAGATAAATTTTATCGATTATAATGAAAAATGCATCGGTATTATTACATAATAAAACATGTTTAACATATAAATGATAATAATTAAAATGAAAACATCAAATTTTTATACAACAATCAATGCATCTAACAACATAGTAATTAGTAACGCCATCTATAAATGTGAATTCGCGTTAAATAAAGCCTTGCCAAGCGAAGCTATAGCAAACTCAGTCAAGAGCGGTCTCGGAATCGGAAGTCGTAACACGTAACAGAACAGCGCCATCTAGTGTTGAACAGTTATACGGAGGCAAGCGAGGCATATTAGCGATATCGATTTTCGATATTATGACGACTTACCATCATAATCGTCTGCTATGATTGCGTGGACAAATAAAATATGTAAGTAATTTCTTCAACATAATAATATAACGCCTGTGATATATATTTTTGCGTTATATCATGACATATTTCAATACACTCAGGGCGCAGTCCTCTTAATATAAATCTTATATACAATTTAAGGATGCATATATTTGTATAACTTAGTTAAATTAATGATATAGAAAAACACAATCTTTTCCTGTGATGCAGATTGAATAATATATGATAAAATTCAGCATTTGATATTCAATTTGTTATACCTACCATTCAATGAATGATATAAATAAATGCCATGTGGATCATTTCAAAAATGTTGTTACGTACTATATTTAGATATGTACTTAAATAAACCGCGACGGATTAAAATTCCTTATCATAATCGTAAATTATACCCTTTAGAGCAAGTTTTGGAAACAGGTCGTAAACCCAATGTCTTTGATCCTGATGACAGATCGCGTTATTACGAAGGAGATCAATTTAAGAGCTTCGAGAAAAGGGAGACATTAAAATTTCGATTACCTACTTGGATCGAAATCGTAAATATACGAAGAATACCAAACCCTTTTTAAATTCCACCAAAGATATACAAGGATGCGAAGCGTATGTGTACATGCACTTAATTTTAACAGCTTAGCTAATACTAGGTTTGATGGCATCGGACAAGATATACTAATGTATGATTTTTTTTATCAAAGATACTACCACCACTTATTACTTTACGAGGAACAATTATTTTGTCAGTAAAGTACATAAATTGTCAGTAGTCAGGACCATAGAAAGTTTTGTCGCAAGGGTGCGCGGGCGGCGTGGGTGCAACATCTGTTCCACGGCCTTGCGCCGACACCCCCGTCTACCTACGTGCAGGTTGGCATATTCTTTGTGACGTCATGATCCAGTTATTGCGAAAGTAAATATAATAATACTTGATGATGCCCGTGACTTTATCCGCGTGGAATATTTTAAAAATCCTTTCAGAACTCATTGATTTTCTCTTTGATTGAATCCTGGTTCTTTGAAAAGGGAAACAGGCAGACAGATATCGCATTCATAATGATTTATGTTCAAGTACATTTCAAGTATGGCGCATACAAATATTCATTACTTTAAGGATTTAGGGTACTACAGATTACTACAGATTATAGACACGAGAACCCTTTCAAAAGCTCCAAGTTTCACAAACGCGGTGGATTGAGCAATGTTACTCATGTCTTATATGAATAGGGTTTCTAATAAGAATAATAAGAAATTAGAAACTGAACAAAAGGGAAAGGTCGAATAGCGGTGGAGCTAAGCGGGGAAGGTATGTAAGGTGTATGTATGTAACTATCTATACTTTATTACACACCACAAAAACACAAAAGAAAAAGATACAAAAAAGATAAACTTATGCAGGTAGGTATGTATGTTGTAAGGAGGAAGAACTGCTGCAGCAAAAAAACTGCTGGTAACAACCGTAGAAGAATTGGCCGACCACTTGCTTGAAGAAGAAGACGTCGAGGAAGAACCAGATGCAACTAACAGTGACGGAAAAGAAACTAATGAAAAGCCTTAGTCCTGAGGTGGATAAAAAATTACAATAGGCTGCCACTGCAGGATGATTGATCAAGTCCTCTAGTTTATCTAAATCGATATGATTTAATAATACATTGAAGTATTTTTAAGGTATTCAGAATGAGTGTTTTTTTTTCTTTTCTATGGCAAGTTGATTTCTTTTCCAGGGACAAATTAGGGATTCTTCCACCCATGTGTATATGCACAGAATCAGGTTCACGTATGGTATAAAGGCTGGAAATAATAGCAAATAAAGTAAATACCTAAGCGAAATTTATCAGCGGATATACTTTTGTAATGTGTACAAGGTAAGTATATTTTTATACGGGTTATTAGCAAAGATAGCCAACAGCTGGCATTGTTTTAGTAAACGAAGCGCGGACGTCGACCCCCGACTCGCGTAACTGTACGTGACGGCCAGTTTGTCTGTTCGTTGTTACTTTTCAATGATTACGGTATATTATAAATTGTTATATTATGTTCAAGTAGGTAGGTACATGAATATTTCTCACAATAGCCATGACAGCAGCTGTTAGTTGTATAAATGACAATGTAACCCCTGCTGGTCCCTATATAACTAGTGGTTCGCCCCGAACTGAGACCTCGCTATTATTTGTAAGCACAAACGAATAAACTTTTACAGAGCGCCATCTATTGACATCATTGTGAAGCTCTGTTAAAAATACTGAAGCTCATTAAAAATTAAATAATTTCGTTTCCTTATAATATTTATCTAATTTTAGTATAATGTTGTTCAAGTACAGGTTATAATTCAAATAACTGATCTAGTTTCAGGCTCAGCCTTTTAGAAAATTGAGAGTTCTGAGGTCAACTTTGGACGTCAGAAAATCTCCACTTTGAAACCCCCCATTTCGTAAATTTTAAGGGAAAAATAAAAAAAAAATATTTTTGGACTCTATTCCTAATTATCTTTAAAATGATATACCGCAACCCTACGTAACGCTATAAAAAATATTTTACTTCGCATTCGCTTCTATGAGAGCCCCCCTAAAATAAAGATTTTTATTACTTTTTAAGCCATATTCGGCTGAAGGCCATCGGTTTACATTTTACATTTAAATTTGGCGATCAGCAATTCAGAAGTTATAAGGCTCTGACAGACGGACGGACGGACAAGTGCAAATTCTCTCAAGTAGATTCAGAGACCTTCGCTTCGCTCGGTCAATTATTAGCATCAAATCAAAAGTTCAAAACGTAGTAAATCCTTGATACCAGCAGCATCTTCAAAGTAAAGATTATCTATACTTCCATACTAATATTATAAATGCGAAAGTGTGTCTATGATCTGTCTATCTATCTGTCTGTCTGCTACGCTTTATCGACTAATCTATTCAATCGGTTTTGATGAAATTTGGTAAAGAGGTGGGTTACATCCCAGGGAAGGACATCGGCTACTTTTTTCGTGGAAAATTAAGGAGTTCTCCTGGGAATTAAATAACTAAATCCACGCGGACAAAGTCGCGGGCATCATGTTGTTTAAAATAATCGCCTTGAGTATTACGTTTTATATTATCAGATCTAAATGATCACAAATAAGCTATGAATAAACATAACATTATCTGTATTACTTTACATGACATCACTTAGAAGGAAATAAAATATACAGGAGGATTGAATTATTCACTGGGGTAAATCATAATGTTACTAATATCTGATGATCTGATATGATTTTAGAATTAATACGAAATTCAAATCAATAGAAAGAAGAATATTAAGAAAACAACTTTATTAAAACTGCAATGTATTATCTAAAGATCATTACTATTCAACGAGTGACTGTAATTTATATATTTTATATAAATTGTACTAATGAACAGTGCAAAGACCACCCTAGACTCGTATACAAATAACAATATAAAGAGACTTATTTGATAAACAATGCACATAATTATAATAATAGTGTGTGATACCCTTAGCATTTAGGAATTATTCATAAAATAACGCTTCTAGCATTTTAATGCTACTCGTATAACTGCAAAGACAAAGACAAGGTTGAGGCGTCAGAACTTGGAAACTTTCCCAGGTAATCTGCAATTACTTAAAACATGGGCATAACAAGTACAATCCAAATTGACGTAAAATTAGTGACTCTAGTTTTTATCTTACATGAATAGAATTCGAAATCGCTAACAATAGTACTTTTTAGTTATGTATTTAAGTACGATTTTCCATCGGATGTATAAAATATTTAGTGTCAATCATGCATACTTATACCACAACCCGCTTTACCTTGCATAGAGTGCTATAACTTATAGTGTCACGAGATCGATACATCCTTATAACACACTGTATATACCTATTATATCCATATAAGGTTTGTCGTAAGTGTGCCAACTGCTAACCCACGCGGCTGTTCAATACCATATTTATACAAGTTTGTTATTTTTTATCGTTCACTGCAAATTGTCAGCTATCTGTAGCTTACTAGTTGCAAAAAAGAACTGCATAATGAACTTCTGGTTTCTATTAATTTACATAATTGATTAATGGCATACAAGTAGGCATAGCCCTATACATAATCAAGTAAGACAGAAAAGAAAACTTAATGTAATGCCCTATACAAATTATACTGCCTCGTTGGTCTATTGGTTATCATGTTCGACTGCGGCTGACGAGGTCCCGGGTTCGAGTCCCAGGTCAGGCCATAATTAAGTGTTGGGGTTTTTTGATTAGAAATTCTCAGTACTAGCCCGGAGTTAGGAAGTTGGCGGTGAATCACCCCCGTGCCGAGAGAGCACATTAAGCCGTCGGTCCCGGTTCACTAACATGATAATAGTCGTTAAAGCCCGCCAACCCGGATTCTAAGCTCTAATTCCCTCTCTCCTTTGATAGTGGAGGCCTGTGCCCAGCAATGGGACGTTAATGGGCTATAGTGGTGGTGGTGGATACAAATTGTAATGATAATGCATTAACTTGTTAAGTAGGTACATATGGACATCAGAAACCCAAAGGTTGTTAAAAAAAGGACGTAAAGTTAAAAATAAATCAGTTACATAAAAAAAAATTTGTACGAAGATGATTATTACTTTTGCAATGGATAACCATACAATGGAATCTAGAAAATTCCAAACTACATAAAAAATAATAATAACCGTAATAGGTGGTAGGTAATCCTACCAGATATTAGGCAAGTGATACTATTTCAATTTTGAACAATGAAACTAAGCACGTGACAAACAATAGCTATTTTTTTTCCCCGAGGGCGCTATTTTGAATTCAGAGCGAAGTGAAGGATTCTATAGTAGAATCCCGAGCGTAGCGAGAGATTCTAAAGTAGAATCCTGAGCGTAGCGAGGAATTCAATATACGCCGCCCGAGAACAAAAAATTTGGCCCCGAGTGACACACACTATTTTTCATCATTACGTATGAGAAAAACCGGCCAAGTGCGAGTCGGACTCGCGCACCGAGGGTTCCGTACAAACCTGTAGTAAGTTTTACGATTTATGACGTATTAAAAATAAAAAATAGGTTTGTTGTATGGGAGCCCCCCTTTAATATTTACTTTATTGATATTTAATTATTTATTTTGAAAGGTAATATACAAGTTAATATTCTGTGAAAATTTGAACCGTCTACCTGTTACCGTTTTTAATATTGAGCAAAAAAATACGAAAAAAACGCGTTTATTGTATGGGGACCCCCCTCAATATATATATTTTTTTAATTTTTAGTATTTGTTGTTATAGCGGCAACGGAAATACATCATTTGTGAAAATTTCAGCTTTCTAGCTATCACGGTTTATGAGATACAGCCTGGAGACAGACAGACAGACAGACAGACAGACAGACAGACAGACAGCGGAGTCTTAGTAATAGGGTCCCGTTTTTACCCTTTGGGTACGGAACCCTAAAAAGCTAGGAGTATCAACCTACTATGTATGGACATTACCTATACGTTTAAGCACCAATCAGAAGCACGAATGCGGACCAATCAGAACAGAGAAATTTTAAGCACCAATCAGAAGCACGAACGCGGACTAATCAGAACAGAGAAATGAAAAGTCCTATGGGCCTAAAAATTACATTTTGCTCCCGCTATCCTCTGAAGCCAAAATACGTTTTTTCGAATAGGTATGATGAAATAGTATATTGTGATACAAGGGTGGAAAGTAGGTTATTGCAAACGAGCTGTCATTAATAAGCCCGAGCCGAAGGTGAGGGTTTTTAATGTCACGAGTTTGCAATAACCTTCACACCCGTGTATCACACGACGTTTTTCAATACAGTTGTGGGAAATATTAATAAACAAATCAAAGAATTACAAGTTTATTTCAACATACATACGTACATAGTAATTAATTCTGAAAATTGAGATAGTTTTTAACATGGAATAACTTGACCACAATGTAGATGGTTTATATTTTCCACTCAATTCATGAAAATAAGCTAACAAAACATTTTCTGAGAATAACTTAGTTTTTTTATGTTTTTTCCATGAAATAAAATTATTGTAAGCCGTCATATATCTTTCTCGAGATTTTGGGGGCAAAATTCCATCTTGCGCAGTTTTCGCCTTAGATAAAATATCTGGTGGAGTTAATTCCATTTCATCATTAGTACTAGAACTCATATTAACAAAAATATAATCAATTTATCACTTAGAAAATAAAAAAATTCAGCAAATGGCGCGTATTTACACGGACATATTTTTTTTTTCAACGAAACTAGGCTACGGGTTCGTACCTACGCGTATACAGCCTATTCGATTTTTGTCAAATGTTGAAAATAATTAAATTAAAACTGGTAATTAAATATAATCAACAACCATTTCAAGGAATTTTGGAAATTCAATGCTAAAACGTACGGATTCATTCATTTTTCCTCGTAAAAAGCCTATCCGATTATATTCTATGTATGAAAACTCCTTGCTACTAAACTTTTTTAATTGACTTGGAAAATTTAAAACTAAACTGCAAAAGTAAGTGTCGAGCTTGTAAAAGTAAGTCACGACCGTGTAAAAGTAAGATGCCTATGCGAAAGATTCAATTTTCGAATCATAACTACAGCCTCTGAAAGTGCGCCATGTTTGACAACTGTATTGAAAAATATATTATGGAGTCAACGTCGACAAAAAACATTTGCAATACATTTAAGTCATACTCGTAACTTTTAAAATGAGTCAACGAACAATAAACCAAAACTCTTCTCTCCAATTGGTTTAGCTGGAAATATGAACTACGAATAGAAATCCAGTTCAAAAGGCATGAGGTCACTGCAATTCAGACTCCAGCATTATCATAAGCGAAAGCAAAATAATATGTTGGCTGTGAACAATATGACATGACGCCATACTTGACTCATTGATTTTGCACTTTGTTGATCTTGAAATTAATATTTCTTAGTACCATATTTGAGACTACTGTGAAAAATATCTGAGTTATAAAATTAAAAAAATGTAATACTGAAAATGATGACTAGCCCGACTTCGTCCGCGGGGATTAAGGTTTTTAAAAAAAACTCGTGGTAACCTTTTACTTAAATGACATTTAAATAGTCATTAAGTCATTCTTCGGGTAGCAAACTAAATTGATCTGTGAAGAGATAACAAACAGACAGGCAGATAGGCAGAGACAATATCATAAATATGTATAACTTAAGACGATACGGGAGGGCGGTTTCCCCCATACAATCGTATTAGTCTGTTTTCTCCGTGAATAATTACAATAGAGAAAATATTTTTGCACCATAAAATTTATACGAGTTTGTGTCATGTCCCTATGTTTTGCTTTTTTCAATAAATTAATAATTTTAAGAATTAGGAACCTTCAAAAATTGCAAAAAATGGCCCAGTTTTCGCGTCATCATCAGATATCCCGCATATAAATTTGACGAATATAATCAAAAAAAGAAAAACATACCGACATAGCCTGAGTCCTTCTTAAATTGTTCTTGAAAAAAAAATTAAAATCGGTTCTGTTTTGGAGGAGGAAACAGAAAAATACGAGAGTAAGAATTCGACTGTTTTTCATAGGTATTATCGGTCCAAGTTGCAGTTGTCCCTATCGGGTGTTATGGAATTCTATTCGAGGAGCAGCGCGACGGCAATATAATTGTTCAATACCTATTCTCAAAGTTTCCCGTTCATCCCATATCCTCTTAAGTACGATTGCTATTAACCTGTGTAGACCAGTGCAGAACTGTGCATATGATTTATAATTTTTCAATATTTTTAATCACGTAAGTAAAAAAGTTAATGTTACGTGTTATAAAAGTTTAAATTAAAATAGCATAAATTTATTAAGACAAATAATATTAGCCTACGTAACTCGCTCACAAAAAAATACGTCGCCACACCCTACCCATAACATTAAGAGCTAATAAAGGTCAAAATATCAAGGTACTTCAGAATGCGAATGTCCTGCACGTACAAACACGGTGTTTTCGTCACAACCACTGATATGAATGTTAGATATGTGTGTCATGGCAAACACAGCTTTCCACGTAGTACAAACAACTGTTTGCAAAAAAATAAAGATTCAAAAGGACCTAACCCTAGTTATCGTAACTCACTGTAAAAGAATAACCATTAGCTCTTCAGACTTACATAAATACTTGAATATATTAAAAATTAATTGGATCATGATTTAAATTGTTTATCATAAGAAAATAATTTTCCCATACCCGATCGAAAAGAATGAACACCAAATTTAATTTAAAGTGCGACAGTAGGTACGCACGTGACTATAAGTTTGATGAAGACGTCACTTCATTCCTTTACTGAAATAAGAGTCCACAATAATCTAGTAGACACGACTTAAGAATCTGCAAAACAATTAAATTAACATGATGACAATCTTAGTTGAGATGGTCTACAATCTACATAAATAACAAAATCTACATTTTAATTTGTATCAATGCGAAGGTCGCTCAATTGATTAATCTGGATATAGTCCATTCATTCTAGATTTCAATGTATGGGGAAAACGGCAAAATTAATAATTAATTGAAACAACTGTTGTTTTATACCTATGAGTGAGTACATTAAAAAACACAACTCTCCCCCCCCCCTCCGGTGGTGGCTTCCCCCCTCCCCGCCTTGAAAAGTGTGCCATTTTGCAGATTTCCTAGATTTTCAAGAAAACTATACAAGCTAAGACAAAACTGTCAAAGAGAGTATTGTTCCTTAATAAATTACCTACAAATAAGTTCATAACATTTATTATGATAGGAGTTATAGTTTACAAGCTATGGTGCGTTAAAGTTGACTAAAATTCGCAGCTCAGTAAAATAAGCCTTAAATTAGTTCAAAAACACGCTTGGAATCTTTAAAACAAACCAATTGAGCCCATACTCGAGGGGCTTACTGATAATAATTGAAGAGTTCCCCTATACACCTCCTGGTTCCATCATCAGATCAGCTCTATGCTGGAGCTGGTGACTTTGTAGTATGTATGGGCGAAAAAAGTAGTTTTTTTCCAGTCCCAGTTTTCTAGACTCAACACATTTCCTCGCCATTGTTGCACTTGTAGTCCAGTCATTTTAGCATAAAAAAACCGGCCAAGTGCGAGTCAGACTCGCGCACCGAGGGTTTCGTACAAACCTGTAGTAAGTTTTAAATTATTAAAAAAAAACTACATACTAGATCTCGTTCAAACAAATTTTCGGTGGAAGTTTGCATGGTAATGTACATCATATATTTTTTTTAGTTTTATCATTCTCTTATTTTAGAAGTTACAGGGGGGGGACACACACATTTTACCACTTTGGAAGTGTCTCTCGCGCAAACTATTCAGTTTAGAAAAAAATGATATTAGAAACCTCAATATCATTTTTGAAGACCTATTTATAGATACGCCACACGTATGGGTTCGATGAAAAAAAAATTTTTGAGTTTCAGTTCTAAGTGTGGGGAACCCCCAAAATTTATTGTTTTTTTTTCTATTTTTGTGTGAAAATCTTAATGCGGTTCACAGAATACATCTATTTACCAAGTTTCAACAGTATATAATTCTTATAGTTTCGGAAAAAAGTGGCTGTGACATACGGACGGACAGACAGACAGACATGACGAATCCATAAGGGTTCCGTTTTTTGCCATTTGGTTACGGAACCCTAAAAAGGGGGCATTAGATAATATGTGTTTATTATATATCTTAAAGTTTTTTTTAATTTATTCAAAGTTAAAATCAAAGCACAATCGGCGAGATGTTTGAGAGAGGGGAGGGGGGAGGGGGGTTGGGGGAGTGGGGAGGAAGGATGGCATCATTTGGGCCTAAAATAAAAAAAAACGTTATTTATTTAGGGGTTAATTTCTATTCATTCCATACTATTACGCTAAGTCAACATGACTACCACCGGTTCTTACAAAATAGCAAGGTATATTTCAAAAACTATTTGTCCTATCAAAATAAACTAAACACTATTTTATAGGTAAATTAATTATCTTTGTCCTAAGTCCTGACAGCTTTTTTCCTAGCTCTAATACTTCTTCTTGAAATTACAAAAAACATTTACGGATTTTACAAGGGTTTCTTTTTTTATGCAAGTTAGACAGCAATATTTCCGAAACTATTAGTTCTGTCAAAATAAACTAAAAACTATTTTGGAGGTAATTTAATGCAGTTCATTTTTGCTTCTGATATTTTTTTTCCTAGTTCTAATAGTTTCTGTGAAAATTACAAAATATATACATGGTTTTTGAAAAAAAAAAAATTTCATGGAATAAAGGTAGTCATATTTTTCGAACTATTGGTCCTATCTAAATAAACCATAACATTTTTCTGTAGGTAATTTAATGAAATTAATTGCTCTTCGAAGGATTTTTCCTAGCTCTAATAGTTTTTGTGCAAATTGCAAATAACACAGGATTCTAACAATTTTTTTATTTTTCTTCGTATACAATACGTGGATATATATGCGAAATTATTAGTCCTATCTTTATGAACTAAATATTTTTTTGTAGGTCATTAAATGGTGTTTATTTTTACTTCTGACAGTTTTTGCCTAACTCTAATAGTTTTCTAGAGATTACAGAATACATATAAAATGTTGAAAATTGGCTAATTTTACTGAGCTGCGATTTTTAGTCAACTTTAACGCACCATAGCTTGTAAACTATAACTCCTATCATAATAAATGTTATAAACTTATTTGTAGGTAATTTATTAAGGAACAATGTTCTCTTTGACGGTTTTGTCCTAGCTTGTATAGTTTTCTTGAAAATCTAGGAAATCTGCAAAATGGCACACTTTTCAAGGCGGGGAGGGGGGAAGCCACCACCACAGGGGGGGGGAGAGTTGTGTTTTTTAATGTACTCACTCATAGGTATAAAACCACAGTGGTTTAAAAAAATTATAAATTTTGCCGCGAAAAAATCTAAAATGAATGGACTAATAGATCAGCTTCGACTTCCGATAAGTTTTCGATAAGTTATAACGTAATACCGATAATGCAGGTTATCATGTGAAAATACCTACCTACCAACATTTTAACGTGGTCTACGACGTGGCTAGATATCGAAGGAACCATGCACTCTATTCTAATAAGCTGTAAACTTCAAAGTTGTATTGTATATATTAATAACTTTTATTACATATGCGTGTTGAAAGGACCCTATGTACATGTTTTTAGGGGTCCGTACCAAAATGGTAAAAATGGAACCCTTATGGTGCAACTTTCTCCGTCCGTCCGTCCGTCTGTCCGTCCGTCCGTCTGTCACAGTCGATTATTTCAGTAACTATTAAAACTATCGACATGAAAGGATAATGCCGGTTTTTGTTAGAGATTTCGGCCCCACTTGCGTCTGGATCGAATTAACGGTAAAACAGGAATTATACTCAGGATTTTATAATAAAAAAATCATTAAGATATTATGTGGGAGTTTGGAGTAATCCCACTTTTAATTTTGAAGCTAGAGTACAAGTGGTGCCATCTAGGTAGCACAAAGTAAACTAAATTAACTTATACGCAAACAATTATTTTATTTAAAGCTAAGAATAAAATAATTATCTATATTATATATTATATTTATTTACGTATTTCGGAACCCTGCATGTCGATAAATATATTATACATTAAGTTAATTTAGTTTACTTCGTGCCAAATAGATGGCACCACTTGTACTCTAGCTCGCGAATGACTCGCGTAGCGCGAGCCAGAGTACAAGTGGTGCCATCTAGGTAACACAAGGTAAACTAAATTAACTTATACGCCAACCATTATTTTAATTAAAGCTAAGAATAAATAATTATCTATATTATATATATTTATTTACGTATTTCGGAACCCTGCATGTCAATAAATATATTATATATCAGGTTAATTTAGTTTACTTTGTGCCAAATAGATGGCACCACTTGTACTCTAGCTTCAAAACTTAAAAGTGAGATTACTCCAAACTCCCACATAATATCTTAATGATTTTTTTATTATATAATCCTGAGTATATTTCCTATGTTTTACCGTTAATTTCATTAAGACGCAAGAAGGGCCCACTTTCCGTCATCATCCTTTGGAATAGTTGTGTATAATAGTGGCCTAACATCATGAAAAAAAAAAACGAAAATTATTTTTAGTTTAATTAAAAAAGGGGGAAAATCGGGGGTTTGAAATTTCAAAGTATCGTAGCGAAAAAATTCTATGTCTATGATGATAACTATACTGAATGGGATATCATATGAAAGGGCTTTACTTCTACATTCTAAAACAGATTTTTATTTATTTTTATGCATAATAGTTTTTGATTTTTTGGGCAAAATGTCGAAAAAAATACCGTCCCCCCCCCCTTATCTCCGAAGTTTACCAATTGAAAAATCTGAAATAATTATGGTCAATAGAAGCTTATGTATATTTTACAGGAAAAATAAAACCAACGCTCTAACTAGCATAGTTTTTTTGATATTAACAATAAACCTCTAGTCATTTCGTCTTGTTTTTAATACGTCATAAATCGTAAAACTTACTACAGATTTGTACGGAACCCTCGGTGCGCGAGTCCGACTCGCACTTGGCCGGTTTATTTCTTATTAATGAAGCAATTTCCGAGCAAGTAATTCATAAAATTTTAATGGCATTATATAAATGCCATGTAAATTTTAAATCTCCTTAAACTTACAATAGAATTAAAGATTAACCTTCGACTATAATTCAAATTTGCGTAAGTAACTATATCCGATTAGAAGTAACTGAATATTAAAATGTTCGACAGTGGGTCAGATACGGATTAGAGTTGCATACAAGTATGATTTGTTTTGGACATATTTTAGTTGTTGTTGGACGTAGTAACTGAAACTAAAAATAAAATTTCCAACATCAGAAAGATTTCACATAATTAAAACAAAAATAATATAGTGTCCATTGAGATCTTGTCAATCTTTTTCATGAACTCATAATCGTGTATAGAAAGAAGGGTTTAAATTGTATAACTGAGATAACACATACTTCGGAGAATCGGTGAAAGATACAAAAACTGCTTTTAGGGAATAATTAATGAGTTCTAGAAATATAATACATAAAGAATATCACCAATATTAATTGATATAATCGCATAAAAATAAAGTGTGCTACTGACCTGGAAGTGCAAGATTATGGTCCATATCAACCCAAGGGTGAGCTTCGGGTTCCCGTCGACGATGTCCTCAGCCCTGATGTTGACGAGCTTGATCTTTTTGTATCGAAGGAAATCCAGGGCCATTTGTACGTTCTGTAGCATATGAAATCGCATGCGGCCTCTTTCGCGCGGCTGGAAAAAAAAAATTATAGATTTAGTTGAGAACAGTGATTTTAGGATATTTTAGAATACAGAATTTGAGTTTAACCATCGCTTTGGAAACAATATGCTATTTTATAATTTTGCGGATCCCTGACACTCCACGTGGTCTCTTTCCTTTATAAAGGCGCATAAATTAAGAAAAGAAGTCAATATAAAATCTCAAGTGCAAATTACAATAAACGTAGAGACACATTTTTTATCACCATCAAGACGGTCAACTAGCTAATAAAAAAGATCAATCTCACTTCACATGTGATCGATATACGCCCTCGACCTATATTAACCCCGCCATCTGCGGAAGGGTGAGATAGTGGTTGCTTCCGGACACACCTGCCTCAATTTATTAGACGCCATTTCGTTTAAAGGCCAAAGCTATTAACACAAACATACTTTTAAATATTTTAATTCGCTCTTTGGCAAAATAAAATTTCGAACAATTTTTGTAGATAATAAGCAAATACTTAAGTATTATCAAAATATATACACAAATTGATCTGCCTATGAGCTTTACTGGATTCTTTCGACATAGCAAGATAACAAATATGATAAAAAACTGATCTTTTAATATAATAAAGGCTCTTTGTATAAATCAAATAAATATTATAAATGCGAAAGTTTGGATAGATGTATGGATGTATGGATGTGCGGATGTTTGTTACTCAATCACGCTCCAACGGCTGAACGGATCTGTATGAAATTTGGCACAGAGATAGATTATATTAATTAATCAACAAATGAGTGCCTACTGCCTTTTGCGCCTTTTATTGTTCTGGATAGACTAAATAAATCTTAAGATGATAATCGTAACTGACTTTTATAAGTAAGTTAAGAGTGATCAATGTGGCTAATTTCGTTGAACACGATGTCTAAACTAAAATTACTGGACTCATCGTATTACTGTCCCTTAGTTAACTAATAAAATTGTAGAAAAGGACAACCGATTATAATAGCTGATTTAGTCCTACAGTTTAGTTTAGTTTGGAGATTGTGTACAACGGAATTAGTTACATAATCCAATTATTTCTTATTTACGCAAGAAGTAAAATTAAAGACTTACAAGGTGTTCGCCAGAAAGCACCTCCAGCAGCGAGATGAGGTTGAGTCCATCGCGAAGGTCTTCGAAGAGGTCGTTCACATGACGGTTCACCTACAAGAAAATACTTTTCAAAATAATTCAACACCAAACAGATCTGAGATCATATTTCAAACTCAAAGAATAAGGATTAAGTGAACCTGCAGCCAATTGCAAGATTACTAATATTTATCGATTTACGAGGCTTCACCCACAAAAGTAACCTTACATATACGCCTGTCAATTTGAAAACTAATTATAAAGTGCATATTATATTGTAAGTTTTAGTTTACAAAATATCTGTAAACATTCTATATAGTACAAGTATATCTAATACCATAAAATGCTTACAGATATTTGGGCATGCCAGTAATTATTAAAATGTCTTTCATAGACTACAAAAATAGCAGACAAAAACTTTTAATGAGGCTATTATGTGGATATTAATTACGTTAAAAAGCGAAGGTTTCACACGCCGTGCTATTAATTCCGTACACAAGGCTGAACTTAAAATTAATCAATGAAAACCACAACGACAAAACAAATTGAAACAAAAAATCAAAAGATCAACTCTGGACTTAAGAATTTAACAAAAAAACAAACAAAAAGAGGATTTAAAGAATAATGCAGGGATTAAAGGAAGGATTAATATTTCGACGGGATTAAGTACTTAGTAGTAAACAAAAAACAACAAGGTAAAACTAATTTGTTGAAGACACGTCGTGTAAATGCAGAGTTATGTTATAAACCAGATAAAAAGGTTTAAAAAACTTTAACCCGACTACGGAAATAATATTGTAAAATTGTTTATTTTTGAACTCAGAATTTTCTCCTCTTTCATTTGACATCTCACTCGAAAATCCCATTTTTTTGGATGTAACATCCGTCATATCGATTTTGTTAGTATAAAATATAGCCTAGATGTTACCCGGACCATAATAACGAATCGATTACACCTCATTAATCAAAATCGGCCCAGTACCTAGTTTAGACGCTACGGTGGAACATACATAAATAAAAACAAAGATACATACTACATAGACTGCTAAAATCATAACCCTTCCTTTTTACTTTGCCGTAGTCGGGTGATAAAAATAATAAAATGGAATTTGATCTAAAATAATTTAAAAAATAGAAGACTTTAAAACTACAACAACATCAAAATAATATCGAACTGACCATTCCAGTACAAACTTACTTGCTGAGGTGGGCAACATGGTTGATTATTGACAATCTCACAAACATGAAGCCGTGTGTACGTCTGTCCGAGCAGCGTGAAATATGACGAAATAACCTGAATAAAAGTGATGACGAGATACTCAGAAAAATGTTACCTACAGCTGCTAAAAACCGCAATTAAAGAATTCATATATACTTAGGACTCTGATAAATCATCACTACGTTACGAATTCCACAAATCATTATGATGAAAATATTAGATCATCCTGAATACCAAACAGTTGCGTCAACAATCCTAACAGCAAAATTGTTTCAAAAAAAAACAAGCAAGAGTTGTAGGATACAAGGCTCGTCTGTGCGGGGGCACGGTAGATTTATCCTAGTAAAGAAGGAAATTTTGATGTAGATATTCAATACAAGTGATGATGGGCTGATGGTTAAAATATAGTGCAAAAAATAAAGATGTTTTATAAATTTTGAATCGCAGAGATCTTAAAAACATAAGGTTATTTCGTACACACCTTCAAATATTTCCAATGCTGCTCCGGATCCAAAGGTAAAGCGATGACAAATTCAACAAAATGATTTTAAATTACTCATTAGTTTATAAAATCATCAAGGTTATAAAAATAATTCATAGGTATTAAGTAGTCGTACGATTATATCTTTTCGTTTGCTTATGGTTTTATTCAAATACTGTTTTGCTTGGTGATGTAAGTATACTACTAATATATAAGTATGTATAAGTATGTAATTATAAAAATAAATATCACGGAATGACAGGCCAATGCGAATTCATCTAATATATATTTTAATACCTTTATCTACACTAATGTTATAACATTCTACTTATGTTTCCAATACTTGACTTATAATTACTACTGTTATAGCGCAGATAACAAAACACTCAATTTAAGCAATTTCACATGATGGTATAATATCCACATCGATATCGTAAAATCTCATTATAACATCAATAAAACGCGACCAATTAACCTGGCGAGCCTTATGCCAAAATCCTCATACAAGTTGTATAAAATTTTGATATTAGGCTGGCTTTTGAAAACAGTTGGGTTATACGTGAAAACTTCGTCGAAACTACTAAACTTACATACACAAAACTCTTTGGTAAGATCTTGTGCCAATTAAATAAAAAACGAACAGCGCGCGCTCGCTCCTGATTGGCCCTGCGCGCGCAGCTGCGCTCTCATTGGTTAGATTTTAATGGCGGCAAGTTCACTGTGACAATACACGTATATACATAAACTATTGTCAGCTTTTACTCTTGTTGTTTGATAAATTGCATTAGTGAAGATAAAGTAGTGTATGCAACTGCATATAACACGGGTATTAAAACACTCGTTACTATTATGAAACTCGCTGCGCTCGTTTCATAAACTCACACTCGTGTTTTAATACCCTTCATTATATGACAGTTGCATAAACTACTATTAAACGAGCAATTCTTGTATTATAATATATTTATACTAGTGGTTCGCCCCGAACTGAGACCTCGCGGTATCCATAAGATAGTTTTAACTATCTTTACGTTCATAGACATCAGTACTATCAGTAGACTATTTTTTTATTCCACGTAAGATGTGCTAACGCCTATTATATGTAAACACAAACGAATAAACTATTGACATCATTGTGAAGTTCTGTTAAAAATACTGAAGCTCATTAAAAATTAAATAATTTCGTTTCCTTATAATATTTATCTAATTTTAGTATTTGTTGTTCAAGTACAGGATTTCAAATAATTGATCAAGTTTCATGCTCAGCCTTTTGCCATTATATTTGACCGAGCGAAGCGAAGGTCTCTAGAGTCTACTTGAGTGAATTGGCACTTCTTCGTTCGTCCGTCTGTCAGAGCCTTAAAACTTCTGAATCGCTTCAAATTTAAATATAATATGTAAACCGATGGCCTCCCGCCGAATATGGCTTAAAAAGTTATAAAAATCTTTATTTCAGGGGGGCTCTCATAGAAGCGAATGCGAAGTAATAGTAGATTGTTACACAAGGGACGTAAGTAAGCTATTACAGAACAAGATCCAATTTGGCGCCAGTGCGAGCGCAGCTCGCATAGGGCGCTAATGGATCGCGTGCACCCGAGATATTTAGTCACACGAGCGAGCGCAGCGAGCGAGGGTGAATATAGTTCGAGGGTGTACGTAATAGCTACTTGCAACCGAGGTAAGCATTCTACTTTATATCATTCTTGCGAGGTAAATAAAACATTGGTAATGCAAAATCACGTTACGAACAAACTTCACAAACTTTCAGATCAAATGAAATGCCGCCATTTCCATTTTTTTTTCGTAAATAGTTTTCCATGTTTTTTTTTACGGCTGAGTTCCAAGGAGTTTTGCATAGTTTGAAATGTATGGAAATAAATTTTTTTTTTTTTTTTTATCCACTACTAGTTAGCTCTTGACTGCGATCTCACCTGATGGTAAGTGATGATGCAGTCTAAGATGGTAACGGGCTAACCTGTTAGGGGCATGGCAGTTATATTAAACCCATACCCCTATTCGGTTTCTACACGGCATCGTACCGGAACGCTAAATCGCTTAACGGCACGTCTTTGCCGGTAGGGTGGTAACTAGCCACGGCCGAAGCCTCCCACCAGGCCAGACCAGGGAAATTCAGAAATTATAAATTTCCAAACCCTGCCGGGGATCGAACCCGGGACCTCCGCACGTTAAGGCAACAGCGCTCAACACTGCGCCACGGAGGTCGTCAAATGTTCAGTGTTTTTTTTTCAGTAAAAAGTTTTCTTACCATTTTATAAGAAAAGAGATTGTTTACCAAGGAGTTTTGCATAGCTTGAACTGTAATGTGAACATTACAATTCAAGCATAGTGCGACGTAATGTTGCCTTGAATTGCAAACACCAACTTACAAGGAGACTTTCCACCATAGTAATCCCTAGTTACTGAGCAAGTATGATATAATAGTAGATTGTATTATAAGGGAGCAAAATAATATTTTTACGGCGAGGGCGCTTTTTTGAATCCAGAACGAAGTGAGGGATTCTAGAGTAGAATCCTGAGCGTAGCGAGGGATTCTTTAGTAGAATCCTTAACGTAGCGAGGGATTCAAAGTACGTCGCCCGAGCCAAAAATATATTTGCGCCCGAATGATACACTCTACTTTTCATCACCCTGTATGAGAAAATTTGGTTCCCGCGGGAACTCTTTAATTTCCCGGTATAAAAAGCATATGTGCTATTTCCAGACTAATCTTTTTTTTTTTTTTTTAATCTATCTCTGTGCCAAATTGTATCCAGATCCGTTCAGCCGTTCGGGCGTAATTGAGTAACACACATCCATACCACCATACATCCACACATCCATCCAAACTTTCGCCTTTATAATAATATTTATTTAATTAGGTATATTTTTTTTTTTTTATTTATTTTTTTTTTTAATTTTTTTTTTTTAATATGTATATCCATATAGCCCTTTCGTTAATTAAAATTCAGAAATTATAAATTCCTAAATTGACCCTGCCGGGGATCGAACCCTGGACCTCCGCACGTTAAGACAGCAGCGCTCAACACTGCGCCACGGAGGTCGTCAATTTGCGTTGGCGCTGAACACTAAGATGTTCCAAATTCAATAAGTGCGCGGCAAAGATAATTGCGGCGCACTTACGAGTATAAAGAGGATTAAAAACTCATTACTGCCCGCTAAAAGTTTCTTAAAGAAAACACCACCTTTGGGCGCACATAAAGGCGAACCAAGTCGTCCTTTTCGAATACATGGGATGAAATAGTAGATTGTATTATAAGGGAGCAAAATAATATTTTTACGGCGAGGGCGTTTTTTGAATCCAGAACGAAGTGAGGGATTCTAGAGTAGAATCCTGAGCGTAGCGAGGGATTCTTTAGTAGAATCCTGAACGTAGCGAGGGATTCAAAGTACGTCGCCCGAGCCAAAAATATATTTGCGCCCGAATGATACACTCTACTTTTCATCACCCTGTATGAGAAAATTTGGTTCCCGCGGGAACTCTTTAATTTCCCGGGATAAAAAGCATATGTGCTATTTCAAGACTACAATCTTTTTTTTTTTAAATCTATCTCTGTGCCAAATTTTATACAGATCCGTTCAGCCGTTCGGGCGTAATTGAGTAACACACATCCATACATCCACACATCCATCCAAACTTTCGCCTTTATAATAATATTTATTGAATTATAATTTTTTTTTTTTTTTTTTTTTTTTTTAATATATATATATCCATATAGCCCTTTCGTTAGTTAAAATTCAGAAATTAAAATTCCTAAATTGACCCTGCCGGGGATCGAACCCGGGACCTCCGCACGTTAAGACAACAGCGCTCAACACTGCGCCACGGAGGTCGTCAATTTGCGTTGGCGCTGAACACTAAGATGTTCCAAATTCAATAAGTGCGCGGCAAAGATAATTGCGGCGCACTTACGAGTATAAAGAGGATTAAAAGTTCATTCCTGCCCGCTAAAAGTTTCATAAAGAAAACACCACCTTTGGGCGCACATAAAGGCGAACCAAGTCGTCCTTTTCGAATACATGGGATGAAAAGTATTTTTTCATCCCATGTATTCGAAAAGGACGACTTGGTTCGCCTTTATGTGCGCCCAAAGGTGGTGTTTTCTATAAGAAACTTTTAGCGGGCAGTAATGAGTTTTTAATCCTCTTTATACTCGTAACATACTGGAACAATTAGAACAATTAGAACTGGAACATCTTAGTGTTCAGCGCCAACGCAAATTGACGACCTCCGTGGCGCAGTGTTGAGCGCTGCTGTCTTAACGTGCGGAGGTCCCGGGTTCGATCCCCGGCAGGGTCAATTTAGGAATTTATAATTTCTGAATTTTAACTAACGAAAGGGCTAACTAGTAAAGGTAGTGGATATATATATATTAAAAAAAAAAACAAAAAAAAACAAAAAAAAAAAATGGATGTGTGGATGTATGGATGTTTGTTACTCAATTACGCCCGAACGGCTGAACGGATCTGGATAAAATTTGGCACAGAGATAGATTATAGTCTGGAAATAGCACATATGCTTTTTATCCCGGGAAATTAAAGAGTTCCCGCTGGAACCAAATTTTCTCATACAGGCTGATGAAAAGTAGAGTGTATCACTCGGGCGCAAATATATTTTTGGCTCGGGCGACGTACTTTGAATCCTTCGCTACGTTCAGGATTCTAATAAAGAATCCCTCGCTACGCTCAGGATTCTACTCTAGAATCCCTCACTTCGCTCTGGATTCAAAAAAGCGCCCTCGCCGTAAAAATATAATTTTGCTCCCTAATAATACAATCTACTATTTATAGCGTTACATAGGGTTGCGGTATATCATTTTAAAGATAATTAGGAATAGAGTCCAATAATTTTTTTTTTTAATTTTTCCCCTAAAATTGACGAAATGGGGGGCTTTCAAAGTGGAAATTTTCTAACGTCCAAAGTTGACCTCAGAACTCTCAATTTTCTGAACTCTCAAGCCTGAAACTTGATCACTTATTTGAATTATATCCTGTACTTGAACAACAAATACTAAAATTAGATAAATATTATAAGGAAACGAAATTATTTAATTTTTAATGAACTTCAGTATTTTTAACAGAAGTTCACAATGATGTCAATAGATGGCGCTCTGTGATACCGCGAGGTCTCAGTTCGGGGCGAACCACTAGTTATTACGTTCAGTAATTCAGAAGTTATAAGGCTCTGACAGACGGACGGACGGACAAGTGCAAATTCACTCAAGTAGACTCAGAGATCTTCGCTTCGCTCGGTCAATAATCTGAATCTCGGAAACGGCTCCAACGATTTTCATGAAATTTAGTATGCAGGAGGTTTCGGGGGCGATAAATCGATCTAGCTAGGATTCATTTTTAGAAAATGACGTTTTATCCGTGTTTTAAGGCAATGAAAAACTGCTACAATATCATTAGATTACGAAGGTGAATTTCGCCACCATCTACAAGGTTATAATGGGGCTGATTCTGTATAACACAATCTCTAAACTAAACTAAAATAGCAGCTTTAAATCTAGTTCCGTCCCTTTCCGTAGGGAGTATTAAGAAAGGGTTAGCAATATTTGTAATGCTCTAATTTTAGTTTAGTTTAGAGATTGTGCACTACAGAATCAGCCCCAATAGCTCAGGTGGGAAATCGGGCGGTCCCAAAACCAGAAGACCCCGGTTCGAGTCCAAATATTGTCTTAAGTCCGATTATTATTTTCCTTATTTTTATTAAATTTTAATTAATTACGTTTTTGCTCGACGTTTCTGATCCGAACCGCTAGAATGTGGAACACCCTCCCAGCGCACGTGTTTCCTGCCACGTATAACTTAGGTACCTTCAAGGCAAGAGTGAATAGGCATCTTCTAGGCAAGCGCGCTCCAACATACACCTCATCATTGCTTTTCACTAAGCATGATTGTCGTCAAGCGCAAGCCTATCTCACAATGAAAAAAAAAAGAATTAGATTTACCAAAAAAAAAAAAAACGAGGAAAGTTCGGTCATCCAGGTACTATACATAATACTTATGTATTTTATATACTTTCCTAAGTTGTCATATTTAAAAATCAAAGATTTTTTACTTGCTTGCGTACTTTTTTTTCTCTTATCCTAATGTATATATTGTATACTATTGCATAGAACGTCGTACAACTGCATACCAGACGTGTTTTGTTAACGAGGCCGAAAATATCCGTTCTAAGAGACAGTAATGTAATTCATGGATATTGTTACAATCGTCTCCTTATGTCGTACCAGTATTACACAAACAGTACTAAGTTCTAGTATTTGAACATTAATTATAACACAAGGTCTAAAACCGGTCAAGTTACATCCTGAGCTTATCGTCAGTGACTTATCTAACGGTCGAGGAACAGGATTACAGCGCAGGAATTTCTGTGACTCATTGCATATGATTAATAACTGCCATTAGTACAACATACACTTTTAGCATATACACAGAAATTAGGAACTTGAGAAGCTGCACCTAGAGTCGAATTTAAGTAAATAAAATAATATTGTACGTTGTCGACTGTAACTATCTTAGGACACACTGATACTTAGTATTTGGCTGATGATGAGTTTCTCTCTTTGAATAATTATCTCATGTTGCTTGGTAGGGTGCTTTTTGAATTCATGTTTTGTTTCGTGCGATTAAAAATCATTTACACTTAGATTTTTTGGTTCCTTCCTTATATTTTTTTTTGAATTTCATAGTACTTACTTATAGATGTATTTCAACGTGGGCAAACTTATTTTGACTTTTAATCAGTGGGCGAAAAATATTATCATGACGTCATTTTTACCAACTACCACATATGGTGAGCAGCCTCGGTGGGCACTGGGCACATGGACTATCAAGTAAGACAACAACGCCCACCGGGCTACATTTCGATTCCGTCATAGCGTCACCATCTACTAATTTCATGACGTCATGAATTCTTATACTTCTTAATATGGTTCTAAGAAAACATTTTATTAGTTGAGTGTCAATTTTTAATCTGGCAATAGTTAACTGCAATCATACTGATGGCAAGATTCTCATAAAAACTCGCTTCTCTGTATTTCTAATTTCCTACACATGGTACGTAGTTATTGGGGTTAAATGAAAAAGCCCGAGAATTTATTACATCGCCTACTAGCTTTAGCTTCTCTATGTATGTTAGATGAGTTAAGTTTGTTCGGAACTGTACCTTATATGGACAATGGACATGGATAAGTCATGAATTATAATAATACTAGCTGATGCCCGCGACTTCGTCCGCGTGGTTTAAGTTTTTTTTTCCCGCGGGAACTCCTAAATTTTCCGGGATAAAAAGTAGCCTATGTCACTCTCCAGGTCTTCAAATATACCCATGCCAAAAATCACGTCGATCCGTTGCTCCGTTGCGCCGTGATTGAAGGACAAACCAACAAACAAACACACTTTCGCATTTATAATATTAGTATGATATATATCGCAAAATAACAGCAAGAAATACGAATATTTTTCTAATTTATATCCATTTGTAGCTCTACCTCTATTGTTGCTCTACGTGGAGGGTCTCCAATGTTTCATCATAATCTAACGTCAACATCTTACGTAAAGCTCCTGTAACAAAGGATATGAGCAGGCTTTAGGTGTGACGCACAGCTTATGCATCTCACAATGTTTTGGTTAGGTACATTTGACCCGGCTTACTCATGCAGAAAACTCGAAGCATTGTGAAACGATTATTATCGAGAAACTATTCATTGAGAAAGTGGAATATTATAGCGAGGACAAAGGACGAGTTTTTTATTACGAGTAAGTAATCTCGTCGTCGTCTTTGCTTTATAATAACTCTATACCTGAGATTACTATAGAAGTTGAGATGAAGTTAGAACAGAGAAATAACAATAATAATATTTATAAAAAACTGGCCAAGTGCGAGTCGGACTCGCGCACCGAGGGTTCCGTACAAACCTGTAGTAAGTTTTAAATTATTAAAAAAAAACTACTTACTAGATCTCGTTCAAACCAATTTTCGGTGGAAGTTTGCATGATAATGTACATCATATATTTTTTTTAGTTTTATTATTCTCTTATTTTAGAAGTTACGGGGGGGGGGGACCAACATTTTACCACTTTGGAAGTGTCTCTCGCGCAAAGTATTCAGTTTAGAAAAAAATGATATTAGAAACCTCAATATCATTTTTGAAGACCTATCCATAGATACCCCACACGTATGAGTTTAATGAAAAAAAATTTTTTGAGTTTCAGTTCTAAGTATGGGGACCCCCAAAATTTATTGTTTTTTTTCTATTTTTGTGTGAAAATCTTAATGCGGTTCACAGAATACATCTACTTACCAAGTTTCAACAGTATAGTTCTTATAGTTTCGGAAAAAAGTGTCTGTGACATACAGACGGACAGACAGACAGACAGACAGACAGACAGACAGACAGACAGACAGACAGACAGACAGACAGACATGACGAATCTATAAGGGTTCCGTTTTTGCCAAATTTGGCTACGGAACCCTAATAAAAGGGATATTATTAATCGTGAAAGCAGCAAAATCTAAAACTCCTTACGATGAAATCGAAAAAGGACGATGAAAGGTTGCTCGTACAAAGTAAAAATATGTAGTTTAGTAGGCAAACGTAGAAATGTTATTTGCATTGCAATCCTTACCTATTTTTAATTATGGACGATTACTCATTTTGCAACCGTTGTAAGGGAATAAAGAAAGTACCTATACTCTTATATTATGTTATGAATATGCAGAACTGTGGATACACTCCGGACCCGCCGTAAAAGGAATCCGACTCGCCATATCGGATACACCACATGCACATCCTTTGTGCCACTTTCACTGACTAAAGATCCACTGTTTGAATCATCAATAAATACAATCTTTGTTTATTAATACAGATGATAAGCATACGGTTCAGAAAGTTCTTGATATGCAGTCTATATAGTATATAAAAATATGGGAACCAATTGTTTGAAGAACAAAATTAAGACAGGATTTCCCAATGATAAATAGCACATTCTACAATAGTACATTGTTCACCGAGGGGAGAAAGTGACCGATTACTATCGAGGGTGTTGTTTGAGGCCCGAGGCGTAGCCGAAGGGCCGCAATACACGCGAGGTAGGAATCGTACATTCTACCGAGTGATACGTATAGTGCTTTATACCACACCTGCGAGGAAAATAAGCGATAATTAGTGATTAAACGAAGTTACAAAGTGAAGTTCTATCATAAATCATAATTATATGAGTCGCTTCATTCGAAGCTTCACTATCACAACTAGGCCACATTTTGAGGATTATTGCAATATAGATTTCGATATCGACAATCAACATCGATATCGACAATCGACAAAGATAACGACCATCGACATCGATATCGTCAATCTATATGAGTATCAAGATCGATATCAACAATCGACATCGATATTGACCAACGACATCGGCAATCGACATCGACAATCGACATCGATATCGACAAACGACATCGACAATCGACATCGATATGACCATCAAAATCGGCATCGATATCGATATCGACAATCGACATCGATGTCGACAATCGACATTTACCATATTTGACTTTTCTATGTCAAATATGGTGAAGCTGCTTCTAATATTATATCCTTCGTAAGACAAATAAATTCTCAACGTCCGGCTTGCCGTCGGGTATTTTTTTTTTTGATTTTTTTTTATTAATTAAACTAAAAATAAACCAAACTCTCATCAAACTGCCCTTGAAGTACATCCTTTCCAATAACAAAAGAATCATCGAAATAGGTTGGCTTGATATTGAGTTATGCGTCCATTTGTCACGCATACACTTAATGCAAATCTAAGACTTATATGATTTTCTCATGGATGCCATTGTCAGAACTGGACCAAATTGAATTGGGACCACACGGGAAGCACCAGCTTTCAAATAAAAAAAGAATCATCCAAATCGGTTCACCCAGTCAAAAGTTCTGAGGTAAAAAACATAAAAAAAAAAAAAAATACAGTCGAATTGAGAACCTCCTCCTTTTTTTGAAGTCGGTTAAAAATAACATGGGACCTAGAGAGTCCCTAAGAACTAAATTCAAAGAAGTTAAAATTATGACAGTCCGCAACCAATACATATTTGAAAATTTAGTATATGTGCATAAAAACATGCATAAATTCAAGAAAAAAAGTGACTGTCATAATGTTAATACAAGAAATAAGAATAAAATTGTTGTGCCCTCTTCTAGACTTTGTAAAATTAGTAATTCATTTGTCGGTAGCAGTATACGTTTTTATAATAAACTCCCAGAAGACATATTGGAGATGTCTCTCAACAAGTTCAAAGTTTTTGTAAAACGGAAACTAATTGAAAAGTCATATTATAGTGTAAAGGATTATTTGAATGACAGGCAACCATGGGTATGAATTGTTCCAGCAGCTAATTATGTTATATTATAAATATAATTTAGTAATTTACTATATTTGTGAGATGGTGATAATAAAAAAAAAAAACCCGGCTGAGTTTGTTGTGGGCTCTTCTCAGACCAGGGCGCGTTTGGAACCCTCGTAGCTTTAGTCTTAAGATACCGTTGTTAATTATCACCATCAATTCTTATTCTTTATAAACATGACGTTCAGAAGGTGTACTTTGTAGGTACCAATTTTGAATAAAGATGATTTGATTTGATTTGATTTGAATAATATTTTGTAGGAACGAATCGGGAAGTTGTAACAAGCGTAAAGCTTAATATTATATTGACTTGAAAACATGGATGATGAGAACAATAAATAATTTAGGAATCAATTTATATCAAGACTAAGACAATACAATCATTTAAAACAACCAACAAACCGCGTAAAGTGTAAATCGAATAACTACAGCATTATTTACAATTGGAAGACGAAGGCATCCTTTATTTACTCGCCTCCATAGTACGTTGCACCTGTGAGACTTGCAATCCTGTGCAAACAGATTTGCTGTGTACTTAGTTGATTGGTAATTATTGTAAACAGAATAAACATCGACGTGTTGTGCTACTGGTTTGACGAGAGCAAATTGAATTCAAGAATTGTACATTAGATATCGGACATAATGCGAAAATGTGTATTCCTGGCTGTCTGCCACTCTTTAACGGCCCCATCTTTTCAACCGATTTTGATGTAATTTGGAACAGAGATAAGTTAGTATAACGAGGAAGGACATAGGCATTTTTATCAAAATATTATACCATGCGGACGGAGTCGCGCGCATCATCCCGTCGGACATATTATCTTCTGCACAAAACAAGTATGATGGTAGTTAAATGAAAAGGAAAATTTAAGTAAATTCGGTGAAGAATATAATTTTAGAAGCGCGTCACGTCTCCGCCACTTGCCACTACAGTAAAAGGTTGAAAACGCTAACGTTAGGTCTTAAGGGACCGGCGACCGCCGCTCGCAACTTCTACTCGAACAGCAAATATATAGTTAAAACCGGAATATTAGTTAACTTAGAGAGTATAAAAATGAAGCAGGAGAAAGGCTACGCCGCATACAAGTTTTATATTCCTAGGACTAAATTAAGTGTTTTTATGGACGAAAGTCTTTGGCCGAGTGGTATCTCTTACCGTAAGTTTATTAATGTTAGAAAGAGAACAGAGTTCTATGACAATTCACAAGCGAGAAGCTTGCAAGCGAGTAATCATTCCACTACACAATAGATAGTCGCAAAGAGATAACGAAATTAATTTCTTTTAATTGTAAATCCCTAAAGAGGTCCTTAGACTGCGTGCGGGAACTAAGCCTTAAGGCCGATATCATTGCCCTTCAAGAGACCTGGCTGCTCCCCCATGAGATTCCTGAGTTGGGTAATATAAATAAAGATTTTGGTTTTTTTGGAAAGTCCGCGGTAGATACCACTAAGGAAATATTACGCGGCCGCCCGTATGGAGGTGTCGCTTTATTATGGAATAGCATGAAGTTTGATAATGTGTCTGTGATTCAGTGTAGTAGTGACCGCATTATAGCGGCGGTAATGAGTGCGATGGGAAGAAGTATTCTTGTAGGTTGTGTATATATGCCTATAGATATTTCCGAAAACTTATTTGAGTATATAGACTGTTTAAGTGAAATAGCAGCAATAGTTGAAAATTGTAATGTCGAGTCAGTGTATATTCTAGGTGATTTTAATTCGCACCCGGGGGAACCTTTTGGCAGAGAAATGCTTAATTTCTGCTCTGATCATAATTGGTTATGTGCTGATATGCAAAAATTTGGGGAAAATTCGGATACCTACACCTTTGTCAGCGAAGCGCACGGCTGCCGTCGGTGGCTGGATCACTGCCTAGTAACCGAGGCCGCTTGGCGATCAATAACTTCGATAAGCGTGCATTATGATGTCTACTGGTCCGACCATTTCCCAGTGGAAATACAATGTGATTTTTTGACAGTCAAACCAAAGGTGGATACGCCGTGCGCTCCGATGAACAAGGTTATATGGGGTGAAAGAACCCCGACTCAGATTGAAACATATACTAAATGGTGTAACGAATCGCTTAAACAAATTGAGTTTCCCCAAGAACTTAGTCAATGTTGTGATAATATGTGTGATAACTCTAGTATAGAACATAGAGCTGTAATAGATAATTTATATAATAATATTGTTAATTGTTTAACCGATGCCGCCTCTCTGAGTCACAAGCATGGCGATTGCGATCGTCAAAGGGCGGGAGGGAGAAAGAAAGGTGGGCGATGCATATTGGGGTGGAATAAACACGTACGCGACGCTCACCGGGACGCCAGACAAAAATTCATAAATTGGGTTTGGTATGGGAAACCAAGGTATGGTCAAATATATAAGGAAATGTGGGAATCAAGAAAACATTTTAAACAAAAATTGAAATACTGTCAAAATAATCAGGAAAAAATTAAAATGGACATTATAGCCGCGCGCCATAAGAATAAGGATTTTGGGGGTTTCTGGAAGGAAACGAAAAAGTTAAGCCCTAAGATGGGGGTTCCTGTGAGCGTTGGGGGTGTTAAAGAGCCAAAGGAGATAGCAAATCTTTTCAAAGAGCATTTTCAGGTACAATTACTGTCGCATCCTGTACGTAGTGCCAGCGATAGCGTCGTCGTGTCTGGAGTGCCTCCTCGTATAACAGCAAAAAATATTAGTGAAATATTAAGAGGAATGAAGAGAGGCAAGTCGCCTGGACACGATGGCCTTAGTATAGAACATCTCGTACATGCTGGGTTGCATCTCCCGAGGCTCTTGGCTTTGCTGTTCACTATATGTATCAGGCACTCCTATCTGCCTGCGGAGCTAATGAGGACTGTGGTCGTGCCTATTGTTAAAAATAAAACAGGCGACATTACGGATAAAGGTAACTATCGACCGATCTCATTGGCAACAGTTATAGCGAAGGTGTTTGACGGTTTGTTGGAGCGACAGCTCAATAAATATCTGCAGATTCATGACGCACAATTTGGATTTAGACCGGGTGTTTCAACGGAATGTGCGATTCTGTCGCTTAAGCATACCGTCAGATACTACACAGATAGGAGTACACCTGTATATGCTGCCTTTCTCGATCTCTCTAAAGCTTTTGATCTGGTTAGATATGACATTCTATGGTCTAAGTTAACAGATGCCGGTATCCCACAAGAGGTGGTTAACATTTTCAAATTTTGGTACGACCATCAGACTAACCAGGTCAAGTGGGGGGGTGCGCTTTCGGATGAGTATAGGTTGAGGTGCGGTGTGCGGCAGGGTGGTTTGACCTCGCCAGCGCTCTTCAATCTCTACATAAATCAGCTGATTGTAGAGCTCGGCAGCACCGGTGTCGGCTGCTCTATTGATGGTCGCTGTGTAAACAGCATCAGTTACGCGGACGACATGGTGCTGTTGAGTCCATCGGTGAGTGCACTCCGGAAGCTGCTGGGGATTTGCGAGAGCTATGCGCAGAGACACGGTCTGCAATATAATGTGAAGAAGAGCGAACTTCTAGTGTTTCGGGCGAGGTCACGAAAACCAGGGCAGGTACCGCCAGTGACGCTGGGAGGGATCGATCTTCGGAGAGTGTCTGAATTTAGATACCTTGGCCATGTGGTAACCGAGGATCTGAAGGATGATCTGGACATGGAAAGGGAAAGGAGAGCCATTGCGGTCCGATGTAATATGTTGGCTCGCAGGTTCGCTCGGTGCACGTTAGACGTCAAAATAACACTTTTTAAAGCGTTTTGCCAGACGTTATACACGTGCGGCCTGTGGACCAACTATACGCAGAAGACTTACAATGCGCTCCGAGTGCAATACAATAACGCTTTCAGGGTGATGGTGGGGCTCCCCCGACACTGTAGTGCCTCGGCCATGTTTGCGTATGCGCACACGGATGACTTTTATGCTGTCATGCGCAAACGAGTCGCATCGCTGATGCGCAGAGTTAGGGGGAGCGGCAACGTCATCCTGAGGGTGTTAGGTGATAAACCTGACTGCCCCATGCTGAGGCACTGGATCCATACGCATGTCTATGTACCTAGTGCCCCAGCATGCAACCGCAGATATTTAAATTAGTTATTTTGTTTTTTAAACTTTTATTTTGTGTATACTAACATAGTTTTTAAGTTTAATACTGTACTAACAACATTATATGGACACCAAAAAATGTCTGAAATAAACAAATTTTTTTTTTTTTTTATTTATTTTATTTATTTTATAAATTTGCCGGTATATTGCGATCCCTATTTGGCTGAAGACACATGATCGCGTGCAAGCGCGATAGCAATATGAGCGTACAGAATTTGTTATACATTTAGTCTTGTTCCGTGAATACCAAAAATTATGAATGAAAAATTGTTGTGTTTTTAACTTCGTGTTGTTATTCTGTAACTTGACAATATAGGCTATGTTCCTGATCAATTAGTACGTGAGATATCGTTGGTTTTAATATGAAACAAATAAGGAGAAAACATGTCGTTTATGTCGCAAAAACATGCAAAACGCAATGTGGTTACATTTAATTTTGGGAAAGTATTTTGGAAAAATAATTATCCAGGGACCTAGATAAATACAAGTTCAATCTTAATAATCGCATAATATGGAGGAAATATGCTCGAATTACTAATTATTTTGGTATTACGTTTGTATGAGCAATTCACCCTCCGCTGGCGCCTTAAGAGTAGAAGTTATAAAAACAATTGGCTTGAAGGCAACAAGCGCTAACGAATCTTGAGAACTTTGGGTAGGATTTTAATGACCTTGCTGGTTTAAATTGTAATCGTTTAAATACATGAGTATTGATGTCCATACTGTTACTGGCTCATCACTATTCCACTCACAGTTTTATAGCCTACTCACGAGGTGACCGTCACGGCGTCAATATATTTGTTTGACATCTAATGTCGCCGCCGTCAATCTATCGGACATGAGCAATAGCGTGGCTCCATTATAAATGGGAGAATCCCAATGACGTCTGAAAGAACTGTGATGTAGTTTCGTGATGTATGTAATTGACAATGTTGATACCGAACTGAACTTTTTTTGGCTCAAAATAACTAGTGGTTCACCTCGAACTGAGACCTCGCGGTATCCATAAACATGTACAGAGCGCCATCTATTGACATCATTGTGAAGTTATGTTAAAAATACTGAAGCCCATTAAAAATTAAATAATTTCGTTTCCTTATAATATTTCTCTAATTTTAGTATTTGTTGTTCAAGTACAGGATATAATTCAAATAATTGATAAGTTCCAGCCTCAGCCTTTCAGAAAATTGAGAGTTCTGAGGTCAACTTTGGACGTTAGAAAATCTCCACTTTGAAAGCCCCCCATTTCGTCAATTTTAGGGGAAAAATTAAAAAAAAAAATATTTTTGGACTCTATTCTTTATTATCTTTAAAATGATATACTCGTACCTATCTACGGCAACTCTGTGTAACTCTATAATAGTAGATTATTAACCAAGGGGATAAAGCAGTGTCTTCTGTCGCGGGTGACGATTTAAATCGCGAGCGTAACGAAGGACTCGAGGTTTACTCCCGAGCGTAGCGAGGGTGTTAAAAACTTAAATCACGAGCGAAGCGAGGGATTTAAGACGAGTCCTGAGTGTAGCGAGGGATTTAAGTTCACCCAAGACTAAGACAGCTTTATCACCGAGGAAAATACTCTACTTTTCGTACCATTTGCGAAAAAATTAACACAATAATAATCAAATAAATATTATAAATGCGAAAGTTTGGATGGATGTATGGATGGATGTTTGTTACTCAATCACGCCCCAACGGCTGAACGGATCTGGATGAAATTTGGCACAGAGATAGATTATAGTCTGGAATAACACATAGGCTACTTTTATCCCGGAAAATTAAGGAGTTCCCGCGGGAAACGAAAAACCTCGATCCACGCGGACGAAGTCGCGGGCATCAGCTAGTATGTCATAAGTTTTTAAATAATTTTCCTTGGATTTTGTTGGAAGCAAATTATTTATAATTGCGGCAGCATTTGCACTGATGGAATCCGACAATTCACTGTCACTGTCGCTTTGATTTAACATCGTAACGTATTTTTAGAACATTAACTTAATAATAAATTAAAATAAACTTAACGTTTATGTATTTGAAGAAAACAAAAACGCGGCAAATTCCTAGACTAATATTTTTTTGTCGGAAAAGCAAAGGCATCAAGCTCATACGGCCTCGTCGGTTTTCGTCATTTTATTTAATAATCATAACTGCATAATAAATGCGTATTCCTTTTTCAAAAAGATGTATAATGCTTTATATACAAACTCAATGGTGTAAACACAGATGTAGTTCAGTAAGTATAAATTTCGGTAAGTAAGTATTCCAAATTTAAATCACATTCTCGCCCTAGAGGATGAATGAATTTCAGTACAATTTTCTTTCCCTGTTTTTAACAGATTAAAAATGACTATTGTTATGTTCGCTTTTTGTGGCATAGAATGTCACTTTTTTGAGCAAGTGGTACGAAAAAAATATTTTACTTCGCATGCGCTTCTATGAGAGCCCCCCTGAAATAAAGATTTTTATAACTTTTTAAGCCATATTCGGCGGAAGGCCATCGGTTTACATATTATATTTAAATTTGAAGTATAGGTCTACCAGAATCTGATGGCAAAAAGTATACACCGTATACTGGAAGACCTATAATTACGTTCAGTAATTCAGAAGTTATTAAGGCTCTGACAGACGGACGGACGGACGGACAAGTGCAAATTCACTCAAGTAGACTCAGAGACCTTCGCTTCGCTCGGTCAATTAAAAAAGCTCTTACTTAATAGCTGCTTTGGATAAAGTGAAAAGGATAAGAGGCCCGTATACCAACATCGGCTAATAACAGGATCTCAGATCCGGTCAATCTATCCTTAAGAATGGTCATAAGCATAGAATGACCGATACTTGAGAACGTGTTCTTAGCTGATGTCGGTCTATTAATAGGGCATCTCTTAGGCCCTAAGAGATGCCCTTAAGGAAACTCGAATAACTTCATTTTCTCATCATCATGAAATAAGGGATCTTGATCGGTGTCAGTTTATAAGAAGTAGTTCATAAAACCATAAGCAAACGTTGTCATTGTTTTAGATTTTTTTTTAAAGAAATTGGGGGGTATACCTTTTTAAGGTGTTTGTTGACCCATTTTGTAAACGTTTTCTTCTGTATCGCATCCCGTTCATCTGAAATAAAGAAAAATAGATATTAAACTTCTAATTTAACTGCATTTTGCTAATAAATTTAACAATTCATAGCTACAAAACCTCTATTTAGAGTGATTTGTATAAGAGATCAATAAAGTCGTAAACGTGAAGACGAAATAAGTACTTAGATATTGTCTATCTTGTGTTATTTAAAATAGTTCAAATAGTTGTTTATTGGCAATTTACAACATACTACATTCCCGTTTACCCAACCAAATTGCCGAGCACTAAGAGGTGAACGAACCTCACCAAATCGATGGCGGTCCGATCTAGCTTATTAATAGTTTAACTATTTCTGTCTAAGGTCGTAGCCAAAGTATTCGTGGATCGGAAGTAGGTATTCGTCTAGGAAGCGTGTTATCGCCAATACAATGTATCATCGTCTTATTAATTAGACGCCAAAGATTTTGTATTTGCATTACTTTTCAATCCTAGCGATCGTACAAGATCGTAAAAGCGTGTATACTCAGAGATGCTTCCTCGTACCATATCTTATTGATATAATTGGTCTAACCACTATGTTTGTGTTACACATCACTATCAATATTAGTAGAACTACGTTAGAACTAATTGTGGACTATGTGGCAAAACTACGGCTAGTATTATGAAACTATTATGTTGGCATTTCGTTAAAGGAGTGAGCGAAAATGGCTTGAGGAGAAATATCTGCAATCCCGTTAGCGATTTTTGCTAGTTACCTTTATCAAGTCTGCACATGATTGGTATTGTACAAATATTTATAGGTACACTTTAAAACAGATTTCTGCCCGTTTTCACCAACGGTACCTAAATTTTAGGGAATACCTAAAACCAATAGGCGACAGTTTTTAAGCGCTATATAATATCTGTCACCTAATGGACTAAGGTTAGGCAAATTTGGTGAAAACTGATAATAGAGTTAATATGATTGGTAATGCCTTGCCCTTATAAATTAACAATTAATGTTAAATAACTACAATAAAAAAAACAAAGAAAAAATATAAATTCACAACGCTTAAGTAATATGTTTTATTTTAGAAACGTACAAACGTAGACGTATTAGCAAGTTGCGTGTAAGTCTATCACGAAATGCGTGAATAGTCAAGTTATTTCTAGATAACTAATAGGATATTATGTTTTATGTAAGCATAATATATAATAACTAAACAAGTTATCTGCAGAAAAATAATTATTAAAAATTGACAATATAGATCATACTAATATTATTTAAAATGCGAAAGTGTGTTTGTTGATTTGTCCTTCAATCACGCCGTAACAGAGCAACGGATCGAAATGTTTTTGGCATGGGCATAGTTGAGGACCTGGTGAGTGACATAGGCTATTTTTATCGCGGAAAATTAAGGAGTTCCCGTGGGAATAAAAAACTTTTCCACGCGGATGAAGTCGCGGTCATCAGCTACTTATGGAATAAGTGCCAAAAATAAACCTATGATAGCAAATGTTATGATAGTAAATACATAGATAGTTAGGTAAAAATGTACTTCAATCTAACCATATCTGTAAACTAAACTAAAATACGTGTAAAATCAGTATTCTCCTTTAAAAATAGAGCTATCCTTTATCACAGGAATTCCATCCTGGTGATGGTTCCTGTGATAAAGGATATCCCTATTTTTAACTCGCTTTCAAGATAGAGATTTAGGTTAAGATTATCAAAATATTTAGCACAGACAAGTCCAGACTTCTCTGCCCGATACTCGAGTTGAAAGGGCTCTTTGATATGTTTTAAAGTAAGTAACGGGCAATGTACTTAAACAAGCCCACTTTGGCGCCATTGGTTGGTACAGTGGATCGCGGAATGTGTTCGGTTCTTTGTGCAAATTGATCTAGACAAACATCTTCCATCTACGTAATTATCCTAAACTAAATAGCTTTTCTCTTCTTAAAATAATGTTAAAGAATAATCAATTATTGCAATTTTGGCAATATGATGGGGAGGAGTAAAAGGTAAAGGTGAAGGGGGTGGCCATATTGAATTTTGTTTGAATTTTTTTCTCAAAACGTCCTGTAACTGATTGTTGCTGACAATTATGTGCAAAAAGATAAAAAATTAAAGACACCGACAGTTTAAAAGGAGCAGTTCAACCTGAAAAAAAATTGAGAAATCTATGAAATGACACGGATTAACGCACCCTAAGCACATTTAACTAAGTCGTATTATAATAGCTATGGATATATTTGAAATAAAAGAGTCTAACGAATTAAGAGTTCTACTTGAAAATACTGTGTGTCGTGTGGTGCGGGTTGTTACGTTCCCTCAAATATGGTTGAGCGAAGCAATGGCTGGATCATGCGTCATGCTCGTGAACGGGTGCCACCGTCGGAAATGGGGCTGCCTCTGTCTGCCAGTCTTGGCGTGTATTGAATATTGTAGGTATGCTCGTGAAAAAAGCTTACTATACAATCGAAGATTACGTAAATGATAAAAAAAACAGCGTGGATTTGATTCGCTCCAGCTATGCGTGGGACTGCAGTTACTTGTATCATTATGATGATTGTAAGTTTTGATGGAAAAGAGCAACCACCGAGTTTCTTGCTGGCTCTTCTCGGTAGGAATGGCATTCCGAACCAGCGGTAGATTCATATTATAACGATTCAAAAGCGCTTGTAAAAGCTTATTTGAATAAAAAACATTTTGAATTTTGAATTTTTGAATTTTACTGCTGCCCTGAATAATTTGCGACCGACTGTACCTACCCAATTGATCCAACAAGTGCATAAACAGAGCACTTGCGAGTGCAACGCACGCCTCAATTGCTATTGAATCGATCACGCTTCGCCAGTTCACACGATCGCGTCGTTTATTTCGCAATATCATTCAATTGACAAACGTCGATCGCAATCATTAATTATTGTGCAAAAAATTCAATCAAATCATATTATGAAGTTCAATGATGTCGTTATGAAGTCGATTCCGATTATTAACACGATCGTGCCAGTAATATTAGATTTACTCGTAACATCTTTAATATGGATCTTTATTTCTGCAACAAAATTATTAGGGCGTTAATGCAGGCCTTTAAAAGGGTTAAAATGTTTTATGAGTATGCAACATAAACGAGCTCATAAAAATGTTCTGATTTAAGAAAGTGCTGAAGGGATCACATACTCGTATCTAATTAAAGATGGATGCATTCCATTTCTATCGATCACGGCTCCATATTTTTACTGCACATCTCAGAACAACCCCGGCGTTAGGAAGTTGGTTTTTCATCCCAATTCATGGAGCAAAGGAGATTCGCCGTAGTGGCCGAAATTCAACTGGGAGAAATTATTATTTTTATACTACACCCGCCCAGAAAGTACCCTCTTGCTTTTGTCAAAACGAGGTAGAAAGTAAGTCATTGCTACAGACCAAATATGCGGGAGGAAAAGATGTATGAAATTTCATTTCTAACGTGCTAAGCGGGGAGAAAACTGTATGAAAATCCATTTCTAACGCGCTGCTTTTTTTTAATTTTGAGTAAATATGGTATCCGGACGTTGAGAATTTGGATGTCTTACCTTAAGGATATAATATTAGAAGCAGCTTCACCATATTTGACATAGAAAAGTCAAATATGGTAAATGTCGATTGTCGACATCGATGTCGATTGTCGATATCGATGCCGATTTTGATGGTCGATATCGATGTCGATTGTCGATGTCGACTGACGATATCGATGTCGATGGTCGTTATCTTTGTCGATTGTCGGTATCGAGTCGATTGTCGATATAGATGTCGATTGTTGATATCGAAATCTATCATATAAATATTATAAATGCGAAAGTTTGGATGGATGTATGGATGTATGGATGTATGGATGTTTGATACTCAACCACGCTCCAACGGCTGAACGGATCTGGATGAAATTTGGCACAGAGATAGATTGTAGTCTGGAATAGCACATAGGCTACTTTTTATCCCGGAAAATTAAAGAGTTCCCGCCGAAAAACCTCAATCCACGCGGACGCAGTCGCAGGCATCAGCTAGTATTGCAATAATCCTCAAAATGTAGCCTAGTTGTGATAGTGAAGCTGAATGAAGCGATTCATATAATTATGATATAAGATAGAACTTCACTTTGCAAGTTCGTTTAATCACTAAATAATTATCGCTTATTTTCCTCGCAGGTGTAGTATAAAGCACTATGTATCACCTCTATGTAATACCTCGCGTGTATTGCGGCCCTTCGGCTACGCCTCGGGCCTCAAACTACACCCTCGATAGTAATCGGTCACTTTCTCCCCTCGGTGAACATTGTACTATTATTGTAGATATATTTTTGCAGACTTACGAATACACTATTAATGGAACCATGATGGTGATCCACGGCATCCTTCTTGATACAATAACCGACCACTTCGAGTTATTAGGAAGTGTAGTCCTCCCACTCTAATTGAGATGAATGGATCATTCAAATGCAGTTAATGGGTTCACACTTGATTGCACACCTTTTAATGAATGACATTGCATGTAGTTACGTTTAAAGTTCCATCATTTGTTTCGTGTCGATAGATGGCATTATTGTACGTTTAAAGATCAAGTGATTAAGATGTTCTTTAAAGTATAAACCATTCCGTAAGCCCGTAGCCCTATTCCGTAAAAGCTGCATCAATCATTGTGTTAATCTTAATTGTTAAACCTTCGATGGTATTTTTGTTGCGACAATAGATTTGGCCAATAGAGAAAGAGTGTTAGCCTCTAGAGATGATTGCGATCGTTACACGGCACTCACGGCAGCTTATAGTTAGCGTGAATCAAATAGTCATTTCTGAGCTGTGGTGCGAGTGCTTGTTTGCGCAGCTCTCACACCGCCACACGAACTGTCAAAGTCAACGTACATAATTATGCGCGAAAATATGCTATTGTGAAACGTCTTGCGGTTAGCTTCAGACGCGACTAAATGATGGGCGCCAGCTATATCAATTTACCGTAACTAGGCCCCTGTTTTACGAGTTTACCGAGTCTCAATATTGAATTCAAAAGATGATGTCATTGTTACAAAGTTTAAAGAAATAAACTTCTCTTGCGAGGATTACGTTTGGTAATTCCACCTAAAGACTTAAGTATGACGGAATAGGTAGGTAGTAGGTACGTCCTTGTCAGTCAGTTTTAAGGAAATACAAAAAAACAACAACAGAAAAATTAGCTAAAAGCTACTGTGATTTTGTATGCAATAATTTATTTTGCCAACTAATTACGTAAGTACAAATTTGTAAAACTTTGTAAGTAACTAAAGAATCTTAAGTTCATGGGCTTCTCAAGTTAAAATTTATAATATGACAATGATAACTCAGCTCCAAATATCACTTGTAAGTAAGGCAAGCATAGCTAGCTAGCATTCCTCTAGCGTTTTTCATAAGTAAATGCTTAGTAAACCCCCAATTTTACCGTGACCAGAATTATTCAACAGAAAACGACAATGACCCAATTGCAAATTTTTCAATTTAAATTACATTACTTATCTTGTTTTATTTTTATCGCTACAGGATGGAAGCCTGGATGGCCCTAGAGGAACTGGGCCTAAAAGCTTTTATTACAACTCGACTAAGGGTGATAGTTCTTTGGAGGTGACGCCTAAATACGTTTCATTTTGATCACTATCAGAATTCATTAAGTATGCAAATGGTGTGTAACTGCGAGTAAATTATTGATCAGGACCCCGCTTAAATGTTATATCTAGTAAATCCACTACATTGTAATCAAGCGTTTTAAAGTTTTTAAACATTAGGGCCCACTTGCACAAAACCGTTTAAACTGACCTAGTTCAATTTCATGATGCTGATTGCTATCACTTTGTAAATTTTTTTCAATGATTAACATATAAAGGACAGATATATTGAAAAAAACTTTTACACACTTTAACTAAACACATTTTAACAGCGTTGTGCAAGTGGAGCTAGATCCTTGAGTTTTAAAATAATCTAGTTAAGTTTTCATTTTAAAATACGTCTGGCGAGTGTTATTCAATAGTAATTGTAATTCTTACAATTATAACTAGTTTATTTATTTATAGTCCATTCATTTTAGATTTTTTCGCGGCAAAATTTATAATTTTTTGAAACCACTGTGGTTTTATACCTATGAGTGAGTACATTAAAAAACACAACTCTCCCCCCCCCCCTCCGGTGGTGGCTTCCCCCCTCCCCGCCTTGAAAAGTGTGCCATTTTGCAGATGTCCTTGATTTTCCAGAAAACTATACAAGCTAGGACAAAACCGTCAAAGAGAACATTGTTCCTTAATAAATTACCTACAAATAAGTTCATAACATTTATTATGATAGGAGTTATAGTTTACAAGCTATGGTGCGTTAAAGTTGACTAAAAATCGCAGCTCAGTAAAATAAGCCAATTTTCAACATTTTATATGTATTCTGTAATCTCTAGAAAACTATTAGAGTTAGGCAAAAACTGTCAGGAGTAAAAATAAACACCATTTAATGACCTATAAAAAAATATTTAGTTCATAAAGATAGGACTAATAATTTCGCATATATATCCACGTATTGTATACGAAGAAAAATAAAAAAATTGTTAGAATCCTGTGTTATTTGCAATTTGCACAAAAACTATTAGAGCTAGGAAAAATCCTTCGAAGAGCAATTAATTTCATTAAATTACCTACAAAAAAATGTTATGGTTTATTTAGATAGGACCAATAGTTCGAAAAATATGACTACCTTTATTCCATGAATTTTTTTTTTTTTCAAAAACCATGTATATATTTTTTAATTTTCACAGAAACTATTAGAACTAGGAAAAAAAATATCATAAGCAAAAATGAACTTCATTAAATTACCTCCAAAATAGTTTTTAGTTTATTTTGACAGAACTAATAGTTTCGGAAATATGGCTGTCTAACTTGCATAAAAAAAGAAACCCTTGTAAAATCCGTGAATGTTTTTTGTAATTTCAAGAAGAAGTATTAGAGCTAGGAAAAAAGCTGTCAGGACTTAGGACAAAGATAATTAATTTACCTATAAAATAGTGTTTAGTTTATTTTGATAGGACAAATAGTTTTTGAAATATACCTTGCTATTTTGTAAGAACCGGTGGTAGTCATCTTGACTTACATAATAGTATGGAATAAATAGAAATTAAATAACTTTTTTTTTAACGCATCATAGCTTGTAAACTATAACTCCTATCACCATAAATGTTATGAACTTGTTTGTAGGTAATTTATTAAGGAACAATGTTCTCTTTGACAGTTTTGTCCTAGCTTGTATAGTTTTCTTGAAAATCTAGGAAATCTGCAAAATGGCACACTTTTCAAGGCGGGGAGGGGGGAAGCCACCACCGGAGGGGGGGGAGAGTTGTGTTTTTTAATGTACTCACTCATAGGTATAAAACAACAGTAGTTTCAAACAATTATTAATTTTGCCGTTTTCCCCATACATTGAAATCTAGAATGAATGGACTATTATGTAGTAGCTACCAAACTTGAAAACTAAATATAAAATTTATTTAAAGGACATTCACAAGGACAACTTATCTCTAGAAGATATTTCTTCCAGTTTATTTGTTGGGCTCAATTCTTTTGCCTCTGAATTCCTACTTACGAGTATGTCGTACAAAGTTATACATTTTCAGACAACAACTAGTAACAATGTTAGACTGAACTCCTTTCACCTAACCTAGCCCTAAATACTAAGGTCGTTCCGATATCTTGTTTAGTATCTAAAATCTGAATAAAACACTGTCTTATACAAATCATAGCAAGGTACTATTTTGTAATTACATATTTCTTTAAACTAATACACATTAGTTTATTTTACGACTTCTCAGAACAATTTTGAAACTGCTCCTTTTTGCTTAATACCATGGGACACTAGTTTTAACTAAAAACAAATTGTTCCTGTCAATTTCAGGCATCTCTTCTAAATACTATGGAACCAGCTTCCATCTTCTGTGTTCCTTCATGAATCATGATTATAATATGGGGATCCTTAAGGCGGTTAAAAAAATTCTCAAAAGCCGGCAACACATTGGCGGTTCCTCTGGTGCTGCAAATGTTCATGGGCGGCGGTAATCACTAACATCAGGTGACGCGCCTGCTTGTTTGCTCGCTATATACCTAATACATATATAAATTATATATAAAAAAAGAGTTGGAAAAAATATAAAGATCCGGCACTGCACAATGCACATTATTACACTTTCGCCGCGACTTTAGTATCATTATAATTGTAGGCCTGCGGTGATATTATAATAGTGATATATATTAATCAATTAAGCGTATATTCAACGTTCGCCCTCAATCGTTGATCGGTTGACCCGCAACGGATCGGTTGATTAGCGCAATCAAAAACAATTGGTACTGAAGGCGCCGATGCAACTTTTGTCTGTCTCTTGTCTATCTTGCATCTGTCACTTATGTACTTACTTTAAATTTAAACCAAGCACATACTTAAAAGTTTGACAGATTACTTGTTTGACAATCCATACTAATATGATGAATGCGAAAGTGCCTGTGTCTGTCTGTCTGTCTGTCTGCTACGCTTTCAAGGACCATCTATTGTTTGTTTTTTTTCTATTTTTGTGTGAAAATCTTAATGCGGTTCACAGAATACATCTACTTACCAAGTTTCAACAGTATAGTTCTTATAGTTTCGGAAAAAAGTGGCTGTGACATACGGACGGACAGACAGACAGACAGACAGACATGACGAATCTATAAGGGTTCCGTTTTTGCCAAATTTGGCTACGGAACCCTAAAAAACCTTAATTCACGCGGACGAAGTCGCGGGCATCATCTAGTGTTATAATAAAACCGTTATAAAAATATTATGTATTACATGTATTTGAACATTTGAACAGGTATTTATTATATGTATTGTTTTACTGTTAGATGCGCAATGTTTGTACGCTATTTTACAACATAGGTACAACTGTTGTACGCTGTTGTACAACATAATGTCCTAGTATCTGCTTTTGTGTGTCGTTGTCATAGAAATAATAATTTTATACTTATCAACATTTTAATAACCTGTCTTATTGAAATTGACTTTTTGGAATTTGGAAGTCTCTCATACACTATAATTTATTATTGGACTTAAATAAAAAAAAACTATATATCCATCAAATGTGCTAGGTCTAATAAAAGAAACAAAGTCATTGAACCTCTTTTACACGGAAGTCGCCGAACAAAAAAACTATCTTCGTTATCACCAACAACAAAACGTATTATCTACCTATCTATCGACTTATCTATATTATAGGTGTTCTTATCGGAACCTTTCATGGCGTATGATGAGATTCCGTTGTTTAAATGCCAAATGAATACTGATGTTTTCTTTTCAAGGAAAAAATTTAATTCATGCAAACATTTGTTAGGAAAACAGGTTAACTAAAATTCTACATCAATGAGGAAAACCGACCAATCTGTCAATTTTGCAATACAACCATACAACCCGGTAACATTTGTCGTAAGCTGATATTTTAACACAACTAAAGTAGTTTAGAAAACATAGGGATAATATAAAATTTCCAAAACCTTTAAAAATATCCTCTCGTCTGGAAAAATTCTATTAAATGGTTTAAAGATTCCTTTATTAAATAGAGCCACACTCAATGTAAATTACTTATTAATTTTTTTTTTAATCCAAGCATCCGCTGTTAAATCATGTAGGTATATAAATCACACGGTCGGTCGTCACACGCAAAACTTATTAATTATTTTTTTAAGCCGAGCAAGGTAATTTTTTCAACCGGCCTAAAAACTATAAATAAATCCGATTAGTAACAAAAACCTCATCAGCAATGTTACGCAAATACTTGTCAGTTAATACATTCGTTATTTCAAACGAAAACAAACTGCAACAATATTAAATCAGTGCATGAAAACATAAACAGCGTGTTTAAAAAAACAATCAAACAAGACAAACACGCATTCTCTATATTCCGTCACCACGAACCTGACTGTTGAATAAAGAAGTCCCAACAAGTTGTACCTTTAAATTTTGTCAAATTCTCCTCATACACTTGGTCGTGGCTATCCTTTTGGTGAGGTTCCCCACGATGTCGTTTCGGCTGATGCGGTCCCTCGTAGTAGGTGCCGCCGTTGACTCCATCCTGCATCGCCTCTTGCGGGTCGAACCCGAGGCGCTCCTTGTAATAAGATTGTGTCGACATATTGAAGCACTCACTTCATAGCACCAGTTAGTTTGAACACTTTTTAACGCGTTGTTTTTTAAACTGAGGCGCGTTGTTTTTTTAAGTTTCGAAGGGGTCAGCGGTTATTTTTAATTCGAGTCTCTCTATCGTTTCGTTCTGTCGCGGTGCACTCGCGAGTTATTACGAAGGAATGCGCCAAAATCCCTCCACAATGGGCCCGAGAACTGCTGAGGTCAGTTTTAAACGATTCACCACAGTTTTATTGAAACCGATGTCATCCAGTCGGCTCCACAAAAGGAAAGTTGCTGAGACTCCTTGACACACACTTTCTGCTCTTGACACAATTTTTTTTCACTTATTTATAGCGATTACTCACAACTCCTTTTCCGTTTCACTTATAATGATTACAAAAGCTTGTTAAATGTTATTATGGCAACGTTATTGGTTAAGCGTTAGTTATGTATGGAATGTTCGGTTACTTTCTTTAAAATTTCGTATGCTTAATATTATATTTTAAATTCGTTTTTCGTTTCGGTCCACTTTAATATCTGACTCATCCAATTGTCTCTGGGTTTTCACATGAGGTTTCGTATACACTTGTGTAAATAACGAAACTATGGTAACCTATAGGGACAAAACACTGTTTATATCAAAATTTACGGCTTATTTGTAGGTCTATTGAGACTACGCCATACTTATAATAAGTGTTGTTTTTAACGTTTTCGGAGGCAAACTGATGAGTGATTAATATGACATTTTGAAGGTCGCGCATTTAATTTAGGATATATATGCCACGAATGATGCAAATATTTTATTATTATGACTTAAACAACTTGGGGTTTTATAACATAACCTTATAAATAACGACAACGCTAAGTAAATGTCTTACGGTATGGATTCTATGATTCTCGTGATTTCAAAAGTACGAGTAACAACCAAAATATTTAAAACTCTGAAGCAAATACAAATAAAAGTTTCGCATACCATCGTATAACGTATTCCAAATGATATAAAGAAAAAAATACAAAGCACATGCAAATAAAATTGGAACCTGCCATACGAGTTCTAAACTACCTGTATAAGGTTTGTTCCACGTAAGCCTGAAATAAACGCGTCAGAATGCGGCACGATTCAAGGACACACGGAGACGAGGATCTTATAACATTGGAGTCTAACCATAAAATATTAGTACTTATCAACTATGTAAAATATTGGTATCAACGATTTAAAATATTTGTATCGATTTGTAAGTTTTAAGAAATGTGAACCCAAATTATTAAATAGCAGTTACTTAGAACCAGACCGGTGGGTCACCTGCTTATGGTTAAAGACCTTTTCACAATCAAGCTGGTTGACTATTCATTGCTAACTTCATGGACAAGGTAAAGGAGACTTTATTGACAACATTTATCAATAAATACGTAATTAAGTAACTACTTGCACACGTACAATATAATTCCATTAACTTATCATAACTAATTGAATCGATGATTATCTTTAATAGCCAATTAAGTAACATGTAAATGAGTCCAAATTACAATTCTTTGTTAATAAGGGCCAGATAAGCTATTTTGAAAGGTTTTTTTACAATCTCAAACGAGAGCAAGACTATTTCATTAAAATTAATGAAGGATAGATTTCATTACCAATACAAGTATTTCACGCAGATGATATTATAGAACAGGTTATTTTAGTAACGTATCTAAAAACCGTTGAGACTTGAGACTTGATCAATTTATTGGAAAATTGCCGGTCAAACAACAATCGCTGATTGAAAAATTGTTCGCAATTTCGGTGACCGCTGTTTTCAATTTCGTTTACTATACTAACTTACACTTGACTTAAAAGAAGAAGTACTTGCAACTTGCAAGCTTAACGTGCAATACATAAATGGTTTGCAACAAAGATTACTGCTATCAGTAGCGGTTGTTTATTATCACGTCATATGATTTAAATATCTGTAGTTTGAAATTTTTATAACACTGAATGATTATTATTAAAAACAATTTAAAGTTTTAAGAAGTTAAAATTAATATACGTGTAGATAGGATGTTGCCGGTTATACTTTTTAGAGTAATTATGACTTATAACATGGGAATTGGGAACTGACGGTCTAAAGTGTTTTAAAAACGCCAATTTTGACAGCCACACAATGCAACAAGAGCCAGACAACACCTACCATAGTTTGACCTTTTAAGATGCGACTTGTTGGTAGGTACTACGTGTAAGCGTGTGCATAGGCGGAACGAAGCGAATAGCGTTTTCAATCAAATATAGTTAATTTATGTCAGATTAGGTCTTAGTTATAAATTACTAGCTTGATGCCCGCGACTTCGTCCGCGTGGATCGAAGTTTTTCGTTTCCCGCGGGAACTCCTTAATTTTCCGGGATAAAAAGTAGCCTATGTGTTATTCCAGATTATAATCTATCTCTGTGCCAAATTTCATCCAGATCCGTTCAGCCGTTGGGGCGTGATTGAGTAACAAACATCCATACATCCATCCGAACTTTCGCATTTATAATATTTACTAGCTGATGCCCGCGACTTCGTCCGCGTGGATCGAGGTTTTTCGTTTCCCGCGGGAACTCCTTAAAACAAACATCCATACATCCATCCGAACTTTCGCATTTATAATATTTACTAGCTGATGCCCGCGACTTCGTCCGCGTGGATCGAGGTTTTTCGTTTCCCGCAGGAACTCCTTAATTTTCCGGGATAAAAAGTAGCCTATGTGTTATTCCAGACTATAATCTATCTCTGTGCCAAATTTCATCCAGATCCGTTCAGCCGTTGGGGCGTGATTGAGTAACAAACATACATCCATACATCCATCCAAACTTTCGCATTTATAATATTTATTTGATTTAAGTATATATTATCATCAAATAAATATTATAAATGCGAAAGTTTGAATGGATGTGTGGATGTGTGGATGTATGGATGTATGGATGTATGGATGTTTGTTACTCAATCACGCCCCAACGGCTGAACGGATCCCGGAAATGTTTTATCCCGGAAAATTAAAGTTCCCGCGGGAACCGAAAAACCTCAATCCACGCGGACGAAGTCGCGGGCATCAGCTAGTGTATTATATTATTTGATAATAACAGATGGCACATAACAGAAGAATGTAACTAATCAAGTTATTTATTTTATCTACTCTCATGCTATAAATCCTCTATAACAGGTTCTGAAACAGTTAGCTAATTGCCAACATTAAAACACCCAATGTCCTAATAACCATTACATCATCCAAACGAGTGATGTAATGTTGTACTGAATTTCATTACAACACCCCTGCCACATCTGCTCGATGCGTGGTATCTGTACGAATTTCAAAAAAAGAACATTGTCATTCACGCGCGTTTCACTAGCAGAACGCCGCGCGCTGTAAAAAAAAGTTAACAAAAAAATATATAAAAAAAAAATAAAAAAAAAAAAACGCCGCGCGCTGTAAAAAAAAGTTAACAAAAAAAAATATAAAAAAAAAATAATAAAAAATAAAAATAAAAAATAATTAAAAAAATAATAAAAAAAAATATAAAAATTAAAAAAAAATTAAAAAAAAAATAAATTAAAAAAAAAAAATTAAAAAAAAAAATTAAAAAAAAAAAATTAAAAAAATAAATTAAAAATTTAAAAAAAAAAGAGCGATTCAAGTTTTGAGTTTTGATGATATTAGGTTACTAGGACTGGATGTTTTAATGTTAGCAGTAAGCTAACTATTTCAGAATCTGCTATAGAGGATTCATATTATGAGTGTAGATAAAGTCTTGTATGCAACAGTTGATAATTAGGTATTAAAACACTCATATGATACTATTATCACACTCCGCTTCGCGTCGTATGATAAACCCACATTCGTGTTTTAATACCCCTTATTACACAACTGTTGCATAAATAACTATTATCTCGAAGAGTTCAATGCATGCGCTTGTTTTTATTTTTACTGTCTTTATAACTCAACGGACGAACGGGAAGACTATGCTTTACGTGCATTCTTATATTTTGACGCATACAAAGAGACCACTCATGATACCATTGTATGGTCATTCCCACGAACGTGATTATTTATTTTTTGGACGAAGGTCGCATGACCTTGGCTGATTTTGAACGTCCGAATAGGTAGTAATTCGCAAAAAGCATTCCGAGTTGAGTTCTTTTATTATTGAAAACTCGTTAACTTTGATGTTGAGGGTCTTCTCTCCCCTACATTTTGACTTGTAAATTTTTTATTGGTTATAATTTATTTGATTAGTCAGGGGCTTATCAAGGCATACGGACAACTGTGGTGTCTGCAAACAACTTCATTATTTTTACAATAGTGATACTAGTATTATACCTCAAACAGTGGCACACAGTTTAAATATTGTTGTAACTATAATACGTTAGCTGACCCACTGGTTAATTTTCTGCAAACATCAGAGCCGTATAGTTAGACATGAATGAACTATTACGTTGCGCTGCTCTAGAATTTCCTCAATAGTCGAACTTTGTTAAAAGGATAATTTTTCAGCAAATAAAGTAAGAGGAATTGTGCATTGATGTATTTTAATAGGAATAATTGAACTTAATCTCCTAATTTAGTAATTTACTATATTTGTGAGATGGTGATAATAAAAAAAAAACCCGGCTGAGTTTGTTGTGGGCTCTTCTCAGACCAGGGCGCGTTTTGAACCCTCGTAGCTTTAGTCTTAAGATAACGTTGTTAATTATCACCATCAATTCTTATTCTTTATAAACATGACGTTCAGAAGGTGTACTTTGTAGGTACCAATTTTGAATAAAGATGATTTGATTTGATTTAATACTTGTATAATATATTTTTAACATTTTTATATAATTATAAAATTGGTGAACAGTTAGTACTTAACTATTCTAATTTTGAAAATAAACTGCTCTCTTACACGTGTTAAAATGTATATATACCTAATTAATATACCTATATGTTACACTCTCTTTAACGTTTCTGTGGTGGTGTCGTGTGGTGCGGGTTGTTACGTTCCCTCAAATATGGTTGAGCGAAGCAATGGCTGGATCATGCGTCATGCTCGTGAACGGGTGCCACCGTCGGAAATGGGGCTGCCTCTGTCTGCCAGTCTTGGCGTGTATTGAATATTGCAGGTATGCTCGTGAAAAAAGCTTACTATACAATCGAAGATTACGTAAATGATAAAAAAAACAGCGTGGATTTGATTCGCTCCAGCTATGCGTGGGACTGCAGTTACTTGTATCATTATGATGATTGTAAGTTTTGATGGAAAAGAGCAACCACCGAGTTTCTTGCTGGCTCTTCTCGGTAGGAATGGCATTCCGAACCAGCGGTAGATTCATATTATAACGATTCAAAAGCGCTTGTAAAAGCTTATTTGAATAAAAAACATTTTGAATTTTGAATTTTTTTGAATTTTATACTTAATTATTATCGAGCTTATTTCATACTCTACTAATCAAATGACCGGGCAACTGTATACGCCTAATGCTAAGCTAACGGCGAAATTTTAAGTAAATTTTAAGAAACTCGCGGTTTTTTTTCAAAGTAACGATGTTTCATATTGACATTGAACATTTTAAACAGATTCCGATCGAAGATCTACGATTGCCGCATAGTTCAATGTCCTCTTCTCAGCTATTTCTCACGTGACAGACAAAAACAGTCGGCAGTATTTGACCAATTCATTGTAACATAAAAGTAATATACATATATATATACCTATATCGTAATTTGATATTTTATATTAGCTTGCGATATTAAATCATTTATATCTATACAGTCTCTATTGAGCTGATAGAATAGATATTTTCTCAATATGAGTAGAAAGGGTGATGTTGGATTTAGAACTGAAAATAATTAACTATAATAATATGTTTATGACTAGTTAGTTATTTTCTTTATACTACACCCGCTCGGAAAGTACCTTCTTGCTTTTGTCAAAACGAGGTAGAAAGTAGGTAGTTACGTCATTGCTACAAACCAAATAAGCGGGAGGAAAAGATGTATGAAATTTCATTTCTAACGCGCTAAGCGGGGAGAAAACTGTATGAAAATCCATTTCTAACGCGCTGTTGTTTTTTAATTTTAAGTAAATATGGTATGGACGTCGGGAATTTGGATATGTCTTACCATAAGGAAATATAATATTAGAAGCAGCTTCTAATATTATATTTCCTAATATTTTTCTAATAATATATTCTGTCTATTGTCGACATCGATGTAGTGTCGATTGTCGATATCGATCTATAGTAAAATAATCGTCAAAATGGTAGTGAAGCTTCGAATAAAGCGACTCATATAATTATGATATATACCTATATACTTTTTTTTTTCTTTTAAAAAATTTATTGAAACCTAACCTAGCCTCACCTAATTAAAGACTATTAACTATTAACCTAAACCTTTGTAAGTTCGTTTAATCACTAATTATCGCTTATTTTCCTCGCAGGTGTAGTATAAAGCACTATGTATCACTCGGGAGAAAGTACGATTCCTACCTCGCGTGTATTGCGGCCCTTCGGCTACGCCTCGGGCCTCAAACTACACCCTCGTTAGTAATCGGTCACTTTCTCCCCTCGGTGAACAATGTACTATTATACTACACCCGCTCGGAAAGTACCCTCTTGCTTTTGTCAAAACGAGGTAGAAAGTACGTCATTGCTACAAACCAATTAAGCGGGAAGAAAAGATGTATGAACTTTCATTTCTAACGTGCTAAGCGGGGAGAAAACTGTATGAAAATCCATTTCTAACGCGCTGTTGTTTTTTAATTTTAAGTAAATATGGTATGGACGTTGAGAATTTGGATGTCTTACCTTATGGAAATATAATATTAGAAGCAGCTTCACCATATTTGACATAGAAAAGTCAAATAATATGGTGAATGTCGATTGTCGACATCGACGTCGATTATCGATATCGATAGTCGATATCGATATCCGATATTGATAGTCGATATCGATATCGATGTCGATTGTCGGTATCGATGTCGATTGTCGGTATCGATGTCGATTGTCGATATCGATGTCGATTGTCGATATCGAAATCTATATTGAAATAATCCTCAAAATATAGTCTAGTTGTGATAGTGAAGCTTCGAATGAAGCGACTCATATAGTTATGATAGAACGTCATTTTTTTTTTTTTTAATTTTTTTTTTTTTTTTGAAAACAATACATTAGAAATTAAAGCTAGCTAGCCAGACCTAATTAAGGACTATTAACTATTATTAACTATTAACCTAAACTTTTTTTTTTTTTTTTTTTTTTTTTTTTTTTCTTTTTTTTTGTTTTTTTTTTCTTTTTTTTTTTTTATGTTTCTGTATTTTGAATATGGGTTTGTAAAAATATTTATTTTATTTATTATTTTAAACCTTTGTAAGTTCGTTTAATCACTAATTATCGGTTATTTTCCTCGCAGGTGTAGTATAAAGCACTATGTATCACTCGGTAGAAAGTACGATTCCTACCTCGCGTGTATTGCGGCCCTTCGGCTACGCCTCGGGCCTCAAACTACACCCTCGATAGTAATCGGTCACTTTCTCCCCTCGGTGAACAATGTACTATTCTTGTACTCTAGTAAGTATACACCTATTTACAAGCTCAACCAAACTTATTATTCCGTAACGCCTCGCGTAATAATGACATTTCTTTTGTTTGAGTAGCTGACATCTGATTTATATGAAGCAGAGTCTTATTCACTTGTTTATTTGGGTTTCTTAACTCCTGGTTCTATCGAGAATTCAAACATAACTTACCGGAAGAATTTCCGACTGATTTTGATAAAAATAAATTATTATAACATTTACCTATTAACGCCTCTATCTTGACAAGCTTATGATTTATGCAGATTAAATCGTACCACAAACAGGTAAGAAAAGTTTAAAATGTAAATTTAGAAACACAGCTATTTTAACGGTTGGAAATGTAAAATATAACTGAAGTGATTAAGAACAGATGTAGCAATAAGACTTTATAAGCCAGAGACAAATTTAACCTTTCAATTCATTAATATAAGAGTCAATTTAAAGCAGCTTGCCTAATTTGTTACAGTTTAAGACAATATAGAAAATATCGTGCGAACGATTTTAATTTCTCAAGACAGATGGGCTATTGTAGTCCACGACGAAGAAGCTCGGGTGTATGAACCGTAATCCTATTTATTTGACCATTGACTGGGGTTACCGTTATACGACATGCAGTGCAATCTCTTAATGCCCTCCAATATTTGCCGAACATATCAAACAAAGTGAACTTAATGCTAATATTTTAACATTTTTTTTACGTAACCTCTGTTTTGGATAATTACCTACCTAATTTGTGAATCAATAATTGAGTACGTTTCATATACATATTTCATAATTATCATAAAAATATAATCATCAATGCATCAAAATATTTCTGCTAACAATAACTTTACCTAAAGGTACGCAAAAATTTTAAAATAATATGCAGACCTTGTTAAATTGTATAGGTTATTATGACAGCTAATTTTATGGTCTTGGAATGTTTCTTTGTTAGTATTGAATAATAAACATCTCCATTCAAATAATAAAAATAGCCCTTGAGTCAAGAAAACAATTAATTAATAAGCACTTCATTACAGATAAAGTGAATTTTGTAAGTACGAAGACATACAAGTTGGAAGGACCAAGAAGATGGTGAAATCAGTTTTAACTTTCATCCAATCTTAATAAAAAAATTACAAGTTAAGAAAGATTTAAATGCACTTACATACTTTATAAATACAACTTTATTGCTTAAAAATCCTATATAACAATCGGCACTTATAATACACGCATTACTTATAATTATGGTTCAACTTAAAAAGCTTATCGTACCTAATCTAAATACTTAAGATCGCGTTTTCATAAAGCTTACGCAAAGTAAAGAAATGGAATCTAACATTTACCTGATAAAGCTAAAAAGGCCAAATAAGAGTAAAAAAATGAAAGTGAAAATAAAAAAAATCAAAACGAATTATTAGCTGATAGGTATTTCAAAAGTAGGAAGGTGTCTGGTACCAGAAAAGGAACCGTAAAATTTAATGAAAACCGCGACATCCGATATTCTACAGAGATAGGTTATTACTGTTGGATTTGTTGTTAAGATAATATCCTAATATAATAATATAATAATATAGCTTAAGGAAGGTATAGGGAGCAAATTAATGGCAACTGATGCAAGGCACGCCAAGCATTCACGACACAGACCGGTTCTTAACGGGATAAACACGCAGAATAATCTATGTACGCACAGATCGACGAATAGAAAATTTGACACGGTGAATTAAATACAACGTCTGTGTTGTAGGACGTAGGTTAAACGGTTTCATGAACGACCTTTAAATCCAATACAACATATTCTATACCTAGTCTATAATACTAATATTATAAATGCGAAAGTGTGTTTGTTTGTTGGTTTGTTGGTTTGTTGGTTTATTGGTTTGTCCTTCAATCATGCCGCAACGGAGCAACGGATCGACGTGATTTTTGGCATGGGTATAGTTGAGGACCTGGAGAGTGACATCTAGGCTACTTTTTATCCCGAAAAATTAAGTTCCCGATGGAATCAAACTTAAACCACTTGGACGAAGTCGCGTGCATCAGCTAGTACTCTATACTTTGTGTAAAAATGTTCAATTACTTAAGTACTTAGTTATTAGTTATTACAAACTTATGTCATCTCAGAAACCATTTTCAATGAATTCACAAAATGTTGAAATCCCTTTACTGTTTCTCGTTTTCATGTATGAAATCACTAGCTGATGCCTGCGACTTCGTCCGCGTGGATTGAGGGTTTTTGGTTCCCGTTGGAACTTTTTAATTTTTCGGGATAAAAATTAGCCTAGTTATGTGTTATTCTTGACTATAATCTCTGCCAAATTTCATCTAGATCCGTTCAGCCGCCCGTTGTTTAACAAACATCCATCCATCAAAACTTTCGCATTTATAATATTGGACTATATGTATATATCATAAGTCCCTTTTAATTAATCAGGAAGAAAAGGCGGATAATTCACTCTTGATAGCGAGTTTTAGCATGGCTGCATCAGCGACGTCGTCTGTAAACTGTACATGGATACGTGAATCAAATAAATTTAACCTAATGCATTTTACAGCCGGATTAAAAGAGATCAATGTGAATAACGTATGCGTGTAACGGAACACCTTACACCCATGAACCGTTTTCGATATTCGAGTCGGTTTGATCACTTTCAAAGTACCTAAGTAACTGCTCGCCATTTTTCACAAGGTATTTGTTTTACATTTCACGCACTTCTTATATATATTATCTTTAATTAAATTTAAACAGCACGTACGTTGCAGTTTACAAAACGTCATCACATTTTCAAGCATAATTGCTATGATATTTTGCTAAATTAACTATTTCCTTGATGGAGTAACGCAACCTGTAGATGTTTAACTTTGATGTCTTTTGTGCAGTTTAAATTTTATATTACTTCTTTACTAAAATTCAAAACCGTATCGTTGGTCAAGGTGAAAATATCACCAATGTAGGTTTTGTCTCTCCGTAAAAAATTAGATTCGCAAAGTGATTACACGGGTGTGTCCCAAACTATTTCAAAATTAAGTTGAGTAAGTAATACGCCCATTATATTATCTAAGAGCGTTAAAGATACTGAATTCACATAGACAAAAAAACGGATGTTAACATTGACAGAGGGTTGAAATAAGGAAGGAAAAGATCGAATATTTTACCTCTATGCGACGATGTAAAAGCAATAAATAAAATTAATAGTTAAACATAACTTCTTAACACCAAGTGATTGAACCCATATTCGATGAGAAAGTTCATTGTACACTTGAGGTTTATTTACTATTTATTAACTTAAATTAAAAAATAAATATCTTAATAGCGCTTCGTTTGTTTTATGAATTGAAGGGAAGAAAAAGAAGGCAGTTTTTCAAAGAAAGAAACAAACTGTAGGAGAATGGTTCTATTTGGAGAAAGGAAACATATATAAAACCGAAAGAAGCATGTGCAACTGCAACAAAATTGCACCTTAATAACATCAATGCATAATATAGAAATTTTAAGATTGTTATGCGGCTTAAATAGAAACTAGCAAGGCTGTACATCAGTACGTTATGCGTTCCGGCACCATGCTGGGTAAAAGCCAATTAGGTGTTTGGTTTTATATAGCTGCCACACCTCTACAGGTTTAACTGCAAGGCAAAATCACATGCTATCGGCTGATAGTGATCAAAACGCAAACCTGCAACCGATAATAATCGAAAGCTATCCTGTTTGGGAAAATATATAGTTCCTTATTACAATCTAAATACTTTGAGAGAAAATATCTTTAAATTACTCAAGTCAGGCTTGCTAAAAAGTAAAGTTATAGTAATGGTTATAAATAAAATGCCTTGGTTATTAAATTAATTTATTAATATGTAAATCCTGGTGTACATAAACGAATTTCTCTGAATTATTCTTAAGAGGAATTTACGAAGGCAGGTTTGTTGTATCTTTTTACGACTCCTCAGCCTCAGCCAAGTTCAATTACGCCTTTCACCTTGAGTTTCTGTAGATCACCATTGCCGGCTTATCAGCCTCCAGCAATGAAAGTACTAATACAAACACTATTGATGTCATGCTGTTTAATATTAACAAGTATTGCTCCCATTTCTTGTCGCACTGTTTATGTTTTGTCATTTACAGACGCTGACTCTGGGGTTTATTGTTATTACAATCTGTTTAACTAACGATGTAGTTAGTCATATTGTAATGTGTACTATGTTATAAATGATTACCTTTGTGTGTGTATGATTTTATTGATTATCTATGATTAGTGATTATTGACATTCATGGGTAAAAATATGAAGGACATTTTTAATAATAATATTGAGCAAATATTCGATACATTTTATTTATTATAGACAACCAGTTTTTATACTTTATAAATACTTCGTTAACCTTGCAAATTTTTGTGATGACCTGGTAGCATAGTTAAAACTAGACCTGCTACTTAATAATTATTTTAGAACGTAAGAAATTCAATTTAAAATAAATATATATACTCCATATAGTTAGTAAGGTTTTAGAAGCACTAATCTTTATTTTGTAATATATTTTAGACTATGTAACAGTTCAGAATACAATTATTCTGAAACAATTTTGTTTACGAAAATGCACATAGCCTGAGTTATCGCATGCGTTAGGTACAGTTAAATTTAATATTTTACTAGTATAACTATTATAGATCGTTTATTGAACCATTTGGCTTATCAATAGTCTTAAACGACTCCATTAAATTTTGCAAGCCTTTAGTATCTATGGTTTCCAAGTTTCTTTATTTATAAACAAGGATACAATTAAGTAGTGCATGGACATCTCGGTCTGTACGACCACGTGAAGACCTTGGTCTGGGTCTAAGTGTTTCATTACAGATCAGGAATCAGGATTGTACTTAAGTAAGTAATTATTCTTTTTTCCTAGACACGGATCTTTCTTCCTCTTTTTATATAAGTGTCATTGCTCTGGTCGCTAGTCAACTACTCTTTTATAAGTTAGCAGCATTTCACTGTCACAGGAATTGTCAAATTTCGTTAGGTATTAGGTTCTTAACAAAGCTAACTTTTTAAGGATTTTTAAACTGGATATCATAAAATATTATGCATGAAGCTCATTAATGACGTTTTGGAAATGACAAAGGCTGTCAGTCTAACAACAAATTTTGAGTAATTCTGAACAAATTTAATAACCAGACTGAAACTGGAAACGGCAACCTTGCCTGGGACGTATGTTTACGAGTCATAAAAAAATCTGTTTTTGCATATTATTATTAAGTAGGTATAATACGTACGTTAAAAATTGTCTTGTTAAGGATATGAACGAAATAATGGATTACTCCTTCAAGTGAATAAGTAAACCATAATTTCATTCCTGTTTATACTTTCTATAATTTCCAAGTAATGAAGAGAAAGGTTATCCAATTCAACATTAAATTTAAAATAAAAGAAGGTAATGTGTAGGTGGAAAAAGGTGAATATGTTCTGTTATGTGTTGTGAGTATGTTAAGAACTTATCAGTAATGGTTTAAGATTTGCCTAAATGTAAGTCTTATAATAATACTTAGTGAAGGTAAATTACTGATCATTATAATAATTCCCTATCGCATCTAATTGGTTTTGGTATAGTACCGTAACAGTTGTCAGTAGACAGTAGTCGCAAGGCGGCATAGTTTTGTTAGAAAAAGTCACATAAAAACTTGAGCAAAAGGTTGCTACTTTTTGTCGTCTTAAGTTTATTTGATGAGGGTCGCGGAAGCCAGAACATAAGCAGACAGGCGGGTGCATCATAATGATTTAGTATATATTTATTGTAATTTTAGGTTAGCCACTTACTCAAGGTAAAAGGTGATGCCATATTTTGTCCAAAAATGTTTTGGGATTAATATTATAAAGCGTGATTTGGCATTTGGCAAGCAAAATCTAGTTATTACTATATTATTATACTATACGGATATTCGTGAAATTACCGTTCTGTTTAAAAAGGGAAGGTTTTTGTGCCAATGTGGAGTCACGTCAACAATAATGAAGAGTAGGTAGACGGTTCATGCGGCTAATTGGTACAGACTCCAAAAAATGTTATTATAGAACTACATTAACTCTTGTATACATAAAAAATTAAATTATTTTTTACTTTTTAGTGTTTGTGGTTTTTGAAGTCGGTTTTTATTTTTTTTATATAAACTCAATTTTTCTCAATAACCTTTTCTTCAAGATTGTAATCTCAAATATGAACGTGTGTGTGTCTCAAATAACTATATAACATGCAATTTATACAAATCTTTACTTGAATAATTTTTAAGTTGCATTAATATTATCAACCATGTAAGTATGTTGCATTTACATATTTACCTCTCGTAACTCATCAGTATCACATTAGGTCACACCTATAAATACATTGAAACGTGTGAAATACTTCAGTACATAGTACATACTTACCTACTAATACTTATATTATATTCGTTATTTCCTTCTTTTATGTTTGTGTAAATCGTGCTAATTTGGTTGAGAAATAAAACTAAATAGCACTAAGTAGTACAAATAATGTATAATTAAGGTGTATTAAGTACCTATGTATCTCATAATATTAAATGTATAAGTACCTATTATTGTACTTAAATACATTTTATCTTTGATATGTACCAAAAATGATATAACTAATATTGTTGAAACAAAATATTTCAGAATGAATAGCGTAGCGTTGATGTCTTTCGTTAACCCCGATCCCGCCTGGAACGTTGACCGTAACCTACATACCTAGGTACCTAACGTGCTATTATTTACATTTCAGGCTCTTTTTATAAAGTCAACAATAATTACTCAGATAAAAATTCTAAAACCAAGGGTTCTTCAAAATCGTGATAAGGAATAATCATAATTATTATAATTTGCATCATTTGTGGCATTTCGTTGAGCCGCCTTCGGTATGGTAGGTTAGAAGTAAAACAAATGACCGCGAATACGATATTACTTAAAAAACCGTTGGAAATACCCAAATCCTTAGAGCTCGTTCATGGCATTATTAAAAGAAACATTCGGGCCTCCGTAAAACGTTAAAAACACACACATCACTAGTCACGTACGGTTTATTTTTAATTAAATGCACGGAATTTCGTCAACAAAATGGCGGGCGATCGTACCGCGACGCCGTGCTTCGGCCAACTGACTGGGACGAGAAATGTCAAACTGGCTTCAGGCTTGAACCGCTATCTGTGTGCGCGTTTGTGTATGCGCGTTTGTGTATGTGTGTTTGTGATCCGCGATAGAGGCTTCAATGGAAGGTGGTCGTGGCTGTACGCCGCCTGTGACTCAATACACAGTAGGTGGAAAAAGTGTTCACTTTTAAGGTCTGTAACCGAACGACGAAAAGGTTACCTTTTAGTTATTGCTTTAGTTTAAGCATAACTAATAAATGAATCAAAAGCATTAAGAACTTGAAGCTTCCAACTAACAAACTTTGATCCCAAAAATACCAAGAAAAAGAAAAATTAGGGAACAAATAACAATATTTTATTGGAAGATTAAAAAAACTGCTGGTTTATTTACAAGAATTGTATAAGTACTTAATCCTAACAATTTTTATATTTTTCTATCATAAAGATAGAGTACCTGTTAACGATGAAAACAATTTCTAATTGCATTTTAATCAATAGACTATCATTAAATTGCCATCCACTCAATATCATGACGAATATATCTTTGAAGATTATAGTAAGATTAAAGTTAATAAGGAATAGTCATGACTCATGAGTATGAGTGACTCGTCAATAAAGAACCAAAAGTGATGACTAAAAAATTTAAAGTTTTATTCTCAAGATATACTTACCAAACCAAGCAATGGTAGGTATGGTAGTTCCTTAAAATAACTACTATACCATAACAACTCAAAACAATTAATGAATTCTGATAAACTTCAAATTAACAAAATAATAACAAAAATGCAATAATCGTTACGGCTTATACTAAAGCAACAATTACTAATAAATTATGAGAAACTACTGAAGTAATAAAAGTTATTGTTAATATTCCAGATAACCGCAAAGGTCACTATGTAAATAGGTCTAGTTTTCCTTGACTGTTTAATCCTGGAAAAAAGCAAAACTAGGTCGGGCACTACATAAACAATTTTTCCTCTACCAATATTATGTATTAAGTATTAACGGCATATGACCATGAAGTGACATCATTGAATTACGAAGAAAACAGATGTCTTTAAAGAAGTTGAGTCAGAATGGTCGCACAATTAAGTTAAGGCAAGACTAGAAGACTGTTGATTTTGGTGCTCTAATTACTTCAGAAGATAAACTTCAGAAATGCATATTTTATAACAAAAGAGCCCTGACCTTATATTATATATTTCTGATAAAATAACTTCATTGCCTAAAAAACTAACAGCTGTTGATCATTAGGTACACAAACAACCAAGAAATGAACTTGATTTGAAGTAAGATAAATGATAATCTGATTTCCGTAAAGTAAGTTTCTGTCAATTACTTATTTAAACATTACCATAAAAGTCTACTTCTTAATAGGTACAAAACTTCTATGGAAATTCTAAGAATGGCTTGATTATTACTTGCAAATATACCTACTTAGATTTTTTCAATAATTTTAAAATTGAATACATACAATACTTATATGGCCGACCCTTGCAACTGCTACGCGACCCAGAATTTTAATCCAATGAGATTAGTTTTATATGGTGATTTTAATCTCTGTCATATAAATCGTGTATGCACTGAACTTGAAAACTAATAATTATTACATTGTACTAAAGTATTACTTAATTATTTATTACTAGCTGATGCCCGCGACTACGTCCGCGTGGTTTAAGTTTTTTAATTCCCGCGGGAACTCCTCAACTTTCCGAGATAAAAAGTAGCCTATGCCACTCTTCAGGTCCTCAACTATACCCATGCCAAAAATCACGTCGATCCGTTGCTCCGTTGCAGCGTGATTGAAGGACAAACCAACAAACCAACTAACCAATAAACCAACAAACAAACACACTTTCGCATTTATAATATTAGTATGATAATAGTACTTAATTCAAATATAATAAGTCAACAATACTACTTTGAAAAAATTGGTTTACCAGTCTGCTCTATGGTTGAACTGATTATTCCCATTACTTGGATCATCGACTAACCACATTTACCATGAAATTATCTAACTAAAATTTATGCCCCTTTTTTGCATAATTTAAAATCATCGATAGACTGTACATACTTGTAGGTAGCAATTAGCAAGAAAAAAATTATGCGTTAGCAATGCAGCCTAGCTGATTATAGTTACACGCCTGTCTTCCTACACAAATAGCTTAGCCCAGAAAAGGCAATGTGTCTGTATTGGTATCATCATAATTATTTACAAGACATTTATAAAAACACTGCCTTCCGATGTATTAACCCTTGACTTGATCTTCAGAATAATTGTTTAATTATAATGTAGGGACATATACCTACCGACTCCGAGACATGGTCACTTACTACGGCTTATGGGTTTCATAAGAAAGCAGGCAATGGAGGGAACTATGCTCGTAGTTTCTTGATGTGTTTAAATCAGAAATGAGGAGATCCGTGGAATAACTAAAGTAACCAAAGCCGGTTGTTAAGTTTAAGTGGCAATGGGCGGGGTTCGAGAACCGATAAACGTCGAGGTCCCAAGTCCCAACCCCAAGAGCCCTCCACTAGGAGCACCAGACGGTGCAAGACCGAGACGCGTGGTACTGTGGAAGTCCCTCTCCCTACAAGAGACAGTTTAACAGTAGATGTTTATCGACGATGAAGACGATACAAGTATGGCCATGCGTCATTTTATCGCAATTGATAAAAAACGGAAGGTTGTATCACGTTTTACATTGTACTTGTATTTTTAGGACAGTTTCGAAACACTTTCCTATTTTTAGACAGTTTTGGTAAAACGAAATGTCTTGGTCTTTACTTATATACTTTTAGTTATTAGAGAATTTATTTTACCTTTGAAAGTCCTTTATGTCGATAAAATTCATATTCAAAGACATAAAGCGAAATTCAGCCTAAAGGAAACAGGTTACGCAAAGAATCGCTGGATTAATAGACAGAATGATTAGTACGAGTACTACCTACGCGTCTTAGTCACTATGGTGATTATTGGCTTAGTCAGTGTTGCAACGACTGAAATGGGACGAAAATTGAATAACAGGTTTGCTTAGCCGTAACAAACAAATGAGTAGTAAGTACATACTTACTTCGAAAACAGTGATTTACTAAAAACGAGTAGGTAAACTATAACGCTATACGATTTTTATTTCATCATACACAGATGTCTTCAGCTTTAGTTAATAAAATTATAGTTTATCAAGATACTACGAACTCAGTTGATAGCAAGCGATTCATCGAATGTGTTGTAGCCTTTACAGGGGCATCAGATATGGTGACGGCGCTTATTGTTTTGTAATGAAGTGGGCGACAAGTGTGGTCATGTAACTCGGAAGCCGCTATGTAGGAAATAATGCCTCAATATTATGGTCGTGTCTAAAGGCAATCGCGATTGTGTCTAAAGGAAAGATCTCACGAATGGCTAAAAATCCACGGCCTTAGATAAAGACACAAGCAGATAAGGAGAAATAATTTAAATATCAGATAACTTTACAGATATCAGATAAAATCATTATGAATATAAATTATAAACTCCCTAATAGATCATTTTATGTGCAAATGGAGCTTTTATTCCTGTTACCATATCATTTACCAGAGTTTTTACTTTTCTAAGATAAGATAAGATAAGATATTTCTTTATTGCAAAAATACACGTGTAGAGTTCTTACAATATTTTTGGAAACAGTGTACTTACTACCAAACATGGCGTGCAATCATTAGCTATTCACAGCATAATAATATTATTCTATTTATTATTACCTACGTGATGCAATTAATTTATTATTTCAACACAACACAGTACCATACATCATTATTAATTACAGTTACTTAATAAGAATAAATCATATAATTATCCCTGAAATATAAATAGAAGCTTAAATATAATGAAATAGTTATAATATGTCATTAGATCTTATTGCTAATAAAATGTCAATATTGAATTTTAAAGATACATGTTATTATGTCAAACTATATCTAAAAGTAAACAAGATTTATGCCAGTAATAATCATTATACACAGAGAATCATTAATCGGTAGTTACATAAGTAAAAGTATAGCTTATATTATAAATTTTATAAATGTTCTAATGTATTTAGTTTAACTAATAATTAATCTAATTATTATAATTAATATTATCCTGCAAGAACTCATGAACAGTGTAATAACATTTATTTATTAATAATTTGAACATCTTTGATTTAAAGTTATATGTATTTTGTTTTTTTATGCTCTCTGTTTTTTTACGTTAAGGCCACTTAAATAGAAAATTTAATAGAAAACAGTAAACTAAACCTTACAGGTGTTGCGTTAAAACCTTTAAAATTCATTCTAAACTAAACTGTGTAGGCTTGCATATGCTAATGCAAATGATTTATATTGAGATAGCGTCAGATTTGTTGAAACTACCTACCCATCTAGGTACTGAAATGTAAAATTATTCTCGAGGTGTTGACACTGGATCTAGTTTTGTAAGTATTTCAAGATATTTACTTAATAAATGAAAGTTAACTATCGGCGTATTGCGTGGGAAACATGGAAAACCAAATAAACTTAGTACAAGGAAATACTTTAAAGGGTTTAGATAGGTACCTACGAGTAGATAAAAATGTAACTAAAGTTGATTCAAATAATGTAGAATCCGATTTTTTTCTTAATTAAGCTGAAAAAGTCATGCTACTTTCGAGCGTGGAAGGGTGCGAAGAAACCTGACTGCATTTCCGCACTATATATAGCAAAGGTTGGCTATTATTTGCGAAAAAAATAAACCAGCTCTTCTGTCACCATATAAACAATTTATTGCGGTGAAATGTTTTATTAATTAATAATTATACGTTAAGATCTTATGATAAGGGGGTAGTTAAACATGTAACCAATGCAAGTCATATGATGTTGAAATCAAAAACGGTAATCGGCACATCAAAGAAGCAATTTGTATTCAAAGGAATCGCATCTTCCTCTAAGCTCTTTTTTCACAATTTTATCACGCTTGCTACAGGAAATACGGTCATCATTATATTTGTAAATCAACTTACGTCAACATAAATATATTCTAAGTTGCGAAATCGGATAACTGAGATGATAAACAGTGGTAAGCATAGTACGTGCAGTTAATACTTAAGTACTTTTGAGGTTTTTAATCCTGCAAAATCAAATCAAAAGATTTAAAAATTAACTATTAGATATTATTAAGTCATTAAAAACTAAGTTATTTGGAGTGCACAAATACATCAGTCGTGTAACGTGTTAGAACAATTTTGGTAATCGCTCTTACTCTGGCCATCTATACCAAGACAAAACAATACTTCCACAAAAAATTACAAGACAATATACATAATATATTGATGAACGTTATCGATAAATAAATAGGCCAATCACATGTTAAGTACCTAACCATTTGAAAGAGAGACGGTGAACGAAAATAGTACCACTATTACCCCACGTCGAGCTAATAAGGCGAAGTGAAAAATGGCTGACACAAGTGCTTTTTAAGTCAAACTTTTTTCTCCGCCTCCGAAAAATATGAACGAGGTATCATTCGATTCGGAATAGCGTGTAGATCATTTTCGAACAAAATTCAAGACCCGCTTGCAAAAATTGCAAAGCTATTAAAAATTAACTGAAAAAAAATGGGGTTTGGTTTCTTGCAAATATCTTAAAAACTATTTGATATTTTTCAAAAACAAGAGGAAATTTCCCAAAAAAAAAGTCCTACTTCTCGGAACTGTAGGACCAATATTTATAATTTCCCAGAAGGTTGAAAATACGGCTAAAAACGGGGACTCTGGCTTGCGTAAGCTTTGCCCAAGTTGGACCTTTAATGAATAAATATTATTTAAACCTATTAAATATGAAACTTAAGAATTGAAAAAATTTAAGCATCTACTGAATAGATGAATGAACAATAATCCGTAGTCAAAATTTTTTTATCGCGATTTTTCTATTAATTATGCATTAGTTAATTAATAAGTTTTTCCTACTTGAACATGAACATTGCAAGTGCGATAATTGTTAAATAACAAATCTGAGATTTTTTCCCTTTTTTGGAGCTATTTTGGAAAGGCCTCATAAGAGATACCCGTTGGAAAAATTAAAAAATTGTTATTTTCCAATTTATATCAAGAATTTACTTAGGTTAAAAATTAACAAACTTAATCAATCATTGAAAAAAAAATTTTTTTTTATATCAAAATAACAAATGGTTGTTTTTGTTTCATTATGTAGAAAAAGAAAATAAACATACAGAAAAAATTTAATTGTTCATAACAATTTTTTTATTTAATAAACAATGAAAATTTGAATAATAACAAAATTTTTTTTTAGTTATCAAAGAGCGAGATAAATTATTAATAATAATAAAAGGTGGTACAAAAAAATTTTTAATCAACAAATACGTTTTTAGCTATAAGTAAATAATTTTTTTTATGGAACGATTTTTGGTTTAAAAATCATAATTGCATCAAAGATTATGTTTCCAGAAAAAATATAAAATTATCGCACTTGCAATGTTCATGTTCAAGTAGGGAAAACTTATTAATTAACTAATTACTAATGCATAATTAATAGAAAAATCGAATGAAAAATTTTTGACCGTGGATTGTTCACTATATGATGCCCGCGACTTCGTCCGCGTGGATTAAGGGTTTTTGATTCCCACGGGAACTCCTTAATTTTCCGGGATAAAAAGTAGCCTATGCCCTTCCCCGGGATATAACCTACCCCTATACCAAATTTCAGCAAAATCAATTAAAAAGATGGGCCGGGAAAGCGTAGCAGACAGACAGACAGACAGACACACTTTCGCAATTTTATAATATTATTAAGTATGGATTCATCTATCCAGTAGATGCTTGAATTTTTTCAATTCTTAATTTTCATATTTAATAGGTTTAAATAATTGACCGAGCGAAGCAAAGGTCTCTGAGATGGCGCTCTATAAAAACTTTTACAGAGCGCCATCTATTGACATCATTGTGAAGTTCTGTTAAAAATACTGAAGCTCATTAAAAATTAAATAATTTCGTTTCCTTATAATATTTATCTAATTTTAGTATTTGTTGTTCAAGTACAGGATATAGTTCAAATAATTGATTTAGTTTCAGGCTCAGCCTTTCAGAAAATTGAGAGTTCTGAGGTCAATTTTGGACGATAGAAAATCTCCACTTTGAAAGCCCCCCATTTCGTCAATTTTAGGGGAAAAAAATTTTTGGACTCTATCCCTAGTTATCTTTAAAATGATATACCGCAACCCTATGTAACGCTATAAAAAATATTATACTTCGCAATCGCTTCTATGAGAGCCCCCCTGAAATAAAGATTTTTATAACTTTTTAAGCCATATTCGGCGGGAGGCCATCGGTTTACATATTATATTTAAATTTGAAGTAATTACGTTCCGTAATTCGGAAGTTATAAGGCTCTGACAGACGGACGGACGGACGGCCAATTCACTCAAGTAGACTCAGAGACCTTCGCTTCGCTCGGTCAAATAGGTCCAACGTGGTCAAAGCTTACGCAAACCAGAGTCCCCGTTATTAGCCGTATTTTCAACCCCAGAAATTATAAATATTGGTCCTATAGTTCCGGAAAGTAGGACTTTTTTTGGGAAATTTTCTCTTCTTTTTGAATCTTTTTTCAAATTTGAAAAATATCAAATAGTTTTTGAGATTTTTGAACCAAACCCCATAATTTTTTTTCAGTTAATTGTTAATAACTTTTGCAATTTTTGCAAGCGGGTCTTGGATTTTGTTCGAAAATGATCTATCTACACGCTATTCCGAATCGAATGATACCTCGTTCATATTTTTCGGAGGCGGAGAAAAAAGTTTGACCAAAAAAGCACTTGTTGACTAGACTATATTATATTCATATTACGCCTGGAATAGTACATTACACATCTAGGGCAGTAAAATAAGAAATGTCATAGATCACATGTAATTGTTGTCCGAGGCGAAGCCGAGGTCAATAAACATGTGATCTGAGGCTTTCTTATTTACTGCCCGTGGTGTGTATACTATTTTTCTCCTCGACGGAGGCGGAAAGCGGCATTTTCGTTTAGCGCAGCGGGAGGAAAATTGACGCTTTCCGCCCGGAGGTGAGAAAACGACATTACACATTTACTTGTTGTTTGTGTCTTCATTCTTCTGAGTTTGGTAGACCATGGACAATAGCATATCTAACTTGTTTAGCTTTTTGTAGTCGATGTAAGATGTTTAAGGATCCAGGATAATTTGGAACAGGTTACTGCTTATAAAGAAATTTAAAACGTGAATATCGCAGAACTGTAAATACGTCAGGATAATAATAATGAACCATGTACGATATAAATACATATAAAACTTTACGCATTTATGGAAATTATAAGTAGATATCTAGTGATCCCAGTCTCTTACACTACAGCAAACCACACGATTGGTAGGTATCTATTGTTTGATCAAAGTGCCGCCGTCTTCTTATCAGACCGGCTTAAATCAGATGAATGGCCCAAACACAGTAATGAGTTTTGAGCTGACAAAAAGGCAGAATTAAAGCTGTCTACCACATACGAGGCCTTATTTGGGCTCTATATAAGTATATAATACTACCGTTCAAACATTGTGCTAGGGACTTACTATTTTGTAGATAAGTTAGGCAGTACCTAGTTACCAAATACCAATAGCAGTGGCTATCTATGTATCGATGCATCTATAGTGTTGAAAGCATAAATATTTATTAGCATATTTACTATAATTATATTACTAGCTGATGCACACGTGTTTGTCCACGTGAATTAAGGTTTTAGAAACTCTTTTGATTTTCTGTTATCTCCATCTCCAGGATGCAAGCTGTGCATCTGCTTTGTGCTTATTATTTCAAGAATGGAATAAGGTAACCGTTAGTTTTGTATCTATGAAGTATGAATTTATACTCTTTTCACAAAACAATAGTTAAACTTAGAATGCAATATTGCTTAACTATAAACTGTATGTAGGTACGTAAAGTCGTTCACACTTCTATTTGCAGTTACCGTAAAATCTACCTTGGTAATAATTCGCTACAAACACTGAAATAGGCTGAACTCTCTAATCCTTAAGTTAAGGGTATAAGATCTAGAATTACTTCAAACTAGGTCCTAGGTCTAGGAAATATTATTCCGGAAGGGACTGAAATAGGTAGTTGTTGATAATTCCCTTTGCTTTGTAAATTATGATTTAGTGTAGAGAGATGAAGATGCAAAATCTAAAAACAGGTATGTAATTTATGTAAATTTAGATTTTGTACCTTCAAGTACGTTAAGTTCAAATATGTTATTAATATACTCTTTCTATTTCTTGAACCTTTTCATAGGGCTTGCAAACACAAAGTCAAAACTACGTACGTAATAATTCGACTATATCTTAGAGGAGTAACGCACTTTCTTACAATTTTCTTGTCAGCGACCGAGTAGGTACTATGTCGTTCTAAAATCTACGTATTATGTAGATAAATCTATTTTATTAGTGCAGTATTAAGACTAAGTACGACATTAATGAATGCAAGTGGTAAACTTCATTGAATTTAAAGCCACCAACACATTAATCCACGTATCAGATATTATACAGTTTACCATTTCCGTACCAAGCGCCATTTATGTACCAACTTGGCAACAATACATCCAAGGAATGTTGTCAACACACCATATCCCTATAAACAGCGACCGCGTAGGTTTAATCGTAGGCGATATGCAATGATCTAACGCTGGACAGAAATAGTGGTTAGTACTTAATGAGGCGTTATCGAAAACAAGGAACCTTATTGGTAACATCCAAGGCTAAATACAAACATTTTCTAGTGATTTAATAAGGATTGTGTCATCAACGATAAGAAAGTTAAATAATTGTTCTGACAATGTTTTAGGCTGTTTGTACGTTAAGTAGATAATTGTTACATATAATATACACGAATTGGTTATGTACTGTAAATAAAACCTTTATAATAATTAATTATTTACGATCTAGTACACGTTCATTGTGAACACATAGGATTAGTGATGCTCAAACAAGTTTGCCCTGAAACATAAAACCAGTTAAAGAAAATCATCGTTGAATTCAATTTGTTTCTTAGTCGGGCAAGCTACAAACTAATGAAACAGCGAGTAAACGGAAGATATCAGTAATATTCACATAATTATGATAGTGAATGAAATAGTTTACGTCCCTGAAGTGTGAGATAATATGACATCAGTCGATTACAGGAGTGATTTATAATAATGATACGATATTATCACGACTTAATAAAATTTGATCCGTCAGTAAAACAAAAATTCAGTGCTACCCACCGGCCGAGAATTTTTTGTTTTCTATATCATATTACCTAATGTACAATATTGGAATGAAGTATTTTCTTAACTCATTAATTTTCAAACTGATAATAACAATTAAGTAGTTATAACTGCCTATCTTATCAATTCTGATATTATTATCACATAAATGAAGTATCTTCCAACTTCAATTGCATTACATATCTAAATTCCTTGATCCGAGGATAATTATTATTTGTCTCCTCTGTGGTCTCTGAAGTATTATTGAGGGAGAATAATTTACACTAGGTACTGTGTGCCACTGTGGACTACATAAGATTGTATTCAGTGTTTTTACTTTTCACGCTCTTCCCAGTAGGTACTAAGTTTAATGTTTAAAATATCTAAGGTTTAAATATAAGCTATCATGATACTATGTAACGTGTAGCTCGTGATAATATTTCAGAATCATGAGTAAGACAGCTTGATCAGCGCGCTATGTATGGAGATTACAGGAACCGGCAGTTGCATCGCTCTAATACACGGAAATGTGAGCATTAGCACGTACTAGGTACGAAAATTTGCAGCAAGTATAAATTACCAAGGGCTTAAAGTTTCAAAACATAGTGGACTTGAAGTAGAAGATCGTTAAGTTTCTAGAGTCATAAAATCTGATTCAGAATCTTTGAACTAACTAGGTAGATAAAGTATGATCTGAAGGAGATCATAGTGAAATCAAAACCGCGGATGCACCTATGCTGTAACGCTAATCGTGGTGTCTTTTCTCGCGTTTATCGTTTCAAACTTTGGGAAAAATCTTAGGTATAGCGTATTTTATTGTGCAACGTTTACACTTTGTAGAAAACACGCTTTTGTGAAATTTTATAAATCTAGATATGCATTGGAAGCACTGATGGACATATTAACGTCGAACCGCTGGGTGTAAAAACTTTTAAATTTTGTATGAGGGTTCCTTTATAATGTAGACCACACTAGAAAGGCTTCTTAAGAAATTCCACCAGGATCCTTAAAACAATGCCAAACTTGAACGTAATGCAATAAGTGTGAAGACCATTCAAAGACGTAACAGAAGTTCTACGTGCTTACCTATATCTGCTTATCTTAAAACCTGTTGAGCGATTAAGTTTAATGAGCTTCAAAATACCTCGAGTTAAGTAAAAAAACTAGTTATTTACGAATATAGGCATAATTAGTTGCTTTAAATAGAATATTTAAAAAATTATTAGAATTATGCAAAACTCAATAAGCTAGGTCGCTTTTCCTTTCTCCACATATTTCTCAGGCATGGTATAAATTATTATTATTCATTGATTATTTAAAAGGGTACGCAACCTGTATTCACACATCCATTACCTTAAAATATTTCTAACTTGATGGTAAGGAGATGAGATCAACGAGACCTTTAAGGGGGACGCCCATATATGGCCAAGAAATGCCCAACAATATCCTTTTGCCGAAAAAAACTATGTATTTTTTCTCTACCTATAAAATTATTATTTTAATCAAGCAAGTTTACTACAATTTGTTTTAAAAAAAAAGTAATAAAACTATTTAAGAAAACAAAAACCATTTCCTGTCAGTCCATTCGTCTATATATACATTCAGTATTGCCACATTTTAATATCGATCGATTTAATCGATTTTGACTTTATACTTATATCGAACAGTATCGATTTTTTTAAAATAAGATTTATTTGTAGTAAGTACTAATCGGCATATAAGTTATAGCCTAGTTTGTAGTTACGTTAAGCTATATTAAAACTTCGACTGCGGATAGTTAGCAACTTACTGACAAACGTACCTATATCGTGTAAAGTGATTAAATCATATTTGGATGCGTCATTATGTACTCATACTCTCGAGACGCTTGGGCATAGAAAAAACTTAACATTTTAATAACAACTTATTAATGATGTGATTCGTTGTAATAATGAATACTAACTCTTTGTACTACAGCTTTCCTCATTTTTAATATAATTAATTTTTCTATATTACTGTTTAAAAATACGTACTATATACCTAATAAAGTAAGGTTAATAGGATTTCAAAAAAAAAATAGATTGTTACTGTTAAAATGCGTAATTCGATGGGTTTTAGAAAAAGATATTTCCAAAAAAAACTTTTTAAAAATTGGGATTCCTTGTGGATGTGAGACACCTAAACCATTATGGTTAGAAAATATGCAAGAAAATATAGTTTAGTAGATTTTTTTTCACAATTATCATGTATGAAGTTACAAGCGGTAGAAATAATTAGAAAACTAAACTTCTAGAGATTTAAGAATTCCTTGTACTTACTTAAAAGGTTTATTTTTACTTTAATAACGAGAGAGGGGGCGATCCCTGGGCCGAATGTGAAGAGAGTTGGAGAATCAGAAGAGCGTGGAAGCAACAAAGTGGCAACCGGTGACGGTTGTCACTTTTCCCCAGTTTGTGCATAGCTATATGCTATATTAAGCAGAGCATTATGTTATTCCAATACTAATAGTTTTTGTTCATCACTCAATCTCCAATATTTTAATATAACATTGCCATTTTTGAGAAAAAACTAAGACTTTTATATAAAGTCTTTGACGTGACGAAAAATAGAAATAAACTAAAACGGGATTTTTCCGTAAACATAATGTTATGTTTATAAAATAATTAAAAAAGAAAATAAATCCAAAATCGATACATCAATATCGGTTTCTGAGTTTTTTTTATATGGCAACATCGATCGAATAATCAAATGACAAACAAATACAGTTGTCATTGTCACATCACAACTTGTGTTTGTACCTGTGGTTTGCTTTTTATTTCTCGGATTTGATAATTAACCAACGTTTACGCTTGCAAAATGGACTCCGACGACTCTTTTAACCCTGACGACTACGGCTTGAATATGGATCCCGCACCCGCTTCTCACGATGAACCCAGCACGAACTTGGATACGTTACCTGCTAACTTCGAAGACCCTGGCGCTCACACTGGACCAAGTACATCCCGGCCGGTTACTACGGCAAAAGGACCTTTACGCTGTGTGAAGCAAGTTACCGTACTGTTTGTTTGTTACACACTGTAATACATTAATGACAAATAAATACTAGTTTTTTTTTATTATGGTGTACTTTTTTAAAACCAATTCCTTATCCCATTCCTTGTTCAAACTGCATACTACCAGCACCATACAGTTTTAAGAGTGGGCACTCAGGGCCAAAGTGCTTATGGAAGGTGGGCGTTCCCCTTTGCCATACTAGCAGGTATTTCATTTTCTTGATTATATTGAACAGCGTTTTAATTGAAATCGTAGACCGTCAAAGACGCTCAATATTTAAAATCACGCATCGATGAAACATAGTATAATATAATGAAAGCTTGTAAGTACTTAATGGATTGAAGCTGCTGTTTTAAATCAGCGAGAAGAGAACCAATAAGGTCTGTGTGTAACTTTATATATTTAGCTATACTCTAGGAAATTATCTCTTTATAACAACTTAAATAACTACACAGAAATATTTTATCCCATCAAAAAGCTCAGCTATAAAACTTGCAGCAATTTCTACCAGGTAAACCAAAGGACAACTACTAAGTAAAAATGGTTTACCTTAAAATATATCATTGTCCTTATAATGACGCCCTTTAATCGACGAATATTTGCGCTGTGATTAAATATTCGCTGTGTAGGCGCAGTGGAGGCGAAGGCATTGCCAAATAAATACGTAGGTTTGATTTCTCTGATGTCATCGCCGAAAACTTAAGTGACGGTGACAGAGTCGATACAAACAATGAAATATTACTTATATCCTTTTGAGGAGCTTTTTATTTCACCTTCGGCACCAAAACGTAACTAGTTACGAAATGATGTTGGTGACATTACTTTGTGAATTACAGATGCAGGTAACATTTTGCATCCGGTTTTAAAAGGTAATGGAATCCGAACTGTTACATTTATCTGGGAGTCATCAACGTACATAAGCAAGTTGTTGAGCATCGTTTCTATTGAATTGGAGTAGTTGCAGATGCGAGGAATACAGTTTGCATTGCTGACATAATATTGTATAGTTAGATTAGAGATAGATAGAAAGGTTGTCTGGAAGAGATTGCTTTAGCAATAAGACGGCCTTCGCACCCTTCTGTTTTATCTTTTAGCCTTTTTAGGGTTCCGTAGCCAAATGGCAAAAAACGCAACCCTTATGGATTCGTCATGTCTGTCTGTCTGTCTGTCTGTCCATCCGTATGTCACAGCCACTTTTTTCTGAAAATATAAGAAAAATGCTGTTGAAACTTGGTAAGTAGATGTATTCTGTGAATCGCATTAAGATTTTCACACAAAAATAGAAAAAAAAAACAATAAATTTTGGGGGTTTCCCATACTTAGAACTGAAACTCAAAAATTTTTTTCACTAAACCCATACGTGTGGGGTATCTATAGATAGGTCTTCCAAAATGATATTGAGGTTTCTAATATAATTTTTTTCTAAACTGAATAGTTTGCGCGAGAGACACTTCCTTGTACGGAACCCTCGGTGCGCGAGTCCGACTCGCACTTGGCCGGTTTTTTGTTTATTGTCTTTGTTTTAAGTGTGTGCAATAAAGAGTTTATCTATCTATCTGTATTCTGTATCCATAATATTATGAGGTTGGCACTTTGCGCCAAATTGCGATTATGAACCCTTTACTTGCTGTAAATCAACTAAACATTTATCAAAGGGCGCCACTCCAGGCATGAAAATAAATCGAAGCTCATAATATCATCAACAGCTCACAAGCACATACTATGAAGCAAATTCACAAATTGATTGTGTTGAAGCATAAGTACTGAATGCAAGAGGTAATTGGCTCAATGTGTTTAACATAACATTCTTTCAATTGACACTTGTTGAGAGAAGTTCTAATGAAATGAAGGATTTATGATACAAGGTACCAAGGTACTGATTCAGTCAATCATACTTTGCGGTTTCTGGACAAAACTAACTTACATCATTACTTTGACCAATCGATAGATACTGCATACCTGCATACCACTGTTTTTGATGGCACTTCAGTCTCCAGGCACTACTATGCTGGCTCCGTCAGTCGTGACTCGTAAGTGAGTAGCCTGCCTTGTGCCACTTTGCTCCAATTCTCAGCGAGCTTTGAGGTTTTAAGATGGCCGACCATCCAGCAATACTTTAAGCATCAAATAGGGCATGTACTTATTGAAACAAATATGCTCTTCCACAGTAGGATCTTCTTCTATCTAATCTCTTTGACTGGGAGATAATGTAATATACTTTATATCATACTTGCTCAGTAACTAGGGATTACTATGGTGGAAAGTCTCCTTGTAAGTTGGTGTTTGCAATTCAAGGCAACATTACGTCGCACTACGCTTGAATTGTAATGTTCACATTACAGTTCAAGCTATGCAAAACTCCTTGGTAAACAATCTCTTTTCTTATAAAATGGTAAGAAAACTTTTTACTGAAAAAAAACACTGAACATGGCGGCATTTAATTTCCATACATTTCAAACTATGCAAAACTTCTTGGAACTCAGAGCCGTAAAAAAAAAAGGAAAACTATTTACGAAAAAAAAATGGAAATGGCGGCATTTCATTTGATCTGAAAGTTTGTGAAGTTTGTTCGTAAAGTGATTTTGCATTACCAATGTTTTATTTACCTCGCAAGAATGATATAAAGTAGAATGCTTACCTCGGTTGCAAGTAGCTATTACACCCTCGAACTATATTCACCCTCGCTCGCTGCGCTCGCTCGTGTGACTAAATATCTCGGGTGCACGCGATCCATTAGCGCCCTATGCGAGCTGCGCTCGCACTGGCGCCAAATTGGATCTTGTTCTGTAATAGCTTACTTACGTCCCTTGTGTAATAATCTACTATTTCAATACAGTTGTCAAACATGGCGCACTTTCAGAGGCTGTAGTTATGATTCGAAAATTGAATCTTTCGCATAGGCATCTTACTTTTACACGGTCGTGACTTACTTTTACAAGCTCGACACTTACTTTTGCAGTTTAGTTTTAAATTTTCCAAGTCAATTAAAAAAGTTTAGTAGCAAGGAGTTTTCATACATAGAATATAATCGGATAGGCTTTTTACGAGGAAAAATGAATGAATCCGTACGTTTTAGCATTGAATTTCCAAAATTCTTTTAAATGGTTATTGATTATATTTAATTACCAGTTTTAATTTAATTATTTTCAACATTTGTCAAAAATAGAATAGGCTGTATACGCGTAGGTACGAACCCGTAGCCTAGTTTCGTTGAAAAAAAAAATACGTCCAGGTGTAAATACGCGCCATTTGCTGAAATTTTTTATTTTTTATGTGATAAATTGATTATATTTTTGTTAATATGAAGATAGTACTAATGATGAAATGGAATTAACTCCACCAGATATTTTATCTGAGGCGAAAACTGCGCAAGATGGAATTTTGCCCCCAAAATCTCGAGAAAGATATATGACGGCTTACAATAATTTTATTTCATGGAAAAAACATAAAAAAACTAAGTCATTCTCAGAAAATGTTTTGTTAGCTTATTTTCATGAATTGAGTGGAAAATATAAACGATCTACATTGTGGTCAAGTTATTCCATGTTAAAAACTATCTCAATTTTCAGAATTAATTACTATGTACGTAAGTATGTTGAAATAAACTTGTAATTCTTTGATTTGTTTATTACTATTTCCCACAACTGTATTGAAAAACGTCGTGTGATACACGGGTGTGAAGGTTATTGCAAACTCGTGACATTAAAAACCCTCACCTTCGGCTCGGGCTTATTAATGACAGCTCGTTTGCAATAACCTACTTTCCACCCTTGTATCACAATATACTATTATCTACTCCCATGCTATAAATCCTCTATAACAGGTTCTGAAACAGTTAGCTTATTGCCAACATTAAAACACCCAATGTCCTAATAACCATTATATCATCCAAACGGGTGATGTAATGTTGTACTGAATTTCATAACAACACCCCTTTGTTTTTTTTTCAACCCCCTCTGCGCAAAGGGTTTACTCTCGATGCGTGGTATCTGTATGAATTACAAAAAAAGAACATCTATACGAATTTCAAAAAAAGAACATTGTCATACACAAGTCATACACGCGCGTTTCACTACTAGAACGCCGCGCGCTGTAAAAAAAAAGTAGGTTATTAGAATTTTCCCCGCCATTTTTCTTCGTTTTTTTTATTGTTTTGTTAACAAAAAAATGAGCGTTTCAAGTTTTGATAGCACACTGCCAGATATTTTAAACGCTGCAAGAGACATTTCCAACAAACTACTCAAACCAACAAAATCCACGTGTCGAATGTAATTTCGAATTCCATAGAAAATAAAAATAGTGAAGTGGTAAATATAAATATTCCGCCGAGTACATCGGGATCGGGACCTTCCAACATTAAAGAACATCAAGTGAATTTTAATAATTGCACTATACAAAATGTTAATTAGGTACTACTACAATAAATAATTCTTTCATTAATACTTAGTTTATTTGTATATACTCAGTAATGGATGATATTAGGTTACTAGGACTGCATGTTTTAATGTTAGCAGTAAGCTAACTATTTCAGAATCTGTTATAGAGGATTCATATTATGAGTGTAGATAAAGTATTGTATGCATCTGTTGATAATTAGGTATTAAAACACTCATATGATACTATTATCACACTCCGCTTCGCGTCGTGTGATAAACCCATATTCTTGTTTTAATACCCCTTATTACACAACTGTTGCATAAATAACTATTAACTTAATTCAAAACAGCCCAACCCACCCATCCAAAGTCGCGTCACCAGATAAATTATTGTATCGGTACTACAGTAGGTTTAAACATGAATCTTTCAGCTATCCTCTTTGCGATTCTTAGTACAGATATGGAACAATGGTCAATAATGCCGGAACTCACTACGTAGGTAGTCTCATTTGTATGCATTTCACTTTGCTACCGTGCCTTGACCGTTCTTGACCTGTGCTGGAGGCTTCAACTGCAGAGATAAGAGAAACATGTTGAAGTGTACATATATACAGTATAGTGTAAGTTATTATATTATCCTGTGGGGCGCTGGACCCAAAATCGATTCGTCAATTGTATAATAGTCTCGACTCAACAAGTATTCTTCTTATTCACAAATGAATCCATCCATCCATCCATCCATCAGCCTGCATTCGTCAACTGCTGGACATAGGCCTTTTGGAGTGCGCGCCCCACACACGGTCCTCCGCCTTCCTCATCCACTCGCTTCCCACTACCTTTTTAAGGTGGTTTTGCAAATTAATTTTCATACTAATATTACTTACTGGTTTGTCCTTCAATCACGCCGCAATAGAGCAACGGATCGACTTGATTGTTGCATGGGTATAGTTGAGTGCCTGGAGAATGACATAGGCTACTTTTTGTCCCGGATAATTAAGAAGTCCCGTGGGAATTAAAACAACTTTAAACCACGCGGACGAAGTTGCGGGCATCAGCTAGTATAATAAGTTAGCTAAAGTCGTGGGTAAGATTATTTGAAAATCCCAAAAAAATATATAACATTGAAATGAAAAAATTCAAGTCAATGACCTAAGTCAAAGTCTGCGACGGTTTTTTTACACAACGACAACGACGCGATACTAATTTTCATAATATTCATTGTCGATTTTGAGGAAAACAAAAAATGCATTTTGTTTTTAAATATCATTCAAAGATTTTTTAAATATCACATACAGATTTAGTGAGTAGGTAGACTTAAAAGTACTAAGTCCTTCGAGTTAGTTTAGTCAAGTGAAAGTGTAGTGCTAGGCTATGCAAAGAACCAAGTGTCTCATAAAATCTAGCGAAAACTAAGTCAATGGACCAATTCTTAGATATAATTTTATAGTATTTTATATTTTTCAAAATTCCACCCCTCAGGGGGTGAAATAGGGGTTGAAAGTTTGTATGAAAGTCCATCAATTCTCAAGTTATATCCATGAAACTTGGTAAGCTACCGGTAAAAAATTAAGAAATACGTGTTTCACAGTTTTTGAAAATTCCACTCCGAACGGGGTAAAATAGGGGTTGAAAGTTTGTATGAAAGTCCTCCATTTCTCAAGTTATAGCCATGAAACTTAGCATTTGGGCTTTAAGTTAGATATGCAGACGTACGTGTTTCACCATTTTTGAAAATTCGATCTCCAACGGGGTGAAATAGGGGTTGAAAGTTTGTATGAATTTCCATCGTTTTTCAAGTTAAGTAAATAGCCATGAAACTTTGTATTTGGGCTTCCGTTTTAAAATTATGAAATACGTATTTCATATGTTTTGGAAATTCCAACCCCAAGGACGTTAAATTGAAAGTTTGTCCTTCAATCACGCCGCAACAGAGCAACGGATTAACGTGATTTTTTGCATGGGTATAGATGAGGACCTGGAACAGTGACCTAGGCTTCTTTTATCACGGAAAATTAAGGAGTGCCTGTGGGAATTAAAAACATATGCCACGCGAACGAAGTCGCGGGCGTCCGCTAGTATACCTACTATAAAATTATACTAGGTTAAAATAGTGTTACTCATTAGCTTTACTTACACATAAGGCTAGATCATAACCTAAGTAGGGTACTAACTGTTGTTGGTACTTTATGGTAATAAAAATTAAGAAGAATACCTACTTAATGTTTTTTCTATGGAATTTGAAATAATTGCTGTAAAGAAACCAAGCCTCAATTTTTCTAGTTTTCGCCTCACTGACCGCTCCCAATAAAACATCCTGTAAATTATATAATGTCCTCCCGACCGAATTTCGGCCACGGCGGCCAATCTCCAGAGAGATTAATCCGACACGACCGGAGAGAGATCAGGCGCAGGACCGACGGCTTAACGTGCTCTCCGAGGTACGGGGGTGAAACACCGCCAACTTCCTAACTCCGGGCTAGTACTGAGAATTTCTTGTCAGAAAAACCCAGTAAGTACTTGTTGTGACCCGACCCGGGACTCGAACCCGGGACCTCGTCGGCCGCAGTCGAACATGCTAACCACTAGACCAACGAGGCAGTTATATAAATTATATCAGACAGTCAGTTGTTATTCCTCGTAAATCTAATAGCTTTGCTCGGTGTCTTTCGATTTTATTGGTAGTAACTAGCCCAGAATTCCCGCCCATCAAGAAACTAATACATAACCTCAGAAAGTAAAACATTATCTAAGTAAATACAAAGTGTTATCGAAATCAACAGAGCCGCTTATTGTAGAAATATCGTAGGATAGGATATCGTAGAAGGTAGGTAGGATATCGTGATGGTTTCGTGTCGGTCTTATATTATAAAATCGTATATTCTGCGGCAGAACACGCTCGTCGCAAACCAAATTAGTTCCTTGATTAATGATATCGTTTTATGTCTGCTTTACATGCGAAGTCGATTTTAAATATACGATATACGTAGGCCCCTATAGATATTATAATCTGTTAAAGACTCAGAAAAAAATCTACTAAGAAACGATGGTGTAGATTCGGGATCTAATCCTGGGGGCACACACCTCTAACTTTTCGGAGCTTTCATGAGCGCTTTAAAGAATTAAACTTTTACTAACGTTGATGGAAAGTACCATGAAGAAATCTGCATGCCTAAGAGATAGTATAGGTGAACCATAGTGTAAGACCTAAACGACTTTCATTGAGAGGAGACACGTGCTCTGTAGAGGGCCGACTTTGGGTTAGAGTTGAGATGGTAATGATATTGATGATGATGATCCGACTATAATCGAAACATAAGAGCAATGAAATCGATAAAAATACCCAATTTGTCCTCAATAGGATGTACAAAAACGTGTTACAGGAACAGACAATACTGAATGCATCAATGTCTCGTATCTATCGCGATAAAGAATCAATAGTCATTGTATTATACGTGAAAACGCACCTACAGACTACAGTCCAATGGATGACATCACTTTGTCCATTGAATTCCTTTTTAATATTGGTAAATTTAGGTACAATTAATCTAGATACTTACTAAAACTATTTAAATCTTCTCTTCTTCTCGGTCTTGAGTCAATTTAATTAACAATCGGTTGTTTGACCATCTGACTATCAGAAATCGGTTCAATAACAAAGAATTTCAAAATGGCGCTGACTTTTTTAAATTAATATTTATGTTATAAGACATTCCTATCTAATGTCCCACGACACCACACGTTTTTTTTTTATTTAGTTGTATTCGTGATTCTTTATTTTAGGGACGTCAACGTACGTGTAACGTGACATACAGCTGTCATTTTGAAATAAAACTGCTTTGAGCGATGGTAGTAAGTTAGTAACTAGGAACCCCCCCCCTAGTAAAAAAAACATTAACATTATCGCAGACACCATCATTGTAAAAGGTTAGTCAGGTTTTGCATAGCTTATAAACAATGTCACTAGGATAGTCAGAGAAGCTGCCCTAATGGGCCATTAGGATCTCCTCTGTAACACATACATCAATGAAGACTGAAGAGTAGTCTACTTAACCAGTCGTTGACTTTGGAGCAAGTGAATTTAGTCCTTATGAAAACAGACATAAGAGGTACTCGTACATCTAAATTTGCAAAAGTCGTGTCGTATTACTTTGCGAATGCCATTTGCCATATTTCACTATGATCAAGTACACGATTAAAACTGGCTAATATATGAAGATTTTGTACTGATGTACTGGGTTCAAAATTATCTCATTTAATGTTTTGTAATGTATCTGAATTACCACTAGCGTCATACATAACAACGATTATGGCAATACTGTCTGTGAAGACGCACATACGTACATGGGTAAGATTAAAGATGGAGCCAGCATTGACTAGAGGGCTTCAAGACTCCAGGGCTTTGAGTTCTAAGTTCCAGACCTAACTCTGGTTAGTGGTCATATTACTGGAATGTGAAATTATTCGTACGGTAAATCCTAATCCTACCGCTATGCGTTAATATGAATTGTGGATCATTGGACAAATACCCACAAATAAACTTTCACATACTGAAGGCAGCTAAACAGCTGTGTTATGTTATGTTGTTCTGTCACACACCGCGCACTAAATCTGGCTCAGCCCGCCTGCTAAATCCGGTAGTCTGCGTTCCTCATTCAGCTGACAATTAATGTTTATGGCAACGGATTGGTTTATCTTTGGAAGTCTACTTATAACTTGAGTAGACATATTCAATATGACAAAACTTAAGAGACTTCATTCTAGGAAACATTTCATCATAATTAATTAGATTTACTTAAGATTTACGTGGGTAGGTACCTGCTACATATTTGATTTTCTCGCCTTTTTATAATTAGAACACCTACCTACCTAGCTTACCTAGCCTGCCTACTGTTTACCTAGCTTTTGGCTAAGGCAACGTACGTACTGCAACTAGAACTTCCTCTGTTTTCCTGGCAAATTTTCTTCGTCTATTTTCGAACCATGCGTAGAATCGTGTCTATCGACATTTTTTATCCCTATTTCACTTTTCATTGCTAATTGCTATGCATTAAAAATCTATCTACCTACATCCCGATTTTTCAAAGCATTAATTAATAGGTATGGTACCTATTTGGTGTATGATAGGTACCAAAAGAAGTATCGACGAGTTTCCATAACTCACCAAAGGTACCTAATAGTATTTAAATCAAATTAATCTTTTGCGAAGTTAACAAAGCACTTGCTTAATATTCTGTAATAATTACGAATGGAATATAAATTAGATAAAGTTACACAGGAAAACTATAAAATCGTTTAGTTTTTATGTCTTTTGCCATGATTTTAACGGCGGTAATCATCCAAGTCATCATCTAAAATGGAATAGGTAATATGAGCACGAGCAGGTGTGATAAAACGACTTTATCGTTAAAGCCTTCGTAAATACGCAGTATATTTTGGTTAAACTGTTTGCATTGTGCCAACACAACAGCTATACAGCCCAATGTCGGGCGCCGATGTTACTTGTTGAAAAACATAGATTATACCTACTTACCTACCAGTGTAGGTAGTGTGTTGAGAAATGTATGGTCAATGGTTGGAATGATACCTAGCTAGGTATAACTTATTAAACCTTTATTTACTTACGTTAAAATAAAAGAACCGTTCCAGTGCGTAAGTTAAACTGAAATCTACCCTTAGCAGATATTTTAGCAAGGTCGATACATGATTGTTTTTAATTTAGAAGCAACAAGCTATGTATAATTTTAAAAAAAGTACAAAAAACACGAATGCCCAAAAAATATTAATTTCAAAAATATATAAAGCCAGTGGTACTCAGGAGTCAGGATGATGTAAGGAATCTAACGATACCCCATACATCCAAATCTATCCAGGCAGTTAGAAGTTATGGTGGAATGAAGAAACACATAAAAACATACATAAACCCTGAAAACATTACTTACTCTCCTCTTTTTGGGCAGTTGTGTAAAAGACGGAACGTTTCGCTGCAGTGGAAACAGAGCTTGTTTCCGGAAGTTAAATCCTTCATTGCCGAAAATCGTGTGTAGGCCTATGAAGGTAAATTATTGTGTAATATTTATACAATGACACAATGGATACGTACGTAGTACGTACCTACTTAGCGTATCATTCATTGGCTTTGATTGAACAGTTAGGTATTTAACGCACGGTTAAAAAGTGTTTTGCGGTAGTTTTATTTAAATGATAAATAAATAAATAAATGATTTATTGATAACTTTATTTTTAGGACAACATTTATTATTAACAACTTTATTATTAGGACAACATGATACGTTAAGACTATACCACCACCGCCGCGCCGGTTCGGAAAAATAATTCTACTGAGAAGAGCCGGCAAGAAACTCAGCTCTATTCTCAAAAATTTTGATGGATCCGCACACATTATGATTAGTAAGTTTTAGATACTACTTTATCAAATGGCAGGTAGATTTTTTAAAATACTTCGATAAAACCACAGATAAAGAAAAATTACTCAATAGCGGATAAACAAGATAGCAATATATATAGGTAGTAGGTACTAGGTTCGGTAGGTTTAAATTATGCATACGTCACAAGTGGGGCGCCATTGGTCGATGTGGGGCGCACACCCCCTAAGGGTTAAACTTATTTTCAGATATCATCTAGGTCTACATTATCAAAGTATACCTACCTCGAACGCGAGGCCTTATATTATTATGTATTTCCCTACTCAGTGCCTCAGGCGTTCTAGATAATATTAGGACTTATTAAAAAGTTTTTCTCTTTTAATTCTAAAGGTCATATTTTTAATTCAAAGGGCTTTCATGCTTTTAGATGGGTAGCGACTAGGTAGCCTAAGTATTTAGGGAGTCTCAATCCTTTCTACCGCTGAAAACGTGTGGTTGTTATCGCGGATTGAAAATCATTACATTGTGTGAAAGTCGAAATTTCTTTGATCCTAATTACGTGTTTAGTGTTTACATGCCCCTTGTTTTACGTATTTTCAGTGTTTACCTGAAAAAATATAGAAAAAAAATAAAAAGATACCTTAAGTTGCATCGCCATCTATTTCTTGAGTACGGAACTACTTAGTGGGACGCTACGAGATCGCGCGCTCAAGTTACCAGGCGCTATTGGTTCGAGTCATTGTATGGTCGATGGGTTCGAGTGTAACTGCTCGGGAAATTGACGATAGAGTGCGCCAACAGTTTCTAAAGCATGATGAAAATTCGTATAACGACTTGCATTGCGATTGGCAAGTCAATAAATTTCACCCAGGTTGTATAATAATATGTAAGTAGTATGAAAGTCCTGTGTTTTTGAAGTTAGAGACATGAAAATCGGCATTTAAGATATATTAGTTTTAAATAACAAAAACCTGTATAAGCTATACATAGGCTCCATAGTGTTAGAGGGAAACTTAAAAACGATTCGTACATGGTATCATTGCCTGATTAATCTAGGTTGGCAACACTGCTCTCGAGCAGGAATGACGATGGCATATCGCTATTGACGTGTGTCTGTGTAAATAATTGCTAATTAAAGTATTAAAATGGATAAACCGTGTTTGGATTTAATAATAGATAGGCCGCTTGCAGCGGGAATATTTCATAATCGTAAGTCGCGGGCGACCGCTAGCGCTAATAAGAATATGATATAGAGTATATAGTATAGACGTATCATATTTTACAGTTCTAAAATCATAAAGAATAATGGCATTCGCATTAATTAAGACTAAATAACTTTACTTTACCTTTTAGATTTCGATCAGATTCTAGAAATACCAAGCCCACTCATCAGGTAGGTACTCATTTGAATTGAATGAAATCATAGGTAGGTATTTTATGCAAAAATTTGACCGCCACATGCTCAATAATGATCGAAGGACACATTTTGTGTTTGTTTTGATGATTGTAGGAGTTAAGATAGTTGCGTAAAATTTTTGCTAACCTTTCGTCTGCCCATTCTTATACGTTTAGGGTATCGTACATACCTAAACGTATAAGAATGGGCAGACGAAATTGAGCTCTAATTCAATGCAGTTATGGTTTATTTTACTTTGACAAAAATCTTAAACGTTTGATCGAACATTCTTACATGATTGGGGGGCTGATCCGAATCTTTAGGGATGGTCATTGGTCATTAATCCATACTAATATTATAAATGCGAAAGTGTGTCTGTCTGTCTGTCTGCTACGCTTTCACGGCCCAACCGTTTAACCGATTTTGATGAAATTTGGTACAGGGATAGTTTGTATCCCGGGAAAGGAAAATGGAGGAGTTCCCGCGGGAATCAAAAAACTTAAACCACGCGGACGGAGTCGCGGGCATTAACTATGTAGTATATTATATGTATTTAAAAAAAATCGACTTTATGTTCCTCCTTTACAAAATGCCAATTTCATATGTAACGACCTAATATTTTCCTATCATAAAAATTTTATACAACACTTATTTTTAATTTTCGTGTTCTTCTTAGAAATGCGACTTCCAAGATTAATTAAATGATAAATGATATTGCATCATATAATACAGCGTTGATACGTCCATGAATAAAGCACAGATAAAAAGCCCTTTTTTCATAACAACAACGTAGTTGCATAAAACGTTGCACATAAAAGAAAGGATGTCGACAAATTGCAACGAATCGACAGGAAGAAAGAAAATTACTCACATCTTACTACCTCGTAAGTCGTAACTAGGGCTTCCAATACCGGGATCCCGGTATTGGCTAATACCGGGATCCCGGACTTTTTTCGCCGGTTTTCAATACCGGTATTGAAATGTCTAATACCGGGATACCGGTATTGGTGAAACTATAAGCGAAACAGTGACTATTGCATTTATTTCTTTTTAGATGCCACTGTTTTTTATTCGGCTAAGTTTAAAACTTGTATCTTATGCATATTAGCTCAAAAAGAGCGCCTTTATTGCTTAAAACCAGTGAAGAAAAGTCGTTTTTGTTCACTCAGAGGGAAAAATTAGTGTTTGAATTTAAATCCCTGTGGCTTGGCATTTCTATTTCATTGTCTCTCAAAACGTCCAGAAATCTCATTTATAACTAATGCATATTTTATTATGATAGGTATATTTTCTTTTAAATAATAACTATTGAATTTTAGATTCATTTGTGTTTTGACTAAATTATCGTTTTCTTCGACTTCGATCGACTTCTTACAAAAATATCGTTTATTACTCATTTAGTAGTCTCAATACATTTTACTATAGTGGATTAACGCTCAACGACCTCAGCAGAGTTCCTCAACAGGTGGGCCTAAAAATGAATATGAGCAAGACAAAGATCATTTCTAATGCACACGTTCAGCCCCAAACTGTTTTACTCGTAGTTGAGAACTCTGCACTCGAATTGTTGATACCTAGGACATACAGTCCAGTTAGGTAGGTCCAATTTCGAGAAAGAGGTCAACCGCCAAATCCAACTCGGCTGGGCAGCGTTAGGTAAACTCCGCGACATCTTCTCGTCCAAAATTCCTCAGTGCCTGTTGCCAGTGATGACTTACGGCTCCGAAAAACGGTCGCTAACTTTGGGCCTGATAAGAAGGTCACTCAGCGGGCGATGGAAAGAGGTATGCTTGGAGTATCCCTGCGTGATCAAATCAGATATGACGAGATCCGTAGGCGAACCAGAGTAACCGACATAGCTCGAAGAGTCCAAGCTTAAGTGGCAATGGGCGGGGCACATAGTTGGTAGAACCGATAGGCGTTGGGGTCCTAAAGTGCTTGAACGGCGGCCTCACACCGGGAAGCGCGGTGTTGGACGACCCAACGACGATCTCAAGCATGTCGCTGGGAGCCGCTGGAAACAAGGGGCACAAGACCGTGCCCTGTGGCGATCCATGCAGTAGACCTACCTCCAGCAGTGGATGTCTATAGGTTGAAATTACGACGACGATAGTAGTTTAAATTACAATCATCGACACTAATTTCACTCATTATTTAAAATTTCCAGCCATATTTATTTAATTTTGTGTGTATGTTGAGAAAGTGCGTCACAAATATACTTTATATTAAAAGTTCAAAATTCAATGGAGGTTAAAAATATATATTTCGTAAGAATTCATCCGAAAATAGTTCTATTTTAAAAATCATATCTACAGTTGATATTCTGATTGATATAAGAAATTGATTATTTGATAAAAATATAAGTATTAATAAGATTGTATTTGAAATGATGTGATGAGTTTCAGAACGTTACGTGCAAAAAAAAATCTCGCAGAGTGAAAAAAACGGCGTTTCTTCACTGAATTTATTCAGAAAATGCACTTTTTTGAGTTAATTTGGTGAAAAAATTTTTTCATGAAAAAACTGTTTGTTACGGTGCCGTTTGCTTCAGAAAAGACTAATTTTAAGTTAAAAAACATCTACCACATTTTAAATTTTTTCCAATACCGGGATCCCGGGATCCCGGTATTGAAAAAAATCATTCCGGTATTAATACCGGTATTGAGAAAAACCGGTATTCGAAAGCCCTAGTCGTAACCTACATACTACTTCTTTTGTAAGCAGTTCTAGTAATAAAAAAAAAATAAAAAAAAATGGTCCTTTCCGACGTGCCAGAACCAGACTGCGCGGTTTATATTAGATTACTTGGTTGTGCTTAGTTTCTTCTTTTCTTGGTTTTTGGCTTTAGTTTAGTTATAGCTGTGAATCAGATTACACTGGGTAGGTTACTAAACTAGTTAACTAGTTTTTAGTTGGAGCAATTATAAAGCAATACCTACCACAGTTCGCAGACCACAATACGATAAAAACCGGCCAAGTGCGAGTCGGACTCGCGCACCGAGGGTTCCGTACAAACCTGTAGTAAGTTTTAAATTATTAAAAAAAAACTACTTACTAGATCTCGTTCAAACCAATTTTCGGTGGAAGTTTGCATAATATAATAATGTACATCATATATTTTTTTTAGTTTTATCATTCTCATATTTTAGAAGTTACAGGGGGGGGACACACATTTTACCACTTTGGAAGTGTCTCTCGTGCTAACTATTCAGTTTAGAAAAAAATGATATAAGAAACCTCAATATCATTTTTGAAGACCTATTCATAGATATTAGATACCCCACACGTATGGGTTTGATGAAAAAAAATTTTTTGAGTTCCAGTTCTAAGTATGGGGACCCCCAAAATTTATTGTTTTTTTTCTAGTTTTGTGTGAAAATCTTAACGCGGTTCACATAATACATCTACTTACCAAGTTTCAACAGTATAGTTCTTATAGTTTCGGAAAAAAGTGGCTGTGACATACGGACGGACACACAGACAGACAGACAGACAGACAGACAGACATGACGAATCTATAAGGGTTCCGTTTTTGCTAAATTTGGCTACGGAACCCTAAAAATGAAACTAAAGCTTATTAAATGTAGCTACTCGTATATATAACGATAAAGTTGCATATTATTACACTTAAATAATGTCTTTGACACGTGTCCTAACAATCTTAGTTAAAAAAGCCTCTTACATGTCATGATACAAGTGACTAATTTATTACCATTCTCTCAACAAGTATAATGACCCCCCATCCCAACGAGGCGAGATATTATGAGGATCGAAATAGATAACATCCTCTCACGTTGTTTGCTCCCAAAATTTACTATGATGAACTAACGTGGATGCAATTTGGAGCTATCAGGATTTTGAGTGGAGGAAGTACCATAATGAAACGAAGCTGTTTATCAGCCTCATCTAAACACTTCCTATTACAGTGTGAAGAGATACATTCAAGTTATGGGTTGAATTGGGCACATGCATAAAAAAATCTAAACGGAAGTTTTAAATTCATATTTCAAAAGCTTAGCATTTAACCTAACTATAAGACTTAAGAGGATACCCCAAGGCTTTATATTAGGACCGCAGTTGTTCAGTTTTAGTTTAAAAAATTATAAAAATCAATATAACATGTACAGTCTTGAACAAAGAAAAAATACTTAGTCGGCGATCCTTAGCCAACCAGTTTCAGTAATAATTTCTAAATATCTAACAAGAACAAACTTACAAAACTAAAACTGTCATGATGTTTAAATGTGATTTATACTACTGTTAAATTAGTCAAAATTAGACCAATTTAGTGAAATGACGAGTACCATTACTGTTCATTACTAAGCCAGCGGTGTATACTGTATACCTACTTGGACTATTATAGCATAATGTTGTTGCAGCGATGTTATGAAAGTCATCAACTTTCGGAATGGGAAAACCATCGACATCTACAACTGGACATAGTTGTTATGAAAGGATTCTTTACTCCACGGCCTTATACCGTTTGTTTTCAGGAGCTCACAGCGATTCATAGGATGTCGTCTGTCCTATTGAGTGCGGTCTGCGGATTCAAGGGAATTACAGTGTCCTCAATCCTGATGCTCTGAGTAAGTAAATTACACAAAAATGCAATAACTACATCTTTGTACAATTTCAAAGACGGCTGGTAAACAGTTTTTAAAAGCAGATTATCGTTTAATGTAGGTACATAATCCACGTGCAATCATTGCGTGATGACAGTGATTGATTCGTGTCTTTTAAGATGAATGAAGAATTATTATGATGTCACTTAATGACCTGACCTTACATCAAGTGATGACGACATCTCTCTGTGATCTGATGACCATTAAATTACCGCCTGTCAATGTCAATTGGCTGCGATAATATTGGTAACTATAATCTCAATATTATGATCGTTGATAATTCAATTATTTCGTGTGCTTGATATTCTTATCATCAACAATTATTATTGGTAGACACCAAATTTAAAATGAAATAAACCTACTAACTGCTTGATATAACAGAGAAAAACTAGGAAGCAAAGACAGCTAACATAACCAAAATTTTTCTTACCAAATACGTCATAATATCGCAAACATGGAATTTGAACGACGACTTATAGGTAGGATTCAAATCTATGACTAACAGGAATTCGGAAAGCCACTCACTTGTCAACTGAGTAAGCTAACGATCTATTAAGGTTTTGAATTATATCAGAATTCACAGTCTGTATTAGAAAACCATATCAAATTAAAGTTGGTGTAAAAATAATAGAGTAAGTAAAACGCTTAAGCTATGTTCGACTCATCAATATTATCTGTAGTTTATCTCATCGACCTGTTAAAACAAGTATACGAGATCATAACGAGGCAAAGGGTGTTAAGCTTAAGTGCTTACGCAAACACTTCACCGGACCCGGTGTTTAAAAATAAGTGTTTGGGTTTCACTCCTAACGGCTTAACTTAAGGGGTTTCTTTTCACGAGAAAAGCTTGTTTTGTATGAGCTTTCTCATAATACACAGGAAGAAATAATTATTATAATTCATATTTCTTAAATAGTGAGTCGTGAGTCAGGAGTCAGGACACTGTAAATGTAGGATCTCAACCAGATTCAAACAAAGATTTAGGTACTAACTCTGATCAAAAACGTATAACGTATAAAATCTATGTATTTTCCTGTATTCATGATAAAGTTTACAAAACTATACCTGAAATGAACATTTGCCTTTCCCTTTGTGTATTTGCGGCTTAAATGTCTATTGTATTGATAGTATTGATAGTAACAAAAAAAGAGTGGCTTATAAACAGTGCATAAATCTGCTGTAAAGAAGCAATAGACTATAGTGATTTTATCACTATATAGAATAGTGGTAAAAGACATAATGATGATGATGATTGCGCAAATCCGCAATACCCGCACCCTACTGAGCACATTGTGTCCGACGCCATATATAAAGAAGCTGCATTTACTCACATCAGCAGAGAAAAACAGACACTGTGAAATCAGCAAAACTAATCATATTATCTAGGTTGGCAAACACTAAACATCAAAGCAAAGTCAAACAAAACCACTTGCCCGATAAGATTTCTGACTCTGTAACACCTCTATCTACTAGAAACTAGGCTTATCTCACAAAGGCCTTGCATGCATATTAATTAATGAACAGTGTTTTATAATGGATTATAAATAATTAAGATCTGTAGTCTGTACCTACTTGATATTGAAAAATTGCAAAATAATATTAAGAAACGAGAATTTCACTAAAAGCTTTTGTATTTTCCTTTATGCTCCTAGAAGTAATATAATAGTAGTTGCGACAGTTTACCTGTGCCACTAGGTTGAGTAAGAAATAGAACAAAGAACATCGTATTCCGCTGATATTCATATTATGTAATAACAATGTACTTATGTATTAAGAAGTTAATAGCATTATAATTGAATCCGGTAATCTTATCAATATATATGATATAAAAAATTTACGCAAGTTTGCCTCCCGACGGTAAAATGCAAATGAAAGAGTCAATTGACCCCGCGCTGATTTGATTAAGACATTTGAGTGGTTACAAATGATAAGCGTAAGCGATTGACAAAACTCAATTTTTTTCTTTATACTGTAAGAGTTAGGGCGCCTTCAAATTTGCCGCAAAGTGCCGCGCGGAAGCAGCGCGGCTGCAGCGCTGCGGTCGCGCTGCTTTGTAAATCCATATAAATAAAAAACACGCGACTGCAGCGCTGCACCCGCGCTGCGGCCGCGCATCAGTTCATCGATCGACTAGTGACGGGACTGCGCACGTATTTTTGTTAAAGTCTAAACATGAACGAAAATCAGGTAGAAGAATTTATCGATGAGGTTGAGAGTCGTCCAGCAATATGGGATTCGAAGTCCGACAAGTACAGCAACAAAATCGAAAAGAAAAAGGCTTGGGAAGAAATATGCATTAAATTTATTGACAATTTCACAAACAAGACTCCAAGCTTAGAATAACTACATAAAGAAGGTATGTTTCCAAACAACGCCTTCTCAAAACGCAAGCTACAAATTCGCTATGTGTGCTGTGTTTACTTGCCTCGTAAACGCAAACATAATGTTGCCAGTTTAAATGTTTTCCACCTAAAAGTTGGGTAAGTAATTGGTTAGTTTGTTTGTAGCATTGTAGCTTCTAAAACTAAGTTATCCAGCTTTTTTCGGACTGCGCGAGCGTCGTACGATGCCATGGCACCAATTGAACGGCTTACATTTCGCGAGTGTACTAGGTTTCTATAGGTAGTTATTCTAAGACTCCAAGTGAAAAAAAATGAAGCATGTAAGTATAATATTATGTATTGTTAACACAACTACTTTATATTTTCGTTGTTTCGTATTAATAGTAACACAGAGCAGTGTTTCTTCGTCAGAGTCCATCGTGAAAATAAATATAGGTACAACCCTATGATGTTCGAACCTCGCGACAGGAGCGCGGCCGCAGCGCTGCAGCCGCGCTGCAGCCGCGCTACGCTTTGCGGCAAATTTGAAGGCGCCCTTAAACTTAAAAATTTAATCAAGTTTAAACTTGTTTGTCCTGATTCTGGCTAGTACAACTCATTTATTTTTAAACCGACTTCGAAAAAAGGTGGATAATAAAGTGGTGGATCGCGTATATTTTTTTGGCGATGTTACTCCATATCTCTGAAAAATCTCCGTTAGAGCTGAACCTATTTCAATATTATTATTCATTATTTCAAAGAACGTACTTATCGTCAGGTTTTTTCATTTAAATTTGGTGAAGATCTGATGAATATCTTCGGAGATGGAGGACGGAACTCCTAAATGAATAAGAGCAAATCACTCGCGATCAGAGTATGTGTAGACTTTTAACCATGCATAACACATAATATGAAAGAGCTTTATTTGCATAAATATGATATGATTAGCCCCACTTAAAACTATAAAACTGAAAAGGAAAAAATAATTTAATTCATTAAATAATTTATTTAAACAAGATTTAAAAATAAAATAGTATTTTCTGGAGTCGATGCCAAACATCGCTTGAAAGGAAAAAACAAATCCCAACTGCCAATCACGTCTGCTGTCTGGACGATGGCACGCTGGTCTTTTTTACGCAATGAATGTTTATAGTCACAAAACATTGTAGGCATATCCGCTTTTAGTCATTGGGCGTTATAGGTAAATATGCAGCAGTGGCATCTTTATTTTAGGTATTGAGCTCGGAATACAATGTTTCCATCACTTCGCTTGTCTTTCATAACTTACGCCGCAATCTAATTCTCAGATAACGACATCGTGGGCGGTCACTTATTAACAATACGGGATTTTCTTATAGCTCTCTTATTGTTGGTATTGTTGTTTAATACAACGTATGGCATTGTGATTTTATCGTGGACTGATTTCATTTAAATTCAAGCCATAAATGGTTATCTTTTAAAACATGTCTAGAACTAGTTAAGAACCACATTTTATTTGGAACGATAAATTGTATATATTATAGAGGTGTTTATAAATTTTAGTATGCAAATTAGCATTTGACTGCGCAAATATTGCTAACAATTTTTGATCTATATCTTATTCGTATGTTTGTTTTCAATGCATGTTTGTATGTATGTTTACAATTGTTGTTGGCAGTAGCACGAAGGTTCTTGAATTAATAGTACATCAACTTATGTGTGTAGTAATTCAAACCAACGTTGCAAAGAAAATTACAGACATTGCAATCTGCAGCACACATGACAAGTATTACGTAGTTTATAACTGCCGTACCTACTCTCACAGGTTAGCCCGCTATCATGCCTCAGTTCATCGAGCTATCGACAAGTTATCGAGTTTGCCTAGTTTAAACCGCACAACAAAAGCTTATAACTAGGTACTTACTTCATATACTGTTTCCACTGATATGAAAATTAATTAAGTAAATGATGATGTAACATATTTTGGGCTGAACGTGCCCTTCCGAATTATTTCTCAAGGCCTGATCTATTGACATTTTAGATCACCTTGTTCAAATGTTCTATGACGTCGATTTCCATGACCGACGATATTTTGTTGTAATAAGACTTACTGTTATATTTTCAGGGTCCACAGTCCACACGTGGAGATGTTATCGCATTCAAAATTACTTTACTAGCATAATTTAGTTTTCTTGAAGGTTAAAAAACAGGATAATTCCGGCATCATAATCAAATCAAATAAATATTATAAATGCGAAAGTTTGGATGGATGTATGGATGTATGTATGGATGTTTGTTACTCAATCACGCCCCAACGGCTGAACGGATCTGGATGAAATTTGGCACAGAGATAGATTATAGTCTGGAATAACACATAGGCTACTTTTTATCCCGGAAAATTAAGGAGTTCCCGCGGGAAACGAAAAACCTCGATCCACGCGGACGAAGTCGCGGGCATCAGCTAGTAAATATTATAAATGCGAAAGTTTGGATGGATGTATGGATGTATGGATATGTGGATGTATGGATATGTGGATGTATGGATGTTTGTTACTCAATCACGCCCCAACGGCTGAACGGATCTGGATGAAATTTGGCACAGAGATAGATTATAGTCTGGAATAGCACATAGGCTACTTTTTATCCCGGAAAATTAAAAAGTTCCCGCGGGAACCGAAAAACCTCAATCCACGCGGACGAAGTCGCGGGCATCAGCTAGTAATACATACTATGTAAAGTACGAGTAGTTACGTCGTGTATGGAGGTTAGTGAACGATATAATGAGAAACTTCTAATTATTTCGTTACGTTTATTGACAATCGGATTATTAAACTCTATTTGCATGTCGTAAACGAGCGGGCTGGTTTCGCTGAGAAAGTGCCCGTCATGCTACGCTGGCTGATGATTTTACGCAATAGCATGTATGGTACAAACGAATACGCCGAAGCGATGTTGGTTGATTTCAGCAAACAGTGAGACAGTGAGTGTTATAAACGCTTTTGTAAACTAATCATCATAAAAATACGTGTACCTACTGTGTGTGAGCGGCTAGCCGTCCGGTTGACTGGTATAAAAAATACATAATTACTTAACGTAAAACTTATTTTTATATTCGCTCTGTGATCGCAATGAGCTCCAGTCGCTTTGAGGACTAAATTAAGACACGTAGTTTCTCTATCTAGGTATTATATCTAATTACGGATTATTAAGCCCTTACTTAAGTAAATAATTTTTAACGCAGTTTCTTCATCTCATTTTCGGAGGGTCGGAGTTTATTTTTTACAGAGAATAATATGACTTGTGGACTGTGGTACAAATACGCGTGAGGTAAAATTTACCAAGCAATGAAGATGAATAACTATAAACACTTCTGTACTATAGTGAACTTCGAACGTCGTAACCTATTCATAACGGGTTCAGGCATCAGGCATGAAACTAGCGACGACCGAGCGACAACGACAGCGGGGCGATGTGGTCCGAGGTCTTATGACGAATTTCGGGAAGGTCCTTTTAGGCAAGCTGAAATAGTGAAAAACTATAATTTCGTCAATTGGCGAATCCAGTCCTGCCAGTCTGGTAGAGCGTTTGCGGTTATTTCGCTCCTGTGCAGCATATATCACATTTGCAAAAAAAAAAAAAAAAATTTTGGCAACTTGATTTTTTTATCTTTAAATTTAGTACTTATAGAAATCGAAAAGAAATCCCAGACGTTTTTGTCGGTTATAAAGTATTAGCAGACCTCTTCAAAATTCTTCCCGAAATTCGTCGCCAGCTCTCCTACTCATCGCATCGCCCCGCTGTCGCCGTCGCTCCCCCGTCGCTAATTTCGTGCCCGTACACTAGATATCATAACTAATAACTAATAAAATTAGGTATAGTTGTGAATCGTAGGAATTTCATTCCAAACTAGTGGTAAATTCATTTAATGATGTAGAATCACTTGTAAAAGTTTATTTGAATGAAAAAATCATAAAAAATAAACATTTTGAATTTGAATTGGAAACGCTGTCTCTTGCGGCTTAAACCACACAAATCCTTCTATCTGATCCGTACATTCATGAATAATTCCTGATTTAGTGCATACGTATTGTTTGCTCTCGCATTCATTCGCAAAGAATAGTTTCTTACCTATTGCATAATTTCATAATAATAAATGTTGAAAGATGCTACTGTTTTCGCAGAAACTAAAAGTACATCGAATTGTAGATGTTTTTGTTGCTTGTAATTACAAAACGAATTTGTATTAAATAATAAGTAACTATATCTTTGATGTCTTGTAAGAAAGTAAGTAAGAACTCGTATCATAAAATCCCTCACCAATTCAACCTCATTTACCTTTCTTCTCGATCATCCGTTTCAGGTCATTGTTTTAGTAGGAGATCTCGGGTTAGGTTCCCGGCAGGAGAAATTTAAAATTAAGGAATTTTATAATTTTCATCCATCTCAAGACTGCATCATAACTCGCTAGGTGAGATCGCAGAAAAGGGCTAGGTTGTATCGAAGTAAAATCTATTGTGAACGAACACGGCAGAGTATGGTCGTAACAGATAAGCTAAATTGAAACCCTACTTGTTTAAATACTAAAGGAAGGGCACCACTAAACACGTCATAGAAACCTACTCAATGTGCAAGACGGCGCGGCGATGAGTGCCATACCGTCTGTCACTATGAATAGAAGCATAAAACTTTTGCTGTCAATTAAATGAACAGCGAATGCGACAGACGGTAGAACTTATCGTTACGATATATTTTAGTCCCGACCTACGACAACTAACTATGACTGGGCAAAGAATAGTTTATTCAAATATCAAAGTATAACGGTTTCTATGCCTAAATACTTCTTTTTTTTTTTATTATTTCATCTCTAGATCTATTACTTGTTTGGTGTTCGCTGAAATTTTTAATGGTGTTAACAGAGTGGAGTGGGAGTGGAGCGCGCCCGTCTCCTCTCGTGTATATCCTGCGCCTACGGAGGACGTTTAGTAGTCATCCACAACTGGGCATACATAGGTCTCATACGGGCATCCACACGTCTTCCGCCGACTGGATCCAACGGTTCCCTGCGACTTTCTTTGTATTCTTGTCCACTTAGGCGGGTTCTTGCAAAGCTGCGTTTTCCATCACCTTACAAGCATCTTGCGACACCAATGTCTATCGGTTCTTCGAACTATGTGCTCCGCCCATTCCATTGCCCTTTCAGCTGTCGGATGTTTAGTGTGGACATGGAATCAGTCCTTTATATGTGGGCTATTATCTATAAAATCGTAAGTAGATTTTTACGGTTGCGAAACAGATGTCGGTTCTGTTTGCCACATCGCGCTGGGATAGGTCAGTGACACGGCATATGTGGGCGACAGCACGCTTTTTGTTTAACACAGAACCTGTTTGTATTGCAATGTTCCAATTGATTTTCCGGAGTATTCAAAACACATTTAGAGAGTAACTCTTGGGAGTTAATTGTTAACTATTTACTTTGCTCTTTTAGGCAGCTAAGTACCTACCATGGTTTTCACGTTATTGCTTGAGTAGTTAGAACAATTTCTTAAGTTAGTAACTCGTAAGTATGTAGCTGAAATAATATGGTGACCTAAACAGTATATATTTATTTCAAGTCCGTAAAGAATATCGGTCTAAAAATGTTTAGTTATCATCTCTATCTTTTGTAAATTATTATATTTAAAGCTTTAACAAATTATGTAAGTTAGGTTTTTCGGATATTCTAGATGCCGTATAGAAACCGATTAACAGTATATATATTTTATTTCAAGTCCGTAAAGAATATCGGTCTAAAAATGTTTAGTTATCATCTCTATCTTTTGTAAATTATTATATTTAAAGCTTTAACAAATTATGTAAGTTAGGTTTTTCGGATATTCTAGATGCCGTATAGAAACCGATTAAGGGTATGGGTTTTCATATCATTGCCACACCCCTAACAGGTTAGTCCGCTACCATCTTAGACTGCATCAACACTTACCATCAGGTGATATCGCAGGCAAGCGCTAACTTGTAGTGGAATATAAAATCTTGAGAAGGAAACTACCAGCAAAAAGTTTTATTCCGATATTGCTCTACGTAAGACACTAATTAACAATCTCTAACTAAAAGTTATTGACCGCTGCTCTAATTCAAGTGGCTATAATTATTATAGTAATTGCATACATTAGGTACGTATGTAATGAATCGACTATCGGCCAACAGCTGATTTTATAACGTGATTATTTTTTATGATGGGATTAGCGACGGTCAAGAACACATTGCCTTTTTATACGACTGCCTGAAAAAAGGAGTATATTGTTCTCAGGGTTCATGTATGTATGTATGTATGTATGTATGTATGTATGAATGTGAGTTTGTATATTCCACCATAACTTCTATACGCCTGAACGGATTTTGATGAATGAGGTATCGTTAGAATCGTTCGCTTATTCCGGGTGACATAGGCTTAAGGCTAGTAAAATTTTAAAAAAAATTGATAGGGTGACCATGGTCCCGCATCAAAGACTAAAGTTGAATTTTTTTTTTCCAAAATGAGATTATAGTACATTGTTCACCGAGGGGAGAAAGTGACCTATTACTATCGAGGGTGTAGTTTGAGGCCCGAGGCGTAGCCGAAGGGCCGCAATACACGCCAGGTAGGAATCGTACTTTCTCCCGAGTGATACATAGTGCTTTATACTACACCTGCGAGGAAAATAAGCGATAATTAGTGATTAAACCAACTTGCAAAGTGAAGTTCTATCATAAATCATAATTATATGAGTCGCTTCGTTCGAAGCTTCACTATCACAACTAGGCTACATTTTGAGGATTATTGCAATATAGATTTCGATATCGACATCGATATCGACAATCCATATCGACAATCGACTCGATACCGACAATCGACAAACATAACGACCATCGACATCGATATCGTCAATCGATATGAGTATCAACATCGAAATCAACAATCGACATCGACAAACGCAAGAGGGTAATTCCGAGCGGGTGTAGTATAAACTATATTGTCATCGTCAAGTAAATGATGAGTAGATTCCAAAAATATATAAGACTATATTTCAATATCCAGTGATTCACAAAAAAATATCATTTAACTATGGCAGACGTATTTTTTAATTCTTTGAGTTATATATCTAGAGATCGATAACGATTAACGATCGAGTTGGTTTCATTCAGATCTTTAAGAATTCCCACACATGATCGTTAGCAAGAAAAAGAAACATGGCTACTGGCTAAGGTAGATAGATACTTTTTTAAAAATATATTATAGAAAAAATACGAAGCTATAATCTTCTAATCTTATAGGAGGTTTGTCTCCTCATTCCGCCCAATCCTCACTTAAAATAAAAAACAAAAGTCCTGACTCACTCACTGACTCCCTCATCAACGCCCAGCCAAGCTTTGAACATAGAAAGCTGAAATATTGCACAGATGTTTCCTTTACGATTTAGACAAAGAATACCTAAGGCTAGATTAAAAAAAAAATTCACTAGAGCGAATTCGCGTACGTTCGCTAAAATGACACGACAAAGACAGAAACCGCAGGATTTTATAAATATAAACCAAACCATTATCCATAAAAGAAAAAGGCAATGAGGTCAATCCAGCCTTGTAACATTATAAATTATTTAAATGGAATTATGTGGAAATTATCACTATGGAAAACAAGGTTAAATGCGAGTTGATAACAAGGCAGCTTTTTACCGGGCCATCCCATTATGCCATTTATAGGGTAAATTGTACGAGTTTTGCTCTGAAACCAGATTTGTAGACTTTCGCTTCTGAGAAACAATACCAATTACATTGCCGGGATTTCAGGGTTTTTATTGTTGCATTCAAAAGTTGTATCCTCAAGGTATATTTGGTTGCAATTATTGTAATTCATGCTACTTTGTATAGAGTACTAGAAGATGCTCGCGACTTCGTTCGCGTGGCATAAGTTTTTAATTCCCACAGGCACTCCTTAATTTTCCGGGATAAAAAGAAGCCTATGTCACTCTCCAAGTCCTCAACTAAGTATACCCATGCAAAAAATCACGTTGATCCGTTGCTCTATTTCGGCGTGATTGAAGGATAAACTCTCTATTTGACGTCCTTGGGGATAGAATTTTCAAAAACTGTGAATCACGTATTTTTTCATTTCAGACCGAAATCCCAAACACCAAGTTTCATGGCTACAGCTTGAAAAATGACGGACTGTCCTACAAACTTTCAACCCCTGTTTCAGCCCTTTGGGGGTGGAATTTCGAAAAACTGTGACATACGTATTTCTTTATTTTTTACCGAAAGCCAAAATACCAAGTTTCGTTGATATAACTTGAGAAATGACGGACTTTCATACAAACTTTAAACCCCTATTTCACCCCCTTAAGGGTGGAATTTTGAAAAATCCTTCCTTAGTGAGCGCCTACGTCACAAAAGGAACCTACTGTCAAAATTTCAAGTTTCTAGCCACAGCGGTTTAGGCTATGCGTTGATATATAAGTCAGTCAGTCAGGACTTTGAATTTTATATATATAGATTTGGCGCATGGAGCATCGCAAACCTCTAAACTCAATTGATAAGTCTTAAAATAGTTGTATCCTTATCAGCAGGGGTTATTGTGAAAAGTATACGTTGTTAATTTAATTTCAGTTTCAAGATGGAGTAAAAAGTGGAATAAGTCTTACCAAATACATAATAATATATTATGTTAAAATACACGAGATTTATAAACTTACATGTCGCTAAATATACAGAATTCGTCTTGCTCAGCGTCATGGTAGGCTGAATGAGGGCATATCTACAATTCTAGTAGGTACGCCGGTTAAGCTTACATATTCCATTTATCATACAATAGCGTTTTGGTATCCAAAAATTTTATCACTTGTTTGTTTAAAGATCAGTTACCATAAGTAGAGGACAAGAGATCCGTGTGAATAAGGCATTACTTGTTAACATTCAGCGACGATGCTCGACACTTTAAATACTCATTCCGCGACACATTACCTGTAACAAAAAAAATAGGATTAACATGTTGCTAAGGTGAAACCTTATAATAGGCTTTAGGGTTCCGCCAAGTCTTAAAAAAGGCAAACAACAGTTAATAATAAAGAGATAAAAAAAGACTATGAACGCTAAAACAGACCGAATGAAATGCAGGCCAAAACCACGTTAGATGGAAATATGGAACTTATATATATAAGTATTAAGTAGGATAGTCACGTAAGTTAATTAACTGCAAGTCAATACAGAATCAATCAAAGTGAGAGAATGAAGAACCCTGTAGAAGAAGGTAGCGATACAAAAAGGTATAAAGGCGAACTAGGCTAGAGTAGGGACACAAGATAAGAATAAAGAGTCTCTTATAGTGATTCCTAAACAGATACATTTAATAGAGTTCCGTACGAGCCTGAGAAACCTTAGCCAGACGACAGCGAGGAATGTGGTCCACGTGCTGAGAACATTCCCCGTTATCTGAACGATGGGAATGCTAATCGATGCCACTGATAGATACATAGCACGGATTTTTTTGCGTGGATTGCAGCGTGGACGCAGTAAGATTTGTGGCAAAAGGCATACTGTGGTTAAACATGCACAAGAGAGTTATCCATACCTACTATTATAATATGTAATTAATCGAAAGTATACGTCTGTCTGTCTGCTACATTTTCACGGTCCATCAAGAATTTTGACGAAAGATACAGAAACATGTTGCGTCTGCATCCTAAATAACCTACCCGGCTTACGGCTACCTTTTATCCAGGAAAACCAAGGAGTTCTCACAGGATTTTGATGATGATGTACCTACTAGTTATGAATAAATGAAAATTTACTGTTTTATACATAAATACTTAGTACTTATTTACTCGTAGCAAAGTGATCCCGAGCAATGTACTCTCATCCGTTTAGAGGTCCCGTCCTCTATCTACGAAGATATAACAAATCAGATCACTTGTAAAAGTTTATTTGAATAAAGAACAAATTTGAGTTTGAGTTTTGATCTTTTCCAAAATTTAATGGGAACAAAATGTAGAACCTTTCAAATATTTTTTCATTAAATCCGTTCACACTTGACCGAGTTCCACTGTCGACATGCGCATCAAATAGAGAACATTATAACTTTTCGTTTACAAAGTGTACAAAAGAGGTCTTCTACTTGCTCTTAAAGAACCCTGTCCTGTTGACAGTTAGCGAGGAATGCAGTCCACGTGCCGAGAGTAGTCCCCGTTACACGAACGACGGGAATACTAATCGTTGAGTGACAATATGCAGTCTTTGCGTGGATGAGGCACGATTTATGGATCAAAGAATACGTTCTGGTTTGTTCTTGCCTATTTTAAAAAAACGTATAATAAAAAGCGTAAACTGTTATTTCTGTACATAAAAACAACTGGGATTATAATAATGCTATAGTAGCTACTCGTATAACCGGAATTTGGTGTTTTTATCTGTCTCTCTAATCTGTTTATTATTATAGCAGCTCAATTCAAGAAACACTGAACGGATGTAGGTAGCTTTCATTAAGAAATAACATTTAACGTGAGAAATGTAGACCGGTGATACTTTACTGGGAAGTGCCTAAGAAATTGAGTAAGTAGGTATTATGTTATTTATTTAATATATTATGTCTTAAAATATACCGAAATAACATTTAAGAAGAAATTCAGTCTATAATAACCAGCCCCCCGATTATGTAAGAATTGTCGATCAAATGGTAAAGGTTCAGCGTCTAAGTAATATAAACCATAACAGCACTGAATTAGAGCTCAATTTCGTGTATCAATTCTTATATGTACGTTAGAGTATCGTACATACCTAAACGTATAAGAATGGGTACACGAAATTGAGCTCTAATTTAATGCTGTTATGGTTTATTTACTTTGCCGCAGAACTTTAACGATTTCAGCGGCCATTCTTACATGATTGGGGGACAGGTTATAATAATAGAAAAGGAGAACTTAATCATGAATAATTTGGGATCGATAGTAAAATTAAATTAAAATAAGTAATTGACCGAGCGAAGCGAAGGTCTCTGAGTCTACTTGGGTGAATTGGCACTTGTCCGTCCGTCCGTCCGTCCGTCCGTCCGTCCGTCCGTCTGTCCGTCCGTCTGTCAGAGCCTTATAACTTCTGAATTGCTGAACGTAATTACTTCAAATTTAAATATAATATGTAAACCGATGGCCTCCCGCCGAATATGGCTTAAAAAGTTATAAAAATCTTTATTTCAGGGGGGCTCTCATAGAAGCGAATGCGAAGTAAAATATTTTTTATAGCGTTACATAGGGTTGCGGTATATCATTTTAAAGATAATTAGGAATAGAGTCCAAAAATATTTTTTTTTTAATTTTTCCCCTAAAATTGACGAAATGGGGGGCTTTCAAAGTGGCGATTTTCTGACGTCCAAAGTTGACCTCAGAACTCTCAATTTTCTGAACTCTCAAGCCTGAAACTTGATCAATTATTTGAATTATATCCTGTACTTGAACAACAAATACTAAAATTAGATAAATATAATAAGGAAACGAAATTATTTAATTTTTAATGATGATGATATTTTTAACAGAACTTAACAATGATGTCAATAGATGGCGCTCTCTGATGCCGCGAGGTCTCAGTTCGGGGCGAACCACTAGTATATCTAAGTAATTATTATGATTAGTTACTTATGTAGTAAGTAAGTCGACAGTCTGGTATTCATACCACGACTCTGACAGCGGCGGCGCGGTCTCTCCCCATCGCTTTGTCATCACCTTGGATCGACAATCGTCATCCTTTAATTTGTTTAATAATGTAGTTTGAGTTTGCCATTGATGTCACCCATTTCTCGTACTGGTATACTTTAAGTGAAGTGGTAACTATAAGTGAAGTCTACGAGTCTATTGTGATCATCATATACATAGTCCAACGCTCTCTTACATTAGTAACGCATGACTGAGTTAAAAACAAGGCAGGTGACACGGTGAGGCAAGCACCTGCGAAATACGACCCATTCTTTATGAACGAATGAATATAATTAGTAGCTCGATTAGAGCAGACAGTGCCATTGTAATCGAGGTGTAATTTCACAGGTGAAGTTCATGAAAATTAATATGAAATTATTAAGTACTAGGCGATAGCCTCGACTTCGTCCGCGTAGATTGAGGTTTTTGGTTCCCGCGGGAACTCTTTAATTTTCCGGGATAAAAAGTAGCTTAAGTGTTATTCCAGACATAATCTAGGTATCTCTGTGCCAAACCATCCAAATCCGTTCAGCCATTTTGGCGTGATTGAGTAACAAGCATCCATCCATCCATCCATCCAAACTTTCGAATTTATACTTACTTAATATTAGTAAATATTGGTACCGAATGTCGAAAGTCAGTGTAAGTTAAATAAAATAAAAACAGTAGTAAATAGTAAAGTAAAGACAGTCTCATTAGATTAAAAATTTAAGTAAAATATTTACATAAATACTTAATTTTACATTTACAGACTGTACATACGGAAAAAGCTATAACTAAGCTCTATGTTCCTTTTTTGCAATAATTTAGAACAATCTTAGTCTGAATGGCTGCTGGCATTCTGCAGGATTTCCGGACAGACATTTTATCACGACCGATCCTGTTATTTCGAATTTTAAGGTAGTACGTGTATTTGCCTACGTGAATGAGCTCAACAATACCTACAATTGACATTTGACACATCCAAATCAAAGCCACAAAGACATTTTTTCTAGCAAGTTTTTTCTCTTTTATTTTTAAACATGACTTCGCTGGCGGTTGCAAATAGCAATGTCTATATTGACATGAAAAGAAATACCAAGTTTAATATGTCCATAAAAAGACCGCTTTTCTCTTTGATGAATTTACTTAAGTTTATATTACATATTTTATTAAAAATACGTCCTAGGTACATATATTATGTATCTCCACTGAAAATTTTATGACATATTCGTAAGTCGTAACACTATCAATATTTTGAGTTTGACTTATGTGAAGTATTTTAGGATTAAGAGCGTACATACCCTGAGCCTCTTTTGAAGTTTAGGTATTTATCTCGGGTAAATCCTTTGTCTCGGATAGTCCTTTGTTTAAGCGAGTGAACAGAAGGCATCGGGTGCAAAGTAGTTTGACAAACCGTTTTGATCCTAATCCCATTTTCAAACGGGCTATTATTTTTTCAATATTTAAAAAAATGTTTTAATTCACTTAACATACGTTTCATATAAAACTTTTTTTAATATAGGTGTATTCATATAAAGAGAAGGTTGCATGATTGTAAGTAAAGATGTTTTAGGTAGGTACATCCATACTAATATTATCTTTGTTTGCTTATTTTCTGTTAGTTATTTATAAGACACATTTTGTACAAAAATAAATAAAATAGTAAAATAAAATATTAGTATTATTTTGATTTTTACTTAACATTATTTACAATATTAATTTATTAGAATTTATATAGTAAATGCTACTATATATTTTATATACATATCACTACGCCAGGTCTTAGTTTTTACATTGCAAATTCGATTGACCGTAACCGTTCGATCATATTACGTTAAAGTAAAATGAATCTTAATAGTATTTTTTTAGAGCTCAATTTCGTGTTTGCATTCACACTGTTTCAAATGGAAACGTTTCGAAATTAAAATCGGTTGGAATTTGTGACTTTAAATCAAGCACCTTTGGGCACATTTTACCCTGACTCCAATGTGATCGAACGCTCGATTACGATCAATCGAATTTTCAATGTAAAAACCAAGGAAAAACGGGTGTCCCTTATTGGAATTGATCTACATTTATGGGGGTAGATTGGTTATTTCAGGCAAAATACATTTGTAATAAAAACTTATTAGTTTTTGTTCCATATTTTTTTTCCAAAATTGATCGTCTTTTATGATCTTTTCAATTTTCAAATTCAATTTTTTCCGGTTCAAACCGCAAGAAGACAAATTTTGATTTTGATTTTGATTTTGAACCTTTTTGATTTCTTGCCTTCGCTAATTGTTCACTACGTAAATATTTCTTTTTTTTTTAGTTTGAAAATCGGAGTTTTAGAACCCCATTTCTGAAAAAAATAACTTATTTTAATTCGCACGCAATGAATCCTAAAGACAAAACAGTGCAATAAAACTGATAAGCACGTGCAGATGCAGGTGTTTCACCAACATAGGTTTTTGTTTATCATGGTAACAATAGCGATCGCGGGTCACTAGCGATACAATAATAAAAAAGGTCCGGTTCGGAATATATAAAACACAATCATCAAGTGCCGCTCTGTAAACGATAATCACTTGCAAAAGGTAATAAAACTACACAATCCTGCAGGTGTTGCGGTAGTGTACTCAGCTTACCTCAATAACAATAGAAATTTACTGCGCGCGTGGTAGTAATAAAATACAGCTTAGCTACCAATTTTTCAAATAACTTTTTGCCGTGCTAATGAGTGTATTGTTATTTGTAAGAAATTAATAATTTTGCCTGATAGTAAAATAAAAACGCGATGTCAAAAAGCGCATAAAAATACCATGAAAACCTAATTCAACTTTTTTGATTGACCGACAACGCACAGAAAAAATCGATGTACCTAAATATTTGATTCATTGAGTAGTCTAGATGTGAACTGAGGAAGTAGGAAAAGGCTGATAAGCTTTATCAAATGTGCAACATAAATAAGTTATAGAATTACTGATTCACATCAGACAATGCCTTCTCAAATTCCAAACCAGGCAATAAAACTGATAAGCACGTGCAAATTGCAGGTATTGCACTAATGTAGGGTTTTGTTTATTATAATAACAATAGCGATCACGGGTCAATAGTGATACAATAACAAAAAAAAAAGTCCGGTCGACAACCATACTCGTAAAACACAATCATCTATTGACGCTCTGTAAACGAAATCCACTTGCAAAAGGTAAAAAATATATAATTACAGTTGCGCTAGTATGTATATTCGGTTTACCAAAATAACGATAGAATTTACTACGCGGGGTACAATAAAGTACAAGCTGCACTTTACATAACTTTTTGCTGACGACCGACAAAGTAACACACTCGCATGTTTAATATTAGTAAGGATTACAAATTCAAAATTTATATAAACTTACTAGCTGACCCGGCAAACGTTGTTTTGCCATATGAATTATTTCTAGAGTATGAATTAAAAAATTAAAAATTATTACGAAAAAATTAGAAACCTATTCTCATACCTACTGAATATACATATGAAATTTCATCAAAATCGGTCAAGCCGTTTCGGAGGAGTATAAACACTAAAACTGTGACACAAGAATTTTATATATTAGAATTTATTTAATAAATATAACACAATATCTAATCGTGGGCAGTATGATTCAGAAGTAATTCAAGCTGGAGATAAACGATCCAAAGGGATACAATATCCAAATCATAAGGCAAATCACACCAATAAAATGCCAAGTCGTCATAAGGAAAGAGAATTTCACAACCGAACACAAGATACCGCGCTAATATGCCATGAAAGACAATAAACACGTGATTTTTTTTTTGAAGGGCTGGCTCATTTTTTGCGCAAAGGATCAGCCTGGCTGTCCAGCGCGGAAATGCAGCCAGCATTCTCGCCACCATTCCACGCGGGCATGATTTATATAGTTATCAGGTTAGGCTAGCAGGGTTTATTGTTTCTATTGTATTGTTTTCAATAAATTTTACCAACGAGTGATTATCATTTCAGTACATGACATCGCATTAGCCTTTAAATAATAGTTAATTTAACCACAAGCTTTATAAAGCAAGTTTAGTAAACTAAATTATTTTATAACTGTCTGAAACACACGACCTTGTCTGAATTGAATATTCAAATTCTTATTTAAATAATTAACACTTAGGGACTCGCGCCTTAATTTGTAACGTACGTACTCGCTACCGGGTCCGCTGGACCCAGTCTAATATCAAATGTTTTATCAAAACCCCATTAACTAAAGTGATTGTTTAGTTTCTTTTCAGGATAATAGGTCAATAAAGACAAACAATATTCAATAAAAACCTAATATTTATTGTTTTTACTTAATTAAGATGTCACTACAAAAATTTAAGATTTTTAACATACTTCTATGACTACATTAATAAAATTTCTGTTATTACTTATTTAAAACAAAAGTCTGCTGTATTTTCTTACACTACTATAATGTGCCTACTAAATCGAAATAACAATAAGAGATCAATCATTATATTTAAAAAATTTAATCGCTTTGAAAATCAACATATTTAAAATATTTACTTTGTGATAAAATCACTTTCTAACATTGAACAGTCTCTTTGTATATCAAATTTAGTGATGAAAATTTACACACACGTGCTTCATGTGTTCCTCACATATACGTATATTGCATTTTACGCAAAAAACTTTGGTTTTTCCGTCTTTTTTCCAGTCACATAGACCGCAACGCACTTTTCGTCCATATGATGGGGACGGGTTGGATCAGTCAGTCAGCCAGTCACCTTTGCCTTTTATATATTTAGAGATCAGGTCTTCAAAACCCTCTGGTAGCCATTTTCTATGAAATAATGTAAAAAAAAATTAAATGAATAGTAATAACATTATGAAAAAAACACAAGTACGTATTTAGTCGCTACCGGGTCCAGCGGACCCATACACACCTTATACGTCCATAGCACTCACACGCAACGTGCTAACTGACGACAAAGAATGTTATCCACTGTGTTATACTATCGTTGGAAGGTACTAAGAGCGACAACGTTACAAATGTCAAAATTTAAAAGTTATTGAACATAATACAAAGGACTGGGTCCGTTGGACCCAGTAGCGAGTCCTTAAGTGTTAAGTAATATTACTATAAATATCATATACGTTTAGTATAAAGTATAATATACAAACCTTAAACTATTTAAAACAAAATAATTTTCATCCATCAATAAGAAAAAGCAGCCAGTATTAAAAATGCCTACTATTGAGAAGTGACAATCACACTACAATCTCAGGTATATGCTACGTATATCATTTTGAGTTGCGGAGACAAAAGGCGTTACGTCCACCCTCTGAGAAGCCTCGGCTACGACTAGTTTTCCTAGTGCTTGATCACGCAGTTTTGTAGTGTGTTACAAACTTATCTTTGGATATAAATTATTGTTAATTATATATTTTTTTTTGCTTTATATAATTGAAAATATGTCTTACTTTTAGGAGTACTAATTAATTTTTACAAATTAAGCCAACAAACCTCCTAAAATGACGGTTATATGTGTCCTTAATTTCGTCAAATTAAATCTTCTTTGTTTTGAATTTTATAATACAAAGGATAGCAAATTAATAATTTTTATCTTCAACTATAGTAGTTCAGGACCTTATACTCTATAAAAGTATCTCTTTGTGTGACCACAACGAGTAAATATGGATGTTCGCTAACGTCAAACTTTACACAAAAATCAAGATTTAATAACTGCTTCTTGGTATTTTCGTAATAAGGAACAATCTATTAATTAATTTCAAAATGTTGTCTGTCATAACAGTAGATCAGAGAATTCCCTATAATTTGGTATGAATAAGTTTTGGTTTAATGCAGGGAGTAACAAAATATCAGGGGGCAAAAAAGCTAAATATAAGGGTCTACCCTTGCAGCTCAAGCTCAGCTCGAATGTATAGTCTTAAAACCACTTGAGGAAGTAACTAATTTCTAGATTAAAATTTGATACTTCACCTGTGTGAAAGTGATTATGCGTCGTACCTTGTAGGTACATTCTATTATAATAGAATCATCGAAGAGAAACATTTTGGCGAGTGACTGGCATAATTAGCTGCCAATGGGGCTGATTCTGTAGTGCACAATCTCTAAACTAAACTAAAATTAGAGCATTACAAATATTGCTAACCCTTTCTTATTACTCCCTACGGAAAGGGACAGAACTAGATTTAAGGTTGCCATTTTAGTTTAGTTTAGAGATTGTGTTATACAGAATCAGCCCCAATGCCAATCTAAATATCGAAAGATATTTAACAGCCTTATAAGTTACAATATACCCATGGGTACCGCTGCAAATTACTAGAAATCAGTATCTATTAAAAATATTATAAGTATATATTATAATATAACTTCAGTATCGAATGTAAAACATAGTATTATGTGATGTAGAGTAGTAAGTTACGAACGACAATATCGTATGACATAATATTATGTACCTATATGATTCAAACGCGATAGGTAATGTAATATGTAGGTACTGGTCATTAAATCATTGCATATCTAAATAGATAACACGGCATCTGACTGCAACAAGTATTATAAGATCATTTGATATAACATATCAATGACGGTGCCGCTCCTCTGGTTGCACTTTCCATTTCTTTACATATTTTTGCAAGCAGCTTTTACTTTTCGCATTTTAATTTTTTTCACATTCTGCGCTATGGTTACCACACACTACATTGACTCATAGACTTCATACGTTTATAATATGGTGTATGTAAGACGTAAGGTCATAGTTATTGTGATTTTAAAATAAAATCTACTTATACCTTACAGAAATAACACAAAACAATTAAAATCCCCAATAAGGTTTCAAAATAATGACTTAAAACCCAAAATATTATCAATTCGTTCATACGAATAAAGATTTGATTCCATGCCTTTAATTATTCAGAATTGCCATCAAAACCTAATATGTATAGCTAATCAACAAAGGCCAAATATGTCAAAGTGCGTAGGTCAAATTGATGTTTTACCTTTTCAAGTGGGCCAATTATTCGTATATTATTTAATTAATTATGCAGGTATACATAATACATTTATTTAGTTCTTAATTAGAACAATCTTTCTTTTAAGTAGGTTGATAGGTTCTTACTTACTCATAATTTCTAAAAGAGTACCTAAACTGAAATAAATTAAGTAAGTTTCTGATGAGTTTCATAATTTAAATGAAAATAAACTTTACACTAAATATACACACAACAAAAGAAGCAGTCCTTGTGAGTAGGTAATCTGTACTAGCGCGGGCGTGTTAAATCTCAGTTTCTCAGAGTAATAAGCTTTGAAGTAATGAACTTGCAAAAACAAGGAAGAGCACTAGAGCACTATATTATTTAGTGTTCGTATGTGACAAAAGAAAAGTAAAGTTTAGATAGTCTATCCTTTTCATAACTTTTATTTTAACACCAAGGCTGCCTTTATCATTCTACTAGCTGATGCCCGCGACTTCGTCCGCGTGGTTTTAGTAACTTTTTTTGATTCCCGCGGGAACTCCTTAATTTTCCGGGATAAAAAGTAGCCTATGTCACTCTCCAGGCCCTTAACTATACCCATGCCAAAAATCACGTCGATCCGTTGCGGCGCGATTGAAGGACAAACCAACAAACCAATAAACCAACAAACAAACACATTTTCGAATTTATAATATTAGTACCTATGATTATAGTTAGGTATATCAATAATGTTAATGCTTTACCATTACCAGCACAAAAGTTGTGTTTATAGTTAGTCTATCGCAGATATCGATATAAACACTGGACGTTACAATAATATCTCATGTATACGTTATATAACCCTAAAAGGAGGTATGTTTTTAATAAATATCACGCATGAGTCCAGCTGCAAGCCTATTCAGAACAAGAATATCATGTTGCAGTTAGTCCAACGACGGGGTTGGGGGCACAAAGCACCGCCCGTGAAGGAATCATTATTAATTAGCGAGGTAAGCTAAACATCTCGTATGAAATGGCTCATTTTAGTCCCTTGATGAACAATCTACTATTATGTATTGCATTTGCAATTATTTGCCCTAATAAAGTAAAGTAAATAAAGATTGGTTTTAGTATTTCAAGTGTATTTTGTATCAATACTAGGTGATGCCATGGTTTAAGCCTTTGTCCTTCCCCGGGACACAACCTATACCTGTACCATCAATATCGGTTGAAAAGATGGACCGTGAAGTTAGAATGTCTAACCTGCAATTCACCATGACAGTAAAGAGTCAAATTGGAACACCCATATTACAGACTTGTAGAAATTAGAATATAACGCGGTACTGAATAAAATTATGACTTTCGAATTGCTATATTATTACCTGAAATCTTCTCATTTGATAACGAATATAAATACATAAGTACATACAGTCTACTTACCTACTGCGTTATCTAGATAACCTAAGTTACAGTAACATTAGAAATTCCGTACCGAGATGGAATAATTGTCTAAGTCAAAACAAAAGAAGAGACAAAAGATCAGCAGCAGCAGAAACTACTAACTTCGACTTCCGTATGATGACTAAGTAATTTTAAGTTATATAAGTTATAGTTATAGCCAACTTAGCTGGCCCGGTGGCCAAAATTGGAACTAATTTTTATGCCTGTTTAGTTTTTTGTTTTATTTTATCAAATAAATATTATATTTATTTGATAAAATAAAAGAAAGTTTGGATAGATGTATGGATGTATGGATGGATGTTTGTTACTCAATCACGCCCCAACGGCTGAACGGATCTGGATGAAATTTGGCACAGATATAGATTATAGTCTGGAATAACACATAGGCTACTTTTTATCCCGGAAAATTAAGGAGTTCCCGCGGGAACCGAAAAACCTCGATTTACGCGGACGAAGTCGCGGGCATCAGCTAGTTTCTAATATTTACTATAGCGACGCAGTGAGTGAGTGAGTTTGTGGGACTATAACAAAGTTAACTTATAAAAGCTTGAATGAAATGAACCTATTTAATAAAAGAAGCTTTTATTGCCAATTGAATAATTTAAATCATCATTAGAGCTGCACCATTATAAATAATAAATTGAGAACGTTTTCCAGAACAAATCGCAACATAAAGGGATTGCAATAATGGTGGCAATAAGAACCAATGAAGCCTATTCACGGTATCGACCTCACCTATTTAATTGCAGGTGTTGCCGCGCCCGGTGACATCATTACTCTATGTTATAGTGAACCTGATAGGAAATATCTATTAAATGATGCCCGCGACTTCGTTCGCGGGAACTCTTCAATTTTCAGAACTCAGGACGGCTGAAATCTTTCTGTGTGCGCGGGCTCTTAGAATTCAGATTATTGAAATGTATTCTGTGTTAATACTGACTTAAGTTTACTTGTTGCTATGGACATGCAAATATTCTCCGTGTGGATAGACCTTAACAATGACCGTCTGTGGAATGGAGAAACCGTGTAACTTTATAATGAACTAGCTGATGCCCGCGACTTCGTCCGCGTGGACAATTTTTTTTAAATTCCTACGGGAACTCCTCAATTTTCCGGGATAAAAAGTAGCCTATGTCACTGAAATTTCAAAAACTGTGAAACACATATTTCCTAATTTTTACCCGTAGCTTGTAAACCAAGTTTCATGGATATAACTTGAGAAATGACGGAGTTTCATACAAACTTTCAACCCCTATTTCACCCTCTTAGGGGTGGAATTTTCAAAAATCCTTTCTTAGCGGATGCCTACGTTATAATAGCTATCTGAGTGCAAAATTTCAGCCCAATCCGACCAGTGGTTAGAGCTGTGCGTTGATAGATCAGTCAGTCAGTCAGTCAGTCAGTCAGTCAGTCAGCTTTGCCTTTTATATATTTAGATGTAAGGGAAATTATTGTAAATCGGGGACATCTGGCGGATTATGAATGAATGAATTAGCTTTATGCTACATGTGGTTAGTTCGAAGTTCCAACGGCGTTTTATTATTTTTCTGACTTTGTGTTGGTTCTCACATTTAAACCATCTCACCATCTCATTATCTCTCCTCCCACTTATTACTTAAATGAAAAATTATGATTATTATCTCTTATTTAAATAAATTTCTTAATTATCAAAATTAATTTCCAACTGACGTTACAATCTTACTTATATATATATATATATATATATATATATATATATATATATATATATATATGTTACTTAATGTTATACTTGTATTAAGTAATTAAGTACATCTGCGGCTAAAAATCTTTGAATAGATCCTCCATTAATTACCTACTTAATTTAAATTTTTAACTAAGTACTTAGTTCTAGTAACTACGCACAAAGTAAGAATTTTGAAAACAGACCATCATGCTTCACGCATTATGACGTTCGTGTATTCGCAAGGTTGTCGTGATGTTTTTAGAATTCACTGATAAACCAGCTATAGATAGCTGCTTGATTTACATTCAAATGAGCCACATTCAAGTTTGTTCCATGCCTTGGCGTTTAAGTACCTAACTATAGGCATTTTTTGAAGTTCTTTTTCTATGGCAGGATTTCATTCAGTTTTACTTGCTACTTAATATACTGTTATACATAGGAATATAGAGTCCATTTCGGCACATTAGCGAGATTGCAGTACACGATTATATTAGTAAGTAGTGAAAGTACATAGAAGCTACTTTTTTCTTCTTTATATTTTCTGATCTCTATTATTTCAGTGGTTCGTTTTAAGAGTTGTAGGGATGAAGAAAAGAAAGTAGAATTGAAACATTTGATCCAATTAACTACCTAAGTACTTGATATAATTTCTACGGTTTATTTTCCCCTTTAATATTTTAGCGAGTCGATGTCGACGATTTATCTCTTGTAACATTGAAATTTTTAATAATACTGAAGTACCTACCTACCTAACGAGGGGAGATCGAGAACCGGTTGGGGTTTTTGAACTAAGTAACCACCTAAAACTATAAATTGAAACGTGTGACTTGTGAGAACGAATGACGAAATCTTGTACGCATAAATTGATAACTTCCGCATAAGTAAGTACCTACCTACTTAATAAATACTTCAGATGAAAAAATTCAATAATAAGGTATTTAGTGTTAAATTTGTACTGTGTAAACTTAAACGAAGTAAGTAAAGATCAGCTCTATTTATTTACTTACTTAAATCATGAAAATGGTACAAAAATATATTATTTCTCCATTTGACGTATGCGCGTAATCCACCATTCTCATTCGTAATCCGCGGTCAATGGCCGTTTGGCAAACTGACCAATGTCCGGTCAGGGTCCCGACTTGGCATTGCTTAAATGTCAAACGTTATTTAAATCGATAAAGTATTGATTTAGAGGGACGCTTCGAAGGAATTTTCTACCATGTAAATTGTGGAGGTTTATGGCTTCATTGCAATTAAAAATAAACACGGATAAAGGTCATTACATACAAAGTTATGCAATGGTCCTTGCAGTCGTGAGTTGAACTTAGCTAAACTTAACTCAAAATTACACCGTTTATAACCGACTTCCAAAAAAGGAGGAGGTTCTCAATTCGGCGCGTATGTTTTTTTTCTTAATTTTTTTTTAACGTATGTCGGTGCATATCTCCGTGGTTTCTTAACCGATTTGAAAATATTTTTTTTCAATGTATAAGATAAGTTATAAACACAAGTCAGTGACATTTCCAACAAAAGTGTCTGCAGAGAGCAGATAGATAGGTATTTTAAAAATATATTATGGAATTTTTAGGTAAAGTTAATAAATATGTTATTATACAATATAATATAAATTGACACTAGAGATGAGACAAGAGTGGAGATTAAAAAAAAATGATGTCATGTTTTTGCAATGCGATTAGCTTGTCATGTATATTGACAATGGAGTTTAACTTGTCGTACAGTAAAATGCTTAATGGAGGGATACAAAAAACTTACAAATAGAATAATCACTATAGGTGTCAGAATACATTTTAATATCAAGGGAGGTCGGTTAGGCAATCTGACAGGTCGGCCAATGATAAATGATCAATGCTGATTGCTGTCGTCTATGTGATCATTAAATTCTGATGACTTGATGATTATTTTTCGCTTTTGGTTTGGTCTCCTTCTAGCTACGATTGGCAGTCAGCTTTGTGACCTATTAGTTACTATTATTATTTACTAAGTAACTATTTAAGACATAACTAGTTAATATTCGCCAGGCGAAACAGTTTGGAGGCACTTACAATTTCCGTCCACTCACGGATGTTGTATGCCCAGAAGTTTTTTGTGACATCTCCTGTTAACGGCAACTTTGCCAATCACAATGAGTTGTATTAAGGAGTTCGTACCTGTCGTGCCTGAGCACGTGCCCACGATATGCAACTTGCCTCATCCTGATGGTCTGCAAAAGTTTGCAGTTTAGAAGCAGAATTGATGATATTAATTTTACTCTATTGGATAAGAATAGTATTAAAATAGTAGATTATACACCAAGGGGATAAAGCACTGTTTTATGTCACGGGCGCTACATTGAATCCTGAACGTAACGAAGGACTCCAAATTTAACTCCCGAGCGCAGCGAGGGTGTTATAATCTGGGGTCACGGGAGTGACCCCGCCAAAGCGAGCCAAAGGAAACGGGGCACTACCTACCTTTTCTCTAAGCGTTTCGTCGGATTTTCGAACCGTCATAGCTTAGGTCCAGATGATGCTAGAAAGCTGAAATTTTCAGGATAAGGTGTTGTTGGCAAACTTACCAAATATACCAAGTATAAATTTTCTAGCATATATAGTTTCAGATTTATTGATACCTGAAATACGTCGATTTCGTGACTGACTCACTGACCGTCATCAACATGAAAAAGGTACTTCCTGAAGTGCTAGAAGGCTGAAATTTGGTATGTAGGCTAGAATTTGCATATAAACAACAGGAAAATTAAGAAATCTGAAACTTTTCCACTCCAACCCCTCGTATAGGGGGTGCAAATCTGACAGCATTTCCTCGTATTTTAGAACAGTCATAACTTCGGTACGGATGATGGTAGAAAGCTTTAATTTTCAGGATAACATGTCGTTGGCACATTTATTAAACATACTAAGTTTCAATTATCTAGCATTTATGGTTTCAGATTTATTGATACCTGAAATACGTACTTTTGGGGGTTTTTTACTTTTACTAAATCACATGAAACACGAAACCTCTAGGGTACTTCCTAAAGTCCTAGAAAGCTGAAATTTGGTATGTAGACTAGGAATTGCACATAAACAATGGAATAATTAAGAAATCTGAAACTTTCTTTTTCCAACCCCTCTTATTGGGGGTGCATATTTGACAGCGTTTCCACGTATTTGCTAACCGTCATAGCTTCAGTCCGGATGAAGCTGGAAAGCTGAAATTTTCAGGATAAGATGCTGTTGGCCGACTTATTAAACATACCAAGTATCAATTGTCTAGCATTTATAGTTTCAGATTTATCGATAACTGAAATACATCGGTTTCGTAATTTAGCCTTATAAATAGCTGATGAAAATCAAAACCTCTAGGGGAGGTACTTCCCAAAGCCCTAGAAAGCTGAAATTAGGTATGTGGGCTAGGAATTTCATATAAATAATGGGAAAATTAAGAAATCAGGAACTTTTCCCTTCCAACCCCTCCTATAGGGGGTGCATAATAGCTGTACAGTCGGTACTTAAAGAAATATGTGCAAAATGCAGTATACATACATAATACCATACATAAATAATATAAATATACAATTCATGACTCAGGTACAAAGGTTCTGAATACCAACATTATGCCCCTAGCAGAATTCGAACCCGCGACCTCTCCCTCAACAGTCATGGTCTGTAACCACTCGGCCAAACAGGTCGCCAATAATAATCACGTAGGTAATCTTGTCATTTTTATTCTCATTATTTTCATTTTATTACTGAAAAAATTATAAAATATACTTACAACATAAAATATTTTTCAGAGGTAAATATATCTACAGTAATCATTGGCGAAGAGTCCATGTAAGACCCGATCCCATCTACATCCCTTTAGGAATTGTTCAATAAGTAGGTAATCAACGATATTTTCGTCCAACTCTGTTCTCCGAACTAAACACTCTGTTCATTGGTTTGAATTAAATTAACGCGTGACAATTTATAGAAAAGTAGATGATGCCCGCGACTTCGTCTGCGTGGATTAAGGTTTTTTGATTCCAGCGGGAACTGTTTAATTTTCCGGGATAAAAAGTAGCCTTTGTCCTTCCCTGGGATACAAACTATCCCTGTACCAAATTTCATCAAAATCGGTTGAAAAGATAGGCCGTGAAAGCGCAGCAGACAGACAGACACACTTTCGCATTTAAAATATTATATGGATCTAAACCATTGAGGTATTATGTACTAACGTACATATAATTAAATGATCTGAACTAATATTATAAAGAGGAAAGATTTAACAGTTTGCTGTGGATAAAATCAAAAAATACTCAACCGATTTTAAAAATTCTTCCGGCACTTCACTTAATTCATTCTTCAAGGCACTCTATATTATAACAATTAATCATATCGCAGTGCTAATGTAAAGTCTTATGTACTGCTCGGTGCCCACTGGCTTTAGTTAGTGGGTAAAAAAGAATGGACTATTATCATGATTAGTGCTAGCCTTGCGAAGCGGGGCGGGTCGCTAATCAACTATAAGCAGATAGAAACCGGCTGGCCCATACAACCAAATATCTTTAATACTGAGCACCAGACTCGAAAATAAGAACTAACTTAAGTATGTAGGGATTTGCCGCTCATTACATACATATAGCAAACCCACAAAGAAAAGAGGAAACGATAGAGAGTGGGCAATGAAAAAAGGAATAACTGTAGTGTGAGAAATAGAGTCCAAAAAATTAAAAAATCTAGTGCGCCTGCCAAAAAGAAATGAAATCCCACCAAAACCATTTCATGGATAGGCTGCCAAAACTCGCATACAAGTCCAAATCATAATGCTTTCACTGTTAAAAAGTTATGAGATCTCTAGTAGAGCCAAGCCCCTAGTTGAGCTCCGATTTGTGCTGCGCATCATCATAGCCCATGGGGCCAGTTCCAAGTCCAAAGTGTACAGGTTTAAGTACTTTTGGCTGTACCACATTTACTACATAGAAGTCCTGACTCTATAAACTCTACATCTTGATAAAAAGATGTGGCTTGGCCGTTTCGTGATTCTCGCACAAACTATACCTATTCCACGAACATTAAATGATTGATTGGATCACGAAACAGCCAAGCCACATCTTTTTATCAAGATGTAGAGTTTATAGAGTCAGGACTTCTATGTAGTAAATGTGGTACAGCCAAAAGTACTTAAACCTGTACACTTTGGACTTGGAACTGGCCCCATGGGCTATGATGATGCGCAGCACAAATCGGAGCTCAACTAGGGGCTTGGCTCTACTAGAGATCTCATAACTTTTTAACAGTGAAAGCATTATGATTTGGACTTGTATGCGAGTTTTGGCAGCCTATCCATGAAATGGTTTTGGTGGGATAAGTTAATTCCCGACCAAAGGGAGGGAATTAAGATTGAGTCCTGAGTGCAGTGAGGGATTCAAGCGCCCAAGAAAAAAACTGCTTTATCCCGGTCACTTGCTCAAAAAAGTGACATTCTATGCCACAAAAAGCGAACATAACAATAGTCATTTTTAATCTGTCAAAAACAGGGAAATAAAATTGTACTGAATTTCATTCATCCTCTAGGGGAAGAATGTGATTTAAATTTGGAATAGGTACTTACCGAAATTTATACTGAACTACATCTGTGTTTACACCATTGAGTTTGTATCTATAGCATTAAACATCTTTTTGAAAAGGAATACGCATTTATTATGCAGTTATGATTATTAAATAAAATGACGAAAACCGACGAGGCCGTATGAGCTTGATGCCTTTGCTTTTCCGACAAAAAAATATTAGTCTAGGAATTTGCCGCGTTTTTGTTTTCTTCAAATACATAAACGTTAATGTAACTCTCTCTATCAATAATTGGACCAATGTTTCGAATGTTAACTTTTACTTTTAATTGTCATTATTTTTAACTAGCTGATGCCCGCGACTTCGTCCGCGTGGATTAAGGTTTTTCGGTTCCCGCGGGAACTCTTTAATTTTCCGGGATAAAAAGTAGCATAAGTGCTATTCCAGACTATAATTTATCTCTGTGCCAAATTTCATCCAGATCCGTTCAGCCGTTGGAGCGTGATTGAGTAACAAACATCCATACTTCCATACATCCATACATCCTTCCAAACTTTCGCATTTATAATATTTATTTGATAAATGCTTATCTCATATTATTATTGTGTTAATTTTTTCGCAAATGGTACGAAAAGTAGAGTATTTTCCTCGGTGATAAAGCTGTCTTAGTCTTGGGTGAACTTAAATCCCTCGCTACACTCAGGACTCGTCTTAAATCCCTCGCTTCGCTCATGATTTAAAATTTTAACACCCTCGCTACGCTCGGGAGTAAACCTCGAGTCCTTCGTTACGCTCGCGATTTAAATCGTCACCCGCGACAGAAGACACTGCTTTATCCCCTTGGTTAATAATCTACTATTGCTCTTTGGTGTCTTGCCACATCAGACCTTAACCGTATTTTAATCACCCGAACGGGCGTCAACTGACCTTGTAAAAAATTTACTTCGTTATAATTTATTGCCAGAGTAAGCAAAACAACAAGGTGTGTCTACCTAATGGATTGCGAGGGTAAATTAAACATATATTAAGTACTAGCTGATGCCCGCGACTTCGTCCGCGTGGATCGAGTTTTTTCGTTTCCCGCGGGAACTCCTTAATTTTCCGGGATAAAAAGTAGCCTATGTGTTATTCCAGACTATAATCTATCTCTGTGCCAAATTTCATCCAGATCCGTTCAGCCGTTGGGGCGTGATTGAGTAACAAACATCCATCCATACATCCATACATCCATCCAAACTTTCGCATTTATAATATTTATTATATATTATATTTGATAATTTTATTTTTGTCGTTCAAACAGTGAGACTATACCGACTTAGGTTCGCAAGGTAAGTACGTAAGCGCTAGAACTAGATGGTGTAACTCAATTAAGTAAGTAATATTTATTAATATTTTTTTAATATTTAATATTTTTAATACTTATAGGTATAAGTAATATCACTGATATCACTGATCCTACTGTATATACTATAAGCAAGAAAACAACTACATACATACCAAAGTAAATTTTTTTAATAAACTAATAACTATATAAGCAGGTACCCTGTTAATACTGCATTGCTCAAAGTTTTAATGATAAAATAAACATAACTAGTAAAAAAACTTTAAAAAACCGGCCAAGTGCGGGTCGGACTCGCGCACCGAGGGTTCCGTACAAACCTGTAGTAAGTTTTAAATTATTAAAAAAAAACTACTTACTAGATCTCGTTCAAACCAATTTTCGGTGGAAGTTTGCATCATAATGTACATCATATATTTTTTTAGTTTTATCATTCTCTTATTTTAGAAGTTACAGGGGGGGGGGGACACACATTTTACCACTTTGGAAGTGTCTCTCGGGCAAACTATTCAGTTTAGAAAAAAATGATATTAGAAACCTCTATATCATTTTTGAAGACCTATCCATCGATACCCCACACGTATGGGTTTGATGAAAAAAATTTTTTGAGTTTCAGTTCTAAGTATGGGGACCTCCAAAATTTATTGTTTTTTTTCTAGTTTTGTGTGAAAATCTTAATGCGGTTACATCTACTTACCAAGTTTCAACAGTATAGTTCTTATAGTTTCGGAAAAAAGGGGCTGTGACATACGGACGGACAGACAGACAGACAGACATGACGAATCTATAAGGGTTCCGTTTTTGCCAAATTTGGCTACGGAACCCTAAAAACGTGTATTTTTTTACCTCAGTGATGTTAAACACTCTCGTGCTAGTTAGTGCCTTTTAACCCGGCCTACTTCGACGGGGTAGATTTCATAGCAGCTGACCTGTATAGAACGCTTCACTATATTTTATGAGAAAACAGAAATTCATTTTGCCGTTTTATTTTTTAATAGTTACGAACACGCTTTAGTTTTTCAAAAAAATATACCTAATTAAAGTTCATAGGTTCATAGTGTCATCCACGATGGAAAATGAAAGCAACTCTGTTACATGATTGTTCTGTTCAAGAGCTTAAAAAACTAAGCAAGTCATAGTCGTATTTAAAAAAATCCTTTTATTTGGAAATCCAAATTTCTCCATAACCTCAAACTGTTTAAAATATCTATACTTATGAGAAATAGTTAGACCAGTATTTAGCATAAAATAGCAAGTAAGTATTAGGTACTTACATTAATTTACATCTTTCTGGTAAAATACGTATGCAGCAAGATACTCTTAAAATAGCGCGCGTGTACAAGAAAACCAATTACGCAAATCCAATGTCACTAACATCTATAATCTGTTGCACGGTTGATCGGGTTGGAATAATGAACCAGATAGAAACATTCGGCTGTATCACGAACACATTGTCATAGAAAGCTGTCGTGTGAACGAACCTGGATGCTTTCTTTTGCTACTGTGGGTAGTAGCTACGGACTGCAATATATTACTCGGTAAGGCCTGGAAACAAAGCTATGCATCGCTTTGCATAAATTAAGGTTCTGTGCAGTAGGTATATTATAGTTTTGTAACGTAACGGTAACGGTCTTTTGGAAGACCCCCCCCCCATTTAATAATCAGTAAGAAATAATTTATTTTTGACATAAGCATCATACCTATTGAAAAGAAAGATTTCATTACATACAAATCAGGCTAATAAAAGTGTGATAAGAAATACGTCTAGGTCTACAATATCGATTTAGGAGACAATTGAAGAGGCCCATTGGTTGATAAATGTTGGGTAGGTACAGCGTCGCCACTCTCCGTATTCAATTTTGTAGTTTAACCTAAATTTCATACTAGACAATAAAGTTGCACAAGATGCCTTGAGAAGATAACTTTGATAACGAACATATGAAACAAAATTTATCCCGCATGCTTATCGTTATGATGGCATAATTTAATTTAATGCGAAAGTGTGTTTGATTGCTAGTTTGTTGGTTTCTTGGTTAGTCCTTCAATCACGCTGCAATGGAGCAATGGATCGACGTGATTTTTGGGTATAGTTGAGGACCTGGAAAGTAACATATTTTATCCCGGAAAATTAGGGAGTTCCCGCGGGAATAACAAAAAACTTTAACCACGCGGACGAAGTCGCGGGCATCAGCTAGTAAGATATAAGTACACTGAAAAAAATAAAACGAGACTTTTTAATGTTTTTGCACAGTAAAATTTTATTCGGTTAAAGAAACTGTTTTTTTGTAAAAGTAATTGATTACTGACAGTTCGTCGAAATGGGCAAAAAACAGTAAGAAGCTAATCAGTCGTTTCAATTGTTTGTACATTAATGTTTACTGAAACAACCGGTTATTTTTAAGTATTGCCGATTTCAGAGCTTTACTGATATTGTAGCAGTTATTTTTACTGCTTCAGAACAGGTTTTTTAGCGTACAATTAGGAGCTAATCAGTTGTTTCAATTGTTTGTACATTAATGTTTACTGAAACACACAGTTATTTTTAAGTATTGCCGTTTCAGAGCTTTACTGATATTGTAGCAGTTATTTTTACTGCTTCAGAACAGTTTTTTTTAGCGTACAATTAGGAGCTAAGCAGTTATTTCAGTTGTTTGAACATTAACCTTTATTGAAACAAGCAGTTTCTGTTAAGTATTGCCATGTTCAGAACTTTACTGATATCGTAGCAGTTATTTTTTACTGCTTCAGAACAGTTCTTTTAGAATATAGTTAAGAGCTAAACAGCTATTTTAATTGTTTGAACTTTAAAGTTACTGAAACAAGCAGTTCATACTAAGTATTGCCATATTCAGAGCTTTACTGATATTGTAAAAGTTATTTTTACTGCTTCAGAACAGTCTTTTTTAGCGTACAGTTAAGAGCTAAACAGTTATTTCAATTGTTTGAACATGTACGTTTATTAAAACTAGCAGTTTCTTTTAAGTTTTGCGAAGGTCAGAACTTTACTGATATTGTGGCAGTTATTTTTACTGCTTCCGAAAAGTTTTTAGCTTACGGTTAGGAGCTAAACAGTTATTTCAATTGTTTGAACATCAACGTTTATTGAAACAAGCAGTTTCTTTTAAGTTTTGCCATGTTGAGAACTATACTGACATTGTAGCAGTTATTTTTACTGCTTCAGAACAGTTTTTTTTGCGTACAGTTAGGAGCTTAACAGTTCTTTCAATTGTTTGAACGTGAACGTTTATTAAAACTAGCAGTTTCTTTTAAGTTTTGCGAAGGTCAGAACTTTACTGATATTGTGGCAGTTATTTTTACTGCTTCCGAAAAGTTTTTAGGTTACGGTTAGGAGCTAAACAGTTATTTCAATTGTTTGAACATCAACGTTTATTGAAACAAGCAGTTTCTTTTAAGTTTTGCCATGTTGAGAACTATACTGACATTGTAGCAGTTATTTTTACTGCTTCAGAACAGTTTTTTTTTGCGTACAGTTAGGAGCTTAACAGTTATTTCAATTGTTTGAACGTGAACGTTTATTAAAACTAGCAGTTTCTTTTAAGTTTTGCGAAGGTCAGAACTTTACTGATATTGTGGCAGTTATTTTTACTGCTTCAGAACAGTTTTTTTTGCGTACAGTTTGGAGCTAAACAGTTATTTCAATTGTTAGACCTTTAACGATTATTGAAACCAGCAGTTTATTTTAAGTTTTGTCACGTTCAGAACTTTATTGATATCGTAACAGTTATTTTTTACTGCTTCAGAACAGTTTTTTTAGCTGTAGTTTAGTTTAGTAGGAGCTAAACAGTTATTTCAATTACCGCAAAAAGAGAAGATTATAAGTTTAACGTGTCTGTCTGTGTATCTGTCTGTGGTATCGTACGTCCCAAACGGATGAATCGATTTTCGTTTAGTTTGTTTTGTGTCATAGATAATTTTATCCCGAGTGTTCTTAGCTATGTTTCATGAAAATCTCTTCAGCCGTTTGAAGATCATCAGCTCTTTAATAGTTGATGAGGGGATCTGACTACCTTCCAAACTTTTAAATAAAATAAGTCGTACTAGAAATTGGTCAAGTGCAAGTTAAGCTCGCTCTAACAATTTTTTCAATAAATTTTAAGCACCTAGCACTTTGGACATAGCATTATCCGAACTGAAATATCTTACCAACTCGCACTTGGCCGTTTTTTTAGACCAGCCCGGGTCAAAGTTACTATTTTTATTCAAATACCTAGCTAGTCTTTTACAGGCACTTTCGAATTTGTACATTGCACTCGTGTGAAGCCGGGGCGGGTCGCTAGTTGAATAAAAATTGAATAAGTGATCTGCGTGCCAAGTTTCATCAAGATTGGTTGAAAAAATATTACTTCTACCAACATACCTACCTTGGTAGTACAAATACAGACAAATGGAAGAAATGCTATAATTGATGCAGGCAGAAACGCTTCGCTCATTATGAGTACATAAATAAACCTAGGTAGGTACCTAAGTATTTATATGTCCCTAAGTATAATTATCCTAAGACTGTGAGTTTACGCAAGTAGGTACATGTTTTGGTGCTTTAAATGTTAAAAACATTTCATTTCCATAAGAAACATTTACTGTCTTCAGGACAGTTGTTTTAAATGTTTCTTATGGAAATGAAATGTTTTTAACATTTAAAGCACCAAGGTCACCAAGGTGTCTTGAGAGAGGTGAAGGCAGTGGAGAGCGGGGGCGGGAGGTGCCGCCGTAGTGTTACCACCTTAGGGTATTTTCCCCTAGATTTAAGAGGATTTTTGCACGTTTAGGGAAATTTTTAGGGTATACAATTAATACGGGAATTTTGAGGGTAAAAATATTATTTAGGGGATTTTTCAGAGAAAGTTTTGATTTTCGGTTCGCAAAAGAATTTAATTCTATGTGTATCTAAATATAAGTTGGTGTGCATAGATCACAGACTACTTTAACTACGACTTTATTGAAAGGTAGTGAAAACAGCTTTTTCCATTTATTCAATCATAAAAAGTAGGTAAGCTAAAAACTTTATGATCCATTGAGCTGTTACAGCATTTGATGCTGGTTAGGTACAGCTTAAAATTAACTGACAAGTTTTGCGTTACATTCACACCACCAGACGAGATGTTAATTGAAAATAACAAATTAGAAAATTTTTATACGGAAAAAAAGCAAAAGAAAGAGATTTTAAAAGGAAAAAAATATTGAAGAGATGGAATGGGATAATGAAACAATAAAAGCATTTTAAGAAAGTCAAAAAGACAAAATATCTTTATTTCACACTAGCTGATGCCCGCGACTTCGTCCGCGTGTTTTAAGTTTTTTTTAATCTATCCCACGGGGATCGGCCATTTTCCGGCCGGGATACAATGTAGCCTATGCCATTTCTATACTTTTAACCTAGGCTATCTCAATACCAAATTTCATCTCGATTGGTTATGCAGTTTAGCCTTAAATCGATAAAGCATGATTTTCATTTATATTTATCCCACAGGAACCGAAGGATTTTACGGGATGCAAAATAGCCTATGTCCGTCTTCGAGATTTAATCTATCTACCTACCAAATTCCATCAAGATTGGTTCACCGGTTTAACTAACAGACAGACGGAAAGACAGACAGACAGAAAAAAAATAGCCTATTATCTAGGGGAAGCTTGCCATAATACAAGCTTGCCGAAAAGTGCAAACCGTTATTAAATCGGTTAAATAAACAGACAAAAATTTTAAACTATATTTTTGGCTCCAGTAACGTAAGTAGGTACAATACGTATATTTTTTTTTCGAAAAAATATACAATGTACAGACACGACTCGCCTACTATTTTATTATATTAATGATAGGCCTCACTTACATACAGCAGTTCACTGTCACTCCCAAGGATTTGATTCATGTAAATAATCCTTAATACTATAGTACTATTTACTATATAAGAAAATATTAATAAAGAAATAATAAAGTTAATAAGTTATTACTTACTTAATTCACCTCAATTTGTGTTTTTTTCTTAAGAGTAAATGTTTAGGGGAAATCATTTTGAAAAGTGCTGAATTTGGTGAAATTTCACGAGGAGTTCGGGGAAAATCGAAATCAGAGGGTGGCAATACTGTGAATCAAACGGGAGTTTATTAATGGTAAATGGTGGGCCCATAGATAAGTATTGTATAACCTGGGTGGGCCTGCCGAGCAGACGCCTGCGCCGTGCGCATAGATAATACACTATATATACCGGAGACGTTAAATTCATTTATTTTAAGGGAGATTAAAATTTTATTAAAGATTAAAAAAGTGAATATATAATTATTATAAAGTGTGATAATATACAAGAAAAAGGGAATACACATCTATGGAAAACTTATTGAAGGAATGGGGGTTTGTTAAATACCTCGACATATTTATTGGTAAGTAACTAGTACCTATGTAGGTACCTACCTACTACGTTCCTACCGGTTTTAAAATAATTGAAGAAGATTTTATGTTTCAGAGATGACTTGTCAGAGTCCGTTCAAGTCTAATTAATGGTAATAACCTCACTTTACAGAATGATATTGTGTGTTACGGTCTATTTTGTGCTTTTTGTCTTTTAATTTGGTAACATGGTGGTGAAGATTCACGTTACACTGTGTCAAAGCCTGCACAGGCAGTTAATTTACCTATTTTTTTATAGTACCTAAGTAGGTATATGCTTTTTGTATGAAGTAGGTACCTAAATTCATTGTATTACGTGAATCTTCCTTTGGGTAGGGTATGGCATTGCTTCTACTTACATGCATTGTGCCTACACGCATTGTGCCTACACTAACAATTTGGTGGATGTGTGTCCCTGTCGGGACACTGTATTACGTGAATTTTCCTGTTGGGTATTGGATTGCTTGTAGGTACTTACCATTGCACCTACTATAACCACCTCTGTGGCTTGTCATAGGGCCTCGGGACCGCGACGAACGCATTGGCGGTGCTTGTTATGTTATGTTATGCCTAGGCTAGTTCACACTCGTATAATATACATGCACTCGAAAAATATAACCTCTTGACCTTAAGCTAATACCCCATTTACAAGGTTCGAGCTACTGTCTAGACAGTAGATAGCTATGATATATATGTCACCGTAAGATTGTAGAAACCGTTAGATTATAATCTAACTAGCGATATTGTAAACTGTCGAAAGATTGTGAACCGTTCAATGTTCTGAGTGTCAATTTTTGAAATAGGTATTCATTGTATTTACGTTTTCTTGTAGGTTAGGTTAGGGTTCGACATAATTAATCAAGCAGGGCACTTAGGTTTTATCGGGTTAATATACCTAACAGATTACAATTTACCGAAAAATAATGCGTTATATTGTAATCTTTCGACAGTTTACAATATCGCTAGTTTGATTATAATCTAACGGTTTTTACAATGTTACGGTGACATATATATGTTAATGTATAGATAGCTATCATGATAGTCAGTAGCTTGAATGGCATGAGCTGTTTATATGGTGCGAGCTACTGACAGGACAGTACGATTGTCGAGTGCATGTGAAATATGCAAGTAATGTGTTGTGTTGTCAAGACTAGACAGTAGCAGAGCTCGCACCTCGTAAACAGGTAAACACAAGACACATATAAGTCCGCGCACGAGCTCCTAGGAATCCTATGGAATGTTAAAGTAATGACCTAGAGTTGTTTAAAGTACAAAACAATGCTGCTATCGCAAAATTAAACGCGTCAAGCTAGGAACTAGTGCTGGGAGCGAGCTGGATATGGAGCGACGATCGGGGGTGGCGGACAGCCGTCGTTTCTTCATACCGATTCCTCGGAGCTCGTGCGCGGACTAGGTAGGTACATTGCAAATGAAGCTTTTTTTTATTTTTTCATTTTCAATTTCTTTATTTTCGGTTAAAGTTCTCAGAATTAGTTCGTTTCGTAAAGTTCCTTGTTGCATGACTGGTAAAATCAAAATGGCATACTTCTAATAAATTTTACAAATAAAAACAGAAAATGAAGTTGACATCGAAGCGCTGCCTTTGCTTGATGATGAGCAAATCCGGTTGCTGATACCAGCCATTGGCCCACAAGCCAAATTTAAAAAAGCGCTTGAAGAGTGGAAGGCTTCCATACGAAATCCTCAAGTAAGTGACTTTATTAAACACACAATTTATGTACAAACTAAAAACAGCCCCTGATTGCATGCCTTGGAATCAAATTTTTGTGAACATATGATTTTTTACAGGTTTGTGACGGTCTTGATAAGCTTGTGGAATTGTACGGAGGGAGTGTTGGTGGACTTACGAATTCACCAATAAATTCGGCTTTATCTTCACCAATTCCAAATTCACCAATAAATTCGGCTTTATCATCTCCAAGCACCACATATTCGTGCCGATCTAGTTCCCATTGTCACAATGTAAGTTATCTATCAGTTAACACTATTCTTTAAACTCAAACACCCTCCCATACACCCAATACTAACAATCTTTCCTTTTTTCAGAATCTCATCACGCTGCTCGAAAAAACTCCCGATAGCCTGCCGCTTCTTAAAGAAAGGCTGCAGCCGTTGGGAGAACAAAATCGCAAAGTTTTAGTTCGGGAAATAGCGAAAAACATACTTCTGGTAAATCCTAAAGCCCCCGTAACAGCCGAAACATATATGTTTTGGGTAGAGGAAATAAGTAAGTTTAAATTACTTAATTAATTAAGTACATGATGTATGAAATATTATGAATATCAAGCGGATCCACACTCAGGTGTTTTTTTAACAGCCCGGCTGTGCAGGGCTCCTTTGCGCCCAGTAGCACGTCCGTCTCCGATCTATTGTGCTCGCCGGTGTCTAAATCTCCCCACCAAGTACGGTTGCCGCATCGACTTCTTTTTCTTACAGAGAGAGTGTTTCCAAAAGAAAACTACAAAATATATTACACGAAACCCAAAGGGTCATTGGAACGGGCTCACGGTCGACTCTTTGATGCTGTGACAAATTTAAAGGCAAAGTATCGCCGTAATAAAGTCTTTGAACCACGGGCACGTCGTTCGCTTGAAAAAGTATTGACACAGAAACCATCTACTAGTTCATCCAGTGAGAGGTCTACAGCTCATTTCGACGACTTGGTTGCTGCTGACAACAACAACGACAATGACCAGGAAATAAAGGAAATGATAGAATGGCTAAAAAGCAATGTTGATGATTATAGTTCATGTGCAGAAAAATGGGACAAAACTAACAAGGAACGACTAAAACGCATTTTATCAAATGAAAACAAATCATACCTCCAGGAATTTCCGTGTATTCAACGCTCTTGGGGATATACCTTGGTATGCATATAATTATGACACTAATATTATACACTAGCTGTGCCTTACAGTTTCTCCCACAATTGGAATTTCAAAAAAATAATCAATGTACAAATTTTGACCTGTTACTCTTTTATTATATGTATAGATGTGAGAGTTTGTGTCCATTAATGTTAGTCACTTCCAAAGATAGGGGCTCTCTATATAGGGCAAAACGGTTACTTCTTTAAACTAAATGGGCTGATCGAATTCTATAATTTTTAAATGAATTTATCTAGTCTCTAAGGTATTTATATTATGGGCTCTGTAGCCTGAAATAAAGTTATTTATTATACAATACTAGCTGATGTCCGCGACTTCGTCCGCGTGGTTTAAGTTTTTCAGAATTTGCCGGGATAAAAAGTAGCCTATGTTACTCTCCAAGTCCTCGAATATATTCAAAAAATGCTCTACTTGAATAACGTATACCTATTAACACCATTGTTTGGTTTCAGCTAATTGCGGACTTCGATACATGGTACCCAGGAAACGAAACCTCATTTGATGACAAATTTCCTCTGCTCAAAGTAAAATTGCTTGCGACATGTGACAGAATCTCAAAAAAGAACACGTCATATCTGGCAGAGTTGAAAGAACTCGCCCGTGGTAAGTTGTTTTACGTAATATTTATTTTATTGCTTTATACTAGATGCGTGTTTTTTCCGCTTAATGACCAAATATAATGATAAAGTCTAGGCTGTCCATGGTTAGAGTGCGTCCACATCTGGCGAAGGCGCTTGTTTGCTAAAGGCTCGCGAGCTGCGCGCGTTCATCATGCAAGCCTTGCATCAGTCGCGCACCAAACAGTTTCAGTAACTGCATTAGAATTACAATTGCTCTGGGTTCAAATCCACATATTACCACACTTTATTATTTTAGATACTAACAGATTTCTTTTATTTTTCAGACCCAGACCATGAGACAAGCAATCTTGCGGTTCTTCTACTAATTCCGCATCTGCTTGGACCTGTTTACATAAAGAAAAAGAAAAGGTCAGTAGTAGAACTGCGCCAGAACTTCATCCTTCATATTGAAGAAGAGCAAGAGCTTCAAGAACAGCAGCGAATACGCCAGGAAAAGTACTTAGATCTAGGGTTAACAATTCAGCCATACATAATAGTTGCAGGCCCTCTGAAAAAAATTAAAAAAATTTATGTGGTCGTCGACAATATTGTTTATGAAATGACAAGTATTGTCAAGGCTGTGGATACATGTTTCAAGATAATTTGGGCTCTCAATTTGGAATATCCTAGTGAATGCTTGCCTGTTTGGCAGTTTTTGCAACGTGTAATTTACACATTTTCTGAAAAAGCAGTCCCAAAAGACAAAGTCGCTGCGTCTGTCTTGAGCTTAATTAGCGATTGCAGTATCGATATATAATTATAAACAAAATGGTTACATGTTTTATCTGCAAAACTTTACTGACTGACTTAAAAGCACTCCGAACACATTTTAATTTCTTTCATAAGCACCACACATTTGATCAATATCGCTGTGTTGAAAATGGTTGTTCCCGTAGTTATCATCTGTTTAATTCTTTCCGTCGACATTACTTAAAAAAACACTGCTCTTCAACTAATTATGATGCACATTATGAATGCTCTACAAGTAATGCTGTTGAAAATAATACTCTACCTACATCCGAACCCACTTTTCAGTCTATCTCTAATATACCTGCTTTAGCACCAGAAGTTTCTGCGCCAGATGTTTCCTTAAATATGGCTGTAGCATCGATGATTGCTTTATTTTATGGGTCTGTGAACTTACCAAGAAATATTGTTCAAATTATTATTGAAAGGTTTCATAGCATTATATTAAATTCGTTACTACCATCAATACATCAGTTGTTGCAAAATATGGATGACGAGGGCACAATTTCCTTAAACGGTTTATTATCAGACGTGATGAGAACAATTACTGATGAAATTACTTCAGTGTATAAGTCGTTTTCAACAGAGCATCGCAGATTGATTTTTTTTCAAAACTGCCGGACGTACATTCCGCCTAAAGAAGTAGTGGTTGGAGAAAGCCTTGACTATAAAATAATAGGTGGCAGGCAAACAGTTTCTTCAATAAGCCATTCTATACAGGTGATTCCTTTAAGAGAAGTCCTACTTGCTTTTTTTTCTCTTGATTCGCTCTTAGTGGACACGTTACAGTATATGGCGGAATTATATAAAGATCTTAAAGTTATTCGTAATTTTATTCAGGGTAGATACTGGCAGTCGAAAAGACTTGTACACACAGATAAAACTGTAATACCAATTTTTTTATTTTTCGATGATTATGAGACTTCGAACGCTTTAGGAAGCCACTCAGGCATTCATAAACTGGGTGCAGTTTATATCTCAGTGCCTTGTCTGCCTCCTTGGCGTTGTTCTGCTCTATCTAATATATTTTTAGCTTTGCTGTTTCATTCATCAGATAGGACTCGTTTCGGCAATAAGGTTATTTTCGAGCCTGTTATAAATGAGTTGAATTATCTCAGTACCACTGGCGTCTCATATAACCTTCCTAATTTTTGTGGGATTGTGTATTTTGAATTAGCATTAATTACAGGAGACAATTTAGGAATTCATTCAATAACCGGTTTTCTTGAAAGCTTTAGTGCTAATTATCCTTGCAGAATTTGTAGAATATCAAAAGAAAGCATGAAAGTTCAATCAAGTGAAGATATCGCGCTCTTAAGATGCGAAACTGATTATGAGGCTGACCTTGTAGAAAACATTCCTGCTAACTCTGGAGTTAAAGAAAGATGTGTTTGGTTGAAAGTAGACGGATTTAGATTATTTGAACAAGTCGGTATCGATATTATGCATGATATTTTGGAAGGAGTTGGAAAATATATCATGGCACTGGTGATTTTTAAATATGTTAAATGTTTTAAATATTTTAGTTTGGAATTTCTAAACACTAGGCTTAGGAAGTTTGTGTACGGGCCAGATGCACGTAACAAGCCTGTTGAGATTTCTATGGTTCACTTAAATAAATCTAATATTCGTTTGAGCGCATCAGAGATGCTGACTCTTATAAGATATTTTGCCGTTTTAATAGGGGATAAGGTTCCTGGTGGTGACATGTACTGGGCACTTTACTTGAAATTAAGAGAAGTTGTAGAACTGTCGATGGCAACTTCCGTTTGGTTAGGTCTTGATGCTGTTATGCAGGATACTGTGACTCAACTAAACGACCTGTACCTTCTCCTATCTAATGAATCTCTAAAACCTAAGTTTCATCATCTGACTCACTATTACAACGCCATGTTGAATTTTGGCCCACTTTCTCTATTTTCCTCTATGAGATATGAAGCTAAACATAGATTATCTAAGACAAGTGCAAGAGCGTCATGCAATAGAAGAAACATATCATTGAGCTTAGCTGTCAAACACCAACTTAAATTGAATGAAATATTTTGTAAAGGTTCACTTGATTCAATATTAACTTGGGGAGTTCAAAAATTAAAGTCAGTACCTGCTGATATAGAACTCATTCAGTCTTTTCTCTGTTTAGATAATAGTAAATCTTTATTTCGTGTCCAGTGGGCTCGTATGTCTAGTGTTCGATACCAGAATGGGTCTATACTAGTGTATGACTTTGTGCCAATTTGCGATCGTCATGATATAACTTTTTTGAAAGTTAACAACCTCTATATTTTTGACAACTCAGACATTATATTTACAGGTAGTCTATTGCAAACAATTATTTTTGATTATCATTATTATGCGTATGAAGTAGAAGAACAGGAAAAGAAAATTGCTGTTATATATAAAGACCTCAACTTTCAGACGCCCCATACTTTAAACACAATAATGTCTCCTTCTAAAAAACTATTAGTTACTTTGCGTTCTCCCATATGACCACGAAAAATTGCTTAGGATTTTAGGATTTTTCGTTCTTCTACTGACAAAACTCGTTTAAAATACGTAATTATTATACTGGGTAATTCAGGAAGGGGGTGTTCTAAGCCGAAAGGGGTTATTGTACTCATCAATATGAATAACTTTTACTATAGGACCAAGCCTGAAATCGAGAAAATATAATCTGCTATTTCATAATTACATTTAGTCGGAGGTCGACGAACTTTTTGTATTGAACAGCTGATTTTTTTCTCGATTTCAGGGTTGGTCCCATAATAAAAGTTTTTCATATTGATGAGTACAATGGCCCCTTTTCGGCTTAGTACACCCTTCCCGAATAACTCAGTATAAACGTCGTCGTTTGCACTATCGCTTACAATAATTAAGTCGTATTTAATACGTAGATATTTTAATTATCATGCAGCGCATAGTATATTAACTTATGTAAGTATGTAAAGATTTTAATGGATTATTAGAATAATATCCAATCGGTTTTTTGCTATTACTTAAGTTATTCAGTAATGAGTACCTACCTTTTATTATAATGATGTATAGGTAGTAAGTTTATGTGCATGTATGTGTAACCTACTTTTTTGTCAGAAGGCTTAATTACCTTAATATGTAGGTAGTAAATATGTATAATTTTTTGTCAGAAGGCATTATGTCTTTTAAGCAATTGATCTCCCCGCTACTCCGTCCTTAAAATAAATGAAAACGTTCTCGCGCGCACAGAGCGAAATGGCTGCTCGGCCGGTCCAGACCATTATAAACTGCACCACTATTTATAAATGTCACCGTAAGATTGCAAAAACCGTTAGGCTATTACTAAAGTTATTCAGAAATGAGTACCTACCTTTTATTATAATGATGTATAGGTAGTAAGTTTATGTGCATGTATGTGTAACCTACTTTTTTGTCAGAAGGCATTATGTCTTTTAAGCAATTAATCTCCCCGCTACTCCGTCCTTAAAATAAATGAAAACGTTTTCGCGCGCACAGAGCGAAATGGCTGCTCGGCCGGTCCAGACCATTATAAACTGCACCACTATTTATAAATGTCACCGTAAGATTGCAAAAACCGTTAGATTGTAATCTAACTAGCGAAATAGTAAACTGTCGACAGATTGTGAACCGTTCAATGTTCTGAGTGTCAATTTTTGAAATATTCATTGTATTTACGTTTTTTTGTCTCTTTCTTGTAGGTTACGTTAGGGTTCGAAATAAATAAGTAGGGAGTGCCCGGCCGCAGGCCGGGTACTTAGGTTTTATCGGCTTTATATACTTAACAGATTACAATCTGCCTAAAAATAATGCGTTAAATTGTAATCTGTCGACAGTTTACAATTTCACTAGTTAGATTACAATCTAACGGTTTTTGCAATGTTACGGTGACATAAACAACATTTAATATGGGACTAACCCTGAAGTCGAGAAAAAAAAACTATTCCAAAATGTTCATCGACAAAATATATGGAACAGCTGATTTTTTTCTCGATTTCAGGGTTGGTCCCATAATAAAAGTTTTTCATATTGATGAGTTCAATGGCCCCTTTTCGGCTTAGTACACCTTTCCCGAATAACCCAGTATAAACGTCGTCGTTTGCACTATCGTCTACAATAATTAAGTCGTATTTAATACGTAGATATTTTAATTATCATGCAGCGCATAGTATATTAACTTATGTAAGTATGTAAAGATTTTAATGGATGATTAGAATAATATCCAATCGGTTTTTTGCTATTACTAAAGTTATTCAGTAATGAGTACCTACCTTTTATTATAATGATGTATAGGTAGTAAGTTTATGTGCATGTATGTGTAACCTACTTTTTTGTCAGAAGGCTTAAGTACCTTAATATGTAGGTAGTAAATATGTATAATTTTTTGTCAGAAGGCATTATGTCTTTTAAGCAATTAATCTCCCCGCCACTCCGTCCTTAAAATAAATGAAAACGTTCTCGCGCGCACAGAGCGAAATGGCTGCTCGGCCGGTCCAGACCATTATAAACTGCACCACTATTTATAAATGTCACCGTAAGATTGCAAAAACCGTTAGATTGTAATCTAACTAGCGAAATAGTAAACTGTCGACAGATTGTGAACCGTTCAATGTTCTGATTGTCAATTTTTGAAATATTCATTGTATTTACGTTTTCTTGTCTCTTTCTTGTAGGTTACGTTAGGGTTCGAAATAAATAAGTTGGTAGTGCCCGGCCGCAGGCCGGGTACTTAGGTTTTATCGGCTTTATATACTTAACAGATTACAATCTGCCTAAAAATAATGCGTTAAATTGTAATCTGTCGACAGTTTACAATTTCACTAGTTAGATTACAATCTAACGGTTTTTGCAATGTTACGGTGACATAACCAACATTTAATATGGGACCAACCCTGAAGTCGAGAAAAAAAATCTATTCCAAAATGTTCATCGACAAAATATATGGAATAGCTGATTTTTTTCTCGTATTCAGGCTTGGTTCCATTTGAATTTCCTGCCAATGTGAGGATTTAAGCAGTTATTTACTGTAATAATTATGCCAATTTCAATAAAAATAAGTGATAATAATTTTTAGAAGTTTTTCATTTATTACTGAAATTCCACACTTCTTCTGAACCTACTTTTAAAAACTTTAAACAAAATGCGATCCTCAGGTATTTCGAATGACGGTGTACATTTTATTAGGAACTTTTCTTTTATTGTTTGTCAATACGTCACAATTAATGAGAGTAAATGTGTTAACTCCACAGTGCCCGTTCTGCGCGCCGTGTAAGCTAGTTTCAGCTGCCGCCATATAACGCTGGGAAGTCTGCGGTCGCCGACGCTGCGCGATCGTGGACTTCACGGTGCGCTATGGATATCGCTTCACGTTACTTGCATGGCGTGAAGATAATATCACATCATGCACGGCAGCAGTAACTACTACTGTATCGGTAATTACTACTGTATATCGTAATGTTGTAACATTACGATATGCAGTAGTAATTACTGCGTGCATTACTGTGATGTAACAGTACCTGTCACTGTAAATGAACAGTTCCGAATAAATTTCGCTTACAGTACTTACAACTTAGCTTCTACAGTACCCGTACCTGTGACAATACGTTATAGAAACTGAGAATCACAGTACTTGGTAATGCGCTGTCACTGAATGTTACTGTGGAAATATGTACCTAAACCTAATAGGCACAGTTTCTATGAATGGATCCACAGCTGCTAGAACTGGTAAACACAGTATATCCTAATGTGCCCACATTTCCTACTACCGAACCTCACAGTATCTTTTAAAGTATTCTCATAGTATCTGATATCTTACATACAGTATTTGTTACCGTTTTCTCACAGTAACCTGCATCGTATCTCCACAGTACCTATAACTGAGAATTAACAGTTGTTGTTAATGTGTACTGACAATTATTACAGCTGATATCCCAAGGTACTGCCAGATGAATTTCACAGTAACTTATATCGTCTACAGACAGTTGCTATAAAATATTTTCACAGTTAAGATAACTGGACAACAAGGTATATATTAATGAGCACTCAAAAGTTCATCTTACTGTGAATTTGCGTAACTGTTACTGTGAGGAAACTGTTACTACTAATGCGTATTTACAATGGCCAGAACTGGTGAATAGCAGTATGTTCTACTGAACCACACAGTAACTGCTAATGTGCGACACACATTACGCGCTACTGTTGCTTACAATACTCAAAACTGTTCTCCCATAGTTATTATTATTTCGATCCCACATTACCCATTAACGTTGTCCCATGTAGTACGTACTGTGTAGACACAGTACAATCAACTGCATTCTTAAAGTTTTCACACTGTAATAGGTACTATCATAATTCAGTTATACCTACTACTTAAAAACTTACTGTCCTCTTAACTGACTTTTTTTAACTGTCTACTCTTACTGTTTTCCCATACTGTCTTACTTACTGTTTTCCTTTACTGTCTACCCTAACTGTTTTCCTTTACTGTCTTACTTACTGTTTTCTTTTACTGTCTATGCTAACTGTTTTTTTTACTGTCTTACTTACTGTTTTCCTTTACTGTCTATCCTGACTGGTTCCTTTACTGTCTTACTTACCTACTGTCTTACAAACAGTAAGAATAGTCAACCGGTAAAATCTACTGTTATAACTCTACTGTTTCTTTCTCGGTTACTTGAACTTGTTTGGCCAATAGGCTCCATTTTTACTGGTCAAAGCAATGTATATTACCGAAAAAGCAACTATTTTTACTAATTTTTTTTTTCAGTGTATAAGATTAATTTGGTAAAAGCTTTACTTAATCAGATTAAATATTCATGTTCTTTATAACAATATTAAGTAACACTACAAACAAAGCGGATTTAATTATCAACTAAATAGTTTCATGTGGTTACCTAACTACCCCTAAATTATAAGAGCCTATCGCACAAAAAATAATGCGATATTGCTTCTAACTTTATCTAATGAACGATCGCACCGATCATGAAATGCACTTCACTTTCTAGATTTATCATCTAAGTAAGTAATTGTCTGTGAACACGTTTTTGTGTGAAAAAAAATTAACAAGTAAGTACTTAATAACATAGTTAACTTACCGATTTGAATTAATTTTAATACAGGAAGCTAGTATCGTTGATGAAATGTTAAGTAGTAACTACTAGTTATGGGCTATGCAGCAGTTTATTCGTGGCCTATGGCCATGCCTTATCGGCTTTGTACAAATACTTTATGCTGATATCAGTTGCGTGTACATTTTACTCCAAACTTTTCCTCTATAGTGCGTAGCCTAGAGTGTTCCTTTTTTAATCGGCCCATGAAGAAAATATAAGAAAGATAATAAACGTAAAAAATAAACGTCATCATAAAGTAGTTTGGTGCAATATCTCCTCCAAACAACCTTTGCCAGTTCATTACGTAATCTCGAGTTGCATCCGACCCCCGACGTCTCGTTGGGCGCCAGTCTCGCAGACGCCCGCAAATCTAGGACACGGGGGTAGCAGAATTCCTTTACTGGCAACATACCAGAACTTTTTGATAAATGTAATAAATATGTCTTTATAGTGTTTATTTTAGGTCAAATCATGCAACTGAATTTTCAAACAATTATTATACCCAACCGATTGAACTGAAATTTTGCATGTAATACGTTTAGTTTGGACGACAGTGAGGCCAATTCTGTATAAAACATAAATCACAATCTCAGAACTAAAATAACACCTCTAATCTAGCTCTGTCCCTTTCTGCAGAGAGTATTATTAATGGGTTAGTAGTTATTTTTTGCATCCCATGATATTGGTACTTAATCAATAAGGTACATTTTAGAAAAATAAAAGCCACTAAATTTAATTTGGCGGACGATAAAAGCTTGTTTTTTAAAACGTTTTTGTTGATTTATGACTTATTTTCAAACGAATAGAAAATCTGTAGAGGTTTTTTTATAGATACCTAGCTCCTCGCGTTTAGGTAGGTAGGTACATTTAATATATTAGTTAGAAGATGCAAAAAAAGAAAGGGGGAACGGTATTTTTTTCCACATTTTGCCCGATAAATCAAAAACAAAAAAACAAAATTATGCATAAAAATAAATAAAAATCTGTTTTAGAATGTAGAAGTATAGCCCTTTCATATGATATCCCACTCAGTATAGTTATCATACTTTGAAATTTCAAACCCCCGATTTTCCGCCTTTTTTAATTAAACTAAAAATAATTTTCGATTTTTTTTTATTTTAATGATGTCAGGCCACTAGAACAAATAAAAGAGAAATCGAAGAAGAAGAAGAAAGAAGAAGAAGAGCATCGAACAAATAAAAGAGATTCTATCAAAAGAAAAATGTTTATTACCGTATAGCTTAGAGGATCGTGCCCTAATTAATAAAGTTTCTTATCTTTTAAGCCATTTAATATAGGCTCTCCTTAGCTAGAGACCTCTTTGACAAATCTATAACCATAGAGAACAACATAACATCTCGAAATACGGGCACGCATCTTCCCAGAAACTTTAGTCAGCCATTTAAGTCACCTTTAATCAATCACTTTATCGGGTATTGACATGGTGCGCTTGATATATTATTGCTCATAATAAAATGAGTATTAAACATGCATTAGGTATTGTATCATCATTTACTTAACATTTATGGAAATAACTATAGCAGGAAACTGTGATTAAAAATTGTAAACTGAGCGTACGATAATAAATACTGTAGGTACAACATTATCTTTATTGAAGCAAAAGCAACAATGCATTCAGCAATCCACACGGCTTGTGAGTTTTAATATCAGTAAACCATAAAGCATGGCAAAATTTAACAAATCGAAAAAAATCTCTTCATTTGAGTCGAATCGACAAAGAAGGTCGAAAATCGAAATCGCGTCTCACAATAACTACGAGCTATGACTAAGACTAGCTGATGCCCGCGACTTCGTCCGCGAGGAATAAGTTTTTTAATTCCCACGGGAACTACTTCATTTTCCGGGATAAAAGTAGCCTATGACACTCTCCAGGTCCTCAACTATATGTATGACTTATGATTAACTAAGTCGCGATCATCCGCAATTACCGAGTTAACGTGCACGGATTAATGATTCCATGTCACGCCACGGGATCAGTTACCATATTAAAAAATACAAGCGTATCATTTTTGACACGCGCAGCACCGGCCTTGAACCCATGACCTCCTGGTTGATAATCTGAATCAAGCGGATCATTTGAGGTGGCTGCATTATGATTATACGAAATTTAAGCACCAGCATCTTTCTTTCTATTGACATTAGACACCTATAATTTTTAAGTCAGAGGTTTCTAATTCTCACCCTTCAATAGCACTAAATTGTGGTACTTAACTAGTGGTATTGAACAGTTTCGAGGAATAAGATTTTGTGGGAAACAATAATAATTTAACTACGAGTAGTTACTTAATGAACTCCAGATTCCAACTTCTCAATCCTGAAATTGGAAGGAAAATGACTAAATTAACCGTGAGAACGCAATCTATCGATTTTGAATTTGTTTGTGGGTAACATTATTCCTCAAATAAAAAAATAAAAATAAAGGCATGCTAATTTATTTGCTAAAGAAATCCGCATACAAAATATTGACTTACCGAGAGTTTACCTGCAGTACTAATTAACTCGTGCCTACACCAGTATATCTGCAGTTGGGTCTGAATAAATATTAAACAGTACACTTTATGATGTTAAACATTTGCTTGCCTGTGTTACTGCGAGTCTTGACAGCCACAGACGAGACCGCTTTTGCGGCAATATTCATCAAACTATACAAAAACTATTGTATTTGAAGTCTTATGCAATCGTGATAAGAACCTCTGCTATTAGTGCGTGGGCGAATTCTGGTGTACGACACTATTGATCTCGGTTACTAAGTTACGGTGAGTCATGCCTGGATAGTTTTCTTAGACTATTTCCATGTTTTCCTCTAATTACAGACCTTGGCTCGCGCCTCACACTGCCTAATAACATGTCAAATGAAGAAGACCGTGCATAACGTTTTTATTCCAAATGTCGATGGAATAATATTATTAGCCGTGTTTAACGGTAAGTGCAAGTTAACACGAGCAAATTAAAATGAATGAATCACGTCTTGTAAAAACAAAACAGTATTTAAACATCTATCAGAAGTTTATTATTGTACGTTCCTACTTAATTACTGAAACATTCAGGAAGGGAATGTAAATGCTTTTAAAGTTTTAATCAAAGAAAAACAACGGCTAAAGATAGGACACAAAGCAATTAATGTCACTGTCGCCCTGCAAGGACTGGGCCGTGTCAGTGTTCCGGAAGCCGTAAATGTAAGAACAATGCATCGAGCGGAAGGTGTTTTAGTTTTACGCACTTCGCCGTTATTGTGGGACAAGTTGGCAGGTGCGTTGAACTTTGGGACTGACATAGTTTCATAGATCGAGAGGCAAAAAGTATCTACTTAAGTATGTACTTCTTTCTCTTAAGGAAACATAGGAGTAGCTACCCATAACCCAATGTACTTAAGTTACTTTGGATAAAGATAGGATAACTCATTAAAGTAAAATGTACTAGCGTACATTATACCTCAATAGGATAACTACAAAAGTGTAATATGAAAGCACGCGAAAATAATGCTACGTGTCCGAAGTTCGGATTGAGGATTTGTTCCCATTTAGCCCGGACTATTGATCGCACGGTCCAGACTCCAGACGCTTATAAATAGAATAGGTACAGACTTCTGACCTAAAATGGTAACGAATAACTTAGTAGCTTAGGATTTCATGTAGATATTTTCTTAAGTAACTACCTATGTTTTTATTTAATTTATAAACGAAGTCAAGAGACGTAACGAAAAAAAAAATTAAAGGATCATTCTGAAAAGAAAGGTGAAGCCATTTACGGAACTTCTTTGTTCGACTGCGTGCGATTCAAGGCCAGTTTCACTCTCGGACAAAAGTATTGTTACTTACTTGAGTAAATGTAAGCCACTTAAAATTATAATTTATTCTGAGTGCGAACTCACCCACCTACCCGTGAAGGGCTGACTTAAATTAAATTATGACTAAAGCTAATATTATTTAGTTTCGCACATTCTCAATCTAACTTTCCAGATATCCCTAATTAGCTTATTAATGTATATATATATATATATACTAGATGATGCCCGCGACTTCGTCCGCATGGATTAAGATTTTTTGATTCCCGCGGGAACTCTTTAATTTTCCGAGATAAAAAGTAGCCTATGTCCTTCCCCGGGACACAATCTACCCTTGTACCAAATTTTATCCAAATTGGTTGAAAAGATGGGCCGGGAAAGCGTAGCAGACAGACAGACAGACAGACAGACACACTTTCGCATTTATAATATTAGTATGGATATGGATATATGACTTTTAGTAACTAGTCACCTTGATTTGTCACGTTTAAAATACAATTAACAGGTACTCTACCTGAATATTGACTATCAGTTTTGACTTTTGACCTCCTGAGCACGAATCTTATGAAAAGCAAAAATTTGTAATTTTAACGATACCAATGTCGCAGAATTTACTAAGAAAGTAGGCACATGAGATAGTACTTTAAGTAATTTTAAGTTTGTAAAGCAGACAGAAACAGTGCATAAAAAAAGGAACAATTAAGATTCACACCTGCCACGATAATGGAGTTACACCTCTTGTACTAAAAGCTTTGTTAAATGAAATGTTTGTTTTTACCTGTAGATCGCGAAGAGGTAAGTTAAGTACTTAGGACTTTTCTGTAATTTCTCGGCCTGTTTCACTGCCTAGTTCCCTATCTAAATAGATAGTATTGTTTCCATTCTTTAGAATTAGCTTTCAAAGCACACGATTTTATAACGATCTATTCTGTCCATTATCATCGCAATAAAATTTAAACAAGAATGATGGATCGGCGATGGTCTCCGACCCATTATAAAATGCCATTGCTCCTGAGAAAGAAATGTTACGATGTGGGCGATGTACCTACATTGATAAAGTACTTTTGCTTCCAATATCCGAGAACATTATTACTAATGGGATAGAAGTCCGTCATATAGAGTTTTTATACTTAGTTTGTTGCACAAAGTTGTTGCTTCTTGTGAGCAAGTAACCTTTACAAAAGAGAAAATCTAAAACTCATATCTTATAAATAAAATAAATTTTTAACTTTTTTTTGTACAACAATGGAAGAGAAAACTCTAGGAATCAAGTCCGCCGTTGTATTTTTAGTTATGTGCAACAAAGAATATCTATATATAAGCTGTTAATAGAAAAAGCATACCTATTTGATATTATGATGAACTTTTTTAAATTTTAGGCTGCAATCAGACCAGAGAGGCTACTATTATCGCTGAAAGCAGTATTATTTTAATATTGTTTACGCTCTTGTTTCAGAAACAGTCCATACTAATATTATAAATGCGAAAGTGTATCTGTCTGTCTGTCTGCTACGCTTTTCAACCGATTTTGATAAAGTTTGGTATAGAGCTAGGTTACACCTCGGGGAAGGGTCTACGTTTTATATCGGAAAGTCAAAAAACTTAGGTTTAATCCACGCTGACGAAATCGCGGACCTACTTAAATAATCCTTATTTTAGGGACGTCAAAGTACGTCTTACAAATCTGACATTTTAAAATAATACTGTTTGAGCGATGGTAGTATGTCACCTGCTTGCAGCTGGCGAATGCAGCCAGGTGGAGTGCGCTTACCTAGAATATGCCTATGCCTATTTACTCTTGTTTTGAAAGTAATTATTCTTAAGAATATAGTCGACTATAGAAATAACGTAGACTATGGTGACCAGATATTTAGAGAAGACAGTACTATAGGTATTCTTTTTATACCAGCACGCATTCCAAAATCCAAACCGCACATTAATATGAATGTGGCAAAGTCAATATTATTATCACACAAATAGCACAAATAGCTGTTTTAAACACAACAATCACCGACCACTCTATGATATTCCTTTGCCTGACTGTAGCAACAACGAAACATAAATCAAATCATAAAATTAAAACGGTAACAGACTTTAACCACAGAATAGGTAAGTAATAGTAGTAACTTTAACGCAGCACTCTTAAGCCTAGCTCAGAAAAACTTACCGAAAAAACTGTAAATTTTTCATAATATTAAGGATTTAAAATTTAAATTAAAAATGTCAATTTAATAATCTTGCAATTGTATGTTATGGAAGAGCGGAACCTCCTGACACAGGTATTTAATTATACTTAAAAGGAGGTTCCAGCCCCAATGCTATTGAATTGTATGTATTATGTTTAAGAAATAAATCATTTATGTATTTATTTATCATCAAACTAAGTAGTGTACTTGTACCTATAGTTATATTTATTATTTTCTTATTGACATTCAAGCGAAACACGGACACGGAACAATTTGTAAAACGTAATCAAGCAAGAAAATTAGATAACAAGGAATTGTCGTTTAATTTTTTGATTAGAGTTTTAAGTAAGTACTTAGGTACTTTTTTACTACAGTTATCAAGGTCCGCATATTAATATTACCAACGGCTCACTAACTATTACCATGAACCGGACCGAGTTTACGATAGACGTAACGGGTTGCATCGGGTAACGCTAATTTGAGTAATTATAATATTCACTAGCCCAAATAGAATGTACCTACGCTATGCAATCGACGATTGTCTGATTTAAATAGCCAAGTAGTACTTAATTAAAAATAATAAATGCCTATGTAAGTATGTACCTACTACGTCTACTAATGTCCGGTGACACCTGCATTCTTTTGGTTTTGCAAAGAACTGCACGAATCCTTGTTAATCTATTGTAACTGGCGGAATTTATGGTATTTCTTATCATTAGCGAATTAGTGTTAGCATATCAAAGGTGGTCGGGAATGGCGAGCATTAGTTACACTGTCGCAATCACTTAACTACATCAGGGCGGGCCCGCGGGTATCTAGTCAAAATTTTGTAGAATCGGCCATTATAATATTTAAATATCATTGTCATTTGTAGGGCTTGTTTAAATATGTACTTGTATGTTAAGCATATTAAATAATTCAGTCATTAATTCAGTCGCAGTGTTTTGATAGTAGTCTGTATTTATAAATTACACTGCAATCGTCGTCCACAAAGCTTGCGTAGCGAAATGCCAACGAACTTATTAATGCTTCCTCTCTAGGTCGTTAAACGTTAAGTGAGAGAATAACTGGTTTTACTGGTAATTTAAGATTAATATTTAATTGTAAGTAATATATTGAAATAAATGACTAAAATACGCGTTTGGTATGTTATACATATAACATTAGATATGTATTAGGTAAGGAGGCATATTTTATACTAAAATATTACAAGACATACATTATTAGTTATTAACTAGTTATCCCTATCATTTACTTACTGCCAACCCACAAAAATACCATTGGTTTTAGATACTTGGAGAATGGTAAAGATAATCTGGAACAGAGTCAGAAGCCAGAAGCCAGAAATTCAGAACGGAGACTGGAACTCAACGAAAAAATAAACTCCTTGATCACGCGAAGAAAACTAGCTTTCTTTCGTTTACAGAGAGGAGGCCAAGTCTCATTCCTAAGACTAGGTTTGGAAGGAATGATTTCAGGCAAGAGATCTCCAGATCGAAAGACTCACGTAGTTGGACGATACAAGGGGATGGACAGGGCTACATTGATTACCTGCACTAAGATCGTGTTTAGAATAATAGAGAAGCTTTTCGCCTTGATGATGATGACCGCCAAAGCTGGTCTGATCCTACGGCCCTATGAATATAATAACTATTATTGTACCTATAACTAGTTAATATTACAACTAAGATAAAATAGTCTACTAGAGTTACAAAGGCCTTGATATACGAGAATATGAAAGCGGTTCTACATGGATGGCTCTGTCTCGGTTGACTTTATGAACACGATCATAAGTTAAGTGATAACTAACTATAAACTCAATAATTGTGTAAGCTAAATCCATACTACGTAATATTATAAATGCGAGTGTGTCAATCTGTATATCTATTCACACACGGCAGAAGTGAAACTTCAGAAAAAATTTTCAAAAAAAAAATAAAAACCGACTTCAAAAACCACAAACACTAAAAAGTAAAAAATAATTTAATTTATTATGTATACAAGAGTTAATTTAGTTCTATAATAACATTTTTTGGAGTCGGTACTCGGTACCAATTAGCCGCATGAACCGTCTACCTACTCTTCATTATTGTTGACGTGACTCCACATTGGCACCGACTCCAAAGAATGTTATTATAGAACTAAATTAACTCTTGTATACATAATAAATTAAATTATTTTTTACTTTTTTAGTGTTTGTGGTTTTTGAAGTTGGTTTTAATTTTTTTTTTTGAAAATTTTTTATTTCACAATTTTTAGTGGCCCCACTGTTTTAAAATACAGGATGTAACTAGAACGAGATATGCTATGCATTAAAAAGTAACCTACGAGAGACTTTTATTCTATCTCATTCTCTCGGAGGCTTGAATCCTATATATTATGTTTGTCTCTTTTTGGTGTCGCTTTTCCGTTTCATTTTTTCGTTTCGTTGAATTTTCAAATCACAACGATTCTAAAGAAGTTTCACTTCAATAGATTACACAGCATCCTAATAAGAAATAATCTCGGTTATCACTGATAGGTTTATTGTTGCCAGTAGACCTGACATAGTGTTAGTCGACCGCTCAGCGCGTCGAGCAATAATTGTTGATGTTACTATTCCACATGATGATAATCTGGTGAAAGCAGAAAAGGAAAAAGTATCGAAATACTTGGACCTTGCTCACGAGATTACCACCATGTGGAGTGTTGACTCAACGATTATTGTACCGACGCGATGGTTGTATCAGTTAACGGTCTTATTGCGAAAAGTTTCGATCAACAAACACCTCAAGAAGCTTTCGCTTGGTTGTTGGATACAGAAGGCGGTTATCCTTGAGACGGCGCGAATGGTGAGGAAGTTCCTCTCTGGAGCCCTGACCTCCGGCTGCTTGGGTCTTTAAGGCCCCGCAGTGGATGGAAGTTTTATAAGATTATTTTTAAATGTGTTTTGTATAGTATTTTTATATATACTTACGTATGTACTTAAAACGTGTTTAGAAATAATTTTATAAAAATATGTACAAATAAATGAGAGTGAATAATAATTTCAATACATTTCCACAAATTAGCTAAGCTTCCAATAGTTACAAGTAGAGAAATATTGGTAGCCGGCACAAAAGCACTTCCCTATAGAAATTACAACAAGTAGCTGCTAATTTATCTGAGTAACTCGACTTCCTAAACGTTACTGTGCTCTTAAATAAGCTAAAAATAGTCCGTCGTTGCACTAACCTGGCGGTTATTTTAGACGACAAAACGAATAAACTAATGGAGAATGCACGGTAAAGAAAATATCCTGAATAATCTGTAAAGGAGACGGTCCAGATTTGTATGGAGCGTCGTCGGTCCGGTCCTTTTACAAGTAGAGATATGAAAGAAAAAAAAATACTAAACCAGTTTTGATCGTTCAAATCTACGAATTCATCGTAATTTCAGTGGTGTAATTATTTAATCTTTCCACGATAAGCAACACTAAACAAGAGCGGGTAACAATGGCGGATTCATATTTTTTGACGTTTTCTGTCAGTGTCAACACAACACCGGAAAAACCGTAGAGAAAAACACGTTATTTTGACAGTGACTGTCAGAAATGACATTTGATACATTTCGCGCTTACTGCCATCTCTATGGCTAAAGGTTGCCATCTTGGAAACGTATCGAAAACTTGAAATACATTTTATTTTATTTCTCGTTATTTACTTACTTACTTTAATATTCTAAATTATTATATTTTTAATACAATCTATGTATTTTCCTCTATTCATGGTAGAGTGTACAAAGAGTACACCGAAGGTGAACCTTCTTCTTTAGAAGCTTATTTTACCTTACGACGTTGGTATAACTATAAGGAGGTACAACTGTAGTTACTGCAAGATCTGATAAAAAATAATTATGAAGCAATGAAACTTAATTTAGTCAAAGTCGGAACGAAATTACTACTTAGAAGATACAGGGTTATTACCTGCCTCAAAGGCACATTGTGAATAGTCATGCAGCATTGCAGCCAAACGACACGCTGCATAATGCAACAATGCAACCAATTCCATTGTTGGCTTCTACGCGGGTAAATACCTGGTTACTTTAGAATTCTGAATATAGTAGTTACAAGACATAGGGATATAAAGAGACGAAATCATATACGAGTCGAAGAGCCCAAGGGACCAGCTGTATTCGAGCAAGCGGTACAACGCCGTGTAAGTACTAAGTAGGAGCGTGGAAATTCCTTCCAAAGAGCTTCTAAACTTGAAAGACGTGTAACGATATAATATATAAGCTACTTTATCTGACACAATAGGTAACTACCAACTTGACAGATATTCAAAACTTGCAACATTTTTTCTTTGAGAACCGTAAGTAAGTATGTACTTAGTCGGAAGCATTTCCTTTCTTTACGCAAAATCGTTTAAGGACCTTCTGGATTACGGTCACAACTGCATTTGTCTGCTTCGATTTAGCTGCTAGACTATTGACCTGATAGTTATTGTAAATTCATGACAAAGGTCTTTTAATTTTTGTTCCAGCAAATTGGGAAGGCCGAAGTAAGTTCACCCATCAAGGGATAAGTAATTAGCACTAAAGAAATTGCTTATTTACTTAAGTAATTTTAGTAACTACCCACCCACCTCGAAGATGATTTCGTTTGTCTTCCATTCATAATATGGAAAAACCTATAGTTAGTGAGTTACCTGCACACAATCATATTTTAACAACGACAACCACCAGTCCCTTTAACAAAAGCGCTTTTATTAGTTAGCCAATTTATGTCTTTTTAAATATCGACATCCGCATTCGTTGTCCGATACTGGTAAATCGATGGATACGATCGATTAGCGAAAGATGAATTATTTACTTATCAATTTACAATATTTTTTAATGTTTAGTAACACATAACAGAAATTATTAAACGTATAAGTAGTTGTTACTAATAACTTAGTCGTCAATGGTAACATTTTTATCAATCGATGTTTTTAACATGCAGTCAACTTTTCAACTGCGCTGAGCTAATCACAGGTTATCTATTGCAATCTTCTCATTCCTTAGATACTGTTAAATTACGGGTTACTAGACCTTTGGGTGAAGACGGCATCGGAGACCAATAGCTCCCCAGGGCCTACGGCCACAGCTGCATAAAGTCAACACAGCACTCACTACTAACTTACAATGGTGAAAGCTGAGGGTGAAAGGTGTTCGCTTTAAGAGTGAAGATTGAACTACATCGTATTTTATTGTCGGGCCCTTTACCTGGCTTACTATCTAAACTATAATCTGGGTAACCAATAGTTATTCTATTTTGATTTACATCTACTTTAAAAAAGTTAAATTGGTTCTCGATTTCTTTCTGTACTAGGTGGGTTAGTTAAGTTAACGATAGAGTTCCAAGGCGGAGAGGAAATTGGCAGATAACATCGCGTTTAACATTTTGTATCTGTTAAATTTAATTAAACGTATATACTCGTATATGATTGAATGTAGTATCCATACTAATATTATAAATGCGAAAGTGTGTCTGTCTGCTACGCCTTCCCGGCCCATTTTTCAACCGATTTTGCTGAAATTTGGTAATAATATAGAGAACCTTAATCCACGCAGACGAAGTCGCGGGCATCATCTAGTTTCAAATAACTTAAGTCATAACTGATTAATCATTACTATAATGTAGATAAGTACCTGTCACTTATAAATATCTGATAAAATCCACTAAAATGTCCTCCTGAACTGCAGCAGGTACCAACTAGTTAGCTACTGGCGGTATCTACTTTTAACTAAACGGTAACGGAATGTGAAGCATCCATAGACGTCGCGGTGTCGATATTTCTTGCGTGGTTCCCATGGATTTTCGGAAACTAGGTAACTAACTGCATTCTAGAAAGTTATTAATTATAATAATTATTACCAAAATATGCATATAATTATATATTATTATTTTATATAGTAGAGCTTAAAGTAGAGCAGTACCTGCATGGCGACGTGAGAACGTGCGATGCAATGCGTGGGAGTAAAATCAATGCACTGTTGTGACGCACACTTCCAAGACCATCCAAGACCTAACTACCTACTAACTTAGGTATTTAGCGAAGGAAATCACGCGAAACGTTATGAAAAGGAAAGTTCTGTGTGTTCTTCGGGGTGACTATTATTATGATGTTGGTTAGATTAGCAATTTACACTTTGGCAAACTAACAAAGTAGTTATGAATTTTCTTGACCCTTGTATTTTCCACCAAAAATGCCATAGTTAGGCAGTTATTAGTAGAAGCTCCTTTACATAACGACTTCTACGTTACATGGTTTTTAAAAACAGAAGTAAGAAGCAGCTTCATTGTTGGTGAAATAGGCAGTTACGGCAGTCTCCCTTGGACTTCAGTAACTAACTAGTAACTAAGTAAGTACTTACTTACTTACCAAGAAAATTACGCAAAACCTCGTAAAAAGGAATGTGTGTCCTTCGGGATGACTATGTGTTGTTGATAAGCATATTGGATAGAAGCAGGCGTTACTTTGCTTAAGTCCATGATAATCAAGGTACAAGAAGTTTAATTTGCTTTTTTTTATCCACTACAAATTAGCCCTTGAATGCGATTTCACCTTGTGGTAAGTGATGATGCAGTCTAAGATGGTAGCGGGCTAACCTGTTAGGGACATGGCAGTTATACTAAATCAGCCTAAGCAGACAAATCTATGTGGTACAGCGTGTAAGCTTGCGATATTCACCGCCCAATAAGCCATTCACAACGGCATAACACCACACCACACAAATCTTCATATCCCTTTCGGACCGCTCCAATACAATTGTGCAACGTACGTTTCACTCCGACACCGGAGCATGCTCAGTAGTCGTTGACTCGACAATCGTTTTACCATCGTGCAATGTCGAGTCAACATCTGCAAGTATTTGGGCAAGCTATGATTTTTCCTGACCCTTAAGTATATCTTTCCACCAAAAATGCCATAGCTGGTCACGCTGTAACGAGGAGCTCCTTACATGACGCCTACGTTCTATGTTTTTGAAGTACTTAAGTAGAAGCTTCATGTAGTCCATGGAACAGGCAGCTACGGCAGTCTCCCTCGGATTTTAATATACCTACCACACCACACACAGACCTCTTTCAAATTCAATTCATACCTGTTCATTAGTAGGTACCTAGTTAACATTTCAGGAATTTATCAAAACGTTGTTCGCAACAAGCCGATATCGTAGTTTTAAAAACGTGTTACCTATGTAAATAATAGTTTCTTATGTGACGACTTTGGTATAAATTGCGGGAATATTTCCTTTTGTTTTAGTTTATGATGTACTTAGTTTAACGTAGGTACCTAAGGCGGTATAGTATAAATCAGATTATAAAAAGCAGATTAGTTATCGAAAAATAGATTAAGTAGGTAAGACTATGTACCTAAATGCAAATATATATTATTTTATCAAAAACATTAGGTACCTAGTCTACATCAGCTGTTGTCATAATCAAACAAGAATATTGTGACCTTTTGACACGGCTGACGTGTTCTCGGAAAACCCAAGCGACGACGATCGATTTCCATTGAACTTGGATAGGCACCTATAGGGTTTACCGTTTTTTAAGACCTGGGGTGGGACTATAACAGTACTGAAATAGGTCCTAAGTACCGAGTGCTAATTTTATCTATATAACTAGAGATCATCTGTCACTTACACCCATGGGTAGCTGTTAGAAAAGGGCATTGAGCTGAAACATTGCATAGAAACAAAGCCTTAAAATAATAATAGGATAACGTCCTTCAGTTCGTTAACCTTAATACTAACTTAATCTAATTTGGAAAGGTAGGTAGATACTAGAGAGGTACCTGACACCTGGGATTTTAGATAGGTAGGGTCAACACGTCAGTTGACGACCTGCACTGCGATTGCGTAACTTCTGCATCAATCATTGTTACAGTATCAATTGTTGTGATTGGCTGAATTTATGGTATTCTTGCTGCGTCAATGGATTTTGTCCAATAGTGGAAGAGTGTTAACCAATCAGAGGTGATTGCGATCGTTACACTATAGCTGACATTTTTAGCCGATCGCCCTGCAGTTAGTCGACTTGCCGTCTTTAAAGTTACTTATGTAGCTCTTTAAAATTTACCTTTTTTGACGAAATAACAATTTACTTATATGCATGAAAGAACATAAAGAAACATAATTACCATATGATTTAAATATTTCTATTTCCGTATGTTACTTAATTTATGCGTTTTTTTCAGTTTACGACCAATTTTCGTTAATTTACGACCACACTGTAGTCAGTTTACGACCATTCAACAACCACTGAAAAAGGATCTCTTGATATATTAGGTTAGGTTAGAATTAGGTCGAAAATAAAAATAACAATTAAATAATTGTCCTAAATCCACGTTTATTTATTTCTTCTATGAATTACTTACTTAATTAATTCGATGGTCGAGAAATGATCAGTTGTCGACCACTTTGTTTTACATCATCAAATAAGTACCTATGTTTAAATTTTTAGGTTTTCTCTATACCTACGTATTTTGCCGGTCGCAATCTGACGTTTAAATAAACCATACATTATAGTAATAAGGATGTCAAGAAACAATAAAATTTGCGCTAATATAAAGCAACATGTTAGAAAAGCTCAAAAATGATTCGTTACCTAAAAACCGCTTGTTTACGAATTACGACCATGTGGTCGTAACCGGAAAAAGCGCAGTTTTAGTCGGCCCATTAGCGACCACCATTTATTTAAATAAATACGCATTATATGGATAAAATATGGATTCTAAGTTATAATTTAATCATAATACTCTGACACCACAAGCACAAAATATATGCACAAACTTTAATAAAACATTTTTTTCTCACGGTTTAAGTTTGCCTCTTCACTATTTTTTTAATAGCATTTTGCTCCAAAATCAATGTGTGTGCTCTGGCTCAGATTCATCAGCTCACTGAGCGACACTGAATTATATTGGGTTGGCCAAATTTGAACCGAGAGTAAGGGATAGATAGAGCTCGATCTTCAAGAAAAAAGAGTGATCGTTGCGCTGATATTACAACTGTTTTTGGTTGTTTTCGGAAAAATGGGCGTAAAACGAACGAACTGACGGGTTCACCTATTTAAGTACTTAGTAGTTAGTACCTACCTACCAATACCTAGGTGTAGGTTGGTTTTTGCAATGAATTCTCTCTTATGAAAAGGGCCGAAGTACTTAAGTACTTCTCAGGTACCTTTTACAGATTTTCGATCCTAACTTCTGCAGTGCTTACAATCGAGCATCTTCAGTTTTAAGGTTCTTGCCTTCAGAGGAGGTTGTAGGTAGGTACTAGGTACCTGCCTCAGACCCATGGAGTTCGGGTTGTAAAATGACTAACTTTAGCTGTCGTGTACCTACCGGACTATCCATTGATGAACATAAATTATTATAAAAACAGACAAGAGTAGGTACGAAAGTAGGTAGGTAGTTGGTAGCACTTTAATAGGTAAGAAAAAATACCTATTCAACGTCTCATTTATTTAGAAATAAGATGTTTTTATTGGTTAACTAGGTAAGACGTTAAGTACCTACCTACTTACTACTTGAACTATTCAGCTAGCGTAAGTACCTAGGTAGGTACCTACCTGTCGAACTATTGAAGCTCAGCAGTAAGGAGCTAAATAGTATACCTACTCGTGTGTAAATAGTTAGGCAGTAGGCAGTACTTAGGCACCTATTATAACTAAGCTTGGTAGGTACCTAGTTACCTACCTACCTACCTATCACTTACCTAAACTCCTACCTGCCTAATTTCTGTGCAACAATTTAGCAAGGTGCGAGTTACGAGTAAGTACTAACTACTAGATATTATTTAGGTAGGTAGGTGTATGGCCTACTGATTACTGGTACCTAACTAGGTACTTACCTTCCATAAGAAATGTTAAAACTGAAAATCCTGAAAATATTGAAAGTACTTAAGTACCTACCTAACTATGAACTAGTTACCTATTTACAAACGCGAGAACGAGTTAGATAAACTACCTAGTTGTTATTTATGGTACGTACCTAACTATGTACCTTACTACTTAGGTACCAATATATTTGCGCTATTTTATTAATGAATATATTTCTGTAGGTAAAATAGGTAGGTACCTAGACTATTAGTAAGTAATAATAATAGGTAGGTAAATAACTATCTAGTAGTATACACTATACATAGCATGTCTACTCTAGTCTCATTATCAGCACTTATTATCACTAGAAAGCGAAAACTTCGCGAGGGCGCATTCGTAATTGAATTGTACCTACCTATACCTACCCAGGTGCAAAAGACCGTACGAGGCACGCGTTTTTTCAATAAAACAGTTTTATCTTTTCCGAGTATTACTTACGTTAAAAACTGTCGTCATTATCATCACAATAATGATAACGAACGCGACTATTTTTAATGTACCTAGGTACCTACGCGGAATGAGGAATCTAGGACTTCCGTTAGGATTGGGATAGACTCACTGCAGCCAAACTAAGCCAAGTTTAAAAGGGCATCTTGCTAACCTGCTATTCTTAAAACTGCTCGATCTGCCGGGTCCAGCTGTAGAATGGACAAAGGCTTGTCCTTCGCCCATTCTTTCAAGCTGAAATCGTTCTCGAATTCCATGTTTTTGTCATCCAAAACAAGCAACTTCGCCCGAACTCTCGCACATAATTGAATGAATCCCACGGCACAACACTAGGGTTGAATAATGCACATTTAAAAACTTGAGAAACAACGTTACACACGAATAAAAAGTAAACAAAACGTTACGCTCATTGTAAAATGAAAATCGATAAACGCTGTACAAAATTCAGTAAAGATACGGCGTAGCGTATCTCGAAATTGTCAACTCTGAATAATCACTATAATCACTTTACCTGAACACAAAAACTTAATTAATGTTTAAAATTAACTAATAAAATCGTCCAAATCCGAAAGGACGGAACAATTAGGTATTTTTAGGTTATTAGTTAACATCGAACGTCATACACCGAGCCGGCGGGTAGACATGATGCGACTGTTTAATTCTCAATGACACCGAGTCACTGAAATGTCGCTACTATCGCTCAGCTGTTTCCGCGCACGCTCACGCTGTATATTATGCGGGAAAATAAGAAAGTCGTGATCTACTACAGTGGTAATACATTTGTAATGCTCTTTACTATAGCGGTTATTTCTTATTTTTCGAATAAATGCTGCCATCTCTACAAAAACTTGTGCATTACGTAAGCAAAATCTTACAGGTGTCTGTATGACCAGATACCTTTTTACAGTAACTACCAAAGGAATAAACTCAGTGGCTGTAGCTCTATTATATTATTCTATGGTTAAACCTGCATCAAGCGTTAGTCGCGTTAGTCGTTACAATCCCAATTTTTGTGATTGGTTGAATTTATGGTATTCTTTTTGCGACAATCAATTTTGATTAATCAATAGCAGAAAAGTTTTATGGAGTTATCCAATCAGACGTGTTCCCATACCACTCATTCAATAGGTAGGTATCCTTAATATTTTTCATGTTGATGCAAATATTATAGGTACTTAGTTTAAATCAAACAGGAAAATGGAGGAACAATTACTTTACGCCTGTGCATCGACTTTAAGTGCCTTTCTTACTATTTAATTTAATAATTAAAAAAATAAAAAATCTTTGCAAAAAAAAGGTCTAGATCAAGCTATGAATTCAAATGAACCTTACCTTTTCAACCTAAGAATATTATTGATTAGTGGTAGAGTCAAAACATAACTATGAACATGATGTAACTTAAACTTATGAGACCTGCCCCCCGATTACGTAAGAATTGTTCATCAAACGTTAAAGATTTTTGTCAAAGTAAAACAAAACCATAACTGCATTGAATTAGAGCTCAATTTCGTCTGCCCATTCTTATACGTTTAGGTATGTACGATACCCTAAACGTATAAAAATGGGCAGACGAAATTGAGCTCTAATTCAATGCTGTCATTGTTTATTTTACTTTGACAAAAATCTTTAACGTTTGATGGACAATTCTTACATGATTGGGGCTCTGGACCAGGACCTGTACGTCCTACATGTTTTAAATAAATTGGGTTTTTTTTGAGTTTCGATCAAACTTTGCGATACCTTGCACATTTGATGCACATTTGATGCGATGATTTGACGACTTTAACCACAACAAAAACATGATCAAAACTCCTACTAAAAAAGAAACATTTTTATTTATTTACCACCCTGTAACCATGGTAACGTTAATGATGCATCCATGGAGCATCAGGAGGCAGGAGCATCAGTCACAGAGTACGGTCTACTTTACTTTGTGGCATTGCCGTCAATCATTGTCAGGTCTTGTCAACAGGGCGGTTTTAATTTGGTTTACATTTTTGATCCTGTTTGATCCTATGGTGATAGAACTTATTAAACATTACACTTGTGCTGTGAAAATAAACTGTCTATTTATCGTATGTTTTAAAAAACCACTCTACTGACTATGAATAAGAAATAATTGTAAAATAATAATCTAAATGCGATGTAACTTCATTGCTGTGCCCTAGTGTCCCAAATTCATTTTGTTTTATCAATAATTTTAATACTGTACATTAGTGACCTATATTCATATTGGATATTCCTTTGTTGGATCATATGCATGGCTTTTGTATCTTGTTCTTGTATCTTTATTCGATAAAAGTCATTGATGTACAAAGGTGCAGTGAAATTAATATGCAAAAATAATGTTTTCGACTTTTTTAATTTGTAATGGAAGTTGACTATGTATCATAATCTGGGGAAGACTTCGTATAAGGTGTGTATTTGTAGTTTATGTAAAGCTGTTTTAATTCGTGTACAAAACTGTCAATGAAATATACATATACAATTAAACTTAGAACTACCAGGTAAGCCTTGCTACTTTAGACTAATCCCGCTACTAAGTGTTAGGTATGTCAGTTTTTGTAAACCCATGACCCAAAACAGGGATTTCGCAGCATTGTACTTGAAAGCTAAATTGCATCATCATCTTGAAAGCATAATCCCATCATTGAAAAAGAAAAATCCCTCACATTCTATCTTGATTCTTTCAAATAAATCTCATTTGTGTTTGCACACAGCCTACCCACAGTGGAGTCAATAAGAAACACACACCAAAGTTAAGCTCCCAGAAGTTAACGTTCACTGGAAACTTCACCCCATGTCACCGCCTATTTGATATAAACTCTCCAGAACGAAGAAATTCAATGCGACAAGACATTCTCAACACTGTAATGCAGAGAACAGAGTCTATAATGCTGGAGCAAAATGAGAATGATTTTAATCCCACATATGAAGATCCTAGGGATGTTGGTAATAAAATATTTAAAAAACGCAAGATGGTTGGTTGTTCACTTTTTGAAAATTAGGTCTAAATTGAGGCTTGCTGGCCTAGAAGGTGTCTATTCTCACTAACTTTGAAGGTGGATATTTCAAGTCATCATCTGTAGACTGTAATAAATTTAATTGATTAATTAATTAATTTATTATATTTATTATAATTTTAAATAATTAATTTATTCATTAGTGATGAGTAATACTTAATTGTTGTTAAAACAAATCCAATGCTGGATTGAGGTTTTTTTGTTCCCGCGGGTACTCTTCAATTTTCTGGGATAAAAACTCCAGACTATAATCTATGTCTGTGCCAAATTTCATTCAGATCTGTTCAGCTGTTCTGGAGTGATTGAGTAACAAACATCCATCCAAACATTCGGATTTATAATATTAGTATAGAGTATAGAAGTATGGATACTGTAAGATTTATTATTCACTACAATATCTACAAAAGAATAATATTAAAAATTAATAATATTTTTAGTTGGTAAACCTACCAAACCTCCTAGAAAGAGAAATGTTCAGGGCATTGCAGTGGTTTCCCCGAGAGGCAGCAAAGAAGGAAGGTCTTTACTTAGAGAGCAAAAACGTAAGCTTACTAAGAAATATGAGAGCTTGGTCACTGCTCTAATGGATAGATGTGAGGAGAATGTTATTATGGTAAGTATGTACTAATAGAAATAAATAGCTTTGAGCCATTTAATGCTGTTAAACTCATGAGGATTAACATAACTTGTTGTGAATACAATGATGATATTATCGGCATTTTGGCACATACAATTTAATAATACTTTGTACAATGCAACTTGTTGAATACCAATGTTCAAAGGGGACACACAACCTGAAATTTAATGATATCATAGAATACTTAATAGTAATTTTCCTTATATGCCAAAGGGTTGCATTGCAGGTGAAACCTATTTTATCATAAGAGAACAGCAGCCCATCGCCATTTACCATCGCTTAATTCCGTATTGTTTTAATATTGTTGAAGTTTGTGGTTTTGAATTATAATCTTGGATGTCAAGGTATGTGACCTGTAAAACTGTCATTTTGAAACAATACTGCTTTAAGCAATGGCAGTAGCCCCCAGTTCCTATACACAAAGATTATAGTAGGAATCTTAACTTTTATGCTAATATGATTCCACTAGTATTTGTCAATCTGAATCTGAGGTTGTAATCAACCATTATTGTTATAATACTTAAAGTATTCAAGTCTGATTAAATGCCTTTAAAATTAAAAACTCGTGTCTAAATGGATGCAGTGATTTTGCATGAACCTATTATAATTCTAGATATCTGAAAAAGAATCTCAAATAACTAAACTACGAGAAAAGCTTAAAACTGTGTTAGAGTATAATAGATTGTTTGCCAATGAGAATGATCGACTTAAAGGCGAATATACCACATTAGCAAATTACGTCGAAGAGTGTAAGACAGTAATAAGAGAGGAAAGGGAGAGAAATGAAGAATGGGAGAAGAAATACAGGAAGTTAGAGGAGAAAGTAAAGCATTACGAGGTGCCAGACAAAGGTAATTGTTTAAAGCAGGATACACGTTTTATAGTTTCTGGGCCTTGCCTACCTTGTTATATTGTTGACTGGAAGACATGGTAAAGGTGTATTATGAATTTAGCTTTATGAAATGTGAAATGCAATGTTGGATTCCAAAAATAATAAATAATGAATGAACGGGCAGTTTAATTCGCTCTAATCCGCGACAGTTGACAAATCTATGTGGTACAGTGCGTGTCCTTCACCAATAGCATGCGAACACCCACCACCCAACAATTCGCACTGGCACAACACCACACCACACAAATCTTCCAAATCATTCTCAACGTACCGGAGAGTACCGGAGCATCTTCAGGAGATGTTGACTCGACAATGCACGATTGTAAAGTGACGATCGTGTCGAAAGTTCTGGGTTTTATACCTTTTTTGGCATGACTCAAACTGAAGCCCCCCTATTACTGTATAAATTGAGTAAAGGTGAATTTGATACATTTATTTGTTCATTTAACAACTCAAAAAGATTTGTGTGGTGTGGTGCTGTGCCAGTGCGAATTGTTGGGTGGTGGGTGTTCGCATGCTATTGGTGAAGGACACGCACTGTACCACATAGATTTGTCTACTGTCGCGGATTATAGCGAATTAAACTGCCCGTTCATTCATTATCATGGACTTCCGCAAAGTAACGCCTGCTTCGATTCAAAATTAATAAATCTTAAATAAAATTCAGATTTTAATTTATGCAGATATTAAGTATGTATTTGATATTGGATAGAAGCAGGCGTTACTTTGCGGAAGTCCATGATATTGAAAAAACTAGATGTTTAATTCGCTATAATCCGCCACAGAAGGTAAATCTATGTGGTACAGTGCGTATCTTGAACTGGCAGCCCGCGATATTCTCCACACCACATAAATCTTCCAAAATACCCTCAACGTACGTTTCACTCCGACACCGAAGCATCTTCAGGAGATGTTGAAGTTTCAATATGTATTTGATCTCTATTTAATTTTTCCAAAATATTTTTTTTTCCAAAATCGTATTAAACATGGTAGATACTCTAATAAAGATCCAGAGAACCAGCGAGAATGCAGGCGAGGCTAGCACTTATAAAAATAATTGCAAAGATCATGGGCGATCAGTTCTGCCCTTCTGCCGCAGTATCAAATAAAATTACATTAAAAAAAATTGGTACTTACTTAATTTTTTTCTTTTTCTAGAACAATCAACAGCTATTCCTTTAGTAGAAGTCTGTATGAACTGCAGTAGTCGCCAAATCGTACTTAACCAGGCGAGGGAACAAAATTCAAGACTCCAGAGGGACATGCAGGCTATGAAAGATGTCCTGTATAGGTTTGTACTCGTATTATATCTATATTATTTTAGAATGAGTTACGAGAGTTCAAGAGAGAGAGGTCACGTGAGTAACTTATAGATATTCCAATCCACGAAGACGCGCGATATCCCGAGGAGGGCCATAGACTTCTTTTTATCCCGTAAAATCGAAGAGTTACCGCGGGAATGAAAAAAAACTTAAGTAATTCGCGCGGGCATCATCTAGTTTGACAAGTCATGTGTTTAATGGTCCATACATTCTTTCCCATTATAAAACAATATTTTTACATTAAAAGATGTACTGTATACTTAATCATCCATCATCATCCGGTGCCATCATCAAAATAAATAGGAGTGGGGTGCGTCTTCTATTTTATATGATACATATAGGTAAATTTGAGTCTTTATAGCTCTACTAACTAGGACTTGTCTAATCTTAATCTACTTACTTACTAGTTACTATGATTTTAATGCTCTTATTTCAGACTGAACGTCCAACTATCTCGGTACCAAGAAAGGTTACGAAGTAGTGTCCATACTTTGAACACGGATGCGAAAGACGTATTCAAACCATCTGAAAAGTATGATGGATTGGATTCATTAATCACGGCTAGCATAGGACAGAGACAAGGTAAAACTATCTTTATGGTATTAGGTACTAAGGAAAAATTGAATATGAATGTAAGTCAAAATCAAAAATAGTTAATAATTGAATATGAATGTAAGTCAAAATCAAAAATAGTTAATATCTAAACAGATGCTGGTAATGAAGAAATCCATATTAAACCCACTACCGATGAAGGGACACCCCGGTTTGAAAGAGTCGTAGACTTATCAGGACTACTCAGTGCCCAAGCTTTAGGTAAGAGTTATTTTTTAAATTCTTGACTTGACTTTATAAAATAATAAATTAACAAGTGCGAGTCGGACTCGCGCACCGAGGGTTCCGTACAAACCTGTAGTAAGTTTTACGATTTATGACGTATTAAAAACAAGACGAAATGAACCGCAAAACTAACTTTGTTTGTAGAGGTTTATTGTTAATATCAAAAAAACTATGCTAGTTAGAGCGTTGGTTTTATTTTTCCTGTAAAATAAACATAAGCTTCTATTGACCATAATTATTTCAGATTTTTCAATGGGTAAACTTCGGAGATAGGGGGGGGGGGGGGGGGGGGGGACGGTATTTTTTTCGACATTTTGCCCGATAAATCAAAAACTATTATGCATAAAAATAAATAAAAATCTGCTTTAGAATGTAGAAGTATAGCCCTTTCATATGATATCCCACTCAGTATAGTTATCTATCATACTTTGAAATTTCAAACCCCCGATTTTCCCCCTTTTTTAATTAAACTAAAAATAATTTTCGATTTGTTTTTATTTTAATGATGTTGGGCCACTGTTATACACAACTATTCCAAATTTCATGTCGATAGCTTTAATAGTTACTGAAATAATCGACTGTGACGGACGGACAGACGGACGGAGAAAGTCGCACCATAAGGGTTCCATTTTTACCATTTTGGTACGGAACCCTAAAAATGACCATCCATACTAATATTATAAATGTGAAAGTGTGTCTGTCTGTCTGCTACGCTTTCACGACTCATCCGTTCTACTGATTTTGATTAAATTTGGTACAGGGGTAGGTTGTATCCCGGGGAAGGACATAGGCTATCCTGCCCTGGGATGTAACCAACCGCTATACCAAATTTCATCAAAATCGGTTGAATAGATGGGCCGTGAAAGCGTAGCAGACAGACAGACAATTTTACAATTTACTTAAAAACCACTTAAATTTTCAGCGCCATTATTTGATGCATTCCAAGAAAACCTGCAAGAAAAGGACAGCCTCATACGAGACTATGAAAAACAATTCGAAAACATGAACAAGAAATCAAAGGAAATCGTCATAGAAAACAAGACATTCGCCGATAAAGTTAATGTTTTAGAACAGGAGTTGCTGCAAGTGAGACAGAGCTATAAGAAAATAATAGTCGAGAAAGAGACTGGCGATATTGAAAAAGCTACGATTTTAGAAAGAGCAGAAAGAGCTGAGTCTAAGTTGAAGGAAGTCTATGAACTGTATGAAGGGAAAAGTAAGTTGTAAAAGATTTATGGAGTTACTATAAACTATCATAGATTTTATACAAGTAAATGTAAGTGTATCGAATAATTATAAACAAGCCTGACACAACATTTTGCTGTTAAAAGATCTCTTGACTGTCCTTAGTTTGCGCTCATTAGACGATCAGCTTAATTCTGTTGTACACAATTTCTAAACTATACTAAAATGACAGCATCAAATATTTATTGCTTACCCTTTCATAATACTTCCTGCGGAAAGGGAGAGAAATAGATTTAGTCAATTTAGTTTAGAGATTGTGTTATACACAATTAGTCATAATGCCTAGCCACCACTAAAGTATTTGTTTACGAAATTTCCAGGTAAAAACTTGTAAATACTCTTTTATGAGGTCAATAAAAGACGGTTATTTCGATATCAGACAGTATAGTTTTATTACTTTATATAGATTCTGCTTATCTTTAGTGGCGGCGATGATGCGAGACTACGAAACGGTCCATCGGGAGTACTTCTCAGTGAAAACCGCTTTAGAAGCTTCCGCGGGCAAGATGGCGCATCTGGACGCGATCAGATTCAAGACTGTGCCGGCGGACCTGCATGAGAGGAGACTCGATGATTGTAAACGGTATGTCTGAAAATTATTTATTTCACGTAGGACAACTAGTGTGGAGGGACGAGTGACCTAGTTGTGACAACGCATATCAGTCGATTGCGATTGTTAAGCAACGTTGGCCCAAGTCGGTAACTGGATGGGTGACCGAATTTGGAGGTTCAAATTTGGCCTTTTTGTATCCTCCGTGCCTCGGAGAGCACGTAAAGCCGTCGGTCCTGGTTATTATCACTAACATATTATAATAATCGTTACAAAACCTAAGAGTTATCTCAAGAAAATTCCTACCATTATTTGATTAATGGAAAGAGGTCACGACCCTCAGTAATGAGGAATACGACGCAAAGAGAGAGAGAGGACAACTTGTGGCACTTATGATATATCTGACTCTTCACTCTACCACCCTTACGGCGACCTCCCTAGTGCAGTGGTGAGCGCTGTGGTCTTATAAATGGGAGGTCCCGGGTTCGATCCCCGGCGGGGTCAAATCGGTAATTTATAATTTCTGAATTTTCTCTGGTCTGGCCTAGTGGGAGGCTTCGGCCGTGGTTAGTTACTACCCTACCGGCAAAGACGTACCGCCAAGTGATTCGGTGTTCCGGTACGATGCCGTGTTAAAACTGATTGGGGATATGTGTTTAGTATAACTGCCATACCCCCGTTAGCCCGCAACCATCTTAGACTGCATCATCACTTACCACCAGATGAAATCGCAGTTATGAGCTAACTTGTAGTAGAATAAATTTAAAGTACTTAACATAAAAAATATTCAGAGCCAAATTATACCCAAAATAAACTTTTAATTCTCTTCAGATTATTGGAAGAACTGAAACACCAATACGGAATGGAGTCAGAACGAAGGAGCGATCAAATCAAGAAACTAGAAGAAGATTTGCATAAAACAGAGGAAAAATATAACAAAATTTGTCAAGAACATGAGGCTGTTAAAGAAGAGTTACGAGCCGCACTGAAGAATGTCAGGTGATTTCATAACTCTTTCCTTCGAATCTATTTTTATTGAACACTAGCTGATGTCCGCGTGAAATAAGTTTTTTCAATTTCTACGGGAACTCCTTAATTTTCCGGGATAAAAGTAGCTTATGTCACTCTCCAGGTCCTCGACTATACCCGTGTAAAATATCACGTCGATCCGTTGCCCCGTTACGGCGTGATTGAAGGATAAACCAACAAACACACTTTCGCATTTGTAATATAAGTATGATAATTATTTTGGGCAGGACGAAACGCGGGGACCTGGGTTAGAAAAATCGAATGTGAAAAAAGCACTTAACTCTGTCTCCCTCCCTCTAGTATACATCAAGAGAGACAGAGTACCTGTATGTAATTATTTTAGTTAGCGTTCAATACTTTGAACACTTATAAGATTGTAGCGAACTAACCCGTTAGGAGTATGGCAGTTATATTAAAGCCATACCCCTATTATCCGGTTTCTACACAGCATCGTATTGGAATGCGGCACGTCTTTGACTAGCTACGGCCGAAACCTCCCAGCCGACCAGGCCAAAGAAAATTCAGATATTATGAATTCCTAAATTAACCCTGCTGGATATCGAACAGGGACCTCCCACTTGTGAGACACCAGCTCTCACCACTGCGCTAGAGAAGTCGTCATATTCAGTAATAGGGCCTCAGAGATACAAATTTATTCTTTGATTTGACGTGTGGTGAAATCGAAACCTCATAAGAACATAGTTACTTTTGCTTTTCTATTTAAAAAATACTTGAGAGGGATTCCAGCTTGCGACATTTTAGTTACGACGCGGCTTCTTACCAACTGAGCTACGCTGAATTTAACTCTTTTTTGTCACATGCATCGATATATATGTAGGTACTAGATGGGCCCTTTCACAGAAAAAAAATTTTCAAAAAAAAATAAAAACCGACTTCAAAAATCACAAACACTAAAAAGTAAAAAATAATTTAATTTATTATGTATACACAAGAGTTAATTTAGTTCTATAATAACATTTTTTGGAGTCGGTACCAATTAGCCGCATGAACCGTCTACCTACTCTTCATTATTGTTGACGTGACTCCACATTGGCACCGACTCCAAAGAATGTTATTATAGAACTAAATTAACTCTTGTGTATACATAATAAATTAAATTATTTTTTACTTTTTAGTGTTTGTGATTTTTGAAGTCGGTTTTTATTTTTTTTTTGAAAATTTTTTATTTCACAATTTTTAGTTGCCCCACTGTTTTAAAATACAGGATGTAACCAGAACGAGATATGCTATGCATGGTTAAAACATACTGTTTACAAGACTATCACACTGATCGCGAGCAATTTACTCTTATCCGTTGAAGAGTTGCATTATCTATCTTCGAAGATATTCATCAGATCTTCACCAAATTTATATGGGACCACTTCGAAAGTATACCCTTTCAAACAAAAAAATAATTTTCAAAATCGGTCCAGGCGTCTTCGAGTAATCGGGGAACATACATAAAAAATAAAAAAATAAAAAAAAGATTCCGACGAATTGAGAACCTCCTCCTTTTTTGAAGTCGGTTAAAAAGTTGGGCGTCAGACGTGTAGGGCGTGACCCTCACCTGTATAAACCTGTCCTTGTCCCCGCCATAGCGCTGTCCCGCTTTTCAGACTAGATGGCGTTAGTAAAATAAGTCCACAGTCTTTGTTTGACAGGGCCCGTCTATGTGAATTGAGGTCGTTGGTCACATAATATGATTTTCCCAGCGCAGGCCTCCACGCGTTTTATCCTGCCAAAAAGAGCTATGTTCTAAAAATCTAAAACTTAACTTTTTAAATGTAGGTTATACCGTAAAGCAGCGGTTGTGTTCCGCCATAGAGCACGCGCGGCCGTCGCTAGAGCAACTCGCGCACGGCGGAGTAAGAAGATCCAAAACACCGAGCCTTTACGCAAGGCTTTGGACGCATTGGAGAGGATCAAATCTGAGATTAAGGTAAAATTAAAGCTTTGGTCTACAGTCTACACCCATTTCAACCTTTCCCCTTTTTTGATGATCCTGTTTATTAAGGTGTGTCCAATCATAAAGCGGCAATAGTGCGCGGCTGCCGCCCGTCGAATGCCGCGCTATTATTGAACGTATGCTGCGCATAATATATTCGTGGGTTCCTTAATTTGTCCTGCAAACGCTAAGTTTTGCTGCCGTGTTACTTGCGTTATCGTGTTACTTGCCGCACTTATGTTTGGACACACCAATAAGAAGTTTGTTCATCACATTCGTTGGAGAGAAGCAGTTCCTTCGTGATCACATTGACGATTTCTAATCATCAGTGATGATTTATCAGTTATCGCTTACCACCAGATGAGATCACAGTCAAAAGCTTACAAGTATCTGAAGAAAAATGCCTCTTTGTACTGGTACTTTGGCTACTGATATCTCATAAAAAAACCCCTGACTCAATAAATCACCCCTGAACTTAGAATGGTGAAAGGTGAACATAGAGCGGCAAGTGCGTGGTAACAACCCGCGGCGTTTGCACGACTTAATTTTGACATCCAATAACAGCGCCACTTTCGGCGCGCGATATCCGTGCAAATTTGCCGCTATATGTTGGGACACACCTTAATGTAGACAAGGAATTAGGCCAGATTTTGAGAAATTCCCTTGGGAGTGAATGGTCGCTAGTTTAAAAATGTTTCCCTCTGAATACGTTTAATCCATCACAGGTAGTCAAGTCGAGAGCGCATACGTCATTAGAAGAGCTCGAGCGTCGCATAAAGGAGCAAGAGCGGCGCGCGGCGCATGCGCAGGCCGAGTACCGGCGGGAACTGGAGCGGGCCTCCTTGGCGCTGGAGCACAAGGAAGGCATCATCAGGAGTCTTATCGACAAGGTCGCCGATGTCGAGGAAGTCAGGTCATTTTTAATTTTATTAATCAACTTCAAAAAGGAGTTTCTGTATTCGACCCGTATGTACGCATGTTTGCTTGTTAACGACTTTCTCGAAAACAAATTCACTAATTTTAATGAGTGTTATATACACTATCTTAATCTGGTACTTTCAGGAAGGTTTTAATATATAATAGACCTAGTTATCTTTCAATATACATAAATGTACAGTTACGGCACGAACATTTTTGATTTGTGCGCCGGTTTTTTCTAGGCTGCTTGGCCGATTTGCCTGATTCTTCTGTTTTTAAGGTTCTTCTTCTCTGGGAGGCAGCTATGCAGGGCTCCTTGAGACCTCGTGTCTCTTTGACCGTTGCCGATCTATTGTGAATTGTGATCGCCACTATCTATAGTTCCTGACCAATACCACTTGCTACCAAGAACGGCAGCAGAATTTTTAGGGTTCCATAATAAAATGGTGAAAAAAGAACTCCTATGATGTGACTATATGAACGTCTGTCTGTCTTTAACTACTAAAGCTTTGGGCTTACTTGGAATAGTTATGATTATGCTTGTCCAACCTTCTTACAAACGAAATAATCCAAAAAATATTATTATTACAATTGCAAAAGGGGCCAAAGGAATTTGTAAGTAAAGTTACTAGATCTAGTGGGGTACCATATGAATGGAAAGGCACATTCTAAATTAAAAAAAACACAAAATTGAGTAGATAAAAAGTAAACTGAAGTCACATTCCAGTCGCCAGAGATCGCAGTCAAGGGCTAACTTGTAGTGGATAAAAAAGAAAACCGGCCAAGTGCGAGTCGGACTCGCGCACCGAGGGTTCCGTACAAACCTGTAGTAAGTTTTACGATTTATGACGTATTAAAAATAAAAATTACGTTTGTTGTATGGGAGCCCCCCTTTAATATTTACTTTATTGATATTTAATTATTTATTTTGAATAAGTAATATACAAGTTAATATTCTGTGAAAATTTGAACCGTCTACCTGTTACCGTTTTTAATATTGAGCAAAAAAATACGAAAAAAACACGTTTATTGTATGGGGACCCCCCTTAATATATATATTTTTTTAATTTTTAGTATTTGTTGTTATAGCGGCAACGGAAATACATCATTTGTGAAAATTTCAGCTTTCTAGCTATCACGGTTTATGAGATACAGCCTGGAGACAGACAGACAGACAGACAGACAGACAGACAGACAGACAGACAGACAGACAGACAGACAGACAGACAGACAGACAGACAGCGGAGTCTTAGTAATAGGGTCCCGTTTTTACCCTTTGGGTACGGAACCCTAAAAAAAAAGGTCTTTATTATATTCCTGCAATAATTCATGCTAGGACGCGATTGAAGGACAACAAACAAACGCCTTTCTTCCGAGAAGGCAATCGTGGTGATTTTGGTCTTTTTAGGGTTCCGTAGCCAAATTTGGCAAAAACGGAACCCTTATAGATTCGTCATGTCTGTCTGTCCGTCCGTCCGTATGTCACAGCCACTTTTTTTTACAGATTAAGAGCGTACATACCCTGAGCCTCTTTTGAAGTTTAGGTATTTATCTCGGGTTTAGGTATATAAAATCCTTTGTCTCGGATAGTCCTTTGTTTGAGCGAGTGAACAGAAGGCGTCGGGTGCAAAGTAGTTTGACAAACCGTTTTGATCCTAATCCCATTTTCAAACGGGCAATTATTTTTTCAATATTTAAAAGAAATGTTTTTAATTCGCTTAACATACGTTTCATATAAAGCTTTTTTAAATATAGGTGTATTCATATAAAGAGAAGGTTGCATGATTGTAAGTATAGATGTTTTTAAGTAGGTACATCCATACTAACATTATCTTTGTTTGCTTATTTTCTGTTAGTTACTTATAAGACACATTTTGTACAAAAATAAACAAAATAGTAAAATAAAATATTAGTATTATTTTGATTTTTACTTAACATTATTTACAATATAAAATTATTAGAATTTATATAGTAAATGCTACTATCCATATTAATATTTTAAATGCGAAAGTGTGTCTGTCTGTCTGTCTGTCTGTCTGTCTGCCTGTCTGCTACGCTTTCCCGGCCCTTCTTTTCAACCGATTTTGCTGAAATTTGGTATAGAGGTAGGTTATATCCCGGGGAAGGACATAGGACTCAAAAAACTCAAATCCACGCGGCCGAAGTCGCGGGAATCATCTAGTATTTATATACATATCACTACGCCAGGCCTTAGTTTTTACCATGCATCGATTGACCGTAACCGTTCGATCATATTAGCGTTAAGTAAAATGAATCTTAATAGTATTGATTTAGAGCTCAAATTCGTGTTTGCATTCACACTGCTCCAAATGGAAACGTTTCGAAATTAAAATCGGTTGGAATTTGTGACTTTAAATCAAGCACCTTTGGGCACATTTTACCCTGACTCCAATGTGATCGAACGCTCGATTACGATCAACCGAATTTTCATTTTTGATTTTGAACCTATTGATTCCTTGCCTTCGCTAATTGTTCACTACGTAAATATTTATTTTTTTTAGTAAATCGGAGTTTTAGAACCCATTTCTGAAAAAAAATAACTTATTTTAATTCGCACGCAATGAATCCTAAAGACAAAACAGTGCAATAAAACTGATAAGCACGTGCAGATTGCAGGTGTTTCACCAACATAGGTTTTTGTTTATCATGGTAGGTACCTAACAATAGACTCGCGGGTCAATAGCGATACAATAATAAAAAAGGTCCGGTTCGGAAAATATAAAACACAATCATCAAGTGCCGCTCTGTAAACGATAATCACTTGCAAAAGGTAATAAAACTATGTAATCCTGCAGGTGTTGCGGTAGTGTAGTCAGCTTACCAAAATAACAATAGAAATTTACTGCGTGGTAGTACTAAAATACAGCTTAGCTACCAATTTTTCAAATAACTTTTTGCCGTGCTAATGAGTGTATGGTTATTTGTAAGAAATTAATAATTTCCCCTGACAGTAAAATAAAACGCGATGCCAAAAAGCGCATAAAAATACCATGAAAACCTAATTCAACTTTTTTCGTGATTGACTGACCGACAACGCACAGCCAAAATCGATGAACCTAAATATTTGATTCATTGAGTAGTCTAGGTGTGAACTGAGGAAGTAGGAAAAGGCTGATAGGCTTTATCAAATGTGCAACATAAATAAGTTATAGAAATACTGATTCACATCAGACAATGCCTTTTCAAATTCCAAACCAGGCAATAAAACTGATAAGCACGTGCAAATAGCAAGTATTGCACTAATGTAGGGGTTTGTTTATTATAATAACAATAGCGATCACGGGTCAATAGTGATACAATAACAAAAAGAAAAGTCTGGTCGACAACCATACTCGTAAAAAACAATAATCTAATGACGCTCTGTAAACGAAATACACTTGTAAAAGGCAAAAAATACATAATTACAGTTGCGCTAGTATGTATATTCGGTTTACCAAAATAACAATAGAATTTACTACGCGGGGTACAATAAAGTACAAGCTGCACTTTACATAACTTTTTGTTGACGTGATGAGTGCATTGTTTGGAATAAGTAACTTTGCCTGACAGTAAAATAAAACACGCAATGCCAATAAAGCGCGAAATGAGGCCATTTGGCTGACCAACGCTCAGCCAAAATCGATGAACCTAAATATTTTATTCCTTGAGTAGTCTAGGTGTGCACTGATGAAGTATTTTGAGTTGACAAACAGACAAAAAAACATGGCTTTTTTGTCAGTGAAATATCCCATATTGGATTTGCCGTGACGTCATACTATGGTCTTATAATATCTCAGTACTCAAAATATGTAGGTTTGCAATAAAGAGGGAACCAACAAAGAAAAACACATATACATACATGATTGCTAACGACCAAGCCTTCCCCAAGTCGGGCAAAGAAAGGTTCAGTTCAAAACATAAAACAAAACCAATTCATCAAAAAGGTCCGTAAGCGTGGTAAATAATAATAACTACCCAATTGTTTGCATAGCTACCTGCTTTTGCTATCGTGACGACTGTATTTTCATGGCCATAAATAATATCTATTCAAGTGTAAAAACAAGCAAACATGCGAGCCAAACAAATAAAATTCTAATTTCTAATTTATTGTAAGTGCACAGTAAATTTGACTATTCGAAAGCTCATTGCATAAGTTTACTAACGTCCAATCGTGTGTCTCGATACGAGTCGCTTCACTAGGTGACTCCCGCAACTTCATCTGCGTGATTCATGATTTTTAAATATCTCATGGGCATTCTTATTTTCCGGGATAAAATACCTATGTTTGTCTCCAAGAAAGTAGCTATCTCTGTACCGAATTTCGGGAAAAATTGGTAGATAAACCTTGCATGTAGACAGCTGACAGACCGACAAAGTAACACACTCGCATGTTTAATATTAGTAAGGATTACAAATTCAAAATTTATATAAACTTATTTATTTAATAAATATAACACAATATCTAATCGCGGGCAGTATCATTCAGAAGTAATTCAAGCCGGAGGTAAACGATCCAAAGGGATACAATAACCAAATCATAATGCAAATCACACCAATAAAATGCCAAGTCGTCATAAGGAAAGAGAATTTCACAACCAAACACAAGATACCGCGCTAATATGCCACGAAAGACAATAAACACGTAACTTTTTTATTTCATTTTCATCATTTTCATTTGCTCATTTTTTGCGCAAAGGATCAGCCTGGCTGTCCAGCGCAGAAATGCAGCCAGCATTCTCGCCACCATTCCACGCGGGCATGGCATTATTAGGTTAGGCTAGCTAGGTTTATTGTTTCTATTGTATTGTTTTCAATAAATTTTACCAACGAGTGATTATCATTTCAGTACATGACATCGCATTAATATTTATAAGGGACGGAGTTGCCAGTCTAGGTAGAGATTGTTGGTCAGCCTTTAAATAATAGTTAATTTAACCACAAGCTTTATAAGGCAAGTTTAGTAAAGTAAATTATTTTATAACTGTCTGAAACACACGACCTTATCTGAATTGAATATTCAAATTCTTATTTACGAGTAAATAATTAAGTAATATAACTATAAATATCATACACGTTTAATATAAAGTATAATATACAAACCTTAAACTGTTTAAAACAAAATAATTTTCAACCATCAATAAGAAAAAGCAGCCAGTATTAAAAATGCCTAATATTGAGAAGTGACAATCACACTACAATCTCAGGTATATGCTACGTATATCATTTTGAGTTGCGGAGACAAAAGGCGTTACGTCCACCCTCTGAGAAGCCTCGGCTACGACTAGTTTTCCTAGCGCTTGATCACGCAGTTTTGTAGTGTGTTACAAACTTATTTTTGGATGTAAATTATTGTTAATTATATATTTTTTTTTGCTTAATATAATTGAAAATATGTCTTTCTTTTAGGAGTACTAATTTATTTTTACAAATTAAGCCAAATAACCTCCTAAAATGACGGTTATATGTGTCCTTAATTTCGTCAAATTAAATCTTCTTTGTTTTGAATTTTATAATACAAAGGATAGCAAATTAATAATTTTCATCTTCAACTATAGTAGTTCAGGACCTTATACTCAATAAAAGTATCTCTTTGTGTGACCACAACGAGTAAATTTGGATGTTCGCTAACGTCAAACTTTACACAAAAATCAAGATTAAATAACAGCTTCTTGGTATTTTCGTAATAAGGAACAATCTATTAATTAATTTCAAAATGTTGTCAGTCATTATAGTAGATCAGAGAATTCCCTACAATTTGGTATGAATAAGTTTTGGTTTAATGCAGGGAGTAACAAAATATCAGGGGGCAAAAAAGCTAAATATAAGGGTCTACCCTTGCAGCTCAAGCTCAGCTCGAATGTATAGTCTTAAGCCAAACCAACACACACCGTCTGCAAGGCATTGTCTCTGACTCATCCGACCAGTCTTCCCCAAAAAACCAGGACACGAAGGAGAGGTCCAACGTGAAACTAGTTCCTGGACCCGGCGGTTACTACAAGGAGAAGGAAAAGAAGAAGAAATAGTGGTAAATCGTGCCCTGAAAACATTGTGTTACAATTTATTTCAAAGGAGATGACAAGGCAAGTTTCTTATGGTTCACGTGTTTACATTAGGTCATTTTGGCCGTATTCGACTGCAACTGTTTTCGGTCACCTACTAATGTAAACTGTAATCCGGTTGGACGCATGCGATCGAAGCCCGTTTGCGGTGACCGACCTAGAGTAAAAGTTATGAGGGAATATGGGTACAATAAAAGCAGAATAAATAGAACAAAAATGCTTGTACCTACTTCCAAACGAACAGAATACTTTCTCTTTGACTCGATTTCTATAATAATAATAGAAACGAGAATAACCAAAATACAGTTTTTTAATTTTTACTAAGAGAGTCCAAAAAGTTGTATGGAACCAGTTTTTTAATCAATATAATAGCATAATGCATGGTCATACCAGAGAGTACAGGAAGGAATCCCTCAATGCCAAACAGGAATTGGCTGTTACGTCGATATTATGATGACTCATACAAGAACGTTTTTGGTCAGTTATCTACGAGTATATAAAATTGTAGACATTCTTATTGCCCTAGCTTGTTGCATCTCCTTTTCAGGATGATATTAAATATGTTTGGGTTCTTTATCCCTAAGAATTTGCTTGTATTGACGTCTTTTCATTCAAGTCTAGTCATAGTCTAGTTAAGTTTTATTGATAAACTAGATGATGACCCGCGACTTCGTCCACGTGGTTTGAGGTTTATTGGTTCCCTCGGGAACTTTTCAATTTTCCGGAATAAATTGTAGCCTTCAGGGTTTTAACCTACCAAATCTTCAAAAATTTCTGCCAAATCGATTCAGTAGTTGTGAAGTGAAGGAGTAACAAACATCCAAATTTACAAACATCCAAACTTTCATATTCATAATATTAGTAGGAGAACCACAAAACTGAGTTTCGTGACCTAGGTTACCAAAGACACTTGTATCTTCCTTAATTTTAGATGTGCCCAAACAAATAAAAACATCCTGTTTATATAAGATAACGAGATTTATATATATTAAGATATGAATTTGTTAAATCGTTTTAAGCCTCGTTCTCAATCACGGTGTAAGTAGATTAAATAATAAAAAAAACTATGTCTATTAAACTGTCGTTTGTATTCTTTATCATTCACATTTATTTATTTTTTAGTTTAAAAATTTATCATTGCATGCATGATAATTTCACTTAGAAAATTATAATAGTTTTTACAAGCTTTTAATTAACTAGCAATGTTTGTGCGTTTGTTTAGGTCAAATCTTGGCGGCTAGTTATTTTTTATGCACCCCATGATATGGGTAATGGGTATATTAAAAGGGTTTGTTGAGAAGAATACAAACAATAAAAATACTTCACACTAAATTCAATATGGCGGGCGATAAAAGCTTGTTTTTTGGAGTTTACCTCCTTTAGAATCGATTTTCATAATATAAAAAATTGTGGGGAGTAAAATCAAACTCTCTCCGTTACGTTATTGACTTTATGTTTCCATGGTAACACTTGTTTATGTTTCCATAGGTATTTTGATGAATATAAATTATATAATTAATATAAATGAATGTATCAAGCATGCTTTCAGTAATATAAAAATGTGTTTACCCTTATTTTACTAATCTAATTTAAGTATTTTATAATCGTTCGTAAAGAGTAAACTCCAGTCAGAGTAAATGTATGTTTACATTTACTCTGCATTCAACTCGCGCGCGAACTATAGGTTTACTGAACTCATGTTCTCAGATACGCATTACGTTAGCGGTATTCAACTGTTTTTTTCGGTTTTCGGTTTTTTTTTGTTTACTAGACTTTATTAGCATCGTCTTAACTAAATTTAAAAAAAAACAACTAACGATGTTTTCTTTTCCGCTAAACCTTGCCATCAGTTAAATAAATAGACACACAACCTCCACGAAGGCTAAAACTTTTAATTGAGTCAAGGCCGCGTTAACTTATAGTAAAAAAATATTTCAGCTTATGTAAAAGACGCAACGAAATGCGATGTCGTTCTGTACACACATACGTAACATTAGATGTTCATGATCCATTTTTGGATTTATAAATTAGCTTAGGTTCGGTCTGGTGGGAGCCTTTAGGCTAGTTACCACATGACGATATTCCACAGAATACTTAGTAGTAGTTAGTACCTACAACCTATATAAATTTTCCAAGATTTAAACAAATGTTTTAAGACAATGGATAAATACATAACAACCGTAACATAATATTATCTTAGGTAGTTTCGTATGAGGTAAATGTTTTCGATTCCTGGTAGAATAATTTTTAGTAGAAATGAAATTTATTTATTTTCTTCTTCTTCTTCTTTTGGTTCATGGCTTTTCTTAGTGCCAAACCAGCACAATGTACTTTGCCAATGTCACGTGAGATGGAAGAGCCACAGAGGGGATTATGAAAATTGTCGACGTAACCTTGACTGCAAAAGCTTTGCTGTCCATGACTATTAACTATAAAATGATTGTAAATCTTGCGACACAAGAGCTGTGTGCCAAGTGATGATGCAGTCTAAGATGAAAACGGGCCAACTTTGGCGGGGTATGACAGTTGCAGGTTATTATAAAACGGGCTAAGTAATAAGCCTATGTGATAACCACCTGTTGCTGGTTTCTTTGCGGCAACTTTGTACTGAAACGCTATAAATCACTTGAGGCACTTTGCCGTTAGGCTGGTTATTTGTCATGGCTAAAGAAATATTCAAAGAAAATTTGGAAATTATTTTTTAAAATGCCCCAACCCGGAAATCGGACCTACGATCTCCACTTACATGACATACGATTTTTAAAAATAGATCTATCTATATGAAAAAATACCACGCAGGAACCACGTAGTAGACATATCAATAGGCTTTTGTCCGTTTGTCAATTCTTCAAGTGATAGGCGTTATTGACGTCATCATCGTGAAGCCTTGTTATTTTCTTTTGTCAAGAAGTAAGTATCACGAGTTATTGTTGTATTCAAGATTATCTCGCGACATGCTTTTAACGACAAATAAAGTATGAACTGATCATAATATTATTATCTTCTTTCTAGCATGTTCTTTATGTTTTGGTCGGTCTGCCTATAATAACCTAATTCTGCCTCACTAAATGAACTAAATTAAGGCTTGGTGCAGATGAATCACAGGCTACAACAACACGTGGCCCAGAGTCCAGGTAGAGCTCGAGCTAGTGACCAAGGCAAACGGCTATCAGCGGTAATTTATGCTCTGGACTTACCCACTGCACTACCTACATCGTTTGTCGAACTTTTCCTCCGCCTCTGAGGGATCCTTCGACAAGCTACGGGAGCTCGCGCACCATTGGCACAAAAGGCGGAACAGCTTGGCTCCGTAATCGTGGATTAGTAGGTGGTGCGAGGATCTAGACTGCTAGGAACGCGGGGACTTGCGTTTTTGTGCAAGTTTGCCGCGGTTTGATATTAGGCGCGGGACATATAGAAATGTCGACGGGCGGTCGAGAAGCGAGCGGTCGCCGCCGCTTCTATGTATTTCATACAAAATGTATGCAAGCGGCGAGTCGCCGAGCATACTGAAGAGGCGCGGCGCGGCTATGGCGGGGGCGACACTTCCTCGCTATACGGCGCGCAACTCGCCCCTCGACCACTTCTGAATGTCCCGCCGCTTAGATAAAATTAGTACCTCGTTGTTTAGTAGGTAGGCATTTTATTTGACTTGATCCACAGTCTGATCTCTTGAATAGGGATGATGCTTATATCAAAAATAAATTATTTCTAACTGATTATTAAATAGAGGGTCTTCCTAAAGACCTAAAATTCACATCGTCGATTAGTTTTAAGTTTGATAACCATTTTAAAATATAGATTAAAGAAAAGAAGTGCGTTGAAATTTTATGACGTCACTTTTGTGTTTCTGGTGCGCCTCAGGTGGTATGCAGGGACACCATATTTAGTCCCGAAAGCACGCCTTACTTCCACCAAAAATATAAATCACCAATTGCGCAGGATCAAGGTAGTTTATTCCTGACGTCAAAACTTAATATCAGTTTAGTTAGAAATTTCGAAAATGTTATCAGTTTTTCGGCGATCGCATAAATTTTTGTATAACAACGGCAAGAAAATATTTACCCCGTTAACTATAATTTGAATTTGAATGAGTTTGTTCTACTTGTGAACTGGGTAGTTATCTAGAGTTTGGTAAAAAAACGAATTAATCTTATCGCTTTCTAGTACCTTGGGCTAGAAAACAGAAAAAGGCTTAATTACTAATTAGATACCAACTGAAAAAATAAGGATAATATAGCCTGTATAAAATTTATTTTTAAAAATAATATTATTATGTTCTTGGGTGATCCTATCTTGTACAGAACTACATGTTTAGAAGATCAAAACGTTGTCAATAAAAAGATAAAACATAGCATAAGTATTAGGATTTCTAGAAACCAAATCCACGTTAAAGACGCCTGGAACGTAGTCACTAAATTCTGATAAATGATATAATTCTGAAATAGCGTTTTCAACATTGAAAATCCTGTTATCTATGCAAGGTATTGCAGCTATTTGTACCATACTGCTCTTTTATATCAGTTGTTGTTGTGTTAATGAGACATTTAAACCGATTTATTACGCCCAGCTCCTCCCTCACGACATATTCGTATTGCTACATTTCAGTGAGTAGCAGGAAATGTGTTTCGATTTTTAAATGAAAAAATAAAAGTGAGGTTTTAAAAATATAAAAGTGGTTCGGGAACTAACTATAAAGAACTAGAGAGTTCATGAATTAAATATTGTTTAGTGTTATCTTCCTTATCATTTTGAACAAACATTAAAAAAATAGCCTTTCTTACAATAAGGTTACAATTTTGTTATATTATTAGTACTCATGATAAAGTTTTCGTGACTCTCCTAGATATCGTTGAATAGAAATATTCAATGTAAGTTACTAAATAGATAGTATCGTTTCACGGTAGGTAATAACAATATTTAATAATATTATTATGTTTATGTAGATTTGCACAAGTGTAACACTTGGTGTTTAAGTAGGTACTTTTTTTTAATGTTTATCTAGCTGTCCCTTCATATCAATTTTTGCCTTTATTAGCTGCTTCATTCGTTTTTTTGTTATACATTATTGTCGAATACGGGAAGCGAAATACATATCAACAATACAATGTAAGTCAAAACTATTTTTTAATTATTTAAGTTCCTAATGGAATTTATTTATTAAGATAATATTTTCACACAGGTAGTCGTAGTTTTCATATCAAGATTTTTAGTACAAGATTAAGAATAATTAAGTTATTTTCTCCTAGCTACAAAAATCTTCTTTAAGTCACGATTAGATTTCCATTTTCTAGTCTAGCAGTAGGTACTAGATTATTGTTCTAAGGGTAAAATAAATTAAACATAACGGCTACGAAATTCATCTCGTAGCCGTTACTTTCTTTCGGCCGCGAATTTTTTTTAAGTCTTTTAGGGGTCCCTTATTTTCGTAGTGAGTAGTAAGTACTTTTCCATTATATTTCTATTGTTTTTTTAATTATTATCGAGAGCCGATTTATGATTTGCTTACTGCTAATGAATACCTATGTATTAATATTGATAATCATATAAAAATTATTGCAATCAATATTTCATCTATATATATAAAATTCAAAGACCTGACTGACTGACTTATATATCAACGCACAGCCTAAACCGCTGGGGCTAGAAACTTGAAATTTTGACAGTAGGTTCCTTTTGTGACGTAGGCGCTCACTAAGGAAGGATTTTTCAAAATTTTACCCCTAAGGGGGTGAAATAGGGGGTTAAAGTTTGTATGAAAGTCCGTCATTTCTCAAGTTATATCCATGAAACTTGGTACATGAGCTACCGGTTAAAAACGAATAAATACGTATGTCACAGTTTTTCAAAATTGCACCCCAAAAGGGATAAAATAGGGGTTGAAAGTTTGTATGAAAGTTCTTCATTTTTCAAGTTATAGCCATGAAACTTAGCACTTGGACTTTTTGTTTGAAATGAAGAAATACGTGATTCACAGTTTTTGAAAATTTTATCCCCAAGGATGTTAAATAGAGAGTTTGTCCTTTAATCACAACAGAGCAACGGATCAACGTGATTTTTTGTATGGGTATAGTTGAGGTCCTGGAGAGTGTCATAGGCTACTTTTTATCCCGGAAAATTAAGGAGTTCCTGCGGGAATTAAAAAAACTTATGCCACGCGAACGAAGTCGCGAGCATCCTCTAGTCTTAGATAATATTTATGATTTAAGTAACAATGAATTACGATTTATTTTCTACTAGCTGATGCCCGCGACTTCGGTCGCGTGGATTGATGTTTTTAAATTCCCGCGGGCACTTTTCCATTTTCTGGGATAAAAAGTAGCCTATGTCCTGTACCACCTGTACCTGTAAACTGTCTCTGTACCAAATTTCAACAAAATCGATTGAGTAGTTTGGCCGTGAAAGCGTAGCAGGCAGACAGACAGACAGATAGACTTACAGACAGACACACTTTCGCATTTATAATATTAGTATGGATTCGAATTTCAAAATGTAGGATGTTTGAGTTCTCAAATAATTGCATTTCGTCAGACGAATTTCTCTAAAGTGCTGCTTTATAATACATATGTACCTACGTTATATTCAGTAGGTATTTTTAGGGTTCCGTACCCAAAGGGTAAAAACGGGACCCTATTACTAAGACTCCGCTGTCTGTCTGTCTGTCTGTCTGTCTGTCTGTCTGTCTGTCTCCAGGCTGTATCTCATAAACCGTGATAGCTAGAAAGCTGAAATTTTCACAAATGATGTATTTCCGTTGCCGCTATAACAACAAATACTAAAAATTAAAAAAATATATATATATTAAGGGGGGTCCCCATACAATAAACGTGTTTTTTTCGTATTTTTTTGCTCAATATTAAAAACGGTAACAGGTAGACGGTTCAAATTTTCACAGAATATTAACTTGTATATTACCTTTCAAAATAAATAATTAAATATCAATAAAGTAAATATTAAAGGGGGGCTCCCATACAACAAACGTAATTTTTATTTTTAATACGTCATAAATCGTAAAACTTACTACAGGTTTGTACGGAACCCTCGGTGCGCGAGTCCGACTCGCACTTGGCCGGTTTTTTATTTGTGAACTTTTTTGGATGACATCGGCAGTATTATCAAGATAAAATTATCATTATCATTGATAAAATTAAATAATATTAGGTACTATGTTGATTGTTGATATAGATTTGATAATAGCAGTAATAAATATTCCATAAATATTAGAATTAAACAATAGGCAGTTTGCACACCAAGTGTAAGAAACCTAGGTGCTACAAAAAATCTTTGATGTACGTTAATAGTAGTTTGTGATATAAGAGCGGTAAGTAGGTTTTTACATACGAGTTGACTAATGTCAGCCCGATGACGCCAGTCGAGGGCTGACCATCGTCACGAGTATGTAGAAACCTTAACGCCCGTGTATCACACGATATTTTTCAATACATTTGTGAGAAAACTTGAAAATAAAAGTCGAGTAGGTAGGTACTAGGTACTCACTAGGTACTATGGCTTTTCACGCCCATACTTAGTCGAGATTTTTGGCGGCTATTACAAGCGCGATTTTTTTCTCACAGCTAAAATACCTAATTGTTGATTTAATTTTATGATCCCACATCACTTATACCATTCGTATTTATTAATAATTTACAAGAAACCCCAATGAAACTTTTAAAAATAGCACGCACAGATTAAAGATTTAGTCTAAACTACGGCGCCTTGTTGTAATTGCTTTTTTTTTTATTAGCTTCATGGCTCCAGGTTCTAGCTCTTAACTCCCAGCCTGGAGTATTCAGCCTTTACTTTTTTGATTTATAAAACTTAAAACAATTTTAATTAATTATATTTAATACAATTTTTAATTTCATGAATTGATTTCATCAATCTTCATCTAAATGTTATTATTTTTTAGGTTTTTTTACGTACAAAGTCAATATCATTATGAATCTTCTTGCAAGAAAACTTTTATTTAGAAGTGAAGTAGACTTACAAAAATTAAAAAAAAAAACCTGCAAATTTACTGCACGAGGGCAGTAAATTCTGCAAATTTACCGCACGAGGGCAGTAAATTTAACTTACAAGCCCTGTTTACTACCTCTGTAAGTGCATTTTTCGAGCAAGTGTATTGAAAATATATTTATGTATTTTTAATTACATTGATATAAAATTTTCAGATGTATCAAAGTATAGTCGTTACAGTTTTGCTGTTTGGTTACACGCATTCGCAAGATGCCAATTGCGATTTTGCTACAACCGTAAGTATTCCATAATTACTTATGTTAAAATCCATTCAAACAGATTTTTTTGTCTATATTGTCGTGGTTCCATTTATTGATTTTTAAATGTTTATTCAAATTCAAATAATTTTATTCAAATAAACTTTTTTAAATAAAAATTATTTAAAATACATAGTTTATTTGAATAAAATTTTACATCCGGAATCGTAATCCTTTTTCTCGGACATACATATAAAAATCAACTCCGAATCGTTTATCCACACACCCGTCCTACTTACTTCACGGATATGTTTTCCGCGTGAGCCTGGAGCTGCTTTTAAGAATAGGTGCCGGTGAATGCAGACATCAGCCTGAATACAAATAGATAGACGTTAAGTAATGTATTAAAAAAATTCACAGGTGACTGCGGGTGCTACGTACTCTATCCAAAGTCCAAACTACCCCAACAGTTACAATCCAGGTTCCCGATGCCGTTGGATAGCAACATGTCCGACTGGATACAATTGCAGAGTGGACTGTAATGAAGTCAATATGCCGCAGGTAACAAAGCAATCACCCATTCATCCACGTCCACCGCAGCTGGGCATATAAAAAGGTCGTTTTAAGAGCGTGCAAACACACACGGCCCTCTGCCTTCATTGCTCACCCACTTCCAGCCATCTTTTTGAGGTCCTCGGATCATCTGGTTGTAGGTCGCCCCACATTTCAGATGCTCTTACCGCTATGTGGTCTCCACTGCGGTAAGAGCATCTGAAATGTTTGCCACACCAGCGGTCATTCGAAACACGACCAATCTGCTGCCATAAGAGCTTGTTGTGCCTTCGGGCTATGCTGCTTCTAAGTAGGTACATCTTCGTTACGAATTTCCTGTGCGATAGACACCCAAAACAGTCCGTTGGGGATTTTTATTTGGAAGATCTAAATTTCTTGAGGTCTTGAACTAAAGTTTCTATCTCTAATCTGGCAAATCATACTAATATTATGAATGTGAAAGTGTGTTTGTTTGTTGGTTTGTTGGTTTGTTGGTTTGTCCTTGAATCACGCCTCAACGGAGCAACGGATCGACATGATTTTTGGCATGGATTTAGTTGAGCTGGAGAGTGACATAGGCTACTTTTTATCCCGGAAAATTATGTTCCCGAGGGAATCAAAAAATACTTAAACAATGCGGACGAAGTCTCGGGCACCAGCTAGTTAGTATATGAGTAAATAATATTTGCCCTCATAAAACTTTTATGAAAGGAGACAAGTTGCTACTAAATGATATACTCGTAATATCGCACTAGTTGTTAATATAATGCCATGTGCGGAGTAGATTGTTCGTAGGTTTGATTATGAGGGAAACCCTACTATTGAACTTAACTGATTAATTATTGTCAAAGAGTCCAGCGCTCGCTTCGCTTCGGAACCATGCACCTTAAATATTACACCGATTGCCCTACCAACTGAATCTTGCGCGACTAAAGTTACTGTATTAATATAATAAACTTCCACAGAGTTCAACATGTAGCGTGGATCGTCTCCTCATCTCGAGGACAGGTGATGCCACGCTAACAGGAGCAGATTATTATTGCGGTCAGGGGTCTGTCAGCGCAGTTTCCACTGATACAAGGATTGTTGTAGGTTCGTCGTTTTGAATTAACTTAAAATGGTTTACCTGGTAACAAACAAGCTTAATTAAAGACACAATGTGTTCTGAACGTGTCACTACAATTATTCTTCTATTGAGACTGAAACATGTCTGAAACATTGGAAAGATACGTTTTATCGCATTCAGTGTTAAAACTTATATTAGCACTACTACGTAAGTATAGTAACGTGCGTCCTAGTTTAATCTAAATATATAAAAGGCAAAGGTGACTGACTGACTGACTGACTGACTGATCTATCAACGCACAGCTCTAACCACTGGTAACCACAATCGGGCTGAAATTTTGCACTCAGATAGCTATTATAACGTAGGCATCCGCTAAGAAAGGATTTTTGAAAATTCCACCCCTAAGAGGGTGAAATAGGGGTTGAAAGTTTGTATGAAACTCCGTCATTTCTCAAGTTATATCAATGAAACTTGGTAATTTGACTAACAGTTATAAATAAAGAAGTATGTGTGTCACAGTTTTTCAAAATTCCACCCCCACGGGGTAAAATAGGGGTTGAAAGTTTGTATGAAAGTCCTTCATTTCTCAAGTTATAGACATGAAACTTAGCATTTGGGCTTTCAGTTAGATATGCAAGAGTACGTGTTTCACCATTTTTGAAAATTCGACCCCCAAATGGGTGAAATGTAGAGTTTGTCCTTCAATCACGCAGCAACAGAGCAACGGATCAACGTGATTGCATGAGTATAGTTGAGGACCTGGAAAGTGACAGCATAGTACAATATGGTGACAGGCTACTTTTTAAACCAGAAAATTAAGGAGTGCCTGTGATCGAAGTCAGGGTTGGCATTAGTTAGGCAGGTGCCTATTTTCTGACACTGAGCATTTCAACTAGGGTAAGCATTGCTTTGATGCCTCTATGATATGCACGCCACTTTCTATATGCTACTTTTTATTTCGGAAAATCAAAGAGTTTTCAATTTTCATAGGATTCCTATTCCAGACACCGTTTTTTTACTACGCGCGAACTTATACACTTCATCTATACTATAATTACTAATATTATAAAGAGGTAAAGTTAGTGAGGTTGTAGGGGGGTAATCTCTGGATCTACTGAACCGATTTTGAAAATTCTGTTACCAATAGAAAGCCACATTATTTGTGAGTGTCATAGGCTTATATATTAACCCGAAAAATTAGAGCGTGCCCGTGGGAATTTAAAAAACTTATTTCACGCGGACGAAGTCGCGGGCATCTGCTAGTATGAGATAAAAACCGTAAAAATTCACATGACTTGCGGATGAAAAGTATCCGGTCCGTTTCTTGATCCACTATGAGTATTTATCATCAGTGTAACAGCCCTGGTTAGTTCACCGGCTTCCAGTTAAATTACAAGAACGGCTTGTTCTTGACGACACATGCTTATAAAAAGCAATAATGTGGTCTAGGTTGTAGCGCACTGGCCTTTAAATTCCGATTTACTCTTGCCTTGAATGTGCTAGTCATACTTGGCTGGAAATACGGACACCGCCGCGCCGGCAGACTTCTAGACCTTTACTACCTACTCGTAGACTGGGCGTCGACCACCAAAGACGCCAACGCTCACAGTTTCTCGCAGTTCTGTAGTAAAATGATGAAGGAAGGAACCAGTTCCTCCTTCATGCTTAGGAACTTCACAATCTACGTTGTGTTCCTAAGCATGAAGGAGGAACTAGTTATCTACCTACCTCCACCTACACATACATATACACATACCCATACACATAAACACCTACTCTCCATAGTATATTTGACAGATGGATAGGTTGTGCCGTAAAAAGTTGCACAGACGGACACACTTTCGAATTTATTATTTCATTGTTGAAATTATCAATTGCAGGTCTAATGGTTTCGACGAGTACAACAGGAGGCAGATTTAGATGTAGCTTGTATGCTCAAGCAACAAGCACTACCCCAAACTGCGTCTGTGGCGTAAGGAGGACGGTGAGAAACAATACATTGAGTACACTGAAAATAATAGTTTTAACTAAACAGCTAACTCGCCGTCGTCGTCAACCGATAGACGTCCACTGACATAGTATCTTGCAAGGACATCCAAATGCCGCGGTGACTAGATCTAGCGGCTCTCTGCGACTGGATTGATGTCGTCCGTCCACCAAGTGGGGGGGGGGGTCTGCTAACGCTGCTCTTTCCAGTGCGGGATCGCCATTCCTGCACTTTTGGGCCCTATCGTCTATCAGTTCTTCGAACTATGTGCCCCGCTCTTTGCCACTTCAGTTTGGAAACTGGTTGAACTTTGTCGTTTACTTTAGTTCTTCTATGGATCTCCTCTTAGATTAGATCAGTAGTTGGTATAGTCTGTGTCACATAAGAAGTCCTCTAGATGCGACGCAAGTTGTCGCATGTTCATGGAATTAATGTACGTAAAATGTTTTAGTTCTGACTTAGGTACGGGCTTTAGTAGGGAAATAAAATGTATACACACATTCTTTATTGTCACCAGAACCGCATCGTCGGGGGAGTACAAACTGACCCCTACGAGTTCCCCATGATGGCTGGTGTCAGGTACGTCGACCAGGACGCCATTAGATGCGGTGGGGTGATCATTGCTAACAACTACGTGCTCACCGCAGCACATTGCGTAGTGGGCAAGCAAACTACGGATATCACCGTGGAAGTTGGAGTTTACAATCAAGGTGAATAGTAATAGCTGATCAAACGCGTGACAGCACTCAGAACATGCATACGATAGGATACGTATAGGTAGTAAACACTTCTCAAATCATTAAAAATAAGCTTTTATCGCCCGCCATATTGAAATTTTCCGTATCCTTCTCAGCAATACCTTTAATTGGTACCCATATCATAGGGGTTCAATTCAAATAACTAGTCCGCCATCTTTGTGAGGCCGCCCATATTGGATTTAGAATGACGTCACATTGCTAACTATGCATTGTTATCCAAACTAAACATGTACTCAGCTCAATCAGTTGAGGATAACTATTTTAAAATTCAGTTGCAAAAGACCTAAACAAACATACACTCAATGTGTGTTGCAGCACACACAAATTGCAAGTTAAATAAAAGCTTATGAATAAAAACTGTCAAAATCGATTTAGATTTGTTATAGAATGGAGTTATGGAGAAAAATCGATCATAACTTTCATCCCTTTTCTCATAACCAGTTTTTCGGGATAAAAGTATCCAAGTAGGTACAATATGTTAACATGTGAGTGTCAGCTATACTTGTGCCAAGTTGCACTCTAATCCGTCCAGTAGTTTCAGCGTATTGCCGTAACTGGCAGACAGATTTCTGTTTTGGGCTCTGTATCGATCATACAGCGTCCTCTAATCATAATATTTAATGTACAGGAATCGTCCTGTTTCATTTTTATTATAAGTACTTAGAAATCAAATCAATTAAATTTGTTGCAGCTAATTCACCACCAAGACAAAGACTCACAGTTCTTTCAATAAGGATACATCCGAATTTCGTACAGTAAGTAATAGTACCTACATTATTCAACACAGGGGTAATGATAAAAGGGGTAAAGAAACGATTTTGAGAAAATTCATCCATTTGAACAATATTTTCTTCTGATGCGGCATCTTTCTAAATTCAAATAACATTACAGCCCGTCAGCAGAAAATCTGCTTTTAAAATCGCCGTTTTATCCGCCTATCTAATCTAGGCTATTACACCTTAATGCTACGCTTAGTCGTCAACCTTAGCAAGAAGCAGATTCCTAGTTTCATGATCAAGAATCACCGCATAAGAGCATTCAAGAAATTTGGCGTCACCTGTAAGTTGTATTGTTTTCAGATCGAACTACGATTATGACATCGCAATACTTGGAGTAAGAACGATGACGTTTAACGATTACGTGAGCCCCGTGTGTCTACCCTTCAAGTACGCCAACGCGGATTTCACCGGCGCTAGACTTACATTTTTAGGTAGGTCACTGTAGTTACACTACGCTTTTGCAGGGCCCAGTGCAAGCGCTTTGGGACCCCAACGTCCACCGTTTCTTTGAGCTATGCAAGATCGCGGCATGTGGAAGTCGCTACGAGAGATCTAGGTCCAAGTGTGGACGTCTATTAACGTTGACTTCCAGTACCTACCAATTTCGTGCATGTATTCACAATTAGCTCTTCAAACGATACGTTTTGAAATTAAAATCGTTTGTACTGATTTTTTGGCTTTAAATCAAGAGCTATTGGGTGACGCCCATGTGATCAAACGTTCAATTAGGATCAATCGAATCGAATGTAAAAACTTTGACTAAGCGTACAGGACTACTATATGATGAGCGTATTTAAGCGTCAAAACACATTGGCGTTTAAGTAAAATTGAAACCTTAACGGCCTTGTTTTAGAGTCAAGTTCGTCTATACATTCACAGACAGCAGTCTCAGCGAAAGCGTTGCGAAATTAAAATCGGTGTTAGTAAATTTTTGACGTCATAGTCAAAGACTTTTATATTTTACTCTGAATTCGATGCTCGAATACGCTCATCGGAAATTAGGTGTGATAAATCTTGTGGCAACGGTACAGACTTTGTAAATGTAGCTTTACAACTAGGAACTCGTTTGTACAGTTTTTAAACTCTTATCATTTTCTTTGTTTTATTCGGAAAATGTGTGAGCAGTCTTACGAGAGCTGAATGTCCAATCTTCTTAAATCCTAAATTAATATTAATCCCAATGGCACAATTATTTAATATTAATTTAGTAAAACTAAATTATTATGTCTATTATGTCCATTGCGTAAGTAATCGTTAGCTTTTCAAAATTCAAATGTTTTCAAAATTCAAATGTTCTTTATTCAAATAAACTCTTACAAGCGCTTTTGAATCGTCGAGTGAATCTACCACTGGTTCGGAATGCCATTCTTACCGAGAAGAACCATCAACAAACTCGGTGGTTGCTCTTTTGAATAATTTTAAATGTCATTAATGTGTAGATACATAAATAACCGCTGTCCTTAGCATTGCAGCTGGAGCGAGACAAATCTATGCTCTTTTATCATTTACGTAATCTTCAACAGTATAATAAGCTTTTTTCAGAAGCATACTTTTAAAGGATTTGTTAAACTTGTGTAAAGGCAAGTTTAAAATAGGTTGTGGAATTTTGGTATAGAATATATAATGCTCATTCCCACGAACGACCTTCGGACTTTCTTGAGGCGGAGGCTTGATTTTAAATTGTTTTCTTAGGTTGGGGAACAACTTCTTTCGGAGGTCCAAGGTCTCCGGTGCTGCGGAAGGTGGACGTTGATGTGATCAGCCAGGCTACCTGCAGGAACTCTGTGCCAGCGCTCACGCTGCGGCAGTTTTGCACGTTTACTAGAGGAAAAGACGCTTGTCAGGTATATATCTGTATTATTAGTTATCTTAAAAGCCATCATACGTAATCCATACTAATATTATAAATGTGAACGTGTGTATGTCTGTCTGCTACGCTTGCACTCGATATTTTCAACCGATTTTGATCAAAATGCTCACGCGAAAGATTTAAAAAGTTCGCGCAAGATTAAAAAAACCATTAAGTCACGAGCAACCGGGCATCATCTAGATTCTAGTATATTTTACTGAATAGAGGATATCAAAGGGAAGAGATCGTCTTTTGTTTAATTGCGTTTTGGCGGCAAACTGACTTTTTATATCAATAGCAAAATGGCTAGGTGTTTTTTTTCGTTCTCGTTTGTATTTCGTTCTTCGTTCTCGTTTAATATTGTAATTTTGCAAGTTATTATGTCAAATTATTAAATAATCATCATTGTGGTACAAATAAATGTTTCTTATGATCTACGGATTTCAATAATGATGGAAAACCTGGAATGTCGCCGACAGCAGTACTAATAAATTGGATATAATATTGTTCCCGGTTATAATGATTTTGGGGATTAAAGGTATTTAACTATGTTTTTGGTTCTAGGATGATTCCGGCGGCCCAGGCCTATACTCAGAGCCGCAGTCAGGCCTGCTATATATCTTTGGCTTAATCAGCTACGGACAGGGCTGTGCATCGAATTCCCCTGGGGTAAACACTAAGGTGACTGCTTTGCTCAGCTGGATAACGGATAACGCACCCGCTAACTACTGCAGGAAATAAATCAATTTTTACTAGGTATAGACCTTCATTTCATTATTTACTAACGTAACTTTAACTATTACGTAGAAAAATATACCTACTTAATAAGTCTTAAATCATTAAAAAACATTTTAAAAAAAAGCTTTTATTGTCAGTCATTTCGAATTTTGTGTGACGTCACTTTATTTTTCGTATTATTCTCAGCAAACCCTTTTAATTGATACCCATGGGGTGCATAAAAATTACTAGTAATTATAGCATTAATTACTAGTTAGTAATTAGTTAATGCAATCTATTTCTATGTCTTTCGTCAAAATCAGTTGAACAGATGGGCTGCAAAATCGTAGCAGACAGACAGACACACTTTCGCATTTATAATATTAGTATGGACCAATGGATAGTGGATTAAGGTTTTATGACTCCCGTAGGAACTCTTTAATTTTCCGGAATAAAAAGTACTATAGTATGTCTTCCCCGGGGTACAAACTACCCCAAACTAACCAAATCTACCAAACTAACCAAACTACCACCAAATATGGACTATACCAAATTTCACCAAATCGGTTTAACAGACAGACAAGAAAATGTTTGCACAAAATTTGTCACTATCTACCTTTGTAGTGAGTAGGTGATGCTATAAATAAGTTATGCCTTTCTGGTGGGGGTCGTTTATGCATAAATGGAGAAGATTAAAGACAAAGAGCATTAAGAAGGCGAGGTTTGAATATTTTGCCGTTGCACTGTTTGAAAAAATCACACCATACGGTGGTGGGTCTGTGAAGATTTTGTCACGATTAACTTTTCAGCCTAGTACCGAGTTCATTTTTTTGGGAAATACGTAATGCAATGAATGCAAATTACTTAGTATACTTATCTCAGAAATGCTTCATCAACATGCGCATCCCGCTTTGGTTATTTTGGGAGGGAGATCCAATTATATGGATGGTAATGCGCATCCACATCGTGTCTCTCAAGACATCGCCTGCATAAAAGAAGTACGAAATCAGAATCAGTCGATTCGCTAATGAGAATAATTGCCGATCTTAATCGTAAAGCACATCTATGGGATTTTTCTAAAAAGAAAGGTCAGTGGTTAGTTCAGCTCTTCAAAATCTCACGGAGTCCGGGAGTCGAAAAGGAAGATACAGTCTCATTGGGAGCTAATAAGTACCACAACAATAAGTAATTTTATCCCGCATAACACACGTCACACACCAACATAACTAGTGGTTCGCCCCGAACTGAGACCTCGCGGTATCACAGAGCGCCATCTATTGACATCACTGTGAAGTTCTGTTATCATCATCATTAAAAATTAAATAATTTCGTTTCCTTATAATATTTATCTAATTTTAGTATTTGTTGTTCAAGTACAGGATATAATTCAAATAATTGATCAAGTTTCAGGCTTGAGAGTTCAGAAAATTGAGAGTTCTGGGGTCAACTTTGGACGTTAGAAAATCTCCACTTTGAAAGCCCCCCATTTCGTAAATAATATATATTTGGACTCTATTCCTAATTATCTTTAAAATGATATACCGCAACCTTATGTTACGCTATAAAAATATTTTACTTCGCATTCGCTTCTATGAGAGCCCCCCTGAAATAAAGATTTTTATAACTTTTTAAGCCATATTCGGCGGGAGGCCATCGGCTTACATATATTATATTTAAATTTGAAGTAATTACGTTCAGCAATTCAGAAGTTATAAGGCTCTGACAGACGGACGGACGGACGGACAAGTGCCAATTCACTCAAGTAGACTCAGAGACCTTCGCTTCGCTCGGTCAAAAACTGCTCTCTCTTCAAGAAGAGGACAAACTCGGCATACATTTATTGTAAGCTATTCGTAAAATGCATGTACTCGTATGTTAAATTAACTAATATGAAAATTGCTTAATGTTTTGTAATTATATGTTGTGTTGTTATTATATCTACGAGAAAGAGATCATAAAATTGAAAAGCAATTCACTATAAACCTATATTTACTTGCAAAAGTAAAAAGTATGCATACGAGTATCTGCTAAGGTTATGGAATTCAATACAATATTGTTAGATACTATGCAGAAAGCTTGATAAAGAACGCAACCTTCACCATGATTTTACTTGTATCTGTCATAATGTCTAGATAGAAATAAGTCTATGTTAAGGCAAAGAAAATGGCTGTCAGCAGGTTATAAGTTAAAAGAAGTAATTCTAGTTGTAATAGAATAAGTATGTGTAATGTAGAAAAGGAAGAATAAAATAAGTGTTTGGAAGTTGTCTTTTATTTAAAAACTATTAACATTGGTAGCACAGCGTGGTTCGCAATACGTGGATCGTGGTTAGTGTCCGTCCACAAGAATATAGATAGGTATCAATTCAAAGGGTTCGTTGAGAAGAATACGTAAAATAAAAATACGTCACACTAAGTTCAATATGGCGGGCGATAAAACGTTTTTAATGATTAAAAACTTATGATAACATAGTTTTACTGAACTCATGTTGTCAGATACACATTATATTTTTTATTTATTATATAAGCCTGTATTTAGTGTTAAATTAGTACGTATTTTTTTACGATGAGTTAGTTTAGTTTTCCGCTAAACCTTGCTATCAGTTAATTATATAGACACGCAACCTCCGCGAAGGCTAAAACTTTTAATTGAGTCAAGGGCGCGTTTAAATCTTATAGGAAAAAAAATATTGCAGCTTATGTAAAAGTGTGACTGCCTCGTTGGTCTAGTGGTTCGCATGTTTGACTGCGGCCGACGAGGTCCCGGGTCGGGCCATAATTAAGTGTTGGGGTTTTCTGATTAAAAATTCTTAGTAAGTACTAGCCCGGAGTTGGGAAGTTGGTGGTGTTTCACGCCCGCTAACATGATAATAGTCGTTAAAGCCCGCCAACCCGCATTGGAGCAGCGTGGTGGGTCTAAGCTCTAATTCCCTCTCTCCTATGGGAGTGGAGGCCTGTGCCCAGCTGTGGGACGTTAATGGGCTGTAGTGGTGGTGGTGGTTATACTCGTAAGACGCAACGAAATGTGATGTCGTTCCGTATACCGAAAGATAGATTCCCGATGGGTACATTTTTAGGGTTCCGTAGCCAAATTTGGCAAAAACGGAACCCTTATAGATTCGTCATGTCTGTCTGTCTGTCTGTCTGTCCGTCCGTATGTCACAGCCACTTTTTTCCGAAACTATAAGAACTATACTGTTGAAACTTGGTAAGTAGATGTATTCTGTGAACCGCATTAAGATTTTCTTACAAAAATAGAAAAAAAACAATAAATTTTAGGGGTTCCCCATACTTAGAAATGAAACTCAAAAATTTTTTTTTCATCTAACCCATACGTGACTTAACTAAAAAAAAATATATGATGTACATTACCATGCAAACTTCCACCGAAAATTGGTTTGAACGAGATCTGTTAAGTACCTAGTTTTTTTTTAATAATTTAATACTTGCTACAGGTTTGTACGGAACCCTCGGTGCGCGAGTCCGACTCGCACTTGGCCGGTTTTTGAATTTCTAAATTAGCTTAGGTTCGGTCAGGTGCAGGGAGCCTTTAGGCTAGTTGCCACCTGCCGATATACCACTAGTACCTTAGTTATACTGTAAAATCAGTGTCTAGAACTATAATATGGCGTTCTGGCGGTACGATGACGCAACTCGCATAAATATCCATTTGGGATATATTATGGGTGGAAATAAATATAAATTTTCCAAGATTTAAACAAATGTTTTAAGACAATGGAAAATTTGACAAATACTTACATAATAACCGTAACAATATGATCTTAGGTAGTTTCGTATAATATGGTTACAAACGTTTTCGATTCCTTATAGACGAATTTTGGAAGCATCAAGCAGAAATTAATTAATTTATTTTCTATAAACATTAACAACATTTGACCTTATTTTGAACGATGACCGCTAAAAAAGTATGGCATGACGGAAGAAATAATCAAAGAAGATTTTGAAATTATTTTCTATAATGCCCCTGCCCGGAAATCGGACCCACGATCTGCACTTACATGACACACAACTGGTGTAGATATGATTTTTGACCGAGCGAAGCGAAGGTCTCTTGAGTCTACTTGAGTGAATTTGCACTTGTCCGTCCGTCCATCCGTCCGTCTGTCAGAGCCTTATAACTTCTGAATTACTGAACGTAATTACTTCAAATTTAAATTTAATACGTAAACCGATGGCCTCCCGCCGAATATGGCTTAAAAAGTTATAAAAATCTTTATTTCAGAAGGGCTCTCATAGAAGCGAATGCGAAGTAAAATATTTTTTATAGCGTTACATAGGGTTGCGGTATATCATTTTAAAGATAATTAGGAATAGAGTCCAAAATTTTTTTTTTTAATTTTTCCATAAAATTTGACGAAATGGGGGGCTTTCAAAGTGGCGATTTTCTAACGTCCAAAGTTGACCTCAGAACTCTCAATTTTCTGAAAGGCTGAGCCTAAAACTTATCAATTATTTGAATTATATCCTGTAGGTACATGAACAACAAATACTAAAATTACTCGTAGATAAATATTATAAAGGAAACGAAATTATTTAATTTTTAATGTGCTTTAGTATTATTAACAGAACTTCACAATTATGTCAATAGATGGCGCTCTGTACAAGTTTATGGATACCGCGAGGTCTCAGTTCAGGGCGAACCACTAGTTAAAAATAGAAGTATCTATCTGTAGGAAAAAATATCACACGGGAACCACGTAGTACCTACCTAGACATGTTAATAGGCTTTTGTCCCTTTGTCAATTCTTCAAGTGATAGGCGTTATTGACGTCATCATCGTGAAGCCTTGTTATTTTCTTTTGTCAAGAAGTAAGTATCATGAGTTGTTGTTGTATTCTAGATTATCTCGCGACATGCTTTTAACGGCAAATAAAGTATGAACTGATAATATTATTGTCTTCTTTCTAGCATGTTCTGTATGTTTTGGTCGGTCTGCCTATAATAACCTAATTCTGCCTCACTAAATGAACTAAATTAAGGCTTGGTACAGATGAACCACATGCTACAACAGCACGTGGCCCAGAGTCCAGGTAGAGCTCGAGCTAGTGACCAAGGCTATCAGCGGTGGTTTATGCTCTGGACTTACCCACTGCACTACCTACATCGTTTGCCGAACTTTTCCTCTGCCTCAGAAGCAAACTTCGGCAAGCTACGGGAGTTCGACCATTGGCAGCTAGTAGGCGGAACAGGTTGTCTCCCTAATCGTGGACTGGTAGGCGGTGCGAGTCTAGACCGCTACGAACGCGGGGATTTGCGTTATTGTGCAAGTTTGCCCCAGAAAGCAGTAAATACATTAGGGACAAGGAGAACAAAATTATTAAATTTGTAGGGAGTCAAGAACGCGCCCCGTGAACACGCGAAGAGAAAGCCCCGAACGTGCGCCCTCTCGCGTTTCGGCCCATAACTATAACCGCTAGGCTGGTGGGGCCAATGGAGGTAGTAGGTTGTACTACCGACATCGGACACGTGTTTTACCGGGTTATATTTCGTTGCCGGCAACTTTGTGCATACTTAGGGTGTCTGTTAAGAAACGAATGTGCTTATAGTTGACCCATCAGATTTTTGTGAAATGACGTGATATTTAGTCACATCTAGATATTCACAACACCACATAAATCTTCCAAATTATTCTCAACGTACGTTTCACTACGACACCGGAGCATCTTCAGGAGATGTTGACTCGACAATGCATGATTGTAAACGTGCATTTACAATGAATCGTGCATTGTCGAGTCGTAATCACATCTAGATAGTTCTGCTCAATCAGATCAGTGCAGTGGCCCCTTTATCACAGTGCACCTTCATTGGATCAAATTAGTACCTCGTTGTTTAGTAGGTATTTTATTTGACTTGATCCACAGCTTGATCGCTTGAATTATCTGGCCATAAAAATGGAGGTCGTCAAAAAATTACATTCGCGCAATTATAAACCTTGTCCCGCATGCTACCGTCCTTTGTAATTATTTGTTAGCGTTTCTTTATCAATCTCATAAACATAGCAGATTTTTAGGGTTCCGTAGCCAAATTTGGCAAAAACGGAACCCTTATAGATTCGTCATGTCTGTCTGTCTGTCTGTCTGTCCGTCCGTATGTCACAGCCACTTTTTCCGAAACTATAAGAACTATACTGTTGAAACTTGGTAAGTAGATGTATTCTGTGAACCGCATTAAGATTTTCACACAAAAATAGAAAAAAAACAATAAATTTTGGGTCCCCATACTTAGAACTGAAACTCAAAAATTTTTTTTCATCAAACCCATACGTGTGGGGTATCTATGGATAGGTCTTCAAAAATGATATTGAGGTTGCTAATATCATTTTTTTCTAAACTGAATAGTTTGCGCGAGAGACACTTCCAAAGTGGTAAAATGTGTGTCCCCCCCCCCGTAACTTCTAAAATAAGAAACGATAAAACTAAAAAAAATATATGATGTACATTACCATGCAAACTTCCACCGAAAATTGGTTTGAACGAGATCTAGTAAGTAGTCTTTTTTTAATAATTTAAAACTTACTTGTACGGAACCCTCGGTGCGCGAGTCCGACTCGCACTTGGCCGGTTTTTTGTTAAAAGACAAAAGACGAGCTAGTTTTGACGACCTCCGTGGCGCAGTGTGTAGCGCTGTAGTCTTAACGTGCGGAGGTCCCGGGTTCGATCCCCGGCAGGGTAAATTTGGGAATTTTAATTTCTTAATTTTCCCTGGTCTGGCCTGGTCGGAGGCTTCGACCGTGGCTAGTTATACCACCCTACCGGCAAAGACGTGCCGCCAAGCGATTTAGCGTTCCGGTACGATGCCGTGTAAAAACCGAATAGGGGGGTATGGGTTTAATATAACTGCTATGCCCCTAACAGGTTAGCCCGCTACCATCTTAGACTGCATCATCACTTACCATGAGGTGAGATCGCAGTCAAGGGCTAACTTGTAGTAGATAAAAAAAAAATTATACACCATAATTGATTCTGGGTACACGGCGTTAATTATATTATATCGTTTCAGATATAGTAGGATGTGATTATTATACCCTGCCTGATCTCTCTCCGGTCGTGTTAGATTTTCCGTCCCATCGGGCTATGAGAGTAAATAATAAAGGAGATAGCTGCACTTTTGGTAACTATCGCTAGAAAGGCTGATTTCGTTAATGGTGGGTTCTAGGCTGCACTGGTGGGAAATCTGCCAGTCTGCCCGCATGCGGATGGGCCTTTCACTAGATATGGCCGCTCAAAGACGTGTTATGGTTACCAAAAATGAACCATAACTAGAAAGGCTGATCCTTGAAGATCCTTGATATGAAGGCGTAAAATTAATTGCTGGCCTATTCTTATTACCTACACTTGTTTAATTATGCCAAATTTAGTTTTCCTATTTTATGTTAGTATTTGTGTGTATTTAAATATCTCCTTACTATTAATTTTCCTGTTTCAGATTGTATTTACGATTTAAGTATTCAAAATAACATATACATATCACCTTTTAGATCTCCTGAGATAAAACTAAGTGACTACTGAAGTGCCCCTAAGATGAACTAACTACGGACATTTAGAACCACCATGCATCGTCATCAGCTATTGTCAAACACCTCTTTAAAACTTCCTACGGAGAACCCACGGATTTCCTGGCCTGGACCATACACAGTTGGCGTCGGATACGGACTCCTGGCCTCAGGGGCCAGTGGGGTACTGAGTAAGTACTTTGCTTTACTGGCTACATAAAACGTTGGTACAGGAATATATCGGCAGGACGACGACGGCGGCAGAGCACGACCTGGGCTCGCACACCATCCGCCGCATGAGGATCAAGCGCAGGGGTGCCGCCACGTGCCGCTCTTGATCGAAGCCTGCCTCCTCAAAAAGACTTCCGGAATTGGCAAGTCTGTCGCCGGGTAGAACATTGTGCTCGAGTCGGGAGGCGCACTTTTGTGTTCCTGGTGCGCCTTAGGTGGTATGCAGGGTTCTTTTTCCTGGCGTCAAAACTTAATATCAATATACATAGTTGGAAAATGTCGCAAATGTTATCAGTTTTTCGGCGATCGCATAAACTTTTGTATAACGACGCGCAAAATGTTTACCCCGTTAACTATAATTTGAATTGGAATTAGTTTGTTCTACTTGTGAACTGGGTAGTTATCTAGAGTTTGGTAAAAAAACTAATTAATCTTATCGTTTTCTAGTACCTTGGGCTAGAAAACAGAAAAAGGCCAAATTACCAATTAGGTACCAACTTAAAAAATAAGGAAATATGACCTGTATGAAATTTATTTTTAAAAAGAGTATTTTTATGTTCTTGGGCTACCCTATCTTGTACAGAGTAGGACATGTTTAGAAGACGTGGTCAATTAGAAGATAATAGATAGCATAAGTATTAGGATTTCTAGAAACCAAATCCACGTTAAAGACGCCTGGGGGTCTACTCTCTTTCTCTAAAACGAAACTTCGCAAACAAACGAACGAAATTTCGTTAACTCCTCTCCTACATAATATTATCTGGAACGTAGTCACTAAATTCTGATAAATGATATAATTCTGAAATAGCGTTTTCAACATTGAAAATCCTGTTATCTATGCAAGGTATTGCAGCTATTTGTTCCATACTGCTCTTATATATCAGTTGTTGTTGTGTTAATGAGACATTTAAACCGATTTATTACGCCCAGCTCCTCCCTCACGACATATTCGTATTGCTACATTTTAGTAAGTATTAGCAGGAAATGTAATTCGATTTTTAAAATAAAAGCGAGGTTTTAAAATAAAAGTGGTTCGTTATATAACTATTAGAACTGAGTTCATGAATTAAATATTGTTTAGTGTTATCTTTCATATCATTTTGAACAAACATAAAAATACTTCTATAAGGTTTTATATATATATATATAATAAAATCTCTCCCAGATATCGTTCAAGAGAAATATTCAATGTAAGTTACTAAAAAGATAGTATCGTTTCACGGTATGTAATAACAATATTTTTTACTAGCTGATGCCCGCGACTTCTCCGCGTTGATTGAGGTTTTTCGGTTCCCGCAGGAACTCTTTAACTTTCCGGGATAAAAAGTAGCCTATGTGCCCAGACTATAATCTATCTCTGTGCCAAATTTCATCCAGATCCGTTCAGCCGTTGTGGCGTGATTGAGTAACAAACATCCATCCATCCATACATCCATCCATCCAAACTTTCGCATTTATAATATTAGTATAGATAAGTATAGATTATAAGTAGATTTGCACAAGTGTAACACTCTGTGTTTAAGTAGGTACTTTTAATGTTTATGTAGCTGTCGCTTCATATCAATTTTTGCCTTTATTAGCTGCTTCATTGGTTTATTTGTTATACATTATTGTCGAATACGGGAAGCGAAATACATATCGACAATACATTGTAAGTCAAGATCATTTTTTAATTATTTAAGTTCCTAATAGAATTTATTTATTAGTAAGTATTATATATTTTTTTACATATGTATTAGTTTTCATATTAGGTAATTGCTTTTTAGTACAAGATTAAGAATAATAACGTTATTTTCTCCTAGCTACAATATATTCTTCAAGTAACGATTTGATTGACCATTTTCTAGCAGTAGGTAGGTACTAGATAATTGTTCTAAGGGAAAAATAAACTAAACATAACGGCTACGAAATTCACCTCGTAGCCGTTATTTTCTTTCTGCCTCGGAAATATTTTTTTTTCTTTGTACAAGTTTTTTAAGGGTTCCTTATTTTCGTTGTGAGTAGTAAGTAGATACTTTTCCATTATATTTCTATTGTTCTTAAAATTATTATCGAGTGCCTATTTATGATTTGCTAACTGTTATCGAATACCCATTTATTAGTTAAGATAAATAAATTATAAAAATTATTACAATCAATATTTCATCTTAGATAATATATTATTTATGATTTAAGTCACAATGAGTTACGATTTATTTTCTATTCGAATTTCAAAATTTTCTGAGTTCTCAAATAATTGCATAATTTCGTCAGATGAATTCTCTCAAGTGTTGTTTTACGTGCTAATATTCAATAGGTATTTTTTGTGAACTTTTTTGGATGACATCGGCAGTATTATCAAGATGACTTCATTGATAAAATTAAATAATATTAGGTAGGTACTATGTTGATATAGATTTGATAATAGCAGTAATAAATATTTCATAAATATTTGAATTAAACAGTCGGCAGTTGGCACACTAAAGTGTAAGTAACCGAGGTGCTACAAAATAGTAGTTTATGCAACTGTCATATAATGAAGGGTATTAAAACACGAGTGTGAGTTTATGAAACGAGCGCAGCGAGTTTCATAATAGTAACGAGTGTTTTAATACCCGTGTTATATGCAGTTGCATACACTACTTTATCTTCACTAATGCAATTTATCAAACAACAAGAGTAAAAGCTGACAATAGTTTATCGCGTACGTGTATTGTCACAGTGAACTTGCCGCCATTAAAATCTAACCAATGAGAGCGCAGCTGCGCGCGCAGGGCCAATCAGGAGCGAGCGCGCGCTGTTCGTTTTTTATTTAATTGGCACAAGATCTTACCAAAGAGTTTTGTGTATGTAAGTTTAGTAGTTTCGACGAAGTTTTCACGTATAACCCAACTGTTTTCAAAAGCCAGCTTATCAAAATTTTATACAACTTGTATGAGGATTTTGACATAAGGCTCGCCAGGTTTGTTGGTCGCGTTTTATTGATGTTATAATGAGATTTTACGATATCGATGTGGATATTATACCATCATGTGAAATTGCTTAAATTGAGTGTTTTGTTATCTGCGCTATAACAGTAGTAATTATAAGTCAAGTATTGGAAACATAAGTAGAATGTTATAACATTAGTGTAGATAAAGTCTTTTATGTACCTACGTTAAATATATTTAAGTATTTTGAATTACATAGATATAAAAATTTCAGATGTATCAGAGTATAGTCGTTACAGTTTTGCTGTTTGGTTACACGCATTCGCAAGATGCCAATTGCGATTTCGCTACAACCGTAAGTATTCCATAATTACTTAAGTTAAAATCCAATCAAACAGAATTTTTTGCCTATTTTGTTGTGGCTCCATTTATTGATTTTGAAACGTTTATTCAAATTCAAATAATTTTATTCAAATAAACTTTTTTAAATAAAATTAGTCTAAGTACATAGTACCTACATTATTTGAATAAAATCGGACATCCGGAATCGGAATCCTTTTTCTCGGACATACATATAAAAATCAACCCCGAATCGTGTATCTTACTTCACGGATATGTTTTCCGCGTGAACCTGGAGCTGCTTTTAAGAATAGGTGCCGGTGAATGCATACATCTGCCTGAATACAAATAGGTAGACGTTAAGTAATTTATAAAAAAAAATCACAGGTGACTGCGGGTGCTACGTACTCTATCCAAAGTCCAAACTACCCCAATAGTTACAATCCAGGTTCCCGATGCCGTTGGATAGCAACATGTCCGACTGGATACAATTGCAGAGTGGACTGTAATGAAGTCAATATGCCGCAGGTAATAAAGCAATCACCCATTCATCCACGTCCACCGCTGGGCATATAAAAAGGTCGTTTTAAGAGCGTGCAAACACACACGGCCCTCTGCCTTCATTGCTCACCCACTTCCAGCCATCTTTTTGAGGTCCTCGGATCATCTGGTTGTAGGTCGCCCCACATTTCAGATGCTCTTACCACTATGTGGTCTCCACTGCGGTAAGAGCATCTGAAATGTTTGCCACACCAGCGGTCATTCGAAACACGACCAACCTGCTGCCATAAGAGCTTGTTGTGCCTTCGGGCTATGCTGCTTCTAAGTAGGTACATCTTCGTTACGAATTTCCTGTGCGATAGACACCCAAAACAGTCCGTTGGGGATTTTTATTTGGAAGATCTAAATTTCTTGAGGTCTTGAACTAAAGTTTCTATCTCTAATCTGGCAAATCATACTAATATTATGAATGTGAAAGTGTGTTTGTTTGTTGGTTTGTTGGTTTGTCCTTGAATCACGCCTCAACGGAGCAACGGATCGACATGATTTTTGGCATGGATATACTGAGCTGGAGAGTGACATAGGCATACTTTTTATCCCGGAAAATTATGTTCCCGAGGGAATCAAAAAATACTTCAACCATGCAGACGAAGTCTCGGGCATCAGCTAGTTAGTATATGAGTAAATAATATTTGCCCTCATAAAACTTTTATGAAAGGAGACAAGTTGCTACTAAATGATATACTCGTAATATCGCACTAGTTTGAGTTAATATAATGCCATGTACGGAGTATATTGTTCGTAAATTTGATTATGAGGGAAACCCTAGTATTGAACTTAACTGATTAATTGTCAAAGAGTCCAGCGCTCGCTTCGCTTCGGAACCATGCACCTTAAAATTACACCGATTGCCCTACCAACTGAATCTTGCGCGACTAAAGTTACTGTATTAATAAACTTCCACAGAGTTCAACATGTAGCGTAGATCGTCTCCTCATCTCGAGGACAGGTGATGCCACGCTAACAGGAGCAGATTATTATTGCGGTCAGGGGTCTGTCAGCGCAGTTTCCACTGATGCAAGGATTGTTGTAGGTTCGTCGTTTTGAATTAACTTAAAATGGTTTACATGGTAACAAACAAGCTTAATTAAAGACACTTGTGTTCTGTATGTGTCACTACAATTTATTATTCTTCTATTGAGACTGAAACATGTCTGAAACATTGGAAAGATACGTTTTAAGTGTTTTCTCGCATTCGGTGTTAAAACTTATATTAGCACTACTACGTAAGTAGTAACGTACGTACCTAGTTTAATATGAGATAAAAACCGTAAAAATTCACATGATTCGCGGATGGCAAGTTTTCGGTCCGTTTCTTGACCCATCATCATTTATCATCAGTGTTACAAGCTACAGACCTGGTTAGTTCACCGGCCTCCAGTTAAATTACAAGAAAGGCTTGTTCTTGACGACACTTGCTTATGAAAAGCATTAATGTGGTTGTAGCGCACTGGCCTTTAAACTAGTGGTTCGCCCCGAACTGAGACATCGCGGTATCCATAAACTTGTACAGACCGCCATCTATTGACAACATTGTGAAGTTCTGTTAAAAATACGGAAGCTCATTAAAAATTAAATAATTTCGTTTCCTTATAATATTTATCCAATTTTAGTATTTGTTGTTCAAGTACAGGATAAGTATACCTAATTCATGTAATTGATAAGTTTCAGGCTCAGCCTTTCAGAAAATTGAGAGTTCTGAGGTCAACTTTGGACGTTAGAAAATCTCCACTTTGAAAGTCCCCCATTTAGTAAATTTTAGGCGAAAAATTAAAAAAAAAATATTTTTGGACTCTATTCCTAATTATCTTAAAAATAATAAGTATACCGCAACCCTATGTAACGCTATAAAAAATATTTTACTTCGCATTCGCTTCTGTGAGAGCCCCCCTGAAATAAAGATTTTTATAACTTTTTAAGCCATATTCGGCGGGAGGCCATCGGTTTACATATTGTATTTAAATTTGAAGTAATTACGTCCAGTAATTCAGAAGTTATAAGGCTCTGACAGACGGACGGACGGACGGACGGACAAGTGCAAGTTCACTCAAGTAGACCTTCACTTCGCTCAGTCAATTACTATTTACCTACTCTTGCCTTGAATGTGCTAGTCATACTTGGCTGGAAATACGGACACCGCCGCGCCGGCAGAGTTCGAGACCTTTACTAAATTACTACTTCTCTAAATTATTATACGCACTGTTCTCAACCCTGTCCCCACTACCAAAGGTTAACTGGAAGAGAATAAGTAAGTTCTCCTTTGTGCATTTCAATAATATGTGCAATAAAGTTTAAAACAAACAAACAAACAATACGTTGTGTTCCTAAGCATGAAGGAGGAACTAGTTATCTACCTACCTCCACCTACACATACATACACATACCCATACACATATACACATCTACTCTCCAAAGTATATTTGACAGATGGATAGGTTGTGCCGTAAAAAGTTTCACAGACGGACACACTTTAGAATTTATTATTTCATTGTTGAAATTATTAATTGCAGGTCTAATGGTTTCGACGAGTACAACAGGAGGCAGATTTAGATGTAGCTTGTATGCTCAAGCAGCAAGCACTACCCCGGACTGCGTCTGTGGCGTAAGGAGGACGGTGAGAAACAATACATTGAGTACACTGAAAATAATAGTTTTTTCTCAAACATGCTTGGAAATTTGAGCATTATTTTGACAACCTTCTTCGAGATAAATTGAAATTGCTGTACTGGCCAAATACTTGCGAGCAGCGGCCGGCAAAAATTGTATGAAAATCCATATCTGTCGTGGTTTAGCGGCCAAATAAATTACATAGTATAGTAGGCCGGGGTACCTCAGGGTGGCGTGTTGTCTCCTTTACTATTTGCTATTTTCATTAACTCTATCACTCCGTATATCTCTTCTCTCTACCATATGTATGCAGACGATATCCAGATTTATCGGTCTGCAACTCTGGAAGATCTTAGTTCAGCCATTTCCGCCATTAATAACGACCTAGCTGCAATTTCTGAGTGGAGCAGACAATATGGACTTCGCGTAAATCCTGCTAAATCTCAGACAATTATTATTGGCAGTCCTGGGTATATTTCTAGAGTTGACTGGCAAAGCATTTCTCCGATTATGTTTGATGGCGTTTCTATACCATACTGCGCCTCCGTTAAAGATCTTGGTATACATTTGGACTCGGAACTGTCCTGGTCTGTGCAGGTTAAGGAAATGAGCAGGAAAACGTTTGCTGTTATGAGCTCGTTACGTCGATTACGCAACCTTTTGCCAATTCCTACCAAGATTATGTTGGCACAATCTCTCCTTCTCTCTATTCTCGATTATGCGGATGCAAGCTTTCTTAACTTGACCCAGGACCAACTTAATAAGCTTGAGCGACTTCAAAATATTGCTATTCGGTTCATATTCGGCTTGCGCAAATATGACCATGTTTCCGAATTCCGTCAAAAGCTCAAGTGGCTCCCTATTCGCCGTTGCCGGGATATGCATGTTCTTTCTCTTCTGTACTGTGTTTTATTTCACCTAAAAACTCCTTCTTACCTTAAGGAGAAGTTTCAATTTCTTGGGGTGCAATCAGACATAAGGTCTTGTCGAACTCTTACCTTGAAAATGCCTACACACAAAACAAAATTTTACAGAAATTCTTTTACTGTACAGGCAATTGAACTGAGGAATGCACTTCCTCTGAGTATTAGACAGTCGAAATCGCTGGGCGCATTCAAAAATGCTCTAAAGACATATTTCCTTTCAAATTGAAGACGACTTTATTTTATTTTATATAATTCTATCGTATGTATGCGTATGTATATATTATTTATTTGTACTTATTTAGATGTATATATATATATATGTATATATATTTAAATTTGAGTATAATATTTATGTATTATATTATGTGTAGTATATGTATGTATTATAGTATGTGTATGTATTTGTGTGTATTGGTGTTTATGTATTGTTATGTAGCATAATTTTGAGCCACCTGCTTTCTATTTTCCTAGCGTTTTCCTAATCTTAAGGTTGCCTGGAAGAAATCGCTATTTAGCGATAAGGCCGCCTTTTGTACCTGTCCTTTTTCATTATTTTTCCTTTGTCATTGTTTTTGTATTTTTCTTGTGTGGTGCAAATAAAGAGTTTAATAATAATAATAATAGTAAATTCATATCTATCGTGTAATTTAAAAATGGAACGATCTTTTCTCCGAAACATGGCAACCAAGGAGGTAACTTATCAAAGGTTTTATTTAAATTTCGAACTAGCTTGCAAATAGAAAGCTGTTTATTGAAAAAAAAAAACAAATGAACACTTTAACGCGGGAAAAATTATTGTTGTTCGTTGTTCGTCATTGATTTTAAAATGTATTTGACAAAATGAGTTCAAGTGAAGACAATGAGTGTGATGAACACTTAGTTTTAATTTCCGCGCATTATTTGAGAAAAGTACTATACAAGCCTTGGCCACAACTAGGCACATTTACACTTTCGTCCTTCAATGCCTGTTTTGCTGGCCGCTGCAGTAATGTACTATAACTAAATAGTTAACTCGCCGTCGTCCTCAACCGATAGACGTCCACTGACATAGTATCTTGCAAGGACATCCAAATGCCGCGGTGCCTAGATCTAGCAGCTCCCTGGGACTCGATTGATGTCGTCCGTCTACCGAGTGGGGGGTCTGCTAACGCTGCTCTTTCCAGTGCGGGATCGCCATTCCTGCACTTTGGGACCCTATCGTCTATCAGTTCTTCGAACTATGTGCCCCGCTCATTGCCACTTCAGTTTGGCAACTCGTCGAGCTTTGTCGTTTACTTTAGTTCTTCTATGGATCTCCTCTTAGATTAGATCAGTAGTTGGTATAGTCTGTGTCACATAAGAAGTCCTCTAGAGGCGACGCAAGTTGTTGCATGTTCTAACTAGTACGAGCTTTAGTAAGGAAATAAAATGTATACACACATTCTTTATTGTCACCAGAACCGCATCGTCGGGGGAGTACAAACTGACCCCTACGAGTTCCCCATGATGGCTGGTGTCAGGTACGCCGACCAGGACGCCATTAGATGCGGTGGGGTGATCATTGCTAACAACTACGTGCTCACCGCAGCACATTGCGTAGTGGGCAAGCAAACTACGGATATCACCGTGGAAGTTGGAGTTTACAATCAAGGTGAATAGTAATAGCTGATCAAACGCGTGACAATACTCAGAACATGCATACGATAGGATATGCATAGGTAGTAAACAAGTCTCAAATCATTAAAAATCGTTATTAAAAATAAGCTTTTATCGCCTACCATGTTGATTTGTGTGACGTCATTTTATTTTCTGTATTCTTCTCAGCAATATCTTTAATTGGTACCCATAGGGTTTCATAAAAAATAACAGACTAGTCCGCCATCATTGTGAGGCCGCCCATATTGGATTTTGAATGACGTCACATAACTAACTATGCATTGTCATCCAAACTAAACGTGTACTCAGCTCAATCAGTTGAGGATAACTATTTTAAACTTCAGTTGCAAAAGACCGAAACAAACATACACTCAATGTGTGTTGCAGCACACACACATTCCAAGTTAAATAAAAGCTTATGAATAATAACTGTCAAAACCAATTTAGATTTGTTATAGAATGGAGTTATGGAGAAAAATCGACCATAACTTTCATCCCTTTTCTCATAACCAGTTTTTCGGGATAAAAGTATCCAAGTACAATATGTTAACATGTGAGTGTCAGCTATACTTGTGCCAAGTTGCACTCTAATCCGTCCAGTTGTTTCAGCGTGTTGCCGTAACTGGCAGACACTGTGTTGGGCTCTGTATCGATCATACAGCGTTCTCTAATCATAATATTTAATGTACAGGAATCGTCCTGTTTCATTTTTAGGGTTCCGTACCAAAATGGTAAAATGGAACCCTTATGGTGCGACTTTCTCCGTCTGCCTGTCTGTCCGTCCGTCACACTCGATTATTTCAGTAACTACCGAAGCTATCGACATGAAATTTGGAATAGTTGTGTATATTAGTGGCCCAAAGACACTGGAATTAAAAAAAATTGGAAATTATTTTTGTTCTTATTTAAAAAGGGGGGAAAATCGGAGGGTTGAAATTTAAAAGTGAGATAACTGTACTGTGTGGGGTATCATATGAAAGGGTTTACTTTGTACATTCTAAAACAGATTTTTAATTATTTTTAGTCATGATAGTTTTTGATTTATCGGGCAAAATGTCGAAAAAAATACCGTTCCCCCCCTTATCTCCGGAGTTTACCAATCGAAAAATCTGAAATAATTATGGTCAATAGGAATTTATGTATATTTTACAGGAAAACTAACCAATGCTCTAACTAGCATAGTTTTTTTGATATTAACAGTAAACCTCTACAAACAAAGTTAGTTTTGCGGTTCATTTCGTCTTGTTTTTAATACGTCATAAATCGTAAAACTTACTACAGGTTTGTACGGAACCCTCGGTGCGCGAGTCCGACTTGCACTTGGCCGGTTTTTTTATTATAAGTACTTAGAAATCAAATCAATTAAATTTGTTGCAGCTAATTCACCACCAAGACAAAGACTCACAGTTCTTTCAATAAGGATACATCCGAATTTCGTACAGTAAGTAATAGTAGATTATTCAACAGGGGTAATGTTAAAGGGGTAAAGAAACGGTTTTGAGAAAATTCATCCATTTGAACAGAATTTTCTTCTGATGCGGCATCTTTCTGAATGCAAATAACATTACAGCCCATAGGGGGTCTTGGATTTCAGTACAACATTACAACCGCGCTAAGCGTTATGAATGTAATGATGTACTTTACTTTTGATGATAACAGGCTGTATTAAGGCATTGTCGAGCGAGTGGTGTGAAATAATAAATCCGCCAATCTATTTGATTTAGAAGTTGAAATTTTATGTAATACATTTAGAGCAAATTATTATTTTCTTTAAGGAATAACATTGCTTTAAAAGGTAAACGAAGGGATATTTTTAAAGATGTCACCATTTGATAGAATACTCTGCTTTAAAAATCCGCCTATCTAATCTAGGCACCTTAATGCTACGCTAGTTGTCAACCTTAGTAAGAAGCAGATTCCTAGTTTCATGTTCAACAATCACCGCATGAGAGCATTCAAGAAATTTGGCGTCACCTGTAAGTTGTATTGTTTTCAGATCGAACTACGATTATGACATTGCAATACTTGGAGTAAGAACGATGACGTTTAACGATTACGTGAGCCCCGTGTGTCTACCCTTCAAGTACGCCAACGCGGATTTCACCGGCGCTAGACTTACATTTTTAGGTAGGTAACTGTACCCTACGCTTTTGCAGGGCCACCGTTCCAGCGCTTTAGGACCCCAACGTCCATCGTTTCTTTGAGCTATGCAAGATCGCGGCATGTGGAAGTCGCTAGAGAGAGTGTGGACGTCTCTTAACGTTGACTTCCAGTACGCTTGTTCTAAACTTTTACATGGCAAATTCGATTAAACGTAATCGAGCGTTCGATCACATTAGCGCCAAAGAAAAATTACAGACGTTGCATTGATTTAGAGCTCAATTTTGTGCATGTATTCACAGCTAGCTCTTCAAACGTTACGTTTTTAAATTAAAATCGTTTGTACTGATTTTTTGACTTTAAGTCAAGAGCTATTGGTTCCATTTTACAATGACGCCCATGTGATCGTTCAATTAGGAACAATCGAATTTGCAATGTAAAAACTTGACTAAGCGTACAGGACTAACTACTGTAGCGTATTTCAGCGTCGAAACACATTGGCGTTTAAGTAAAATTGAAACCAGAGGCAAGTTCGTCTACACATTCACAGACAGCAGTCTCAGCGAAAGCGCTGCGAAATTAAAATCGGTGTTACTACATTTTTGACGTCATAGTCAAAGACTTTTATATTTTACTCTGAATTCGATGCTCGAATACGTTCAACGGATAAATAGGTGTGATAAATCTTGTGGCAACGGTACAGACTTTGTAAATGTAGCTTTACGTAGTACAACTAGGAACTCGTTTGTACAGTTTTTAAACTCTTATCATTTTCTTTGTTTTATTCAGAAAATGTGTGAGCTGTAGCAGTCTTACGAGAGCTGAATGTCCAATCCTCTAAAATCCTAAATTAATATTAATCCCAATGGCACAATTATTTAATTTTTAAAATCAAATTATTATGTCTATTATGTCCATTGCGTCGTTAGCTTCTCAAAAAAACTGGTTCACTAGTTCTGAATGCCATTCCTACCGAGAAGAACCAGCAAAAAACTCGGTGGTTGCTCTTTTGAAAAATAATAACTTGAAATTTCATTAATGTGTAGATACATAAGTAACCGCTGTCCTTAGCATTGCTGAAGCGACTTAAATCCATGCTCTTTTATCATTTACGTAGTCTTCAACAGTATAATAAGCTTTTTTTCAGAAGAATACATTTAATGGATTTCTTAAACTTGTGTAAAGTCAAGTTTAAAATAGGTTGTGGAATTATGTTATAGAATAGAATGCTCATTCCCACCTTCGGACTTTCTTGAGGCGGAGCGATGGAGTCACGAGCTTATTGCGGCCTCTAGTTTGGCTATCATGCAGATCGCATATTTTTTTGTAATAATTGTAAATGTGCTGTTTTACAAATATTTTAAAATGTTTTCTTAGGTTGGGGAACTACTTCTTTCGGAGGTCCAACGTCTCCGGTTCTGCGGAAGGTGGATGTGGACGTGATCAGCCAGGCTACCTGCAGGAACTCTGTGCCAGCGCTCACGCTACGGCAGTTTTGCACGTTTACTAGAGGAAAAGACGCTTGTCAGGTATAAATCTGTATTATTAGTTAACTAAGCCATCATACTTAATACATATCATAAATGCGAAAGTTTATTGAATTGGTCTGTTGGTTTGCTGGGGGTTTACTACCATCGCAAAGCAGTATTATTTCAATACTAGATGATGCCCGCGACTTCGTCCGCGTGGTTTAAGTTTTTTTTATTCCCGGGGAACTCCTTAATTTTCCGGGATAAAAGTTATCCCGGAAAATTAAGCTAAGCTATCTCTGTACCACATTTCATCAAAATCGGTTAAACAGATGGGCCGTGAAAGCGTAGCAGACAGACAGACACTTTCGCATTTATAATATTAGTTTGGATGACAGCTTTATGCCACGTATCTCGACATCTCTTACAATACAGCTGGGCAATCGGCTAAAAATGACAGCTACAGTGTGACGATCGCAATCACCTCTGATTGGTTACCACTCTTCCACTATTGGACAAAATCCATTGACGCAGCAAGAATACCATAAATTCAGCCAATCACAAGAATTGATACTGTAACAATGATTGATGCAGGAATTACACAATCGCCCTTCAGATTATAATTCTAAAACACGAACGTCAACAATATTACGGCTTTAAGCGATGGTAGTCGGTGGCGGCGACGCATGGTGTGCGGTGAAACTTGCGAAGTCTATGTTCACGCCATGTTTATTTGTAACACTATGTACTATTGTAATTTAATATAATAATAAATAAAATAAATAATAAAGTATGTATGTAGTAAGTAAGTATGGGGCGTATACATCGTTTATCATTCAATCACGCTGCAACAGAGCAACGGATCGACGTGATTTTTTCCATGGATATATTTGTGGACGAGAGTGACATAGGCATACTTTTTATCTCGGAAAATGAAGGAGTTCCCGTAGGAATTAAAAAAACTTCGAAATCGTGGGCATCAGCTCGTCTATTTGGCGCCAAACTTTCACATCCATATTAATATTATAAATATGAACGTGTGTATGTCTGTCTGCTACGCTTTCACTCGATCTTTTCAACCGATTTTGATGAAATTCGGTGCTCACGCGGAAAATTTAAAAAGTTCGCGCAAATAAATGTTTGTTATGATCTACGGATTTCAATAATGATGGAAAACCTGGAATGTCGCCGACAGCAGTACTAATCTATCTATATATATAAATCAATTGCTGTTCGTTTGTCTCGCTAAAATTCGAGAACAGCTGGGCCGATTTAGATGGAATTTTTTGAGTGTGTTTGTGTGGGCCCCGGGATTGTTTATATTCACAATTGGACCCGATAGGGCGCGCTGCAATCGGGTTCTAGCTTTAAGGCAGGACAACGTCTGCCGGATCAGCTAGTAATTGGATATAATATTGGTCCGGTTATAATGATTTTGTGGATTAAAGGTATTTAACCTATGATATTTAAAACTTTATTTTGGCAAGAATATAAGAAGGCACTTGCCGTCACTTGCAGCCATTGCAGTTAACAGGTGAATATAGATTCTGAGTTACACTGTGTAACTCAGAATCTATGTTCATCTCTTTCTAATAACAGGTGTAGCGTATGTTGACCTTTATGTTCTTTCCCTTTCTCCGCGTACGTAATATTTACGCCGTTTTTTAGTGCAATGATGTTCGCGTATGCCGCGTCTATTTGTAATAAGTCGTTGTATTTAACTATGTTTTTGGTTCTAGGATGATTCCGGCGGCCCAGGCCTATACTCAGAGCCGCAGTCAGGCCTGCTATATATCTTTGGCTTAATCAGCTACGGACAGGGCTGTGCATCGACTTCCCCTGGGGTAAACACTAAGGTGACTGCTTTGCTCAGCTGGATAACGGATAACGCACCAGCTAACTACTGCAGGAAATAAATCAATTTTTACTAGGTATAGACTTTCATTTCTTTAATTACTAACGAAACTTTAACTATAACGTACAAAAATATACATTAAGTCTTAAATCATTACTTACGGTGAACAAAAATCGTGTGGAAAGTTGAAACCATGCCTGAGAATTAGTTATATATTCATTATAAAAAAAACTCTAATAAGTATGTCTGCCAAGAAGAAATTGGCCCGCGTGGAGGAATATACCTATGGCTTAAACCCTTCTCATTCTGAGAATAGCCTCGTGAGTCGTGAGTCGTGCTTAGATAGTAGTGAGACTAGTGGGCCGCCGATGAATCGATGATGATTAATCCATAATGTGGATATATTACTTTATCTCGTACACTCTGGCATGGGGGCCCCCCGCCCCATACAAGTGTAAAATATTCATTGATATTTCATAGCTAGATGTGGCTTATAAAACTACTTTTTTTTAAATCCACTACAAGTTAGCCCTTGACTGCAATCTCACCTGATGGTTAGTGATGATGCAGTCTAAGATAGTAGCGGGCTAACCTGTTAGGGGCGTGGCAGTTATATCCCTATTGGGTTTCTACAAAATCTAATAATACTTAATATATCTTTTATCTATTTTTAAAGTAGGAATTGTTGTCATCATTGCAACCGATTACCGGCCCATAGTCATTACAAGAATTTAGATGTCAACCCTAAGGCTACACGCGCCGCGTCTGAAGGGATAAGAGTTACGGGATAGAAAGAGAAATATAGAGATAGAATTTCGTAGAATTATTTTCACTCGCAGCGCTGTGCGAACTGAATTGGGCTTTATTACGACGTAACCTGAGTCGCTGATTGTTAGAAGGTCTTCGCGGAGAAACTTTTCTGTACAACGTACTATATTACCTATTCTGTGATTTCGACGAAAAACTGCTCTTCAAGAAGAGGATAAACCCGGCATACATTTATTGTAAGTATGTAAAATGTATGTAAGTAGGTACTCGTATGTTAAATTAACTAACATGAAAATTGCTTTCTGTTAAGAAAGAAATCATAAAATTGAATAGCAACTCACTTGTGTGCTTAATACTTAAACCTATATTTAGTTACTTGAAAAAGTGAAAAAGCAGTCATATCTGCTTCAATACAACATCGTTATCGAATTCAATACAGCAAAGTGTATATTGTTAGATACTATAATTTTTTTAAAGTGTAGTTACTAAGTAGATACTTACAAACTTGATATTCTTTCTTAAATTGGCTCTTCAAGCTGACCATTGACGGCAAGTTTTTTGACGTAAGTCAAGTGGATGGACGCCAAAATTTTTGCCCACTCATGGCATAAATTTAAATGACTTCATTATTTCGATCGACGGCACCTGCTACGACTACGCGCCGCGACTTGATGTCATCGGTCATGACTTACCCTTAATGGGGAGTTTTAGCGGTTGAACTAGTGACAAGTACACAAGTAGATATACATAGGTCTCCTCCTAAGCCAGCGATCCTTATATCGTCACCGCCATGTCAAAATTACGAATCTGCAGGTTTAGTGAAATCAATATTTCGATGAAAAACCGTACCAAATGTAGTACTGCACACCGTGGTAAAGTTAATTCTGTCACTGATAGTTACAGAATTGAAACTGAGGTGACGAATTATGATTTATGACGTCATTTACTTACATCGGAGCTCCTACGATTAGATGTAGGTTCGAGTTGGTTCTAGAGACGCTGTACGGAAGCTATAGCCTATAGGTACTCGGCCGGGTAAAGCGTCATCTCATTTACTTAATTGGTTTCTTCACCCCCCACTAGATGGCTCTGAGCACAAGACCCCCGTAACAACATTTTCCTAACAGCATTATTGATTTTCCCGTTTTCATTCCGCGCCAACTTCATTCGCAGTGGCGGGGCAAGACCTAAATTTGATGTGGGCAAGATACATTTTGCGAGGCCCCCTGATGGATGACGCAAGAGGACGGATTTTGTTGAAAGAAAAATTTTGCAGCTACACTGAGCAAATTACATTGTACTTTTTACTATGCAAACATAGTTAAAAAGTACTAAGTTTTTCTGGTAAAAAGTACCAAGTATAGTTGGTAAAAATTACTACGTTACTTAGTAAAAAGTACAAAGTTACTTAGTAAAAAGTGCCAAGTATACTTGGTAAAAAGTACCAAGTAAATGAATTTTTATTCCAAACCGTATTTTATTAAAAATACCTAATCACTTTGTGTATTATGTGCAAATGAATATTATTTAATATTTAATTCTAATTGAATTAATTCAGTTTTTTTAAAATGAATAATCACTTAGATCAACATTGGATGAATTTCAAAGCTTTTATTCAACTTCACCACGTCATTATAATATTGTTTTAACATTAAAAATTATATATGGTGGCCCAAATAGTGACGTCCAAAGAAAAAAATTTGATTCTTCGTACCTTCTTCTTGAGACCTATCAGAAAATACACCATGTACGAGTATGTTCAGCGATTTTTGGTAGTTATCGAGTTATAATTTTTTAAAGGAGATGTCTGAGGGAGTAAGTGTTAATTTTTTTTCTTTTTATTTAGTGCTTTTTTCCGAACTTTTTTTTGTGAACATGCTTAAGTTGCTATAAAGTGTACTACTTTGCATAAAATAATTACTATCTTAAAACTAACATAAGTCGGAAAATTTTTGGTCGTAAGTGAAAAGTTTACGTTCGACAGTGGTAGAGTCGAAATTTCAACTTTAGATTAAAAATACTTTAACTTGTCTACGTCACTTCAGACTGATTTTAAAAACTTTTGAGGTTCCTAAGCTTCCTTTATTAGTCTAAAAATTTGGTACTTTACGGGGCATTATTGTGAGAAATCGGACGTCAAAGGCGGTAAGGCGGAAAATTCTGAACTTACAATTTGATTCTTAAAAATGTTTTTTGCGTATTTTTGACTATTTTATAGCTTATTGCTGTAGAAAATTTCTGAATTTAAGTATTTAGCACAAAAATCCATACTAATATTATAAATGCGAAAGTGTGTCTGTCTGTCTGCTACGCTTTCACGGCTCATCTGTTCAACCGATTTTGGTACAGGGATAGGTGGTAACCCGGGGAAGGACATAGGCTACTTTTTAACCCGGAAAATCAAAGAGTTCCCGCGGGAATCAAAAAACTTTAATCCACGCGGAAGAAGGCGCGGGATCATCTAGTAATCAATATATTTTATTGACATCAAAGTTATTAGGCGTTTTTAGGGTTCCGTACCAAAATGGTAAAAATGGAACCCTTATGGTGCGACTTTCTCCGTCTGTCTGTCTGTCTGTCTGTCTGTCTGTCCGTCCGTCACACTCGATTATTTCAGTAACTACCGAAGCTATCGACATGAAATTTGGAATAGTTGTGTATATTAGTGGCCCAAAGACACTGGAATTAAAAAAATTGGAAATTATTTTTGTTCTTATTTAAAAAGGGGGGAAAATCGGAGGGTTGAAATTTAAAAGTGAGATAACTGTACTGTGTGGGGTATCATATGAAAGGGTTTACTTTGTACATTCTAAAACAGATTTTTAATTATTTTTAGTCATGATAGTTTTTGATTTATCGGGGCAAAAGTCAAAAAAAATACCGTTCCCCCCCCCCTTATCTCCGGAGTTTACCAATCGAAAAATCTGAAATAATTATGGTCAATAGGAATTTATGTATATTTTACAGGAAAATTATAGCCAATGCTCTAACTAGCATAGTTTTTTTGATATTAACAGAAAACCTCTACAAACAAAGTTAGTTTTGCGGTTCATTAAATTCATTAATCGTAAAACTTGCTACAGGTTTGTACGGAACCCTCGGTGCGCGAGTCCGACTCGCACTTTGCCGGTTTTTTAGTTTTTAACAGACATTAGGCAATAAAATAACCGAATTGCACTTGCAGTTACTAAACAATAGCTGTTTCCTATTATCCTTCTGGCAATAAAGTATAGCTTTTCCGCACCTACAAGTTTACCTGCCTTTGTCGGCAGCATTGTAAAGAATTGCTGGCAAAAACAGGTAAAAAATCTTGTGGGAGCAGAAAAGCTATACTTTGCTGTCAGTAGGATTAAACTATTTTAGTAACAGAGTGCAATTCTGTTTCTTTTTTGCCTAATAACTGTTAAAAACAAAAAATGACAAAAAACTTTTACGTTACCTTTAAATATCGATTATTTTTGTTGTAATTTTCCATAAAATTTCAATTTGCCATAAAATTGTCAAAAATAGACAATAATCAATTTTAAGAATCAATTTGTAATTTCAGAAATTTCCGCCTTACCACCTTTGAAGTCCGATTTTTCACAATTATGTCCCCTAAAGTACCAAATTTGTAGACTAAATAAAGGAAGCTTAGGAACCCCAAAAGTTTTTAAAATTAGTCGAAAGTAACGTAGACAAGTGCAAGTATTTCTAAACTAAAGTTGAAAATTTGACTCTACCTCTGTCTGACGTAAACTTTTCACTTACGACCAAAAATTTTCCAACTTATGTTAGTGTTGAGATAGTAATTATTTTATGCAAAATAATTACTATCTCAAATAATATTAATTTGCGCACAATATTATATAGTACACAGAGTGATCATTTACAATAAAATACGGTTTGGAAAAAATAAATAAATAATTTTTACCAAGATAGTATACTTGGTACTTTTTACCAGAAAAACTTAGTACTTTTTACCTATGTTTGCATAGTAAAAAGTAGGTACTTTGTAATTTTCTCAGTGTAGATTTTTAAAAAACGAATGTGGTAGGTTAGTATTGCCAGATACTTGCTAGCCGGTGTTTTTATTATTTATTGCTAGATGAGTAATTATATCGATATAATCTATATTTGCGTTCGCGGGCCTTGGAGGAGCGAGGCCCCTTGGACCGCGAGGCCGTAGGCGGTGGCCCACGTCGCCCACGCCCTCCGCCGCCTCTGTTCATTCGTCCAGGGTCCTCCATTCTTTTTTCGGTACTCGCTATAATTTATTTGGTAGAAACGAATTCTTTAGGAAATAAGCCATGTAGTCGGTATTTTCAAGTCAAAATTTAATTTTTTTGGTAGTTATGAAGTTATATTATGTGTTATTTCGTGACCCAAATAAGTGAAAAGAAAAAGATCGCGATGGAAACTAATATAATTTTGATGAGAGTGTGCAGGTAGCTTAGGAGTTATGCCGAAACGTATTCCCTTCCACGTCGTATATGCCACAAGTAAGTACTTACCTATCTAATTAATTAAGTTATTAAAAAAAAATCAAATAAGCTGCTAGTAAAAACCTAAGCAGGAGAGTATTCTATTTTTGATAGGACCACATAATAAATCTCTATATATCCGTTACCTAGCTAATTTTGTGCCCAAAGTTACATTACGTTAGGAACATTAAGTTCCTACTAGATGATGCCCCCGACTTCGACCGCGTGGATTTAGCTTCAAAAAACCCGTGGGAGCTTATATCCTTCCCTGGCCTGAACCAAATTATAAAGTCGCTTGAAGATAGGCCGTTAAAGCGTAGCAGACCAACAGACAGATACACTTTGGTAATTAAGTGAGCGTGTAGGTATAAAGAAAGCGATTAGGAAAATCGCGAGCAAAGCGAGTATTAAAAAAAAATATACCTAGATATCTACGCGCCGAATTGAGAACCTCCTCCTTTTTTAGAAGTCGTTTAAAAATTGTTTATATTCTAATAAAAACTGTACAACTACAAACTGGAATGTACTACTTATGTATGTGTAGTACCTAACTACGAGTACTTACGTATCTACTGATTTGGGATTTGACTCCGAGGTTTGGACTTGGAGGTCCTTCTCTCTTCTATCTCGATCCGAAGCCTGTGGCTCAGGGTCAGGGACCGCCCCAACAAGCTCATCCTAAAAATTCCAATTTACTGAATAGTTAGCTATCTTTATATTTACCTAAAATTATCTAACTATTTCAAGTAACACGTAACTTGTGACACTTATGAAACGTTAAGACTCTACCACACCGGTTCGGAAAAATGTTCTACTGAGAAGAGCCGGCAAGAAAATAAAACTAGATGATGGACTTCTTCTTCTTCGTCGTACCACTCTTGACAGAGTGGTCGTGGTCATCACGAATTAACGGCTTTAGTGGCAGATGTAATGCGCCTTACGAGCATGGTGCACTCGTGTAATGAACCGCCAACAGCCATCGACCACACACAACAGCCGACTTAATTTGGTCGGTCCATGGCATGGGTGACCTTCCTCGCCCTCTGGTGCCCTCCTGCACCTTGCCCTGCACAACGAGGCGCTCGATGGAGTTATTCTCACGACGGGAGATGATGGACTAGGCTACTTTTTATCCCGGAAAATATAGTAGGTATAGATATATTTTTAAAATTTTCAACAAAAATAAAACATTAGATACAATTAATATTGAACTAGCTGATGCCCGCGACTCCGTCCGCATGGTTTAAGTTTTTTTTGATTCCCACGGGAACTCCTAAATTTTCCGGGATAAAAAGTAGCCTATGTCACTCTCCAGGTCCTCAAGTATATAGGTAGGTAGGTATGCTAAAAATCACGTCGATCCGTTGCTCCGTTGCGGCGTGATTTAAGGACAAACCAACAAACAAACACACTGTATAGATGCGAATCTATACTTATAATAAAACTGTAACAGGTCCAATTCTGTACATTGAAGATATTTTGAAAATTTTTTTTGGAGGGCACTCATTATTCGATACTGAAGCCAAATCTGTAATTTTTTTCATTTTTGTCTGTCTGTCTGTCTGTCTGTCTGTCTGTCTGTCTGTCTGTCTGTCTGTCTGTCTGTATCTTGGCCGCGCATCACGCCGAAACTACTGAATGAATTCAAACGAAACTTGGCACGATTTGAGCCTATACTACGAGCTAGGATATAGGATACTTTTTATCCCGAAATTCTACCCCCGAAGGGGTGAAATAGGGGTTGAAAGTTTGTATGAAAGTCCTTAATTTCTCAAGTATAGCCATGAAACTTGATATATGAGCTGCGGGTTGAAAATGGAGACATACATGTTTCACAGTTTTTGAAAATTCGACCCCCAAAAGGGTGAAATAGGAGATGAAAGTTGGTATGAAAGTCCTTCGTTTCTCAAGATGTTTTACAAGTTATATCAACGAAACTTTTTATTTTGGCTTACGGTAAAAAATAAAGAAGTACGTGTGTCACAGATTTTCAAAATTCCACCCCTAAGGGGGTGAAATAGGGGGTGAAAGTTTGTATGAAAGTCCGTCATTTCTTATGTTATATCGATTAAACTTGGTATACAAGCTACTGATTGAAAATGAAGAAATATGTGTTTCACAGTTTTTGTAAATTTTACCCCCGAAGGGGTGAAATAGGGGTTGAAAGTTTGTATGAAAGTCCTTCATTTCTCAAGTTATAGTCATGAAACTTGGTATATGAGCTGCGGGTTAAAAATGAAGACATACGTGTTTCACAGTTTTTCAAAATTTCACCCTCAAAGGGGTGAAATAGGGGTTGAAAGTTTGTATAAAAGTCCATCATTTCTCAAGTTATATCGATGAAACTTGGTATACAACCTACCGGTTAAAAATGAAGAAATACGTGTTTCACAGTTTTCGTAAATTTTACCCCTGAAGGGGTGAAATAGGGGTTGAAAGTTTGTATGAAAGTTTTTCATTTCTCAAGTTATATCCATGAAACTTGGTATATGAGCAGCGGGTTAGAAATGAAAACATACGTGTTTCACAATTTTTCAAAATTCCACCCCCAAAGGGGTGAAATAGAGGTTGAAAGTTTGTATAAAAGTCCGTCATTTCTCAAGTTATTTCGATGAAACTTGGTATATCCACGCGGACGAAGTCGCGGGCATCAGCTAGTTAATAATATTAGTATGATATTTAGGCGAGGACAGCTCGTACCCAGCATGCGAGCTAAACGCCCAGGGGCCGGCAGCTCGCGGCTGGCGCAGTTCGGGCGCCCCGCCTCACGAACTGCTGCTCCGCCTGACCGCTGTCACCAACATACACAAGTTGCAGCTGCTCGCGCACCATCAGCTCATCCGTAAGTTGTGACAATAGGGATGATGACAACTCAATCAAATCAGCAACTCTGTATCAAACTTAAAAACGCACTTCTAGTATGGAAGTTGTATGAAATTCACAGTTGTGACGTCAAAAAATTTCTTTCAAAAATTCAAAAAAAGACGCACTTTTTTTCTTTAAAATCTAGCTGATACCCGCGTGGTTTAAGTGTTTCTGATTCCCATGGGAACTCCTTAATTCTAAGGGATAAAAAGTGGCCTATGTCACTCTCCTCCTCAACTATACCCATGTAAAAAATCACGTCGATCTGTTGCTCCGTTGCGGCGTGATTGAAGGACAAACCAACAAACAAACACACTTTCGCATTTATAATATTAAGTATGATTTTAAAATGGTTAAATTAAACTTAAAACTAATCGAGGATGTGAATTTGAGGTCTTTTGGAAGACCCTCTATTTAATAATCAATTAGAAATAATTTATTTTTGATCCCTACTATTATTTCCACGTCATTCTTGTAGGATAGTTCCTAATTTATGCTTAGGTACCTAGATTTTAATGCTTCCCTGAACGTGTCCGTTTTGATTCACGTTATTTGTTAGTAGCCAATTTTTTTTTCAAAAATATTTGGGAAGGAAATTCTTAATAAGTACGGGAACTCGACTATTTGACACAGGGACACGCTGATTAAGGACTTTCCTTAAAAAGTGGTATTTAGGATTTAAACTTCATCATCAAGAATGAATCGGCATCTAGGAATCTAGACAAGTGCGCTCCACCTCAGTTTGCACCACCATTTGTCAGCAGATTTGACTGCAGCCAAGTGCAAAATAAACCAAGCCAAGTATCCTATTTTTGAACATTAGGTACAATAAAGTCACATTACCAAATTAGATTTTCTCTATTTGCTCATTTAGCTGCCTGCGTAGAAGTGTTGGTGTCGGGTGGCCTGGTTTCGGAAGGAGCAGCTACTCCGTGCGGGGCTACGTACACCAGCGTGGGACGCGTCTCCCTTGCAAAGCCCGCACCACAAGCGCGGACTAGAGAATTAAGGTAAAAAGCAATATCCGAAGGTTTAGTTGCCTGCGTAATAAATGTGATGTCAGGTGGTTTGATATCAGAAGCTGCTCGCAAACGTGGCTACGTACACCGGGACGCGTCTCCCTCGCAAAGCTCGCACCACAAGCGCGGACTAGAGAACTAAGGTAAAAAGCAATATCCGAAGGTTTAGCTGCCTACGTAGATGTGATGTTAGGTGGTTTGATATCAGAAGCTGCTCCCATACGTGGCTACGTACACCGGGACGCGTCTCCCTCGCGAAGCCCGCACCATAAGCGCGGACTAGAGAACTAAGGTATAAAGCCGAAGGTTTAGCTGCCTACGTAGATGTGATGTCAGGTGGTTTGATATCAGAAGCTGGTGATACGTGGCTACATACACCGGGACGTGGCACCCTCGCAAAGCCCGCATCAGATACGCGGACTATAGAACTCAGGTACACAAGTAGTAAGTACCTTATAATGTTGTCCCGAAGTGGTCATTGAGTCATGCACCACTCATCAGCGTGGCAATCATCAAAAATATACCTTAGTGAAACTAGGTTGCGGAAGAATCAGACTAAGTGGAGTTCACTTTATTAATATCTATAGTTGACGCCCGCGACTTCGTCCGCGTAGTTTAAGTTTTTTGATTCCCGCGGAAACTCCTTAATTTTCTTCGATAAAAAGTAGTTAATCTATCTTCTTCCCCGGGATGCAACATAAGTCCAAATCTAGCTAAGCGTGGGCCGTGAAAGCGGAGCAGACAGACACCACTACAGCTGCCCATTAACGCCCCACTGCTGGTCACAGGCCTCCACTCTCATAGGAGAGAGGGAATCAGAGTTTATACCCACCACGCTGCTCCAATGCGGGTTGGCGGATACAGACACACTTTCGCATAATTATGATATTACGAGAGACCTTTGTCCAGCCGGTCATTGATTACCTACAAAATCCACGCGTATTGCAGACGAAGTGGAAGTTGAAAAATGAAGTTAGAATGAATGAATGAAGTTCAAAATTCTGAATTTAAAACATGATGTACTACTTAATGCTTTATTCATTTAACAGATCTGCAGCTCTCCCAGAACCTACTGTGGCACGATTCGTAAAGCTTAGACTGTCCGGGCCTCATCCACCAGCCAAAGATGACGATCAGGTATAACTAACTTGTTTCATTTACCATAATTTAAAAGCACCATATGAGTTTGATTCAACTCCTGACGTCCAAAGCTGGACGACGGTCTCCCGCATGGATATCCACTAAACACGGTTTTGTGCCGCTTGCTTGATATCCTCCTTCCACTTTCTGGGGGGTCGTCGAAAGCCAAACCATGCGCTTTCCCCCACTGGGCGCTTGGGACCCCAACGCCTATCGGAACTTCGAATTATAGCGACTCATCGAGCGATATCGGTTATCGGGTCGGAATGAGACCTTCATGAAGCTAAAAATATATTCATTTTAATAAAATAATAGGGATTCTGGTCTCAATTCTTTTTCGAAAATGACTCGAATCGGGCCTTAAAATTAGACATTTCCAACTTTTTAGGTAGCCTTAATGGCAGTAAACGTCCTCGGTGAAGAAGTTGAAGACGTAAGCAAGTCAGCCGCAACTACGAAAGCCGAAGTCTTCTTTTCACCGTATGACGATTTGGCTTTTGTCATGTACGTGGATAACGAAATAGCTGATTTGGTGCGCAATTTGGATCGAAAGAAGAAAGCTGCTGTGGCTGGTAAGCAGATACAATTAATGATAAAATTATCTCTTCATTAACTAAGTAATAGATACAGACCATGCTTAGTATTCGTTTTAGCAGATTTTTTAAACCAACTTATAACCCAATTTAAAATGGTGCAAGTAGGTACATTTCTCCATCCATCCATCCTGTATGCATCCACAGCTGGACATATGCCTTTTCGAGAGCGCGCCACCAAACACGGTCCTCTGCCTTCCCCATCCACCCGCTTCCCGCTACCTTCTTTAGGCCATCGGACCAGTGCAGCGAGTACATTTCTACTTACAGATAGTAAAATAAAATAAAGTACACAATATATAGAGATAATCTAATTTTACTGGGAGACCTGTATTTTAACTAAATATAACATGCTCTTCCCGTTTCTTTGTAAACTGTTTCAATTTTCAGAGGAACGTTTCGAATACGCGCGGCGGTTAAAATCTGCTGGCTCCGCATTAGCAGCTGCTGGAATAAGAATCGGCAGGTGGAGACTACGCAAAAGGACAGCAGCCGCTAGAGATGACTTCGAGCTAGCGAGACGAATGAGAGATAGAATAACTGATGCCCTTATTAGTGTAAAAGAAGACCCCGAACTACAAAGACTGTTTGAGGATGATGGAGTAAGTTAGAATCTAAATTACTGTTTGTTGTCTCTCATCTGCAAGATATACCTGGTCGTAGCCTTCATGTCTCAATGTCGATACTGTTAAACCTTCGTGATTGGTACACTATTTTATATTTTATTCTGAATCCGTTATTTCTCAGTAATAACCCGTCGACCGTGCGTATTTTTATGCAGTTGGGTAAAAATACGCATGGTCAGTGATCGGCCGTGTGTGTTTTCATCTACATAGACTCGCTTGGTTAAGTTTGTATAACCGAGAAACCATTTCGTTTATTTTCTGTACCTGCTTTTAAAAAAATCCCTGTTTTTTTCATTCTTTTTATTTATATCTTGTCCTTTCAGCCGGATTCTCGCAACGATTCGTCCATGCCGCAAGCGTATGACTTCTCCCATCACCTCTCGCCATCTGTCGCTGCTGGCGCTCAAAGTATCGACATACCCTCGCCAGTTCCACCCATAGAGAACCTCCCGGAACCACAGGAGGAATTCAATGGAATAGATGAATTAGATAGCCATCATATTTCTGTTGTAAGTATACCTTTGCCTATCTCACTAGCAAATGGGAATGCATATTTTGGCAAAATATTTCGTAGCAATCGTTTATAGATTAGAAACAGCAGTAAAAAAAATTCAATAACTAATAATGTAAGTAGTTCTTGTAATAGGTAGGTACATATTATGTTACTACTAAAAGAAATATCGTTAATTTTAAGAAAACAACTAAATGGACGTTTATTGTTAAACACAATTTTCATTTTCCTGTAACATTTTCAACAGTCACCCGTCCAAACACTTGAGAATGAATTAGAAGTACAATCACAACCGGCCGAACAAATCGAACCCATCCAAGAATTTAAGCCAGAAATACAGAGGAAAGAGGAAGAAGAATTATTATTAAGAAAAGAAACTGATAGTCCAAGAAGAAGTATTACCCCGAATGCTGCCAATGGTAAATTTTAACAGTATTTACACCGAAAAGAAAATGATACTAGTTAGTATCGTTGCAGTAAAAATACATTATCCTGCTTTTCAGGTACCCTAGTAAGACGTAGAAATAAGAGCGCTGGACCACGATCTACATTTGAAGCCTATGAAGAAAGACTGTTACCGGCATTGAGGCAGTATGCAGTAGTATATTTGGAGAATGTTCCAGAGATTCAGTAGAAAAATTAAAAAATAATATTATATATGTAGAGTAGTTGCTATATACGCAAACGATTAAAATATTACTCTTTTACTTATTAGGCGTGCGTATTTGTAAATTCATGCAAAATTTTGTAGTACATAATCGGTCACACTAATGGTATCAATCAATGTTTCTGTCATACATCTTTACTTCTACAGCTCTCACACCAACGAATATTTAAGAGAGGCTCGCGAAGAGGAGTGTAGCGGTGGGAGTGCTTCTTCTCATCCTCGCGTAGTTCATAAACTCAACGAGCGAGAGAGAAAGCAAGCTGCTTTGCCAATTCTGATATTTGGATATCCTTTGGTAAGTTGCGACTTTGAACATTTAACGAAGTTTAATTTTATTAGGAACTGCCCAATTTGAGACAGCGTAGATACCTGTTGGTAGGTACCAGTCAAATATACAAAATTCTTAGTCAGTATTTGGGTGAAATAATTTCAGATTTATTTTGGCCGTTTAGTTTTTAGCACGTGACTGGCGGGTTCCTTTATCGCCAGGCTAAAAAAAACATTGCGACAATAATAATCGTTAGTAACCTAAAACGCAGTGGAAAATATCTCATAGGTAGGTACCCTTAGGAGGCTACAGAGTTCAACCCAGTTTAGAATGATAAACAGGCCAAGAGGGCAGAATAAATCCTAAATTATAACTATTTGTAGGTTGAAAAGTTCTTCTCCAAAAACTTCTTGGACAAAGAAGAGGGTCTTGCGCGTCTTCGAGCGGAGCTGACGTCTCCTTCCAACGGAAGTACCAAGACGTCTCCAAACAAGACTGCGAGAGCAGCGGCCACTTTGCTGCAAAGAGCACTGAGAGATAAAGTTTTCTCAGTTTATAGTCAGGCTAACGAGGTCGTCAGGGTTTTGTTCAAGGAATTTGTGCCAGACAGGTTGGTTCTTTTTACCTGTAGATTATACAGAAATAAATACAGGGCGCTGGTCGAAGGTCTTTTGCACAGATCTACACAGGACACTGTCTTATGCCGCTTGTATCTAGCGCCTACCAGCTACTCACTTGAGATCGTCCTTCCACCTGGTGGGGTTTCTAGAAACTAAGCTGGCCCTCATCCGCAGGTTTGAGGGCCAGCTTAGTATATCTTATCCTCAGGTAGATACGACTGTTCACAGAATTTGAAGAAACTAAAATTGAAGATAATAGTCCTTTTCAAAGGACTAACTATCTTTAATTTTTGTTTCTTCAAATTTTTTTATTCTAACAAAAATAAATTTTCAGAGTATGTGCCGCAGAAGTTGGGCGCTGTTTGGAAAAATTGCTACCAGAATTGCTCCGCGCTTGCGGTGACCCTGCTCCTCGAGTACATTCAACTGCTCAACACACTGTGCTTACTGTAGCCGACTGTCCGATGGTGAGGTTAGTGCTGAGCTACTACTTGTTATTGTTGTAGTCCACACGTCAGGCTACGGTGAGACTACAATAGCCTGCATGGTGCTTGATTTGATTACTAATGAAAAGAATACTATACAACCAAGAATCCACATATACACACAAATTGTTAGCACTAAGTATCTGGTTGTGTGAAATTCGTTAAAACATGGTTAAAACCATATACCACATTCTTGGGTGAGTTTTTCAGTAGCTGCTTGATAACTGAACTGCCCCCCGATTGTGTAAGGAAACCGTAATCGTAATCGTTTGTCAAACGGATAATTCGACCGGTTTAAGGAGTTCATAGATTTCTGCACGTCAAAAAGCATGTATGAACTCCTTTAACAGTTCGGGTAATACGTTTTAAGTTTTCAAATGATAACGATTTGCTTAGACAATTGGGCCTCTGATTTTGTTATTTCCACATTAGAGACGGGCATAAAGTAGTAAAACTTTTCAACGGGATTTTTCTTCTCAAAATCAGTCAAATCCTACCAAGAAATTATTTTCTAACGGGCAAAATTTAATTTTTAGGAGTCTACACATAATACCCCAACAACTAGTCCGGCCTGTCGCCGCCTCCATGCATCCACGCCTCGCTTTATCTCGTCTTCAAATGCTCGAACAACTTTTACTGAGTCACGGCATTTCAACTGACAAAAACAGGTAACTTTACTAAAATTATATTGTTTGGTCATCCAGGTGATGATTATATCTTTAGGTACCATTTACTTTGAATATAACATTATCAATTTAGAGACGGGATTTGTGATCGAGTGGGATAAGATAATATGAGATGATTTTCAAACTAGAGAGAACGTTGCTGTTTAATTTATCCACTTATCTGTGACTGCCTGATTGGCACATTTCACTCGGCGCCATTGAGGTATTACTTAGGTATTAAATAATTCAATGCTCGGCGCAGTCTTAAAAGTGGGAGGCTGGGTCAATTTGGGAATTAATTTATTTAGATATTTTTATTGTAGGTACACACAAAATTGACAGTTAAAAAGAAGTAGTAGTAAGACTACATAGAAATGTTCAAAGGCGGTCTTATTGCTAAAGCAAACTCTTACAGACAACCTTTGGTGGAAAGGATTAATAAAGGAATATAATAAAACGAGCGAATAAAAAAACAATTTGCGACTGATGATGACATACTTACCTACTGTTTTAATAACTTGAGCGGTATGAATTTGAGTAAGCGAAAAATTAACTATACTAACGACGAATATTGATTAATAATAAAATCCAGAACGAGCTAACAAAAAGTGGATTGTGATTAATCCATTTCAGATATTAAAATTTTATTCGAGCGACTACATTACTAAGTGAGCGACTGGAAATACAGAGAGGGCACGATTTTTCAGGACCAGAGCGGTTTAATACTTAAGTGTCAAAAGTTTAGGTTAGGTTAGGGTTGAACATGAAAATCCAGGTAGTGCCCGGCCGCAGGATGGGCACTTAGGTTCTTATGGGGTTAACATACCGAACTTAAGTCAAATAACATTGTGAAAGCAAACATGTAAATTAGTGTATTTTTCAAAGTGGTTTTTGTATTCGAAACACTTCATTTAAGCTAAAATGCCGCTCAGTAAATAAATACATTTGCCAAATATTGAAAAAAATGCAGGACGTAACGTTGACACTCAAACAAATATTAGGTCGCTCAAATATTATGAAGCTGCTCATTTTGTATTTTAAGTAACTCAATTTAATGTTTGTAAGTTGCTGTTTTGTTGATTTCTCGTCACTCGCAGTCAGTCGCTCACAGTAATTCTTTAACCCAAATTAATTAATTTTGACACTTAAAACTGTAATTTACAGTCACTCGTTTAATTACTACCCATTAATAAACCGGAGCGGGATTAATCATTTCTGAATTATCTCTGGTCTGGTCTGGTGGGAGGCTTCGGCCGTGGCTAGTTACCACCCTACTGGCAAAGACGTGACAAGTGATTTAGCGTTCGAGTAGAAATCGATAAGGTTAGTCCCCTAACATCTCAGACTGCATCATCACTGGTGAGTCAAGGGCTAGATTGTGGTGGAATTAAAAAAACTTATCCAACAGTGGCCTAACAGTCCGTCGGCTAGCAGAGTGCGGTGCAGCCGGTGCTCAGCACGCGGCCGGCTCTGTGAGGGCAGCAGCTGAGAGGATCCTTCTAGCCACATACGCGAGGTCACCCAGAGTTGTCAGAGCCCAGCTACCACCAGACGACGCCGTTACAAGACGCAACCTCATTTACAGACACCTATTCCAACAGTTCGACAGGATAGATATGCAGGTACTGTATTTTTGCTCCTGTCTTGTTATTTATATTTACCCTTTATGTATTTATATTTGCTTGTACGTCTACTATTGGAGGTTGGCCATAATCGCGTCATATAGTAATCCCTATACGACGGAAAACTTTTAATGTCTATCGCGGGCTATTGCTGCATGTTTATATTAATTTATAAGCCATGAAAATTTTCTTCTACCGTTACTTCTCTTTCCCTTTATACCTACCCATCACAAATGGTTAGAGAAGACTATCATATATGAGAATATTTCCCAGATTTCCAAATTCCACATCACAAAATTTAGTGTCTATTTTGCTGCGATACAACGATTTTAGAAGACGGTCAAAATTGTTTGATTTCACAGAAAATGCTGAATCAGGCACCGACTGAGGAACAATTTCTTAACGGTGGAGATCAATCAACTATCGATTCAACGTTAGAAGCAAGTGTCACTCAATCAACACGAAGTGGCGCTACAGTCAGTGGTATGACCACATCCTTTGGGATGTCTTCTTCAATGGACGCGACGTCTTCGTACAGCTTAAAGTCGAGTGCAAGTGGAGTCACATTAGCTCCTTCAAGTTTAAGTGGAAGCTTCACAACTTCTAGAACAAAGAGCAGCTTGAAGAAATCACCGACAAAGAAGTACACCCCAACTCGAACGTCAAAAGATGTTTCAGGATACCCTGGTTATAATAAATTGAGGTTAGATAGTGCTATTAGTCCAAAACATTCACCACGATCTTCAGTTCTTGGAAACGAAAAGGTAGAGACTGTTACATTTCTTGCAAAAACTGCACAAGTCTTCTGCATATAACTGTAATACATAAAATTCACATTTCCCTTTCAGGTACACTTTCAAGAAAGTCAGACAGATGAAGTTATTTACCGTCGTACCAATCGTAACTCAGACAATCGTCATTCTATGATACACTATGACCACGATCCATCTAAGCCCCAACTAAAAGAACGACCAGCCACAGTTTATGAACCTTTGCACTTAGAATACAGAGACTCACCAAGTATTGGATCGCCAAAAACCTCAAAAAATGATATCCGAAGTATGGATTCTTTACCAATGGACTCCCCGCAAATGTCGAAGAATGATTTGAGATGTGATTCAGATAGCAGGAGTCTAGATTCCCCAAAACTTAAGGCTGATTATTTTCGAGACGTTGGCTTGGAATCTCCAAAACTAGTAGCTGGGGTTAGAAATTTGCATTTAGATGAACACATTCAAATGGATGAGAGTGGGTATTACAGTCCAGGTAAAATATAAAGGCAACTTCGAATCATTGCGGTTTTTATGGTCCTGCATTAATAATAACTTGTATTTTCGTATTACCATCTTACAGGCAGAAGACAAATTCTTAACAATGAACAAACGTATGAAGGTTATGAAGGCGTCGGTGCTGATGGGAGCAGCGAAACTACTCCAGAACCTGTATGCAAGTGAGTATTGGGTGATTTTTGTGTATGATACCTCTCCAATATTTCTTTCATGTTTATACCTACATAGTTTTAGATCAATAAACATGACAGAAAATATGAGTGACATTTTCTGAGGATGCTCGTGCCGATGACAAATGTGCGCAGAGATTTTGACTATTATACAGCATAGATAATACCTGATTATACAGGGTCTGTGCGTACCGAGAGGACGGGCGATGCATTTAAAAAGCGTTGTAGCATATAGATTCATTTAGTTAGCTGATGTGAGTAATAAAATATGATGTTTACAATAATTATTATGGTCATGTGTGAAAATAAAAGCTGAAAAAGATTTTAATAGGAAATGTTTGTTGCGTTTGTAGTTTTATATAAATGTGCATAAAAACTTTTCCGTTCTATAATTTAGCTCAGTAGTAGGACGAGAAAGAACTATTCCTCGTGGTACAAAGAAGGACAACTTAGTAGGACCACAAGAAAACGCCCTAAACTCAAACTAATATTTTTTTATTCAAATAAACTTATTACAAGTGTTTTTAGGGTTCCGTAGCCAAATTTGGCAAAAACGGAACCCTTATAGATTCGTCATGTCTGTCTGTCTGTCTGTCTGTCCGTCCGTATGTCACAGCCACTTTTTTCCGAAACTATAAGAACTATACTGTTGAAACTTGGTAAGTAGATGTATTATGTGAACCGCATTAAGATTTTCACACTAAACTAGAAAAAAAACAATAAATTTTGGGGGTCCCCATACTTAGAACTGAAACTCAAAAAAATTTTTTTCATCAAACCCATACGTGTGGGGCATCTATGGATAAGTCTTCAAAAATGATATTGAGGTTTCTAATATCATTTTTTTCTAAACTGAATAGTTTGCACGAGAGACACTTCCAAAGTGGTAAAATGTGTGTCCCCCCCCCTGTAACTTCTAAAATAAGAGAATGATAAAACTAAAAAAAATACATGATGTACATTATCATGCAAACTTCCACCGAAAATTGGTTTGAACGAGATCTAGTAAGTAGTTTTTTTTTAATAATTTAAAACTTACTACAGGTTTCTACGGAACCCTCGGTGCGCGAGTCCGACTCGCACTTGGCCGGTTTTTAATCGTCAAGTTACCACAGGTTCTGAATGACATTCCTACCGAGAAGAACCAACAAGAAACTCGGTGGTTGTCCTTTTTAAAAAAAAAAATTACAATTAAATCAATTTGTAGATACATAAATAAACTCTGTCCTTAGCATTGCTAAAGCGAGTCAAATCCATGCTCTTTTATCATTTACATCATCTTCGACAGTATAAGGTTTTTTGATAATTCCCAGCACATCATGCACGTGGTGCGGGCGGCGGGTGCGAGCGGCGGCTCTGGAGGCGCACTACTGGCGGCGCTGCGTGCTTCTAGCGCGCTGTCCGCATTGCCACTTTGCGCTCGAAGCCAGAGCTCTACATGCGCATATTTTGGGTGAGCTTGTGGGAGATTTATTGTGGACTGTATGGATGAGCTTGATGAGGTAAAAACACGAGTTGTGGCACCATTGATAATTTTATTTTTAGATACTGAGTTAGCGAAAAACGTCATTGCCCTGTTCTCTGTTGCTCTTTCTTTAGTACATAACTAGCTGATGCCCGCGACTTCGTCCGCGTGGATTTAGGTTATTTGGTTCCCGCGGATTTCTTCAATTTACTGGGATAAAAAGTAGCCTATGTGTTATTCCAGACTATTATCTATCTCTGTGCCAAATTTCATCTTGATTCAGCCCTTCTGGCGTGAAAGAGTAACAAACATCCATACATACAAACTTTCGGGTTTATAATATTAGTATGGAAGGATATGTGACAGGGTAAATTAACCGTGAGCGAGCTGTACAATAGACTTTAAATATATTTGATGAATGATGTTGTGTTTTCAACAGAGTTTACTATCTTCTTCCTAAATAAAAGTTAAATGCTGTTTGTAAGCGCATCACCTGAGAGCGGCTGGATCGATTTAGCTAATGTTTTTTTTAATTTTCGTGATTCTAGTCCGAATAAGATTTTTAACTGCTGAGTTTCTTGTCGGCTCTTCTCAGTAGAATATCATTCCGAACCGGTGGTAGAGTCTTGACGTATCATAAGTGACACAAGTTGTCCTACGTGAAATAAATAAATCATTTATCATTTAGGGAAAGAAAAGTTGGAAAAATCGGGAAAAACTTAGTGCTTTTTATATGGGCATTTTGTATCAACTCAATTTATTGTTTGGAAAGGACGTCTTCGGCCGGTCAGCTAGTTTTTTATATTTCTTAGTTATGGTATAGCGTATGTACGCATACAATGGGGCGAAGCGCTTGATGAGTCCGGACGTGCCGGCTTTACGGGTTTAACACCTACTTAACCAAATAACCGATCCACTTCTAAGCAAACTAATGTTCTGCAGACTTGTCCCTTTTGTGTTCGAAACCCCTCGCATGCTATGACCTCGCAGTCCACAGCATTGCTTTGTTCTAGAAGTCTCCGGTGACTGACTTTTGGAGAATTTCTTTAGGCTGTGATTTTATCATAATTTTCTTTTTTCCGGCCACAATAATTAACAAGAAACCTTTAATCGCTGAGCTATGGTATATATAGGTTTGTTCAAGCCTCCTGTAACGTTTATTTTTTATTATTCGCAGAGGAATGCTCGCTAAGCGAAGGCCTGTGGAAGGCGTGCCATAAATGTGGAGCAGCCTTGCGAACTGATGAAAGCGAATACCACGTCAATTGTATACGTAAGTACTTTTATTTGTTTATTCTTATCCCGTTTGAGGGACGAGTGGCCAGGTTGTGACAACGCATACAGACGATTGCGAATGTAAAGCAACGTTGACCCAAGTCGGTAACTGGATGGGTGACCGAATTTGGAGGTTCAAATTTGGCCTTTTCGTTTTCTCCGTGCCTCGGAGAGCACGTTAGGCCATCGGTCCCGGTTATTATCACTAACATCTAATTATAATCGTTAAAAAAACCTAAGAGTTTAAATACTCTTAGTCGAGTCATATGCGGAAGGACGTGGGAATCCACCGCATTATTATCCCAAGGAAACTAATTATTTAATTAATTAATTAATCCCATTATTTAATTAATTGAAAGGGGCCACGACCCTCAGTAATGAGGAATACTACGCAGAGAGAGATCCCGTTTGAAGTCTCTCGATTTTACGGAATAAAATTTATTTTTTAGTGATTAAACGTTTTGGTTCTAGCTCTCGGTGCCGATGAATGGAAGTGCCCATACTGTCTCACGAACGTATTAGCTCGAGACCTGCCCTGGCAGCGGCACCTAATGCAATGCCCCCGCAACCCTCGACTGACGCAGCAGAACGGCTAGTAGAAAATAATGTGTCGAATCGAGATACGCATCACTGATTTTAGAATCACACGGTGCAGTCAATTTTAGCTTATTTTTAATTAGATCATGCCGCGACTTCGTCCACGCGGCGAAGTCGAATCCTTAATTTTCCAAGATAAAAAGTAAAGACCTTTCTCGAGATGTAACCTATCCCTGCAGTACCAAATTTCATCGAAATCGGTTGAACAGATATGACTTGAAAGCGTAGCAGACAGACAGATATAAGTAGCAGTAGTATGGACAAGTAAACCTTGTGAAAATTGCCTGTCTGAGCGGACGTCTGGTTTTCCTCAATCTCTCGTTATTACACGTATTTTCCTCCTTGCATGATGATGATAATCAGTAATCACGTTTAAAATCAGGGCCCCAATCATGTAAGAATGGCCGATCAAACGTTAAAGATTTTAGTCAAAGTAAAATAAACCATAATAGCATTGAATTAGAGCTCAATTTCGTCTGCCCATTCTTATACGTTTAAGTATGTACGATACCACCAATGATCGAGTAGGTGATCCACCTACTCGTTTGCTCGCTATAAAAAAGTTTTATTGCTGGCCTGATATCGGTTACGTTCGGATACTCAATACGCAATGTGCAAGCTGACAAAGTCAACAAATCGTACGCGTGACAGGAAAGGCAGTGTGGGTAAAATATTACGGCCTATATTTAGGGTAGCACCAGATTTTAAAATCAGTCATGCGTAACGCTTTCTGTTAGTTATTTATTTTTAGTATTAATTTTCTTCAATCCGTCGGTCGGAGGATGAGGCTTTAATTTCAGATCTCAATCACAATAATCTGCGATACGAATATGTAGTGCAATAACTATTTTTGTTTTTTAATAGTAGTGAATACCTAGTATTTGTTTCTGGTTGACTAATTTATAGATTTTTTTAGGGTTCCGTAGCCAAATTTGGCAAAAACGGAACCCTTATAGATTCGTCATGTCTGTCTGTCTGTCTGTCTGTCTGTCCGTCCGTATGTCACAGCCACTTTTTTCCGAAACTATAAGAACTATACTGTTGAAACTTGGTAAGTAGATGTATTCTGTGAACCGCATTAAGATTTTCACACAAAAATAGAAAAAAAACAATAAATTTTGGGGGTCCCCATACTTAGAACTGAAACTCAAAAATTTTTTTTTCATAAAACCCATACGTGTGGGGTATCTATGGATAGGTCTTCAAAAATGATATTGAGGTTTCTAATATCATTTTTTTCTAAACTGAATAGTTTGCGCGAGAGACACTTCCAAAGTGGTAAAATGTTGGTCCCCCCCCCCGTAACTTCTAAAATAAGAGAATGATAAAACTAAAAAAAATATATGATGTACATTACCATGCAAACTTCCACCGAAAATTGGTTTGAACGAGATCTAGTAAGTAGTTTTTTTTTAATAATTTAAAACTTACTACAGGTTTGTACGGAACCCTCGGTGCGCGAGTCCGACTCGCACTTGGCCGGTTTTTTTTAAGTAGTTGGTAATACTAATAGCTGTCTATTAAGTACTTTAAATAGGTAATCCAGTTCCCTTTTCTTAACAGCCCCTTTTCTTGACAACAAACATAATAATTTCAAATCTATACTTAATTAATTATTACGTATTTTTGTTTTTAATTAAGTACCTACATTAATATTTTTATAATATGCACGCCCTATTGAAATAAGTTTTGTACCCCAGTTCTTTGAGTAGATTTCTGTATATCTAGCTTCCTTGTCCAATTCTACCGTCCAGGTTTATGAATTCCGTCGTATAGAATGCTCACGTTTATGTTTTTAAGACTGCAATCATACTGCAATACACTTACAATGTTAATTTTAAGGTTTTTATGATTTAAATTCTATAAATGCACAATATTTACTATATTATGTATATTACTTTACAATACAATATTTACTTATTTAGAACTTGATTGTTTTATGTAAATTTTTAAGTTTTGATACTACGCTTTGATATTATGAATACAATGGGGCTGATTCTGTAGTTAACAATCTCTAAACTAAACTAAAATTATAGCATTACAAATATTGCTAACCCTTTCATAATACTCCCTACGGAAAGGGACAGAACTAGATTTAAAGCTGCCATTTTAATTTAGTTTAGAGATTGTGTTATACAGAATTGGCCACAATAACGAGGAAAATTAAAAAAATCAATGTTTCATAATTGATTGGTAAGTAATTTATTCTAAGGTTTGATCTGAAAATAATTAATGTTGATCATAGTTTGAAAAAGAAGTCTGTCTTGAATTTAAATAATAAAGGAATATCCTGAAAGGAGAAATAAACAGTTTCAATTATTGAATTTATATAGATTTAGGAATTCATGGTTTGGTTCTAATTTATGGACGTGGTTTATAAATAGAAATTAACAATTCTTAGCTTTTCACAGCATATGCTTATGATAGTTTTTTTTTTTTTTTGAAAAAAGTAGAATGAAATCTTACATAGATTGGAGTTTTTAAATAATAAAATATTATTTTAAATAATTTTTCCCCTAATTAGTATCAGTCAAATGGATTTCAAAACTACATAGATTAGTTTTAGATTTTTATTTTATTAATCCATAAAGTGAATCTAGAAATAGAAATCGGATTTTGTGAAAATGTAGCTAAAAGTAGAAATGTAGACCATTAGAAAAGTAGACTTTATTTTAAATTGATACCATTTACCATCACTACTAATATCCATTGAATAGCTTAATTTGATTTCCCTATTACCTATTCAAGCTTTTATTCACATTTACATTAGTGATGAAATATACGTTAGTTTAAAAAATTAGGACTGTTCATAAATTCTACTTTACCTCGCCTACCTTTTTTCGTACGCGGTTTTTACAGATTTATTGAGTTACTCAATCTTAATTCTAGTAAATTTCTTTTAAGTTTGAGAGTAAAGTTGTAGTAGAAGATTAAAGAGATAATAATTTTTTTAAACTTATGAACCCAGTGTCATTTCGCCAGGTATATTTATGAATAGTCCGCAAGTAACTATTAACATAGAATTATAGAACGTCACTAGTAATATTTAAACAATAATTTAGCATAATTCGATTAACGAAACCACATCGCCCACTGTGATATTGGGTTGGGTACAGGCGAACAGGATTTAGAGCGTGGATCTTCAGTTGATGGTATAGATGTAACGTTATAATACGACTATTTAGAATAATGTACAGATAGAGTACAGCGTTATTCAACATATGTTGAATAGTTTCAACTTTGTGCACTGCAATTAAACTATTATTTTTTGGACTATTCACAGAATGCCAGTATAGCGTTACGACGTGCCTGAACAAAATCTTAATTTCTTTTACATGATTATAATCTAATGACTATTTTATAGACATGTTTTAGTAGTGTACTGATTTTTTATTATATTTAAGTTAAATAATTTAAATACTTCTGTGAAATGTAATGTTAATTAGATAGTGTTGATATGGTCGAGCTCTAAATAAATAAACCAGGGGACGGCCCTGACTCCGCTTGGGAGGAATATCTGCAAATATTTTATTAGGCGTCGTTTCTAAAGTCCTAGCGGTTTGAGCCGTACGTTGATATTACGAATTCCGACGTCAGCGTTATACTAAAGGTTAAGTAGGCGTATTGATGTGATTACTTTAAATAGTATGTAAGTTCATGGAGTCTCGTGAGTACCTAAATTAGTAAATTAGGTTTAAATAGAGGTTTGTATTAGAATTGTGCAAGCAAAATGTGCACTTTTATTGGTTCGTTTTGCAATTCTTATTTTTATGATGCCACCGACTTCGTCCGCGTGGAAAATCCCTGATTTCCGCGTGGATTCTCCGGAAAAAAATTGCGATGCATCCTATCTCTTGTTACGGTTGAAAAGATGGGCCGCGAAAGTATAGCAGACAGACAGTTAGACAGACACACACTTTCGCATTTATTATATTAATTAATTACTATGGATATATAAATTAATATTGAAGAAGCCCATTTAAGTACCTAAATAGGTAGGTACTTATATAAGTTTTTAAATTTTAGAATAAGACTAGAATACTTCTTACTGTACTACTAATAAATGTGCCTACCTAAACAGTACAGCTATGACACGAGTTACTAAATATGTATACCTACTACATGTTAAATGAGAAGACAGTTATTTTTGTACGTTTAGTAAATCCATTCGACTGATATCGTAAATTAAATAGGGTCCAACTTGCTTATATTGCCTCACAGCCGAAATCATTATTCAATCCAGCTGTAATAATGATTTAGTCGATAAGTTACTAAGCAACGTTTTTATTGTATTAACAACATTGCTGAATATTTTATCAACGGATAACAATAGATTGATTTATTAGTTACGGCCGTAAAACATACACTACATTCCACTAAAATATTTTAATGTTAAACTAAAATAAATAAAACCAGTTTTTATTTATTGTAATATTAATATCTTCTGTTTAGAAAGAACAATTATGTTAAAATTTCTATTTATAACTCACTAATAAAAATTATATTAAGTAGTATTGAAAACTTAACTTTGGACAATTAGACTGAAAGAATATAATTTAGTTTAAGGCTATTTATAGCTTAAAAAGATCTTACATTGATATCGGATCAAACTACATTTATGAAAGCTCCAATTAAATTGAAAATTTTGCCAAAAAATACTTTATCGATAAATAAAGTTCGATTGTATTTAAATAAGTATTATGATCAATGTAAGGAAAATGTTCAATGAGTAAACACGACCGCTATTTGCCAAGCTTTTTGCTGATTTCTTGATTCCAATTTTTTTTTTTTGTAATAACATATCATTGAACATTTTACATACTGAAGACTATTATGATTTATGAATGAGCTTAAATTTACATCTATCAATTGCTATTTTATTACTTGAAAATTGGAAAAATAAATCTGTTTGTAACACTATTTTGCTAATAAAATTATTTGCCAACTAGATGATGCCCGCGACTTCGTCCGCGTGGATTAAGGTACGGGAACTCCTTAATTTTCCGGGATAAAAAGTGGCCTATGTCCTTCCCCGGGATATAAACTACCTCTATACCAAATTTCAGCAAAATCGGTTGAAAAGATGGGCCGGGAAAGCGTAACAGACAGACAGACACACTTTCGCATTTATAATATTAGTATGGATTAAGTGAACTTGATATCTTGTACGAGTCTTGTTCATCGCCCATCTCTATGCTACTAATTAAATTGCACATAATCTCTTCAGTAAATTCTGAATGATTTACATGTCTTATAGCGCTATCTTTTGCCACAGAGAACATTGTAAAAAGGATAGCACTATTCATATTAGACTGGTCAATTTAGTTTAGAGATTGTTTTCAACCGGATTAACATCATCGTATCCGTTATTCAAAACGCACTCTTTTGTTGATGTAGCACTTTCGCCTTTAAGCCTGACGTGGTAAGGATTGTTATCGCTCACAAGCGAATTTGAGTGGTGGTGTGAATAAAGGTTTCTAAACATATTTTGTGTTTATTTTATTCCTGTCCTCTATAGAGACTCCTAAAATAGCACTGACTTAAATACAGCATAATATCCTATACCATACAGTATATCCATCAGGGGATGAATTTTCAAAAATCCTTAGCTAATGCCTATGTATGACTACAGTAGCTACTTGTAAACCAAATTTCATTGTTTTGAGCTGCGAGTTGTTAGATCGTTCAGTATTTTCCTTTTATATATTCAGAAAACCATGTTTGGATTAGGCTCATGTAATAATATTCACATGGTAATACATATAAAATATTTATTCATTCAATGATAAATCTTACGTACAATCAATTTTATCCTTATCATTGGCTTCGCTCGTCTCAGCGCAGTTAAGGTCATTTTCGCTTGTGGACTCTAATAGAGTCTCACCGACCTCTACAGATTCGGTTTCGGTCACGTCAGACGCTTTCTTGAACTTATTTACATCTGGAACGAGATATTATAAATTAATTATGATAGAAATTGCTCTAAACAATTTCTTGCGTGTCTAATTCAATTGGATATTTGACTACTAGTCAAATCAGCAACTTTTTTCAATCGTATGAGAATATTGAACAGCGACGTCATCAAAGTTCGACGCACTTTTTTTACTTTTATCGATAGTTTAAAATAGTTATTCAGCATAAAGCTAACAGGGGACGTTGATATTACGACTTTTGCTCTCAAATACCCAATTGTGGAGTAATATCTATGTATATATACTTACAAAACAAATAAATTATAGTACATTACTGCAGCGGCCAGCAAAACAGGCATTGAAGGACGAAAGTGTAAATGTGGGCCGAGGCGAAGCCGAGGTACACATACGTAATTCCATCAATGCCTAGTTGTGGTCAAGGCTTGTATAGTACTTTTCTCAAATAATGCGTGGAAATTAAAACTAAGTGTTCATCACACTCATTGTCTTCACTTGAACTCATTTTGTCAAATACATTTCAAAATCAATGACGAACAACGAACAACAATAATTTTTCCCGCGTTAAAGTGTTCATTTGTTTTTTTTTTCAATAAACAGCTTTCTATTTGCAAGCTAGTTCGAAATTTATATAAAACCTTTGTTAAGTTACCTCCTTGGTTGCCATGTTTCGGAGTAAAAGATCGTTCCATTATTTTTTAAATTACACGACAGATATGAATTTACTATGTAATTTATTTGGCCGCTAAACCACGACAGATATGGAATTTCATACAACTTTTGCCGGCCGCTGCTCGCATGTACTTGGCCAGTACAGCAATTTCGATTTATCTCGAAGAAGGTTGTCAAAATAATGCTCAAATTTCCAAGCATGTTTGAGAAAAATATTTATAAAACCTCCAACACGAAGTAACAGGATACCAAATTTCGAATCAAACTGACCTATGGAAGTTTGATGCGAGTTTGATGGGACGAGTAAAATTTCCACTGTTGTTTTCGTCAATTTCTCTATCAAAAATTAGGTATATGAAAGTAGTCTAGAACTTGGCCATATTTGTCAAAATTATACTGAGACTTTTAAGGGATGTCCAAATGATTTTATTAATTAATATATCTATCGGTTACATAAATATTTGAAACCTCTAGTCCAAACATAGAGCGGCAACAACACGCGTGACGCAGCGTTTGCAGGACACAATTCTGCCGCGTCCTAGTGAGGACTTGAGGACTGTACCCAGGAATATAATATGCGCGGCAGGCGTCCAATAACTTTAAAAATGTCAGTATGTGCGAGAAAGGGAAATTTAGGTTACCTCGCCCCCTTCAATATAAATTATGGATTACTAGATGATGCCCACGACTTCGTCCGCGCGGATTCCCGCTAGAATTCTCGCATTTCCCTGGGTAAAGTAAGGAAAAGTAGAAAGTAGCTTATGTCCTTACCTAGGATGCAACCTACCTCTGTAATGAATTTCATCAAAATCGGTTGAAAAGATGGGCCGTGAAGGTGTAGCAGACACAGACGCACTTTCGCATTTATAATATTAGTATGGTTGTATCCAGGGGTAGGACAAAGGCTACTTCCCGGAAAATTAAAAAGTTCCTGCGGGAATTGAAAAAACTTAACCCACGCGGGCATTACCTAGTCTATATAAATAAACAACAATTGCCGAATATATGTAAGCGCATCACTTTAGAACGGCTGGACCGATTTTGATGGAATATTGTGTGTGTTTGTGTGGTTCCCGGGATGGGTTATCTTCACAATTGGACCCGGTAGGGGGCGCTGCAATCGGGTTCGAGGGTCAGGTCAGGACCAAGTCTGCCGGGCCCACTAGTTTATAATATTAGAAGTAAATCATACCGTATTTGCTATAATCAGCTCCCAGTAACCGCAAGTAGTGTACAGTGTCCGGGGTGGCGGTGTACGCCCTCAGCGAGTGCACGCCGCGCCAGCCCACTAACGTCAGCTCCAGGTTCGATTCCGTGTCTTTGTAGTCCAGGACGCAACTGCCTGTAGCTGTGAAACAAGTATTGTCATTTTTTTACATAAATAGACAAGCGCTTGGCTGCAATCAGACTTGCTGCGCCGACTTGTGGAGTGCGCTTGCCTAGAAGATGCCTATTCACTCTTGATTTGAAGGTACCTATATTAAAAGTGGAGGGGAAAACGAAAGCCGGAAGGGCATTCCATATCCTAGCGGTTCAAATTAGAATGACGTTATTTTTTTTTTTTTTTTATCCACTACAAGTTAGCCCTTGACTGCGATCTCACCTGATGGTAAGTGATGATGCAGTCTAAGATGGTAGCGGGCTAACCTGTTAGGGGCATGGCAGTTATATTAAACCCATAACCCCTATTCGGTTTCTACACGGCATCGTACCGGAACGCTAAATCGCTATTTGCAGAGTTGTTGCTCTGTAGTAAGAGGTAGAAGGAGGTGTAGTAGGTAGTGTGTGAATTCTGCCAAATCGCACTAGGCCAGCGTGGTGGACTATGGCCAAACCCTTCTCAGTCTGAGAGGAGACTCGTACTCAGTAGTGAGCCGTTAATGATTTTAAATGATGATGAACAATGAATATTCTATGTTAAGCCTGTGACCAAAATAAGTCTGCCAAAGCGCACTATACTAGCGTAGTGAGCCCTTAGAGAGTAAAAGTGATGATGAGTGTTATATTATGTTAAGCCGGGTCTCCTATGACCATATTTTGGTTAGAAATTGGCCCTAAGATGTCTTTCAAAATGAAGGCGTGCCCTAGGTCCTATGCTACTATAGGACTTAGGGCTAACAAAATTAATATCTAACAAAATAAACTTCTTAATAGTAGATTAGTAGCCAAGGGTTGTAAGGCATCAATTGCAGCCCGAGATATTTAGGCGCACGAGCGCAGGGAGGGCGCCTATAGTTCGAGGGTGCAATTGATGCTTACACCCGAGCTAACTACTCTGCTTTACATCTCGATTGTGAGGTAAAGTAGGTCCTTATTACCCCCAAATGGAGCTTGTAGGTGACCAATTAGCGCTCGAGGGTAATAATGTAGAGCTAGAAAAGCCCTAGGGCGGTAAGTAATTAAAAAAAAAACTCTTCACTCTTTCAAAAAGTTCGCGTACATCTAACCATCATACTTTTTTTAATTACTTACCGCCCTAGGGCTTTTCTAGCTACATTATTACCCTAGAGCGCTAATTGGTCACCTACAAGCTCCATTTGGGGGTAATAAGGACCTACTTACCGAATATGAGAGATGTAAAATTCTTAAAATTCTTGCAAATTTAAAAACAGTCGACAATAATGTTAGATAATTTTTCATTCATGAGAGCCGAAAGGCATTATTTGCTTTCGAGATCAACATTGAAATAAACAAACCGTTCCTCGTGTTCGCCTGCAGGGAAGGGTATGTTTATGTTATCCAGTCCGTTTTAATAAAATAGGCTGGCTTCCACTAGGCCCGCCGAGCCGAGTCGAATCAAAGCCAAAATCAGACCCTTCACGCATACGATACCTATTAACCTAAGTTTTAATTCGATTGATCGTATAAGCATTTAATGACATGGAAACGTTACGTATACGTAAACATACATGACTGCACGAAATTGAGCTCTAAATAAAAAATTTAAGGTTCATTTTATGGCAATGTCATCGAATTCTTATACGATCAATCGAATTAAAACTTAGGGTAAGGGTACGGAACAAATGCGACGCGATTCGAATCGACGCGATGTATCTGTAGTCGACTTAGAGCTTTAGGGTATTTTTGTTTGGCCTTTGCCATAAAGTTAAACGTTTTACCTGAAGAAAGTGATTTGTTTACATAAAACATAATAGATAATTTTAAACTTACCGAAGTCCTTAACCAAGTTCTGGGTGTATTCCGAGAATAGTTTAATATCTGGTGGATTGCTTGGGTTATCATTCTGTAAGACCAATATCAGATCTTCCTTCAATATGTTCAGGCGTCGCTTTACGCCTATATGCCGGGATATACTTTGTAGACCCTCTTGAGATAATCTGAAAAGGAATACATATATTAGATATCGACAGTTCTTCAAGGGGCTGATAGACTCATTCCTATAAAGCCAGTAATGCATTGTTGGTTCCTTTGATGCAAAAAAAATCAAACACAGAAGTTATTATGTTCAGAAGACCTGCCTTCTCGCTTGCTGCATCGAATTTGGAAAGATGTAAATGCATTAAGTCCGTTAATTCGAGATAGTAATTTGAAATTTCAAATGTTGCTTAAACGCAAACATTTCTTTGATCCTCTTTTGGTAAAGGTTAAATTATTTAATGATCCGGTATTTAAAAAAATCGGACTTAGAGACATCACTTTAAAAAAGTTGGTATCATATTTTTGGAGTAATTAAAAAACGTAAGAAAGGGGCGCATTGTATGTTTTGTTTAAAAATACATTTATATTTTTTATGTTATATTTTGATACTGATATTTAATTCAATGGCACTGGGATACCTAAAAATATCGGATAATTTTTTATGTTATATTTTGATACTGATATTTAATTCAATGGCACTGGGATACCTAAAAATATTGGATAGAAGCTTACACTACACTGCAAAAAACTATTTTATTTATAAAACAACTATCAGCTCAAACCAGTTTTCCAACTCTACTTACCTAAAGGGACACGTCATATTTTTGTTATCACACCTCACAAAAGTTTTGACTCCAGTATTGATAATCTTAATATTGTTTTCATTCTTCTGTACAACATCCTTTACTGTTGGGGAAACTAAATATATGTTCTTCTTCTTCCCAACATGACAGCGGGTGAGTAAACACTTAGGATCAAATTCTTCTTTAAGGTCATAGAACTCTTTAATAGAAGGAAATACATCTTCTGTGTCACCAGAGAAGAATACGAAAGGATCTTCTCTGTAACCGCCCATTCTTTTTCTCTTCTTTGGGGGTTCTTTTATCTCTTTCTCTGCCACTGGTTCCGTTTCTTCGGGTTTGGATTGGTCCTTCTCCCAAGGTAAGGGGGCAGATTTTTCGAAAACCGCGACGAAAAATCCGCCCGTATCTTGGTGGTGAGGTAGAATTCTTACGCTGAAAAAATTTTATTATTATAATTTACCGAGTTTCTTGCTGGTTCTTCTCGGTAGGGATGATATTCCGAACACTTGGTAGAGTCACTTGACGATTCAAAAGTACTTGTAAAAGTTTATTTGAATAAAAAACATTTGAATTTTGAATTATGAAAAAATGACACTGTAATTAATTAAAACATATACTAGATGATGCCCGCGACTTCGTCCAAGAGGATTAAGGTTTTTAAAAATTCCGTGAGAACTCGTTGATTTTTTGGGATAGAAAGTAAAAATAACTGAGATGTTTTAATTACATTTTTTACTACAGTCTACATTTTTATATACAAGATGATAGATTAATATACCAAAACTCACCATCTGTCCAGATGGAATTTGTCCAGGGCGTCAGGCTTGGGCGGGAACATTTGCGGCCTCACCACAGTTTGCCATTTCTCTGGTACATCTTCAAACTTGTCGTAGAACACCATGTCCTTGGAAGCAGGACGCCAATGTGTCATACCTTATAATATAATGAAAACAAGATCAAAAGTTTAAAAAACTTAACTCAACTACAGCAAAATAGTTTTTCTGTCCCTTGGGATATTTGAACATTGTACTAAGTATATATTCGTTTGTATTTGACATTGCATTTGATACATTAGCAAAAAAAATTTTTGGAGACCCCCACTTTTTCGGATGCAATATCTGTCATATTAATTTTGTTATTATGTATATTAAACGTAGCCTATGTCACTTAGACTATTCTAACTAGTAGTTTAGGCGCTAGAGTGGAACATACATAAATACAAACATACGCTTTTCATAAATTTTAGTGTGGAATGGAATACCTTTATTTTATTACCCCCAAACAATCTTGGCGGAGGTTGCGAGGATAGAGATGACATGGGATGAGGTCAAGGGTGTAACTTCTAACCGCTCGAGATGGCGCAACACTGTAAGCGCCCTCTGCCCCACTGCCCCCCTAGCATGGGCCGGAGATAAAAATTTTATCCCCCGATTTTATCCACTGACAAGGGATAAAATTAACTTATCAACCTCTCAGAGCACGGCAACAGGGGAGAGGAGAAGTTTATCCCCGTTTGACATTTCACGGGGACTCGGGGGACTATTTACCCACCGTTATTTAGCGTTTTTATTGATTTATTTAGGAATAAATTTTTTATCCTTTCCTCGGGGAGAAAATTGTCTCGGCCCATGCTAGGGGGGCTGGGGGACATAGAACATTAAGTGGGTGTTCCGATATAAGCACTGCGAGCACTGTTCAGTGCTCTTACTGGGGACTTACAGTGAAATAGAAATAGAAATAGAAATAGATCGCAGTGTATTTCGGAACACACTCTAAAACAACATACCTTTATGGAACTTCAAGCCTGGCAGCAGCCCTGTCACGTCCACTAGTGTGACAGTGTCTCCGACTTCTTGTAGCAGACGATGTATGACGGCCTCGTTCTCTATCGGGTTGAAGGAGCAAGTCGAGTAGACCAGCCTGCCGCCGATGGATAACAACTCACAGCCGCGGCGAAGGATACGGTATTGGATGCTGGCGGTAATAAAGTTCAACGATAAAGCTGGAAATATACTTGCGTTTCGTGACGTCACAGGAGCATATCGATTTCATATAATATTAAGGTTAAAGAGAGACTGTAGAGACAGAAGACGTCAGATAACGTATCACGAAAAGACGCTTCACTATAGTGCTCTCTTATCAAACTCAATGTATGACTGATATGCTTCTGAGTTCTGGCGCGTCGAAAATACAACACGCTAGAATCATTATAAATGCGAAAGTATGTCTGTCGTCTGTCTATATGTTTGTATGTCTGTCTACTACGCTTTAACGGTCCATCTTTTCATTCGATTTTGATAAAATTTGGTATAGAGATAGGTTATTGTATCCCAGGGCTATTTTATCTCGGAAAATAGGAGTTTCCATTGGAATATTTAAAAAAAAAAACTTAATCCACGCGGACGAAGATGCCGGCATCGTCTAGTATTTTCAAACTTTATTTCCTGAGATTGTTGAAAAGTTATAATATAAGAGTAGGTATTTTGCCAGGTACAAGTATTGTACCTGTGCAGGAAAGCAGTAATTACATAGAGACGAATCTGAGCATTTTTTAAAAATTTCTTTATAGATTCGATCATACAGGTAACGATCACACCTGATGCTAATGGAATGAAAAAAGACGTGTTTGCCAAGAAGATGCTTTAAGATACTTAGCCGTAAACAAAGATCTAGGAAGGGTATTCCAACTCTCGCCATAGTAGAATTTATTTTGTCGTACAAAAATTATTTGTTTTTGTTGTTTACTTATGCGCTCGCGCATCGATCATCCGAATGAGTTGAAATATTATTCACGTGTCTGATTTATGGTACCATCAATGTACAATTGTTGGAGCTTGAGTTTCATGTCAAATGATTCTCGAAACTTCAAATCTTATCTTTTACCTGGCGGGAGGCTTCGGCCGTGGCTAGTTACCACTGTACCGGCAAAGATCCGGTATGATGCCGTGTAGAAACCGAATAGGGGTATGGGTTTAATAAATGCCATGCCCCTAACAGGTTAGCCCGCTACCATCTTAGACTGCATCATCACTTACCATCAGGTGAGATCGTGGCCAAGGGCTAACTTGTAGTGGATAAAAAAAAACCGGCCAAGTGCGAGTCGGACCCGCACACCGAGGGTTCCGTACAAACCTGTAGTAAGTTTTACGATTTATGACGTATTAAAAATAAAAATTACGTTTGTTGTATGGGAGCCCCCCTTTAATATTTACTTTATTGATATTTAATTATTTATTTTGAAAGGTAATATACAAGTTAATATTCTGTGAAAATTTGAACCGTCTACCTGTTACCGTTTTTAATATTGAGCAAAAAAATACGAAAAAAACACGTTTATTGTATGGGGACCCCCCTTAATATATATATTTTTTTAATTTTTAGTATTTGTTGTTATAGCGGCAACGGAAATACATCATTTGTCAAAATTTCAGCCTGGAGACAGACAGACAGACAGACAGACAGACAGACAGCGGAGTCTTAGTAATAGGGTCCCGTTTTTACCCTTTGGGTACGGAACCCTAAAAAACATTATTTGAATATAGAAGCTTCAAATCGTATCTTAACTTAATAGGGGAATACCCCTATTCGGCATGGTACATGGGGCATAGTAGTTATTAAACCAATAGGTTTAATAACTACCATGCCCCTAACAGGTTAGCCCGCTACCATCTTTGCATCATCACTTACCATCAGGTGAGATCGCGGTCAAGGACTAACGTGTAGTGGATAAAAAAAATACATTATTTGAATATAAAATTACAAACATCATTTGAATTTGAAATCACTTACCCGTGTAAATTGTTTCCATTGCCCGTGGACCACTTCAGCCATATGTCAGGATTTTTCCTCAGTGTCGCGTCGCCAGAGCAAGGGACGTCACACAGTATGCGATCAAACTTTAATGGTTTTGTAAGTTCGGGATTCTGTTAGAAAAGTAAAATATTAACTCACGTGTCGTGTGCTTTGAGCTTAAAAGCATATATGAATGTAAGTCCTAGAGAAGAAACCGATTACGAATAAGCACAGTTTGGAGATGAGAACCAGTGAGAATTTCAACTGTGGCTCTTTTCAGACACTAATTATAATAATCCAGTCAGCTCGAACGAAACGGTTCTGCTCTACGTTTCTGATTCGACCCGCCAGGATGTGGAAAGCCCTTCCAGCGCATGTATTCCTGCCACGTATAACTTAAGTACCTTCAAGGCAAGAGTGAATAGGCATCGTCTAGGCGGGCGCGCTTCAACCTAGACCTCATCATTGCTTTGTATTAAGCGTGATTGTCGTCAAGCGCAAGCCTATCTCGCAATTTTTTATTTTTTTTAAACTGATTGCAAATCAGCCCATTATTGGAGCATGTCAAATCCATACTCTTTGAACCTTCGATTTTAAGTTTTTGTATAAGTATAACTTTAATAGACATTGGGGCCAATTCTGTATGACACAATCTCTAAACTAAACTAAAATGGCAGCTCTATATCTAGTGCTGCCCCTGTCCGCAGAGAGTATTATGAAAGGGATAGCAATATAAATAGAGCTGTCATTTTTGACCGAGCGAAGCGAAAGTCTCTGAGTCTACTTGAGTGAATTTACACTTGTCCGTCCGTCCGTCCGTCTGTCAGAGTCTTATAACTTCTGAATTACTGAACGTAATTACTTCAAATTTAAATATAATACCTATGTAAACCGATGGCCTCCCGCCATGGCTTAAAAAGTTATAAAAATCATTATTTCAGGGGGGCTCTCATAGAAGCGAATGCGAAGTAAAATATTTTTTATAGCGTTACATAGAGTTGCGGTATATCATTTTAAAGATAATTAGGAACAGAGTCCAAAAATATTTTTTTTTAACTTTTCCCCTAAAATTGACGAAATGGGGGGCTTTCAAAGTGGCGATTTTCTAACGTCGAAAGTTGACCTCAGAACTCTCAATTTTCTGAAAGGCTGAGCCTGAAACTTGATCAATTATTTGAATTATATCCTGTACATGAACAACAAATACTAAAATTAGATAAATATTTTAAGGAAACGAAATTATTTAATTTTTAATGTGCTTCAGTATTATTAACAGAACTTCACAATTATGTCAATAGATGGCGCTCTGTAAAAGTTTATTCGTTTGTGCTTACAAATAATAGAAGTAAGCACCACCTTACGTGGAATAAAAAAATAGTCTACTGATGTCTATGAACGTAAAGATAGTTAAAACTATCTTATGGATACCGCGAGGTCTCAGTTCGGGTCGAACCACTAGTTATATAGGTAAGAGTGATAAGTTTACCTGTTCATCCGTGACAAGTAGAGAAGGCATGACAGCTGAATCGTGGTTGGTTATCACGATGCATGGGGAGTTGAGCCTCTTGGCCTGATGCACCAACATGTAACAACGGCTGTTATCTACATCGTTCGCCATTACGAAGCCTGAGGACATACATAAATTTATATTACAAATGTAAACTATTGCCATGCCAATGGGTGTCTGTTTAAAATCGTCAACTGATTTTTACAAAATTTGCAAAAAGTAGCACACTGCATAGCCTATTATTATTATATAGTATAGAAAGAAAGAAAGAAAATGCATTTATTCAAAAATGGTGTTGCAGACAAACATGTGATATACATAGTTGTACACAAAAATGTATACCAGGAATGGATATCAAAAAACCTAAATCCACCTCATTTTTCTTTACAACCTAATATTCTACTAGTTAATGTGCCATCGCCCATTGTTTGATGTGTCTGACTCAGATCTTAATGTTTTATTAAAAACCTTATTAGTGCAATAACTTATTTAGCCTGTAAAAAAAATTACCAGTAGGAGTTTTGTCTTCATCTGAATGCAAAAACTCAATAAGTTGTGCAGTCTTCGAGCCTGGAGCTGCACACATATCTAATACCTGCAAAAAGGGAACAAAATAGTTTAGATACAAGCACAATTTAAATGAAAGGTTACGTTTAGTCAATTATGCACTAAATCACTTGACTTAGCTCAAACAAACAATAGATGAAAACAATAGACTCTAAACTAAACCAAATTAAAGTATAACAACTCTAAATCAGTGCTGTATCTTTCCACACGTATTATTATGAAAGAGATAGAAATACAGGTAGACCTGTCATTTTAGTTTAGTTAAGGGATTGTGTGTGAATAAGCCACAAATTGATGTAATTTTAAGAAGTTATCATGGCATTTTTGGGAAACTCTAATTAAAGCAGACAAACTAACAGGCATCAGCTAGTATTTCATAAAAGAATTAAGATTTATTTGAGAGTGAAGTTACCTTATGGTGAGGTTCCACTTGTAGAACAACTGGGGGTATCATGGAAACCGCTTCTTGTCTCGACACGCCACCAGCTGCGGTCTCGGCTACAAGAAAGTTGTGGAGACGGTACAGTGCCTCATTACGTCGTATATCCGTGCGCGTTAGACGCAGCTGCCACGCTAGACCACCTGGGTACCTGAAAACCCTTCATCATCATTATCCAAACTCAAAATTCAATTTGTGTATTTCATATAGGACATAATATATGTGTCTCCTATGCTACGTCTTGTTACGACTCCACCAATCAACCCATGGCCTGTCCATTGTTGAGTACAAGGCTCCTCTCAGAATGAGAAGGGTTTTGGCCGTAAAAAACAATGCTGGTCAATCTTTGCGAACATAATGGAAAACTCTCAGCCATGCAGGTTTCCTCACAATGTTTTCCTTCACTGTTAAATATGTCAGTCCATAAAGCTAGAGATAAACTACTAGGCTATTATCGCTTCCAAATACATACTTATCTTTCTATATAAAACACTAGCAGATGCTAGCGACTTCGCCCGCGTGAAATAAGTTTATAAATTCCCACAGGAACTCTCTAATTTTTCGGGTTAATATATATAGCCAGCTAGACAAGCAGCTAATAGGAATCATTGGAAAGGATTGGAGGAGGCTTTTGCCAAAGGGCACACGGACTAGCAATTAGAACTAGGGAATAGAATAATTACAATCACTGTTTAAAAATATTTTATTGTCCGATAAAAGCTTATAAATAAATAAATAAATAAAATGACACTCGCAAATAATGTGTGCTTTATTGATACCAGAATTTTCAAAATCGGTTCAGTAGATCCAGAGATTACCCCCTACAACCTCACATACTTTACCTCTTTATAATATTAGTATAGATAAAAATCAATTGCTGTGCGTTAATCTCACAAACACTAGAAAATGGCTAGACCAATATTGATTAAATTTGTAATGTGTTTGAATGGGATAGATTAGATTCACTAATGAAATCAGTAGTTAGTGCTGCGATTGGGTTCCAGGTTCAGGGTGGGACTACATCTGCCAGGCCCACTAATTTGTAATAACTTTTTTCAGTATCATTATCTGCTCTGCTGTTTATTCAAGTATAGAATATCATTTAGAAAAGAATACAGACAAAGAACAGAACAAGAAGAAAGTAGAATACAAAATTAGGTGTTATCGCCAATGGTGATTTCTGCCAGATTAGCTTAAAAAGTATAATAATCCAAAAAAGCAAAAAAACAACTTTTGGATAATGCAGTCAAAACCGTTTATGACGACATCGTTTAGAACATCATACCGGTTAAATTGACCAAAATCAAAGGTCCTGGCTGAATGCTATGCCTTATCGGAAAACATTGGTTTTTAGGACATTGTTTACTACGACATACCACATTAAGCGACCACATTTGGTTAATGTTTTCAGAGAATTATATCTGTAGAACGACCGGTTCAGCTGTATTGTAAACAATTTGAATAGGTAACAGTATCCACATCTGGCACAGTATAATGGTCAATGGCTATTATCGTAAAAGTAAACAAAGTTTAGGGTCTTTTATAATTCTTAGAAACAAAGCACATGCATGCTGTAGCCTCAAGGCCCGCTTCGTCATATTTCCTAAGTCAGTTTGTTACTTATCTTTACACAAGACGCACCAAAACATATTGTTCAGTTAACTGTGAAAATTGTTGATGTATTGTGAAATTAATTTCCTACATGAATATACATATTATCTTTCCTATTAATACCTGTCACCGGTAGTTACAACTATCGGTTTTTACGACTAAATATAAGTAGTCCCTTCGAGGTCGTTATAACAGATTTTGACTGTATTTACTTTTATTATTAAGCAAAAAAAATTAAGGTTCTTGATAGAATGACTACAAGCTAAGATTCAAATCAATTTCCACCTCCCAATGTCTTCTACATCCTTAGGTATTAATCATACTAATATTATAAATGCGAGTGTGTTTGTTGGTTGGTTTATTTGTTTGTCCTTCAATCACGCCCCAACGGAGCAACGGATCGAAGAGATTTTTGGCATGGGTATAGTTGAGGACCTGGAGAGTGACATAGGCTACTTTTTATCCCAGGAAATTAAGGAGTTCCTGAAGGAATCAAGAAAACTTAAACTAGGCGGACAAAGTCGTGGGCATCAGCTAGTACTATAATAATTGCAAAGGTGTGGCTGACCGTCTGCTATATTTCACAGCCCAACTTTGCAACCAATTTTGATGAAATATAATACAGAGATAGGTTTATCTCAGGGAAAACATAGGCTCCTATAACTCCATAACACTATGGATACTCGTTTCACCAGGATATAAATCTGGTTGATTGTTTGAACTTACCATGGTAAATTAATAGGCTTAATTTGTTCTTCATCCTGCCCCTCCACTTTTAACTTCATGTTGAGTATCTCAGAGAAATATTCACTTGTTACAATTTTCAGTAAGGCATTCGCCTCACATTTGGAACCTGTTATCCTGAATGCGGTAGGTAGGTTTTCCTTTATACTTTTCATGAAATCTTCCCATTGATCTTCTGGGCATACTTTTTGAACCTATAGAGAAAAAACCATTTATGAGTAATGAATAAATGAATGAAATAAATTCAACCAATTCTTCAACTTATATATATTCTACATTCAACTAAAATAATATTATGGTCTGAGAATAATGTAGGTTACTTAATTTACACGCGTTTTATAACATGAAAGACAAAATATAACCTCAATTTATATGTTCTAACTCAATATTTTATTCACCTTGTAATATTCCTCAAAAGCCGCATTTTCGCGTACAATATCTTCGTAATGTTTACGAGTATCGGGTGCCGGGTTTTCTTGGCGTTTCTTTTCCTTTAAAATATAAGAATATTTAGTATAAAACTATAAACACTGTGGTTCTTTTATTGTAATCTTTTTAACCTGTTCTTTGCGGTCCCTTTTCCTTTGAGCAAATTTATTAACGTTACGGTTTCGACGACCCATTTTTCTCAGATATTCGCCAAGTGAAATGAATCTTTTTTGTGAAAAACAGCACAAAAGCATGAAATTCAAAACATCGGCAATTTCAAAAATGAATATAGAATGTACTCTGTACTCTGTTATCTGTAGCACAGAGTACATTGAATATACGGCTCTGTAGTCTGTGTTGACGACTGTCGACCATAGAATAATATAACTGCTGTCGACCACAGAGTATATGTCTGTGCTGTCGACTGACGAGTGACGTCCCAATAATCAATATTGTTAGACGGCAGTCGTAATTCCTTCCTCCATGTAAAGTCCGCTCCGCAGATGAGGGGGTGCTGTCGTGTAAACAGGGCCTTTGCACTTAGAACATTTTTCGGTTGTATGGGGGTGTTAGTTCCACAACTCCCTAAAGGATGGCGCTCATGGCGCTTATCTTGTACTGAAAGTGTGTGTACCAAAAGTCTGTGATCAGGTCTGTGATGGCGCAGAAGTAAGTGTTCGTTCAGAAGTTTATGTTTTAGATCAATTTAATGTTTTTGCCATTTAAATAAACACATAGCTAATAATATGTAAAACAATTTTTTTGAGCAGAATATGAGTTATCTTAGATAATTTATAAAGATTTATCTGTTATAAATTTACTGAGTTAGAAGTTTAATGAAACATTGGTGTTTTAATTTCTAAACGTGGCCAGCCGCCATTTTAAAGTTTGACAAGTTTGACATTGACGTGTTCTGGCATGCCGGATGCCGGGTGGACAAAAATAATAATTTTTTGTTTTATAAATTCGTTGAAATGTGAAACAATATACTATTCTAGTGTGTATTATGTGTGTACGATGTGAAAAACATAAAACTGTGGAATAATTGTTATAATTCATGTGTATTCTTTGTAATTGAGAATATAAGAGAAAATAATCAACATGCGTTTCATTTAGTAACATCTGAACACCATCTTTTACAATATGTGTTTATCGTATAATAATTTATCTTAATTATTACAAGGTCACATAATTCTATAGTTGCAGAATTAGGTGATCTTGTAATAATTAAGATAAATTATTATACGATACACAAGGACTATAATATATAGTACCTACTGGCTACTATAGGACTGTAGTAGTGTGTGTAGTGTGTAGTAGTTGTGTAGGTATATACATATTTTAGTTGGACAACTTCCCGATAGATGTCACTGCAGATGGAAAGTCGAGTAGCAACTCTATACCAGTATATATAATGTACTCTGTGCGTGTAAATAATAAAATTGGTAACTTAATTATGTATTGTATAACCTGATTGTGATTGGTAATATCCACAAGTAATATCAACCCGCGATCAACTATTGTGGAGCTGGAGAGACAAGTAACTAGGAATTTTGGATTTTCGTTCCGACTATCGTAAAATTGTGATAAGTTTATTTATTAGGAGATACTAGATAGCTGGTGTGCGGCTGTAAAAGAGCCAGTGTATGTATTGTTTTTTTACTAATGAAGCTAAGTATATCTGAGCAAGTAGGAGAAAAATAAATTATGATGCCCATAACTGTGTGGATGGAAAACTTGATTATTTATCAGTGATAAATGGGATTATTTATGTCGGCTATGTCACACACTAGTTACTAAACTAGTTATACCCTTTCAAAAAATCCACATTCACATTGATCCATTGCTAGCTGTTGCCGCATGATTGAAGGATAACGCAACAAACAAATTTACTTTTGTATTTATAAATTTAGTATGGATTGACTACATATTTCAAAGCCAGAACTTTGTGCCAATTTATGGTATTTTTCAGTTCTGTTGGAATTTCTGAAAGTCCTTTTTTCTAAAACTGTACACTCATGTACTTCTAACAGTCAGTTTCTTGTATTAAAATGCATAGGTGATAGTGTTAGTGAGTACCTATTCTATCAATTCTTATCATGTGTTACTAAAACTATCTCAAACAATACCTTATTCTAAAATACTTAATTACAATATTTATCTGTTTAGTTTTATGTCATTGTAACAATAATATCGCAATGTTTAGTTAAGATAAGATTATGATTTGAATTTTGTACTGTATGGTTCAGCTCAGTTCAACAGTCTGTTTGTATTTTAAAGAGGTAATAAATAAAAAGAGCAACTGCTGAGTTGCTGGCTCTTCTCAGTAGAAGTCTTTCCAAACCGGTGGTAGAATCAAAACATGATGTAACAAGAGACACCTGTATGTGGACACATGTAATAAATGAAAAAAAAATGAAAAATGATATAAGTATTTCAAAATACAATAAAAAAATAAATTGAGTATGTATTGAGTAATGAATTATTTGTATTACTTACTTAATTCAATATTAAAAAAAATACTAAACATAAAAATCATAATTTTAAGATTGATAAGTTTGAACTCAATTAAGCTCAACTTGTTAATTCAGGGTGCATTTATAATAATTGTGATCTTACATTTATGTTTTAGGTCTAAATGGGCTCCAAAGGCTTCCAGTTTGCAATTGACAGAGGGGGCACTTTCACGGATGTGTTTGCATCTTGCCCAAATGGTAAAATACGGGTAATGAAACTGTTATCAGTGGACCCACAGAATTATGATGATGCACCGAGAGAAGCAATAAGGAGGATATTACAGGAGGTAACAAGATTTCTCCCAGAATACATGCTACAACTAACATCAATCAAATACACAATATCATAGTCAAATATTGGAATGTCAGCCTGATGGATTTGGGTGAATAAATATCCAGTGGAAACTCTTTCGTTTTCCAGGATAAAAGGCCTATGGCTTTCAGGTCTTTTCTATATGCAAAAAACTCGCATTGATGTGTCCCTTGGGGTGTGATGGAAAGACAAGAACTCAGACTTCAAAGTATCTGTGTGTAAACCTGTCATATAATATGATATTAGCCAGGTTTGCAGTAGCAAAGTAAACAGCATAAAATTACAGTAAAGTACTAGCTACACCAAAGTTGACAGATTAGGTAAAGTTGAGTGCTACAGTTGAGAGGAGCTATTTTTCTACCAGGGGCAAGTTACTCTATCATATGCCTTCTCCCACACCAGTGTGAACTCTACCTGGGGCCATATTGCCAATGCTTAAAGCAATACTGCAATATTACTCACAATGACAATTTGATGGCATGTACCTTGTTGTTTTAAATAAGGATTATAATTCTAAAACACGAAAGCTACCAATAATGAAACAATATGGCTTTACGCTTTAGTAGTATGGTCCCAGCACTCGAGCCACATAAAAGCCAAATTACTCTATTCAAATTGATTATTCTACTAACAAATTATACCTACATGTAGACAGTTGCTCTTAAAAGCTGGTGGAGTACTAGGGACTGGTAGCTATCTAAAAATTGAGTAAATGACTAAATTCTTAAATAACTTTTATTTTATCTGTAAACTAGAACTTCAAATGAAATAATTTCAGGAAACAGGAAATGCCTTAGATAAAGATGGCAAAGTGAATTCATCACTCATTGAGTCAATTCGAATGGGCACTACAGTAGCTACAAACGCTCTGCTAGAAAGGAAGGGCGCTAAAATGGCGCTTGTCATCAATAAAGGCTTCAAAGATTTGCTGTATATTGGGAACCAGGCCAGACCTTATATATTTCAACTGGTAATTTATTTTTTGGTTAATTTCTGAGTGTTATGTGTACCTATTTGAAAAATAAGGTTTAATGATGATGATGTCCTTTTATTCCTTTGTAGAACTTAGGGCTGCAGCAATGGTTTTCCTGCAGACCTCCTGCCTTTGGCTTCTGCCTAGATTCAATAATTGATATTAAACTGCAACAAGTGCAAGTCAAACAATTGCTATGAACATTTCGAAGTTCTACAATTATACATAACTTCTGATTTGCTCAATGCACTTAAAATTGATATAAATTGCTAGTTCAATGCAAACTATGTTGCAGTAGTACCGATTGTCTAATTTTTTTTAAGTTAAAGGGTTCCCATTTTAATTTTTAGAACATAAAACGTCCTGAGGTATTATACACAGAAGTAGTCGAAGTAGATTGCCGCGTTATACCAGGCATGGATCAATGTCTGATTGATAAGACCAAACTAAACTGGAGAGAAACTTATGGTACCACAGGTCAAAAGATTCTGATTGTCAAAGATGTTGATGAGGAAGCAGTGCAGAAAGATTTGAAAGCGTTGAGAGAGAAAGGGATAGACAGTATTGCTGTTGTTCTTGCTCACAGTTATACATATAGAGAGCATGAACTGAAAATTGGAGAGATTGCTGAGCAATTAGGTAAGTAAAGAAAACTTAAAAAGTTCTGTCCTTCTCCACAGAGAGCAATAAGAAAAGGAAGCTAAGTAGGTTCTACTTTTAGTACTGTTAACTTGGCTAGGGTGCAATCACACTTATTCTGATGAGATGCATATTATGCATCTCTACACCACAAAAGCTGAATCTATATGAACCCAATAAATTTTTTACTTATTTCTTTCTCTTTCGCATAGGTTTTAACCAGGTATCTCTGTCGCATTCTGTCACGTCCATGGTACGAATGGTTCCGCGTGGATTCACCGCATCTGCTGATGCATATTTGACTCCACATATTAAGGAGTATGTGAGGGGTTTCTCCAATGGATTCACAGATGGTTTGAAGAACTCCAATGTACTGTTCATGCAGTCCGATGGAGGATTGACGCCAATGAATTTGTGAGTAGTACCCTTTGTTGAGGAGTGATTGAAGGATAAACTAACAAACAAACACACTTTCGCATTTATAATACTTGTATGATAATACATATCAAATTTTTAAGTTTTTAAAAAGAGGATTTAACCATATTCAGCAAATATTTTTCCATGCAATGCTGCGGTGATCTAACTACAAATGTAATACAGAAGGAAATACCATGAAGCTAGCAACTAAAATAATATGTTTCAGATTCAACGGGTCCCGTGCGATACTGTCGGGCCCCGCCGGAGGAGTAGTGGGTTATGCACTTACTTCTTATCAAAAGGAGACTGGGTTACCCGTCATTGGTACGTTACTGTTCAATTGATAATACAGTAGTTGTTGTCCTGCCTTATTTGACTGCCTCGTTGGTCTAGTGTGGTGGTGGAGGTCCTGGGTTCGAGTCCCTGGTCAGGCCATAATAAGTATTGGATTTTTCTGGCAAGTAATTCTCAGTACTAGCCCGGAATTAATAAGTTGGCAGTGTTCTACCGCGATCTACGGTGGTGATGTTCTACGGTGATCAGCTAATAATAATAAAATTGCGAAAGTGTGCCTGCCATGTCTGTCCTTCTATCCGTCTGTCGCTACGCGTTCATGGACCATCTATTCAACCGATTCTTACGAAATTTTGTACAGAGATAAGTTGCATCCCAGGAAAGGACATAATATTATATGCTACTTTTTATCCCGGGATATAGCTCTCAAGGGTTTCCTCAAAAACTTAAATAATGCACCTGGATGAATTCGCGAGCATCATCTCGTTTATGAATGAAATTATATCTATGAAAAAATGTACAGATACGATTAACTCTATTAGGTTTCGATATGGGCGGCACGTCGACTGACGTGTCTCGATACGCCGGGGCTTTGGAACACGTGCACGAAGCGACCACCGCTGGAGTCACCATACAAGCGCCGCAACTGGGTAACATCACATCAACAACAACAACATCACATCAACATCACATCAACAATATATCTTACTACTGTATCCAATTATCCAATAGCACAATCTGTATATTATATAAAACACAAAAAATGTTACTATCTTTGTCCGTTATAGACTTTAAAACCATCCAACGGGTTTCATTAGAAAGGCAATAATGCGAAGATGTTTTTTTTCTTTTTTTTAGCGTAGTAGCACACGCCGGGTATCCGCTAGTAAATTATAATACTACATTCTAGGCAGCGCAAGACCGTAGATCTGGTTTATTGGCGAGCAAGTCATACAGGCCGGCTCGCTGCAATCGCTGCTTCCCTATGAAATGTATTAAAAATCATATTATAAAAATCTGAATGTTGCCTTTCTTACGTATTACGTATTTGGCAGTTAAGTTCCTAGAAAAAGGTGTTTAACTTGTTAAAATAAAATTAAAACTTAATTTTCATTGTTAAAATTGTGACAACCCTATATACCTATATGATGATTTATGGATGTTTACAAAGATTTCAGATCGCATTAGGCTATGTATTAGTGATTTTAACTACGAAACCTGACGGCTTGAAGTGCCAATATTATGGTATAGGTGTAGTGGCGGCCGTCGCCTTCACCTTCGCCCTCGCCCTCACCTTCGCCCTCGCCCTCACTTTCGCCTCCGCCCTCACCTTCGCCCCTGCCCTCGCCCTCGCCCTCGCCGTCGCCTTCGCCCACGCCCTCGCCCTCGCCCACGCCGTTGCCGTCGCCTTCGCCTTCGCCCACGCCGTCGCCTTCGCCCTCGCACGAATTTTTGGGTGTTAATAAACACCTATGAGCACGTTAAGCCGTCGGTCCCGGTTATTATCACTAACATGATAATAGTCGTTAAAGCCCGCCAACCCGCATTGGAGCAGCGTGGTGGGTCTAAGCTCTAATTCCCACTCTCCTATGAGAGTGGAGGCCTGTGCCCAGCAGTGGGACGTTAATGGGCTGTAGTGGAAACACCTATGTTTTATGTTTGTATCTTTTCTAGATATAAACACAGTAGCGGCCGGTGGCGGTTCGATGTTGATGTTTCGCTCAGGCCTGTTCGTGGCGGGGCCGGAGTCCGCGGGCGCGCAGCCCGGGCCCGCTTGCTACAGGAAAGGAGGCCCGCTGACGGTCACTGATGCTAATCTGTTGTTAGGTGCGTATTGTTAGGCTCAGTCTGAAAGATACCTTAATTTTGTACCTAGTGTATGGCTCTGCGTGGTCGAGGGTGGAATATACTCAAAATTCAAAATTCAAATGTTTTTTTATTCAAATAAACTTTTACAAGTACTTTTGAATCGTCAAGTGAATCTAATAATTATCTAAAAAGAGCAACCGGTGGTTGCTCTTTTTAGATAATTCATTTACAATTTATCATTATAACTACTGGTCTATTAGGTACTCTGTAATGATGTTACGGCGGTGTTTTGTGCGAATTGCTAGATTAAGTTTATTTGAGTGGATAACCGATTTTCCTTTAAATAGTATTAGCTCATGCCCCCGACTTCGTCCGCGTGGATTGAGGTTTTTTAGTTCCCGCGGGAACTCTTTAATTTTCCGGGATAAAAAGTAGCCTATGTGCTATTACAGACTATAATCTGTCTCTGTGCCAAATTTCATCCAGATGCGTCCAGCCGTTCTAGCAGTTATAAATGTTCTATAACTTTGTTTTATTTATTAAGATGTACTAGTGTAATTTCTGCTAATGAAGGTCTGTCTTGTTTGTCAGTTCTCTACAAGATCCATTTGTTTGGTTTTTACAAGGAAAAATATGTAATACATCTACATTACTAGACTACGATGTAAAACTCAGTGGCGTGCAGTTCATAGAAGCACAAAAACACTGCTTACCCAAATGGAAAAATGCCTACCCTAGCTTCAAAAGCTGCACGCCACTAGTAAAACCTACCTAAATGGTTAATAAATCAAGTTTTAAAATATAAGCATCTCTCTCTCTCTCTTTTAACGACTACTAAAATACAATTAACTGCCAACTTCAAAAACTGTGCCGTTGTGGTCGTTTAAGAGCATAGAATAATGAAGACTATAGAAGTAAGATTGTGTTTATAGTTTGTCACTAGGTAGGATTTTACTAGTGATGGGTGGCAGTCGTTTATATTATTGTCTAACATACGTAATCTGTGAAATATAAATGATGATTTTTGTATAAAACAATCTTAAAATAGAGAATGCTTTAGTATCCATAAAGAGCCTAAAACAGTATCCATACAGTTACTTTTTATTTTTGGCTGCCTGTTAGCCGATCACGTTCAAACCAGTAAATACTTACTATCAAGTTGCAATATGGATTGATTGCAACTTGACATACTTTTCTGCCCTGGGATACCTAACTTAGAGAATATTTTTATCCCAAAAATTATAGGGTTCCTTCGGGATAGGTGATGACAGATTTTAACAATAATTATAAAAATATACAAGCCATAGGTACTATAGCTTGGCAAAAAAGTCGTGAAATAAATAGGGGCGCCACTGTCGCAAAATTTTCTTGAATCTAGCAACCCGAACTAGCCCGCATAGTACGACAGATTAGTTTTAATAATTAACTACTTTACTGAAATCAAAGTAGTACATTTATTGATTACAAATTTCTTGTTATTTATTTATTTAATACTAAAAATAATAATAAATAACCTTATTTAAACCCAAATAGCAACTAAATAATTTATAAAAGAAGGTAAAATTTTAACTATATTACTAGTTACTAAATTAATTAAAACTAAAAAAAATCTTTACGTGGTTGGCACCACACTCCTTATACTAATAACGCACGGGGTTATTGATTAAAATGCAGTTTAGTTAGTAAGTTTCAATATATTTTATTTTATTTACATACTACATGTACAAAGAATATAATTTGCCCAAAATATCGTCTTCCAAATATCCCATTTCAAAATGAAATGATGACAGTATAATACCGCAAATATCTAATGTTTTAGAAAAAAATTAGAAAAACAATTCTAATTAGAAAAACTCGTATTATCTAAAAATTATTGCATCAGTGTAACAATCGTGATGACCTCTGATTGGCTGCACTTACGGCGTTCTTGGTGTATTAATGCATTTTAACCTTTAGCGGGAGAGTGGAAGCCATTGCGATCGTTACACCAAATCAATTTTAGAGAATACCACCAACTTTCGTAATTATTTGATTATGATTGCTTCATGAAGGTGTAACGGAGGAACATTCGTAAATAGCTAAATACCATCGACAGCTAAAATCATACTCCAGAACCCTTCCTTTGGGCTTTGTCGTAGTCGGGTAAAAATTGGTACAATATAATATCCGATCTTATATAAGTATATAAAAATCTCGTGTCACGATGTAGGTATGTTCGGGATAAACCCTGAAACTACTGAACCGATTTTGATCAAACTTCGTAACTATCTGTAATTTGGTCTAACTTAAAAGATAGGATAGTTTATTTGTTTTATTCTTATAGATAAGTTGGCGGTACGAAGTTCACCGGGTCAGCTAGTTAATTTATAAATATTAAACTTTCTTGTCGTGATAACGCCTATTTCTTGGGGTAAATTTATAGTGGGTATAGCATTTGATTTCAGTCGCCTACATTTGGTGTATTCGTTTGGCAAAAATGAGTCTTCTGTGAAATGTTTTGAGCAAATACGACTGTTATGCCGCGGTATCCTATTAGGTCTTTTTATCATTTCTATCCATTTCCTTTTTATTAGTTCATTTTTAAGGAAATCTACAACATAGAGATTAGAGAGTACATAATACTCGTATGTACGTACTAGTGCAATAATTATCAATAATCTATTTCACAGCACTAGTAACCTAAAAGCGTTTTGGCGAAATATCATTATTATTATTAAATAAGTATGTAATTGAGTACTTAAACATATTTATTTACTTTTTCTTACCTTTGCTTACCTATTTACTAGTAAAATCCTTAGTCTTAAACAAGAACCATTGCCAAAACTCACCGATGAAACCCGACAGATTGTTGTATCATTTTATTTTCTTAAACTATTGGATTTACGTCCCTCAAAGGCACAATACATTTTTTGTGGACACTTGGCTTTGATTTTAGAGCTTTATGCACCTTAGAAATTTACTTTAAATAAAGAAATTCTTAAAAATCTTTTCTGTAACCTCGAATGTAAACAAACAAATACTAAGCAACAAAATTATGTGTACAGTTAACGACCCGTATTATTCGTACAAGAATAGGGTATTTTGAATTTGACAGTATTAAAAGATAAAAGATATAATTTGACAATCTGAACCTTGTGACCAGTTGCTAATCGAATAGACACAAACAGCGATATTTTGTTTCACTCACACTTACGTGATGGTAATAAACAGAAATTGGATAAAATATAGTATTCTTAGTTTTTATTTTAGTCCTACCTCCTTAGACGGCAGTCGTAATTCCTTCCTCCATGTTTAAGAGTTAGCTGCAAAGTTTTTTGACAGTTTTTGTAATTGTGGATGATTTAACACTGTGCGTTCGCTCAATCAGCGTAATCCTTATTTAACAATATTATTCGACAATAACATTTTGATTCATTAGGACGCCTTCTACCAGAATATTTCCCCAAAATATTTGGACCAAATGAAAACCAGGGGTTAGATTTGGATGCAACGGTCACGGCCTTCAAGAAATTAACAGATCAAATAAATAGCTTCCTTAAACAAAGTGGAGGAAGAACGGTATGATTTTTTAAATAAATTGTACCCATTATATTATCTGTATTATATACCTATCTGTTGTGTCATCTTAGTATACTTTTTAGATGACTATGGAGGAAGTTGCAATGGGATTCATTAATGTTGCCAACGAAGCTATGTGTCGTCCAATAAGGTAAACAAGAAATCCCAGTTTTATCTTAACATTTAAGGCATCGACAAGGTCTGCACTCTTACGCAGTCGAAATTCCGCGGGCTCGTACGAAACGATTTGCTTTCTCGTTTCTAATTCGAAACGCTAGGATATGGAATGCCCTGCCGGCTTCCGTTTTCCCCTCCTCTTTTAATATAGGTACCTTCAAATCAAGAGTGAATAGGCATCTTCTAGGCAAGCGCGCTCCACCTTAGGCTGCATCACCACTTGCAAGCAAGTCTGATTGCAGTCAATTCATCACAATATAATTAATTGTCCTCTTTTCGGAGACTTATCTCAGGCCACGATTACACTTGTAAGCTATACTCACGTAAGTCGCTTGTTTGAGTAACTTACGAAATGTAAAGTCTGCCACTACAGCCGATTAACGTCCCACTGCTGGGCATAGGCATCCACTCTCATAGGATGATATACCCAATTGTTAAAGCAGGAAGGTACATTGTCGCGTAAACGCAGTTTAGGTTTGATAATAAAATCGGTATAAATATCGATGTTCTGCATGATTATTTCTTTTGATCTTTATTTCTTTTGGTTTTGAGTGTAAATATACTACCTAAGTACTATTATCTTAAAAAGAAATCGAGAAAATATTCAGTCATAAATATTAAGTTTTAGGTATAATTACCTAACTTCCGCATGGATTGTTTTTGGATATTTTTTATAAGTTTTGGTTCATACCATACTACAACCGTGCCAAGTTTCAACGACATAGGACTTAATGCGGGGGTCTCCATACAACGAACCGCCCCGTTTCCTAGACTATACAAGATTTATTAATTTAATTGAAATACCTTTATTCCACAATGGTGACACAGACAAACATTTAACATACAATTGTACATAAGAATATGTTTGCCTGTGACACCAGCCGGAATGGGTGTACAGCTAAGGTTTGTTTGTGCATTATACGGTATACCTACAAACTAAAAAAACTTGTTGTTTTCTCTAACTGGCAAAATCGATATTAAATTCCGTATCGTCGTGCATTTTCAATCCAGCCCTGTGCGTTGCGAGCGGCGTGCCACTACCGAACAAGCGCGCTGAGAGGCGAGGAAGCGTCGCCCCCGCCATGACCTCGTCGCGCCTCTGCAATATGCTCGGCGTCTCGCCGCTTGCATACATTTTGTATGAAATGGATAGAAGCGGCGGCGCCCGCTCGCCTTTCGCCACGCCCGTCGCCATTTCTATATGTCCCGCGCCTTAGTCGCGTACATCGTATGCAAATGTTAGTTAGACTTGATTTATTTGTCAGGGCGTTGACCACCGCTCGCGGCTATGACGCGCGCACACACGCGTTGGCTTGTTTCGGAGGCGCTGGAGGGCAGCACGCCTGCCAAGTGGCTGAAAGACTCGGCATACGAACTGTTTTCGTGCACAAATATGCGGGTGAGTTTATTTTAGCGTTTAACTATCGTGAGTTATATCGTATCGTATAGTAGTAGTAGTATAGTATCGTATGGGGGTTTTAACCCACATGTTTTGTGGGAATATGCCCGACTAGTTTCGAATCTGTCCGAGTTCATTAATGAGCTTACTAGCTGATGCCCGGGACTCCGTCCGCGTGGATTGAGGTATTTTGGTTCCTGCGGGAACTTTCCGGGAATTTTCCGGGATAAAAAGTATCCTATGTGTTATTCCAGACTGTAATCTATCTCTGTGCCAAATTTCATCCCGATCCGTTCAGCCGTTCTGGCGTGATTAAGTTACAAACATTCATCCATCCATCCAAACTTTCGCATTTATAATATTAGTATAGGTATGTGATAGTGAGTTTATCTTGCAGGGATCCTGTCAGCATACGGCATGGCGCTAGCGGACGTGGTACAAGAAGGCCAGGAGCCCTGCGCACTGGTGTACTGTCCGAACAGTTTCAACGAGCTCGACACGCGACTGGACACGCTAGCTGCAGTCTGCAAGGATAAACTCAAAGCCCAGGTAAACCTAAGATGCTGCTGTTTATTCAACTTCAGTGACCATTGCCAGCGGAATAGCTACCTCTTCCGCTGGGAATGTGACTAAAGTTGAATAAACAACATTGTTTGGTAGCTTGGTAAGATCGAAAGATCTTCATAAGCTTTTAAAATAGTTCAGTTTGAAGAATGATCTTAAGGTTCTAAAATAGTTCACATGAAGAAATTTAGTATCGACTACCGATCATTCTACAAAAAAATCTCAATAATGAGTGGAAATAATGAGACAAAAACGATGTAGGTAAATCGAAGAAGATTGATGCTCTGGAAATGTGGTGTTGGAGACGAATGCTAGGAGTCTCTTGGACCGAATTCCGCACCAAGGTCTCTCTATTCTCCAAGAACTCGGCATAGAAAAACTGCTTTCAGCGCCTCCCTAAACATTACTCCTAACCATCCAACTTCATTGACTTCTTAAGAATTTGAATTCTCAAAATGTTGAATTAAATTGAAGCATTGTAAATTCTTGAAATATTGGTAGTCGCTTGCCGGCCACCTTCTTTATAGTTATTATTTTTTTAAACAGGGCTTCACAGATTCACAAATCGTGCTGGAGCCGTATCTCCACTTGCGTTATGCGGGCACGGATTGTGCACTAATGGTTTCACCCGTCCCTGGGGATTCTGCCTATGCCACAAAACATGGCGACTTTTACACTGCTTTCGTCAATAGGTAAGTAGGTTTTTAAATTGGCCCATTTTTACCCAATTTAAGTCATTAGTGCTGTTTCATTCATACAAAAAATCTGTAAACTGTATCCTTGTGAATATTTTACGCTAATTTTGATTTTAATTACTATGCATATTGCATATGCAGAGATCTTGCGTCTTTGCAGTTTGGTTTTAAAGTAATGCAAATGCAATGCAATCCTTTCCTGAATTTTCTCCTTGGAAAAGGGTGGACTTAATTATTCGAGACGAATATATTATGATTTATTGTTGATAGTAATAAGTTATTCATGTTACATTGTCCATGTCAGTTACCAACCCATCTGGTTAACTGATTTTGATGAAATTTGGTAAAGAGAAAGTTTTCATCCCGGGTACGGATATCTATAGGCTACAACTATTAGATTTCCCATAGGATTAAAAAATAATCTAGATTATAGGTAGTATTTTATATTTTCAGATATAAAAATGAATTCGGCTTTACACTATCCGATCGAGACGTTTTAGTCGACGATGTGCGTATTCGAGGCATCGGTAAGAGTGCCGCAGCGGAAAACATCGCACCACCGAGTTGCAAGGGCACAAAACCACCCGTGGAAAAGGTAGTTATAAACTCTTTCTGCTTCTTTGTAGTTTTTCGTAATCTTATGCATGAGGGTTGTGACCTACGTATGTAACCTTTTTTTTACACTACACTTGCTTGGCGGTACGTCTTTGCCGGTAAGGTGGTAACAAGCCACGGCCGAAACTCCCAGACTAGACCAGAGAAAATTCAGGTAAATGATAAATGATTTATTTATTTCATATAGGACAACTTGTGTCACTTATGATACGTTAAGACTCTACCACCGGTTCGGAAAGCTAATTCCCGGAGAAGAGCCGGCAAGAAAATCAGCAGTTGCTCTTTTCTTAAAAAAGAAAAAGGTTACAATAAGTAGACAATACAACACATACATTACGTTACAAGTATTACACTGACTTGTGGGTCACTGGATGCGAGGCCGGTTGCTTCCATGCAACTTTGTCATTCAGAAAATCATCGATCGTATAATAACCTCGACTTAACAAATGCGGTTTAACACAGTCTTTAAATTTATGTAATGGCAAATCCAGAAACTCTTTTGGTACCATGTTATAAATTCCCAAACTGACCCTGTCGGGAATCGAACCTGGGTCCTTACAGTATTTTTTAAGGTGATATTTTATGGTTAAAAAACCCTAAAAAAGCCTCTATGGGGTGCAACAATAGGGTTTCTTCTACATTATACCAAAATTTGGCTTGTAAACTTTTTTATAAATGTAAGAATACTGACTTATGCCACTCACTTTAGATTTTTGGTGGGCAAGTAAGCAAGTAGTGTAACGATAACTTTCTATGAAACTTAATATTTGCAGGTTGTCAAAGTATATTTTGAAGGTGGTTATCAAGATACAGCAATATATTTGCTGGAGAAATTGCATCCTGAACAAGAGATACCTGGGCCCGCCATCATTATGGACAGTCTTTCTACTATCCTAGTTGAACCAGGTTAGTCCAGCTGAAGATAATGTATGGATTGATTGGATTTAGGCAGTGGTGATGCATTATTTTATTTCGCTGGATAGTGCTTATAAAGCATTAAAGTAAACCTTCAGTAGCATTTATAGTCCGACAAACTTATCAGACCCGGTGGCCAAAATTAGAACAAATTTTTATGCCTGTTAAGTTATTTTTCATCATACCTATTCGAAATACGAATATTGGCTTCAGAGGATAGCGGGAGCAAAATGTAATTTTTAGGCCCATAGGACTTTTCATTTCTCTCTTCTGATTGGTCCGCGTTCGTGCTTTAGAATACTGCGTAAATGATGTCTATACATAGAAGGTTGATAGGAGTATCTTCTGGTTGGTCCGCGTTTGTGCTTCTGATTAGTGCTTAAACGTAGAGGTAATGTCCATACATAGTTGATACTCCTAGCTTTTTCTCATACGTAATGATGAAAAATAGTGCGTGTCACTCGGGGCCAAATTTTTTGTTCTCGGGCGGCGTATAATGAATTCCTCGCTACGCTCAGGATTCTACTTTAGAATCCTTCACTTCGCTCTGATTTCAAAATAGCGCCCTCAGGGAACAAAAATTTCTTTGGCCCCATATAACACAAATAACTATTTCATATCTACTAGTGACGCTGTCACCAGGTCAAATAAGTTTGTGGGACTATATAATACATCTATAACAAAGCTTCTGAAAATCATTTAAACAACAGAATTCTTAAAATTACCTATTTAGGATCTTTCACAAAATCTGCAAGAGTATGGTACAACCAATAGAATAAGTATTCTATACTTATTCTATTGGTTCCTATGGTTACCAATAGAATAAGTATAGAATAAAATTTGAAAAATAGAATTTGTTGGAGACAAAATATCATAATTTGAAAACAAAAAATTGTGCGCGCAACTTTTACGTGTACTTATTGCATTAAATCCAATAAACGAACAGGCCATTTTCGGCCAAAGTGAAATAAAGTAAAATATACTATTATTGTACACCATTAAAAGAAATAAAACACAAAAACAATCATATTAATGGATATGGCACAACAGGTGAAGTATGAACTTATTTCCAATTACTTTTGGTAAAAGCAGTATAATATTTCATGTTGGTTCTAATTTTCAATCATTTTTAGGGTTCCGTACCAAAATGGTAAAAATGGAACCCTTATGGTGCGACTTTCTTTGTCCGTCTGTCCGTCCGTCCGTCACAGTAGTATTTCAGTAACTATTAAAGCTATCGACATGAAATTTGGAATAGTTGTGTATAATAGTGGCCCAACATCATTAAAATAAAAACAAATCGAAAATTATTTTTAGTTTAATTAAAAAAGGGGGAAAATCGGGGGTTTGAAATTTCAAAGTATGATAACTATACTGAGTGGGATATCATATGAAAGGGCTATACTTCTACATTCTAAAGCAGTTTTTTATTTATTTTTATGCATAATAGTTTTTGATTTATCGGGCAAAATGTCGAAAAAAATACCGTCCGGGGGGGCCCCTTATCTCCGAAGTTTACCAATCATTTCGTCTTGTTTTTAATACGTCATAAATCGTAAAACTTACTACAGGTTTGTACGGAACCCTCGGTGCGCGAGTCCGACTCGCACTTGGCCGGTTTATTGTTTGTCCTCTTGCAGGCAGTCGGGCCGACATAACAAAGTACGGTGACATCCGTATAGCAGTGGGCGCGAGTCAGTCGAAATCTGTGACCGCAGAGTTAGACTCAGTGCAGTTGAGCATTTTCTCGCACAGGTTCATGTCTATTGCCGAACAGATGGGCAGGTACGTTGCTAAATTCGTTTTTCGAATAAATAAGTTTTGTTCTGAACCTCAATTTTCTATGCAATTGGGTATTTGACTACTAGTGAAATAAATAATTTTTTAGTGATTTTTAAATAAAGGATCTCCCAAAAGTCGTAATATCCGCGTCCCCTGCTAATTTTGTGTTAAATAACCATTTTAAACTATGGATTAAAGTAAAAAAGTGCGTCGAACTTTGATGACGTCACAATTCAACATTTCATACAAAATCCCATAGCGCGCGTTTTGACGTCTGAAAAAAGTTGCTGATTTGACTAGCTGTTGTCAAATACCCAATTTGGTTGTACCCAGGGTGGACAACATCAAGCGAGTCGCAGGAAGCCACTAGATCCAGGTGGCACGGGATCGCGGCGTGTGGAAGTCCCTAGAGATTAGAGAACTATTTCCAGAATTAACGTCTATTGGTTGACGACGACCATAATATCATATAAATAAAATCCTTATTAATTTTGCAATAATAATAATAAAAACTTTATTTAAAGTAACATTAACTCATATTTGTTAGTAATACAAACTTATTACCTATGTTAGTACTTAACCTAAAACTTATCATTAACTGATTAAGATGCAAGTCATCGCTGCGCCATTCCATTACAAATAGCGCAGCAGTGACTCACGTATCTACAGTCTAACCTACTATTAATCGGCATCTGGATGCTGTTAGTGCTGCTGCGCAATCTGCGCATCAGAGCCAACGACTTATTCCAAATAGACGCGGCATACGCGAACATCATTGCACTAAAAAACGGCGTAAATATTACGTACGCGGAGAAAGGGAAAGAACATAAAGGTTTAACATACGCTATACCTGTTGTTAGAAAGAGATGAATATAGATTCCGAGTTACACCAGTTGTTAACTGCAATGTATGCAAGTGAGGGCAAGTGCCTTCTTAAATTCTTGCCAAAATAAAGCGCGAGGAACGTATCTAATGTTTTAAATATCATAGACCAGAGCTCGACATCTTCTGCGCATAGTGGCATAGAAGCAATTGCCTCGCGCATTCGCGGACATCCCTGATGCGCTCCAAAAACGGGGCAGCCCCATCAGCACCCTGAAATCATTATTGTATTGTACACGGAGAGCGTTGTAAGATTATCTTAGCCCATTTTTGAACTCGTTCAACTATTACATGTACAGGGTGCTACAACGTACCTCCATATCAGTGAACATCAAGGAGCGTTTGGACTTCTCTTGTGCCTTGTTCGGTCCAGACGGCGGCCTCGTCTCCAACGCACCACATATCCCCGTCCACTTGGGCGCTATGCAAGAGACTGTGCAGTACCAAGTAAGGATTAACGTTCTATCCTCCCTTGTGTGATGAGGGGATTTGTTTCCGCAAAGGTACCTACTACCTTCCTACTGCGCAAGAAGGGCAAGGTTACTAATGAATCAAGAACCCATCATTCCACCAAATAGACCGATTAACTAGAAAGCAGTTTTAAAAGTTAATTTGAATAAAAAACAAATTGAATTACTCACTGTTCTGTCTACCTTTCGTTTTCTCCCTTTTCTTTTTTCCTGGCGCCAATTATCTTCAGCTGTTTGAGGTATGTGTAACCGTAGTAAAGATTTTTTTTATGCATCGATCTGTCTTTTAATTAACGCTTGGTGTTGTTTCAAGTTCCTTTGGTTCTGCATTATCTTATCTGTTTTCCATTTTTCATTCAGTAATAATTTCTTTTTGTGTAGATGCAAATACATTAGACATCAACACCCAGTGGCACATTGTTAAGTTTTTATGGAATTGTTATTGAATTTGACTCAGGGGTTATATTATTTACAATTAAATAGATGAAAGTCCGAGGGGACTCGTTGAAGCCAGGAGATGTGCTGCTGGCCAATCATCCTAAAGCGGGAGGATCGCATCTTCCCGATTTGACTGTTATGACGCCTGTGTTTCACAAGTGAGCCTTGAACATTTATCCTTCTTACTAATATTATAAATGCGAAAGTTTGGATACAATTTGGTACAGTGATAGATTATAGTCTGCAATAACACATAGCCTACTTTTTATCCTGGAAAATTAAAGAGTTTCCGCGGGAACCAAAAACAAACCACGCGGACGATGTCACGGGCATCAGCTTGTATCTTCATAAAATTCAGTGCCATTTGTACGGATCAAACAAACAAACAAAGCAAATATATTCGATAAGATCTCTTTCAATCAAATCAAATCTAAACCTAGTTAGCTGGTGTAAAATGATTAGATAAATTAAGCTTTCTATATTAAGTGATATTTATGGTCATTCCAAACACCTCCCCCGCACTTTCCTGTTGGAAAACCAGCATGAGGAGAGGCAGAGAAAGTTCGGCTTCAACACGTAATTAAAATTCAACCAATAAGATCGGTTCGTTCGGGAAATTTCATGTTTGCATGCAAACTGTCAAGTTTAAAATAATCTTGCGTCCAACGTTTGCTTATAAATGAACTTAGTGGTATGTGGCCGTAGAAGTTCGGCGCAACCATTTAAGAGGATATGGCATGAACGGGAAACTTTGAGAATAGGTATTGAACAATTATATTGCCGTCGCGCTGCTCCTCGAATAGATTTCCATAACACCCGATAGGGACAACTGCAGCTTGGACCGATAATACCTATGAAAAACAGTCGAATTCTTATTCTCGTATTTTTCTGTTTCCTGCTCCAAAACAGAACCGATTTTAATTTGTTTTTCAAGAATAATTTAAGAAGGACTCAGGCTTTGTCGCTATGTTTTTCTTTTTTTGATTATATTCGTCTTTATTTGCGGGATATCTGATGATGACACGAAAACTGGGCAATTTTTGAAGGTCATATATAGTCATAAAGGTCCATATCCTTATTTCCAGATTTTGTGGTGCAAAAATATTTTCTCTATTGTAATTATGCACGGAGAAAACAGACTAATACGATTGTATGGGGAAACCGCCCTCCCGTATCGTCTTAAGCAGTTTGGTTGTATATTTAGGTCTAGCAAGCGGCCAATATTTTTCGTGGCCTCTCGCGGCCACCACGCGGATATCGGCGGTCTGACTCCCGGCTCCATGCCGCCACATTCCACCAGCCTCGCGCAAGAGGGCGCCGCTTTCAAGTCTATGCTGCTCGTTGACGGCGGCTTGTTCAACGAAGAACTTCTTGTGAAAGGTAATAAAAAAATAGGATATTAGGGTTATCTCTCAGCAAAGGTTAGGTGAAGTATGAGAGGCTAAAAGGCTTGATGGACTAAAATGCTGTTCTGTTGTACTTGTATGATTGTATCTTTTGATATAGGTTAAGAAAATATTACAGGCGTAGAAAATTATTTGATAACATCAGACCTAGAGTCAGAAAATTCAAAGTTTTGCATTGTTTGCATTTTTCTTGAATTTAGAAAAAAAACTAAGTGAAGTAGTAGAAATGCTCCGAAAGAATAAATTCAATTTCAATAATTTCAATTTCAAAATTGAAAAATGAATGAAAATGATTTATTTCAACATACATTATTATATTGACACATTTTAAATTTTTGGACTTAAGGGAATTGGATGTTGGTTAAACATTATTAATAATTGATAAAAATAAATACATGTATATTTTTGCACACTGCTACTAGCAGTAAATTGTGAACGGCACTAATTATAAGATAACAACTGTTTTACCCACAATTTGGCAAAATTAAAATTATGAATTATGAATTATGAATAGCGATGATGCCTGCATCAAAAATAAATTATTTCTAACTGATTATTAGATAGAGGGTCCTCCAAAACACCTAAAATTCACATCCTCAGTTAGTTTTAAGTTTGATAACCATTTTAAAATATAGATTAAGAAAAAAAGTGCGTTGAAATTTGATGACGTCACAACTGTCAATTTCATACAACTTCCATACTAGAAGTGCGTTTTTATGTTTGATAAAGATTTGCTGATTTGATTGAGTTGTCATCATCCCTATTTATTGAATTTACGTATACCTATTTTGAAAATGCTTATTAACTCCTCTTCCGTCGGTTCGGAAAGCAGCTCAAGTGGACAGAAGCTGGCAAGAAACTCAGAATTTTTTCACTATTAAAGGTTCAAAATAATTTCAGAACTAATGAAGCCGGGCGAGGTGGCTGGCTGCTCCGGCACTAGGAACTTATCTGACAACTTGTCTGACCTGAAAGCGCAAGTCGCTGCGAACCAACGGGTATGTAGAAGTATAGAAGTATCTCTCAGTTTTATCATTATATCATCGTCATCAAATATGTGTATCTGCCTTTGAGATAAGTATGGAGAAGGTATGCAGGTTTCCTCACGATGGTTTCCTTCACCATTAATAGCAAATAGAAAGTTATATTTTTAATCGTTTAAATTCGTTAAAATTTGTCTGGAATATCCTCATTTCAGTGATAGGCGGCCGATGTTTTGCAGCTCAAGCTTAAGCTATCACTGCTATCCAAGTTTTTTCTAAGGAGTTTCTGAATTACGAACATCCTCCTCCTTCTCCTTTACCAATGCATGCTTTAATGCATGTTAGTTTGACCTTCAATCATACCGCAATAAAGCAATGAGTCGATGTCATTTTTTACATCGGTAAAGTTGAGGACCTGGAGATTTACATAGGCTTCTTTTAATGCCGGAAAATCAAAGAGTTCCCCCTAATTTTTGTTTGCATCCAGTAGTCCATAATGAAAACGTTCCTCATTCCTGTCTTGCAGGGTATACAATTGGTCACTGAGTTGATTGAGCAATATGGTTTAGATGTCGTTCAGGCTTACATGGCGCATATTCAGAAGAACGCGGAGTTAGCTGTCCGAGATATGTTAAAGGTAAGCACTATGTATCTTATCCTTTGCCCTCTATATTCTTTATCTCTCTCTTTTATCTTGTTTGGTATAGTTGTTCATTGGATATAAAGGCTGTTTTACGCCAGAGCAATACAACGCCACACTGAGGCATGCCCCAGGATCGTATCATCATTTAAAACCGTAGTAGGAAGCTTCGTCTGATTAATTATCGTTGATGTAATTGTTGTAATAATAGTTAATTAAAAATAGACGTAAAATAGATGCGTATGCGTAATAGATGGGTTCGCATTTCCAATGCGTACGCTTCTTCACATTTATTTTCAATGGATGAAAAGCGAATCAATGCTGACAAATGTGATTCCACCCAAAGATAATAAAAGCACAGAAGAATTGGTTTTAACTTTTTAATTCATAATACACACACCATTTTCAAAAACCTAGGAAAGTTTTACCTCAAATAATTTTCGTCTAGGTTCTCTCCAAGTAAATATCTTTGGATAGGTATTTAAGTCATAAGTCATAAGTCATAAGTCATAAATATTTATTCAATTTAGGTAGATGCACTACACTTATTGACGTCCAGTTACATAAAAATATGATGGTGATAATCTGTTACGGTATCTTAAAACTAAAGCTACGAGGGTTCCAAACGCGCCCAGGTCTGAGAAGAGCCCACAACAAACTCAGCTGGGGGTTTTTTTTTTTCATTATCACCATCTCACAAATCATCTTAACTAAGGAACTATCAGAGCCATTAGAGCAAATTATTGCCAAGCTTCCTTGTCATTTAAGTAATCCTTCACATGGTAATAGGATTTTCCAATGAGTTTACGTTTTACATTAACTTTGAACTTATTCAGAGACATCTTCAACATGTCTTCTGGGAGCTTATTGTAGAAGCGGACACTCTTTCCAACAAATGAATTGCTAGTTTTACTAAGCCTAGAAGCAGGCATTACAAGTTTATTTTTATTTCTAGTATTGACATTATGACAATCACTTTTCTTCTTGAATTTATCAATGTGTTTATGCACGTATACTAAATTTTCAAATATATATTGGTTGTGCACTGTCATAATATTGAATTTTTTGAATTTATCTCTTAGTGACTCTCTTGGTCCCATTAATATATATATAGCTGCTCGTGCTGATTGACTGATTGATCACCTCTCCTGTAAAATTTTGTATGAACATTTTTTTTTTCACTCATCGTTTCGTATAGAAGACAAAAATTCATTAAGAGGAAAAATACAGAGAGAGCTGATGATTGAGGATTTCGAAGACGGATGAAGAGCACCAGCCAGGGTATCGAAGATAGGTGGGGGGTGCTCGACCAAATGTCACTCGAAACTTCATCCAATTGACAGTGAGCTGAAAAAAAATTCAAAATGGCGGATTTAAGATGGCCGCCATACAAATTTCGTCGGTGTCTATCTCGGAGAGTATAAAAGATGGAAGAGTGGTTTATTGGCAAAAGATGATCAGGACATGAAGGTCTACTTGATGAACAGGAAAAAAATTCAAGATGGCGGAATTTATTTTTCCATAGAAAATATATGGCGAATATTGAAGAGGCTACAAGTGTAGAACTATGCAAGACTACGGTTCCTTTTCAAAATTTGGTTTTATGGAAGAATTCTCAAGGTTCGGATGATGGGTGAGGAGCACGGTCAGGGTATTAAAGATAGGTAGGGGCTGCTCAAACAAAAAAATACTCGAAACTTCATACAATTGGCAGTAAGCTGAAAAAAATGCAAAATGGCGGATTCAAGATGGCGGCTATCTCAGACAGTATTTGAAAGATGTAAGAGTGGTTTTTGGGTAGAAAATTATCAGGGCCTGAAAGTCTACTTGATGAGCAGAAAAAATTAAGATGGCGAACATTGAAGAGAGTAGAAGATGTTAGGAAATATCAATGGAAATATGCATGATTTTGATATGGTTTTTTACAAGATTTGTTCTTTAAGGAAGAATTATTGACGGTTTGCCATTAGAAAGCCAAGTTGCGGTGTGGTCTTTGCTTTATGTTTTTTCCGTTATGAGAATTTTCTTTTACGTCAGACGCTTGGCGTGCTGGCGCTTCCACTGTGCTCACTGGCATAGCAGTGTGTTGTTCAGTTCAGAACACGTAGACAGTAAACCAGCTGCCCGATTATGTAAGAATTGTCGATCAAATCGTAAAAATTCGGCGTCAAAGTAAAATAAACCATAACAGCATTGAATTAGAGCTCAATTTCGTGTTTCGAAATTGAGCTCTAATTTAATGCTGTTATGGTTTATTTTACTTTGACGCCGAACTTTGACGATTTGATCGGCCATTCTTACATAATCGGGGGGCAGGATAGTAGGACAGCGAGTAAGTAGACAGTGGACCACGCGGTCCACTACGCGGTCCGCTAGCGGGCCGCGCACCCACGCGCCATACTAGTATTATATATGGCTCGAACAGCCCTCTTCTGCAGCACAAAAACAGAATTAATATCAGCAGCATTACCCCATGATAATATACCATATGACATAATGCTGTGAAAGTAACCAAAATAAACTAATCTCGCCGTTTCTATATCTGTCAACTGGCGAATCTTTTTAACCGCGTATGCAGCAGAACTAAGCCTGTTCGACAAGTCATTTATGTGATGGCCCCATTGGAGTTTAGCATCTAACGTTATTCCGAGAAAAACAGCGGTATCCACTAAGTCTAATTCCTCATGATCAAGTTGTACAGTGGTTTTTACCTGTTTGACATTAGGTAATGTAAATTTGATACACTTTGTCTTTTTTCCATTGAGGAGTAGGTTATTAGCTTCAAACCACTGTACCACTTTAGTGAGAGAATTGTTTACTTCGTCAAGAGTTGTTTCGTAACGATTTATTTTAAACAAAAGTGATGTATCATCAGCAAACAATACTATTCCATGATTATCTTTGGCAAGATAAGGAAGATCATTAATGTAAATGAGGAATAGAAAAGGCCCTAAAATTGAACCTTGTGGAACCCCCATTTTTACAATCGATCCGGAAGACCGCTTTCCATTGACGTCTACCTTTTGCATCCTATTTTTTAAGTAGGAATTCATCATATCCAGTGCTACACCCCTAATTCCATAATGGTGCAGTTTTCTGACTAATGTTTCATGATCAACACAATCAAAAGCCTTGGATAAATCGCAGAAAACGCCAAGTGCATCACGTGACTCTTCCCAGGCTTCGAATATATTTTGAATTAACTCAACACCAGCATCGATTGTTGAGCGACCCCGTGTAAATCCAAACTGTTTACTATGTAACAAGTCATTATTACAAAAATGCTTAAGCAATTGAATTAATATTAATTTTTCATATACTTTACTGAAAGTGGGTAGTACAGATATAGGTCTAAAGTTAGTGGGGTCACTGGTACTACCTGATTTGAATAGAGGAATTATTTTACTGTGCTTCATTAAGTCAGGAAACTCACCACAATCAATACAGTTATTAAATATTAATGCTAACTCGGGTGCAACGATATCAATCAATGATTTTACAACGTTAACGGAAATGCCCCACAAATCATTTGTCTTCTTATTGTTAATTAATTTGAATGCTTTAATAACGTCAGAGCAGTTAACGTGACAGAATTTAAAAACGTTATTACATTCAGGCACGTTATCCTCCAGTAAAGTAAGAGCGGCATTTGGTGAGGAGTTCAACGATTCTGTGGTAGAAACAGGAATATCCGTAAAGAAGCCTTCAAAAACAGAAGCAACTTCGGAGTCTGAAGTTACAGGCTTATTATCGACATTAAGTTTAAATTCACAATTTTTCCGTGTTGCTCTTCCTGTTTCTTCATTCACTATGTTCCAAGTAGTTTTGATTACATTGGAGCTATTTTTTATCTTAGTTTGAATATGTTTTGATTTAGCCACAATGCAATCTCTTTTAAACTCCTTGGAAAACAGTTGAACAAGCTGCTTGAACTCATCACTAGTATCATACTGTCGCTCTGCATACAATTCATATAATTTTTGCCTCTTTCTATGCAATTCATTTGTTGCCCATTCGTTAAAAACATTTGCATCAGCAGTTAAGACCGTTTTACTGGTGAATATTGATTTGAATATTTCACTGAAAGTATTAAAGAATATGTTATACATTTCATTAGGACTCAACCCATTTGGTAAAAAAGGGAGTTCCTTTGTAAGACTTGTTCTTATTTTTTCAATACGGTCCAACGTTACTGGTACAAAAGTTATTCTACGCTTTGATACATTTTTATTTAAATTTTCAAACTGAATTTGTTGTCCACAATGATCTGAATCTAATTTACTAATAATGTTTTTATTAACAGGTGTAAAATTTGTAAAAATATTGTCTATGCATGTGGCACTAGTTGCAGTTATTCTAGTTGGCTCCATAAACATATTGGATAAGTTATAGGATTTGAATAGATTCAATAACTTGCCACATAAAGGGCTACTTTCCAATATATTTACATTAAAGTCTCCGCATACAATAAGCTTTTTATTTGATTTAGAGAGTTTAAATAGTACTTCATCCATTACCTTTTCAAAAAGTTCAAAGTTAGACAAGGGCGGTCTGTATACAGACACAACAATAAATTGCTCCAATTCAACTGAAGATAGTTCTATTGTTCGCTCAACAGACAGGCTCACAATATCGTTTCGGTTCTTAAATTTTAATTTTTTATTCAACAAAATTAAGGAGCCTACCAACCTGGTGGTCACTAAAATTGAACATGTACTCATGGTTTTTTAACCAATGTTCAGTTACACATAAAATATCAATATTAAAATTATTAAGGAACAATTCAATCTCCAAATCCTTCCCTCTAATACATTGAATGTTCTGGTGGACCAGGTTGATGACATTACATTTTTTATTTTTTGTTTGCTTTGCGTTTAGTGTGTGCAAAGCCTTATTATAACTTGTACTATTCAAGCAAGAGGGAACCTCCGTTGTCTCCTTATCTAGTTTAAAGTAAAGTTACTTGGATTTACATCCAAAATGTCAGAATAAAAACACTGCTCAATAGAAGCAGCTTGTTTAGCCACATTAACAGCTTGTTTAGCCACATTATCAATTTTACGCTTGTAGGAAATCGCTAAGAACACAATAGCCAAGACTGGTTCAGCAGTTTTGAAGGCTACAGAATACCTAGACAATGGCACCCCCATCGCTCTCACGATTACCCTCGATAAGGATCAAGGCAGCGCCGTGTGTGATTTCACGTGAGTTTAAAAACACTTCAAAATGGTGTAAAAATTTATGCTTCTAGCATAAAATTTCGCTCCGAAATGTTTTTCAAAATATCTATTTTCTGGTAATTGTAACTATACTAGCGGCACGCTATGATGGCCGGTTGACACATTACAATAGGTCAATTTATTCTCGAACAAAAAACAATTAAGTTTTTTTAAATTTATGAATCTCTGCACATCACTATCGTCATAGCTATCGTCAATAAAGTAATACAATTATTTCCTTCAAAGTCGTTATCAATTAATACGGAACGTTTGTCCAACCGGCCATCATAGCGTGCCGCTAGTGTACCTACTACAAATACTGGTCATTGTACAAATACAAAATATAACGTATAAAAAACTAGAGAAAAAAGAAGAAAATAAGAGTCTTAACTTAGTAAAAACTAAATATATTTCCGGTAGCCGGCTGTCTTCACAAATCATAACATGGCAAAAATTCAGAAGCGTGGATTTTTTTTTTTTTCTATATTGACAGAGGTACAGGAGTAGAAGTTTGGGGTAATTTGAACGCCCCGCGAGCGATCACCCTATCAGCGTTGATATATTGCCTGAGATGCATGGTCGGACACGACGTACCTTTGAATCAGGTAAGTGAGATCTGCAAGTTGCTTTTGAATATAGAACTTACGTATGTATTAAATTCTATTTTAATATTATCTAGGACATTTTGAACCCAAATATTTGTTGTGGGATCTTGGATAGAAGCAATCTTGGATAGTTATTTTGCGGAATCGTCACTTTACAATCGTGCATTGTCGAGTCAACATCTCCTGAAGATGCTCCGGTATCAGAGTGAAACGTACGTTGAGAGTGGTTTGGGGGATTTGTGTGGTGTGGTGAATATCGCGGGCTGCAAGTGCAAGATACGCACTGTACCACATAGATTTACCTACTGTGGCGGATTATAGCGAATTAAACTTCTCGTTTTTTCATTGTTCTGGGATACTAAACGTGTTCACAATCGAACTAAACAAACACAATCTTGATGAAACCTAAAATCGCCCACATTTTTGGGACCAAAACGATCGCTTAAAATCTTGCAAAAAAAGATTTCATGCACCCCTTTTTTTATTATCAGTATTTCTTTCTCATTGGTAAGTCATTTGTTACAAAATTCATTCATCTTCCAGGGGTGTCTCAATCCGGTAAAAGTGATAATTCCAGTCGGTTCTATATTGGACCCGTCCGAAGACGCCGCTGTAGTGGGAGGCAACGTGCTAACCTCTCAGCGAATAGTTGACGTCGTTTTCAAAGCTTTCCAGGTAAGTTTTAAGTTTTTTTTCGACCATGGAACTGGATGGTCCATGGAACTCTTTAGAAATCATTTGTTTTGATTGTTTTCAGATTTTTGTGAGGATAATTAACGAAATAAATCTGTTAGAATGGTTATAATTGGAATTCCGTAAATAATAAAATTTCTGAATTTTCTCTAGTCTGGTCTGGTGAGAGGCTTCAGTTTGGAACCGATTAGGTATATTACTGCCATATAAACTAACAGGTTTATAGCCCGCTACCATCATAGACTACATCATCACATACCAAGTGAGATCGGGTCAATCGGGATCGGGATTTTATGTTACAAGTGGAGCTAATATCCTTGAAATATTTAAGCCAAATCTTTGTTGTCAGGTCTGCGCCGCTTCCCAAGGTTGCATGAACAATCTGACTCTGGGTGAAACCAGCTGGGGATACTACGAGACCGTAGCCGGAGGAAGCGGGGCTGTAAGTAAAGATTTCATCTGCTGAATTTCGGTATCGACCTTGCATCGTAAAGCATAGTGTCACCCCGTTTATTTTATTTTATTTATTTAATGGTTTGCCAACAGATAATACACAATAACAAAATAAAAAATAACAAAACACATAGAAAACAATTTTGAGTGTACACCCAATTCCTGGCAAGCCGGCATGCATTTATCTGATCTCGCAAGTGCGGGGTTACCACTTTTGTGAACAATCATGAAGCGAGTCACATACAATCGATAGATACAGTGATGATGGAGACAGAGGGGACCTACAAGAGACGTTTTTCCAGTTGTAGAAACCTTTCGGTCAACGAATATAACTACTTCTAAATTTTCTCATGTGTTAACAAAAATTTTTTACTAGAAAAACTTGTTTGGAATGTCATCTACCAGGTTGTCTTAAAATCTGAGCTAAGTGTTACCTGTATTTTTGGCAGCAGCAGTTTAGTGAGCGTTTTCAAGGTAACTAAGGTAGATACATTAGCGCGTCCTATATTAACCGACTTTCAAAAAACGGAGACTTATTCGGTGCAATTTTTTTTCTTTACTTTTACTGTTTGAACAGTGCTATAAAATTATAGATACTCAGTACTGTAAAATAGTTTGTCTAGATTTGACACCAAAACGCCTCCAAATGTTTTATTTCAATATTCAGGGTCCCGGCTGGCACGGCACGGGCGGGGTTCACACACACATGACCAACACACGCATCACAGATGTTGAGATAGTAGAGATCAGATACCCCATACTTGTGACACATTTCTCCCTTCGCGAGGGTTCCGGAGGACAAGGTAAGTGAATATACGCTGAGAATTTCTGGATAGAAAGTGAAAAAAAAGTGTGTGTGCATGGCAGAAGTGAAACTTCAGAAAAGTAGCCTACGAGAGAATGGGATAAATATAACTTGTATTCTACCTCATTCTTTCGCAGGCTAAATCCTATTATGAATATGTTTGGCTCTTTTTAGTGTCGCTTTTTCGTTTCATCGAATTTTCAAATCACAACGATTCTAAATAAGTTTCACTTCAAAAAAAAACCCTTGATGCTTTGTCGCAGGTCAATGGAAAGGCGGCGATGGCGTGACACGGGAGTTGGTGTTCAGAAGAACTGTTCAGCTATCGGTGCTCACTGAGAGAAGAGCCTTCCAGCCTTATGGGATGAATGGTAAATGTACATACTTTTATGATAGGTTCACCCTCACGACCAACTTCGTCCAATGTCTTCTTTCATTGGCAAGCGCTTGCAAGAAAGATTACACAGGCTTTAGCTAGAGATTGGCAGCTTCGTCGTTAAGAATCGATGCTGGCGCTTATCTCATTATGCCGGGTACTGTACAAGTTTTTGAGGAAGATCAAGAAACTCGGTGCCTTAAAATACTCATGGGCTGCGAAGCTTGCCCTGAATGCGTTTTTTTCAACATGTTCAGATAACAAGATTGACAAACAATAATCATGAAAGCGCTCATGTATAGATTCGAAAGACAAGAAAAACTTAACCGATCTTCTGTACCTGTTCTGTCCGTACTGTTAAATAGAGTAGAGCTTTTGAACTGTATCTTGAAATGCTCATAATATTTAATATGATTTATGTTACCAGGAGGGGAGCCAGGAGAAAGAGGTTTAAATCTTTTACAGCGGGTTGACGGGAGATTGATCAATCTTGGAGGGAAGGCTTCAGTCGAAGCATATCCTGGGGTGAGCATTATATTATATGCAATAAGATAAAACACAATCTCTAAACTAAAATTACAGCTTTAAATCTAGTTCTGTCCATTTCGGCAGGGAGTATTATGAAAGGGCTATCAATATTTTTAATGCTGTCATTTTAGTTTAGTTTAGAGATTGTACACTACAGAATCAGCCCCTTTGTAACCATATTAAGCATTAACCTTCCCTTTATTCTTAAACTAGCTAATGCCCGCGACTTCGTCCGCGTGAATTGAAGTTTTTTGGTTCCCGCGGGAGCTCCTTAGTTTTCCGGGATAAAAAGTAGCCTATGTGTTATTCCAGACTATAATCTATCTCTGTGTCAAATTTCATCCAGATTCGTTCAGCCGTTCGGGCGTGATTGAGTAACAAACATCCATCCATACATCCATCCAAACTTTCGCATTTATAATATTTATTTGACTAGATGCTGCACGCGACTTTATCTGCGTGGATTTAGGTTTTTTATGATATCCCGTTGGAACCAGTGCCGTAAATAGGGCGGTGCCACCGGTGCCCAGGCACAGGGCGTAGACTCTGGGGGGCGCAAGAATGTCCAGACCAGATAGGTCACAGGATTATTATTTTTTCGGCTCCTGATAAGTTCCCGCTGCGCCCTAGTGTCGATTCCAACACATAGTACGTACATACATGCGTATTCTCAAAAACGTCTGTTAAATTAGACAAAACATCGCGCTCATCTTTAAAAAAGTTTATGGCTTGCGTAAATAAATTTTTACTATCTGAACTCATTCATTTGTGTATTGTGTAGTTGTGAATAATCTTTGCAAATATTTTCGAATAAACGTTTTTTCACCAATTCATACATAAACGCAAGTTATGTTAGGTTACCTTCCTTAATCAAAACTCTACCATACCAAGTACTTATAGTTCGCGCACGAGTTGAATGCAGAGCAAATGTATATTGGTGACACAAACATTTACTCTGCATTCAACTCGCGCGCGAACTGTAAAATTAAATTAATTTACAGTTTACTGAAACTTTGCAGGGTGTTATTTTATTATATAGAAGTACTAGCTTATGCCCGCGACTTCGTCCGCGTTTAAGTTTTTTTCCCCATAGGCACTCCTTAATTTTCCGGGATAAAAAGGAGCCTTTGTCACTCTCCAGGTACCTCAACTATACCCATGCAAAAAATCACGTTGATCCGTTGCTGCAGTGTGATTGAAGGAAAAACTCTATTGAACGGCCTTGGCGATCGAATTTTCAAAAATGGTGAAACTCGTAGGTACTTCTTCATATTTAACCGTAAGCTCAAATATCAAGTTTCATGGCTTTTACTTGAAAAATGAATGACTTTCATGCAAAGTTTCAACCCCTATTTTACTCCTTCGGGGGTGAAATTTTGAAAAACTGGGACACACGTATTACGGAAAGCCAAAATACAAAGTTACGTTATATATAACTTGAAAAATATCGTGAGAAATGCGGGACTTTCATACAAACTTTCATCCCTTTAATTCACCCCTTTGGGGATCGAATTTTTAAAAATGGTGAATTACATACTTCTTCATATTTAACTGGAAAACCAAGCGCTAGGTTTCACGGCTATAACTTGAAAAATGAAGAACTTTCATACAAACTTTCGACCCTTATTTGAACCCTTTCGGGGTAGAATTTTGAAATCTTCTTTATTTTTTAACGAAAGCCAAAATACCAAGTTTCGTTGATATAATTTGAAAAACGTTCATACAAACTTTCATCCCATATTTGACCCCTTTGGGAATTTTCAAAAATGTTGAAACACGTACGCTAGCCCAAATGCTAAGTTTCACGGCTATAACTTGAGAAATAAAGGACTCATACAAACTTTCAACCCCTATTTCACCCCTTTGGGAATTTTCAAAAATGTTGAAACACCTACGCTAGCCCAAATGCTGAGTTTCACGGCTATAACTTGGGAAATAAAGGACTCATACAAACTTTCTACCCCTATTTTACCCCATTGGGGGTGGAATTTTGAAAAATGGTGACGCACACTTATTCTTATTTTACCAAAAACCCAAATGCTAAGTTTCATGGCTATAACTTGAGAAATGAAGGACTTTCATACAAAGTTTCAACCCCTATTTTACCCCTTTGGGGGTGGAATTTTGAAAAATTGTGACACACGTACTTATTTATTTTTTACTGAAAGCCGTTTACGTTCGTTGATATACTTAACTTGAAAAATGTCTTGAGAAATGAAGGACTTTTTTAACCGACTTCAAAAAAAGGAGGAGGTTCTCAATTCGACTGTATGTTTTTTTTTTTTACAAACTTTCATCCACTATTCTACCCCTTTGGGTGTAGAATTTTCAAAAATGGTGAAATACATACTTCTTCATTTATAACTGAAAGCCCAAATGTTAAGTTTCATGGCTATAACTTGAGAAATGAATGACTTTCGTACAAATTTTCAACCCCTATTTTACCCCTTTGGGGGTAGAATTTTGAAAAACTGTGACACACGTACTTCTTTATTTAAGCCAAAATACCAAGTTTCATGGCTATAACTTGAGAAATGACAGACTTTCATACAAACTTTAACCCTCTATTTCACCCCCTTAGGGGTGGAATTTTGAAAAATCCTTCCTTAGTGTGCGCCTACGTCACAAAAGGAACCTACTGTCAAAATTTCAAGATTCTAACCCCAGCGGTTTAGGCTGTGCGTTAATATATAAGTCAGTCAGTCAGTCAGTCAAAAATTAAATTTTAAGCATGAGCACTAGTGAACTTGCGTTTGAGTTTTAGTGAGTGAGACACAGTGGGTGGTTTAATAGGCGAAGTGTCCACTTAAATAGCTCGTCTGCTTGTTTGCCCACATCAGTTCTAGTTCTTTAAAAATATAGTTTTTTTTTTCAAAATCATACTAATAGGTACCTATTAAAAATGCGAAAGTGTGTTTGTTTGTTTAAGTATTGGTTTGTTGGTTTGTCCTTCAGTCACGCGCGTCGCAACAGAGCAACGGATCGACGTGATTTTTGGCATGGGTATAGTTGAGGACCCGCCGAGCGATCGCGTAACTTCTGCATCAATCATTGTTACAGTATCAATTGTTGTAATTGGCTGAATTTATTGCATTCTTGCTGCGTCAATGGATTATGTCCAATAGTGGAAGAGTGTTAACCAATCAGAGGTGATTGCGATGTATCAATGATTGATGCAGAAGTTACGCGATCGCTCGGCTGAGTGACATAGGATACTTTTTACCTCAAAAAATTTGAGAGTTTCCGTGGGAATTTTAAAAAACTTTTTCCACGCGGACGAAGTCGCGGGCATCAGCTAGTATTAGATAATTGGTCCACCAACACCAAGGTCCTTGTGCTTTATTTTATCACCCTGAATGAAATAAAGTAGGCCTATACATAGCATTGCTCTAGCTAGGGTACCTATAATATCTAAAAAAAAAACAAGGGCGCAGTTATAGAAGCTCGCACAGGGCGCAGAAAAGGCAATTTACGGCACTGGTTGGAACTTCGTATTTCTGGAATAGAATATCGATCCCCAGAATGCAAGCTATCTCTGTACTATATGTAATAAGATAGATATCGGTTAGATAATAAAATTTATCTACTTTAACTTTAATTTTTAAAATATGGCATTTTTATAATATGTTTTTTTGTTATCAGGATAAATACATAATGAAGTCCCCCGGCGGCGGAGGCTACGGCCGTCCATCAGATGCAGTTGGAACAAACAAGCAGACAGACAAGCTTTACAGCGAGTTCTTAGAGAGGGGAAGCGTTTACGAATACAGGAGTGCACAAGAATCGGTGTAGTTTAATGTAACGCGAGTTTAATAATAATTTATCAATGTGGCCAATTCTGTATAACACAATCTGTAAACTAAACTAAAATGGCAGCTTTAAATCTAGTTCTGTCCCTTTCCGCAGGGAGTATTATGAAAGGGTTAGCAATATTTGTAATGCTTTAGTTTTAGTTTAGTTTAGACTTTAGAGATTGTACACTACAGAATCAGCCCCATTGTTCCTTATACACGCAGTGCATTTTTCTAAGTTTTTTAAGGTCATTAGTTAATGTTATGTGACCTTTCATATTTGAGTGTTCGATTATTGCAATCAAAGAATCCGAATCGGTAGCGGTTTTTATTTTAAAAAAAACCAGATTTTTGTCTCGCAAATTTAGTAAAGAATCTTTATCAAATATTAACTCGTACCTGGTTAAAAACAAAGTACAGACCGAATACTGTTATTGTTAATATGTAAAGAAGGCATAAAAAGTTGCTAAATGCTATCAATTTGTAACAACGAAGTAAAGCTAGCAGTCTTAAGCGGGCTTTCCACCGCGAGCGGAGCGATCTCCGTACGGACTCCGTTTACCTCGCAGAGGAAAACTGCATACAATCACTTTCACCAACAAAGAGCTACCGGAAAGGACTGAGCGAGCAAAAAGATTACATTTTGTTTATGCAGAGTCCGTTCCACTTGGCCATTTCCCGCTCATTACCCTCTATGCAGTGGAAACTCCACTTAAGGCGTAACGACCACCGGCAGTTCCACGGCACGCCGTTTTCTTGATATCAACAAATTGTTCACAAGGGTTTAAAATTATAAGCTTTAAAACAGCACAACAAAAAAATCAGTATAGTGATTTTATATTTTATTAGATTAAATAGTAAGCAGTAAGTACAAAAATATTAAATAATAATATATTTACTGTTAAGGAAAATTACATAATTATATTATTATCATTGTTATATTTCTGTTAATATTTCAATTTTTTGTTTTTAAATATTTTTCTAGTAATTGTTTCATGTTATTTTATACAATGTTATTAAACATATTATTAAAAGGCAATATTACAATTACTGGTTTTTCTTTTTTAAATCGCTACACTAATCCATAATTATTTCTAAACGACAGACATACAAATACATGTATACTGTATAGTCCGCGCGCCAGCTCTGAGGAATCGGGGGCTGAGGTAGCGGGCGGGTGCGTCGCTTCATACCCCGCACACTTCCATATTAGTGCCGCCCTTTACGCGAGAGTACGCTTTATCGAGTCCTATTTTTATTTTGCGATAGTAGGGTTTATTGTACTATAAGTAAATAGTACTACACTTAAGTTTCTTTGTCTGTGTAAATAGTTGTTTAGTTTTAAATTCCTTATAGTACTGATTATTTTAATTGCGTCAGTGATTAATTAGATTTTACGTTCATTTTGTTCAATCCATTATGAAAAAAATTTATGATACAATTTGTAATTTCTTCCTTATTGCACATACTATCCTCATAGAATTATTATTTCATTAATTCAATGCACGCGCACAGATACTAAGATGTGTTAGTATCGATAACGTAATATCGACTAAATCACAACTCTATCGCATTACGTTCCTTAAGATTCCTCGGAGCTCGCGTGCGGACCGTACATAGCTTCTAAAAACTAAATTGTCGTCTATCTGATAATACACTTGGACATCTTCATACTTCATTTAGATAACATACAACTCTTGACACTATATTTAAGGTTTGCAAGCAAAACTAACGACATGACACGACGACGTTGTTCATGCGTCGTCAATGGATATACCTCCGTCCAACAGCTTGACATAGGTCTTTTGTATGGACTTTCACGTGCTAAAACACACTAGACAATCTTTGTATTACAAATTGTACAAGCGATCAATGAAGTTCTGCTGTTTTGTGCCTTGCCCAGGCCTCTATCACAAAGTGATATCAATTTTCTTCCTAAACTCCATCTTCTCCTGTCAAGCATGATCTCCAGCCGCGGCCAAAGCCTCTCTATTCTCGTACGCCCAAAACCCGTGCAGTTCCAGCAAAATGGACACAGCAGTATGGCCATGTCCGCTTCGGATCAGATCTTGAAGAGTGATTCTCGAAGGATGCTCGGGACGGATCATGTCGAATATTTCATCTTTGACATCGTCGAAGTTGACAGGTTCTGCGCCGTGGGCCACCATTTGTTCCTGTATTGCCTGGAACATAAAAAATATGAGTTATAACTTGTATCTGAGTTTACTAACATTTAAAATACTCGCGCAAGAGTAGAACGCAAATCCTAACTAGTATTATTAACGAAAGTGATTTTGTTTATTTGTTTGTTATGCTTTCACGGGCATCTTTTCAACCGATTTTGATGATATTTAATACAGAGTCGGACAAAGGTTGAGTCCTGAGGAGGAAAGACATAATATAGGCTACTTTTTATCCTGGACAATTCAGGAGTTCCCGCGGGAATCGTAAAGAACTTAAACGGCGCAGACGAAGTTGCGGGCATCAGCAGCAATAAGTATTTTGATAAATTGCAAAGCAAGCAATTTTGTTAACTTCCGACAGTTATAAAGGGAACATATTATGTTTGTAAAATGTCAGCTTTTTAGGTCCAAGGCTGGGTGTTGACGAATCAGTGATTCAGGACTTTTCATTTTATTCATTCAGATTAAAAAGCTTAATTACCTTAAAGAAATAATTCAATGTGAATGCATCCAGGTATCCCTGCGAGTTGATATCCAGGACTCTGAACAAATAGGCCAGGGCGGCCGGTTGTCGCCTGTTCTCTAGCGCTAGGACTAGATCTAGATAGGTCTTGTAGTCCATTTCCCCGTCGTAAGTCAGGCACTGTTGGAATACGCGCTGCAGAAATGCTCGGGTAAGGGTGCCTGAGCCGTAGCTGAAATTTTATAGAATTATAATAGTTACCCAACGCAAAATAAATCTACAATAGTAGAGTCTGTTTAATGAAAACTTAGTCGGATTATTACTCTAGACAGAGTCAAGTGAAACTAAAGTGACTAGTTCTAAGCAGAAAAAAATCTTGGACAAATCAAACACCTCATCTTTCAAAATACCTCAGGGGGTGTGAATATTTTCTAAGAACACATATTTGACCGAGCCAAGCGAAGGTCTCTGAGTCTACTTGGGTGAATTGGCACTTGTCCGTCCGTCCGTCTGTCAGAGCCTTATAACTTCTGAATTGCTGAACGTAATTACTTTAAGTTTAAATATAATATGTAAACCGATGGCCTCCCGCCGAATATGGCTTAAAAAGTTATAAAAATCTTTATTTCAGGGGGGCTCTCATAGAAGCGAATGCGAAGTAAAATATTTTTTATAGCGTTACATAGGGTTGCGGTATATCGTTTTAAAGATAATTAAGAATTGAGTCCAAAAATATATTTTTTTTATTTTTCCCCTAAAATTGACAAAATGGGGGGCTTTCAAAGTGGCGATTTTCTAACGTCCAAAGTTGACCTCAGAACTCTCAATTTACTGAACTCTCAAGCCTGAAACTTGATCAATTATTAGAATTATATCCTGTACTTGAACAACAAATACTAAAATTAGATAAATATTATAAGGAAACGAAATTATTTAATTTTTAATGATGATGATATTTTTAACAGAACTTCACAATGATGTCAATAGATGGCGCTTTGTGATACCGCGAGGTCTCAGTTCGGGGCGAACCACTAGTATTTTTAGCGTTAAGTCAAGTAGACTTAGCTCTAAGTGCTAGTGAATTCCAATTTCAATTCTATAATTATTTGTATTTTTTATTTTTTATCCACTACAAGTTAGCCCTTGACTGCGATCTCAACTGATGGTAAGTGATGATGCAGTCTAAGATGGTAGCGGGTTAACTTGTTAGGGGCATGGCAGTTATATTAAACCCATACCCCTATTCGGTTTCTACACGGCATCGTACCGGAACGCTAAATCGCTTGGCGGCACGTCTTTTGCCGGTAGGGTGGTAACTAGCCACGGCCGAAGCCTCCCACCAGGCCAGACCAGGGAAATTCAGAAATTATAAATTTCCAAACCCTGCCGGGGATCGAACCCGGGACCTCCGCACGTTAAGGCAACAGCGCTCCACGCTGCGCCACGGAGGTCGTCAAAATAATAAAATAATTCTATGGTAATTAATTTTACCAATGTTTCCTTAATTCATTAATTCAAATAAAGGGCTGGGTGGCTTGCTAAAAATAAGATGCCATTACAATACGTACCCGGCGAGTTCGTTAATGCTAAGCATGCCGTTATGGTCCCGATCCAGGTTTAGGTACTGCCCATACACTCGTAGGGCTGACGCGGCGCTGAACCAATTTTGTTCTTGAAGTTCCATTGGCAGATCTTCTTCTCGTAACTAAATAGAAAACGTTTTAATAAACATTAAAATAGACAAAAACTATCAGCTGAATATTATCTAAAGAACTTCAACTTCAATGTCAACTTTGCTGGTTAAGTGCGGATTGGCAGACTTTACACACTTATATTTATAGGCATGCAAGTTTCCTTATTGTTACCTTCTCGGTTATACCAAATAAATGATTGCTTAAAACGTACATAGCTCCAAAAAGTTCGACTTGAAGCCTTTAGTTCTAATTCTATTCTAAAAGTTCTATTACCATTTAAAAAATACTAGCATAAAAAATTTATTTCTTGCCTCTATCAAATCATCAAAGAATGAACAAGACATCACGGTTCTTGACCAGCTCCACTCGTAACGGGTCTGGGAAGACGAGGAACTTCTTTCCAGCCGTGCACACGTAAATATAGCTGAAGGAGAAATCCAGCCCGTCAAGTGCCACCGTCATTATTGCTTAAAAAGTAATAGCATAAAAATTTTCTTTCTTGCCTCTAACAAATCATCAAGGAATGAACAAGAGAGCACATCCCGAATCCTGACCCGGCCCACTCGTAGAGGGTCTAGGAAGAAGAGGAACTTCCTTGCAGCTGTGCACACATAGAACGAGGTGAAGGAGGAATCCAGTCCGTCCAATGCCGCCAGAGATGGCACCAGCTCTGCGATGTAGCTTTCTAGATCCTGAAAATAAAGATATATCTTCTTTATCTTCCTTCTGGGCAGGTTTCCGCAGTTAAACCTCCGCATTGGACGTCGGTTTTATCTATGCTAATATTATAAATGCGAAAGTTTGGATGGATGGATGTATGGATGGATGGATGGATGTATGGATGGATGAAAGGATGGATGGATGTTTGTTAATCACGCCAGAACGGCTGAACGGATCTGGATGAATACAGAGATAGACTATAGTCTGGAATAACACAAAGGCTACTTTTCATCCCGGAAAATCAAAGAGTTCCCGCGGGAACCAAACACCTCAATCCACGCGGACGAAGTCGCGGGCATCAGCTAGTGTGATATAGAAAGATAGACAACATCAACTAATATAAGAACAGGTGTTCAAATATTGGTCAATCTATGCTTAAGACCCATCTTAATATGATTCTAAATGCGGAAACCTGCCTAGAAGGTATAAAGAAAGATGTTAATATATAATAATATAGATAATTTTAATAAAAACAAATTCTGAATTAGACATACATGTTCAGTGAGATATCCCTGTCCAGTGACGTCATACAGGGAAAGTCCTATCCTAGTTTGTTGTAGCCAGACACGGCGCATCACGTAGTTGAAGAGAGAAACGCCGCGAACCCGACCTATACCGCCTTCCGCTGCTTGCAGACGGCCGAATACCTCGGGGGTAAAATACGGCCTAAAAGGAAACAAATGATTTAAAGGTTTGAGTAAACTGAATTGAGACGAAGACCTATCATATTTATAGGAAGATGTTACGTTTACGAAAGCAAAAGGTACAATTTGGATGATGCCTTTGGGTCTTTTAAGAGACCTCAAATTCACGTCCTCAGTTAGTTTTAAGTTTGATAATCTATTTTTATTAGACTATAGATTTAAGAAAAAAGTGTATTGAAATTTGATGAAGTCATGTCATGTATTTCATACAAACTTCCATACTACAAGCGCGTGTTTAAGTTTGATAAAGAGTTGCTGATTTGACTGAGTTGTCATCATCTCTATTGAGGAGGGTTTGACTGTCAATATCGGGAACCTGCCTCCAACGCTCCAAACGTATGGCTCTGACATAGGACCATACAGGGGTCCAACAATGTAATGGCAACTTGGCCTGGTCACATGTGGTCCAAATTCATTAGGAAAACTACCTTTCAAATATCCAGTAGTGAATACTCATTGTTTTAAAGTAAAAAACTCAGGTAAACTGAGTTTCATATCAATTTCCACTAGAGCTGCTGGTTGTGTACATACTATGTATGGAAAAACTCAAGATTTGGCTATTAGTCTAGGCAACGGGGCGGTCTGTTGTATGGAGACCCCCACATTGAATCCTCAGTCGATGAAACTTGGCAGGGTTTTAGTATTGGATGATCCAAAACTTACACAAAAATATCCACCAAAAAAAAAACCAGAAGTTAGGTTTTTATACCTAAAAGTACAAATAGCTTAATATTTTGAACTGAATAATATCTCGCTCCATTTTTTTTTTACCAAACTAATTAATAGCCTTATTATGAGGTACTCGTTAAAAATCCAAAACATTATTTAAACGGACCTATTTTTTTTTAAAGTGGTTTCCTTTTTTTGTCCGTAATTTCGGCAAAAAAATTGCTCATTCAATTTTTTATTTTCACATGTCCTTAAAATGCTGTTTAGCATAACGTATAAGAAAATCCAACAAAATATTTATACCAAAATCAATTTATCTCACTTCAAATTAAAATTATTTATAACTCGGTATGGAAAACTTCTCATACCTATTTCTTTTCTTTATTATAGTAGGTAGGCAAATTTACACTCAAAACCTAAATATCCAACAAAATATCCATGCAAAACACCGAATTAAACCGAACGTATGAAAACTAAACTGCGCTTACGCGATAATGTATCTTAATCCTTCTTCTATTGGGTATAGTTTAGCGTGCGCGAGCGAAGCGTTGAAATCACAATCATAACATCATAATCATATTATTACTCCAGTGTGGATACTACGGGTGGATATGGTTGTCGTCACTCGTTAGCACTTACTGTCTTCTACAATGCAATAATAGCAGGCACTGGGCAGCACATCAGGTTTTACATTAGGGCTGCGATATTTTCGCATTGCCGGCCGCCCCTATTTCTATGGCGCGTTAATTAATTGTCATGATATCTTCTAAGATATTCATCTGAATCAAATGGTGTTCAGGGCGAATTTGGTATATATCAAATACTTGAGATGACTAACCATTTTATTTTGATATGGATTAATACAATGTCAGGAAAAAACACCTTCGAAAGTAAAGCTTTGTTTTAGACCAAATCATAAAAATGGTTATTGTGAGACAACCTTTAAAGATAGATATATTTTATCGCGGAATTTTTTTAGAACTTTTTAAGAGGAACAATTCCAACTTTTACTATTTACACAGCGCACACCAGCTCTCCGTGGATGAAGCTCTCAGATGGGACGATTTTTTCCGACTTCATTCACATTATTGCAATTTTCGTAGGGATCTCTAATTTTTTTAAATAAAATATAGCCTATGTTACTCGCTGATAAAGTAGCTTGCTATAAGTGAAATAATTTTTTAAATCAGTTGAGTAGGTAGTTTTTGAGTTTATCCATAACAAACAAACAAACAAACAAACAAACAAACAAATCTTTCCTCTTTATAATATTAGTTTAGATAAACAATATAGCGTTACAGAAGATAAATTCAACATTAATAAAAACCACTAACTGTAACGACTTACCTTCAAGGTATATTTCCATAGTTAAATTAAGGGCCCATAAAAAATCTTATTTTTGAGCTTTGTTTGAATAAATATTTATTTCTGGTTATCCTTAACACAGATCTAAAAAATCTAGCTAGGATAGCTAGTTCTTGATCTTGCAACATTTTATCTACATTTTTTGATGTAAGCACAATAATATTGTAAATCTTCAAATAGTTCCAAGATCAATAATTATAATGTATCGATAGTAACTTAATGATTGAAAATAAATGATTTATTTATTTGTACTAATTATATTATGTTTAAGTTGGTATTTTGCACGCCAGAAATTGGCAAACTGCATAAAGCCTTATTACTGTAAACATATTTAGACTTTTATTGTAATTTGTAAGTATATATATCTATATATATAAAATTCAAAGTCCTGACTGACTGACATATATATCAACGCACAGCCTAAACCGCTGGTCCTAGAGACATGAAATTTGGAGGGTGTGTTCTTTGTAGGTATCCACTAAGAAAGGATTTTTCGAAATTCTACCCCCAAAGGGGTAAAATAGGGGTTGAAATTTTGTATGAAAGTCCGTCATTTTTCAAGTTATATCCATGAAACTTTGTATTTGAGCTACCAGTTCAAAATGAAGAAACACGTGTTTCGCCATTTTTGAAAATTCTACCTCCATAGGGCTGAAACAGGGGTTGAAAGTTTGTAGGAAAGTCCGTCATTTTTCAAGCTGTAGCCATGAAACTTGGTGTTGGGGATTTCGGTTTGAAATGAAAAAATACGTGATTCATAGTTTTTGAAAATTCTATCCCCAAGGACGTCAAATAGAGAGTTTATCCTTCAATCACGCCGAAATAGAGCAACGGATCAACGTGATTTTTTGCATGGGTATAGTTGAGGACTTGGAGAGTGACATAGGCTTCTTTTTATCCCGGAAAATTAAGGAGTGCCTGTGGGAATCAAAAACTTATGCCACGCAAACGAAGTCGCGGGCGTGCGCTAGTAATTATATATAATAAATGAATTGTACGCCATACGCCAATTTAAGTCACTGGGCTGCTGGGCATATTCAAAAATGCTGTTAAGAACCATTATCTTGCAAACTTAAGGCAACAAAAATTATTCTTTAAGCTGAGTTGAAATAAATATATTAAAATACTTTTCAAAATTAACCCATACCTAATAAAATATACAATAAATTAGTTTAGATATCGATAGTAACATTTCATTACATTGAGAAATTAAAAGAAGTCAGTAATATACTTAATTTTTATTATGTTTTAAATTTAACTTATAGTAATTTCGCTTCCATGTAAAGAAAATGTAAAAGTAACGCAATCCAAAATATGGCCCTTACGTTTGATAATTCATTTTTGAAAAATTTTGAAGAAGAGATTTATGTATTCATTTTCAATGCTCCGATTCTTACGGGGACTGCGAAATCTGTGATTTTTTATAGCTATTAAATCAGGCACTTGCCTGTAAAAACCCATATTATACTTGCTCTAAATCTTCTTTTCTTTAGTTTTTTTCGGAGATGGTAATGAATTTTAATTTTCTTTAATTTTGTAGTTGATTAAAATAACCATAGATGCAGATAAGTAACTTAAATTGTAGTGTAGTAAATGCTATAATTTGATTTTTTCGCTTTGTGGCCAACATCGCTTTATTGCCATCTCTATTCTGGTACACTAATGAGAAAAAAAAATATCTTTCTCACTTTCTTTGCATCGTTTTGAGGCAAAGAATAACAGCTCCAAACAGACGATTACAAATGAAAATCTCGTTTACACTACAAAACTTCTTTTAAACATACAAAACTTCTTATTGTATTCGGTAACGCGGTGCGTATAGAGTTGTCTTCTATATATATAATGCACTGTATGTCCCGGGAAAGAGATGGCAATACAGCAATGTTGGCCGCAACGGGAGAAAATTATCATATTATATTTTATTTAATAAACTAGGTACTTAAAGTTACTTAAATTTAACTTTCACATAATATTATGTAAATTTTTGTTATCTACTTAATTTTAAAAAAGTACAGAAGAATTCTTAACAGGTTTACCAATATTTTTTTTGGAAAATAGTTAAGTAAGTATATCGAAAAAATTGTAGCCAATTCGTCTCCGTGGATTAAGTTTTTTACTTAACTCCTTAATTTTCCAAAATTACCTCCCCGGTATACAACCTATCTCTGTACCAAATTTTATCAAAATTGGTTGAAAAGATGGACCGTTAAAGCGTAGCAGACATACAGACAGATACACTTTCGATTTCATAATATTAGTATGTATAATAGTTTTCAAATAAAAAGCTTTCAAAGATCGCAAAAAAATTGTATGACCCCTTAAACAACCAAATGCGAGAATACCCTTGGGTACAGTGCGAAGACACACCAATTTCAAAGACCATTTTGTGTTGGGACGATATAATTGTAACTTTACGGCTAGGGAAATACAATCGAGAACACAATGTAATTCAAATTTCATAATCATCACTGTGAGGCTAGAAACATTATATTTTAAAGCAGTTTTCGTTGCACAAACCAGTTTTAGAGCAATCAGTTACTTTAACGCTCAGGCAATACGGTTCAGAACGCATTGATCGTCATACTGATTGTCATTTGCAAAAGCTTTTGATTGAAAATTGAACTGTCGAATCAACGAAATACGGTCGGTTATCGAGTACAGGCTCGCGTCGCCGTAGGCATATTATCTCGGTCTCAGGACGTCACCACGCTCCTGCTTCCCCCGATTGATTAAATACAAAATATTTCATTAGAAAATGATTTTAGTTTTTAATGCGTTTGATTTTATTATATTTGATATTTTCATAGTTGATAGGAAAAAAAATATTGTAATCGTATCAATAAAAAAAATTGACGGAGAAATTTTTCACTACGAATAAAAAGGTAACTTTTGAAAAAAATATAGACTGATAGTATATTTGTTGGATTTTAAATTTTTAGGTATTAAACGGCAATAAAAGGACATTCCAGTGAAAAGTTTCAGTGAGTAAATTTTCCGATGCAAGTAACATTAAAAAAACATATTTTTTCAAAATTTGATTGTTTCATCTTCGAGTATTTGTTGGATATTTCTTATTTAGTTTCCATACCTTTACATGAATGTTTCAAGTGAAGAAAGTTTTGACGGATCATTTTTGCGGACCAAGATATTAGACATAAAAGAGTTTAGGTAAAAATACCTAACTTCTGGTAAAAATTTTTGTTGGATATTTATAAAATACCTTTACGTTATGATACTTTATCATACTGTAAAGTTTCGTCGTCTGAGGAATTACTGTTGGGGTCCACTAGCTTCCTTTCCTAGACTATATAAAATTCATTATATTCTGATATTATCTAAATCACTTGTGCACTTTGTTTGCTCTACTTGTTTACTTTATATCTTTACTAGCTGATGCCCGCGACTTCGTCCGCGTGGATTGAGGTTTTTCGGTTCCCGCGGGAACTCTTTAATTTTCCGGGATAAAAAGTAGCCTATGTGCTATTCCAGACTATAATCTATCTCTGTGCCAAATTTCATCCAGATCCGTTCATCCGTTGGAGCGTGATTGAGTAACAAACATACATCCATACATCCAAACTTTCGCATTTATAATATTTATTTGATTTCTGTGTGGCAATAAAGAATTTATCTAAGTACATACCTATCTATCTATTATTATTAAGAAACTGGAAATGTTTTTTATTGGTTGGTTTTCCAATCATACATCACCAGCTGAGTCATACAATTTTCATGGATATACGTCTTAAGTGTCTAAACTTCTAAAGAGTGTAATGTCCCAGGCATCATCTAGTGCAAAATAGAATAAAATTATACCTATACTTTGGCCCTGCTTCATCTCTTATCTTCTTAAATTGTAGATAGTCAATAGTTAGTTCATCACTGTTTGCCATACTGTAACTGCCATTAGACTTTTCCAATAAACTCCAAAGATGTTTCAATTCACTATTATCCAGTAACTCTTTGCTTTTCTTCTGCAAGAACTGAGCTCTTGTCTCCTCTCTTAACTTCTGAGCAAGAACATCATCAAGTTTCGGCAGCTTAAAGTAAAATTTAGGAATCTTTTTGTATGTTTCTTCTTCCCCGTCCAGTTTAGGCTTGTAAAGCTGTTTGAAAGTTTCCAGCTCTATCTTTTCACTCTCTTCTTTAGTAATACTAGTATTTGTTTCTGAAACATAGATTGAAATTAAGTACAATTATAATAAGTAATAATAAGTACCTAAGTAAATAATAACAATCTTGTTTGTATGTTGGGGGGGTTTGTTACTCCTTCACTCCACAATCACTGAACCAATTTAGCTGAAATTTGAAATGGAGATAGCCTATAATCTTAATTATCCACACAGGTGACATAGTCATCATCATAGGTATCATAATTGTGTCACACAAACTTAACGTAATAATTTAAATTACTATGATTTTTAAAATTAAAATTATGATTGTTAGGTACTTTGTACACTTAAATTGTGATTTTTTTACCAATTGCAATGCAATTTGGCAGAGTTTAAATCTAAAAAAGCCACCTAAAGAAGAGCCTCAAAGTTGAACTGCCTACCGTGCGGCACATAAACTAAACCAGAGCCCAGGATTTTCCTAATTCGATGCAATTGTTACTTTTTTAAAGCTCAAGCTGCGGGTCTTGCATGTTCTCTTTACAACATGAAGTGAAGCCCGAAGGTATTCAAGTCGTTTATAAAACGTACTCACCGTCTAGCTTTCTTATATATTTTCTCAAGCGATTCTTCAACATTTCGTTAACTTTTTTCTGGCCTTCATCAATTACTGGAGGATTTTCAACACTTAAATCACTCGTTATAGTTTCCACACTTTTGTTTTCTTTGTTAAACATTGTTGTTACTTGGTGATAAATGAAGTTTAACGAGTTTTTGGTTTGTTTTCTAAAATATATTTTATTTTATTTAATTCCAAATACAATGCTCAAAAATCAAAATAAATACACGTCAAAGTCACGTCTGACGTCACATTGATTTGACATATTTGACAAGACATTGGGTGTGTTCCGAAATACACTGCGAGCACTGTAGTCCCCAGTAAGAAGAGCACTGAACAGTGCTCGTAGTGCTTATTTATATCGGAACACCCATTTAATCAAAGATTTCCATTTTCCAGATTTCAACTTGCAGATTTGTACTATGAACAGCTATGAACGCGTTTATGTCTTTTCTATAGAATAACGAATAATATGGAAATTAAAACCTTTATATTAATGTATTTTATATCATACTTGCTCAGTAACTAGGGATTACTATGGTGGAAAGTCTCCTTGTAAGTTGGTGTTTGCAATTCAAGGCAACATTACGTCGCACTATGCTTGAATTGTAATGTTCACATTACAGTTCAAGCTATGCAAAACTCCTTGGTAAACAATCTCCTTTCTTATAAAATGGTAAGAAAACTTTTTACTGGAAAAAAAACACTGAACATGGCGGCATTTAATTTCCATACATTTCAAACTATGCAATACTCCTTGGAACTCAGAGCCGTAAAAAAAAAATGGAAAACTATTTACGAAAAAAAAATGGTAATGGCGGCATTTCATTTGATCTGAAAGTTTGTGAAGTTTGTTCGTAAAGTGATTTTCTATTTTTTCTCTAAATTTGCTAATTATTCTAATTAAAATTTCATTTTGCATTACCAATGTTTTATTTACCTCGCAAGAATGATATAAAGTAGAATGCTTACCTCGGTTGCAAGTAGCTATTACACCCTCGAACTATATTCACCCTCGCTCGCTGCGCTCGCTCGTGTGACTAAATATCTCGGGTGCACGCGATCCATTAGCGCCCTATGCGAGCTGCGCTCGCACTGGCGCCAAATTGGATCTTGTTCTGTAATAGCTTACTTACGTCCCTTGTGTAACAATCTACTATTATTGGTCTAACTATTTCTTTTGAGAGGTAAGCTAAGCTAAAATATTCTAAAATAATAATTTGCAGATTCGTTAAGAAAATTAGTGATAAGTAAATAGGTACGAGTAGGTACCTATAACAAGTTGTCACCAACACCACAGGGTTATAAAATGCTTGGATAAATTCAAATACTTGGTTGTTAAGTTCATGTTAGCGACGACTACTTAGCTTAGCAAAAAGTTAAAGACTGGGATGTTTAACGCCTAATGAATTTGAATTTCCGAAAAAGTTAAATATGCCTATGACATAAAGGGACGTGGAATATGGTCCTGACTTCCTGAGATCCTCATCCACGCAGCGCATTAAGAGGATCGTCATGTTGTAAATTTTCATACAAAAAGCGATAACGTTTTTCTTCCCGTAAATGTTGTCCAATTTTCATAATTTTTAGAAATGTTGCAGATACAATGAAGAACTATGCTCGTACGTTTTAATTTTAAAGAAATATTGCTTTAAATGTTAAAAGTTATTAGCGTCTAAATATCCATTATATAATAATTTTGACCTAAAAACTTCCTCGAGTAGGTATATTAATTTTTTAAAATTTAACTAAACTAAAATACAAAAAAAATAAAACGTACGAGCCTAGATTATGGTGTACCTACTGAATCTAATGAGACCAAAATTGTCTAATTTCGTAAACGTTTGGGGGGGTAAAAACGTTATCACTCGAAACAATATTTTAAGAATAAAATGTAGGCATTATATGCCTACTGGACTTGCAACTCTCTCTATCGCACGATACGGTGAAGGCAGCGAAGCGTTGTGAAACAGCATTATTGAAAATATCTACTCGCGTCGCGTTTCGTCCCTAGACGATAGTCTTAATAGCTACTTTGATGACCTCCCCCACCTTCTTGGCGCATTGGTGAACGCTGTGGTCTGGTCTATGTGGGAGGCCCGGGTTTGATTCCCGGTATAGGAGAAATTTGGAAAAGCTGTCTGGTCTAGTGGGAGGCTTCGACCGAGTAATCACCCGGCAAAGACGCACCTACCGCTAAACGTTCCGGTACGATGCCGTGTAGAATTCAAAATTCAAAATTCAAAATTCAAAATGTTTTTTTATTCAAATAAGCTTTTACAAGCGCTTTTGAATCGTTATAATATGAATCTACCGCTGGTTCGGAATGCCATTCCTACCGAGAAGAGCCAGCAAGAAACTCGGTGGTTGCTCTTTTCCATCAAAACTTACAATCATCATAATGATACAAGTAACTGCAGTCCCACGCATAGCTGGAGCGAATCAAATCCACGCTGTTTTTTTTTTTTTATCATTTACGTAATCTTCGATTGTATAGTAAGCTTTTTTCACGAGCATACCTACAATACTCAATACACGCCAAGACTGGCAGACAGAGGCAGCCCATTTCCGACGGTGGCACCCGTTCACGAGCATGACGCATGATCCAGCCATTGCTTCGCTCAACCATATTTGAGGGAACGTAACAACCCGCAACTAGAAACTGCCACGTAGAAACTGAAACGTAGAAACTAGAAACTGCCCCCCGATTACGTAAGAATTGTCGATCAAACGTTAAAGATTTTCGTCAAAGTAAAATAAACCATGACAGCATTGAATTAGAGCTCAATTTCGTCTGCCCATTTTTAAACGTTTAGAGTTCCAATTCACTGGTGGATCCAGTCAATGGATCCTAGTAGATTGAGGGGTCTATCATAACTTTATCTAACTTGTAACACATAATAGGCAACAGTACGCTTGTAGTAGAGTAAAAGATTGTACATAGAGGCTAACTAGATGATGCACGCGATTTGGTCCGCGTGGATTAAGTTTTTTGATTCCGCGGGAACTCCTTAATTTTCCAGGATAAAGGTATGTCCTTCCCCGGGATGCAAGTTGCAATCTATTTCTACCTATACCAAATTTCATCAAAATCGGTTGAAAAGATGAGCCGTGAAAGCGTAGCAGACAGACATACAAACAGATAGGTAGACTGACAGACTTTCGCATTTATAATATTTATCATGTAACCTGACGTACGAGGTAATACTTACATGGAATTACTTTTAGGTAAATATTCTGCACATCTATATATTGTATTTATATTTGTGTCTTTGCCCTCTTTGTTGTGGTTTGATACAAACTTTCCTACAATTTGTCACCGCATTGTATTTTCTAAGTGAAACTCGAAAGCTCTTCATTATTAGGTAGGTAGTTTTGTAAATAATAGATATTATATACCTATACTATTATCACAGATCGTTATTACCTACCCACTAGTGTGAGATTATCTTTACCTACCAGAACTGCCTCGTTGGTCCAGTTGTTAGCACTTTCGACTGCAGATGACGGTCGGTTTCGGTTCCCGGGTCGGGTCATAATGAAGTACCATTATATTGGGTAAATGTTTGTAGATATAAAATTCGGTTATATGAAATTCGGTTGGGAGGACATTTACTATTTAATTGCTACCGAAAGTTCTCGCCTGGAGGGCGTCCCGCACTATACGCTCGTTTTTGTAAGGAGGAGAGCTGACGACCTCCGTGATGCCGTATTGAGCGCTGTTGTCTTACCGTGCGGAGGTCCCGGGTTCGATTCCCGGCAGGGTCAATTTGGGAATTGATAATTTTTAAATTTTCCCTTGTGGGAGGCTTCGGCCACGGTAAGTTACCACCCTACCGGCAAAGACGTGCCGCCAAGCGATTTAGCGTTCCGGTACGATGCCGTGTAGAAATTAAATAGGGGTTTGGGTTTAATATAACTGCCATGCCCCTAACAGGTTAGCCCGCTACCATCTTAGACTGCATCACCACACCATCAGGTGAGATGGCAGTCAAGGGCAACTTGTAGTGGATAAAAAAAAGTTTTTGAGAATCTTCACTAAGTAGGACTTTCCAGTTTCCATATTATTATAGTAGATACTTTAATCATATTATTACTTTATGTCATAGCACTCATAGGTATTCATTCGATATTGCGTAGCCAATTAAGTGATTTAATTTAACATTATTTTGCATATGAAAAATGTTCATGTTTGGTAGTATATTTTCCTCAGTGTGGTAACACACGCTAAGTTAAATAACGTTACCTCGTAATTAAAAATGGTTTTAAATTCATTTTTCCATCCGTTTTACGTTCTTATATTCTGTTATGATGTAATATTTTACTTACCAAGATATTTTCGAGCAGTCGAGCAAAGTCAGCAAATAACTAACGTATTTACCTTCTTAGTTCTTAACTACTTAGTTCAACTGCCTCATGGTTCTAGTGTTTAGCATGTTCGAATGCGGCCGACGAGGTCCTGGGTTCGATTCCCGGGTCGGGCCATTTTCTGACTAGAAATTCTTAGTACTACCCCGGAGTTAGGAAGTTAGCGGTGTTTCACCCCCGTGCCTCGGGAGCACGTAAAGCCGTTGGTCCTGCGCCTGATCTCTCTCTGGTCATGTCGGATTTTCCGTCCCATCGGGCTATGAGAAAAAAGGAACAGAGAGTGCTCCTGTGTTTGCACACACACTTGTGGGCTATAATATTTCCCGCGCAGATGGCTAATCTCTCTGGATATTGGCCGCCGTGGCCGATATTTGGTCACGGCGGGACATTAGTTCTTACTACGTCCGAGTTTCTTGGTGGGTCTTTTCGGTGGAAATGGCAATTCGAACCAGTGGTAGATTCAATAGACGATTAGAATAAAAGTTCAGGAAGGTGAGTATGTATTTGAATAAAAAACAATCGTAATCAAATCACAAACGTAGCTGTATGTATGGGTTGAAGAAAGGGTTAAGTTCTTTTTCTTATTTAAGTTTTGTAAGTACTTTTGAATCGATGTAGAATCCATTGATACTTTTCGTGATGTTTCGATAACTTGAAACAAAAGCTAACAGGGTTCCAAACGCAACCGTGAAATGTTTGAGAAGAAGCCTAGCATATAGATACATAGCTGGGTGGGTAATAAAAATAGCCAAATTAATGGTTATTTTTAAACCGAAGACGTGTGCACCATCTAGCCCACGACTTCGTCCGCGTGGATTAAAAGGATTTTTGATTCTCGCGGTAACTCGTTAATTTTCCGGGATAAAATGTACCTAATTACTAATTAGTCTAAAATTCAGGTTATAAGATATCTCCTTTCCAAATTTCAAAATCGGTTCAGACATTTTAGCGCGAAGGAGTAACAAACATACAAACCTAGGAACATCAAAACTTTTAGTAAGATAGCGTTTATCTTACTATCATATTATAGACACCCAAGCCACTAATCCAAATATTTCATTACATAATTTTTGTAAGGCGATATTCTTATGACAAAAGGCGAAGTCGAATCGACCCAAACCGGACCATCCGTTGGGTGCGCGAGCGCAGACCGACCAGGCAAGTTTCCGACCGCGGTGGCGCGGTTCAGCCAAGTGCCAGCCGCCAGGCTCGAGGCTTTAATTCACTTTAGTTAAGCGCGAGTCGTCTATACGAATGAGCGTGCGTCCAGTTCAGTGACAGAGAATATCCGTGCCGATGTTTCAGTGATCAAACATTATTGACGTGACACAAAAAGTTCCATCCAGTGATTACAATGGTCGGATAATCTCGTGGCGGTTCACTTTATATCGGTAAGCTTTTTTTGGAGCTTTAACGTTTTAGTAGTTTTACTCTTAGGTTCAACTTTTGCAAGGCAATTCGCATTCTAAACATGTTACGGTGTATTTATGAACTGAATAAATTGTGAAACGTCAATTTTTTAACGTTGAGACACTAGTTTTGTAAGTTTTTGTTATGGTGGCCGAATCTCTCCGACCTTGTATCGATGGAATGTTAAGCGGACGAAGAAAATGTGAACGTCGTTTTGGCGTTGCTTAGATCCGGTATATTATTATGTAGGTACATATTATATCTGTGTACCTACGCTACAACCTTTACTAAATACCTACTATTGTACTTAACGATACACGACAAATTGCTGCAACTGCAATTCCTCGGTAACTAGTTAAGTACCTAACCTAATTTTCGTAGATGAAAGTTCCATCAATTTAGATTTAGTAAAAATATATAAGAGGTACATAGGTAAATATTTTTTGTGCGGCAGGCCGGGCACTTAGCTTATATTGCGTAAGTATACCTCTAACTTAAGCTAAAAAAAAAAATTTAATTATTTTTTTCCAAAAATTTTTTTTTGCGGGCTTGTAATTTTTAATGGGCCACAGGTGACAGGATCGCTTTAGATCCCTCCCTTCCACTACAGCCCAATAACGTCCCACTACTGGGCACAGGTTTCCACTCTCAAATAGGAAAGAGGGAATTAGAGCTTAGAATTTAGGCTTATTAAAAATTATTGATATTATAATTTTTTGGTTGGTAATTGGTATTATATTTCAGTTCCTAGTAGAGCTACGGTAGGTAGGTAATAGATAGGTAATATATATGTATTTACCTACGTTCCGTAGAACGAAGATGGCGAATGCATGTATTGATTTTGATGCAGTTAATTACATTTGAAATTTTATTGTTAACCATTTTAATTGCCCTAATTAATTTAGGGCGAAAAATGCGGATCAAAGAATGTCTAGGTCCGTGTCATTCGCTTTTAGAGCGAAACACCCTACGCAGGTCCGTATAGGACGAAACATCGGCATCGGAGGGGGACGACGTTTTGTCCGGTCGCCTACTGTGCGCGCATAATATAGATATTTAAAATAAATAAATGACGCGGACGTGTTTTTCCTGCTCGGTCCCGCATTGTGTTTTCGATCTTAAAAAAATCTAAAAGCTCCTTTAAAGCTTGTTTGTGGTACGATAGTTAATAATAGAGCAACGCGAAGGGTTAGAACAGTTGGATCCTACTGTATAATTAAAATTATGAAGGACTCTTGACTCTACCTACCTGAAATATCCATAGATGCGCTGCGAGGGTAGGTACGTTGTCCTTCTCCCCCGCTTTAAATACCTCCTACATACATGTCTCTCTACTCCGGCTTCCTTATAAATTTTATTAAATAAGTTAATAGGGCTAAGCTACCAATGGTTAGAGTGTGGTGTACAGTGTAAACCCATACGGTTTCGTGAAGAATCTCCTAAAAGTTTATTATTCTGTGGAGTATTGTGATTTGTAACGTAATTTGGTAAACCACCCCACCAAATTAGATATTAAATATAAAATCTCCCAAATTGACCCCCTAGGAATTATTGATCTAGGGCCTCCCTCTTAAAGACTAGGACTATTTCCACATTTGACTATTTCGGCGTATCGCATCTCCTGTGCTAGGGATTCCGGCGAAAATGCCTTTCACATGACTAATACATGAAATTTTTAAGAGAAGCAAAAGCAAAATGAAAACGAGGACAAAGAAATGAAAGGATCCCTTATGGACGTAGTAACCGTGACGGCCGACGGGCTTACTTTATCAGATAACTTTGAATTAGGCAAGGGTACATCGTTAATCCTTGACGTACTGAAGGTCAGATGGTATCGGTGTACATAGCCGGTCAAGTATTAGATTATAATCTCATAATCTGTGCTGAACTGGTTTATAGTCTCTCGTAATGCTTCTTGACGTGCCCAGAGATCAATTCAAGATCATCTCTCTACGTCGTATTTTTAATTTCTGTGGGTGGTGATCTCTTCTATTGATCACATATAGGTAGCAATTTATTGGGATAATAATGAAGGGTGCTCTAAGATCCTTTCGCAATCTGCATACTCTTAGATTTGCACAGACTCTACGAAGAAAAGTGTGAATCACCGTACCATTCGATTTTATTTATAGTTGGACGCATATAATGGACTCTCCGAGGCACGAAAGTAAATTTAAAACTCCAAAAGCGATAACTAAAGTAACCAATTATTATACCAACTTGTTGAAAGCCAAAGAAAAGGTCTAGCAAAGGTCTAGCACCATCGATTTATATATATGCGCTATCACAACTAGGCCACATAATCCTTATCTCTCATTCAATATCATAATATTCGACTCTGCAACAGGAGTTTTTGGTAGGTAGAGTACAGAGTTATAGTGTACAAAATGCCAAGGTCCAAAGTATGATGACAAGTGACACAGATTCATGCAAATGCGTATGGCATGGCGTCAGATATTATTCTACATATTAAGAAACCTTAGGATCTTACATACCAGCCAGCAGGTCATGTTGAGCAAAGATAAAAATGTATGCGATCAATCAAGCTAGTGTAGTTTTGATCTGATCCTCAAGATACGAGTAACTGGCGCACCACGACAAGGTGAAAATAGAAAAGACGAAAGTTTATCGCTACAAACACAGTTTGATGGACACTTCAAAGCAAACACGGCCACCAAAGAATCCTAAGACACCGACAATGGTGAAAATAAACAATGCTCAATGTGGCGCAGAAGATGTGGAATTTTATTGTTGCGAATAAATTTAAACCGCATTCTTTAGAAATCCTTATAGAAGACCTTCGTCAGCAGTGGAGTGGCTATCAATCGAATATGTATGGTGGCGATGACGAATTAATTTTTGAGAATAATTCGGTAGTAAATATAAAGTTAGTTCTAATTTCTAGATAAAAAGCATATTTTATCCATCTTCTGGTGAATTTTCTTTTAGTCTCACTCTTCGGTTTATTCTTCTTCCTAATCGGTCACGATTTTGCAGGTTGCAGCGAACTATAAGACATATTGCCTCTTCCATAGTTTTTTCATGTATGCCTGCCACGCATGGAACATTATCAGGTATATATCGTATAATAATATGAGATTTGATCATGCAAACTTGTGTGTTGAGTGTTGACGTCGGTTTGAATGTTCAAATATACTTGATCAAATTATTGTAGACTAGCTGACGCCCGCGACTTCGTCCGCGTGGTTTAAGATTTTCCCGCTTTTCTGTTGAAATTTTTCCTGAATTTTCTTTGCTATAAACCTCACGGAGCCCGAGACCTTTCCAACGAATGCAAAACCGTGGAAATCGGTTCGTGCGTTCTGGAGTTATAGCGTCAGGAAGGAAAACCCGACTTATTTTTATATAGTAGATTAGTTATGCTTGAGTCTTGATAAGGTGTGGCAGGCACCGTCACGGTCTTTCGGATCTCGTTTCTACAACTAGTTCCTATCTTCCTAAGTTTCTATAAAGGTAGACCTAGATGCCTTCTTCTAGGTATATTACATTCGACGATGTTTCGTTGGTCTGCCTTTTTGTCTCCTTTTTGTATGCGACTTTCTATCCAGCTGATTTTTTTTTATTATAAAATACAAAATTTTAGATAATTGGCTTAGCATTGGATTAGAGACTAGAGCTAATCAATTCAGCCGGACTCTGTAACTAAAATGTTAGCTATGCGTTTCATAACAATTATTCAAGCACTAAACTGGTTTGAATGAAATTCGGTACCAGGTGTTGCGTGGTTTGATTGTATTGTTTTATTAAGATTTTAGTACATGTTTCGTACAAATAATGGTGTATGTTTCATGATCTAGTTTTTGTTTGGAATTTGGAAATGTTATTGTTGTAGTATTTCTTATACCTATATTGTTCGCGTAGGTTGTATTTATTTATTTACTGGTTAGCTGTAGGCGTTTTGTAGGTATCCATGCAATACTGATTTGTCTACTTCTCTAGATACTCTATTCATAGCACCGTTACTTTCTTGTTTTTCTTACTGCACTTGCATGGAGTTCTCACTTGTTGATGGTTTTCAAAGGGCAAGCCCATGTATTGTTCTGAATCTTCCAACCGCCTTTGCAGAAGAAACTTACTCAGTCGCGCTAGCTAGGCCGGTAACACGTCATTTTACCTAAAACACCTCGTCCGAAGAGGTGGCACCGGGCGTTGCTGGGATGACGGATCACATGACAAAACGTTATTCTTTTTCTGTGTGTCCTTAATTATGCTGCAAAATATTATTAGTGTGTTGTGAATGTGATGCAATCGTTATGAACCTCTCAATCGGTGTCGGTCGGACGAACGCAGTCATGGCTGTGCGCAGTTCTAATTACTTACTTATCTATTATTTTAGTAGATAGGTAGGTACTTACTTTGTATTTAAAATGTTCACTCTTTTATCCCCAGTGAAAATATAAGAGGAGGAAATGTTCTGTAACGAGTATCGATGAGTAAACGTTTTAGTTTAGCGTCGCCCCTATTGAACTGGTTTTTGATAAATAAAGTCTAATAGCTATATGGTGTCGTTGGCTTCGTCTTAGCGCTTCGCGTGTCATAACTTATGACGTCATGGCAAATTCAATATGGCAGTTATGAGGCAAGCTGAGTATAACAATGCCAGAGTGAACGAACTATTAAGCTTGGTATCAAAATGTTATATGAAACATCTCTTAGATCACATTCCAAAAAAATATAATATTTACTTTTTTTAAAGAGAAAATGAAGGGCAGAGAGCCGATTTGTTTTTGCACTTTATGGAGGATGCTATTCATAGATATGCAGGTATATTAGTTAGGCAGCTGTTCGACGAACATTTTCTATATTTGCATAAAAACGAACTCCTACTCACAGTATACGATTATGCAATAAATCAAATTATTTTGGCCTAGAATAAAACTAGCTTAGGAGGAAGTACGTAAGGTCGAAACGCGTTAAAACTTCCAGGATGAGCGCAATGTCCGACCGTAACGTTATGGCATTACAAATCTTTAGATTTCATCTATAGATGTCTGTTTTTGGAGGCAGAGTGCTCGGTTGAGAGTTGCGACAGCGTGTAATGTATATCAAACGGTTGTGTGTTGGTTGCAACTTAAAGGCTTGGTCAGACTTAAAGCGCGACGTCCACATGTTTGACCCGTTATCCTAGGTGAGCTACAGAAGCGACGCCAAGCGACGCGACGCGATACGACGCCATAGAAAATCTATCTATCATGTATCTACTATCTACGGTGTTCCCAATCTATCAGATTGGGAACACCGCTGTGCTATGAGCACAGATGTCCGTGTGGAAAAGAGGTCGATAAATTTGGAATTCACGGACTCTCTTGCCAAAGGAGCGCTGGTAGGCTTTTTCGGCATGGCTCTCTCAATGATACGATCAAAAGAGCTCTTGCCACCATAGAATATATTCCTGCGCTCATTTAGCCGGCAGAGATTATAGTCGGGATGATGGCAAGAGACCGGCCCCAATCATGTAAGAATGTCCGAACAAACGTTTAAAATTTTCGTCAAAGTAAAATAAACCATAACTGCGTTGAATTAGAGCTCAATTTCGCGTATCCATTCTTATACGTTTGAGTATCGTACATACCTAAACGTATAAGAATGGGTACACGAAATTGAGCTCTAATTTAATGCTATTATGGTTTATTTACTTTGCCGCAGATTTTTAACGATTTCATCGGTCATCCTTACATGATTGGGGGGCTGATGGATTGACGCTGGTTCCCTGGGAACGGGGACGGGCGCTAATCAGTGGGACGCAACATGCGTAGACACATTGGCCCCGTGTCATATCAGGGAGACAGCATCAAGGCCGGGATCCGCAGCAGAAAAGGCTGAAACCGGCAAGCGGCGGAAGTATGCCTCTCTCATAGAGAATTACATATTTGTTCCGTTTGCCGTGGAGACCCTGGGGCCGTGGAGTCTTAGTGCCAAAATTTTTTTGCGAGATATTTCACCGCGGTTGATTGCCTCATCTGGTGACAGAAGGGCTGGCTCATTTTTTGCGCAAAGGATCAGCATGGCTGTCCAGCGCGGAAATGCACGGTTTAGAACTGCTGCGCTTCTATTGTCGTACTCTAGTATGTCATGCCATAGATTAGATATCAGTTCCATCCATGCCATGGTCGTGCTGTTTACTGATTTTTGTTACAAAGTACACATACTTTAGCCCCTCATTGATATAATAAATAAAATCAGCACGATCTTGTTACATAAAAAAGCTTAAACACACATTTTAATCCGTTATTACGTTGTAGATATTTTATTTTAAGATAATACTTGTATATCACATTTATTTCTCGCATCCTATTAACATATCGTTTGACAAAAGGAGCTATTTCTTTTGCATCATATAATGTTATTTATTGAATCAGGTTTTTGTAGTTTATTGACCTTATGTGACCAGTGATTAGATATAAAACTGTTATAATATAAATCAGACATTATATTAAATGTCCGGAATGCTAAACACAACGCAACTGACGCAACCATGAAACAACAAAAATGTGATAGTGAAAGTGAAAAATATGGTAAATTTTCAGCCAAGGAAATAAAATTCATTATAACTGGTCAAGTATGAGTGAACCCGTGTTCTGAACACACATAAGGTTGGACTTTGTTGTCATGCTGGTTGTAAGAAACTATGGATGGTAGTTTTTTCCGAAAACTTTTATCAGAAACCGCATAATCATTTTAAAATATCTATTTAACGAATTTTATTAATTATTGAAGAAGCAAACCCTATTTCTTTCGACTATCGCTCTTCATGATCAGTTAACAGTAATTGTGTTTATATATCCTGAAAATATATATTTTTTAATCTTAGTACCTATGCCTCCGGCTGCCCGCAACGGTTTTATATAGCTGCTAAGTTGCAACTTTAGGTACAGCTCTCAAAATGGTACGTAGATGCAACTATAGGAGTTCCTTGTTTTAATACAACAGTGGCGACTGGCGAGTAGTACAAATAGAGACATAAAAGCGCAGCTTACCCTAGTTAAAATAGCTGAATTCTCAACTTTCATGACCTGCCACTACTTTGGTTGCACCCTGGTTGAAAACCCATGTTCACGTCATTGCTCCGGAACCCTAAAAATGTAACCCAGAATTAGTATGTTTGATGTATTAATTATTTTCGATGAAATTTACGAAACAGTGATTTCCGATTTAAACAGTTACATAGGTATTTGCCGTGCGTGTCAAGGACAAGATTATCGTAACGGACATTACGTAAGACATACGGAATATATTATAGAATACAGATTCGTTTGTAAAATGTAAGATAGTTAATTCTACTACCTGTACGGCTTTAGAGCGCTTTCTAAGGTTTTATAGCATTATCATAAGGCTATACATATAGCACTATCACATCGATCGCCCGTATGAATTTTATTACCTAACTGTTCATAGGCTGTAAAACTAAATAAAACATACAAACAATGGCTCGTGTTTATAGCTTGGAGTTGGCAGCAAAGAAGGTTCATTTCTGGTGTAGTCTTGTACACTATATTTTGGTTTAATATTTTATTAGATACTAGCTGATGCCTCGAGTTCGTCCGCGTGGTTGAAGTTTTTTATGATTCCCGCGGGAACTCCTTAATTTACCGGTATAAAAAGTAGCCTGTGTCACTCTTCAGGTCCTCAACTACATCCATGCCAAAAATCACGCCGATCCGAAGGACAAACCAACAAACCAACAAACAAACACACTTTCGCATTTATAATATTATTAAGTATGATGTTTGGCAACTTTTATAGATCCCTGATCGATTTCTTCACGCCGATTCTACCGGAACGTGACGGAACGCTTAAAATCACTTGGCGATACATCTTTGCCGGTACGGTGGTAACTAGCCACGGCGAAGCCTCCCAGACCCTGCATCATCAGAAATCATAAATTCGCAAATTGACTCTGCCGGGAATCGAATCCGAGGCCTCCCACTGTAGGATCACAGCACTCGCCACTACACTACAGGAGGTCGTCAAAGTCGTCAAAAATAAAAACTGTATTAGGTACGTAGCTTGGAGCCACCGGATCCAGATAACACTCTCTTGACCACTCTTGACCGCGCGGTAAGTGCCTACCAGGGAGAGAGAGTTTACTTTAATTTACCAGAGACCTATGTGGAGTCATCACACAGATTACGCCCCTGTGGGATCGATGCCTTACCTTTATGAGTAAAAGTATAGGCATACGCACTACGCACGTATATTTTAATTTATTTTGAAACTGTAAAACCACAGTTGCAAAAGTAGGTATTTAGTACAGAACCTACAGAAATTTTTCATCGAACACCAAACCGGTAGCAGGTCGGATTTATCCAGATGGTTGACAACATTTCATTGCGTATTAAGACCTTCTTGTTACCGACCAAACTGGATTTCGGGACTTACTTTGTCCAGGCAGTTTACACTGAAAATACAGTTTGGGTGTCAGTTATCAACAATGTTTAGCTGCTGTGGTGACAGTCAGACAGACTGACAGACAAACAGACTGACTGACTGTCAGACAGTCTGACAGACCTATGTCCAGCAGTGGACGTCCATCGGTTGACGACGACGACGCTGTGGTGACTGGTGACTGCAAAACTTGTAGCTACCACAGCAAATGTTAACTCAACTTAACTTCAGTCCTATTTTCGAAACAAAAGCAAGATGTAAGTAGCTAAACCATTTTTTTCAGTGTTCTCGTGTTGTCTCCTTTAAGCCTTTATCAATAATTAAGAAAATTATTATCAATTCAGATCGATTATCAATTCAGATAAGTCTTTGTATTCAAAAATGTATGGAAATTTATTGACGAAGCCAAACAATGCGGGATTTTTATTTTGGACATGAATGCAAATAAAATATGCTTTTATTTTCAGACAGGTCTGATATTATGTAAATATTTTTATTGTTATATTTTTTTTATTAGACAAATCATTCAACTTAAATGTGGACATTGAACTTTTAAATTGGTTTGTTTATAATATGTCGCACCTATTTGTTGAGTGAGAGGAGGTATCAATATTTTATTATGTATATTTTATTCATTTTGTACCTACATTATAATTTATAACAATTAAAATTCAACCCATTGCCGGCTCACTACTTAGTACGAGTCTCCTTTCATAATGAGATTTTTTGGCAATAGTCCACCACACTGGCCAAGTGCAGATAGGCAGACTTCACTCACCTTTAAGAACATTATGAAGAACTCTATATAGGGCATGTAGGGCCTCACGATGATTTTCTTTACCGTTAAAACAAGTGGTACCATATTTTAATCATCATACTAATATTATAAATGCGAAAGTCAATATTATAAATTAAAAAATCATGCCGCAACGGAGCAACGGACCGACGTTATTTTTGGCATGGGTTGAGGACCTGGACATAGGCTACTTTTCATTCCGGAAAATTAAGGAATTCCCGCGAGAATGAAAAAAAAACGCGGGTATCAGCTAGTTTCATATAAGCGAAGAGTTTCGGAGCTATGTGCATTGTGTGTATGAACAAACAATTTTTGAAATAAATTAACCGTTCATATCTACACGTACCTATCTAGGTTTTTAATATTGGTTATTTGTGAAACTGTGAAACTGTGAAATATAATATAAATTCTTAATTTTTAACCGAAAGCCCAAATACTAAGTTCCATGGATATGACTTGAAAAAAAGGAGTTTCGCTCCCTATTTACCCCTTTGTAAGTGGAATTTTTAAAAATTGTGAAACACGTAGGTACTTCTTTATTTTTAACCAAAAGCCAAAATGCCAAGTTTCATGGATTACCTATATAACTTAAAACATATAGAGAAAAATGAAGGCTTTTCATACAAACTTAAATTTTTAATTTACGTAAGACACAAAATTTAATAACAGGTTTCTATTAGGTTAACTACCTACACAAGTAAAGCATTAAAGAAATCGCCACCAACGTGTCGTATGCATCTACCAGTGGGTTGGTTATAGCTTACAGCAAACGATAAGCGTTCTTCTCTATTTCTATTAATAGCTAGTAAGCTAGGGCCAGCACAGACGTATGTATATTTGCACTTTATATAGCAAAATAAGTGGCATCTGAGTGATGGTCGCCCGGGGCTGTGCGACATTCCACAGCGCAGATGTTGAAAATGCTTCGTATTTTTGCCGTTTACGGTTTCGCTATCTGGATTCTGGACTCCAGCCCTCGGGCCAATCGTTTAGTTTATGGGATACAGAAATATTGAATGTAATTTCATAGTAGACAAGCTGATGCCCGCGACTTCGTCCACGTGAAATAAGGTTTTTAATTCCCACGGGAACTCCTTAATTTTCCGGGATAAAAAGGAGCCTGTGGCACTCTCCGGGTGTTATATTACTATACGAAAAATATTTTGCTATCATGAAAGGGATCATTCTTTTGTGAGGTTTAGAGATTGTGTACAACAGAACTAGCTATACCTAATGGCTGATTCTGTAGTGCACAATCTCTAAACTAAACTAAAATTAGAGCATTACAAATGTTGCTAACCCTTTCATAATACTCCGCACGGGAAGGGACAGAACTAGATTTAAAGCTGCCATTTTAGTTTAGTTTAGAGATTGTGCCTACAGAATCAGCCCAATGTGTATTTAAGAAAAATAATTAGCCTTATAGTTAGTCTATGTACTATATCAACAGTCAACACCTAGTCTGTCGTCTAACTAAAACTATTTTAATCAACCAAAACATTAATTAATGCATTGAACAAATATAAAAGCCAAGCGACTGGGCGTCTAGAGCAAAGATTCAATTAAAAACGAGCATAGTCATCACTGATACACATCAAAGGCACCTCTGGACTTGCACGCGATCACGCAATAGTACCTGCCTACATACAATACAATTTACATAACATTAATTGTTGTATCATATTATGTACAGTTCAATAATTTATTCATTAAAGATTTATTATTATGTAGCATTGAAAACTAAAACTATGCATTAATTACATTAAAATGCTAAAATCGAAATATTAAACTAACTATAGAATAAATTTAAAACAAATCCTTACATACCTACTAACAATAACAAAAAATAAAAATAGAACCCCAATCAAAAATACCACCCCTGGTTGCCCCTGGGCCAAAGGTACCCAGCAAGCATCAAGCTTGCAGCATTGCCACGCTGAATGGCGATGCGGTGACCTTTGAACCTGGAAGGAACCAGAACGTGGGTCGCAGCCCCCTTCCCCCACCCACTCACTACCACTACAGCCCATTAACGTCCCACTGCTAGGCACAGCCCTCCACTCTCATAGGAGAGAGGGAGTTAGAGCTTAGACCCACCACGCTGCTCCAATGCGGGATGGCGGGCTTTAACGACTATTATCATGTTCTCGTAGTGATAATAAACGGGACCGACGGCTTAACGTGCTCTCCGAGGCACGGGGTGAAACACTGCCAACTTCCAACTCCGGGCTGGCACTGAGAATTTCTTAACTGAAAAACCCAATACCTAACAATTTTTATGCCCGGTGATCCGCAGACCGTGCTATCCGCTAGAGTCTAGACCAACGAGGCAGTTACCTTTCATTACCCCCCCCCCCCCCCCCCATAATAAATAATTAATATTGATGTTAATATTGCATAGGTACTAGATGATGCACGCGACTTCCTCCACGTAGATTAAGGTCTTCCCGTGGGAATTTTTTAATTTTCCGTAGATAAAAAGTAACCTATGTCCTTCCCCGGGATGCAACCTATCTCTGTACCAAGTTTCGTCAAAATTGGTTGAACTGATGCGCTGCAAAAGCACAGCAGACAGACAGACAGACCCACTCTCGCATTAATAATAGGTACATATTAATATGGATATTTAGATCTATAAATTATAGTACGTGTTGCAAGTAAGTATTTACGTTTGGTAAGGTAGAAGGTAGGTAATAAATATGTTAAGTACCTACTGACAGTAATGATATAAAAATAATATTATATGATGAGATATTGCTACAGAAAAAGGAATCCTTTGTTCTGTGAATATTGCAATGATGATATTAATGCTACGTGTTCATAATCCAATATAATTTAAAAAAAATAGTAATTAGTAGGTTTTATGTCGGTTTTATAGGTGACGTAGGTACCTGTCCAGCAGTAAGCAGTAAGTCCAGATATAAAACTTTACCTAGTTTTCTATCTACTGCCTCAGTGGCGTGCACAGTATTCGAAGCCAGGTTGATATAGGTATCTATTTTCGGGCAGGGCACGATGAAAATAAGCATTGAGGTTTTCAACTAGTTTAAGCAATGCTTTTATGCCTCTATGTCGTGCACGCCACTGAGCAAGAATTACCATATTTGAATGCAAAGATACTCGTAGATACATAATACATATTAATTTCTCGTATTTTCCCCATTGATTGGTAAATCCATGATTTTCCCTATAGTTTTACCTTTTAGTTATATCTATTATTACCTTATTCCATACCACAATACTGCATGTCTGAAAATGAGTAGGTAGGAACTATAAAAGACCTCGTACTCAGTTATCTACTCTGTGTGTGGCTTTACGATCTTTGCATACGAGTATGCCAATTGCCAGCCCGTTAACGGAGCAAATCGCGTGAGAGGTCAATACGGAACCCTCCCGCTAGGAGAGATGATCTTTGTTCTAGCACGGGGCATAATAGGCTGTTATTTTGCACTAGCCGATACCGCGACAAAGACCGCCTAACAGAACTTTGGAAATACTTGAGCCCTATCGCCTCGCACACCTGCCTATTAATTGCATCACTATAAGACGGCTATCGGTTTCTCTACAACACCCCGCACCCTGCAGTTACAACAGTCAGCCAGAGGCATTTAACCAACTTCAAAAAAAGATGTTCTGTTTTCAACCCGTAGGTATTGTATGTTTATATGTTCGCCATTTTCTCGGAAACCAATGAACGGATTTTGTTACTAACAATAACAACACGGCAGAAACACTACATACCTACAGGACAGGACAAAACATCCGCGCGATACACTAACGACTTATATATATGGGAAACACGTTTCGTCCTAGTATATGTACCTACTAATTAATGTAATGAGTGGGTAATTTGTCGATATTTCGACCCAGTTGTAATAGTTTATTACATTATAAGTACCACATTATACTGTCGTTTAGTCACGAATTAGGTCTTAAAAATCATTACGTTTCGTCCTATTGCCGTCCGGTAGCTATGGTTTGTGCAGCTGTTCGTAGTGTATTTTCGTCTTTATCCTTGGAGTTGTCGAAAAATCAAATGTTGTTTCTGTTGAATCAATTAGCTACAATTAAATATATCTTCCTGAGTGGAAAGTAGGTATCCACTAAACGTAAGACATATTCCCACGGTAAGTAGGTGATGCTGTCAGCGACCATCAGGATGTGTTCAATTAAATACTTAACTGTAGTAAACTCTAAAATATAACGGTTCGTAATGTACCTTAACTGGAGGTTGCAAGATCGTTATTCGTTAATCACCCATATTAAGACTAAAAACTTGTTATTTGTTGATGACACATTAAAAATTCTTATTTTTAATACAAGCTTAGGTCTTATCTTAATAATCATCAAAGCAGTAGAAAATCGCTAAGTAATTAAATTTAATTGAGTCTTCTACATTTTCGATAGGTAGAACCTAAGACCTTAAAAGTGAAAGAGTACCTACCGTGTACCGAGTGTATAGTGATGTACCTATTTTATGTAGATTACTTTATCATTTTTACTGTTATTATCAAAAATCTGAATTATACGTTCTTTTAACAATCAACATTATTAAGTACTTAAAAAGAAAAATCTGATAAAATATGTTACCTAATAACTACCTACTATTAATACTCTTAATTTATTACCTCTAGTTTATTCAATATTTCGTGTGACTTTTATCACATAGGTGTGACTAAGCCATACGTAATAATGAATCAGTAACAGTAACCCATGTAATTACAAAATGTTAAATATTTCGAAATTTACATCGTTTGAGCTTCCGTCATCTATAGCAGTACTATTTATTATGTATTCTGTGCCTATCTATAGTATCATCCATAAGCAGATTCCTTCTTATTTCTATGGTATCATCAACGCTATAAAAATCATTTTTTGGCTAAAGCAAACCATCTGTCACGGAACAGAGAATTGACGTGTCAAATCGCCGTACTCTATTGTTGTTACATTTCTATTGTGTTTTTGTAGATGGCATTTGGATGTGGCACGTGGTCGCTCATTGCACATCTGCTACATTAATGTAGATTTGTAAATTAACCTCTGTTACACATAGTTGAAAGGTTTAAATTGCTTTGGATGGAAAAGGATCAGTGAAATAAAAGACAGCTGGCATACTGTGTGGTTGCTTGTTTGCTTACTTGCGTATAATTATTGTGATGCTTGGCTTATTGCTCCTAAAAATCTCTTACTACATATCCGGAGGATGCGTATTTGAAACATTAATGCCTGGTTCATATTACTCCAGTACAGCACGTCTGGACTCTGGAGTGCCCGACCCAATGTCACCCCGGACCATATTATTATTTGCAAGTTCAATTTACGCCTATAAAAAGTCATATCTATACGATATGATTGTCATTAATTTTGGAGTCCAGCTTGGAAACCTAGATTTCTCGTTTGATTAAATTTCCACCTAGCAAAATCGTACCGCTAAGCAATTTAGCGTTTTGGTAAGATGAAGTGTAGGAACCGACTAGGTGAGAATAGGTTTAACAAAATTGTTATAATTTCCTGGTTGGTCCGCCAGTCCTGCATTGTCAGATCGCTGTGAAGGGCTCATTAACATCCTATTGTGTATAGTTGAAAAAGCTACTATAAATTTTAATTGAATCTAGCAATAATTGGACTAATGTAACACAGTCATAAGATAAACAAATAAAAATTATGCATCCTTCACTTCTAGCTAATTTAGTTTCGCAAAATTGCATCGTTTAATGGAGTCAAAAGTTTTATTTTTTATTGCACCTACATATTAGCGAAATATAAAACGTTACAAATTTCAGTTTGTGTAACTTTACGATTGAGGCATTTTGAGACGGGCACGCACGTTTTGCTAATGTTGATAGACATGTAGTTATTGTAGATGTATCAATTGTTTTTTATTATTGCTATACTTAAGCATTACTTTTCTCCAGTGGTTGTACCTTCAATCAGCAAAATACCTAGATGCTAAATGCTAATGCATCGCTATGCCGTGAATCGCCTCAGCAGTGATGGTTCAATCTATATAATATTTTATTAAAATACTTTTTGTGTACTTTTGCTAAGAATAAAATACTAAGCTTTTAGAAGGTTAGTTTTTACTACTAGCTAAGCTGCTAAACTGTAGAAAATTGGACTTTTTGCTCTATTTTTCCGCTGTTCAGAATACAATCAATTTAAACCGGTATTAAATATTTTAAGTTTATGATTAAACCAAGAGTAGTGGAAGTCCGTGCCTCACCGTTTAACGTATTTGCTCAATTAAAAGGTCGAGAGTGTCAAATCAAATACACTTTTTGTGAATGAAATGCTGAACTTATTCAGCGTATCGTCACGTACGTTGACACATACGAACATACTCTATATTTGCCTTCCAAAAAGCACTTAAACTAAGCGATTTTCGTCATTATTACTTCATATTAAAGTTTGAATTTCGATACCTAACCGAAAAAGTGAGTGTAAATGTAAAGTTGCAAGTACTAGCCAAACACAGATGGTTTATTCGGTTATAACAGTACATAACACAATGTACTAAGGCTGTCATTCCCCTGTTTGGACGAAGATTAACGTGGTCGAGTTCAACGAACCGAATGAATGGTTAAGTAAATAAATTGGTGCGAGCGATCGGATGCAAGAGTGAAAAAAACGGTACCTTGGCACGGATTGGATGTTAGATAATTTTATCTCGGCTAGCTCGATGCAAAGGTTCCTAAAAGGGAAGGCACGAGGAAATGGTTAGGCATACATGGGTTAAGAGATAGATCTTTAAGAACTCGTATGATATAAGACCCTTTTAAGGATACCTGTTCATATTGGTACTGAAAGAAACAATGTTAGTGCATTGAACTGATCAATGGTTTTACTCTATCTTTGTTTCATAACTAAAATTATCTATAGAGTAGGTACGCTATAAATGGTAACTAGGTAACAAGTACAATGAGATAAGACCAATCTCGAAAGCATACCTTAGAAAATTATAGGTATAGATATCTAAATTTCAATCTTCCAAGTTGCTAGGTAGGTGCTTATACGAAATATAAATCAAAATTATTTGCAATATATTACGCTGTTTTAGGCGATTGTAAAATCAGCTGCACGGTGCACCTAGAGCTATTGGGTACTTAACAAATTAATTCAATCCTAATCTAATTGTGACTACCATATTAATCTCAGCGGTGATAAGGCGTTCAGCCTCCTGTCCAGGTGGTCGGGGCTTCGATCCCCGGGCACGCACCTCTGCATTTTAAGCAATGAAGTACATATCACTGACAATAATTAATGAATTAATAATTTTTTTCAAAAGAGCAACCACCTATTTTCTTGCTGTTCTTCCCGAATCACTCGACGATTCAAAAGCACTTTACTTGTATAAAAAATATTTGAGTTTGAGTTTGAGTCTTGCTTTAACGGTGAAGTTTACATCGTGAAGAAACCTGCATACTCGAGAGTTCAGATATCTATAGCTTTTGGAATTTTTACTTGTACTACCAGCTAATGAAATTCAAAGCAGATTGCGAATCTTTGCCTAAGTACTTAGTGATAGAATGGGTACATCTTCAAAGTAAATACAATTTCGCGGTATCATCCCGAAACCATGTCTGCCATGTTACGGTACAAATTGAACGTTAGCTGTTTATAACAAATACTGTTATAACTCGATTATCCGTTTCCTTTCGAAAAGTACTCCGGAAGCCTAGAAACCAGTCGGTTTCTTTCACCTTGATTTACTCGTAGTTTTATTGAGTGTTTGCGTATTATTGTAACATGTTTGCGTATTATTGTAACAGACAACAGGTATTCTTTTGCAAGTAAAAATTTAAAAATTCTTTATCTGCACATGTGAAGAATGATGGATCTTTCCTCACCTTCTTATAATATTAGAAAGCGCATAATTAAGTAGCTCTTTTTTCACAAGTACTTATAAATTAAATATAAAAAAATGTCCGACATTTTGAAGTTACAGGGTACCAAATTTTGATCAGACCTGTGGAACATGCTCACAAGTGACATCCCTTCGTCGACTAGAAAAGAGCTAGATCTTCATACGGCTATTTTATAGATTTTCTTAAATTCATAGCTAAGAAAACTCTCGATCAAGTCAGCCTTTATAAAAAAACTAAACTTAAATCGGTTTATCCGTTTGGGAACTACAAAGCTACAGACAGATAGATAGGTGCACACGTAACACTCCTGAGTTTGGGTTAAAATAAAAATGGAATGTGTTTGTTCAAATAGTTCAAGGCATTGGGTGGCCCTACGAAAGGTGGAGTATAAATTATTTTGATTTGTATTGCATAGGAGTGGGTTACTCATGAAAATTCCAAGTTTTCAACTTCCAGGGGTATACAGTGCGTTAACCACCATCTTGGATTGAATGTGCCAAAATATTTTTTTTTTTTAAATAATGTTTCAGCAGTTGACTTTACGATAAAAGTTACTATATGGGAACAATATAGCAGACATTGAATAAGTTTTGTACATTGAACAAGTTTAGACTTTGTACTTAATACATAACCCATAAGTCTGTCAGAAGTGATCTCAGGATTTCGATCCTGAAGATAGACCGGAATCCCAAAGCAATATTCTACTTGTGTTTCATGCTAAACATTGAGAAAACAAGTAAAATCGGTCAACCATCCGGTCAAAATTTTACCAACGCAACTGTAACCTCAATATAGCTGTAGTATGTAGATAAACGATCTTAATCAAAACAAAGTCATTAATATTTCGAATTAGGATTGATGGCCTATTTATATCCAAATAGATAATGGTATAGATTGATTAGGTACATAATGTTTATCCTTGCAACACACGAAGGTTGCTCTGGTTATAAATAACACTTAATAATGGTAATTAGTATTATGTACTTTATGAATCATAATTTTACATATATATTATTTTTAGACCGTAAAGACTTTTTAAAATAATTTACATAATAGGTTCGACGTATTCGTCTACGTATTTAATCGTAAGTCTAATTTGCATATTATATTGCAGTCTGAATTATAAGCTACTTGTCGAGTTATTATAATGTATAAGTTTTTTATTTAACGACGGAGGAATTAAACGGCTCCAGTTCTTTATTTTTCATAAGGTATGTCGTTATTTACTTTTCATTACTCATACACGGAAAGTAGGTTTGAAGTTGCCTGAGAAGCGGGTTGAAAGTAATACTTTTCAGCCCTAGGGAGAATCGTTTTCAACTGAATTTTTATTGGAGTTCAAATGAAACACGATTTTTTTTTTTTTTTTTTTTTTTTATTTTTTATTTTTTTTTTTTTATTTTTTTTTTTTTTTTTTTTATATACCCGAGTGCATCCATAGACAAGAAGAAAGATAGACTTTATTCATAAAGTAAAGACAACTGATTCATAGACTTTTTATTTTGACTTTCCTTATATTCGTAATGAAAAGCACAGTGTTTACCTCGGGATGAAAGACTTATTTAGTCCCTCGAACTATAGGCCCCCTCGCTACGCTCGGGCGCCAAACCCCGTCTCGGGACTAAATAAGTTACTTTCATCCCTAGGGTAACAATGTACTATTTCATAAGTTTCAATTAGGATTGCTTTGCGTAATAACATCAAAACTTCTTTATACAAATGAGGTTTTAAACTTTATTCAAGACATTTCACGAAGAAGGTATATATATGTAAAACAAATGCAGAAGATTGCGTAGGATCGCGTACGAAGCTGGGGCGAGTGAGCTAGTATTCCAATAAAACATAGGCAAATTGATTTTTAGAGAAAAATTTTTTTTCAGTTAAATATAAAAAATTCATTGGTAGGTACACTGTAAACAAACCACTATGCCCACTAGGCCAACTATGACTACGTACCTATATGAAGTACTGTAACTAAATGGCAGATAAGATAAACCGGGTCAGTAGATATGTAGAGATATAAGTCAATAGACGTGACTTTGCATTCAGTTACCTACTTATAAATGGTCGTTTTGTATGTTGAACTATCGGTTTCCTGTTCGGAATTGTTTTTCATATTTATTCGAAGATCTCTCTGGTGCAGCTATCGTCGTACTATATAAGTCGAGGTTGAGATTCTATCTATAATTATTAATCTGAAATCTCTTCTATTTGTCTGCCTCATATTCTCCTTTTCCTTCCAAATACCTGAGCGAAAAGCTTTAGCTAGGCGTACTACTTTAATGGAATATGAATGGTTTGACTTTGAACCTGTGATCTCCGGATTTAATTTAATTTCTCAATACACATATTTTTTCTTTCAAGAGCAGCAGACAAAGCATTCTCATTTTTTGATACGAGTAAATTTCTGCAGTGTCAGTTCTGAGTGCTCGATTTTCGAGTTACTTAAGTTTACTTATATACTTACTCGAAATTGTTTAATTCGCTGCGTAAGGCTAGATTCCGTTGTAATCTTCATTTGACACGTTTTGTTTTCGCGAAGAAAAGTACCGAGGAAAGCCCTGGTTTTTTTAATAAGCTTATTTAGCTTTATATCACTATTATTTATTTGCTTATTTATCACTAGATGATGGATTACGATTTATTAATTTCCATGGGAACTCTTTAGTTATCCTGGATAAGAAGTAGCCCGAAATACGACCTGATATACAAATTTCATCAAAATCGGTTGAAAAGGTAGTAAAAATGAAAAACCGGCCAAGTGCGAGTCGGACTCGCGCACCGAGGGTTCCGTACAAACCTGTAGTAAGTTTTAAATTATTAAAAAAAAACTACTTACTAGATCTCGTTCAAACCAATTTTCGGTGGAAGTTTGCATGGTAATGTACATCATATATTTTTTTAGTTTTATCATTCTCTTATTTTAGAAGTTACGGGGGGGGGGGACACACATTTTACCACTTTGGAAGTGTCTCTCGCGCAAACTATTCAGTTTAGAAAAAAATGATATTAGAAACTTCAATATCATTTTTGAAGACCTATCCATAGATACCCCACACGTATGGGTTTGATGAAAAAAAAATTTTTGAGTTTCAGTTCTAAGTATGGGGACCCCCAAAATTTATTGTTTTTTTTCTATTTTTGTGTGAAAATCTTAATGCGGTTCACAGAATACATCTACTTACCAAGTTTCAACAGTATAGTTCTTATAGTTTCGGAAAAAAGTGGCTGTGACATACGGACGGACAGACAGACAGACAGACAGACAGACATGACGAATCTATAAGGGTTCCGTTTTTGCCAAATTTGGCTACGGAACCCTAAAAAGGGCCGTTAAAGCGTAGCAGACAGACAGACAGATAGATAGACAAACACACTTTCGCATTTAAAATATTACGAGTAGTATGGTATGAATATTAAGTTTATCATAATTAATATGGCGACTCCTTTTTGACCTCTTCATAATATTATGTCCACACGCGATGTTCAGCTATTACTTAACATCGTGCGATCGGTCTAGCGATTAAAAACGCCCACATAAAAGCAGGTCACTACCATTATTATAAAGTACCTTTTATTCAAAACGCTGTGATACTGCTAGATGTTAGAACAACACTTTCAATTGTCGCCTGTATTGTTACGTAAAGTCAACGTGGAAACCGTGCCGTGGCTTATTGTTCTACGATTTATGGAAATGCCTGAGTAACTTTAATAACATAGAAGTATGGATTACTAGAAGTCGTCTGCTACTTTATTCGTGTTTGTATAATATCTACCCACTCTTTGACCTTATTAACTCTTTACGGCATGCGATAAGACAATACCTATAGGAGACCACATTATTGGAAAGTTGGTGCTATTTTAAATTTTAATTCTGTTTTTAGAGATCAGATTATGTTGTCTTGCCTCAATTAAATGAATATAATTGGAAATCCGCTTTTTTAGGGTTCCGTACCCAAAGGGTAAAAACGGGACCCTATTACTAAGACTCCACTGTCTGTCTGTCTGTCTGTCTGTCTGTCTGTCTGTCTGTCTGTCTCCAGGCTGTATCTCATAAACCGTGATAGCTAGAAAGCTAATATTTTCACAAATGATGTATTTCCGTTGCCGCTATAACAACAAATACTAAAAATTAAAAAAAAAAAAATTTATATTAAGGGGGGTCCCCATACAATAAACGTGTTTTTTTCGTATTTTTTTGCTCAATATTAAAAACGGTAACAGGTAGACGGTTCAAATTTTCACAGAATATTAACTTGTATATTACCTTTCAAAATAAATAATTAAATATCAATAAAGTAAATATTAAAGGGGGGCTCCCATACAACAAACGTAATTTTTATTTTTAATACGTCATAAATCGTAAAACTTACTACAGGTTTGTACGGAACCCTCGGTGCGCGAGTCCGACTCGCACTTGGCCGGTTTTTTATTTCGTGGAGTACAACTTGTGTTTCTACCACAGGGAACCTGACTATACAGATAGATATTGTATCTATTTCTATCTTATCAACAAGCAAACCAATTATTCCGAAAGGATTTTACGAGAAATGAAGATTAGGTACCTTGAATTTTAAATCAAGATAGGTCAAAAAATTATTTTTCTCACCTCCTCCGGGCGGAAAGCGTCAATTTTCCTCCCGCTGCGCTAAACGAAAATGCCGCTTTCCGCCTCCGTCGAGGAGAAAAATAGTATACACACCACGGGCAGTAAATAAGAAAGCCTCAGATCACATGTTTATTGACCTCGGCTTCGCCTCGGACAACATTTACATGTGATCTGAGACATTTCTTATTTTACTGCCCTAGATGTGTAATGTACTATGCACCTGCTAAACATTTTTAACGAACCGCTTTTTAAAACTATTTTTTTTGAACCGGGTAGCTGATCAAGAGCGCTTGACTGGAGATGGAGAAATTCATATCTGGTGAAATTTATATCATAGACTGTTGCGATTGTAAAATTGATTTCGGAATGTTTGTGTAAATTATGTCGTAAAATATTTTGGCACTGAAATTTATAATCACAAAGCAGTAGAACGTAGCGGGAACGTATTTTTGCAATAAACATGTCGCTGCATTCAATTTCTCATTCCATGTTTCACCTTGATCACTTGATTCAGCGAATAAAGCAAGATTTAGACTGAATTTATTCGTGCTCCAGGACATAAACAATGTACCTAGCCGGCGTCTGCCCACGCAATGACGTTCGGTAATTGTGTATCGTCCGTATATACTAACTATAATATTATATCCGTATCCCTATGAAATATAAGATAAGAGAATATCATAATATTTATATTTGAATAAAAAAATATAAGAATTTAGAATTATGTACACTTATTGTGTTTTATGGCAATACATTATTTGTTTTAACGTCGAAGGAAACCATCTTGAGGAAAACTGCGTGCCTGAGAATTCTGCATAATGTACCTACTCATAAATGATAATTGATAAATAAATGATAAAGCCTAGTCTGGCCTGGTGGGAGGCTTCGGCCGTGGCTAGTACCACCCTACCGGCAAAGACCTGCCGTCAAGCGATTTAGCGTTCGATGCGATGCCGTGTAGTAACCGAATAGGGGTATGGGTTTAATATAACTGCCATGCCCCTAACAGGTTAGCCCGCTACCATCTTCCTACAACCATCCGCTACCGACTGCATCATCACTTACCATCAGGTGAGATCGTAGTCAAGGGCTAACTTGTAGTCGATAAAAAAAAGCAGGGGCAACCAAAATGGAAAACTAAATTTTCTACCGAAATCGGAAAGTCTCTTTTTTTGATTTTTTTTTCTCTAAATGTAAGCTGTAAATGCATGGTTTTTAGTAACACAGTTGCTAATATTGCTATACCGAATATGGTAAGATTTAGAGGGAATATAACCGTGCTCTAGGACATAAACAATACCCGAGACCCGCCCACGCAGTGGATGGTGTTAGGTAATATTGTTTATCGTTACCTTGTATAACTCATTGTCGATACAACAAATACTTTTGTGTTAACTCAATTAAAATTTTTCATAGCTTAGATTGCTAGACTGCCTCGTTGGTCTAGTGGTTGGCATGTCCCGGGTTCGAGTCCCGAGTCGAGCTATAATTGCGTATTGGGTTTTTACGACTAGAAATTCTCAGTACTAGCCCAGAGTAAGGAAGTTGGCGGTGTTTTACCCTCGTGCCTCGGAGAGCACGTTAAGCGTCGGTCCTGGTTATTATCACTAACATGATAATAGTCGTTAAAGCCCGCCAACCCGCATTGGAGCAGCGTGGTGGGTCTAAGCTCTAATTCCCTCTCTCCTATGAGAGTGGAGGCCTGTGCCCAGCAGAGGAACGTTAATGGGCTGTAGCGGTGGTTTTTTAGATCGCTAGATATTAGATGAATGTGGTGGGTTTTACACACATCCATAGCTTAGCAACGTAGCACATCTCTGGTGGAAACCTACCTTATGCGGCGGAATGCAGATGAGCGTTTTACGCCTATATTAACATTTTATTAGTCAGTAATGATGTTGTATACGAGGGAACAGCTTACTGTTTTGATTTACAACCGGTAGTTTCAAGATACCTGTTGAAACTGCCGTAACGTATCTTTTTCATCTATCACCGTTTTAGTTTCACAACAATTGCTCGTAAATGCCTCCGATTTTCACTCCCATGCTCTACATAACTCTTACCCATAATAATTACACATGTACCTAACACGATGCGCATTATGTTACAATAGATACGTACTGATTACTAAAACAACATGTTATATAACAAGTTGATTACGAGTCAACAATAAAGTAATTCGCAAAAACCCTTAAATCAGGTCGTGGTACGAAACGTGGGATTCAAGATTATCTAGATGTATGGCGAATCATGCAACGATCTCTGCAATTGCGCTTGACAGACCGAGATTGTGTACATACTATAATACCTACTTCAATTTCGTTACAATGGAATTAGAATGTTATTATTGCTTATTTTAATAGAAAGGTTATATAATATATTGCTCTACAAAAAGGTTCCTGTAAGGTGGACATCCTTTCCTTATTGTAAAGGCGCCAGGATCTTTACCTCACTGGAAGTGGAGGAGATGTCAGGTACTGGGTATTAGGATAAAAATCGCCAATTTCTAATAACCACAACTGGGGGATGTTCAGAATCATAGTTCCAATCCATATCCATAGCACAAACTGTAATCTATATATATATAAAAGCGAAAGGTCACTGACTGACTGACTCACTGATCATCACGATATCTCAGGAACTATAAAACATACAGACTTGAAATTTGGAATGTAGGTTCCTTCTATAGTGTAGACGTCAGCTAAGAAACGGTTTTGGGAAAATTCACCCCTAAGGGGTTGAAATGGGGGTTGGAAGTTTGTATGAAAGTCCTTTGTTTTTGAAGTTAGAGACATGAAAATTAGCATTTAAGTTGTAAGTTTAAAATAATAAAAATCTGTATAACTCTTTTTCCGAAAATCTACCCCGAAGAGGGTGAAATGGGGGTTGGAAGTTTGCATGGTGGAAGTTTTTGAAGTTACCGACTAGAAATTCGGGATTTAGGTTATCAGTTTTAAATAATAATAACTTGTATAAGTACTTTTTCGAAAATCTACCCCAAAGAGGATGAAATGGGGGTTGGAAGTTTGTATAAAGGTTCTATGTTTTTGAAGTTAGATACTTGAAAATCGGGATTTAGGTTATAAGTTTTAAATAATGAACTGCATAAGCTATAAAAAGCCTCTTTACGCCACGGAGGTCGTCAAAATTTTCGTGCATTGCTAATGTGTGGCTTCATCATAATATTATCTGGGGGCACGGGAGTGCCCCCGCCAAGACGAGCCAAAGGAAACGTGGCACTACCTACCTTTTCTGGAAGCGTTTCCTCGAATTTTCGAACCGTCATAGCTTAGGTCCAGATAAAGCTAGAAAGCTGAAATTTTCAGGATAAAGTGTTGTTGGCGGACTTACCAAATATACCAAGTATCAATTTTCTAGCATTTATAGTTTCAGATCTATTGATATCTGAAATACGTCGATTTCGTGACTGACTCACTGACCGTCATCAAACTGAAAAAGGTACTTCCTGAAGTGCTAGGAGGCCGAAATTTGGTATGTAGGCTAGAATTTGCATATAAACAACAGGAAAATTAAGAAATCTGAAACTTTTCCCCTGCAACCCCTCGTATCGCAAATCTGACAGCATTTCCTCGTATTTTCGAACAGTCATAACTTCGGTACGGATGATGGTAGAAAGCTGTAATTTTCAGGATAACATGTCGTTGGCAGATTTATTAAAAATACCAAGTATCAATTATCTTGCATTTATAGTTTCAGATTTATTGATACCTGAAATACGTAATTAATACGTACTTTTGGGGGTTCTTTACTTTTACTAAATCACATGAAAATCAAAATTTCTAGGGTACTACCTAAAGTCCTAGAAAGCTGAAGTTTCAAATCAAATCAAATCAAAAGAAATCTGAAACTTTCTTTTTCCAACCCCTCCTATTGGGGGTCCATATTTGACAGCGTTTCCACGTATTTTCTGACCGTCTTAGCTTTAGTCCGGATGATGCTGGAAAGCTGAAATTTCCAGGAAAAGATGCTGTTGGCAGACTTATTAACCATACCAAGTATCAATTGTCTAGCATTTATAGTTTCAGATTTATCGATAACTGAAATTTGTCGGTTTCGTAATTTTGTCTTTTAATAAATCGCTGATGAAAATCAAAACCTCTAGGGTAGGTACTTCCCAAAGCCCTAGAAAGCTGAAATTTGGTACGTAGGCTAGGAATTGCATATAAATAATGGGAAAATTAAGAAATCAGAAACTTTTCCCTTCCAACCCCTCCTAATAATAGCATAATAGCTGTAGGTACAGTTGGTACTTAAAGAAATATGTGCAAAATGCAGTATACATACATAATACCGTACATAAATAATATAAATATACAATTCATGGCTCAGGTACAAATGTTCTGAATACAAACATTATGCCCCTAGCAGAATTCGAACCCGCGACCTCTCCCTCAACAGTCATGGTCTGTAACTAACTAACCACTCTTCCAAACAGGTCGCCAATAATAATCACGTAATCTTGTTTCATATAAAGTTGATATAATATATAGGTGCAGGGAAAGGGAATTATTAGTCATATAATATTTAAGTTTCCATAATTTTCTTTACAAAAATGTTGGGTTCAAACATGAGAATGCTACATCAAAAACATTCTTCGATTAAATTCACCATGAACTAACCTCTCCATATAATAATGTCTGGAATTATAAACCCGACTCTGCCGACTCGTTGGCAAATCAATTGCACCATCCCGGCGATAGTTATGTCATAGTGAGGTGCATCTGGATTGTATGTAATTATCGATAACATCGAAGCCTATTATCGATAGTATCTGTAACTACTGATCTTGTCTATGTTATATCATATTCATTTCATTTTATGATTTCAGAATCTATTGACCTAATAAATATGGAGTAACTTTTTAATGGAAAAGCTGGACGGTTCAAATCGAGAGATTTGGGTTTTAAAACCCGTACTGATTCAATTTTTAAATTTTGAATTAAAGAGAGTTTGGAACGAAATTCCTTATGGGACGATGCGGAGGGGTACCCTAGCCGGCAAAAAACGTCCGTAACAAAAATGCGTGCAAAGATTTTTATGTGAAACTTGAAATTAATATTTATGAACTTCGTTCCTATCTGGTGTCCCACGACACCACACTTTTTTTTTTTGAGATAAATTTATCCGAAGAACTTCTTAATTATTATCAACCTTTGGATTGGATATTAAATTGATGTTTTAAAAATAGCTCTTATCTCAAAAATTTTAGGCACTAAACTAAACTATAACGTAATTGAAAAGTTAACCTAGATAAAATAAAATAAAAAAGTCTTATTAATTGTCTTTACTGAACGTGAATTGCATTGTTAATGCATTCAAAGAGGCTTCTTATTCTAAGGTTTATGCAGCTGGTTGAAGATAATATTACCCATTATAATCAAAATAAGGAAGTTATCCGAAGCGAACCGTTATATTTGTTGTTTTCATTTGAATAATTCACGAGTGACTAAAGTATGGTGAAATTAAGTCTAATTAGAGGGAACTTTGCCCTAAAGAGGAACATTAATAGGCAATTACTTACCAGGCCTTTGCCCTCCTACGGCTTCTTGGAGCGAGCTTTTGGCTATTGGGAAATCGTACATTATTGATAGATGTACGTAGGTTTAGTTTCTGTTAGCAAACATTTTTATGGGCTAATTTAATAGTTTTGTTAAACTGTTCCGATGTGTTTATGGGCCAATGAATTCGTTAAATAATTAAAACGGTAAGAATTCATTTAACAAAATCATAATGCTCGTACATTAGCGCTGCTCTTTCACTACCAAGTGCCTAATATTAAACATTCTTCTCTCTCTCTGAGTCGTATTCCTCATTGCAGAGGATTGTGACCCCTTTCCATTAATCACATAATGGCAGGGGGTTTCTTGGGATAAAAATGGAGTGGGTTCCCAGGTCTTTCCGCATACTACTACGAGACTCGACTTCATAACATAAAATAAATATAAACACAGATGACTACATCTGTGTTTATATTTATTTTATTTAAATATCATTTTATTTAAATATCAAAAATTAAAAAATACCTTTATTTTCGAAAGGGTCTAGTTTCTAGGGTTTCTGGTCGAGACTTCTCAAAGCGAGAATTCCCGGGAGATCAGACTTATTCGAGAAATCGAGGTTTCGAGAATTTTTTAAAAAGCATACTTTTTCAACAGTTTATTTAGCCTTACTTTCGTAAATCTTGCGACGAATTTTACAGTGTATCCACGGGACCGTTTGTGTTGGAGCTCGGCACACGTTCTGACTACTCAGCCCTGATGTTGCATAGCATATAAACTGCGAGGACATTTATGATGTGCCGATATTGAATTGATATTGTGGGAACCAAGTACCTAAAGGCGTCAATAAACTTCGGTTTTCAAAACCTCAATGTTGATGCTGCAGGGTCAATGGCCACATAAACCGTCAAGACGGAAGATTTATCGATTATTTATTGATAGTTAGGGTTAAAACAACACTTTATAACTTCTTAGTATTAATTTACTAGATGACGCTCGCGACTTCGTCCGCGTGGATTTCAAGCACCCCGGAAGAACTCTTTTATTTTCGGGGATAAAAAGTAGCCTATATCACTCTACAGGCCCTCTACTCATGTAAAAAATCACGCCTATCCGTTGTTCTAAAGCGGTATTTAAGTGAACGACAAACCAACAAACAAATAAACACACTTTCGCGTTTAAATAGTATGAGTATGATGTACATTGTGTACACATTAAAATATAACGCGTAACGAAGGATCATAATATTATTGATTGTTCATATAGCAAATACTACTTACGATTATTATACAAGCTATTAGCATAACACTTGACGTTTAAACAATATGTTTGCTCACTATATTAGCATTGCTAAAGCAAAAATGTAAACCAACATGGTAAAGAAATTATAATAATATTAATACTGCGAAAATGTGTCGATCTGCTTTGTTTTCACGGCCAGTCTGTTCAACCAGTTCTTGAACTTCAACTAAATCTGGAACAGAGAAAGATTATATCCCGGGGGATACAAAATACTTCATTTTATCCGAGAAAATCGAAGAATTCCACGCGGAAGTAGTCGCGGGCATCGCCTAATACTATAAACATGCAATGGCCTTATATTTACACTTATATTCTATTGCGGGCATACACCAGTTTGGCATTAGTTATTCTAGTGGTCAGTGGATGCCTAAAACGTGTGGTTTCATAATGCTTTTTTTGTTGCAAAGCTCAATACAATGTGAGCGGTTCATGCTACATAATCTCTTCTTCTTCTTGCCCTTGTCCCACGCTATGTGGGGTCGGCACAACATTTTTTCCTCTTCCACTCACTTCTGTTAATCGTCAACCTATCATTTACCCCTTTTATACGCATATCTTCTTTCACACAATCCAATTCTTTGGTCTCCCTCTACTCATTTTTCCTTCCACATGCATATCTATCATTCTTCTCGTAATATGCCTTTCTTCCCTCCGCATTACATGCCCGTACCATGCTAGCCTATTACTCTTCATCTTTTCTATCACTGGTGCTACTTTCAAACTTCCCCTTATATTCATTCCTAATCTTATCCATTCTAGTCACACCACACATGTATCTCAACATTCGCATTTCGGTTGCATGCACTTTTCTTTCATCCGTCCCTATGTATAAGGAAATATGTATAAGGAAAAGTAAATATGTACAAGGAAAGTATAAGTAAATTATGTATGTATAAGTATAAGTAAAGTAAAGTATGTATGTATGTATGTATAAGTAAAGTCAATATGTATAAAGGAGTGGACCCGTCATAATTACGCTGAATTAAAGAACATTGCTCAAAATCAGAAGACATTTCACCTGCTGACCGCCAAACTTCAATTTGAAGATGGCACCCGATGATGATGAATATGTATAAGGAAAATGGTACACATTTAATTTGGGTTAACGAATACCTTGTTATAATATATCTTTTTTTGCCACTACAGGTAGATACCAATTACTAACACAATATTATGTTATTATTACTTCATCATTATTAATATGCACAAAGTATGATACGGTGATTGATATGGTGATTTAGATTAGACGTCGCATCGTCGCGTCGCATTTCATTCGTGTGGTCGGGGGTTCAATTTTTGGGTAAGCACTTCATAATTAATATTTTAGTGGTGAAATATGCGTTGCTTATGGGGCATGCTGTATCAACAGCTATTGTTTCATTTTTGTCATCTGAAATGGTGTCGAGTTGAAGGTCGAATGCAAACAATTGAAGATTTTCGTCATTACAATGGAGTTGTTTATGTAAGATGTCTGGTTTTCACATGATGTTGCTTCGCTTGAGTCACCTGATTACAAACTTGAAACATTTTGACCTTGGAAATTAAAAAATAAATAAACAATTACCTGTTAAAACTCGACTTAAACATTTAATGTAGCTCCATACACGAGATTATCCCTACGATCCGTCGTTCGATCTTATGGCCGATTCACACAAGGCCAGTATGGCCTAAAGGTGTGGTGAACATGTGCTTCTATTTGAATAGTACTGCTGGGTGATTGTGTAAAACTTACATCAATCATTGTTACAGTCTCAATTGTTTAGATTGGCTGAATTTATGGTTATGGTGAATTTTTGGCTGCGTCAATGGATTTTGGCCAATAGTGGAAGAATGTAAACCAATCAGAGGTGATTGCGATCGTTACACTGTAGCTGTTATTTTTAGCTAATCGCCCTGCTGTTCTTTTCTGTCCTGCTCTATCCCTACCAAGTACTAATAAAAAAGCAGAACCATTTCTTTACCTAGACTGTAGAGGAAACATTTGCACCAGTTACGTCTCCTCAACTCACCACTCCTATTAAAACAGTACCTTATTTTTCAAACCTAATGATGCTTCTAATTTATGGACAAAACAAAAACCCTGCTACCTACAGAATTCTTAAAAATAAAATTACTCAATGACAAAAGCAAAGCCTTTTAGCGTTTAGACAAATTGCACAGTACATTCTGACCTCATAGCCACATCTCTAGGATTGTTTCCTACTTAGCAATACAATTGCTGTAGCAACAATAAACAATATAGCTACGTTCCCACGTGTTTTAATTGTATGAAAATCCTTGGTTTTTACGCGCTGAGGCTGTTGATACCGATCTTAAGGTTGCGTAGGATTTGGGAATAACTTTTGTCATCGGTTGTTTTATTTGAAATGTTTGAGCACATTCAGTTATTACCAAATTCAAACTTTATAAAAGCTAGAATTTGGTAATAGAGTTAGCTGTATTATTAGCTCATGCTGCGTAACGAAACCGGAAGATTTTTTGTTACAATTCTGTAACACTGGCTGGCATCATAATCATATTTATATACCCGTTTTAATATTTAAAAAAATCTATATTTTGTTACAACTTGGACCGTTTATGTACGATGCAAATGTATTTTTGCACACAATAACGCGCGGAGGTATTTCGCAGTGCCGACTAGCCTTAATTATAAAAAAAAGAAAAAAAACTTTACAGCTCCACCATCAATGGCCACCAATGGCCAGCCTACTACCAAATTTGGTTACGTTTGGGAAGATATCACTATCAGTGCTTTGGTCCTCCCGTCGCATCTTTTTATAACACATCTTATTCATTTAAGTCCTTATTAGGCAAATTAATTTCACATGTAGGTAGGCTTAAGAAGGTAAGGTCCAATTTATGCGGGCGAAACCGTATGCAATAGCTAGTCAAAAATATAAGCTTCAGTGCACAACAAACAAGTACCCGCACAAGTATAAAGCACGTAAGCGCTCTATTATTCAAACCGCTTGAACGTAACATTATGCACTCGAGATGGTACACGAAAACGCTTCCTTGCCCGACAAGTAAACCCACCTTGTGATAGATTACAGCTTGACGAAGCGCTAGGGTTCGCAAAACTTTTGCGTGCCTATTTAATGCTGTACAAGAGGATGTCCGCGACTTCATCCACGTGGAACCCTTCAAATTTCTAGAATAAAACGTAGCCTATGTCCTTTTCCGCTTTGAAACCTATTTATATCTGTACCGAATTTCGACGAAATCCGTTGAACAGATGGGCCGTGAAAGCGTAAAAGACAGACGAACGGACAGACAGACACACTTTGGCATTTATAATATTAGTATCCATGTTTTACTGTCATTTGTCTAGTGGTTAGCACGTTGCAGTGCAAATGAAGAGGTCTTGGTTTCGATTCCCGGGTTGGACAAAAAAAGCTATTGTGTTTTTCTGATAAGAAATTAGGAAGTTAGCTTTGTTTTACGCCGACAGACGGAGTGGACGAAACTATAAGAATTAAGGGAATAAATAATAGGAATAATAATAATTAGGGGAATATAATAATTAGGGGAATAGAAATAAGGGAATTTTAAGAAGGAATCCAAAATTTTTCTTTAGCTTAATTTTGAAAATATTCAGTATCTCACTAGAGTTATCCTAGCCCTATGTTTCATTAGAGTACATGTAGAGCTTAGGGCATAGATACGGGAATTATAATAGATGGGCGTAATTAATAGTAATGTATCCAGGAGCGAGGAAATGATTTGCGTTTATTAGCAGATCCGATACGGTGTAATGAAATTTGTGCTACCATTAGTCGGGACTCGGGATCTTTGTGAGGAATTAATATGGAACCTCCTTAATGATAAATTCTTATTTATTTGACGACCTCCGTGGCTCGCTGAACGCTCTGGTTTTAGACGTTCTTGAGGTTCGATTTTTAAATTTTGGCTCTAGTTTGGTGGAATCCTTTTATTACCTAGGCTATTTCCACTTTATCGGCCGCCAAGCGATAGTGTTCCTGTAATCGGTATGATATTACATAGAAACAGATTAAGGGTATGGATTTAATTAAAACACTCTCAATCATTACCTACTATCAGATGATATCGCAGACAAAAGGCTAATTTGTCAACAGATTTTAAAAAACGGCAATTATTTTGTCCACAGCAATCAGGGTAAACTGGATGTGATGCCTGAATATATTATGCTAACCTTTGTAGGTTTACCTTCCTACTTGAACTTTTTCTTTGCCTACTACTTGAGCGAATGCCACCGACCCATACAAGAGGTTATGATTCAAAACGATCTTAAAGTTTTTCATTTATACGACTCTCTCTACCTCTGCGTTGTAGTTCTCATTGCTGAGGGCTGTGACCTTTTGTCACTTATTACATAATGGTATAGGGGTTTGCTTGGGATAATAATGTGGTGGACTAACAGATCCTTCTGAATTCCAGGCTAAAGGCAGCTTAAACTCAAACTCATATATTTTTATTGAAATAAACTTATTACAAGTGCTTTTGAATCGTCGAGTGGATCTACCACTGGTTCGGCATGCCATTCCTACCGAGAAGAACCAGCAAGAAACTCGGTGGTTGCTCTTTTTAAATAAAGTTTAAAATAGACGGTTGTAGAATTTTGTTATAGAAAAGAATAATCTAATAATCTTAGGAGTCTCAAGGTTTTAATGGTTTTTAAACTGGGTGTTTAGTGGGGCATTCCTTTGTGAGCGCCACCACAACCACTCTCCTAATCCAGCCAGTCTATCGTGCTGGGGGTGGTCCCTCAATACGGCTAAGGACTTAGAATGCGGTCTACTCTCTAGGGCCCGTCTCTAAGCCGACGTCAGCTAGGAACAGCTTGTCAAGTATTGGTCAATCTATGCTAAAGAAAGATTTTAAGCTTAGATTGTCCGATACTTGAGAACGTAATCTTAGCTGATGTCGGTTTATTAAAACGGGCCTAGGATTTATCGGCTCTAACGGCAGGCGTGACCAAACAAAGCATAGTATTTTTTTTTTAAATTCATGAATTGGAGGCTATATTACGTAAGAATCTTTTTGTATATGATTGACTTTGTGGTGGACATAAATATGCATAATAATGCACAATAAATAGGTATGAAGAATTATTTATCCTTCACGGTCAGATAATCTTTCATAGAATATTTATGTACTTAGTGCGTAGTGTCTAAGTATAGTAAAGGAAACGTGATCGGAACTGAATGAAGTATCTGTAGGTATTGTGTATCAAATTACAAAAACAACAAACTAAGTATAACGTTATTTACTTGGTCGACAAAATATATTGGCCAAAATCTGTATAGACTCAACAAGGTTTTTATTTTGGACGCGTTCGGATCACTTTTAGTTTTGGTTTTAAGTTAAAGTAAGTAAATAAATGTCGCCATTGAAATAATAAATTCTTGTCATTAGCTTATGCTATCTTGGACCAAAGCAGTGTGTGATGCTGTCTGGGTTAGCGTATAAAGGATTTCGGTTTTCTACAAGTGGACCTGTATTATAATCTTATGCTTTGTCAATAAAAAGTGTAATGGGCATCTTTGAAATCAAATTCGAATTTGAGGATAGCGCTCCCATTCTAGTCTTCATTTAGTCGTCGATTAGCTCATTTGTAGTCATTCAACTTGCAAGAACGAAACGGGTTACACTCGGGCTATGCGATGTTTAAATGATGTCTGACGAGTGATAGGCGAAAAGTTATTATGGAAATTTATAAATTCTCACTTCACGTCGAAGAAATTACACAGCAATTGTTCGCAATTCAAGCGTGAGTTGAAATACGTTGCCTCGTCTACTTGCAGACCTCTGGGCGAACCACTTGCCATGTTTAAGTTGCAATTGACGTCGACTCAAGCTTGGTGTGCTTAAGTCAGGAGCGATGAGCAATTAATTTAAAATATCATACACGGATTGTTCGAGCTGCTATACTGCCAACGCTTAAAGCAATACTACTCGAAATGGCAGTTAAATGTCACGAACATTAACGTTCCTTAAATAAGGATTATAATTCTAAAACACGAAAGACAACAATAATGAAACACGTTGTCAACTGTTTGAGCAGTAAGTCTGGTTTCATCAGTTTTAGTTAAAGATATCAAAACGATATAGAATAATTGCAAGAATGTTCTTAACAACAAGCGCTTAAGAGCATCAAGAAACGACATGCAATGACTTCTATTTTTTTTTTAATCCCCGACAGAAAGCAGGCGTTACGAGTATGTTGTGTGTGTTTGTTTGTTAGGATTTTTATATTTTTATAAATGAGTGGCATAATGAAGATTTGAGTTCGCTCTACCGTTCTAATATTTCATATTTATTAATAACATTATGACGTATGACGTAACCGAACGGCATTTTCTACTTATAATACACTCTACAATATAAGCCCCAAAACACAATTGAAATTGTCTAAGTTATTCGGAGGGAGGAGGGAGTCTGAAAATATGTCGCTAATAACTGACTTACATTCTTGATTAGGTTACAGTAGTCTTTACTTTTACTGGCTTGGGAACACAAAACTATTTAAAATGAAAAAAGGTAAGAACTTGAAGTAAACCAGAAAATTTAGTCAATCCATAAATTGACGATTTCGGTCAGTTGGCTTAACCGCTCATAACTTAAAATATTCTTATGTTATTAAATATATCCAAAGGTCCACTTACAGCCCTTTAGCTAACAGCTCGTTATGTTACCGTCTCAACTGACGTCAAATAGGCTGAATTACCCTCGGGCAAGGACGTCTAAGTGAAGAGAGATTGGCGGTGAATCAACAATTATTTTTTGATTCCATGATTCTTGCGTAACTGGCTTTGTGCTGTTTCAAGTTACCATTAACCATAATATTGTGTAAACCTAACATTTAGTAAGGTCAGGAAAATGCCCTTATAATAGGATCTCTACCAATGATATTAAATCATAGATATGATACAATTGTATTACTTTGTGTTTTTCATGTCCTCTCGTTGATGAATACGTCAGATGATTTATATACATACTTATCTTCTGATGAGTACCATCAGCGCTCTACAGAATGTGAACCAAATGAGGTAAAATACTAGTGTTCATTTTAGACGCCATGCATGCATTTTTTTTTATTTGTGTACATAAACAAAGTTATTATAAATCTGAAGTATACAGTATTATTATAAAAAATATAAAAATACGTAAACATATGAAACGGTACTGACTGACTGAAAGACAGCGCACAGAGAGTTTAAAACTTAAATTAGCATTATTGCAGACATTCGAATGGTAACTTTGTAACCCCCGACGCAAAAAGAGAGGGGTGTTAACGTGTCGGTCTGTGTATCTGTCTGTGGAAAGTAGCACCCAAACGGATGAACCGACTTTCGTTTAGTTTTTTTTTGTGTCATAGATAATTTTATCCCGAGTGTTCTTAGCCATGTTTCATGAAAATTGGTTCAGCCGTGTCTGTCTGTGTGTCTGTCTGTGGTATCGTAGCTCCCAAACGGATGAACCGATTTTCGTTTAATTTTTTTTGTGTCATAGATAATTTTATCCCGAGAGTTCTTAGCCATGTTTCATGAAAATCTGTTCAGCCGTTTGAAGATCATCAGCTCTTGAATAGTTGATGAGGGGATCTGACTACCTTCCATATTCTATCGATTCAAAATTTGGTACCCTATTAGTACTTCAATTATACCTACTTTAAAAAGGAGAAAATAAAAGTAAAATTAAAATCAGCGACTACACCTGTTTTTCTCACTTAGCGGTAACCCCGACACGCGACGCTTGGAAAATAAAAATATTTGAATTTACTTAATATATTATGTGACGATAATAATTATAATAGGTTTAAAATATTATTTGTTAGTTTCTATTGTTTATTTTTTGTGTCGAGGGGTTTTTAAAATTTTTAATTTTCCTTTTATATAACCTTAATCCACGCCTTCGAAATTGCGATAACACTCTAAAATCCTAGCCTAGTTATAAATTCCAGACGGAAATGTTCCTCCGTTTGGGAAGGGACCAGTCTATGCAATCGTATTGTTCACGTGAATAAGTAGATCACGGTTGAATGTCAGCAAAATGCAAACGAAGAGACGTCTTTGCTACAAATAAATTGCTGACTGTAGCTACATTTAAATTCTTGAATACATTTTCACAAAACAACGTTTGTTCTTCGTCCAGGCTTTGCGGTATCTCAATACGTCCATTAGCCGCCCTCAGGGCTCGCAACCGGCCATGTTAGCGTCTCAACTTGACGTCGAATGGCTGAGGTGACCTCGGGCAAGGTCTGTCCGAGTTACAAGCGAATAGCGATTTTTTAATTAAGTTATATTCTATTCTAGATACCTGAATAATATATAGCAGTAATAGTAGTTAAGAATCCCAAGGACATCGATCCCGGGAACGCACCCCTAACTTTTTGGAATTATTTGTGCATTTTATGCAGTTAAATATCACGTGCTTTAACAACGGTATAAAATTAAAACGGTATAACGGGTAAACGGTAACCTGCATGCCTGAGAGTTCTCCATATAATATTCTCAAAGTTGTGTGAAGTTTGTTAATCCAGACTTGGCCAGCGTGGTGGACTATGGCCTTTCTTATTCTGAGAGAAGACTCAGCAGTGGGTCTGCGTTGGGTTGATGATAGTTTTGGGATATTATAATAACACGAGTGTTCAGACTTCAGACGGTCAGTACGCTAGAAGTCATAACTTGTTCCACACATATTTTCCTCCTCGGGCTACCATATTCGTCAACGATGACACTTGCAGCTTGTACCTTATAGAGGCTCCATGTATACGACCAATAAATAAGCTCGTTCAATTATAAACCTTACATCTAATACACCAGGTATGTTAATTGCGTGTATGTATTAGGCAATAAAACATGCGCATGCGTTTGATATGGTGTGTGCATATATTAATTCTGACGTATCCACTTTGTATTCAACGTAGTAAGGGTCTACTTTGTGTTTGATGGTATTGATTTTTTTTAATATGACCCGTTTGCTACTAACATACCTAATTTATTAGGAGGGAAGGTTATAATTATTTTCTTAATTACCTATACTAAGGTTATTTATTATAAATGCGAAAGTTTGGATGGATAGATGGATTGATGTATGGATGGATGGATGGATGTTTGTTACTCAATCACGGCCGAACGGCTGAACGGATCTGGTTGAAATTTGGCACAGAGACAGATTATAACACATAGGCTACTTATTATCCCGGAAAATCAAAGAGTTTCCGCGGGAACCAAAAAACCTCAATCCACGCGGACGAAGTCGCGGGTATCAGCTAGTGTAATATATATCTTATCTGGCTTGCATAGAGGTGCTTGTAGTTTTGATATTTATGTACCTGCGCGTTATTATCATAGCCATCAAGTTACATATTATGCTTCCTTACTTGTAGTTTTGATATTTATTCCGTTCATGAAAAAATTCCAACGGATTTCCATTTTTCATCATTTTTAGTTTCAATTGGATGTTTTTTCGGATGTAGGTAGTTAGGTACATTGCACTGCTGTACATAGGTATAATTCTGTCTATGGTTTGCATTTATACACTCCCATGTTAGATTATGTCATGCTGCTCCCTGCCATTTTATCAGTCGTCGTTGTCATCAAATAATAGACGTCCACTGTTGGACATAGATCTCTTCTTCCACAAGCCGTTTGATGTCGTCCATCCACCAAGCGGAAAGCGCAACATCTTCCAATGCTGCGCTTTCCATTGCAGGGTCGCAATTCCACCACTTTAAACGCCTATTGGTTTTTCGACTATGTGTTTATTTTTACCAGTGGTAGGACATTTTTTGAGACTTCAAGAATGTTAATTCTATGTAGGTCTTCGAGCATTTACCAAGTTAATTCGACTGGCATCCAGTCGAGACAAAAGATGTCATAATATTATTTATCAAAGGTAGCCGATATTTTTTGTGTCTCCCACGTAGATTAAAGCTGAGGTTGGATAGATCCAAGGTCGGAGATGAACAAACTTTTTACTGCCATTAGAACAATCGCCATAGGAATATCGACCCAATCTATACGACACCTATCTACCTACTGGGAATAAACGATTTGAAATTAATGTCTATAGTTCTGTAATCTATAGATACCTATTTATTTTATAGAAACAATTATATTTTACAATAGGTAGCTGATTTATTTGTTGAAACTCCAATCATAAAGACCTAGAAGTGTCTCTAACAATAACCACAACGATTTCTTATTTCTCGTTTTAGTTCTGGCTCTTTTCAGAATCCCTAACTTATTAATGTGATAAGGTGGAATCTTAATAAACATACCCATATTTCTCCAGCCACACCTTTATTTTTATTGTAACATTTAAGTTTGGTTCCTAGTAGATATCAATACCATCCTTCAGCATATTTCATACTAGCTGATGCCCGCGACTACGTCCGCGTGGATTGAGGTTTTTCGGTTCCCGCGGGATCTCCTTAGTTTTCCGGGATAAAAAGTTGCCTATGTGTTATTCCAGACTATAATCTATCTCTGTGCCAAATTTTATCCAGATCCGTTCAGCCGTTGGGGCGTGATTGAGTAACAAACATCCATCCATACATCCATCCAAACTTTCGCATTTAAAATATTTATTTGAAGGACAGCTTATATTTTGCGTAATGCGTATCCATGCTATTCTAGTCTTCGCCGTTTGTACAAAAAATCAAGATCACAAGGCACCCATGGTAAAAATCTTCAATAGCACCTATTAAGCAAAATGTATGCCTCCAATAGCCACGCGAGCCGGCAAAAAATCATATGAGAAAAAATTTACGAATGATTAAACTAATAACCTGATACCACAAAACTAATATGAAATTCAATGTCAACTTGAATGAGATGAATTAGTCATACCTACTCTGGTCTCCACCACTTCCGTACATAATTATTATTATAACATGTAGAAGGCGTGTTCTCTAGTTGTTTATATCTTTTAACTGCGTTATCCAAACTAATATTGTATAGATGCTAAAGTGTGTCTGTTTGTAAAAATTATAACAGGCCTTGTTTTTAACCAATTTCGACGAAATTTGGTACACAAATAGTTTGCGTCCCGGGGACAGACAAACGATACCTTTTATCCCGATAAATCTATCAGTTCTCAGTATATCATACTTAATCAGAGGAGCTAATATTTTGGTATACTTTTCAACCATACATAAAGTATAAAAATAACCTCATATATTTTCTTGCGTAAACAATAAAATTATGTGTTTGGTACGCTATCGTATTTTAAAAACCGGCCAAGTGCGAGTCGGACTCGCGCACCGAGGGTTCCGTACAAACCTGTAGTAAGTTTTACGATTTATGACGTATTAAAAATAAAAATTACGTTTGTTGTATGGGATCCCCCCTTTAATATTTACTTTATTGATATTTAATTATTTATTTTGAAAGGTAATATACAAGTTAATATTCTGTGAAAATTTGAACCGTCTACCTGTTACCGTTTTTAATATTGAGCAAAAAAATACGAAAAAAACACGTTTATTGTATGGGGACCCCCCTTAATATATATATTTTTTTAATTTTTAGTATTTGTTGTTATAGCGGCAACGGAAATACATCATTTGTGAAAATTTCAGCTTTCTAGCTATCACGGTTTATGAGATACAGCCTGGAGACAGACAGACAGACAGACAGACAGACAGACAGACAGACAGACAGACAGACAGACAGACAGCGGAGTCTTAGTAATAGGGTCCCGTTTTTACCCTTTGGGTACGGAACCCTAAAAACGATTATATAAGTGTATTGTACAAATTATTAACATAAAATAATATTTATTGTATACAAAAAATAAACATACATATACTATAATATTATAAATGTGAAATTCTGTCTGTCTGTATGTCTGCTGAGTTTTTACGGCCCATCTGATCAACCGATTTAGATGAATTTCGGTATAGTGGTAGGTTACATCCCGGGGAAGGACGTAGGCTACTTTTTATCCCGGAAAATTAAAGAGTTTCTGCGGAAATTAAAAAACCTTAATCCACGCGGACGAAGTCGTGGGCATCATCTTGTAATATTATATATAAATATTCTCTAGTTAATATAATACAGTGTAATAAAAAGGAATTCCGGGAATAGGCTATTAATAGGAATTTACTGTAAGAAAAAATATCGTATAACACATCGCGGCATTTTATTGATATTGATGAGATAATTATATCAGCTGAGGTTACAGCAAAAAGCGGCTATAGGCTTTTTAGCTCTTATTGAACTTGAGCCTTAACAATTTTTTTTTGTACTTTTCAATCGAAGCTTTTTTTGCAACTTATCTTTTGAGTTAAAAGGTGGGTGTTAAATTAAGCTATGTATGATTACTGTTCAAGAGTTTATAAATAAGTAAAGTATCTAGTGAACCATAATTACAATAAATTGTTTATAAAAATAAAATTGTAGCGAGCTGCACGTGCGTTGAAGTCTTTTGTGCTAATTTCCGACTCAAGCAAACCAAAAGTTTTTTCGCGCTTTTGAAATGCAGTCGAACGCAGCCGCAAGTTCAACGCACTTAATAGAATCCTAGAGGCAAGATCGTAAAACTTGCACTTTTACATATGACATTTACTTCATATATTATTATAGTTATGTCATATTTAATAATATGACTTAACAATAATAACTCCCTTATCCTCCCTATCCTTTACCTATTATACACCTGTGATATTCCAGCGCTAGAAAGTAATACCATTGCAATATTCGCCGACGATACTGCCATAATAGGAACTGGAGAAGTCATGAAGAAGCAGTGAAAAAAGTTCAAGTTGCTATAAACAAAGTTAATGATTGGACTATAAAATGGCGAATTAAGCTTAACGAGACAAAATCGGTGCACATAGATTTTTCCAATAAGCTACAACAATATCATCCGATTTACCTAAATGGGAAACTTATTCCTTACGTAAATACAGCGAAGTACTTGGGTATGACGCTAGACACAAAGCTTAGATGGAAAGCTCACGTTAAAAAGAAACGCGAGGAGTTAGAATTACGCCACAAAAAAATGTATTGGCTGCTTTGACGGCATTCAACACTTTCAATACATAATAAACTAATGCTATACAAGCAAGTTCTGATGCCTGTATGGACGTATGGTATACAACTCTGGGGGTGTACTAAACCGAGCAATATCCCAGTGATACAGAGACTTAAAAGAACGAAACCGTTCGAACTAGTGTAAAAAGTGTATAAGTGCTGTGTCAGTGAATCAGTGCTTGTGCTACTTATCTAGGTCACAAAAACGTAGTGAACACTAAGTATATTAGAACAAACTAAGGACAGTTAATGAACTGTAAATTAGACGTAGAAATTAATTATAAGTAGAAGTTTAAGCTAAATTAAAATTACTTATTAGCCCTTAGGCTAGATGGTAGTAGTCAATAAAGTTGCCATTACATGAAATTGTAATGGAACTTTATGGCAAGGGAAAAAAAAAAACAAAAACAATAATAATAATATTTTATAAGGCACCGCGCCGTAAGAATGTGTGAGCATAGGTCACATCAGCGCCGACCCGCCACATTAACATTCTTCCGATGCACCCGATGTGGCCGAATTTAGTTGCTAACGTTGCAAATGCACGCATTGTAAACATCAAAATTGCAGCTCTTGCGTTTCGTCTTATGATGTATGATCTCTGTATTTATATTACATACTTTGGAGAGTGTGCTCAGGAACTTTTCAACCTTGTTCCTCCTTCACCGTTCTACCACAGAACAGCAAGAAACCGTCAGCGTTGGCATCCTTATGTGGTTGACGTTCAGTCTGCTCTAACGAAACGGTTCTGCTCTACGTTTCTGATTCGAGCCGCCAGGATGTGGAATGCCCTTTCAGCGCATGTATTCCCTGCCACGTATAACTTAAGTACCCTGCAAAAGTGAATAGGCATCTTTTAGGCAAGCGCGCTCCAACCTAGACCTTATCATTACTTTGTATTAAGCATGATTGTAGTCAAGCGCAAGCCTATTATATGTTTTAAAAAAATCTTTTTTTTTCTTCGTCAAATCTCACAAATAATAGTTTTTTCACAAACAATATTATATTTTAAGACATGGTTTGCCGAGTGAATAACATTTTTTCTATGAATAGACAGACCATTTAAATATCTATACAGATTTTACATATTCACAAGAAGAATGACCGTGCACGTGGTCGGTTTTTAATGAAATTCTATATCTTTATCCGTGGAGTGGCTTTAATGATAATTGTCTAAGAAATTTCAAAAGACTTGAAAACCCTTTTGTGCCTTCCTCTATTGATTGACTATTCAGACAGTCAATGTGCGCTCTACATTTTTCTATTGATATAAATATAAAGTAGAGTACTTTACCACCATCCTTGCCGCAATTCCACGCGGGCTTGATTTTTACAGTAATTAGATAAGGGTATAGTTTAGCTACCTATAAGTTGTATAATTAACGTTTATTTAATAAAAAACTAATGTAAAGTTGTCAAAACGTAATATTTTATTGCATTTTTTATATTTTAGTGTGTACAAACACTCTTGGTAGCTTAAATGCTACTTAATAAATGCTATATTATGCTATACTTAATAAATAAGATAAGGAGTTCTTTGGAGTGCCTACTGCCATAACAAAATACAAGTCGATATTATATACATAACGCAAGTTTGCAAACACAGTTTGTTAACACAGTTTTCTCATACCAGTTGGATAGTAAAACGTCTAGAACTCACCCACTCATATGTTGGATATAGCTCACGTATCTATACTTATAATAAAACTGTAACAGGTCCATTCTGTACATTGAAGATATTTTGAAAATTTTTTTTGGAGGGCACTCATTATTCGATACTGAAGCCAAATCAGTATTTTTTTTCATTTTTGTCTGTCTGTCTGTCTGTCTGTCTGTCTGTCTGTCTGTCTGTATCTAGGCCGCGCATCACGCCGAAACTACTGAATGAATTCAAATGAAACTTGGCACGATTTGAGCCCATACTACGAGGTAGGACATAGGATACTTTTTATCCCGAAATTCTACCCCCGAAGGGGTGAAATAGGGGTTGAGAGTTTGTATGAAAGTCCTTAATTTCTCAAGTTATAGCCATGAAACTTGATATATGAGCTGCGGGTTGAAAATGAAAACATATATGTTTCACACTTTCTCAAAATTCCACCCCCGAAGGGGTGAAATAGGGGTTGAAAGTTTGTATGAAAATCCTTAATTTCTCAAGTCCATGAAACAGCATTTGGGCTTTCGTTAAAATATGAAGAAGTACGTGTTTCACCATTATAGGGGGATTATACCGTGGGATAGTAATATAGGCTACTTTTATCCTGGAAAATTAACTGAAAAACTTATTCCACGCGGACGAAGTCGCGGGCAGAAGCTATAAAGAATATACATACATACATAGGCTACTTTTTATCCCGGAAAATTAATGAGTTCCCGCGGGAATCGAAAAAACTTAGTCCACGCGGACGAAGTCGCAGGCATCAGCTATAAGAAAATAAATTTAGTAACTTGAATACTTCAAAAGTATATTAAATAATAATTAAGTTACCAACTCTTTGACTAATATAATAACGTAATGGAGAAGGAGGTATGCGACCGTTTAAAAGGTATCTTATAGGTACACGCTCATTAATATGGGCGACTTTATGTCAAGCTCTATTATAAAATGTCTTAATATTAGTGGGAGTTATTCAAATAAGATGAATTTGTAGTAGGTATACCTACTACAAATTGGTTTTTTACTCGACTTTGTATCACCGCAAGAAGTCGAGTGAATATTATTGGCCATGTTAAAATCAAATTGACTTAAAAGTGATTACTTATTTGGAAATTAAATCGATGATTGAAGATAGTTACAAGGAATATTACCCAAGGTATCGGGTTTAAAGCTGAAATTCGATACATTTTATAAAAGTAGTAAAATAATCGTCACATTATCGCTGAACCACTGCAGCTCGGCCTCTTTTCAGAAATCATCATGCTCATCATCAGTCGTGGCTTCTTTATAATGTTTAAATTTCACTTTTGAAAAATCATATTATTGAAAATAAAAAAAAATTTTTTTTAAAGAGTTGTGCAAAACAAGTTGCTCGTATGTTCGCACACTAAAATGTAGAATGCGCTTCCCTGGTTTATTTATGTCAGTTATCATAGAGTCTACCTAGAATCACTTTGAACCACACGCTTTTAGAGGAAAAGCAATATAAAACGTCCGGTATTTCCTTATTCCCATCCAATTCTTAATAGTAATGACTCCTATAACTTGCTTCATGGGGGAGCCGTTGCGTAATTAATTTTGTACTATTCTCATTTTACTGAAGCTCCGTCTGAGAAATCATCAATCTATGTAACTCGCAGAACCTTAGCGAGTAACACCAATATGTTATAGATTATGACTAAGCAGTTCTGTATAGGGATACAGCTGAATGACAGCCACAGTGTAACGATCGCTATATAATGACCTCTGATTGGCCAAGATTCCTTCGCTATTGGCCCAAATCCACTGTCATAGAAATAATAAATATTCAGCCAATCACAACGATCGAAATGGCAGCAATGATTGATGCAGCTTTTCCGTAATCGGGTGGCTGTTTTCATTATTGGACTTTATATAGGGTTCTTGATCTACCTGTAAGTGGTAAATTATTAGGTAAGGAAGATTCAAATTGAATATAAATAAAACTAATAACTACATAATAAAAAAAACTTCACCACCAGACTCTGACCATAAATTAACAAAATTTAAAAGTGGCATTAAATGGCATTGCAGTAATTATTGAAATTACGTTAAGTCACGTGAAACAAATGAAAAATTTAAATAAATAATTATTCAGAATAATCGCAAACATTAAGACCATTCAGTTTCTACTGATTTTAATATGAAATCTTGTTCGATTTACCGTAACATCCTTTCCGAGTTAAACGTTGTAATTGCCCTCAACTATTTAAAATGGGCTCATCCGTTGCGTGCAGTTACCAGCTTCTTGTAATGAACCGTCGATTACGTATTGATTGATCACTGGTAAAACATATATCATGTATGTTACATAAAATATGTAACTGGTACTTAATGTACTTAATTCTAAAAGGTGTTTGTTACGGCCAAATGATCTGATATTCGCATGCATATCTAACTATCGATGTATTTTTTTAAACACTTTTAAACCACATATTTTGTCCAAAAATGCAAAAAAAAAGTAGACAAGTTAACTATAAAAATTCAATTTATATGTCAAATGTATGGCATTGCACATTCAAACAGATATTTTATTTTATTTTTATTTTATTATAAAGGTACACAAAACAGGTTGCCACCAACACATCGACAAAATACAAGCAATTGAATACAGGATCCAAGTTACAACCCTAATTATGTGTACACAACATTATCTATAAAAAAAAAAAAACAATATAAGTTTAAATCACATTAATAGGTACATATAGTTAACATTAATATTACGTAAAAATAAAAATGAAAAATTAATTAAAGTGCAGTTCTAAAATATATCGGTCTAAATACAATTATTGTCAAAGTTTAAGTCAAAATTTAAATTAAAATTACAGTAGTCAAGAATAATAATAATAAAAACATGCTTGATTATAGTGTCGGAAAAAGTGTATAAATTTGTTTTTTAAATAGGTGTAGATTATTATTGAAAATGTCAATATTACGGTTAATTAAGATAAGATCATTGTATAGGCGGCACATACGAACAATGGGATTGAAGAATGAAGTATTATTTTTGTGGGTACTAAGGGTGAAAGGTTTAGGGTTTCTGAATCGGAAGTTATAATTTATGTTGATCAGTGAGAGTAAAACGGGAGAATCTATTTTGGAATGAATAATCTTATGTAAAATAATCAAATGAGAATACTTTCGACGGAATTCCAAAGTTTGCATCGCGAAATGTGTAAGTCTATCTTGGTAGGGTGTGCGTCTGTGACCAAAGTGATACCGAAAAGATAGAATTCTTAAAAATTTCTTTTGAACGCTTTCTAAGCAATGACAATGTACTGCATAGTACGGAGACCATATTACAGAGTTATACTCCATAATACTCCGAACCATGGTTTGATAAAGATTTATCGAACTAGATGGTTTTTTAAAATTTCTTGTAGATCTCAAGATAAACCCTACCAATTTGTTGCATTTGGCAATTATGTATTCATAATGATCCCTAAATGTCAATTTATCATCGAATACAACACCGAGATCTTTTGCTGACGTCTTTCTTGTGAGCGTTTGCCCTTTCAAAGAATAGTTAAATTCAATCTTCTTAGATTTACGTTGAGTAAAACTAACCACAAAACATTTATCAATATTGAGGCTCATATGATTTTCGGTGCACCAATTAGCAACAGCATTCAAGTCTGTTTGGAGACATAGGGCATCGTTAACGCTGTTGATTGATTTGAAGACCTTGAGATCATCAGCATAAAACAGGCTCTCGCAATTCAATCTGTCGACGAGATCGTTGACGAATACGTTAAAGAAGAGTGGACCCAGGAGAGAGCCTTGTGGGACTCCTGACGTAATACTGGTTGGCGACGATACATGCCCCTTAATGGCCACTAGTTGTGATCTCTTAAGTAAGTAGGATTGTACCCATCGTAAAAGGTTGCCACAAATACCATAAGCGCCAAGTTTATGACATAGAATAATGTGGTTGACCTTATCAAAAGCCTTGGAGAAGTCGGTGTAAATTGTGTCTGTTTGACCTTGTCTGGCAAATGACCTGCAAATATAATTTTTATATTCTAATAAATTTGTCGTAGTTGAACGATTTCTAACGAAGCCATGTTGTTTAGGTGTTATAATAGCAGAAACATGATGATAAATACTATCGTATACTACTGACTCCAAAATCTTTGAAAAACAGGATAATATACTAATAGGACGGTAGTTTTCACAGCGCGACCGGTCCCCAGATTTAAAGATGGGTATAATATAAGCTGTTTTCCACAATTTAGGAAACACCCCTGACTGAAGCGACTGATTAAATATGATACTCAGTGGGACGCATAGTTCACTGGCACAGGTTTTAATAAATATTGGTGGAATTTTATCCATTTTATTTTTTTATAGATAAGCTAATAAATGCAGTAACTATTGAGGCGTCGACTAGTTCTTGATTAATTGTTCGCAGAACATTTATCAAATGCATAGATGTTAGTTACTGAGGTGTGTATGAAAGTGTATATGAATAGTCTTTTTAATTAGCGTTTTTGATCTTTGTTATGATAATATTGATTAACTTTTACTACATTTTGCGTATTGTGTAATGTAACTACAGCTATTTCATAGCGATAGCATCTAGCACCGCAAAAAATATAGGATTTATCACGTGTGTTACGTAAATTTACGTAAGCGCCATTTACGTGTCTGTAAAATATGTTTATCCCACCAAAACATTCTGTAAAATAATAGCCAAGTCTCGATGGAGCTGCTTGTTTATCTCTAATAAGTAATGAAATCTCTAGACAAAGTTGAGCCAAGTCTAAGGTTCCTTACTGCAATTTCTTAATATAATATTTAATGTTATGTGACTTGGCCGTTGACCTGTACCCACTAACGTGTAAAAAATGTTATATTGAAAAAAATGCGATCAACGGTTGAACATTTTTTTACTGATTGACTTATTAGATTTTCTTATTAGACAGTTTTTTCTTTTTAGGAGTAGTTTTTTATTATTACAAATCTTTATTTTCTTTTTTTCCGGTTCTGATTCTTGTACACTAGCAACAGTTTTTCGTATTGCCCATTCGCGCGTTTCAAAATACAGTCAGCGCCATCTAGTGATGTATGCTGATACCACTACCAGTCCAACGCATTATTCGAACGCAAACATTGATAGCATTGATATAGGAAATTATTTTACAGTTTTCCTTTTAATTTCATTTTATATTCATATTAAAAGCAGAGTCCCACTACCCAGAAAAAATTTTGCAAAGACAGTCGGTCGATAACGCTAATAGTTTGGGTGTGCTCTTAGGGTTTCTCATCAGGGTCACCAGGTAGTCTAGATCTTCCATGATCCCAGTTTTGATAGTTTTTCCTCTATGTGGGCGTTAAACTCTACCTCTGTACCAAATTTCAGCGCTCTAGGTTAATGGCAAGTACGAGTTCTATTAGTTATATTAACGATCAGTAAGTCAGTGTGTCAGTGTCGAAAATGCGAAACTTTGCTTTCGCTTAACTTCGGAACTAAATGGTCTACCGACTTGAAAATTTGGATTTCAAGTGTGTGATTATAGCTTACTACATGACGAAAATTTCAGCGTTCTAGTGCCATCCAGAGGTTCTCAAATAGAAAAGGTGTCAGAAAAGGATGGTACGGCAGTGTTGCTTCGCGCTCGACTTGGCGGGGGCACTGCCGTGCCCCCAGATTATGCATTTAATCAGTAGGGCCTCACTTGGGCTGTATTATTTTCTATTATAGACTAAAGAATCTGAACTATTAAAAAAAATCCCTGGTTTTTTAAATTATACCAATTATGGAAATCCACCAAGAAACTTCGACGCTTGATTCTGACGAGTGATAGCTGAGAGTCGATAATTGTTTGCGTTTTTATAAACTGGCAACGCTGGGGCTATACAAAAATCAAAGCTAAACAAAAAAACTAGTACCATATTTGCGGATACCAGACCAATTTTTATTTAATTTCTCTTATTTTTCAAACAAAAAAAAGTAGTAAATTTGGGGATACGTACCCGATTAATTTATTTCTCGCCATTTTGAAATCACAGAGTATACTATTTAGTCTGATTCTACAGTTATTTTTTAAACTAGCTTTAAGCTAACTATTTGGTATTTATATATTTTTTAATATCTTTGACCATCTGTTCGATAAAAAGGATGCTTAGCGCGCTCTCTATCCTATAGGCATGCAGAGTCCGTTCAACATTTCTTCCACTACCAAGAAATATGTATAAACAAAGAACTAAAACGAGTTAGTCCTGTAACCAGCTCGAAGATTTTAATTACACGTATGCAAATTATGCGACTGGCTAGGTTTCTAAACAAATAAGTATTAATGCCAACAAATTAAAGTGGATACGGGCTCATTAGCATAATTGTTAATCGTGGGATTATGTGAGGGAGGGAACTTGATATTGCGGGGTTGTTTATTGTATGCGATAAGTCGTGTCGATACCAAAATGGGTATATCGGCTTAGATCACTAAATACAAATGTAACTAAATGCAAAATGCACGATAGGTACATGATTTTACAATTTAACATATATATTAACGTAACTGTATAATAGTAATGTAACGTATAGGTAATAGAACGTAATTTTCTTCTTCTTTCTTAATTTTTCAACTGCCATGTTAAGAATATTAATATACTCATAATAAAAGTCATCGTTACACTGAACATAAATTTTAATTTCAATAGGTAAACCTGCAAGGAACACCCTTCTAAGGTGTATCAAGAATAAAAGATAATAACACCTACTGAGTTGAATGTTTAGATTTCCGTTATGACCAGTTTTACCAAATTAAGCATAAAATTATGAACGTAACATAGTTCTGAAAGAAGAAGTTGAATCGGAACGTTTAAAAAGTGAGGGTGTAATAATATGTGCAAGTAATATGTAACTTACGTTTTACTTCTTTATTATTAAGGCTGTAAAACGTTTAATACGATAGATGCAGATTAGATTCGAGCTATTTTTATATTGTCAGTAAGAATTGAACAGGTTAGATGGAAAAATCAAGTCTGAAGTAAGCAGTAAGGCGAACATTTATGTCCATGACAAAATTATTTTATTTCGTCTTGCCACGGCATCTAGTTATAAATAAACAAAATACTTAGATTAAGTAAAAATAAAATCATAAAAAATATATAAGTAAATAACATAAAATTAATTTAAAATCCATACTAATATTATAACGTCTGCTACGCTTTAACACCCTATCTTTTCAACCAATTTTGTAGTATGGAGGTAGGTTACAATCCAGGTTACGTCCCATAGGAGGAAGAACATAGGCCCGAAAAATTAAGGAGTACCTCCGGTAATTATAAAAACTTAATCCACGTGGAAGAAGTCGCGAGCATCATCTAGTTAAAAATAAGTATAATTGCCAATGTCTTCCGAGTATTAAATATGAATTCAAAGAATTAAATGAATAAAAAATATAAGCTATAGGTCTACCAGAATCTGATGGCAAAAAGTATACACCGTATACTGGTACTTTTAGGTGTATTTTTTGCCATCAGATTCTGGTAGACCTATAGTAACGTTAAGTATAAAAAAACAGTCCAGTTACAAAATAAGTCCATGGCTGATTGTAGAAAATAAATAGCCCAAGAATTCCAAAGAATTGGAAACACTTTAACGAACGTCACTTATTACCATCTTGGCTAGATAATATTATACACTTATTTATCTGTGTGGGAAAATCATAAATTATGTGCTGTCTAATAGAAGTCGGCTGTCCACTATGCAAAAGTATCTACAGCGCAATATTAGTTCTTATGCACAGGATATTTAAGGATTATAATATGTATGATGTAACAGATTTTATTTTGCGTTCTATAGAACCTTTTTGATAGCAAACTAAGTTCAAAATCATACTATCAATAGAGACCTTTTATTAGTGGGTATTTATTTGTATGAGTAAAATTGGCAGTTACAGCCTTTTTGAATTTGCAGCGATTGTTTGGTAGATAAACTTTAATTATAATATTATATGATATTTTTTATTAAGTTTTACGATTGAGAAGATTAATAAATTTTGGATGTAATTTAAAATCCTTATTCTGTAAAGGCAAATAAAATGAATCAACAAGGTCATGGCACCTAGTACCTGAGCTACTATCTAATAAAATAATATTTTTCGTTAATCTTAACCACCGAATAACAATACTTCTTACAGCATATATTTTTTTTGGTTGCTACATAGCTATCACCGTTTATCACCATGGATGCCTGTATATTTCGACCTAATTCTTCATGGTTCTTTTCATGAACTAGGTTTTTACAGTATTAGGTCCTTTTGGCGGAAAATACAACGTAAATACAAAAATAAAACAGTAAAGCCAATTCTTTAAAAGCTGGCAATGCTTTTTACATTTACTTTCTTCTTATCGATGCGATGGTAGAGCCGGTAAAAATACACTCAATAACATCCAGACTTCCAGGAGCACTTATTTGGTTATAATACGAGCTATAACCGACGGGAGGCTATAACAAATAAGGCTTGGGTTTATTGACTTGCCACAATAATAATGATAACGAGATTTTAATCTAATAATTCTCAGTAACATGAAATAAGTAGGAGCGACGTGCAAAAACTAAGTAAGCAATTTCGTCGAGTCATTTGTGGGTTATTATTAAAATACGAATTATTTTGTAAAAAATTAGACCAACTACTCAAGAACAATCACTACAAGTTTTTATTCGTCTCCAATATGTATGGAATTAATTGAAGATATGTACCTACCTATAAAACTCCAAATCACACGATGCTTGACCCGTATGATATACAGTTGGCTTCTTCAAAAAAGGAACAAGGACCTTGAACTTGCGGAGTAGGTTGTTATCGATCTATAATTGGTGAATATAGCGTTAATATAGTCTCGTGAAAAGGAAGTACAGTAACTTATGCGCAGTCACAACTCACATCCCTTCTCTGCCGAAGCCACATTGTACATGAACTATTCATATTCTATAAGAGCATCCGTGTCTTTCTTTTTTGTATAGCGTGACAGGACAGAACGTGGTTCCCCTCCAAAGCGGTCGTTTCGCGCAGACGTTTTGTCCAGTTTGGTCCGTAGTGTCTTTTCACTCTAATATGTATTTTACTTATTTAACATTAGGTGCGACTCCACTAGGGTGCGGCACTGCGCTGCACAGTGTACGGAATAAATTTTTCTCACGGTGGACTCGCACAAAAAACATGTTCGCAGTGTTTTTCTTTCCATCCACTCCATTCACAAATGTACTGCGCACGATTTTGGTGTAATCGTAGGTACCTCTAAAGCCAAGGAAAAGGACTCAAGTCTCAATTAGGTACTTTATTTTTGTTTCAGGCGGTAGCATCAATGGCTTGAGCCATGTTCCGCACGGCGTCAGCTGAGGGCTCCGGGCCGAGGACGCCGCCCGCCTACGCCCCGCACCCTCCCTACGTTCCACCCCGCTTTTTTCCGCCTCGAATCCGCCCACCGCCGCCTCAGTACTGCTTCGATGCTGCCCGCTTCGCTTGCGACGCTTCCAAACCTCGATACCTCGACGTAGAAAGAGAAAGACTCGTTACAAGATGGCTGGCGGAAGCCAACGAAGCATTAGTCCGAAGAGACCGACCACCGAGATACAAACCGAGGAGTAGCGAGCGAAGGCCGGACTTCCTCGAGCGACGGCCGAACGCACCCGAATGGGCGGACAATTTCCTTCTCGGACGACGAAATGGCTCCGCCGAGCCGGAAGACGAAAATAGTGATGTGATGACGTTAAAAGAGTTTGTTGATAAGTTTTCCTTGCCTCGTGTCGTGAGGTTCGAAGGAGAAGATAGGGCTGTGCTGTTATATCGTGTGTTAGAAGCTCATAGGCGAGTTGAAGCGGTGCCGTTGTCGGGGAAGAAAGGAAAGCTAGTTGGGAAGCCGCTGTACATCCCTGATTCCTATGATGGTGAGTTTGTAAAATTATGTCAGCATAAGCGATAACTATATGTGTAAATGCGAATAACATTTGATATTTATTGAATATCAACTAATGAACTACGAGTAAGTGTACATGCCGAAATAAGCCTGAAATCTGAGCAATAGGAGTTTTCTCTTCATATATAAGTTTGGTTTATATCATAACAAAGAAGAAAGTGTTACGATTGCCATAATAACATGAGCCACTTATGTAACTCTTGTGCTCGTAATTTGACATAGACTTTATGTTTTGGGCTTATTTAAAGGGGTTTTCATTCATAATTTGAAACTATGATGAATGGCTATAACGGTTCCTTACAGTCCTCACTTCTCTTACAAATTGAGGGCTACTTACTGCTTAATATTATTACGTACTAAATGAAGTCTACGAGGGATTTAGATTTTCATAATTCCCGTGGAAACTCTTTCATTTTTCGGGATAAAAATAGCCTGTCCGGGATTAAGGTAGTTTCGGAATAAAAAAGTCCATACCCGTGATTCAAGTCAACTCTGCACCTTTAATTAAAATTAGTTCAATAGATGGGTCATGAAAAGGTAGCAGACAGACACTGTATTTGGAGTGATTTTATTGGTTAGAAAATCGATAAGAACATAAAATCTTGGCTTTTTAATGAATGTTTATTTAAAGTTTATAAATGTTACACTTTTAATATTGGCTCACGAGTCACGACCCTTTGCACGTTAAATTTTAATGTTTTCCTTTATTTATATAACCTCGTGACAATATGCACCTAGTCATTAGAGTATTACCTAAGAACAACAATGCATAATCTCTGACCTAAATGCCTAAACGTTCGGAAACAGCTGTGTAGTCGCTATTATGATTATGTAGGATTTCATCACTTATTGTTTAGCTAGTAAGGATGAAAACAGCGTACAGTAATTTGAGTTGGTACAGTTTGTACGGTGAGTATGAACGTCTGAAAAAGGTCCATGCAAATTTGATCCGTACAATAATAATAGGACGACGCTAGATGATAACCGGTTGTATGTCGAGACAAATAGCTGAATGTATGCCTATTTGTGTGTGTGTACCAGACTGTTGTGACAGCAGGGTTAAAGGATTGAAGACTGTTGTTGTGACTGAAGTAGTCTCAGAATAAGACGCTAGCTTATCTGTGAGTAGGACCACCAGCTGAGCCCAATTAGGTGACAGTTCTACAATATATTAAGTCTATGCAGTCCCTAAGCATTAAATTATTTTAGATGCTATACGTATAAATATACAAATTGCTAGAGTCCATCGACCCTTCACATCTCATACCATATTTGGCTCAACCTAATGGGACGTCGTCCCTGAGAAACATGGCATAAAATTAACTTCTAATAGGGTTCACTTCAAACCAGACAAGTCCAATATCCGTTATGAAGTATACTAGTTATTACACAAAATATTCCTACAACGTAGTAATTTCCCTGTGGGTGGAGTAATTTAAACGATCTTCTTTTATTATGCAAAGTAGGAGCCAGCTTTTGTGTAATTTTAAAAAGTGTATAAACCCTTTAAACTTTTAAAAAACTAGACTTTAAACGCGTTTTAACCGCGCCTAAAGTTTTTGTGGAATGACACAAGCTTTTGTCCGCGGCTTTACTCACGTTCAGTTCGATAAATTTCAAACTTCTAGTTACTCCTTTAGAGTTGAATTTTCTAAAATTCTTTACATAATAGTACCTCTCTATGACATATTTTAGCCAGATCCGTCTAAAAGTTTAAGTTATGCGTTGATAGAACAGCCATTCACCTTTTCCTTGTAATATATTTATGCTGTTGATCGTTTTTTTGGGCTAGGAATAAAATCCCTACACCCTGCCTGCCTGCTTATTTTGCTTTTGAGACCCGAGTTATTCTTGCTGTTTTTGAAAAAGACCCCATGCAAATCTAATACAGGCAATACGACATTTAACTAACTACATTCAAACAACTTTGGGTACAATAAATCTCAGTCCCAATATACAGGTTGAGTTTTAAAACCTTGTTCGAAGCGTGGGAGGGCCTATTACTGAGAACTCCATACTTGGAGAGGCCTTAGGAACTACCGGCCGTTTAGATAACATCAATGCATTTTTATGTGATTTATTGTTTGGACAGCTTTGATTACAAAATTGTACTTCCAAAAACGGAACTGAGTGTCGTACTAGTATAGACTCCGCGGTGACGGGGACCTACTACAGCTATTGAGTGCTGAGTTTTTCTGTCAAGGCTTATATCCACTAGAGCCAGCTCAAGTGGAGAAGAATCACCAATGCCCGAGGCACAACCTGAGGCTCGCTATATATTTATTTCACTACAGGTTAGCCCTTGACTGCGATTTCAATATGTTATCGGATTTTTTTAGTATTAGTCTGATATAGCAGATACGAAGGAAAAGAGTTAGGTAGGTACCTAGGGAGTCACTAACCGACCAAAAAGGGACCACCTAAGCCCAATAAGTGACGACAACGTGGAAACTGTCACCTATTGAGCTTAGATGTTCTCTAAGGTGGTAGTTGTATGACAACGGGCAACAATTACTTCAGGAGTAGGTACTAAATGAAAATTAATGATTAAATGAGTAGGTAATATAGACCGCTGACTATGGGCCTGATAAGAAGGCTCAGAGTCACTCAGCGGGCGATGGAGAGGGCTATGCTGGGAGTGTCCCTACGTGATCAAATCAGAAATGAAAAGACCCGTAGGAGAACCAGAGTCACCGATATAACCCGAAGAGTTGCGAAGCTGAAGTGGCAATGGGCGGGGCACATAGTTCGGAGAACCGACGGACGCTGGGGTCCCAAGGTGCTGGAATGGCGACCCTGCACTGGAAGGTGTAGCGTCGGCAGACCCCCCACACGGAGGACGGACGACATCAAGAGAGTCGCAGGGGGTCGCTGGATCCAGGCGGTGCAAGACCGTGGCTTGTGGAGGACCCTACAGGAGACCTATGTCCAGCAGTGGAAGTCCATCGGTTGACGACAACGACGACGACGACGAATATAGATCGGTTTTAAAGAATAGGTAAATAGGTGAATAAGTTACCTTTCCATTTAATTTTTTTGGAATGGAAAACTAGAAGGATCGTTATATTTTAATTTAGAATATTATACTGTGAATATATTGAAATTCTATTTACTCAGTTCTATAGGCATATAAAACAATATTGTCACAAGTAGCAGTTTGCATACTCACGTAGTAGGTATTTGTTCTACGACGCAAATATTGTAGGGTTACCCATTATGTTTAATTTAAATTAACGACTGACTGAATAAATTAGTGTCAAAAAATTAATTTTTCATCATACCTATTCGAAAAACGCATATTGCCTTCAGAGGATAGCGGGAGCAAAGTGTCACTTGTAGGCCCATGGGACTTTTCATTTCTCTCTTCTGATTGGTCCGAAGTCACGTCATCAATTTGATGATCGAATATACGACTTTGCATTTCTCTGTTCTGATTGGTCCGAAGTCACGTGATCAATTTGTTGATCGGATATACGTCTTTACATTTTATTTAAACTTTAAATATACGTCTAAATAATGTCTCTACAATTACATAGAAGGTTGATAGGAGTATCTTCTGATTGGTGCTTAAACGTATAGGTAATGTCCATACATAGTAGGTTGATACTCCTAGCCTTTTCTCATACGTAATGATGAAAAATAGTGTGTGTCACTCGGGGCCAAATTTTTCGTTCTCGGGCGGCGTATATTGAATTCCTCGCTACGCTCAGGATTCTACTTTAGAACCCCTCGCTACGCTCGGGATTCTACTATAGAATCCTTCACTTCGCTCTGAATTCAAAATAGCGCCCTCGGGGAACAAAAATTTTCTTTGGCCCCATGTAACACAAATAACTATTATACCCTTTTTAGTAGCAGGTTATTACTATTTATGTCAATGTTTCATTTAATTTTTAAAACAGATAAGAATTTTGTTTTTTTATTGTTGTCGATTTCTCAAATTAGGAGCACAGGACGCGCTGCTCGCAAGCTTGATGCCATGGATTGGGTTCATTATTGTTTTAGTCGAGTGTTAACAAATATTGATCTGATATGCTAATATTAAGCTATGATAAGCTATTATTTCAGTGTAATTAGGTCACAGGCACACCACTAGCTAACTAGTAGTTAATTAAATTTAACTCTATAAAACTCTAAGGCCCACTTGCGTAACGTTTGATTTAAATGGCTCCTAAATAAAATTAGTTAAATGTATTTAATTTCCTAAATGCATTTAACTTAAATGTAATTAAGCACGCCTTGCACCACCACTTTATTTTGAATATTTAACTAAATACGTTTAACATGTCGGTAAAGCAGTACAGTACGTTTCGTTCTACGTATTTACGGCCCAGATGTGAGAGCTTGTATTATTCTTATGCATTTTAGAAGTTGTAAGCCAAAGATATATGCGTGAACTGAACTTTATCAGTCAGTAGCATTTGAATACGGTTTTATTTGCGGCCTTTGGTTACTGGTCTGTGTTTGTTATTCTCAACTTGTGGTTCTCAAGTTATCTTGCGTTGTAAGCATAGAAGATATATCTTGCTCTGGTTATAAACTTCTTTTACTGGTCGGTATTTGTAAAAATTATGTCCGAAATAGGTGGTGTTTTACGCAAACGTGCCCGTAATTTCTCGCGGGAAGAACAAATGTTATTGTGTAGTGTCATGGAGCCCTATATTCACATTGTGGAGAATAAAAAGACGGATGACATTAAACAACATGTCAAACAAAGTACTTGGCTTAAAATAACCGAATTTTATAACGCCAACACAAAGAGTGTTCCTCGTACCACGGAAAATTTGCTAGCGTGTTATAGAAACGAAGAGAAATGAACATGATGAAGAAATCCATTTTGTGCTCACTAATATTCGTCAAAATCGTCTTTTACGTTTTACAGCGCATTAAATTTCTTTATTTATTATTATTTTATCTCAATTCATAACACAAATGACAGTAATGAGAATTATCTTGTCTCTGATGACAACAGCTTAAATACGTTTAGCGCCGCTAAATAGCCATTCTGGGATGTTTAAATTTGACAAGTCGCTAATTGCAATTAGCAAAAAAATTTACGTTGTGCAAGACGCTAATTGTATTTAACCGTTTAAATGCGTTTAAGATGTTTTTAAATACGATTTAAGGCTGTTACGCAAGCGGGCCTAAGAAAAAGCAATTTATTCCAATCAAGTGTCAGCCCTAAAATCAGAGCTTAAGTTAACATTATATACCAATACCTATAAAATGATTCACAACTCAGTCCATTTGTACACTACAATAGTTTCGAATGACCTACACATTGTAAACAAACGTGCACGGAATGATAAAACAATGGAATGAATCAATTTTTGTAAAGAACCGATAGCATTTCCGTTAGGATTAGGTATGCAAAGTTCATTATTGAGGGAATAAAGAGTGTTGATGCGCGGCCGTAATGCTTGAAAATTGAGGCTGTTCTTTTTAACCCGTAGGGGTTTGTATTAATTAAAAAAAATGAAGATCAATCAAAACATAACAATCAAACAGTTTGGATTTAAATAAAGCTTCATTGAAAATTTGTCTTACCTGTGCTCTTACATACTAACTATAGGGCCAGTATTATTAATAAACTGATTGGTCAATCCATGCTTAAGCGATACTTGAGAATCTGTTGCCTGTTGTTGGTGTCTTAGCTGATGGCAGCTTACTAATACGTTCCTTAGTTACGGTCACAACTTGATATTACGAACTCGCTCTCTTTTTTAATTTTTAGGGTTCCGTACCTCAAGAGGAAAAAAGGAACCCTTATAGAATCACTTCGTTGTCCGTTAGTCTTTCGGTCAACCACCTTTTTCTCGGGAACGCGGTTAGGTATCCAACTGAAATTAATATCAAATTACTCAGGTCTACGGTTCCTTGGAGCTGTAAAACAAAATCAAGCTTCTAAGTTAACGCAATCAAAAAATACGGCCGTTTATGCCACATATTTTGCATATTTTGACATTCGCCAAAAATTCAAAACTTAAAGGGTTCCTGTTGACCTAGAATCATAAAATTTGGCAAGAAGCAAGGTGTCATAGCACAAGTATAGGAAAAAATACGAAAATCTAAAATTAGGGTTTAGTACTCATAGGGTGTCGAATTGTTTGTCAGGCGCTATACCAGTTTAAGCGCCATACCACCACCACCACCACCACTACAGCCCTTTAACGTCCCATTGCTGGGCACAGGCCTCCACTCACATAGGAGAGAGGGAATTAGAGCTTAGACCTACCACGCTGCTCCAATGCAGGTTGGCGGGCTTTAACGACTATTATCATGTTAGTGATCCGGGACCGACGGCTTAACGTGCTCTCCGAGGCACGGGGTGAAACACCGCCAACTTCCTAACTCCAGGCTAGTACTGAGAATTTCTAGTCAGAAAAACCCAATAGGTACTCATTTATGGCCCGTCCCGGGACTCGAACCCGGGACCTCGTCGGCCGCAGTCGAACATGCCAACCACTAGACCAACGAGGAAGCGCCATACGTAAGCCAGTAATTTCACAGCTCATTACTTGTTGTTATGGCATATTTCTTGTTATTTACTGAAATAATTGATATTGTGTTGTGGTACGGAACTTGACCGGTTTTTATTATTTAGTACATATTTAGGCACTGTATTTAAGCACTCTTTCGAAAAAGGTGGCTAGTTTACTTTTCTGTTGAGTAAGCTATAATTTCCTGGAGACTGTTGCATAATTTGAAAACACCCAAAGTGAAAAGATTTGTAAATTCTGTGTTGATAGTAACGGAAGCATGCTTTTCATTGTTACTTAAGCCCCTTTATAAAGCGTGTCTCCCGTTCTTTTTTATAGGCCCAATAAAACCACTGGAAAGCGTTACTTATGTAACGATTAAGAATCTATAATTTTAAAGGATAAGTGTAGAGGAAAAAATATTAACTTATTTTCTTAACTTCTACCACCACCACCACCACTACAGCCCATAATCGTCCCACTACTGGGCACAGGCCTCCACTCTCATAGGAGAGAGGGAATTTGAGCTTAGATCCACCACTCTGCTCCAATGCGGGTTGGCGGGCTTAACTTCTACTCATAGTTTAAATGAATAGGTACTTTGTGGAATTTTACTTTGTAAGTATGTATAATTAATGTATAATATAGTTATTAGTAAGTATAGTCTATTTAAAAAAAATCATTTACTGCAGTGAGATTCCAATCAATATTTTTTCGCTGAGGATGTACCTACTCAGGTTTATGTGAAATACATTTATAAATTATTTTCCGGAAAGCATCTAATCATGTGTTTAATACAGACGTAATAAAGCATATTTTAATTCAATTTTAACTTGCCATAAAGGTCTGTCCATACATGCTTTTAATTTCCTCTCTAAAATCTACACGACTAGGTATACCGTACGTAGTAAGGTACACTTTTGCCTGATTTTCAGTTAGATATATAATAATAATACCATAAACGTTGGTATGGATGTGCGTGATCGTGATCATATGATGATAGAAGTAGGGGAGACCGGGGCTGGTTGGCTGGTTCGTTGCTACGGTACGGTTTAGTATTATGGGGTAACTCAACGGATTCAGCAAAGGTGTTTATTAAACAAAAAGCTTGTATGAGGTCTATATGTCGAGCTGAAACTTTGGACAGCTGCAAACCTTTGTTTAGGGAAAATAATATACTGCCCCTACCATGTTTGTATATATACGAAATGCTTATCTTTGTGAAAAAATATCCCACTTTGTTCCCAAAAGTAAATGAAATGTACTCCAATAATAATGAAGTTTCAAGAATGAGGAGGAACAGGCCACAAAACCAACTTTGGGTCCCATCGAGAAGGTTAGCTCTGTACTCTAAAAACTCTTACTGTATGGCAATATCCTTATTTAATAAGTTACCGGAATGCTATAGAAAGCTACCTGTAACGAAGTTTAAAAGAGTGATTTTCACAATTCTCAACAAAAAAAATTACTATAGTGTTGGCGAATATCTCGGTGACTCGGAATTCCTATGACTAACATATTTTGTGATGTGTAATCTGTGTGTGTAAATGCATGTTTTGTTTTTAGAGAGACAAGTTGTAATTTAGTGCTATTACCTATTTAATAAAATTATCCATAATTATTGTAAAATTAATAAGTCAATACTAATCTAACATGCCAATATTGACTAATATTAAAATTGTGACATTAAAGAAATTTGTATAAATAACTTTATAAAATGTGTAACTGATAATTTTAACTTGGATCAATTTTTTTTTGTATACCAGACATATTTTGAATTTAAATTTTAAATGACATATAAATTTTAGTGTAATATAATTTTTGCACACTGTCTCTGACAGTAGATTGTGTATGGGAAGATTCTACATATTATACAGCTGTTATTACCCACAATTTTGCAAAATAAATGATTTATGATTTATGATTTATGATTTATGATTTATAGGGGCAGGTAGACTAATCAACAATAACTCGCCACTATCACGTGTTTTTCATCAACCAATTATGAGTGACGATGCCTCCCCGCGACCCGCTAACTTGTGCGAAGTGAGCCGCCGCAGTCGCGCGGGGTTCATGAGTGGCATCACATTTTGTCTTTTTGGCCTCGGTAAGTGACATTTTTCGTTCTTACTTTTTTTGTTATCGTGTCTATGAATCTGTTAGAAACAATGTAGTTGTTATGCCTAATGTAAATATGATAGTTTTATTCTATATTACACTGTATTGCTTCCATGTTAGTGCCAGAGTTTGCATATGATACGCAGGTAAAATTCAAAATGGCGCCAGGGGTTGGTTGACCAATTTTTTTCGGGGTAGGTAGACTTATTAGTTTAGTTATTAAAAAAAGTTATTCTTTATGTGTGGGCTAATGGTTAATGTGCATCATCAATGTAAACACTATTATGGTCTCTCTCGCATACTAAATTACAAATGTATTTTTACAGAAAATGAGGACGTACATAAGAAAATCTGAAAGGGGTGATGTACCAAAAGATATCCTAGAAAGAGCTTGCCACGCAGTAATCTTCGATAGTAATAGCATAAACGCCACATCAAAGAAATACCAAATTCCATAAAAAACGTTGCATCGTAATATAACTAAACTGAAACATAAGCTAGAAAATAATCCGAACCTCAGGAGAGCAGATTTGACCCTGGACACGGCGGGGTACTAAAAATAAAAGTTTATGATAGTCACTAATTTATGTTAAGTAAGTAAGTAAGTTTATGAAGTACAAAAATTAATCTTACTTATTGTAAATTTAAGTTTTTTTTAAATAATTTAATAATTTTTTTATATTTTTTTTTAAATAGTTTAATGTGACTGTTACCTTTAGTAAAGTTCTTTATTAACCGAGAATGGATCTCAAATTTAAGTTTTTTTATAATTAAATAAAAAGTTTCTATCATTTAGTACATTTTAATGTTTTATTTTATACTTATCCTCTTTATTTACACTAATGACTGCCTAGGTCAACCTACCCCATGCTTATGGTCAACTTACCCCGGATATGGGGTAGGTTGACCAAGCGTCAAGGGTTTAGAAAATCGACTAAATAAGTATTATAATGATACATATATAGGTTATAGATTAGTATTTTAGGTACCTGAATAGCTCTTCTATCTGTATCAACTGTTGTTTTTGTTATATTAAGTTAAAAATCAGAGATATACGAGCTTAAGTGAAAAGTTAGTCAACCAGCCCCGGTCTCCCCTAGAATGCTATTGTTCTGCCGACGAAAGGGAATGGCGGGAACGAGACTATTTAAAGCCCTTCTCACGCCTTCAACACTTCTCATGAAGCGAACGAGCGTGGACAGTTTTGAATTAAAATTACGGTCTAACTTCTAAAGTATTCAAATGTGAAAATTATATTTACATCTCTCATATTCGGTAAGTAGGTCCTTATTACCCCCAAATGGAGCTTGTAGGTGACCAATTAGCGCTCTAGGGTAATAATGTAGCTAGAAAAGCCCTCGGGCGGTAAGTAATTAAAAAAAGTATGATGGTTAGATGTACGCGAACTTTTTGAAAGAGTGAAGAGTTATTTTTTAAATTACTTACCGCCCTAGGGCTTTTCTAGCTACATTATTACCCTGGAGCGCTAATTGGTCACCTTCAAGCTCCATTTGGGGGTAATAAGGACCTACTGACCTCACAATCGAGATGTAAAGCAGAGTAGTTAGCTCGGGTGTAAGCATCAATTGCACCCTCGAACTATAGGCGCCCTCGCTGTGCTCGTGCGCCTAAATATCTCGGGCTGCAATTGATGCCTTACAGCCCTTGGCTACTAATCTACTATTAATGTGCTCATAACACGGGCTTTTCAACATAATTATAAACCTCTAAACTTCGATCAAAATCAAAAAAAGGTAGCGGTAATTAACTTTTTCGTAGTTTTTTTTCTAATTATGTGGATAATTTACAATATTCAAAAACGTCATGAAATAGTTTTTTTTGATTTTATGCTCCGGTTGAGGTCAAGATTGCTTTATTTCCATACCTAGTTCTACACTACAGTAATTTAATCATTCATTCTTATCAAATTCTAACATTTTTGATTTCTTATGAAATTGTACCATATTAAGGAGGCTTATGTGGAAGGATCTGGAAGCCTACTGCATAATTGCCCAAAAAGAAGAGGAGTTTGTGGTTAATAGAAAGGGCGGTGTCACGAGTCACGACCCTCATGGACGCGCTGGGAGAAACAAAAGGTCTGAAAATTAAAATTTATTACAAAATATTTCTCTATATATTTTCATCCTTAGCACGTAATAGGAAGATCATAATATTTTCACGAACGTATAAACATCATCACGAACAACGCTTCATGCGTACTTCGTCTAATGATAGCAATAATGTACAGTTACGTACACTCAACATCAGTTCAATACAAACTGGGAAAATATAAAAACGGTTTTTGCTTTTTTTAAAAAGTCTCAACACGCGATGGTCGCGAAATTTGGTGTTTTTTTCTTGGCGTTACAGATTCGTTTTACAGACTCGCAATAAGAAGTAATGATTAAACAATATTAATAAAATGTTAAGTTATAGTATATCTTGTAAACTTGTAAAATGGTATTTGCTACCCGAATGATGGAACTTTAATCTTGGGATTTCAATTTTGATGATGATTGTACTCGTATAATTCATAGTGTAGGCGCGCCTTTATGTTCGATCGACCGTATCGAGGATAGGTTTGTTTATTTTGTCTTCTATGTTGACACGTGATGAAGAGGTTTTTTATCACACTTCAAGTAAGCCCTGGACTGTGATCTCACCTGGTGGTAAGTGGTTATGGAGTATAAGAAGAGGCAGCCGGGCTAACCTGATAGAGCCATGACAGTTATAAATTAACCCAAACCTCTAATCGGTTTCTACATGGCAACGTACCTACTGGAACGCTAAATCGCTTGGCGGCACGTCTTTGCCGATAGGGTGGTAACTAGCCGCGACCGTAGCCTTCCACCCGACCAAACTAGAGAAATTTCAAAACTATACATTCGAACCCGGGACCTCCCATTTTTAAAGCGAGCGTTCACCACTAGGGAGGCCGTCCAACATCAGGATCGCCAGGGGTTTCGGTAATAAAAGAGGATAAGATAGACAATCATAAGTAGACATAAACTGGGTATACATTACATACACTACCCACTTATACCTACTACTATACACTCCGTGTATCGTAACGTTTTACGATAGGATATAACTCACTTGATTTGTTTCAATTTATCTAAGAACCACTAAGCTGCTTTTAACACCTCTGTTTCAATTTGCTTCTAAGTAAATGTTTTATGGATGAAGTTTAACGATCAGGCTGCGACATTCTTCAATTTGTTTCAAAAGTTTATGGCATGTTATAGTTAAATGTAAGTAAGCTATTATTTATGGAAGAATTCAGCCACTAATATAGGCTTTCACTGCTCTTTAATAAATCCACATTCCGTACTAATATTAAAAATACGAAAGTGTGTCTGTCTGTCGGTCTGCTACGCTTTCATGGCTCATCCGTTCAACCGATTTTGATGAAATTTGGTATAGGGGTAGGTTGTACCCCGGGGATATCCCTATGTTATACCGGAAAATTCAAAGAGTTCCGACGGGAATCAAAAAATCCTAATCCACGTGGACGAAGTCGGGAAATCATCTAGTATAATAATAAAGAGAAATAACAATTATTACGTTCACGCGCGTTACAATTAACACGTATGGCGTTAGTTGCGTTGCGCCTGCGCACCGTAAAATGGAAAGTGGCTGATTGGAATGATCCGTTCCGCGAATGATTGTTTTATTTGCTCTTTTTATCATATTTCCTTTCTTTGCGTGCTATATAAGCTTCTGTAACGTAATCTTACATCTAAATTCTAAACGCATATAATAAAAGCTTTGCTTTGTTCGATACTGCAATTAATATGTGTTTGTGTCTGTTTCACATATCAGTACACACTTTGATTGAGTTACAGCTGATAGATAACAGAAATCGTTCTTATCACTAACGTGATAATAGTCGTTAAAGCCCGCCAACCCGCATTGGAGCAGCGTGGTGGGTCTAAGCTCTAATTCCCTCTCTCCTATGAGAGTGGAGGCCTGTGCCCAGCAGTGGGACGTTAATGGGCTGTAGTGGATAACGGAAACGCTGTATCAATCATTACTACAATCTTAATTGTTGTGATTGGCTGAAATTATAGTATTCTTTATGCAACAATGGATTATGGCCATTAGCGGAAAAGTGTTAGCCAAGAGATACCCAATCAAATCCTTCGGGTTACTTCAATAGCTACGAAATTGAATCATTAGATTTCACAATTCGATTCCATGGTGTTCCTTAATTTTAAGATTCATACAACGTTTATTTGAGAGATTTAATCCTCATCGTAGCTCCTATCTATTGGTTTAGTAAAACACAGATTTGCATTTTTAGTTGGTCCAATGCCGGCTCAGATAAGCTTTTTAAGAAATGTTTGAACGCGGATATTCTTGTTTAAAAAAAAAGAATGTTTCCTTTGAGTGAAATTTCAATCTTTAATTTATTAATTAAAGTACAGGCCACGGCCTGTACGTTTTTTCCAGCCTGTAAACATACGTCACCAGGTTCGCCGGCGGCGCGGCGGTTTGAACCCGGTGGCATGTGTGCATCCACCATTAGTAACTTCATAACGGTGTAACTTTCAATCAGCCCTTTGTCGATAAGCTATTAAGGCTTGCATGTTATCTTCACACGAGGCCATGTCCTCCTGAGAGTTTTTCCCATTTACTAATAGACGGCCAGTATTTGCTATTGTTAGTCGTTTCATAACTGTCCCATAAACCATGGCCCATTGTGTATCGTGTTGCAATTGCTATTTGCTACCACATAATTGATGGTGTCGCGTCGGTTGAAAAGTAAAATTTGTTCCTATTTTTCGAGACACGTTTTAAGAAAATGAATAAGTAGGTTCCGTTGGCCTTCGTTTTGATTTCGATTACCAGATTATTTTACGGAGAAATCGTAAATTCGGAGGTGAGCTATTTACTTATTAGAAACTATGGATTCCGCATGGATTAAAGTTTTTTGATTTGATTTTGATTTTCCGGGATAAAAAGTAGCTTATGTCCTTCCCCGGGATACCACTATCTCTGTACCAAATTTCATCAAAATCGGTTGAACAGGTGAGCCTTGATAGCGTAGCAGACAGACAGATAGACATGACTTTCGCATTTATTATATTAGTATTACAAGCCTACGGATATTTATGCATTTAAAAATTCCGTCGGAGCTCTATGATTTCTGAGATTATGTCAGAGAATACAGACTGACATACTCGAAGAGGCGTACTTACTAACTAACAATAACGAACTAAAATAGTATTTAAGTCGAATTTTAAAATAGCCAAAGCTTTTGTCAATAATTATTATTGATGAAATGGGTACAAAAAACAAAAACGGAAACATCGAAACAAATCTTTATTACAATCCTTTTGGATAACAATTGACTATTGAACCTGTTGAGTTATAAAAGATTAAAACAAGAACTGAAATTATCAGCATTATATTGGACTATTATTCCGTAAAAGTAAGATTCTCTCAAACTCATACGAAGCCCCGGCTTCGTTAGCTTGGCTGGAGTTAGTTTGTTATTAATATTTATAAACCTTTACCTGACTTTCAACACTGCGTATTGTAATGTAGGAAGCGCATGAATTATTTGGGTCAGTATAGGTTATTGGTTTCGACCATAAATCCAACGCCCTACTGCTGTTATCGAATCAGTGGCAGGGAACCGTTATAAGCGAAACCAGACAACAGGGTACGAAACTATGTGGATGTGGCTATAGACCGTAGGCATTACCATACTAATATTATAAATGCGAAATGCGAATGCGTTTGTTGGTTTATTGGTTTGTTGGGTTGTTGGTTTGTCCTTCAATCACTCCGCAACGGAGCAACGGATCGACTTTGCATGGGTATAGTCAAGGACCTGGAGGGTGACATAGGCTACTTTTTATCCCGGAAAATTAAGGAGTTCCCGTGGGAATTAAAAAAACTTATTCCACGCGGACGAAGTCGCGGGCATAACCTAGTTATTGATATAATATAGGCATATCATAGCATGTTAAGCATTGTTTGTAACAAACAGCCGAATATAAGAACGAATTTTGAGTAATTCCGACAGGATCTAAATAAAACATTGTCTTCAACGTCAATCGATACAAATCCATTCTAATAGTCATAGGTGTCTTTTAGGGACTTCCACACATTGCAGTCTTATGCCGCGTTAATGCGTCGGCTTCCTGAGAATAGTTTGATGTCTTCGACTGGCTGGCTAGTGTGCTTTTCAGGGGTCACCGTTCTAGCACTTTGAACTATCTGACGAATACGCCAGCCAAAGCTGTATATTACTTACCTTTAAGGAAGACACTGACTGACTGATATTGTCTATTCACTTGAAATAGGCGTGTCGGTTTTTCTATAAAGCAACAAAGAATATTCAGAAACCACCAGAACAAAGCTGGAATAGATCAAGTTATAGATAGTTTATTATAAACAATGTCCTAGTAATCAAGGATGTCTTTCTTGATTACAAAGACCTTGACTGAATCTCTAGAGTCGCATTGTTGTTTGTTAATGGAAACAAAGCCTCACAAGGGATTTAAGCGTTCAATATTTGTATTATTTTTATTATTAAATATACTATATACTTATTCCTTAATTGAAGCAGTGAAATCCATAATCTAGGTTAGATATTGAATATGAATAAATCTAACTCCAACTTAAAACTGAGTTTTCGATGTTAAATAAGTAACAAATTGAAAAGGATGGCACAGGAAAATCTTTAGGTGACTTAAGTATAGATATATAATATATCAATAAACATATTCGTGTTAATCGAAGTGTAATTATAATAATATGCAGATAAAGTCACTCCCGCAATACCAGAATCGTTATCGGTATGACGATAGCATAATTCCGAATGAACAAGCAAGAATTACCGCATCCATTGCGCTTCATAAACCCAGAGCGAGTTTGGAACTGGTTCCCGATGCTACATTATTCAGATTACACAAGGCGCGTTAAAACTTTGGAGCAGAGGTTACGTGGTGTTACGTTGGGGTAACAACCCGTAATAGGCGAAAAGTCACTGGATCGAATCGTAATGCTAATGCTACTGGGTGATTTATGAATTAAGCCGGTATTTGGGCTGGCAACATGCAAAAATACATAATTTGCGGTCTGGTGATCGTTAAGGCTCGTAAAACTGTGTGGCAGAGGTTACGTGAGGTGCGTTGGCGTATCCCATGTAAGAGCTCGTTATAGGCAAAAAGTCAATTAAAATATTGTAGGACTTGTTTTTGATATTTTGTTAACCTAAATAGCTTGGGTGAATCGAATGCGATGCTAATAGCCTCGGGAAACTATAAGCTTGTCTCTGCTCTGCTGAAAGCTAAGATTTGGTAGGAACTTATTATAGATACTTGTTGTTACCAAAATGTCAAGTCTCTATCGACCCGAGTGCCGCTAAAAATTTTACACGGGGTCTCGCGAATATTTCTGAGCAGTGTAATTGTCTCAGGTTTTAAAAACTGTATTAGGTACTGTACCACCTACTACCACCATAATAACTAATTTCTAGTCCTTATCTGGTTTATTTTTCACCCAACCCAATTTTATAGTGATATAGGTATCTTCTGTGATTCAGCTAAATCATTATTATTTAAATGTACCTCGGTAAGAATTTAAAAAGCCTTATGGGCCTGTACTTATATACTCGTATATCTAAAATCTGATCTACTTTCTTATGCATAGGTCTATCACTGTCATCGTCGCATAGCTTTCTCTACTAACAAGCATTTGTGGGATGGTGTATTTTATGTAAATTAATGGGTTTTCTTGCTCTTAGAAAATTTCTAGAACTATGATGGCAAACTTTCAAAAGATTTTTCACCCTTGTTACTGCGATAATCTTCTAATTTACAGGGCAATTTGTACCTTTTAAATAGTTAACTATAACGGGGATCTAATGTAACTTTTCAAGTTCATGTTACTAGTGCGTTATGGCAATTTCACACGAGGGCTGACCAGCAGCCCTATTCTCTATCTCAGTGGCTATCAAAAAATTAAAGCCACTAACATACATTTTGTTTCCATTGAAGGTTTCCTATGTCAAAAAAATAACATTTTCATAGCAAACCTTCGATGGATAAAAAATATATATCAGTGACTTTCATATTTTGATAGCCACTAAGTTAGAGAATAGGGGGGGCAGGGAGACTTATAGGTGACTAGTGAGTAGAATAGTACTGGTATAGGTACCATGAGAACGCGCGTTCTTAAACAGAAAAATCTGTTTAAGAACGCGCTGTTCAGCACACTGAATCCATACCTATTTTATAAATGCGAAAGTGTGTCTGTCTGTCTGCTATGCTTGCACGGCCCATCTGTACAACCGATTTTGATGAAATTTGGTGTAAAGATAGGTTACATCCCGGGGAAGGACATAGGTTATTTATCCAGGAAAATTAAAGAGTTCTCAAGGAAAATTAAGGAGTTCCCCGGAAAATTGGGACTACTCGTATCAGCTGTGCCCTCGTGTGAAAAAGGCATAATTTTGTGGAGCCTTACGAAAAAACGTCTTGATTTGTCAATTCACAGTTGTAATAACTTTAAAGGTTCAGTAATTTTTTAAAGAATCACATTATACATGTATTTAATTTATTGTACAAGGAGACCATAAAGGCTAGAGTAATGCACTTTCGTAACCGTCTCCGCATACCACAGTGGCAACAACAGTAAGAGCCTGTCACCATTCTATGGTAATGACTAATTGTTGCCAGCGCATTATTATCGTGAATTTAATGTCCTTAGTTGTTTTGTAGTTTGGCTCAGTGTAATGTAACATTGGAGCTGAATTTCATATGGATACCAATGTTCACAATATCACTATGGTAAAACATGCTATGTCTATGTTTGGCCGTTCAAGAATAGGTTATTTTAAAATCATTTCAGAGTTTAGGTAGATACATGTACATAGACACTTTAAACAAAATGTTATGTATAAGGATGCATGAAAGACGGTTAAGAGAATATTATGTAAAAATAACGCACGTAGGTACGGTGCAACTTGTACGAACGTTCTGTTGTACGGTCTATTTCTTACAAGGTTTGCTACACGATTATTTGAAAAAAAAAATATTCAAATCAACAAGAGCATAAAGATTCGCAATAAAAATACGTTTGTACTTTGTAGATTAAAAAATATTCGTGCGTTTACGCTAATTTAATTTAATGATACTTCTCGAACGATTAAAATCGTTTCTAACACGCATAACGTGACCTAAATAACCACAAAGCAAATCTCCCATCGGAAGTCGGTTCAAATATACAAACGGATATTTTCTGTTTAAAAATAATAAATTTATCATATTAATTATGAGCAGGTGCCTAAGATTTCATTGTAATCGAAAAATCTGAGGAATATTTATGAATGAACGGTGAACACTCAGTGGAGTAATCACTCTTACTAACACAGAATTATTAATTGTACTCGTAGCTGTATGTATACCATGTAAAACTACCATCGATCATTGCTGTGATTGGCTGAATTTATGGTATTCTAGCTGCAACAAATAATTGAAGAATGCGTTAATCAATTAAAGGTGATTGCGATCGTTACACTGTAGCATTCAAATCACTTTCTATGGTCACATGTAGATGTATGTATCAGTATTAGATCATGTAGATACCTTGACCATCTACAGCTACTGAGATGGTTCAAGGGATCTTCCGATCCTATTCTTATGGGCTGCATTAATTTATGATTTTATTTCAAAACGTAACCTTTTTTTTAATCGCTGGAAAAATACTTTTACGCATACCGCTTCCACTAAAACCTTATGGACTTGAATCTAAATTGCCTCGATTCATCTGCTAAAACTCGTTGGCCAAAACTGTTTTTATTTTTTGTATTAATTTTTAACTTGCTGGCTGCTACCCTTTTATTAATCAATAACCTAGCAGGTCCATTTTCTTTATCAAAAATTTGTATATTATGTAAACTACTTTACAAAATGATTTGAATTGATTCTAAATGGTCGATTCAAATTAATATCCTATTAGGAAACAGTAAAATAAATTGCTTTTAATTTATTATTATTATATGCTTCCAAATAATTGCTCACTATTAATTGAAGAGTCGTATTCATCAAGGCCGATTTATAGATCGAACTTCGTTCGGATTTTATTAAAATCATTATAAAGATCGATATTGAATAATGAACATTTATCAATGCCTTAATGTCAATTACAGTCGAAGACTGAGGAAGTGAAACATAGCAGAAGGGTGCGGTTACTGTAGATGATGATACCAGATGATGAAATGATCACTATGATTTTAAAACACGAAATAGATACGTCATAAATATGCAGAATAATCGTTTAATATTTGGTAGTATACTTATCTACTAGGCCCGACATGCGTTGCAAGAAGTCAGACGAACGAACACACAATCATAAATGTTAATATCTGTAAGAATTTTATCTTTTCATTATTATATTAAAATTACTTAACTTTTATTAAATTTTTTACTTTGATTTCATGATTCAATAATAAGTTGCAAAATAATTTCTAGAGTATGGCCTAAACATTTATTCACCGGAAAAAAATTGCTCATTCAGACTTCTAAGATTTTACGTTCCTAACTAATTACCGCAAAAATGTCATAAGGAAATAATAAAATAATTAATATGCTCCGAAAGAAACCACTTTAGACTTCATTATCGTGTACCTATAATTTTTATGCTACCATTTAAAGCTTATGTTAGATTTTGAAAATCTGCTTCATGCTAAGTTTCTTTTTAGTTCTTCTTTGGGGACATCTATGGCAAAATTTAAAAAGCTAATATTTGGATGTGATAGATCCATATAGCTCATAAGCTTTCGTCGATGCCTCTAAATTCGCATATTTTCAAAATGCAATTTCTAAAAAGTTGTATATATACCTAAATATAATACGTATATTGGTCTGATAAATCAAGCAGATACTGATCTAATTAATTGGTTAGACACTCTCTGCCAATGGAATAAGAATATTGTTTAATCTCAAAAAATATATACTTCAAACATTGCAAAGGATGAAAATTTATATTTATTTATCCTATTGTCCCTGTTCTGGTTTACCATTCCAAACACAGACTGTGTGAATAGATGAATAAATTCAACACTTTTAGTTCTTGTACCAGCATCCGTTCGCACTATCTACGGAACATGGAAATGCCCTTTATTTATGTGATCAACGGATACCGATAACATTATTATGTAGGATTTCATGATAGACAGTTTTTTTGTATTTGGTTTATCTTGAACGTAAACTAAAATCGTAAAATCTTCTAGTTAGCGGTTGCTTATTTGTTTACAAAAACCCTCTTCTTGCGTCTGACTTGAATGTTCGATCAACAAAATTATGTATGTATGCTGCGCTTTTGATTTCGAGACTTCCATACCTCAAAAGCAAAATGGAAATTCCATAGTTATAACAGTAAATACCTATTCTATGGCTATAATATAGTCTCGCTCAAATCCTAGGACCAAATACCTTCAGACTCCATGTCTGAATTTTTTACCGTTGTCTACTTAACTATAGATTAAAAAGATAAGAGCCAAAAATTTAACTTCTCGCTCTACGGGGTTTTTGCTTAATAATCTACCTGCCATTGGTTATCTGCTACTAGAACAAGTCTTCGGTATTCGGAAAACTATCGCGGTTAAAGCTGACTTCACACTGAAGATGAGCCGAAGGAATTATAAGAGAGTTCGCTACAAAGTTGGTACAGTGTACTGCACCGTAAAGTGCATTTATGGGCATTTACAGTACTGAAAATTTAAATGACGTCAACGTCACCAAGTCGTCGTCGTTATCATCGCTGGACATAGGTCTATTGTAGAGATTTCTGCACACCGCGGTTTGGCGCCGATGGATCCAACGTTTCCCTGGAATTTTCTTGATGTCGTCACTCGTCCGCCCACCAAATAGGGGTCTGCCAACGCTATGCTTTCCAGTATGCGGTCTCCAATCGCCATCCCTATCCCTATTCCTGTTACATCCCTGTTCGGGACTCAAACGTCCATCGGTTCTTCGAACTTAAAAATAAGCAAAATAACATATTTTGCCCATTTTTTTACGCCACTACAATTTAAGCCTTGACTGCAGTCTCACCTGATGTTAAATGATAATGCAGTCTAAAATATGGTAGTGGGCTAATCTGTTAGGGGCCTTAAGTTCTAAAAAAAAATATAGCTGCTTCTCGGCTCGCGGGGTTTCTAGTTATGGCAGCACCTATTGCTTATGAAGCCATTGAAAATTGAAATACCAGTGACATGGGGGCCAAAACGGCAAGCACAGAATAGGTAATAGTTGCTGCAAGTCTGCAGCATTTTATAGGTCTATGGTCTGCAATTGACGTTATTTGCATTTTTCAGTACTAAAAATGTGATCTTGAAAGGCTTTGCGGCCCTTTCTATAGTCTGCGATCAGCTTTAGCCGTTGCCGATCTCAGTTCCGATATCCGTGTTCGGGCATCGAACTCGCAGCGTCTCCATCTTGATTCTTGATAACAACAGAACAACGACAATTGAATCAAACTATGCGAGTCTTTGTTCTACAATAATCATAAGATCGCTAGATGAGACTTGATAACTTGCCGTTTTTTTGTCAATCCGTAAGTGGTCCGTAAGGAATTTTACTAATTTGTTTTAGTTCCTATTACTTAAAGGAATTAAAAGAGAATAATCTCATCGGCTGTTAACTTTATTTCTTTATTTCTAACGTATATGCACGTGTTAGTTTTATATTTTCTTTACATTGAAATGAAATGATTTATTTATTTTATGCAGGACAACTTGTGCCACTTATGAAACGTTAAGACTCTACCACCGGTTCGGAAAGCTGATTCTACTGAGAAGAGCCGGCAAGAATTCAATTAATTAATATTTAACTAATATGATAATTCATATTAGTTATTATTCAATGAGCAATACAGGCTACTTATTAAATGCATATACAAGTAGTAGTTATATAGGCGTATAATACTACCTAACTATTGCTAGTATAGGTATAAATACAATGATTCAAAAACCGCCTCAGACGAACTGTAATTTTGAAAACTTGGAAATACTAACTATGCAATGAAACCACAGATGTAGTACCAGATACCGCGCTCGGAACACGGCAGACGCGCCAACAAAGCGAATACAAAACGAAAAGCAAATACAATTCTCAGTTAGTTGGATGCGACGCGTCGAGAAGTTTTGACGTGACGTGTGTGTAGACAAGTTTCTCAAAATAATGCCGTCTTGTGTCTTGAAACACTGTCAAAATTGTTACCAAAAATTAAAAAAGGAAGATGATGTTTCGTTTCATAGGCAAAAATTTATATTTTCATTCTGTTAGATTTTTTTTCCATGATAAATAATTGCTGATGACTTGAAACACAAAACCTCAACGATATCTATCAGTGTTGCTAATTTACGTTGAAATATTTTCCCTTAAATCAAAGGTGTAAATGGGCTGTTAGTAGATAGTTTTTTTTTTGTGAAACAGCTTCGCTGCCGGCTTATTTCGAAGTACGCCGATTAATTTATAGGTACGCCAGCTGCTTGGTACGCAGATGGTACGCAGGCTACTTTGGTGGTACGTAGGCTACTTTTAAGGTACGCCAGCTACTTTCGAGGTACGCAGGCTACTCTGGTGGTACGTAGGGTACTTTGGTAGTACGCAGGCTACTTTTAAGGTACGCCAGCTACTTTCGAGGTACGCAGGCTACTTAGGTGGTACGTAGGGTACTTTTAAGGTACGCCAGCTACTTTGGAGGTACGTAGGCTACTTTGGTGGTACGCAGGCTACTTTTAAGGTACGCCAGCTACTTTAGAGGTACGCCGGCTACTTTAGAGGTACGCAGGCTACTTTTAAGGTTCGTAGGCTACTTTTAAGGTACGCAAGCTACTTTCGAGGTACGCAGGCTACTTTGGTGGTACGTAGGGTACTTTTAGGGTACGCCAGCTACTTTGGAGGTACGTAGGCTACTTTGGTGGTACGCAGGCTACTTTTAAGGTACGCCAGCTACTTTAGAGGTACGCCGGCTACTTTAGAGGTACGCAGGCTACTTTTAAGGTACGTAGGCTACTTTTAAGGTACGCCAGCTACTTTCGAGGTACGCAGGCTACTTTGGTGGTACGTAGGGTACTTTTAAAGTACGCCAGCTACTTTGGAGGTACGTAGGCTACTTTGGTGGTACGCAGGCTACTTTTAAGGTATGTAGGCTACTTTTAAGGTACTCCAGCTACTTTCGAGGTACGAAGAGTTGTACGAGGTACGTACGTACCTCTAAAGTAGCTGGCGTACTTTAAAAGTAGCCTACGTACCACCAAAGTAGCCTACGTACCTCGAAAGTAGCTGGCGTACCTTAAAAGTAGCCTACGTACCTTAAAAGTAGTCTGCGTACCTCTAAAGTAGTCGGCGTACCTCTAAAGTAGTCGGCCACCTCTAAAGTAGTCTACGTACCACCAATTTAACTGGCATATCTTGGAAGTATTCGTCGTACCGCTAAAGTACTCAGCGTAGCTCCAAAGTAGCCAGCGTACCACCACAGTAATATGCGCATCTCCTTTTCCAGGATACAAGCTATTCTCCTACCATAAGTCGTTGAAATCGAAGGCCTAAAGAAAGAACCAACAAATACATTTTCTTTCATTAATTTGGCACTTTTTCATTAATCTGGCAACATTTCACGCACACTGATGCATGTGTTCAGACAGTGCTGTCACGCACACTCGAATAAATTTTGGCCGCACTTCCATGTTCCGAGCGCGGTATCTGTTTACTACATCAGCTGTGAATGAAACGTTTTTAATTTCATATCCGTGATCGGTCATCGAACCTGCATCGTGATAACAATGATAGTTGATTTAACTTCAGCAATTCTTGTTCGAAAAGAAATAGGACACTAGACGTGGAAAATGTTAAGTTTCAAATACGACATTGATAATTTTTTACTTTTTTTTTTGTGTATATATTATTTAAAATATTTATTATACCTATATTTTCCTTCAAATATTTCTTTGATTAAGCAGGTACGCTTGATTGACCTAACCAAGTGTGACAACATAGTATAACGAAGTGGTTTAAATACTACTTACAAGACAGGGCAAGAAATCTGTGGTTAGACGTGTCGCGGTAGTCAGTGCAGCCCCATAGTCCCTTTGAATAAGACACTAAGAGCAGACAAAAATGTTTAGTCCGTGGTGGTTTTCACCCAGGACTATGAGTCTGGGACCTATTACCTACTATTACCTATTCTGTGCTATTACGCTCCGTCAGATGTAACAGCCACAGACTACAGTGTATAAACGGTAACAGCTGAATAATACGTATTTTTTCACATTGTAGTAGTTAAGTCGGTACATTATTGTATCGGTGGCCGGTTAAATAGAAATTGTAAAGCACTTTCAGTATTTTATTTCCATGTAACAATATGCCAACAAGTGCACCGAGACTCGTTTTGCTGCCCCGAGCTCGAGCCACAGAGGGGTACAATTTTAGTATTACTTCTATCGGCGGGGATTGAAGGTAATTTAGACCTTTTTAAGATATGAACAACGTTTATTATTTATATATTTTAGGAATACTTCCGCCGTCTGAGCCGCTGAAAAGAGCCACCAAACAGAACAGCTATTTTAATGTCACCATATATTATTTCTAAGATAAAAAGGCGAGTTTAGTTTTAATTCAAAATCCATTTATTTCAAAGTTCGATCGCCAATAAATCGCCCTGGTATGATAAGTGCCCACAGTAAACTTAAACACGCAAAGGTCACACCTACGATTAAAATGCATAACTTCATTCACAGCGATTCACACGATAATTTTTTTTTTTGGTGGTACTCAAGACAATAATAATAATTGTAAGTACATATAGGTTTTCATAGAGTTTACGTATATTTTTCTTTTTATTCCGCAAACCTAAGGCCACAGTATAAAAACAAGGTCTACAAATATACAAGGCTATATGAACTGGGCGTGATAAGGTCTCTGCTTTGTATGATTTTTTACGACGACGACCTATTATTTTTAGCGGAAATTGCGACCGATGCTTTTACAACCTAATTCTATGCCACTTTTTCAACACTTAGTAGGTAACTAAGTTGAGAACGTAAGTGTAACACAAACGCAAGTGAACTAGATAAAAAACCTAATCAGCGTAGCATCCGGGCGTTTTCACTTGGCAAGGAACGAACAATTACTATGTACGTGTGAACGTCCCACTGTGTAATGTTTTCCTGCTACATGTGCGAAACACTTTCTATGACTTTTCATTTAATTATGCACGATTAAATGAAACTCGTAATATTGACATAATTTTATCAAGTTTTAAGCGCTAATGAATACCTATACGAAAGCACAATGATGAAAATATCGTAAGTTTACATTCGATATTTATATTACACATTACAGTTTAGATTTAACCGGCCACCGATACAATAATGTACACTATAGTTCAACCAACTTTTCTGACCCGGTGGGCAAAATTGGAACAAATTTTTATGCCTGTTTAGTTTTTATTTTGTGTACCTATAATATTTACAAGCGACGTTGTCACCGGGTCAGATAAGTTTGTGGGACTATACTACGATCCGAAAACAATATAAATAAAAAACCGGCCAAGTGCGCGTCGGACTCGCGCACCGAGGGTTCCGTACAAACCTGTAGTAAGTTTTACGATTTATGACGTATTAAAAATAAAAATTACGTTTGTTGTATGGGAGCCCCCTTTTAATATTTACTTTATTGATATTTAATTATTTATTTTGAAAGGTAATATACAAGTTAATATTCTGTGAAAATTTGAACCGTCTACCTGTTACCGTTTTTAATATTGAGCAAAAAAATACGAAAAAAACACGTTTATTGTATGGGGACCCCCCTTAATATATATATTTTTTTAATTTTTAGTATTTGTTGTTATAGCGGCAACGGAAATACATCATTTGTGAAAATTTCAGCTTTCTAGCTATCACGGTTTATGAGATACAGCCTGGAGACAGACAGACAGACAGACAGACAGACAGACAGCGGAGTCTTAGTAATAGGGTCCCGTTTTTACCCTTTGGGTACGGAACCCTAAAAAGTGAATAAGTATTGTCGATTTTTGTTTCAGCCAGGCAATTTTTACTTTGTCCCTGTGTGTTTTCGTTTTTACTTTTAAATCTGAAGCTCATGTGAAATCCACTTAAAATCTCCATAAAAAAGGGAAAGTTTGTCCACATGGTAGGTAATAAAGGGTAACACTAAACGTCGGAGCTCCTAACGACTTGTTTCCAAAAATGGAGCCGCAATGGGTTGGATATCGTGAGTCGGAATGCGTTATATTATGTCGTGTGGTTTATTGGATAATTACTTTACTTAGTTGCATAAATAATTAAATACATATTTTATTCACGCGGAATATCGTCAATCCAATATACCTACTAAATTGTGAAATTGCGCACTTCATCATTTTTACCCAGGACAACGGTACGGAGATCGTGACGATGATAATTAATGAATCCTCGTAATTATAGTTTTTTATCTAATAAATAATAGGCCAATAATTACAGAATTAATAATATTTTATTTAAAAACAATTTTACAAAATTCAAGGCGCTTATAAAGCGGATCTAAATAGGTACCTACTTTACAAAAATAATATTATTAATATGAGTTTACACAGTGATAAAATAAGTAAAAATCGTTTATTCGCCAAGCGAACCATTACCTGGAACTAATTCCGCCATTAGGTACACATAAGAAAATAGAAATGTAAAAATATTCAGAGCACACAGTGAAAGTATCGGCATCAGTTCAAGATCAGCTGAGTGCAGTATACTTACGAGGTTTTATTTACGTTTTTAATAGTATTATAGAGTTTTCTATTGCATATTATTGTAATAAAATGAAGTAGAGGTAACGCTCTAATAGCTAAATTTCATATCATGGTGCGAATTTTTCCAGTAGCGTAATAATTGATGTGTAGTAGTTTGTGGTATATGATCTGTGTTTTGTTTGTTTGTTTTTAGAGCGGTAAGTAGGTACGTACGTTTACGTTACGTACAAACTAGTTGACTCTTGTAAGCCCGAGCCGCTAGGCAAGGGTTGACCATTGCATCGTCACGAGTTTGTAATTTTTTTTTTATTTTTAATATTTTGTATTGCGTGGTAGGCTTGCGCTTGACGACAATCATGCTTAGTACAAAGCAATGATGACGTCTAGTTTGGAACGCGCTTGCCTAGAAGATGCCTATTCACTCTTGCCTTGAAGTTATTTATTAAAGTATATAAGTAAATACATAATTTTAATTAATTACTATCTATAAAACTAGCGTATTAATTTTAACTTAGCGAAAAATGTGTCTTTTAAGTCTTCATCTACAATTATTTATTATAACACGTAGATATGTACATATTTCATCTAGTTGGATGAATTTTAAACGTTCTTTAGAATTAAAGGGACCAGAATATTGTTGATGATTATATTAAATATTATAATTCAAAATAAGCATTTTTATATGGGATAGAAAATTAAAATTAGGCTGCTAGAGTTGACAAGATATAATGCTGTAATAAGAAGCATCCAAGCTCCGGGGTTACAAAGTTTTGGCTTAGGATTCCATTAATCAACTATATGTACTAATGTAGGTATACTAATTATACTATAGTCTATATGAACGTGTCGCATATTTCGACAATTTTCCATTTAATTTCGAAACCACAATCCACTATCCTTTCTTGACCTATACCTATAACCTACCTACGTGATATGATAACCACTCGGTCGTCATAGCTCTAAACATAACAGTAAACAAAACAATAGTGCAATCAGCGTGGGTGGGTGTGCTATGGTTATTAATACACTAGTTGCATAACGCGGATGTGTCTCTGACATAGATAGCCTTTACCATAACGCTGATTTAGGCTATGTCGTACAAATTTTGAAACTCTTTTATGGTTTGTTTTTATTATCACCAATGTAAGGAGAAGCAGGCATAAGAAACACTTCTTATGTCGTTGATAAGTTAATAATTAGTTATAGCTATCCATCAGCAGCACTGCCTTCGACAGGCTTTATCCCAAGCGTTGGACTGGAACCTGCAAGGTAAAATAAAGCTTAATTTAGCGACTTACTATTCCTACTTGGCGTTACGAGTCGAACATAAGAATTCCTATTCATTGCTCTCCTTGAAGCAAGTCTGCTTCAAGTAATGTCTGCCAGTCATAACATACTTACCTATTAAAATTATTAAATTCATAACATATTACATTATTAAATTCCAAATTTACTAGCAGACTCGTTGAGATTGATTGAATTTTAGTTTATTATCAAGGCAATATGTTAACAAAGGCGTCGCTAGTACCCAAAGAATAACGAATCTTTTTGTTCAAGGGACTTCACTTTCTATAATGTCGTACTCTTTTGATGAGATGACATTTTCCATGCTGCATAATATTAAAAGTGACTTTGTTACCTCAAGTTGCTTACACATAGTAATTATCTAGTTAAGCTGTTATGCGTCCATACTCCATACCAAGCTTACACATGCTTAATTACCCACAGATGTTTCATGTCGCATAGGTTATGCAACTGTTCTAGAAGCACATAAGCTTTGGGGATTTTCCTTCGTATTTGCGTGTGCAATTTATTTATTATGGGAATAGCAATGATTGCTACAATCTCAATTATTGTTTTGATTAGTTTAATTTATCGTATCGTTACTGCAACAACGCATGTCAGCCAAAACAGGAGGGAATACATTACTGTAAAATTAGTTTATGTATTCTGATATGAACAACTGCTGAGTTTTTGCTCGCTCTTCTTAATAGAATAGAGTAGAATCGAATCTATATTGAATAGAATCTCCTTTCCGAACCAGTGGTAGAGACTAGAGTCAGAATAAGACGTGAGTATCAAAATATACAGCTGGACGTCCTGACTCCTGTATGAAATAAACTTTGAGTTTGAGTTTGCAAGCCTAAGTAGTATAAGTATGTATGTTCTCCATTGATGTAGAATTTAAGATGTTCTCAAAGGTGAAATAATGTATAGCTATGGTTTTATTAAATGATGGAGACTGTTGGTGAAGACGTCTTTATTCTGTGCAGTCTTAATATCTACTCTTTACATACTAACAGAAAGAATAACGAACCCTTACTTGCTATTGTTATAATATTATTTCCTAATCTAATCTACTTACATTTTTAATGGACCTTTCTTCCAAATCTATTAGCATACAACCTATACATCGATTTATTGAGGAGTACATCTTTATGATGAACTGAGTACATTATTACAAAGGATTAGAAGTTAGAACCTACCGTGAAAGCTAAAAAAATACCTTTATTATTATTTTGTTGAAGTACGTAAGCCTATATATGTAGTATATGTCCTTAAGTCTAAGCCTTTAGTACGCATTTTTAAAATGTTGTAATCAGTATAAAAATTAAAAACTGACCTGTGACTTTCTCTTCATTGTGTACGTACAAGCTACAAGCTATATTTAGAACAAAAACAATAGTGCCATCCGTCTTGGTTCAGGTTCATAGAATGATTCAGTGAAGACAAATGAATGTGTCAGCCACCATGTTTGATTAGTTATCTGTCAAATGCGCGTGCGCGTAATGTTTGTTTAGACTTATTGTTTTGGCTACTGATTGTTAATTATTATTGACATTTGCAACAAGTCGTAAGCATAATAGAACTTAGAAGCAGATATAGTTTCTTAATTACTTAGTACTTTTAAGATAAGTAAAGTTGATTTTACTTCACCGCTATGAAAACCATAAACTAGACTTTTACCATCTTAGGGCGATAAAATATTACCGCACAGTTAGCCAAATTTATTTCCACACTAGTAAAATAATGGCCGCCATACAAAACAACTGTTTCGATGCTGCCATATTTACCAAGGTACCAAGTAGTTAATTCAATACTCATCATTATTTATTTATTTTACATATTTTTTTAAAGTAGGTATGTAAGTATACCTATACTTTAAAACAATTATAAATTCAGACGATATCTATCGACTTATTCTTAAAGATGAAGATTTAATTAATAAATTATACATACTTAATACTTTTTAAAAAAAAATCTTAAATATTTACTTCAGTACTAATCCATACTATACCATATCCATGCAAATATTATAATTTATACGAAAGTGTGTCTGTCTGGCTGGCTGGCTGTCTGCTACGCTATAACGATTAACGGCCCATCTTTTCAACCTCCACCGCCACCACCACTACAGCCCATTACCGTTCCACTGCTGGGCACAGGCCTCCACTCTCATAGGAGAGAGGGGATTAGAGCTTAGACCCACCACGCTGCTCCAATGCGGATTGGCGGAATAGAATTTGGTATAGAGGTAGGTTACATTCCGTGGCAGGGCATAGGCTTTTAATCCAGGAAAATTAAGGAGTTTGGGCATCAACTAGTGTTAAATAATACATAGTAATTGGGACCATCCCAGTAAGTGAGTATTAGGTAGGTACTACTGCACTTACTTGTGGCGGGCGGCCCAAAAACTTCAGACATACCTGAATAAAAGTAAAATAGTTACGTCGATTTTAAGATGTAACTTACTAACGTTAACTTTACACTAGATAAATAGATAAAATACGAGGCGTGTTTGTTTGTGTGAAACATTTTGATAAACATCGTGTTAAGGCTTCTGTACTTGCAAACAAGAGGTTTTCTCCGTGTAACTCTTCTTTACTGAGTGAATGTAAAATTACAAAAAAAATATATGTTGTTTAATGTACATTAAATTTTAATTTGAACGTTTGAAATAATTATAAGTATATTATTAGTGGATGAAAAAATTGTCCAAAGTGAAGCCCTTTTTGTTAGAATTTTTGTAACTACTTCTAAACGACATTGAATTTTAGAATTTTTCTTTCGCACAAACATTTGTCGAGGTTTTTGTCACAAAGTGTACGATTGGCGAGTCAAAATATTGAAATATTAGGCTCAAAATATATATTTTTTGTTTTCTACATAAATATGAACGGGCGGATCAGTGCGCGGGCGACGGGCGGCAGTGTGACTCGGGCTGTCGGTGGGGAAGGTCACGCTACTTGTTGCTCCGAAACCTGCAACCGTTTTTGGATTCGATTCAATTATTCTCTAGTAATTTTAAAGGCGCAGCAGGGCTGGCATGGGCCGGAGATAAAAATGTTATCCACTGACAAGAGATAAAATTAACTTATCCACTTCTCAGAGCACGGCAACAGGGGAGAGGAGAAGTTTATCCCCGTTTGACATTTCACGAGGACTCGGGGGACTATTTATCCATCGTTATTTAGCGTTTTTATTTATTTAGAAATAAAAAAATTATCCTTTCCTCGGGGAGAAAATTGTCTCGACCCACGCTAGGGGGGCAGAAAGCCGCTGGATCCAGGCGGCGCAAGATCGCGGCGTGTGGAAGTCCATGCAGGAGACCTATGTCCAGCAGTGGACGTCTATCGGATGATGATGATGATGATGATGATGAATTTTAAAGTGCTGTGATTCGCGCATCTCGCTTTAGTGACACTTTTTCATTGCTATTATTGGGAAAAAGACAGGAAAAATTCTTTATCTATGGGTCAACACGTCAGTTGACGACCAGTTAGTTGACATGCCGTCTTTAAAGTTACATACGAGCTAGCTCTTTGAAATTTAACTTTTTGACGAAATAACAATTTATATGCATGAAAGAAACATGAAGAAACATAATTACCATATTATGATTTAAATATTTCTATTTCCCTATTTTAAGCAATATTCCGATTTGTCAAAAAGTGCTTTTTTTTCAGTTTACGACCAATTTTCGTTAATTTACGACCACACTGTAGTCAGTTTACGACCATTCAAAAGCCACTGAAAAATGATCTCTTGATATATTAGGTTAAGGTCGAAAATAAAAATAACAATTAATTGTCCAAAAAACACGTTTATTTATTTTTTCTATGAATTATTAATTAATATCTACCTATTTTAAAAATAGCAAAAAAGTAATATTTTTTATCGAAAATAGAATATTATGGACATAACTTGCATGCTGTGAATTTTTTTGATTAGTCTTCTTTTCTACATCTCTTCTCTTTTTCTTTTTTGATTAGTCTTCTTTTCCGCCATCTCTTCTCTTTTTCTTTTTTGATCAGTCTTCTTTTCCTACATCTCTTCTCTTTTTCTTTTTTTACTAGTCTTCTTTTCATACATCTCTTCTCTTTTTCTTTAACTTTCCTATGTTGTTCCTTTGCTTTTTATAACTGCTTTCGTGTTTTTCCAATTCTAAATTTTCTTTATTGCTTTTCAAATAATATTATCACAAAAACATTGTATTTTTTATAAGTTTTGTATGTAATTAATTCGATGGTCGAGAAATAATTCGTTGCCGACCACTTTGTTTTACATCATCAAATATGTTTAGATTTTTAGGTTTTCTCTATATTTTGCTGGTCGCAATCTGACGTTTAAATAAACCATACATGAATAGGATGTCAAGGGGCAATTATAAATTTTGCGCTAATATAATATGCATCATGTTAGAAAAGCTCAAAAATTATTCGTTACAAACCGCTAGTTTACGACCACGTGGTCGTAAACGGAAAAAGCTCAGTTTTAGTCGGGCCATTAGCGACCACCATTTATTTAAATAAATACGCATTTTATAGATAAAACATGGATTCTAAGTTATAATTTAATCATATTCTGACACCACAAGCACAAAATATACACACAAACGTTAATAAAACATTTGTTTCTCACGGTTTAAGTTTGCCTCTTCACTATTTTTTTATTAGCATTTAGCTCCAAAATCAATGTGTGTGCTCTGGCTCAGATTCGTCAGCTCACTGAGCGACACTGAATTATATTGGGTTGGCCAAATTTGAACCGAGAGTAAGGGATAGATAGAGTTCGATCTTCAAGAAAAAAAGAGTGATCGTTGCGCTGATATTACAACTGTTTTTGGTTATTTTCGGAAAAATGGTCCTGAAAGGGGGTGGTCGGCGAACTGACGGGTTCACCATATTACAACTGTTATTGGTTGTTTTCGGAAAAATGGTCGTGAAAGGGGGCTGGTCGGCGAACTGACGGGTTCACTTACTTATAATAAAACTGTAACTGGAAGATTTCTCTACATTTAATATATTCTGAAAATTTTAATCGGGGTATGCTTTACTATCGATACTGAGCCCAAAACAGATTTTTATTTAATTTTTGTCTATCTGTCTGTCTGTCTGTATGGCCGCGCATCACGCGAAAACTACTGACGGATTTAAATGGCATTTGGTATAGCGGTAGCTGATACTCCGGGTCAATATATAGGATAGTTTTAATCCGTTAATAAATTCGATAATTAGGTATTAATAATAATTCGAGAATAATTCGTCTGTAATAAATTCGATCTCCTTGTTACGGCCCTCGCGTCGTCGCGTCAACGACCCTTTGGAAGTCCGCGGTACTTCGCGCGCTAGCGAAGCGCCCCAGCCGCGCCCAGGGAGCGGTTTTTGGCTCCGCCCAAATGCCCAAGGTCGTTCGCCGATCTACAAGCCTTAAGGAATTATCATAATGTCAAACACCGATAGCCATCTGCGTAAATATTTGCGTTTAGAGTTTACATAACAGTTCGTAAAATGTTTGTGAGGTAAATAGTGAGGTAACTAAACGAGATAATTATTAGGATCTAGTGATGTTCTTTGATTACTATCCATAGAGACTTCGTCCGCGTGGATTAGACTTCCCGGGATTTTCGTTTTTTTTGGGGGAACTTATCACGGCTCAACTGCTGAACCAATCTTGATGAAATCATGGCACAGAAATAGTGTACCATAGAGCAAACAAAAAGTACTGTTTATCTCGAAAAATCAAAGAATCGAATTTTTCAAAAAATTAAATCCACGTATACGAAGTCGCGGGCATCATCTAGTTGTGTATAATGATGTGTATTGTGTAGGTATAATGTAAGAGATTTACACGCACGAGCACCCGCCGTCGACGGATCGTGAAACGAGGTTATGAAATTGTTATACATTACGATTTTATAAGCTTTATGCGAGCCAAGAGTTGGCTAACAATGTTTTACAATTTAGATGTGCGAAAGTTTACTAGAGAACGTAAATATGTAGATCTAATCTATGTACCCTATTCTAAAGCGGTCATAATAGTTGTTAAGACATTTTGACCTCCTATTCAGCGGTTTTATCCTCGGGCAAGCGCTTCTAACTTTTCCTACTTATGCGCGCTCTATGCAATTAAACCCTTATCGCTTGATTATACTTAAACAGTGAAGTCTACCAATCCGCACTCGGCCGGCGTGGTGGATTATGGCCAAACCCTTCTCATTCTGAGAGGAGACTTGTGCTCGTCACATAGCACGCTATCCGTGCTATGGAAAAAAGCATCTTTGCGCTACGTGCTATATTAAACACCTCTATAGTGGATATAATGATGTATACCTGTACCTACAAATGTATATTTAAGATTCATTTTTTTTTACCCTTTTTTTTGAGGCTTTTGTATTTAAGATGCATTAAAATTTGCAGTAGGTATCTAGACAATCCGATAATTTATTAGCTAAAGTCGACTGTACGATAATTTAGTAGTCAAAATCGACTTCACCGAAATGATTATTGATGTGGTGATTCAGATAATAGGTAGGTTTCTAACACAGGTTTCTAACTACATAAATGTTAGCAAATCGATCAGTTGGTTCGCGTCATTTGGAAATAATTTGCCTGACCTTGCAGTTAACAGCATACTGTGGTGTTTCCCAGAAAGCTATTGATATGGGTTTATCCGAATATTCCTAATGATATACGAACATTATAGGTTTATAAAAAAGTGCAAAATAAAAACAAGAGAAAGAAAATCCACCAAAACCCAGCAAAAGTGTGTCTGTCTGTCTATCTGCTACGCTTTAACGGCCCATCTTTTCAACCGATTTTGATGAGATTTGGTATAGAGGTAGGTTACGTCCTGGGACAGGACCACTTATCCCGGAAATTTAAGGAAAATTAAAATTAATAAAGTTCCCCGGGAATTAAACAAACTTAAACCACGCGGACGCCGCGGGCGTATACGATTTAACTTAAATCATGCTCGCTTTGATGATGATGATCTACGAATGTTTCCAGCAGAAGCAATCTTGCATAACGGTGAGATTACAAATATCAAAATTGGAACGTTTTATCGGAGGCCTTGTCTCTAGCCAGTGCGCGTTTTCAACCTCCTTGCTTGCCTCCTAAGAGAATAATGCTTAGGAATGTATTATTAATTATACACAGTTTTCGTCTTTCAGCTCTATATTTCAAGAATCAAAATCCCGTGTAGTCAGTTCTAGTGCAGAGAAAGCCAGACTGATGTACAGTCCGAAGCTTTGATAAGTACACTTCCCAGTTTGGAGCAATGCAAATTATTATCACTATTCTGACCTGACTTTTGTGGGCGTTGTCAATTGTATAATCGTTATTTATAGGGAGTATCGGTCGCGATCGTGGGCATAAATTACAGGATCGATCCCTGGCTTTGCATCCAATCTTGATTGAGGGGGAATGTTGTGATAAGTATAAGGGCTAGTATAGGGTCGGGAAAACTAAATATATTTACTATTCCGTTTCCTAAGTAGGAAAAGCGGGAATTACACTCCATGCACGCTACGGTAGGTATTTGAAAAAGTTTTAAATTCACAATACTAATCAATTTTTCCGAATCTTGGAGCTAAGCAATTTTTGTTTGAGAAGTTTTTCAAAATGTCTATGTTTCTTCAAAGTATTCAAAGTTTTATGTCACAAAAGTAATATACCTTGATATCCCTAAATTTAACACCTGTGATTCAGAATGTGCATAGTTTCATTTAAAATACCGAAAAACTTGAAAATAACACTCGAGTAGGTAGGTACAAGGTACTCACTAGAAAATAGTTTCTCACGCCCGTACTTAGTTCGAGATTTTTGGCGGCTATTAATAGCGCGATTTTTTTTCTCACTGCATCTAAAATACCTAATTGTTGATTTAATTTTATTATTCGACAACACCTATGTAAACCACTCATATTATTTAATAATTTATAAGAAAAACTCAATGAAACTTTTAAAAATAGCGCACAGATTAAAGATTTAGTATCTACGGCGCGTTGTTGTGGTTGTTGTAATGGCTTTTTTTTAATTGGCTTCATGGCTCTAGGTTCTAGCTCTTAACTCCCAACCTGGACTCTCTGTGCCTGGACTATTCAGCCTTTACTTTTTTGATTAAATAAAACTTAAAACAATTTTAATTAATTATATTAAATACAATTTTTTATTTCATGAATTGATTTCATCAATCTACATCTAATCTCTAATCTATTTTTTAGAAAGAATAAAAGAAAGAAAAACAATTTATTCGACAATGGTGTCACAGACAAAACATAGTATACAATTAATGTAACAATTTCGTCTGTGACACCACCCGGAATGGGTGTACAGCTCAGCATTAAGCTCCGCTTTGTATGCCAATAAATTGCATACAAAGCAAAGCGCTGGTTTTCAGCCGTGACCCGGGTTTACCTAGGGGTTTAGGGTTTTTTTACTTACAAAGTCAATATCATTATCAACCTTCTTGCAAGAAAACTTTTTATTTAGAAGTGAAAAAAATTAAAAAAAAACTGCAACTGCAAATTTACCGCACGAGGGCAGTAAATTTAACTTACAAGCCCTGTTTACTGCCTCTGTAAGTGCATTTTTCGAGCAAGTGTATTGAAAATAATATTACACAACCGTTAATCATTGAAATGTACCCAAAGCGTAAGAGTACTATAAACACGCGCGTCTTTCTAAAAAGCGTAAATAGAGAAGTGTCCATATGTTAATAGATATATCAACATTGAGAAACGCACGGAACCCACGCACTAGCCTTAGGAATGCGTAGGATGCTGTGTTAATTCGATAAAATGATACTGCTTTTGTTGACAAAACACGATTGAGAGACGATAGCGAAACATATACATATAGTACGAGCTTATGTAGGTATGTGTCACCATACATAAACTCTGCATTCAACTCGCGCGCGATATAGGTTATTATAGACATATTAATTATTTATTTTATCTAAATATATAAAAGGAAAACGTGACTGACTGATCTAATAACGCACAGCTCATATCACTAGATGGATCGGGCTGAAATTTGGCATACAGATAGCTTTTATGACGTAGGCAATAGGCGTCTGCTAAGAAAGGATTTAAAAAGACCAACTCCTAAGGGGGTAAAATAAGGCTTTGAAATCATATGAAAATCAAACCTAACGTGAACGAAGCCTCGGGCAAAAGCTTCTATAAATAATTAATGTCTTTCTAGTTCTAAATATTTTGTTTTCAATTACGATGGGTAACGCGGCGCAGATAGGTTATACCACAGAACACCTCTTATTATGTGTTCTGTGGGTTATACCGCCGGTTATTAAAAAAAAATTGGCAGTCATAGGGACTGCCGATAGAAGTGAAAACGAATATTTAAAATAATTAAAAAAAAAACTTCCAAAATTTTCAATTTTGTAAAATAAACTTTTAAGTACAAATTATAATGATTCCTTTTTTTTTATATTCTCTACCGTCAAATACACTCTTCCTGTTATTAGATGTCATTCTTTAGGCTGAAAAAAATCCCCCAAAATATATATATAGACCTAGCCTTATCCCATGTTAATTGGGGTCGGCTCTCCTAACCATTTTTCTCCAAGCTGTTCGGTCTTGGGTCGTCATTGTGTCAATTTGGGCTGTTTTCAGGTCGTTCATTAAAACAGCCTTATTCGCACTTCCGTCGCTTACGGGGGACGCCCTAGTAGTTGCTTTCTTTATTTGTGTCTTTCATGGTTAGGAGTAGAAAAATGGCTATATGTTTTACGGCCGGTTGCCACCAGACGCCAAGACTGTCACCTTGCTGGCAAGCCAGCAAGATGCGGGAGCCACCGTTGGCCTATGAAGGTATAAAAAAATCCCCCAAAATGAAGCTTTGAAAAAAAAAATATTTCATAAAGATGTTTTATATAAATCTATCTTTGCTACATTAGTAATTTGGTAATGAGCAATAATTCTTTGAGTTTCAGTTAAATCTCTGCCATAGAATGGTATGGAATAATTGCAAACAAATCGTGAAATTCATTTTTAACCATAAATGTTACCAGAATTTACGAGGGTTTTGCGACCATAAATTACATGAATTATATTGGCAATATATTAGCATGTAAGGTACGCACGCAATTACATAAAATAAACTAGGTGTATGGCCAATAAGGAATAAATTATAACACTCCTCCTATTTCCGCTTCTACCTATTATCTTCCTGATCAGTACCGTAAACCAGGATCAGTTTTATGAATTTATCCAGATTCCTATCTTTCTACTGTTCTGTAGTGTCTACATTTATCTATATTCTATACCACTAAACGAAGTACTAGGCTAGGATTCATAGTTTTATGAATTAATTTTGATAATTAATTCCCACTCTCCTATGAGAGTGGAGGCCTGTGCCCAGCAGTGGGACGTTAATGGGCTGTAGTGGTGGTGGTGGGTAATTAATTCAACTCATGGTTTAAATTTGCACGTCAGTAATGACGAAACATGTTTGGTCAAATTAGGTCTGTGTCTGTTTCCAGCAATTAAACGATTTATTTATATTTATTTTATCACCGAACATTGAATAGGAACACAAAGTCCTCCTTTACGGGTGGTCATGGATTCGAATCCCGGAGTTACTCGTATGTGCGTTTATAACAATCAAATATCACTCACCTGCATGTCTGATTTCTCCATAATTTTCTTATTAGGATAATAATATTTTATTATTATTATTGCGTATCTAAACGGTAGGTTAGCAACCCGGTGCAGCTATGTCCGTCCGGTTACATTTTGCATAGTATTTTTTCTAAGTTGCGTGAACCGATCCGCATTAAGCCAAGTGGTCAGCTATGGCTAAAACCATTCTCATTGCGATGCTACGCTGGGTAAGTAGTAGACCAGTTGATGAGTTGAGATGATTTGTGAGATGGTGATAATGAAAAAGAAAAAACCCCAGCTGAGTTTGTTGTGGGCTCTTCTCAGACCAGGGCGCGTTCGGAACCCTCGTATTTTTAGTTTTAAGATACCGTAACAGAGTATCACCATCATATTTTTATGTAACTGGACGTCAATAATTAGTGTAGTGTAGATCTACCTAAAGTGAATAAATATTTATGACTTATGACTTACTTACTACAGGTTTGTACGGAACCCTCGGTGCGCGAGTCCGATTGGCCGGTTTTTTTAACCTTTTTGTTCTACCACACTCTTGCGTATAGGAATTTAGCAGAATCTAAACCAAAGTCAATTTCAAAAGTGCCTATTTTTCTCAAGTGTAGTACGTACCTATACTATACTTAGTAACTTTCAGAGTTCAGACCACGAATATGGAATTAACAGGCGTGTTGTCAAATACGGCCAGATTTACAAAATCTAGTAAAGCACGGTAAGATATCCGGTTTGCATTTGGTCATCGACCTTCTTTTATACATATTGTGCTATTGTGACCGAACAATCGGGATCGGGTTGAACTTGAGAACGTTATGAAAATAATATCAGGTTCTCATCGGGTATGTCATGTCATCAATAAAATAAATAAAAATTTAATTCAAACTAGATGACGAACGCGACTTCGTCCGCGTATTAAGGTTTTTTGATTCCTGCAGGAACTCTTTAATTTTCCGAGATTGAAAGTTATAGCTTATGTCCTTGACCGGGATACAACCTATCCCTATACAAAATTTCATCAAAATCTGTTGAACAGTTGCCCGTGAAAGCGTAGCAGACAGATAGGCAAACAGACACACTTTTGGATTAATAAAATTAGTATGGATATTACTATGGATTCCAATTAAAAATTCTAGGATCGTAACAGAGACCCGATTTTTACGATTATCCAACTACATCGAACCCGCTTGGCACACAACGCGCGTGCCTGTTGCACGTATTTTATCAGCGAGAAAGCTGATTAAAGCCGAATATCCGTATTTAAGATATAGTACAGTTAAATTTAACTAGGCTAATTACTATTTGGAGCATGTTCAGGATTCCGTTTAAGCGAGAGTCAAGGTTTACGGGTTATTAGTCGATAGTTATTCAAGTCTCGAAGAATTTAGCACAGTCACTGGGTATGCAAAAATGTATTTATGTTACCGTAAGTATATTGAGAGTGTTTCCGCGATAATCGATTCAATAAATTCCTCTTATTAATTCTACTAATTTAATAAATGCTATGCGTTCCTGGGTGTGCGTTGGTTAGTTTGTCCTTCAATCATGCTGCAACGCACCAAGGCTCATTAGGAATTATTGGATGGATCCACAAAGTCAGGTTTGGAGAGGGACATAGGCTACTTTTCGTTCCGGAAAATGGAAAAATTCCCTCGGGACACTAAAATCGCATACGGCGCGGTTTGATTAGGTTAGTTATTAAACGATTTATTTAAAATGTAGGTAATTTTATGACGGTTTTATGCTCTTAAACTTGGAAAATATCCACTTTTTATAGGTAACTTTCCAGTGCAATAATTTTTTACATTGGAAATTACATACAATTTTTCATAATCATAAATAAAATTGCAGTCAAGAATTAAAAGATCTTTATATGATGATGATGATGATGATGACGGGCATGATTTATATAGTAATAAGGTTAGGATAGCTTGCTTTAATTTCTATTGTATTGTGTTCAATAAATAAAAAAAAAAAAGCTTAGTAACTAGCGACTTTGACAAAAGTATGTCTTATTTCCCGCTAAGTAAGTTGTACTAGTGCATTATGTTCAGACAATGTTGCTGCCCACTACCATTCCAACTACCTATTTGTCTTAAAGAGTAACGACCGCTAGTACCGGGTTTCGGTCCAGATACGTAGCAAACTAGCAGATAAGCCTAATCTATGGGGATCACGCGAAATCCAGTACACTATATAACCTGACAAACTTGTCTTACTTCGCAGTTATGCGAAAACGTGCGCTACAGGCACTTTACAGAATACGACTTGTCGGAGCTTTTCCTTTCATGATAATTATGCTGCCAATCTTATATTAATAATAAATTTAAAGTTTTTATCATAATTTATCAAGTTGACTGTTTCGTGTAAGCCAAATACCTACTAATATCATGGTAAAAAGTTTAATAAATATAATTTAAGTTATTGTGAATAATTATCGATTTTAACTAATTACCTATCCCATCTAGGAATATCTAGGAATAGTAGATGCTTATTTAATTTTTAAGCATTTTCTTATAAAAGATATTTTGGTTCATAAATTTTACTAATAACGCAATGGGTAACTTGTATCCATAACACTAAAAAGCTCTCCGCGTCGTGTACCTAATGCCGTTTTAGAGCACCCAACTTAAATATTTTTACTGTCCATATGTATTTTTTTAAATACGGAATTCTAAGACTGTGAACAAAAGAAGTTCAGTATAAATAGGTACAGAAGCTACCCTTATGAGGTTAATAGTATTTTTATATTAACCCTGACTATATCATATAGACAATCCAACTAAGGTTACTAAGCTATAGTTACGACTTTATGGATGCATCGTCGCCTGTAAATAGTCTTCACAGGTATCTGACATTCACCGTGGCTTGCATAAGTATTGCGTTTGAAATTAATCATCTGTCACTGATCTGTCAGGTGCTTTATCATAAATGTTGAAGATTATGCCTTACCTGCGATCGGGTCCTGAATCTTTTTGTAATTAATATTAGGATATTAATTATTTCATGCAAATAAATTACCGCACAGGTAATAGTCTTATTTTTGTACAGTAATTTGCATATTGTTTAGTCTAAACCATACATAATTTATATAATATAGCCACTTATCAGAAAGCGCTATACGAGACCTCGTCCCAGTTAAATACGAATAAATAGGTACTTAGAATACCTAAGTATATAGACAAATTATTGTAAATAACAACTCAATATGAAACATAGCCACGATTAAAGCAGCTTAGAGAGAAAATTATAATTAGAACCTTCATATTGTTAAAATCACTACGTTTTTGTATTTCATCTTAGGATAACATACATATAAATTAATATCAATGTAAAAGATTAATATTTAGAGCTCATATAATTATATACAAATAGTAACTAAGACTATATTAATAAACAAATTAAAACCTCATGTGTTTTACTTACCTTTAGTATTAAGTTTCTAACTGTATTAGTTTTATTTGTATTCATTCTCTATTTTACATTAATTCCCTATATGTTTCTATGTTATTACTAAGTTAAGTTCATTGTTTTAATTATTACGCAATATTTAAAATGTTTCTATTGGCTAAGATTGATTACCCTAGCTGGTTAATAAAGATAGCGATATGTGCACGCTTCAAAACACAATAAATACCGGCCGCTCCCGGTCGAGTCACGCACTTCACCACGAGACTCCGAGGCGAGCACATCTCGCTGCGCAACAACTCAACAAGTGTTTCATTTCACTCCCTCGCTGTGGCTCGGGTCACACCGATCCTCCACAGTGCATGGTCCATCGAGCGCCGGATAACAACAACCTGCAACTCAAGATCAAGATCTCAAGTCTCAAGTATCAAGATCGCCGCAATAAGCAAGCTTGAAGAGGAATCAACCTATCCTCGCAGAACGAATCCTGCGGGCAGGGAAGGTCGTTTCAAGAACGCTGCGGACAAGAAGTCGTCAAGAGGTCTGCCTAGCAACACGAAGAGGAATCCACCGTCGCTACGCGGGTGCATTGAGGCGAGCTCCGGGTAGCAGCCGAAGACCGCAAGAGCGTCGGAAGGGATCGCTACGTCGCGCTACAGATACAAAACGTCGCAACTGCCACGCAAGGCGAAAAGGACATCGACCACGGCTGCGGGGCTCTCCATCGTATGAAAGACCGCAAAACCCGGAAGATCGTTTCGCCGCGCAAGCAGACGACATCAAGAGCCTTCATCATCGCGAAGAAGAGGAATCGACTCATCGCTGCGGGTGCATTGAAGCGGGCTACGAGTAGCTGCTGAAGACCGCGGCGGCTGGGGACATCGTTTCTTCGCGTGAAGAATTCTCTATAAGCGCGGTTTACCGCGGCTCTCCCGCTCACCACCTAACGGTGTCAAACGGTGAACGGGCGAGTTAACGCCTCACGGCGGGAGCAGTATACCAGACGATACTGCCAGTTCACTTTAACCGGTGAACTGTAACAGTCTGATCGCGTCGGTACGGTGCACGTAAGCTAGTGGCCTCCTGGTGGGCCTGCTGACGGTTTGGGCGTTCCTCCCAATTCCCGAGCAGCTAGTCTTGCGTGTGACCCTCTTCCGGGCGATTCCCACCTCACCTTACCCTTTTTTCCATCCCTGGGAGAGCGTGTTCTTCGGAACCCTCGAACAGGACTGCTAGGGCTGATAGGGCTGTTAGGGAGGTAGGGAAGTAGGGCCGTTAGGGACAAGAAGACACAGGACCCGACCAAGATGAGCACCATAGAAACCCGAAGCAAGAAGGTACATCCCAAGGACAGGGACCCGGGCGAGATGGAATCTGGGAGCTCATCCAAGACTGGGCAGTCCAGCAGTTCCGAACGGACTACGAGCACCGAAGGTACTACGAGTACTGAAGGAACTACGAGCACCGAGCACACCACTAGTACTGAACAAACTACCAGTACAGAACAAACATCAAGCACGGTGCACTCGAAAAGTGCTACAAGAAAGGAAGCAAACGCTGCGAACAGCATACAAAATAAAAAGAAAGCAACAGGCTCACAAAGTAAACGCGCTGAACTCGAAGCAAGATTGGCACTTCAGAAAAAGGAAATTGAAAGAGTCGAAGCTGAAGCCGCGCTAGCCCGAACTCAGCTAGAGCTAGCACAACTAGCCGAAAACTCAGACGTGGAAGAAGATGTTCAACAAATAGAATCAAGCGTTAACGAATGGATGAATAAACCGCCGAATGAGACAGAAACAGGAATGGATGTATTGTCAAAATTACTCGCAAAAGCATTAAAACAGGACAGTAAACAAGAAACTCCAAGAAAACCACCTGCATACATGAGTGACCTACCACCGTTCGATGGAGATCCGATTAACTGGATACCTTTTATAAAACATTATACCAGCACCGCTTCATACTTCATTGATATTGAAAACATAGCGAGAATACGAAAATCACTCAAAGGTCGTGGAAAAGAAGCCGTAAAGTCACTTTTATATACAAGCTCAACGCCAGAAAGCATACTAAAAGAATTAGAAAGAAGATTTGGCCAACCAACCTATATCATAAAAGGATTAATCACAGAATTGCATAAATTACCAAGGATGACAGAGGACATGAAAAGCATTGGGACTTTCGCCAGCGCCGTCTTCAACACGGTAGACACGATAAAACAATTAGATCAACTTGAATACCTATACTCAACAGAAATATCAGATAAAATAGTAGACAAGATGAGTACCTTAGTCAGATTTAGATGGCAAGAATTCAAATCGAATAGAAGAAAAGAACCAATGCTAAAGTTACTATCTGAATTTCTAACAAAAATCTCCAACGATTTCGACGAACCAGGTATAAGCGACAGACCGAGGATAAAACCTGAAACAAATAAATCTCGCCCAATTAGAAGAGCACGAGTGAACGTAGCCCAACATGACGAAAGCGACTCTGACTCGTCATACGATAGCGAATTTGAAGAAGAGATGCAAATCGTATTGGCTGCCTCTACACTTGAAAACGAAAAATGCCTCTTATGTGAACAAGCTCACGATATTTCAAAATGCAGTCAATTTTTAAATGAATCATTAAAAGATAGATGGGAGACCGTAAAGAGATTGAAAATATGCTTCAAATGCTTAAAAATAAACCATAGACATCTATCATGTAAATCAAAACCATGCGGCAAGGACGGATGTACTAGAAAACACCATGAACTATTGCATCAAGAAAAATCAAACCCAGAACCTAGCAAGGTAGTATCAGTGAACCACATAGGCACCTCACGAGCCTACTTGAAAATTATACCCGTCGAATTAAACGGACCGAACGGGTCAGCTACAGTTATGGCCTTACTAGACGAAGGATCTACGGTGACGCTATTGTTAGAAGACGTAGCAAATCACGTAGGAGCTACGGGACCGAGTAGAAGTTTATTACTCGAAGGCATAAGCGGTCATCAAATGACAGAGCAATCAAAACACATCAAATTAAGAATAAAAGGCCTGTTTTCGAGAAATTACGAAGACCTGCAAGCGCACACGGTTCAAAATTTAAACCTACGGCCTCAATCCGTGAGAAAAGAGGACATCGCCGACTGCCCTCACTTGATAGAAATAGAAGAACAATTGATATATGACGGAGCACCACCAACTTTGCTAATAGGCCAAGACAATTGGCATCTCATAGTCACAAGAGACTTAAAAAGTGGTGCGCCTTCAAAACCAGTGGCATCACTAACTAGCCTAGGCTGGATTCTACATGGTTGCAAAACCGAATCAACCAAACCAGTATTTTTTATAAACCATACATACAACAAATCAGAAGAAATCGATGAGTTAATAAAAACCCACTTCAGCTTGGACTCGTTAGGAATAACACCGAAAAAACCAACGAACGATCCAGAACAACGAGCCTTAGATATTTTGAAAAGAACAACTCACAGATTACCAGAAGGCAGATTCGAATGTGGACTGCTCTGGAAAAACGACAAAGAAGTAATGCCATTGAATCGCAATAATGCCTTGCGCCGCCTGAAAGGCATAGAAAACAAATTTGGAAAAAACAAAGAATTTAAAATCAATTATACCAAACAAATATTAAACCTGTTATCAAGCGGCTACGCCGAACCCGCCAACGATAATCCCACATCACCTAGAACTTGGTATTTGCCACACTTTGCCGTTGTACACCCGCAGAAAGGCAAACTAAGAGTTGTATTCGACGCAGCCGAGCGAACAAATGGAAAAAGCCTTAACGACGCATTACTGTCGGGACCCGACCTACTGCAATCATTATTCGGCGTACTGATAAGATTCAGACAAGGCTCTGTCGCCGTAGCAGCCGACATTAAAGAAATGTTTTTAAGAATAATAATACGTGAAGAAGATAGAGACAGTCTCCGGTTTCTCTGGCGAGAAAACGAATCCGATGCCGAACCAAAAGAGTACAGAATGAAATCCCTAATTTTTGGAGCAACATCATCACCCTGCTCGGCAATCTACGTGAAAAATAGAAATGCACAAGACTTCAAAGATAAATACCCAGAAGCTGTAAATTCCATATTGAGATGTCACTACATGGACGATTACCTACAAAGTTTCGCCACCGCCGATGATGCGTTAAAAATAAGTCAAGAAGTGGACCTAATTCACAAAAGCGGCGGTTTCGAATTGAGAGGCTGGACGTCAAACCATCCTTCCGCCATAAAAGACATAGCAACGGATCAACCAGATCACGTACAAATATGCAATCAAGAAGAATATGGGAAGACGCTCGGAATGCTATGGCAAATCAACAATGACGCTTTGAGATTCACCCTCAACCTGCGCAACACTCCAGATGACGTAATTCATGGTATACGACTACCTACCAAAAGAGAAGTCGCAAGCGCTGTAATGTCAGTGTTTGACCCTATGGGCCTGGCTACTCCGATACTAATACAAGGAAAAGTTATAATCCAACAGTTATGGCGTACGGGCATAAGTTGGGACGAACCTATCCCAGAAGACATGACTCAATCTTGGACAAACTGGCTAAAAAGTTTAGAATCGCTAGAAGATTTAAACATACCTCGATGCACAGACTCGCTAGACGAGGGGGAGCTGCACACCTTTGTAGACGCCAGCGAAAGTATATACGCCGCTGCTACGTATTGGCGCACCTATAATAACAACGAAGTCAAACTAAAACTACTAGCAGCGAAAGCAAAAGTAGCCCCACTAAAGCCAACATCAATACCGCGGCTAGAACTCCAAGCTGCCTTATTAGGCTGCCGCCTAGCTTCAAGTTTACAAAATGAAATGGACGCCAACATAAAAAGAAAATATTACTGGTCTGATTCACGAACGGTACTAGCATGGATTAAATCCGACCCACGCACGTATAAGACTTTCGTCGCGCATCGACTAGCTGAAATAGAAGACCTTTCAAAAACGTGTGAATGGAGATATGTACCTACAAAACTTAACGTCGCAGACGATGCTACAAGAACTCCACCAAGAAATTTCGATATAGAACACCGCTGGTTTAATGGCCCTGAATTCTTGTCGCTTAACGCCGACGAATGGCCCGAAGATCAAAGCGAACGATCGCCGTCACCAACAGGCGAAGAAAGAATAAAAACTATCGCCACAGTTCGACATTCCGAAACGCCATTGCCTGATGTAAAAAGGTTCTCGTCATGGACTAGATTCGTCCGCGCCACGGCACGCTTACTCCAAAGTGTGGACCGCTTTAAATCCCTTCTAAACAAAACCGAGAAGGTGACCGCCACCAAACACATTAAGAAAGATGCAAGTTGGAAACCATACAGACCCAAGAAAAACAAGTTACAAACGACAACACCAGAACCAGATAAAGCCACATCAAATAACCCGAGCAGAATCAAGTTATCAAATGATTACTTAGAAAAGGCGCAAAAACTGATTATTCAAAAAATGCAAAACGACAGTTTCCACGCTGAAATAAAATGCTTGAAAGATAATCAACGTTTGAACAAAGATTCACGCCTAAAAAGACTCACCGTCGTTTTAGACGAAGATATTGTGCACCTGGAAACTCGTCTATCCGCCGCAAACGATTTGATAAATACCTACAAGAAACCAATCGTACTGGACGGCAAGCATCCTATCACTCGACTGATTATTAATCATTATCACCGAGAGTATAACCACGGCAATCATAACACCGTCATGAACGAGATACGCCAAAAATACTACGTAACGTCACTTCGAACAACAGTGAAGTTGATAGCAAGAGAATGCCAATGGTGTAAGACACACAAAGCAGTACCCAACATAACCCCTATCGGAGACCTGCCAGCCGAACGTCTGAAACACAAGCAGCATCCCTTCACTTGTACCGCAGTGGACTACTTTGGCCCAATAATCATAACTGTCGGAAGGAAAACCGATAAACGATGGGTAGCGCTGTATACCTGCCTCACTACGCGAGCCGTACATTTGGAAATCGCTACATCACTGTCATCCGATAACATGATACTCACATTAAGGCGAATGATAGCACGCCGCGGGAAACCTAAGATCATGTATAGCGACAATGGGACGAATTTTGTCGGAACCAACAAAGAACTTCAAGTTGAATTCGACAAAATGAAAGAAAAGACAGAGGAAAAAGGAATACAATGGAAATTCATACCACCTGGGGCCCCACATATGGGAGGAGCCTGGGAAAGATTAGTGCGATCCGTGAAAACCGCATTAGTAGCTACACTTAATACGCGGCATCCACGAGAAGAAATTCTTCATACCTTACTCATGGAAGCAGAACACCTCATTAATTCAAGGCCAATAACAGAGATATCATTAGACCCAGACGATCAAGAGAGTCTAACTCCCAACCATTTCCTTATCGGAAGATCGAGCGGTGCCTATTCTATCGGAGATTTCACTGATAGCGAGCTTATCGGCCCCGCTACCTGGAAGACGGTACAAAGGCTCACCGACCATTTCTGGAAACGCTGGCTTACCGAATATTTACCTACAATAGCGCTGAAATACAATAACAACCAAGATGGTTTTGTAAACCCAGCTGTCGGAGATATCGTAATCATCGTTGATAACTCCCTTCCGCGAGGCACGTGGCCTAAGGGCGAAATAGTCGCAACTTATCCTGGCCCAGATGGGAAGACACGAATAGTTGATGTTCGTACCACCGCCGGAGTAATGAAGAGACCCGTTTCACGCCTAGTGAAGATCACACAATCTTCTTCCACCAATGATAGTGCTCCAGATTCCATCTTCGCACGAGGGGGAGACTGTTGAAGATTATGCCTTACCTGCGATCGGGTCCTGAATCTTTTTGTAATTAATATTAGGATATTAATTATTTCATGCAAATAAATTACCGCACAGGTAATAGTCTTATTTTTGTACAGTAATTTGCATATTGTTTAGTCTAAACCATACATAATTTATATAATATAGCCACTTATCAGAAAGCGCTATACGAGACCTCGTCCCAGTTAAATACGAATAAATAGGTACTTAGAATACCTAAGTATATAGACAAATTATTGTAAATAACAACTCAATATGAAACATAGCCACGATTAAAGCAGCTTAGAGAGAAAATTATAATTAGAACCTTCATATTGTTAAAATCACTACGTTTTTGTATTTCATCTTAGGATAACATACATATAAATTAATATCAATGTAAAAGATTAATATTTAGAGCTCATATAATTATATACAAATAGTAACTAAGACTATATTAATAAACAAATTAAAACCTCATGTGTTTTACTTACCTTTAGTATTAAGTTTCTAACTGTATTAGTTTTATTTGTATTCATTCTCTATTTTACATTAATTCCCTATATGTTTCTATGTTATTACTAAGTTAAGTTCATTGTTTTAATTATTACGCAATATTTAAAATGTTTCTATTGGCTAAGATTGATTACCCTAGCTGGTTAATAAAGATAGCGATATGTGCACGCTTCAAAACACAATAAATACCGGCCGCTCCCGGTCGAGTCACGCACTTCACTTCGAGACTCCGAGGCGAGCACATCTCCGCTACGCAACAAAAACAAGTGTTTCATTTCACTCCCTCGCTGTGGCTCGGGTCACACCGATCCTCCACAATAAACCAAAGTCATAAACCAAGTTACGTGCTTCATGGAATAACATACAACATGTACAAGACATAATAATAAAACTAGTGAAAATATTTAACATGGCTCGTGACTGCGTTTCCCGGGACTTTTTATAAATCGTGTGGGAACAAAGGTGGGAACGCTTTGATTTTTTTGATTAAAATGTAGTCTTTATCCTTGTCCAGTGTGCTTTGCATGCGCACAACGAGATAATCTCGCGACGAGAGAGAGAGATGTTGTCGTTGCCGCCTTTTTTATTTACCCTAACATGCACAAAATGCGGTATATTACAAGAAAAAAAAAGTCGACATGTAAAGGTTCGTAGAGAAAAATACCACAGATAAGAAATATTACTTTTATCTCTACTTTTGACGTAACGAGACAAGTAACCATGTTAGCTTCGGTAGACAGAGAGAGATAACGGGTAGACATAATTTTACTCGTAATGCGCATGCTAGCCATACAGGATACCCTTTAGTTACCTTTCTTAACCCGGAAAATTCAACAATTCTCACGTGATTTTTCGAAATGTAAATATACGCGGGCGATTTCGCGCCTGTTAAGTATTAAGTTAAAATAATTAACTATATTTTAGCTACTAAACTACCGACTGATAACTAGGTATAAGGTACATAAAAGTCTTGTAAAAGTTTACGTCTAGACTCTACTAACTCTACAAGTCAGCTGATATATTATAAAATACCTAGTACTTACCTGCATAGAGAAAAGCTACACAAAAGCATTATATACCTACTCACATAAAAAAAATCTCGTAATGTTTCGATTAAAAGAAACATAAAAGCAAAACGAGAGCTCGAAAAACGTCCTTGCAAAGTGGTTGTCCTTGGAGGTCGCACCCGCAGGTTCTATAGGCTTCCATTCCGTTTCCAACCATAAAGAATTACCACGAAACATTCAATTATTATTGTACAGAGCAATGGAAGAAATACAGGGCTTTCTTTTTAATATCTACCCTTTTAGCTTGACATGGTATGTAGGTATGAATCAAGGGTGCTTATTAGTTATAATATTATAATGCTGGGTAGGTGTGACCGTATTTATGGAACGGCACAGAAAACTTACTAAGTTTTACCAGTGGTACCTAATAGCTATTACCTATTCTGTGCTAATAGCTGTGCTAATAGCACAGAATAGGTAATAGTCGAATAGTAAGTTTCCGGTTACCACACGTCATTATGATTCCAAAGTCAGGGAGATACGTTCTTATGAATATAATATTTTCCTCACGCTGTGCTATGCCAATAACGTTTTCACAACATCACCGACTTCTAAACATCCAAATTGTTTGAAATTTTCCACACATAATTACATATCTACACTTTTTTATTGAAAGCAAGTATACCTACTAATTATTTTTAATTTTGTCCGATCATGTAGGAAATAGGTGAACGCTATTAATGGGTAGATATCATTTTATGTAACTGTAGCTACCTTTATAGCCATCGAAGTATTTAGCGGACCCGCTACGCCTTCGTCAGGCGGAATTTCCGAAGAGTTGCTATTTGACGGAGTGCGCTGCTGTCTGGGTGGTCTTGCCGCTGCCACTGCATGTACCTCTGAGCTGTTCAGCACCTTGACCTGCCCACTGGATAGCTCTGCAGACCTGCAGATGTCCACAGCCTTCTCAAGACTTAAGTCCTTGATTTCCAGAAGTTTCTGCTGCACCCGTTGATTTTTTATACCGATGACTATTCTGCCCCGTAGCATTCTGTTCTTTTGTTCGCCAAAGTTGCAGTTTTCCGCCAGTTTTCTTAGCTCTGTGTAGAACGCGTCGAAATTTTCTTCCTCGCCTTGGCACCTTTTATTGAACTGGTAACTCGTTATTACTTCGTTTTGCTTCGGCTTGAAATAATCATCAAAAATCTTTATGACCTCCTCCAATTTAGGTCTTTCTTCAGTTTTGAGGACGTTTAGATACAGTTCCTGTGCTTGTGATCCTATACAATTTAATAGGAGTGCCGCCTTCCGCGTTTCCGTCAGCTTCTCGAACCCAGCTGCCATGATGAAAATTTTGAAAGAATCTTTAAATCTCTTCCATTGGGGCCAGCAAGAATCTAAATCCTCCATGTCGATACCTCCCGGCATCTTAAATTCCACGCCAACCATGTCGCCGGACGCCATGTTGCCCTCTTGCACTTGCATTTCGTTGCACACGTGTAGGTACGTAAATCCGGTCCAATCACAACTGCGCCATGTAGTATATTCAAATAAAAGATGTTTTGGTCTTCAGTGGTGGTTTTATTTTAATCACTTTTTAATATTTAATATTATTACAACAAATACGTCCGTGTCCTTCAGTAGCCAGATTGTGAGAGGAGGTGTCACTCTGACGTCTGTCATAGCATGACGTTTGACAAGATACATTTATTTGGTAACGTTCCGTTACTACAACCTATATCTTGAATTTGGGTGGGTTTACGTGCCTACGTATTTTTTTAAATATTGCTATCAAATTGGGTATTTAACAACTATTCAAATAAATCATTTTTTTGTGATTATTAAATAGAGGATCTCCCAAAAGTCGTAATATCCACGTCCACTGTTAGTTTTATGTTGAATAACCAATTTAAAGTAAAAAAAGTGCGTCACTATGCAGTATTTCATACAAAATCCCATACAAAGCACGCGTTTTGGCGTTTGAAAAAAGTTGCTCATTTGACTCGTTGTCAAATACCCAATTAAGTGACAAGTCAAACTTTGAAGGCCCACAAACTTATCTAACCCGGTGGCCAAAATTTGAACTATTTTTTATGCGTGTTTAGTTTTTGTACTAGCGACGCTGTCACCGGGTCAGTTAGTACCTGTTAACTTATGGTTACTTAAATAAAACGTCAAGGCGTATTAATTAACATTGGATTCCAGTTAAACGGGTTTATTTAAAGAGGTGGATGTATTATAAAATGCAATATAATAAATGTAGTGATATAACAATCGGAAACTCGCAACTCGCGCCGCCCTGCGAGCGGCTGGCCTTGAAGGTCGGACGGGCAGGCTGCATTTGTTGCTAACCATAAAAGTTTACCATAAGACGTCAAGCGATTTAATGCACAGACCAATGAAAACATAGAGGCATTCCTAAAGTCTCTCACCAACGAATTAGGACGGAAAATTAAAGAAAAGCAGCATAATGGGGGTGCGTTCATTAATTTTGGATTAGAAGACTGCTATACCATGACGTATAAGAGAATCAATAAGTATAAGACAGATATATTAATCCATCAAATATTTATGTACATCAGTGTAAAAATATTATAAAATTAATATTTTTGCTACTATTTGAATGCAGAAACCAATGCTAGGAACTGTTAGCAGCAAACATATTTTAAGACAATCGTCTTAGGATATGTTTAAAAGCCATTTAAAAATAATAATCTGCAATAAAACCGTTAACATTCATAAACTTTTGATTTTGATTATTTTCTAGTCCAAAGCACATTTTCTGGTCAAAGCTTCACTTCTTCTACACTAAATATGTTAAACTTTTTGTTAATTATATAGGTAGATACTCATGAAAAAACAATAAGCAGCGTGGTGGGTCTCTCTAATTCCCTCTCTCCTATGAGAGTGGAGGCCTGTGCCCAGCAGTGGGACGTTAATGGGCTGTAGGTGTGGTGTTGGTGGAAAACACAATTACTTACGTTAATTTTTTTATTTGCGTTGTCCTCTTTTAATTTTTACTCTGTATTCTACGCGAGCGTTCTTCTGAACTTTTTGCTGTAGCGAAGCGAAGCTCTGGCGCGGGGTAACAACCGTTTTATGCGTCTGCATGATTTCAGTGCAGCCCTCAGACACGCCCTCGAAGGCCCGAACAGATATAAAGCTCTAATGTGCACCGTGAAATATGTATGAGAAATTTGTGTGCGGCTAATTTATTAATTTAAGACTTAAATCTGATTGGAGAAACTGACTGCAGATAATATAATAAACTAAAACCTGTTCTACATGGTTTTATCTATAGCTACCGTCAGAGGCGGACTGTTACCACCCGTCGGAGACCCAGTGTGGAATCACTGAATGAAGTCCCTGGTTTATGTTATGGTGCTTTTTTGGCGCCGAGCAGAAATCGAACAAGAAACCAGAAACTAGACAGTAGACACTGAATACATTCGCGAGAGTAACGACCGCGAATTTTTCTTTATACCTACTTAATTACTAAAACTATAGATAAGTTCTGTAAGTATAAAGAGGTAAAAGTTTATGGGCCTCCAACTACAAATTAGCTTTTACTTAGTGAAAATCATAGATTCGCTCCTACGTGTTGAAGCGCAGCGGAAACCAATCCTAAATCTTGAAAATATGTGAGCCTGATTTGGGTCTGGACTAATAACGATTTGTCAGGGTTCTAAGCCTTCTCTATTCGGCCGAATATCCGATTATCCGGACTCATACTTCACGGCTCTAATTACCGACTTAGAAATGATTTGACGGCGCAACGAGACATGAGTATGAGTTTTTGAGAGTGGAGGCTCTCATTTGTTTGCGCGATAGTGTTTGTTATTGTTTCATTTTATTTGATAGCGTTCAACTGATAGGTTGTATTTTTGTTAACATTTCTGTTTACGTTTTGCGTTAGAAATCTATAATGCCCAAGCGAAAAAGAGTAGTGTTATCTTCTAATGACAAAGTAATAATAGAAAGTTAAAAAAATGTTGAATCTGGCAGTAAATTGGAGCAAATGTATGGTGTAGGAACTTCTAAGATATCATAAGAGCTTTTGAAGCTCTAGATACCCCTTATAAATGGTTTGAAACACAGGACGAATCGGATCCCATACAGTTATTACAACTGAAGGCTTCAGTTGTAAAATGCGCTTCAGAAGCGCATCAGGTACTTGGCCGCAATGAAAAGATGTGATTCATTACGTCAAAGTTTAATTTAAATAAATTATTTCCAACCAAAATTTTAAATTAAGTACATTTTGTACGATTTTTTTTGATATCGTATTGTCTAAATGACGTATGTAAAACCCTTTCTTTAATAATAAAGTTATTTTTGACTTTGAAATCGATCATCCGGATTTTCGATTATACGGAACACCCCTGGTTTTAATTGATTCGGATAATCGGGATTCTACGTAATTATAATCCGGAACCTAAAAGCTGGATACCGTGTGCCTGATACCAATAACTCAATTGACTTTTTTTGTATTCAAAACTCTTACTGTAGGTACACCCTTTTGACAAACTACCATGGCATTGTTTGTAATAATTAATTTCACGCGATTTAAAAACAATGTAAACCATTTGAAATTCAAAATCGCCAGCATTTCATCTGTATGCAAGTTTGCACGTACCAAGACGTACCCATTAGCATTCAGTACTCGGGGGCAACAGGAAAAAGAATACGGGGAATGTAATAAAATAATAAAACACTGTAGCCCTGTAGTAGGGTTAACCCTAGGGACTTTTTGTGGAGAGCGTTTTAGGGTTGATCGTTATCTATATAATAAGTATTATTCTCTGTAGCATAACTATGGGTTTCGAGGGAACTACTTTACCAAAGTCTTTTGCATGGAACTAATTAAAAAGTCCATTATGTACTTTTTGTTCCATGCAGACGTACCTACTACAACCACAAGACAATTGCGGCAAAATCTATGGTATGTGTATACGGAAAACCTTTGCTCCGAATAGAAATCTAATATAGTTACCTAACGTTTTGTAGATCTACTAAATCCACCGAGTAGTAAACCTAACTAAATCCTTCACACGTCACCACTTGCTTCTTGCTATCGTCTTCTTATTTTTCTGTGACTCTATTATATGCCATTACAATACACAGCCTAATTCGCTTCGCTAATGTCGCGTAGTTTGGAAAAATAAACGGTTTATGTCTCACCAAGTTGACACACCAGTGTGTCCCACCACAACGTAATTTTCAAAATGTTGCCGTCCACTATTTTAGTGGGACACTTTACATCGACTTAAAACTCTTGGTTGAAACTTCCCCGAATTTTCAGCTCCAACGACTATGTCTATACTAAATGTATCTTAAATAATGTTGCTGTGACAATCAAACTATTTTTTATTTTTTTTCTATACAAAACGCAAAAGCTATTACTTGTGTCTAACAATAATATAAACCAATTCTATGTACAGGTTAATAGATCTGACCTTTCCCTCTTTTCCACTACACATGAATTATGTAACGACCCATTGTCTGAACTTTATAAGGACAGACTTTATTACAGTTTTTGCAAGAGAAAGTTGTTTGATTATTGTAGGTTGGTAAAATGCGTGGCATTTGACTCACACATTGAAATTAAATAGCTTATAGCATGATGATATGATATTTGTTAATTTTTTTTTTGAGACCGTTAGTTGTTATGAATGTGAAACGTAATCAGGCCTTTTCTTTCCGTGTCTGTTATCATCATCATTCATCACTACAGTCAAAGTGTGTAACATTAGAGCCGCATGTTATACCTACATATTAAAAAGCGACCTAAAATGGACGAGATGAGCTGACGATCTATGAGCTTTGAAGATCAATGGTAAACCGTATTTCTTCGGGCTACCACCTTGCACTGATCATCAAAGCTGCAATCTAGAGCTACAATTGCCAGCGATAGTGAGATAATTAAATAAACTGGCAAAAATACCAAATTGAAAAAAAGGTAGGTAGGTAGGTACTAAATAATGCGTACTACATTAGGCATAGACAAAATGTTTTCCTATTCATTCCGAACCAGTGGTAGATTCAATCGACGATTCGAAAGCACTTTTAATAAGTTTATTTGAATAAAAAACTATGGGTTTGAGTTTGAGTTTATGAATTTTGGACATTATTTTCTTTTTTTAGGCGCCAGCGGAGGGTGAATTGCTCATACAAACGTAATACCAAAATAATTAGTAATTCGAGCATATTTCCTCCATATTATGCGATTATTAAGATTGAACTTGTATTTATCTAGGTCCCTGGATAATAATTTTTCCAAAATACTTTCCCAAAATTAAATGTAAGCACATTGCGTTTTGCATGTTTTTGTGACATAAACGACATGTTTTCTCCTTATTTGTTTCATATTAAAACCAACGATATCTCACGTACTAATTGATCAGGAACATAGCCTATATTGTCAAGTTACAGAATAACAACACGAAGTTAAAAACACAACAATTTTTCATTCATCATTTTTGGTATTCACGGAACAAGACTAAATGTATAACAAATTCTGTACGCTCATATTGCTATCGCGCTTGCACGCGATCATGTGTCTTCAGCCAAATAGGGATAGCAATATACCGGCAAATTTATATTTGCGGTTCGAGTAGAAGTTGCGAGCGGTGGTCGCCGGTCCCTTAACGTCTGAAGAAAACTGCTAACCCTGGTAGTAACGAGTATGTGAGCTACTGGAAATTGCAGTTTACATCGTAGCAGAGATCAGTACCCTTACTCTGAGATTGATCGAATTTAAAATACGGTCTCACTAAGTGAGGTGAATTACATATGCATCAAACTAAAATGAATCTTAATCTTATTAATTTAGAGCTCAATTTCGTGTATGCATTCACAGCTAGCGCTCCAAACGATACGTTTCGAAATTTGAATCGGTTGCACTGAATTTGTGGCTTTAAATCAAGAGATTTTGGGTCCATTTTAGTTTGACTCAAATGTGATTCACCTCACTTAGTGAGACCGTATTTTAAATTCGATCAATCTCAGAGTAAGGGTACAGGTGTTGGCATGCTTCTCGTATTGTTTTCTCGGTCACCAATGAGCCGGCATCGCCTCATTTAATACTTGATGTGCTTTTTGAACCATCACGTTTTTTCTTTGCTTGACCCAAAATACAAATATATTTTGTGTCAAGAAAAGAAAATAAACTTTTACAGGTTATTAAAAAGTTTGAATTCCTTATTAGGGGTCATCCATAAAGTAGGTCACACTAATTTCGTGATTTTTTGACCCCTCCCTCGTCCTTGTCACAGTTGGTCACATTTGTGAGACCCCCCCTCCCTAGTGTGACGTCACATATCTTGCAATTATACATCTAGAAATTATTAAATTAAGACAGCACTTCCGAAATTAGTTTTATTTTCATTTAAATTCTTTTTTAATATAATCAACATCAAATCAAACATTTGAAAAAATTAGCAAAACTTGGAAATATTTTTAAGTTTTTCGATATAAGTTCAAAGAGCAACGGCGAAATTATTATTGACCACATTTACTAAATCTTGATTGTACACAAGTAAGGTAAAGACGAAAGTAATTTGTTTATTTTTTTAAATTTTATCAAGTATTCACCTTAATTAATTGAACCTAGGTAAAAAAATAAAATATTTAGGGAATCTTTTTTGATTATTTTGTTCCCGTTTCTCAGTTTAGTGTTACCATTTTATGTATAATCTACCTAGTAGCTAGAATAAATCTGAATTAGTAGATTATTTTGTATCGTTTCAAAAATTGTAATTATTTCGTCTGATTAATGTTTGCATAAATAATAGAATTGCTCTTTTTTTAGTGTATTTTATATTATTTAAGTGAATTTTCTTGCATACATTATTTAATAATCTCTAACAGAATGGTAATAATTGAAAGAATATTATGGCAGCACTGTGCTGATTATCTGTGGTTTTGCCGAATGTTTTACTGGTCTGTGGTTGTCATCTTTAGTTTCTGATCGGTGGTTGTCATCTGTCTTTGTTTTTGTGGCTTTCTTCCGGTTGTCATTTTTAGAAGTGACATTACCAATTCTAGCTGCTGTGAGCTTCATATTCGACGCAAAAAACATATTTTTTTCACACGTGTACATAATTATTTTTTTTCAATAATATTGATGTATGGAAGTTCGCCGTTGCTCTTTGGCATTTTAATACATATATGAACGTGACAAAACTTAGGACCCCTCCCACCCCTTGTCATACAATGTCACACTTCGTCGACCCCCTACCCCATTGTGTCGTACATTGTGGCGTTAATTTTAACTTTACCTATCATAAGCCTTTGTAAAAAGTTTTTAACAAAACCTATCTGTATGAAGAAATTCCAAAAACTAGATAGGTAGGTGCCTACAACTTATCGATTACCTACCATGATTATTATTGCAGAAGTATTTTGCACAACAATCTATCTTGTACTAAACAGAACATTGTACTCGTATGTAGAGATCAAATTGTATTGGCTATTGATCTAGGTTGAAAATGATCGATGAGTTATCCAATTTGCAACTAGTCAATCAGATTTGAATGGAGTTTTTATTTATTATACAGTCGTGATCAATACCTGACTTTGGTAGGTCAAGTATAATATTTTTCGGCCAAGAAACAACAGCCCCAAAGTATTCGTCCGCATGGATTTTAAGGTCGTTAAAATAATTCTTTCGGTTCCTGTTGGATTAAGGTTGTCTAAAGAAACTCGTTCCAGTGATAAAAAATATCATATATCTATAGGTGCAGGCTATCTTTGACGTGTAGTTTCATCAAGATCGGTTCAGCAACAGAAATAAATTTCGCAATTCACTTTTACCTTTCCTGATTAATAAGCTTATTCCTGGATCCCGTTGGATTTGTTCAAATCTTTTCTTGGTATAAAGTTCAAGGGAAATCCGACATGCAAAATCTCAAACTGGGCCCAACAGCGCTAGTTTGAGCATGTATATGTTAATAAGTAACCATAGTCCAAAACCAAAACGCCAGCGCATTACGATTATAACCTAGGCGATCTTCAGGACTTCAGCAAAGCTGAGAGCGCTCAGTCAAAATCTTTGGCATACACAGGTACTGCATATAATTAATTTGTTGTACTACTGATTAATTTGTTGTAAACTGTTGGTCAGTAAAAAAATATTTATATATTATTTAAATTTATATTTTTTTATCATGCGCAATGCCCAAGCGTTCGGATTAGGACTATACCACATCAATGGTGTATATGTACTCGTAGATATGATAATGATGATGACGATGGCGCAAAGTGGCTGGATGACAAAAGGGGCACAGGGACTAGTGGCGTTCTTTTGGCAAGATCTATATCATACTATTGATTATTCTATGCCTATATTCTTTGGTGGAAGTCCGCAGGCTGAGATGGATGATGAAAAGTAAATATGTATTTATTTGTTCGCAGGCTGGTTTTCGGCGTGCGGTTGTCGCGGCGGGGCTCTCGCGACGGCCCGGGGCTCCATCGCGGCACTGCTAAAAAGTAGAGCCTTCGCGCTTGTCTCACCGCGCGCAATCTCCGCCTATAGAGCACGGCCTACATCTGGTAATTTTTAGTTTAATTTATTTAATACGGGATAGGCTTGTCATTGACGACAATCATGCCTAATGAAAGCATTTAAAGTAATGATGAGGTCTAGATTTGAGCGTGCTTGCCTAGATACCTAGGTATTCACTCTTACCTTGAAGATACTCAAGTATACTCGTACGTGACATTCCTTTTACGTAAGTACGAGTATTACAAGGAAAACACAGACACCGGAATGACGCTCCAAATATAAAAAGCTTGCATATATACTTTTCGTTCCCTTTCTAAAAACTTGTTATATATAGGATTTCAAAGAAATAAATAAGGGGGTGCTAAATTATTAAAAGAGCTTGTAATTGAGTGATTAATAGATACCTACCTGTATTTAGCCTATTCGTGGAAAAATTGGATGTTTCACTGAAAATGAAAATATTTATTCAACTTAACTGTAAAAGTTATTACATAGGTTGTATACTTATTACTAGGTTGTATACTTGTTACTTACTTATACATTTATAGTGCAGGCTAATTTTGATAACGACGTTCTCCCCAGGCGTGGTGGCAGCGTGAACGAGGTAGTGGTCTTTAAAGTGGAAGGTATCAACTTCGATTCCCGGGAGGGACAATTTGGGAACTATCGAATCGCTGTCAAGAGTTAACTAGACATCAAATAAAAAACCTTTGTTCCAGAAAGTGGTAGAGTGGGCGCGCAGTACGAGAGATCAGCGGCTCGGCCGGGGACACCCTTGAGGCTGGCAGGAGTCTTCGCGGACGGCAGCAAAGCTAAGGCGCCGAAGTATGCCCAACTCATCGATCCGCAAGGAAATGTAAGTTATTTCATTGTATAATGTAAGTTATTTCAATGTAACAACTTAGACTAAGCCAACTTAGACCAAAGGTTGTCTGGAAGAGATTGCTTTAGCAATAAGACCGCCTTTGCACCCTTCTGTTGTATCTTTTAATCTTTTTGTTTAATGTCTTTGTTCTAAGTGTGTGCAATAAAGAGTTTATCTATCTATCTAAGCGTAAACAGCTGTACTGTACAAAACAGTACAGTTTACGCTTAGTCTAAGTTTTTACATTGCTAATTCGATTGATTTTAAATTCGTATTGAGCGTTCGATCATATTAGCATCAAAGTAAAATGGACCCAAAAGCTCTTGATTTAAAGTCACAAAATTCAGTACAACCGAATTTAATAACGAAACGTATCGTTTGGAGCTCTGGCTGTGATTGCATACACGAAATTGAGCTCTAAATCAATGTTATTATAGTTCAGTTTAATTTGACACTAATGCGATCGAACGCTCAATACGATCAATCGAATGTGTAATATAAAAACTTAGACTAAGCGTACCTACTGGTGATGTCCGCGACTTCAACTGCGTGCGTTTTGTGAAATTCCTACGAGAAGTCTGATTTTCCGGGATAAAAAGGTAGGTAGGTAAGTATGTCTTTTCTTGGGATGCAATCTATCTAAGTACCAAATTTTGTCAAGATCAGTTGAAATCAAGTACCTATAGGCATTAGGCCGTAACCTAAAAGGCCGTAAAAACGTAGCAGGCAGACACACATTTATATTATTATAGTATGGAATATGGATTACCTACTACATAATATGCATGTTCATATAATTGACCGAGCGAAGCGAAGGTCTCTGAGTCTACTTGGGTGAATTGGCACTTGTCCGTCCGTCCGTCTGTCAGAGCCTTATAACTTCTGAATTGCTGGGCATAATTACTTCAAATTTAAATATAATATGTAAACCGATGGCCTCCTGCCGAATATGGCCTAAAAAGTTATAAAAATCTTTATTCCAGGGGGGCTCTCATAGAAGCGAATGCGAAGTAATAGTAGATTGTATTATAAGGGAGCAAAATAATATTTTTACGGCGAGGGCGCTTTTTTGAATCCAGAACGAAGTGAGGGATTCTAGAGTAGAATCCTGAGCGTAGCGAGGGATTCTTTAGTAGAATCCTGAACGTAGCGAGGGATTCAAAGTACGTCGCCCGAGCCAAAAATATATTTGCGCCCGAATGATACACTCTACTTTTCATCACCCTGTATGAGAAAATTTGGTTCCCGCGGGAACTCTTTAATTTCCCGGGATAAAAAGCATATGTGCTATTTCCAGACTATAATCTTTTTCTTTTTTTTAAATCTATCTCTGTGCCAAATTTTATCCAGATCCGTTCAGCCGTTCGGGCGTAATTGAGTAACACACATCCATACCACCATACATCCACACATCCATCCAAACTTTCGCCTTTATAATAATATTTATTTAATTATAATTTTTTTTTTTTTTTTTTTTAAATATATATATCCATATAGCCCTTTCGTTAGTTAAAATTCAGAAATTATAAATTCCTAAATTGACCCTGCCGGGGATCGAACCCTGGACCTCCGCACGTTAAGACAGCAGCGCTCAACACTGCGCCACGGAGGTCGTCAATTTGCGTTGGCGCTGAACACAGATGTTCCAAATTCAATAAGTGCGCGGCAAAGATAATTGCGGCGCACTTACGAGTATAAAGAGGATTAAAAACTCATTACTGCCCGCTAAAAGTTTCTTATAGAAAACACCACCTTTGGGCGCACATAAAGGCGAACCAAGTCGTCCTTTTCGAATACATGGGATGAAAAATATTTTTTATAGCGTTTCATAGGGTTGCAGTATATCATTTTAAAGATAATTAGGAGTAGAGTCCAAAAATATTTTTTTTTGAATTTTTCTCCTAAAATTGACGAATTTTCAAAGTGGCGATTTTCTAACGTCCAAAGTTGACCTCAGAACTCTCAATTTTCTGAACTCTCAAGCCTGAAACTTGATCAATTATTTGAATTATATCCTGTACTTGAACAACAAATACTAAAATTAGATAAATATTATAAGGAAACGAAATTATTTCATTTTTAATGATGATGATATTTTTAACAGAACTTCACACTGATGTCAATAGATGGCGCTCTGTGAAACCGCGAGGTCTCAGTTCGGGGCGAACCACTAGTATCGCACATCTGATATCTGAATATTTGGAGTGCGCTAAAGTAAGACTTGCAGGAAGCTTTCAAAACTATGGACGCCTGTTTTATCTTCAAAAAAGGCAGAGCAAAATTGTGTTTCTATTAAGTATAAACGGCGCGGCGGGGTGGAAACACGCGAGCAGAACTTTATTACTGAACTAATATCGATTAATCAACTACATCACGAGAGCATCGAACAATGCAAAGCGAAAAAATCGATGCGCCAGTAACAATGGTTCTCGATTTTGAGTCGATTTTTTGTCGAATTAAAAAGTTAAGCCCCAGAGTATTATTAAAATAAATATTATGGTTCTTTTTAAAGCGTTTTTGCTTGAATTACCTACGATTCGAAGAAAACTAAATGTCTAGTAGTTTTTCAGTCTTGCAAAGCACCCGAAGTTATTAGTTGAAGCTATTACTACATTGTTAGAAAGCTTTTGAATTATTATCAATAAAGCGCTTCCATTTAATTTAACTTGGATTTTCATCCGACAAATTATTTCTTCCCTCATAAACAACTTGATTTAGCCATATAAACGTCTTAAGTACCTAGCTGTTAAGCATTAAAAGAGGTAATAGAAATCTATATTTTATTCATCTCACAAACATTAAACTCCGTGGTAGAGCCTAGGTATTTTCCAATTTAAATCCCTATAGAAAACGTCTTCGTACTTTATTGTATTCTAAGATGTTTAAAGTAAAGGCTTCATTATATAAAATCGCAATTCCCCACACCGGCCGCCATTTGCAATGAAATTAAAAAGAAGTACCTCCTTACACTCGAAAGAACATTAAGTACTCTTTGTCTATTTTGCTTCGACAACCCATAGTAACGCACAGCAGGATCTCGACAGTAAAGATCTAGCAAAATAAAACAAACAATGCAAACGAACGAAAACAAACCGTATTTCAACTGGATAACGTTCAAACATAACGCAAAATTAAGTTAAGAATTCTATTGTAATGCAAAGCTATTTTTACAATTTGAAATAGAAAAGCCAACTTTATTGCGTTGCAATAGAGAGTGTAGAAAACGCACGTAGAGTCCTTTTGTACATTTCTGCAATGTGAGGGCAGTGTCCTCGGTGAACCGTGTTGCTAGGACGACGGAATAGGGCTGTCACGATTTTTACTTTTATTTGCTTGTTGAAGAGAAAATACGTGGACGTTTAGGAACCTGCTTTAGAAAAGAGCGTTGACAAAATATTGATTTGGGTTTTCATTAAATTATTTCTTGGACAGTTAGCTCATGAAAATATTTCGCGTGGATTAAGGTTTTTTTCAATGGCCTAGAAAGTCTTTGTATTCCTGCTTAATAAATTGTAAACATGACCCACTCAATATTCATTTATCAATCTGTCTGCGAAAGAACCGTCAAAATCGGTTCAGCCAATTCGAGTCCGCATTATTTTTTATTGGTCTCTGAGTTTTAATCCACGCAGTTAGAAAGCGCCCCAATAACCGAAGTGCTCGATATTTCATCCAGCCCTATTGCAACAGTGAACAGACGCATGCGAAAAATGATGCACTCCATTTTGTTTACGGCATAATGAGCTTAATTATGTAAGAGCTTATCCGACAGCCGCGAGCTAGTCCCAAAGCGCACGACTTCAAGACGAATGGTATGAAATGGTAATGGGGTGTAAGTGACTCGTGTTGAATTAGCTCTTTCTTGTTACATTCTTTGGTGTTAGTATGTAAAATTTTCTTTGTCGTTGTGTTTAAAATTATATTTTGGTATCGTTTACATTATACTTAGGTTATTAATAATGTAGTTTGTTAGGTACCTAACTACCTACTTTGATTTCCCCTAAAGTCAAATCTGACGAATTTTCATTTCAGCTTTCCAAAATGTCTCAAGCAAATCCGTATACAGCTTGTAAACAGAATTTACGAAATTAAAATAACCTGTCTTTAATAAAAACATTTCTTAAAACTAACTAAGAATGGTTACCTAAAAAAATTGCACGGCCATTATACGTGCTATAATTTTTTATAATCAAGATCCCAATTCGATCCCTTTCAAATTTCGAAGTATTTCCAGACGCCCTTGAAAGGTCATTTAGGTAAATTTTAGCTGGTTAGTATTAGGTCAAAGGGACGGATCCATCCTACCTCACAAAATATAATGAAGAAATTCTGAGAAGAACATAATGATTGTCGTGACTGCGCTGTTTAGTATAAAAACATAGAGTGATCTACTGAAGTGATGTAGGTATCTTCAGTAATAAAAAGTAAGATAAACGCCTTCGAAATGAAATGAAAGGTATTTTAATCAAAGTTCCCGAGGATTATTAATTATGAGCTGAAATACTTAATTGGAGATATATTGAGAAGAAATCCCACATAATCCAACCTTCTGCCAGTAAATATAGTAATTATTAGTACCTACTATTATATAATATTCTGTGCTTCTGCTGGAAATTATGTTACAGGGAATTTTCGTCCCGTTAAAAAAGAAAAAAAATATGAAAACGTGTCATGCTTACCACAGGAAGGAGAAAAAATAGAAACTTCCCTTAATTAAGGATATATATATATATATATATAAAAATGCAATAACGCCATCCTGGATTTAGAAATGGACTTCATTTTTATCATCAGCATCCTGATAAACGGCGGAAATTACCACTGAGGTATAATTACTAGATATTACCACAGAATAGGTAATAGTACGGTTGTAATATAACTTCAATGGAATTGACACCCATACCTACTAGTGCGTTTAGAAAAAAAAATGGAACATCTTAAATTGCACTAAGCCATTTAGGTCATACCAAAAGATAGATTTTTGGTGCTTACATTTTATTAGTAGGTCGCAACATTGTAAAGTAAATTATAAAGACATTACTGTAACAAATTACTTAATGCTCGCACACGTAATTACATCCCATCATGCCCCTTTAATTATGGAGCTGGGCGAAAAAAGTAGTTCGTTACTAACTGACATGCGTATGCTCAACCACTTTTAATCTCTAGAAAAAGAACAGTATTTGTAATACTAATGCTAGTAGAAAAAGCTCCGTTGCTGAAGATTTCATTTCTCTGGTTATTGTTACTTGATGTATGATAAAAATATTGTTCGGACGTCTAAATAAACACCGATTGATTTTATTAATTGTATAATGAACGGCGTTCAGACTTCAGGCTTTCTGATCTCTTCGACGAAAGAGTATATAAGGACATGTTTAATGTATAATACTAAGGACTAAAGCCAATAGTCGTGAGTCGTGACCAATGCTATTATATTACTATTAAGAAATGCGTGCTTATTAATAAAATAAGAAGAAATGTACTTGCGAGTATCATAATAAACAATGCCATCTGATAACAAAAGAAAGTACGATTTACAATCTAATTAGTAGAAATAGCTGAGTTCAAAATAGTGAAACAATAGATGCCACATTTATATTCTGTGACAGTTTTTATGGTCACGTTTCGACCATGGTCAGTCTGGTACAGCTACAGTTGGGGCATTCGATATTTTATAAGCATCGCACGAATGTACCCACGAATATAAATTTGCATCTACAGGGTAAGCAATTCATTGAAATTCAAACCTTAAATTGGAAACACAAGGACTATGTATTCCTACAGGAGATGCAAAGATAACTTTGTGAGCTCGGTTGTGACCGACATTTATTTTCAGTTACAACTAATAAATGACATTATATATTCGTCCTTATTTCTTGGAAACAGGAGTGCTAACATAATTTTCGGAGCTGCAAACAATTTTAATGGCCTCTGGCTTTGTTTCGATCAACTTTGAACCATATTAGGAAGGCCGATATTCACAAGGTTCCGTGTCAGTTTATTTCTGTTCCGTTATGTATGTGAACTATATTCTTTGGGAAATCCCAAACTTAATTTCATATTGTGTATTGGCTACAGTCATATTAGAATATTTTGTTGTAGATTCAACTTATAGAGAGGATACATTTTGGTTAATATGTTTTAGAATTTAGATGTTACTTGAAATATTAGATGATGCTGGGAATTTTAAAGTGCTTGCAGGTAAATAGTTCGAGAATTTTCTTTGGTAATCTGATTTAGTGCTTTTGTGTGGCTGATCAACATTAATGTAACGCCAATTTTCTCCATACATTGGGAGTTCCTTGCTAAACCTCCTGCATTTTTTAGTAGAAGCTGATTTAGATAGCCATGTTATGACAGCATTCTTGCCATATTCCTCCAAATCCAATATCCCATGTTTGGAAACGATTGTCCCATCAACTCTCATCACTAGCAGATGAGGAATGCAAGTGATTTCGTAGAAGTATTTCAGCACTGGTATTAAGGGATCAGAGAACTTAAGAGTGAACCAGTTGGCTTGGTTTTCATAAGACATCTGCATTTCCTCTTCATTTTCGTCCAAAGGTACATAGATTACTTCGATAGGGACGTTGACGAATTTGACGTTTTCAAAAATTTCGTAGAATTTCTCGATGATCCCGTCCTTATCAGTCTGGCCGGCTGTGAAAAGTAGAGCAATAGTATCTGCGTTTGTCTCAAACCATTCGAAAGGTATCCGGTCCATGTTTTTGTTGAAAACCGCAGCTTCGGTAAGCCAGTTGTAGGGCTTCAAAGCACAATCGTTTGGTTCCATTTATACACAAGAATTATATCGAAACTTAGATTTTATAATTGTTGAATATTTCGTAGAATTCTGTTGTGTGGAATAAATCGGTACCTAATAGTAATAAACCTATTTTGGTAAAATCTATATAGGGTTTTTACCTACGGTTTTTACCGAGTTATAATGACAACAATGAGAGTGACAAATCCTGACGATAGGTCATGTCAAAAAATGTGTCATATGTGCGTCATTTTCTTCCGGTAACTTTACAATAAAGGTCCCTTTTAATCAAAGAAAGGTCTCTCAAGAAACTTTAGGGTCAAAAATAAAATTTAAAAAAAAAAAGTTTGGGGGTCCAACACCACCACCACCACTAGAGCTTATTAACGTCCCACACACACGTGTTCTGGGCACAGGCCTCCACTCTCATAGGAGAGAGGGAATTAGAGCGTAGACCCACCACGCTTCTCCAAATTGGGTTGGTGGGCATTTGGGGGTCACTGGTATTAAATTTGTTGTCGATGGGCAAGTACTAGGTGTAACTAACATTCTTAACAAAACGCTTATTAAGTATGTATGGATATGCTAAGTACTTAAGCTTAAGTTACAAAACGAGATTAATATCCCTAATAATCCTGTAGATACTAGATAGTACTTAGACACATTTTCCGCCCGGCAGTTTTATGTTATTATACTCGTTATAATCGAGATGCACTAAAACGAAAACCATTATGTCCTTTTATAATAGTTATAGCTGTCGCATGGAGCGATAGCAATCTTCTGAAACAGTAGGTATGTGACACTAATTAAGGGCGACGCCTCATTAGCGAGTAGTCATAACATTTATGTGACAAACTGGGTGATAAATAGGCGTGAGCTTAAACTGTTTTGCATACAAGCCCAACTTTTTATAACCTTTTTTGTTACATGGCAGCTGAGTTAGCCGTAAGGGTTGCTACCGTAGGAAAGTCGTTAATTTAAGTATATTTCTGGTAATTTACTTATTTCTATTTTTTTTTTAAAGCTAGTCTAAATTTAGCTAACGTGACATTACCTACGTGAAAATTGTCCGAAAATGCGTGCTGTTAGGTGTGCTCATAATATAATCAGTGGCGTGCACAGTTTTTTTTAGCTAACAGGGTAGGTAAGCGCTAAAAAGCAATAAAAAAATTTTTTTTTTTTTTTCGTTTATTCGGTCTACCAACAACTACATCATTTAGAACATACATCAGCAGTTTTACAATATTTTAGGTACTAAAACAAAATGACTAGTCACTTAAAGGTAAACACCGCATGCGCTTTAGTGGTAAGCTCTTTTACAACTTATAACTAGAAACAAACACTAAATAAGTTCATGCATTACAATTTAAAGGAAAAAAAAACAACTAAATCTCACGTAAAATTATTAAGACTAATTAAAAACAAAACAAAATCAAATCAAATAGGACTATACTTAAAATAAAAAATAAAAAAATACTACTACTTATTTAATGCTAAATGAACTGCCCTCCGGAATTTATTCAAAGAATTGTCAAAAATATCTGGTAAATTTAAATTATTATAAAGTTGGCTTATTCTAGGGATTGGCGAGTTGCGACTTGCGACCCGAAACCGTTGAACGACGAGGGAATGATAGGAGAGAATTTATAGGCTTTCTAGGATATCTCCATGGAACCCTTAGCTTAAAGCTATTTAAAAGTGAAGAACAATCAATTTTATTGTTTAAAATCTTAAATAAAAATATGAGATCATGTTTAGTTCTGCGAGTTTCTAAAGATTCCATTTTGTGGAAACTTAGTCGGTCATTATAACTTCGTAGACTTTTGACTTTTCCAGCCACAAAAGTAAGATGCCAAAGAAAGCGCTTTTGCACACGTTCAATCCTGAGTATATGTGTAGAATAGTGGGGCCGCCATACGACACTGCAATACTCTAACCTGCTAAGTACTAATGCTTTATATAGTAATATTTTTGTGCTGGACTTCGTAAATTCTTTACCATTGCGTATAATAAATCCCAAAAGCTTAGATGCTCGTTTAATTGTATTGTCAATGTGGGGTAAAAAAGTTAATTTACTATCTACAGTTACTCCCAAGTCCCTAACCAAATTTGCTTCCCCTAGACAATTATTTCCAATAAAGTAGATCGAAGGTATGACATTTAATTTGCGTGTAAATTTAACATGTAAGCATTTTTTAATATTCAGGTCTAAGTTATTATCAACGCACCACTGCAGCATTCTGTCAACATCGCTTTGCAAAAGCTTAGTGTCCTCATAGCTGTTTATTGTTCTAATAATCTTTAAGTCATCAGCGTACATAAAAGGCGTGGAGTTTAAGAAACAATTAGTTATATCATTAATAAAAATGTTGAAGAGGATGGGGCCTAAGTGTGAGCCCTGTGGAACACCGGATTTTATAGATTTCTGACTAGATTTATAACCACCTACAACCACAAAAAAAGAACGGTTGACTAAATATGAGTGAAACCACCGCAGTAGAGGTACGGATATGCCATACAATGCTAACTTATATACTAATATACTGTGAGAAACGGAATCAAACGCCTTACTAAAATCTGTATACACAGCATCGACCTGTTTATTTTTATCAACTGACTCAGTTAATTTCTCGACAAATGTTACAAGATTCGTGGTTGTTGATCGAGACTTGACAAACCCATGCTGACAATCACTTAGGGCCGGTTTTTTGAGACATAGTCAACAGAGAGTTGACAATTAGTTAAGTTTACTATAGTTAAGACGCTAACAAATGGTTAAACCACTGTTTCGTTTTTTGATCGCGATTTTAACTATAGTTAGCATTAACTAATAGCCATAGTATTGCCATTGCTATGAAAACTTTATTTCCGTAAATCGAGATCATTTCTCGCAGGGAGTCATTATTTTTATGGCAACACTTGAAGAGTCCAATGTAATATGACGTTGACAGATGACATTATCGTGACATCGTGATGTTTGTGACTGCCTCGTTTGTCTAGTCACTATAGCATGTTCGACTGCGGCCGACGAGGTCCCGGGTTCCAGTCCCGGGTCGGGCCATAACAAGTACCTATTGGGTTTTTATGTGTTTTTTATGCCCGGAGTTAGGAAGTTGGCGATGTTTCACCCCCGTGCCGTCGTTAAGCCGTCGGTCCTGCGCCTGATCTCTCTCCGGTCGTGTCGGATTTTTCGTGTCACTATAATATCTCCCGCGCAGATGGCTAATCTCTCTGCAGATTGGACGCCGTGACCGAAATTCGGTCGGGAGGACGTTATTATTATTATTATTATGTTTGTGACTTGTGCGGTGATTTATAATATGTTAATTCGTTATTTTATATAAAGTAATAAGCAACTGCTCGAGGGGTAGTAGGTACTGCATGATTTCTTGTAGTCGACGTTTGTAATTCTACACCTATTTGTTCGACTGTCCAGGCAACAGTTTCTTTAGATAACCGAGATCGTTTCAAAAAATCGACGTCATCCCAATGGTTCGTGGTCAAAATACTCTAGGTCTTATCATTAGGACGTATTCCGTGAATGTTTCATCATCAGATGAACTCTCAGAATTCTCAAGATATCTGGTGTAATATTGTTCATCATAAAATCAGCAAAAACACAAATTTTTCTACTGAATATAATCTCACTTCAACGAATAATGTTCACAAAATGTTGTTTAAAGCAAAACACAGTTGAAAAGAACAGATGTTCTAACAATAGTTAACTATCCACCATCTGCATAACCCTCGGCATTGCTGTAGTTAAATATTTAACAAATGGTCAGGTTTATTGACCATTAGTTAGGCTAACTTTGTCTCAAAAAACGTTTTTTTCCGAAATTTAACTATTTGTTACAAATTTTAACTATTGGTTGCCTTAACTATGTCTCAAAAAACCGGCCCTTAAATATTTCTGAAAGTAATTCTGCAGATAAGGACTCAATAATGCTTCGAAAATTTTTGCGAAGGTAGAAAGAAGTGATATTGGTCTGTAGTTAGAGATAAGGGTATTTTTATCATTTTTAAAAACAGGAACGACTTTAGCAGATTTCCATGGAGTAGGAAAAACACCAGTGGCAAGTGATCTATTATATATCATAGTAAGGGGCTTTGTCAAGCTACGTGCGCACTTATTTATAAACACTGGGGAAACAATATCTGGTCCAGCTCCTTTTAAGGGATTAATAGTTTGTAGCTTTTTAAGGACATCTTTTTCCCTGAAGTTTAAAAGCGAAAAAGAGTCACAACTAAAGTTAATTGACTTAAAATAGTCTTTACTTATAGAACACTGATTAGAAGGATCATATTTCACCTCATCCCTATACACTGACGAGAAATAAGAGGCAAACATATTACATATTTCTACCCCGTCCGACGTTGTAACTTCTCCATTAGATATTGTAGCAGGATATGAACTACCTACACCTCTTTTTCGCTTTATGTAAGAAAAGAAGTGTGATGAGCTCTTCGCAATTAGGTTTTCCATGTTAGAAATATACAAATCGTAGCAATTTTTAGTTAAAACTTCACTGCGTTCTTTAAGAAGATGGAATTCTATTTCATCTCTAGGGTTTTTATACTTTTTAAATTTAATTCGGACCTTATTTTTTTCGTTAAGCATTTTTATGAGACTGCGGCTGTACCAAAATGGAAAACGTTTGTTTTTTAGTTTATAGAGAGGGACAAATTTTTGCAAAGCACTGTTAAGGATAGCATTAAATTCATTTACCATATCATTTACATTTTCGCATTTATTGAGAGCCGTTTCCCAATCGACTGTGTCAAAAAAATCATTAATTATTTTATAATCAGCTCTTCTAAAATCATATTTTTTTAAATCGGGATTGTAAAGTAGCATTTTGAGATCCTTAATAACAATGTTAATTTCCAGAGGAGGGTGATAATTGTCAATATTAGACAGAGGAGTATCTGATTCTGACACCAAACATTCAGGTATATCAGTCATGACAAGGTCAAGCATCTTACCCTTGTGATTAGGAACAATATTGCATTGTCGAAGATGATTTACACTGAGAAAATCACTTAATGCTTGCGCAAGCAAAGAATTACAGTTAATCAACGAACTGCTTTGAGAATCCCAATCTAGAAAGCTCATGTTAAAATCCCCGACTATGCATGTGTATCCTTCCAATCTATCCTTAAGATTATTATAAGCGTCCATGAACGAATCCAGCATTTTTTTATCAAAAGGAGGAGGTAGATATATAGCACATATATTTATATGAATTATGTTTTTAAAATTAGATAGGTAAATATAGGTTAAATCCTTAGGAAACGCCATTACTTTTTTAAATCATTTGGATACGGTAGGGTAAGCATTGTTTTTATGCCTCTACTAGCGGACGCCCGCGACTTCGTTCGAGTGACATAAGATTTTTAATTTCCACAGGCACTCCTGAATTTTCCGGGATAAAAAGAAGCCTATGTCACTCTCCAGGTACCCAACTATACCCATGCAAAATTCACTTCGATCCGTTGCTTTGTTGCGGCGTGATTGAAGGATAAACTCTCTATTTGACGTTCTTGGGGATATAAATATCAAAAACTGTGAAATCCGAATTTCATCATTTTAAACCGGAAGCCCAAATACCAAGTTTCCTGGCTATAGCTTGAAAAACGACGGACTTTCATACAAACTTTCAACCCCTATTTAACCCCTATTTAACACAATTTCACGACACGCCTCCCTATTTTATTTTTCACCGAAAGCCAAAATACCAAGTTTCGTAATTTTAACTTGAAAAATATCTTCTAAAATAAAGGACTTTCATACAAACTTTCACCCCCTGTTTCACCCCCTTAGGGGTGGGATTTTGAAAAACTGTGAAACACGTATTTCTTTATTTTAAATCGATAGCTCAAATACCAAGTTTCATGGATATGACTTGAAAGATGACGGACTTTCATCGTTCCTTAGTGAGCGCTTACCTACGTCACAGAAGGAACCTACTGTCAAATTACTTGAAACCTATTGAATTACCAATGCTCATATTACTTGAAAACTGATGACTTATCTTATTTGAAAACTGGTGTCCCTCCTACTTTTTGAATGGGTAAAGTAAAATAAGCAACAAATTGTATAAAAGTTAAATCTTGAATTGTCAAACATTTGTAGGTAGGTAGGTACATATATTTAAATTTTATCCATGATATGACGAAAAGAAATCTAGAATAACTAATAAAAGAGATTAGTAAATAGGTAGGTACTTAAAATATCTTTGCCTAAATAAGATTTTAAAAAAATATTCTAAAACTAGCTGATGCCCGCGACTTCGTCCGCGTGGATTGAGGTTTTTCGGTTCCCGCGGGAACTCTTTAATTTTCCGGGATAAAAAGTAGCCTATGTGCTATTCCAGACTATAATCTATCTCTGTGCCAAATTTCATCCAGATCCGTTCATCCGTTGGAGCGTGATTGAATAACAAACATACATCCATACATACATCCATCCATCCAAACTTTCGCATTTATAATATTTATTTGATATTCTGAAAGATGATGTGCCAGCCCTAGCAGCGTCATGAGATCGATGAAGTAATGAACTTGTATTCGCATCAGATAAGCAGTTACACCATTGTATGAAACTTTATTTAGGTTAATATCAAACTTGTTGTACGCTAGTATGCAAGTGTTACTTCCACGCCTATAGATTTTATACATATACCTACCTCTAATACACAGTTAGGTATTATAGGTGCGTATAATCTAGTATTCTATATTATATATACCTAGGATATATATCTGAGAGGGTTCTCGCAAAGAATTTGACGACCTCAGTGCAGTGGTCTTACAAGTGAGCCACCTCGGGTACAATTTGGGAATTCATAATATCTGAATAACTATTCTCTTTTCTGGTCCGGTGGCAGGCTTCTTCCGTGGCTACCAACCATCGTTCCGGCAAAGACGTGCGGCCTACCGATTTAGTGCTCCGGTATGATACCGTGTAGAAACCGATTAGGTGTTTATTATAACTGCCATACCTACCACATGAGTTAAGGTGGCTATACGCCTAACAGACAAGCCCGCTACCATCTTACCACTTACCACCAGGTGAGATCGCAGTCAAGAGCTAAAACCTGCATACCTGCTGAGAGCTCCTCTTATTAATGTTTTCAAAGATGTCTGGAACCTGCCAATCCGCTCTTGGCCAGCGTGGTCGACTTTGGACCAAACCGCTCTCCTTCTCAGAGAATAGGTAATTCAGGGCCAGGGGGTCTACTCTCTTTATCTCAAACGAAACTTCGCAAACGAACGTAATTAGTCGGTTATTAGACCCACACAAAATCGTTCAATCCAATCGGTCACAAAAATTGTCTATGGATCCGTACTTCGTCTGCGTGTACGAAAACGAAATAGAGAGGAGCATATAGATAATATTAAGTAGGAGTGGAGTTAACGAAATTTCGTTCGTTCGTTTGCGAAGGTTCGTTTGACTTTGAGAGAAAGAGAGTAGACCCCCAGTAATTGTCCGCAATATCGTCCGCGTGGATTTAGGTTTTTTTAAATCCTGTGGGATCTCTATGATTTTCTGGGAAAGTAGCCTGTAGTCTGTACCCCATCGAGGTCTTTAACTATTAGGCATTTCCTTGCAAAAAATCACATTAATTCACGAAAATCCAACTAACAACTTTCGCAATTATTATAGTGGGTATAGTGATTGATAAATACTTACAGGCAATCATATTTTCCAGGAGCTCTTCGTGCCCATCAACACCAAGGGCGAGATGTACGAGGTTTGCCCCGAAGAGCTGTCGCCTACGGAATATGAAGACGCACCTCCATCCACCACACCGGTGCCGCCAGAAATTGCGCAGAGAGCTCATCGACTACCCCATCTGCTAAGCCTGTGGAGACTTCCAACGCGAGTCAGGCTGTTGGCCGGCACTGTACCCATTGAGATGGCACATGACGTTGGAGGTAAATATACCTACAGCCTACTTAAGTTGACCTACTAACTTTGAAGTAAAACTTAGTAGGCGCGAAGTTACGTTAAAGGTAAAATATTATGTACAGCCAAAACCTACTGTGAAGTAAAACCGCAGAATAGTAGATAGGTACCTTTCTAGTAAAAAATTATTGCTAATCACATGGTTGCTAATCGTGTCACGATCGCAATCAATCAATCAATCAATTGGCTAATTTATTTACTATTAATCCAAGCTTTTTCGGAATAGGGCTACTTACAGATATTTTTTTCGCATGGATATTGGATATTGATATACGGCCGTCAAACAGAATTATTATATCGTGTTGCTTTTAGTCTCTACTGAATAAACAGTGCTTAGTATAGGCAGAATAAAAGCTCTTTTTTTACATAGCTATATTTATAGTACATGATTAAAATCTATTGCCGGCTTTAAAATAATAATTCTCGCACGCATTTTCATTTTACTTCAATCGTGCATAAAATTACCTACCTCTCACATTTTATATCAAGTTCTTAAATCGTAAGGAATTGTTTTCCCAGACCTTGGCACCTAAAATATGCATAATATAGTTACATAACAGCGGCTTGTGTGCTTTTGTCTTGGAGTCAACACTTTCTTATGAATCTATGGCCATTAGAATTTCGGGAACGGAATGAATAATAATTTATAATAAGTATGTAGTAGTAATAAAATCTGTGTTCCTACATTACCAACCTATTAGGGCTATTGCACAAGTTAGACATATTATATCTAAACAGCTTGTACTTAACTATAAATCACTTGTACTCGGTACATTGTATGAAATTGTTATTGTATAAATTAAGTTTTAATCTGATAACGTTGGCTATAAAATATTCACGAAAGATGCGCTCGGTTTGAAACGACTCTGATAAACAATCGCTGTTTCTTTTTTTGTACTTATTATTTTAGAGCCAGTACTTTTAACCATAATAGCCATTGAGAGGCAATCTTAACTTTTTCACTACGAAGTTACAAAATCCTCCGCTGATATCATAATTGCACTCGGTAATTTACCGATATGGCCGATAAAATAACGATAATAATCGCGATTGCTGGCACCGCGTTGAGAGATCATCCTATAAATAAACTGGCGTCGCTAGGTTCGCTGACCAGTTCAACTTGTTTCATTAAATTTAGTCTTTTGTCATGTATGTACACAACTACACACCGATAAATCATATTACTTATAAGATCGTAATCTTCTTAAAATAATAAATATTTTAACTATACAGACATTTTTTATGCTTAGTTATGCGTACAAAAACATGGTTTAATTTGCATATTTTAATTTCAGACGATCTACTGCTGCGATCGGCAAGCACAGAGCCAGTATTGGTTATGTGTACCCTACCGGAATATAGTTCCATGCCGTCAAGTCCGAGCAAGCAGGTGGATCCACGGTACCATGCGAAAGAGACGTTACAGCTGCTTCCACTCAACAGCAACATTAAGGTCCGTAGAACGCAGCTTGGATTCGAAAATGAAAAGAGAATGTTTTTATCCGCTCGCCTCCAGAAAGCACTAACCTTCTGTCAACTGAATGTTGACAACTGGATCAGGCAGATCTCTTACGCAAACTCGACTGTTGTCAGCAAAGGAAAAACAGCCGAAGACCTTATCAAAGAAGACCACGAACCAGTGAAGTTTGAAAAAGAAAAGAAATTTACCCTCCAAGGCTTAAAGCTAGACCCGACGAGACTATTCGGTAAAAGTGATAAAGTATTAAAAGATATACCTGATGAAACAGAGGGTTCCATAATATTTTTAAGTAAAAACGAACTCGAGCATATGAACTACGATGTTTATAGCGACGATGAAGGTAAGGATGATAAAAGCGAGGAGAAAGTAGAATCGGAACAGTTTACGGATAAAATGCAAGTATTTAGAGAAGACTCAGAAAAGAAAAAGAGTAATTGGTTCAAAAATCTCAAACTTTTAAAGAGCACAGAAAAGTTAAACGACAAAATAACAGCTATAGAAAACACTGAAAAGTATAGAGATATAAAAGATCCATTTGATCCATTGGGTGAAAAACATAGTTCAATTGAACGATACCAAGACATGGCTAAACTTATTGAAGATCGATTTGGAGCGTTTAGAAAGAATGATGGAACAGCTGAAAAGAGTCACTCCTATAAAAGTCTTACAACGTCTTCATCTGAAATGGGAACAAGTCAATGTAGTTCCAGTCATAAGAAACCAGTACTGACAAAATCAGTATCTGTACAGACGGGTATGCCAGACGGCTCCTTTACGGAAGAGGAAGACAGTGGTATCAATATGAAGCATGGTCGTAAAAATCTTAGTGTAGATCAAATTAACTATTGTGGTTCAATGGAAAGTGGTTCGAGTGATGGAAGAAAACTTAAATCGTTGGATGAAAACATGCTTAAGAAATCATCAGCAACAAAATCGTCAACAAATCTCGAGAGACGACAAAGGATACAACCGGATTTAATACCCGAAAAAGCTATAGTCAAATCAGAATCATATAACCAAATACAAAGCTGCGAAGATATCAATATGTTTGGAGCTGGCTCACTTTATAATGATAATGACTTCGAAATAAATTATAAACAACATTCTTTTATTACTGAAAAATTGTGTTCTGAATTTCATGTTAAAACAAAAAGGGTATTAAGCAAGTCCACCTCAAATTTACTGCATCCTAAAAAGCCTAGCGACAAAAAAGAAACTAACAACAGTCACAGTATGCCAGCCAAAACCGAGCGCTCCAACGAAACTGAGAAGCTGGTTAATTTTAGAAAGAAAATTGATAAACCCAGGGCGCCTACACCCAAATCTGAAATAGAAGATTCAGTAACTGTAGATATATCGGAAGAAGAACCACAAATACAGAAGAAGCTCAGACGATCTATATCATCTATTCAAAAGCGAAAGTTACCTGTTATTGAAGATTTGCCGTATGGTCAAGTAGCGGATGCTGTTCATTTAGAAGAAGAAAAATTAGATACAGATTCAAGTTCTGATAATATATATGCTGAAATTTGTACACCCAACGGTAATAAAGCCAGTGAAGAAGACAATTACGACTACAATGTAGATGTACTTGCAACAGATCCTGTGATATGCAATGTCAAACAAGAAATCATAAATCGTAACGATGAAAGAGCTAGACAGATGAGCGTTAACCAAGACAATCCTTTTAGACATATCGAAGTTGTCGTAATAGAGAAAACAGAATTCGAATTGGATAATTTGAGCGTAGCATCCAGTGAATTCGATGAAACGGGAAGTAAAAATGATGTCTCTATAGCGATAGATTCTTGGGAACGTGATAAAAGTAAAAGTGCGGAGCCACAACTCCACGCTATAAGATTAGAAATAACTAGCAATATGGATGATTACCCAGTTGAGAATCAAACCTTAGAAACCACAGAGGTTCACCTTAGTAAAGATAATTCTTTAAGTTTTAGCAATAGTATCCATTTGAATGGTACATATCCCAACGAGGCCATCTATGATACTTTAAAATAGTTGTATTATATTATTGCAAAATTACACCTAAGAGCCACAAAATATAATTAGTCACACTATTCAAAAGGTATTAAAATGTCGCCTCCATATCGCTTTATTAGAATTTTGGTTTATTTTATAAGATATATATTTCAAGTAACCACGTGTCATATAGATGATAATATTATTGCAAAGCAGAGGCTGAAAGTTCTCGAAAGATTTCACCAGATTTTTATCGAAAACAACATACCTAATTGGGTATTTGAAAACAAGTCAACTCGGCAATTTTTTTCAAACTTTAAAACGCGCGCTTACCTAATATGAGATGTTGTATGAAATACTTGTGACTTCATAAAATTCTTCCACAATTTTTTACTTCAATCGATAGTTTAAAATGGTTGTCAAACATAAATTAACAGGGGACACCGGACGTGGATATTACTACTTTTGGGAGCTCCTCTATAGGTATATTAATTACTAAAAAATAATTAATTTGAACAGTTAGTTGTCAAATACCCAATTACCGTACTGTAGATTATGCGACTCTCATACATAGATGACATACACCTCGCTACACCATTTATCTCATATTTTTATTGTGAACCTGATGCATTCAGTATTCTACCAATAAGCATAATAATTATTGTAAAAAAAACAAAATTCTAAAGGTAAGTATAGCTTTGGGTAAGTAGGTACCTACCTGATTATCCAAAGGCTAATTTTTATTGGTTCCTACAAAAGCATGCGTCCCAAGCCTTTAAGTACCTAGGCCTTTTTACATGCGCTTTAAAAATCGCTCGCCCCTCGAATTGCATTTTGTATCGACCAATCATTAAAATAAACAGTAGGTACCCTGCAGTTTACACAACAGCTATTATTATATTTTAAGGTTGACTTAAAGTCTACCTACCTTTTTTTTACAATATTATGAATTTAGCGAATATTATTTTGGCACCAACAACCGTATTAACGAACGCAAAATATTTCAATTTATTATAAGGCAAGATGTCCACTCTAAAGATGGCCAAAATCGGTGCTACTATAGGTGCTCAAATTAATTTTAATTCTATATATAAAATTAAGGCCATACTATGCAGAAATAAGGCCCTTTTGAAACCATTCATTCCTACGAGAAATCGTACTAATATTATAAAAGCGAAAGTGTGTTTGTTTGTTGGTTTATTGGTTTATTGGTTTGTTGGTTTGTCCTTCAATTACGCCGCAACGGAGCAACGAATCGTCGTGATTTTTGGCATGGATATAGTTGAGGACGGAAAGTGACATAGGCTACTTTTTATCCCGGAAAATTAAGGAGTTCCCGCGGAAATCAAAAAAGCTTTAACCACGTGGACGAAGTCGCGGGCATCAGCTAGTACAATATAATAATATCGTTTTGCAAATAATCTTTTGTAAACAGTAGGCTACGTGTACCTACCCCCTTATTACGAGTGAGCACGAGAACTCGACATCGTTGATAGATTCTAAGCATCGAACGTTAGATTCGTCAGATTTCTGACGATATTGTGTTTGTTTTCTGTAAAATCTAGTAGATGAAGTACCTACATCTGATGATTTGATGGAGCTCATCAACCTACATAGATATTTTGTTAATACATAGCTCTGCACTTGTTTCTAAAATCCAGCACCTCAAGCCAAGCGAAAACTTTGTAAAATAAAAATGTTTTGATACTCGAAATCTATCATCGTTGACGAGATAATTTTGAAATACAATAATATCATAGTATCAATTGGGCTCTATTTTTCTAAGTATCACATATCACATGACAATAATTATGTTATTTGTAAATTTTTGTATTATATATGTAGTTTTAAATGTTGTATGATAATATTCTTTAAATCGATTTAAGTCTGATGCTCTCGAAAACGAAATGTAAAAATATTGTTTGTAGAGATGCTTTCAAGATACGAATAAACGAATACCTTATAAATAAATTGTTTTTTTTCCATCTACTTAAGGGTTATATTATTAGCATAAAAATCTGACTACTACTACTATTATGCATAAAAATAAATAAAAATCTGTTTTAGAATGTAGAAGTATAGCCCTTTCATATGATATCCCACTCAGTATAGTTATCATACTTTGAAATTTCAAACCCCCGATTTTCCCCCATTTTTAATTAAACTAAAAATAAATTTCGATTTTTTTTTATTTTAATGATGTTAGGCCACTATTATACACAACTATTCCAAATTTCATGTCGATAGCTTTAATAGTTACTGAAATAATCGACTGTGACAGACGGACGGAGAAAGTCGCACCATAAGGGTTCCATTTTTACCATTTTGGTACGGAACCCTAAAAAGTTTGTAATGGCTCTGTATTCTAAAATTCAAATTAATTTTGTTTTAAAACCATGACATTCTTTTTACAAACTCAGTATTTTGTTTTTTGATTAGCGTTGTATCCTTTGCACTTCGAACATTTTTCGGTTGTATGGGGGTGTTAGTTCCACAACTCCCTAAAGGATGGCGCTCATGGCCCTTATCTTGTACTGAAAGTGCGTGTACCAAAAGTCTGTGATCAGGTCTGTGATGGCGCTGAAGTAAGTGTTCGTTCAGAAGTTTATGTTTTAGATCAATTTAATGCTTTTGCCATTTAAATAAACACATAGCTAATAATATGTAAAACAATTTTTTTGAGCAGAATATGAGTTATCTTAGATAATTTATAAAGATTTATCTGTTATAAATTTAGTGAATTAGAAGTTTAATGAAAAATTTGTGTTTTAATTTCTAAACGTGGCCAGCCGCCATTTTAAAGTTTGACAAGTTTGACATTGACGACTGACGTGTTCTGGCATGCCGGATGCCGGGTGGACAAAATTATTATTTTTTTGTTTTATATATTCGTTGAAATGTGAAACAATATATTATTTTAGTGTGTATTAAGTGTGTACGATGTGAAAAACATATTATCTGTGGAATAAATGTTATAATTCATGTGTATTCTTTGTAATTGGGAATATAAGAGAAAATAATCAACATGCGTTTCATTTAGTAACATCTGAACACCATCTTTTACAATTTGTGTTTATCGTATAATAATTTATCTTAATTATTACAAGGTCACATAATTCTATAGTTGCAGAATTAGGTGATCTTGTAATAATTAAGATAAATTATTATACGATACACAAGGACTATAATATATAGTACCTAAAAGGACTGTAGTAGTGTGTGTAGGTATATACATATTTTAGTTGGACAACTTCCCGATAGATGTCGCTGTAGATGGAAAGTCGAGTAGCAACTCTATACCAGTATATATAATGTATACCAGTATATATAATGTACTCTGTGCGTTGTATTTTCATTAGGTACATTTCAACATTTTTCGTCATAATGGATACTTTAAAAATTCGTGTAATTATGGAATATGAGTTCCGTCGTGGCACCAACGCGACACAAACGGCACGTAACATCAAAAACTTTTACGGAGAGAACTAACTGTACAAACGAACGCACAACCCGTTATTGGTTTTCCCGGTTCCGTTCTGGAAATTTTGACTTGAAAAATGAAGCTCGTGGTCGTCCGGAGACTTTGGTCAACAATAATGAATTAAAGGCGATTGTGGAAGCTGACGAAACTCAATCTACAGCTGAGCTAGCAGCAGCATTTGATGTAAGCATCAAAACAATATTGATCCATTTGCGACAAATTGGCAAGGTAAATTAAGCTTTATAGATGGGTGCCCCAACGATCGCCAGCGCAACGTACGCGTCAAGACCTGCCTTGCGCTGCTAAACAGGCAAAGAAATGAAGGAATTTTGAAACGAATTGTTACGTGCGACGAAAAATGGATTCTGTTCGACAATCGAAAGCGCTCAGCAAGTTGGTTAGATCCTGGTTCAGCACCAAAGCAATGCCCTAAACCAAAAATGACCCCTAAAAAGGTGATGGTCACTGTTTGGTGGTCTAGTGCGGATGTGATTCACCACAGCTTTTTACAAAACGGCATGAGCATTACTGCAGATGTGTACTGTGAAGAACTGGAGAGAATGATGGAGAAGCTTGCACATCTGCGACCAGCTTTGGTCAATCGGTCGTCCCCACTGCTCCTTCACGACAACGCGCGACCCCATACTGCGCAACAGACAGTCTCCAAGCTGCAAGAGCTGGGTTGGAAGCTCTCCCTCATCCGCCATACTCACCAGACCTTGCACCTACCGACTATTACTTTTTCCAAAATTTAGACAACTTTTTAGTGGGTAAAAAATTCAATTCTCGAGAGGCAGTACAAAATGCCTTTGAAGAGTTTGTTGCCTCCCGTCCAGCTGATTTTTACAAGAAGGGCATCAATAAACTGCCAATGCGTTGGCAGAGATGCGTCGATTGCATGGGTGATTACTACGAATAACAGAAATAAAAAAGTTTGAAAAAATAAGTACTTTCACATAATCCATACAAAACGGCAATTTCATAGGTAAAGACCTATTATAAAGCCTTGAACCCACACAAAGCGTCATGAAAACTGCCTGTCACGATACTAGACTTATGATAATAAAAATAAATAAATGTATGAAACACGTCACGCAGAGTGATGAGTGCTTTGATGATGAGTGATACACTGCCGGCCATCCGAATCCCTATAGACCCTATGACAGTCCACGAGGCTTTACATCTTGGTAGGTAATGGTATGATTTGATGATTTTGATCGATGTTGACGACCTCAACAGTGTTGAGCGCTGTTGTCTAACGTGGGAAGTCCCGGGTCCGATCCCCGACAGTCAATTTGGGAATTTATAATTTCTGAATTCTCTCTGGTCTGGCCTGGTGGGAGGCTTCCGCCGTGGCTAGTTACCACTCTACCGGCAAAGACGTGCCGCCATGCGATTTAGCGTTTCGGCATGATGCCGTGTAGAAGTATTGCCATACCCCTAACAGTTAGCACGCTACCATCTTAGACTGCATCACTTACCATCAAGTAATATCGCATTCAAGGGCTAACTTGTACTTCTAACTTTAACCATCAAAAGCCAGATTAGGTGGAATAAAAATAAAAAAAACTTTCAAACGTCAAAATACTCGTACTTACCTATTTATGCAAATTATTCCAATATGGCGTTCCCACCAAAGAACGAATCTGGTGATCATCGAATCACAGTCAAATATCAATCTCACTCACTTCGGTTCTATAATTAAGTAATAAAATAAAATAAAATGTGGTTATGGTAATTTAGGTGCCCATTTATATGGGTTAACAATGATTATTTTGAAGTCATATTTTGCAAGATAGGATTTGATATAATATGATAGCAAAATGTAAAATTTTTGGTTAGGTACTTTCATATAAAATAGGGTTGATGAACATTTACCCATTTTGAGTTAACAATGTATTTTTTTGGATGTAACTTTTTACTCTACCTGGCAAGTAGTTACATACGCCTAAAAATAGTATTTAAGAGTAGGCTCAATAGAGTATTAGCTATACTCTATTGAGCCTACTCTATTGAGCTAAAATGAAAGAGTCGAGTCGACAAATATACTGCATTTATTAATCAAATAAATTATATTTAAAATAAAAAATAGAACCGACAAATAATTTCACGTGGTGAGGTTAAAAATATATTCAAACAAATCAATAAAATTGGACTAAAATCATTAAAATACATAAACTATAACTTTGCAGCACAAAGTCATTTTCTTGTGCGTCTTTCATAACTTGGTCGTAAAACAATTAGGAATGGAAAATAAATTCATTAAAACATCAAAATGCTAAACGTAAAGCAAGTTTTCACTATTGTACAGTAACAAGTGATATAAGTACTTAATCATAATGTTTTGACTATAATTAAATATAATATAATTCATTTAAGTTACCTGTAAAAATTGATGTAAAAACTATTTAACTATCAAATCACAATTCAAACAGCTACATGCAGGTTGTCTCTATAACATCGATCCACATCAAGAAAGGAATTTCAGAAATACAATTTCTAAGATTTATTTCTATTTTAAGATAAGGTTGTAAGAAAATACGTATTTTTTAAATGATTTGCAAATCATTAAACAGAAAATTCAGAAAACGCTAGTTTAACTAAATAATTCTTCTAGTGTCGAGTCGATCCACAATAGTGAAAACAATGCTTTATAATAAGGACTAGAAATCCACCAAGCAACTTTGTTTAAAAAAAGCTGCCCCACAATCATGTAAGGATGACCGATGAAATCGTTAAAAATCTGCGGCAAAGTTAATAAACCATAACAGCATTAAATTAGAGCTCAATTTCGTGTACCCATTCTTATACGTTTAGGTATGTACGATACTCAAACGTATAAGAATGGATACGCGAAATTGAGCTCAAATTCAATGCATTTATGGTTTATTTTACTTTGACGAAAATCTTTAACGTTTGATCGGCTATTCTTACATGATTGGGGCCCAGATCACTATGTAGAAATTATCATGCGCTGTGTAGAAAATATCATTGGGAATAATCCAAGTTTGCTCTAAAAATAATTTTTAGAGAAACTTTAAGTCCTCTCGTAGTTTTATTTAACAAAGCTACAAAGCATGCATAGCAAAGTTGGACAGTGCATCCCTAGCCTAACTTTTTAATTTACAATATACAAGAATATAGTACATACAAGTTTTTTTTGAGATTATAATTAAACTGCACTTACACTAAACCATTTGAATGCAACTATATAAGCTATGTAGTTTGTAGAAATATGCAGATAAAACCTTGTATGTATCAAATACTTTATTTAATTACAAAATATTTAATAGACACAAGGTGGCATAGGTGTTTAATTTTAAGAAACTGTGGCACATGTATTCATAAAATATTCGATTTTGAATCATTTTTATAAGAAAATAATTGTTAATAAATCTTTTAAACATTGAATTTATATGATTGCATTACTTATAATAAGAGAGCAACATTTACATCCTGCTTTAGCAATATGGAAACGAAAGAGACAAACCTATGCCACAAGTTGCAAGTGGTTTCTAAAATTATCAGTCGGGAATCACAGAGGGTTTTAGGCAAACCTAATAGCCTGGATGATTTGGAATACAGCGGAGCCACAGACTACGAAGAGGAATAGGCCAATTAACCAGGGTGCTACCGGATACTGGTCGTCCTTTTCCTGTAATGAGAGTATTAAAAATAAGTATGGTTTTATTTATTTCAATTTAATTATTCATGTACTAAATAAAAACACCTGTCATAATATTTTATTTAATGAATGTTTGCACTTGCTTTAAGGTGAACTAAAACATTGTGAGGGAACCTGTATACCAGAGTTGTCTATGATGTTTTCAGGTGTATCAAGTCTGCTAAACCACACCTGTCCAATGTTGTGGACTATGGCCTAAACCCTTCTCATTCTGAGAGAAAAATTGTTCTCATCAGTGGGCAGTCATCTCATCATTTAACGAATTAATTGAATTTGTTAAGTACTTATATTTAACGAAACAGATTCATTATCATAAAACACTTACTTTGTAGTAATGTTTTTAATGATTTCTGATTAAATCAATTAGAAACTACTAATTTCAAGAAGCCATTGAAAAAAAACACTAATTGGTTACTACTAAAATGTGTGAAAGATTAGATAATTGATTATGGATTATTTTAAGCATGATAAATCAAATTTTTTGTCAATTATGATACAATACTGCGCCCCGATTGTGTAAAAAGGTTGTAATGCCTTTGAGTTGTTATCAAAAAGACAATTCACTCTATTCTACTATGCAAAAGAATGAGCATGCCCATGTGTAACTCTTGTCTGACGTCAAAGCTATTATTGAAAAAACTAGAAGTTTAATTCGCTATTATAATTCGCCACAGAAGGTAAATCTATGTGGTACAGTGCGTATCTTGAATTTGCGGCCCGCGATATTCTCCACACCACATAAATCTTCCAAAATACCCTCATTGTACGTTTCACTCTACAATGCACGATTGTGAAGATTCACAATCGTGCATTGTAGAGTCAACATCTCCTGAGGATGCTCCTTCTAACTTCTAGTTTTTTCAATGTCATGGACTTCCGCAAAGTAACGCCTGCTTCTATCCAATAGTCAAAGCTATTATTTTAAACTCAAAATTGATGTAGGAGTGTGATGGACACTGTTGTAGTACTGTGGCCAAATCTATAATTTGACAAACATTTAGTGCTATCGTTTTTTGCAGGGAGTATTATAAAGGAAAGCAATATATGTGGAGCTGTTATTTAAGTTTAGAGATTGTAATACACAACAGAATTTGTCATACTTTTGTTTATGTGTATGTGTGTGAACTTTTTTTATTGATACCGCTTAGTTTAACCAACAGTGCTTCAACTGTGAACACAAAATGAAACAGAAAAAGCACAAAGTTGAAGATAAACACGATTAAATTGGCTTATAACGAAAATTCTTCTTTGTCGTTGCACTCTTGACAGAGTGATTGTGGTCATCACAAAGTGACCAATTTACTGGCAGATATTATGGACCTCACGAGCATCCGCCACTTCTCCCTGCTGGCCGTCAGCCTGGTATACTCGTGCAATGAACCACCAACAGTCGACTTAATTTGGTCGGTCCATCGCATGGGGGACCTGCCTTGCCCTCTGGTGCAAGTTTATAACAAAAATACTATGTTTTTAAAAGATTAAGGATTGAAATTGGTCGTCACCTTAGTTGATTTGGGTACATTTCCTCGCTGTGTGATGTTTTTGCTGGCAATTTCGTTAGCGATGCGCATCCTCTGTTTTGGTGCCATTTTGTTTGATTAATATTTATATTTGTCCTGAAAACAATTCAATATCAAATGGTTAGGCAATTTTCTCAACTTTTTGCTGACATACATATAACATGTTGCTGTATTTTAATAGGATTTGTTTACTTTTCTATTCCCATGTGTAAACATGATTCAGATTTCTTTCACAGATTCTAAGTCTACAGAAAAAAAATCTTTTGTGTGAATGCAACTTTTTTTCTCTACTAAGCTCTACATCTAGACACTAAGGTATACTAGAGTACTAAGGTAACACTAAGAATTAGAAGGTATTGTGTATCTAATTGTAAAATATCTACCCTAAAAATCTTCAATTAAAGTAGCTTATTATCTTAATATTAAAATTGCGAAAGTTTGTGAGGATGGATGGACATGTTTGTTACTCTTTCACTCAAAAACTATGGACCAGATGTGGTCTGTGGATGAAACTTTACAGTAATATAGCATAAAAGTACATCAGAATAACATACAGGCTATAATTTATTAGTATATTGTGTTTAGGGAACTCGGACACGAGCGAAGCCGCAGGCATTCCCTAGTTTAAAGATAAATTAATAAAAAACCAACACTATTAATTAATATGTACAGGACTGATAATGGTTATGTTATTGAAACACATAACCAATACAAGTTTTTTGCAACTACGCAGAATAATCCTTTGGAAGGTAAACAAATTTTCAATAGGTACAATCAAGAAAATGTGTATTGAGACAGCTGTTGAGTGTTGGTTTCAAGGAGAGGTAAAACTAGCTTCGTCACAATATACCTCTTGTGCAGTTACATTTTTGCGGCTTGGCCGTTGATTTTAGGATATAATAATCACTTCTCAAATGTTCTGGAGAAAACGTTCTACTTTTTCGTGGCTAAGTAAACAATGTTTTACATTCGCACTACAACCTTTTACCTTGGAATACCTTTATTATAAGCATGACATCGATTTTACACATAATGATACAGTTATTATACAATTAATACTTACAGTTATCTTAAAATTAAAGGCTCTAAAAGCCAATCACGTTCAAACTCACTTGACACGTATCTAAAAGTGAAACCACGAAGCAAAATTACACAAAATTACAAAATGAAACATCAACACGTCGCGCCTAAACGTCATTTGCAACTTTTGCAATTTGACACGCGTCAAAATGTGTTACCATTATATTTTATAAAAATACACCTCTAGTCTATGGAACACACGATTCCTTTGATCCTGGTTTGATTGAATGAAACATGAAGGTGATTCCAATAATTTTAGTTTTATTTCAAATCGTTTTCAAAAAAAGAGTAGAGATAAAAATTAAAAAAAAAAATACAACACCGCCATCTAGCAGACAGTAGCAATACTAAATAATAACTTTTAGAAGCGCCATCTATTACTTAATAGCGATACCAGTTCTTGAAATGAATAATTAGTAATTGCAACCTCCAATAGATGGCAGTAAAAACACAATGACTACAAACTGTCTTAAAATGTCACTAGATTGCGCTATACGAATCTTTCTAAATATTATTTAGTGAGCATAGAGATATAAAATATAACCTATATTATCTCTATGGTACTGAAATTCCAGACCTCTACCCATTCAGGTAGAATGAGGTACAGATAAATTCACCATCGCGAGTTCGTTAGTTCAAAGGTAGGTACCTACTTTTTAACCGACTTCCAATAAAGGAGGAGGTTCTCAATTCGGCGCGTTTTTTTAAAATTTATTTATCTTTTTTTAATGTAGGTATGTCGGTGCTTATAATATTATCTCCGTGGTTTCTAAAACGATTTGTTTTTTTTTTAATAAGATGCATACCTATTTACCTAGAAGTAAGTATCTAACTATGAGTCCGTAGGTAATACTTAAGTAGATACCTACGGACTTAAGTAGGTACTTAGGTGGGTACTATAAGGTATATCTTTTCAAACGATCCGAGTCCAATTATTACCTATTTAAAAAGGTAGGTATTTCAGAACCCTCTACCCACCTGCACATTAAATTAGGAATTTCAGTAGGTACCTAAGTGGAAATTTATTAGGTATAATATACCCACCTAATTAATTATTTTTATACCTAATCAAATAGGTACCTATCTACTTATTACTAAAATATTAATCGGCCATAGCTTTGTAAATGGAACTCCACAAACCACAGCCTACCTATTTAGATAAATAGGTAGGTACTAGGTAGGTAGTTACCACCTACCATAATATAATATGCTACTTACCTAGTCAATAAACCTAACTTGAATTATTACCGACAATATACTAAAAAGAGAAAGCAAATCTATTTTATTTAAACGAAAGAGATAACGATGCGAGGAGACAAAATAAACAACCTATAAACGAGATAGATATCCGTTCAAGGATACAAGGATAAATATAAATGAAAGAGACGCGTATACTAGGATCAAAGGATCGATTGCGTGTGAACGGATGGTCCAATCGGAGGGTACTGATATCCTGCGAGGGTGATCCTTTGATTCTGATTGGTGGGGAGAGATAACGCCTGAGACACGCCTCTGTTTAAATGTCATTTGAATTTTCGAAGGGTGATCGTTGAACCTACAGATAAAGTGCGATTTTGTATTTGAAATGTTAATTGTGATCCCGACACGGCACCGGGATAAAATATTTACCTATGGCTAAAATTACTGTTAAGTATCTAGGTATAGCCTCGCTAAGTTCTAACACCACCATTGGCGATTTTGACATGTTGCGATGCTATTCACAAGAGAATCGAGTATTTAGGTACACATTGATTTAATTGTAGGTACCTACCTAAATTAGGTAGGTATTTTTTTCAAAAGAGCAACCACCGAGTTTCTTGCTGGTTCTTCTCGGTAGGAATAGGTAGATACCTACTAGATACCATTCCGATTTCCGAACCAGTGGTAGTTTCACTCGACTACTCAAAAGCACTTGTCAAAGTCAACTTGAATAAAAAAGATTTGAATTTGAATATGAGACGCGTCGCTTCAGCCATTCAGAAACAAGGAAACGTCCAACAGAAACTCATAAAGGAATAAAAAAATTACAGCGCGGTATCGACTAAGTCCTATCCATCGAACAATCAAAACCTTTGGAAGCGACAAGATTTTCGCTCTACTATAAAAATGCTAATTTGACTTGCATTTATAGATAACTAGCTGATGCCCGCGACTTCGTCCGCGTAATTTAAGTTTTTTTGATTCCGGCGAGAACTCCTTAATTTTCCGGGATAAAAAGTAGCTTAAGTCACTCTCCAGGTCCTCAACTATACCCATACCAAAAATCAAGTCGATCCGTTTCTCCGTTGCGGCGTGATTTAAGGACAAACCAACAAACCAATAAACCAACAAACAAACACACTTTCGCATTTAGGTAGGTAAGTACTTATAATATTAAAGTATGATGATAAAAACTAAGTAAGTATAGGTACCTACCTAGTAGGTAGGAGAAAATTGTCTCGGCCCATGCTATAGGGGCTGGTAAGACCTGACCTGAAGAGTGTCAAAGGCTAGGGCAAAGACTATAAGTTCATAAGGAAAAATCCTAGGTAGGTATACCTACCTACTTACTTACTTTACTTACTTTGGTAATGAAAATCCACGCGGACAAAGTTGCGGTAAGTACCTAGTAGGTAGGTATGTAGTCGAGGCGTCTCCGCCTTCGCATCCAAAGCATAGATGAAGTTGGATGAAATAATAGTTTGTCCAATGTTATGTAGGTAGTAGGTGTACCTATATGATATTTAAAATGAAAATCCACGCGGACAAAGTCACGGTTAGTATCTAGGTAGGTATATACTTACTCGTACATACTTAAATGTAGTCGAGGCGTCTCCGCCTTCGCATACAAAGCATACCTATAGTAAGTACGCGCGCGAGTTGAATGCAGAGCTTATGTAACTGTGTCACCATACATAAGCAGCATAAGCTCTGCATTCAACTCACGCGCGAACTATAGATGAAGTTGGATGAAATAATAGTTTGCCCAATGCAATGCAATTTGATATTTAAAACATAAGTCGTTGGTCCAATGCTGGAATAAGTACCTAGGTAGTAGGTACGTAGGTAAGAAACTACCTATTGCAGATTGATTTGCCAATATTATTTTAGGATTTGTTTGCAAAGGCCGGCGCCACGTTGTGATTTGCAAACCTTGCTTTTTTCTTTCCGCTTTAAGTAGGTAGGTATACCATAATAATATAACTAAGTAATAGTTATGCTCCACAGCTTCTACTGCCAGTAGGCATAGATATCACAAGTAAGTAGGTAGGTAGGTAGTAGACCGTACCGAAATATCTAAAGTAACGATTAAGGCATAAAGTGAATAGGCATCTTCTAGGCAAGCGCCTTCCCATCTTAGGCCGCATCATCACTTCCCACGGTATGATGTGGTCAAGCGTAAGCCTATAATGAATTTTAAAAAAAATACTTAGGTACTTACTTAATATTTTTATTGAAATATTTTGCTAAGCTTTGCTCTGTTCTGTGGAGCTCTCTCCAAAGAGGCATAAAACATTGAAACACTGAATAACCTAATCCTATATGGATGTAGCTAGTGGTTCGCCCCGAACTGAGACCTCGCGGTATCCATAAACTTGTACAGAGCGCCATCTATTGACATCATTGTGAAGTTCTGTTAAAAATACGGAAGCTCATTAAAAATTAAATAATTTCTTTTCCTTATAATATTTACCTTATTTTAGTACCTATTTGTTGTTTGATATAATTATTCAAATAAAATTAATCAAGTTTCAGGGTCAGCCTTTCAGAAAATTGAAAGTTCTGAGGTCAACTTTGGACGTTAGAAAATCTCCACTTTGAAAGCCCCCCATTTCGTCAATTTTAGGGGAAAAATTTAAAAAAAAATATGTCCTAATTATCTTTAAAATGATATGTACCGCAACCTCATGTAACGCTATAAAAAATATTTTACTTCGCATTCGCTTCTATGAGAGCCTCCCTGAAATAACGATTTTTATACCTTTTTAAACCATATTCGGCGGGAGGCCATCGGTTTACATATTATATTCATTACGTTCAGTAATTCAGAAGTTATAAGGCTCTGACAGACGGACGGACGGACGGACGGACAAGTGCAAATTCACTCAAGTAGACTCAGAGACCTTCGCTTCGCTCGGTCAATAAATTATAAAAGAGTAAAATCTAGCTTAGAAGTGTAATCCCTTTTTCACTTCACGAAGATCATCAAAATCGATCCAGGCTACGGTGCTACGACATTGCTACGATTAAACGTAGACATTAGTAGTGGTTAACCTACCTAATCGTCGTTTTCTAAATTCTTAGTCGGTACTCTGTAGGTACCTACCTATTAGGTATGTAGGTACCCTTGTAGCCAAGATTCAGTCATGGAGTACCTAGTGAGCAGAACAGAGGGCTTACCTACCACAGTACGTACCACCGTCTTTTACAAAACCACGATGTATGCCGAAACGTTATGCTGCAATGATAAAGTTTAAGCTGAGAATGAGAATCTTGACGACCTCCGTGGCCAAGTGTTGAGCGATGTTGTCTTAACGTGCGGAGGTCCCGGGTTCGATCCCCGGCAGGGTCAATTTGGGAATTTATAATTTCTGAATTTTCCCTGGTCTGGCCTGGTGGGAGGCTTCGGCCGTGGCTAGTTACCACCCTACCGGCAAAGACGTGCCGCCAAGCGATTTAGAGTACCGGTACGATGCCGTGTAGAAACCTATAAATAGGGGTATGGGTTTATACTTAATATAACTGCCATATCCCTAACAGGTTAGCCCTCTACCATCTTAGACTGCATCATCACTTACCATCATAGGCGAGATCGCAGTCAAGAGCTAACTTGTAGTGGATAAAAAAAAATCCTATGCACTTACCTTACCTTTCCATGAACCATGCAAAGGTACTTACCATTTAAAGTAATATTGTTTTACTCCTGCGTAGATACATGACGTGATTGTCTGGTTGTGTGGTCGATGCTATACTCTATAGGATTGTCAGTCCCTGATTTCGGACTCGGAGAGATGTACCTAGCTATGCCTTCTTTATAGTTTATAGGTAGCTGTTGGAACGCCTGCAGGCTAATGTACCTATATTAGATTAACTTTTTAAGTCTCATCAATATCGCTCTAGGGCCTAGGCATTCTACTAGGTACTTAGTACTTACCTACTATAACTAGGGACAAGGGAGATAAAGACTTTTCATCTACTTGCTACTTCTTTTTAGGGTTCCGTACCTCAAGAGGAAAAAAGGAACCCTTATAGGTACGATCACTTCGTTGTCCGTTCGTATATCTGTCTGTCTGTCTGTCAACTCCCTTTTCTCGGGAACGCGTGGAGGTTTCACGTTGAAATTAATATCATTTCTTTGGAGCTGTAAAAAATCAAGCTTCAACGCAATCAAAAGATATGCTGCATATTTTGACACCCGCCGATAAAACATTAACCTATAGGGTACCTACTTCCCGTTGACCTAAAATAATGAAATTTGGCAAGAAGCAAGGTCTTCACAGCACAAGTAGGTATAGGAACAAATCCGAAAATCATTAATACGGAATACGGAACCCTATTCCGTACCTACTCACACTAATTGCCCGGTTTTTGATATTAAGTAGGTAGGTAGGTATAATGGGTAGGTTTATGTTACGTTATCTTGCTATAATCTATTCTTTCGATACCGTAGAAGTAGATAATAGAAATCAGCAAAAATACAGATTCGTCAATACTAATAATAACAATAGGATTAAAAGTGAGAATGTCTCTGTCAGTTTGTTTGTTGTCGCCGGATTTAGTAGATGAGCGGGGAAGCGAAAAATCTTTTTAAAGACAACCAAATAAAAATGAAAGCTTTAGAAGTTTTGCGACAGGCTGATGCATGGATGCCCTCGTTTTTTGAGCTTCTAAAATATTTAGGTACCTACTTTCTATGGCGTTTTACAAACATCATAGAGTACCTACATGAAGATACGTATTAATATGTTTGTATGTAATGTATGTATGTATGTAATAGATCCACTGATTGTGACGATTCGTACCTCTCAGTCAAAATATATATATTTAAAACAATATTAGGGAATAAAATATAGTATATATAGTGGAGGAGCGATCTCGGTCCATGCTAGAAAGATTTCCGACAAACGGACTGGTCGCCGAACAAGCGACGGCGATGCGATTGTATGCTGTGGTAGCTTGTGTATGTGATGGTGCACAGCGGTGCTGTGGTGTATGCGCTTGATGCGTGCAGTATGTGTCACGATGTCCACCGTCGTTCTCGGGCTGATGCTGAGCAAAGTGGATTCGCTGTTCGTGTAATGGCGCGTGCAGTATGTGTCACGATGTCCGTCGCTCGTTCGAACGCATAATGTCGTTGGAGGCTTCCAACGATATTTGATCCGCCTATGGTGGATTTATATACATATTTTAATACAATATATTTACACGTATATTACCTACATATAATCATCGCTGGTTGGGTTTTGGGGCTGCGGAATGTAGGTTATATCGCTTCGGCGATGCCTCAGCACGGCTGGTTTTGTCTTGATGTCTACCTAGTTGGACGTTTGGATGGGATTGGTTTGTTGTTGAACCAGAGGGCTTGCTCTCTGTGCGCAATGTACTTCGTGTGCATTACTATGTTCTCCAGTACACCTGACTCTGCCATGCGAATACTTATGCTTACATTATGTAAACCCGTAACTAACGTTACATTCGAACGACGACTAACCATGGTTGATAGGACGCTGTTTATTATTACCGAAGGTTGGATCACACGTGAGATACCGGATATCTAGCTATGTATTGCACTACGCCTGACTCAGCCTCGACACTTATTCATAGTTGCACGGATTCACAACCTGTGCTACTATACTATTTGCGGTTCCATAGATTCACAACCTATGTTACTTGTAAATGCATAGATTCACGACCTATGCTGCGTCACATTGGCTCACAACCTATGTAACGTACGAACGACGTCCTACTACCCATGGTGGTCTCCGCGTTGTATTTAACTAAATTTCATACGTCCGCGCTATTTCCCCAAATGGTGACCTAGTGGTTTAAGGAGGGGAGGCTGCTGCCTTTTGGTATACTTAGGAGACCCATTAGTCGATGACTAGTGCCTCTTGGGATACCAAGAGAGGGACGAAGCCTATCATTGGTGAGCGGGGTGGAGCTACCAATCACCATTTACTTTACATTAAATCAATACTTGAAAGCGTTTATAAATTATTTAAAGCTTGAACACGTCACTATAGATCGGTATATAAGCAAGTCGTTGGGATGGTTGAACTCGAAGCTTCCGAAACTCTAAAAGATCTTGGTTTATTATGGACACAACATTATGAGGGTCTTACTGCTGGATGATTCACGTGCCACTTTAAAGAGATATTGAATTTTATAGGTAGGGTAAGGTTTAGATTCTTAGGGACCCCGTCAGGTTAGTTACAATATGGTGCCGTGACCAGGATAGTCACAACTACTCGTATCTCAATGGGTCCCGGTGTTAAGATAGGTAGGTCAAAGTAGGCGAAAGCCTACAATATGTTGTCCGTGAAATGGAAAGAGTCAGAGGAAGCTTTCGGGTTCAATTAGGCCTAGCGACTTGTAGATAGGATGAGTATGGAAGGTGGTATGAAGCAACACAAGATAGAGAGTGTGTAAATGTCTTATGGACAGGGGGTTGTGGTAACTAGTTGTGAGGTGTTACAAGTAACAGTTTTAAGATTTGAGGAAAATGTAAGATGGAGTGATGTAAGTAGAGCAAAGCGAGAGTGTTGGCCTGAGGATCAACCGAACGAAGACAGGTCTCGAGTGTAATATGCGACCCACGAATGCCTTAAACAAAAAGGGAAAATCTATAAAGCAGTCGTTAGACTTGTCGCATTGTATGGTTCAGAATGTTGAAAGAAAAGTACATGTGACCGAAATGCGAATGTAAAATATGGATGGATTGTGTGAGAACATATGCGTATAAAAGAGGTGAGTGATAGGTTGACGAATAACAGAAGTGAGTGTAAGAGGAAAACATGTTGTGCTGACTCCCAATAGCGTGGGACAAGAGTTGAACTCGATGACAAAGTCATTATTATGTCATAAAATCATATCATCAGGGGGTTGCCGATGATCGTCTAGTGGGTAGGACACTACGTAAGTGGTATGGTTATGTAATATGTGTTTAGGGAGATGGTCATGGTATTAGAGGTAGGGGGAATGCTCAACGTGAGATCAGGTTAAGGGAAGTGTTGTGAATGTGTTGCGTTTGGTAACGAAAGCTGTATTAACGTTATAAAATTTATCACATCGGGGGGTTGCCGATGTTGGTTTAATGCTTAGGGCTTTATATAGTGATATAAATAAATAAGTTTAGAGACAAACAAATGGGAACTCAGTAAGGAATACAGATTTTTAGGTTTTGTTTTACTTAATGCCATTATGTGTGAATGGGAGAAGGTGAATGGAAAGTAAAGTGCGAGAATGGATGGATGGATAGGGCAGGTAGGAGCGATGCTGCAGTAACTATTGATGTGATATAGATATAATCGACGAAAATTAACAGGTTATGGGTTAAATACGTGGGTAGAAGGAAGCTTAGGGAACAAAGTAGTCATAACAGTTCTAGGTTATCAGTTCTAGGTTATAAAGGTAAAGATGTGATATAGATTAGGGCGATCATAAAACCGTAGACGCGGGGGGTTGTGACGTTGGTACTCATAAAATTTACAATTAGTTCTTTAGTTTAGTAAATTCTGTTCTGCGTGCTGCATAGAATTACAACTATTTGCACGCATCACAGAATTTAGGGGGTTGAATGTGACGATTCGTACCTCTCAGTCAAAATATATATATTTAAAACAATATTAGGGAATAAAATATAGTATATATAGTGGAGGAGCGATCTCGGTCCATGCTAGAAAGATTTCCGACAAACGGACTGGTCGCCGAACAAGCGACGGCGATGCGATTGTATGCTGTGGTAGCTTGTGTATGTGATGGTGCACAGCGGTGCTGTGGTGTATGCGCTTGATGCGTGCAGTATGTGTCACGATGTCCACCGTCGTTCTCGGGCTGATGCTGAGCAAAGTGGATTCGCTGTTCGTGTAATGGCGCGTGCAGTATGTGTCACGATGTCCGTCGCTCGTTCGAACGCATAATGTCGTTGGAGGCTTCCAACGATATTTGATCCGCCTATGGTGGATTTATATACATATTTTAATACAATATATTTACACGTATATTACCTACATATAATCATCGCTGGTTGGGTTTTGGGGCTGCGGAATGTAGGTTATATCGCTTCGGCGATGCCTCAGCACGGCTGGTTTTGTCTTGATGTCTACCTAGTTGGACGTTTGGATGGGATTGGTTTGTTGTTGAACCAGAGGGCTTGCTCTCTGTGCGCAATGTACTTCGTGTGCATTACTATGTTCTCCAGTACACCTGACTCTGCCATGCGAATACTTATGCTTACATTATGTAAACCCGTAACTAACGTTACATTCGAACGACGACTAACCATGGTTGATAGGACGCTGTTTATTATTACCGAAGGTTGGATCACACGTGAGATACCGGATATCTAGCTATGTATTGCACTACGCCTGACTCAGCCTCGACACTTATTCATAGTTGCACGGATTCACAACCTGTGCTACTATACTATTTGCGGTTCCATAGATTCACAACCTATGTTACTTGTAAATGCATAGATTCACGACCTATGCTGCGTCACATTGGCTCACAACCTATGTAACGTACGAACGACGTCCTACTACCCATGGTGGTCTCCGCGTTGTATTTAACTAAATTTCATACGTCCGCGCTATTTCCCCAAATGGTGACCTAGTGGTTTAAGGAGGGGAGGCTGCTGCCTTTTGGTATACTTAGGAGACCCATTAGTCGATGACTAGTGCCTCTTGGGATACCAAGAGAGGGACGAAGCCTATCATTGGTGAGCGGGGTGGAGCTACCAATCACCATTTACTTTACATTAAATCAATACTTGAAAGCGTTTATAAATTATTTAAAGCTTGAACACGTCACTATAGATCGGTATATAAGCAAGTCGTTGGGATGGTTGAACTCGAAGCTTCCGAAACTCTAAAAGATCTTGGTTTATTATGGACACAACATTATGAGGGTCTTACTGCTGGATGATTCACGTGCCACTTTAAAGAGATATTGAATTTTATAGGTAGGGTAAGGTTTAGATTCTTAGGGACCCCGTCAGGTTAGTTACAGATCTATGGCGTAATCTTCTATTTTGATGTAGAGTAGGTACCTACTAGGTAGATTGAATAGACCCGAGGTAGTTAATCGTATTCTAGCAGATATTCTAGGAGACCCCCACCCCAGATAAGTTACTCAGGTGGGACGTAGGCTTACCCACCTCAGTAGGGGGTACCCCCCTGCTGTATAGCTGTAATTTTAAAGAAGATTTTTCCTACCCGCTGAATTCTGTATACAAAATTGACTGATGATACTTATAGACAGTAGAATAGGAACTTAATCTATCTTGACTTCCTATAGTAAGGCCTCCGTATCATATGGTCCTAAAGTAGGTACCTGAGTAGGTACTTCCTTGATAATACCTACTCGTATCTTTAATTATTTTAGTACCTACTTCCCTACACACTTAGCTTATTAAGCTTATGGGCTTTCATGAAAGCTAAGAAAGCTTAAAATATTGGTTTCTTCAAATCAAGAGTGAATATAGGCATCTTCTAGGCAAGCGTTCTCCACCTTAGGCTGCATCACTGTAGGTACTTGCCAGCAAGTCTGATTGCAGCCAAGCGCTAGTCTATAGGTACTATTTAAAAAAAAAGCTTCATAAAGTAGGTAGGTAAGTATTAGCTTTGATTTATGTAAAGAATAATGATAGGTAGTATTTTGGTAGTTTCATGACCTCGTGTGTAGGTAGATTGGAAGCCTACTCCAGTGTGCTTAGCATGCGCACAACGAGATTATCTCGCGACGAGAGAGAGAGATGTTGTCGTTGCCGACAAATTTTTCATTTACCCTAACCTGCACAAAATGCGGTATATTACAAGAAAAAATAGTCGACATGTAAAAGTTCGTAGAGAAAAATACCACAGATAAGAAATATTACTTTTATCTCTACTTTTGACGTAACGAGACAAGTAACCATGTTATAGGGTAGACATAATTTTACTCGTAGTGCGCATGCTAGCCATACTGGTACTCATCTACCTACACAATAAAATAATTACTATAAAAAAAACAAGATAGAAGTACTTAAACCCAAATCAGCATAAACAATTTGTTTATCTCGCAACGTTCATCGTAAATTAAAATAATCCGAGAAAACGAGCGTGAAGACTGTAGGTAGAGCGCAAAAATAAATAAATTCCTGCGCACGCAGACAACAAATAGGGATTATCCCTAGACGATGCTGGCGCCGAGGCGACGCCGCTTGCAACTGGCTATTCAGCCCAAAAGTTTACTTTCACTTTTCTTGATTCGAATGACTTATTTGTGTAAAATTTTCGTCATTTTTAAGCAAAAAAAAAAAATTTTTTAGTAAAGAATACAGATTACGTAACTATATTATGGCACCCAATAAAGAAGAAAATCAAAAGCCTTATGAACTTTTAAAAGGTTTTATTGAAACTACTTAGATGTTGCTCGCGACTGCGTCCGCGTGGTTTAAATTGTTTAAATGCGGGAACTGTATTGTCACTATTATCCTACCCGTAAGAAACAATGGTGGCAAAAATGCTGGCTACATTTTCACGCTGATGAAAATTAATTATGAACAGTTACCTATTATGAAACCAGTTGTCCTATAAAACCAAAAAATAAATCAAAATAAGCGCTACTAAACTGAGACCCAAGAAATTCGGTAGAATAGATGATTTCGCTTTATCATTTCAAATAACATTCTAAATAGGTACCTACACCAGCTTTTTTAAAATAAACAACAATAATATGAGAAAGCTTTCAAAAACTGGTTTTAACAAAAATAAAAATCACCCATCCCATACTATAGAATCAAAAAACACCCTCAAAAACGCAACGCAAAAATCGGAGCAACTTTTTTCACCTCTTCCGGCTGATTTGAGTTGTGAAGAGGTTTGACGTAATGCAAGTAGCCTGTAGCTGGCAGCACCGACCACACGGCGGTTATAAATTAACCGAAATCCAATTTAATGGTTTATTATAAGCTAGCGATGTGTGAAAATGCGTGTGGCCCGTAATCTTTGGGTGTCGATCGGGGATGATAAGGATTTATTTGAAATGTTATTAATAAGTAGCACGGCGAAATATTTTTAATCCTAGATGATGCTTTTTTTATCCACTACAAGTTAGCCCTTGACTGCGATCTCACCTGATGGTAAGCGATGATACAGTCGCAGATGATAAAGGGCTAACTTGTTAGAGGTATGCCTGTTATATTAAACCCATACCGGTTTCTACACGGCATCGTACCGGAACGCTAAATCGCTTGGTGGCACGTCTTTGCCGATAGGGTGGTAAGTAGCCACGGCCGAAGCCTCCCACCAGGCAAACAGGCTTGCGACTTCATCCGCGCCGATTTAAGTTTTGAAAAATCCTAGTTTGGATGTATGGATGTATGTTTGTTACTCAATCACGCTCCAACGGATGAACGGATCTGGATGAAATTTGGCACAGAGATAGATTATAGTCTGGAATAGCACATAGGCTACTTTTTATCCCGAAAAATTAAAGAGTTCCCGCGGGAACCGAAAAACCTCAATCCACGCGGACGAAGTCGCGGGCATCAGCTAGTAGTGTATATGCGAAAGTGTGCCTGTCTATATGACAGGCACACTTTTGCATTTACACTATTATGTAGTATGAATTCTTACGACAATAGCAAAGCTGGTAGCAGACCAAGAGCTAAGCTATACCGAAGCTAAGCTAGGCAAGCTATAGATAAAATAGAGCTTTGTTGCGTGCACATCAACAACTAAGTGAAAGCCACGAAAATCTGGCCAAATGGAAAAGGCAGTAGAAAAATAGGGTTTTATCCATTTTCCAATTCGCCATTAATGGAGAAGTCTTTAGTATTTGCAATGCCGGTTTCTTCACAGAATACTAATTACTGATTATAGCTTCGGTTATAGGCTACACCTTTTAAACACATAGGTACTCGTAGAATCTATCAGAGATTTTTCTTTTGTTAGGGCGGATCGGAGTTTCTCGGAGTTCCTCGATCCTCTAACTTATTAAAGGCATATGAACTCACTACTAAAATACTCAAACCCATCCACCGGGTTTTGATTTTTTATATCACACTAATATTATCATTGTTTCGCAGAAAGTGGCATCTGCAAAAGAATATAATAAAGTATGTATTATAAATGTCGTATAACCCAGCATGTGTATAATTACCCAGTTCTAAAAGCGCATCGGAGTCTGCCCCTATGCGCACAATGGCGGCGGGATGCGCATTTTATTCGTAATCTGATATTTTATTACTGCATTGTTTAAACAATTGCGTAAGTGATTGTACTGAGGCCTGCACCTTGCTGGGATGATGTTATACTGGAGGGAACCATTTTTAGCAACAAAGGAGAGACTCCTTTTAAATGGTAGATAGCTTTCGGTGGTTAATTCTACCCACTTAAATCTTCTTTAAATAAAAATGAATGTTGTTATGCGCAAAACTCGAGAACGACTCGACCAATACGGCAAATTTTTTTTTCATGATCACTCTGAAATCAATGGCGATTCCTGGTGGTCAATCTGGGGTTTGCGCTAGCTGATGGTAAGGTATTTTCTCAATAAAACACATTTACCTCATATATCACTGATTAGGGGTATAGGTTTAATATAACTGTTAGGTTACAGGTTACCCGCCATCTTAGAGTAGGTACTTACATCATCACCCACCACCTGGTGACATTGCAGTCAAGGGCTAACTTGTACTTACTAGAATAAAGAATACTATTTTTATTTATCTTACACTAGCAGATTACCGCGACTTCGTCCGCGTGAAATAAGTTTTTTAAATTCCCACGGGACCTCCCTAATTTTTCGGGTTAATCTCGGTTCTCGTACCAAGCCTATGACACTCACAAATAATGTGGCTTTCTGTTGGTACCAGAATTTTTAAAATCGGTTTAGTAGATCCAGAGATTACCCCGTACAACCTCACAAACTTTACCTCTTTATAATATGAGTATAGCGCGCGTTACATTCTTCTTCTTGGTCGTGGCGTTACATTATCACTATGATATCTTCTAAAATATTAATCTGAATTAAATGGTGTAAGGGCGAATTTGATCTATATTAAATACTTGAGATGAACAACCATTTTATTTTGATAAGGATTTAATACTATGTTGGTAAAAACACCTTCGCGAGTAAAGCATTGTTTTAGACCAAATTTGAAAATCATAATGACGGTTATTGTGGGGCGACCTTAAAACATAGCTATATGCTGTCGCGGACTTTTTTGTAGAACTTTTTGAGAGGAACAATTCCATCATACATTGTTTTCGTTTAACTTTTACCATTTACGCAGCGCACGCCACGGAAGCTCTCAGATGAGACAATTTTTGCCGACTTCATTCACATTATTGCAATATTCGTAGGGATCTTTAATGTTTTTGAAAATAAAATACAGCCTATGTTACTCGCCGAGAATGTAGCTGTCTATAGGTGAAATAATTTTTAAAATCGGTTGAGTAGTTTTTGAGTTTCGAAAATAATACTACACAGCACATGCGCAACTCATAGTGCACGCCTTCGGCCCGTAGTGAGCGGGAGTAAGCGGGCCGACGGAGTTCGAAGATTCGCGCAGTACGAGTCACGTGGCAATGCGGCGCACGTCACAAGTCACAACTCACAACCAAGGTGGTCATGGAGCGTGCGTGATTTTAAATAATTATCGATTAACGCAATCATTTTATATGATTTGTGAATGGTTCATGTTATAAAATAAGTATTAGTTTATTACTTAAATATAGATCTAGAATAATTGGTAAGTAACTTATTCATAATTATTGGTATTGCGGCGCAAGCTGCGCAATCTTAGAGGAATCGCCACTGTCTGAAATACGTTACATTTATTTAATTTTTACCTACTATTAACTTTTGACAGAACGAAGTCGGTCCGGGCAGCTAGTACATAATATTAATAATTAGTATTCTGTGATAATATTATTATAATTATAACCACTGCACTTTAATAAAGGCAATCGCAAAACATTTTCTGAATAAAAATTCTTTGTATTAAAAAGAATAGGTACCATGCTTTGAGAGTCTTTCCTGAAAAGCATTTTTCTTAGTTTCTGATCACATTATCATCAATTGGCGTCTTTAAAAAGATACTACAATAATAAGACCATATATCAATACAATTTACATGGTAAAAATAATAATTTATGCTCCTGATACGAAACGCTACAGTTCGGAATGATCATCCGAGGAGTTTTCACTATTCAGGCATTGGGCATCTTCTAGTCAAGCTAATCCAGATCTCATCACTGCAATCCATCAGGCATGATTGTGCAAAGCGAGCCTGTCTATATAGGGCGGATAAACAAATTTCTCAAAAGCCAGCAACGCATTGGCGGTTCCTCTGGTGCTGCAAATGTTCATGGGCGGCGGTAATCACTTGCCATCAGGTGACCCGCCTGCTCGTTTGCTCGCTATATATGTATATATAAAAATATAGTAATACTTTTTACATACAATAATTGCATGAACATGCGACTACTAGCGCCGCTTCTAAGGGACGTCTTTCGTGACACGGACTAACCCAAACATGTTTTATTTTATTTCGTACTCTTGCATAAGCCGGTCCGCTATTCAGTATTGAGCGGCATACGTTCCGCGTTACCCCCAGAGGGGGCAGAGGTATCGGGTTACCCCCGTCGGCTCTAGTTTGTATAATTTTAGATTCACAAAACGGGGAAACGGGGGATGTTCGTATTAGTTTAGATAGGAAATGGAGGCGAAGTGTTGGCAGCGGCATAATAAATACCTTTATAAATACTAACTTAAGAGATAATATCTTTGGTATATACCTACGGTATACCTAGCTATACCTATTTTGTGACCAACATAGAATATACCCGTAGTACGGTCTACTACATTGGATGTAGATATATGTACATTTTGACGACCTCCAGTGAGCAGTGATGAGCGCTGTTGTCTTTAGGTGCGGAGGTCCCGGGTTCGATCCCCGGCAGGGTCAATTTCTGAATTTATAATTTCTGAATTTTGTGGCTAGTTACCACCCTACCGGCAAAGACGTGCCGCCAAGCGATTTGGCGTTCCGGTACGATGCCGTGAAGAAACCGTTTAGGGGGTATGGGTTTAATATAACTGCCATGCCCCTAACAGGTTAGCCCGCTACCATCTTATACTGCATTTTCACTTACCATCAGGCGAGATCGCAGTCAAGGGCAAAGTGGATAAAAAAAACATAGATACGATAAGTGGCTAGTTACATACTGGCATAGACTTGCGGTACGGTACGATGCCGTGTTGAAACCGATTAGCTAGCGATAACCGCTTTTGCTCGGAATTCGGATTGGACACTAGTCTACTCGGAGCTACTTAATGCAAAGGTTAACTTAGTAATAAAAACGGGACCGACTTCTTGATGTGTTGGACACGACACAAAGAAATCCACAGTCGGTCACCCAATGACATTAAAGTATACCTTCTATTAATCAACCTCTTTGTGGTGTGTGTACCTATTTAAGCAGTTACCGAATTGGGATAACTTTGCGCACTTACCCAGCGCAATCGACTGACATAACCGGCTCACTACTGATCACGAATCTCCTCTCAAAATTAGTACGGCATTCCGAACCAGTAGTAGATGCACACGACTATTCAAAAGCACTTGCTAAAAGTCTACTTAAATACAAATATTTGGTTTGATTTGTACATGAATTTTGAGAGGAGATTTTTGCTCATCTACTGGTATACACTATCACTATTCTCTTCCTACCTACAATATAGTTGGAGCCTGGTTGAGTGAAACAAAGCGACCAATCTCCCACCCAAAAAATGTTAGAAGCTTGTAATTGTACTAAAATGTATTTGTAACTAGCTGATGCCCGCGACTTCGTCTGCGTGGATTGAGGTTTTTCGGTTCCCGCGGGAACTCTTTAATTTTCCGGGATAAAAAGTAGCCTATGTGCTATTTATTCCAAACTATAATCTATCTCTGTGCCAAATTTCATCCAGATCCGTGCAGCCGTTGGAGCTGGATTGAGTAAGAAACATCCATACATCCATACATCCATCCAAACTTTCGCATTTATAATATTTACTTGATTCAAAGTTCAGGGTTAAAATACAACACAAAACTGGAATATCATGAAATAGACTGTAAAATAAACAAAACATTATAGGCGCCACAAGTCCCACAAGATAATGAGTTAATTATACGAATTTAAGTACTTGGGTATAGGTACTTCAAGACAGAAAGAAGAAAAAATCGGCCCGAACGGATCATAATTAAATGAATAAAGTATGCGTGCGCGACGGTGACGCAAAATTTGGCGCCAAACAACAATGCATCCATCTTGAGTTGCATCATTATCGAATTGTACGGACAACTGAACATATTGTACCCAGCCAAATGCACTGGTAGATGCTCTGAAGAATTAAAAAAACGTGAAAAAATATTTTAAGTTGTATTTTCAATGATTTTAGGTTGCTATTCTCTTCTCTTTAAACTGTAGAGTCTACAACTGATCAAAATTTGTATTTTGCGCTGTACATAGATAAGAAAGTATCTACTTGAAAATCACTTTAATTACTCAGTCAAGAGGAGACGGGCGGTTGGAGATTATGAAAGTGTCCTGTTGTTGCATTGGCCCTATTATATTGTAGAGATCTTGAAATAGGGATAATTGGGCAATTTGGAACTCGATATGATAAGTACCTACAATTTACCTACATTTAAATCCATAGTACATACCTTTAATATTATTGTCTTGACCGAATTTCGTGGCCCATTTCAATGAAGAGCTAAATAGAGGTAGGTACCTACCTACTAAGATGGTAAAAATGTGCCAAACTAGGTACTCCGAATCCGAATTGTACGATGGTACAAGATTTATCACTATGACTCCGAGTCGGACTCGCACTTGACCGAATTTTTCGAATTGTCAAGTACATCTACCACAGTGTGCTTAGCATGCGCAAAACGAGATTATCTCGCGACGAGAGAGAGAGATGTTGTCGTTGCCGGCAAATTTTTCATTTACCCTAACATGCACAAAATACGGTAGGTATATTACAAGAAAAAATAGTCGACATGTAAAGGTTCGTAGAGAAAAATACCACAGATAAGAAATATTACTTTTATCTCTACTTTTGACGTAACGAGACAAGTAACCATGTTAGCTTCGGTAGGCAGAGAGAGATAACGGGTAGACATCATTTTAATCGTATTGCGCATGCTAGCCATACTGGTTTGGAACGATATATCTAACAAACTCTGTGCATGCCACTGCAGATAAGGATACCAGAAGGATTTAGACGAATCACGAAGTTGCAGGTAACTTTTCTTCTAAGTAGGTATATGAATTAGATAGATATGACGTACACAACATGAAACATACTACAAAATGTAAAACAAACAGTATAAGTTTGCAAGCCTGCTATTAGAAATCTAATCGCACCTCAAATGATTCGACAATTCTAAAATGCGACGCACAATGAAAAGAAAAAAACACTGAAAATGGAGAAGAAATAAAAAAGAAAAAAGATATTAAATTAGAATTTTATCACAAGTATATTTAAATTTAAAAAAAATAAAGCTAAACTTTTCAAGGAGAAGCCGCAAAAAAAAAATACAAAATGCCTTAACTTCCAAACCGACTACCGAGACGATCCTTAACTTAAAAAGCAAAAGCCACAATTTGTTTGGCTTCGCAACCCTTCTGAGGGAAAACAGTGGAAATGTATACCGACAGAAGCCCTGTAGGAAGCGCCTCCCCTAGTTTTGTATAAATTAAAAGCTTATAATATATTTTATTTTTAACGTTGGACAACATTTTATGTATTAGAGAAACATAGGGTTTCCGGTGAAGATGTTTTCGTTTTACTAGATGATACCACAGAATAGTTTTTTTTTTGGCAACCAAAACAGATTACAATAAATTTTGATCTAACCTAAAGTCGAAACCGTAATAACATTTTGATATTATCATAAACCTAGAGGATCGCACTACATGAATAAGTTTCTAACGGAAATAATAATTTAGTGATACCTAATAGTAGATACTGACCAAATCTTTCGTATGGATTTAGGTAGGTATTTCATTTTCTCTTCTTCTTTCTTCAGGAAAACCAAAAGATTTTCATGGATAAAACTTAGCCCATGTCACTCTCTACCTCCAGGTACTTTTCTATATCCATGCAATAGTACATTGTTCACCGAGGGGAGAAAGTGACCGATTACTATCGAGGGTGTAGTTTGAGGCCCGAGGCGTAGCCGAAGGGCCGCAATACACGCGAGGTAGGAATCGTACTTTCTACCGAGTGATACATAGTGCTTTATACTACACCTGCGAGGAAAATAAGTGATTAAAGTTAAACGAACTTACAAAGGTTTAAAATAATAAATAAAATAAATATTTTTTATCTACACTAATGTTATAACATACTACTTATGTTTCCAATACTTGACTTATAATTACTACTGTTATAGCGCAGATAACAAAACACTCAATTTAAGCAATGGGGACTATCGCGTGTGAATTTGCCACTAGAGGCGCTAGTGTCGCGTGAGGTCCAATAACATTCACTTTTCAGTTTTCACTGGTTTTGGCGGGCTTCGTGACAAATTATTTTAATTTCTATATTTTACCTGTTGAAAAGTGGTCTCCTTCGTGAAATTATCGCAAATATGGATTATTTGGCGATGAATGTGAACGCTTTGAAAGCAGAAAAAGAAAAAGAGGCGCAAAAATAAGCGGCCTCAAAGAGCTGCTAATTCAGAGGTTAGTTTGTTTACTGTATTACAAACTTATTTTTTCCAGAAGTATGCTTGTTTGCCGAGGTAACAGCTATGTTTTTTTCTTTTTACATATATTTACCTAATATATTATGTATATTTACCTAATATGACTTCTGCATGAAAGGTTATATGGGTTTCATGCTCATCAAGGACACACTTTTACTATATGATATTGATGAACATCGATGTTTGCTCTAGGTCTCTGCCCTCTGGTACTATATATGTATCTGGTTATGTACCCACAGTATCTCTAACGAGAACACAACCTATCTTGGGATCAGATTAGGTACTATGTGTGAGATGGCTAGAATTTAATAATATTTCTCTTTATTAATATTAGATGTTTCATTTCAGGTTTCTCCAGAAGGATTAATTGGAGAACTAACAGTATTGGAAATGTCCTTTCTCTATAAAAGATGAGTTTATCAGTGTGGATAATTATAAGCACATAGAAATGATCAATAATGAATATTGCTTGAAAGAAAGTAGCCCCTACTATTTTCAAATTCAAAAACTTGTTAGGTACTAAAAGAAAGTATTGTGATTTTTTTGTTTGGACAAATAAAGATGAAAAGAGAATTTATGTAGGTAAATAGAAATGATAAGCTTATTTCAGAAGTTTTATAACTTAATCTTAAATATCTAGTTACCATTGTTTAGTAGTTTCAATTAACAAATCAACCATCTTTCAGTATCATATCCATTGTATGGATTTACAATGTTTAATAAGTATTTATTTGTATAGCAGTGTGTTTTAAAGGGAAAAGGAAGGATAAATAAAAGTTTAATAAGTAATTAATTTCTTTTTTATTTTATTTATTTAGTGCCTAACTATATAATTCCTCAGAATCCTGCGAATTCCTGCGAATCGCAACTAGCCACTGTTTTAGAACAGTTTTATCTTTTAGAAACACATAAGTGTCCTCCTTTTTTCCGAACAAAACGGAATTGCACAACATTGCGGCATTGCTACTCGATATGATGATAGCTGTTATAAATTAATAAACTTAATGAGAATCAAGATTTAAAACTTTGTTTCGGCACCGATCTTATAAAGTCGCCTTTGACAGCTATACCTCTGAACCTTAGTCAACAGTGGCGCCAACTGGTGAGCAAAGAAACGATAGTCCCCATTTCACATGATGGTATAATATCCACATCGATATCGTAAAATCTCATTATAACATCAATAAAACGCGACCAATTAACCTGGCGAGCCTTATGTCAAAATCCTCATACAAGTTGTATAAAATTTTGATATTAGGCTGGCTTTTGAAAACAGTTGGGTTATACGTGAAAACTTCGTCGAAACTACTAAACTTACATACACAAAACTCTTTGGTAAGATCTTGTGCCAATTAAATAAAAAACGAACAGCGCGCGCTCGCTCCTGATTGGCCCTGCGCGCGCAGCTGCGCTCTCATTGGTTAGATTTTAATGGCGGCAAGTTCACTGTGACAATACACGTACGCGATAAACTATTGTCAGCTTTTACTCTTGTTGTTTGATAAATTGCATTAGTGAAGATAAAGTAGTGTATGCAACTGCATATAACACGGGTATTAAAACACTCGTTACTATTATGAAACTCGCTGCGCTTGTTTCATAAACTCACACTCGTGTTTTAATACCCTTCATTATATGACAGTTGCATAAACTACTATTATTTCAGACAATTTTACAAACCCATATTCAAAATACAGAAACATAAAAAAAAAAACAAAAAAAAAAAAAAAAAAGGTTTAGGTTAATAGTTAATAATAGTTAATAGTCCTTAATTAGGTTAGGCTAGCTAGCTTTAATTTCTAATGTATTGTTTTCAAAAAATTTAAAAAAAAAATAAAAAAAAAAAAAATGACGTTCTATCATAACTATATGAGTCGCTTCATTCGAAGCTTCACTATCACAACTAGACTACATTTTGAGGATTATTTAAATATAGATTTCGATATCGACAATCGACATCGATATCGACAATCGACATCGATACCGACAATCGACATCAATACCGACAATCGACATCGATATCGATATCGACTATCAATATCGGATATCGATATCGACTATCGATATCGATAATCGACGTCGATGTCGACAATCGACATTCACCATATTATTTGACTTTTCTATGTCAAATATGGTGAAGCTGCTTCTAATATTATATTTCCTTAAGGTAAGACATCCAAATTCTCAACTTCCATACCATACTTAAAATTAAAAAACAACAGCGCGTTAGAAATGGATTTTCATACAGTTTTCTCCCCGCTTAGCACGTTAGAAATGAAATTTCATACATCTTTTCCTCCCGCTTAATTGGTTTGTAGCAATGACGTACTTTCTACCTCGTTTTGACAAAAGCAAGAGGGTACTTTCCGAGCGGGTGTAGTATAAAAATAATTTCGATCCCTTGCTGCATAACGAGTATCGACGTGATTGAAGGACAAACCAACAAACAAACACACTTCTGTCTTTATAATACGGGTAGTGTTTCTTACGAGAGAAATAGAAGATTTTCACAGCTTTTCTACAGGTTCGCAACAGAACACTTTCTGTAGGTATACACTTGCTTTTGTCGAGCGCCTCCCAGTGACTCGCGAATGTTTTCCACCTGGTAGGTACCTACCTACTAGTAGCGGAGGGAAATATCTTATAAATCAAGAGAGTGTAACTTTTAACATATAGTAAAGCTCTTTCGTCTCATAGAGAATAAAAGCTTCTGCAGTATTTAACCTAATCAAGGCCCTGCTCTCCTACATAATAACGAGCATCGGCTAAGCCATAAAAAGGTAACAAACAAATAAAAGCCAATCACGCGTTTACAGTACATAAGTAAAGGATTATTATTACTGGTGATGAGCGATGACTAAACCGAAAGACAGGTTAGATCTGTCAAGAGACATGTTTTGTAAACTTTGAAAAAATAAGGTATTATAGACAGAACATTCAATAACAGTACCATCAAATTAAACAGGTTTGTAGGTAAACAGAGTTTCGAAGCGTGTCCGTGTCGTCACGGCGCGTGACGGAGTGTCGTTTTACCGACTTGTAATATGATAGACTGTACGTCGCGCCGGGCTGTGACCGGGGAAGTGAGTCTGCTGTCTGACTGCTGAAGCTAAGCGATGCTCAGCTACTTTGAGTGGGCCCGATAGAAAAAAAAACAGTCTTTGTAGCTATAAGGTCCAACTGACTGCCGTTTGAGCAATGTGTAATGTGACAAGCTATGGTGGGCTGCGACTGAAGAAGTTTATCTGTCAGGATTGTATAGAGTTATGTCACGCTATAAAGTCGCTCACTATAGACTAGGGTACCAATCATGTAAGAATGTCCGATCAAAACGTTAAAGTTCGTCGTCAAAGTTTATAAACCATAACGGCATTAAATTAGAGCTCAATTTCGTGTATCCATTCTTATACGTTCGAGTATCGTTCATACCTAAACGTATAAGAATGGGCAGACGAAATTGAGCTCTAATTCAATGCATTTATGGTTTATTTTACTTTGACAAAAATCTTAAACGTTTGATGAACAATTCTTACGTAATAGGGGGGCTGATAAGAATCGTCAGAGTCATTCAGTGAGTGATGGAGAGAGTTATTCCCGGAGCACGTACGCGACTAAATCAGAAGCTGCGTAGAATTGGTGTATCCAGTGTAACCAACATAGGCCAAATTATTCCTGCCTAAAGGGAATAGGACCGGGTAAATAGTTCAACACAATATTTCTCAACAGCAATAAAATTTCTCAATTTCATCATTTCAACTGGCCTAGTACTGAGCATTAATTTCCCTCTCAGAATGTTCATTCTTCATTCTCTTAGTCATTGATACCATGCTAGTCAAGTGGCAGATTTCACATACCTTTGATCTTGATAGATTACCCGAGGATACCCCCGACCACCTGAACAGAAGGCTGAATGTCTAGACCTTTACACCACTAGGCTAACTTTGCTCATACCCAAAATATTACGTCCCAGTTGATAATAAAATGTAAAAAAATCGAATGCTATAAATAAACCGCTTCGCAAAGAGTACGAAGGAAACCTAAAAAGCAATATGACATTGCAGATACTTAAGTATAAAAAGTGTTAAAAATCTTTAAAACGTCAGTCCTAAAATAGAAATCAATGCTGTTTTGCCATTAACTTTATTTTGAAATCAATATAGGACAACTTAAATTATCTAAAAAAAATGACTAGTAATTCCATATTTAATTAATTCTATCACGTTAAAGGTACGCATAGGAACCTAATACGTCGATCTCTCTTGGTATCATAATACTAATATTAAAATTTTCAAAAAAAAATAAAAACCGACTTCAAAAATCACAAACACTAAAAAGTAAAAAATAATTTAATTTATTATGTATACAAGAGTTAATTTAGTTCTATAATAACATTTTTTGGAGTCGGTACCAATTAGCCGCATGAACCGTCTACCTACTCTTCATTATTGTTGACGTGACTCCACATTGGCACCGACTCCAAAGAATGTTATTATAGAACTAAATTAACTCTTGTATACATAATAAATTAAATTATTTTTTACTTTTTAGTGTTTGTGATTTTTGAAGTCGGTTTTTATTTTTTTTTGAAAATTTTTTATTTCACAATTTTTAGTGGCCCCACTGTTTTAAAATACAGGATGTAACCAGAACGAGATATGCTATGCATGGTTAAAACATACTGTTTACAAGACTATCACACTGATCGCGAGCAATTTACTCTTATCCGTTGAGGAGTTCCATTATCTATCTTCGAAGATATTCATCAGATCTTCACCAAATTTATATGGGACCACTTCGAAAGTATACCCTTTCAAACAAAAAAAGAATTTTCAAAATCGGTCATAAAAAAATAAAAAATAAAAAAAAAAGATTCCGACGAATTGAGAACCTCCTCCTTTTTTTGAAGTCGGTTAATAAATGCGAAAGTGTGTATGTTTGTGGTTTGTCCTTCAATTACGCCGCAACAGAGAAACGGATCGACTTTCTTCTTTAAAATATTGTATTCCGACCTTCGATTCTTTTTTTTTTTAAATATTTTTGTATGACCAAATCATTTCGCCGCCGCTCCATTGTTTTATAGTTAATCTGTTTGCCTCTGTGTTTGTCTGTTGGTCGCGGGTTCAAGTCTCGGTCAATATTAAAGCACCCAGTGTTTATTCGTCTGTGTTCCGGTTCTTACCGAATTTGGGCACATAAAATGCCGTCTACTATCTCTTCTTTAAATAGTATAAAACAAAATCGGTTATCGGCGTGCGTTTTTGTATTCGCATATAACTTGATAGATGGATCAATGCGGCTTTACGGTAATTTACGTAAAGCATTAACGAGCCAGGGTTTTATTTTTGAATTAATATAATAATTTAATAATGAGGTATTCATATTTTTGCTTAGTTTTGACTGAGTTAAACGCTTTTTTGGCACGAACGATTTTTCCAGGCCAGGTCCTCACGTTTAAATATCGTTTCAAAAAGAACTTTGTTCTAACTTTCTGTAACTTATGTTCTGAAAAATTCTGGTACAAAATATTTTTCATTTGCATACAAAAATTAATTTGGCTGCGAAGATGGCATTACTTCACGTGATGTGCAGCCGGAGCGTCGAACTGGTTATATCTGTCGACTACCGCCCCTGTTGCCACTAATAACTAAAATAAAAAATAAAATGTTTTTTGAAAAGCTGAAGAACAAAAGTTTATCAGTAAGTAGAGAAGTTGCCTCTTTTATTATTTTTGACTTAACCCAGCATATTATACCGCAAAACCACCCCGTTTCGGCGTTCCGAAGCCGCGTCGTTGTAATGCGTAAGGGTCAAATGAATCTATAGAAATAATATTTGTCGGGTAGCGCCGCTTCGCTGCCTCGCCGTGCCGCGCCGCTTAATACGGTTTGGCCTTTATTCTGAAAATTTAGAACATTTTAGGCACCCACCAAGATTAGGTACTTTAAGTGCGTGTACCTTGTTTTGTTTGTCGGCTGCGTCCGAACCGATGGTGTTTGTATTGGATCGGCATTGTATTATTTCAAGTGGTAGTGAGCTTAACTGTAATGGGTATTACCTACGTGCTCGAAAAACACGCACTTGTGGACAAACGTACTTGATTGTGATGACAAATTTTATGGAATAAAATCTCATCACGCCAAGGCTTCTCGTACGTGTTGACCATTAAGTATAGGTAGGGTGGTAATTGATGATGAAAATGATTGATGCAACCGCTTTTCCATAAGAGTGAAAACACACCATGGACAAAATTGTCTGGCAGGCAAAAAGTCTGTGCGCGCCACCACCACCTTTATACGGAGGTGCACTGACAAATGCGAAAGGATGAAACGTGATTCCCACATGACGCCGACGTTTCGCAGGGACATTTTGTCCTTTCCTGTCCGTAGTTTGTTTTTGCAGCGAATGGGTAGGTCTAGATCAGTTGGCATAGCTTAAAAAGCTGAAGTAGCGTTACAGACCACTTCCGAGCCCCAATTGTCTAAGGCTATAAATAAGCAAATCGTAATCATTTGACAGCTTAAAACTTACATGAACTGTTTAAGGCTTTAAGGAGTTCATACATGCTTTTTGACGTGCAGGCATCTTTGAACTCCATAAACAGGTCGAATTAATACGTTTGACAAACGATTAAGATTACGATTTCCTTACATAATCGGTAAATCGGTGCGTGAAGCTCCATAGTGATTAAAAGACTCAGCATTGATGACCGTCTAAATTACTTTCCGGAGATGTACCTACATAATATGTATATGTTATAGCCGAAAATCAGACACTATAAGTTAGGTTTTTAAAATGTCTATGTAGGTATCCACGCGGACGAAGCTAGCATTTTAGCTAGTTTAAACATTTTTTTAAAGTCTTTATTTCCTATAATAAAAATAAACTAGGTAAATACTGGAAGTTTTTCATATAAACTCTTTATTGGTTTAACTTTAAATATTTGCCAGCTAACCGGTAATTTATGGTTTGCATAAGTCAAATTAAATGCAATATTTGCCAAAAAACAGGTGGTTTTAAATGAAAAATGTCGTACGCTTTTGTCTTTGGCCAACGAGCAAATAATTTATGCAAATATTAGTGAGTGAGTGCAAGAAGCGAGCTAACGAGGAAAGGTTCCGTATATGAAACTCAGCTAGGTTTCTACTGCAAAAAGGTAATGAGTATAGGGCATGCCTTAGTGGAACGGACTCTGTCTAGATTGTGGGTAGACTTTGATAGGTTTAACTTCCACTAGCAAATAATTTTGACAGTTGCCTTAATAAGCGAGTTCAAATTTACTCTTTTTGTACGCTCAGTCCTTTCTGCTAGCTCTTTGTTGGTGAAAGTGCTCGTATTCAGTTTTCCTGTGCGAGTTTAGTCGAGTCTGGGGCCATACGACTAACGCTTAAAGCCATATTGTTTCATTATTGTCGACTTTCGTGTTTTAGAATTATAATCCTTATTTTAGGAACATCAAGGTACACATAATCCAACTGTCATTTTGAGTAATATTGATAAAGTATTGCTCTATGCGTTGGCAGTATGACCCCTGTACGGAGCTCTCTCCGCTCCGCTCGCGGTGGATACATCCACATACCTTTAATGTTATAGATGTGAATGTTTCACAACAGTATAGATTTTGATACGGATCTCTAAAAAAGGATAAGTAAGTACATTACTAATGCGAATTTAATGTGTTGTGCCTACTGGGTGTTCCGAGTGTAAAAAAAGTTATTTGCATGTGATATATAAAATTCAAAGTCTGACTGACTGACTGACTGACTGACTTATATATCAACGCACAGCCTAAACCGCTGGGGTTAGAAACTTGAAATTTTGACAGTAGGTTCCTTTTGTGACGTAGGCGCTCACTAAGAAAGGATTTCTCAAAATTCCACCCTACGGGGGTGAAATAAGGGGTTAAAGTTTGTATGAAAGTCCGTCATTTCTCAAGTTATATCCATGAAACTTGGTAAATAGGCTACCAGTTAAAAATAAAGAAATACGTGTTGTACAGTTTTTCAAAATTCCATCCCCAAAGGGGTAAAATAAGGGTTTAAAGTTTATATGAAAGTCCTTCAATTCTCAAGCTAAAGCCATGAAACTTGGTATATGAGCTGCGGGTTAAAAATGAAGAAATACGTGTTTCACAGTTTTTGAAAATTCGAACCCCAAAGGGGTGAAATAGGGGATGAAAATTGATATAAAAGTCTTTCATTTCACAAGTTATAGCCCTGAAACTTGATTTGGGCTTCCGATTTAAAATTATGAAATACGTATTCCACAGTTTGGAAATTTCTATCCCCAAGGACGTTAAATAGAGAGTTTGTCCTTCAATCACGCCGCAACAGAGCAACGGATCGATGTGATTTTTTGCATGGGTAGGTATAGGTGAGGATCTGGAGCATGACATAGGCATCTTTTTATCCCGGAAATGAAGGAGTGCCAGTGGGAATTAAAAAACTTATGCCACGCGAACGAAGTCGCGGGCGTCCTCTAGTTCAATATAATACGAATTACTATTACTTTTGAATCGTCGGTTTCTGGATAGCTAAATCGTTTGGCGGTACATCTTTGCCGGAAGGGTGTTAGCTACGGCCGAAGCCTCCCACCAGACCAGAGTAAAGAAAATTCCTGACCCTGCGGAAATCGAACCCGGGACCTCCCACGTTAAGGCAACAGCGCTCAACACTGCGCCAGGAAGGTCGTCAAAGACAACACAACACAATACAAGAGACCTGCAATGGCAACATCAACGAAGTAGGGTAGGTATGGTAGGTACATATTCTATTTTGATGTGACGACTGACGATAGTCATGTGTTTCAGCTTTTCATTTTTCAAAACAACCGTCAAACTATGGTTAATTAAACATCGAAGCACCCCTAAGCTCCTGTATGTTAATACCCGTGGTGTATTTTCCCATTAATTATGGTCTTTTCATCGAATAATGGCAAGTCACGTGCCTCCTAACACGCCTCCTTTGTTGTTGTCAAACAAAAGGCATCGCCATTTTGTCTAATCTGTCATAATTTACTATTGTATGAGATATCAGCGACTTTGTGAAAATCTCGAGCGAAAAGCGATCAGATGTGAAAATCTGTAGTGAAAACTAAAAGAAAACTTGAACAACTTTATATTATATATTATTATAGTAGTTGTGTTAAGTGTCTTCTATTGTTCTCTAAATATATGCATAAAAGGAAACGGTGACTGAAAACCATCAATGAACATTAAACACCCTAAATAATACGAATTAACCGTTTGACATATTATGTAACCATACGTTTTAGGCTGTCAAATTAATACGATTTCCTTACACAATCGCACCTGTCAACGCTCTAGTCTAGCCACTGGACGGATGCGATAAGAAAAGATTTTTGAAAAATCAACCCCTGAGGTTGTATTGTATATTGTATTCAAATTGGGATTAGGAATTTGTATGAAAGTATGTCAGTTTTGAAATTAGAATGGTTTTGAGCTTAATGTCATGAGTATAGAAAACAAAATAGGGGTTGGAAATATGTATAAAAGAAAACATACCAATGAAAATAAGGCTTTCCGTAAGCGAAGCCGCGGGCATCAGCTAGTATATAAAATTTTGCTTCATTTTTAGAACTTACCTGTTTGTTAAGTGATTATTTATTTACAGAAAAAATACTATTTTCGATTCTCTCCAGGCAGTAAGGATAAACTTTAATATTAAATATTAAAAGCATTAGATTTTGTGAATGCAATGCTTGTACGCGCCATAAACTCTATATCAAAATAAATCAAGTCACGTGATTGCGTCACTAATCTCCTAAACACTGCCTATCACACGTCCCAACGGTTTATTTTCAAAATCCAAAGAAAACCTCAAAAAGAACATTATATGGACCACTTTAAGTCCTATGTTTTACATGTAAGCAAAAATATATATTATGTATGTCTTACATAAATATAAAGTTACAACAATTTTAATTAATAACTTTAAAAGTACCTTTGAGTAGGTATTTACCGACTTTCGTGGGTAAGGCAACCAAGTGGTAAGCCCGCCAACCCGCATTGGAACAGCGTGGTGGGTCTAAGCTCTAATTCCCTCTCTCCTATGAGAGTGGAGGCCTGTGCAAAGCAGTGGGATGCTAATGGGCTGTAGTGGTGGTGGTGGTGGGTAAGGCTACAGAATAGGTAAATAGTGTGTAAGGCCAGGGAATGATAATTATAAATTATGTCCTACTTTGAAATTTATTTTCGTTATATTTAATTAACTTAATTGATTTGCTTTAAAAGGTAAAAAATCATTATTATAAATTACAATAATGATGTTTTGTACTGGGCGCTCATAACTAACGAGGCGATTAAAATAAAACACTCGTTTAAAAACTGCTCCAATTTCCACTAAAACCAGATGCACGGTAATTTGATATACAGGCTGCGTTTTTTACGTGTATTTTCGTACACTTCCGCTCTCGGGGAATTTTTCGACGAAACTTTTACCTCAATTTTACTTTGTCCGGCGTCAATGAGTCTTTTACGTGAATTGAACATAGTATCTACGAATATTTTTTAAATATTTTAAAAATGACTTGTATTAGTAAAAAAAGCATTATGCTCGCAAATTATAGTCGAATGTATCATAAAGTTAGTTCTTGGTCTTTATAGATTTTGCTATAGTAACTGTATTGTGATTTTTCAGACTTAATTTTTTTTTAATTTTTTGGAACGAAGTTCCGTATAGACGATGCGGAGGGGTACCCTAGCTGGCAAAAAACGTCCGTAACGAAAATGCGTGAAGTAAGATTTTTTAATGTAAGGTAAATATAAATGTAGTAATCACGTATTTCAAATTATAAGTGACGGTCACAACTTATCTAATAAGCAAATAAAACCAAGAAAATAAAAACATGAGAACACCTGTTTTATGTTAAAAGAAGATGCCTACCCCGGAAACCGTCTTTGAGCCTCAACCGCTAGATGATATCGATTTCAGCCTCCCGCTTGCATCCCCTGACCGCGACCGTTACATTATCTCTAGATTAAAAAAGAAATAATATAATTGTTACTTACATTAACTTATTATGCCGATATAAAGGCCCTAAACATTTTTTTAATGATATATTGTCTTTTAAACTTAAGATTTTAATAAAGCTCGTTAGTATTTAGTTTATAATAATATCATAAAATTCCACTTAGATAAATTACTCATTTATTAAGATTTTTTTATTCCCGCGGGAACTTTTTAATTTTCAGGGATGTAGCTAGTGTCCTTCCCCGGGAGGCAACGTTTCTCTATACCAAATTTCATCAAAATTGGTCAAAAAGACGGGCCATTAAAACGTAGCAGACAAGATGGGCCATTAAAACGTAGCAGACAGACAGACACAATTTCGCATTTATAATATTAGTATGGATTATTCATTTGACTAGGTACACTATTTACTACATATTTTTAGAATCACATTTCATTTTATTAGCGGATTCCCGTATCTTCATACGCATGGATATCCGAGTAGATTTTGGAAAAATTCTGCAGAAACTTTTTGATTTTCCAGGATAAAAGGAATCTTTATTGGCCTCCAGAATGCAAGTTTTTTCTATGCCAAATTTCGTCAAACTCGGTTTAGCCTTTTGGATCTGTGAAAAGGTAACAGTCAGACTGTCAGATTGGCAGACAGGCAACTTTCGCTTTATTAGCATTAGCCCAGCGTAAACATATTATACTAGTGGTTCGCCCCGAACTGAGACCTCGCGGTATCCATAAACTTACAGAGCGCCATCTATGTGAAGTTCTGTTAAAAATAGTGAAGCTCATTAAAAATTAAATAATTTCGTTTCCTTAGAATATTTATCTAATTTTAGTATTTGTTGTTCAAGTACAGGATATAATTCAAATAAGTGATCAAGTTTCAGGCTCAGCCTTTTCTTTTTAAGCACAAACGAATAAATTTGTACAGAGCGCCATCTATTGACAACATTGTGAAGTTTGTTCAAAATACGTAAGCTCATTAAAAATTAAATAACTTCGTTTCCTTATAATATTTATCTAATTTTAGTATTTGTTGTTCAAGTACAGGATATAATTCAAATAATTAATCAAGTTTCAGGCTCAGCCTTTCAGAAAATTGGGAGTTCTGAGGTCATCTTTGGACGTCAGAAAATCACCACTTTGAAAGCCCCCCATTTCGTCAATTTTAGGGGAAAAACTAAAAAAAAAATATTTTTGGACTCCGTTCCTCATTATCTTTAAAATGATATACCGCAACTCTATGTAATGCTATAAAAAATATTTTACTTCGCATTCGCTTCTATGAGAGCCCCCCTGAAATAAAGATTTTTATAACTTTTTAAGCCATATTCGGCGGGAGGCCATCGGTTTACAAATTATATTTAAATTTGAAGTAATTACGTTCAGCAATTCAGAAGTTATAAGGCTCTGACAGACGGACGGACGGACGGACGGACGGACGGACGGACGGACAAGTGCCAATTCACCCAAGTAGACTCAGAGACCTTCGCTTCGCTCGGTCAATTAATAAAGAACGCATTTCCTTAGCATTAGCATGGATTATAATCTAATAAACTTCCCTTGAATATAAAAAAAAAAACTATTTAGGTAGTTGTTTATTTAACAAACTGTTGAACTGAACCCTTATACTTTTTTTGTTTTCTTCCTTACGTTGAATAAGCCGTGTGACGGCCCACTGCGGTCACATTTGCGGTGGCGGTGAGCCTGCGTAACTTAGACCACGCTGTATATATTTAGACTACGTGATATTTTTTTAATTTGCACTCTAACAGAATAAAAACAAGTTACACATTCCATTGTAATCACCGGTTCGATTGTACCTAGACGATTCAATTTTATGACACTTTATTAGATTTATTAAAACGGAATAACGAATCTGCTATTCATTTGTTCTGTGGTTATAAAATTAATTATTTAAAATTATTATAACAAAATCTGATGAAACTAGAATTTTTAAAAGAGAAAGGATGTTAGGTATGATCTGTAGGTTATGATCTGCCATTATTCAAATTTGAATAAAGTACCTACGACGCCTGAATAATTAGCAAGGACATTGGCTTTTTTTCCGGAAAATTAAGTAGTTCCCGCGGGAATAAAAAACTCAATAAACGCGGACGAAGTCGCGGGCATCATCTAGTATAAAATCCTAAAGATTGAGTGTAGAGATTTCGATTTTTTGACGGAAGGAGAGTAGTAAGGAAACAACAAAAGGTATAAATATAATAGGTAGCTTCGAATAATAATTATTACGAGGTCCGTGCCTCTACGAAAAATACCTACCTCGAATAACTACTCGCAATTATTTGCCACGTGGCACATTATGGGAATGATTATATTGCGACCCAATTTACGCATTTAGTGTAGTGTGCTGTAGGTTTACCTACCCTCTATTACTATAATTACTTAATTTGACAAGATCTTACGTAGTTAGGATCTAGGTTACAAAATATAGGCCATTTATTGGTAAAATTTGCCTTTGACTATCATAATAACATAAGCAGGTTCCCAGTATTGTATAATTACTAAATCTTATAACGATCTATAGGTAACTAGCTGATGCCCGCGACTTCGTCCGCGTGGATTGAGGTTTTTCGGTTCCCGCGGGAACTCTTTCATTTTCCGGAATAAAAAGTAGCATATGTGCTATTGCAGACTACAATCTATCTCTGTGCCAAATTTCATCCAGATCCGTTCAGCTGTTAGAGCGTGATTGAGTAACAAATATCCATACATCCATACATCCATACATCCATCCATCCAAACTTTCGCATTTATAATATAATTCATCCCCCTAGGGATACGGGGGCAAATTAAGAATTGGAAATGTTCCCAGCTACTGAATGCAGGTATAGATAGCATTAAGATAGCCTAATGCAATATGCTCGTTATTTTTCGTGAATCGCCTCCCATTTGAGTACTCCCCAAACAGTGAGGAAGGGTCCTTGTTTGTTTCCATTGCCCCTTTTAATAGAACAAACAGTGTAATGGTCGCTCGCCGCCATTTTTGGGGGTATGATTCCGTTTTTAATTTGATCATCCATTAACGAAATTTAATAGCCCTCTGCTATATTTTGTGGTGATTATAATGACTTTGTGTTTTAATAGTCGATTATTCAACATGGGGGTAATGCAAGGTCTTACGTGACGGGCGCCGGGATAAACCCCAAGCGCAAGGAGGGATTTTAGTACTTACTAGATCTCGTTCAAACTAATTTTCGGTGGAAGTTTGCATGATAATGTAAATCATATATTTTTTTTAGTTTTATCATTCTCTTATTTTAGGAGTTACAGGGGGGGGGGGGGGGGGGGGGACACACATTTTACCACTTTGGAAGTGTCTCTCGGGCAAACTATTCAGTTTAGAAAAAAATGATATTAGAAACCTCAATATCATTTTTGAAGACCTATCCATAGATACCCCACACGTATGCGGTATGGGTTTGATGAAAAAAAATTTTTTGAGTTTCAGTTCTAAGTATGGGGACCCCACGTCACCCCAAGTCACGGGCATCAACTATTTAAATATATTATATTCAATTTCAATAACAGCACAATAACGTTTTGGAAATAAGTGTTGGCGGGAATTTTCAACAATCTAAGTTACTCTGTGGTTCATGCGAAAGGGACGCCGTCATACATCGAAGAGAGAAAGCAATACTAGGAATGAACAGAGTTTTCTTTGGATGCGGGATCTTTCGAAATTCAAATCACATTACACCCCATGGGGGTAATGGATTTCAGTACAACATTACAACCCCGCTAAGCCTTGAGAATGTAATGACGTAGTTTACCTTAAGATAACAGGCCTTGTAATAAGGCATTGACGAGCGAGTGGTGTGAAAAGTTATAATTTACTTTAGCAAAAAAAAAATAAGAAACTTAAGTCTTAAATAATCTTGCATTTGTCCACGTAACATTGGGTAAGTATTAAGTTTCAAACCGCTAACGGAAGAAAGTAAGTTTCTTCTTGATCTTGAATGTTGCATGCCCTTGAAGATTCTTCTGCATGGACGTTTCACCATTTTAACTACATATTAATTTATTTTTTTTCGTTTAATTGAAGTGAAAGTTTCTTTAGCCGCGTTGAGCGCTTTTTGGTAGGGCTAAACTTGTGGATTCGCGTCACCGTCACCAACATGCTCGCTCCAACATGCTCGCGAACACCGAGCTCGCGTTGTTACGAAGACAAAAGGTCTTAAATATAAAAATGCTACATTCGTAATTAAACCTATATACCTTAGTTTTAAGGTTTATATTTTAATTATATTTTTTAATATAAATAGGTATATATTTTTTTATTTTTTTAAAAAATATTTTAAATACTCGTTTTCACTTCTACTCGTATATTCGTCAGTCCCTATGACTGCCAATTTTTTTTTTAAATATGGAAATAAACTAAAAAATATACCTACCGCCATCAATTATTAAAAAAATGAAAAACGTTAGGGTTTCTCAGTCTTTATTTTCACAATTTTGTAGCGAAACACAGTGCAATACCTACTAGCTACTTTTAATTTTTTAAACCTTGGTCTTTATTTTATTTCTTGATTTATAATTTATGACCTTAGAATTTTCTCGCCAATCCATATTGTTTGCTCAGGCTAAAGTACTAGGGCGGCAGAAAGTGGGGGCGGTCGGGAGTGGTCGGCAAACAACCGGCGCCGGTCCGACGTGAGCACCTGCCCAAGCTGCCTGATTTTGATTTTTGGGGTTCCATTTGCAAAGGACCCTTTAATCACCAACGGGAGAAAACCACGCATCTATATCTTCAGCTAGCGAAATAGGAAACTGTTTTTATTTAGAACATTTTCAATTCTTGAACGAAGTCTATCATACCTAGTCGGATCCTAGAAGTTAGAAGTTAGAACCACAATTGCAAAACATCGAAATATTTTAACTTCTTTATAGAATTAAGTAAAGTAAATAAAATGAAATAACAAAATTGTTTTTCTGTGCTCTTAAAGGGTTAAAAGCGGTCGTGAGTCGTGACCCTTGAGAAAAAGTGTGACCTTCTTTTAAACAACAATTGACTTTAATTGACAGACTTTTTGAAGGTACGTTTTAAAAGGAAACACTGTTTTTTTTTAAAAGTAAGTATACTTATTTTGTGTATAGATTTGTGGCAGTAAAATGTTCCGCTCCCACGAAAGGGTTAATTCTGTGGATTTATTTTACCCTAAAATTATGAAAAAAAACGTATAACTTTATGAATTAACTCGTGACCTCAAAAATATTTGAAAACTAATTTCATGTGACCCTTGAGAATTTGTGATTATGATCTTTCAAAAAAACTTACTTTTTTATCGATAAAGGTAAACCATATAGGTACTTATTCGTTAATGTTTTTGGACTTAAGCTTATGGGGCATCTTTCCCAAAAAAAAAAAGACGTGTGGCACTCGGAGACTGCCGCGGTAAAGCTATTGCATAGCATTTTTTATCAACTTATGTAATTATAATTAATCGAGTCGGAGCCGGTCGGAGTGGGGGGTGTTAGGTTATTTTCGTTACGGAATTTCTGGATTCGGTCTCCACGCTCAAGGCCCGCGATAGAAGCTATAAATATTATAATTAATAACTAGTGTTTCGCTCTGTGCGTGAGCTGCTAAAGCAGCTCACGAGATGTGGTTAGACGTTAGTACTAAGTAGTACAGACTTGACGTCTTTATTGTATTAAACCGAATTTATTTACTTAGATACACAATTCACCTTTAAGTAGAAAGATTTTAAAAATGGCGCTGATTTTTTAAAACTTTAGTATCACTTTCCTGTTTTGTAATCCCAGGGAACCCTAATATCGATTTTGAACGAAATCGGTCAATTAACAAAGAATTTCAGATTGGCGCTGATTTTTTAAAACTTTGGTATCAGTTTCCTGTTTTGTGATCCCAGGGAGCCCTAAATATCGATTTTGAACGAAATCGGTCAATAACAAAGAATTTCAAACTGGCGCTGATTTTTTAAAACTTTGGTATCTGTTTCCTGTTTTGTGATCCCAGGGAGTACTAAATATCTATTTTGAACGAAATCGGTCAATTAACAAAGAATTTCAACATGGCGCTGATTTTTTAAAATTTTTGTAACAGTTTCCTGTTTTGTAATCCCAGGGAGCCCTAATATCGATTTTGAACGAAATCTGTCAATTAACAAAGAATTTCAGATTGGCGCTGTTTTTTTTAAACTTTGGTATCAGTTTCCTGTTTTGTGATCCCAGGGAGTCCTAAATATCGATTTTGAACGAAATCGGTCAATTAACAAAGAATTTCAAAATGGCGCTGATTATTTAAAACTGGTATCAGTTTCCTGTTTTGTGATCCCAGGGAGCCCTAAATATCGATTTTGAACGAAATCGGTCAATAACAAAGAATTTCAAAATGGCGCTGATTTTTTAAAACTATGGTATCAGTTTCCTATTTTGTGATCCGAGGGAGTACTAAATATCGATTTTGAATGAAATCGGTCAATTAACAAATAATTCAAAATGGCGCTGATTTTTTAAAACTTTGGCATCAGTTTTCTGTTTTGTAATCCCAAGAAGCCCTAAATATAGATTTTGAACGAAATCGGTCAATTAACAGACAATTTCAAAATGGCGCTGATTTTTTAAAACTTTGGCATCAGTTTCCTGTTTTGTCCTGTTTTGTCCAGGGAGCCCTGGGCATGGGTAAAACGGAACCGTATCAAAATCTTGCATAGCTGTTCTACACGTCTTGTAGTCTCTTCAATATTCGCCATAATAGATTTTCTATGAAAAAATAAATTCCGCCATCTTGAATTTTTTCCTGTTTATCAAGTAGACCTTCAGGTCTTGATCATCTTTTGCCAAGAAACCACTCTTCCATCTTTTATACTTTCTGAGATAGACACCAAATAAATTTGTATGGGAGCCATCTTAAATCCGCCATTTTAAATTTTATTTCAGCTCATTGTCTTTTGGATGAAGTTTCGAATGACATTTGTAAGAGCACCCCCCACCTATCTTCAATACCTTGGCCGTGCTCTTTACCCGTCTCCGAAATCCTCAATCATCAGCTGTCTCCATATTTTTGTTCAAGTTTAATTTTCTCACGTGTATACGAAGCCACCAGTGAAAAAAAAATTTTTCATACAAAATTTTACAGGAGGGCATTTTTGGGAATAATCACGAAAACTACCCCAAATGTGGCAACACTGTTTAGATATCTTGATACTGCCGGTCGAGTTACACAATCGATCCATACGTGTTAACTTTCCCAAATGTTGCCAACTGCCTCAAAAACGTGATCGAAATTTTGAAAAACACAAAAAGAATACAATATGGCATTTTACATAGTTTTATAATTTTCCCGTGAACTACAGGATATACCGCTCCTGATGACGTTTCAATTTTTCATCTCGCTCGCACCCAGCCGAAATGATCGCCCCTGAAAAAAGACCATATCGAAAATCACTTTTACTTTGATAAATTCCAGTGTTGCCAGACCTCGGCGACGAAAACACCCAAATGTCATTCGTACAAATAGGACACGTGGTTGCTTGTAATCGAATTTTGCAAAAAATACGTTTTTCGATTTTTTATTTTTGGGGTAAATCTTGAAAATTTCCCGAGAAATATGGTAATTTTTTTCCCCCAGTCCATACCTCGAGTCTGTACACACAATCGCCTCGTAGAAGTCGAAACGCTTCGACGGTGCCAACTGTGAGAAATTTGAATTTTAAAATTACGTTTTTTCGTACCTCAAGCCGAACGGCGGCCGCGACAGCCGACATCTTGAATTTTTAAAAACCACTCCCATTCTGTCAAAATACAGGATAATTGTAGGCAAAAAAAGAAAAATAAGCATGCTAGTCCACGCCGTTTCGGATCTGTGGCGCCGCGGTTCGAGGTCGAAAAATCAAAAATTTGAAAACACTACAGCTCGACTGCCATCTTGTTTTTCCAATTTTTTCCACTTTTTCTATTGATTGTTTACTAATTTCTTCAATCGTTGCGAGTTTTAACGAAATCGGTTGGAAAACTAAAGAGTTGCAAGAATCACGTCAGCCGCCATCTTGTTTTTCTGAAATGTCATAATTTTTCCCTACTCCCATCCCGCACCCGAACACATCTCCCATACATCATTGTATCATTTTCTGTCTCTTTCTAGGAGAACAATAAATTATGTCAATGAGTCCTAATCGCCATATAATTTGGTATGAAAAAAAATATTCCGCCATCTTGAATTTTTTTTCATTTCGCTAAAAAGACGTCCTGATCATCTTTATATCTAAATAGAACTCCTCGTCCTGATCATCTCTTGCCGAGAAACCACAATTCCATCTCTAATACTCTCCGAGACAGACACTGATGAATTGGGAAAATCTCGAAAACCCCCAAATGTGGCAACACTGTTTAGATATCTCGATACTGCCGGTCCAGTTAGACAATCGATCCATACATGTTAACTTTCCCAAATGTTGCCAACTGCCTCAAAAACGTGATCGAAATTTTGAAAAACACAAAAAGAATACAAAATGGCCGCCACCTCGTTCCACAGAAACATTTTAGATAGTTTCATAATTTTCCCGTAAACTACAGGATATACCGCTCCTGATGATGTTTAAATTTTTCATCTCGCTCGCACCCAGCCGAAATGATCGCCCCTGAAAAAAGACCATGTCGAAAATTTCTTTTACTTTGATAAATTCCAGTGTTGCCAGACCTCGGCGACGAAAATACCCAAATGTCATTCGTACAAGTGGGACACGTGGTTGCTCGTACTCGAATTTTGCAAAAAGTCCGTATTTCGATTTTTTATTTTTGGGGTAAATCTTGAAAATTTCACGAAAAATGGGGTAATTTTTTTTCCCAATCCATACCTCGAGTCTGTACACACAATCGCACCGTACAAGTCGAAACGCTCCGACGTTGCCAACTATGAGAAAATTGAATTTTAAAATTGCGTTTTTTCGTACCTCAAACAAAAAGGCCGCCGTGACAGCCGCCATCTTGAATTTTTAAAAACCACTCCCGTTCTGTCAAAATACAGTATAATTGTAGGCGAGAGTAGAAAAAATTATTATGCTAGACTACGCCGTTTCGGATCTGCGGCGCCGCGGTTCGGGGTCGAAAAATCAAAAATTTTAAAACACTACAGCTCGGCCGCCATCTAGTTTTTCCAATTTTTTCCACTTTTTCTGTTGATTGTTTACTAATTTCTTCAATCACTGCGAGTTTGAACGAAATCGGTTGGAAAACAAAAGAGTTGCAAGAATCACGTCGGCCGCCTTCTTGTTTTTCCAAAATGTCATAATTTATCCCCACTCGAATCCCGCACCCGAACACATCTCCCGTACCGGTCATTGTATCGTTTTCTGTCTCTTTCTAAGAAAACAATGACGTCTTTTATAGTTCCTAATCGCCATATAATTTGGTATGAAAAAAAATGTTCCGCCACCTTGATTTTTTTCATTTCGTTAAATAGATCTCCTCGTCTTGGGCCCCAATCATGTAAGAATGGTCGATCAAACGTTAAAGATTTTCGTTAAAGTAAAATAAACCCTGACAGCATTGAATTAGAGCTCAATTTCGTCTGCCCATTCTTATACGTTTAGGGTATCGTACATACCCTGATCATCTTTTGCCAAGAAACCACTCTTCCATCTTTTATACTTTCTGAGATAGACGCCAAATAAATTTGTATGGCGGCCATCTTGAATCCGCCATTTTGGAGATTTTTCAACTCACCGCCAATTGGATGAGGTTTTGAGTGACATTTGTTTGAGAACCCCCCATCTATCTTCAATACCTTGGCCGTGCTCTTTACCCGTCTCCGAAATCCTCAATCATCAGCTGTCTCCATATTTTTCTTCAAGTTATATTTTCTGATTTATATACGAAGCCATCAGTGAAAAAAAAAATTGTCATGCAAAATTTTACAGGAGGGAGTTTTTGGGGAAAATCTCGAAAACTACCCCAAATGTGGCAACACTGTTTAGATATCTCGATACTGCCGGTCAAGTTACACAATCGATCCATACATGTCAACTTTCCCAAATGTTGCCAATTGCCTCAAAAACGTGATCGAAGTTTTCAAAAACACAAAAAGAATACAAAATGGCCGCCACCTGTTTTCACAGAAACATTTTAGATAGTTTTATAATGTTCCCGTGAACTACAGGATACACCGCTTCTGATGACGTTTCAATTTTTCATCTCGCTCGCACCCAGCCGAAATGATCGCCCCTGAAAAAAGACCATTTCAGAAAGAAAAGAAAATCACTTTTACTTTGATAAATTCCAGTGTTGCCAGACCTCGGCGACGAAAATACCCAAATGTCATTCGCACAAGTAAGACACGTGGTTGCTCGTACTCAAATTTTGCAAAAAGTCCGTATTTCGATTTTTTTATTTTTGGGGTAAATCTTGAAAATTTCCCGAGAAATGGGGTAATTTTTTTCCCCAATCCATACCTCGAGTCCGTACACACAATCGCCTTCACGAAGTCGAAACGCTCCGACGTTGCCAACTGTGAGAAATTTGAATTTTGAAATTGCGTTTTTTCGTACCTCAAACAAAAAGGCCGCCGCGACAGCCGCCATCTTGAATTTTTAAAAACCACTCCCATTCTGTCAAAATACAGGATAATTGCAGGCGAAAAAAGAAAAAAATATCATGCTCGACCACGCCGTTTCGGATATGTGGCGCCGCGGTTCAGGGTCGAAAAATCAAAAATTTGAAAACACTACAGCTCGGCCGCCATCTTGTTTTTCCAATTTTTTCCACTTTTTCTATTGATCATTTCTTAATTTCTTCAATCTTTGCGAGTTTTAACGAAATCGGTTGGAAAACAAAAGAGTTGCAAGAATCACGTCGGCCGCCATCTTGTTTTTCCGAAAGGTCATAATTTTTCCCTACTCGAATCCTACACCCGAACGCATTTCCCGTACATCATTGTATGGTTTTCTCTCTTTCTATGAGAACAATTATGTATGTCCTAACCGCCATATAATTTGGTATGAAAAAAAATATTCCGCCATCTTGAATTTTTTTTCTTTTCACTAAATAGATCTTCTCGTCCTGATCATCTTTGGCCGAGAAACCACTCTTTCATCTTTTATACTTTCTGAGATGGACACCAAATAAATTTGTATGGCGGCCATCTTAAATCCGCCATTTTGAATTTTTTTTCAGCTCATTGTCTTTTGGATGAAGTTTCGAATGACATTTGGTCGAGCACCCCCCACCTATCTTCAATACCTCGGCCGTGCTCTTTACCCGTCTCCGAAATCCTCAATCATCAGCTGTCTCCATATTTTTGTTCAAGTTTAATTTTTTGACGTGTATATGAAGCCATCAGTGAAAAAAAAATTTTTCATACAAAATTTTACAGGAGGACATTTTTGGGAAAATCTCGAAAACTACCCCAAATGTGGCAACACTGTTTAGATATCTCGATACCGCTGGTTGAGTTACACAATCGATCCATACATGTCAACTTTCCCAAATGTTGCCAACTGCCTCAAAAACGTGATCGAAATTTTCAAAAACACAAAAAGAATACAAAATGGCCGCCACCTCGTTGCACAGAAACATTTTACAAAGTTTCATAATTTTCCTGTAAACTGCAGGATATACCGCTCCTGATGACGTTTAAATTTTTCATCTCGCTCGCACCCAGCCGAAATGATCGCCCCTGAAAAAAGACCATGTCGAAAATCACTTTTACTTTGATAAATTCCAGTGTTGCTAGACCTCGGCGACGAAAATACCCAAATGTCATTCGGACAAGTGAGACACGTGGTTGCTTGTACTCAAATTTTGCAAAAAGTCCGTATTTCGATTTTTTTATTTTTGGGGTAAATCTTGAAAATTTCCCGAGAAATGGGGTAATTTTTTTCCCCCAATCCATACCTCGAGTCTGTACACACAATCGCCCCAGAGAAGTCGAAACGCTCCGACGTTGCCAACTGTGAGAAATTTGAATTTTAAAATTGCGTTTTTTCGTACCTTAAACAAAAAGGCCGCCGCGACAGCCGCCATCTTGAATTTTTAAAAACCACTCCCATTCTGTCAAAATACAGGATAGTTGTAAGCGAAAAAAGAAAAAAATATCATGTTGGACCACGCCGTTTCGGATCTGTGGCGCCGCGGTTCGGGGTCGAAAAATTAAAAATTTTAAAACACTACAGCTCGACCGCCATCTTGTTTTTCCAATTTTTTCCACTTTTTCTATAAATCGTTTCCTAATTTCTTCAATAATTGTGAGTTGTAACAAAATCGGTTGGAAAACAAAAGAGTTGCGAGAATCACGTCGGCCGCCATCTTGTTTTTCCGAAATGTCATAATTTTTCCCCACTCGAATCCCGCACCCGAACACATCTCCCCTACATCATTATATCGTTTTCTGTCTCTTTCTAGGAGAACAATTATGTCAATGAGTCAGTGAGTCAGTGGTAATTGAGCTATATATAGTATAATAGGCATATTATTAAGTACAGTTTATATTTTTTTGGGAATGCCGAATGATTATCACTAATATTATTTTCAAAACATACCTACTGTATAATTTAATAAGTTTAGGTAAACGGGAGGTCACAGGTATGAGCTAGTATTTCATTTTTACAGGCAGCATTTATCAGCATCATAAAGTATATAAGGTATAAGTATTAAAATAATAGTATTTATTGAGGCGTAAAGCGCGCTAGAAAGCCAACGATATTCGTGAGACTGCAGCGGTGTGGTGAACCGCGACGTGGTACAGATACTGCGTATTGCCTACGTTGGTGAAACGGTCTAGATATATTTTCTGTTAGTAAAGCCTGTGGTTTTGCATACTATAATTACCTTGCAGCAGAACTGCTTTAAAAAGTGTTAGTAGTTTTAAATTCATAAATAGATTAAGTCAGTCTTATTAGGTATCTAGCTAAGGTGGCCGAGCTTGACGTTAATTTATTCTACTTAGTTGCAGCTACCCAGCCTATGGGCTGGGTAGCTGCAACTAAGTAAGGCAAAATCTAGAGTCTCGAGTTAATCTGATGAGTTTTTACATACCTACTCAGTAATCTAACATTACAGATCCGTGTCCAACAAGCGTTCCTTTGACTGTACCTACTGTTATTTATGTAATCTGTTTATGTATTTCATGATATTGTGTTCTATGTGACCATTCATAGTTAAAGAAACATTATTAAATAACCGTAATATTTATTGTATTGCTGATATTATAGATATTTTTTAATACCTAGAGTCCCAGTACATTATGAGATACAGTACTAGGAGAGCAAGGCGTAGCGGAAAGTCGTTGACAGCTGATTGACGTCTCACTCCGACTGCAGGCATGTTTATCTCATTTCATTCGACCAATTTATTCTAACGGCTGACTAAAATTTATGTAGCACTTGCGTTGTCGAGACAAAGTTAAATCTTGAATGGTGATTTATTTCGGTGGTCGATTCAGGTGGTGGTAAAACATTACTAATGTATGAATGACTAACAAGACAGAACTAAAGTAAATAATCTAGAAACATAACAGCTGTGTCCGGTGGCTCGCTTTAGTTTTAATTCTAAATGGGTTCTAATTGAACACGTTGACGTGGTGATGTTACAAATGTACAATTATGCAGGTGTCGCCTCGATTTTAACTTTAAATTTCTGAGAAGCAAACAAAAATATGAGAATTTTAGGTGAATCATAAATATTTTTTAAGTAGTTGTTGGCAGAGCAGAACTTTATAACTTTTCTTAAATTTATAAATTGTTATTCATTTTCGTCTACCTGGCCTATTTTTTATCGTAACCACAAATTTATAAATTATAATGGTGACCCTATTAAATCCAAGGCCTTTAATATTTTAACCAATTGACAAATGAAGCTATTGTTATTTTCAAAAAGGTCATCGATACTTTCACAAATCACAAAGGGGTCATAATTTTTGATATTTGTGTGAAATGAAAAAGTGACCCTTTTTAAGAGAAAAAGTAAAAAAATTATTGACCCTTTCTACAAATCTATTGTCCAAATTTTACGAAAAGTGGCGTGCAATAAAAAGTATATTTTTTTCATGTAACGTTACACCGCAGTCCGCAACCACATGCGCCAATGGGTCTAAGAAAAATACACATTTTTACAATATTCCCTAATTTCGTGCAAAAATATCGGATTACTTGTCTATTCAGCTCTGAAATTTATTTTTCGGTTGACGAACTCCAATTTTGAGCATGTGTTTCTGATAAAGGTTTTGAAAATACATGATTTTCGGATAACATTCGGTCGAAGAGACATCTCGTTTTTTGACTCTACTTTTAAAGAACCAAAAAATCCTGCTGCTTTTACTATTGCGGTGTATTCCAAAGTTTTGTGCAGCTAGTAAGAACCACGTGAACTAAAAAATCAGAAAATAAACTTATCAAAATAAATCACAGCTATTTATAAAACCGCAGCAGCCATTACGTCAATTTAAAAAGTAAACGTTCTAAATTTAAAACGCTCATTAAAACGGATACGCAGAAGTGTCCTAACATGGCTTAACGTGTTTTTAAATGAACACGAGGTGTCGAATAGCGAAAATATTTATCATGTCACTAAAGGGTTTGGTTTCTTTCAGTTGTCGTATGGCAAAGGGGCGTATTTGCTTCATTTATATTTTAGACAGTAATTATCTGCGACTGATTATAGCTTGATAAGATAAAAGAATAATAACCTCAATAATATTAAAAAACCCTATCCACACCAACAATTTCATTTTTTTTATCATGTCATCCGACGCACTTTATTTAAAAATAGTTTATAAAATTAAAACTATCCGAGACCGTGGATTTTACAAAAGACGGGAAGATATTCCCGATATTTATTGAACGAGCAAAGCGAAGGTCTCTGAGTCTAGTGAGTGAATTTGCACTACCGATGGCCTCCAGCCGAATACGGCTTAAAAAGTTATAAAAATCATTATTTCAGGGGGGCTCTCATAGAAGCGAATGCGAAGTAAAATATTTTTATAGCGTTACATAGGATTGCGGTATAGGTATCATTTTAAAGATAATTAGGAATAGAGTCCAAAAATTTTTTTTTTTAATTTTCCCCCTAAAATTGACGAAATGGGGGGCTTTCAAAGTAGAGATTTTCTAACGTCCAAAGTTGACCTCAGAACTCTCAATTTTCTGAAAGGCTGAGCCTGAAACTTGATCAATTATTTGAATTATATCCTGTACCTACCTACCTACTTGAACACCAAATAAGTACACCAAATTAAATTAGATAAATATTATAAGGTAACGAAATTATTTAATTTTTAATGAGCTTCAGTATTTTTAACAGAACTTCACAATGATGTCAATAGATGGCACTCTGTAAAAGTTTGTGCTTACAAATAATAGACGTTAGCAGTACTTAGCACAATCTTGCGTCGAATAAAAAAAATTGTCTACTGATAGTACCTACTGATGTCTATGAACGTAAAGATAGTTAAAACTATCTTAGGGATACCGCGAGGTCTCAGTTCGGGGCGAACCACTAGTGGTGTATGCAGCTGAGACATGGACAATAAAAGCTGCTGACCGACATCGCATTGACGCTTTCGAGATGTGGTGCTGGTGGAGAATGCTTCGGATACCTTGGACAGCGCACAGAACCAACGCATCGATCCTCAAACAACTAAAAATCACGAAAAGGCTATCAACCGCCTGTCTCCAGAAGATCCTTGATTATTTCGGCCACATTGCCAGAAGGGAGGGACACAATCTTGAAAAGATTGTCATTACTGGCAAAGTGGACGAAAAGAGACCTCGGGGACGTAGCCCGATGCGTTGGTCAGATCAAATCCGCACCGCTCTCGATAGCAAGGTCCACGAAGCCGGCTTCGTGGACCCTGTCGCAAAAAACAGCAATATGGCGCGACATCGTCCACAGAAAAATCATTGGTGGACGGGGTCACGACCCTCAGTAATGGGGAATACGACGCAAGGATGAGGAGGATTAAACCCTCTATTTAATAGTCAGTAAGAAATAGTTCATTCTTGACATGCTTATAGGCATCATCCCTAAAGTTAATAAATTAATAGCTATGAATATTTTTTTAAATAAGTATACTTAGTATAACAATAATTGCGCTCGATTTGACTGTTATTTTTTTTGCTTATATCAGGACTGATTGGTACAGTGCTCAGGTCATATCAGTCTTTATAATTATGATTTACTGGCCATATTGCAGGACATGCGGTCATCTGTTAGTCACACACACTTAATTATCAACTCATTTAGATAATGTAGTTCTGCCCCACACACGTCTGTTCTGTACACGTCATACAAATATACTAGATGATGACTGCGACTTCGTCCGCGTGGTTTAAGTTTTTTGATTCCCGCGGGAACTCCTTAATTTGCCGGGATAAAAAGTAGCCTATGTCACTCTCCGTCCTCAACTATACCCATGCCAAAAATCACGTCAATCCGTTGCTACGTTGCAGCGTGATTAAAGGACAAACCAACAAACAAACACACTTTCGCATTTATAATATTAGTATGATAATGATATGATGGATGAAACGTTATTACGGAAGGCTATTTGCTTAAGTACACTTCTTTTTTAAAGTTTATCACCAAGCCCTCATGGAGTCGAGAAAGCACACGCTTATGCAACTTTTGTATTATTGATAAAAAACACAACCCGTACACAAACTACCACCAAAACAATTCGTTCATCAACGAGCGGATCACACACGATACAAAAAAGGTTTGACAAAAAACAATAACCGGGCTGTAAGATAAAAGCCCTTTGACTTTTTTCTTTAAAAAAAAAAGAAAAATTAAAAAGAAAACTTAAGGCCGCGCCACACTGTCTGCTATCCGATTTCCGAAGTATTGGGTTACGTACGGCTCACTCGACTGATGGCTTTACTTTTGTTCGGTGACGTAAAAAAATATAATTTTCATTATTGAGATAAATTGTATTCGATATATTATATAGGTATAGAAGTTTTTATGGTTCGAATTTTAAAATGTTTATATTTTATGCGACTTTAATGTCCTAATTTATTGGGCTCCAGAACTATCGACAGCTCGAAGTATCGTTCGTACCTTTGAGTATTGAAATAACATAATTCGTGTATTTACTCAGAAAATGGTCGATGCACTGTAGAAAATGAATCCAAATACTAGAAGCGTGATATATTAATATGTTATCTATGAACTAATTATTTTATAAATAAATAAAGATAATTCATAATCGCACGCAATTTTTGACCGAGATTTGGTGCCTGGTATTTGGTTACCATAGTAATTGGTTTTATAAATATTTCCCTTGACTTTCGCTTACCAGGCGAGCATAAATGCAGCGTAGGCGTTACTGTAGGTACGTTTCTGATAACAGCGAGTCAGCAACTCAGCACCAATATCGTTGACGTAGTGGGCAGCCAGTGGCGCCTGTCAGCCGCGATAGCTACAATCACTTATGTCGACCTGGTGTGATATTATTATAATAATAATTTTATGTAAATAATTTGTTAATTAATAATAAGATAATAATTTCAATATAACCACAGATAAGCACATTGCGTGTTGTGGTTGGTTAATTTTGTTTTAGAGTTAATTATTTTATCATGGAGAATAAACCATCCGCTTTCGGTGCGAAACCGGCAAAATATTAAACTAGTAGCTACTATTACCATAAACTAGTAGCTACTATCAATGAGATGATATCAGAATTAGTGAGGGAAAGCAAGAAAGTAGGACTTTCACTAAATAAATCCAAAACAAAAATAATGACAAACGGTGACAAACAGCATCAGATAATAGTAGAAGAGGAAGAAATAGAAATCGTCAATGAATACATTTACCTTGGTCAACTAGTATCATTCGAGGATCGCATGGGAAAGGAGGTACAAAGACGAATCGCCCTAGCCTGGAAAAAATACTGGAGCCTAAAGGAAATAATGAAAAACAGAGATATAAATATCAAGATAAAGGCAAAATTATATGACGTCGCTATACTCCCATGCTTAATTTATGGATGCCAAACATGGGCACTTAGGAAAGCAGATGAGGAGAAAATTGCAGTCTGTCAAAGGAAAATGGAACGGAGCATGTTGGGCATCAAATTGTCAGACAAGGTCAGCAACCAAGAAATTCGGAAAAGAACAGGAGTTAGTGACGCCATCAGACAGATAAGGTTACTGAAATGGAATTGGGCGGGTCATATTAGCCGAGAGAACAACACGAAATGGACCAAAATACTGACGGAATGGCTGCCACGCAACGGAAAAAGGAAGAGGGGAAGACCGAGAAGGCGCTGGACAGATGAGTTTGTTCAGGTCAATGGGCCTTTGTGGCTGAGAAATGCAAAGGAAAGATGGACATGGAGAAAGCTGGGGGAGGCCTACGCCAATGAGGCGACTTCTACCGATAAGAACAAAACATGAAAACAGATCTTACGACTATTATTATTAAGTATTAAAAGGTTATATAATATATAGTAGAGATAGGTTATATATATATATAAATAATATTACAGACTACCCAAATGACTATCAAATTAAGTTATTGTTGTTTTATAATTAAATAAATCGTTTTATTTAGTATTGCCAGAGATTTTGACATAGTGTTTTTAAATAATCAATAATTATTGTTATATTAATTGTTATTTATTTTATTGAAACTCGACATTTTCTAATTAATCTTATTATTATTATTATTGTTGTGTTGACGATTTATTTAAATATTAATAATGTAATACAGTTTGTTAAATGTATAATTTTGTAATTGTCTATGTGTAATTTGTGTAATGTAATGTAAATTGTTGTGGTCTACTATATAATTTAATTTATCGTGAGTGTTGCATGCAACTATTGTAAAATTGTGGTAGTAGAATAAATGGCTATTTTATTTTATTTTTATTTTATAGCTACTATTACCTATTCTGTGCTAGTAGTTCGCCCCGAACTGAGACCTCGCGGTATCCATAATTTTTACAGAGCGCCATCTATTGACATCATTGTGAAGTTCTGTTAAAAATACTGAAGCTCATTAAAAATTAAATAATTTCGTTTCCATAAAAAATATTTATCTAATTTTAGTATTTGTTGTTCAAGTACAGGATATAATTCAAATAATTGATCAAGTTTCAGGCTCAGCCTTTCAGAAAATTGGGAGTTCTGAGGTCAACTTTGGACGTTAGAAAATCTCCACTTTGAAAGCCCCTCATTACGTCAATGAAATGAAAATATACTTTTCATTACTCATACACGGAAAGTAGGTATGAAGTTGCCTGAGAAGCGGGTTGAAAGTAATACTTTTCAGCCCTAGGGAGAATCGTTTTCAACTGAATTTTTATAGGAGTTCAAATGAAACACGCCTTTTTTTTTTTTTTTTTTTTTTTTTTTTTTTTTTTTTTTTTTTTTTTTTTTTAATACCCGAGTGCATCCATAGACAAGAAGAAAGATAGACTTTATTCATAAAGTAAAGACAACTGATTCATAGACTTTTTATTTTGACTTTCCTTATATTCGTAATGAAAAGCACAGTGTTTACCTCGGGATGAAAGACTTATTTAGTCCCTCGAACTATAGGCCCCCTCGCTACGCTCGGGCGCCAAACCCCGTCTCGGGACTAAATAAGTTACTTTCATCCCTAGGGTAACAATGTACTATTATTGTACACCATACATTAAAAAAAACACATTTAAACAAAACAAGAAATTATGAAAAACTGTACAATAGGCGGCCTTATCGCTGAGAAGCGATCTCTTCCAGGCAACCTAGTGAAGGAAATAATAACAAAAAATTTGAAGGAGGGTGCACACAAAGTAGGTAATACAATTAACGGATAAAACACTTAAACAAAGGTAACAAATCTAAAGACTATTATAATATAATATAATACACAAATCTGTACATATAAAATACATATAATACATAAATATTATACATACATACATATATACATACATACAATATATTATACACACAACTTAAATATATAACAAATAATAGATATATATACATATTTGGATATAAGCTATCTATCTAAGGAATTGGATACTAAGGAGGCAAAAAGTGCTTTTTTAAGAGATTCTTAAAAATAGGCAAAGATTTTGCCTGCCTAATATTAAGAGGGAGAGAGTTCCAAAGACGAACAGCTTTAACGGAAAAGGATTTGGAGTAGAAAGCAGTGCTATGAGAAGGAATTCTAAGAATTAGATTATCCTCAGAGCGGAGAGATCGACCCGAGTGAGAATCACTGAGAAACTCAAACCGTTCTTTCAGATAAGGAGGAGTGGCTGGATTGAAAAGAACACAGTACAAGAGAGATAAAAGATGAGTATTCCTGCGAAAATGAATTGGGAGCCACTCGAGTTTATTGCGAAATTCAGAAACGTGGTCATATTTACGAAGCCCAAATATGAACCGTATACAAAGATTTTGAATGCGCTCGAGTTTATTTAGTTGCTCCACACTTAAGTCTAAATAACAAGCATCAGCATAATCAAGAATTGGTAAGAGGAGAGATTGTGCAAGCGCAATTTTAGTAGGTATGGGTAGAAAGTTAGTCAACCTCCGGAGAGAGCCGACAGCAGCAAACACCTTTCTACTTACTTCACTAACCTGGGGAACCCAAGACAGAAACTTGTCAAATACAACGCCAAGGTTTTTAACTGTATCACTATACTGTAATTGGACCCCATCAAAAACAACATGGGGAAGAGTAGCCCAGTCTATGCGTGATATTAGATTTTGACTACCTATTATAATGACGTGTGTCTTGGAAGGATTTACTTTTAGTTCGTAAGACTTGCTCCATTGAACAATGGAATCTAAATCTTTATTAACTAAATCAATAGTCCTGGGTAAATCTTGTAATTTAGACTGAGCATACACTTGGAGATCATCAGCATACAGGTGGTAGTGAGAAGATATATGCTGAGTGATTGAACTTATGAAAATCGAAAATAGGAGAGGAGACAACACGCCACCTTGCGGTACGCCGGCACTTATCGAACACCAGTCAGAAAAACTTTCGTCGATACGTATCCGCTGCCTGCGCCCATGCAAGTAACTATGAAACCAGTCAACGACCCCAGGAGATATGTTAAGAGAAACTAGAATTGCTAAAAGTAATTCATAATCAACATTGTCAATTTTAGGGGGAAAAAAAAATAAAAAAAAAATCTAAAAAATGATAAATGTGCACATTTCATACCCTGTAAATGAGTTCGAAAGTTAAACTTCCCGGCCTAGGCCAGTAAAGAATGTATGTATTTTCATTACATCGACACCTTGGGGTAGAAAGGTCGTATAAATCATTTTACCGAAAATGAGTTATGAATGCAGTCTTAGTCATATCATAAGTTTGAATTTGGAATCTTTCTTCCTGAATATCTTGTAACTTGTTATAATGTTCTTTGGCCTAAATAGTTTAAATTTGGAACTCTACCGTATTACGCGTTCAGCACTCAAAGCGCAAAAAAAAAAATATATTTCTTAAGTAGGCTGCTTTTTATTTACTTTCTTTTAATTACATAATATAATATATTTAAAAAAAAGTCACTTGTTTCATTTTTTAGAAAAGCACTATACACACCTCGACCGGGAGAGCATTTGGTCTCGTATATAGCCGGCTTTGCGTAGCTCGGCCGTCTAACTAACACTCGACCAGAAAACGCGTACTTCCCGGTCTCGCGATGTAATGTACTATTACGATACTACTATAGTACTATTATGGCGATACTCATTTAGTTTAAGATAAACAAGAAGACATAAAATATAGATAATATAGAGTCTTTAAGCAGACTCAAAGTCGTGTTAGGTTCCGAAAACTAAATATTTAAAGGGTTTTTTTTTTTAAATATTGGCAAAAGGCACTAATTGAAGAAAATAAGATTTATTGTTTTAAAAGTAGAAATAATGCACACAGTTCCTAAGTAGGTAGTACTTAGTCCTAAAGGAATAAAAAGTAGAGCTTTATAATATTTTCCTGTTGTTTTAAAGGAGACTAGAAAAACTGCATATCTAACACCTAACAAGTATGATAAGTAGGTACCTATTACCTAGTACCTAAGTAATAAAAAGTAGAACGTTATTGTAATATGAATCTGTAAATACCGAGAAATTTATATTGAATACGCAAATAGCTGTTTGTCTTTTATGGACCGAACGTTTTGCAATAGTTGTATTACGTGGACAAAAAAAATAACGTAACCTTGGCAATGGTGAAACAATTTCAGCATAGATTATAATAAGAATAATATAATAAACCAAACTAAATCAAAACACTCGCTATACAGTATACCTATATTGATTTCAGACCCTACAATTGCTGTTCAGGCCACACCTACCATACACCGACCAACTTCGACACTCGTCAGTTTTCAGTAGCTAATGTAATCTACAGTAGGTAAGCATAATGAAGAGAATTTTGAAATCATGAAAAACTAGACGTCCGCGTGAATTCAGGTTTTTAAAATCCAGCGGGATCTCTTCAATTTTCCGGAATAAAAAGCAGTCACCGGGATGCAAATTATTCCTGAGATTTGATTATCTATATATATAAAATTCAAAGTCCTGACTGACTGACTGACTGACTGACTGACTTATATATCAACGCACAGCCTAAACCGCTGGGGTTAGAAACTTGAAATTTTGACAGTAGGTTCCTTTTATGACGTAGGCGCTCACTAAGGAAGGATTTTTCAAAATTCCACCCCTAAGGGGGTGAAATAGGGGGTGACAGTTTGTATGACAGTCCGTCATTTCTCAAGTTATATCCATGAAACTTGGTATTTGAGCTTCTGGTTTAAAATAAAGAAATACGTGTTTCACAGTTTTTGAAAATTCTACCCCCAAAAGCGTTAAATAGGGGTTGAAAGTTTGTATGAAAGTCCTTCATTTTTCAAGTTATAACCATGAAAGTTGGTATTTGGGCTTCTGGTTTAAAATAAAGAATTACGTGTTTCACAGTTATTGAAAATTTTATCCCTAAGGACGTTAAATAGAGAGTTCGTCCTTCAATCACGACGCAACAGAGCATCGGATCAACGTGATATTTTGCATGGGTATAGTTGAGGACCAGGAGAGTGATATAGGATTTATCCCGGAAAATTAAGGAGTGCCTGTGGGAATTAAAAAAACTTATGCCACGCGAACGAAGTCGCGAGCATCCTCTAGTTCAAGATATAGCTGTAGTATATCTTGTAGGAAAAAAATCGCGAGGAAACCTACATGCCCAAGAGTCCTTCAATATGTTCTTTATAGGTGTGTGAAGTCTCCCAATACGCGTTTGGGCATCGTCGTCGTGGGAAATGGCCATTACCTTTGGCCTACGTGGCTACTATACCCTTCCCATTCTGAGAGGGCTGTGTAGAGGCTAGGGCAGTATTTAGTGACCCAGCAATGGGTTGAAATAATGATGATTAAGTTCTCAGGTCTGTACTTTTCTACTCTTTGACGAATAATCGCCAACTCGGCCGCTGTTAATGAAACAGACGAGTCAGCATTCAGCGTGGGAATGTGTGTCGCATTGTTCTTTATCAATGCACGTTTATGTCACTTTATAATATCTATCATTCCTCTTATAACACGACTAGAGGATGCTCGCGACTTCGTTTGCGTGGCAAAAACTGTGAAAAACGTATTTATTTATTTTCAAACCAGAAGCTCAAATACCAAGTTTCATGGATATAACTTGAGAAATGACGGAGTTTCATACAAACTTTCACCCCCTATTTCACCCTATTAGGGGTGTAATTTTGAAAAATCCTTCCTTAGTGAGCGCCTACGTCACAAATGGAACCTACTGTCAAAATTTCAAGTTTCTAGCCCCAGCGGTTTAAGCTGTGCGTTGATAGAAAGTCAGTCAGTCAGGACTTTGAATGTTATATATATAGATTATAACTTTAAAGGGAACAGCGATTCCTTTGTCTGGTGGGGGGACTATCACTTCAGCCGTGTAACTGAGTATCTATAGCTCACTACCTAGTAGTTTGTGGAAAGCCAAGTAAGCCCTCTCCCATAATTATTTAACTGTAGCATCGCCGATTTTTGTGAGATCGCATCAGTTGGGGGCTAAAGTCATCGTTAAAAAAACAGCTTCATGGCGTCATAGACGCAGTGACGCAAGTATAATTATGCGAAAACACACTAGGGATCGGACAGGACAAAACGTCCGCGTCATTCACTTTTATAATCAACGCGCACACTAGACAGGATAAGACATCGTTTCCTACCGACGCGACGCGGCGGACGTTTACGACGGACGCGGTTTCATTCTGTCCGGTCCAGAGAATACCTATATTTGTAGGTAGCTAGGTACCTGCCTGAGTCTATGCAGAATTTCATGATTCTAGGCCCACCAGTTTAGGCTGTGCGGTGTCTATCAGTCAGTAACCCTACCGGCAAAGACGTGCCGCCAAGCGATTTAGCGTTCCGGTACGATGCCGTGTGGAAACCGATTAGGGGTATTGGTTTAATATAACTGTCATGACCCTAACAGGTTAGCCCGCTACCATTTTAGACTCCATCATCACTTACAATCAGGCGAGATCGCAGTCAAGGGCTAACTTGTAGTAGGTATATATTTTTTTTAAAGTCTTGGTTTCAAAGAAGATAATGGACGGTTTCTACAACCCTCCACCCTCGCGGCTATAAGCAGCGGAAGTCCGTTTATTTGTCGGCCAGAATCTCCACAAGCGGCGCTTGTAGGGATTCCCTCATTTCCACTTCAATAAGTGACGGAGTAAAGCTTACTTTGGTCTGACGTGTGAATACCATTATGAAATTATTTACTTTTTTTTAGCTTCCCTGTAACTAAAAGTCAATAGGTATAATAATATTATTTTTAAGACAGAGGCCTATCTATCGACATTAAAAAAAATTGCGAGATAGGCGCTTGACGACAGTCATGCTTATATAGTGCAAAGCAATGATGAGGTATAGGTGGGAACTTGGAACGCGCTTGCCTAGAAGATGCCTATTCACTCTTGCTTTGAAGGCAACATTTTTGTTTGGCGTGTTTTGGCTTAGTCGAGGTCTTTAATTACTAGCCCTATTATAAAGTGTAAGTGTGTATGTTTGTCATTCAGTCACGACGAAGCAGGGCAACGTATCGAAGCAACCTTTTTATGGTACTCGTAGTTGTAGAGCTATAAAATCCGCCGGAAATCCAAAGAGTATTCACGGAATTAAAAGAAACCCTAAATCCATGTAGGCATCATTTAATATTTATCTCTGTATCTTTTAAAATGTTAGAGATTTCTCAATGAACATAATGGCCTTGTGATTCTTTGGCCGCCTATTCGATAGATCCAAGGTACGATTCCTATTTCCTTGGCACGCATGTCTAACTTTTCGGAGTTATGCAATTAAATATCACTTGCTTTATAACGGTACAGAAAAACATTGTAAGGAAACGTGCGTGCCTAATTCTCCATACAGTTCTCAAAGGTATAAATAAAGTCTACCTTTCCTACCTTACCGCTGAATAGATAGAGAATAGACACGTAACTGCGCTACGTCTCCGCCATACAACATGTACCTATTATAAACCAGAGACCTTATTATGAACGAAGAAAAAAGCATAAAATAGTGTTAAATATTTCGGTATTCGAAAGAACAAAATGTTGAATAGTAAAATCCGTTGATCGAAGTGGCGTTAAGAATCCAGTTACATGAGTTCAAAATTCAAATACCTACCCATTAAAGAGGTTAATAAAAATGTAATCAAATGCCAAGCTGTAAACAATATAAGATCTTAACATGAAGGTATAGATTATTTAAGCACGCTCGACGTCTTACCACCAACACGGGTGGAGTAAAAGTTTAATTTATTCTCTCGGGTCGTGGTGTGAAGTTACAGGGGATATAATTGAAAATGTCCTACAAATCGGATCGTACGTGTACTGTGTACACCCATGGGTGTAGGGTCTACTGAGGGCCACAAGTGGGTAATGGACATTTTTAAGCGTGCTTAATATTGACAAAAAAGGACAGAAACTTCTTGAAGAATCAAATCAAAATATGCGGCATATAATACATATTATTATAGATAAGTATGTGTACCTTCCATGAAAACATTTAAAGAAAATTTCAACAGTCAACACTCTTAAAGATAGAAAACAATTTTTATAGAGTTAAGTTAAGTTTGACTTTTACTAAAAACAATCAAAGCTCAACACCAAATTTGTCTTGTACCAAACTGTAGACTTTTCGAACGCCAGTAGTTCAGTAGTCAGTACGGACGTGATGGGGGTTCCAAACGGGTCTAAGAAGAGCCCACTTAAGTATGTAATCTCTCTCTTTAAAAATATGACTAATATTATATAGTCTATACATATAGAGAAACTCGTATCTCCTAGAAAAGATAAAGGGTATCATCTGGAAGCGTATAAAAGTTCATAAAAGCTCTACTTGCTCAATCGAATAAAGTTTTTTACATAATATTGAGCATCCTGATTCCTCAGTGACCACATTAATTGGAAGTAAGTATGTGGGAAGGGACTTTTAGTATGTACTATAAATACAAATTAGTCAGTAAGCAAGGGTATAAGTAAGTTTTTTTTTAAATAAATATTCAATACTGACTGATGCCAGCGACTTCGTCTACGTGAATTGAGGCTTTTTGGTTCCCGCGGAAACTCTTTAATTTTCTGGGACAAAAAGTAGCCTATGTGTTATTCCAGACTAAAATCTATATCTGTGCCAAATTTCATCCAGATCCAACCATCCATCAAAACTTTCGAATTTATAATATTATTAGTAGGTAGGTATAGAATATAGATAGGATTCTTAGAAGATTATTTTGTAAAATTTAGTAATCTTATGACTTTTTCCACAACATAACAATAATGCTTCATACCACGTTATTATTCATGACTAAGCCACCCTAAAAAGAGGTGCGAATGACAAATAACTCATATCCGAGGGGAGATAGGCATCGGACAAATCGCGTTAAATTGTAAATTATAACGAGAAGCGTAATTGAGTGGATGCGATCGTAGATAAACACAAGAATATAGTGTTAAACTATGGGTATGGGTAACTGCCTCGTTGGTCTAGACTCTAGCGGTTAGCGTGGTTGACTGCGGATCAGGAGGACCTGAGGACGATTCCCGGTCGGGCATAAAAATTGTTAGGTATTGGGTTTTTTAGTTAAGAAATTCTCAGTGCCAGCCCGGAGTTGGAAGTTGGCGGTGTGTGACCCCCGTGCCTCGGAGAGCACGTTAAGCCGTCGGTCCCGGTTATTGTCACTAACATGACAATAGTCGTTAAAGCCCGCCAACCCGCATTGGAGCAGCGTGGTGGGTCTAAGCTCTAATTCCCTCTCTCCTACGAGAGAGGAGGCCTGTGCCCAGCAGTGGGACGTTAATGGGCTGTAGTGGTGGTGGTGGTATGGGTACATTTCGTGTTTATGTAAGCAAAATACCACCATGATAGATGCACTTACCTAGAAATGTAGCATGAACTTTCCTTATAGGAGGTAAAATATATGGGGTAAAGGAGTATTGGAAGTCTCTCCGTCGTTCCATCTATATATGTAGTTTCAAATGGTAATCAAACTGAAAACTAACCGAGCATGTGAATTTTGGTCTTTTGGAAGACCCCTCTATTTAATGATCAGTAAGAAATAATTTATTTTTGACATATGCATTCATCCCTATATAGGTCCTATATTTCCTTAGTCATGAAATTATTCGGAACAGTCTGCACTCAAGAATTAGTGTCATATTTTCTAAATTTATAAACCGTATCTGGCGGATTTAATAAGCAACCCCTGCGTAGACGTAATGAAGTGACCTCAAGGGATGGGTTGTTATGGGATAGGGCTGATAGGGGGCGATGCTTGATAACGTGTGTTAGATATAATTTGGCAGTGTTATTTCACTGGAGATTTGGGGAGTGAGGGATTATTTTGTTATCCTGACAGAAAAAAATGTAATTGATTATGGTATTAGGTGTTGGTTTAAAAATATGGAGAGAGTATCGCGGTTGGACCAGTTTGGACAATTTAGTTTGGACACAATAATATTATGTTAAGTTTCTTCTACAAAATATTAGACCTTGAATCTCACTTCAAAATTGTAAGTGATGATGCCGAAGTCAAGTCAGTTGTGATTGGGTGAATTTATGGTATTAATGCTGCGGCAATGGATTTTGCCTAATATCGGAAGAGAACTATTAATTAGTATTACTTAACCAATCAGGGGTGATTGCCCGGTTAGCTTAGTTGGAACTTGGGCACCATACTAAATGCCACTATGATATTCCACCACACCAATAGCATATTGACCATTCCCATAATAAGACCAACCTACCATTTAGGAGCTAGAAAAGTTAAGTTAATGAAAATTGTCAGAAGCTCGAAGCGGCGAAAGACACTTTAAGTTAATGAAAATTGATGTTAAGTTGTAAAGTTTAAGCAGTTGTCACATACGCTCACCATCTGCTTGTCCAACCGCGCTAATCTAAGGGAAATGTAACAAAATGAGAATTAAGTTTCCGATGTGCGAAATGAATTTAGGTGGCGAAGGAATTTTGACGACCTCCGTGGCGCAGTGTTGAACGCTGTTGCCTTAACGTGCGGAGGTCCCGGGTTCGATCCCCGGCAGGGTTTGGAAATTTAAGTATAATTTCTGAATTTTCCCTGGCCTGGCCTGGTGGGAGGCTTCGGCCGTGGCTAGTTACCACCCTACCGGTAAAGACGTGCCGCCAAGCGATTTAGCGTTCCGGTACGATGCCGTGTAGAAACCGAATAGGGGTATGGGTTTAATATAACTGCTATGCCCCTAACAGGTTAGCCCGCTACCATCTTAGACTGTATCATCACTTACCATCAGGTGAGATGGCAGTCAAGGGCTAACTTGTAGTGGATAAAAAAAAAGGTACATTGATTACACAGAAAGAGAGCGACAGTTTACTGCAGAGAAGCGGGACGGAGTAGAGTTGAGCGGTAAATTGTAGCTTACAGTAGACTATTTCTTTCAGGTTTTTAGTAGGTACTGGAAACCTTTGGTTATAACCTGCAGTTTTCGCCTTAGATTTTCCTTGATTCTCTAAATAATATGTTAAGCATTAAACAGCCCTACTTCGTGTCGTTTGCTTTTTTTCATAGCTCGTGTTCGGAAATATCAAAATAATATACCTCCTCCTATTTGGAAGTCGGTTAAAAAAAGCCATTAAGGCAACCAGCTAGTCTTATAACTCTTATTCAATTTCATAAAATGATTTAGTAATTTAAAGATATACATTGGTCGTCGTGCCTTGCAGAATTAAAGCGTTCCTATATTTTCCAAAATTAAGTTTTGCATATCCATATTTTCCGAATATTGTTTTAGCTCTCACTAACGGAATAACATTCCGAACCAGTGGTGATTCACTCGACGATTCAAAAGCACTTTGAATACGTTTTTTTAAATAAAAATATTTGAGTTTTTAGATTGAATGATATTTAAAATAACAATTAATAAGTTATTTAAATAGAAGTGGTCACGCTATTCCAATATCGGAAATGATCTTTTTGCCAGTGTCTTTGCGCTTCACGGTGCGCGCGCGCCGGTAACCGGACGCCGTTGCGGCGCCGTGACGCCGTTGTGACAGCTGTCATACGGAGCGGACATTCGAATTTAGAACTTTAGAACCGCAACTTATATAATGGAAAACTCGATGAAATATTATATTTAAATATTGCAAACTGAAAGATACAGATTTTCAATATTTTATAACATTTTACGTTCGAAATTCTAAGCACCAATACACATCCCACCAAAACCATTTCATGGATAGGCTGCCAAAACTCGCATACAAGTCCAAATCATAATGCTTTCACTGTTAAAAAGTTATGAGATCTCTAGTAGAGCCAAGCCCCTAGTTGAGCTCCGATTTGTGCTGCGCATCATCATAGCCCATGGGGCCAGTTCCAAGTCCAAAGTGTACAGGTTTAAGTACTTTTGGCTGTACCACATTTACTACATAGAAGTCCTGACTCTATAAACTCTACATCTTGATAAAAAGATGTGGCTTGGTGAAACGGCCAAGCCACATCTTTTTATCAAGATGTAGAGTTTATAGAGTCAGGACTTCTATGTAGTAAATGTGGTACAGCCAAAAGTACTTAAACCTGTACACTTTGGACTTGGAACTGGCCCCATGGGCTATGATGATGCGCAGCACAAATCGGAGCTCAACTAGGGGCTTGGCTCTACTAGAGATCTCATATTATCTTTTTAACAGTGAAAGCATTATGATTTGGACTTGTATGCGAGTTTTGGCAGCCTATCCATGAAATGGTTTTGGTGGGATTTCATTTCTTTTTGGCAGGCGCACTAGATTTTTTAATTTTTTGGACTCTATTTCTCGCACTACAGTTATTCCTTTTTTCATTGCCCACTCTCTATCGTTGCCTCTTTTCTTTGTGGGTTTGCTGTAGGTATATGTATGTAATGAGCGGCAAATCCATACATACTTAAGTTAGTTCTTATTTTCGAGTCTGGTGCTCAGTATTAAAGATATTTGGTTGTATGGGCCAGCCGGTTTATATATCTGCTTATTGTTGATTAGCGACCCGCCCCGCTTCGCAAGGCTAGCACTAATAATGATAATAGTCCATTATTTTTTACCCACTAAAGCCAGTGGGCACTGAGCAGCACATAAGATTTTACATTAGCACTGGAATGAACCTACGTGAAGTGCCGGAAGAATTTTTAAAATCGGTTGAGTTTTTTTTTATTTTATGCACAGCAAACTTGACGGTTAAATCTTTCCTCTTTTTAATATTAGTTTAGATCCATATAATATTACTAGCGATCCGCCCCGGCTTCGCACGGGTAGCACTAATAATCCTAATCTATATAATATAAACTATCCTATCTCTCAAGTTAGATCGAACTGCACATGGTGTGCGAATTTTATTATAATCGGTTAAGTGGTTTAGAAGTCCATTGAGGACAAACATTGTGACACGAGATTTATATATATTAAGATAAATACGAAAGTGTGTCTGTCTGTCTGCTGCGCTTTCACGGCCCATCTTTTCAACCGATTTTGATGAAATTTACAGGGATAGTTTGTATCCCGGGGAAGGACATTGGCTACTTTTTATCCCGGAAAATTAAACAGTTCCCGCTGGAATCAAAAACCTTAATCCACGCAGACGAAATCGCGGGCATCATCTACTTTTCTATAAATTGTCACGCTTTAATTTAATTCAAACCAATGAACAGTGTTTAGTTCGAAGAACAGGGTTAGACGAAAATATCGTTGATTACTTATTGAACAATTCCTAAAGGGATGCCGGGTCATACGTGGACTCTTCGCCAATGATTACTATAGGTATATTTACCTCTGAAAAATATTTTATGTTGTAAGTACTTATAGGTATTTTATAATTTTTCAGTAATAAAATGAAAATAATGAGAATAAAAATGACAAGATTACGTGATTATTATGTGCGACCTGTTTGGCCGATTGGTTACAGACCATGACTGTTGAGGGAGAGGTCGCGGGTTCGAATTCTGCTAGGGGCATAATGTTTGTATTCAGAACATTTGTACCTGAGTCATGAATTTTATATATATATTATTTATGTACGGTATTATGTATGTAGTTATACGGCATTTTGCACATATTTCTTTTAGTACCGACTGTGCAGCTATTATGCACCCCCTATAGGAGGGGTTGGAAGGGAAAAGTTCCTGATTTCTTAATTTTCCCATTATTTATATGAAATTCCTAGCCCACATACCAAATTTCAGCTTTCTAGGGCTTTGGGAAGTACCTACCCTAGAGGTTTTGATTTTCATCAGCGATTTATAAGGCTAAATTACGAAACCGATGTATTTCAGTTATCGATAAATCTGAAACTATAAATGCTAGACAATTGATACTTGGTATGTTTAATAAGTTGGCCAACAGCATCTTATCCTGAAAATTTCAGCTTTCCAGCATCATCCGGACTGAAGCTATGACGGTTAGCAAATACGTGGAAACGCTGTCAAATATGCACCCCCAATAAGAGGGGTTGGAAAAAGAAAGTTTCAGATTTCTTAATTATTCCATTGTTCATGTGCAATTCCTAGTCTACATACCAAATTTCAGCTTTCTAGGACTTTAGGAAGTACCCTAGAGGTTTCGTGTTTCATGTGATTTAGTAAAAGTAAAAAACCCCCAAAAGTACGTATTTCAGGTATCAATAAATCTGAAACCATAAATGCTAGATAATTGAAACTTAGTATGTTTAATAAATGTGCCAACGACATGTTATCCTGAAAATTAAAGCTTTCTACCATCATCCGTACCGAAGTTATGACTGTTCTAAAATACGAGGAAATGCTGTCAGATTTGCACCCCCTATAGGAGGGGTTGGAGGGGAAAAGTTTCAGATTTCTTAATTTTCCTGTTGTTTATATGCAAATTCTAGCCTACATACCAAATTTCAGCCTTCTAGCACTTCAGGAAGTACCTTTTTCATGTTGATGACGGTCAGTGAGTCAGTCACGAAATCGACGAATTTCAGGTATCAATAAATCTGAAACTATATATGCTAGAAAATTTATACTTGGTATATTTGGTAAGTTTGCCAACAACACCTTATCCTGAAAATTTCAGCTTTCTAGCATCATCTGGACCTAAGCTATGACGGTTCGAAAATCCGACGAAACGCTTCGAGAAAAGGTAGGTAGTGCCCCGTTTCTTTTGGCTCGCTTTGGCGGGGTCACTCCCGTGACCCCAGATAAAAAGAAACTACTATAGTGTACCACCAATATAATTATTGGTGTAGTGAATGAACTAGAAGTTTAATTCGCTATAATCCGCCACAGCAGACAAATCTATGTGGTACAGTGCGTGTCTTTCACCAATAGCATGCGAACACTCACCACCCAGCAATTCACACTGGCACAGCACCACACCACACAAATCTTCCAAATCACTCTCAACGTACGTTTCACTCCGAAACCGGAGCATCTTCAGGAGATGTTGACTCGACAATGCACGATTAAACTTCTAGTTCATTCATTATCATGGACTTCCGCAAAGTAACGTCTGCTTCCATTCAATATTGGTGTAGTAGTTCGCGCACGGATGTACTTATTTTTCTAGGCGAAAACACACTTCAGACAAAAAATGTGTAGCTGGCAAAAAGTCAGCACGCGCACTTGTAGGAGCTCTATAACATACTTGTGAACGTGCTTTCCGAGTTCCGACGTTTCGCGATAGCCGTTTTGTGGGTTTGCCCTAAGTTTAACTCGTTGGGCTTAGAAACTTAAAATTTCCCACGTTTCATAAATCCTAATACGAAAAGATTACTAAATAAATATTATAAGTTCTTAACGCGTGATGCCGGGTGGGTCAGCTAGCTAAAATCACTTTACGGTTTTGCACTTCGGAATGATGGTCACGGATGTGACGCTATTGTGATTTGTGACAGCATCATATGGAGCATAGATCATTAATCATGCAAGTAATTTAGGGTTCCGTAACAAACTGATAAAAAATAACCTATAAAGTGCGACTAAGTACATCTGTCCGTATGTCCGTCCATAGCATATCAAAGGGCTTTCTTTGCACATTCTAAAATAGGCTTTCATAAAGGACATTGCCCTGTCCCCATACAAAGTTCGCCTAAAAACCAACCGTCAAACCACATTGAATACTGGGTTCAAAATAATAACCTTTTAATACTTGAGAGCAGATTGAAACAACGGACACTTCTGAGAATTTATTTATTACCAAATATATTTTCAATTTTGAGGTTATTTCGACTCAATCTGCTTGAAAAATAAATATCATCTTTATCCAATTGTAATAGAGCTGTAAACAGTATGTAGAAAAGACAAGTTTCGTCGTAGTTCACCTAAAACGTTACAGATGGCGTTACAAATATTAATTTATTGTACTTTCAATAGATGGCGTTGCGATATTCAGACTGCTAGCGCACTCAGCGCTTCAAGCTGCTTTTATCTTATTTCTTTAATTACGGAACCAGCGCTCAAGCGGTGGTAATGTTTATTATTTTAACATGTAAGTTATTGATCTGTGGATAATAATCGAGAGGCGGAAAAGTATGGTAGTCAATTTAATACCCATTTATTTATTTTTAATTAATTTGAAGTGTCCGTTGAATTCTAATATTTGGAATAAAGGTTAAAAAATAAGCTAAGAATTACTGTATATTTTAAACGTATGTTGATTCTTAGGCGAATTTGGACAATGTCCCACCCTTAGATTTTTACATAAAAAGTTTATTATTACAGTAGAAATAAAACGAAACATTTTTAACTTCAACCTATTTTTCTAAAAATTATTTTTGCGGTCCCAATAAAAAAGGTTTCGTTTTTAAGACTGCAGGTTAATTTAACCAAATAATTATTATACGGCAGCGGAACCCTCGAAGGATGAGTCTAACGCGCAAATAGATTATTTATAGAGGTGAAGTCATATATGATATATCGGAAAAGACGATCAGAATTCAGATGCTTCTATTGCACAACTCAAGACGTCATCATCAGTGATCACTTTATCAGGTTTCATCACACGATGAGGTGGTCATTTTCTTTGTATATTAATTAAAAATTATATTCTTAAATGAATGATCTTCATCACTTTTAAAATATCTGCGAAATCACGCATATAATTACAGAAATAAAGTTTTTGTTATCAATACAAGGACTTACAAGTACAAAAATTTTTATTCATCCGGTTATTCATACATTTTTGAATCGTCCGTTCAGAAATGCGTTGATCGAAACACGTTTACAATTTCCAAACAGGCAAACCATTAGGATATCCCGTTACTTCCAATAAAGCTTTAATTAGTAAAAATTAAAACAATAAACACGAGTGCCAAGGGCCGTTAAATTTAGACGAATTGAAAACAATCACGGTTCCGCTAAATAATTATCGAGTTCGAGCGGAGCAAAAAGACAAACAGACTGTTTTGTTATTGAAAGCTAAATTGTTAGCTTAGCGAGTAATTGCTCGACAATGTAACATAGGGTTGGCAATTTTAGTACAGCTTATATGCCTCCTTCGAGACACTACTCTTCTTTTAGATCTACTCATCAAAATATGTTAGAGCGATCCTTTTGCCGGATCTAAAAAAGAAGATGGGTAAAAGTAGACACAGTATAATTTCCGTAGTGGTATAGCTATTTTAAAATTAATATAAACTTCCAAAACTGCGACATTTAGTCAATGCAATGCTGATTGCTGACCTTATTTGATGTAAGGAGTAAATTAATAGTTAAGTGAATTTAAGTCAACCATGAACCAATTAATCGATAAAACTTTTATACACTAGAACTAGATGATAGATGATGCCCGCGACTTCGTCCGCGTGGATTGAGGTTTTTCGGTTCCCGCGGGAACTCTTTAATTTTCCGGGATAAAAAGTAGCCTATGTGTTATTCCAGACTATAATCTATATCTCTGTGCCAAATTTCATCCAGATCCGTTCAGCCGTTTGGGCGTGATTAAGTAACAAACATCCATACATCCATGCAAACTTTCGCATTTATAATATTTATTTGTTAACTAGCTGATGCCCGCGACTTCGTCCGCGTGGCGCGTGGCGTGGCGTGGAGTTTTTTGATTCCCGCGGGAACTCCTTAATTTTCCGGGATAAAAAGGAGCCTATGTCACTCTCCAGATCCTCATCTATACCCATGCCAATAATCACGTCGATCCGTTGCTCCGTTGCGGCGTGATTGACGGACAAACCAACAAATCAACAAACCAACAAACCAATAAACCAACAAACCAACAAATAAACACACTTTCGCATTTCGAAATGATATGATTACAGTGTCGACAACCCTGAACCTGTACGTGTTATCGACGATATTTTCAGTCCAGGCTTAGACACAATACCGTAAGATGTGAATTTGATTGTGAGATTTTGTACGTAGCTCGAATACAACAGGATCAGATGTTTGGAATTAAATCTGGTACCTTCCTACATAAACAAACAAACGGAATAAGAAATAAGAAATAATTAATGTTTTTCATGTTAGGAAAAACTCTACTAACAAATGCACAACAATAATTAGTACCTATTAGAAAATCTAATTGCCCAATCAAGCTTCAATGTGCCCAATAAATAATTATGTTGTTTATTTTCCGAGTGGTTTCTACACATTTATAGATCTACTAGCTGATGCCCGCGACTTCGTCCGCGTGGATTGAGGTTTTTCGGTTCCCGCGGGAACTCTTTAATTTTCCGGGATAAAAAGTAGTATATGTGCTATTCCAGACTATAATCTATCTCTGTGCCAAATTTCATCCAGATCCGTTCAGCTGTTGAAGCGTGATTGAGTAACAAACATCCATCCATACATCCATCCAAACTTTCGCATTTATAATGTTTATATATATTTGATATATTCATATTGCGTCGTTCATTTACCTACTTCAGGAATAATGAAGTATTCTCAGAAATCTAATCATGATTTTATCATAGGTACTTGTACATACCATATTCGATAACAATTTTGAACTAGGATACAATTATTTATTACTATCTTATCTTTAGTTGAACTATTATTGAATAGTTGAATTATTAGTTGAATATATTAGTTGAATATTATTATTGAATATTATTATAATTATTGAATATATTATTAAGTATATCTAATTATTATATTTAATATTATTAGTTGAATTATTCTCTCCTAACAAGTGAGGAGAGCTGTTGTGCCCACATGTGGGATTTTGAAAGTATTGTTATAATTTTGTAATAGGTAAATAAATAAGAGCAGCAGTTACCAGGAGACCAGGCAGACATAAGAGGAAGCGTAAATAGGTGTGAGACTGGAGACCATCCGGCCCGACTGGCTAATGATAAGCCAGTGGCCCAAGAGATGATCGAATGTACTCGTATCACAGATCACAAACCACTTGCAAAATTCGTCCATTGTTTGAAATCAGAACACTGTGTAAATATCATTGGCCTCCTCAGATTAGGTATACCTATCGATTCTTACATCAGTATAATATAATCCTTTTGTCGAACGTTAAATATCGAAAAACTATATTTTTGAAGTTATATACTTCCTGGTTGTCATATAATAAGTACCCCTCGTTTTGGGGTAGGTACTGATTACAAAATATCCATTTCAAATTCAAGGTGCTGGACTTTTTTTTTTGGCAAAATAGGTGTCAATTTCCTCAGAATATACAAAAAAAGAGTCGAAGTGAGTGATGAAAAAAAACCATCAAAATCATTCCAGCCGTTCTGAAGTTATGCGAGAACATACGTCATTTCGGCAATTGATTTTTATTTACAAAATTTTCAACGTTTAAACTATCGTGAGTGTTATTCATTATAACTATACATAATATCCGGATAAACTCACGTGTTCTGCCGGAAAATGTATAGTTACATAATTTTCTTTAAAAAGTCTAGCAAAAAACGTTCAATATCCAACGACATCACAATTCACATGCGTTGTTCATCCGCCATTGCGAATTCGTCCGCTTCAACCCATGCCTTAAACGGAAACAATATTAGAATTAATCGCTCAAGCCGTGATGAGCCGGCTAGACGCGGTGACAGACGATCACGTGCGATGCAAATGGAAACGGCCTCAAGTGTTTAATTTAAACTAATGTTAACTCGTTAGATCGCAGTTAACTACGAGACTGTGAACTAGAACATCTTTCGATTGTATGGTTTGCAGCTAGTAATAGAAATTAGCCATTTTATGATACGCCTGAACTGGAATTTGATGATTTTTTTTTACTTTTTATTCACTACAAGTTAGCCCTTGACTGCGATCTCACCTGATGGTAAGTGATGATGCAGTCTAAGATGGTAGCGGGCTAACCTGTTAGAGGCATGGCAGTTATATTAAACCCATACCCCTATTCGGTTTCTACACGGCATCGTACCGGAACGCTAAATCGCTTGGCGGCACGTTTTTGCCGGTAGGGTGGTAACTAGCCACGGCCAAAGCCTCCCACCAGGCCAGACCATGGAAAATTCAGAAATTATAAATAGACACACTTTCGCAGGAACAAATGATGCCGTGACTTCATAAAGTAGCCTATTATGTCGTCCTCTAAAGACAAACCGTCTCCCTATCCTATCTCTGGACACAAACTTTGGTTAAACTCGGCTAAACGGATGGACGGTGATAAGGTTATAGACTGACAGACCTTCGTATTTATAATATTAATACCTACCTATCTACAGATTTCATTCACTGCATTACATAAGTACTCGTTCTTTAAAGGGAACCAATAGATCAAAATGAATTTGTCACTGCAGCCCTAAGAACTACATAACTAGTTTTTTTCAAAAATGTGTAGACCGATCGAAGACCCCACTTTGATTTTCAGTTAGTCCATGGTATGAATTTGGTTGCTAATTTCTTGATTAAATAATGAATTAAGTTAATCATTGATTAAAGTTCTATGAACCTACGCTGTATTGATAATTTGGTAGGTATCCATTACACCTGCTATATTTATTTATACTTACAGAGGAAAATTTCCTGACGTTCCTTCTGATTTTTGTTTCGGCAACGTTAATTACAGAAAGTGGATAAATTACGGATCCTTTTTTATCCTTTTTCAAAAGGTCTCACAGTTCTGTACCTAACCACTAAGATCGTCAAGTTATAAGTAAGTACGTACCTCCAAAAGGCGAAAGTAGTAAGTACCAGACAAACATAACTTCATAGAAGATCGATACACCTGCGTTGCCACGCGACGCGGAGGGCGCTATCCGACACCGGCGCGTAATTTGAAATTCGAACCTGGCCGATAATGTCTGTGTTGCCAGTTGCCTGATCCCAAATTATCCGTAATTTAGTAGGGATGCGTCTTTTCAAGTTATTTTGGTACTTTTGGCTTGCATTTAATTAGCATCGCTCCGTAATTCGATTGTTCGTAAATCGTAACTATGCGGTGAGAGCAAAGAAAGTTTTAATGAATATCAGATTTAATCATGGATCGTACGATTAAGTTTTAACAAGTAGAAGCATAGCAGTGAACGCAAATGAGGGTGGTATGGCCCAGTGGCAAAACTTATACCAATAGGATTATACCTTAGTTAAGTAATTCACTGGCCCAACTCGGATTGTTACCGATTAACAGGGTGGGTTGTGGTGACTGATATTCGCTTTTAATTGCTCTCCTGTATTATTAATCAATTAATCTATAATTAATTAAGGCACCAAGCATCGAAATGGAAAGCGCGACGTTGGCAGTCATGACATCAAGCGAGGCGTAGGAAGCCGCTGGATCCTATAGATGGAAGTCAGACTCAGCGCTAGACCGCGATGGAAGGAAGGAAGGTAGGATAACTAATGAAGAAAATAATAACGTTCAACATATGGGCGTCTACTGGTTGACTACGTCGACGACGACGATTAAAAATTCTAAACGATTAAAATTAATAGACTACAGACTCATGACCTCAGATATAACTTAAAAAGTTTACAACTTCTAAGTTCCAATTAAAAAAATATTGACGAATCAAAGTTTTTCCAAATTAATTTTACGGTCTTTTGAAGCCATTAATTCGGAATTTTAATGAACAACTTCTGTAAGCCGAGATGCGCAGTATGTAAAATAATATTCATTAATTTATGCACCAATATGTTATGTATTTTACCTATATACAAACAGGCATTTCAATTGAGCAATAATGTAACTCCCTAGCATAGAGCAACTTGGACACAGATACAGACAGCATTTTTTAAAACAAAATTGAAGTGGAAAACTACCAACCTCACAAGTCTGCACTAATTAAGCAATAATTATTACTTAGCCATTTTTGCCTTGCATAGTCTTTTAAAAGATGGAAGTATTTCCATCTGCTTCTGCTTCTATGCTGCTTCAGAATATGCTTCTGTATCCGATACGCAGTGAATCAAATTGTCTGGTGCTAGAAATACAGCAAGCATCTTTTTTTATGCTACTCTGTGTCCAATACGCCGTGCATCTAATTGACTTGTATTAGAAGGAAATGCTTGCCTCTGTCTTATACTACTTATTCTGTGTGCAATCCGCAGTGCATCAAATTGTCTTGCTATTGATTTAAGTAGTGGCTTTCAATATTTGATGAAAACTTTGACATAGATAGGAATTAAGAGCTGATCAAAATCAAATTGTATGAATCCGTAAACCGAGTTAGCAGACAAAATGACGTTATAACTTATACGCACTAGATTATGGCCACCGCTTGATTAGGATGGATCAGGATTTTGAATATCAACTACAATTTAAATAAAATTTTAAGCACTTTAGCGGCTCACATTTGGCAGTAATTTAACATGTTTTGGAAGTGTACCTAATAGTGTAGTGTAGGAGGCATTTAGTTCAAAGATTGTTGAAAATAACTGATAGAAAGATAGCTATAAATAAAAATAAATACTTTAGTGCATACACACACTTTAAAATACTGAGTTTGAGTTTAAATTGTTTTTTTGAACAAACACCCAATTTAAACTGAATCTCAGTTTCCCACATGCCCTAAAACTATAACAGCAGAAGAAAACATCACGCCTCTGTGTTGTGCTACTCTGTGTCCAATACGCTGTGCATCAAATTAACAGCTGTCGGAGTCGCCGTTTGTCACTGCAACTCGCACGGGACACAATTAACGCGGTTAATTGCACACTGCACCACTGCACTCAATTAATACTTGGCCATTTTGTCGCGTTTTATAGTCTACCCTAATTTGTAGCTTCGATTTTTGACGTTAGGTTTTCTCCATTGAACTATAAATATATTATTATAGAAAGGCTATCATACTTTAATATTATAAATGCGAAAGTGTGTTTGTCTGTTGGTTTATTGGTTTGTTGGTGTTTCCTCAACGAATCGACGTGATTTTTGGCATGGATATAGTTAAGGACCTGGGAGAGTGACATAAGCTACTTTTTATCCCGGAAAATTAAGGAGTCGAGGACGAAGGAGCGGGCATCTGCAGCTAGTTTTGAATAAAACTACTAGCTGATGCCCGTGACTTCGTCCGCGTGGTTTAAGTGTTTTCGATTCCCGCGGGAACTCCTTAATTTTCCGGGATAAAAAGTAGACTATGTCACTCTCCAGGTCCTCAACTATGACGAACACAGCGGCATGTGGTAATCCCTGCAAGACTGTCTAGCAGTGGACGTCTACCTGTTGACGACGACGCGACGGCGCTGGTTACATACGAAGAACATACCGTCAAAACTCATAACCGGTCAACCCCACATTTAACTGCGAAAAACAGTCAAAAGTAGTTATGCACTTTATATACTCAGAAATATCCATAGCCAAAACTACTTTTACAACAGTGGTTTTGACCACCAAGTCCTCAGACAAAACTAAGTACCTACTTTGACTGTTTTTCGCAATAGTACCTACCTTTATATATAAGTTTGAACCATAAAATTGTAATTCTTCTCCTTCGACATATTAGCGTGGTTTTCACAGTACCCGAAGGTTTGAGTTCTATAGTTACACAACAATGTCATAGCTAATACTTAGGTAGGTATAATAATTTTATTTTATTATAATCTCCCTTCATTCATCAAGGTTGCGGTAATGATTCATCCAAATCAATCAATCGCTCAATAATTCATATCAAATTACATACATGACTTCATACATGTCGATTTATCTATATCTTTCTATACTTATAATAAAACTGTAACAGGTCCAATTCTGTACATTGCAGATATTTTGAAAATTTTTTTTGGAGGGCACTCATTATTCGATACTGAAGCCAAATCTGTAATTTTTTTCATTTTTGTCTGTCTGTCTGTCTGTCTGTCTGTCTGTCTGTCTGTCTGTCTGTCTGTCTGTATCTTGGCCGCGCATCACGCCGATACTACTGAATGAATTCAAACGAAACTTGGCACGAGTTGAGCCTATACTACGAGGTAGGACATAGGATACTTTTTATCCCGAAATTCTACCCCCGAAGGGGTGAAATAGGGGTTGAAAGTTTGTATGAAAGTCCTTAATTTCTCAAGTCATATCCATGAAACTTGATATATGAGCTGCGGGTTGAAAATGGAGACATACGTGTTTCACAGTTTTTGAAAATTCGACCCCCAAAAGGGTGAAATAGGGGATGAAAGTTGGTATAAAAGTCCTTCGTTTCTCAAGATGTTTTACAAGTTATATCAACGAAACTTTTTATTTTGGCTAACGGTAAAAAATAAAGAAGTACGTGTGTCACAGTTTTTCAAAATTCCACCCCTAAGGGGGTGAAATAGGGGGTGAAAGTTTGTATGAAAGTCCGTCATTTCTCAAGTTATATCGATTAAACTTGGTATACAAGCTACTGGTTGAAAATGAAGAAATAAGTGTTTCACAGTTTTTGTAAATTTTACCCCCGAAGGGGTGAAATAGGGGTTGAAAGTTTGTATGAAAGTCCTTCATTTCTCAAGTTATAGCCATGAAACTTGGTATATGAGCTGCGGGTTAAAAATGAAGACACACGTATTTCACAGTTTTTCAAAATTTCACCCTCAAGGGGGTGAAATAGGGGTTGAAAGTTTGTATGAAAGTCCTTCATTTCTTAAGTTATATCGATGAAACTTGGTATACAACCTACCGGCTAAAAATGAAGAAATACGTGTTTCACAGTTTTCGTAAATCTCACCCCCGAAGGGGTGAAATAGGGGTTGAAAGTTTGTATGAAAGTCCTTCATTTCTCAAGTTATATCCATGAAACTTGGTATATGAGCAGAGGGTTAGAAATGAAAACATACGTGTTTCACAATTTTTCAAAATTCCACCCCCAAAGGGGTGAAATAGAGGTTGAAAGTTTGTATAAAAGTCCGTCATTTCTCAAGTTATTTCGATGAAACTTGGTATATCCACGCGGACGAAGTCGCGGGCATCAGCTAGTACTTATAATAAAACTGTAACACCTCCAATTCTGTACATTGAAGATATTTTGAAAATTTTTTTTGGAGGGCACTCATTATTCGATACTGAAGCCAAATCTGTAATTTTTTTCATTTTTGTCTGTCTGTCTGTCTGTCTGTCTGTCTGTCTGTCTGTCTGTATCTTGGCCGCGCATCACGCCGAAACTACTGAATGAATTCAAACGAAACTTGGCACGATTTGAGCCCATACTACGAGGTAGGACATAGGATACTTTTTATCCCGAAATCCTACCGCCGAAGGGGTGAAATAGGGGTTGAAAGTTTGTATGAAAGTCCTTAATTTCTCAAGTTATAGCCATGAAACTTGATATGAGCTGCGGGTTGAAAATGAAAACATATACATGTGTTTCACAGTTCTTCAAAATTCCACCCCCGAAGGGGTGAAATAGGGGTTGAGAGCTTGTATGGAAATCCTTAATTTCTCAAGTTATAGCCATGAAACTTGATATATGAGCTGCGGGTTGAAAATGAAAACAATATATGTGTTTCACAGTTTTTCAAAATTCCACCCCCGAAGGGGTGAAATAGAGTTGGGAGTTTGTATGAAAATCCTTAATTTCTCAAGTTATAGCCATGAAACTTGATATATGAGCTGCGGGTTGAAAATGAAAACGTATGTGTTTCACAGTTTTTCAAAATTCCACCCCCGAAGGGGTGAAATAGGGGTTGAGAGTTTGTATGAAAGTCCTTAATTTCTCAAGTTATAGCCATGAAACTTGATATATGAGCTGCGGGTTGAAAATTAAAACATATGTGTTTCACAGTTTTTCAAAATTCCACCCCCGAAGGGGTGAAATAGGGGTTGAGAGTTTGTATGAAAATCCTTAATTTCTCAAGTTATAGCCCTGAAATAGTATTTGGGCTTTCGTTAAAATATGAAGAAGTACGTGTTTCACCATTATAGGGGGATTATACCGTGGGATAGTAGGTAATATAGGCTACTTTTCATCCTGGAAAATTAACTGAAAAACTTATTCCACGCGGACGAAGTCGCGGGCATCAGCTATAAAGAATAAACATACATACATAGGCTACTTTTTATCCCGGAAAATTAATGAGTTCCCGCGGGAATCGAAAAAACTTAGTCCACGCGGACGAAGTCGCGGGCATCAGCTAGTCTAGATAATAATTCTAATTAAGTAGGAGTATTAATTTAATAATACCTACTTGGTCAAGTGGGTCTCAGAACAAAGGTAAGGTGCCATAGTCATGCTATACCTATCGTATTCCAAAACAATCCAGGATACCTCAATTAGTTTAAAATAATAGTAAGTAAGTAAAACACATATTAAACAGATTTGATACTTATACAAATCGTGACAACATTAACAACTTGTTGTACCTAGTGTAAAGACAGCCTTATCACTACGAGTGATCTCTTCCAGCCACCTAGGTATTTAGGCGTCAGACACGAAACTAGCGACGAAAATAGTCCGAGAGCTGGCGACGAATTTCGGGAAGGTCCTTTAGGCAATCTGAAATTGTGGATAAATATAATTTCGTACATTGGCGAATCCAGTTCTGCCAGTCTGGTAGAGCGTTTGCGGTTATTTCGCTACTGCGCAGCATATAACATTTGCAAAAAAAATCCGAAAAACATTTTTTTGACAGCTTGATTTTTTTATCTTTAAATTTTATACTTATAGCATTCGAAAAAAATAATCCCAGACGTTTTTGTCTTGAATGTTGGACTTTGAATTTTATATATATACCTAGATAATCGGTTCCCATGCAGTCATCGGAACCGATAACCACTAAAACCACAAATGCACCAACCAAACTATACCTACCTACTTTAAAATGGCCGTAAAACAAAAACGAACACACTGATAGACAGACAAAAAAAAACAGACGGGTAGATGAATAGAGGAACAGCTGATAGACAGAGTAGGTACCTACAGAAGGACAGACGGGCTGGATGAAACTATAAGGGTCTCACCACATCTATCGACGCGGAAACCGGCTTAAGCCAGTCAGAAAAAGCTTTATGTTACACAGTTGTTAGATGATGCCCACAAATTCGTCCGCGCTAATTTAGTTTTTTTTATTCTCGCAAGAACTCCTTATTTTTCCGGGATAAAAAGTAGCCTATGTCCTTTCTCGGGATGTACCCTATCACATAGGATATTACAACGAAATCGGTTGAAAACATGGGCTGATAAAGCGTAGCAGACGGACCGATACCTAGTCACACTTTCGTATTTATAATATATTATATGGATAAGAAGTGAAAAAGACGTCACCCACCACGGCGTGACGGCAGTCGTGACGCGATGGTTACCCGAAAAGCGATGACTACGCGTTTTTCCGCGTTTTCACTCTTAGCCATATACATAAAGCTCTCATAAAGATTTTTCGACCGGCTCAAGCAGGTTCCGCGTCGACAGGTTTAGTGAGACCCTAAGGGTTCTTGTTTTACCAAGGAACCCTAACATTATAAAGCATTTATCGAGTGTACACTTCGTATCTGTGTGAGCAGCCTCCGGCCTAGCAGTCTCGTTCCGAGTCAACTGAGGTGGCTCAAACGGATAAAGAATATTGGATGCGTCTAATAACTTTCTGTTGGACTGTAGGTAAGTAACTAAGTATTACGAGCCTGACAAAAACCGACATTATAAATATGGCTAATAATAATTAATAATATAGAATCATGGAAAAGGAAAACCTTATTTTTATTTCAATATCGCACTTTCAGATTTATTCATTTTTGTAGAATGTTTAGTAAAAGATCTAATTAGTACCTACCTACTTACGGAGCAAAAAAGGTCCTCCCGATTCCCGACTGAATTTCGGCCACGGCGGCCAATCTCCACAGAGATTAACCATCTGCAACGAGAGAGACACGGGGGTACAACACCGCCAACTTCCTAACTTAAGGCTTCTTTTTTTTTTTTGATCTTTTTTTTTTTTTTGGAGGCTTTTGTCCTTTTGGACATGTCAGCCCCATCGTACAAAACAAAAAAACAAAACAAACAAAAGAAAATATTACATAAATTCCATACTTAATATTAAAGACGGACTCACCAACTGTTTGTACATCAAAAGTGCATCACTGATGAGCCGCAGCAACCAAATCATAGAATGCAATCGCAATTTCGGATGTGGGACTACTTATTGCACTTTGTGCAGTACCCACATCCCCATAACTCAAATTGTAGCGGCTCATCAGCGAATCCCTTTCCCCACTGTTCCGGATGCAATCCGTTAGAAGATGTTGCACATCTTCCACCTGTCCACAAACTTCACAATTCGGTGAATCCGTCTTTTTCATCAAATATGCAAATTTCTTGGTTGGATAATGTCCAGACCTAAGATCTATCGTCACCTAACCAACCGAAATCGCCAAACAATAGCATCGAAAAAGATCCTATAGAGTAGATATTTCCCACTAATTGTACCTACTTTATATAGCTGACAATTAATACGGATTCTTATTCTAAGTACGGATTACATTTTTCAAGGATCACGGAAAAATTCATACCAACGTTATCAACGTATCACTCTTACATAAATACCAAGTAAGCTAGAGGCTATGCTAGAGGTCATATTATTATACTACCTACCCGTAATATGATAACCAACTTTCTTTATCTTTTAAATAAATAATAAACTATAATTAGCAGATGCCATGTTTGTTTAATATCAATCTTAAGAGGATCGTCTAGAGATGAAACGCGACGCGAGTAGGTATTTTCAATAATGCTATCTGTTTCACAACGCTTCGCTGCCTTCTCCGTATCGTGCGATAGAGAGAGTTGCAAGTCCAGTAGGCATATGCCTACATTTTATTCTTGAAATATTGTTTCGGGTGATAACGTTTTTACCCCCCCAAACGTTTACGAAATTAGACAATTTTGGTCTCATTAGATTCAGTACACCTTAATCTAAGCTCGTACGTTTTATTTTTGTAGTATTTTAGTGTAGTTAAATTTTGATTAAATTAAAATACTCGAGGAAGTTTTTAGGTCAAAAATATGGATATTTAGACGCTAATAACTTTTAACAAGCAATAATTTCTTTAAAATTAAAACGTACGAGCATAGTGTTCTTCATTGTATCTGCAACATTTCTAAAAATTATGAAAATTGGACAACATTTACGGGAAGAAAAACGTTATCGCTTTTTGTATGGAGATTTACAACTAGACGATCCTCTTAAGTAGCAAAATACCACACAGATATGAAACTACCTAACATGAAATAAGTGCCTACTATGATTTAATGTAATGAAATCGACTTTTCATCCCATGTATTCGAAAAGGACGACTTGGTTCGCCTTTATGTGCGCCCAAAGGTGGTGTTTTCTATAAGAAACTTTTAGCGGGCAGTAATGAGTTTTTAATCCTCTTTATACTCGTAAGTGCGCCGGAATTATCTTTGCCGCGCACTTATTGAATTTGGAACATCTTAGTGTTCAGCGCCAACGCAAATTGACGACCTCCGTGGCGCAGTGTTGAGCGCTGCTGTCTTAACGTGCGGAGGTCCAGGGTTCGATCCCCGGCAGGGTCAATTTAGGAATTTATAATTTCTGAATTTTAACTAACGAAAGGGCTATATGGATATATATATTTTAAAAAAAAAAAAAAAAAAAAAAAAAAAAAAAAAAAAAAAAAAAAAAAAAAAAAAAAATTAAATAAATATTATTATAAAGGCGAAACTTTGGATGGATGTGTGGATGTATGGTGGTATGGATGTGTGTTACTCAATTACGCCCGAACGGCTGAACGGATCTGGATAAAATTTGGCACAGAGATAGATTTAAAAAAAAAAAAAAAGATTATAGTCTGGAAATAGCACATATGCTTTTTATCCCGGGAAATTAAAGAGTTCCCGCGGGAACCAAATTTTCTCATACAGGGTGATGAAAAGTAGAGTGTATCATTCGGGCGCAAATATATTTTTGGCTCGGGCGACGTACTTTGAATCCCTCGCTACGTTCAGGATTCTACTAAAGAATCCCTCGCTACGCTCAGGATTCTACTCTAGAATCCCTCACTTCGTTCTGGATTCAAAAAGCGCCCTCGCCGTAAAAATATTATTTTGCTCCCTTATAATACAATCTACTATTTATATTCTCGCTCCTTTATGTACCTACCTAGTACCTACCTAAAATCAGCTAGATTTTATATTTAAAAGTCCTGTCGTAGTAGGTAGTAGGTATAATCCATACTAATATTATAAATGCGAAAGTGTGTCTGTCTGTCTGTCTGTCTGTCTGTCTGTCTGCTACGCTTTCCCGGCCCATCTTTTCAACTGATTTTGCTGAAATTTGGTATAGAGATAGGTTATATCCCGGGGAAGGACATAGGCTACTTTTTATCCCGGAAAATTAAGGAGTTCCCGCGGGAATCAAAAAACCTTTATCCACGCGGACGAAGTCGCGGAAATCATCTAGTATTATTATATGACAGCATAATATCCCGGATCCACACTTACCACTGATGTCAACAGTGGAATTGGTTAGGTATTTGGACTACTAGTTTTTTTTGTGATTATTAGGTAAATAGAGGATCTTCCAAAAGTCGTAATTTTCACGTCCCCTGTTAGTTAGTTATATGTTGAACTAGCTGATGCCCGCGACTTCGTCCGCGTGGTTTAAGTTTTTTTCCCCACAGGGGCTCCTTAATTTTCCGGTATAATTCCGGTAGCCTAGGTCACTCTCCAGATCCTCAACTATATTCATGCAAAAAATCACGTTGACCCGTTGCTCTGTTGCGGCGTAATTGAAGGACAAACTCTCTATATTACGTCCTTGGGGATCGAATTTTCAAAAATGGTGAAACACGTACTTCTTCATATTTAACGGAAAGCTCAAATACCAAGTTTCATGGCTTAAACTTGAAAAATGAATGACTTTCATACCAACTTTCAACCCCTATTTTACCCGTTTGGGTGCGGAATTTTGAAAAACTGTGACACACGTACTTCTTTTTTACTGAAAGCCGAAATACCAAGTTTTGTTGATATAAATTGAAAAATATCTTGAGAAATGAAGGACTTTCAAAGAATATCCGATATTAAACTTACTAGTTAAATTGTTTACTTAAGTACTTAAGTATAATTTAAGTGAAGCTTTTAAAAATAAGTTCTACGTCAAAATGATTCAAGTAAAGGACCTGTGTGACTTAAATTGCATAAAATACCATCAACCTGCTTCCCCATCTATCCCATGAAAAGGCACCAGGTAGGCAGTAAGGAAAAATATGATACCGCAGCACAATCTAATTCACAAAATAATACGTAATTTAATACAGAATAGCAAAAAATGAGCAATGGGACATCATAAGGAGGAAAGCTGTACCCGCCTATTCGGCGTGAGTGAGCGGGACCAGTATACTCGCCCGGTGCTTTTATCTGAACCGTCTTTAAATTATACGTTCTCATAGCCTTGCAGCAGGCCGGGCATTTGGATAAATGTCTGAATTTCCTTTAAGTGCTACAGCATTTTCATCTTTAAATCAAAACAGTAAGGTTGATTTTAGATTCATTTGAGTCGGATGTTGAGTCGTTTTAAGTAAGACTGGAAATTTAGTAATGGGGGGTGCTCGACACAGACACCGAAGTCGGGGTTTAGAATTTCAGTACAGCTTCGGATAGCCGCGAAGCACTGCTTTTGTTCAATACGAATTGTTTACCGAGGCGATTTTTTTTTTAAATATCCTACGGGGTTATTATCGTCGGACAATATACAAACCGGATCTTTTGATAAACCCGTCTTTAAAGATAGAAGCAAACATAAATAAGCAAATTTTTTGTACTATATCACGGTTTAGGACTTTAGTGTAATTTTTTTAGTGTTGTGTTAGTGTTATTTACGTGAAATGTTTGCTGAATTTAATAATTCGGGTAAGTGAGGTGATACGGTTTGGAAACTGTGGTGGTGTGGTTAAAACGATGGCATGGTTTAATTCGTAGCTAAAGCGCATGCTAAAACAAACTCAAAATTCCAAATGTAGCGGGAATGCAGACGATAACGCTGGAGGTAATTCGCCGTTTTTCCAAATGATTTTTACTTCTAAAAACTAATAAGAGTTCTAAGATCTAATTGGAGTTTGCAAATCACTAATGTTTTTTGTTGTAAGACTTTTACTAAACAGTCTTTGTGCAAAATTTTATTTTAATTTATCTACAGGTTCACCACAAATTCAAGATTTTGTTTAATTCGTCACATTTATTTATGTTATCCCATACAAAAAAAAATCCTTTATTATTTCTCACCTTTTTTCCTAAAAATACAATAATCTAACCCTCATTCAAATCCAAGTCACCAATTTGCGCTCAAACTCTACGTAGAGCTTTATAACTAGTGCAAGAGCTTTACTATACCTATGACTTCTCCATTTCTAATTTAATGTGGAAATACCTCTTTTTTAATATTCCTTATCATTTAAAAAGAAAAAAGAATCTAGGTGTCCCTCTTTGAGTTCACTTAAACTGAGTGAACTTAAAGTTTCCAGATATAGGTTTATTTATACGAAGAGCTTTGTAACCAGAGCTAGAGTTGTAACTACCTATTTATAGTTCCCCATTTATATTTTTATATCGGAATCAAATATTCCTTATTATTTAAAAGGAAAACAGTAATCTAGGTAGGTAACCGCCCTCTTTAAGTTTCCTGAGATATGGGCAAATTCGCGCTATAAATCAACGTAGATCTTAGAAAAAGCTTTCAACACTACATTCGTATTCAGTAGGTACAGGTACAATGAAACTTGAAATTTCTATTGAAAATTACAAAACAGATGCTCTAAATGTACGATGTAATTGAATTAGTTGGGATTTTATTTAACTGTAGATAGGTATTATAATATAATTTTTCCTTAAACTCTGCCGTCGGCAATCTATACCAAATAACAAAATTTTAAATGCGAAAGTTTGGAATTCGGATGGATGGATGGATGCCAGAACGGCTGAGCGGATCTGGATGAAATTTGGCACAGAGATAGATTATAGTCTGGAATAACACGTAGGCAGATTTTTGGCCCGGAAAATTAAACAGTTCCCGCGGGAACCGAAAAACTTTAATCCACGCGGACGAAGTCGCGGGCCTCAACTATATTCTTTTAATTCTGACTTTTTTTAATTTATAAACTATAGTGCAATATAAAGGTATGAGTTTCCACTTATAGATATGATAGCAAAAACACTAAGTTAATAGCCAAACAAACAACAAAACACCAACGAAACTCTCTACTTACGAGTACTTACCGTCTACGTAGACCCACTGCTACGGCTTAACCGAAGCATTATCTTCAAGACTACATAATTTACATACCTACAGACGTTCCAAAAACTAATTCTGGAGATGTGGCACTTTAAGGTACGGTAAAGTACGTCGGAACTCGGAACTTTATAATATTATTATTTAATATAAGTTTTGTAAAAGCTGAAAAGTTTTGACTCAACTCAACTCTGTCGATAAGTAGTATTGCATTGAGAGAAACCTGAAATTCTTTTAGATTATTTCCTTCCATAAGCGGTTCCTTCCAGAACTTTCGAAGAAGAAGAAGACGAACTCGATAACTTACCAAATCAGAAAACCGAAACATTCCTAACAAATCTGGAAAGGAAGAGCTATTTTTGGAAGGACAAAATTGGGAGGAATTTTGGGAAACTTCTCTCTGTATACTGTTACAAAGTTTCAGCGCAAATGTTAAACAATTTTTATTTGAGTAGGTAGGTAAATTAAGTTAGAAAACAGGTTTTTAGTTAAAGCGTATCTACTTCTTCTTCTTATTTTGTTTTGTGGCTTTTATTAGTGCCACACCAGAAAGCGTATCTATTTTTTTTGTATAGAAAATGTATGAATTTGCAAAGGTGTCTAGTTTGACACATACTTAGATACATACTATACTTTTATGGTGATTCCGTTTTTCTTTTCGAGTGCGGGACACTAAAAAACAATTTCTTGTAATGAATTTATGAACGACAATGTTTATGAATTCTACGTTTGGTTTGTTTTAGTTTTTGCGTTTATTACGGTTATAGTACGGGCGCGTTTTCACAAATACGATGAAATTTGTTAAACAATTATTAAAACTGGACGGATTAGAGTTTTGCAGTGGAAAATTAGTACATTTTCCTGCCTGGGACACAGCCCACTAAGCCTGGGATATCGAAACCCTAACTGTAATACAGTGTGTCAAAACGGATATTTTTTTTGGATAAAAAGTAGCTTACTAAGTTAGTAGTTATAGTACCATAGTTAGTTAGCTTTCTATAACAGCTAACTATTCTCTCTCCGTCTGTTTTATATATTCCTAGACATTAATGTATATTTTACGTACCTATCTAGATGATGACGTCGCTTACTAGATTGAAGGATAAACCAACAACCAAACACACAAATGTTTTAACCGACTTCAAAAAAGGAGGAGGTTCTCAATTCGACTGTATGTAGTTTTTTTTGTATGTATGTTACGCGATCATTCCGCCAAAATTATCAATCAATTTTGATGATTCTTTTTTTTCGTAGATCCAGAGTTAGTCCCATATAAATTTTATCGAAATGGATTTAGCGCGTTTTGAGAAAATCAAGAAAAAACAAAATATGTATCCAGAATCCAGATCATGTTTTTTACTTTATAATTTAAGTTGATACTTATACGGTACTACATCTGTGCTTACGAGTATATGCATAGTTTTGAAGTCGGTTTTTGTTTTAGATGAAAGCTAATAATTCTAATATTACCTACTAGACTCTAGAGTATAGACTGTAGATGATGCCTGCGATTTTTCCGTGTGTAGGTACTCGTATGTATCACATAATTGGGAGCTTAATATACTTACTTACTCATAGGTTTTCGAGAAAACCTGTGGGACTTTTTAGCTGTACCGAGACATTAAGGCATCAACTTCTGACTGTTAATCAAACCAAACCTAATAAAATATTCAAATAGCGTAAAGTTAATGTCTATAACTTGAATGAATGCTGTCCCCGTCGTAACTAATGATTTTACGAAGCTGTAAATAAGTAGACAGGTACTTGTTAACGGTCAATGTGGAATTTATAATAGGTAACATAACATGGAACTTTTTATAACATGATTGTTAAAACATACAGTTATCTTAAATTATGTTTAGTTAATATAATAATGGGAGATAATAAACACGTATTTTGTATTAGAATGTTGTAAAATACTAATTTATTGGTCAGTCATTATTTATTTTAACTTTTAAACCGACTGATTCGTACCCAATCCAATTTACTGGGGTAGGAATTAGGATATTAAATTTTGACTAAAATGGTTCACTTTAAATGCAGTTTTTATTTTCTTTCCAATTGATGAAGACTCCTCCTTCCTCAAAACCTGTGTCACAGAATAAAATATAATACCTATGTATAATAGTACCTGTGTCCCTAACAGATCAAAATATTATAGCCTCGTGATCATTCCCAATAAAGTTATAAAACCCCTTTATAATATACAGCTAGGTAACATACTTTCTTACTAAGTGAGCAAAAACGACTTTTGCTTACTGGTTTTAAATTCAAAATACCTTTCCTCACTGAGTGAGCAATAATGACCTTTGCTCACTGGTTTCAAGCAGCAAAGGCGCCCTTTTTGGGCTAGTGAGGTGAAAACCATTTTCCACACATCTGTAGGCATAATGCAGTTATTTTTAAAAACAGATTTTGTTAATAACTTTTGATTTTTAATTTTTTGAATATCAAAGACGATAATGGAAATTAAAACAAACTGACATAAGCTGGTGTAAATCCCCGAGATGGTCCATAACATTTTTAAACTGATCTCTCAGAAATTAAGCCTTATTGATAATAATTTTAAGTGCTATAACTGCTTAACATTTATAATGAGATCTTTTAGTTCAATCTTAATAACTCCTTTTCAAAAGAAAAAGAAATAAGAATATTCCGCTACCGTGAGCCGGCGTAGCACCTATTTAACTGATCTATACTAATATTATAAATGCGAAAGTGTGGATGGATGGATAGATGGATGTATGCAGGATGGAATGTTTGTTACTCAATCACGCCAGAACGGCTGAACGCATCTGGATGAAATTTGGCACAGAGATAGATTATAGTCTGGAATCCACACAAAGGAAGTTGTAGGCATTTTCTAATTTAGGTGTAAAAAGAGGCACCGCATTTCGTCTCTAGATAGAGACGAAATGTGGTGCCTCTTTTTAACCTTTAATTTACCTCGAGTTTTTATAAATGAATCTACGGACGTTTGTACGATAATATCTTATCGATACGATAAAGTAGGTAGATCACTTATCTAAATTCTAATCTAAGGAGGATTATTGAAATCGTTTCGTTAGCGATTTTAAAATCACGAACGTAAAGCTTTAAAAAACAATAACTTTCAAAATTCACAAAGCTACCGTCGACGCATGAAATACACATACACCCACCACGTTCTTCCATATATGACATATTACTTCAAACCATAAAAACACTTATTTAAAACACAATAGGACCTACAATGGTTTGTGTAAAAATATTCGTAGATTGTCGTACTTTGGTGCCATCTGCAAATACCCGGGCCTAATTAAACAAAGATAGGCAAAAAGTAAAAAATACAAAGGCGCACTAAGTCTTTGCCTACCGAAGCGTGGCGTGGTGGCGGTTCTGCGAATCTCTTGTACTTTTAAAACCAGACGCGTCGGGATTACTTAGCTTGGTCAAGCGTGCTTCAGTGGAATATAGTGATGGCCATCGGGCTAGGTAAAAGTTATCGATATTTTAATAAACAATTAGGCAAGTCGAAATTCCGCGGACACGTAAGTACAAAGCGATTTGCTTCCTGGATATGGAATGCTCTTCCGGTTTCCTCTTTTAATGTAGATACCTTCAAATCAAGAGTGAATAGGCATCTTCTAGGCAAGCGCGTCCACCTTAGGCTGCACCACCACTAGCATGCAGGTCTGATAGCAGCCAAGCGCTAGCCTATAAATTAAAAAAAAAAAGGGCTATAAAAAACTAACCAACAAATGTTAGTAACACAGAGTCCAATTATTCCACTTGTGACCTTAATTTCGCATATGGCATTTACGTAAAATCATGTCTATGAAAGTACCTATCTAATATAACCTTAACTTATTTTATTTTGAAAACATCGATAGACCCGGCCGACATTACCCAACACTAGCCAGCTCGTGCCTGTAAAAAGAGGACAACGCACACTTCAATAATAAAAGGTTAAATAATGTCGAAGACGTCATATTGGTTCTGTTCTCTTCAGATAAAATTTCATCTCAGATAGAACACTTATGCGACTTGCATGGTTTAAAAGTTTTACAAAACTTGACTACGTTTTACCTACTTAAGTTCACGAAAGCATTCGATGAAATGGTGTATTTTACCCATAAGGGGAATAAATATCCGATACGCAAATGTTAGAATATTATATCCAAAATGTGATAGTTCGTTTTTCCTTCTTTAAAGCAGCTTCGAACCAACAAATCGAGTGATGTGATTTTTTAACGAGAGAAACAATAAATGTTCCTACAGGATAAGACGTAAAATCCATAAGGTACTATAGGGGTTGAAGTTACAAGCTAAAGCTAGTATGAACTGAGTAAATAAGTTATAAATCTTTAGGTATATAAGTAAAAATGCAATCGGGTTCTATAGGTTCAGGACAGGACAAAGTCTGCCGGGCCCACTAGTAAAATATAAAATGAAATGAAAATGAAAAATATAGTCTGTCTAGCGAAGACTATTTATTTCATATAGGCCAACCTTTCGGCCAACAAAAGAGCCAGCCTGAAACTCATCAGTTTTGATTTTCATCATGCAATATAGGTACATATATCTGTGTATGCAGATATAACAACCAAGGCAACCGGAAATAAAGCACTCAAGAAAATGTTCCGGAAAATAGCTCCCGGAAATAAAATCCAGAGAAGCGGCCTTTTTTCCGGGGGCTTTATTTCCTAGATCGATCATCCATGGAAATAGGTACTTAATCAGTTTTAATATTATTAGTAATAATAATTAAAATGCTGCTGGCAGCTAAAAACAAATCCATTGTTTCCATACTACGTTATTCATCATTAGTAACTAGGTCTTTGACTAAGGTGTAAAATGAAGATTTTAGGAGGACTACCACCACTATAGAAATTCTTCTCTCTAATGCCCGGGATACACGAGGCTAGTTTTTCAAGCTAGGATAGCAAGCTAGTGTCAGTAAGCTAGCAAGCTAGTACTTCTGGCTTCGTGTAGACAAAACTAGCTTCATTTCTGAGCTAGTAAGCTAGTAAGCTAGTTTACAAGCCAGGATAGTTTTTAATAGGATGGAGTTCTATTTTTTAGGATAGTAGCGCCCCCCACCACTGATTTTACTATCCTGGCTTGTGTACTAGCTTCATGTGGCCGGCGAAGCTAGTTTTCAGTTGGCTAGTAAGCAGGAACCACGCGTTTTGTTTATTTTTTGGCGTTAGAAGACTCAACAGAATATCAAACAAATCAGGCGTCATTCGCAAAATACTCTTATATACGTCTAAATCTTCATTGCGAAATTCTTCCAATAGTAAAGCAGATGATCCACGTTTATCTCTTCTTAAAATCCACAGTCTTGTCCACACCCGTTTTTGTAACTCTTCTTCTATAGCTCGTCTAGTGCGAATTGGCACAGTTTTCGAAGTAACTCCTTCAGTTGAATAGTGTTTTTTTTCGCATGCAGCTCATTTTGAACGTGTGGTCACCTGTCACTGCAATAGTACTAGCTTAAAATAGTCCTAGCCTCATGTCAACAGAACTAGCATGTTCCAAGCCAGGTCAGCAAGCCAGGACAGTACTAGCTTGCTATCCTAGCTTGAAAAACTAGCCTTGTGTATCCCGGGCATTAAGGTACTACTAGCAACTTCTTTCAGCTGGCGTGGCCTACTCGATTTGACAAACAAACGAAGTTCGTCTCAGCGCGAATCTAGTGGGCCACGGTCTTTATAGCCACTTCTTTCAGCTGGCGTGGCCTACTCGATTTGACAAACAAACGAAGTTCGTCTCAGCGCGAATCTAGTGGGCCACGGTCTATATAGCCACTTCTTTCAGCTGGCGTGGCCTACTCGATTTGACAAAGGAGCTCATGGTGAAAGACTGATCGTTGTCGTGAAAAAATTGGTTTATATACCTAAATACTTCTGGAATATTCTACGATATTTGTGACGAGTTGGTCTGAAAGGGTTAAAGTAAAATAAATCCGAAGAAAGTAAAACTCTATGATAGAGCAAAAGTTATGATTATTTGATGAAACCATGATTATTAGCTAAGTGTATGAAATTACCCATCTACATAATCTAAGAAATTAAGCGAAAACGCTATTTAGCACAAGCCAACCGGCAAGCAAATATTTTTTATTTTTTTGAATTTGGAATTCGTGGCTACAACACCCGCATTGTGCGCGCGAGCTGCTCCGGCACTTCCAAGAATGATTTCGTTGAAACGGGACGGATATACTTAATCTGAAGGGGTTAGAGAGGGATGGGATGTGGATATTAATTTTGTTTTTCTTTTCGTTAATCTGTGGCCACATGTGGCGATTGTTCTTGGACCTTATGGTCATTTGTTGTCTCGTTTATTTTGTCCCGCGTTTTTAGGGCATGGTTACTGAACTTTGGTGTTATTTTAATTAATACGTTTCCTACTTGGGAGTTGGGAATTTGATAAATATTTCGATGTTCTGAATCTGATAGGACTAAGCCTGAACTTTAAGCTTGTGCCCTTGACATAGTTAGGTCAAACGCGTATAGAGGCTTTACGAGAGATTTATCTAGGTAATTAAGTATGTATTGTGTTGATACAGCTAACACCAGTAAGTTTATAATTATTAGATAAGTAACTATTACTTATGTTATTGATGATGAGTGATATCACTAACTTGTAGAAACTTGACTGTGTCCTGATGGATATAGGTTTTTCAAAATCCCTCGGGAAATCAATGTCCAGATTCCAGATACAAGCTACCTCTGTACTCTGTTTCAAAATCAGATCATCAAAATTAAAATTTAATTCAATAAAATAAAATAAAATTCAGTGTAAGTAAATGGATGGTCCGTGAAAGGGTAACAGGCAGACAGACAGATAGACACACTTTCGCATTTGCAATATTTGCTGCATGGATCTAATATTCTAGTAATTTTGTAATTGGGCTTTGCACTTTAGAGGTAGGTAGGTACTCGTAGTAGGTAGTAGGTCTAGGTACTACAGTACGGAATTGCGTAGGTAGTAGGTATTGGTACTAGGTATTTTTTTCATAGATCTCTGTTTAAAGCTATTTATTATAGGTAGTAAAGCAATCAATATATCAATCGTAGGTAAATTATAAACTACACAATAACACTCAGTCTTGTTCTATTGTTTGAGAATACGAATCAACAAAATCTCAATGATGATAGATTTGAGCATACGAAAACGACCGGAACCGGCGTATTAAAAATAATGTTTACAGTGATTACTCACGAAATAAATGGCCGAAAATACCGAGTGGGCTTAAACAATACATCCGTTTAAGACCCACCACACAAAGGGCCGTACTGTTCGACACTTTGTAGTTTGTATTTCATCAGAGAAACCTCGGCTATAGATCTTAATTCAGATTTTGCCGTAAGCCCATCGACTCGGTTCAAGTTTCAACAAACTGCCATCCGCTAGAGATTTAGGTACGCAAACCTAGACACTGAACAATTATTCTGAGTCAGGAAAGTTAGCGGAGGTAAATCGTATTTCTCTTTCTCGCCCTGTACATACTTAAGTACGAGTTTGATTCTGTATTTGATCTGGCATATGCTTTCAGTGCAGTGCTAAAAAGCTCAAGCTGAAGCACTGCACGCAGCAGCACTACTCGGAAAACAGTATTAAATCGATTGCCTTGGGTGGTTGATTTTGCATCTACATAATCGTTCACTAACTTCTTAACTTTAGTACTTAAAGCTCTCGAAAGTACACATATTCTTAACGCTACGTTTTTTGCATGACGATTATTGACGTCATGCTTTAACGTCGTCGTCGTCCTCCTTTAACGTAAAATCGAAAATTATTTTAGTTATTAATTCGGTTAGTACCTACCTACTTTATATAACAGCCGTTCAACAGCGTTGAACTGAACTAACTATTCATTGGAAAAAAGCTGTTTGAGCTTTCTGAAAACTTTTTGTGGCACTAACTAAGTAAGTACCTACCTACTATGCGAACTTCAGAAATAATATACGCCCGTAATCCTGCAAAATTCCGATTTCTGCGAGGTCTAGCACAAAACAGGTAGAATAGAGTGGCGCGACAGTAATTTTTTGATATGTGCGGATAAAATTAATAAACATAACACGTTTACTTACTCATATTCAAAAATAATCTCTCTCTAAGCTATCTTTATACCTACCTACTGATTATAGGATAAACATAAAAAAATAAAATTCGGTAAAATTATAAATTCATACGTTGTACCAGGAACTCAGGAATGTGTAAGAGGCCACCGTGATAACCATCTCGGTCCTTTCAACGTCCCTTATCTCACGTATCTTCGAGCGACGAATTTTTGTTCACCCAACTTTTATCACTATCATCTATTAAAAAAACGTCCAGATTTGATATGGATTATGTTGGAATTAGGCAGATGAATTTGAAATATGTTTATTGTCAAATACTGTATCAGCTTTGAGCTTTATGAAAAGAGATAAGCTTGACTATATAAGCTCTACCTACAATAATCTATACTTCTATACTATCCATACTAATGTTATAAATGCGAAAGTTTGGATGGATGGATGTATGGATGGATTGTTGGATGTTTTTTACTCAATCACGTCAGAACGGCTGAACGGATCTGGATAAATTTGGCACAGATATAGAATATAGTCTGGAATAACATTTAAGCTACTTTTTATCCCGGAAAATTAAAGAGTTCCCGCGGGAACCAAAAAACCTCAATCCACGCGGACAAAATCGCGGGCATCAGCTAGTATCATACTAATACCTATTATAAATGCGAAAGTGTGTTTATTTGTTGGTTTGTCCTTCAATCACGCCGCAACGGAGCAACGGATCGACATAATTTTTGGCATGGGTATACTTGAGGATCTGGAGAGTGACATAGGCTACTTTTTATCCCGGAAAATTAAGGAGAAAGAATCAAAAAAACTTAAAACACGCGGACGAAGTCGCGGGCATCAGCTAGTTAATAATTAATAATACATATTATATGATAATAGCTTATTACTAAAGCCTGCAAGATGGTGCCCTGGCCTGTTCACACCACAGCCATATTATTTCTTCATGAAAACCCCCGATGGCCGATACGCCTACGGTTGCCAAATATTCATACAAACAATACGCCAGTAAAACTGGTACTTTATAGGTGGTGCCTTAGGTGGACGAACGATTTCAAGCGAGGCCCCAGGCCTGGGAGCCACCGCGCTGGAAGCAAGCGGCACAAGACCGTGTTCTGTGGAGATCCACGCAGGAGAACTTCGTCCAACAGTGGGCATCTATTGGTCAAGCGCTGAGACGACGACATAGTACTTTATCGTTTAAAATTGATTATATATATACCTGCAATGACGCATGCAAATGGCACCAATAAATTAATAATATCACAATGTTCAATGGTGCCAAAGGTATAGGATATCAAAGCGCCGACCTATGACGATTGTGTTATATTTCACTAAGTTTACAATATAGGCAACTTAAATAGGTAAACAATTCCTTATTTATCAGGTCAAGCATTTATATTGTCACAATTAATAAGTAGGTAGAGTTGTACATCGCTAAGCAAGCTTCTAAGTTTATTCTTGGTGCTGAATAAGTATACATACACATCTTTACAGCTCATGTATTTCTTCGAACATAATATAGCCGACTACTTAGGTGAAAAAACTAGAAGTTTAATTCGCTATAATCCGCCACAGAAGGTAAAATATCTATGTGGTACAGTGCGTATCTTGTACTTCCAGCCCGCGATATTCACCACACCACTTAAATCCTCCAAAATACTCTCAACGTACGTACGTTTCACTCCGATGTAATACCGGAGCATCTTCAGGAGAAGTTGACTCTACAATGCACGATTGTGAAGAAGCATTGTGCATTGTAGAGTCAACATCTCCTGAAGATGCTCCGGTATTACATCGGAGTGAAACGTACGTTATACCTTCTGTGGCGGATTATAGCGAATTAGACTTCTAGTTTTTTCATTGTCATGGATTCCGCAAAGTAACACCTGCTTCTCTCTGGACTACTTAGGTATTACAAATGCTCGAAGATGTATAATGTACTAACTAGGTATATAATTTAATATTTTTGTTTATTAAACTGCATCACCTTGACATACCTAACTAACTTCCGTTATAGATCTTTAGAATCAACATAGGCCAAGTGTACACTAGCAATATAAGTTGCAGAAGTCCACCTGTCTCTGACACTGTAGTGTGAACACTCACAGAAAGTTTTCTGTAAGTTGTAATAATTGCTAAAGGACACTATTCCAATAGCAAGTTTCTGCAGCAGATTTTCGAAAACGCAACATGTCGCACGACTGTTGCTAACTAAAAATCCCTATTTCGATAAGGTAGTGAGTGCTTCGTACTTCGTGCTTAGTAGCCTTTCTTTCGCCGGGTAGTACCTAGTTGGATTTAATACCTACCTTAGTCAAGTTTATCGATTGCTAAACTAATGACATCATCGTATTTGGCGTATCGCGACCACCAGGGAAGCATAGCCGATAGCGTAGGTAAGGTGTACTCCTGATATGGGCTCTGTATAAACAATAAAGTGCATCGCTCTGCATGTTCTGATAGCCTACTATCTTCGTGTTACATATACAAAATACTATGGAGGGGAAAGTTGTTACATAAACAAGAATACTCACCTCCTTCGAATCGAACCAAATCAAATAAACATCAGAGAAAAAAACAGACAACATTAATACTTAATTGTTTTGCCAAAAATATTCCATCACTATTTGAATTTTGAATAGATATTAATAGTTCATTGTAGTGAAAAGTAAGTACCAACTGGAAATTAAAGTAGGGCTAGCATACTAAAATTCTACATCAATGAGGGCTAGGGATTAGTTAGGTAGGTATATAGACTTAGGCATAGACTTCGTACAGAGCATTTAGATAGAGCTTCGATACTAATCGTTGATGGTGATTATAATGATTTTTAGAGTATAGAGTCGAAAATATAATAGATGACGGAAAAGGCTTAATAAATATTAAAAAGACAGTTCGACATGTTATTTGATACTTATTATTTACCGTAAAATTCATTAAATAGCCAATTAGGCCTTATCTGGTTACGGTTTAAATACTTATCTGTGATTCTATCTTTTCTTAATGTACAATTTAGATACAAATCAGCATGTCCGTCTACAATCTACATTTAAGGAAGATATACCTACGTATAGGTTAAGTTGATAAACTGGTTAAACATAGGGACTTTACTTTGAACTTTCTCACTCGACTACATAAGTTGCAGCAAATCAAATCGTTGCAGCTAGGCACTGAGGACAAACCTCTGTGGTTTTTTTGGTGTTTTTAGACTAAGCTTTTTGTATTGTATTTTGATATGATAATAAAAAAAAAAAAAAAAAGTATAGGAACCTATCCTACTGGGCATTATTTTCTTCACGTCAAAAGAATACATCCTTGATTTCAGTATACACTTAACTTAGGTAATGTTAAGTGTATACTGAAATCAAGGATGTATTCTTTTTACGTGAAGAAAATAATGAATAGTAGGATAGGTTCCTATACTTAAGTAGTCGAGTGAGAAAGTTCAAAGTAAAGTTACGTGACCTAAGTATAGTAGGTAAATCTACTTAACCCATTCAATGACATTATTCTATTTATTTACATGTGGTATTTGCTTCCATCGATCATTTTCATTCCTTTTTTTAATTATTAGGTATAAGTAAACCTACATTTTTTTTATGGCTCATAATAATACTTATATACTTAAGTAGGATCTGTAAGTAGTATAGGTCTTTAGAGATGAAAGAGGTAAATATGAGTGAAGTTGAAAAATTGAATAAAAAATGAAATCCCATTGTGAAAATCTGTAGTCTAGAGTCAACACCGTTTAGGTTACGATTACGAAGTACCTAACTAAGTACGAGTCATCTGTGGTAGGGTAGGCATGGCATCTTAAGTTTTAACTCTTAAGAGACCTATCTATACTCTTGAATAATTCATAAAACCATGTACCTATCTAAAATTTTATAAAGTAGTTATTTGACTGATTGTAAATTCAGCAATCTCTATCAAATGATCCGAAATCTATAAAAAACTCAGAATTTGCCAATAGAACATTTGAAAAGTTTCAATTCCTTCCATTATAATGTCGGATTATCTGTGGACAGCTGCGAAATTTGAATTACGAACATCCGACGTCCTATCTTCTTCTCGTACCGCCCAGCCCCGGCCACGCCCCACCCAAACTAAATTGAATTTCGAACAATTGACTAGGATAACTCCTGAAATATAGCCTCTGTTAGTAACGAGATAGAGGCCTTTTTGGCGTGACTTGTCTATTGTACCAGAGTGAATTTGTTCTTTTGTTTGTCTATGGAATACACACGTAGCATTTTAGTTGCGCAATAATGTGCCCTAGTCTTAAATTTACTGTACTGACTAGTGACTACTGATATTTTTTGCATGTTTAAGGGCGGGCGGAAACTACATTTTTTGTGAGCGAATTTGATTGTAAAGAATAAGATAGAGAAGAAATTATATTTAGTTAAATCATTTTTCAAGTTCGATTTTCATACCCATATATTTTATTTTTTACCCCTTTAGGGGATGAATTTTCAAAATTCCCTTAGCGGATGCTTTTATACGTCATAAAAGCTATCTGTATTCTGTATGCCAAATTTCAGCGGACAGATCGTCCGGTGGTTTGAGCTGTGCGTTGATAAAATTATTGATACGATATCAGTCAGTCAGTTAGTCAATCAGACAGTCGTTCACCTTTTCCTTTTATATATTTAGACTAGTATGAAATGGAATGTTAAATATTTATTCAACTTAACTGTTTAAAAAGTTATAACATATAGGATGTAAGTTGTAACATAGTAGGTATACATTTTTACAGGTCACAAAATAATCTTTAGCTGTCAACTAGGTACATAGTTATCTACACTAAGCCCAGCTTCTTGTTGTTGTATAGTATTATACCTACCTATCATAATCATATTATACCTATAGGTACCAACTATTATTATAAATGTGAAAGTATAGACTTTATTATTATTTATTATTATTATTCATTTATTTCAGGCAACAAGGCCCATACATAAAATAAATAATACTTAAAAATAAAAATAAAACAATACAAAATAAAATAAAACTAAGGTAAGCATTATTTTCTCGCTTCCCTATAGCGACGGTACACTATGCCCTCAGGCCAAAAGTCCGCACTGAGGATCACATTTTTGCACCGAGCTGGAACTCGGAGTAGGTACGTAGGAGTTAAAATAGGTCGTCCTACTAGACTTCAGTTCTTCCAGGTTCATCTGCACTTCTTCAGTTGGTCTTCCATCTGCAGATGTACCATAGCGTTTGTCGTAGGTACGTATCCGCGATATACTGGATGACATCTGAATAGACGCAGGACGTGTAGACTTCTGCATGACTTTCCGCTTCCGAGAAACTTCAGCGTAAGTAAACTTTAGATGTTTGTAAGTTTGGTTGTTTGTTACTCGTTCACGCCACACAAGACTAAACCGATTTGGCTGAAATTTGGAATTAAGGTCCTAGTAACTTTTCATGATACTATGTAGGTATATTATGTATCGGTACCTACCCAAAGTTATGAACTCGCATAATATGTAAGGTATAGTTCGCGCGCCAGTTGAATGCAGAGCAAATGTATGGTGACACATACATTTACTCTGCATTCAACTCGCGTGCGAACTGTAGGTAGGTAGGTACCTGATTGTCACCAATTGGGTATTTGACAAATATTCAAATCAGCAACTTTTTTTCAAACGTCAAAACGCGTCCTACTTGTATGGTATTTATATGAAACTAGCTGATGCCCGCGACTTCGTCCGCGTGGATTAAGGTTTTATGGTTTCAACGGGAACTGTTTTTTCCTGAATAAAAAAGCCTATGTGTTAATCCAGACTATAATCTATCTCTGTACCAAATTTCATCCAGATCCGTTCAGCCGTTCTGGCGTGATTGAGTATCGAACATTCATTTGAGTTTTATTGGTTCCCGCGGGATCTATTTAATTTTTCGGGATAATAAGTAGCCTATGTATTAATCCAGACTATAATCTATATTCTTTGCCAAAGTTCATCAAAATCCGTTCAACCGTTCTGGTGTGATTGAGCGTCATTCATTCGCGTGGCATAAGTTTTTTTTAATTAACACAGGCACTCCTTTATTTTCCGGGATAAAAAGTAGCCTATATTACTATCCCACGGGGTGAAACACGTACTTCTCCATATTTTACCGAAAGCCCAAATGCTAAGTTTCATGGCTATAACTTGAGAAATGAAGGATTTTCATACAAATTTTCAACCCCTATTTTATCCCTTTGGGGGTGAAATTTTGAAAAACTGTGACACACATACTTCTTTATTTTTTACCGAACGCCTAAGTAGGTACCAAGTTTATCTTGAGAAATGAAGGACTTTCATACAAATTTTCAAACCCTATTTTACCGCTTTAGGGGTGGAATTTTAAAAATCTGTGAAACACGGACTTCTTTATTTTTTACTAAAATAAAGAACCTATTTCACCCGTTTGGGGGTCGAATTTTCAAATACTGTTAAACACGTATTTTTCATTTTCAATCGGTAGCTCATGTACCAACTTTTTCATGGATATAACTTGAGAAATGAAGGACTTTCATACAAACTTTCAAACCCTATTTTACCGCTTTGGGGGTGGAATTTTGAAAAACTGAAACACGGACTTCTTTATTTTTTACTAAAAGCCTAAATACGAAGTTTCGTTGATATAACTTGTAAAATAACTTGAGAAATGAAGGACTTTCATACAAACTTTCATCTCCCATTACACCCCTTTGGGGGTCGAATTTTCAAAAATGGTGAAATACATACTTCTTTATATTTAACTGAAAGCCCAAATGCTAAATTTCAAATTAAGGACTACCATACAAATTTTCAACCCCTATTTAACCACTTTGGGGGTGGAGATCTGAACAATTGTGAAACACGGACTTCTTTATTTTTATCGAAAGCCAAAACACTAAGTTTTGTTTTTATAGGATCCCCTATTTGAGCCTTTTGGGGGTAGAATTTTGAAAAACTGTGAAACAAATATGTCTTCATTTTCAACCCGCAGCTCATATACCAAGTTTCATGGCTATAACTTGAGAAATGAAGGACTACAAACAAACTACAACCTCTTCAAACTTTCAACCCATATTTCACCCCTTCGGTGGTAAAATTTACAAAAACTGTGAAACACGTATTTTTTCATTTTTAACCGGTAGCTTGTATACCACGTTTCATCGATATAACTTGGGAAATGACAGACTTTCATACAAACTTTCACCCCCTATTTCACCCCTTTAGGGGTGGAATTTTGAAAAACCGTGACACACGTACTTTTTTATTTTTTACCGTAAGCCAAAATACCAAGTTTCGTTGATATAACTTGTAAAACATCTTGAGAAATGAAAGACTTTCATACCAACTTTCATCCCCTATTTCACCCCTTTGGGGGTCGAATTTTCAAAAATGGTGAAATACGTACTTCTTCATATTTAACTGAAAGCCCAAATGCTAAGTTTCAAATTAAGGACTGTCATACAAATTTTCAACCCCTATTTTACCCCTTTGGGGGTGGAATTTTGAAAAACTGTGAAACACGTACTTCTTTATTTCTTACCGAAAGCCAAAATACCAAGTTTCGTTGATATAACTTGAGAATATCTTGAGCAATGAAGGACTTTCACAAAAACTTTCATCCCCTATTTCACTCCTTCGGGGGTAAAATTTACAAAAACTGTGAAAGACGTATTTCTTCATTTTTAACCGGTAGCTTGTATACCAAGTTTCATGGATATAACTTGAGAAATGACGGACTTTCATACAAACTTTCACCCCCTATTTCACCCCCTTAGGGGTGGAATTTTGAAAAATCCTTCCTTAGTGGGCGCCTACGTCACAAAAGAAACCTACTGTCAAAATTTCAAGTTTCTAACCCCAGCGGTTTAAGCTGTGCGTTGATTAGATAACGATTTTATATACATATATATATATATATATATATATATATATATATATATATATATATATATATATATATATATATATATATATATATAGAAGATAAGTAACTATAAGTACACAAGACACAAAGTGTGAATTTATTAAATTTACCTTATCTTAGGTGATCGTAAAACTATGACGTGTCACCACTTAACTTCCCATAATAATATAAAGTACCTATGCACAAAGTAAAAATATAAAACCTCTTTCGACTGAATCATTAACTGTGCCCGATAACGAGTAATTTGGCGAGTTGCATCGGATTAAAATCGATTAATTTATGCCTAACGTCCCGAGATGTTATCTTGTACCGTTTTGTCACCAAGCATTATGCCTCGTTTACATTGAATAAATTATTTATCAATAAGTACCTACTTTATTTTTTCTTCAATTTCTAGTAGATAATATTATATGTTATAAGCTTAAGCATGCTTTAGTGAGTGGTTTAATGACTCACAAGGAAAATGAAAAACCTGTTTATTTATTTACGCCACTATTGAATTTCTTTATTAGTCATTAATTCCTGCATGTTTTTTTTTTTTCTGGTCAGGCTATACAAAGTTTATATCTTGGGTAGGTTATATATAAATAAATACCTTCCACTTATCATATGTCATACCACTTATATTAGGTAGGTATATGTCTTGTTGCCGGTAGACTTAAAGCTGGCCGCGATGGAAGCTTCACACAAACACTTGGTTGTTGTAAGGCTTTAATAAAAATTATGTAAGTATATTTTGACGACCTCCGTGGCGCAGTGTTGAGCGCTGTTGCCTTAACGTGCGGAGGTCCCGGGTTCGATCCCCGGCAGGGTTTGGAAATTTATATTTTCTGAATTTCCTGGTCTGGCCTGGTGGGAGGCTTCGGTCGTGGCTAGTCACCACCCTACCGGCAAAGACGTGCCGCCAAGCGATTTAGCGTTCCGGTACGATGCCGTGTAGAAACCGAATAGGGGTATGGGTTTAATATAACTGCCATGCCCCTAACAGGTTAGCTCGCTACCATCTTAGACTGCATCATCACTTACCATCAGGTGAGATCGCAGTCAAGGGCTAACTTGTAGCGAATAAAAAAAAAAAAAAAAAATTATGTAAGTACGTTTGGCGTATTAAAAATCCATTAAATCCGCGAAAAGTACCTACTTGATATTTAATTTTTATCTCTGAGTTCACAATGAAATGCAATATTGTTCATTTAACAGTTCATCCGTTGACCTAATTTTGACGAAACTTGACACAGACGAAGCTTTTACTTACCCTGTCAACGGACAAAATAGTCCAGTCATTTGGTGCTCAAAAAGGGGGTTACCTGGAAAGTTTAACGCTAAAACGCTTGATTGTACAAAAAAAAAACGTTGCCACATGAATTATAGGAAATTTTCTCTAGTTTAATTTATTACTTATCTATTTTCATCGTAAAATTATTAGTCCAAAAGGAGGTATTGTCTAAAAACTGTTTTTGGGCGCCATTTTTCCAATATGTCGGCGCAAGCGGAAAAATAGTGAAAATTCCATTAGTACATAATGGAAATTCCTCTATGGATACCTCAATGGAACTACATAATGGAATACCTCAATGGAAATCTATACTTATAATAAAACTGCAACAGGTCCAATTCTGTACATTGAAGATATTTTGAAAATTTTTTTTGGAGGGCACTCATTATTCGATACTGAAGCCAAATCTGTAATTTTTCTGTCTGTCTGTCTGTTTGTTTGTCTGTTTGTCTGTCTGTCTGTCTGTCTGTCTGTCTGTCTGTCTGTCTGTCTGTCTGTCTGTCTGTCTGTCTGTCTGTATCTTGGCCGCGCATCACGCCGAAACTACTGAATGAATTCAAACGAAACTTGGCACGATTCGAGCCCATACTACGAGGTAGGACATAGGATACTTTTTATCCCGAAATTCTACCCCCGAAGGGGTGAAATAGGGGTTGAAAGTTTGTATGAAAGTCCTTCATTTCTCAAGTTATAACCATGAAACTTGATATATGAGCTGCGGGTTGAAAATGGAGACATACGTGTTACACAGTTTTTGAAAATTTGACACTCACTTTTTCAAAATTCCACCCCTAAGGGGGTGAAATAGGGGGTGAAAGTTTGTATGAAAGTCCGTCATTTCTCAACTTAATCGATTAAACTTGGTATACAAGCTACCGGTTGAAAATGAAGAAATAAGTGTTTCACAGTTTTTGTAAATTTAACCCCTGAAGGGGTGAAATAGGGGTTTAAAGTTTGTATGAAAGTCCTTCATTTCTCAAGTTATAGCCATGAAACTTGGTAAAAATGAAGACATACGTGTTTCACAGTTTTTCAAAATTTCACTCTCAAAGGGGTGAAATAGGGGGTTGAAAGTTTGTATGAAGGTCCTTAATTTCTCAAGTTATATCGATGAAACTTGGTATACAAGCTACCGGTTAAAAATGAGGAAATACGTGTTTCACAGTTTTCGTAAACTTTACCCCCGAAGGGGTGAAATAGGGGTTGAAAGTTTGTATGAAAGTCCTTCATTTCTCAAGTTATATCCATAACTTAGTATATGAGCTGCGGGTTAAAAATGAAAACATACGTGTTTCACAGTTTTTCAAAATTCAATTAAAAAAAATAGGGGTTGAAAGTTTGTACAAAAGTCCGTCATTTCTCAAGTTATTTCGATGAAACTTGGTATATCCACGCGGACGAAGTCGCGGGCATCAGCTAGTTCCTAATAAAATAGTGAAAGGCCTAGAGAAAATTTGAAAAGAGCACGTCGAAATCTACGAAATCACCAATTTTCAAAACTCCCGGAAAACTTTCTGGGTAAAACTACCAAATGACTGGACTAAAAAGATTCTATTATAACTTCTTCTTGTCTCAGTAAATCCAAGAATTCGCATGGGATTTTGAAATAAACCCTGAAATCATACATAGATAGGTACATTAACACAAAGGTATTTACTATAGTCATACCTACGTAAGTATCTACGTACCTACCTACTTACTAGGTGGAAAATATGTGAATTCAATTTCACAACTCACTGTCAGTCATTTTATGCGGTTTAGCTACATTTTTCACAAGCTCAATTATAAGTAGTTTGATGGTATGTGACATCGGAATTTATAAAGCACCTGATTAATCTGAATCTCAGAAACTATTGACTTCAGATTGACACTTCCGGTTTAACACCAAAAATTACAAAGTGGAGTTCCCATACTAAGTAGGTAGGTATAATAGACATAATTTAGTTTTATGAAATCACGATAAATAGATAATAGGTGGTGGTAGTAGATAAAACAGAAAACTTACTAACTCACATACCTACCTAAGTGTTGAAGTGCGTGCGCTACGCTTAAAATAAGGATCTGTATACTACTTAATACTATTACGAAAAAAATGCAGGTCTATTTGGTTCAAAAGCTAACTAGGAAAGCTCATAATGATTTTAAAATACCTACCTATTCAACGAGGGATTACCTATTCGACGGGGTAAACGAAAAAGTTTTTGGCTCTCGCTTTTCATTTTCAGGAGGTAAGTACTTAGTAAGTATAGGATTAGGTATCTACACTGTTTTTTTTTTCAATATTTTCATACCTCAGTGTAGCGGTAACTGGAAAGTGTACGTTTTGACTGTAGGTAGGTATAGCCTTAATACCTAATAATATAATAGTTGTTTTTCATAATATACATATATTCAGAATTTAAAACCCCTCGACACCTGAAAAGATATCTTCAACGGTTGAACAGATTTTATCCAATCATAGCTTTTTTTAATTTTAAACATATATAGGCCAGCGCTTGGCTGCAATCAGACTTGCTTGCAAGTGACCGTCAATTTCAACAAAGGCGTTTTTTTGTTTCATTTCGGTGAACTTTCGTATTATCAAGTTTTCTCAAATTTAAACAGTAGTTTATTGTACTTCTTGATATTCTTCAAGCTCTTATTTAATGCCATCAAAATATGTCGTAATAAAGTAATGAAAAATCGTGTTTAAATTTGTGATGCCACTGAAATGAAAAATTCGTTCACCGATATGAAATAACTAGCCACCGAAATGAAAAAACCTATCCACCGAAATTAAAATCCACCGAAAACGAATATAAGCATTCTTTCTTTTCTTCTCTGCTCACATAATCTTCTTCTTTCCTTTCTTTCATCTGCAGTCAATGCTAGCCTCGGCATTCTAAAAAAATATGACAATTATAGTTGGTAGATCGCGTTTCAACTTTGCATTCACCTGGTACTTTAAAATAAATAAATCGGATTATATTTAATCAAATCTCGTTATAGTCGGTTGAAATCATATGCGAAAGTGTGTTTGTTAGTTGGTTTATTGGTTTGTTAGTTTGTTGGTTTGTCCAACAAAAGAACAAGCAGGATTCAGATGCAATTACTCCACAACTGATCATATACATTGAAAAATGCAATGAATATAACAAAGAATACTACCTAGGCTTTGTCGACTATAACAAAGCCTTTGACTCAATAAAACACTACCACCTATGGCAGGCACTCGAAGAACAGGGAGTACCACCTAAGTTGATTAGATTAATAAAAGAGATAAATAGAAAATGTTCAGCACGAGTCAGACTAGAGAAAGAAGGAGAAGATTTACAAATAAAAAAGGGAGTCAGACAGGGAGACCCTCTATCCCCTAAACTGTTCTCAGACATTTTAGAGAAGGTTTTTTAAAATCTAGATTGGGATAACTATGGACTTAATAATATAAATGGGAAAAAATTAAACCATCTCAGGTTTGCAGATGACCTTATTCTAATATCCAACAATTCTAACACACTAGAAATAATGTTACAACAACTGGAAAAAGAGAGTGCTGTGGTAGGTCTAACTATGAATACAGAGAAAACTAAATTGATGACAAATGGAGACCAAATTACTATAAAAGTTAATAACAAACCAATAGAATATGTTGAAGATTATGTGTATCTGGGAAAAGTTATCTCTCCACACAATCAGATGACTAAAGAAGTTAACCAAAGAATAATTAACGCATGGAAACGATACTGGTCTTTAAAGGAAATTATGAAAGTAAAGAACTTCCAGTAAATGCAAAGCAAAAAGTATTTGATACTTGCATAATACCGTGTATAACTTACGGATGCCAAACTTGGTCACTTACGAAAGCGAACACACAGAAACTAGAAACTTGTCAACATAATATGGAGAGAAGTATGATAAACATAAAAAAGAAAGACAGAATAAACCTAAAAACTATTAGAAAACGCAGCAAAGTGAAAGATGTAACAGAGCATATAAGAAGGCTAAAGTGGCGTTGGACTGGACACATTTTTTTTATTTTTTATTGCAAGATAGGCTTAACGACAATCACGCTTAATACAAAGCAATGATGAGGTCTAGGTTGAAGCGCGCCCGCCTAGAAGATGCCTATTCACTCTTGCCTTCAAGGTACTTAAGTTATACGTGGCAGGGATTACATGTGCTGGAAGGGCATTCCACATCCTAGCGGTTCGAATTAGAAACGTAGAACAGAACCGTTTCGTTCGAGCTGACTGGACGTCAACCACATAAGGATGCCAACGCAAACGGGTTCTTGCTGTTCTGTGGTAGAACGGTGAGGGGGGAACAAAAAGTGAAAAGTTCCTGAGCACACTCTCCAAAGTATATCCGATAAAAGACCGATAAGCAAACGACATTGCGTCGGTGCTGTAAGCAATGCAGTTTCGCCTGCGTGAGTGATTGATCGCCAATGATTCTTCGGGCCCGGCGATCAATCAAGTCTAATGCATCGAGTTGGTACTTGGCGGATCCATCCCAAAGGTGGCAGCAGTACTCCATGCCAGAACGAACTTGGGCCTGATAAAGAGCGAGGCGTTATTCCGGTGTGAAGTACCGCCTCACCTTGTTCAAGATGCCAAGTTTTTTGGCAGCTGTTTTGGCCTTTAACTCGATGCATTTCCCGAAATTGAGATTGGATGAGATTTCAATACCCAAGAGCTCAATATGATCACTGATCGGGACGGATATACTTTGTAAATTTGGAGCCAAGGTGAAGAGGCTCTTTTTCGCGGTGAATAAACACGCCTGTGTTTTGGTGGCATTAAACTTGACTAAATTGGTGTCACCCCAATCGGAGACCTCCTCAAGAGTCAAGCTAACGCGATTCACCAACGCCTCTCTTTGCTCAAATATCTCAGTAGCACTGGCTCTAGAACTGGACATGTATCTCTCCGTAACAGTGCTGTCATCAGCGTACCCAAAGATACCGGGTTTGAGGAGATCGTTGATGTGCAGCAGGACACCGGCATTAATAGCCATTAGGTCAGATGAGCTGCCGTCAACGACAACCCGAAATGACCTTTCCCTCAGAAAGTAAGATATCCAGTTGCAGAAACCAGTAGGTATCCCGTACGCTGGGAGCTTACTGAGAAGACTGCCGTGCCAGACCCGGTCAAATGCCTTAGATATGTCCAGAGATACGGCGAGTGCCTCGCCGTGTTTCTCAATGGCTTCACCCCAAGTGTGCGTGGCATACACCAGAAGATCTCCTGTAGACCGATTTTTCCGAAAAACGTACTGCCGGTCCGACAGAAGAAGATGATGAGAGACAGTGGTGGAAAATGGACTAAGGAAGTGACCGAGTGGTTTCCGAGGGATCGGAAAAGGTGTAAAGGAAGGCAAAGGAAAAGATGGGAAGATGATTTAAGAGTGGTGGCTGGTGCTACATGGCGCCGAACAACACAGGAGAGGAAGATCTGGAAGGCTCTGGAGGAGGCCTATGTCGCTGGACAAGCTGATGTTCAGAAATATTTTTTTTAATAAATAAAACAACATAACATTGTAAAATATTTATTCAGCAATAAAGGCTATGATTATGATTATGGTTTGGCCTTCAATCACGCTGCAACGGAGAAACGGATCGACAATAAATCGCACAAAAGTACAGGTCTTGGAAACACATTAGCAAAATGTATTCAAAGATTGTGAAATATTCACCGCCTAGCTTGAATTTTCACCGAAATGAAATAATAATCAACCGAAATGATAAAAACATCCACCGAAATGAAACAATTATACACCGAAATGATAAAAACTCACCGAAATGAGAATTTTTATCATTTCGGTGAGTATTTTGTCATTTCGGTGGTCAGTTTAGGCCACCGAATCAACCGAAATGAAAACACCGAAATTAAAATCAAGGAAAAGAATTAGCATTACGAGAAAACTATTTATTATAGGATGTAAGGAATACTACACAAATGAGCGTAGTACCATTGCCCATTCATGAATACTTAGATAAATTTACTAGCTTATTGCAAGACAAGTTATACCTATACACGGAAATGAAAAGAAATGTGTTCCATGTCACCGATATGACATACTTATGTGTTTGGCGGGAACACGCAGGCAAGCGGCGCACGTTCTCCCACGATCAACATATAGAGGCCACAGTTGCGAAAGTTTTAAGCGCACGCGGGGGGAGCTAGAGTTGTTTTAAGCAAAAATATACCTGATAAACTTTTTGTCACCGAAATTAAAGATTTTTCAGTGACATATTCATTTTTACTTTCCTGCTATTAAACTGGGTAGATATTATTAAAAAAATACTTTGGGATTATACTATCACTATTCATGATTAAAATAAAGGAAGCCATAAACCTCAGTAACCAATATTTTTTGTTTTATGAGGAAAATTACACAGAAACATGTTGCAGTGACAGCCACTGAAATGAAAAATTCGGAGCTTTACCATTTTTTTTTTTTAAACTGTAATCCTAATCCAGAAATATTTACAGCCTCGTACATAGGTAACTACCTCTTCTACCTAGAAAAAAATATTAGAACTGTATAGTAACGTTCTGCACTACCGATTTCATCCATCCATAAATTTTGCTGTTGGGAAATTCACCATGGTGATGCGCGCGGTGGTAAGATGGAGCGCGCTTGCTTAGAAGATGCCTATTCACTCTTGATTTAAAGGTACCTATATTAAAAGAGGAGGGGAAAACGGAAGCCGTAAGGGCATTCCATATCCTAGCCGCCTAGCGGTTCGAATTAGAAACGAGGAAGCAAATCGCTTCGTGCGAGCCCGCGGAATTTCGACTGCGTAAGGGTGCAGACCTTGTCGATGCCTTGCGGTTCGATAATAAAAAGGTGACGGAGGAACCCGATCGAATAATTCTTGGGCACACTCTCGGAAATATATTCTGTAGAATACCGACAGACAGGCAACTTTGCGCCGATGTTCCAAGCTTTGCAGCTTCGAACTGATCAGCGCTTTGTTACCAATAAGTCTCCTGGCGCGACGATCCACCGAATCCAATGCATCAAGCTGGTAGGTACTTGGCAGAGCCATCCCATAAATGGCTGCAGTACCTACTCCATGCATGATCGAACTTGTGCTTGGTTGGTACAACTTAAAACACTAAATCAACTCATGTTCATCCGTTTAGGAGCTACGATGCCACATGCAGATACACAAACAGGTAGGTACAAAGTTAAACACGTATAACTGCACGGAATACACGGGTACTCTCTGTTTGCGTCGGGGGTTAAAAGTGGCTGTGAACACAGATGCACGAACGGACAGACTAAACTATGGTCACTTATCTACGGAACCCAAAAAAAAACCGAAGAATTCGCCATAAGAAAACAAGTGTCAGCGTCAGACATATAGCAATTCCGTGAAATTGCATCTAATTAATGTTAATTTTTGTAGACATGACGTAGCGTTTAGCCGACTTTGTCGTCGGCCCATCGCATCCCGTGCCTACGCCATGCCTCGTTTAGTCTCCCAGATGGATTTCTTTTATCGGTGAAATATCTTACATATCAAACTAGTTGATCCAGTGATTTAATCCCCGTGGATTAAGGTTTTAAAAAATCCGGTGGAACTCTTTGATTTCCCGGGATAAAATCAAACTATAGATCACTCTCCAGGTCTTCAAATATCAAAAAAATCACGTTGATTAGTTGCTAATGTTGCAGCTTAATTGAAAGATAAACCATTTCATGGGTATAGTTGCTGGAAAGTGACAACAGCTTCTCTTTTTGTCCAGGATAATCAAAGACTTCTCCCGGGATGCGTAAATCATAAATCCACCGCGGACGTCGCGAGCATCTACAAGTTTCTCAGAAACATATTATTGCTAGCTTATGCCTGCGACTTCGTCCGCGTGGTTGTAGATTTTTTTTATCCCCGCGGGAACGCTTTGATTTTCTGAGATAAAAAGTAGTCTATGTCACTCGCCAAGTCTGCAACTATACCCAATACCCATGCAAAAAATCATGTCGATCCGTTGCTCCGTTGCGGCGTGATTGAAGGACAAACCAACAAACAAACACACTTTCGCATTTATAATATTTCTATGAAGTATGATTTACTACTGTAAAGTATTAATATTTAAAGAATATATTATTATCATAATATTAACAATAGAGGGGTAAGTAAGTAGGTACCTACCTACTATACGAGTAAGTACCTTTTACCTATTCTGTGTAAGTACGTTGTTAAGTTAACTATAACTTTCAGGAGGGGTACATACTCCAAAAGTTATCGTTAACAACATAGATTTGTCTCGATTGTATTGATGCAAACGGGCCTCCATCCGAGCGATCACCAGCAATCGATTTTAATTCGATCGTAAACACGATCACCTTATCGATTCCCACAGCCGATGTGACATACTGGCAGAACTGGCTTGAATTTTATTTCGATTTAAATTGTAAGAATTCTAAATTTAAAAAATACAATCTTAAAATGCAAACACCCTTTTTGCGATCGGCATCTATTTGTTATTTAAATTTATATATATAATTTGCTAAAATATTAAAAAAAAACTTTTTAAGTTTTTAACCATTAAAAATTACATACTTACTTAAGTAAATATAATATATTATATCCCCAACTTTGCACATAATATTTTGTCCTCGTTCCCCCTGTTAAATTTCTCTATGGTAAGGGTTGTGAGTTGTGGCCCCTTCCAGTAATGATAAAATCGTAAGGGTTTTCCTGGGAAATTAATGCAGCGAGCTTTTATTACGTGTTACGTTACCCTATACATTTTGTCTGTTATGTGACTAAAGCCTCCACTAAAAGACACATCATTTAGCGAGATAAGAAAGAGTCCAGTTTGTCCTAAATTCTACCAGAGCTTTTACCGAAAGAAAGCGTTAACATATTACAACCCAATCTAGATGCTATTATTAATAATAGGTTTATTTCGTTTCCTCTTATGATTAAAGTCACACGAGAGAATAGGATGGAATGCTAAAAGTCTTCCTAATAGCATCTGGATATGACGTGTGCGCTCGGCCTAAAAATAATGATAATTCAAAAATCCCGTCGATTATCGTTATAAACGATCAAACTTACTAAAACATTTCCACATTAAACCGGTTGTACCTACCCATAATGGGTAGACCTCCATAAAATAATTTCCACTGCTCATGACATACCCTACCGTAAGAACAAGTCCTATGGAATGCCATTACGTTGTATTAAATATTACCCACGGTCTGGACTTGGCATAATGAACTTGAGCGTAAGCTAAGTGAACTAACGATAAAAGTTGCGGGACTTATTAGTCCTGTAAAAAACATTTTATCGTAGTACAGAAGCACAGTAACGCAGTATAGCGAGTGCAAAAGAACTCCCGAAAAGCTCTAGCCTGGAAGGCCCAGCTAGAGCTTTTCGGGAGCTTTATACTTATACTAATAAAGTTTACCTACTGTCTTTTTTTTTGCAAATTGATCGTCACTAAGCTTTGAAAAAAGATATTAGATAACATATCGTGACAGAGTTCCAATCTCGGCAGATTTTTCCAGAGGTTCGAACATTTTTTTCTCACACATCAAAGGAATTATTTATCAATTAATACCTCCCAAGATATTAATAAATTATAAATGAGTTATATTAAGTGCTTGTTTTAGAGATGTGACGTGCTAGCGTCGGCCCCCCGTGGTGGGTCAGGTGTGTTCCAAAATGGCGGGCATAGGGTGACCATAAATTTATATTTTATTAAAAAAATAAAAGCTTTATTGTTTCAACAAAGACAAAAGAAACGTATTAAGAAATAAACTATCTTAACATAAAACAAAAGTTAATTAATGAAGTACATAAAAAAGCATAGTTAAAAACACAAATTATTCAATATTAAACAGATAGGTAAATAAACAATAATGTTCACAAAACATTGATTTATTTAATTTTAATTCAATTATTTTACGAGATAAATTTAGCTGCCTCTATCTGGGCGGAGAGGTCCCCCTCTTTGTAAATGGAATAAATGGCAGATCATTCCAGATCTTTGCTGCAGCAAATCGGAGACAATCCCTAAACCTTAAAGCTTTTTGTAAAAAGGTATAGCCAGCCTCCTTTTCTGGTGCAGAAGAGTTGTGCCTCTTTACACCAGTGTAACCGCTCATATTAGTACGGTGATCGCTTATAATAACTCTGTGTGTCATCACTGTGAGGTGTAAGTTTCTACGTGACTTCAAGCTAAGAATTTTATGATTATTAATAACCGGTGTTATGCAGATAAAATCTAAATTAGATAAAAATACAATATTGAATATTAATAGGTATTAATTAAATTGTATATTTTGACATAATATTCAGAGGTGATCAATAGTAGTAAAACAAGACGCAAGATACCTATGCACATTTTGATTTCTCTACGATTATATTTTTTGACGACCTCCGTGGCGCAGTGTTGAGTGCTGTTGTCTTAACGTGCGGAGGTCCCGGGTTCGATCTCCGGCAGGGTCAATTTGGGAATTTAGAATTTCTGAATTTTCCCTGGTCTGGCCTGGTGGGAGGCTTCGATCGTGGCTAGTTACCACCCTACCAGCAAAGACGTGCCGCCAAGCGATTTAGCGTTCCGGTACGATGCCGTGTAGAAACCGACTAGGGGTATGGGTTTGATCTTGGACTGTATCATCACTTACAATCAGGTGAGATCGCAGTCAAGGGCTAACTTGTAGTGGTTAAAAAAAATCTACACTAAGCGCAATAGTGTCGTAACATTGGCCACGCTGCCTTACAAACTGAAGCCTTGCATTACATAGTAGGTATGGAATATGGACACTGCCTGCATCTATGGCATCACTTTTTATCCACTCGCTGCGTAAGTGTATTGCCACTTGAGCGTTATTTCACAGATGCCAGAGCCTACTAAAATCTATTTAGGTAATTGGCGTACGAATGTGTTCTATTTTAAATGAATCTATTAAGGTAATGGTAGAAAGGGACTACACATATTTTCAATCCACATGGTTTGAAAATATGTGTGGTCGCTTTCATAAAAAATAGTCAAATCTCCTAATACTGGACGATGCTAGCAGTATCATATTAATATAATCATGTAATTTAGCCTCTTCATTTATGAAGCATATATAAAATTAAAATATTTACAACCTGTTGTCATTAAAAAAATAAATCAAGTAGTTCTGCATTGTTATATTTTTGTGGTCACCCTTAAATAAATTCCGCGTCACGCAGCGCAGTGTACGCTACTGTAACCCCCCGCCACTTCAAACTCACCTGATCTAAACCATCCTATTTTATACGAAGTAGCGAGGGATGGAACGTTATAGACATTTAATTCTCTATTTCCAAGTTTAAATTTTAGAACAAGACAGTAATGGGGACTATCGTTTCTTTGCTCACCAGTTGGCGCCACTGTTGACTAAGGCCCAGAGGTATAGCTGTCAAAGGCGACTTTAAAAGATCGGCGCCGAAACAAAGTTTTAAATCTTGAATCTCATTATGTTTAATAATTTATAACTATCATCATAATATCGAGTAGCTAGTTCCGCAATGTTGTGCAGTTCCGTTTTGTTCGGAAAAAAAGGAGAACACATGTTTCCAAAAGATAAAACTGTTCTAAAACAGTGGCTAGTGGCGTTTCGCAGGAATTCGCAGGATTCTGAGGAATTAATTATATAGACACTTAATAAATAAAATAAAAATAAATTAATTACTTATTAAACTTATATTTATCCTTCCCTTTCCCTTTAAAACACACTGCTATACAAAAAAATATTAAACATTGTACTTAAATCCATACAATGGATATGATACTGAAAGATGGTTGAGTTGTTAGTTGAAACTACTAAACAATGGTAGATACTAGATTAAGCTGGAAAATTTTCTAGCAATAGCAGGTATCATGTATGTATGATAGTAGGGGCTACTTTCTTTCAAGCAATAAGTATTCATTATTGATCATTTTTATGTGCTTATAATAATTATCACACTGATAAACTCATCTTATAAAGAGAAAGTACATTTCACTTCCAATACTGTTAGTTAGTTCTCCAATTAATCCTTCTGGAGAAACCTGAAATGAAACATCTAATATTAATCAAGAGAAATACCTACTATTATTAAATTCTGGTCATCTCACACATAGTAATCTGATCCCAAGATAGGTGTGTTCTCGTTAGTGATACCTACTGTGGGTACATAACCAGAGACATAGGTATATTTCAATATCATGTAGTAAGTGTGTCCTTGATGCATGAAACCCATAACCTTTCATGCAGAAGTCTTAGTAAGTAAATATATATAATACCTATATTAGGTAAATAGATGTAAAAAGAAAAAACATAGCTGTTACCTCGGCAAACAAGCATACTTTTGGCAAAAAATAAGTTTGGAAACAGTAAACAAACTAACCTCTGAATTAGCTGCTCTTTGAGGCCGCCTATTTTTGCGCCTCTTTTTCTTAATTCCGCTTTCAAAGCGTTCACATTCATCGCCAAATAATCCATATTTGCGATAATTTCACGAAGGAGATCACTTTTCAACAGGTAAATTAAAGAAATTATAATTTATGTCACGAAGCCCGCCAAAACCAGTGAAAAGTGAATGATATTGGACCTCACGCGACACCAGCGCCCCTAGCGGCAAATTCATACGCGATAGCCCCCATTGGGTCCGACGTGTTCCGTTTTCTAATTTCATAACCAGGAGTTTATTTTTAGGGTTCCGTACCCAAAGGGTAAAAACGGGACCCTATTACTAAGACTCCGCTGTCTGTCTGTCTGTCTGTCTGTCTGTCTGTCTGTCTGTCTGTCTGTCTGTCTGTCTGTCTGTCTGTCTGTCTGTCTGTCTCCAGGCTGTATCTCATAAACCGTGATAGCTAGAAAGCTGAAATTTTCACAAATGATGTATTTCCGTTGCCGCTATAACAACAAATACTAAAAATTAAAAAAATATATATATTAAGGGGGGTCCCCATACAATAAACGTGTTTTTTTCGTATTTTTTTGCTCAATATTAAAAACGGTAACAGGTAGACGGTTCAAATTTTCACAGAATATTAACTTGTATATTACCTTTCAAAATAAATAATTAAATATCAATAAAGTAAATATTAAAGGGGGGCTCCCATACACAGAACATTTAATAAGAGGTTAGAAAGGCGATGTGGGCGGGTCACGCGCGCCACTACGTTGACCGAACGCTCATATATGGTTCAAACGTACTAAAAACACACCTCAGTCGGCCGCGGACTGTCTTGGGAAGTTTTACGCACAAAAAAGTGTGTAAAATGCCTTCTTGCGCGGTAATAACCTGCAGAGCTAGAAGCCAAAATGTCAATGTGACTAATGGCAAGATATCTTTTCATCGGTAAGTACATTAAACCTTGATTTTAAATGATTTAATTGAAAATACTAAAGACATTATGTTTTCCTTCACTAGTGTGACTGGATCGCAAATTTGTATGTACATCGCTGGTTTTATACCTTTGCGAACAACGCGCTCCAACAGTCATGTACGCGAGCGGCAATGTAAAGCGTAGTGCGTATGAACGATCAACTCCACTTGTTACCTGGTATTACCCAATAAGAGTAGCTTGACGATAGGCCGGTAGCATTTTTCCACCGTATCGATAAATAGTTTATTTGTTTCTTTTTACCAGAACGAGATATGCTATGCGTGGTTAAAACATACTGTTTACAAAACTATCACACTGATCGCGAGCAATTTATTCTTATCCATTGAGGAGTTCCGTTCTCCATCTCCGGAGATATTTATCAGATCTTCACCAAATTAAAATGGGACCACCTCTGAAGTATGACCTACCAAACAAAAAAAGAATTATCAAAATCGGTTCATAATTGGCGGAGAAATCGCGTAACAAACATACAAAAAAAATACATACAGTCGAATTGAGAACCTCCTCCTTTTTTTGAAGTTGGTTAAAAATAGTAAAATCTAAAGACATAGAGTCCAACTTAAGTTAACAATATGAATATTGACATGCTGTCGACCGTACGAAAAATAAACATCGATAAAAAATATTTTAGTCAATCCCTAGCGTATGTTGCTGTTTTACACGACAACACGCGCAAGTTTAAAGTTTCACTAGTGTGCGTAGCTTCGCCAATCGCAGCGCTTTTTTCTGCCTCACGCACACATGGCAACTCTCGTGTGTATTCGTTTAGATTAGTAGTAGTGAAGAATGGTGGGATCAAAACGGCGACAGCGGTTTCCGTACAAAATTTGCACTAGGGCCTTTCTAACCTCTTATTAAATGTTCTGTGCTCCCATACAACAAACGTAATTTTTAAACAATTTTTTTTAATAAGTCATAAATCGTAAAACTTACTACAGGTTTGTACGGAACCCTCGGTGCGCGAGTCCGACTCGCACTTGGCCGGTTTTTTCAACACGTAGCGTTTTGGAGTTGATTCCGATAAAAAACCGTATTATTGAGAAAAAATTAAAAATAAACAAAATGAGTTTTACCCACATAAGTAATAAGTAATTTATAATAATATGTATTATGATTTACATAAAACTCCACCCCACTCATCCATGAAACTTAGTAGAGCCTTCCAATGTCTCAATAGGTACGCTTCCCTCATATTATACACGAAGTATTTCAGCTTTTTTTATTATCGCAATCATTTTACATCTGATGTAAGCTTGTAAGTAAAAATCGTATGCAACAGAAGCTAATAACAAGTACCTTTATAAAAAAAAATCATTAAAACCGTTCTCGATTACGTCAAACTCGATTTGACAACTTGATGAACACGTTCCATCGACGTTTGAAATTTGAAAACCGTGTGGGTGGTCCGGGCGTGTAGATTTTTTCTATGTATTTTTTCTTTTGTTTTTATTTTTTCTTTGATGTAGGGCGATGACTAAAGCCTTTCGATAGCTAGCCGCCGGCATAGCGTAATGATTGATCATTTTGGCGTGAAATTCGTAACGGATGTCGAATATCAATCGTTTCATCAAAACGAATTAAGTTTTTTATTTATTTATAGTTGAGCCGCTTGTGGTTTCACCTGTACTAATCATATAGCTAATGATAGCTACAAAAAGGTGTCAAAGCAAAGCCCATTTAAGTACTGTAATAATATGTGGCTACTTGGCGGTAGCGTAGTATGAGCGGAAAATCTATAACTGTGACTTAACTGTGATAGCTAAGTATATTATTATATTATAGTCTGTTTGTAGTTCAGGTGGAATTACGTTCATTTTTCCGGAACCAAAAATCATTTCAATTCATTCAATCAAAAATTATCGTCCGGTTTTCAATCTACCCTATAAGAAACGGCCTATCATATCATACTAATATCACTAATATTATAAATACGAAAGTGTGTTTGTTTGTTGGTTTGTCCTTTAATCACGCCGCAACGGAGCAACGTATCGACGTGATTTTTGAATGGGTATAGTTGAGGACCCGGAGTGACATAGGCTACTTTTTATCCCGGAAAATTAAGGAGTACCCGCGGGAATCCAGAAAAAACTTAAACCACGAAGTCGCGGGCATCAGCTAGTAGTAATGATAAAATAACTTATTTTTAATGAATTTCAAAACTTTAACTTGTTTTATTACCATTAAAGTAAAAATATTCAACCTTAGGTATTTAGTACAAATAAAGCTCTACAAATGTGCCCCGTATCTACACATCACATCCTTTATTTGATTAGTTATTCCCAAGTTATCCTTTATTTTGCAAAAACGAAGAGTAGGTAGAGACTTCATAACTACATACTTAGATATTTTTTATTATTTTTTAGTCATTCTTTTGTCCCATTTTTGTCACAACTCGTTTTAAAAGTACAAATTAGTACGTAATAGTAGTTAAACGACGTGAATTTACTTTTCTTCTAACAAATTAAACAATCTTTCGTAGGTACAGTGCTATGGATAATGGACCAAAGACATTGCGTGCCTAAAAACAAAATGATATATAAACTCTCCCGCCAAAGTGATGTGTGAGTGAACGAACCTCGAACGAACGTAATGAACGGTTCAGGAACATGGTGACACTGATGCCCTGTGGGTACCTCGGCGGCACCTCACCGCGCTGCAATCTGGATCACGAGCCTAAGGTCAGATGCAAATATAATTGTATTGCACCATTTCCGAACGTTCTATTATTTTTTTTAAGTCGCACCATAGATTAATTTATAAAAATTAAAATAGACTGCACCTCTTTTAGTTTCTTAGTTAATACAGGTTACCTTAAACACCTAAACCTACTCTTAGACTCTCAGACACTATAAGTTTATTAGGAATGAACTACGAACGTATCAGTTCTATCATTAAATCTAAAAAAAGACAAATTTTCTCTTGACTGTTTCACTGTTTCTGACTTGATTTCATTGACTCTCGCTGCAATCTCAGAGTATCGAATTACAATCTACTTATATATGCGTTGTATTCTGCACCATTTTCATGAACTCATTTCTAAATTCCTTGATACCTAATAAGTATCCAAACCAGCAATTTCTCAGGTAGCTAGTAGGTAGTTCGCCTATACCTACCCCTAGCTAGATAGCATATTACATACCATTAGTTCCCCTACTCAGAAAACCCAAACCCAATCTCAAAATTGTTACGAATACGACGACCTCCGTGGCGCAGTGTGTAGCGCTGTTGCCTTAACGTGCGGAGGTCCCGGGTTCGATCCCCGGCAGGATCAATTTGGGAATTTATAATTTCTCAATTTTCCCTGGTCTGGCCTGGTGGGAGGCTTCGGCCGTGGCTAGTTACCACCCTACCGGCAAAGACGTGCCGCCAAGCGATTTAGCGTTCCGGTACGATGCCGTGTAGAACCCTAATAGGGGTATGGGTTTAATATAACTGCCATGCCCCTAACAGGTTAGCCCGCTACCATCTTAGACTGCATCATCACTTTCCATCAGGTGAGATCGCAGTCAAGGGCTAACATGTACTGGATAAAAAAAAAAGAATACGATACGTTGTTTCAATCACGGTATAATGTAAATATTGCAAAAGTTAAATAGAAACATTTATCCAACAAGTAAGTTATAACGAGCTTTTCTTTCCCTTCGATTTACACTTTAAAGCTGTAAAATATTTTCATGAAAATATTGCACGATTGCGCTACATTTTTGCATGATAACTGTATTGATAATGTAAAATAGTGACATCCGCATGATATGCATGAAATATGAATGCTTTCAGATTAAGACCACTAATCACTTTTCTCTTATCTAATAAAATGTAGAGATATTCTATATATCTATTATTTATTGCCATCTCATAACGGACGTTGGCATACATTAGGGCTATTTGCATCCTGGAAGCTGCTGCGCGAAATAACGCTGTTTCTCTTCCCGTGCCATTGGCGTAAATTCTTCAGCCAAGATGTTCTTCTATAGACAAGTGGCTATTTTCCCCTGCAATTTGAGCTTATGTTATAATAGTATGAGAGAATATATACATATTACATACCATTTTAATTATAATTTCGACGTAACACTGTTAATATTAATTGTAGTGGTTGGTTGGTGGTTCATCGTAAGTAACACCGAATTTTATCGTCCGGATACACACAAACATAAGTGCGGACAAACTGTTTATGTTTTCCAAGTTGAACGGCGTCAGATCTCATGTTACCCATTCATACGTTAATCTTTGTGGGCCATTAAAAAGTCGTAATACGTCTGTGGTGTCGCTAGTGTACCTACGTGACAGTGCGTCGTTAGCCACTCGATACCAGGCGGTTATGATCGCGTAGAGTTAGTTTTCAGACAAATGACACTTGATAATTTGAATTTGGAATGCGGGATGACAGATTATATCGAGGTCAAGTGCAAATAAAAATCGTGTACTATTCGCCTGCTGTTGATAAGAAGGTAATTTTGAGGCGCATTCATTGTTTAATATTTTACACAGTGACGTTTTCAGCAATGATTAATGAATGAACATTAACAAAAAAAAAACATACGTGCCGAATTGAGAACCTCGTCGTTTTTTGGAAGTCGGTTAAAAATCTATATAAAAGCGAAATACCACTCATTCACTCTGCACTCACTCACTGACTGACTAATCACGATATCTCAGGAACTATAAAGCATACAGATTTGAAATTTGGAAGGTAGGTTCCTTCTATAGTGTAGACATCAGCTAAGATACGGTTTTGAAAAAAAACACCCCTAAGGGGTTGAAATGGGAGTTGGAAGTTTGTATGAAAGTCCTATGTGTTTGAAGTTAGTGACCTGAAAATTGGCATTTAAGTTATTATGCTTAAATAATAAAAACCTGTATAAGCAGATTTACGAAAATCCACCCCGAAGGGAGTGAAATGGGGGTTGGAAGCTTATATAAGGGTTCTAAGTTTTTGAAGTTAGAGACTTGAAAATCGGTATTTAGGATATTAGTTTTAAATAATAATAACCTGTAATAGTAATTTTACGAAAATCCACCTGAATGGGGTGAAAATGAAATGGGGGTGGGAAGTTTGTATGAAAGTCCATCATTTTGAAGTTAGCATAGCCTATATAACCTCTATAGGCCTTTTGCAGCGGGAAAATTTCATATCTTATTTGAAAATCATAAAGTACGCGGACGAAATCGCGGGCGACCGCTAGTAGTTACATATTTCTATCTAGCTATAACTAGCTTAGCCAAGTTAAAATTCAAAATTCACAAGTTTTTTTATTCAAATAGACTTTTTACCAGAGCTTATGAATAGTCGAATGAATCTACCACTGGTTCGGAATGGCGTTCCTATACCGAGAAGAACTAGCAAGAAACTCGGTGGTTGCTCTTCTGAAAAAAAAATAGTATTTTTACAATTAAATTAATGTAAAGATACATATGTAACCACTACGCGCAGTCCTGAACATTGCTGGGGCATTTTTTTAATGGATTTCTTAAACTTGTGTAAAGGCAAGTTTATAGTATAGGTTGTGGAATTTTGTTATAGAATAGAATGCTCATTCCCATTAGGACTAAGAAACGTGCACCCAGCTAACTCCAAATAGGTTTCAATGTGTTTGCGGGCCCACGGGCAACGAGTAACGACATCCGACAGGAGTCAGGATATCACATTGAATGCGGATTGATTTGCAATACAGGGGTCAGGGAACTATTCGCGACCTATGAAGCAGTGACATAATCTGCCCAGCCGAACGCGGCGGCGAATGGCGATGCTATGATAATGCAGGAGCATATAATAATAATAATGTCCTCCCGACCGAATTTCGGCCACGGCGGCCAATCTCCAGAGAGATTAGCCATCTGCGCGGGAGATATTATAGTGCACAAGTGTGCGCGCAAACACAGGTGCACTCTCTGTTCCTTTACTCTCATAGCCCGATGGGACGGAAAATCCGACACGACCGGAGAGAGATCAGGCGCAGGACCGACGGCTTAACGTGCTCTCCAAGGCACGGGGGTGAAACACCGCCAACTTCCTAACTCCGGGCTAGTAGGTACTGAGAATTTCTTGTCAGAAAAACCCAGTACTTGTTGTGACCCGACCCGGGACTCGAACCCGGGACCTCGTCGGCTGCAGTCGAACATGCTAACCACTAGACCAACGAGGCAGTTAAACAGGCAGCAGGAGCATATAGTGCGTACCTAGTACCTACCACAGATAACTGAATCAAGGACTTGTTTCCGTTATCTGTAGTAGTTTACGCTTCAGATGTGAATTTCAGAAAGCAACGGGTCATAGAAGGCTGTCACGGTAACCTTCGCGCGTCGTGTGTGTCAAAGCCTTAAGTGTCTTTGCTGACGGCATTGGAATTGCAAGCAATCTGCGAAATTGCAGTCTTATCACTACGGAGTGTTGATCAAATCGACAGTTGATCACATTCGACTCACTGTCGGTCGACCCTACGCATACCGCGTGCCGTCGCGGTCGGTGTTAAAGCTGCAGTTGACTTCAGATAACATGTCAGTCTGCCTTGACCCTTACAGTCAACTTACATCGTCACAGTTTAACGTCCGAGAGAGAAATTCCGATTCCCGGTAAAAACAATGTACAAATTTTAAAAAAAAACCTAAAGCATCGATACACAAAGCCACCCAGAGATAACACCAATAAAAACAAATTTGTACAAGTTGATAGCCGCGCACGGGGCGATTTATCGAGCGAGATGTCTCTCTTGATAGTAGGTACTCCTTAAATTGTTAACATATTCGACCGCATTCTAAAACGACCTAAGGCACTTTTGTTTATCGGTCGATTTCTTACTTAGGTATATCTAAACAACAAACTTTTTGACGTGAAAACTTCTTTAGCCGCGTTGAGCACTTTTTGGTAGGGGGTTTTTTTTTTAATTATTTTAAATATTCGTTTTTACTTCCATCGGCAATCCCTATGACTGCCAATTTTAGTTTTTATATGTTAGATCAGAAATTTTACGATCGTAGGTTGTGAAATATGAAAGAAGATGATAATTTATAACTGAATTTTTCAGTAATGTTTCAAAAAAGTATTGAAGCGTTGAACACAAAGGAAAACATTTTCTTTAAGCAAACTCCGAATGCTCAAAACCAAATCAAATAAGTTGAAGGATGCCATTAAATAAATCACTATTAAAGCCGACATTTCACACGATTAAGAAATACCATACAGTCCGTACACCCATCGAATTAATATAACACCAATAGGTAGGTATCTCTCGAATTATCAACGATAACCGAACATAAATATGGCGCACGATAAATTTGAAAATTTATTTCTCGAGGACTCGGGAGCGCGACGGGACGAGACGAGGAGTCCCAAATCGTAAATAAAATGAGATAAAACAATAAACGAATTACGTTTAAATAAATAACAGTTTTGTCCGCGTCTTGTTTAAGTTAAAGGCTGCTCCAAGATTAATTGGATTTAATATTTTCTTTTATGACCCTTGCGCTTGTTTTATGTTAGTGTCATCGGGGGATACAATCTGATGGTGTTTTAAATCAATCATAATGATACTGCTAGTTTGGATTGAGTATCCAATTAAATAAAATCGTTACTGTTAAAGATTACTAGATTATCTTCAGGAAACCGAATAGGGGTATGGGTTTAATACAACTGCCTGCATGCCCCTAACAGGTTAGCCCGCTACCGCATGTCAGACTGCATCGTCACTTGCCATCAGGTGAGAACGCAAGGGCTGACTTGTAGTGGATAAAAAAAAACCAACCAATACCAATTGCCTAATAGTTTATTGACTTTCCTGAAAATAGTCTTAATATAGTCGATACTTCCGGTCAAAAGATACCTAAAGAGTTAGGTATTCTTGTTGTAGACCTACTTGCGTATGGTGATGGTCAGGTCCAGCGCCATCTGTAGTCATCGAGCAGCGCTAACATTCTTGAAGTCACGCCTGAACAAATTTTAGAAATCCATATGCTTGTGTTCTTGATTCCTCCAGTAGAAGCGAGGCCGCTGCATTACAGATTGGAGGAATACAACGCAAAGAGAGTTCTTACTTCTTCATAAATTCCTCACCTCTTTTCGGTATTTCAAGATTGAAAATTATACCTTTTCAGAATTCCGTAGCTAACATTTCATAATTCTCTTTACAGCCAACAGTTTTATTTGCATAAAATTCGGATTACAAGGAATCGATGAAAAAATACATGTCGAATTAAATTTCCGATTGTCAAAGTCGAAAATGACCTCGGTCCATAAAACAGAATGTATGGAGCAGCCTGTGTAACAAATGATCACGAAGCGCGCGTTGTCGCCGCGTAAAACGTATAAATTAAACCCACTATCTCAAGATCGGCCGGCCTCACACCTCGCGCGTTATGCGAGGCTGATTTACGTTTTCTCACGCGACAACTCCTTGGAGTTCTGTTGTCCTAGTACCTAAACATCGATAAGTCGTATCTAGGTTTAAACTATTATGCACACCACACTCGCTGAAATCCTAGTTCTATCAACTAGGATTTTAACAGAGCAAATAAACACCTCGTTCTAGCTATGCGTTGGGAATTCTAGCTAACTAATGTCCGGCTTGCGTGCAGCTGTATAATCTGAAAAATCGTTACGCACGTGCCAACAGCAATTGTACTTACCTATAAAATTTTAAATGTGAATTTTTCAATATGTTTAAGGTTTTACCAAAATTTGGTACAGCGATAGCTTTAAGCTTACATTCCGGAGACACAAAAACCTACCTAGTAGGTAGTAGGTACCTACAGGAAATTATAGAATTTTATATCGATTTAATAAAATCAACGAGGACGATTAATTAGTGGTACTTATCTTGTAAAGTATAACTTTTTATCAATATTTAACTTTGAAAGTAGATTACAGGAAGCTACTATCTACTTATTGCTCTGTGCAATATGCATTGTTTCTATGACGTTGAAATAATTGACGTCCTTACCAATGCAGACGAATTGAAGACTCTCCCGTCTTTTATTGAGAATCAATAAACGGCATCGTTACGTCAAAATTAACGATTCAATCAAGAAATATTAATAACTGCGTCACTAACAGATGTCAATTAATTATACCTATACAGATCGTCCGCTATTTGTACGTTAGTAATTGACGGTTTAATTAAAGGCTCGTTGTAACATATGAAAATCATCGCAAATGAAAAATATTGTCGTAGAATAATTTGGAGTCCGCCTGCTGAAAGCAATGATTCCTGAAATATCGATTTGTCGAATACTGTCGTAAGTGTGACGTGTTTACTGATTTTTACAAAAATAAGTAGGTACATACTTCATCTAAGCTTCTATCATAGGTACCTACTCTCCCACCCGGCTTCGCATTCGGCAACCCACAAGTCAGTGTTATTCTCGTTACGTTACGTATGTATTAGCTACTCATTCAAACTCAAACTCATATTTTTTTTTTATTTAAATAAACTTACTGACCGAGCGAATCAAAGGTCTCTGAGTCTACTCGAGTGAATTTGCACTTGTCCGTCCGTCCGTCCGTCTGTCAGAGCCTTATAACTTCTGAATTACTGAACGTAATTAGTTCAAATTTAAATATAATATGTAAACCGATGGCCTCCAGCCGAATAGGTATGGCTTAAAAAGTTATAAAAATCTTTATTTCAGGGGGGCTCTCATAGAAGCGAATGCGAAGTAAAATATGTTTTACCTATAGCGTTACATAGGGTTGCGGTCATCATATCATATGCGGTATCATTTTAAAGATAATTAGGAATAGAGTCCAAAAATATTTTTTTTTTAATTTTTCCCCTAAAATTGCCGAAATGGAGGGCTTTCAAAGTGGAGATTTTCTAACGTCCAAAGCTGACCTCAGAACTCTCAATTTTCTAAAAGGCTGAGCCTGAAACTTAATTATGTAATTTTTAATGAGCTTCAGTATTTTTGAAATCCAAAGAAATGCCGATGAAACATAAACAAAAAGTATTTGACAGCTGTGTACTGCCTATACTAACATACGGTAGCCAAACCTGGGCATTAACGAATAAATTAGAGCAGAAGTTAGCAATATGCCAGCGGGCGATGGAACGAAGCATGTTGCATGTAAGAAGATCAGATAAAATAAGTAATGAAAACCTAAGGAAAGAAACCAAAATAGTAGATGTCCGAGGAAAAATAAGAAAACTAAAGTGGAAATGGGCCGGACATGTTTGTAGGCATAAACAAGATAGGTGGGCAAAGAGAGTAACAGAATGGTATCCCAGAGATGGAAAAAGATCGAGAGGAAGACAAAGAATAAGATGGAGTGATGATTTTGTGAAATTGATGGGAGCAACATGGCAAAGAGTAGCACAAGATAGAAACACATGGAAACGACTGGAGGAGGCCTTCGTCCAAAGGGCGTACTGAAAATGAATCGTAGTGTAATTAGCTTAGACATTAAGTAGTAGAATAGGTTTTGTTATAAGTAATACTATATTTAATATGTAAGATGTAAGTTAAAATAATACTTTGTAATCTTTTTCAGTAAATAAAGGCTATATTATTATATTATTATTATTATATTATCAGTATTTTTAACAGAACTACACACTGTAAAAGTTTATTCGTTTGTGCTTACAAATAATAGACGTTAGCACCATCTTACGTGGAATAAAAAAATAGTCTACTAATAGTACCTAGTACCTACTTACTGATGTTTATGAACGTAAAGATAGTTAAAACTATCCTATGGATACCGCGAGGTCTCAGTTCGGGGCGAACCACTAGTTAAAAGTGCTTTTGAATCGTCGAGTGAATCTATCACAGGTTCAGAATGCCATTCCTACCGAGAAGAACCAGCAAGAAACTCGGTGATTGCTCTTTTTAAAAAAATCAATAACAATTACATCAATGTGTAAATATGTACACAAGTAACTGCAGTCCTAACTCCTAAAAAAAAGAGCAACTGCTGAGTTTCTTGCCGGTTCTTCTCAGTATAACCACAGAATAGGTGTATAACTTCTTTCCAAACCCGTGGACGGTGGTAGAGTCTTGATGGCACAAGTTTTCCTATGTGAAATAAAAAATAAAATCATATCATTTCATTACATCCTTATCTACAAGCACTGATAATAATTATGACGGCGCCGTTGTTTTTTTTATAATACGTCCATGGTCTTGAGACTGATGTTGGCCCAATAGTACCAGAGTTACATAGCACAAGAAGACGTGAAGGTACTGGGTACTTACAAATGATCGACAAAAGGCAACTGAACAAACGCTTACTCTAAAATGGATTCTAAAATAATGCTGTTAAGATTAAAGTCTCTATAACCATTGTTATATTTATTCGTTTATCAACAGCAAAAGACTCGGTGGCGCCCTCACGGTTGTAAAATAAATTCAACTTGATTTTATTAATGTTGTTACCGTAATCTTGATCGGAGGTAGACATTTAGAAGTTTTATTATTTATATTCGAATTTTATCTCAAATCTGTCGTAGGTTAGAAAAGTTGAACATGTTAACCGTTAATCGTTAACTTGTAAGAAATTAATTTTATTTCGGTATCTGAATGATTAGGGCAGTTACAGAAACTATGGCGAGGAAAATTTGTGTTAAAACGTATTCTTCTTCCGTAAATAAAATGAGTTCGTTGGCTTTTTCATCGAAGAGAAACATTACGGTTTTGTCGTTTGTGAATATCAGACATTATCCACCACTAGCGGCGCTGGCAGTGCGTTATTTACAAGTTTTTTAAGCAATATACATTATATATAAGGTAAATAAAGGCGTAAAGTAAATAATAAATAACAACTACCTTGGCCAAACCATTCAACTGGGTAGAAACAATTTCGACGAAGAAGCCAACAGAAGAATACGGCTGGGATGGGCGGCATTTGGAAAATTAAGTCAGGTCTTCTCATCGTCAATACCTCAATGCCTGAAGACGAATGTCTTTAATCAGTGTGTCCTTCCCGTCCTCACTTATGGCGCTGAAACGTGGACAAAAGGCATGATCCACAAATTTAAAGTCACTCAGAGAGCTATGGAGAGGGGTATGTTACCTAGGAGTTTCTCTTAAGGACAAGATTCGAAATTAAGAGATCCGTAAGAGAACCAAGGTATCTGACATAGCCCAAACCATTAGCAAGCTGAAGTGGCAGTGGGATGAGGAAGGCTGAGGACCGGGTGTGGTGGCGTTCTTTGGGAAAGGCCTATGTTCAGTAGTGGACGTCCGCAGGCTGAGATGATGATGATGATTAAATAAAGGCGAATATTTAAAAAAAAATGTGGATCATCCCAAAACCGAAATCAACACACTCCAACTCTAAGTTGTCTGGGTAGACTAGACCTACCCCTTGTATAGCGCGAAGCCAGAAGTGAGTATTCTGGCTTAGCCCAATTCCTTTTTACCCACCTAATCTACATTTTGATGGGCACCCTAATCCGTATTTTATTATCCACACTTTCATCCACACAAGTTAGCTCTTGACTGCGATCTAGACTACACTATGAAACCCATACCCCCTATGTCATATAAGTCTATTTCATGAAACGCCACCATTTAGCGAAATGCTCGACTATTTTATAAAATGATCATTTATACGATATGGGCACATCATTTTCATAGAATATAGATTAATAATATAATTTTCAATGACTGTTAAAAATTTAGGTACTTATACGGTATACCACAACACTAAGCCACCGCGACTCTGAACATCAATTGTAGTCACAATGTGTGGCAATTTCTCAGAATAGCGGCAGAAGTTTGTAAAAATGCGTTTTACGCTTCTATTGTGATTCACTTCTAACTGCGTAGGGTAGGGTGGTCTAAGACTGCGCACTTAACATATCCGAGGCTATAAAATAAAAACAAAGAATGTTAAAGAGATCAGCATTTCTTATTTTTATTCCTTATTCATTAGGCAACATTACTCTAAACAATCATCATCATTAGATCAACAATTTTCGAATTATAGGATGATAATTAAAAAATGAGAAATGCGCAGTCTTGTACTACCCGTTGTATAAGAATGCGCAGCGAGATCGATAAGATTGCGCGGGTAGTATAAGACTACGCAAGCAATCTAATCTTCACACAAATCACATATAAAGTCTTTATCACCGACATGTGCGGTGCATTCCTCATGCCACCACTCATTGCAAGCAACACATACAATCCAGTCTTCAGTTATGGGTTCTTTATAGACTTCTCCACACCCTGGACAACTCCAAGTATTCTTAGAACTTCTCTTTGGGTTTCCTTTTTTCTTGTTTTCGTTCTTTGGTTTAGCTTTATCAGTTATTTTGCGGCTAGTACTTGGAGTTGGCTCCATCTTAATATTTGCTACATATGCTGATGACATGTGTTTGATTTTTTTTTCTGCTGTAGGCTTCGCTTTTTCTTCAATTTGACGTTGCAACTCATTTTTGTAAGGTGAACTGCTAATAACTTCGGATCGTTTGTGTTTTCGTGTTAATGAACGTTTAACTTGAGACTTTGGCAAGGGATAAATATCAGATATCTTGAGAAGTGCTCGCTGAGGACTTGTTAAGTCATTATCAGATGGAACTTCTGCTGTTTTTATCTTATGACCAATTTTGACCTCGTTAGGAACAGTGTTAGCTTTTGTTACTTCTGACTCTCGAGACAGAGAATTCTGCTGAGATACTTCTTCCTCTGCTAACTTATGTTCATGATGTACCTTTTCGCCCACAATTTCAACCACGTTTTGTTCAATAACTTGTATTGAAGCTGGCCCCTGGGATATCTCTTGAGCAGCAGTACAATCAGTTTCATTTTCTCTCTCTGTTACCGAACTAGCCAAAAAATCAGCTTCACTGAAGATATCAGGATTATAAGGACATATTCCTGTTGTTCTAAAGCTTTCCGCAGCACATGCAGGAGTTGCAGCCTTAAAGAAAGCTGGTGTAAATATTTTACACATCTGAAAAACAGTAATGGTTCGTCCAGGGTTGTTTCGTAGCCATTTTTCACACTCATTAGAGTAGTATCTCTTCAGAGCAACGTGAAAGCCTCTGTCGAGTGGCTGTAGCTTGTGGCTACTGTGAGGGGGTAAAGTCAACGCGATGATATTATTCTCTCTGTAATAATCAACTGCTGAAATAGTTATGTGCGACGAATGGTTATCAAGAACTAATAGCACCGGATTATCTTTTGTTGGTTTCGTGTGATCTTTAAAGTGTGACAACCACACTAGAAACAATTCAGAATTAATAAAACTTGAATCTGATAACATAGCTATAGAGCCCGGTGGTGATCCATCTAGTAATTCAGGTTTCATCCTTTTTCTTCCAAAAATGAACGTCGGAGGAACGAAATGCCCTGTGACGCTCATAGCAGACACTACGGTGACGTTGGTGCCTCGTTCACCACTCGAAATTTTGTTTACTGCACGCTTGCCTTTAGTGGAAATGACTTTTGGGGGATTGTTTGGTACGGAAGAAATACCAGTTTCGTCCATGTTATAAATATTGTTTGGAGAGAAGTTGTATCTATCCATTAAAGCTGAGAGATTTATGAAAAATCTCTCGCACTGAGGCATATTAAATCCCATGGCACGTGCAACACTAGTAGAAGTTGGTTGCCTCAGTGAAATATCAGGGTGCCTCTTGATAAAACCACGCAACCATTCCTTTCCAGCCATTTTGGAATCTGGGTTAAATCTGTGGGTTATGTTATTCTTTTCCGCATACTCGAATGCGAGTGCCCTCAGATTCTTCGTAGTCATTCCAAAAAACATGTCGTCTAATTTCTTAAGATACTCACAAAATTCAGTCTCCACTTCTTTTGTAAATGTGGTTTCATATCTTCCAAGACAAGTAACTGGACGAGTCCTGTTTAGTCGAAGCCGCAAAGTAGACTCAGCCATACCGAGTTCTTTCGCAACAGACCTTTTACTCTCGCCATCTGAAATCCGTCTCCGCGCAGCTTCTATCACTTCTTGAGGACAAAGGGATCTGTTTGATGTTCGTTTTCTTCTTGATGTCATTCTGTAAACAAATACAAAGCTAGTTTATAACAATATTATACAACAATCAAACAAAATTAACTATTCAAAGAAAAGTGTGTAAGAATGCGCGCGCAATTTTATACGACCGTACCCTGCGCAGACTTACACGATTGCCCAATTTCACTTTTTCGATACTAGTATCGCCATCTGTATCGAACTTTCTGAACCAACGTCATTAGTTCGGTCACGTGATGAGCTTCGCTGATCCGAGCCGGCATTATAACTTTTGATTCACTTCAGATTAAACTATGACAATACATGCATTCGAAAGAAAAATAAGATCAAACTAAAGTAAAAACTTCAAACTCACCCGAGCTGCCGTACTTTCACCGTAAACCGAATTATTTCCGAGAGCAAGTACGAGAGTGAAATATTTGGAGGAAATAATACCACGTATTCAATGCACAATCTATAATGTCCGACAACTCACCGATACAAAAAATATGACAACTAAACTTAGACTACCCACATTTACACACATACATTACACCTCCCAACTAAATAACTAGCTTAATCTGTAAAATACTAAATCTAATTAATCTAAACCTTAACTACTGCACACTCATATTTCTAAATTTAAGATTAATACTTATTTTACAAATAATTACTTATCGCTAAGGCTGAAACCTGACCACCGGTTTCCTAAATCGTTTGGACGGGTTCACTGATGGTGGTGTTGCGAAAACCTCGGGTGAGGAAGCACTAATTTCGCCCGTATCTTGGCCGTTACCCTTATCTACCTCCCCTACAATTTCTGCACCTGGCCTGTGGGGACTTGCCTCCTCAACCGAGGCCTCACTAGGCGCGCCGACACCCTCACTTCGAGACTCGTCTCGCTTGTCACTGGGTTCTGGACAAGGCACATCGGACATGCGTGATCTGCGCCTAATTTGATCTATGTGCCTACGTAGGACACGTTCGTTATCCGTAGCCACGACGTATCGCCGCGAGCCTTCACTTGTGGTTACCGTACCCTTTGACCATTTTTCATGTGCACCATATTCGCGCGCCCAAACCGGTTCACCGGGTGTCAAAACCCGCAAATTTCCGCCCGCTAAATCTGTCTGACGTTCCTGAGCGTCACGCACCTGCTCCTCCCGCGCGCGATCACTACGCAGCAAGTCTAAACGCGAACGCAATGAACGGCGTTGTAGCACAGTGGCTGGACTTTCACCTGTAGTGCAATGGACGCTGTTCCTATATGCCATCAAGAACGCCTGCAACGCTGCGTCTAGGTCAACCTTATCTCTTTGAGCCTTCCTTATCGCGCGTTTGCATAATTTGACTGCGTTTTCAGCAGCCCCATTGGACGCAGGGTGATACACCGGTGAAAACGACTGGCGTATTCCATTATTTGCCAAAAACTCTCTGAATTCAACGCTGGAAAATGGCGGACCCTGGTCCGAGGCCACTTCCAAGGGTAAACCGAACCTAGCAAACGTTTGCCTGAGTACTTTTATAACGTTCGATGCATTCGTCCTAGACATTTCGAAAATTTCAAGCCATTTCGAGGTAGAATCTATAATAATTAGAAATATTTTGCCATTTAAAGGGCCTAAAAAGTCTACGTGCAACCTCGACCATGGTTGCACATGATAAGGCCAGGGTTGTGGAGGGGCCCGCGGCGGCGCTGCCGCCTCCATTGAGCACGTTTCGCATCTCTTACAAGCGGCTTCTACTTGTGCATCTATATTAGGCCACCAAACATAACTGCGCGCTATCGCCTTTGTTTTTACAATGCCCATATGGCCGACATGCAATTGCTTCAAAATTCCTTCTTGTAAATGCTGAGGAACGACCAACCGGTACCCCCACATAACACACCCCCGCTCGCAATATAATTCATTACGCCGTAAATAATAGGGCTTCACCTCTTCATCCGAACAACTAGTAGGCCATCCCGATTGTATATACGCCATTACTCTACTAAGCACTCTGTCTTTCAAAGTATTTTTCCTAATGTCGTCATGAGTGATAGGTAAAAAATCTTCTACGAATTTTACGTAAGTGATTTCCTTCACAGGTCGGCGGTTTTCGTCGCTTTTTGACGGCAGTCGGGACAAAGCATCCGCGCAGTTCTTTCCGGACGCAATATATTCTATATCATAGCTATAACCTGCCAACAGAACCGCCCATCTCTGCAAACGCGAAGCCGCCATAACTGGAATGCCTACTTTGTTTCCGAAAATGTACGTTAATGGCTTGTGATCCGTCCTAAGTGTAAACTTCCTACCGTACAAGTATTGGTGAAATTTCCTTACTCCGAACACTATGGCGAGTGCCTCCCTGTCTATTTGTGAGTACGCGCGCTCCGCGGACGACAAGGAGCGCGAGGCGTACGCGACGGGCCTCTCCCCCTCCGCCGTGACTTGGGAAATGACTGCCCCCACTCCGACACTACTCGCGTCAGTCGTCAGGATTAGCGGCAGATCGACGGAATAGTGCACTAGCACTTCGCTTGAAATTAACTTATTCTTAATTATAGCAAAAGCATTCTGACATTCCTTACTCCATGTAAACGTGACACCGGCCCTCAACAGGTTATACAGAGGTGCTAAAATGGTGCTTACATTCTTAATGAACTTGGAATAATACATGATCATTCCGATGAAAGCTCTTAGTTCCGATACACTAGTCGGCGCGGGAGTTTCGACGATGGCCTTGACCTTATTCGGACAGGTATGCACGCCCGCTTTGCTAATAACGTGTCCTAAATAATCTATCGATTCTGCAAAGAAACTACATTTTTCCTTTTTCACTCGTAAACCGTTTGACTGTAGCCGTTCAAAAACTTTATGTAGATTACTTATATGCTGCCTGTTGTCCGATCCCGTTATTATGATATCGTCTAAGAAGACACCTACGTGCGGCAAATCGACGAATAACGACTCTAATTTTTTTTGGAATATACCCGGACTCGACGATAGCCCGAACACCAATCTATTGTACCTGAATAGACCCTTATGCGTATTTATGACAGTGCATTGTTTCGATCGCTCGTCCAGCTCGAACTGTGAGTACGCCTGTGATAAATCTATCTTACTGAAACGTTCCCCACCATGCAGACGGGTCAGCAGGTCTTCTACTCGCGGCAAAGGGTAACGGTCAACCTCGACAACTTTATTTAGCGTCAACTTATAATCAGCGCATATCCTAATGTTACCGTCCTTTTTGACGACGGGCACGATCGGCGTGGCCCAGTCGGAGCGCTCCACGGGCGTGAGGATGCCGTCGCGCGTCAGCTGCTGCAGCGCGCGCTCCACCGGCTCGCGCAGCGCGTACGCCAACGGCCGCGCGCGCATGAACACGGGCGCCGCGTCCTCGCGCAGGTGGATGCTCACCGTGCCGCCAGTGAACCTGCCCAGTCCGTCCGCGAACACATCACAGTATCTGGAACTGAATTCCGCCAAGTTAAACTCACATCCTGCGATACTATTACAATTATACACCGGTAATTGAATTGCTAGTTCCATAATCCACTGCCTACCCAATAACATTGTTTTCCCGTTCTTAATAACATACAGATCTAGCTGTTTACATTTATCCCGATACTTCACTAACGGACGTATTACCCCCACTGGATAAACCACCTCGCCCGTATAATACCTTAAAGCTAAACTACACTTGTTTAGTTTTAAATTTCCAAACTTTTGTAAATACAACTCGTGACTTATACATGAAACGGCACTGCCCGTATCGCATTCCATCTTTACTATATGATCGTTAACATTAACTGTAATTAAAATAGGTTTGCAACGTTCTATCGATATCTGATTCATATTGACAATTACCTCTTCACTTCCGTCGCTGTAATTAGGCTCCATATCGTCAATTACCTCCCTCGCAGTCGTGTTGTAGTGGGTCGAGTACGAACAAACCCGGGCTAGGTGACCCTGGCGGTTACACACCCTGCAGAAATAGCGGCCATAGCGGCACCCAGCTGTCCCATGCGCATTACTCCCGCACGCACCGCACTGCCGCCCCTGGCCAGCCGCCACCGAAGCCGACACCCGTGCCGGCGCATCGCTGCTACCGGAGCTCCGCCTCTGACCGCGCCCTCGGTTTTTTGCTATCCCGACTTGACTGCCGGTGCCCTTGCCCCGCCATGCTCCCGCCATGGCTTGACAATCCGCTGCGACACTGCCACTCCCGCCTGGTGCGGCTGGTGTGTTCGGTCGGTTCTCCACTAGCGCGGCATCCTTCTCAGCAGCCTCCATGCTGCTCGCCAGCTGATACGCTTTGGCAAAATCTAACTCCAATTCCGCGAACAACCGTTGTCTTATGGTCTCGCTTGACAGGCCGCAAACTAACTGGTCGCGAAGACTTTCTTCTAGCCAGGCCCCAAACTCGCAAGTTTTGGACATCTTCTTTAAGTCTGCGACGTACTGCGATATGCTTTCTCCTGTTTGTTGTACCCGCCGGCGAAATTTAAATCTTTCGGCTAATACACTCGGTTTCGGTTGTAAATGGTTACCGAGAATGTCCGTTAGCTCTTTAAACGACTTGTTTATAGGTTTGTCCGGTGTACACAAGTTCACTAACAACTCGTAGCAATTCGCCCCTACAACGGTTATTAACGTTGGCACTTGCAACTCGCGTGATATCTTATTCACAACAAAGTACTGTTCGAGACGCTCCACGTACAATCGCCAATTATCGGTTTCCACTTTAAACTCGGCGATTTTACAAATTGACATGTTCGAACACAGTATTCTGAACAAACACACGCGTGAAATTCTTTAAAAAGATACTCGTCGCCACTGAAATATTTGGAGGAAATAATACCACGTATTCAATGCACAATCTATAATGTCCGACAACTCACCGATACAAAAAATATGACAACTAAACTTAGACTACCCACATTTACACACATACATTACAGTATCGCCATCTGTATCGAACTTTCTGAACCAACGTCATTAGTTCGGTCACGTGATGAGCTTCGCTGATCCGAGCCGGCATTATAACTTTTGATTCACTTCAGATTAAACTATGACAATACATGCATTCGAAAGAAAAATAAGATCAAACTAAAGTAAAAACTTCAAACTCACCCGAGCTGCCGTACTTTCACCGTAAACCGAATTATTTCCGAGAGCAAGTACGGGTGTCATGCCTCTTCAAAACAACACTGAAGTTAGCAACGAACTTCACTCTGTTTATTAGATATGACGTGTGCGCATTCTTATCGACCGCGCAGTCTTAGACCACCCTACCCTATAAACAACATGGCCAAGAGTTAAGATACAAGTTGTGGCCCTATTATGATAAAATGATTGCTAGTGTCATAGCCCGAACCTGCCCCCCGATTGTGTAAGGAAATCGTAAACGTTTGTCAAACGGATAAGTAGGTAATTCGAAAAGTTTAAGGAGTTCATAGTTTGCCTGCTGCCTGCCTCGTTGGTCTAGTGGTTAGCATGTTCAACTGCGGCCGACGAGGTCCCGGGTTCGAGTCCCGGGTCGGGCCATAATTAAGTATTGGGTTTTTCGGTCTAGAAATTCTCAGTACTAGCCCGGAGTTAGGAAGTTGGTGGTGTTTCACCCCACTAACATGATAATAGTCGTTAAAGCCCGCCAACCCGCATTGGAGCAGCGTGGTGGGTTCAAGCTCTAATTCCCACTCTCCTATGAGAGTGTAGGCCTGTGCCCAGCAGTGGGACGTTAATGAGCTGTAGTGGTGGTAGTGGATAGTTTGCCTGCATAGTCAAAAAGCATGTATCAGCTATTTGACTTTCGAGTAGGTAAGTACCTAAACACTCTCAAATGATTACGATTTTCCTAGACAATTCTATCCCGTCTCTAATTGGCTATAACGCTGTTGATGGAAATCTATTGAAGAATACCAAAAATTACGCCAATCTAATTTTATGCAGGCTATTTCATACCTAGCCTTGGCTATATAAATTTTTTTGGCCAGACAAATTTCCGTTGAGCTGTTGTGTATCGTGTACAACGGATTAAACGAAAGAATTGTGAATATGTAGTTACTGTAGACACCTAAATAGACGTCGATAGTCGATACTCGAGTGTTAAGTAGATTAGTAGAATATGCGGCCAATAATAATTAAAAATCAAATAGGTCTGCCATAACTCATAACCCGCCTCTACATGAAGCAAGGCTCACCGATCCGATTAATTAGAGGTATGATGCCATAGACAAACGTACAAACAGACGGACATAACGACAAAGGTGTCCAACTTGTAAAACCTCATATTGGCTCAGGTAAATACGAGCTCTTTGGGGTTTGTGTTGTAGCCAACCACTACTTCGAACCACTTTGAGTAAGTAGGTAAATTAATTTTGACAGGTGACAAGAAATGCTTTTAATTAATAATTTAATTTAATGTTCACATATTTTAATCTCATTTTCATTTTGTTACAGGCAAAGCGATCTAGGCCGGACGCGGGCACTGATGTGCGGTATGTATCTTAAAATATCTACACTTATATCTGAGTAACATAAAAATCAACACGTAAAATATGAATAAGGGCCCCGAACGGGTTCGAAACTAGTCGGGCATATTTCCGACAGAACAAGTGAGTTTATCCGGATATATAAGTACCTATAGTTATGATATCTAAAACGTTGACGACCCCAGTTTCGGTCCCAATTTGGGAATTTCTGAATTGTCTCTGGTGTCTGGTGGCAGGCTTTGGCTAGTTATCACCCCACCCGCAAGGATGGCAAGCGATTTAGCGTTCTGGTACGATACAGTGTAGAAACCGATTAAGAAACCTATCTGGTACGATGCAGTGTAGAAACCGATTAAGAAACCTATAATTGGCAACCTCTATCAGGTTAGCCCGCTACCATCTTAGACTGCATCATACTTAGGTACCACTAGGTGAGATAGGACGCAGTCAAGTGCTAACTTTTAGTAGAATAAAAAAATAAGGATCAAGTACTTTAGTTAGGATAAAATACTATCTACCCGCTAAGTTCCCCCTTCTCTTCTGAAACTTCTTTTACCTTTCCTAACAAGATACATAAGTCAAGTCTGTAAATAGGTATTTGGTTATTTCAATACATTCGAGCTTGTATTTTTATTCGCAAAAATAAAAATAAATAATTTTCTCACAAATGAATTTAGTTTTCAATGTGTTTATTTTGCGTTGAATAAAACGTAGTGATTGTAGGTACATACTCTTTGCGTTGAATGCTCGTTCCAATTTTTAAATTATTTCTCTTCAATTGCACGTCCGTAATGTTGGCAATTTTGATTGTCAGTTACCGAGTGTCATAGAGGTATAATATTGGTTAAATTATACCTCTATGCCGAGTGTCGTTTCGCGCCATATTTTATAGCTGCGTTCAATTTAAATGTAGGTATCTGACTGGGCCCCTAACGAAATTATTGTTAGGACGAAGATTGCTTTTACAGTATTAAACTTATTTTAATAAAGAAAATATAACATTATCTATACTATTACCGAAATCCAAATCCATTTAAATGCGCTTTCCATATTTATTTTAATTTTTAGAGAATTACAGATACTTAGGTACAACATAATTATTATTTCTAAGCAGTTAGTTAAGTCCTTTAACTACTTAAATCTTAGAAATATAAACATACTAGCTGATGCCCGCGACTTCGTCCGCGTGGTTTAAGTTTTTTTGATACTCGCGAGAACACCTTAATTTTTCGGAATTAAAAGTAGCGTCACTCTCCAGGTCCTTAACTATACCCATGCCAAAAATTACGTCAATCCGTTGCTCCGTTGCGGCGTGATCGAAAGACAAACCAACAAACCAATAAACCAACAAAAAAACACACTTTCGCATTTATAATATTAGTAGGTAATAGGTATGAAGTATGATACTTCACATTTCCACCTTATCGGTTCATAATAAAACTTTGCTCCCAAATTGTCCGCAGCCTCTTTCATATCAAAATAAAAAAGGGCCCTTAATCTCCATGTAATCCCCATATTGTCGATACACAATTGCCGTGAAAAGAGCTACTTAGCGAATTCCCGAATGGGACACTCCCTTTATCAAGAGCTTCACAAATTATCACGCCCCGATCAAAGGAAGTGATTCAAATGCACAATGGGTTTTGTGTTACACAGCAGCGTGTCGATTTAGGAATTCATTTTGAAGATGTTCTTCTATTTTGGTCTGTCACTAATCCGAACTTTATTAAAGATCAGTAATTCTTCATGTGTTCACTATAATAGTAATTTTATGAACATAGTGTACCTACCTACAAGATAACAGTATAAAAACTATAACCCGACTGGGACGGTAATAATATTACAGTAAAATTGTTCTTCTGTCGCTTAGTTTATTTAAATATTTATATTTTTGAATTCAGAATTTTGTCCTCTTTCATTTGACATCCCATTTAATTCATCATATTTATACATAAGCAAAAAAATTGGCGACCCTTTTTTAGATGTAACATCTGTCATACCAATTTTTCCGTATAAAGTGTAGCCTATATCACCCTGACTATAATAACGAATCGATTGACACCTCATTCATCAAAATCGGCTTAGTAGTTTAGACGCTACGGTGGAACATACATAAGTACAAACGAACTTACATACATATTATGTACATACTTTCATACATAGACTGCTAAAATCATAGCCCTTCTTTTTGGCTTTGCCGTAGTCGGGCAAAAACCCACAAAAAAGTCACAATTTGATTTTAATGTTAAAATTTTAAAAAACATACGCTGACATGAAATAGTGTTACTTATGAGAACTACCTATATTTGCCTTTCCATTTTAATAAATAAATTCTCAGATAATGTGATTTGATTTTGTTTAAAATATATTATGATTTAAAATACCAATTCATAAAACATGACTAATATTTGAATATTGAAGAAGAACCGAAAGACAATAAATTTAAAATTACAAAGCGATAAAGAAAAGAGAAATAGTGCTTGGCATTTAACGAACTGCATTCCAATTTAGATGACACATTTGTTGGGTTAATTAGTGGTTAACACGACGTTCCACAAGTTTTTAAGGATTCAAATGTTATTTATTTAAAACGACAGTAAGATGTTTGTGTGTATAATAATAAATCATTTTTTACGCAATTCCGTTCCGTTACGTGTTATGATTTTTTTACGTTTTGACAGACAGGATTTAAGATATCATATGACGCGAGTTTAGATGTTCGCTGTTGTCTATTTTTACTTTTATCCCCGTGATCTATGACCAGTTTTTCTGTTGTTCAAAATACACTTAGCAAAATAAAAAGTATCATTTTTGAGAAATATATTATTTAAGATCAATTTTAATTATAAAAGTCTAAATGTGGTCCACACTTAATCATTTATCGTTTGTTGTTTCATTCCTTAGAATTATTCTAAGTCTCATTCATAAAAAAATTAACTAAACATATTTGCAGACATTAATAATTAAAATAAAAAAATTAATAGGTAATTTAAATAAAAAAGGAATAATAAAATTTTGCTAAAGTGCAATAATTATTCATGGTTATAGTTATTTTAACCCTTTGTCTTCATTCTTTGACTTTGATTTTTGTATACCAAAATAGTGTTGTTTCTAAATAGCCATTCGTAGTTTCACATCGTACAAAAAATATGCAATTAATAGAAACTCAAAGTCCGACCCGAACGGTTGACACGTGGAAGCCAAATGTCGGTTACAAAAGGGTCCAGTAAATTTTGGGATCCGTAACCAAAAGTTTTTTTAGATAGGCTTAAATCTAAAAATCCAAAACTTTACAATGCGTACGCGGTATAATATGCGGTATATTTCATAATATATAGTATATATACATACGCATATTATTCGAATTCAATTTTAAATAACTTACTACTAATAAGTTTATTATTAGGCTATATTTTTTTCTCCATTTTCCATACGTCTCGTTGGCAAAATAATATAATATGTCGATTCCATTTCAAGTTATTTTTTCATAGAGCAAGATGTCGTCAAAAACACTACAATCTACATTATACAAACATACTTATATACCTATTACCTACCTAATCTGCTACAGAACCCTTGACTAAACATCGGCAAACAATATGCTCTTATTATTTTTTCTTAACGGTCGGAGTGTGCCAGGCATTATGCCCTTGTCAGAGGGCAGTAAGTAGTGAGAGACTTTATTGTTTTCCTTGCATGTGTAACACGTGCGTATTGGATTAGTTAGAATAATAGGCCAAAATTATGCCAGAGCTTTTTAAATAAATCACGATTTTTTTATACAAGATTATGTCACAATAATTAAAATAGAGAACGATATCATAACATAATATACTACAAAATAAATATTATATCTATAAATCATGTCCTTTAAGACACTCGTATTGTAAGCTTTATTATTTATTAAAGAACTCCTTTGATAAATAATAATAAGTTTTCATCTCAGGTTTTCATGTTATTAGGTTTTATACCTATTACCTACTCAGGCAAAAGTATTTTAAGCAGACATTAAAAATTCAGAGAGCAGAACATAAAATAAAAAAAAGTGACAACTAAATCATCACACCATATGGATTGTCATTCTTTACTCTAGGCCGGCCAGCTATCAAAACCTTTGAAGTCTTTTGTCAGACAATTTTAAAACAGTTTTACGATGACTACTGCAAGTAAAAAGAGTCGGTGAAAAAAGCCGAAACAGTAAAAAAGCTTTCAATTAAAAAGATAGTGACAATGCTGCCAACATTAACAGCGATTCCGCTCCAGAGCGTTCTTTTGATATACGATAGTGTTGTTTGAAGGCAACTCTTGAAGTGGCGGCAAAAAGCAAAGTGACACTTGAAAAAGGCGCGAACTAATATAAACAAGGGTTCTTTTTTCTACACAAAGACCATGGTGTTCGAACTCTTGGGCATCTGATTAATATGTTATAAATACGCATTGAGTAATCACCACGGAACGGCTTGTTTCCTCCTCAATAGAAGAGGTTGAACATAGCCTGATAAAACTATATTTAATAATCATGTCGCCGCATTTTAATGACAATATACCTAGTCAAATGAATAATTGATGGCGATTAATCATGCTCGTAATTTGCAATAAAACTAATATTTGAACCGCAATAAAACAGTGGACATAAAGTAAAAAAAGTTGTCATATCAAGCTATTAGTATACATTTGCATAAATTATATTAATTTGATTACGTAAATTACTACACAGTAATATTTGGTTCGGTGATGTTTTGAAATGTATAATTGATCGAAAAATTTTTACGAATTAAGGTGATGATTATTAAAAATGTGACATGTTTTAATATGTATGTATGATGTCGTGAAGTTTACATGACATGTATAAGATTAATTAATTACAGTAGCCATCCTTTTGCAATTGCATGTGAACAAGTGCAAAATTCCAGCCTACTCACTTCAGTTCCTGACGCATCGTGACTCGTGACGTCATATCCAGCTATCATGTGTGACAGAAAGGGAGTTGATTACATGGCGCGAGCACGTTCACAGGCGTTAATAACAAGCTAAATTAATCAGAACACGTGTAAACATTTTGTTAGATAAATTCAGTCAGTACATCATAATGAGATATGAGAGGGTCTGCTATAAAGGCATCTGCTATTTGATTTTGGTGATTAATATTTATGGTAAACAACCCATGATTTACAGTTGGAAATCGTATCTTAATTATTGGTACTATCTTTTTTATTTGTATCACGAGCCCTATAAAAGGCTTAAAAATAAAGACATTTATATTTCGTAGCAATAGCCACATACCTACCTATGTACTAGTACCTCACAACGTTTTTACAAACGCTTTAAAAGTTGTTTGTTTATTCTTTCCGCCTCCTTCCGAAATTAAGACATTTAGGATAAGTGATTGTTTATAAAAAGACGCGTCTTAGTAAACAACGGCACTGGTTAATGGATTTTTTATTTTCCAACGCTGTGTTAAAACTGAGGGTGTTTAGTTTGGGCAGCTTTACCGAAAACTGCTTTGCAAAAGGCCCCTCATTTGATTAGTTGTTTTCTCTCGTTTAAAGGTTATCAGGCGAAGTCAACACAAGTCCGTGCGAGTCCGAATCAACGTCTGATTCTCCACCTTCATTGCTGCAGGATGCCACATTGCCAGCTCTTTTAGTATCAGGGGCTACGACCTTATTTCAAAATACAAATACATCAACGAATTCTGCATTAAGTCTGACGTCTGTAGAAAATCTGGGCTTACCAAACTCCGAAGTAGAAAGCTGCAGTTTGACGAACGGATGCGCGACGAGCTCTTCACTAGCCGGTTTGGCTTTACCCTTAACGTCGACTGGTGGATTGTGTTCAACAACATCATCGTCGGCAGTTGCTTGGTTGATGAATGAGGATAGCACGGGTACGAAAACTTTATTAACTGTTTATTACAATATTATAAGTACTATCCATACTAATATTATTAATGCGAAAGTGTATCTGTCTGTCTGTCTGCTACGCTTTCACGGGCCAACTACTCAACCGATTTTGATGAAATTTGGTACAGAGATATTTCACATCCCGGGAAAGGACATAGACTACTTTTTATTCCGGAAAATTGAAGAGTTCCCGCTGGAATCCTTAATCTTAAAAGGGAAAAACCTTCATCCACGCGAACGAAGTCGCAGGCATCATCTAGTAAGTAACAAGACCGCATTTGCATGCAAAGCTTTGACTATGTTTATTTCTTGTAAGTTGTAACCCATTTCCTGTTTTAGTGTACAATAAAGTATTAATAAATTAAAATAAAATAAATACTTATTACAATACTTAATTGGGTAGTAGGCTAACTCTCAACGATAAAACATAGTAAAACAAAATAAAACTTGTTATTTGTTTTAGGTGGCGGTGTTAAAAGTGAGGTGCGGAGCCCGGGGCTTTGTGAAGCAGACGTGGCGCTATACGGCGAAACGTTGCCTTACGAACAGTCCACACTGCCCTATCAGTATTATAATAGGTAAATAGTAAATACGCATACTCACTTTATAAATTAAGCTTATATTTATATCTTTTTCTGACCCTTATCTATACTTATACTGAACTTGAACGGTATCATTAGGTTAATTATTTTAGAAATTTTTATTGGAGGAAGCCCAATTATTGTCGATACATACTTTTTTGGTCTATCTGTCTGTCGGAAAATGGAGCACGTTTCAAAATTCAAATATTTTTTATTCAAGTTGCCTTTGACAGTGCTTTTGAAAAGTAGAGTGAATCTACTACTGATTCGGAAAATCATTCCTACCGAGAAGAATGGCAGGGAGTTTATTTTCAATGTGAGTTTGTATCAAACAACATTTCACAATACTTACACATTTTGTAAGTAAAACAATTTAAAAAAAATTTAATACTAACAAAGGTGCGCGAGATTCCACTTTTGAAAATTCTTCAAATTTTCTTTCAGCAAATTATTTATTTTGTTCATAGTCAGTAAACGAATCTTATTGTTCATTTATTCTCAATATTTAATTTTACTAATTAATGAAAAAGGTAGAGTTCAAATTTTGTATAGATTGCAGGCTAGGTCAACCTAATAAGATTTAATATTTAAAGTTCCAATTGGACTAGCCTTAATAGATTTTTACCGCAATGATCCAATAATAAAAGAGGTTAACGAACCTTATAGGATTTGATGGAAGCCTGAAAAGAAGGCTCATCGGAAATTAATGACATTACTTGGTACAGGGAAATTACTTTACGTTCGATATTAATAATTATCCGTCAATAATCAATAACAAGCTGTCAAACTTAGAGGAAACGATGGAAATTGAACCTATTGTAATTTTTTAAAATTATACTCAACTCAATTGATCTAATACAATATAGTCATTTGTTGCATAAAATAAAAAATAAAAAAGTACTAAATGAGTAGACAATTTGAGCTTTGCATAACAAAGCTTCTAATTCCCCAGTATGCAACAGTATGGAGGCGGCGGCACGGCATCGTCGTACGTCAGCTCGACTCTGTACAACCAACCCTACGCCGCGTACCCTCCAGCGCACAACTCGAATAACAGGTAAAGGCTGCATTAAAACAGTATGACTAGTGGTTCGCCCCGAACTGAGACCTTGTGGTATCACAGAGCGCCATCTATTGACATGATTGTGAAGTTCTGTTAAAAATAATGAAGTTCATTAAAAATTAAATAATTTCGTTTCCTTATAATATTTATCTAATTTTAGTATTTGTTATTCAAGTACAGGATATAATTCAAATAATTGATAAGTTTCAGACTCAGCCTTTCAGAAAATTGAGAGTTCTGAGCACAGAGCAGAAACTGAGGTCAACTTTGGACGTTAGAAAATCTCCACTTTGAAAGCCCCCCATTTCGTCAATTTTAGGGGAAAAATTAAAAAAAAAAACATTTTGGGACTCTATTCCTAATTGACCGAGCGAAGCGAAGGTCTCTGAGTCTACTTGGGTGAATTGGCACTTGTCCGTCCGTCTGTCAGAGCCTTATAACTTCTGAATTGCTGGACGTAATTACTTCAAATTTAAATATAATATGTAAACCGATGGCCTCCCGCCGAATATGGCTTAAAAAGTTACAAAAATCTTTATTTCAGGGGGGCTCTCATAGAAGCGAATCCGAAGTAAAATATTTTTTATAGCGTTACATAGGGTTGCGGTATATCATTTTAAAGATAATTAGGAATAGAGTCCGAAAATATTTTTTTTTAAATTTTCCCCCTAAAATTGACGAAATGGGGGGCTTTCAAAGTGGCGATTTTCTAACGTCCAAAGTTGACCTCAGAACTCTCAATTTTCTGAACTCTCAAGCCTCAAACTTGATCAATTATTTGAATTATATCCTGTACTTGAACAACAAATACCAAAATTAGATAAATATTATAAGGAAACGAAATTATTTAATTTTTAATGATGATGATATTTTTAACAGAACTTCACAATGGTGTCAATAGATGGCGCTCTGTGATACCGCGAGGTCTCAGTTCGGGGCGAACCACTAGTTATCTTTAAAATGATATACCGCAACCCTATGTAACGCTATAAAAAATATTGTGATTCGCATTCGCTTCTATGAGAGCACCCCTGAAATAAAGATTTTTATAACTTTTTAAGCCATATTCGGCGGGAGGCCATCGGTTTACATATTATATTTAATACTGACAGACGGACGGACAGACGGACGGACAGACGGACGGACAAGTGCCAATTCACTCAAGTAGACTCAGAGACCTTCGCGTCGCTCGGTCAATTATTAAACCCATAAAAACAAATAGGTACTAACTATTCGATGATTCAAAAAAATTGATTAATTTACAGCACAAATTCTAACACATTACCCTATCGTGTTACAGGTCATCGTGCAAAGCGACGCCGACGTATCTTAGTTATGGCGTAGGCAGCATGGGTACAGTGCCAGGCAATTTCGCCACGCAACCTTCACCATACGCCTACCCCTCATACAATGGTGGACTGACGCAATCCTTCCCAAACAGTCAACAGGTAAAATAATAATATTGTAAGGTATGTTGGGGTAAGAGCGGAAAGGGGGTAAGACCGTATACATCAAATTTCCCGTGAATGAGACCATATTTTTTAATGTTGGTATCATTATGTTCAACGCCATTTTGTTATGCATCTACTTCAGTTCGCGCCAGTCACTCCCGATGGACCGTACGTGAGTTATGGTGAATTTAAAAAAACAAGGTAATTTTTGTCTTTTTTTCTTCTATCCGATCTTTCCCTTTCACTTTTAGATTCATATTTTGGCGAAAATACAGCTTGTTTTGCTAATATTTCGCCTTAATACTAGGTTTTAAGTAGCAATAGCTAGATAGATCAGGGGGTCTACTCTCTTTCTCTCAAACGAAACTTCGCAAACGAACGTAATTAGTCGGTAGTAGTCGGTTATTAGACCCACACAAAATCGTTCAATCCAATCGGTCACGAAAATTGTCTATGGATCCGTACTTCGTCTGCGTGTACGAAAACGAAATAGAGAGGAGCATAGAGATAATATTATGTTGGAGAGGAGTTAACGAAATTTCGTTCGTTTGTTTGCGAAGTTTCGTTTGAGAGAAAGAGAGTAGACCCTCTGATCAGAATACGCCTAGGATGTTTAGTAGCAGATATCCGATGTTCCCCCTTTCGGGTAAAGATCGGATTAAAACCATCCGGTATTTACCTGTACAAAATGAGGCAGGGATTGTCAAACTTTTATAACATGAATATTTTTCACCTTAAAATACAGTGTAAGGATTATTCTATTTTGATCTCGAGATTTTGATGGAAATGTGTTCAGAAGCGTACAGATATAGAAAAGAGCCCAATAACATTAAAATGTCTGTATATGTTCGTCTTATATCTTGGCTATCGTTTTTATTTTTTTATTTACAGCATTCATTTTTATTTGTCATTTATTTTACTATGTTATTTATTTATGTTATTATATTTCTGTCTTTTATTTTTATTTATGTTATTTATAATGGATATAAAAAATTGTTTTTAAGCAATTTCCATGCTTGGTATCAACGTTACAATTTTGAAAAACGGACAGATAGAATTTTTGATGTCTTTAGTTCGGACATTGAAAACTTTTTCTGTCCCTTTTTCAAGGTTAAAATTAGCTATCATTAATAACTAGCAAAAAATGTATTTGTCCGATCTTTCCCGCGGATCTGGATAATTCATCTTATGATGAGATCAAAGTTTGAGAATCACAAAATGTAAAAAATTTATCACTGGGGGCAAGATCGGATGCCTTTAAGGTGCCTTATACGGATTTCATGATGTGTCATCCTTTTCCAGGTACACTTTAAAGAATCGGGAGTCACAGCTGTGGGGATGTCATGGTATCAAATTAAAGGTCATTTCTTCATCTCTCGTTTGACCTTATAAAAATGCACACTCCAATACAAATTTTCTGCATAAATACGTTTCTCCGAACGCAAGATCTGCTGAAAATGACGAAAAATGGGGTCCGGATAGGTACCCATAAAGCTAGATCCGCTGCATATTTTAACTTGAATATTAACAATAAAGTGGGGCTTATATAGTCCTCTATCCATGGTGCAAAGCATTAAGCATACAAATAAATATGTTTATAGTTTATGTGGCAAAAAAAAAATGTTTGATACATTTTTCTATGAAAAGAAGCCGAGCGCTAGGCGTTTGGCGCTCAGTACGCGCTGAGACGCGCTCGTGGACGGGTGGGTGTATCGCTTTTTTGCACGAAATTTATTACGACAAAATGAACACCGTGTTGTGTACTGCCATAGAGATATAATATTCTCTATGTGTACTGCGCTTAGAAAAACTTGATACCGACATCCACAAAGAAGGAAGTTCTCAAGTGTAGGCGTATTTTTTTTACCCGATTACGGCAAAGCCACAAGGAAAGGGTATGTTAGGAATATATATGTATGTATGCATGTATGTATGTATGTATTAAAAAAAAGTGAGCGCCATTTTGAAATTCTTTGTTATCGTACCGATTTCGTTCAAAATCGATATCTGGGGTTCCCTGGGATCACAAAACAGGAAACTGTTACCAAAATTTTAAAAAAGTCAGCGCCATTTTGAAATTTTTTGTTATCGTACCGATTTCGTTCAAAATCGATATCCGGGGTTCCCTGGGATCACAAAACAGGAAACTGTTACCAAAATTTTAAAAAAGTCAGCGCCATTTTGTAATTTTTTGTTATCGTACCGATTTCTTTCAAAATCGATATCCGGGGTTCCCTGGGATCACAAAACAGGAAACTGTTACCAAAATTTTAAAAAAGTCAGCGCCATTTTGTAATTTTTTGTTATCGTACCGATTTCGTTCAAAATCGATATCCGGGGTTCCCTGGGATCACAAAACAGGAAACTGTTACCAAAATTTTAAAAAGTTCACTGCTGACTTTTTTTGATTGACTGCTGTCGATTTTGCTGCTGCTGATTTTGAACGAAATTTGTACGATAACAAAGAATTTCAAAATGGCGCTGACTTTTTTAAAATTTTGTTCATAGTTTCCTGTTTTGTGATCCCAGGGAACCCCAGATATCGATTTTGAACGAAATCGGTACGATAACAAAGAATTTCAAAATGGCGCTGACTTTTTTAAAATATTGGTAACAGTTTGCTATTTTTTGATCCTACGGAACCCCAGATATCGATTTTGAACGAAATCGGTAAGATAATCTTTTATACATTATTTTACAATCTCAAAAACTGAGTATTATTGTAGCCGCGAGTATTGTTTCGGCGCATAAATAGGTAGGTACATAATATTTACCGCGGCCAACAGCGTAAACAAGTACCTAGTAAATAAATAATCGTCTAATATTTTCAAGTAACAAAATTGGTTAGTTGGCAATAAAATCGAGCGTCTCTACGCTCTATAGCTCTACGCTCTCGTAAAGCGTGCATATATATGCTGTAGTGTGACGAGTTTTATACCTATAGTTGAGTTTTTTACCTATAGTTGGTCGCGGGGTAAATGTTTAAAGGGCCTTAAGTAAAAAAAAAAAAAACGATTGGAACATTCATGTTTTCAATTACATAAACGTCATTTTTTATATATTGTAGTGCGTTTAAGATCGGATTTATTATTCTTATACACCTTGTTCTCAAAGCCATAGAAGCGGGTTTGAAAGTACGTCCGATCTTGCCCCCGAAGGACAATTTTGTAACCATAGCCATAAAAAAGTATGTCTTGTTCTTACATGCGTATAAAGCAGAAACTGTTGAGTTTACAATAATAAACAAAATTAAAACCTAAGCTACGTTTAAAAATTAAACAAATGCACCATATTTTAGTAATTTATCTTCAACAAATATCGAGAAATTTGAGTTTTTACAAAACCTTTTCAATTGGTCTGAAATCCGTCCGTTCTTACCCCAACATACCTTATGTATTAATATTGTATAATTATTTACTTATCTAAATATTTTTGAAAATCAGATTTTCACCATCGCAGACCATCCTTACGTTGACTACCCATTTGTTTTATAATTTTTCAGTCTACAAATTGTCCTACTCCTACCAGCTACATCTGGTACCTACATCTTCCAGAAGGAATTGTATAATTATTCGCAATGTTAACATTTTTTTGTGTTTATTTAATATGCAGGACTACAGTAGCTATGCAACTGGCTACGCAGATCATAGTGTAGCACAATATGGCGGTTACTACGCCACCCCAAGTTACTCGCCCTATGTGAGCTCGCCCAGTAGCAGTGGAAGTGCTGGTCATACTTCATACCATCTGGGAGGCACGTTATCAGGTAGGTACTAATTTTTCATTTTTTTTTTCATTTTTAAGTCTAAATATTATTGAAAAACATAAAAACTGGCGGAAGTCATAACATGCTGCTTTTGATGTTGTCCAAGACCCATTTACCCAGTTACCCATCGTCACTGTATAATATACGATGCTGTACAAACAAATAGGAACCGGGGTTAACTTGAACGCATCCCAAAGAGACAGTGACATAAGTTTTATAGGGTGCGTTCCGAAATACACTGAGAGCACTGAAAGTCCCCAGTAAAGAGCACTGCCAGTGCTCGCAGTGCTTATAACGGAACACACCCATAATGTTGCCAACTTGTCATTTGTCAATTTGACGTTGCTTTGTTTACCTTGATGACTTGTTGCTGCTGTTGAATTTATTAAAATTACAGTTTTGTAAATAGGCAAGGAAACCTAATAAAAAGTGTAATTATTAAAATTCGATAATAAGCATTCTGTTCTGTGAGTTTCCACTGCGGGCATAGTACATAGTATGGATAAAGAAAACCAAAACTTACATCCGAGCAAGCGTATTAGACGAGATGATAGGGAAAATGATAATTCACAAGGATATTACGATGATAATTCGGATTACTGGCCTGAATCCGAGAGTGATAACGGTAATTTATCAATAGAAACAATATTTTTGTTAGTATGATAAACATAACCTGTGGCTGACTAGAAACATCTAAAAGTTTGACCCTAAAAATATACATACTTGGTAGGTTCGGACTGCCTACCCTATTTGATAATGAATATAGAGACCACAGAAATGTAATTAATATTTTTTATGTTATTATCACAATTAAGTTTCCATGAACACCTTTGTGGCCAAAACAAATCACTCTAAAGATTTAGTAAATATTTAAACTACACAGAGGTTAGACCTCTGTTTTGAGAAGAATTATAATATTTTCATTATAAATTTCAGGATGCTAAAACCATCTCCTTATGATGAGGTTAGATTGTAAGACAACCAATTAATTTTAATAAAATTTATGCTCAGTGAGTAGGTAATATAAATTAGTTAAATAATTTGTTTCAGAGTCTCCGTCATCAATGTTGCCAACTTTACCTGACACTCCCCTGTCCCCTATCAAAAATGAAGTACATGCTGCTAGTCGGAGATGTAGAGAAAATTCTGGGTAAAATATTAGATAAAATTGCATTCACTACAGCCCATTAACGTCCCACTACACATGTCACATGCATAGACTAAAGGGGTGACAAGTGATCCAAGACGAAGGCTATTCCGTGACTACATCGGAGTGGATTAAGTTTTTTGTATTCACCAAAATTGGTTGAAAAGGTGGGCTGTTAAAGCGTAGCAGACAGATAGACTTACTTTCACATTTATAATATTAGTATGGCTAATTTTAGATTCTCCACTAAGTTGTTTTATTCTTCTCAGGGAAAGCACAGCTAGTAGATCGAGAGGGCGTGGTCGACGCAACACCTCTTCATCACCAGCACAACACGTTCCTGAACCAGCCACAGACAGAGTATTTATATGGGATCTAGATGAAACCATCATCATATTCCACACGCTGCTTACAGGCACATATGCAACTAAGTATAATAAGGTAAGTAAGTATAAATGTGAAGGTTATTAGGTAGTTAGTATTTATTAGTTAGTTTTATCATAGAAAATTACAGAGTTCCGTGGAATCAAAAAACATTACTTAATCAGACGAAGTGGCGGACCTCATCTAGTACTTAATTTACATCACCTTTAGTGACTATTTTTAGAACTTTACAAAAATTAAACCGTTTTTGTAAACAATAGATACTCAGTACTAAAACGTGCTGGCCTAAAATAACGATTATCATCTTAGGGGTAGCTCTAGCAATATATCTTTAGATTAAAATTAGCTATTTCTATTGTGTAAAATTTTTGCTAAGTGCAGCATGGTGACGACGAATCAAAGTACAGTGTGCAGAAGAGTGGGCGAACTGTGATTCGTCATTGGAAGTTGCTGCGGCCTAATTCACTTGATATCGCTGGCATGCTGCAAAAGTTTTACAGTGAACTTAATGTTGAATATCAAACTGAAAAAATCTCTTTTGTTTCAGGACACACAGCAAATAGTGCAATTAGGGTTTAGAATGGAGGAACTAATATACAGTTTATGTGACATGCATTTCTTCTTCAATGATGTTGAGGTAAGACTAATGATTCATTCTGCGTCACACAAATTAAATCTGCTTGTGAAGAAAATACACTAAAGCTAGCCATTGACAGTAAGTCATTTGACTTAAGTCTAACGAGTCAAAAGTTAAGTGGATGGACACCAGAATTTTCGCCCACTGGAGGCATCAGTCCAAATGATGTAGGTAGGACTAGGTAGGTTAGGTAGGTAGTTGATCGCCGAGGCCTTCTACGACTACGCATGACTTGGTGCCATGGCGCCCGGATTTCGCACTCACGGTCAAAAATATCATGACGCCAAATGACTAGCTGTGCATTATGGTGGGCATGAAATTCCGCTATGTTTCTGTTCTAAGTATTTCATAAGATTTGGTACAAAATAAATTTAAAAAAAAACTGACTTTATTTTGCGACTCAAGTCAAATGACTTATCTATACCATCAAATCAGCAACTCTTTATCAAACTTGAAAACGCACTTCTAGTATGGAACTTGTATGAAAATCACGGTTGTGATGTCATCAAATTTCAAAATTTCAATTTTCTTTAATCTATATTTTTAAATGGTTATCAAACTTAAAACTAACCGGGGATGTGAATTTTAGGTCTTTTGGAAGACCCTCTATTTAATAATCAGTTAGAAATAATTTATTTTTGATATAGGCTTCATCCCTATTGTGATGAAACTTTGTACAGCTGTTTTTGGGACTTGTGAGAAGGTCAATGATAGATGTGCATTCAGGTATCCTTCTTTATTTCCAGGATTGTGACCAGGAGCACATAGATGCAGTGGCAGCAGATGACAACGGTCAAGATCTCTCGGCATACAACTTCGCGTCAGACGGCTTCCACGCGGGCGCCGCGCCTAACACCGGCCTGTGCGCGCCTGGTGTGCGCGGCGGGGTCGACTGGATGAGGAAACTCGCTTTTAGATATAGAAAAATTAAGGATACCTACAATAATTATAGGAATAGGTGAGTACTTTTGGAGAAAACATTTTAGGGGCCACACTTCTTACTAGTTTCTCCATTTAACCCTTAACCACCTACCAGCGGTCTCACAGGCCGCAACGAATTTTTGAACTCAAGTTTTTCGATGTATACTTGTCGTGGCGAAGAATGCTTCCATATACCTATTCTACACACCGAACCGGATTGAGATTACGCTCGGCGACTATACACGTGCGTGCGGCTGCCCTAGGTTAGTAAAAATATTTCGCTAGCGGTTTCCGTGACCACACGTAGGTGGTTATGACACTTTTCTGTACATATATTCTATGTTATGCAGTTATTAATTTTTGTTGGCTTAGTGTCAAAATGAATAATAACGATGATGAAAAAAATGACAAAAAGCCTATAGGACCGCACATGGAACACCGTAAAAAAAAATCACCTTCAAAAAGAAGGAGTGTGCTTCAAAAATGTATTGTAAAGCCGCGATAAATTGTAAATGGTTGTTATTTTTTTTTTAATAGTTTACTCAATTTTTAAGAATTAATAAAATCGTTATTTTACAGATCTTATTTTCTTATGAGTAGTTATTTTTTGTGCCAGTATTGTAGCTTTGTGAAGACAGTTAGTTTGTTTCGAGATAAATGATAATATTCTAAAATAAAGCTCTAGATTGTAAACAAGTATTTTATCCACTGTAATGTTTCATTGTTACCATAGATTCCAAATTAGAAGCAATAATCTAACAGCGGTATCTAGGACCGCACGTAGATGGTTAAGGGACGGAAACAGGTGGTAGGTGGATAAGGGTTAAAGTTATTACTTATTACTGACATGTCAAATTTCGCATTGCGGACTTACTCAGCCGCAATTATGCGATATTTGTTTAATCCTGGGGCCTTGTTACGTAATAATGATTGCTGCAATGTAATGATACAACCAATCACCTCTGATTGGTTAGCAATTTTCTGCTACTTGCCAAAGTATTGTGGTATAAATTCAGCGAATAACAGCTACCATAAATACAGCCAATTGCGTCAATTGTAGCAATCTTTGATTCAAGGTGTTCAATAAATATAGCTACTTAACAAAAATATGTAACTTTGCCCCTTGACAATTATAGGATGAAAGCTTGAAATCAACTTGCACCATTTAAACATTTCACTTCTACTCAGTGGCGTGCACAATATTCGAAGCCAGGGTAGGTTAGGTAGATAACTACTTTCAGGCGGGGCATGGTGAAAATAAGCGTTGGGCTTTTTTAACAAGGGTAAGCAATGCTTTTATGCCTCTACTAGCTGATGCCTCCGACTTCGTCGGCGTGGTTTAAGTTTTTTGCGATTCCCGCGGGATAAAAAGCAGCCTATGTCACTCTCCAGGTCCTCAACTATACCCATCCCAAAAACCACGTCGATCCGTTGCTCCGTTACAGCGTGATTGAAGGACAAACCAACAAACAAACACACTTTCGCATTTATAATATTAGTAAGATGTCGTGCATGCCACTATTTGTACTGGACTGATGGATATTTTTCTATTGTGACAGTGTCGGAGGTCTATTAGGGCCAGCGAAAAGAGAACAGTGGTTACAACTGCGGGCGGAGTTGGAACAGGCAACGGACAACTGGCTGACTCTGGCTTGCAAATGTCTCAACATGATCAACGCTAGGTAATTAGATATTAAACTTCATCCATATTCACACATTACAAAGTTACAACGCACACGTCTTACACACACACACATTCATACACTCACCCATATAACACGTAATCCTAATTTATAGTAATATTAAGAATTAATTTTAAGGGGCCGGCGAACACAACTCCCAATTTCTATTCAACCCGCAAATATAAATTTGCCGGTATATTGGTATCTCTATTTGGCTGATGACACATGATCGCGTGCAAGCGCAATAGCAATATTAGCGTTCAGAATTTGTTATACATTTAGTCTTGATCCGTAAATACCAAAAATGATGATGAATGAAAACTTGTTGTGTTTTTAACTTCGTGATGTTGTTCTGTAACTTGACAATATAAGCTATGCCCCTGATTAATTAGTACGTAAGATATCGTTGGTTTTAATATGAAACAAATAAGGAGAAAACATGTCATTGATGTCGTAAAAATATGCAAAACGCAATGTGCTTACATTTAATTTTGGGAAAGTATTTTGAAAACATAATATCCAGGGACCTAGATAAACACAAGTTCAATCTAAATAATTGCATAATATGGTGGAAATATTTTTGAATTACAAATTATATTGGTATTACGTTTGTATGGGCAATTCACCCTCCACCGCCCTCTTAACTATTTTTTTATTTTATTTGTCACTAACATTTATTTTCTATTTGTAAATGACCATTGTTTTCATAACATTTGTTAACCTGGAGGTGGGTGTAAGCAGCTGCAACACAGTTTAATACTAATCGCAGTTGTTAACGTTCTTTAGTTTTAGGTATTCAATGTTTATGAGAAAATAAATATCAATATCAATATCAATTAGTAAAATAATTCATACCATACTTTTTTATATGAGGTCCGCCCAAGTTTTAGCTGCATTTTCAGGTATAAACCACCGAGTTTCCATCCTAAAGACCTTAATTCCACATAGGATACTCTATCCCAGGAAATAATAATAATGGCCTCCCGACCGAATTTCGGCCACGGCGGCCTATCTCCAGATAGATAAGCCATCTGCGCGGGAGATATTATAGTGCACAAGTCTGTAGATACACAGGTGCACTATCTGTTCCTTTACTCCCATAGCCCAATGGGACGGAAAATCCGACACGACCGGAGAGAGATCAGGCGCAGGGCCGACGGCTTAACGTACTTACTCTCCGAGGCACGGGGGTGGAAACACCGCCAACTTCCTAACTCCGGGCTAGTACTGAGAATTTCTTGTCAGAAAAACCCAATACTTGCTACGGCCCGACCCAGGACTCGAACTCGGGACCTCGTCGGCCGCAGTCGAACATGCTAACCACTGTGGCCAACAATCTCTAAACTAAACTAAAATGTCATCTCCAAACTAGTTCCGTCCCTTTCCGCAAGAAGTAGAATGAAAGGGTAAGGGTAATATAAAAAAAGCTGTCATTTTAGTTTAGTTCAGAGGTTGTGTACAACAGAATGAACTCTATTTCTAATAATATTATATTTTGTTGGTATTCGCAGGGAAAACTGCGTGAATGTGCTAGTAACGAACACGCAGCTAGTGCCAGCGCTCGCCAAAGTGCTGCTATTCGGCCTCGGCGGAGTGTTCCCCATTGAAAACATCTATTCCGCTACCAAGACAGGTTAGTTTTAGAATGACGAACTTAATAACAATTACTCCATAAGTAAACTAGGCTAAAATCTAGCTTTATGGTACTCTATTAGTGAAATTTGATTTTATCAAACAAATCATATAAACAGCGAACAAAAAAAATTGGCAATCATAGGATCTGCCGATAGAAGTGCCGATAAAGTAAAAAATTAATAATTAAATAAAATATAAAATTATTCAAATTAAACCTTAAGACGAAGGCATTAAAGTTTAATTACGATTGTAGTATATTTATATTTAAGACCTTTTGTCTTCGTAAAAACCCGAGGTGTCGGTGGCGGTGACGGTGTCGGTGACGCGAATCCACAAGTTTACCCCCTACCAAAAAAGCTCAAAGCGGCTAAAGAAGTTTTCACTTAAAAAAATTGCTTTGTTTGTCATCCTTTTTTTCCCCAAAGAACATTTTATAAAAACAAAGCACTTCCGTTATTTACTGTCTGTATACTTTCACACGATTTCCACTGAATAATATTTAATCATAGATCATAATATAATATTTATTTTCAGGTAAAGAAACGTGCTTCGAAAAGATCAAACAGCGGTTCGGCGATCGGTGTACATACGTAGCGATCGGCGACGGACCGGACGAAGAAGATGCAGCCAAGAAAAAGAACTACCCCTTCTGGAGGATATCCGGACATTCGGACATCGCCGCGCTATACAACGCACTGGACATGGGCTTCTTATGATTTGCTGCTTTCCTGGTACTTTGGTTATCTCTGTATTGAAATTGTAGAACAAAATTACATGAAGTAGAAAGATCCTTAGCGCTTAAAAGACCTGAAAGGTCACTTGATAGTAGACGACACTCCTCATGAAGAAGATGCGGCTGAGAAGAACTACCACTTTTGGAGGAGATCAGGGCTAGGCTTACGATTTGCAGCTCCCCAGGTACTTTGGTTCTCCTTTTATTAAAATTAAATACATTTTTATGTGACTTTTACAGTCACATAAAAATGTAGAAAGAAAACCTGCTTTACCTCCTATACAATACCTGAAAGGTCACTTGATAGCAGTAGACAGCAGACTGGAAGAAGAAGATTCGGCTAAGAAGATCTACCCCTTTTGGAGGATATCTGGGCATTTGGACATTGCTTCTCACTATTTGCTGCTATCCTGGTATTTTACTTCTCTTTATATTGAAAACCCTCTTAAAAACCGAGGCTTAACTGCACTGAAATGTCACCATTTAAAAAATGGTGAAATTTGTAGTTCAAAAACAAGATTCTTAAGGGGTATTTACACAGTCCCACAAGATCTGAAAGGTAATTTGTAAGCAGTAGAAAGCAGACTTGAAGAAGAAGATTCGACTAAGAAGAACTACCCCCTTTTGGAGGATAATGGGGATTTGGACATCGCTTATCACTATTTGCTGCTATTCACTTCTCTTTATATTGAAATCCCTCTTAAAAACCGAGGCTTAAGGGACCGGCGACCGCCGCTCGCAACTTCTACTCGAACCGCAAATATAAATTTGCCGGTATATTGCTATCCCTATTTGGCTGAAGACACATGATCGCGTGCAAGCGCGATAGCAATATGAGCGTACAGAATTTGTTATACATTTAGTCTTGTTCCGTGAATACCAAAAATGATGAATGAAAAATTGTTGTGTTTTTAACTTCGTGTTCTTATTCTGTAACTTGACAATATAGGCTATGTTCCTGATCAATTAGTACGTGAGATATCGTTGGTTTTAATATAAAACAAATAAGGAGAAAACATGTCCTTTATGTCGCAAAAACATGCAAAACGCAATGTGCTTACATTTAATTTTGGGAAAGTATTTTGGAAAAATAATTATCCAGGGACCTAGATAAATACAAGTTCAATCTTAATAATCGCATAATATGGAGGAAATATGCTCGAATTACTAATTATTTTGGTATTACGTTTGTATGAGCAATTAGCCCTCCGCTGGCGCCTTAACTGAACTGAAATGCCACCATTTAAAAATAGGTGAAATTTGTAGTTCCAAAAACAAGATTCTTAAGGGGTATTTACACAGTCCCAAGAATGGCGCGACGATGGATGATCTTTATGTAGGCGAGATTACGGAATGTGTAATGTGTAAATTGCTATAGAATGCTATGGAATATTCAACGAAATACAAACTAAGTACTGCATGTGTGTACTTGTCTTTGACTTAAACCATAGACAGTAGACCTTACTGACGTAAAGAAAACTATGCTGGTATTTTGAACAATACAAAATAATACCGTAATATTAATTTCAGCGATCAAACCATATCAGTAATGGCTTAGACATAGGAAGCTCTGTTAGGTACAGTTTTGTATCATTATTGTTAAGTTTTTGAGCTTTCGGAAGTCTGTAACGATAACTTATTGATTTAGTTTAAAGCTCAAAGTCAGCTCAAAACTTACGAAGGCGAACGTTTCTAGGCACTTTTTTTTGTAAATATTTATTCAATCGTAGTCAATAAAAATATACGTTAGGATTCTAATTCCATTCCTACTACGTAAGTTTTATATATTCTATACAATGTACAGATTATAAATGTTTATTTTTAGTAAAAAAATAATGGAAATACCTGGAAAGTTTGCCCTTGTGACGTTTGCAGGTGAAATTGATTTAATCGATTTGTACCTTAAAACATACTGTAATATTATTTTGGATATTTATTTGGGCAATGAACTGTTATTATAAATTATGTTTTTGCGTACTGCACAATTTTATATCATTCAATTTAATAAATCTGTCGTTATTTGTAATAATTGATTTGCAAAAGCTAAATTCATACTATGTTTATTGTTTATGTGTAACTAACTAAATTAAAAAAATGCGTTAGGTGAATGCCTTTGGGGCTAGAGTTTCAAATTACTTCAGCCAAAACTTGTACAAATATCGACCAATAGTTAAGCCAAGATAAATAGAAATAAATGGACCTAATTTCATTGATAAAGTTAATAAATAAAATTTAAAGATTCTCGCTTGGATTCTTAACTGAAGCTGATGTATCGTCGAAATTGAGCGTTAAAACAAGGATGATTATGTCGATCTTACCTTAGCGCCAAAGTTTTTGCTTTTAACGGTTTTACCTTATGGGTGAGATGTAAAACCTTATAAGGATGGCATTTATCTCACGCGTTTATTATGCCTATTATTTAGATAAGAAACTTGCGACTTAATTTATGTTCGTACAATTTTAAAATAAACCCTGCAAAAATCACCATGTTCCTTATTAACTATTTTGGTACGGAACGATAGAAACATGTTCCATTTTGTGTCAATGTGTAAGTTCATTTTATATTAATTTCAATTTATAGCTAAATATTTACTGCCAAATAGCTGACAATATACTACAATATTTTTAGATAAATGTTATTCTACGCTAAATACACTACTATTAGGTAAAGCTTTTTGATATTTTTTTCACATGTACAAATATTTTAGTGTTACATTTTTGTCAGGCTTAAAACGGAACTCGGTTTGAAGGATCTTTTTGTAATCTATAGTATACCTGTGTAAAGTAGAAATAATGTGATCAGCATTGAAATAGAATGAGGTACTAAAACTATTAAAATTAAAATTTTCAATTGTTATTTGTTATTTAAATAACAAAAAAACTGATGTAGTCACATTTTTCACACAGTCTACAATGTTTACCAAAACGCGTGTTTTATAATGTTCCAAAACATCCTTTTTTGGAAGTCGGTTAAAAATTTATAATTTTATTTAATATTTTCGTATGTATTATGTACCTAGATTGTCTATAATCTATATCCTGTGAGCATTCGCACATATTATTCTCGCGCACACATATTTTTATTTTCTGACCACATTATTTAAATTAGTACAACTTTTTTACATATCGCAATTTATACACAATGCAAACTGTATTAAGTTTTCATTTTGCTAACCTATAAAATTCTCTTTTTTGTACGTTTTGCATTGAAAACTTTTATTTTTGATGTCCTGAAATAGACTTTATCTATTTTATACGAAATAGCAATACTGTTATAAATACGAAAATTCAAAAAATGTAAATACAGTTCAAATATTAGATTTAAAAGAAATTATAGCTAATATGCTAGTGATATAAAATTTGATTCGAAAGTTATGATTAATCGAGTTGTAAATAAAAAAATATATTATTTGACGATTATTTTTCATTGTTTTACTCACTTCCTTTTTGGATTTCATAGTTTCTAATTATTATTCATATAATTACTAATGCCCGCGACTTTGTCCGCGTGACTACTCAAAGTAGCCAATGTGGCTAATTCTGTGTAACACAATCTCTAAACTAAGCCGAATCTAAATCGAGCGGTCATTTAGCCGAGCTAAATGACCGCTCTTATTTAGTGCTGTCCCTTTCCGCAGGGAGTATTATGAAAGAGATCACAATATAAATAGAGCTCTCAGTTTAGTTTAGGTCCACTTGCAGAGACGCCGGGTTACGTTTGACCCTGTGGTTTGACCCAGGAATAAATTTGAAATTTTCAAAGAAGTTTTATACGAATTCTGTCAAAGTAGCAGCTAATTGTGGGTTAAAAGGATGACCTAGCGTTTCTGCAAGCGGGCCTGAGATGGTGTAATGTCCTCCCGACCGAAACTTCGGCCACGGCGGTCTATCTCCAGAGAGATTAGCCATCTGCGCTTATCTTAGGAGTTATTATAGTGCGCATACACAGGTGCACTCTCTGTTCCTTTACTCTCATAGCCCGATAGGACGGAAAATCTGACACGACCGGTGAGAGTCAGGCGCAGGACCGACTTAACGTGCTCTCCGAGGCACGGGGGTGGATCACCGCCAACTTCCTAACTCCGGGCTCGTACTGAGAATAAATAATTTTTAAAATATGGCTAGTCAAAAATTAACCCTATTGTACTTACTTAGGTACCTACAAAATTAACAGTATAGAGTATTTTTTTGCCAACCGTACAAACAAATTCACCAATGAGGGAGTCCGAGTTGAGACTATAATATAGAGAACGAATCTGTCTCGTCTCGAGCTAAAGGTCGAGGTTATATTAATAGGTCTCGAGCTTCGTGGGAAAGTGTAAATGCACCTTTAATAAAGGTGTGACATCGACTTTAATCTTTACCATGGCAACAGCCATAGCAGCATTGACAAAAACAAACACAACAAAGCGACGTAAGCGACGAATTTTAAATTAATATTGAAGAGACAAGAATTTTATAAAATACTTAGTTGAATTAATTAAATATAAGTGATAATAATGAAGGCGATAGACACGATACTGTTCGATATTTCTAAGAATGAATTGTTCAAAATCAACGAGAACTTCAAGATGCTGCATCGGAAGTTGAAGAGTGCTTGGAAGGTTATATGTGGGTTTGTTAATATTTTATTAATATTTTCCACTGATAGGCAGCTGACTCGATGTTCTGATGGCTAGCTTATTCAGATCATGAGGTCCCAGGTTCGAGTCCTGGATTTAGAAAAAAGATTTTCCGTCGAGAATTTCTCCGTAATAACGTATGTAATCATCCGGAGTTGACGGTGTAACCTCCATGCATCAATGTAGCCATGCCTCAGAAAGTGCTTACCTAAAGCCGTCGGTCCTGCGCCTAATCGCTCTCCGGTTGAGTCAGATTGCCGTCCCATGATATCCGTCTAGACTAGTCTATGGAACGCAAGCCCTTCTTTAACTCAACACCAGCATACGCGTTGTGGTATAGAACTGAGAAGGATTCGTAACTCGTATTTATAAATTGTCTGCCCAAAGGCTTCTTTAGCACAGCGCTGTACAAGTATTGAGGTGATGAAGCATTTGTAAACACGCATCAGACTAGTTACATCACTAGTGACGGAATAAAGTGTGCTCCTGTGTTTATGCACATACTTTTTGTCAATCTGAGTAATCCATATTCCTTTTAAATTTTCTACCTTTCTATAATACGATAAATCCAAGGTTTCTAGGGCAGATGGAATTTCCTTCATAGACACGAAAGATTGCACAATAACTTTTTTTTAAATGGGTAGGTACAGTTAAAGAAAACAACAACTTAAAATCCTTACAAAATTTGCTGCAAAAGTCGAAAGTAACCCAGTTAATGAGCAATAACTATCGTCCGTTTTGTCGTCTGCCCTAGAAACGAAATATAGGTACCTACCTATCTACTGATGGAATTTCAGAAATCGGGACGAAATATCTCCTCATATACTCCAAGATGTAAAGATCCTGGTAATACCAGGACCACAGAATGCGTTTACAGATGACGAACTGGCGGCGCTAAAAAGTGTTGTAGAAAGAGGAGACTCTGTGTTGGTGATGATGACAGATGGTGGGGAAGAACGCATGAACACTAATATCAATTTCTTTCTGGAGGAGTATGGAATTGTGGTTAATAATGGTAGGTTTTGAGACTACTTAGTAGGTTTTGAGTAGCTGCTTCTTTTTTGTTGACCGAGCGAAGCGAAGGTCTCTAAATCTATTTGAGTGAATTTTCACTTGTCCGTCCGTCCGTCCGTCCGTCCGTCTGTCAGAGCCTTATAACTCTCAATTTTCTGAAAGGCTGAGCCTGAAACTTATCAATTATTTGAATTCTATCCTGTACTTGAACAACAAATACTAAAATTAGTTATAATATATTATAAGGAAACGAAATTATTTAATTTTTAATGAGCTTCAGTATTTTTAACGGAACTTCAAAATGATGTCAATAGATGGCGCTCTGTACAAGTTTATGGATACGAGGTCTCAGTTCGGGGCGAACCACTAGTTAAAAAATTTCTAAAAACTAGCATAAGTATATGATTATTCGTCTTGTCTCTCCCATCAAAATCTGTTCAGCTGTTTCTCAGATTAACCTGAATATCTAATGTGTTCGGGGAACGACACATTCACAAACGTTAAAAACAAGTTGTTTAATTTTGATAGCCTGCATGTACCACATAAAGAACCTTTTCAAAATGAATGTTTCAAAGAGATCTCAAAATAAAAAAAAATTCAAAAGTTTTTTATTCAAATAGACTTTCACAAGTGCTTATGAATAGTCGAATGACTCTACTACTGGTTCGGAATGCCGTTCCTACCGAGCAGAAACAGCAAGAAACTCGGCGGTTGCTCTTTTGAAAAAAAAAATTTACAATTTCATTAATTTGTAATTACATAAGTAACCGCTGTCCTTAGCATTGCTGGAGCGAGTCAAATCCATGCTCCTTTGTCATTTACGTAATCTTCAGTATTACAGATTTGTAACAGTATTACAGATTGCACCTTATGACCATAAATATCTTTGGAAATTCCAGATTGCGTAGTCCGAGCAAAGTATCACAAGTTCTACCACCCTAAAGAGTGTCACATATCGAACGGTATCCTCAATCGAGCTGTGTTGAAGTACATTATGAAGATGCCTAATTATATCAGCGAATCTGATGACTTTCTGTAAGTTGACTACACAGCACACGTACAGCTAACAGCAGGTCACACGACAGGTCTGTACTCTGTAGGTATCTAAGTTGGAGCGAAGTGATGGTCATTAAGGATCCAATTAGCAAAGTTAAAAGAACGAACGTGACACAGAGTATGTAAGGTTTTATACGATATCAATAGATTAAAATAATCTCTGCTTCTGTCGGTTCTCACATACCTCACATCACTTCTGCCAGGTTCTGGCACATTGTTCCTATTGAGAAGTCATGAAGTCTAGTTTTATTGCAGAGAGGACCCGCCAACTCCCAACTTTGTCTATCCCTACGGCGCAACTCTGACGGTCAAGAAACCCTCAGCAGCAATACTTTCAAGCAGTGACGTGTGCTACCCTGTGAAACGACCAGTTGCAGCCATGTACATCTCGGAGAAAACTGGAGGTGAACAGATCAATCGGTACTATGAGCCTTAATGGCTTGCGCTAGGCAAAGATCGGAATTAAATCTGAAAGATCGGTTGTAATCGACAATTTGCCTTTTTGTGGTATTTATCTTCACCTAGCGCAAGCTTTATTCTTAGTTGCAGGGGTAATGGAGAATATTCAGTATCACGCATCGCCGGCCCACTATAGAGCAAGAGATTGAAGAATGAGAAGTGGTTTTGGTCATAGTCTACCACGCTGGTCAAGTGCGGATTGACAGATTTTACCAATGATTACAAACTTCACACACCTTTGAGATAGTAATCGCAACCGAGGACTCTACAATACAGTAGTAGGTATTGTAGAGCCCTCGGGTATGCAGGTTTACTGGCAATGTTTTCTTTACCGTTGTAAAGCAAATGATGGCTATTTAATTGACTAAAACTTTCCGGAGATATGTGAAAGTTAGAAATGCGTGTCCGAGGGTCAAACACCTCATGACTACCCGAATAGGAAGCCGATATCTAAACTACTTGGCAAAGCACCGCTTATCGAAAAATTCAACGATATCATTTAAAAGTTTTAGCACTCTCACAAACTTGCAAGCAAGAATAAAATAGTTGTTCAATTAAAAATATTTTTCCAGGAAAGCTCTTTGTCATCGGATCCGGACACTTCTTCACAGATCAGTATTTAGATAGTGAATGCAACGACCTCATTCGGGAAATGATATTCAACTATCTTGGAGGTGTCACAGACTTTCATCTCAATGCCGTCGATGTTGAGGACCCTGACGTAAGTGGTACAATCTACAGAGCAAGATTTCGTTTCAGTCACAACTCAAAAGAAGCTTTGCAACAGATTTGAAATACCAAAAGGAATCTTAGAATCTAAACTTTCTACTTACCTACTACAAAAGAGGCATAATAATTAGGTACTGCATTGTCTCAAATTCCTAAAAGTCTACCAAGTACTAACCCATTACTTAGTCAATACGTGATAAAAAAACAATCCATAGATGTGGACAAATATTATCTTGACCAAAATTATTTAACTGGTGTTTCCAATTTAACGGTTCTGGGATGTGGCAATTTAGTTTAATATTCTAGAATTATCCTATAAAATTTTAAAAATTGATTATTTAAATTTATCAAGATCTTGAATTTTTTTATTACATAATTTAATTGTTTCAGATAAACGAATACCGAACTCTGGGGGACACTCTATGGCTAAGTTCAGTTCCACTGCCGGAGCCAGCCAGCGCACCGCCCCCACGGCTGGCACCCTTACATCCTCACGCTCTTTTTACCTGGACGCTGTTCTCGCTCAACCTATCTCATTGTGAGTAATTCCATCGCCCAGTATATCGTCCGTCACACTAGTCTTATCCAAAAAGCTTTCTTGTAAGTAGGGCACTAATTGTCCGTTTCGTCTTGACTCTACTCCGTTTTGTACATTATAATCTAGTGCTCCTTTAACCATCCTCACCTGCCCCTCGTGGATCTACAAACGAGGTTCTAGCGACTGACAATCGGCGGTATAGTATAACCATTTTCTCATGCTCTTAATAATTGATAGAATAACGTTAGGATAATCATTTGTATCATTTTCAGTGCCTGAAGTTCTGGGATTATATGGAGAGCTAGGCGTAAAACATGAACCGTTAAGATTGATAGCTCCACAGTTCGAAACACCTTTTCCACCACTGCAGCTAGCTGTGAGTGCTATTATTTCACCGTATTAGGTTTGTTATAGATTTTGCCATGATACTTACTTACTTACCTGCACAAATTTTGGACATTATATATTGGACTCTGGTATCTTTAAATCAAGAGTGAATAGGAATCTTCTAAGCAAGCGCGCTCCACCTTTTTTACTACTCGTACTTCCAGCAAGTCTGATTGCAGCCAAGCGCTAGTCTATAAATTAAAAAAAAAACCTCTCCAAAATCTGCGCAATGATGGCTTACCTAATTCTTTCATTATTTTTGCATAACTCCTTTAACATTTTTAAAGAGTCGATACTAATACTTGACTTTTAAAATTGCAGTTCCCTTACATTCGATAAATAAGGGAACCCTAAGATATGTTGGACAATCTGTTCGGAATTTATACCTTGCTCTGAGATTCATCTGGTGAGATCAGTGTCAGGCTTGCCATCGAAACAAAAATCTTTTTCAGGTGTTCGCGCCTACATTCAGAGAGCCCCCTCCACCGCCATTGGAGTTGTTCGATCTGGACGAAGCGTTCAGTTCAGAACGGTCACAGCTAGCGAGGCTAGCTAACAAATGTCTGCAGCCTCACAACGCAAAAATGGGACAAGGTGGGTAATAAAAAAAATGTTCTCCTGACAGAATTTCGGGATTTAACTGAGATTAGCCATCTGCGCGGGTGATATTTTAGTGTACAAGTCTGTGCGCAAACACAAGTGCACTCTCTATTCCCCTACTCTCGTAGCCCGATGGGAAGGAAAATCCGACACGGCCGGAGAGAACAGGTGCAGGACCGACGACGGCTTTACGTGCTCTCTGAGGCACGGGGTGAAACACCGCCCACCGATAACTTCCAACTCCGGGCTAGTACTGAAAATTGATAGAAAAACCTTACCTACCTACTACCTTACCTAACCTTACCTACTTATCATGTTATGGCCCGACTCGGGAATCGAACCCTGGACCTCGTCAGCCGCAGCCGAACATGCTAACCACGAGACTAACGAGGCAGTTAGGTATAGTATCGAGGCTCTTACTGCTGCTACTCCTTAATTTCTCTGAAAGTCCTTAATTTCTCAAGTTATAGCCATGAAACTTGATATATGAGTTGCGGGTTGAAAATGAAAACATATGTGTTTCACAGATTTTCAAAATTCCACCCCCGAAGGGGTGAAATAGGGGTTGAGAGTTTGTATGAAAATCCTTAATTTCTCAAGTTATAGCCATGAAACTTGATATATGAGCTGCGGGTTGAAAATGAAAACATATTATGTGTTTCACAGTTTTTCAAAATTCCACCCCCGAAGGGGTGAAATAGGAAATTTAACTGAAAAACTTATTCCACGCGGACGAAGTCGCGGGCATCAGCTATAAAGAATATACATACATAGGCTACTTTTTATCCCGGAAAATTAATGAGTTCCCGCGGGAATCGAAAAAACTTAGTCCACGCGGACGAAGTCGCGGGCATCAGCTAGTTAATTAATAATAATATGATCCATGGAACCTTTGAAATCGCCCAATGCCAATAGTGGCCTAGTAGTAACAGTGTAATCGCAGATTTGCGTTTGAATTATGGACAGTGAGGAAGTAATCCCAAGTCGTAAAGATGTGAAGTACCTACCTATTGAAAAGTTTTTTTTTATCAACTACAAGTTAGCCCTTGACTGCGATCTTACCTGGTGGTAAATGATGACGCAGTCTAAGATGGTAGCGTGCTAACCTCTTAGGGGTATGGCAGTAGATGTACCTAAAGATTGTACCTAAAGTAGATGTAAAGATTGTAATTTCTAATTCTTCTCTTATTCGTAAGAGTAATTCTTTCGTAATTCTTTTCTTCTCGTGTAAAATCTGAGAAACGTAAAAACAAATGCAGCAACCTAAGCTTAAGTCGTTGAACATAAGCGTATCTTTGCAGGTGACGGCAGGCAGCTCGAGAACGAACTGGAATATTTCGTCCGAGAATGCGGCCGCGCTGTCAGGCTGTCTCGAGCGGTAACCGCTGACAACGCGCCCGCCGGCAAGCACATCCTACACCAGCTCGCCGTACAACTTGCTACCTTCAAGAAGATCACACCACGAGATTAAATCATCATCATTATCATCATCGCCAGCTTGTGGACATCCACTTTGATTAAATCATCATCATTATCATCACCATCATGGTGATCATCACAGCTGACGTCTACTTTAATTGGCCATAGACCTGCCCTAACGAGTGCCTACGCCTCGTCAGTGTGACGTTACTACCTGATTGAAGGTAAGTATAGATTAAAGAAGTTCTTATGCCATTATTGGATTCAGTCCAATATTTGAAATTTTATACTTTAAGCTTAACAATCTATATTCGTCTAGTTAAAATGTTCTACAGCACGATTACCTCCCTGTTTTCAATAAATAAATTATTTAGTTATTTGAAAAGTTTTATTTTTAATTAAAATCAGAACTGATTATGCAAATGGTTTTCCGTATATAATATTTCTTGTTTTAATTAAATTAAAGTTGTTATTGACATTGCATATGCTGTGAAATTGAACAAAGTTATCGCTCGACTGGCGAATTTAACCGAGAATACATAAAAATGTCGTAAAATCTTTATTGTGTAAAATTGAAGTTTAGCCAATTCTCAATGGCACCATGAAGGCACTGTTGGCTATACTGTTTATATGCACACTATATATAACGTTAAAATCCGCTAATAAATTACATGATCCAAAAATTATCATTAACACATATCCAAAGAAAGTGGATAAATCTCTACAGAAGAGTATCCAGTTGGTAAACTCAAGAAAATTTGGAAAATTGGAGGCATTAGATAGCCGCAGGGCATATTTTAAGAAGCCCATCGTAAAAAAGAATGCCTACACAGCCTTCCCACCAATTTCCGAGAAGAATATAAATGATGTTCCAGAAACTCTTCTTTCCCATGGTGATGTGAACAGAAAACTGCGAGTGAAAAAGGTATTACCCGAGTATGGAATCGCTTTATTACGCAAAAAAAGATCTGATAGCGCTCAAGTTACTAACACTACTGGAATTGTTAAAGCTGTGGAAAATAATGAAAACGTCAAGGGGAGACGAATTAACAAAAAAGGAATAAAACGTAAAGTTCTCAATGGAAATGCAAGGAACTCAACATTAAAAAGGAATAAGTTAAGAAGTAAATCGAAGCATGTCAAAGGGAAACTTCCTAACGTAAACAAAAGGAAAAAGAGAGTCGGTCACCCAACAAATTTGAGAAATACTAAACGTGGTAAGAAGAGGCTGTCTGGTAGCCTTAAATCCGCTAAGAACCGTAATAATCAAACAAAATTTCTATATCCCGGGCGAGACCAGATAGGATCAAAAAAGCCAAAAAAAGAAAGAAAAGAGACAAGGGAACAAGGAAAGAAAGGTAAATCTTGATTTGTTGCAAATTAAAAATAATAAAGACGTAACAGAAATTTAAATGAGTTTACTTTCAACATCGAAAATCCCAAGTTATTTCACGTAGTCTAATTAGTAAGTTGTATTTATATTTTCTGAATTCGAATTTTGAGGGTTTAAACAAAGAACTAAAGTATATATTTTGTTCTTGTATGTTTTATAGTAAGAAATAGACGTTTGATAGCCGGGAGGGACGCTATGATACAAGACTATCCATATGTGGTGTCCATACAGAAGGACCACCGGCATTGGTGCGCGGGCGCATTGCTTAACCCCCGTCTCGTTATCACAACTGCCAATTGTGTATGGAAGTAAGCATTTCTATGTTATACTTACATTATATATTTATAGCTAGTAACTAGTTCATGGTTTATTCTGTACTGGCTGATGCCCGCTACTTCGTCCTTGTGGAATAAGGTTTTTCAATTTCCGCGAGAATTCATTTTTCCGGAATAAAAAGTAGCCTTTGTCACTTTCCAGGTCCTCAATTATACCCATGCAAAAAAATCATATTGGCCCGTTACTCTGTTGCGGCGTGATTGAAAGACAATCAAACACACTTTAATAAGTTTCGGAAAAAAGTGGCTGTGACATACGGACGGACAGGCAGACAGACAGACAGACATGACGAATCCATAAGGGTTCCGTTTTTTGCCATTTGGCTACGGAACCCTAAAAAGTAGTAGTTTTGGTGATTCGACAAAACCAACCAGGCATGAGGCAATTTACCGGACGAATTTTTTTAAATAAATTTCGGAGAACAAAAATTCTTCAAACTAGAGTGCAAGGAAAAATTTAAAAATTTAAAAAAAATGTGTTAGCGCTAATATAGGTCTACCAGAATCTGATGGCAAAAAGTATACACCATAATATACTGGTACTTTTAGGTGTATTTTTTGCCATCAGATTAATCAGACCATTAATCAGACCTATAATAAGCCCTATGAATTTTGATTTGAAGAGCACAGCGTGTAAGTCGCATGCGCGTCAGAGCCGGAAGCAGGTATATGGACAGAGGTGGTCAGCTGGTCAAGATCCAGGAGGTGGTCAAACATCCAAAATGGAGTATACGCACATTGCCAGATAACGATGTGGCTTTGCTACTGCTGGATAGGAGTGTGAAGTGAGTTTGTACAAATTTTTTTAAATTTCATCAATATTGTAATATTAAATTTAATTGATAGCAACCACTGCTGGACATAATATAAGAAAATTCCCTTGTATAGATTTCGCAACAAACACTGACTTTTGTCGCTTATGCCATCATCAGCTTATGCTTATCAGTCTCCAGCGTCTCGATAGAAAGATTGACCACCTAGTGGCCCTCCTATTTTTTTTTGAAACTTTCATCATCGTCATAATAAATCTAAAACGTCTATAACTGGGGATTCTGAACCAGTGGTAGATTCACTCGACTATTCAAAAGCTCTTGTGAAAGTCACCACTACAGCCCATTAACGTCCCACGGCTGGGCACAGGCCTCCACTCTCATACGAGAGAGGGAATTAGAGCTTAGACCCACCACGCTGCTCCAATGCGGGTTGTCAAAGTCAACTTGAATAAATTTAAAAAAATACCACACACTGGATATTATTCAGGAGTAGAATATTTGGATAATGTGGAACTTAGGTACTTCTCATTCAAGGTATTTTTAAATAGGAGGAATAAAGCTGGTGACAATGACGTGCCTTGTGATTATGAAACACCACTGTGTGGATCATATCTTTGCAGGTTTTCAGATTCAGTACATGGTGTAGATCTTCCGAACCGTGCCATGTGGCCTGCGTTTGAAGATGTTTGGGTCACTAGTTGGGGAGCTGAAAGGGTAAGTCGAATTCATACATACATATTACAAAGCAATATTTAGAGTTCTAGAGTCTGGAAACAATAAAAACCTATACCTACTCTAGTTTATGGCTGATACAATTTGTATAGGCTTAAGACCATTAACTAAATATACTTAGGTTTTAGCTTTTGCCTAACAAGGTTGACATCATTCATCATATTTTAGTTTCTTCACACAATATTTTATCTTCTTTTTAGCGCGATGGCATATTTCAATCAGTAGGCGTAACGCTTCAAGTATACCACGCGATGTTAATGGACCACGAGAAATGCAACAACGTTACAATGCGCTTTGGTGTGGCCGTGACAAACAACTTCATATGCGTAGCACAGACTGGGAGACGAGCGCCCTGCACCGTGAGAATTTATATTTTCTATCTGATTACCACCCAGCACTTGGCTTCCACCTCACCCACAGGCTTAGTATTTGCACAACGAGATATCTCGCGACGAGAGAGAGAGAGATGTTGTCGATGCCGGATAATTTCTCGTTTACCCTAACATGCACAAAATCCGGTATAATACAAGAAAAAAATAGTTTTCTTGTAAGGGTTCGTAGACCACTGATAAAAAATATTACTTTTATCACTACTCTTGACGTAACGAGACAAATCATATGTAGTTATATATTTCTCTATCATATGATAACGCGAGAAAATGGGTAGACATAATTTTACTCGTTGTGTGCATGCTAGCCCTACTGATATCGTTATGTGTGCGTATTCTACCACGCGCTGTTGATGTACAACGAGAAATGCAACATTTGGATGCTCATTAGCGTGGCACGCAGACTAGGAGACGAGCAATATGCACCATGAGAATTTTGTTCTTAACGATTAGCTACAAGGTAGCATCTCACCTGATTTCAATCAGTGTGTGAGACTTTGTAAGTTTACTTCACGATATTGTTGGGACAAGAGAAGTTAATTGTCACGTCCATTTCAGTATGGCCGTGTCGCATATAAGCGTTAAGCTCACGCAGATTGGAGACCAGCTCCTTGCATAGTTTTAATTTCCTATTTATACAATTACATTTTAACGCTTGACTGTCTTTAACGACTAGCGTCTAGACTATACCTATGCCTAAACCCTGAAAACTTTTTGAACAGCTATAGCAGTGTAAAAATGAGTATTTCTAAGATAATTAAATTAATATTGTTGCAGCGTGACACGGGCGCTCCAGCCGTAAGTGACGGAATATTATGGGGATTAGCGTCGTGGGGTATTCGGAAATTGTGAGTATCTCCCTCCTTCAAACTACTCATATTTTACTTAAAATGTAAAGATTATTTATTTTCAAGACTCATTTATTTATCAAACATTTCACGTAAAAAAGGATGTCTGCTCTCAATCAGAAACATCTTAATTTGAATCCTATGCATTAGCCATATCTAAGGACTTTGTCTGCGTGAAAAATTCTTGAAAAATCCCCTGCGATCTTAATGATTTTCTGGAATAAAAAGTGGCCTATGGTCATCCCAGGGTGCAACATAATATTATGTAGGTCTCAATACTGAGTTTCGTCTAAATCGGTTAAACAGAGGCCCAATTGTCTAAGCAAATGGTTGTCATGTCAAAAATCATTTGAAAGCTTAAAACGTATTACTCGACCTGTTTAAGGAGTTCGTACATGCTTTATGACGTGCAGGCATCTAGTATGAACTCTTTAAACAGGTCGAATTACGATTACCATTTCCTTAAACTTCCTTAATCGCAGGGCAGATGGTCTGTCCGCTGTGAAAGCACGCACTTCTAACTTATCGCAGCTTTTCGTAAGAGTGAGAGTGGGTGATGGTTTGAGATGATAATATGTTTTGTTCCAGATGCGGCACAGAACGATATCCAGCCATGTTCTCATATTTGGCATCACGTTCAAACCTGGACTTCATCACCAATGCCACCAATTACTTGATGTCAGACAAGCGGTACTACCCTTATGGCGATCGGTTTGTCGTCAATCGAGCAGTCAGCAACTCTACTGCGGCTACCACCAACTTTTTTTAAGTCGATATCGGTGCCTATTCGGTTGTATACAATCTCTAAATTGACAGCTCTAAAATTAATGTGCGGTTCAGGGAATATTGTAAAAAGCCTAGCACCTTATTTAGACATTTAAGTTTAGTTTCAGACATTGCGTACAACCGAAAAAGCGGGAGTAAATAATTACTTAATTAAAAATATTCATATATTGTGTGCAACAAAATAATAAAAATATCAAGTATACTAAGATACCTTATTTTGTTTTCATTCGATTTTTAGTATGATTTTATAATTTCGCCATATCCATCCGTCCGTCCGTCCATCCGCGGCTTAGCTCTGAAGCTGTTAGTACTAGAAAGCTGTAATTTGCCATAGATATTTAAAAAAACCCCCGGCTGAGTTTGTTGTGGGCTCTTCTCAGACCAGTGTGCTTAACATGCGCACAACGATATTATCTCGCGACGAGAGAGAGAGATGTTGTCGTTGCCGGCAAATTTTTCATTTACCCTAACATGCACAAAATGCGGTATATTACAAGAAAAAAATAGTCGACATGTAAAGGTTTGTAGAGAAAAATACCACAGATAAGAAATATTACTTTTATCTCTACTTTTAATGTAACGAGACGAGTAACCATGTTAGCTTCGGTAGACAGAGACAGATAACGAGTAGACATTTTAGACAATAGACATTTTACTCGTAGTGCGCATGCTAGCCATACTGGGCGCGTTTGGAACCCTCGTAGCTTTAGTTTTAAGATACCGTAACTGATTTTAACCATCATGTTTTATAAGTAAGTAATTTTTAACGTCAATAAGTGTATATACAGTGTACCTATATTGAATAAATGATTTGATTGATTGATCAAATCAATCAAAAAATCACGCCGACAAAGTGGTAAAATAAAATTGAAAAAATATTCTTTATGGGTACACGAAAATTGGGGATAAACCTTTTTTTCTCGTTTATTTCATAGTGCGGTTGTGGGAACACCATTATTCGATTCAGGAATCCGTTTCCGAAATATTTAGCTGTAAAGAGCTAATTTTTGTTACAGTCAAGTTTCCTCTAAGTTTTACAGTATACCGACTTCTACGCAAAGTGCTACGTCGTAGATAAGAGGGACTATTCACACCTAAGTGCGTTTTGTTAACCTACATAAATTATGGATGTAAGTAACCATAGTAGCGGGTATTATACATGTATGTGCACTATAATATAACGAATTAAAACAAATATTTTATTGTATATGAGCATATTTAATATTTTCTTTTTCAAAATTGTAAAACTCACATTTTGAAATTGCAAAATTATAACTAAATTCTCATATCGTTTATTATAGTAACAATCGCCATATTGTTTACTTCTTTTCTGTATTACTCTCAAAATTAATAATAATCGTAAACCATTTATACATCTCTAATAATAATATAATTATTTTAATGTCTAACAAATTCATCTCAACTTTTTACCACGACTTTCGTTATTTTTCGTTATCCCAACATCAACTTTCTCATATTTCTAATCAACTTTTTTTTATAATACTCTAAACATACTTTTTACAACTCTCCATTTACAAAGGACTACTGTCTTCTTTCTAATGCACCAAATTACACCATTTTAGAAATATATTGGAATGACTTGAAAACGAACACCGAAATCCTACCTATCTGGTTATAGCGCGCAAGATGTGATCACAATTCAATAAAACAATTTTTGTAATTTCTGTAACAAATACATAGATTTACATCAAAATTTATAGGACTTTTATCTGGCGCAAATGTAAGGCCACTTCAACGGATCCACTCAGAACGGATCGGTTCAGTATCCACTTGAACGGAGCGAAACGGAGATTTTGTTCAGCAGACCAATCAGATTATTAATAAGAGGTCATATGAAAATTTTTATCACACGTCATTTATCAATAATTTGATTGGTCTTCCAAAAATAACCCCGCCCATCTTAGCTGAAGTGGATACTGGGCCTAAAAACTTTGCGTTGAAGTTCTAAAAACGCAGTCCTACGATCCATTGTAAATCAATCACGCACGCTTTAAACTAAAAAACAAAACTTACAATAACTTATTTGAATACAAAAATACGTAATAATTATAAAGAATTAGAATAATCAATTCGGATCTTTGGCAATTTTTCGTATTCAAAAGTGGATTTACAATTTTTTAAAAACTGGCACAAGCTTTTATACTATTGAGAAAAATTGGCAAAGTGGAAAAACTATTGTACATTCTGTGTAGATCTGTAAAACCGCAAAATTTTTGACTAATTTTTTAAAAGCAAAATATTTTCTGGACATTTCTATATTCTGAAAATATCAATATAATAGTCAATTTATTTCAAGGCTATAAAAACCTCTTATAAAAATTTGATTTTATCTGGCTAAAAATAAACTACTTTCTAAATAATAAAGTAACATAATAATTCAACTATTCTAAATATAGAATATTTAATAGACTATCCAAAGGCAGAAAAATACTTGTATTTTGCTAATCTCTGCCAAAGGTTCTAGTTTTTAAAGAGTTTTTTAAACAAAATTTTTCAGTGGTAAATAAACTTTAATTAAATAGCGAAAACCATTCTCAGTAACAAAAACTACGATATTAATTTATTAGTCAAAAATTTGCAGTCGCTGAGTGGCAAAGAAATAAGCGTTTATTTGAATTATCATCTATTTTATGTATGTGTTAACTTATTTATTCAAGAAAACTATTGTCTATTAGTTACACTATTGCATGAGGAGAAGTAATTATAACTGGCCGAAAATTATACTTGTACACTAAAATAATAATATTATATAAAAGACACACTTACGTTAACTAATAACGGAATATAAATAACATTACGAGGTATTTCAAAATTTACAAAAAAGAATTAGGCCCAAAATAGAAATATTTTATCAATAAGGATCAAATTATATAGTGGGTTTCCGAAAAATTGAACCTTAATTTGTACACTGTAAGCATTTCCTAACATTAACCCTAACTAGAAGTACCTGGCCATAAAATCTATGGTAACAAGTAAATACATAAAGATCAGATGTTTATTGTACTGAGCAAAGCGAAAATATTGACGTACTTCTTAATGTTAATAACTAGCAACACTGCCACTTAAATTATTATAAACAAAAAAAACGTTTCATTATCAAAGAAAGCATCTAGAAAAATTATATCAGTGTTGCAATTGTAAACTACAGTTAACAAAATAATAAATTTGGATGGGGCCAATCACGATACTGTAGTAGATATTTTAAATTATTATTGTTTTAATAGAAATATATTAATCGTTTGTAAATACAACTACAGAACTATTAGTATGATACAAAACAACAAATAAATTCGTGCTTCTTAAATCTAGAATGCCATTTTAAAATCTAATTTTAGACTCTGTTATGCTAAAACTTACAAAGACAAATAATGTATTTCGATCACCAAAATTATATAAAACAGCTGCCGCTAAATTTTAATCACTAATCTATCGCACCAGGCAAGAAATTTTTGACCTTACACTAAAAACTCCCTGATTTTTTTCTTACATCTAATTATACACAAAATAATTTTGTACTCTTCGACGAGTTTAGAATGGCAACACTTTTTACAATATTATGGCAGCTTTTACGAACGCCGAATGCATTTTTTTTGTCAAAACTCGTAAATCTTACTTTATGGAAATTCATAATGAATGACGAATAGTGACTTTCCTATATTAATAAAGATATAATTAACAAGATCTTAGCGTAGTGCTCGTTAGCACTCAAGTGTATTTTGGACAGGAAATTAAAATTCCATCTAGTACTTATTCATTTATATTTTTGGACCTGAGTCAGGTCGCTCATAGGACGAGGTTGCCTAGTTATTATTATAATTTTTATTTAAAATTTGAATTTGAGACTGCTTACCTAATTCTAATCTGATGAGCATAAAAATGATTTTCCCCGATTTTTAATTATTTACCTCCAATTCAAAATACTACCAATTTAGAGCTAAATTGAAAACTAATTTCACATCGTCTAAAATATTCGACGCGTTATTTCTTAACAGTTTTGGAATCGAGGCTTAGTAATTAAATAAATAACAATTTAGGTACAAGGACACACAAAAACGTTTATTTGTGTATTACTTCATACAATTGAACTGATTAAAAAAAGAATTTCTTTTAGTTAGGCCATTTACAGTAACAATAAAATATGCCAGATACTTATACGATTTGCGTGTCTAACATTATTTTACCGGCCAACTGAACTGAGAGAAACCGCCAAAAATGTATTATGATAAATGAAATGGATGCTTTTTATTAAATTGATATCTTACCTCAAAGTTCACTAGGTGGTAATTACCTAGTCCGGAATTGCTAACAGTTTTTTTGCAGCCTAAGAAAAAACTTTGTTTCAACTAAACTGAATTTTTGGATATAATTTTATACAATTGTTGTACCTTATCAAAAGTGTACTTAGACATTTTTTAAGTACTTTCACCTCCCTTTCCAAAAAGATACAATTTACAAACAGCAATACTTACGCCAATTTACTTATAAGTTGCTTATTTTTAACCCATTGAGTTAGTCCAATATGAATGAAAAGGGAGATCTTAATTGCGTACCCCATTGAGTTTAAGAGCTCGCTAAAGCTACAACTTGATAAATAAATAATTTAAAATGGTGCTCTAAATCAAGTCCAAAAGTAGCTTTTCCACAATGTTTCATGTAAAAAGTTTCGATTTGCCGGATTCTACTTTATGCCTATCAATTTGGTTTGGTTTTAAAATTTGTATACAATCAAACTAGCACCATTTTGTCCACAATTTACGCCCGCATCAAAATAGGGATTTCCCGTTGACACACGATCTTGTATCGACATTGTTTCAGAAACTGATAGGTCAAATTCCACTCTATATCTCAGCAAGCACGAAACAAATTTTCAATCGATACTGATCGTATTTCAGCGGAATATACCTACATAGGAGTAGTTATTATAAAGGAACCACAAAATCAACAGTTATAAAAATTTTCAACTTCTGCCACCAACTTGTGGCCAAAATCAAGATAGCCAAATACGGACACCATTTGAAACACATATTTTTGCCACGAATTTCTAAAATTGCACGTAATTGTCCATTCAGAAGTACCCAAATTTGAATCCGAATAAATCTGGAAAGGGTTTAGGTGTGTCCTAGGGTTGGTTTAGCAGTAACGACTCTAATTCGTCAGCGGATCGAAGGAGGAAAGCGGCCGACTCACGGTATCCCGTGATGAGTTGGCGGACTGCGCCTACTTCTGCTCCAGACAGTTTGTGGGAGAGAAGCGACTTCTGGGACCCTGAGCCTGAGAGAGACGACGATGTGGATGTTGCGTGCAGCGGTGTGGATACTGATGTTTTGAGCGACAGATCCGTAGGAGCTGAAAACCATTATAAATAACAGTAACAACTGTGTGTAAACTAAAAACAAAATAAAAGTTCAAAAAAATTCAAAATTCAAACGTTTTTTATTCAAATAAACTTTTACAAGTGTTTTCGAATCGTCGAATGAATCTACCACTAGTTCGGAATGCCATTCCTACCGAGAAGAACCAGCAAGAAACTCGGCATACCTACATCATTCCCGGGTAAACTCACCAGTTATGCCAGAAATGCCCGACTAGTGTCAAACCCGTTCGGCATTTCCGATACAACACGTGAGTTTATCTGGGAATGATGTATATTTAAAATGAATATCATTCACGATAGTTTAAAAGTTAAAAACCAATTGTTCAATTAGCCAACCATTTGACGTTATAACAAGGTCCATGAGCCAATCATATTTAAACACCATTATCAGGTGATTACAGTCCGCCACATAAACCGCTTGTTGTTGTGTTGCTTATATCCCTTTCAGATAAATACATTTTGCTGGATAAAAGTAGGCAATGCAGAATGCAAGCTTTAGCTAAACTTTGTGTAAAGTCAAGGTTGGTTTAATGGTTGAGCCACTAAACGGTATAATACGTATAAAAGAGTGCCTTGTCTATAAAGACAGACAACCAAAGACAGTGCCGTCTTACTGGCAGCACAGAATATATATCTAGTAGTGCTAGCAGTAACATTTAGTTTAAGTACCTGTCAGATTTGGGAATGTGTGCGTATGCGCAGCCATCGCAGATAACAACGCGCTTTGGTATGCAGCCATAGCTGCGTTGACTCCAACACCTGAAATAATTATAACAAGTTGTACCTACTGCTGGTTTCGGAAACAAATAAATAATGACCTCCCGACCGAATTTCGGCCACGGCGGCCAATGTCCAGAGAGATTAGCCATCTACGCAGAAGATATTATAGTGCACGAGTGTGTGCGCAAACACAGGTGCACTCTCTATTCCTTTACTCTCATAGCCCGATGGGACGAAAAATCTGACACGACCGGCGAGAGATAAGGCGCAGGACCGACGGCTTTACGTGCTCTTCGAGGCACGGGGATGAAACACCGCCAACTTGCTAACTCCGGGCTAGTACTGAGAATTTCTTGTCAGAAAAACCAAATACTTAATTATGCCCGATCGAGACTCGAACCCGGGACCTCGTCAGCCGCAGTCGAACATGCTAACTAAACCAACGATGCAGTCAGACGGAAACGAATAGCAAGCTTGCAACCCGTAGAATAGACGGCAGTATGTAACGTATTTGTCTTTACCTGAAGGAGGAATGGCAGTCAGAGTTGATAACAGCGCAGTGTTTGATAAAGCTGACGTCGGGTTTGTGTTTGAGCTGAAAATAAAAAATTAATCCTTTGACACAAGTCATTTAACCTGTCTTCTCATTGTTCTTCTAATAATTTTATATTATACTAGCTGATGCCCGCGACTATACGTCCGCGTGGAATAAGTTTTTTAAAATTCCCACGAGAACTCCTCAATTTTCCGGGATAAAAAGTAGCCTATGTCACTCTCCAGGTCCTCAACTATACCCATGCAAAAAATCACGTCGATCTGTTGCTCCATGCAGCGTGATTGAAGAACAAACCAACAAATCAATAAACCAACAAACAAACACACTTTCGCATTTATAATATTAGTATTACTACTAAATACTACTACTAACTAAACTAAACTAAACTAAATAATACTACTACTACTGCTACTAGTACTTTTTTAGGGTTCCGTAGCCAAATTTGGCAAAAACGGAACCCTTATAGATTCGTCATGTCTGTCTGTCTGTCTGTCTGTCTGTTTGTCCGTCCGTATGTCACAGCCACTTTTTTCCGAAACTATAAGAGCTATATATAAAACTAGTATGGCGCGTGGGTGCGCGGCCCGCTAGCGGACCGCGTAGTGGACCGCGTGGCCCACTGTGATCCACTGTCTTCTTACTCGCTGTCCTACTATCCTGGTTTACTGTCTACGTGTTTGACGACCTCCGTGGCGCAGTGTTGAGCGTTGTTGAATTAACGTGCGGAGGTCCCGGGTTCGATCCCCGGCAGGGTTTGGAAAATTTATAATTTCTGAATTTCCCTGGTCTGGCCTGATGGGAGGTTTCGGTCATGGCTAGTTACCACCCTACCGGCAAAGACGTGCCGCCAAGCGATTTAGCGTTCCGGTACGATGCCGTGTAGAAACCGAATAGGGGTATGGGTTTAATAAAACTGCCATGCCCCTAACAGGTTAGCCCGCTACCATCTTAGACTGCATCATCACTTACCATCAGGTGAGATCGCAGTCCAGGGCTAACTTGTAGTGGATAAAAAAAAAAACTGAACAACACTGCTATGCTAGTGAGCACAGTGGAAGCACACGCCAAGCGTCCGACGTAAAAGAAAATGAAAAAAACATAAAACAAAGACCACCAACCCTCCGCCCCCCGACATCTGCCCCCTCCCCCACATCCCCCCCCCCCGTCACCCCCTTGTATCAATACCTTCGGGTGCCATCGAAATTCTGCAACTTGACTTTCCTAATGGCAAACCGACAATAATTCTTCCATAAAGAACAAATCTTGTAAAAAAACCATATCAAAATCATGCATTTCTGCTCATCAAGTAGACTTTTAGGCCCTGATAATTTTCTACCCAAAAACCACTCTTCCATCTTTTAAATACTGTCTGAGATAGCCGCCATCTTGAATCCGCCATTTTGGTTTTTTTTTTCAGCTCACTGCCAATTGTATGAAGTTTCTAGTATTTTTTGTTTGAACAGCCCCTACCTATCTTTAATACCCTGACCGTGCTCCTCACACATCATCCGAACCTTCGATCATCATCTCACTCCATATTTTTTCTCCGAACCATTCGTCAAAATGAGAATTCTTCCATAAAAACAAAAGGATATATCCGCCATATATTTTCTATGGAAAAATAAATTCCGCCATCTTGAATTTTTTTCCTGTTCATCAAGTAGACCTTCATGTCCCGATCATCTTTTGCCAAGAAACCACTCTTCCATCTTTTATACTCTCCGTGATAGACACCGACGAAATTTGTATGGCGGCCATCTTAAATCCGCCATTTTGAAAATTTTTTCAGCTCACTTTCAATTGGATGAAGTTTCGAGTGACATTTGGTCGAGCACCCCCCACCTATCTTCAATACCCTTTTCTATGGAAAAATAAATTCCGCCATCTTGCAATTTTTTCCTGTTCATCAAGTAGACCCTCATGTCCTGATCATCTTTTGCCAAGAAACTACTCTTCCATCTTTTATACTCTCCGAGATAGACACCGTCGAAACTTGTATGGCGGCCATCTTAAATCCGCCATTTTGAATTTTTTTTCAGCTCACTGTCAATTGGATGAAGTTTCGAGTGACATTTGGTCGAGCACCCCCCCCCCTATCTTCGATACCCTGGCTGGTGCTCTTCATCCGTCTTCGAAATCCTCAATCATCAGCTCTCTTCGTATTTTTCCTCCCCATGAATTTTGGTCTTCTATACGAAACGATGAGTGAAAAAAAAAAAGTTCATACAAAATTGTCCAGGAGAAGTGATCAATATGTCAGTCAGCACGAGCAGCTATATATATATTAATGTGTGTCCCCCCCCCCCCCCCCCTGTAACTTCTAAAATAAGAGAATGATAAAACTAAAAAAAATATATGATGTACATTATCATGCAAACTTCCACCGAAAATTGGTTTGAACGAGATCTAGTAAGTAGTTTTTTTTTAATAATTTAAAACTTACTACAGGTTTGTACGGAACCCTCGGTGCGCGAGTCCGACTCGCACTTGGCCGGTTTTTTTAATTTTAGATTTTTAGGGCATAAAAAGTACCCAGGTTGCAAGGTAACTCAACACCTCATTTCGTTAAAATCGGAAAGGGTTTTACAGACAGACAGATACACTTTCGCATTTATAATATTAGCTGATATAGGTATGGAATATGGGAATTTACCTTTGCCTTCCAAATGTTGGCGGATTCCCAAATGTGTTGGGGAATGACGGTCTGAATAAAGGTGCCGGTGATGACGCTGGACTGAAACAAATAATTTAAATTCATTTATATTAAAGTGCCGGATGAATTAGTGCTTGGTACTCAAAGCACCTCAATAGAACTACTTACTGCCATCTTTCTATCACTTCCGTTTGTGTTCTTGGCTTTGAGCAAGAGTTGAGTAGGCTCCATATTATACGCTCTTAGGCCATACGCTTCGAATGACAATTATTTGCAGGCTATCATCAAATTACGAGTTCCAACCAATGCTTTTGTGTTTATGGACCCGTTGATACACAATAATTTGCAGTGAACTTTACCTTGCAGTCTTACTAGTTACTCCCAGTGTCCTCATTGGCGTTATCAAGTTTTAAGCTGTTGTAAGCAGAGGATTTTCCAACACTGGACTACTTGTTCGGAGTGTGGTATATCTGCTGTCGCTTTGCTGTGCACTGAAAACTGAGTGTTTTGTACCAATGCCACCATACCAACGTACAGGTTAACACCAATGTACAGGTTAAGGAATGAAGAATAGTTTGAGCTCCCCTCGCAGTCTTGCTCCCAGTGATCGTTATCCAGCTTCAAGCTGTTTTGTTGAGCAGAGGATTGTCCAGCACTGGGCTACTCGCAGGTCGCATGGTATCGGCCACCGCTTTGCTGATGCGAGGCTGGTGCTTACTGTGCAGGGCAGGATTGTAAAGAAGGAGTTCAGCTCACCTTGCAGTCTTGCTCCCAGTGTTTCCATTGGCGTTATCCAGCTTCAAGCTGTTGTTGTTGAGCAGAGGATTGTCCAGCGCTGGGCTACTCGCAGGGCGCGTGGTATCGGCCGCCGCTTTGCTGTGCGCTGCTGACGCGAGGCTGGTGCTTGCTGAGCTGCTAACCGAGGTACACGCGCTGCTCATAGCGCCGCTGTACAGGCTTAGGAATGAAGAGGCGACTGCTGATGTGGCTGTCGTGTCTATGGCCTGTTGGAGACATCAAAAGTGTTCATACTTTAATTCGTTAATCGCAGTTTGGTGCGTAAAAGTCTATGATTTGTGTGCTGAGGACAGAATAATTTTCTGAATATAATATGGCTGCGGCAATGGACTAAGGTGCATACAATATTTTGGAGATATCACACGCTACGTTTCTGTGTTACCCGTCCATGAGTTCCATGACAAAACGGCGTACAATACACTTTTTCGGTAGCGAAATAGGTACGGTAAAATGGAGCTATTTATGGTGACGCTCGCAAGCATCAGCTCTGATTGACGTAATATATCGTATTATTGGCGAAAAGCATTGTTTCAGCAAGAATACCATAAATTCAGTAAATTACAACAATTTTGAGATCGTAGCAATGCTTATGAAATTCAGAACTTTCGCAATCGACCAGCAGGTAGGTATATGGGGTAAGTTTGGATAAACGAGTGTTTAATGTGTCAAGGAATCTAAAACTGACCATGGGCGTGGGCACAGTGGGCATGGGCTGGCTTACAGGGTCAAGTCCGAGGCGCATGCGCTTCGCGTTCAGGCTCTCGTTCTCGCAAGCTTGCGCCAGGATATGCTCCGCTTGGACCGAGGTTAGGTGCGCGGGCGTTGGGCGTACCTGAGGATGAAAAAATTTGTTACATTATAATATCAATTAGTTACATTATAAATCAATTCATTCTAATCATTCGTTAATCTTAATATATATAAATCTCGTGTCACAATGTTTGTCCTCAATGGACTTCTAAACCACTTAACCGATTATAATAAAATTCGCACACCATGTGCAGTTCGATCTAACTTGAGAGATAGGATAGTTTATATTATATAGATTAGGATTATTAGTGCTACCCGTGCGAAGCCGGGGCGGATCGCTAGTACGCACAGTTCAAACAGCTGGATCTAGAAACTTTTTGAAATTTTGCATGATATAACGCAGAACCTCACCGAGAAAAGATTTTTATGATATTCCACTTTTTCTGCTCATTAGCCGGATAATGGGATAGTGGGTTAGCAGTCAGCGAGACCGGTATGAAGGTTCCATACTAATATTATAAATGCGAAAGTTTGTTTGTAAAGAGACAATCTAAGCTTTTCGACTGATTTTGACGAAACCTGGCACCATTTATAGATTTTATTTCAGAAAATCATAGAATTCTTTAGTTAGAATTGGTCTTTTTAAAATGTAATTTATGAGTTTTACAGAAACTCGCAGCGACTATACTATAATTTCCATTATTAGGTAACATAAGAAAATTCACAATATAATATGTAGAACATGTTTAGCAATATATAGGTATAGATTGGCAATATGATTGGAGATCGGACCCTCACCGCAGTATCCCAGGCATTGCCCGACGGTGTATTTCCTCCATTGCCACTGGTCGGACCTTCTCCACGGACTTTCTTGTTCCGCCGACAGCTCTTCAGATAAGTCCTGATCCTCTTCCGAGCCCGTTCGGCGAACTCCGGGAACTGTCGGGTGCACGAGTCTATTATGGCCTGGATCTTTTCTTTCGGTTGCTTTGAAATAGGAACTATCCTGTCTAGATTCTCGTCAACGAATAGACGCACGAACATCTGTGAAGACAAATAATATTAATATCTGAAGAATAAACTGCAAACAATTTGCTTTTTATGAGAGGTTATGTGTTTATCTTAAAATAACACCTTTAGATAGGTAGCTGATCGTTTAGAAAATACTGAATTAACTTCTGAAAAGATTTTGGCAAGAAAAAGGCCATCAGAGAAAAAAGATTGAACTACGCAATGGTTTTGATAGAAAAGAATACGAGCCAAAACTTGTAATTATTAAAAGTAGCTTTAAAAATTTGGCTCTATAGTTAACGTCGCGTCGGATAGGATTTCTGATAGAAAGAAAATTTTGCGCGGCCTTTTATTTATTCGTAAGATGGTAGTGATGGAATTTTTCGGCCAAGTTCTTTACAACTTACGTTAAAAGCTTTCAGCCGTTCGGGATCATGATGCTGAGGATCGACTCGGTCGTCACTATCGTCATCTGACGCACCACCGTCGTCGTCGTCTTTCGTCCGATCTGACGATGATGTTTCGTCGTGAGTCGACGCTGGTTCAACTGGTGTCGCTGATCCGACGTGGATTGGACTCTGTGGGTGAAGAGCTATTATGTTAAAAAATTGCCCTATGCTTATTATTACTAATCCAGACTTGGGCATCGATACCAGTATCACTTGAGGTACGAAGTTGGGGCTTATTGACGTCCAGAATCCAGATCCGTATATAGGTAAGTCGCACTGGTGCATTTTTAATCTTGGTTCCAAGCTTTTGAAGACATTCCTATGTAGGTTGCGCAGATCTTCTTCAAAGCAATTTTTTTGGTATTATCTCAGCAAAACAAAAAAAAAATACCTAAGCTTCTGCCAACTTGGTAATACCAACTTTGCTAATACTAGTCATTAATAGAACCCAAGTTAAAAATATTATTTGGTCGCAAATCTATCTAGATAAGAAATATATGAAACGCTGCTCAACCTTAAAACTCACCGAGTGTCCGGTAGCCAATGGAGTGGGTGGCTTTGGAGGTTTGCTTCCAAGACCTAGTGCGCTGTGGTAAGAGGCCCAGAGGTCTGCCATGCTATCGGCTCCACTATCAGTTATGTCACCGTTGCGACCTGCAAGTACCAAGATCTTGAGAGTTCAAAAGTAGTAGCATTAAAAGTGGCTACCTTAGGTAGTTTGCTATCTTCCAGGTAATAATTTTCGAATGAATACGTGCAATTACGATCTTTAAAACTTCTTCAAAGTTAGCATGGATGATGGACGTTGCAAGTCCGAAACAGGTTAGTTGCAGAAAATATTCCCTCAAGAAATGCTAAATAAACTATGACCGTTACTTAACTCGTTTTAAGAAGACTGAACGACCGGACAGAAAAAGCGGTAATTTTCGTATTTACTCGGGCCTATTACATATTCGCAGTCGTTTACTAAGGCGGCAGATATTAATGATCGTGTACAGAAGGCACTCCAGGGTCTGGACGGTGCATCTGCTAGCTAAATGTCAAGTCAAACAAGTTCGTACTTTTAAATAATTTGAGGTGCCTCGGAACGTTTTGCCCCTGGTACCTACCTTTATATGGCTTCGCTAGGTAAAAATAGCCAGACAGTTTGCCTGGAAATAATTATTTCAGCCCACTGCCGCGTAACGTTGCTAAATAAAAACTGTTTCACGTGAAACCTAATTCAGTTTGTTTAATTTAATAAAAAGCCCACAGGCCGACATAGAACCGTAGTTAGTGTATCTATCTACCATATATTATGTCTGGTATATCATGATTTTATGTACCTATATCAGATAGGTACCCCATCGATTAATTCTTGATTAAGTATATCAATCAAAACAATGCCAAAGGATAACTAAACGCTAAACACAAGTAGGCATTAAAATCATCCTCTATAGAGACAATAAACTAGGTTCTTACAATCAAAACAAGATCTACCTAAGTCTCTTTTTTTAACCTTAATTTACATTGATCTATTGTTTTTTTTTAAACTCTATCTAATTACCTTGCGTCTGGCTGTGATAATTCCATGCCAGCAACATCATTTTCAACTTCTCTGCGTCTTTCGCGTAGCCATGACCTGCACCCAATCACATTCGCCAATCAATTTTCAAATTTGGAATACGATACAAACTCTCATAATAAAATTAATAGCCAATTTGGTTGCATTGTTACGAGACACATTTCTTCAAATTTTTCTTTTTTGCCTGTGCCTTGTAAAATACCTGATTGATTTGATGCAAGTGGCTGCATGTTAATATAAAAAAAAATCAATCTCAATAATTTTTTTTTTAATTTCACGAATTGTAGTTTTTAAAGTCTATCTTTTAAAAAAAAACTTACAATATCGGTGTTATTCTAATTTATTAAGATCGATTTTCTGAACTGTTAGTTGTTGTCAGTAAATAGGTAGGTATAATACTTACTTGAAAAATTGTCATCATCATTCATATCCGATGGTTCAGGAGTTAAATTATCCTGTAACAAACAAAAAAACCTCTTTAAAAATACAGAAAAAAAATCAATGTTTCGGAACTGGGTGAAATACATTGAACGGAACAAGAAACAAAAGCTTATCAAGTTTAAAACAAAGTTAACGAAAATTCCGCATAATAGATTTGAGACTGTCTAAGGTCGTAAAGGAAAGACAGAAGGCTTGGCGCTTTTTGGAACCAGGAACCGAAGATATTAGAAGTCCTGATAATATATTATAAGTAGAGCGTGAGTCGGTTGGAGTTAAATAATTAATAAATTAGCGAAACGGTCCGCGGGCCGGGTCATCGCTCCAGGCCGCCAACGCGAATCGATAGTGCTTCAAATGGACATGCCACTAAATATAGCTTCACGTATGTGCTGAGTCCCTGGTGCAGTTGACATTTAGAGGTCTATTCGGGGCCTCGAGGCGTACTTGTTTTTTTGCTCGTCTGCCCTTGTCCATCCCATAATTTTATCGTTAATACTTGAACAAGTTTTGTAACATTCAAGTTTTTCTTCCACGTTATGAAATTATTGAAGTATTAGTAAATAATAATTTTTGTCCCTATTTTTTTAATAGTTCTTTTTACAAAGAAAAGTCACCGAAGCGATATTATTATAGCGTTTTCCTGCAACGTGATTTATTTCGAAAAACGGGGCCAGCAGCTGCTGTTGCAAGCAATTTTTATCATTCTTTGCATCCATTTTTACGATGCGGTTACTTATGTACACATTGATATAAGTTATAATGATAAATTGTAAATGAATTATCTAAAAAGAGCAACCACCGAGTTTCTTGCTGGTTCTTCTCGGTAGGAATGGCATTCCGAACCAGTGGTAGATTCACTTGACGATTCAAAAGTACTTGTAAAAGTTTATTTGAATAAAAAACATTTGAAATTTGAATTTTGATGGATCCAGCGAATCTTGCAGGTAATTAATAGATACATATTATAAAAGATTTGATGTATCTGTATTTCGTTCTGAATGTCTGGTTACCTTTTCATTTTCACAGTCCATCCGCTTACCCGATTTTAACGAAATTTGGTCACATAACTCAAAAGTTAAAGAATTCCAGATCTATAAAAACCAAAATCCACGCGGACGACGAATACGAACAGTCGCGCCAAATAACAACTTTGCATCCTTGCATAACATATAACTATTTTATTCGTATCTCTCTTCTCCTAATAAACCTATTATAAATGTGAAACTTTGGATGATTATAAAAAGTTTCAGGAAAAGTTAGATTCGGGAATCTAATAATAGTTACTCGACTAAATAATAGAATAGTTAATACGACGATCGCTGTCTAGTCTAGTGGCCTAACAATAAAGTTAAGATCAAAGTTGATAAAATTCAGTTGATTCAGCTTTGGTCTTTAGTGCGGTGTGAACGTAGTTAAAGTTTTAGATTTCAATTGACTGGAGTCCAGAATGCACGCAGATAAATTCCGATTTCAGTCGGATAATAACTAGCCTCTAATATGTACCATGTGTTGTGTACACTGAAAACATACGGATGGTAATTCGGTGGAAGTGATAAGATACCGCTTTGACAAATTTGAAAATTATTGGTTTATTGCCTTATCAGGTAGGTACACCATAATACTAATTTACTGTTTTGATTTTGTAATAAATGCCCTATTCGGTAAATAGGTACCTATGTAAAAAATCTATCTGACAACTAAACGAATTCGGATTGATTTTGAATAGCTGTTGATTTAAATCCAAGTTTTTTTTTTCAAAATTAATCCATGTAAGTATCTATTGAATTTAAAAAAACTCAGCGAAATGAAAATCTCCTATTTGCATCGGTTGGAAATATTTATTACCTATCTTTATATACACATAATATTATTAACATCTCTAGGATAACGTTACAACTTGCGAATACTATTACTATTTTATTTATTACTATACTATTGTGATTTGTAGGTAATTGGTCTTAAAATTGTTCTCCTTTATTTATCAAATGTGACAAAAGACTTAAACTGAAACGGCTATTTCATCTTATACGAATACGGACACTAAAAACGCTTCTTAATATGTAATAATAAAACAGATAATCAAATTTATTAGGTGTAAAAGACAAAAAATCGGTCACAGGAAACATAAAATTCAAAACAATATTTAAAAGTGCAACATTTTAGCGGCTCCTATTTCACGCTTGGCGTCAGCTTACGAAAACACAAAACACACGATGTGACGAAGATTTCATTCAACAAGTGGCCGTTGTACTCGATTCAACCTTGTATGAATGATAAGAATTCCTTCGTGGCATTTTGACGTTTATTAGAACGGAATAAAGACTAAATTTACTAATATTAAATTGTTTTCAGAGTTTGTGTATTGTGTCTAAATCTAAATTTCTAATACATATCTTATCTATTAGTACCTGAAAAAAAGGTTAAAATTTACTGTAGAAATAATGGGAATTATTCCTATTTCCCTTGATTTCTACGACGTAAGATGAGATCATAAAACAGGGAAGGTGGCGTATTCGATTTTAATAACTCCTCTCCCTGTTGTATAGTCGATATAGAACTCACAAAAAGAACCGACGTCTCTAGAAATGATATTCTAGGGATGTTCTATGGATTCAACGAGCAAGTCGTTTTGGGAAATTATCCACGAGTCGAACTCGATCAGTCAGTTGTCGGTCGAAATTCGGTCAAATGGAAGGAGCTGTTACTGGAGTGCTACGACCCAAAGACGTAGACTGTAGAGTGTAGAGCAACACACAATATCCACATGGGACCAAACTTACTTCTAACTTTTTTCGAAGCAATTTTTATTCTAAGCATAGCTTTCTGCGAACATCTTTTTAATTAAATTAAGTGTGCTATTATTTCCAAACAATGTCATAACCGAAATATAATTAAAAAACTGCGCACAAAATATTTGCTCACGCGTGGAAATTGTAAGCCTCAATAATTTAGCACATGCTTAGTTTCAATCTGTACCTAATATTTGCATTAGTTTATTTATTGTTTCATGTTTTCTACAACCACAGTTTATATCGTAATTCGTAATCCTGTGCTACTTCTATTACCTACTACGCTTGTTGTCGTTTTCACATCGAGCGTTCCGATATGAATTGGCTTTTTTTCGAAGATAAAATAGGTAAGCTCTCTTGACTGCGATTTTACTATAGATGGTTAGTACTTAGTAGTGAATGATGATGTAGTCAAAGGAGGGAAACGGGCTAACTTTAAGACTTATTAAAGCTTGTAGGAGAGTCGGAAGTCGGAACGCTATATAGCTTTTCAGCACAACTTTGCCGGTACTATAGCCACAGCCGAAAACTCTCATCAGGCCAGAAAAGAGACAGATTAAAATTTGTAAATTATTGCCCCTGCTGTGAATCGAACCCATGGCCACCCACTTATAAAACAATCTCCTACTAGGCCTACTGAACTCTCCGCACTTTTTTTTTTTTTTTTTTTAAATATATAGGCTAGCGCTTGGCTGCAATCAGACTTGCTAGCAAGTGGTGATGCAGCCTAACTTAAGCACTTTACAACAAACACCTAGTAAACACTGTAATCGTGTCACTTAACCTAAGTACCAGGTGCACATAGACAGTTAGGAGTTAGGTGGGGTGATATCGACCGTCTTAGGGCGGTGGCCAAGGACCGCATCTGCTCTGCGGACACTAAATATCCGTTGACCCTTCCCTACTTATGTATACCTAGCACGGTATGCCCACTGCAATTTAGCCTGTAATTAATTACACCTCAATGACAGATAAGGTTCAGCGATGCGTGCATACATAAACGGGAATACATAATTACCGCGTACGTGTAGGTATATCGATATAGCTACTATTGATAGGTAATTAATGTTTTTTTTTGTGGCATTTCTGGAAGCGGAATTGCCGTGAAGGTAGGTCGAAAATAGCTTCTTTAACAGAAGTTACTTCGGCAATTATAAAATTGTTTGATAAACGGACGAACGCACCGCATACAAAGTCCAAAATATTTACACCAATTGTCTTCTCATCTAATATCTGCTAAATCTAGACCACGGTTGTGTATTTAAAGACATTTAAATAAAGTTGTGTATTTAGTGACACGGTGACCCATAATGGGGCGGAAATTATAAACATTCACTCCAAAAAAATAATGTAAGTAAATCTCATTTATGGCACATTTAAGTGTTCTTTAGGGTATTTCAAGTATTTCACCACTCCTAGGACGCTCGCTTACCCCCCTCCCTCTTAAAAAGTCTCCCTCTTAAAAATATCGTGTTGTTTGTAATTTTCTCAAAAACTCTCCCTCTTATTACCTAATAAACGTAGAATAGCGGTGGAATAGTTATTACCTGTTTTGTCTTTGTTTGTCAACAGTAATTTGACATTCGAAGGAAAAAGACAAAACAGGTTATAACTATTCCACCGCTATTCCACGTTTATTAATAAGAGGGTTTGAGCTAGAACAAAACTGTCAATGGCAAAAATGATCTTCATTATTCATTGGGGTTTCCTTACGCAAAAATACACTCAATGCTTTTCTCACCAACTATGAATGTATACAGTGAAGCCAAAGGGCCTTTCGCTTTACCCACACACCCTACACACGAAGAAACAAACGCTTTGTGCAATGCCGCCGTAAAATGTCAATCATACAAGGGGTGCGAAACGATGAACCCTCAGCGCTTGGATCGAAAAGATGAAGCAGAAATCATGACGTGGTAGTACGTCCAAATATTATTTACTAGCTGATGCCCGTTACTTCGTCCGCGTGGATTGAGGGTTTTGGTTCCCGAGGGAACTGTTTAATTTTCCGAGATAAAAGGTAGCTTAAGTGTTCCAGACTAAAATCTATCTCTGTGCCAAATTTCATCCAGATCCGTTCAGCCGTTCGGGCGTGATTGATTAACAAACATCCATCCATCCATATTAAGTACCTATAGTATAGACTAGACTCAATGATGATCGAAATTTGGTCCGCATGGATTTACGTTTCTAATAATCCGCGAACTCTTAGATCGATTCTCGATTTCACAGGATGCTACTTGTACCAAATTTCGTCGAAATCAGTTGCAACATAGAGCCTGTGAAAACGTAGCAATCAGAAAGACACTTAATTCGCGTTCATAATTTTAGTATGGAACGGATAGTGCAGAAAATCGATGGATTGGCAACGTTTACTGATTTGCAAGCAATTATCAAAAGAGCTTAACAAAAATATCGTTTATATTATGCATGAAGTTACGCTTAGGGATCAAATTGCAAAAAAAAAGTTTATATGGCGTTAAAGTTTAATGATCAAAAGCTTTGCATTTTTCACCGGATGATTAAAATTGCACATCGCCGGTAAGGGGCTTTTGGTGAAAGCCTATCTACATGACTGCAGTATTTTATATTGCCGTTATTAGCTAGTACCAAAGTAATTCATGCGGATCCGCGCGAACCGCCAGCCCGCGAATGCTGCAGGTCATCTGTTGGCGGGGAATAAATTGTGAAATAACCTAGTTTCCGATACAAAATAACTGCAAAATTCGGCATCCACAGCTTATGTACCTGCTGACTATATACTGATACATGGCCTATGTACCGCGTCACCCCCCTATTGGACCCCCGTGTAGTGCCACCCCGCGGATAGTGATGCGATGACGGATCTATCGATGCTCGATAGTCGATAGCGTAGCAAGTTACAAACAACAACTGATTTAAATACGGTGGCTAATTCAGTCAATTTCTAATTGCCATTTTATTAGTTAAAAATATATAATCTAAGCATTTCACATGTTCATTTTAACTTTAGTGATGCACGATAAAACGTTGCAATGTTGTGCAACTATGTTGTTATTCTGTTTATATTATGAGAACCAGTTTAAACAAGGTAATTGACATATTTTGCATGTTTGGTAAAATAACTTGCTTGCCATTGAATTTATGCAGCTTTTGCGGAAAAAGATGTTAGTGTACTCGTATTAGTAGGGGAGCTCTACATTTAGTGTCAGTATAAATTACTATGAAATTAAAATATAATAATATTAATTCTTTCAAACTATATGTTGAAATATATATACCATACCATCCATCCAAGTAATTATACAACTCAACAAGTTAATATGTATATGTGTTAATCATTATTATTATTTCTACACGTAAATAATTAAGCTTTCATTTAAAAGACTGGTTGAATAGAAAAAATATATGAATATTCCCACATCCATTAGTTTTATCGATAACAGTAATCATCGCACGGTACGGCAATCAGGTGGCAGTCAGCGTATAATCATTAAATACCCACGCGGGGGTGATGACGCCCGCGGCGCCACCCTCCACCCGCGCCCAATTATGAAAATACGAACAAAATACATTTAAATTTCAACGCAGGATGATTCGATTTATCGATCGCGAAATATATCGATAATAAAGCCATTGTCATTTTCGTCACATCCTTATTCTTTGTTTCTTATCAAATGGTTATAGCTTAAACTGCATAGATAAAATATGAATAACTAGATGATTCATGGCACCGATGATTAAAACGGTGATAGCCTAGTGGCTTAGACATCCGACCGCCTTCGATTCCCAGGCATGAAACTCTGACTTTTCGGCGATATGTGCGTTTTAAGAAATTTAATATCATTTGCAACATACGGTGAAGGAAAACATCGAGAGGAAACCTGCATGCCCGAGAGTTCTTCATAATGTTCTCGAAGGTATGTGAACTCTGTTAAATGTGATCGCTGCTACTGACCCCACGATTACTGTTGAGGGTTATTGAAAGAAAATTTAATCTTACTGTACTTTATTCTAACTTACAACATTTTACTATCTAACTTACATTATTTTACTCAGTAATAATAACAGTGTGAATTTATTTAGTAGCCAGTTCCTTCATTGGCAATTTTTGGACTGACAGCTGAATACTGAAACTTAATTTATTGTTATTACCTAACGCCGTCGAATCCTAACGTCATTAAAGTTAATATAGTCTCTGAGTTTTCTTTGTGCCCGGATATCAAGCACTATATAAGCGGATATAAAGCACTCGTCTTTAGACTTTCGTTATATATATAACGAAAGTCTAAAGACGAGTGCTTTTATGCTTTAAAATCCGTTTCAGTAATCAGGCTTTATTAGCATTCGGTACTATCTTCTTTTCTTTAAGACGACGACGTGACGATCATTGATGACATCATTTTAGGGACAAAGAAATTATTTAATACTTTTGTCGAATACTATATTATCACTCTACCGATAGAATGTCTAGTGCTTTTTTTATTAAACGGGCATTAGATGACAGGACGAAACCCCTCAGATGCACACGTGTCAGGTGACGTTGGGTCCGTACTCCGTAGTGTGCTCTTGCTCTTATATTGTGTGATAGATGCATTTCGATGTAGCCAATGGAATCGTAAATATGCGCAAACGGCGCAAAACCAAAAATTAGAGGCTACGGCTTGTTTTAAAATGCTTAGTTTTGAAAAACTGTTGCATTACATAAGATTGCTGAGTAATGTAGAAGATTTTTGTAGAAGGTAAGGTAACTAACTACCTAGTACCTATACAAAAAAATTTCAAATTGCTAGATAACTTTCACAAGTCTTTTTAAAACACTCTAGTCCGAGCAAAAAAGCGTATTTTTCGCCTGCACCACGCTAATAGCTCGAACGGGGGGGGCTTTCTTTTTTATTCGCCATTTTCCAACTTTTTACCCGTCTCGACCAGGAGTGCAGCAACGGGCGAGAGTCTTCGTGGTCTTTCAAAATAAACGGCTTCCTTTAACATTCTGCTGGCTCGGTAGTTTCGTTCGCTCCAGTATTTTTAAAGCGGACAGCAGCCCCCCTGCGGCACACGCGGGGACTATTTTCACCCCCTATACACCCCTTCGTTCCTCACCCCACCACCCACACACAGTAATACCATAACGGGTGCGAGCTATGACGAGATTATCTACGTACGCGTATATACCCATACAAACGCTGGTTATATACCAGTAGTACATAGGTACATAAGCGATGACTTGTGTACATAGCAGCATTGATTTACTGGGCCGGACGCGAGCTGTCATCGGCGCGATGACAATTACAAGGTATTAAGCAAAAATTAATCACACTCAAATCACACTATCTTAATCACAATAGCCTAGTTACTGATTACATGCTGACTGACATAAATACAACCAGCGTTTAAACAGTTACAGAACAGGATAGATGGAACAAAAATACTGCCTCCAGCGATTCACATTACTAACGTTGGGTAGGTAGAGGTCTAATCTAATTTGTTAACCCTAGAGTGGGCGCGCTATGAGCATTTTGCCGCCCTCGTCAAAAAAACGTTAATAATTCGTAAAATAGTTGTTCTCGGAGAATGCGCTTTTGAGTAGCTGCCTCCACTATTGTTCACCACCCGTGCTGAAAGGAAGGATGCAATCAGTGCGCGGGGAGCCGCTAGAAGAGGTTGTTGTCACCATCGGTCGTCGCGAGGCGGCATTTTGCTCAGCGCGCGCCCACTCATGTAAGTAAAAATTGTGTCAAATATTTTTTGTTACATTGAAATTCACTTTATATTTTATTATTTATTTCCTTAAAAAAATGTTTATTGTTTCAGGATTTATGTGCCACGTAATATAAAATATGGATGATCGTATAATATCTTGGTTAGAGGCAGAGTCCGATTTTGAAGATGTTAGTGCACAGTTTTTAGAAGAGAATGTGACTGAACTAGTGACCGACCTAGTGAAACTCCTTTGAGGAACCAAAAAGCTCGGTTTGTACCCACAGAACAAGCATCATCTTCAATAAAGGAGGGTATATGCAGTATTTGTCCATCAAAAAAAAATGAACGCCCGAGAAAAGGGTGTTGCAGATGCTCTAAATTACTGTGCAATGAACATTGCACATACTTATGTGCAGACTGTTTTGCTCAAGAATATCAAGTAGATGAAGATAATTTATAAGTTTGTTATTTTTTATATATATGTATTAGTTTTTCGTAAGATTGTTAAGAAAAAGTCAAAAAAGTCAATTAAAATGTAACTTGTTGCTTAAACCTCAATTAACCAAAGTTCTTAAAATAAAAGTTAATAAATATGTTGATTTTTGATTACCTATTTGTGTTTTATTTAGATTCTGACAATAATTTGTAAAATCAAATGCAGTGTTTCTACTTAAAATAGTCAATGATGAGGAGCGGCAAAATGCTCCACACGCGCCCACTGACGTTACGCGGGGAGGCGCGCCCACTCTAGGGTTAATAATAGGTCTAAAATACATACATACATGTCTGTTTGCCTTTGTATGTTACAGGATAATTTTGAAAGTATACTCCACTAAATAAAATGAATCAAAAAAATGCTAATGGAAATGAAAACTCCATTATTATAAGCGAAACAGGACTTCACACGGACGACTTATCAAGATTCCTTTACTGCCTGTCCACTGCAGTAACTATCATGTGATAGTCAAACAAAATCATACTTCTGCACCCTATCTGTACCTAGGCTAGTTTGTAGTAAGTACTAAGTGTAGTAATCTATAATACTAGTGAGCGGTGATGTTCAACTCTACACTCTGACTAAATAAGAAATGTACAGGGGCTATACTGCCAACGCTTATAGCAATACCTAAGCAATATTACTCGAAATGACAATTGTTGTCACGTACCTTGACTTTCCTAATATAAGGATTATAATTGTAAAACACGAAAGTCAACATTAATGAAACAATATGGCTTTACGCGTTGGCAGTATGGCCCGGGCTGTGTAGTAGTCTGATAGCCTAATTCGAACTTTAAGTCTAAACACACGCACTTCTAACTTTTCTAAATTATGTGCGTTGCACAATCACCTTATAGAATGGTAAAGGAAAACACCGTAAGAAAACATGGATGCCTGGTGCTTCTTCATAATTTTCCCAAAGGTGTGTGAAATCTGTTAATTTGAACATGGCCCAGCATTGTGGTCTATGACCTAAACTCTCCTCATTTTGAGAGAAGATTCGTTCTCAGTAGAGGATCGGCGACGGTTGGAAATTGGGGATGATGATGAAGTTTGATATTATTGAACCTAATCATAAGACTGCCCTTGCGCACGCGTTGTTTTCTGTTTTTTTTTATAATTTAGTTCTATGTTATGTGTGGCAATAAAGACTATTCTATCTATCTAGTTCTCTTCAAGTATAGTTCGGCTGAACCCATGAAATTTTATCATTTCTCTTACCTAATTTACTCCGATCCTTTACATAATGCGGTGCACACACCGGAATAACTAGCATTAATTAAACCCATAGGGGCTGTTTAGTGTATCAGACGCACGATTCGCGAGATGGTGGCAAATTAATAAATAATTGAAATGCTCGGGGGCGCTAGCTGACTAAGAATCACGCTTGCACGCGGTGAAATGCTCAGTAAAGGAGCATACACAATAGTACGAGTTTCTCCAGAACCGAGAATTTGAAATTATTTCTCCACAGCACCATTTTTGCCTCCAAATTCTTTGGGTGCACTCGTAATCTTGCATATAGGTACTAGGCATACAAATGTTAACAAACAATAATAATATTGTACAGTGAGACATACATATTTTGCTAACTTGAATCAAAAGCGACTGCTTTTACCAGCTTAAATATTTTGACTTTTGACGAAATCGAGAGTAACAAACATTTTTTAATACATACTAGGGACTGGATAAAACGTCTGCGCAAAACTTCTGTCCAGTCACGCGACGCGGATTTTTTGCCCACCAGACAAAACTTTTTGCGTCCGTAGCCTACGTATTTATTTCACAAGAAAATATAACATTAAAATTGAAACTATGCAATACATTAAAATGCTCAAATCTAAATATTAACTATAAAATAAACCCTAATCAAAAAGACCACCCCTGGTTGCCCCTGGACCAAAGGTACCCATCAAGCTTCCAGCATTGCCACGCTGAATGGCGATGGATAACCTTTGAACCAGGTAGGAACCAGAACGTGGGTCGCAGCCACTTTCCCTCAAACGACGGCCGATCTCTTTCATAATTTATATTGCATTTTATTAAATTACGGCCGTAGTGTATTTGCTTTTAAGACCATTCTGCCTGCTCCTTTACAAGGGGAAACGTGGCCTCGAAAAACCAGAGCGGGGCTTTAGCGAGGCGGCGAATTTCTGAGAGCTTCCTAGTTACTGGCGCGGAGACGCGGTTGCTCTCAAACGAGATAACACCGTCACTGAAGCCGACTTGAATTTTACACGAGGGAACATTAATTTACTATTGAAGACTTTGTATGATGGCAGATCGACTTATGACTATCATCATATACGTCGCGGTATCAATACATATAGTGGAACCGTATGCTTAACAAACCTCAGTAAGACATAATATGGTATCTCTTTCTATTATTACTTGCTGTTTTTTTTTTTACTTTATTGAAAACAACACAATACAACTTATAGCTTAACCTAATCTTAATATATATAAATCTCGTGTCACAATGTTTGTCCTCAATGGACTTCTAAGCCACTTAACCGATTATAATAAAATTCGCACACCATGTGCAGTTCGATCTAACTTGAGAGATAGGAACCGAAAAACCTCAATCCACGCGGACGAAGTCGCGGGAATCAGCTAGTTACTATATAAATCATGCCCGCGTGGAATGGTGGCAAGAATGCTGGCTGCATTTCCGCACTGGACAGCCAAGCTGATCCTTTGTTGCTTATTGATACTTCCAGATTGCTAAGCTGAAGCAAAAGTTTAAGACATTGAGTCCTGTTCGTTTGCCATAAAATTTAGTTTCGCTAAGCGAATCATGTAGCGATTTTTCAATTTTCAATGTCAAAGTTTCGAATTCGGTTTAACATGGAGGTATGAATTCTAAATTGTGCAATATACCAACTTTACTATTTTAGGTTGATTGTAGGTGGTCAAAGTTTTACATAACGTATCTTTAACCGCACAATATGCGGCTGCCTTGATCATTCAATAAAGATAGATATAATTAATCTGGTAATTTGACATTCGAGTAGTTACTAGTTACATAGGTACGTTAAAGTAAAGTAGCGCATTGAAATCGATCTGAACCGATCCGATGGTTTCACAAGGTTACTTCACGGTACGTACCTACTGCTAATATTGTCCTTTTATCTGCTGCTATTTTATTTGTAGGTAGATAGTAATTCAACTACCTATATTTATCTAGTTTTAAAATCAAGAGGTTGTAGTCTTGAGTCTATAATATAAGATTACAAGATGATGCCCGTGACTTCGTCTACGTGGATTAAGATTTGTGTAAGCCCAGTGGAAATTCTTTGATTTTCCGAGATAAAAAGTAAACTACGTACTTTTCCGGGATCCAAAATGTCTGTACCAAATTCCGTCAAAATCGGTTGAAGCAGATGGTTCTTTAAAGCGTAGCAGACAGACATACGGACGGACCGACACACTTTCGCATTTATAACATTGGTATGGATTTTTAAACAATGACTTAGATATTTTAATTTAATATATTTTATCTGTATATTTCTTTTTTGTGGTTTGTCGTCCGTCCGGCCGATATTAAGTACTAGATGATTCCCACGACTGAGTCCGCGTGGATTAAGATTTTTTGATTTCCGCGGGAACTCTTTAATTTTCCGGGATAAAAAGTAGCCTATGTCCTTCCCTGGGATACAATCTACCCCCGTACCAAACCTAGAATAATTAACTAGAAACCCCAAGCTAGAATAATTAACTAGAAAATTAGGCTCTGCTAGAAAACAAGCAACGGTTTGCAAAATTACAATAATTTCGTTACTCCATGTAACTATGAGCTTGCTTTGCCAATGTTCTTGCAAATAATGGTGGTCTCTCAAACCTCAAGGTAAATGGAACGAATCTCCAGCCATACCAAGCATTACGTAATGCACCCTCCTGCTTACAAAATCTACGACTGTCGTTAACGTGTTTGGAATGCATTGGTCGAAGATGCATTGCATTACAATCACTGTCTTGAATCGAAAATAAATTCCAGTACTTCGTATTTATATAAATTAGATATGTGTATCGTAACCTTCTAATCTGAGCCTTCTAGGGTTTTTTTTATTTCAATCAATTTATTTCCAAAAGCTTACAAAACCACACAAATGTTTGATGATGATGTTTAATTTCCTAAAACGCACAGAACTTCGAAAGTTAGAAGTGCGTGCCCGGGGATCGAACCCCCAACCATCCGAATAGGAAGCCGGATGTCTAAAACTCTAAACCACTATATAAAAATGTATAAATAAGCCTTTTATTTTTCTTACACTATACTGATACTATAATGAGTTACTCGGTATTTTAAGTCAGCGAAATCGAGGGCAAAATCTATCCCATTATAACTATAAAAAACATGTTCAAGGAAAAAGCATCTAACACTTAAGAAAGAAGTGTCATTCGCCCGAATCTATCATTCACTTCCATTGCCCTGGTCTCGTAAAAATATTGTTTTTACTTATCCCGGGGAGGAGGGCACGAGGCGGTGGGTTAGGGAGGACTCGGGGTGTAATTACTTGAAGCAGACGCCGGCGGCCCACGGGGGTTCCTGGCAGGCTTCGTGGTTGCCTCGTTTTTGTAGGTGACTCGAGAGAATTTTTCTTAATCTGATGCGTACCGCTTGGGATCTCTTATTTGCGGGCTACGAGTATGTTCACCTCATATGAAGTTATAGAAATTGCGTTGTAATATTCCGGAATCTTCATAATATTTGGTTTTTTAATGATTTCTAATATTTGTATGAAACGAAAAAGATTTCTCTTTGAAGAGTCTTTATTTTTTATCTTTCAAATAAAATTTATTTAACAAGCTATTAATAGTTATATTATTTTTATTTGTACTAAATATTTACAAACAATAACCGAATACTCCAAATTGTAATCTTGTCCTATTTCCATACTAATCTAACTATATATATAAAAACTAGTATGGCGCGTGGTTGCGCGGCCCGCTGCAGCGGACCGCGTAGTGGACCGCGTGGTCCACTGTCTACTTACTCGCTGTCCTACTATCCTGCCCCCCGATTATGTAAGAATGGCCGATCAAATCGTAAAAGTTCGGCGTCAAAGTAAAATAAACCACAACAGCATTAAATTAGAGCTCAATTTCGAAACACGAAATTGAGCTCTAATTTAATGCTGTTGTGGTTTATTTTACTTTGACGCCGAACTTTTACGATTTTATCGACAATTCTTACATAATCGGGCAGCTGGTTTACTGTCTACGTGTTCTGATCTGAACAACACACTGCTATGCAAGTGAGCACAGTGGAAGCGCCAGCACGCCAAGCGTCTGACGTAAAAGAAAATTCTCATAAAGGAAAAACATAAAACAAAGACCACCAACCCCCCGCCCCTCCCTTTTTGTTTGAGCAGCCCCTAAGTAGGTACCTGTCTTTAATACCCTGACCGTGCTCCTCACCCATCATCCGAACCTTCGATCATCATCTCTCTCCATATTTTTTTCTCCGAACCATTCGTCAAAATGAGATTTCTTCCATAAAAACAAATCTTGAAAAGGAACCGTAGCCTCTTCAATATTCGCCATACATTTTCTATGGAAAATAAATTCCGCCATCTTGAATTTTTTTCCTGTTCATCAAGTAGACCTTCATGTTCTGATCATCTTTTGCCAAGAAACCACTCTTCCATCTTTTATACTCTCCGTGATAGACATCGACGAAATTTGTATGGCGGCCATCTTAAATCCGCCATTTTGAATTTTTTTTCAGCTCACTGTCAATTGGATGAAGTTTCGAGTGACATTTGGTCGAGCACCCCCCACCTATCTTCAATACCCTTTTCTATGGAAAAATAAATTCCGCCATCTTGAATTTTTTTCCTGTTCATCAAGTAGACCCTCATGTCCTGATCATCTTTTGCCAAGAAACCACTCTTCCATCTTTTATACTCTCCGAGATAGACACCGTCGAAATTTGTATGGCGGCCATCTTAAATCCGCCATTTTGAATTTTTTTTCATCTCACTGTCAATTGGATGAAGTTTCGAGTGACATTTGGTCGAGCACCCCCCACCTATCTTCGATACCCTGGCTGGTGCTCTTCATCCGTCTTCGAAATCCTCAATCATCAGCTCTCTCTGTATTTTTCCTCTTAATGAATTTTTGTCTTTTAAACGAAACGATGAGTGAAAAAAAAAATGTTCATACAAAATTTTACAGGAGAGGTGATCAATCAGTGAATCAGCACGAGCAGCTATATATATATTAACTAGTATGGCGCGTGGTTGCGCGGCCCGCTACAGCGGACCGCGTAGTGGACCGCGTGGTCCACTGTCTACTTACTCGCTGTCCTACTATCCTGCCCCCCGATTATGTAAGAATGACCGATCAAATCGTAAAAGTTCGGCGTCAAAGTAAAATAAACCATAACAGCATTAAATTAGAGCTCAATTTCGAAACACGAAATTGAGCTCTAATTCAATGCTGTTATGGTTTATTTTACTTTGACGCCGAACTTTTACGATTTGATCGACAATTCTTACATAATCGGGCAGCTGGTTTACTGTCTACGTGTTCTGATCTGAACAACACACTGCTATGCTAGTGAGCACAATGGAAGCGCCAGCACGCCAAGCGTCCGACGTAAAAGAAAATTCTCATAAAGGAAAAACATAAAACAAAGACCACCAACCCCCCGCCCCTCCCTTTTTGTTTGAGCAGCCCCTAAGTAGGTACCTATTTTTAATACCCTGACCGTGCTCCTCACCCATCATCCGAACGTTCGATCATCATCTCTCTCCATATTTTTTTCTCCGAACCATTCGTCAAAATGAGATTTCTTCATACATTCAAGAAACCACTCTTCCATCTTTTATACTCTCCGAGATAGACACCGTTGAAATTTGTATGGCGGCCATCTTAAATACGCCATTTTGAATTTTTTTTTCAGCTCACTGTCAATTGGATGAAGTTTCGAGTGACATTTGTTCGACCACCCCCCACCTATCTTCAATACCCTTTTCTATGGAAAAATAAATTCCGCCGTCTTGATTTTTTTTCCTGTTCATCAAGTAGAACCTCATGTCCTGATCATCTTTTGCCAAGAAACCACTCTTCCATCTTTTATACTCTCCGAGATAGACACCGTCGAAATTTGTATGGCGGCCATCTTAAATCCGCCATTTTGAATTTTTTTTCAGCTCACTGTCAATTGGATGAAGTTTCGAGTGACATTTGGTCGAGCACCCCCCACCTATCTTCGATACCCTGGCTGGTGCTCTTCATCCGTCTTCGAAATCCTCAATCATCAGCTCTCTCTGTATTTTTCCTCTTAATGAATTTTTGTCTTCTATACGAAACGATGAGTGAAAAAAAAAATGTTCATACAAAATTTTACAGGAGAGGTGATCAATCAGTGAATCAGCACGAGCAGCTATATATATATTAACTAGTATGGCGCGTGGTTGCGCGGCCCGCTACAGCGGACCGCGTAGTGGACCGCGTGGTCCACTGTATACTTACTCGCTGTCCTACTATCCTGCCCCCCGATTATGTAAGAATGGCCGATCAAATCGTCAAAGTTCGGCGTCAAAGTAAAATAAACCATAACAGCATTAAATTAGAGCTCAATTTCGAAAAACGAAATTGAGCTCTAATTCAATGCTGTTATGGTTTATTTTACTTTGACGCCGAACTTTTACGATTTGATAGACAATTCTTACATAACGGGCAGCTGGTTTACTGTCTAAGTGTTCTGATCTGAACAACACACTGCTATGCTAGTGTGCACAGTGGAAGCGCCAGCATGCCAAGCGTCCGACGTAAAAGAAAATTCTCATAAAGGAAAAACATAAAACAAAGACCACCAACCCCCCGCCCCTCCCTTTTTGTTTGAGCAGCCCCTAAGTAGGTACCTATCTTTAATACCCTGACCGTGCTCCTCACCCATCATCCGAACCTTCGATCATCATCTCTCTCCATATTTTTTTCTCCGAACCATTCGTCAAAATGAGATTTCTTCCATAAAAACATATTTGAAAAGGAACCGTAGTCTTGCATAGTTCTACACTTGTAGCCTCTTCAATATTCGCCATACATTTTCAATGGAAAATAAATTCCGCCATCTTGAATTTTTTTCCTGTTCATCAAGTAGACCCTCATGTCCTGATCATCTTTTGCCAAGAAACCACTCTTCCATCTTTTATACTCTCCGAGATAGACACCGTCGAAATTTGTATGGCGGCCATCTTAAATCCGCCATTTTGAAATTTTTTTCAGCTAACTGTCAATTGGATGAAGTTTCGAGTGACATTTGGTCGAGCACCCCCCACCTATCTTCGATAACCTGACTGGTGCTCTTCATCCGTCTTCGAAATCCTCAATCATCAGCTCTCTCCGTATTTTTCCTCCGAATGAATATGTAGGTTACCTAGTATGGCGCGTGGGTGCGCGGCCCGTTAAAGCGGACCGCGTAGTGGACCGCGCGGTACACTGTCTACTTACTCGCTGTCCTGCTATCCTGGTTTACTGTCTACGTGTTCTGAACTGAACAACACACTGCTATGCTAGTGAGCACAGTGGAAGCGCCAGCACGCTAAGCATCCGACGTAAAAGAAAATTCTCATAAAGTAAAAAAACATAAAACAAAGACCACCAACCCCCCGCCCCTCCCTTTTTGTTTGAGCAGCCCCTAAGTAGGTACCTATCTTTAATACCCTGACCGTGCTCCTCGCCCATCATCCGAACCTTCGATCATCATCTCTCTCCATATTTTTTTCTCCGAACCATTCGTCAAAATGAGATTTCTTCCATAAAAACATATTTGAAAAGGAACCGTAGTCTTGCATAGTTCTACACTTGTAGCCTCTTCAATATTCGCCATACATTTTCAATGGAAAATAAATTCCGCCATCTTGAATTTTTTTCCTGTTCATCAAGTAGACCCTCATGTCCTGATCATCTTTTGCCAAGAAACCACTCTTCCATCTTTTATACTCTCCGAGATAGACACCGTCGAAATTTGTATGGCGGCCATCTTAAATCCGCCATTTTGAAATTTTTTTCAGCTAACTGTCAATTGGATGAAGTTTCGAGTGACATTTGGTCGAGCACCCCCCACCTATCTTCGATAACCTGACTGGTGCTCTTCATCCGTCTTCGAAATCCTCAATCATCAGCTCTCTCCGTATTTTTCCTCCGAATGAATATGTAGGTTACCTAGTATGGCGCGTGGGTGCGCGGCCCGTTAAAGCGGACCGCGTAGTAGACCGCGCGGTACACTGTCTACTTACTCGCTGTCCTGCTATCCTGGTTTACTGTCTACGTGTTCTGAACTGAACAACACACTGCTATGCTAGTGAGCACAGTGGAAGCGCCAGCACGCTAAGCATCCGACGTAAAAGAAAATTCTCATAAAGTAAAAAAACATAAAACAAAGACCACCAACCCCCCTCCTCCCCCCCTTGTATCAATACCTTTGGGTGCCATCGAACTTCAGCAACTTGGCTTTCCTAATGGCAAACCGACAATAATTCTTCCATAAATAACATATCTTGTAAAAAAACCATATCAAAATCATGCATATTTCCTAACTTCTACTCTCTTCGATGTTCGTAGATTCTGCCATCTTATTTTTTTCTGCTCATCAAGTAGACTTTCAGACCCTGATAATTTTCTACCCACAAACCACTTTTCCATCTTTTATTAATACTGTCTGAGATAGCCGCCATCTTGAATCCGCCATTTTGGTTTTTTTTCAGCTCACTGCCAATTGTATGAAGTTTCGAGTATTTTTTGTTTGAGCAGCCCCTACCTATCTTTAATACCCTGACCGTGCTCCTCACTTATCATCCGAACCTTCGATTATCATCTCTCTCCATATTTTTTCTCCGTACCATTCGTGAAAATGAGAATTCTTCCATAAAAACAAATTTTTAAAAGGAACCGTACACTTTTAGCCTCTTCAATATTCGCCATACATTTTCTATGGAAAAATAAATTCCGCCATCTTGAATTTTTTTCCTGTTCATCAAGTAGACCCTCATGTCCTGATCATCTTTTGCCAAGAAACCACTCTTCCATCTTTTATACTCTCCGAGATAGACACCGAAGAAATTTGTATGGCGGCCATCTTAAATCCGCCATTTTTAATTTTTTTTTCAGCTCACTGTCAATTGGATGAAGTTTCGAGTGACATTTGGTCGAGCACCCCCACCTATCTTCGATACCCTGGCTGGTGCTCTTCATCCGTCTTCGAAATCCTCAATCATCAGCTCTCTCTGTATTTTTCCTCTTAATGAATTTTTGTCTTCTATACGAAACGATGAGTGAAAAAAAAAATGTTCATACAAAATTTTACAGGAGAGGTGATCAATCAGTCAGTCAGTCAGCACGAGCAGCTATATATATATTAACTAGTATGGCGCGTGGCTGCGCGGCCCGCTAAAGCGGACCGCGTAGTGGAGCGCGTGGTCCACTGTCTACTTACTCGCTGACCTACTATCCTGCCCCCCGATTATGTAAGAATGGCCGATCAAATCGTCAAAGTTCGGCGTCAAAGTAAAATAAACCATAACAGCATTAAATTAGAGCTCAATTTCGCAACACGAAATTGAGCTCTAATTCAATGCTGTTATGGTTTATTTTACTTTGACGTCGAACTTTTACGATTTCATCGACAATTCTTACATAATCGGGCAGCTGGTTTACTGTGTACGTGTTCTGATCTGAACAACACACTGCTATGCTAGTCAGCACAGTGGAAGCGCCAGCACGCCAAGCGTCCGACGTAAAAGAAAATTCTCATAAAGGAAAAACATAAAACAAAGACCACCAACACCCCGCCCCTCCCTTTTTGTTTGAGCAGCCCCTAAGTAGGTACCTGTCTTTAATACCCTGACCGTGCTCCTCACCCGTCATCCGAACCTTCGATCATCATCTCTCTCGATATTTTTTTCTCCGAACCATTCGTCAAAATGAGATTTCTTCCATAAAAACAAATCTTGAAAAGGAACCGTGGTCTTGCATAGTTCTACACTTGTAGCCTCTTCAATATTCGCCATACATTTTCTATGGAAAATAAATTCCGCCATCTTGAATTTTTTTCCTGCTCATCAAGTAGACCTTCATGTTCCGATCATCTTTTGCCAAGAAACCACTCTTCCATCTTTTATACTCTCCGAGATAGACACCGACGAAATTCGTATGGCGGCCATCTTAAATCCGCCATTTTGAATTTTTTTTTCAGCTCACTGTCAATCGGATGAAGTTTCGAGTGACATTTGGTCGAACACCCCCCACCTATCTTCAATACCCTTTTCTATGGAAAAATAAATTCCGCCATCTTGAATTTTTTTCCTGTTCATCAAGTAGACCCTCATGTCCTGATCATCTTTTGCCAAGAAACCACTCTTCCATCTTTTATACTCTCCGAGATAGACACCGTCGAAATTTGTATGGCGGCCATCTTAAATCCGCCATTTTGAATTTTTTTTTCAACTACCGCCAATTGGATGAAGTTTCGAGTGACATTTGGTCGAGCACCCCCCACCTATCTTCGATACCCTGGCTGGTGCTCCTCATCCGTCTTCGAAATCCTCAATCATCAGCTCTCTCTGTATTTTTCCTCTTAATGAATTTTTGTCTTCTATACGAAACGATGAGTGAAAAAAAAAATGTTCATACAAAATTTTACAGGAGAGGTGATCAATGAGTCAGTCAGTCAGCACGAGCAGCTATATATATATTAATGAATCCCTATTTCCCTTGGTCACGGCATCACGCGTGAACGGTTTGACCAATTTCGCTAATTCTTTTTTTTTGTGTTTATTTGGACCCCAGGATGCTTTATATTCACAATTGGACCCGGTAGGCGGCGCTGCAATTGGGTTCGAGGTTCAGGGCAGGATAAAGTCTGCCGGGCCCACTAGTATATTATAAAATATGCTCAAAAAATTTTCAACTGATTTTGACGCGGCAAGAGATAGGTTGCAAGTAACATCCCGGGGAAGAATAGGATCTTTTTATCCTAGGAAGTTTCACGGATTTTTTAAAAACCTAGTTAAATCCACGCCACGCGGATGAAGTCTCGGGCATCATCTAGTATTACTTATATAGTTTTTAATTTGAATTATTGTATTGTCATAAGCTTCAATTTGGTTTTTAAAAGGTGTTTTAGGGAATTTTAAATACTATTTTACTTTAATTGACCGAGCGAAGCGAAGGTCTCTGAGTCTACTTGAGTGAATTGGCACTTGTCCGTCCGTCCGTCCGTCTGTCCGTCCGTCCGTCCGTCCGTCTGTCAGAGCCTTATAACTTCTGAATTACTGAACGTAATTACTTCAAGTTTACATATAATATGTAAACCGATGGCCTCCCGCCGAATATGGCTTAAAAAATTATAAAAATCTTTATTTCAGGGGGGCTCTCATAGAAGCGAATGCGGAGTAAAATATTTTTTATAGCGTTACATAGGGTTGCGGTATATCATTTTAAAGATAATGAGGAACAGAGTCCAAAAATATATTTTTTTTATTTTTCCCCTAATATTGACGAAATGGGGGGCTTTCAAAGTGGAGATAATCTGACGTCCAAAGATGACCTCAGAACTCCCAATTTTCTGAAAGGCTGAGCCTGAAACTTGATTAATTATTTGAATTATATCCTGTACTTGAGCAACAAATACTAAAATTAGATAAATATTATAAGGAAACGAAATCTGGGGTCACGGGAGTGACCCCGCCAAAGCGAGCCAAAGGAAACGGGGCACTACCTACCTTTTCTCGAAGCGTTTCGTCGGATTTTCGAACCGTCATAGCTTAGGTCCAGATGATGCTAGAAAGCTGAAATTTTCAGGATAAGGTGTTGTTGGCAAACTTACCAAATATACCAAGTATAAATTTTCTAGCATATATAGTTTCAGATTTATTGATACCTGAAATACGTCGATTTCGTGACTGACTCACTGACCGTCATCAACATGAAAAAGGTACTCCCTGAAGTGCTAGAAGGCTGAAATTTGGTATGTAGGCTAGAATTTGCATATAAACAACAGGAAAATTAAGAAATCTGAAACTTTTCCCCTCCAACCCCTCCTATAGGGGGTGCAAATCTGACAGCATTTCCTCGTATTTTAGAACAGTCATAACTTCGGTACGGATGATGGTAGAAAGCTTTAATTTTCAGGATAACATGTCGTTGGCACATTTATTAAACATACTAAGTTTCAATTATCTAGCATTTATGGTTTCAGATTTATTGATACCTGAAATACGTACTTTTGGGGGTTTTTTACTTTTACTAAATCACATGAAACACGAAACCTCTAGGGTACTTCCTAAAGTCCTAGAAAGCTGAAATTTGGTATGTAGACTAGGAATTGCACATAAACAATGGAATAATTAAGAAATCTGAAACTTTCTTTTTCCAACCCCTCTTATTGGGGGTGCATATTTGACAGCGTTTCCACGTATTTGCTAACCGTCATAGCTTCAGTCCGGATGATGCTGGAAAGCTGAAATTTTCAGGATAAGATGCTGTTGGCTAACTTATTAAACATACCAAGTATCAATTGTCTAGCATTTATAGTTTCAGATTTATCGATAACTGAAATACATCGGTTTCGTAATTTAGCCTTATAAATCGCTGATGAAAATCAAAACCTCTAGGGTAGGTACTTCCCAAAGCCCTAGAAAGCTGAAATTTGGTATGTGGGCTAGGAATTTCATATAAATAATGGGAAAATTAAGAAATCAGGAACTTTTCCCTTCCAACCCCTCCTATAGGGGGTGCATAATAGCTGCACAGTCGGTACTAAAAGAAATATGTGCAAAATGCCGTATACATACATAATACCGTACATAAATAATATATATATAAAATTCATGACTCAGGTACAAATGTTCTGAATACAAACATTATGCCCCTAGCAGAATTCGAACCCGCGACCTCTCCCTCAACAGTCATGGTCTGTAACCAATCGGCCAAACAGGTCGCACATAATAATCACGTAATCTTGTCATTTTTATTCTCATTATTTTCATTTTATTACTGAAAAATTATAAAATACCTATAAGTACTTACAACATAAAATATTTTTCAGAGGTAAATATACCTATAGTAATCATTGGCGAAGAGTCCACGTATGACCCGGCATCCCTTTAGGAATTGTTCAATAAGTAATCAACGATATTTTCGTCTAACCCTGTTCTTCGAACTAAACACTGTTCATTGGTTTGAATTAAATTAACGCGTGACAATTTATAGAAAAGTAGATGATGTTCGCGACTTCGTCTGCGTGGATTTAGGTTTTTGATTCCAGCGGGACCTGTTTAATTTTCCGGGATAAAAAGTAGCCAATGTCCTTCCCCGGGATACAAACTATCCCTGTAAATTTCATCAAAATCGGTTGAAAAGATGGGCCGTGAAAGCGCAGCAGACAGACAGACACACTTTCGTATTTATAATATTATATGGATCTAAACTAATATTAATGAATCACTAAATGAATCACGGGGAAGGGGGAGCTAGTGTGCCAATGTTTACATCAGCTGCGTATAAAAAAAAATAATTAAAAAGTGAAATATCGAACAAATTACTCTTAAAGTGTTTGAATAATGTTCCTGTTTGGATGATTCTTAAAGACAAATGTGGACAGTGGCGGAAAATAATTGTGAATGTTAAAAAATTAACAAACAATCGGCGGCAGAAAACCGTTAGAAACTTACTGTTAGAAAAAGTGAAATATCGAACAAAGAACTCTAAAAGTGTTTGAGTAATGTTCCTGTTTGGATGATTCCTAAAGATAAATGTGGACAGTGGCGGGAAATAATTGTGAATGTGAAAAATTAACAAACAATCAGTGGCAGAATACCGTTAGAAACCTAAACAAATCTGTGTAATTAAGAACTATAATAAAGAGAAAAAGGCTTTCAAGTAGTTTTTAGTGCAATAAAGCACCACAGGTACAGTGAGCAACAATAGTAGGACAATAAAATAATTAATTAAAAGTTAAAATTTCACTTCAAAACTGCAAAATCATCATAAGCAAGAATCCCGCCATCTATCACAATACAGACGATTTAGTTAGACTGCGATACGTACCCCATCTAGTGCCATCTGCGGGAACTAGGAAGTCTCACTACGAAACGTCACCTCGAACGGTGTAACCAGATCGATCGAAGTACACAAATATTACACAAGAGGGCAGCATGAGTGGCAAAATGGAAGAGTTAAAATCATTAATCATGCAAATTAAGACTGACATTGACTCAAAATTTACATCAATGGAAACAAGACTGTCACAAATGGAAGAAAAAATAACATCTAAAGTAAATACACACATGAACCAGAAATTCGAGGATTTGAACCGTGACCTAAATGATCTGCGTTCACGAATAGAAAACCAAGAAAAAAGGCTCTACTACTTAGAAAAATCTAACGTGGAGAGGAATCTCGTATTCTTTGGAGTCTGCGAAAGTGAAAAGTCATATTTTGACCTTCAAAACAGCATAACGAACATCATCAATCATAAAATAGGCGTATCCATCCAGGCATCTGAAATTCAGTCTATGAAAAGAATTGGTAAAAAGGAAGGGAAGCCTCGACCAATTTCTGTAGTCTTTGCAACTTTAGGAATAAAAATAAATATTTTAAAAAATAAGAAACACCTAGAGGGATCGGGAATTTATATCAGTCACGAATTTCCGGCACAAATTTTGCAAAAAAGGAAGGAATTAAAAGTGGAACTAAAAAAAGAGCTAGAGAAAGGAAATACTGCTTATATAAAATATGATAAGCTCATTATTAAACAAAGAACATCACTAGAAAACACTAACAAGAAGAGACAACTATCCCTTTCGCCGACCCCAAGCCGACCGTCAACAGCAGGTTCAAACGCAGATGATTTTGGCTCAACACAGAGTAACTGGAAAAATAACCACTGTGTCAAGAAACATAGGACTCAACTCTCATCTAAAAACACAATGATGACATACCTTAAAAACAATAATAATAACGAGGCATGACGTGTAGAGGCCCCCCCAAAAACTAAAAATAATGAAATAAACTATTACTTACCACCTTCTCCAAGCCGGCTGGTCACCGTGGAGGAGTACGACCAACACCCCCCAAAAAACTCCCATAATAAATCCACCAAAACACAAAGTGCGTTGAAAAATGAAACCTCGTTTCTCTACATCGCGGCTCTCAATGTACGCACATTACTTTCAGACAGTAGACTTACAGAACTGGAGCTAGCAATAGAAAAACTTAATTGGGATATTATTGGCTTGAGTGAGGTAAGAAGAGGCAAAGAGGTTATTGAAGAACACTCAGAATTCATCTTGTATCACACCTCTTCTTGCAAAGGAAGGAACGGCGTTGGATTCCTGATAAAGCGAACATTAAAAAATCACATTTTGAGTTTGAAATCATTTTCCGATAGAGTCGCGACATTGGAAATCCAGGCAACAGAAAACGAAATTTTGTCTATCGTTCAAGTTTATGCCCCTACCGAAACCAGTTCAAAGGAAGAAATAGAATGCTTTTATGCCTCGGTAGAGTTAGCTCTAGATTTTGTTGACTCCAAGAACTTAATTATATTGGGAGACTTTAATGCGCAAGTTGGAAAAATACAAAAGGGAGAAGAAAAAGTTTTGGGAAAATATTCACATGGAAAAAGGAGTGCACGAGGCCAAAAACTGGTAGAGTTTGCATTAGAACACAATTTGAAGATAGTAAACAGTATATTTAAACGTAAAACACATAAGAAATGGACTTGGCAGTCACCAGATGGGAAACACTTCAATGAGATTGACTTCATACTTACCAATAAGTTTAAACAAATACAAAGATTTGACATCATAAACAATCTTAATTTTAATACGGACCATAGAATGATAAGATGCAGAATAAAGACAAATTTAAAGAAAAGTAGGAAATTCATAAAGCCTGTGAGATATACAAATAATTTACCGGAATTATCTGATGAGAGTGCAAAGTACTGGGAAGACAGACTGATAGAGTCACTAAAAGTAAGTGAAAAGGTGCAAATTCAGTATAATAGTATGATGGATACAATGAAACTCCTATTAAAACAGTTACCAGAACAGGAAAAAGGGAAAAATAGATACGTCAATCAAGCCACCAAAGACCTCTTACATGACCGAAAACTATTATACGCTGAAAAAAGAACGAAAGATATTAAATCAAAAATAGCCCAAATAAGCAAGAAAATAAACAGAAATATTTTGGAGCAAAGGAAAAAACACAGGCAGCAAGTGTTTGACAAGTTCATATCTAAAACAGGAGCCATACGGAAAGCTTATAAAGAACTGAGCAATAAATTAGAATGGGCAGCAAATTTAAAAAATAAAAATGGAAATATACTGTCGAAGCGGCCTGATATACTTAACGAAGCAACGACATTTTATAAAAAATTATACACAGCCAGTCAGGCTATACCCGCAACTGCACACCCCATTTCCGACATGTCTGAAGTTCCTCACATACCACCAATTACGCACTCAGAAATCGAATACGCTATTAAAACTCAAAAGAATGGCAAAACCCCAGGAAACGATCAAGTTACTAACGAACTGCTGAAATCATTCCTACATGCATTGCGAGAACCGCTACATACTCTATTCAACCGGATTCTTATCGCGGAGTTGACGCCAGAGCAGTGGTCAGAGTCGATCATAATACTGCTACATAAGAAGGGAGACAGAGGCGAGTTAGGCAATTATAGACCAATTAGCCTCATGTCAAACATTTACAAGATTTTTGCAAAAGTGTTATTAAATAGATTGTCGAAAACGCTAGATGAACACCAACCCCGCGAACAGGCCGGCTTTAGGAGAAATTTTTCTACGATGGACCATATCCAAGTTGTGACACAGTTAATTGAGAAAGCGAATGAGTATGGCATTAACCTATATATGTGTTTCATTGACTACACAAAAGCTTTCGACTCGATACATCAAAACACAATATGGCCGACACTGTCGAAACAAGGTATCCATCCAAACTACTTAAATATAATAAAAAGCGTGTACTCGAAATGCAAGGCACGAGTAAGGTTGGAAAAGGAAGGTGCCGAGTTTGGTGTGAGTAGGGGCTTGAGACAAGGAGACCCAACATCACCAAAAATTTTTACAGCAGTCCTCGAAGCCATTTTCGGGAACTTAGATTGGGGGAAGAAGGGTCTGAAGATTGATGGCGAATACTTGAACCATTTGCGTTTCGCAGACGACATCGTCGTGTTCGCTGAAAATGCATCAGACCTCGGTAAAATGGTTAACGAATTGGCAATGGAGAGTGCAAAAGCTGGGTTATTTATGAACACCTCAAAAACTAAAATTTTAACCAACGCAGATAAAAGAGACATAAGGGTAGGAGGTGAAAGCATTGAGTACGTGGAAGACTACGTGTACTTGGGCCAATCCGTTTCTTTCGAGAACTGCAGTGAAAAAGAAATACAAAGGAGAATCGCCATTGCATGGAAAAAGTATTGGAGCTTCAAGGAGGTAATGAAAAGCAAGGAAGTAAGTGTAAAAATAAAAAAGAAACTCTACGAAGTCTCTATAATGCCAAGTTTGACATACGGCTGTCAAACTTGGTCATTAAGAAAGGAAGAAGAGGATAAACTAGCCATCTGCCAAAGGAAGATGGAGCGAAGTATGTTAGGTATAAGAGTTAAAGATAAGATTAGCAATAAAAGGATTCGGAAGACTACCAAATTAATGGACATAAGGAAGACAGTTAGAATTTTAAAGTGGAAATGGGCTGGACATGTTTGCAGATTAGATAACACAAGATGGACAAAAAAGGTGACTGAATGGATCCCAAGGGATAAAAAGAGGAAAAGAGGACGGCAAAGAAAGAGATGGCGAGATATCTTCTCAGAGCGATGCGGACCGGACTGGATGAGACAAGCTAGGGATAGAAAGCTTTGGAAAGTCTTGGGGGAGGCCTACGCCGAAGAGGCGACTTTTACGTTATTATAATGATGAATTTAAAATTGTATAGCATTCGGACTTAAATCTGAAGTTTATCTGTTGACAATAATATAAATCATAATAATAAGTAATAGTAATAATAATCATAAATAATTGTAATGAATAATAATTAATAATAATGGATAAAAATTAAATTTACTTATAAATTGAATCGAATATAATATGAATATGACATTGACATGACTTACGTTAAATGAAATAATACGGGAAATTAAATAATAAACCAAAAATAAGTAAAAATGACAACAATCCATATTAATTAATTCATATTATGACTTATTATGTACTTATGACTAAGAAATTAAGAATTTAAGAAATAATTGTAACGTAATAGTAAATAGAGGCTTTTTTATTTTATTTTATTTTATTTATAAACTAATATTAAAAAGAGGAAAGATTTAACCGTCAAGTTTGCTGTGGATAAAATAAAAAAAAACTCAACCGATTTTAAAAATTCTTCCGGCACTTCACGTAGGTTCATTCCAGTGCTAATGTAAAATCTTATGTGCTGCTCAGTGCCCACTGGCTTTAGTGGGTAAAAAATAATGGACTATTATCATGATTAGTGCTAGCCTTGCGAAGCGGGGCGGGTCGCTAATCAACAATAAGCAGATATAAACCGGCTGGCCCATACAACCAAATATCTTTAATACTGAGCACCAGACTCGAAAATAAGAACTAACTTAAGTATGTATGGATTTGCCGCTCATTACATACATAATATACAGCAAACCCACAAAGAAAAGAGGCAACGATAGAGAGTGGGCAATGAAAAAAGGAATAACTGTAGTGCGAGAAATAAGAGTCCAAAAAATTAAAAAATCTAGTGCGCCTGCCAAAAAGAAATGAAATCCCACCAAAACCATTTCATGGATAGGCTGCCAAAACTCGCATACAAGTCCAAATCATAATGCTTTCACTGTTAAAAAGTTATGAGATCTCTAGTAGAGCCAAGCCCCTAGTTGAGCTCCGATTTGTGCTGCGCATCATCATAGCCCATGGGGCCAGTTCCAAGTCCAAAGTGTACAGGTTTAAGTACTTTTGGCTGTACCACATTTACTACATAGAAGTCCTGACTCTATAAACTCTACATCTTGATAAAAAGATGTGGCTTGGCTGTTTCGTGATCCAATCAATCATTTAATGTTCGTGGAATAGGTATAGTTTGTGCGAGAATCACGAAACGGCCAAGCCACATCTTTTTATCAAGATGTAGAGTTTATAGAGTCAGGACTTCTATGTAGTAAATGTGGTACAGCCAAAAGTACTTAAACCTGTACATTTTGGACTTGGAACTGGCCCCATGGGCTATGATGATGCGCAGCACAAATCGGAGCTCAACTAGGGGCTTGGCTCTACTAGAGATCTCATAACTTTTTAACAGTGAAAGCATTATGATTTGGACTTGTATGCGAGTTTTGGCAGCCTATCCATGAAATGGTTTTGGTGGGATTATTTAATTTTTAATGAGCTTCCGTACTTTAACAGAACTTCACAATGATGTCAATAGATGGCGCTCTGTACAAGTTTATTCGTTTGTGCTTACAAAGAAAAGGCTGAGCCTGAACTTGATCACTGATTTGAATTATATCCTGTACTTGAGCAACAAATACTAAAATTAGATAAATATTATAAGGAAACGAAATTATTTAATTTTTAATTAGCTTCACTATTTTTAACAGAACTTCACAAAGATGTCAATAGATGGCGATCTGTTTATGGATACCGCGAGGTCTCAGTTCGGGGCGAACCACTAGTAATATTTTAAAGAATATAATCTTGACAATAATAAACGAGCTTCAAGATTTCAGTCCACCCTCTCAATCGTTTGGAAGATAAGTACCTAATATTAATACCTACTCTAAAGTCTAAAGTTTAGTGTATCAATTACCGAAGGCAAAGGGTTACATTTACCGTACCGATTTACCGTACCCATGCAAAACTGTCAAAACGTTAGCTTTATTATAGGTGTACCAGAATCTGATGGCAAAAAATACACCTAAAAGTACCAGTATACGGTGTATACTTTTTGCCATCAGATTCTGGTAGACCTATATACTTATTATTTTTATTGTAACGTCGAGTCTTTAAAACCATTGCCTATTTAGGATGACTAGTTAAGTCCACATTTATTACAACGGCCACAGCTGTATCTAAATATACGGGACACCTTGCCTCCTGAGCCTTCAAAAACAGTTTTTGCCATCAGCTGGCACATGCAAAGTTGCCACAGGAATGTAACAATTAGTATTGAATTATGTAGACGTGGTCAATTCATAGTGTTTCTTAAAACGAGCAGATGCTGCACTCGAAATTCGAATCCATATTAATAGTATAGATGCGAAAGTGTGTCTGTCTGCTGCGCTTTCGCGGTCTATCTTTTCAACCGAATTTGATGTCATTTTTTGTATAGAGTTAAGTTACAGGTATCCCTGGGAAGGTCTTTTTATTCGAAAAATTAAGGAGCAATAGCAATAAGTACTTTGTATTGTAAAGGTTAGTTTTAATTATTTTTTCTGAAACTTTTGCTTCGATTTCTTTTTCCGTAGCTACCAGATTTAAATCTGTTTTAATTTAAGTCATAATTATCACAAATTTCAAACAAAACAAAATAATAGTTCTTCAAATTGATAAAATAATAAGTCAAGCCACTAATCAAGTCACTCAAATCGCCCCAGTGACCTCAGTTTTGTCATTTTGTCAACTCTCACACGCTGTCCTTAGATCCGTAAAACTGAATGGCACTGCAAATTCATTCATTCAGCGAGGTGAAGTAACTCTATTCATTCCAATCCAATGGCATCATTTACAAAACCTTTTCGTATTTTTTCTTAGAGAGCACTTCTGCTATTAAATTAAATTTTAGATGTTTACGACGACGATTATTCCCCAAATAAGAAATTGGATATTCAAATAATACACAACACAGTGCAAACTGTATCTACCTACATTAATAGGTTCTTTTTTTTATGAAATATACGAATAGAAATTAATGTTGTGCCTTTTTATCTCTATAATATATCTACGTACCTACAAAGTAGTGCAGAAATTCCTTTCAGATCTACAGATTAGTCCACGACTTCACCCGCGTGCAGGATCTAGCTTTTCGAAACCCCGTGAGAGCTCTGAATATTCCGGTATAAAAAGTACCCAACAAACAAACATATTTTCAGATTTATAATATATAGAATAAAACATGTAAAAAGTGACGCTACACTAATGAAGTCATCTAATCGCCCCAGTGACCTCAAAGTTGTCAGCGCGTCATTTCGTTGACTCTCATATACCATCCTATTCGTCACGCTGAATAGCATGGCTTTCATTCATTCGCTCGCGGGATGGAGTTACTTGACGGCTCATAATTTGTTCGGAAAAACCAGCAGTTACATTTAATTTTAGATGTTTACTATCATAGATAACAAATAAAACAGTAGGTACGAAGTGCATGTTATATTCAAAGAAATCTCTATTTCTGATGTAGAGAAATACTGAAAGTTTGAAACTGTAGGTAGGCTACAGTTCTTTCATAGTAACTTAATATTTGTAAAAAAAATACAGAATAAAAGATGTAAAATGTGTCGCTTCACTAATGAAGTCACTCTAATCGCCCCAGTGACCTCAGATTTGTCAGCGCGTCATTTCGTCGACTCTCATACACCGTCCTATTCGTCACGCTGAATAGCATGGCTTTCATTCATTCACTCGCGGGATGTGGTTATTTCTCTATGAACATGCTTCCTCGTTTCAAATGGAATGGCGGTGGCTGCGGCGGTGGTTTATTGTCAGTGTCAAATCTTTGACGAATATAGCTTGAATTTATGTCACAAAGGAGATCGCACACAGCAGCAAAGCTTACAAAACCTGCCAGAGTCTTAAGAGATGATGTTTCAGTAACTTCTGAAAATGCGAGTGACTTCAGTCTTGCGAAGCTCGTGTCATGGTATACGATTGTCAGGTACTCTCTTTTGTGATTTCCTGTGGTAGAACACCGTTGTCCTGCATTTTGTTCTTATTCGTTCATAGCATGTGGACTTATGCTACAAGCATAGTACATTGTACTATGCTACAAGTATTAACCACTTAAGATTAGGCATATATGCAAGTTACGATCTACCATACATCTCTCGTTTTCTATAGTCTGTGTAAATAAAGCCTCTAAGGCTGTTTCAAGATTTATTAGGTATATTATCTTTAGTAAGACGAAATCTACTGTCTATCGGTCGATGTTTGCATACTCACTTGTTCTTGGCCTGTTTGGTATTTATTTATTTATTCTTTATACTTTGTCTAGCCCATTCTAATATAATATTATATATGCAAAAGTGTGTCTGTCCATCTGTCTGCTACGCTTTCACGGCCATCTGTTTAACCCTAAATCCATGCGGACGAATTCGTGATCCTCATCTAGTCTTGTTATCAATAATTATTTATTACTATAATATGATCTGAGTTTCTTCATGTCACCTTTACCAACTTGTTCCAAAGAGGTCCATATCATCAGCCATCTCACTTACTCACACTCTCGCTGAGCACGAGTCTCCTCTTGGAATGAGAAGGGGTTGGCTATAGTCCACCACGCTGGCCAAGTGCGGATTAACAACATAAGAGAACATTATGAAGAACTCTCAGGTTTCCTCATGATGTTTTCCTTCACCGTTTAGAACAAGTGATATTTAATTTCTTAAAACGCACATAGCTCCGAAAGTTGGAGGTGTGTGCCCGGGGATCGAACCCGCGACCACCCGAATAGGCCGGGTGTCTAAACCACTAGACTATCATCAAATAATTCATAGCTTTTCCATTGCAAAATTGGGTAAATTTGACTACTTTTCAAATAAATTATTTTTTAGTGAATAATAAATAGAGGATCTCCCAAAAGTCGTAAATATCCACGTCCCCTGATAGTCGTATGTTGAATAACCATTTTAAACAATCAATTAAAGTAAAAAAGTGTGTCGAACTTTAATGACGTCACATTTTAGAATTTCATATAAATCCCATACTTAGCACGCGTTTTGACGTTTGAAAAAAAGTTGCCGATTTGACTATTTGTCAAATACCCAATTCAGGCGGATGAGACCTGACGTCGCCGTCAAAAGCCGTCTATTCAAGCTACACATCCTAGCATGATACCTGTATCTGCTGTGTGTATAAAAGCTTTGCGCGTACCCGCGTACTCTTGGCCTATTTAATGCACTAATTTGAATCTGGGTGACTCTTTTTCGCACACGTCCCCGGAAGTTTACCAAAATAAAAGTCATGTGTAAAATTTTTTAAATCCTCATCTCACAAGTTCAGTGCACTAAGTCCATAGTATTAAATCCAAACACTGATTATCCTTTATAAATACTTTAATTCAGCAATTCAAACACAGACACACGTCACTAACGTTACGCCATAGTCGCGTAGCGAAAAAATTCTATGTCTATGCCATAGTCAATAGTCATTTCCCCTGCTCCAGAGCAGTGTTGCCACCCTAGATTAATCAGGCAATAATACCATGTACAAATCGTTTTTAAGTTTCCCTCTAACAATACTGCCAACGCATAAAGCAATACTCTAAATGACATTTTGACGTCACGTACCTTGACGTTCCAAAAATAAGGATTAAAATTCTAAACCACGAAAGTCAACAATAATTCAATTCAATTCAATTTCGTTTATTTGCAGAAACATGTTTTATACAATAGGTGATAAATAGAATGACGGAGACAATGTTTCGCCATAATAGGCATGCAAAAATAATAGATACTTCATCATAATATTATCACCACTTTTACATAGACAATTAGATTACAATAATACTAATAATAATCAAATAAATATTATAAATGCGAAAGTTTGGATGGATGTATGGATGTATGGATGTATGGATGTATGGATGTATGGATGTATGGATGTTTGTTACTCAATCACGCTCCAACGGCTGAACGGATCTGGATGAAATTTGGCACAGAGATAGATTATAGTCTGGAATAGCACATAGGCTACTTTTTATCCCGGAAAATTAAAGAGTTCCCGCGGGAACCGAAAAACCTCAATCCACGCGGACGAAGTCGCGGGCATCAGCTAGTGAAACAATATTTCTTTATTCGTTGGCAGTATGGCCCCTGAATGCGATTTAAAAAAAAGAAAGTGATAAATACCTGAGTTAGGTTTTTTGAAAAAAAAACGACTAATTTTCCGACGTAAACTTTATTCTTTTAACATTATTCTCATAAATATGATTTTTTGAATTTATTAAGATAATGTAATACGTTCGATTGTATATTACTTAGATGTATCTCAAAGCTGGCTATATTCATCTGGAGTCTAGACTTAGTGCACTAGACACTTGACAGGTGGCAGACCTAATAACATAATCCTAGACCTCGATGGGAGATTAGACTTAGGTCTAAGTGACTCGGAGGCTAGGCACGAAAGTACTGTACAATGTAGACACCTACTTGTATGAAAGTGGCGCGTGATGCTATGAGAAATACACTTTTGTATTGCTCTTGTATTATCAATACTCAGCTCAATTTTGTATGAATATTAAGTAATTAATCCTAAAGTTAATATTTTAACTTTTAATCATGAAAACGAAGTCTTCAGTGTTATTACTAGATGATGCCCGCGACTTCGTCTGAGAGGTTTAAGGATTTTTGATTCCCGCGGGAACTCCTTAATTTTCCTGGATATAACCTACCCCTTTACCAAATTTCATCAATATCGGTTGAAAAGATGGGCCGTTAAAGCGTAGCAGACAGACAGACAGACGGATAGACAGACAGACACACTTTCGCATTTATAATATTAGTATGGATATTAGTATGGACTAAGTATCCAGCTTGGTTGTGATTAGGCATACAAATTGACCTCATTATCTCCGGATTAGGGTGCTATGATTTATTTACGTTTAAAAACTACATCAACAAAAGACATGGCAAAGGCATGACAGCCAGATCCAAAGAAGTCTCTACCTTTATTGCTATTAGGTACTAGCTTCCTAAAGTTCGTATATGTCATTCCGCTAGAACCTGACTCGTAGTTGTACGTAAAGACGATCTCTAGAAGCCATAACATTGCGCTAGGCATAGGTGTAGGTATAGATATGCTAAGTTTAGACGTAGGGTAGGCTGCAAGGTCGCCCGGCGCCTCATTGGTCACTCCTTGTTGGAATAACGTGGATATTATTATTTAACACTTCTGTAGTCTCAACGATATTAAGACGTGATGCTCACTAAGGTTATTTTTGTAACAACTTCTCTACAAGTTAGCCCTTGACTGCAGAATCACCTGTGTAAGTGATTCAGTCTAAGATGATAGCGCGCTATAACCTGGTGGGGTAACTTGTTGTCTAATCGCTTTATTGTAGCAAAAATAATCCATACTTCCATACTAATATTATAAATGCGAAAGTGTGTCTATCTGTCTGTCTGCTACGCTTTCATGGACCATCTGTTCAACCAATTTTGATGAAATTTGGTAGGGATAGTTTGTATCCCGGGGAAGGACATAGGCTACTATTTATCCCGGAAAACTAAAGAGTTCCCGCGGGAATCAAAAAACCGTAATCCACGAGGATGAAGTCGCGGGCATCATCTAGTTTAAAATATTAAGTGAATAGCATGCCTAATTGACCGCATTTAGTCAAATAGGAAAAAAGGAAAAATGTTACCGAGCTAAAAAGGTAAAAGAAAAAGATATGTTTGCAAGTAGATTCAAAAGATCTTGTGTTACAATTTTACCTATTTTAGTAGATTTAATAAAAATTATACATTGTCTTTTGATGTTATTTGACTGGGAAAGCGAACTAGAAAATTGAGAGTGACCAGTAAGAATATTCGGTAAAAGGACTCAAATATTACCTGCTGAAGCATAACGATTTATTAAGGTCAATTTGCACCAACCCGCTTAAATTTGCAATGTTTATTCTGTCAATCCTGGAATAAACTTATTAAACTTGCATGACAACATCATAACATTTAACTTTATCAGTTTCAAGCAGTTTGGTGCGATTCAAGATTTCTTGAAAAGATTAAAATTGTCTTGTCCATACTAATGTAACTGTACTGCGTGACATTCGAGACTCCGCCATTTTGCAAGGCGAACCGCCCGCGGCGGGAAAACTGACTTTGGCGCCAATTTCGATGCGGCAACATTTGCTATTCGACCGCATTCAGACGGAGACAAGTTCCAAGGCCTCCTTTACATTGACACCCATTTTTAATTCGATCGTACTACCATGGGTGTCGTTAATAAATTCCTTTAATTATTTTAACTGCACTTTATAGTAACTTGCTAGGAACCTGGTCACATTATACTAGTCCCATCGCAGAGCCTTGGCTCGTTTAACTTGACCATTGAGTATGACCTCTGCATCTTAATAACTTAAGCGATGTGATGTATCAAATTTGTTTGGCGACAGACTTACAACTATTGAGGATGCGTAAAAAAGTTACCTTTGGCAGAACATGTTGCAGCAGTGCGCCAGCTTTTCTTTTGGCGGCCATCTTGAGGTTCTATTTTTGTCAAAGTCTACGTTTGTCTTTGGTGAGGTTGTCACTTGTTTTGTTTATTTAATATTCTGACCCCATTTTATGCGTAGGTTCTATGAATATTTAAGTTTGTTGTAGTGCTTCGCTTAAGCTACCTACCTATTTTATCTAAATCTAGAGATGGTTAAGATCCTAGATTTCCTTCCTAGAAAGCCCGTTTAAAAAAGAAATGAAGAGTTACTTATACGCAGTATGAATTAAGCCTATGAGACCAATGCAATAACCTAATATAAGTACCTACCTCGTATCATCGATACGGGTATCATAAATTCTTAATGCAAAACAAGCGTGTCTGGACTCTGGTTCATACTAAAAGTCATAAATATCGCAAATTCGCACGAGGGGACCGTCTTAGCGCGGAGTTGCGTAGGTCAGTCACAGCGTGAGGGTTCTTTTATAAAACATTGAAAACCGTCACAGGCTTTTATATGAGTTTTATTTAATACACTTTGAGTTGTGGCCAAACATTACAGCATCCGTTAAAACACGTTGTGGAACACACTTGTAGATTATATTCCTTACTATTGTGAACTTTACTTAATAAGTACGTAACTGAGTTTTTCTCACCTCCGGGCGGAAAGCGTCAATTTTCCTCCCGCTGCGCTAAACGAAAATGCCGCTTTCCGCCTCCGTCGAGGAGAAAAATAGTATACACACCACGGGCAGTAAATAAGAAAGCCTCAGATCACATGTTTATTGACCTCGGCTTCGCCTCGGACAACAATTACATGTGATCTGAGACATTTCTTATTTTACTGCCCTAGATGTGTAATGTACTATTCCTTCCATTCGGAAAATATCTGTAGAACTTGATTTTTGTAACTGCGATACATAACATGACTGAAACGGTAAAAAAGTCCTTGTTTTATCTCGTAGGTACATGAATTTGTTTTTATTTTTACGCCACTGGACCAATGAGCCCAAAAGCCACAAAGTGTCCAAAAGCTGAAAAGCTAAGTATCTTCGGAACTTAATATCTCAACAAAGGAAATCAATATCGTTTGATTTGAATGAGATTTTTGGACAACGGTCATCTTCTTTGGTTTTTGCCGCACCTTTGTCCGAGTGGATTCAAGTCATTTAAATTCCGTAGGAACCCTTTGTTTTTCCGGGATAAAAAGTGGCCTATATCCAGTGTTTCCGACGCCAGCTATCTCGGCGCTAAGTCAAGATTATCCTAGCGGCGTTTCCGCTGTTCGTTACAGCCAGTGAGTAGTGCCAGACACACTTTCGTTTTTATAATATCTCGATGCTACGCTCGCATGGAATTTTTCAAAATACTTTTTTACTTAGAAGTCTAAAGAAATCTACATGCAGAATCTCAAGTATCTAAATTCAGATTAACGTTGACAAGACAGTTAGTCAGCCTTTTATAGAATGAATAGATAACAGAAACCCTCCAGAGGTACAATTGTGTATTAAAAATCGGATTCTAAGTATGGTTTATCAAACGTTTAATTCCAATTATTTAAAAAGTTTATACTTAGATGCTTTTCGATAAGCAGGCATCTATGAACTCCTTAGACAGTCCTAACTATCCGATTATAATTTTTCTACACAATCGCACTACAAAACAAAGTACATACGTCTTCGTAACATCGTGAATGCACCTTGGTACATTAGAAATGACAATTAATCGGGACCTGAAAATTGAATACGTCGACAAAGTCATCACCAAATTTGCAGAAGTCCACGATCATCGGCTTCACCATCACGTTAACGTTGAGGCAATCCAGTTGCTCGACGTTACGTAATTAGTGAGAAGACTAAAAAGGACGAAACCCTTTGAGATAGTGCATAGTGATTAGTGATAGTGTAGTGATAGTGCTGCCTGAAATAACACATGAACAAAGTGTCTATTTGCAACAAGAAAGACTAAGATACGTCATTGGACAATTTCTTAGCGCATAAGATAAATATAAGCTTAGGTTAAAGAAAAATTACTTATTAGTCAAATAGTTTGGCTAGATTGTAATTATATTGAGCATCCTTCATTGGTACTCAATAATAGAAAAAAAAACACAATCGCACTACTGATTAACATTGATATCATTTTATACGGAACCATTCAACGTTCTTGTGCCTTATTTTCGTGCCGGCAACTTTTGCAGGGGTTGCGTAGCGCCCCTGTTTGCGCAATACTTTCCAATGATCATTGTTTGCTACCGTTAAATACACAACTATCTATTTGTCGGCAGTGGGGTGATTACGGCACGGTTGTTCCGACCAATTGTTTTGACTGATTACTTTTTTGTTTGAAAAATGTTCGGTGTTCTCTGTTTGTGTTTTATACGCTCGCATTTTAAAAAGAAAATTCGTTCCTCCTATTTGCTTTATTAGCCTTCTTTCAGCAAAGTTTATTGAGCTGATTTCAAATCTATCAGAACCGTTGAACATAACCAACTGATCAAAGATCAGCATGCTTTTAAGTATCCACCTACTAAAAATGCAATTGATGTCATCATGCCACGCCAAACACTTCGATATTCATTCAGCGTGAATATCCAGAACCATAAAGATTAATAAGAAAAAACGGCATGAACAGTTTCATTCAAAGAAAAAATACTAGGAACGCAAAGGGATTGTAGAGGTCTAGGCAGTGAGCAGATTAAATTTCAAAAGACCTACCATTCGCATGAGATTTGCGATAAGAACGGACATTTCAATCTAGAATACAGTTTTTTGTGTCAGCTTCAATCATGTTGGCCCAAACTCCAAAAGATCGGCATTAGAGTCTGTTATCAAGTAAACCAACATCACATGAGTTCTGTTAAAAAACAAAAAAGTTAAATGATTTAAGTGGACAAGGCTTAGATCCAAAATTCAAAGATTTAGTCAGGAAAGCTTTTCGCATGATGATGACATAAAGTCTGCAGCTCCGGTGAGGAGTAGGTAACTACTGAAGAAATCTAGAGCGGATAGATTAAGTACAATAACAATAATTTTGAAGAAAAAAAAAAAAAAAAAAAAAAAAAAAAAAAACGTCAATGAGATGTCAATGAGAAAATTTTGCTCGCTTCAAAATTTTTATTTATAAATATTGGGCTCGGTATTTTGGATTATTATTGGCATCAAATTGGCGCTTATTCGCGAAATACCCCGTGGTATTATTTTCACTGTTCCTCGATATGCGATATTAACAGTTGTTTTTGTTTCAGAGCGAGGCGTTGCCACGCGGTGTCGCGGTTTCCAGGGGCCTCAGCGGGCAGTCGCCTGCTCTGCAGGCCTCCTGGTTGCCGTTGCCGGGGCTTCGCGCGCTTATAGACGCTATTGTGTAGTGTTTTAGTTTTTTTTCTTACTTTTTTCTGTGTTGTGAAGTATGATCCCCAGTGCTTCTCAAGTTGAGTACATAGAATGCCCACACTGTAGTGATGGCAGGCTGTTTAAAGGTCGTAAAGGCCTTAACATTCATATCGCACGATGTCACGGACCACCAGCAAGGCCTTTAACTTGCCCAAATTTAATGTGTGACCAAACAGGAAGTCAAAACCAGGTACCATTCGAAATTTTAATATCCAAATATAGTCAAAATATTCCTTTAATAAAACGCATTCCGCGAGGGGCGAGAATATCATTGGCTAGATCCTTATCACATACAATCCAAAATGTCTTATCAAATTCACTTTTGGCTTGGCAAAATCTTTTTTTGTTTTCATATAAACATTTTTCAGTAGATAAATCAGAAAGCGGGTCGTTATGTTTAAAATTAAAAAGAAATTGTTCGGTTGATCGCGTTTTTCAAATTCCTGACTGCTCATTTCGAACGCAAAATTACAATTTGAAAAAAATTGTGGAAAACAAGGTTATGGATGGGGATCTTAAAAACGCAGCCCGCATTTTGTTTTCTAATGATACGCTGGTTCCATTCAATGATGAAACGCTAGAAGCCTTACGTGACAAGCATCCTTTACCAAATCCCGACTCTTTGCTTCCAGACCCACCTTCAAACGTTTCATTTTTACAGATAAAGGATGAAGAAACTTACGCTGCGATAATGTCATTCTCCAGTGGCTCTGCTGGTGGCATTGACGGCATGACTCCACAACATCTGAAGGATCTTGTGGGAGTTACTGCTGGGGACGCCGGCAGGGCGCTGCTGAGTGACATTACCAGACTTTGTAATTTCATGTTATCAGGCGAGGTAAATTCATCCTTTTTGCCATTCCTTTACGGCGCGAGGCTCTGTGCTTTTAATAAAAAGGACGGTGGGATCCGGCCCATCGCTGTTGGCTGCACTTTTCGCCGTTTGGCATCAAAATTAGCGTGTAGACACATAGTTTCGACCCTAAAGGATAAATTCCAACCTATTCAAGTTGGATTTGGCAGTAAAGGTGGTTGTGAGGCAGCAGTGCATTCGGCTCGTACTTTCTTAGCGAATGGCGAGGTTGAAGTACTGCTGAAAGTAGACGTAAAGAATGCTTTTAATTCATTGGACAGGGCAACTCTGCTTAACGAAGTTTCAACACAGCTTCCCGAAATTTACCCATATGTTTGGCAATGTTATAGCTCTGCTTCCAAATTATTTTTTGGAGATGGCGATATTAAGTCCTCTGTAGGTGTTCAGCAAGGGGACCCCTTAGGTCCAGCCCTGTTCAGCTTAGGGATCCACAACCATATCTCAAATTTAACATCTAAATTTAACATATGGTATCTTGACGATGGAACCATTGGAGGCAACGTGGATGACGTTCTAAAAGATCTTAACAGTGTTAAGCTACAATTTAGCAAAATTGGTTTAGAACTAAATTTTTCCAAATGTGAACTGTTTTTCACAGAAAAACTATCGCAAGATAGAATATTATCGGCCTCTGAATTATTTAACGGAATTGCCCCTAATATTAAGATTCTTGATAAACATTCACTTTGTCTTCTTGGTGCTCCTCTTTTTAACGAAGCCATACAACCAATCTTGGACAAAAAAATCAGAACATTTTCGGCACATTCTGACAAATTGGGCGCTCTAAATTCTCACATTGCATTTTCGATCCTAAAATATTGCCTTTTTGTACCTAAATTAATTTACATACTCCGTGCGAACCCAATTTGGAAATTTCCTGGACTACTCGATATTATGGATGCCACCTTAAGAGATACGCTAGAAAAAATTCTAAATTTATGTTTTGATGATCAGTCCTGGAATCAAGCTACTTTACCGGTCAAGTATGGTGGCATCGGCGTGAGAAAAATTTCCAGTGTTGCTCTTCCTGCTTTTCTATCCTCTGTGCATAGTATAAAAGAGCTTAGTTCTCAGATTCTTAATTCTAATTCAGTTTCATTGACCTATGCCACAGAGGCCCTAGAGAGTTGGAAGGTCAGGTGTCCCAATGACGACATCCCGAAGGAATGTTTCACACAAAAACTTTGGGATGTGCCGTTGGTTCAGCTGACACATACAAATTTGGTTCAAAATCTTACAAGTGAAAGAGATCGAGCAAGGCTTCTAGCCTTATCTGAAAAAGAATCCGGGTATTGGCTTCATGCCTTGCCATCCAAAAATCTAGGCACGCTTTTAGATAACGAAAGTTTTCGTGTGGCTCTAGGTCTCAGATTGGGAACACCCCTGTGCTATGAGCACAGATGTCCGTGTGGAAAAGAGGTCGATAAATTTGGAATTCACGGACTCTCTTGCCAAAGGAGCGCTGGTAGGCTTTTTCGGCATGGCTCTCTCAATGATACGATCAAAAGGGCTCTTGCCACCATAGATATTCCTGCGCTCATTGAGCCGGCAGGGATTAGTCGGGATGATGGCAAGAGACCTGATGGATTGACGCTGGTTCCCTGGGAACGGGGACGGGCACTAATGTGGGACGCAACATGCGTAGACACATTGGCCCCGTGTCATATCAGGGAGACAGCATCAAGGCCGGGAGCCGCAGCAGAAAAGGCTGAAACCGGCAAGCGGCGGAAGTATGCCTCTCTCATAGAGAGTTACATATTTGTTCCGTTTGCCGTGGAGACCCTGGGGCCGTGGAGTCTTAGTGCCAAAAATTTTTTGCGAGATATTTCACCGCGGTTAATTGCCTCATCTGGTGACAGAAGGGCTGGCTCATTTTTTGCGCAAAGGATCAGCCTGGCTGTCCAGCGCGGAAATGCAGCCAGCATTCTCGCCACCATTCCACGTGGGCATGATTTATATAGTAGTTAGGTTAGGCTAGCTAGCTTTAATTTCTATTGTATTGTTTTCCAATAAAAAAAAAAAAAAAAAAAATTTTGAAGAACTTTTATATCTTTTTTTCTTACGCCACTACAAGTAAGCCCTTGACTGCAATCTCACCTGATGGTAAGTAATGATGCAGTCTAAAATGGTGGCGGGCTAACCTGTTGGGGTATGGCAGTTATATTAAACCCATAGCCCCAATCGGTTTCTACATAGCACGCACGCTACATCGCTTGGCGGTACCTATTTGCCGGTAGGGCGGTAACTAGCCACGTCGGAAGACTCCCACCAGGCCAGACCAAAGAAAATTCAGATATTATAAATTTCCGAATTGACCATGCCGGGGATCGAACCCGGGCCCTCCCAATTATAAGACCACAGCGCTCACCACAGTCGTCCCTAGAGGAAGGTAATCACTTATTATTTTCTGTCTATCAATTTTGTATCATAGCGTCATCAATAAAGAACTTTATACATATAGTGTATTAGTTAAACAACACATTCCAAAGGCTTGTATGCAAGAAATTTCAATTATGCAGGTCTAAGCGATTTCCCTTATTTCACGGAATTCGCAAAAAACGTGTGTTGCCAGGTCGCTTTATCAGCTGAATCGCTTCGGCGTTTAGTTTTCTAAATCGACATTAAGTACCTACTATGAAGTAGGTACGTGCCAATAATTGCATTTTACGTAAATCACATACTTTAGTTAGGTAAATATACCTATTATAGACCGCTTTTCGTATAAAATGTATGTCATGTCTATTTAGGCATGTTAACTAAGCGGAGGTATGGTTGGACAAAATTAGGTTTCTAAGAGTTTTATTTTCAAGATTTTATGAATAAACAGCTAAATCAATCCAGTCTTTATTCCACCCCATGATTCTACAGTAACAAAAGAACTCAAAAAAAACTCCAGTTGAATTTAAAGGACCAATTTTCTTTGATGGCGTGCACGCCAACGGTTATAGTCGCAAGAACACCGTGCCCAAAGCTATTACGCGGCCTTGCTGATATCGCCAAGCCAAGTAGCGAGTGCCTAGTGCACTGACCGAATTGCATTCCAGCTACCGACGCAGCTGCCACTGCATCTTCATATTAACTTGACTAATTTAGTGCAATATTTCGTTAACGCTAGCTAGGTACGTTGAGTACCATTTAAAACATACAATACATGAGAAAAATTATCTTCAACTCGGCTTTAAATGGTTTTAATTTAGTTTTAAAAGCGGGAAACTGGAAAGTCATTTGAATTGCCCTTATTCTTTCCTCTCTTCTTTAGATCTATGATTAGAAGTAGTAAGTTCTTTTAGATTCGCGATCCAGATTGACTGTGTATTCGGCGCCTATTACCGTTGCACATACTACTTAATCTATGAAACTTCGTCTTAATTCCACAAATGCAACCAATTTCTAAAAAAGCATAATACCTATATTAACAAACTAATTTGTTTTTAACTTTAATTTAAGTCAGTGTTACTATTCCATGGGTAAATAATACCCACAAATCCCGAAGGACGCCATCAGTTGCCACTCATTAGTCATTACTCCAGGGTCTAGGGCCTAGGGCCTATCTGTTCATTTTACGTTTGGAAATGACTAAAAAAGGTTCATAATAGGTTGTTAATTTATTAAAGTTCTTGACACGTAATGTCAACTGTGATGTTCATGTACTTATGTTTTAAATGGTGTTCCACTTAAAAGTTGGCAGTAAGGTTCCTTTCATATACCAAGTTGGTACTTAAAGGGATCCGTAATAGGATTTTATGATGATCAGAAGTGTGTAATGACCGAATTGCATTCCGGTTACGGGCGCAGCGGGTAGGTAGTCTGCATCTAAAGTTCTCTAAATGGGTAATTTTTATTCGAGGTTTTTTCCTAGGTGATTACAAAATTGATTAATAATCGGGTAGAGCAAGCTTGGAAAGGCAAGCTGTGTATTTTTTGCAATACATTTATAAATAATCTATGATTTTCTATGTTAACTATAAACACTTTTTATTCCAGTGGAAAATGTTCTTCAATTATTTTTATTATTCTTTAACTAGGCGAAGCTTTGGTAATTTTATAAGCGTTGATTAATAATTAAAATATTAACCCGATGTTGAATACATTACAAACATAGCCTTAACATTATTCATACAAATAATGGATCATAAATAGAGGTGCAAGAATCAATTAATTTGCCGGAAATACTTATTATAAAAGGTTTATCATACTTTTTTAGAATATTGTTTTTGTGTATGCTAAAATTCAATCAATAGTATAATAATTAAATGATATTTTACTATTGATTAACTTAAAGTTCAGACTATAGGAGTTGTAGAAGTAATGTAGATGAATGATGATCATAATGTAATAAGATGTAACAGAAAACATAAGTGCTGAAAGTTAAAATTTCATTAGGTAGGTACTTATAAACCCAATGATGTTTTTTATTGAAAAGGTAATCAATTTTTTATTGAATTTACAGCAGGTTTTTAAAATTAATCACAGAGAGGATAGTTCAAAATAAATGGGTCCCTACTAGATAACATCATGTAAATAGGTCTAGGACGAACAAAAGAACACTTTTTCCACCTATGCAATTTAAATAGGTAGATACTAGTAGTTTTTCAGTTACCAGAAATACATCACCCTAGTAGGTAATTGGTAGCCTGTTATCAGAACTGTAAATACCGTGAACGATTTGATTAGTTCGACGCGCGCCTGCACTCCGAAATTACTTTCAAACTTGACTGCAGCGATAGGTACACTAAACTTTTGCCAACTTCTGCAAACCTGATAACGTTATGTAAACTACAAGAAACCTTTGGGTATTTCAGAAAAAGGGAATTAGTTATTGTTTTATTGGATACAAGGTTACTTATGTAATAAGGATTAGTGATAATTTTTTTAACTTAACATCATATTATGTATAAAATATGTGTCCTCAAATTTTACAAGAAAATGCTGGACATATTAGATAAAAGTTGAAAAATTAATGAAAAACTTGTAGACTTCCTGAAACTTTTTGGCCTGTTGTCACTTACTTTCCGTCATAGCCGAAACCGGCAGCTGTTCTTTTAAGTAAATGAAAATAAGTAAGCATACCTAGCCGGCTAGTAGTCAGACATTGAAGAGCTAGTACATAGTAACTAACAACTTCCAAGTTGAATATTTAAAGGTACCAGGAAACTCGTTGAGAATACAAAGTAGCAGGTAAGACCCAAGTAAGGCCAATTTTAAAAACAATGCCTCGTTCTTAGCGTGACAAAGGAAACTTAGCTAAGACAGCCTCATCGATGGACTAGTTAATTGCATTTTTTGCAATCACCACGTACCTACTAATGTCAAGGCTCACTTAACCATCGCAATGTCCATTCCTGACAACAACACAAAAAGTTGTTCTAATACAACTTTTTTTTAGAATATAATCGAGTTTGAAACGCAATCGAAGCACTACAACAAACCTTCAATTCACTTTTTTAATGCGATTTTTCTTTTCAGGGATCGAGTTTCGCGTATAAGTTGTCGGAACGCGACGTACGTCCACACGGTACAGCTATGAAACGCACACTGGTCCAATGGTACTGGTTAGTGCGTTCGGTAATACTTGTCCGGCCTGCCTCCATCCCCCCGGCCCCATTCCGAAATGCATCAATGACACTCGAAACACGCACATTGGTTCGCGGACAATCGATGAAAAAAAAAATATACCTGTAATAAACACACTGCGCTAGGATGATGCCGGTAATTGAGATGCAATGATTGTGAAAAATATCCTATGGCCCCAACTTACTCCTAACTTAGAAGTAAAAAACTTTTCCGAGTTCTGTTGCACTGAAATATGGAAAGACAACATCAAACGCTAGAACTTGCACTAGAATGATGATGGTAATTGAGATGCAATGAAAAATGTTTTATTCCTAACTTACTAGGAGTAAGTTAGGAATAAAACACTTAGAACTATGAAAAACTTGTCAGAAACTTTCAAACCTTCCGCTGCGCAAAAATATGGAAATACAACATCAAAAAAATACACTTGCGCTAGAATTATGATGGTAATTGAAATGCAATAAAAAAAAATCTATTGCCCTAACTTACTCCTAACATAGAAGTACGAAAAACTTTTCAGAAACGTCCCTGATCTTCCGCTGCACAGAAATATGGAGAGATAACATCAAACTAGCGCTAGAATAATGACGCTGGTAATAGAGATGCAATGAAAAAGTCATTGTCCTAACTTACTCCTAACTTTTAAGTACGGAAAACTTTTCAGAAGCATTCAATTCTTCCGCTTCACTGAAATATGGTACATAAAACGAATTTCAGGTATTTTTTTACACATAAGCGATGTCCATCTGCAGAGACAACGACGACGTATTAATTATACGTTCAAATATTCTACAGATTTTTGTCAGTTTTTTATGGAATCTTGCACAAAATCTTTGTAACTGAAAGCTTAACTGTAACTGAAAGTTCAAAAAGTTAAAGTATTTTAGCATATCTACCTCTACATAATATAGCTCTACAGCAAAAAAACATAGTTTTTCAATCAAGCTTTTAAGAATAGAAAATAGGTTTCAAGAAAACTGATTTTCATGTGCCGGTAGAACTATACCAATTAGGGAAAATCAATTTCCGATGCACGCATGATTACCAACTGATAATGACGTAATTACGCACACAAACACATGTCGGTACATAGCACGAGTGGGTTATGTGCACGACTTATGTACGTGGGATTTATGTGTACAATATAGCTATATAATATGAGCTTTTAATGTATGCGTTTCCACCATACTGCAGTGTGAAAAACTGAGATACTTTTAATCCATACTTCCATATCCATACTAGCCATACTGATATTTAAAATGAGCAAGTGTGTCTGTCTGTCTATCTGTCTGTCCCGGTCCATATTATCGATCGATTTTGATGAAATTTGGTACCGAGGTAGGTACCAAATTTCACTACTGGGTACTGGGAAGGACATAGGCTACTTTTCATAAAAAATTACCGGAAAATTAAGGAGTGCCTGCGGAAATCAAAAATCCTTAATCCACGCGAATGAAGTCGCGGGCACCATCTAGTGATTTTTAGGTAGGTAATAAGGGGGGATAGCCTAGTAGTTTAGACACCCAGCTCCAGCATACTTTAAAATTCGGGTTGTCGGGTTTGATCCCCGGGCGCGTAGGTATCTCTAAGTTTTCGGAGTTGTGTGTTTTAACTTTTAAGAAGTTACGAGTATTTAGATTTAAAGATTTTTTTTACTTAGTTTAGAATTATTTACTTGTTGATTGGGATAAGTATATTTATTGTAATAAGGTACAATAAGGCTGTCATATACATATTGTATAAAAGACTAGTAAAAACATATGTATAAAGATATTTTTAAAAAAAACTTTAAAAAAAATTTACAGCAGGTAGGTACTTGCTGATTCCCGGCAGGGTCAATTTTGGGATTTATCATTTCTTAATTTTCTCTGGACTGGTCCGGCCGTGAAAATTGGAGCATTCAAACCTTAATCCACGCGGATAAAGTCGCGAGTATCATCTAGTTAATACTAGTAGGTTTGCACAGATGCCCTGTCATCTTGTAGCAAGGCACGGCGCTATTGATGTTGTTCTCGAGGGAGCAATCGGTAATTAACACGCGGCGTGTTGTCTCAGGCGATTCGAGCTATACGCGCGGTACATATAGAGGTAGGCATGAACAGGCGTATGAATAGAGGCTAGATTTGATTTAGTTCTGCCATCTTCGTTAATGATTAACTGTAATTATTGATTAGTATAATATGTACCTGCCTATAAGTATCAATGGAGCCACGGCAACAACATCAACCCGTGTCTTTGTAATACAACTTACAAGGTACGTATGAAGGCGTTTGTTACGTATTTGTTATAATTTATAGATTATAATATAACAACTAGGCTATAACAACATGTTGGCTACAACCAAACCTGATGATGGTTACGGTGGAGTGCACTTCATGATAACTAAATCTAAGCTTAGGTTGATTAATATTAGTTGTGTGGTCTATGATATTATAACCTCTTGCGCATCATATTAGACTTGCGAATTTCAGAACAACCAATAGGTATAATTAAGCGATACCAATATAATTAACCAAGGATAGTTAAGCGTGCCACAACACCAAAGTGACGACCACGACCGCTCTGACAAGAGCGATACGACCAAGAAGAAGAAGAATATAATATTATGTAGAGCTCGTTTCGTCGTAGTCGTCTCAGGCACTAGACATCCACAGCTGGACTAAGGTCTCCTGCATGGATCTCCACAGGACACGATCTTGAAGTGGCGTGAATCCAGGGTAGGTATTTGGGTAAGAACCTATTTACTGGCAGGTCACAATGGAAAACAAGAGAGTGTAAGCAGCGCTTTTATGCCTCTATATATCTGTACGTCTTGCAGACACTTTTATTGCGACTTTTCGAGCTATATGTGAAAGTTAGTCTACCTCTAATAAACTATAGTTAATTGCCACAATTTTCAGCAGCTAGTAATTACAGGTATGTGATGTCGCATGACATCTATGTTGTAAGTAACTTGTCACTAGTTAATCCCTCAGGAGAAATCCCTGATTACAACTAGACAATCTCAGGTATGAGTATACTGTATAGAAGAGCATCTATGCGACACGTAAACCCCAGTGACAGTATATCTACATAATTGGGTATTTGACAATTATTAGACAAGTATTAGGAATTGTTTTCAAACTCGATGTTGGATTCGGTGGATCGTCGCGCCAGGAGACTATTGGTAACGAAGCGCTGGTCAGTTCGAAGCTGCAGCAAAGCTTGGAGCATCGGCGCAAAGTTGCCTGCCTGTCGGTATTCTACAGGATACATTTTGGAGAGTGTGCTCAAGAACTATTAAATCTGGTTCCTCCGTCACCTTTTTATCATCGAACCGCAAGGCATCGACAAGGTCTGCAGCCCTTACGCAGTCGAAAAATCTTATACATATAAACTGGTTTTATGCTTGAACTATCTTTATTTTTATGCCAAAGAAAGAGAACTGGTCTTAACCAGCCCACTACTGAGCTCGAGTCTCCTGTCGTTAGAAGGGTTAGGGCCGTAAGTCCAACACGCTGGCCAAGGGCAGATTGACAGACTCTACACACCTTCGAGAACGAAAACCCTCAGGCATGCAGGTTTACTCACGGTATTTCAAGAACCGTTATAGCACGCGCACATAATTCCGAAAAGTCAGAGGTGCGTGTCTGGGAATCGAACCCCATACCCCTCAAATAGGATTCTGAATGTTTAACCTGCTATCACCGCATGCCTATACCAACCGCGACCAACTCGTATTCTATATCAAATATCAATTCAAGATTAGGGTGCAACAAACGCGTTAACACATGTATCACACACACAGGTGCACATACACACACCCACTCACGGCAGGGGTTTATCGATCACTATATACGACGTGCTATAGGATATATGCCACAGGGAGGAAGATGTCACTTAGACAATAACAGCTATAGGTACGAGTATGTACCCTCCTCCCTACACATTGCGTATATCAATCTGCTGCGAGCCTGCCCTTGTGAGTAAGACGTTGGATTCGACTACGCGTGCTTTATACAGAACTATTTAGGGGTATGGGTTAATTATAACTGCCATGCCCTGAGGTTAGCCCGCTACCATCTAAGACTGCATCATCACTTACCATCAGGTGAGATCGCAGTCAAGGGCTAACTAGTAGTGGAATAAAAAATAAAAAAATAAAAATAGCTTTTGCCAGCGGCTTCGCTCACGCTAAGTTCGCTTTTGTTTGGTAAATTTCAAACCCCTATTTTACCTTAGGGGTTAAACTTTCAAAAATTCTTTATTAACGGATCCATATAGGTCATAATAGTTATCTGTATACTTTCAGCCCGATCCGTTCAGCGGTTTGAGTATCAGTACCATACATGCGTATTTATTGATGAAATCAGCCACAAATCGTTGTAAAATTTTCAGAAAACTGATGTGGTGTCTCGACGTGTAATGTGCTACGCCATTATCCTCCCATTAAGCCTTTAAGCATAAGTTCTAGATATTGATTGAAATCCAACAATATCAAGAAAATACCCTTGACGACCTCCCTAGTTCGTTCTGTGATCGTTGTGGTCTTTAAAGTGGTGGGTCCTAGGTTCGATTCCTGGCAGGTTCAATTTAGGAATTTATAATTTATGAATTATCTCTGGTCTGGTCTGGAGGGAGGTCTCGGCCGTGGCTAGTTACCACTCTGCCGGCAAAGACGTGCCGCTATTGATATTATAGCGTTCCGTTCCTTATTTTATAGATTAACCTAAATGTCAAGTGTTAGAGGTCAAGTTTTAGTACACTGCGTAGTTAACAGTCGCAAATACTTACACACTACACAGGTTTATGAATACATTAAACATATATAACAGAACTGTACCAACATATGGATATATGATATAGGTAGTAGATATAGAATTTATGTTATGGGGAGGAAGACGTGTCTTACGCATCAATTGGTATAGGTACGAACTATACGAGTACCTAATACCTATGTTGCAGGGAATAAAATGCTTATTAGGCAATAACTCATTTAACTTTTTCAGTTTTTTTTTTGAGAAGATAATATGGGGATTTTTAGTTAATCCCAACTTTTGTACCTAATCCGAAGACTAAAATCATATTATTACTAGATGATGCCTGCCTATGATGATACACACGTCCCTAATTTTCCGGAATGAAAAATAGCCTATGTCCTTCCCTCGGATACAACTTATCTCTGTACCAAATTTCATCAATATCGGATGAAAAGGTTAGAGCGAAGCAGACAAACAGACACACAATCATATTTGTAATATTAGTATGGATTCACTTCATAGATCCTTTCGTGCCACTAAAATTCATCGACTTCACAAGGGAAAAAAATTGTCTAATAAAGTGTATGACGCCCGTTACACAGTCAATCTTAATCGCGATCCGCGAACCGTGATCCGCGATCCAGGGGCCCAATTGTCTAAGAAAATCGTAATCATTTGAGAGCATAAAACGTTTACGCGAACTGTTTAAAGAGTTCATACATATGCTTTTTGACATGCAAGCATCTATAAACTCCTAAAACTGTTCGAATTATCCGTTTGACGAACGATGACGAAAACGATTTCCTTACACAATAGGGGGGCAGATTCAATCCACTCTCTGCACGATCAATCTGCCCCCGATTGTGGAAAATCTGCCCCTGGTCAGTCAAATGATTACGATTTGCTTAGACAATTGGACAAACCTACAGAGTGGGTTGACTGTGCACCGGACGCCTATCTATATGACAAAAATCGATCGTCTCTATCAAAGGTAAAATCATTCTAGGTATTACATAACTAATACAAGAATTATTTTGAGCTATGACACCAACGTGTTAACCTACTAGTAAAGAGTGTGATATTTTGTGAGAGAAATATGGGCATATAGAAAAATGACAAATTGTCTAAAACTTTCAGTAACCTAAACACATATCACATACGTAGCAGATTATAATAATTACTGCTAAGGTGGCTCACGACATGCCTAATCGCACAAGTTGCAAATGCAATCTTAATTTCCATCACATAAAGTATATTCTCCAATATCGAATACTTTAATTTATAATGACCAGGTTTAGTTTGAATCTCATATTATTATAAGAAGGTAGTGTTAGAACTTATACGTTATCACTTATAGCATGCGTATAATAATATGTTAATTACTTTGATTTATAATTTTACGGAATATGACAACTAGCACGCACCTTCAATTCCAACCGCGAAACAGGCTGATTTCAGAGCAATGCGTAATGCGTATGGAGCGGAGACACACGTGAGGTTATAGATTAGATTTAGAACATCGTATAACCAGCTATACTATTACCTATTCTGTGGTACTACAGTGACGCAGATTGCCCTGTATGGAGCTTGTTCAAGCTATGAAGCCGTCCAGCCGCCTTTTTATTAATCTAAGCATTCGTTTTAGATATGTGTGCGGACGGCCCGCAGACGGACAACTCTGAAACCAGCCTGAGTTCTCGATACAACCCTGTCTTAAGAGACTTCAATTTCCTTATTGAAGAAAGGCAATTCAGTTCAGCTCGCCAACGAAGATATTTCATTTGACTTAAGACGACTAAACCAATTTGATCGTGTGAACACTGTAATCTGAAAGGCTTTTTGTGTCATGCCAAACCACAGAAAATCAGTGCTCATCATAATCTATAGGTACCTACTCTATAGCAAAAGCAAGGTTTAAAAAGGTACTAAAATTCTACATCAATATTTATTTGAAGCAGGCGTTACTTTGCGGAACTCCATGATAATAATTCGCTATAATCCGCCACAGTCATCGGCCACAGTAGACAAATCTATGTGGTACAGTGCGTGTCCTTCACCAAGCATGCGAACACCCACCACCCAGCAATTCGCACCGGAACAGCATTTGTGTGGTGTGGTGCTGTGCCGGTGCGAATTGCTGGGTGGTGGGTGTTCGCATGCTTGGTGAAGGACACGCACTGTAACCACATAGATTTGTCTACTGTGGCGGATTATAGCGAATTAAACTTCTCGTTCATTCTACATCAATGTTTAAAAGGCACTTTTTCGGTGGTGTTTAGAATTTTGATAATTTTTTTCGGTTATTACAAAAAAATCTAGTACAATAATTAAACAAGCTCTATTTTTCCTGTCAAGGAAATAAAAAAAACTAACTTTTATATCTTTGCCTTTTTTTCAATTTAAAAATAAGCACCACCCTCACAGGGGTACCAGGGTGACATAACGCTGCGGCAGTTAATTAGTAAGAGGGCGCGGCGAGGCGCAGCGCGGGCGCGGCGTTTAGAGGAAATTGTCGTTTTTATACGGCCTCCCCCCAGCGAACATTCGAATAATGAAACAACATAGTTAGACGTCTTATAAACACATGTCGCTCTGGGTAATAAACAGAAATTAATATCTCAGCCCGCCCGACCATTTCGGTATACGGCCGACTTACTATCAAGAAAGGCTAGCATAAACCATAACGATACGTAACCGGAAAAGCCGAAAAACTAATCCCGCAATTTTGGAACTTGCACTGTAGAAATTAGGGAATATTATTAGTCAGATTTTTATTTTGTTCACTGACTCTACGTCGCGTGACGCGTCGCAAGTCACCGAAACATTGTCTTGGTCTAACCTTATAAATAAAAAAAATGTAACAGGACGATTCAAGTAGGTTGTATTTTACCTCAGTAGGTAGTAGGTAGGTACAATAACTATTTTTTGAAAATTGTATTTAGAGGAATCTTTGTTACAATTAAAGACCCCGAAACTATTTTTTTTTGTCCGTCTTTCTGTAACAGTAATCACGCTGAAACTACAGGACGCGACGGACTGAAATGCAAGTTGGCACTTTTATAGCTAACGCTCGCGCTAGCTAGGATAAGATACAGGATATTTTTTATCCCGAAAAACAGTTGGGTTTCTCCAGGAATCGACCTGTTTTGTTATAAGATAGAATTTTCAAAGATCTGATTTTCCCTTAAAAGTTTTCAATTTTCGATCCAACGATCGAGTCTGATTATCCAGATGAAAAATTTTATCCGAAAATTTACAGCTGGTAGTATCAAGTATCAACTATAGCTTCATCATTATAATGATTTAAGAAACATGGATATTTTATCGATGCCAGAACTCACGTAGGCACATTTGAAACTTCTCTCTCCTCTTTCGAAACAACCTGGTCATTTCATTATTTGGCACAACTAACTAATAAAATAAACACAAAGCCATCGGCGAAACATTGTACCAAAGTACCAAGGCGGCATAAGCACATCAGATATAGCGTCGTTCATAGCATAATGCGACCGCCGCCGTCGGGCCCGCTCGTAACAGTCTAGCGCAGCTAAAACCGAGCGATTCGGTTTTATACACACCCCCTATAAAAGCAAAAGGACCGGGTATGGTTCCGGATAAGTGGGGGTCTGTATCTTTATATCTGCCCCCCTGCGGCCCCACATTATGACCGGGGGGTTCTTTGGACAGCTAAAAGAAATATCCGGTTGCTTACCCGGGCAGCAGCGGGCAGGCGGTAATTCCTCTTCTAAGTATACTTTGCTTATTTACGCGAACTTGCTCGCACCTCCCGCCGTGTATTGGCACATACGAGCGCCTTTTTAATTAAGGGAAGGGTATACGGACGTATTAAAGGCGAGTTTTATGTTTGAACATGGAGAAACTGTTAGAAGAGAAATATTTTGTTAGATGTTTTTTAAAAACAATAATCTTGTGTAATTTTGAAAATAATATTATGATCTCGTAATAATTATTAAATCTAATTGCACTACTTTGTAGCTCGAGCAATTCCGAGTATTAAATTAATTTGAAATCCTTCAATAATTGTCACTCAATTAACCTACCTGTTTGCAAGTAGGTACTACAGTACTGCTAAAAGAAATTCTCAGGTAGTTTCTGATAACACTTTAATTACAAGTACGAGTAAGTGTATAATTTTGAGAGATTTTTATTGATAAGTAGGTTTATTTCCCTTCTTATATAATTTATTTTTACTAATCTCAATCAAACTGCTTTCAAAATAGAGATGCGGATGCTCATGCGATAGGTTTCATTCATGCGTTGGGTGTTTAGCCTAACTCAATCAATGACGCTTATTATCTTTTTATAGTTCTAATTTTTCATGCGGCCCTGGTTGATGTAGTGAACAGATTTCATGCACTTCCGCCTAGTAGGCGCCTGGTATCTAAATTCCAAAGCTCAGCCCGTGGGCCTATTCTATGGTTGAATATTAATCATTGCATTTGAGCAATAACAACTCTACAGTCTACGAATACTCTCTCTGACTCAACAATAACTAATACATAAAATTGACAATTATACTTAAATAACCTATGATATTAATTTATATTATTTACATGTAATATTTAGTTAATCATCCAAGTGATGATAATACATGAATAGTGTCTAAAACACCATGACACATGGTGGTATTTAATTACTTTTACATCTCTCATATTCGGTAAGTAGGCCCTTATTACCCCCAAATGGAGCTTGTAGGTGACCAATTAGCGCTCTAGGGTAATAATGTAGCTAGAAAAGCCCTCGGGCGGTAAGTAATTAAAAAAGTATGATGGTTAGATGTACGCGAACTTTTTGAAAGAGTGAAGAGTTTTTTTTTAATTACTTACCGCCCTAGGGCTTTTCTAGCTACATTATTACCCTCGAGCGCTAATTGGTCACCTTCAAGCTCCATTTGGGGGAAATAAGGACCTACTTACCTCACAATCGAGATGTAAAGCAGAGTAGTTAGCTCGGGTGTAAGCATCAATTGCGCCCTCGAACTATAGGCGCCCTCGCTGTGCTCGTGCGCCTAAATATCTCGGGCTGCAATTGAAGCCTTACAGCCCTTGGCTACTAATCTACTAGTAAAAAATAGTTTTTTTACTAAGAGAAGTGTAAAGAAATTCAGAAGAGAAGCTGTACACTTTTCATCTTCAATCCGTTCAAAATAAAAGTTTCAAACACTGTCAAGGAAAAGACATCAACGTGTTGCCTAAAATAATAGGGACTTACCACGCGGTGTGTTAATTTACCTATATGTTTTGAAAGCATATTTTTTAATAAATAAAATTATTATTAAACTATTTTAGGCCGCTGAATTTACTGCAGTACTTAGTAAAAATGATAAAATTAATTATTGTTTTTCTTCAACATCTTATTAGGTAGATATAATAAACTTCATAAGGTTGCTCAAGGGATTTCAAATGGTGGTTGTATTGTATAGTAATGGAGTAGTATATGTATTGAGTGGAGTAGTAGGCTTCTCAGGTGTATAAATTCAATTAAATTTAGACAAACTTGTATTTAGTCGTAGCACTAGCTAATACCCGTGACTTCGTCCGCGTGGAATAAGTTTTTTTAATTCCCAAGGGACCTCCTTTATTGTCCGGGATAAAAGGTAGCCTCTATCTCTCTTCAGGTCTTCAACTATACCCATAAAAATAATCACGTCGATCCGTTGCGATTACTAAAGTTCCTAAACTATGAAAGCACCGAACTCTTGAAAATCCTAATTAGGCGGATTGAAAAGCAATTAAAAATATTTTTTTTGTGATATAACAACGCTATTATTTTCGGAATCTTGTGCTGTGAGGACTTGCTTCTTGCATTTTTTTCATGATTCTAGCTCAACAGGAAACACAGGTATAGGTTTTGATTTACTGGCGAGTGTCAAAATATAGGTACCAGTAATTTCAACTTGATACCTCAGGGGCGCTCTGGGAAAAAGCTCTTGACATACGGACAGACAGACGGACAACGAAGTGATCCTATAAGGGTTCCCGTTTTCCTTTTCAGGTACGGAACACAAAAAATTAACAAAATAAATATAGGTACATGTTAAGTGGATTATAATACTCAATATTTCAAATGCTACTGCTAGCTCTCATCCACAACCATGGTCTGACTTCTTTGCCATAAAGTTTTTAATATAAGGCAAGACTTTCAAGAGCTGGATTCTGCTTCAACGACCACTTGACATATAATAAAAACCCAAAAAAAAAAGGATTAGAATTATTAGGAAAGATTTAAAAAAAATATATATATGCGCCGTAATTTCGCTTTGGTCCTGCGAAGTAGGCACCCGCGTGCAGTTGTAGTAAAAAAATGATATAAACAAACAGATCATATTTCATTAGCTACTGTTGTAAAAAACTAAAAGATAATATGCCTGATTTATGAAACTCGTAGGTTCAAATCCCACGAGCTATTGTATTTGCCCAATCACAGGCGAAGATGATTAAGTTAATGATTTATTTGTAGGGAAACTATAGAGTCTTATTGTTCGTAGTGACACCTTTCAACACTAATCGTGCCGAAAAGTGGCACCAACAACGGTTGTATCTACTGTCATTCACTCTGGTATTGTCACAGACGCGAAGGAAGCCTTTCAGAAGGCGATCTTTTATTGCGTTTATTAAACGACGATGCAGTTGAAACGCCCAAATCTTCCGTTTGCTCGTGGCCTTAATAAGAACTGACGTTGTGAAAAATCTCCCCCGACCTAGCTTTAACCTAAATCATCAAGGCACGCTGAAATTTCAAAGATATCGCCAACTAATCGGGACGGCTTGAATTTTGGGGTTTTCCCGCTAAAGTTCGCTCAAAGATCCTCAAAGCCCGAAGTGGGTGGCTCGGGTACTGGGGTGGCAGGAGCCGGGTGGAGGTTGCGGGGTATCAAAGTTTGCCTGCCTCGGTGGCTATTCGTAGCAGAAGTGTAGGCGGGAAGGCTTGCTACTTTGTTCGCCTTTTGCCGCGTGACAGCGGCACTTAAGGGACGTGCACACGAGGCCACCGTAATGTTAAAGTGGCGTTATACGCGCCAACTTTCCACCGTGTAACGTGTTTAGTGGGTAGTCATATGTTAATGTTTATAATATCTGCATCGCTTGCTCTCTTTACCATTGCGTATTCGCAATGTAATAGTGTAATGTTTGAAACAACGAATGTACGTACAAGTAAATACAACTATGTACTACTGAGATGTGCTATAACAAAATATGGATTATTTTAGTAATTTACTTTTAAATGGGAGACTGTAGAGTCTTGTGCGTCTATAAAATCATAAGCGTATAAAATAATAACTTTAAAGCCGTATTTTCGATTGCCAATTATGGAATCGGAAGGAACAATTTGACGTTGTAACAGATTTTGAGAAATGATGAGATTACTGTGATTAAATAATGTCTAACAACATAAAATTCCAAGAATCATGCAATCCTTTTATTTTTCTTGTTATTTTTACTATATTCCACTTTCAGCTGCTAGCAGACGTGTTCAAAGAGATCAAATCCTTCTATTCAAACTCCTGAATAATGGCATTGACTCTCCATATGTATTTTCTCAAATAACTTTAAAATGTCCACGGATTAACTCTCGACATCCAAAACTTTTTCGCATCCACTTGCACCAAGCAAGACAAAGTATGCTTCTAATACATTTATAAAAAGACTAGCTGATGCCCGCGACTTCGTCCGCGTGGTTTAAGTTTTTTTTATTCCTGCGGGAACTCCTTAATTTTCCGGGATAAAAAGTAGCCTATGTCACTCTACGGGTCCTCAACTATATAATCGAGCGCCGGAGGAATGCAGCATGGCTATCACGGCCTTCCTGCCCCAAGCTTTGATCTCAAAGCTTCCTCTCTATTTTACCTGTAAACAGAAAAATATTAAAGCAAAAATAAACTTAAACAACCTACCCATGCCAAAAATCACGTAGATCCGTTGCTCCGTTGCGGCGTGATTGAAGGACAAACCAACAAACCAACAAACAAACACACTTCTGCATTTATAATATTAGTATGATGTTGCAACTTGCAACCAATATAAGGAGTTGTTTTCAGATAAAGACATATTTCATCTCTCTCTCCCTAAGTATAAGTTAAGTATTAAAGATAGTTTGGCAAAAACCAACTAGCTCATCATTTGTTAATCAGTATGTTTTAGTATGTTTTTCTTTTTTCTGTTCTAATTTAAAGTATAATAATAAATCTTGTTTCTTTGTAAAAATGTTTATACAATATATGCAAAAACTTCATTAAAAACTGTTATTGTTTCAGTGTTTTAATATTTGCATTTTCAACTAATAAATATAAAGTATTTGAATTAAAATCAAATAATTCAATTAGCTGTTTAAAAGACTTTGAAGACGTTTCTTGTGCTTCAGCAGGTACGAATAACACAGTACAGAATTCAGTTCCCAACAGGTTCAAATTAGTTTCTCTAAAAACTTCAAGAGGGTTTCCTTAGATGCCACGTTAAAGACAGTTAAGAGCAAGTCTAGTGTTTCCATAAACTAGGTCAACGACTTTTAATCGTCACTTCATTATTTCGAGCATCAAAATCTAGAACTCTAGACTGAAATGTTTATTTATTGTAAACTTAATAGGACAAACTGACTGACTTACATATTATCAACGTATATCAACCGAATCAAATACCAAACCGCTGTGTATTATAAAACTTGATAGTGTGGGTTGTCTTTATAACATCCGAACGAAGCCGAGGAGGTTCCGCTTGTTCAGACTAATATTATAAATGCGAAAGTGTGTTTGTTTATCTGTCTGTTTGTCTATCCGTCTGTCTATCTGTCTGATAAGTGATAGGTTACATTACATCGTGATGTTCCCCGGGGGAAGGACATTGGCTACTTTTTATCTCGGAAAATCAAAGAATTCGCACGGGATTTTTTAAACTCAAACTCAATCTTTTTTATTCAATTAAAATTTTGCAAGTTCTTTTATTTCCGTCGAGTGACTCTACCACTGGTTCGGAATGTCATTCCTACCGAGAAGAACCAGCAAGAAACTCGATGGTTGCTCTTTGGAAAAATAAATTACAATTCTTTGTGTGGATACATAACTGCAGTCTTAAAGCATTGCTGGTGCGAGTCAAATCCATGCTCTTTTATCATTAACATAATCTTCAACAGTATAATAAGCTTTTTCAGGAGAACACCTTTAACAAAAAGCTTAGTCCACGCGGACAAAGTCATCGCGGGCATCATCGAAGAATATAAATATTAGGCTCAGCCCACATTGGCTTACTGCCGCCTGAGCGCCTAACAGCCATCATCTCTAGCGTCCATAGCCGTTAGTACTATTATGTATTCTGTTTAAGTGCCATAGCTTCCAAGGAAGACACTCTAGCTTCTCAACTGCGGCTATATGCAAATGCTTCGTTCGAATCCGCCCATAGATGACCAGCCTAAGAAAATTTTGAGATTCATTAGTAGGTACTCTAAAGACAAAGAATCTCATGTTTTCTGAGCTTCAGTAATTTGAAATTTATTTTTCCGAAAATACTTGTTTTTACAATAACACTATTCACGAGTAAAAATGCTTTCTATTGATATTTTTATATCGTCATGATACTAAACGATGAAAGCTTCGAAAGTTTCGCTTTTTGACTAAATTAAAAAAATAATGCGGTGTACCATGAGCTTGTATTACAATAAAAGCGGCACTGCAGGCATGATATCCCTCAATAAAACAACAATAATTATGTACAGCAAAATATAAACGAAAATCCTCCAGAGATCTATTCACACGAACCGCGCCTAATCCACAAACTTTTATATAACCCTAAACCTACATAAAGGTCAAAACGCTGAAAATGGGATACATAGGCCTAACACGAGCCCTCCAAGGGTCTTGTGGACCCAAAAAAGTATATAACCCGAAGGTACCACGGGTCCATATCAGGCGTCTTGTGCCTCCGAGCAGGGAAATGTTAAGAAGGGTCTGGGAGGGTTGCCTCCCCTTTTCCGGAGGGTGGCAGGGTGTTAAGGAAAAAATTCAGACGACCGTGTACCCGTAAATCCCGTGTCTGCGTAATTAGTGATGCGGTAGGGTGGGTATGAGTCGATAATTTTTGTCGATGTTTTTCTAGGTGAAATTGTAGATATTTTTCTAGCATTTTTTTAAATCCATACATCATTCATCATCATTTATTTATTTAATTGTACATTGATTTTATTTATTTATTTAGATATCTTTATTGCACACACAAAATATACAGTATACAGTTGAAAAGCAGTAGTAGACTACATAGAAATAGAATAGAATTGTTTTTTTAACTATACACATGTAAGACCTTATCATTCGCAGAATTCAGGGTTTTTTTAAGCAACTAAGTTAATACACATAACAAACAAACAGCCTCATATTTGCGCATTGAAATTAGAATGGAATCAAAAGTTTTGCGATTTGCATACAATAAAAAAGCAAAAGAGTCATGAGCACAAAATATTAGATTCATATGGGTTTGTGATTTACATACAATAAATGAATCCGATAAAGTTGTGCATAACCATTTGACGTGTTGGTTTAACGGAGTGCATAATTATATTTTCAAATTCATATAAAAGTATAAGTTTAAAACTTATTTATTCTTATTGAGTTAATACCTATTAATTCTAATAACTTTTCCCAAATTACCACCCAAATTGCAACCGAAAAGTTGTATAGATGTTCCCGCTGGAATTTAAAAAAAACTTCAACCACGCGGACGAAATCTCGGGCATAAGCTAGTATTTAAGTAAACTTGAATTGTAAAAAACTTAAACAAAAAATCATCGAAATTGATAAAGCCCTTTCCAAGACACCAATTTTGTAATACATAGGTATAATAATATATTTCTATGCAAGAACTGCTCGTTTCATTATCATCATCATCATCATCATCATCATCATCATCATCATCATCAACCGACAGACGTCCACTGCTGGACATAGGTCTCTTGCAAGGATTTCCACACGCCGTGGCGCAAGAGCGCCGCCTGGATCCAGCGACTTCCTTGTGACTCGTCTGATGTCGTCCGTCCACCGAGTAGGAGGTCTGCCAACGCTGTGCTTCCCATTGCGAGGTCGCCATTCCAGCACTTTGGGACCCCAACTTCTGTCGGTTCTTCGAGCTATGTGCGGCGCCCATTGCCACTTCAGCTTCGCAACGCGTCGAGCAATGTCGGTAACTTTCGTTCTTCTGCGAATCTCCTCATTCCCGATTTGTGAATTTGGAGAGACCAATTCTCGGGGTTTCTTTGCGCGATCAAGTCAGGAATGAGGAGACTGCTCGTTTAATTAATGATAATTATTTGCATACAACTAAAATCGAGGATTTTATAGAACGACGATAAACCATTTGTCGATAAAGTAACATAGGGACATTCCTAGAGATTATGACAAGATACAGAGCAGGGCTGCTAACGACGAGCGGAGAGCTGTCAAAAGAACCTACATTAATGTTATTATAACTTTTTCTGGGGTCCGTACATGTGTGCCGTCGTTAAATGGAAGTTGCTCTTTGCTGAGCAAACCAAAATTACTAACATCTTAGAATTACTGTACTTATGTCATTTTTTGCACTTATAAACATGTAATAAATTGTTCGGAACGCTCTAAAATTTGCTTAAAATTAGTACAGATAGAGCTGGTCAATAGTCTTTTTCATTAAGGCTTTTCTTATGGGTCATCAAAATGCTTAAAGCCACTTATATTTTTAAAAAATCATAATATCATCATATTTTCATAAAATAAATAATATTATCGTTATATATATATAGCCCATTAACGTATCGACGTTAATGGGCTATAGTGGAGTGGAAAAAAATTATTTGGTTTATTTGGTCCGAAATTTTAAAAAGCAAAAGATAGACCACGACTGATACGGTACTACTACCTAGGATAAATTTCGTAACTTTCAGCAACTAAACGGAAATGGACCGGTATAAATTGATCCTTCAGTTTGCCTCGGACACATAATATACTCGTAGTTTCTATTCTAAGCTGTTTGCATAGGATAAGTTCACACCAGCGCGCGGGTACTTTCGACCATTTCATTATTAACGCTCATTGTCATTATGAATGCTTATCGAGTGGTATAACGTTTTAGGGTTAACGGGCTTTAAAACGGGAAGTAAAAAGGGTTGAATCGTTTAGTGTTGTTAAATATTATGTGTGTAAAATTTGCGTAGATAATAATATGCAAATTTTATTTTACTACACAAACAACTTTTTATAGTCTGACTTTTTTTGTTTTATTAGGCAAGGAGTAGGAATCTCCCTTACCTCCTATGGTCGTAACTTGCCATACTTAACCTCTATGTTTTCCTATAAAAGTACTTTGATATGATCAATGTAAAAAAATCCTTGCCTATCCATTTAAAAATAGTAGGTACTTCGTTAAGCTCGTGATGCTAACGTGAGACATTATGAGGTAGATACCTAGTATGCTTAATCTAAATGGCTTTTATAAGATAAAAAACATAAAAATATAACAATATTAAAGCTACTTATAGTCCCTACGTATAAATTTTACCTTAAAAATCCGCAAATACAGGCGTCCTTCGGAAGGGTCCGAAAGGGATTTACCCTGGGATCGGACCCACACTTATACAAAATGTCCAATATGGGTCCGACCCTCGGGCTCTAAACATGCCTAAGAGAACCCAGTAAACAAAGAAGTTTGTTGCCTCGACGATATGCTGTCCCGGTACGATAAACATGTCCCTCAGACAAAATTATTATATCCCGGTTTTTTACGGTCTATATTTTTCCACAAATAGGTAGATAGTAGATACTTGTCTACAGATAGATTAATTTTAATAATTAGGCCGTTAAATTACTATTTATTTGTTTTTCCTATCCAGGAAATGTGAAATGAAATATTTAGATTTGGTAAGTATGTTTTTCTTTTTCGATACCTCGAATATACATGTTATCTTACGCAGCCCATGGCATGCCTAAGCTAAAGTTTTTAAAAAGCCCGTGCACCTTAATTGCTTAAATCAACGAAGATTAACGAAAACCTTATAAATAATTACAATTATGCTCTATCCGCATAAACTTGGGTAAAATAAACCTCAACCAAAAGAAAATAGTTACTCCCTATAGGCTATAACTGATCAAAACATAGTAAAGGAAAATATAATATCAAAATACAACAATGAATATTGCTTGCAGGGTTCAACGTCTAATCTCCTTCAAATAATAACAACGGTACAGAAACAAGGGTACGAAATCAGCGAGAAAAGAAATATTAAGAAAAAACTCATTACAAAGATCATATGTGGCCTAATTGGTTACGGCGTGCGAGGATACAATCCTTCATTCGCTTTACGTATCCACTACCTAGCTATGTTGATTAAGCTAAGGTTCCTTATGTAGAGATACGCGACGATATACAGAAATATGTCGTCGCTATCGTATAATAATTTATAGCTCTCACATACAGAAGTTCTAATTTTGATTTTCTCTATAGCATATTATATTATTTGGATTATTTGAATATACTTACCTATACCATATCGCCACACCACATTACATTATTGAGTTATTATCGCAAATAAATATTGACATCAATGAATCTTGATGCGACCACGAATATTGACCGTATTTATTGACCGTCTAAACTTCATCCATCCATAACCTAATCCAGTTGGGCAAAATTAGAGTAAAACACGTGAGAAACTTGAAATACATTGTGTAGGTACCTAATCATAGAGCTTTCGGTTTTAACACAAAGTCAGAGCAATATTGAAATAAAAATTCTAAAAAAAAACTTCAGATTTATTAAAATATACGTAAATTAGTATTTACGTTAATACTAATTTACGTAAATATATAACGTAAATTAGTATTTACGTAATATATTCTAATAAATCTGTAACTTAATAAGTAACTTATTTATAATTATAAGAAGATGTAACTATACATATTTTAATTACCCAATTTAAAGTATTCATAAAAATTAAAAATATATATTATATTGTACCATCGTGTTACTTAATCTAGCATACAAATGCGTATCGTAAGCTATAAGACTGATGGTTTACCAAGAACAGTTATAAATAGTGCTTGGGGCACGCACCGTCTTTGTGCGGCACTGGACCCTTCGTACCCTCGTCTCTAACAAGATAACAACCATCGTGAAACGAAACTACGGGAAAAGTATTTGTAGTCGGCATTATACAATTGGGTCATAATATATTATACGTATATCTGAATTAATATGAAATGCTTGGCTATAAAAACCACATAATTATTATATTAAGCTACAGTTTCCTAAGAGGAAACTGTAGCTGGAGACTGAGGAATAAAAACGTCACCATTTACATAACACAATGTAGCGTCGACAGATTTTAGTGAAAACTTGAACTTGAATTTCTAGGGCCAACATGTTTTCAAGAATTGGTCAATCTATGCTTAAAAGATCGATGTAAAAGCAAAGATTGATCGATGGGTACTTAAGAACCTACCCCCTGATATCGGTTTATTACTACGGGCCTAAGAAACCACGCCTATCTATAGACAAGATTTCAGTGACGACACTCGACGGTTTACTGCGGCCGCAATATGGTGACACCGCTTTCATGAAACACTAGCATAAGAGATGACTCTAAAGACCCGTTGGTGAGGCAAGCGCCGCAGGGGTGAAAAGAAAGAAAAAGCGCATTCGTGACGTAGTTAGTGTCTTTCTACCTTTCGAATTCTTACTTAATGCTTCCTTACTACGCTAGCTAGTTTATAATTTTAGAAACTTACATTTTCCACGAATACCAGGGTGACATAATATAGTGTGCCAGTCTACATCGAACGGCAGTCCTAAGTAAGTGCGGTTTATTATTCCTTAGCTCGCACACCCCATGACCCCCGTGCGAGCAAACTACCGAGTTGTAGGCAAAAAGTACACCCCCCCTACGCTTACGCTTTTAAACCTCAAGCGTCCAAGTACGGGGAATATGAAATTTTCGAAATGATAAAGCCGGTAAATAATAACTGCTATACGCCGGGCACGCCGGCCGTCTAAACGTAGCGTCAGCAAAACTATAACTGTTCAGTTATGATAGTTTCTTTGTTCTTTACCCATACAAATCTTCTTTTTTTTCATCAATGTCCTGGAGCGAAATAGCCTTTGTGCCTCAGATTTTATGAGTAATAAGGGCTCAAGATAAGTACCTAAAGGTACTCTCATCCAAAAATGCTTGTTCGGAATGGCCAATTTAGTGTATACTTAGTAATTCAGAGATTGTGATGGCTTTGATAAAATAAAATCGTGATTGCGTCTCCTTGTCGAGAAACAACAAAAAACAGCATAATATTTTTAAAAATAGGATGGCTTGTTTTGTTTAGGAGATAAGTTCTCTAGTCTCTACTTTAGGCCGAAAAGGAAACTATATACTCAATTCATAGTTACTACTATTATAGTTACTGCTAAAACTATCCGAGCATTCGACCTTCGGAGCCACTTTATAGTTACTGTTGAAACTTTCCGAGCATTCATTTGAACTGTCTAATTTTTCAGCGTTGTATTCACCAAGATGACTCCCATAAAGACTTAGTGAAAAATAAAAGAAAATTAGGTTGACTTTTTTGCTGTCCGTACCGGGCCAGCAGCAGGGTTCGTGTGTCTGCTTTCACATTACCCACTCGCAAGGCGGCACCCCCACCCACCCGCTGCGCTCCTAGTGCCTACCCCCGCTTTTTATTCCTTCCTGCCGTCGAAAGTAATCAATTTGCGACTTAATTAATTAAGAAAAAAGCTTTGATGTAAAACTAAACGTGTCGTTTAGTTTCGATAGTAGAGTCAAAGTTTGGAGTCCTATAAGCCCATTCATATCTAAAAAGGAATCCTAGCGCTATAAGGCTTTTTAAGGAAATAGCAAAAAGGTTAGTCGACATCACAGGAGACCGAAGAGCTGGCAGCTACCTAGGACAAAGAATTAGTCTAGCTATTCAAAGGGGGAACGCTGCTAGTATCTTCGGAACCTTGCCTAAAGGGACTCCTTTTATTAATATATTTTAGTTTTTAATTTAGATTCTAATGTATTCCGTAGTTTTAATTTGATATTTTTGATAAAAATAATATATGTAGTAGGTATATCTAACCATTGTCAAAAACTCTCTTTGTCTAATCGTAACAAATTTTGAAAAATATATAGTGCAATACATGTGCAATACCTAAAAGGAATCTGCTATCTAATCTTTTGTTTTGTGAAACATGACAACACAAATGACAATAGCTACTTTCAAAATCCTGAAACATTAAACATTCATCTACAGACTCTACATGTGACCACAATATGAGTAGATAATGACACCGTTAGCGTTTGAGGAAATCAAAGTAAAAACGAAACAATGTAGTATCGCTAGTTTATCTAACACATTTTTTAAGCCTGGCAAACTTATTCAAAGGCTTTCTCTATTATATTGTTCGAAAACCGCGTGTCAATGTCATATTTTGCAATTTTATTCCCTCTGGAGTAGTTATTCGAAGTTCGAACGTAACGAACTATGGTGTATCTACTGTATCTACAGTTCGCGCACGAGTTGAATGCAGAGCAAATGTATGGTGACACATACATTTGCTCTGCATTCAACTCGTGCGCGAACTATACCTTTTATTTTTTTGATACTTGTGATCTTTGGGATCCTACGGGCCTATGGGTCCTAAGGGCCTACGGGTCCTACGGGAAAGTCATTTTCATTCATTCATTTTCAAGACATTTTCTGTGATTGTGAAAGTCCCAGAATACTTTTGACAAAATATGTGGCCGATCCAAGTCTTGATAATAAAGTTACGGACATAATCACACTTTTATAGTAATATATACCTATTGTATGATAGAGAAATGACGAAGAAAAATACTTTAGTTGTTTTCGCCATTTTTGTCTATCAAAAACTAGGTCATTCATATATGTTTTACTCAAATATTATGAACAATCCATACTAATATTATAAATGTGAAAGTGTTTCTGTCTGTCTGTCCGTCTGCCACGCTTTCACGGCCCATCTGTTCAACCGATTTTGATGAAATTTGGAATAGGGATAGTTTTTATCCCGGGAAAAGATATAGACTTGTTTCTAGTGAACAGTAAAATAATATTATATAATTTCTGATGATCGCTAATTGCAGCAGTACGGCTTACACTTGACCGGTTTTCACAAGCTCCCGTGGCGGGGCCAGTCGATACAAATAAATCAGAGGAGCGTTGAATTGTTGACCCCTATATTATGCGATCGCGATACATTATTCGTATGCATAGTCGATAGTCGATAACCGATATTAATAACGCGTCTATTACTTTAAAAAGTACGCAGTAATTTAACAATATGGTTTTTAGTGATTTTATAATTAACAATTAATTATCAAGAAATTAGCTTATAATCATCAGCAGTTATTCGCGTCTTAAATAGTAGTGGCATTATGAGAGGTACTAGTAACTAGGGTCTAGCTAAGTAGTTATGTGCTAGCTAACCTATCGGGGTCCGCACTTCCCAGTATTTTTAATGAAAGCTGCGGCGTCAGGCGGGCGAGCGGTGCCGTATTAATCTTAGCAAGGGACGCAACCTCCTGAACGCCCCTGCTAGCCTGGTAGGCACCTCCAAGAAACCCCGTAGAGGGGGAGAAATTTTCCCTGGTTTTCCGCTTTTTCCCCTTTTTTCTTTGCTATAATTTCGAAATTTATCGAAAACAACATATTTATAAGTTGTCCTTTGTGAATTATATAAATCATTTCATTTCATTTCAAGTACCGTACAATCATCACCACATTTGCAACTATGAATATAATAGATATTTATTAGGGTTCCGTACCCAAAGGGTAAAAACGGGACCCTATTACTAAGACTCCGCTGTCTGTCTGTCTGTCTGTCTGTCTGTCTGTCTGTCTGTCTGTCTGTCTGTCTGTCTGTCTGTCTGTCTGTCTGTCTGTCTGTCTGTCTGTCTGTCTGTCTGTCTGTCTGTCTGTCTGTCTGTCTGTCTGTCTGTCTCCAGGCTTTATCTCATAAACCGTGATAGCTAGAAAGCTGAAATTTTCACAAATGATGTATTTCCGTTGCCGCTATAACAACAAATACTAAAAATTAAAAAAATATATATATTAAGGGGGGTCCCCATACAATAAACGTGTTTTTTTCGTATTTTTTTGCTCAATATTAAAAACGGTAACAGGTAGACGGTTCAAATTTTCACAGAATATTAACTTGTATATTACCTTTCAAAATAAATAATTAAATATCAATAAAGTAAATATTCAAGGGGGGCTCCCATACAACAAACGTAATTTTTATTTTTAATACGTCATAAATCGTAAAACTTAGGTACTACAGGTTTGTACGGAACCCTCGGTGCGCGAGTCCGACTCGCACTTGGCCGGTTTTTATTTTATTTTATTTTGTACAAAAAACTTACAGCTACAACGAAAGTGGATATAGATAAATAGAGAATAAGTATAACGCCAATTACAAGTTTTCGCAGATATAATTTACGTGAGATAGAAATAGCTCGCAAAGGTGGAAAATAGTTATTTGTGTTATATGGGGCCAAAGAAAATTTTTGTTCCCCGAAGGCGCTATTTTGAATTCAAAGCGAAGTGAAGGATTCTAAAGTAGAATCCTGAGCGTAGCGAGGAATTCAATATACGCCGCCCGGGAACAAAAAATTTGGCCCCGAGTGACACATACTATTTTTCTTCAATACGTATGAGAAAAAGCTAGGAGTATCAACCTACTATGTATGGACATTACCTCTACGTTTAAGCACCAATCAGAAGCACGAACGCGGACCAACCAGAAGATACTCCTATCAACCTTCTATGTATAGACATTATTTAGACGTATATTTAAAGTTTAAATAAAACACAAATAAATTATTATTTCCTCTTTGGACTAGCAGCCATAATTCCGTTCGAAATTCAAAAAATGGAAAGATCCGATTAACAAATTGATCACGTGACTTATCGAAGACAACAGCCAATCAGAACAGAGAAATGAAAAGTCCTGTGGGCCTAAAAATTAAATTTTGCTCCCGCTATCCTCTGAAGCCAATATTCGTTTCTCGAATAGGTATGATGAAAAGTAATATTAATATATGCTACATAGGAAGTACTTAATTAAAATATAAAAATCTTATAAATAGGAAGATGGGTTTATTAACAAGAGAAGAACCAGAGTAAACTAATATTTGGGTTATTTTAAAAAATAATTATTATTATTATTAATTATAATTAGATTACTAGCCAGCAAACCATTTCAACTTAGGCAGTGGGAGTCAAAGAATTCACTGGCTAGAATCCTACGCATGGAGGTGGCAGTGGTGCAAAAGAGATCTAGCTTGGTATTCTTGTTTACCAATTTATTAAATGATAAAGAAGATCTTGGCAAATAGGAGTTCTGACGAAATCTGGTATGAGCAGATGGTGGGCGAAGAATAGAGTGGGCACGGGGATAGTATTGGTAGGCACTTTGAGGGATAATTTTTCAAGAAGTGGCGGACAATCGACTGTGTTATTAGCGATATTGAGGAGGTAGGTTATGTCGCTGACGTTTCTCCTAACGGCTAAAGGCAAAAAACGTTATGCGTGTTACTCATAAACTTGTAAAGGACATAACTATCAAAATTACGAGCTTTCTAAAATCTAAAAAAAACTATGTAATTATTATGCTTCTTTAAAATTAAACCTAGAGGAACAAAATGCGATATCCACAGCGACATATTTAATTTCCTAGCACATGCAAATATAAAAATAGAAACATTAGAAACTTTGCGAGTGAACCACGACTATAAAGGAAAAATAAAATATTTTTCACAGTGGCGTGTCCTTTCAGCGATCATTGTGTTTTAATGATCGCAAAAACAAGTGGCAATCTCCGTAGAACGTCCGAGCACGGAATCACGCGTCAATAGAAGAATCGGCCGTTTATTTTTCATTTCAGTGGGAAACGAGGAAATTACGAGTGGGTAAAAAATACGTCTCGATCTTCGCCGGCGAAAAAACCCGCCGAAAAGGAAGCGAGCGACCATTAGGGTATTATCGGGGTAAAAAGGGCGGAGGGGAAAAATCAGAAAAAAATTGCTCGGTACCCACCCTTTCCTTTTGGTGAGCGTCGCCTTTACCTCCCCCGGCCTTACATTAGACACCCCGGCCGCTGGGGGCGCCACATGTATGGTGGAGGCGAATTACATAAACGGCAGGTGAATTTGGAAAATTAAAGTTGGTACACTATCAGGGTACGTCGAAGTGGCCACTGGGATTATCGCGTTTGTTGGGTCGGATGCTGCCTAATCGCTTGGCTGGAGCTTGAAATATTGTGTAAAAGTTTTCCAACATCATCAATACGAAAACCTGCTATAGTCCGTTTACACTTCACAGTTATTTTATCTCTGAAACCGGAAATAGGTTATTTGACAACTACTTATTTACTTTCTTCAAATGTCAAAACGCTCGTTTTGTAAAGGGTTTGTATGAAATACTTGCTTAGGATGTCATCAAAATTCAACGCCATTTTTTTTTAATGGATTGGTCTAAATGGTTATCAATCAAATATATCAAATATAATTAATATTATAAATGCGAAAGTTTGGATGTATGGATGTATGTTTGTTACTCAATCACGCTCCAACGGATGAACGGATCTGGATGAAATTTGGCACAGAGATAGATTATAGTCTGGAATAGCACATAGGCTACTTTTTATCCCGGAAAATTTAGGAGTTCCCGCGGGAACCGAAAAACCTCGATCCACGCGGACGAAGTCGCGGGCATCAGCTAGTCAAACATAAATCTAACAGAGGAGGATCTATTACGTCTTTTGCGAATTGAGGATTCCTCTATTTAATTATCACTAAAAAATAATTTATTTTTGACATAGCAAATTCCCAATTGTTTTTTCTGCTAAGTTGGAATCTTGGTGGCATCTTGGTGGGGAATGTTGCCAACTTAGGGGAATTTCCACTAATTCTGGTGCACTCACCACTACAAGAAGGTACATTTAGATGCTGGTGCATATTATTAGTGGATAGGAGAAAACTAGATAATATATAAAAAAAATTCTATCTTTCAATAATATAGTACTTAGTCTGTGCGGTCAATCGAAATGGCTACGTATCAAATAAATATTATAAATGCGAAAGTTTGGATGGATGTATGGATGTATGGATGTTTGTTACTCAATCACGCTCCAACGGCTGAACGGATCTGGATGAAACTTGGCACAGTCATAGATTATAGTCTGGAATAGCACATAGGCTACTTTTTATCCCGGAAAATTAAAGAGTTCCCGCGGGAACCGAAAAACCTCAATCCACGCGGACGAAGTCGCGGGCATCAGCTAGTTACGTAATAAAGATGTAAAAAAATGTTTTTTTTTATTTATCACCTAGTTGGTATAGAATACCTATAGATAGATTTAATTATAGTGAGCTGCATAAGTCTCAAGTGGCAACACGAACACTGAAGTTAGCTAGCCTTACAGCCAGAGGTAAAATAACTGTGAACGGACTGTACATATTGTGGTACATATTTTATTTACCAATATTATAAATGCGAAAGTCTGTCTGTCTGATACCTGTTTGCGGCCCATCAGTGTAATTGATTTTGACAAAATTTTGTACCGAGGTAGGTTGTATCCGGGAGGCAGACCGACTGCGGTTTTCCCAGAAAATCAAGGAAATCGTACGCGGTTAATTACAACCTAAATCCACGCAGATGTATCAGCATTCAGCAGTTATCGACCCTAAAAGTTTAATTTTTACGGGGGCATCTCAACGATCAAAAAATGAAAAATAAACCGAATATAATGTTCCTTTCATAATACAGATCTTTTACATCTCTCATATTCGGTAAGTAGGTCCTTATTACCCCCAAATGGAGCTTGTAGGTGACCAATTAGCGCTCTAGGGTAATAATGTAGCTAGAAAAGCCCTAGGGCGGTAAGTAATTAAAAAAAGTATGATGGTTAGATGTACGCGAACTTTTTGAAAGAGTGAAGAGTTTTTTTTTAAATTACTTACCGGCTTTTCTAGCTACATTATTACCCTAGAGCGCTAATTGGTCACCTACAAGCTCCATTTGGGGGTAATAAGGACCTACTTTACCTCACAATCGAGATGTAAAGCAGAGTAGTTAGCTCGGGTGTAAGCATCAATTGCACCCTCGACCTATAGGCGCCCTCCCTGCGCTCGTGCGCCTAAATATCTCGGGCTGCAATTGATGCCTTACAGCCCTTGGCTACTAATCTACTATTAATACAGATCTACGGTATTAATACAGGTGAAGATCTCGGACTAGCTATCAGAGTGTCGACATAAGTCATAACAAAAACAGCATAAAATGTCAACTGGAAAAAGAAGATGGAAGGGAGGATAACGAGAGCGTTGAAGAAAGGGTGTCATTGATAACAAAATAATTCACATGTGACAATAATTATGAGGTTTCCTACCCTCCCACCGCCTCCAGGGGTACAGGGTACCGGATCCCTCATAAACGTGGGTGAATTCCTCATAACAGATTATATTTAGCCTTTAGCAATATGCGTACATATTTATTGAAATGTTACCTTCGTCTTTAATTGCAGACTAATAATAATAATATCTAATTTGAATTATTATATTATAATTCATTCATCATGAGATTAAAGTTTTAAAACTTTTTCAATACACTTGCTCAAAACATGCACTTATCATGCACTAGATGATGCCCGCGACTTCGTCCGCGTGGATTAAGGTTTTTTAATTCCCGCGGGAACTCCTTAATTTTCCGGGATAAAAAGTAGCAAAATCGGTTGAAAAGATGGGCCGGGAAAGCGTAGCAGACAGACAGACAGACACACTTTCGCATTTATAATATTAGTATGGAAAGTATGGATTTTTAAATTTTGTGAGTCTACTTTACTTCTAAGTAAAAAGTTTTCTTGCAAGAGTTCATAATGATATTGGCTTTGTATGTAGAAAATGTAGATGTGGATTGATGAAATTAATTCTTGAAATTCTGGTTCCTACCTGGTTCAAAGGTTATCCATCGCCATTCAGCGTGGCAATGCTGCAAGCTTGACGGGTACCATTGGCCCAGGGGTAACCAGGGGTGGTCTTTTTGATTAGGGCTTTATTTTTATTGTTAGTAGAATCTTACATTCATGAAATTAAAAATTTTATGCAGCCCACCCGAATTTTTTTCATAAACTTACCTGCTTTTTCAGGGTATATTTACTGAGGCTATAAACGGTACCGTGAACACTTTGTACCTCTAGCTAAATCTTAAAAATCTGATTCAAGAGGCATAAGGGGGGCTACGATAAATATAACTAAAGGTAAGTAAGAGAGATGATTCAAGCGTAAATAAGCTTTATATTTAGTACATACATACCAAAACAACATGAGCTACAAGATATACCGCTACATTAGCAAAGGCGGGCGGGTCGGCACGACGCTGTCAGTGCAGATTATATGGGGTTGAGTTGTACCAAGGGCTCCCGGGTGAAGCCTCCACAAACTACCAAGACAACAGAGCTTCCAAGGAGATATTGGATGTGGCATGGTAATATCCATAGACTTATAATATTTACTACGTCATTGGTAATATCTAACTTTGTGATGATCTAGTTACTAGTACTTAATAGTTTGCTTCCTAAATTACTTAACCTGAGCTGAAGTGAGTAGGTCAGGAGTTTAAAAAAAACTTTATAGGTTTTTATCCCGAAAAGTCATAGAAAATCGAAAAATCAACCACCGCCGTTGCCATGATGGTTTGAACTGAGAGTTCTTTTTGCTCAAAATAAAATCAGTTAAGTAATAACTGATCGTATAGCCGAACATAAAAACAAATAAAGACACTGCTCCACTTCCATAGTCGGCTAAATTGTACCACATCCTTAGATTCTTACGCACGCTTCTTCGAAGTTAGGCGTGCGGCTCGGGTGCGCGTCGTAATGATTTACGCACCCTTAAAACATTTATTGAGGTTCGGGAAACTCATTCGAGCCTGATTTTTGTCTGCCCCGGTCCCCATACACAAATGTGAATAGAATATCGTTGTGTTGTAAATACCCGCCTAGGTTTGTTGCGAACTTCGTCTCAGGCCAGAGCTTTTGGAATTTCCGTAGCTTTATTGAGTTGCGAAAGTAGTTATCATCATCAACTCATCATAATCAAGTATGATATTACTGAAAGATTCAAAGGAAATTGTCGGAGTCAATATATATTGCGTAATTTGAATTAAAAATTAAAATTGATACTTATTAAGGATAATTAACTTTAGTGAAAACTTGAAAAGTACCTAACTGGCCTTGAAAATTTGACTGAAGATGACCTAAATGCCGCGGTTAATTTTTTCACAATGATATTTTAATAGTACTTACTTAAATTTGTTTTTTTTTTCTACAAAAAGTAAGGCGGGGATACTTGACATATATATAAGTAAGAAATCGTGAAATTACTCTAAACTATGAAAAGTAATGTTAGACGGGCAACAATAAAAAAAAAAATACATGAATATAAAAAGTCCATCAGAATCGTAGCGTTTTGAAATCAAGCGACGAATTAAGGACATAATATTCGTATGAATGGCCTTTTAGTTTGATAGACACGGCGGCGGAACTTTTTCTAGGGTCTTGCTCCCCTTGCGGCCTGTGGGGCTAAGGGCTAGGGAGGGTTGCCATTAAATAATCAGTTCGGACCCGGCGTAGTGCGGTGCTATTTGTTCTGGCAAATAAGTGCTGCTCCTACTTTATGTGCGCTTGGTAGCACGACTTTTTAACTACAAAGTCCTAAGGAGTACCTAAATAAAATTCTGCCTGAAAGCATCTTAAAAGTTAAAGAAAGATCTTAAAATTAAAATAAAATAATTACCTAACAATGTTAGAACGATAACATTGCCATCACTTTTCAGTTTCCAGGAATAGGAAATTAATACTTGCTTCAATCATTATTAGTCTCAATAGGTAGTTGATGTGAAAAATTAGGAAATAAGCTTTTAGGCCCTAAAAGCTTATTGCTAAGCTATGTATGTAAATTAAGTATTTTTTCTAGGTAAAGTCTGTCCTTTTCGTATAATGAATGAACGAGAAGTTTAATTCGCTATAATCCGCCACAGTAGACAAATCTATGTGGTACAGGGCGTGTCCTTCACCAATAGCATGCGAACACCCACCATCCAGCAATTCGTTCATTCATTATCATCACAGATAACGGAGTGATTATCATGGACTTACGCAAAGTAACGCCTGCTTCGATTCAATGTCCTTTTCGTGTTAACCCCGGACTAAACTTATAAAAATGTGACAGCATCAAAAAATTTAACTAAATCGGTTTAGACAGTGTTGTGCAAGTCGGCCTTAATCCTATAATTAAACAGACATCCTCTTTAACATTCATTATACCTGCGAGTACAATATTATCATTTGACCTACTTGAGGACCCCTCACGCATTAACCTATGGGACTGTAGGGTAGGTTCATTGTTCATTACTATTTCTACAGACAGTGCCTACTAATTTAAAACATCTACTCTATAGTATTTTACTAAAATTAATTAATAGGGACTTAAAAAATGGACCTAACTAAAACCTACAGGTTAAGGTAATAGCGTTTTTATCCATACTAATATTATAAAGACGAAGTGTTTGTTTGTCTATCAGCTGTCTGCTACGCTTTCCCGTCCCATCTTTTCTTTTACGTCTTCAACTGTACCCATGCAAAAAAAATGTCGATCCGTTGCTCTTTAGCGATGTGATTGAATGACAAACTAACAAACAAACACACTTTCGCATTTTTAATATTAGTCAAAGTATATCCGTAAGAAAAGTGCTCTATGCACATTGCACGACTGTTGTTTATAGGTTATTGTGCGCTCACCCTAAAGCCGCATTGTTTTGCTCCTGAAGAATTTGTTTAGGTTAACGACCTCAATTTACATGACGGGCCCTGTCAAACAAAGAATATGAACATATTTTACTAACGCCATCTAGTCCGAAAAGCGGGACAGCGCTATGGCGGGGAAAACGACATGCTTATACAGGTGAGGGGCACGCCCTACAAGTCGGACGCCCAACTTTTTTGTATGAAAGGGCCCATCTAGTATCTACATATATATCGATAGTTTATGTATTTTTATCCGTATACGAAACTCCTCAGAAAAAACTTGAAAAGCGACATAGTAGATTGTTAACCGAGGGTCGAAAGAATCATTTCCCGAGGTATTTAGACGCCCGAGCGTAGCGAGGGCGGCTATAGTCCGAGTAGGAATTGATTCTTTTGCCCGAGTTAAACACTCTACTTTTCATTTCGAATATGAGGAAAATAAAACTAGTTGTTTATCTAAACTATTTATTGATAATATATAATAATATTAGTAGTATGTACCTATTTAAAATTAATTGTGAAATTAGGACAATTCGTGAAATTGATAGTAACATTTTTGTTTGGAATGTTTATACTGTTTGATATATTATGACAAATTTGGCTGTTCTGGATATCTGTAAAAGTAGGAGACTCTGGTATTTCATCAGACGATGGATTACATGGCGGATACTCCCTGGAAGTTGTCGGCTGAGGCGAATTGGGGCGTATTTTTATAGTTTCAGCTAATTTGGTTGAAATTTTAATTTTATTTTGGACTGAATCCTCAATGTAGCCTTCGGCGACTGTGCTGGATTTCCAGCCTCCATGTCGTTTTAACGTTGTCATGTTTGCCCCTGAATTGGCTAAAAATGTTGCTGACGTTCGTCTATAACAATGTCCCGTATACTGCTCACAGTTTGGTAAATTCAAATATGTTGCTATCTGCTTCGGCATACCTGAGATTTTATTTTTACCGATCACTTGTTTATAGCATTTTCCCTTCTGATAGTTGAGAAAAAAACGGTCCGTTTTTACATCACTAGGTCTCATTTTTTGATATTTCTTTACTATTTGTGTAAACCCTTCTTGTATTACAAACGAGCGCTCAATATTTGTTTTTGTTTTAGTCAGTTTTACTAGTAATAATTGGCCTTGACTTTCAATGTCCTTAATTGTCAAATTTGTGAGTTCACTGCTTCTGCAAGCGCCGCTTATACCGAGTATCAATACCACCTGTGAAAATCATGTAATTTTTTAGTATTTATGTAATAAATACGTTCATTTTTAGAATAAATCCATGAATACTTAGGTAAACTTACCTTCACTGCCAAATATATCTCGTCAGGAGCATCATTTAAAAAAGTTTCCACTTCATGAGAGGTGAAAACCTTAGATTTCTTACTCTTGAACCCCTGAGACTGTCTTTTCAAAAATGATGTTAAATTATGAAATTCTTTCAAATTTACATTATGTTTTACACACAGTTACACTAAGTGTACTTTTGAGCATTGAATATCGGCTCCATAGCGTAGAAGGCTGTAGTTTACTACACAGTCTATTAAAATATGTAAGAAATACACTTTCGGAAAACGATCTTATATTCTTCTCTGCTCGCCACTTCATAAAATTATTGTACTTATGTGTTTATATATCTTTCTTTTGACATTTCTGGCAAAATATTTTCAATAACACTATTTGCTTCGTCTCTAATATGGTGTCAACATTTCAGAATCGCTTGAACTCATTTTTAATATTCAAATCTAAGATTAGGTACCTATTAGCTATTTATTTGAATTCCGTCACAAATACTTAACAGAAATTAGTATCCCGCCAATTTATGTCGACTTTTTAAATTTTAAATATGGAACTCACCGCGTAATTATTGTTGCTGTTTATTCCGCTCAAAGAAGTTTGCGCTAAGTTCACACTGGCCGTTTAGAAAGTCACATGGCCGCAGCATTTCTTTTTATGCGCCATACAAATATTATAGTGTGTACGCCAACTCATCGCGTAGGCGGCTAATATGTATACCAACTTAAATTGCGGCCAACTATGTTCTGCAGTGTAAATAGGGCTTAAGGACTATTGTCTATTGTCTTGTTTATAGGCCATCATCCATATACTTTATGGTTTTGTATGAAATTTCAAAAATATACGTTTGTTACTCCCCTGGAAAAAAAAATTTAGTAGTTTTTTTTTTACATAAAAACTCTTTACAGCTTACAGCAGTTCTATTTTGAAAGTTCATTCCGGCCCATAAGTGGGAAGTAATTTGTATGAGTTTTTCCCTCCCTATGGAGGGAAGCAGCATTTTCCACCCAATAATCAGATCAAAACAATACTACTTTCCGAATATGAGAAATGAAAAATAATATTCAAGCTTTCAATTCCATCAACGACAAAACCATGCAAATGAGAGAGGGAAGAGAATGAGTCAACAGTAAATTACAAAAAAAAACTAAACGGTCTCAAAGCTAACTAGGTCACAGAACATTAGGACTAGTTACACTGTAAATAAGCCCCATGCAACCTTAAGCATTGAAATCGCCCTTCGTGACATGTCGACCTAATCACCAAGCGGGTTTTTAACGTGACTTTAAAAATATTTTTCTTTAGGACTAATGCCTGCTCTACACGTTAATCAGGAGTTAATCTACTGGCTATACTACAGAGTACAGTATTAGCCTCAAATCAATGAACTAAAAGTTTTTGACGTTCCATAAACCGAAAAGTATTTTCTCTAAGATAACGTTTGTTCATGTTATGCAGTTTACATTATTTGTTGTATTCACAGAACAAAAGATAATACTTTAAAAGATAATAAGCAGATTCCTATTTCTTTGGTTGTATTATTAAAATTGGATTAACAGTTTTCGGGGATATAATATCTTTCATCATTAAGGCTAGCGTCCACTAGGCTCGCTGAGCCGAGGTCGAGGTCGCCAGTCTACAGAATAAACTATGCCATGCTATGTTATGCCATGCTTATTTCTTAAAGTATGCAGAGAGAACTTTCTTTTAAGTCAGCTACCCTTATTTCGGTTGGTTAATTTTGTTGCGTGTCTACCTCGCGAGTTATAAGCGCTAAAACTAGGTGTGGAGGCGGGTGATTCCTTCCCACAACTCCTAGTACACTAGGCAACGGCAACTCTGGTTTACTTATCCATATCTCTATGCCTTGTGGGATAAGTACTAGGGGTACAGAATTTTGTGTGAGGTTGTACTTGCGGTAAGTTACTGCGGCGCCCTGCAGGCGGCTCGCGACTAATTCCGTTAAAATTCTCAGTGCTCTATAGTATATATACCCGCCTGGTAGCGGTAAGCAGGGTAAACGAGGGGAATGCCATCCACCCGGTCCTTAAGGTAGAAAGCATACACTATCTAGTATCTAGTTATCTACTACACCGCTTTAAATGTAAAGGAAAATTCATAAACTGAGCTAAAATAGGTAATAACGTCAATACTCAATAAGTAGATTCATAGAGGCTGAAATAGGAGTGAAATCTAAAAGCTACAATTTTTGGATAAACTGTCCTATTTCAAACTTCAAAATTCTAGCATTGTTTTTGGTAGGTAGTTGTAGGTACGGTTAGGTATTTGGAAGAGGAAGATCAATGTAGTCTAATTGAAGCATGGCTTTTACTTACTCAGTAAAAGAAATTGCAAAATTATTTGCGAAATGTATTCTAAAACTATTTAAAAACCTCAAAAATCTGTCACTTTTAACTTGAATCAATATTACGTAATATATCCAAAAGACAAAGGTGCAGAAAGGACTAAAATTCTTACAGATTCGTAAAGGACTACTCTTCAAATCCACAAGTCACAACTAAGCATATTCCTTAATAAATCGTCATATTCAACAAATAACCCTTAAACTGCGAATGGGGGCCGAACGGACCCCCTTGTTATCGAAACGCGACGGTCACAGGAACTAGGGGACTAAACTTAATTATGTCATCGTTCAAGGTCAGCCGTGATGCATTTGTGCGTAATAAATCTATCAATCCATCCGGAAAAAGTGGGTGGCGACGTATTTAATGCCAAAACAGAAAATAATTATTACTGTCAATCTTTGATACAATAGCTTCAGAATTTAATCAACTACATCAACCTATTGACGTGAAACCAATAGCCGACGACGGAGTAAACGTGTTGTAGAGTGGTATAAATACATCGGTAAATGCAGTGATAGAAGATCTTGTTGGACAGAGAACCTGAAGAAAGAAAGTGGTGAAGTCGGCGGATGGAGCATAATAATGGTGCGCCTTTAAAATGCCTACGTTAAATATATAGGTATATAATTGACGCATGCAGGATATGAGATAGAGCATGAGAGATATTCTAAAGTTATAACTAAGGACTTCGCAAAAGTAACCACCCAGATTTTTATCCAGTGTGTGCAGACTATAGACATTATTGTCATCAAAAGGTTATCAAAAGCAACGTTATTCCCTGCTGAAACAACTCACATCAAACGCACCATTTGTACGTCCAACAACATACTGAGCCAGAATTAAACAAACTTCTAATCTCTGACATCAAAGCCGTCACACGCCGCAAGTGCTGGCGGACGAATAAAATAGCCGCTCGTGTTATTAACAGCCCCTATAGGAAAAAAGAGGGTGGGTGCGTGTGTATAACCCCTGGATGTGGCATAGGGTTTATAGTTCTAAGAGTCGCAAAACTAAAATTTTATTACATCATAAGCTCAAATTATCTGATTGAATGATTTTGTGTATTGCTTGTGCGCAATATTGGATGCGTTAAATTTTTTGGCCTGTTTAATCTAAACTGTTTTTAATAAATAATAGCCATTATTAGTTAGCTGTTGTTCGTTTTCAATAAACGAATAATAATTTCTAAAGTCTAAGTCTAGTCTAGACGTGAATTGTCAAATAAATATGAATCAAGTTATTTTAATAGACCTAGAAAACAGAGTTTCCTTTTTTTTTTTTTTATCCACTACAAGTTAGCCCTTGACTGCGATCTCACCTGATGGTAAGTGATGATGGTAGCGGGCTAACCTGTTAGGGGCATGGCAGTTATATTAAACCCATACCCCTGTTCGGTTTCTACACGGCATCGTACCGGATCACGGTAAATAATAATCACTAGATTATTATTTACCAAAACAATGATATGATGAAATTCCTCTACTTTTATTTTGAATAACTAAAAATGTATCAAAATTTGTGAAATCAAAACTAAATCTACAGAAAAAGTGAATTCTTAAATAACAATAATGAAATTAAAAATATAATCTTGAATACATTTAATACTAGCTGATGGCCGCGACTTCGTCCGCGTGGTTTAAGTTTTTTTATTCCCGCGGGAACTCCTTACTTTTCCAGGATAAAAAGTAGCCTATGCCACTCTCCAGGTCCTCAGTTACCCATGCCAAAAATCACGTCGATCCGTTATTCCGTCGCGGCGTGATTGAAGGACAAACCAACAAACCAGCAAACAAACACACTTTCGCATTTATAATATTAGTATGATTTGTTTTGAGTAGGTACCTATAAAATATAAAAGATTAATCTATGTGACGTTAAATTAATATTAAGTCCATTTACCGAGATTAGGTACTTTCCGTTGAAAAACAAACCCCCGCAGCGTTGTATTTACTGAAGTTTTTCAGGCTTCGCCTCTAGTGCTTAATCCATCCAGACTCCATAAGTCCTTGTCCTCGTATCCGAGAAAAAAGGAGGGAGGGTCGAATATCCCACAGGGGGGGGCCGGCAATGGACTGAAGGAGCCCCAATCAATCTTACAAGTCGCAGTACGCCGGGGGGAGAGGCACTTTCGGGGGTCGAAGGGACCATACCCTCTTACGGTCTGACTGACCCTTCGGGACGGCTCGGTGGAAAAGGTCGGACCTAAACTCTGGAATATTACTATAGAGGGTTTAATGTTTGTGATTAATGTACCGTTTATAAAGAGGTTTTATCATTTTAATGAATTTGGGACATCACTTTTTTTTCGGTCTAAATTTTACGTGGGTTTAATATTTTTTCATTCATCAAAACTATATTAAATATGCATTTTAATTTTCAAATAAATTTGTATATTAAATTATGCAGACAGGTAAAAATAGCAGTACTAAATAAATTGAGAAGTTTTTTTCATTTATCAGTGGTTGAAGAGCAGGTTATGGTTATGGTTCTTATGATTATTATGATAATTTAATGGTTTTAATCATGATTATACATATTAAATCAAGTTTGACGCCAATACACGATATTCTCCACCTGAAATCTATTGCAAACTAGCTGATGCCCGTGACTTCGTCCGTGTGGTTTAATTATTTTTGATTCCCGCGGAAACTCCTTAATTTTCCGGGATAAAAAGTAGCCAAATACCCATGCCAAAAATCACGTCGATCCGTTGCTCCGTTGCGGCGTGATTGAAGGACAAACCAAAAAACCAACAAACAAACACACTTTCGCATTTATAATATTAGTATGATTCGTATTTAATTACACCTTAACGGGAAATTTTATATTGTTTTCAGAATCAATACTTTCAATAAGCATTAACGCAACGAAAACGTGTCGCAAAAAAGCATCAGAAATTCTACTTTCTCAGTTCTCCGCCGGGCATCGTTTTTGTGTCTTGTCTAATGCCGTGACGCCCCCCCTGATGAAACCGTACCCCACCACCCCACGCCCTCGCCTCGAGCGAGAAAAATGAGTTAGAAAAGATGCGGCGCCCGATTATGGCGTAACGCGCCTTTGTGTGGGACATTCCGAATCAATCGGTCGCAAGGGCCTTCGCGTACGTCTCACGGTTACTTGTCAGGTACGGCCGCCTATAAATCCTCATGTCCTGGTAGAGTTAATGCCAAATCCTTCTACATTCTTTCGATAATTTGTCAGTCAGCCTGTGCCTGGTTTCATTTACTACTTTTATCTCAGCTCAGCTGCCAAATAGAAGTACTTACGTAACTTTACCTAGAATATAGAAACTAGCCAATAGACATAATACCCAATAGTCATAATACCCACACACTTAAACACACTTCTTACTTTTATGAGCAAAAACATTAAAAACGGCTGAAAAATATTCCTTTCCGTTTTTTTAATGAATTATCATCATCAGGATTGGTCCAATCTTTAATCCAAGTTTTCAACCTAAAAAATGTATCTTGAAGTTAGGACCCGAACTCACAATCAAGCATCTAAGTATTTGACAAAGACCAAAGTCCTTCAAAAACGTAATAACGTAGCCAAAGTTGCAATCTTCGAAACAAAATCAACCAACCTTGAAGAGCGACAAGTACATTTAACATAAATATTTCAAAGTTTATAGTAAGTTTTCTAGTACAAGTTGATAATCTAAACTATAAATGAAACTATAAAATCGAAATACTTTCTAGTTCCTTAACTATTATAGCGGTACTAATATTGTACCTACTGAGTCTATGGATTAAACGCCAATTTTAATCAATTCGACGCTTACGGCATCGAGCATACAAAAGATGGGATCGCGACGGAATCTGCAAGGCCGGATATTGAAAGGGACGCGCGCGTACCTGTGTAGGTACGTTATGTTATATTTGGGCGCGTTTCTTTCGCGCGTGGTTTACTTCGCACGTTAGTTGTGTGCCAAACCTTTAGATAAATTAGCCCGCAAGTTCTTCCCGCGGAAACTCCTTAATTTTCTGGAATAAAAAGCATATTATGTCCTTCCTCGTGACAAAACCTATTATCTATAGCAAATTTCATCACAATCGGTTGAAGAGATGAGCCGTTAAAGCGTAGCAGACAGACAGACACACTTACGCATTTATAATATTAGTATGGACATGAATAATTTGAAGTAAAGGTAAACCTAAACAGCGCAAAATCCCAGATCCCTTTACAGTTTTGAAACCGCAAAAAGTATTTTTCTATACAAATATTTAACGAAAACATAATGCGCGGACGGGTTTAACCCTAGCTTAAACTTTCCGAACTAATGCTAAAGCCGGCGGTCTGTTCGACCCGCAAACGCGCTTTGTGGAGAAATTCTGTACCCCTTGTTATGATTTGGGAACTCTCTTCAATATGTATAAAGTAACATATTTCATAACATGTTATGTAATAAGTATATTTGCGGTTTACTTCATACAATATAATTATTATAAACGCAGTGAACTATTTACTGTAAACCTTTCTAATGCAGATTTAACACTAGGGTATATTTCCATTTTAGTCTTCATATAGTAAATACGTCTTATAGTAAGACGTTCAAAATAGTAAGAAAACTATTATACATAATATGTACGTTACATAGGTCCAACCGATGGTCTAACCTTTATGGTCCAACCAACGTAATAGTTAAAACTTTTTAAGTATTCGTCATCAATTATTGTTTTAATTGAAAAAAATTCACTTACCTTATTTTCCAAATCCACTCGATCTTGGTACCCCATGCTCCGCATATGCTTCAAATACGCCGTCGTAATAGGCACACTAAAGTCTATGTCGTCGCCGTAGAAAACACCGCCATCTGGCCGCCAAGGTTTTGGAAGCCTTCCATAGGAATGGGGAAAGTCTAAACTAGCAGGTAACAGCTTTTTTCGTGGTGGTGACCTTGATTTCGGGGGATCTTTTGACGTCAAATTCGCAACGTCAAGGGGATTGTACTTTTTGTCTCGTTTATCCTCAGTCTTTTCAACTACGTCGTCTTCTGTTGCTTTGGGACTCTCTTTAGGGCTTTCCTCTGAGTTATCTTCTTCTCTCTTCTGAATAGGAGGTGGACTTGATTGAACGTCTTCTACGTCAATGACACTATCGTCTTTATCTATTTCGGGATCAGTTCTTACAGGTTCCTCTTCTCTGAAAGGTTCTAATGAGCTTCTGTCGTAAATTGTGGTCGCATCGAGACTCTTGGACGTGAGTTCTATGTACGTGGGCTCATCTTCTTCTACAGGTTTTGGACTTTCAACTTTTTTGAGCGGCTGTAGGTCCGTGTAGTCGAATTTGGGTTCGTAGGAGTAGTTTTGTGCGGCGTCGATTTCAGATTCCCAGTTTCTGTAGTCGGGAGCGCAGTGGGGGATGAAGGGGAGGTAGGGATGTCTGGTGGGTGAGGGAGAGGGCGTGGGCAGGGGAGGAGGGGAGGCACTGCGCGGGCGCCGCGCGCACTCCGCGCAACCGGTGAGGAAACGCGTCACCGCTTCCCGAGGGAGAAACGCGTAGGTTTCTGTTATCTGTGGACAAAAATGAATGGAGATGAAATGACATCTCTATGCACCAATTGGCTCCTTTGGTGCCAGGAGGGCAAGCTCCTTTTTGACACATAAGTATACTCGTGTGTTTTTGCACAGATGATCAGCCTGGCTATACAGCGTGGAAATGCAGCCAGCCTTTACCACATTCCACGCGGACACGACAGTAATTAGATTAGGTAGCTAACTAACATTTTCAGTAAATTTTAAGCATAATACCTATTTAATTTTATTTCATTTCATAATAATTTATTACTTGTAGGTATCTCTAACTTCTTACGATTCATGTAGATATATTATATAAATAATATTATTATAAGAAATATCATTACAACATTCATGCCATCTACCGCAATAAGTTTGAAGTAAAACATATGCTAGGGCAACTGGAGAAGACCCTTGCTGCTATAGGAATGGTTCGTTTCGGAGCAGTCCTCAAGAGTCAAGTAGTCTACATCAATTGCGGTAGATGGCAGCAATGTATAAAAAGTTGAAAGATAATTATAACTAGATTTACCTACCTAATTAAATAATATTTTGTGTACTCACAGTTCTATAAGTTCGTTTTTGTCCTGCATGCTTGCCAGGTCTTCCTTCCAACTCGACATGGACAGTGTAAATAATGTCAAAGAAATTTTCAACAATCGCCACTTTTCTGTACACAGGTTCCTGGGTAGCCGCATTCTGAAACAACGATGAATAAGTTCCATTACAATTTTTTATTGGGAACCTAACCATAAAGATATTAAATATTAAAATAACCATTTTAAAACAGCGCCATCTATTACGGAGTAGCTAGGATACAATTTGGCGAAGTACTGCTACTTGTCGCTAGATAGCGTTAGTAGTATATTCGGGACTGTATTTTATTTCCCGCCATTTTGCACAGCTTCGAAAGTAGTACTTATAAAAATATTGGTACATGTTTATTAAATGAATACACTTAGGCACGTAATATTGTGCTTCAATAAAACGACCCTAACAATAATAATTTTAATAGTAAAGTAGGTACCTAGATAGGTAGGTACTCAAAAATGAAAACAAGGAATAGTGCGAGAAAGAGATAGGGGATAAGGCGCTTTGGTCCTGGGATGAGGATAATCACTAGCGGTCAGCGGGACGGGATCACGAATGACGGGACGGGTCGACCGTGACGCGGTATAATTAGCACGCTCGACGCGATATGATAACCGGATCGAAGTCTGCCCCTTGCGGATTTTAATTACTTTATACCTATTGTGTATTAAACGTGTATTGCTGTTTACAAAGGCGTTCTGAAATTATTTAAAATGTTAAAATTATTAAAAATTGCGATTTTTGAATAGGTACACCAAATCGTCGATGGAAAGCAAGACGTTTATTAGGGTTTAAATCAATTCTTGTTCAATCCTCTCACCAAAGGTTGCCGGTGGAGATTGCTCTGTAACTGTAAGCAATAGGCCTCGCCTTTGCATAGGTAGTTTTTAGATATCTGTACCTACTCTTTGTATTCTTTCATGTGTACAATAAAGTATTCATCAATCCCGTGCAAGGAACTGTTTGATTTCTCAGACTAAAATAAGCGGTCTCTAGGATCTCTATTAACGAGCTAAAATCAGTTAAAATAATGGTTCGTGGTTTTAATTCTACCACAAGACCAGGCCAGAAAATTCAGAAATACCGGGACATAGGTACAAAAATTCCGGGAATTCCCACTTATAAGACTACACTGCGCTCACCGCTGCGCCATGGAGGAAGTCTTCAAATTTCAAACACTAGGCATAGGTAGATAGGAAAATTATTCGTATTTCAATAATTTAAAAATGGAATCTGTGCCCACGCAATAAGCACAGATTATCTTTAATTATATTTTACAGAATGGAAAATGTTAAGATTCAAGTGAGGGGCGTCATCAAAATAATATATCGATGCAACAGGTGGCACTCCTCGGTCAACGTGATTTTCGACTGTAAAAATCTTATTATCTATGGAAATTCAAACTAATTCGATATAATAATCCATTTGTGTTCAAAGTTCTACTAGCCATATAACGATAAAGTAATGCTGTGTAGTTATATCTATTATTTCCCGCTAAAAAATTGGAGAAATAGGTATCTTTGTAGAGAACACATAAACGTTATCAGAACTACTTGGACATATTGACATCGTCATTAAGCGGAGTTGTGTGGCGGGAAAATATCGACGTTTCTGGTCGGCCGCGTCAATAATGGTTCAGCCGGGCGCGCCGCGTCGGAGCTCCCACCTGAGGAATAGGGCTGACAAGAAATAAAATGCCTCGACATCGATAGCTAGTTTCTAATTGGAATGAAATATATCGATTACAAATTACAATACTTACATTAAGAGATTAACTATTAAAAATCGATTATACTTATTGATACAAATGCGACTAATAACGAAAAGACAGGAATAATCAGATGTTTGAAGCTGATTGCTACCTTCCCCGGGTCCCGGGTTCGAGTCCCGGGTCGAGCCATAATTAAGTGTTGGGCTTTTCTGACTAGAAATTCTCAGTACTAGCCCGGAGTTAGGAAATTAGCGGTGTTCCCCCCCGTGCCTTGGAGAGCACGTTAAGCCGTCGGTCCCGGTTATTATCACTAACATGATAATAGTCGTTAAAGCCCGCCAACCCGCATTGGAGCAGCGTGGTGGGTCTAAGCTCTAATTCCCTGTCTCCTATGTGAGTGGAGGCTTTAGGCTACCTTAGCTTGAAGGCCTGAAGAAGAAGATTTTATCAATTAAAAGTTAATAAACGCTACTTGTATAAAGGTGCTGCCACATTGCAATTATCAAATAATATAATAAAACGTTATTAAACGTAGTTCGTAGCTTTAGTCTTAAGATACCGTAGTTAATTATCACCATCAAGTCTTATTCTTTGTGAACATGACGTTCAGAAGGTGTACTTTGTAGGTACCTATTTTGAATAAAGATGGTTTGAGTTTGAGTTAGAAACATGTTACAACATTTGCATTGTATATGAACTAGTAAAATAATGATAAAGTAGGTATTAGTTAATATTCAATAATGTTTTAAAAAAAATTATAACTGCAGTGTGGTAGCATCATTATGTAAGTAAATATATTATATTCTCTAAAAAGATGGAATCAATTCTAATATTATAAAAAGTAACTCTAGATAAAGAAATGGAAAGCCATTTCTTTATTTTCTACACCTGAACTGCAATATTAATTTTGACATTAATTATTCCAAATAAAGATTTAAGAACTAAATCTCAAATTGTAGAAATTAGGGTATACCAATTAAAATAGGATTGACTTAAATGAAATTAACATCGAGATCGATTAACGCACGTCACTATTGCCGCTTCTCGCGCATTAATCAGCCTTTCGCTCTCACCGCGTGCCAACGAAGCTGATCCACCGCCTACATTAGGGATGCTATCGAGATTGATTTAAATATAAACTACGATATGCAGAGTTTAAAGTTCGATTACTGTGTATTGTATCAGGTCAAAATACTTTGTCGATGAGATTCGTATTCTTGGATAAACAAGTTTTAAGAAGATAACGTTCTTAATATAGTCCGACTTCAAAATACTACACAGGTAACCGTTCCAATTCAAATTCATATTCAAATGTTTTTTATTCAAATAAACTTTTACAAGTACTTTTGAATCGTCAAGTGAATCTACCACTGGTTCGGAATGCCATTCCTACCGAGAAGAACCAGCAAGAAACTCGGTGGTTGCTCTTTTTAGATAATTCATTTACAATAATTATTATTGCTTATATTAATGTGTAGGTACATAAGTAACTGCAATCATATTTCATTTATGATATAAAAATCTTTAAGTAGGTAGGTAGTAGGTACATACTAATATTATAAATACGAAAGTTTGGATGGATTTCAATTTCAATTTATTTGATGGATGAATGTTTATTACGCAATCATGTCAGAAAGTCTGAACGGATCTGAATGAAATTTGGCACAGAGTTAGATTATAGCCTGGAATTACACATAGCCTACTTTTTATCCCGTATAATAATTAAAGAGTTCCCGCGGGAACCAAAAAACCTCAATCCACGCTGACGAAGTCTCGGGCATCGGCTAGTATCTTTTCAGGGGGATGTTAGTTAATAGATATGGTTAGCTATTTATTTTTATTAAAATGTTTTCACTAAACTTGACTTCCATATTATTATCTATTATTTTTTTAAATCTTTATTTTAAGAGATTATTCACTTGACGAACTATTCTCTGTAGATTAACAGAATTAATAATTAAGTAAACAATTATATATACATTATTCACTAATTACTAATTAATATAAACTAATTATATAGTGCCGCAACGTGGACACTGACAGCGAGACTAGTACACCGACTAAGTACTCGCTCAGCGTGCTATGGAAAGAGCTATGCTCGGAATTTCTTTGAGGGATAAATTCCGGAACGAAGTGATTCGCCAAAGAACTAAAGTGACCGACATAGCTCTTAGGGCTGGCACGCTGAAGTGGCAGTGGGCTGGTCACGTGTGTCGGAGGACCGATGGACGGTGGAGTCGAAAGGTCCTCGAGTGGAGACCGCGTCTTGGTAGTTGGTAAGCGGAGCGCAGGGCGCCCCCCAGCAAGGTGGAGCGATGATATCCTTCCGGAGGGTGGCTGGCATCGATTGGATGCGAAAAGCCGAGGAAAGAGCACGTTGACGCTACTTGAAAGAGGCCTATGTCCAACAGTGGATGCACAACGGGTGATGATGATGATGATGAATTATATGGTACACAACAAAAATGTGCCAAAATGTGTCCATATTATCGACAACGATGTAACACAGACTTACTATAGGAACATCACTATGGCCGTTTGCCGCGCATTAATCAGCTGTCGTTTGGTCTCGCCGCGTGCCAGGGATCCGACCCGCCGCGCGCCGCGCCGCGCCGACTGATGGTAGGGCTGGCACCAAAATATTATGAATAAAAGGTCGCGACTGGTTTATATTATACAAAGAATATTGAAAAACTATTACTTATTTAAATTCTGTATAAGCCAACTAAACTAGAATTTTAATTCAAAACGAACTCGAACGAAATTCCTGATTCGAACCGCCAAGATGTGGACTACCCTTTCAGTGCATGTGCATATTCACTGTCACGTATAACTTAAGTACCTTCAAGGCAAGAGTGAATAGGCATCTTCTAGTTCTAGGCAAGCGCGCTCCAACCTAGACCTCATCATTGATTTGTATTAAGCACTAGCAGATGCCCGCGACTTCGTCCGCGTGAAATAAGTTTTTTTTTCCACAGGAAGTCCCTAATTTTTTGGGTTAATATATAGCGTCACTCACAGATAATGTGGCTTTCTATTGGTACCAGAATTTTCAAAATCGGTTCAGTTGTTCCAGAGATTCAAACTCACAAACTTTACCTCTTTATAATATTAATATAAAAGGTCGCGAATGTTTTATATTATACAAAAAATATTAGCAGCAAATTGAAAAACTATAACATACTTATTTAAATTCAATTTACTTAACTAAAAGACTAAAATAGAATTTTCGATGCGGTAAAAAAAATCCCCAAGGAAGTGAAAAATGAATTATATGTACCTATATTTTATTTTACAAAATTGCAACTTGCAACCCTACGGGAACTTTCTCGTTGACAAGTGCCCCTCACGGCTCGCGTTTCGGCAGTTCACGTCGAAGCCCGACATCATTAGCGAAAAAGCAGGATTTTCCCATTGAATGAACGACAAATTATTACGGGTATTATGAAATACATACATATACCTACCTATACCGCAGTCATAAACGCCGTGTACCTAACTTATATTTCATATTAATATCTTCTTTAGCTGAACTTTCCTAAATTGTACTTTCACAACATAAGTAGGTACCTATTATACCTATTTTATATGGAATGAAACCGTTTTTATTATTTTGTAAAAAAATTATCCACTTACCTACCAATGAGAATCAAAACGGATACAACGCTCAAAAAATATCGATCACACCCAGCAATGCAAATGTGACGAACTACTCTTTTGTTCGTGATTTTTGTAGCACGCCGTTGCGCCGCACGCGTATTGTATGCACGGGTACCTACGACGCGTCATGCAATATCTCTATAGCGAGCCGAATGCTAAGCGTGCTACACTTTCTTATCTCTATGATGCCTTGGTACTTCACGCGGCGCGGTGATGTCATAATGCGAGAACTTGCCATCGCGCGCTGTCCACAGGTCGAGCGACATTAACATACGTAATTCCTTCTTCCATGGACATTAATTTTCACGTGCACAAGGTGCTTAGTACATAGGACTATTTATAACTGGTATTAGTAATTTGATTGAGACTACAGTTGAACTCACAGACGTAGTTATACCTACATTGTTTGTTCTGTAATTCAAATAGGTAACTATTAGATAGGTAGTATTATTATAGTATTCAAGTAAGTAAGTACCCCTACCCGACACAGAATACATACTCAAATCATATTATTAACGTTAGGTAGTTACTTACTACTTTCATGCGGCCCTGGGGATGATTTGTAAAAAAGTACCTACACTATTCAATTTTTTAAAAGTGAACTTACTTGAAAAGTTGTTTCTTGTAATGAGAAAATCGGGAGTAAGTAGGTAGGTATTTCCTTAGTAGTTTTTTTCAGAGAAAGCTCTTAAAAATATAAGTGTTAGGTGGGTACCACTTACCAGGTACCCCATGGGGCCATGCCTCAATAAATATAGTATTTTATGAAAAGAGTAAACAAGACACAACATAGAATATCTCAATTTAATCTTTTTATTTTTTATGTCTTTTTTACTCATGTTATTTTTGAGCTTTACAAAATTGTCAGTTGTCACATTTCGCTGTCAACAAAATATGATAGATAGGTACGAGTAGGTACCTATCTCTTGTTTTAAAATTAGTTTTCGGATTTTGTATAGGTAGGTACTTAACCATTACCTAGTTCTTCAAGAACAAACTATTTATTGAGATAGGTACCAGTTAAAGTACCTTACTATGATTTTTGACCAGACATTTGGTCACCAAATATGTAATTTTTACCTTCTGTGGTATAAATTTTTTATTTTTGTAATCTCACACCATGGGCATGAGCGCGACAAGGGGGCTCGAAATGTCGAAAGGGGTCCGTGTTCGGGGGTAGGTAGGTATAACAGCCATCGTGTCGACACTCGACATCTCATTAGCGAGCTTAATGCAAAATCCGCGAACACACGGCTGTACAGTAGGTACTATTTTTACTCACTATTCTTATTTACAGCCTTCTTTCGTCTCTTTTATGATCTTCGATATTAATATTCAATATCATGGATCCATAAGAGTGTCAAACGAATTTATAGCCCTTTTTTTATCCACTACAAGTTAGCCCTTGACTGCGATCACACCTGATGGTATAATAAGTGATAATGCAGTCTAAGATGGTAGCGGGCTAACCTGTTAGAGGTAGGGACAGACCAAGCTTTATATTAAACCCATACCCCTAATCGGTTTCTACACGGCATCGTACCGAAACGCTAAATCGCTTTGCGGCACGTCTTTGCTGGTTGGGTGTCCCACAAACTTATCTGACCAGCCTAAATTAGGACTAATTTTTATGCCTGTTTAGTTTTTGTTTTTAATTTATTTTTATATACTAGCGAGTAAAGCGACGCTGTCACCGGGTCATTTATGTTTGTCGGACTATACAGACATAGGATATAAAATACAGGTGCCATCTAGTAGTTTATATACCTAGTCTATAATGATATTCCGGGGCCGGAATGATGGGCGAATGTTCGCCGCGGGGTATTTGCTAGCTGCGCGTATTTTCGCCCGCACTGTTTGCTCTCCTAACACACTCGCTGCCGAATATTAGACACGTTTTATTAAATGTTCCATCATGCCGCGCCGAAATGTTTGAACATTGAGCGAAAAATATTGGCTCGAGGCTTTTCGGGTTCCATGGCATGATTTATTCCACGCTTTAACGTGTGGCAGGCTGTGCCATTCGCAGTCTAAAATAAATTAGGCCTAAAAATGTATGGCACCCACCATAGCCGTAGATCATAGTATAGAGCCTAGAAGACACAGAATACTGAAGAGACGTCATCAGTTCTCTTTGTGTGTTTTATAAGCCCGTATTATTAAACCGACATCAGCTAAGAACATCAATCATCATCATCGTTATTGATAAACCGATATGTCAGCCACAAACAGATTCTCAAGATTCTCTATCTCATCGGGATTCGTTTAATGATATGAGGTGTTATTAATTAGTCTAATAACTACGTACCTTCCCTATTTTTTGACCTCACCTTACGAGTTACGACGTAGAAACAAATATCATCCCCACTACCCTTGTAAGCTCGTAGTTATAGGTGTCACCGACAGCCCTCTGTGCAGAGCTTGTATGGAGACAGACGAAACCCCGAGGCACGTGTTGCTAGAATCCACGGGCGTCACAGACCAACGCGAACGACACCTCGGTCCCCAACCTACCTACGAGAGACCCTAGACAACATGGGCTGTCTTCTAGGCTTCTGGAGCGAGCTCGGATGGCTGGAGTGAAAACTGGAGCGGGGAGGGGCAACACACGCACAACAGACCTCCAACTGGAAGTTTAAAAGTGCGAAAACCTGCCAAGTAGAAAGAAAAAAAGGTGTCCTCCATGCATCGTCATCCTCACTGCTGAGGGTCGTGATCTTTGCCACGGAGTATCTTTTCTTTGACGATGTTACGCCATCTTGGTCTGTCCGTAGCATTGTGCAGAGCAACGTGGACAGGTGTGCCGAGTGTGGTGCTTATTTGGTCGGCCCAACGCATAGGGTTACGTCCTCTTGGCCTCTTTCCTTCCACTTTGCCCGATAGCAGCAGTTTCTCCAGGTTGTCAGGGTTTCTGCGGGCAATGTGTCCGAAGTACTCCAAGGTTGTACTCCGTAGGCATGTGGTAGATAGCCTGGTGGTAATCTTCAGTTGCTTTAGGATTTAGGCGTTGGTTCTAAAAGCAGTTTAGGGTATCCTAAGCATTTTCCTCTAGCACCACATCTCAAAGGCGAAGGCAAAAAAAGGTGTAATTTAAAAAAATACAACTAAGCAAGGCCTGTGCCTTGGTTGTACTGCTGTCAGTACCATTTTATAGTTAAGCTTTTAAAGTGAGGTGGCCATGGACGTAATAAAGGGGAAGTGCCCGTGTGAACGTGGTCGCAAGCCCGCATGCTGCCGGAGCCGGAGTGACCGCATAACCGCACTCGCTTAGCGCTTTGACGCGAGTGCTGCTATGTAGGTAAGTACCAAGTACCTACTAAGTATATAAGTTGCATATTATGTGTAGTGTAGCTATGTCGCTATGGCCTTCTCAAAGGCGGAAATATATTATATAAAAACCGGCCAACTGCGAGTCGGACTCACGCACCGAGCGTTCCGTACAAACCTGTAGGTAGGTAGGTATATAAGTAAAAGTTATGGTATTTTTATTCCACTTATCTATTTTAATTTCAATTTAATACCTCTACGCGTTCATGAGGAAAGGGGTAGTAAGTTTAAAATTATTAAAAATATTTTTATTATAATTGATGTAGGTAACTAAAAAACCGGCCAAGTGCGAGTCGGACTCGCGCACCGAGGGTTCCGTACAAACCTGTAGTAAGTTTTAAATTATTAAAAAAAAACTACTTACTAGATCTCGTTCAAACCAATTTTCGGTGGAAGTTTGCATGGTAATGTACATCATATATTTTTTTTAGTTTTATCATTCTCTTATTTTAGAAGTTACGGGGGGGGGGGGCCAACATTTTACCACTTTGGAAGTGTCTCTCGCGCAAACTATTCAGTTTAGAAAAAAATGATATTAGAAACCTCAATATCATTTTTGAAGACCTATCCATAGATACCCCACACGTATGGGTTTGATGAATAAAAAATTTTTGAGTTTCAGTTCTAAGTATGGGGACCCCCAAAATTTATTGTTTTTTTTCTATTTTTGTGTGAAAATCTTAATGCGGTTCACAGAATACATCTACTTACCAAGTTTCAACAGTATAGTTCTTATAGTTTCGGAAAAAAGTGGCTGTGACATACGGACGGACAGACAGACAGACAGACAGACAGACAGATAGACATGACGAATCTATAAGGGTTCCGTTTTTGCCAAATTTGGCTACGGAACCCTAAAAATTGATGCTTTTCGCAATTTTTCCTTTATCTGTGTTATAAGATCCAAATCGTACCAAATTTCAGGATTCTGAGTTCACGGGAAGTACCCTGTAGGATTTGATTCCCTTGCGAGTGTCGAAAATTTGCAGCTTAAACGGCTGTAGTGGGCTGTATCTTTCGATTGCGTTGGTTTAGAAGTTTGATTTTTTCACAGCTCCAAGGGACAGTATGACCTGAGTAGGTACTTGATATGAATTTCAACTTGATACCTTCATGCGTTCCTGAGAAGAAGGGTCTTGACAGACAGACAGCCGTGAAAGCGTAGAAGACAGACAGACACACTTTCACATTTATAATATTAGTATGGATTATAAGTACATACTTAAATATACAATTTGTCTTTCCGCGACTCCCTCCGCATGCTATTAGAATTTCCCAAAATGTATTCTTACTAGCCCGCCAACCCGCATCGGAGCAGCGTGGTGGGTCTAAGTTCGAATTCCCTCTCTGCTATGAGAGTGGAGGCCTGTGCCCAGCAGTGGAACGTTAATAGGCTGTAGTGGTGGTTGTGGTGGTATTCTTAGAGAGAACATGTAAATTTCAAGTTTTTAGATCTACCAGTTTACGCTGTGCGTTTTCTGCCAAGTGCCAGCCAAAAATTAGATCGGGTATACCCACAGATAAGGTGGGTATACCCATAATAAGTTTTTTTTTTGATTAGCCTTGAATGTTGCCAGTATCAAAACAAAAAATCGACCCTCAGCTTTCATTAGACAGAAATATGCGCGATGTGCGTGATAATATACTGATTACAGTATAGGTTTCATTTATATGCGACCGTGTAAATATGTGTATTTGTATAGATATACATGTATGCCTAGATCGTACTCAAAGCCGAGACCAAGTGAAGCGTGGGACAGATGATATCTCGAGACAGAGCTGACGGCGTCAAGTCTCGTTGCCAGTCTTTAGCCTGTAGGGCTGGCACTGACTGGAAAAATAAGAATAGGGTATTTGACAACTAGTCAAATCAGCAACTTTTTTTCAAACGTCAAATCGCGTGCTTAGTGTGGGATTTGTATGAAATTTTAAATTGTGACGTCGTCAAAATTCGACGCACTTTTTTACTTTAATTGATTGTTTAAAATCGTTATTTAACACAAAACTAGCAGGGGACGTGGATATTACGACTTTTGGGAGATCCTTTATTTAATAATCATTAAAAAATAATTTATTCTCACTTGCACTAGTAGTCAAATACCCAATTGTATATTACCTGTACACTCGTCTTATTACTTTGTAACTTAAATTCACTATTGACAAAGCTCACAAGACGCTCAAGCAGCTCAAGAGACAGACAGATCTCTAAATAGGTACTCTATCAAACAAAATTTTGTAAAATACTTACCTACCTACTGAGTACTGAGTACTGACTACTGACCATATTATTATTATTCTAAACGTCACAATGAAATATGAAAACACTAATTGTGTCTGAAAATTATATAGTAACCCATACTTATATTAAAAATGAGATGAGTGTAATCTATCTGTCTATCTAAAGGTTCAGGCTTAGTTTGATTTAGGAAATCAATGAGTGCTCACATGATATAAAAAACTTAACCAATGCGGATGGACACACAGGCATGACGCATCATCTTGGTCAGATTCAAAATGTACGTAACCAACTAATTGATAGTGATATAATATTATTTTAATTCTTCTTACTTACCACCTCATGTCTGGGCCTTAACCAGCTTAGATACTACGATTTTAAGCAGTGCGCTTTTATTACCACAGAACTTACAGATAGTAAAATTTGTATGGTAAAAATATTTATTAAAATTTCAGGCGGTGTCAACCCTAAAGGTATCGGAGCAACGGGAGGGGGCTCAGAGGGGGCGGAAGTGTCGTGCGTGCGATTTAATTCCATCGCCTCGCCCGGGACGGCGGCTCGAGTGTACTCGAGCGGTAGGGAGGACGTGCACGACCCTAATTATATATATCGATTATCGATGTTGAATTTCGACAGCGATATCATCATTTCAACTCATTGCCGGCTCACTAGTCACTACTGAGCACGAGTTCCTCTCGGAATAGGAAGGGTGTTGCCATAATTAACCACACTGGCCAAGTGCGGATAGGCAGACTTCACACAACTTCGAGAACATTATGAAGACCTCTCAGGCGTGCAGGTTTTCCTTCACCGAAATAATAGAGGTTCGCCCCGAACTGAGACCTCGCGGTATCACAGAGCGCCATCTATTGACATCATTGTGAAGTTCTGTTAGACAAAGTGAAGCTCATTAATAATTAAATAATTTCGTTTCCTTATAATATTTATCTAATTTTAGTATTTGTTGTTAAAGTACAGGATATAATTCAAATAATTGATCAAGTTTCAAGCTCAGCCTTTCCGAAAGTTGAGAGTTCTGAAGTCAACTTTGGACGTTAGAAAATCACCACTTTGAAAGCCCCCCATTTCGTCAATTTTAGGGGGAAAATTAAAAAAAATATATTTTTGGACTTCATTCCTAATTATCTTTAAAATGATATACCGCAACCTATAAAAAATATTTTACTTCGCATTCGCTTCTTTGAGAGCCCCCCTGAAATAAAGATTTTTATAACTTTTTAAGCCATATTCGGCGGGAGGCCATCGGTTTACATATTATATTTAAATTTGAAGTAATTAAGTACCGTAATTCAGAAGTTATAAGGCTCTGACAGACGGACGGACGGACGGACGGACGGACAAGTGCCAATTCACTCAAGTAGACTCAGAGACCTTCGCTTCGCTCGGTCAATTAATTATTTTTGAAACGCACGTAACTCCGAAAAGTGCGTGCCCGGGGCTCGAACCCGTGTCGACTGTCTCAGCCATTAGATGACTAGGCAATCACCGCTTCACAGCGATATAACATCGATTATACTTCAAGATAATCTTAAGTGAACTTCCCAATTGTTTAACATAACACTAGCGAAAGTGATCAAATACAGAAATGGAAAAGTACCTAGTTACCACTGAGAATACCCAGCAATTACATAATTTATGGCTCCATTAAATTCGTTGGTATAATCCACATATTTTGTTCCTTTAAAAATTAAAGCATATCTAATTACACCACCTAATAATCACTGAATACTTAATAGTATCTACTATCTACCTCATTATGTTTTCTTTAACTTTGAACAGGTGCAAGGAGAAGCAAAAAAAATCGGCCAAGTGCGAGTCGGACTCGCGCACCGAGGGTTCCGTACAAACCTGTAGTAAGTTTTAAATTATTTAAAAAAAACTAGTTACTAGATCTCGTTCAAACCAATTTTCGGTGGAAGTTTGCATGGTAAGGTAAAAGTGGCTGTGACATACGGACGGACAGACAGACAGACAGACAGACAGACATGAAGAATCTATAAGAGTTCCGTTTTTTTTTCAAATTTGGCTACGGAACCCTAAAAAAGACTTGGCGACTGTCTCACATAATATTTCAGCAGTTTACAGCAGAATTTTAAATATTTTGAAATTATGCAAACTCATTCTTATTCCTCAGGCTTGCTAACCGATTCACTGATTGCACTGATTGACTTCACAGGACCTACCTAATAAGCAGAAAAATAAACTACGTATCGATATGTTAAAAGTTGATGCAACACTAGTGAAAGCTAGAACGGCGGCCGCCAACGGCTGCTCGTAAAATTGCGAGCCCAGGTGATTCTGTCGGCGTCGACTCCACTCGTACATAGCTCACTGACATGTGCTTAGGGTTGCCAAACGGGCTGTCCTTATTTTTAGTTTATATTTTGAAAGAAAAAGTAGTAAGTAATTACTGAAAAACCCTGGAACGCTATTACGAACTTTATTATTCCTACTTGAAAGTTAATAATTTACCAAACTATGGAGTTTTGAACGGGCTTAATTACTTAATTTATACTGGGTCCAAATCTGGATGTACGGTTCAAAGAATTGTATAGAGTAATTCAAGTTGCACCGTGCTTTGGCCGTCCACAAATGTATTGACAATAATTTACCACGGCTGCCACGGCTTCTACATGGCTTAACGATCATGTCCTCAGCGTATAGCAGTCTATATATTTGTATGTACCTACAGTTACGCCCAAAACACTCATTAGTTACTACTTTACTGTGCCAATTAATGCAGTAATAATACTTCCTTTAGATAATAATTTTTGTTTGTATATTATTCACATCCTGGTGACAAGTGACAACCCTACCGCGGTAAATATGGCATCCGCCTCCTACTTAGTGCCTGTGAAACTTCTGCTCTCCGGGTCTCGACTCGCCACCTATAAAAGCTTCGCTTTATTTTATTTTGCCTCCGTTTCGGTTTTTATATGAAAACTTCCGGCGGTATATTCTTCAAGTCTTCTTTATCAACGTCGGGCATTAGGGAATTGTCGAAAATCAAAATCATTTGAGAGCTAAAGCTGAAACGTATTACATGAACTTTGGAAGTACATACATACTTATGCTTTTTGACATGCAGGCATTACATAGACTTAGGTAGGTATTTACCTTTATCTTCGTGGACCTATTATGTTCGTGCAGACATCTATGAACTCCTTATACAGAATTCGCTTTTTGACCTGGAGGCATAGACTTATTTACCTAGCTTCGTCGACCTATTTATTTATTACCTATGTTCGTGCAGGCATCTAAGAATTCGAATTTACTCGTAAATACGTTTGACAAACGTTTACGCTGACGATTTTCTTACACAATCGGGGGCAGCTTTGTTATTTGAATAGGTACCTACTGACGACTGATTGTACCCATTTAAGAGTTTTTTATATTAAAAGTGTCTTTTGTATAACTAGGGATGGCTATTAGCTAAGTACCTAAATAGCTTACCGGTTTCTCAAACGGAGGTACAGAGATTTTCATTATTATTTACTGGATAAAAACTCGGTGAAATACCTACCTAAACAACCCTACGCAACCTTTATAACAATAATTACTATCGAACAGAACAGAACAAAATACAAAATAATGCGAGCTCGTGTAGTGTGAACTGTGAACCCGACCGTCTGGGAAGGACCTTTTCCCCCTGCGGTCAGCCCGTACTTGTCGCTTAGCCCAGGGCAGATTATATCATCTTCTAAAGGCTGGACAGACACAAAGCGTGACGGTCGGCGGCTCACGAAGTTACGGCGCGTGACGGTCTCCTCTCTTTGCGTCGTATTCCTCATTACTGAGCGTCGTGACTCGTAAGTCGTGACCCCTTTCCATTAATCAAATAATGGTAGGAATTTTCTTGGGATAGTAATGCGGTGAATTTTCGCGTCCTTCCGCATACGACTCGATTAAGAGTATTTAAACTCTTAGGTTTTTGTAACGATTATTATCATAATATGATAGAGATAATAACCGGGACCGACGACTTAATGTGCTCTCCGAGGCACGAGAAACGAAAATGCCAAATTTGAACATCCAAAAGACATCGACCATCTCCCATACATTGTTGGGCCCAGAACTTGATGAACCGTTACAAGCTCCAAATTAGTGCCATTAGTTAGATAAAAATATCAACCTTAGATTGCTTTAGTTTCAGCTAGATTGCCAGTTGCATAATTGAGATATACGAGCTCAAAGCCATAGTTAGGTTATATTCGAGAATGTGCAAATGCATAGTTTTTTGCAATAAATATCAATCTAGTAATGATAAGACAACTAATAGTGAACTCTTTAGATAGTTTTACATGAAATATATGTTTCTGTTTTTCTACGTATTGTATAACTTTTTGGTACAAAAAAAATAAAAAAAATATTTCACACAATAATGTAGGTTTATATGATTCCTATTTCCTATGTAAACACAACACATTCACTTGCGCATAAACACCTTAGTTCCTTATTCATTGGTAACCACGGAGCGTATGACAATGACAATCGTACCTATAGTTTTTACATTGACACTTTTTTACATTGACACTTTTTTGACAGTAGTGTTGCCAACAACACAGGGCCTGAAGTCGCCATTTTTCACAGCATAAGTAGCTTAAATGTTACTGAATTTCAACCGCTGTAGCCTAAAGTAGCCCAAACGTCAAAATATCGCTATGAATAAAATAAAAATGTACTTAATTCATATCATTTATTTATATCAAAATCACATTATGCATAATAGACATAATATATCAATAAAATAATTATAATTATTATAAACTAGCAATTCGCCCCGGCTTTGCACGGGTAGCAGTTCTAATCATCATTAAAATCCATACCCAATACAGCCAGTGGGCACTGGGCAGCACATCAGGTCTTACATTACATTCTTGTCCTGAGTAGCCTAAATGGCGATAAATCGCCTACGTTGGCCACACTGTTTGACACTGACATTTGCATAGAGTGAGAGGAGATACGAACCATAGACTAAAGCCATTTCACGGAATGCATAATATCGACAAAAACAAACATTTCCAAAAAATATATTTTTATGTATTTAGCAACTGTAAATTCAAAATATTTTTAGTGTTTTTTTGTTTATCAAAAAATAAAGGATTTTTTCCAAATATTTTTTTTTCTGTAACGCCTGGGCCCAATAATGGGCGATCTCCTTTGGTCACCCATCCAGTTAGTAGTTAGTACTTAGTTAGTAGTTACCGACTTGGATCAACGTTGCGTAACATTCGCAATCCACTGATATGCGTTGTCACAACTAGGCCACTCGTCCCTAACGGCGCGTGACCGTAACAATTATCAATGTACCCAGGAAATTTTAAAGAACCTAAATTCACTGCCAAAGATGCGGGAATCATCTATTCTAGTCCTACTAATGATATAAATGTGAAAGTTTGGATGTTTGTTACTATTTTACGCCACAATGACTGAACCAATTTGGCTGAAACATAGGCTAAATTATATCCCGGAAAATTAAAGAAATCTAAAAATCTCCACGCGGATGAAGTTGCGGCCATCATCAATACTGCATTATAATTTTTTTGTGTCGATTTTCGGTAGGTATATAGCCTACAGTCATGCAAGAAACGCTTTGCGACTTTGTTCCATAAACCTATAAGTTTAGCAATACCTTTTAGATCTTCAAAACGAGTGAAAAGTCATCGATATGCGAACGCGTCCCATCTTAGTGCACATCATCTTTTGGTGTGATTGTGATTTTTGATCAAGCGTAAGCCACTAAAAAAGCCGCGTCAGACGCGTTGCTTTTTGCTGTCATTGCGCGTTTTCTATGCCCAAGCCTTTTTATTGCCCGCCGGCCCGGGGCAGTTTATATCATCTGTAAAGTGGTGCAACTGATTCGCTGAGGGGAGACTAGGGTTCTGTGAGCCCGGCCACTTTGCTGTACATATTTATATGAGAAATATAAAAATAACATTGCAATTTGAAAACCGACATTTTTCTAAAATTCACATCCTCGGTTAGTTTTAAGTTTGATAATAACCATTTTAAAAAATAGATTATAGAAAAAAAGTGCGTTGAAATTTTATGACGTCACAAGTCACATGTGAATTTCATACAACTTCCATACTAGAAGTGCGTTCCTTTTTAAGTTTGATAAAGAGTTGCTGATTTGATTGAGTTGTCATTATCCCGATTCCATACGACATCGATCTTCTCTAATGCCAATTCTGTATACCTAACACAATCTCTAAACTAAACTAAAATGGCAGCTTCAAATCTAGTTTTGTCCCTTTCCGCATAGAATACTTATTATGAAAGGTTTTGCAAAATTAATGCTGTCTTTTTAGTTTAGTTTAGAGTTTGTGTACAACAGAATCAAGCCCATTACCTATTTAGGTTTGAAACTAAAACTAAATTAACTTGGTTGTACACGTCAATTTTGATACATTGATGATCAGATTTGTTTTGGCGGACTTTTAGAAGTTTTACAATCTCAGGCGAAATCCTCTCACCTGTCCGAAATATAATAACGGTTTTTTGCACGGATCATATTTCGCGGCCCGTGACCCTTCGCGCCCTTCGCGCCTATAAGACAAAAGGTCACGTTAGAGAATTAATGCCTACAAAAAAATACCCAGACTACTTAACATGGTTTTGTAAACGGCATTGGCTTTCTAAATAATATATCTTTAAGAAGGTATGTGGTATGATCTATAGAAGATAAAAAAATTTCAAAAAAAAAAAAAAACCGACTTCAAAAACCACAAACACTAAAAAGTAAAAATAAGTTAATTTATTATGTATACAAGAGTTAATTTAGTTCTATAATAACATTTTTTGGAGTCGGTACCAATTAGCCGCATGAACCGTCTACCTAGGTACTCTTCATTATTGTTGACGTGACTCCACATTGGCACCGACTCCAAAGAATGTTATTATAGAACTAAATTAACTCTTGTATACATAATAAATTAAATTATTTTTACTTTTTAGTGTTTGTGGTTTTTGAAGTCGGTTTTTATTTTATTTTTTGAAATTTTTTTATTTCACAATTTTTAGTGGCCCCACTGTTTTAAAATACAGGATGTAACCAGAACGAGATATGCTATGCATGGTTAAAACATACTGTTTACAAGACTATCACACTGATCGCGAGCAATTTACTCTTATCCATGAGGAGTTCCGTTCTCCATCTCCGGAGATATTCATCAGATCTTCACCAAATTGAATTGGAACCACACGGGAAGCACCAGCTTTCAAATAAAAAAAGAATCATCCAAATCGGTCCACCCAGTCAAAAGTTCTGAGGTAACAAACATAAAAAAAAAAAAAAAATACAGTCGAATTGAGAACCTCCTCCTTTTTTTGAAGTCGGTTAAAAACGGAAAGAATGCGTCAACGATCGCGATAACGCTTGCGATTTTTGAAAGCATATTTTCCCGGTTCATTTCAGTATTATTCCAGTCTACATTCTGTCAAAAAAGTACCAGGAATTCATCATTTGTTTCTAATTCCATATTCAATTCAAAAATTATTTTTTGTCGCTAAGTTGACACAACTGTCGTCTATATTGCCGCGAAGTTTGAGCGTCAATTTTTATTTACTTTGTTTACAGTGCGCCATTTTGTCAGTTCATCTCAATAGTGTTTTGCGATTTTTACAATGAATGAAAATATCGAACAAAGAGTTTGTCTCAAATTTTGCATCGCAAATGGAATTTCGTGTCCAGAGTCGCTGAAAATGTTGCAGAAAGCTTACGGGGAATCGACTTTATCAAAAACACGTGCATACGAGTGGTACCATGCATTCAAAAGTGGTCGCGATGTGGTCGAAGATTTGCCTCGCTCTGGTCGGCCATCAACGTCTTCAACTAAAAGGCACAAGGCCATCATTGTGAATGAATTTTTGACCAAAAACTCCACAAATACCATCAAACAACTACCGTATTCACCGGATATGGCTCCGGCCGACTTTTTTCTCTTTCCAAAACTCAAATTACCACTTCGTGGCACCCGTTTTCGATCGATAGAAGACATGTATTTAAGAGAATTCGCGGCAAGAACTGAAGTCGATTCCGAAAAATGCCTTTAAAAAATGTTTTGAAAATTGGATTATTCGTTGGCGTAAGTGTATTATTTCCGAAGGGGCCTACTTTGAAGGAGATACAATAAATTTGGAATAATAATTAACATTTTGTATATTATAGACCTTTTCCCGGTACTTTCTTGACAGAGTAGTAATACTGCACTAAAATATACATAAAATCGTATTATATTTTGTTTTTATTTGTATTTGTCACCACAAACAACCAACAACACAAAAAAACGCAAAATTTTGGCACAGATTCAAATTACTTTTTAATAACATAACTTTTTTATGATTTTTTTTTTTGGCACTTGACGTTTTAGTTGTTGCAGTGTGATATTTAATACTTCTCTATGATCCAAAGTTGTTCAAACAAATATAAACTCTATCATTAAGAAAATACAGTTTCAAATAGCTCGGACCGGCCGACCCGCCGGCGGGTCCGTGCCTGTATAGGCAAAAGTAGGTATGCAAGGCCGACCCGCCGGCGGGTCGGTTGCCGGTATAGCGGTGAAAATGTTCCGTCACGTTCTCAAGCGCGGTACCAGGCCAACATAAATTAGAAGGCAGCGGGCCGGCAGTATAGCAGATTGGCGCCGAGGGCGTGCTGATTACGTGTAAGGGGCACGCGATGTTTGTAATATTGTTATTATTACAGTACTGGTTACGAATCACACGGTGTGTAGTGTGATGTTTTGGACCATTGTGAACAAAATCAAGTTAAATTGCAGCAATCTCAACGCGTTAACTTGCTGTTGTGCAAAGATAATTCTGTAATAGAATCTACCCATATAGATGGATCATAGAGTGAAAGATGGAGAGCGGCTACCGAGTCCAAAACTGAAACCAACTTTACACGAATAGTGGGGCTGATTCTGTAGTGCACAATCTCTAAACTAAACTAAAATGGCAGCTTTAAATCTAGTTATGTCCCTTACCGTAGGGAGTATTATGAAAGGGATAGCAATATTTGTAATGCTCTAATTTTAGTTTAGTTTAGAGATTGTGCACTACAGAATCAGCCCCAGTATGTACTTAAGTTAGTACCTACCTAGTAGGTATGTAGTTTTAAATTGATGACTTACTTTTGTCTACAGCCCAGTGGCGTAACTATGGGGTGGCAGGGCTGGCAAAATGCCACGGGCCCCCGACCCAAGAGGGCCCCGGCCCAAGAGGCCACGAGCTCAGAAATAACCTAACATTTTTAACAAAATTTTGTAGTTTTTAACCGACTTCAAAAAAAGGAGGAGGTTCTCAATTCGACTGTATTTTTTTTTTTTTTTTTTTTTATGTTTGTTACCTCAGAACTTTTGACTGAGTGGACCGATTTGGATGATTCTTTTTTTATTTGAAAGCTGGTGCTTCCCGTGTGGTCCCAATTTAATTTGGTGAAGATCTGATGAATATCTCCGGAGATGGAGAACGGAACTCCTCATGGATAAGAGTAAATTGCTCGCGATCAGTGTGATAGTCTTGTAAACAGTATGTTTTAACCATGCATGATGCATAGCATATCTCGTTCTGGTTACATCCTGTATTTTAAAACAATGGGGCCACTAAAAATTGTGAAATATAAAAATTTCAAAAAAAAAAACCGACTTCAAAAACCACAAACACTAAAAAGTAAAAAATAATTTAATTTATTATGTATACAAGAGTTAATTTAGTTCTATAATAACATTCTTTGGAGTCGGTGCCAATGTGGAGTCACGTCAACAATAATGAAGAGTAGGTAGACGGTTCATGCGGCTAATTGGTACCGAGTACCGACTCCAAAAAATGTTATTATAGAACTAAATTAACTCTTGTATACATAATAAATTAAATTATTTTTTACTTTTTAGTGTTTGTGGTTTTTGAAGTCGGTTTTTATTTTTTTTTTGAAAATTTTTTATTACCTAAGTACATACTTAAAATTATAATTTTTTTCACCTCTCATGCTCTAAAAAGATGTCATTATAGCTTAGCGTAGGCGGACTAAAGTTAGCATTTAGGGTCTAGGGATTAAAGTATTTTTTTTTAATAATTGCTGGCGTTATTAAGTTATACGCTTTGTTATACGTAGTGTTAGATTGAAAGTTAAATACAATTTATGTATGGTATCCCTGCTATGGTTTTGTAGAGTGGCAACGCTGCTCTAGAGGGGGATTGACTATGGCGTAACGCTATTGACGTGTGTCTGTGTAAATAATTGCTGAATTAAAGTATTAAAATGGATAAACCGTGTTTGGATTTAATAGTAGGTAGTAAATGGGTAGTAAAAATTTATAGTCTATGCTGAGAATTTCTTGTCAAAAAAACCCAATATTGGATAGAAGCAGGCGTTACTTTGCGGAAGTCCATGATTATGAAGGAACTTGAAATTTAATTTGCTATAATCCGCAACAATAGGCAAATATATGTGGTACAGTGTATCTTGCACTTGCAGCTTGAAATATTCACCACACCACATAAATCTTCCAAATTATTCTCAACGTACGTTTTACTCCGACACCGGAGCATCTTCAGGAGACGTTGACTCGACAATATCTTTACAATCGTGCATTGTCGAGTCAACATCTCCTGAAGATGCTCCGGTGTCGGAGTGAAACGTACGTTGAGAATAATTTGGAAGATTTATGTGGTGTGGTGAATATTGCAAGCTGCAAGTGCAAGATACACTGTACCACATATATTTGCCTATTGTTGCGGATTATAGCAAATTAAATTTCAAGTTCCTTCATAAAAAAACCCAATACTTATTAAGGCCCGACCCGGGATTCGAACCCGGGACCTCGTCGGCCGCAGTCGAACATACTAACCACTACAACGAGGCAGTAATATATTATACTAGAGGACGCCCGCGACTTCGTTCGCGTGGCATAAGTTTTTTAATTCCCACAGGCACTCCTTCATTTCCGGGATAAAAAGAAGCCTATGTCACTCTCCAGATCCTCAACTATACCTACCCATGCAAAAAATCACATCGATCCGTTGCTCTGTTGCGGCGTGATTGAAGGACAAACTCTCTATTTAACGTCCTTGGGGATAGAAATTTCAATACTGTGGAATACGTATTTCATAAATTTAAATCGGAAGCCCAAATACCAAGTTTCAGGGCGATAACTAGAAAAACAACGGACTTTCATTCAAATTTTCAACCCCTATTTAACCCCTTTGGTGGTGAAATTTTTAAATATTTTGTCACACGTACTTCTTTATTTTTTACCGATAGTCAAAATACCAAGGTTCGTTGATATAACTTGAGAAATATCTTGAGAAATGAAGGACTTTTTTACAAACTTTCATCCCCTATTCCATTCCTTTGGGGGTTGAAATTTCAAAAATGGTGAAGTACTTGCTTCTTCATATCTAACTGAAAGCCCAAATGCTAAATTTCATGGCTATAACTTGAGAAATGAAGGACTGTCATACAAACTTTCAACTCCAATTTACCCCTTTGGGGGTGGAATTTCGAATTTCGTTGATATAACTTGAGAAATGACGGACTTTGATACAAACTTTAAACCCCTATTTCACCCCCTTAAGGGTGGAATTTTGAAAAATCCTTCCTTAGTGAGCGCCTACGTCACAAAAGGAACCTACTGTCAAAATTTTAAGTTTCTAGCCACAGCGGTTTAGGCTGTGCGTTGATATATAATTCAGTCAGTCAGGACTTTGAATTTTATATATATAGATTATGTAATTATTAAAAGAAAGTTAATAAAAAAGCAACCTAGGTACTTAAGAAATATATTTTTTTTTTTGCGCTGTGAGTGCTGAACGCGTAATACTTTAGGCCAAAGAACATTATAACAAGTTACAAGATATTCAGGAAGAAAGATTCCAAATTCAAACTTATGATATGTAAAGAATGTATGTACAATCTTTACTGGCCTAGGCCGGGAAAATAACTCATTTACAGGGTATGAAACACAGGTATGAAATGTGCACCTTTCATATCATTTTTTAGAAAAACAAGTTTAATAATTCGACACCTAACAAATAAGCCCGCTACTATTTTTGTCTGCATCATCAGTCCATCACTTGGTTGAAATCGCAGTCAGGGCTACCGCTAACTTGTAGTAGAATTAAAAAAATCTTTTGGAATTAAAAAAAAAAGGAAAGAAAGAAAGGAAGAAAAATACGAATTACACCACGACACACACCAGGGCGTGGTGCCAGGACATCATAAATTAGAGGGTGGCGGTCGAGCAGTAATTGCACGGAAGCGCGGAGTGGCGCCGAACGGAGACAGCTTCGTGGACTCTACCTACTGATTACGCCTTGGCGCACGCGATGGTTATAATATTGTTATTATTCCACAGAATATGTTTATTTATCACAAAATAAAACTGAACATTTCTCAGCTTTGCTAATTTCATGATCTAAATTATAAACAAATTAAGTACTCTCATAACGACAACACAAAAAAGAATAGAAAGATTTTTTTCAAATATTCTTTAAAGATATTCTTTTGCTTTTGGATGACGAATCATCAACTGAAACTACCACTGTTTTGGAATGACAAGCAGAAGAAGAACCAGCAAGAAATAGGGAACAAAGACTCAAGGCCCAATAGTCTTTGAAAAGAGGATAATAATATTATGTATCTATATTCTATAGACCTTGCACAGTCAACAGGAAAGCGGACCTTTATACTCTATCCACGGAGACAAGTTAATAGGGAAGACATGGACTCGTTTGTGATTGGTCAGCGATAACCGTTAATGCAGTGTACAGACTACGTGTATATTTTAGTCTGATCGTGGTACCCGTACTGTGCAGACGCGCTCATATTTTATCATTACCTATCGTTATTGTTCCGTGAAGTTGCCGCTGAAAACACAACTTACAAAATGGCGGAATTAAGAAACCTTTTGAATAATGCGATTCAAAATATTAATGCCCAAAAGTGGCAAAATTGTATCAAACAAGTACAAGAAATAGTAGAGCCAAAAATGAACGCAATGGATAGGAATGTGGAAATAATGACTGATAACTTCATAATAAATGTAGAAAACGATAGCAGTGATACGTCGTCGGATAGTGATTAATATATTTTGAATTATAATAACTACGTAAATCGTAAAAAAAAAAAACAAGTGTAGTCGTGGGAAGAAAGCTAGTTTAATTTAATAGTAGCGCAGTGTGTACGTACTTTCAGATTGGTTTACGCCCACTGACTTTTTTGTCTTTGTCTTTTGTATGGGATTACGTGACAGAGAGAGCGCTATATTAACTAGTCTCTGTGGATAGAGTATAGCATAGGTAAGCCGGGAGTCGGGAGCAACGCAAGATGATTTACACAACCCTGGAATGAACATATTGGATTGCTGGACTGGATTCCTGGAATAAATGTCAACCGGTTATCATGAAAAGTCTGGAAAAACACGTTTGCAGACGATCACAGTATCGCCTGAAAGTGCCAATAAAACGGCCCCACAACTCGGGGGCCGGAGCCATAAACTTGTAAAGCGCGACCACGACGGAACGACACCGTAAACATGGCGAATAAAGATATTATTCTCCCGCGGAATAACATTCTTTATCGTAGTTCTCCATAAAAGGTTTCGCGGTTGTAAATCTATTTCTCCTTGAATTTTTCGCATGCGTAGTGTTAAAAGGAAACTCGGTTATCCACTTAAATAAACTTTAATTTAGCAATTCGCACGACACAGCCGCAACCGATTACAGCCCCCCGATCATGTAAGAATGGCCGATCAAACGTTAAAGATTGTCGTCAAAGTAAAATAAACCATAACAGCATTAAATTAGAGCTCAATTTCGTCTACCCTTTCTTATACGTTTAGGTATGTACGATACTCTAACGTATAAGAATGGATACACGAAATTGAGCTCTAATTAAATGCAGTTATGGTTTATATTACTTTGACGCTGAACCATTACGTTTGATCGACAATTCTTACAAAATCGGGGGGGCTGGCCCCACTCTCGACCATGCAGAGCCGTAGAGTCACAGAATATACTCGTGTGGTAGAGTCATCGATTTACCAACTGTTTAGGTATTTGTAAGTAGTGCGTAGAGTACAAAATTAAGGCATCTTTCAGGCTGAGCCTCAGTAGGTAAGCCGCTGCCTGTGTTGATTTCAATGAAATCAACTGAAACTTTGATGAACGAGGGCGGAACTCCTCAACGGGCACATTAGATCAGAGGGTAACCACTTGTTATTTATAGGTAACCACTTGTTATTATAGGCTTGTAAGACTATAGTAAAACTAGATGATGCCCGCGACTTCGTCCGCGTGGATTACGGGTTTTTGATTCCCGCGGGAAATGCCGTTTGACAGCAGCGATCGCGAGATTTACGCCTGTCGCAAGCCTGTCGCGAGATAGGTACGTAATCAGCCCGCCGTTATAAAAAGTAGCCTATCCCTCCCCGGGATGTAAGTTGTAACCTACCGCTATACCAAATTTCATCAAAATCAGTTGAATAGATAGGCCGTGAAAGCGTAGCAGACAGACAGACAGACAGACACACTTTCGCATTTATAATATTAGTATGGAATATGGATTTGTGGTAAGATTATCTACCGCAGATGATAATACCTATTATCCACACGGCACGCCATGGCAACGCAAAATTACGGCCTAACACGGTATGAGCACTTATCGTAGCGGCCCGGAATGAATCAATCAATCAAGGGGGGGTGACGGTAATGAGTGAGGAGGGGGGTGTTAACAGGGGGGTGATTTGCTCTGGCCTCTGGGATCGGAGCTTGAGGGGCTTAAACTTGTCTTTTTACGGTCGCTGGTAGATTTTGTTCTTGCGTCTTCTCAATCTTCCTTTTCACCTTAAGAGTGCTTTATTTTTCGTATTTGCTACGTACATTTATAAAGAAATTTTGTAGGCTTTATGCTGTCATCTCATGGTTATATTCGTCTGAAGCATGATCTATATACTATACTAGCTGATGCCCGCGACTTCGTCCGCGTGGATCAAGGTTTTTCGGTAACCGCGGGAACTCCTTTATTTTCCGGGATAAAAAGTAGCCTAGGTGTTATTCCAGACTATCTATCTCTGTGCCAAATTTCATCCAGATCCGTTCAGCCGTTGGAGCGTGATTGAGTAACAAACATCCATACATCCATACATCCATCCAAACTTTCGCATTTATAATATTTATTATAATATTTATATGATATTTTGCTAATATTAATAAATACGAAAGTTGGGATGAATGGAAGGAATTTTTGTTGCTCAATCACCCCAGAACGGCGGAACTGATCTGGATGAAATTTGGCACAGAGATAGATTATAGTCTGGAATAGCACATAGGCTACTTTTTATCCTGGAAAATTACTTAACGAGTTCCCGCGGGAACTGAAAAACCTCAATCCACGCGGACGAAGTCACGGGCATCAGCTAGTGTTTATGGTAGCTACAGTAATAATTATAAAGCACGAAAACCTACACTAGTCAGGGGGTCTACTCTCTTTCTCTAAAACGAAACTTCGCAAACAAACGAACGAAATTTCGTTAACTCCTCTCCTACATAATATTACTCGTATCTCTATGCTCCTCTCCATTTCGTTTTCGTACACGCAGACGAAGTACGGATCCATAGAAAATTTTCGTGACCGATTGGATTTAACGATTTTGTGTGGGTCTAACCGACTAATTACGTTCGTTTGCGAAGTTTCGTTTGAGAGAAAGAGAGTAGACCCCCAGTATAGTAAGCAAAAGTTCCTAGAATTGAATTTCGAGGCAAAATAGCGGTGGCTACTAAAGGTCGATGTTTCCGTGAACGCAGACTTGAGTGCCAACAGTCACATAATTTTAGTGTCCAAGGCCAGACAAAGAGGAAAGAAAACGCAGGAAATGAGACTGCACAAGATGTGTGAAAATGGTGAATAGGTAAGTCGGAGAAGAAATTTCGTTCATGAAATTCTATGTGGCTGTATAATTGTCTGTATTGCAAAACAATGCAATAGAAATTAAAGCTACCTAGCCTAACCTAATATACTAATATTATAAAGAGGTAGAGTTTGTGAGGTTATAGGGTAATCTCTGGATCTAATGAACCGATTTTGAAAATTCTGATACCAATAGAAAGCCACATTATTTGTGAGTGACACCACCCCCCACCACCACTACACCATTAACGTCCCACTGCTGGGCACAGGCCTCCACTCTCATGGGAGAGAGGGAATTAGAGCTTAGACCCACCACGCTGCTCCAATGCGGCTCATATTAACCCGAAAAATTAGGGAGTTCCCGTGGGAATTTAAAAAACTTATTTCACGCGGACATCTGCTGGTTACTATATAAATCATGCCCGCGTGGAATTATGGCAAGAATGCTGGCTGCATTTCCGCGTTGGACATCCAGGCTGATCCTTTGCGCAAAAAATGAGCCAGCCCTTCTGTCACCATAAGGCAATTAACCGCGTTGAAAAGTCTCGGAAAATATTTTTGCCACTAAGACTCCACGGCCCCAGGGTCTCCACGGCAAACGGAACAAATACCTATGTAACTCTCTATGAGAGAGTCCATACCTACTTCCACCGCCGGCCGGTTATTGTCTGTATAATAAGGTCTGCTCCCATCCAACATATAAAATCTCGAGAGCAAAATTATAGATAATATGTCCTGATTGAATTTAACCATATTCATTAATTTTAAAAGGCGTCCAAAATGGCATTATTTTATTTTTTACGAGTTTGTGTATGTTTTAAGAGTAGGCTTTACAGAGTTTAAACTAATGACCAAACAGCATACTAATCATAATTCATGACCAACTACAACAACAACAAACAGGTACAACTGCAAATAAATAATTCTTTTTGTAACAAATTAATTAAGTATATTATATTTTAAAAAATTAAAGTTATTTAATTAAAACTTAAGTGCTGCCAGTCCAGTATTTAATGATTAAAATTACTCATTAATTTGAACATCAGTGATTGGACCACGTTTAATGAGCGAGTCGTCGTAATTGGTGCCCTTGTTTTCATCCCCCGTTTAAGTTCATAATTGATGATTAAACGAACTTACCTGTAAGTGAAGTTCTATCCCAATTATATGAGTACGTTTCATTCGAAGATATTTAGACATTGTAGTATCTTTAGATCGTATTGCAGCCTTCCGCACTTGTTTTAATATTAGGGTAGATTTAAAACTCTCCAATAACGCTCCGGCCCCGTACAACGCATTCCTCATTCTTTAGAGTCGGTACCTATTACCAAATTTTCTGAAATGGGTTATGGGATGGGAGGGACCTTATAATATCTTCGAATGAAACGTACTCATATAATTGGGATAGAACTTCACTTACAGGTAAGTTCGTTTAATCATCAATTATATTTCGTACGTTTCATTCTTCAGATATTTAGACATTGTAGATGTTTAGAGATGAAAATTTGTAATTAGAGATATTAATTGAATTGTATTATAACAATTACTTAGTGTTCTAATATAAAAAACTAGGAGTCATTTGGTAACTTGGATCTGTAAACACATTATTAATTATTTTTTAACCATTATTGAAAAATACAATCATATCGATAATTATTATTTATAATAACATATTATCATAATATGGATGTAATGAAAATCAAGTATAATTTGGATACTCTTCACTAAACTCCGGTTATGCATAAAAATTGTTCACCGTTCGCTTAAGAAGGTTATAAAATTTAGCCAGCGTCCGTGACGACTGCGACCATTGATGTAGAATTTTAGTACTTAAGCGACCAACCAACGGTCTTCTTGATGTCGACAAGCGAGCTATAAGACGCACAGCTCGCGTGCTGTGTTAAGTGGTGGCGTGTCGGGTGCACGCGCCGAACTTAGACACATCCACACTGCTATGTGAGCTGTGGCAGCACCTATCGGCTGATGGTTTGTGTGCAGGTATAATAGATTTATAGACTTATTACGCTCAGGAGGTCTTTAAACGAATTTGGCAGATGATGTTTTTAAGCTGTTGCTATACATTTTACATTACTATTTACACTATCGTTGAACGGTATCATGTTGACTAGTACCTACAGTCTGCAGATGCTATAATGATATCGAAGAATAAAATTCTGTTTCCGTTTGTATATTAATATTTCGATAGGTATTAATATTTCTGTACATAAGACTAACAAAATAAAACTTTTCTGAAATTCTTTTGTAAAGATAATTAACTCCGTGTCAGAGCATTGAGCGATGTGTTGTCACTAATTGAGAATCCTGTGTAGATATTTTGGGATGTTTGGCCATAATGTATATAATATTTCCTTTAACGACAACCTTTTAATCTGTTTATATGCTTACAAACTCATCACCAGGTAAACTTAAAAAACCGAACGATAACTACGCTAAACTGCACCTATAACAAATTATTTCATTAGAAACTATAAGAGTACAATATAAGATTGAGATGAATCTCTATCATTGTTAAGACAGTAATGCCACCACTTAAGTTCCACAGAGGTCATAAAGGTACAGGGTAGGTAGGTACTCCTCATTTTATGAACGCGTTCGATACGTTGCATCCAGGTTTACAAAATTCTTCAAATTTTTTTAAATTATTGTGAGTTCCTTGAGAAAAATAATAGTATTATATTATTTTAGGAATGTATTTATATTAAATCTGAAGTAAGCATTTATTGTTATTGAGGGAACCAAGACTGTTAAGGCCACTATTATATTATTATCTTTTCTAAACAATCACATATTAGAAGATTAGCGGAACAGCACAAAATAAGATGTTATTTCATGAAATTGGGTTTGATCTTTATATTAATTACGTTTGGCATTGGCGTGTAATGCTAATGAAACGATAACTGGCCTAACTTGTCTATAATCTTATTGACAGATAATTATATAATTTATCAAACTATTTTATTTAGATTCTACATCTTTGTTAAATTTCTCTTACTTTTAATATTGGCATTGCTGTAAGCGTACCGAGGATATTATTTAATAAATCAATAAAATATAAGAAGCAGTGAACCTTAATATTATATTTTACAACAATTGCTGAATTTCTGACGTCAAATCATTGGGTATTTATTGAATGTCACTCATTCGATTAATCTATCTTACCTAAGCTTAATTCTTCTTAGTATTAATAATTATTACTTTAATGATAACCAGTATTATAGATGTATATGATTATACAATATAGATGTATGTGATGAATTATTATATATGCATATGTATAAAATACCACCATCAGGTCTAGTATGAAATTAAAACTCAGTAATTGATTTCATTTTACAGTTGTTCATTTAACACAAAATGTACCCGAGCTAGACGCAGAGGCGTCTGTAAAAGGCTCTAGTTGAAACTTATTAGTTTATTACTTAGTGACCAACCTTCAAGATCCTATAGAATTCAAAACGAAAGCCGAAATTTAGCTCCATATGATTTATACTTATAATATGTATCTTGAATGCTAGGTAGGTTCGAGATAAGTATTTGATTTTGGTATAAACTCCACGGTACTTCCAACCTTCCAACTTCGTAACTATTTTTAAAATTGTAATAATATTAATGTACTTCTCCTTTTTTCAAAAAGCAAGGATGATGACATAATATTCACCGTAAGTTGCTCCGAGAAAAGGATGGTACCGCCACAGTAAACAGAGTGGTACCGCCGCGCCGTCTCGATATAATTTTAATTTGCTCGACTTGTCGCCGGCACCCGCGCTGGAGTCACGCTAATGATATAATAAAAATAATGTAAAACCTAAACATGGGTTGTTGCAAAGATAGTAAAAAGTTCTCTTCAAAATTTATTACAACACTGCAACAGTTTGACGTACATAAAGTTTCTCGGTTACGTTACGTAAACCTTCAGTACAAAGTACAACCAATAAGAACAATATCGTTGTATGTACAACGATAAATATAAGATATATAATATATCATACTATATATTAACATAAGTAGATACCTATGTTATAATTTTTGTGAAAGTTCTCGGAGCCCATAATAAGCCATAATTTAATATAATTTATACCAATGCCTTTACGCATTGGTATAAATTCATTAAGTTAAATTTTCACCATAAGTAAGTATCTAATTACTATTTCGAAATTTTCTTTGAGATGGGTTGATCGGTATCAATAAATGAATTGGACTTCTTCAAATATAGCGTTAAAGCCGCTATAAAGTATTGATTTGCAAGCTGTCATATAATTCGTAACACTTATAATGATTTTGAGTAACGAATTTATTTAATGATTGCAAATGCAAATTTAAAATAAATCTTTGAGTCATCATTAGATTTTGAGTCTTAGATTGATTAGAATATTCTAAAAATCAATTGATATAACTGTGACTCAAACTCAGAAATCGAGTTAGGTAAATGTAATATTCAATGCTCGATGTTAATGAAAGATGTATGGACGGTAGGTACGTAAAGTTGATTACTTCAAATGGTATCACCTCATGGTGATTAGGATTTATAAATCCAATCCGAGACTTCTTATCTAGCGGACACTCGGCCAAAATTTTTTGCTTTATTAAAATATTGTATAGGTACGACCAGTATTTAGGTTGTAGGTACCTTAATCTCGCTGTGTGTATGCAAGATACTTGCTCTGGCTCGCGTGGTCGTCGCCGCTGGCCGCCGATACGCCGGCGCTGCTCGCAGATGTCCTCTTCGCCCCCCCTGCTCCCCGAGGCGAGACGAGGAGGACTTGTCTCGTTTCCCGAATATAATATAGTCCGCGTTGTCGATGTACCAGCTATGGGAAGGTCGCCCTAGGACGGGATTTCCGATTTGCAATCCGTGACGGTCAATAAGTAGTCTTCGAAGCTTTTTTAGTATTTCAGTTTTTCTCCGAAAAGCGTCTCGTCTCTTTTAGCAGTGGTATAAATGATTCACTAAGACAGGGAGCTAGGAGTTTTATGCTCACATGATTTTCCGTGTCATGTAGGAACCACTCCGGATCCTACATAGATTAGAAAGTATCTTGGTAGTCTGAACTTTGTCATCTCCCAAGGAGGCAGGGTTTTGTTGATGGTAGTTATTCCAAGACCTAGTTTGTTTTGTTTTAACTGTATGTTTTTAACAAATTGATCCAACGTTGTCGTAAGGTTTGGCGCCGCGATATATCTTCGCCGCCAACCGTCACCCAGCGCTGAAAGTCCTGGACGTCATCACGAAATTTCACCGGAAGAGAAAACTGTATCATATCGGTATAACCCTGTGTGGTTTCGTCGTCTAAAATGATAATTGTAACGTTTCTAATCCAACAAACTTTAACGTTTTGTTTTGAACCCTCGTGTTAACCCGCAGTCAACCTCCAGGCTACTTTGAACATCATGCTATACCTTCGTGATATCCTCAACGTGATACCCTCCAGGCTAGCTTAGAGATGCTATCGATTCTCATATGTATCCTTCTAAAAGTTGATATAAGTATAAATAAGTACCCGCAGTCAACCTCCAGACTTATTTCAAGCATCATGCTATACCTTCGTGATACTCTCAACGTAATACCCTCCAGGCTAGCTTATAGATGCTATTGATTCACATATTTATCCTTTTTAAAAGTTGGTATATATAAAAAAGTAGGTACCCGTTCAAGTCCATTTCTAGCTTATTTGATTGAATTCCGTACACAAATAAAATATATTTATGTAAACTTACCCTGATTTCGTCGTTCTATTTTTCTACTTTACCGAACTTTCCTACCCAACCAGTGGTAGATTCACTTAATGGTTTTAAAAACACTTGTAAAAGTTTATTTGAATAAAAAACATTCGAATTTACTTTGCGACACGCAAATTTTACTTTAAGCGATACGCTTAGGTATGCTTAATAAGTTATTCCAATTGAATTTCTTTAAATATTGACAAGTGAGTGCTCGTTGCTGCGCACAATAAAAGAATGAGGAATGCGTTGTACGGGGCCGGAGCGTTATTGGAGAGTTTTAAATCTACCCTAATATTAAAACAAGTGCGGAAGGCTGCAATACGATCTAAAGATACTACAATGTCTAAATATCTGAAGAATGAAACGTACGAAATATAATTATTATTGATAGTATATAACTAAAATATACCTATAAATGAGAACATGTAGTAATAGTATATAACATAATATTAAATATTATAGGGATAAACTTACTAACAAACATAATATTATCAAATTATCAAACACACGGATCTAACCCGCGCCGCGCTGGGTTTCTAAAGCAGATCGTAGTTATAACCGTAGATGGTGCCGTAGACCTTGCGTAGACCTTATTCGTCCAAGCGTAGGTTGTAGCGTAGACCTCAACCAAAAAGCTCAAAATAAGGGTATCCTCCTACTAAGGAAAGGATTTTCAACAATTCCTTATACCTACTGCCGCAATACCCAGAGGCCAGTACCCTTACTCTGAGATTGATCGAATTTAAAATACGGTCTCACTAAGTGAGGTGAATCACATTTGAGTCAAACTAAAATGGACCCAAAAACTCTTGATTTAAAGCCACAAATTCAGTGCAACCGATTCAAATTTCGAAACGTATCGTTTGGAGCGCTAGCTGTGAATGCATGTACGAAATTGAGCTCTAAATTAATAAGATTAAGATTCATTTTAGTTTGATGCATATGTAACTCACCTCACTTAGTGAGACCGTATTTTAAATTCGATCAATCTCAGAGTAAGGGTACAGAACCTATTTAGTTACTAGTTAAGCAGTCATACTCATAGCCTAGTGAAGACGTCAGTCTTTTTTTTCGAATTATACGGAATTTTTCAGAGTTTGCGTTTTAAAAAAAATAACGGTGAAGGAAAATATCCTGAGGAAACCTGCATGCCCGTGACGTCAGACTGCTACATCACATAAAGATGTACATTACATACAACATAGTAGGGATAATACTACATACAAGTAGGTATACGTATAACCTAAGTAAAGTTTTCAACAAGCAAGTGTCGCCAACTCGCTAATCGCCCAAGGCCCTCGAGAAAATCTTTCTTGTTTTCGTTGAAGCTTTCAACTTTTTAGGCAAATGTTTTTCGCCTCCGAGTTAGCTTTTTTCTTCTAAAAATAGGTAGGCATTTATAAGCCCAATTGAGTGTATCGAAATGTACATAAGTTAATGTGTGACGTATTAATTTTGAATTGTTCTTCTACCAGATAAAATAAATTAGCGATGGATGGCGCTTGATTGATGATCTATGGCGCTTTAGTGAAAACCCAAACCTCAGAAATCTGAACGTCTTAAACCTAAGATTTCTGTGATTAATTTAGGTACCTAGGCACATTATAAGTCAGCTAATGAAAAATCTGTGACTATCTGAAAATTCTGGGGTAATTTTTATCAATGCTCTACACAGCCATGGTGTTATAGTTACTAACGTATTATGTATATACACTCGTACTATGTTACTAACGTAGTAGTAGCTACGAGTACCTCTGTATCTATTCGTCATTTATCACCATAGATTCTACTTCCATGTTTCTATGTTCTCCTGGTAGCTGAATCGAACACGGAACTGTACTTTGTTGTACTGATGACACACATGATACAACGAAGACATCAAACACTATCATCTATCTAGCCTATCCTACTACCAGTATAGCTCGCGCGCGAGTTGAATGCAGAGCAAATGTATGGTGACACATACATTTACTCTGCATTCAACACGCGCGCGAACTGCCCTCCTTTATTTTTGATTTTATTTTATCATTATTATTTGTTGTTAAAGCGGCTGCAGAAAGGTACACAGTTTGTGAAAATTTCAACCATCTACTTATTACGGTTCGTGAGATACAGGCCGCTGACAGAAGGACACCGGAGACTTAGTAAATCGGGGTGATCGGGTCCCTTTGGCACCTTTTGGGTTCAGATTCAGAACCCTACATTATTCATGCTACCGTAGACAAGCAGACGAATAGGTACCTATACCCAGTAAAGAGCTAGACTAGACTTATTATTAAACGAATATTCTTGATTTCAGTCTCCAAAGTCCAAAGTCAAGTGAGGCAAATAGCAAATATCTCGCCCGCATCACGTTTTTCCTCGAAGCTATAACGCCGAGGGCACGCCGCAGTCTGTCAGTTCGCAAATAAATAATAAATGATATAAAATCTCTACCGTCCAGAAGCGTACCGACCCGTCTCGTGTGTGTGAGCCGGTCTCTACAGACATTAAAAAACCTGCACTAGGGTTGACAACTTTTTAAATTTTTAAAATATTATGTATAATATTTTTAACTAGATGATGCCCACGACTTCGTCCGCGTGGATTAAGATTTTTTGTTTGTTTTTCCGGGATAAAAAGTAGCCTATGTGTTATTCCAGACTGTAATCTATCTCTGTGCCAAATTTCATCTAGATCTGTTCAGCCGTGTCGCAACAATCTGCGAACGCCGTGATACCATAGTGTAGAATGTGGATAGTTTTGAGGCTTATAATATGTTTCATATTATTACAATTAGTAAAGAATAGAACCTCACGGATTTTTCAGTCGTTATATCGCTAACCTATTTTTGAGGCGAGGGTTTTACACGTTTTATCAAAGTACTAGTGTTTTTTTAAATTAGAAAGTATTAAATCTTTAATTAAATTATACCGCCGATTACGGCATGCCTGTAGCTCAATTTGAACGGAAGATTTTGTTCAATCATCTTTGTGCTTACAAAAAAAAAAGTAAATATATAAATAATTAAGTCTATCATGCGCAACCCTATCGCCCTCGGGCCGTAGTCGGGCGGCGCGGTGGCGGGCGCGGCGTGACATGGGATCTGTCGGCCCGTTTCGTCGCGTGCTCAACGACCGGCCGTATAGAGAGACCGAAACTAGCATGAGCGTTGAATTGTTTTTAGAGTTTTACTTTAGTTACTTAGTTTTAGTTTCAATGACAAGTTGAGTTTTTTAATTTATTTCTTAGCCTGATGATGATAATATCTCTATTTTATTTTTATTATATTTTACTTTTTTACAACTTGGTATCGTCGTTTACTAAACTTTGTGCAAGTAAAATCACTTTTTGAGTGATTAAATCAGTTTGGGTTTGAATAAATTATTGAGTAAAATCGACCAGAACTTTCATCCCCTATCCCGAATGAATCCCTACCGTTTTGGTAGTATGCCCCCGGGAGTTACAGCATTATGGCGTAACAGATGGAAAGACAGCCAAAAAATCCAAAAAAAACTGGTTTGGGTATCCAAAAAAACTGTAACTAGACGATTCCTGTACAATTCAGAAATTGTACAGGAATCGTCTAGTAACAGTTTGAAAATAAATATATAGATTGCATCAGCATGATTACCTCACATTATAAATTATAAAGGTGTATATCGCGCCATCACGGCTGCTGTTTAATATGGGCGTTTACCTGGAACAAATAAAAAAAATGTTAGAGAGAAGTTTTATAATTTTCTAGTTTGCCGCGTTAACTATAAACTTTTTATAAAACATATGTTTGCAAATATCATTGGAATAAAATTAACACTAATATTTTAAAATCCGCAAGTGTATTTGACAATAATTAAAGTTGAAAACTACTTCAAGCTCTGCCTAGAAACTTTTGAATTTTTATTTTTAAAAAACAAAATCTCAATCCATGGAGGTAAAATCGCGCGCAAGTTTAATAACATTTATCAAAAAATCTTATATGATTGGTAGTTTGTATTTATCTTTGTAGTTTGTGGAGCAAAAGGTGCGTGAACATGTTAACAAATCAAGACCTTGGGCCGACCATTGTCAGGCCGCAGGCCACTTCCAACCGTGTGTTACCCCCTTTAAACGTAATATCGAGCGAGGCAAGCATCACGACAGGATACGGGCCGCGTTATCGCACCCCCGCGGTGAGCGCGTCACCTTGTCACCGAGCGCTTTAATGGGCTGCCGCGTACAGTGTTTGAGCCGTCTTGATACTTTAACGTTTATTTTTATATTTATTCATGATTCATCAACAAATATAACTTAAAATTAAAGTCCATAGTTTAGTAGTGTAAATACGAAAGTGTGTCTTTGTGACTCCTATGCTTTCACGGCCAATCTCTTCAACCAACTTTGGCCAAATCTGGTACACAGATAGGTTGCCTTCTGAGGAAGAACAAATGCTACTGTTTATTTGGAAAATCAAATCCACGTGGATGTACATCATTAAAACTTAATCCAGAAATATTGTTCCGCTTACAAATGTGTAACCACACATTTTTCATCAACGCGTACGCGTGTACGCGAGTACAAAAGGGTCAACCTGCAATGTACAAAAGGGGTGACGCTTATCAGCGATCATTATCATCAGAATATGTTATTCTATTCGATAAATGCTCAAACGTTATCGTTAATGTCCAAAACCGACGGTTATACAGGCTATTCCAAGCACGGAGAGAATTTAAGACCTTTACACCACCAAAACTAGTTGCTATAATTTAGATACCAACTTGGGTCAATCTGGATTGATAATTATATGCACTTCCGTAAAAGGCCCCACCGCTCTCTAATGACGATAAACTAATTGTGTTAACTTTGATAAAAGCTTCATAATATTATGATTTATGAATCTATATATATCTCAAGAAAACTAAACACTGCCATTACTACATATTTAGGTCTTATTGAAAGAGTAATGTTTACTGCAAAATAACTACATTATATTGTGTCGATATTTTATTTTCGTTGTGAATTTTAGTTCTTTAAATCCTATCTACCTCAGCGAACATGAATGAACAAACTGCATAAGTAACTTTACACTGATACATAACTGAAACTTGTAAAACAATATAACTCCTTCAGATGACCGATGTAACTTTCGAGTGTGACTTACATTATATATCAATACAGTTATCTATATACTGATCTTAAGATGTTTAAAGTTAGTAAATAAAAAGTAAATACCAACTTTTAACATCTAAACAAAAAAGCTTTCATCAAAAAGGAATCAATGGTACATCATCCTCATAAGATGAGTATCATTAGAGCGATCCTACTCCGCGTTAGTTCGCCGCAATATGCTGTTGAAAAAAGCCGGCTTGTGGGTTGCATAAAAAATGTCTGGCCTGGCGGCGGGTCGCTAACGCCGCCTCTAATGACGGCACACTCACCGCGCTCGTTTCCTGCGTAGGGTTGGCACTCGAGAGAGGTTTTTTTTTACGTAATTAACGATTTTATACTTCTAACGTGGTAAACCACGTTAGAAGTATAAAATAGTTAATCGTTGAATGATATGATGATGTCTACAAACTACGGTTACATGCCACGGTAATTAGTAATCATTTCGATTACCAACCCAGTTTACTTTTACGCTTTATGAGCCTCGGCTTCGCTTTTCTAAGATATTTGGGTCAAATCGTATCTCGAATCTGAAATTTTGAGGAGTAGAACCACTTGAGATGCATAGAGCGACGCGGCACGTAGCGGCAAATATGAGTTGAATTGGTATGAGTTTGTACGGGGCCGCGTCGCGCAATGCATCTCCGTGCCGCGTCACTTAATCGGCGTGCCTCGCCGTACCGCGCCTCTGTAGTGGAGCTAGACCTTTATTGTGAAGTTTTGTCTCAATCAGCCTCTCAATTTTGCGATACAAAACGATAACCGAACAATTTATTACTATTTACTAGGTTCAATTTGAAATGCAAATTCAGAGCATAAGACGAAAAAATAAACAAAATTCAAAGTATTACCAAAGAGAGCTAAAGGTCAAAAAAGCATAAGAGATTATATGTCAATAACAATTACCAATGCAAAATGAAATACGTGAAATACTCTTGATTCATATTACACCAACTTTTTGTGCACTCAATTAGGAATTAAAACAATATATTTGAATCATGTACATCCCTGATAGCGTGGGTGCGAGCGCTCGCCTCCTACATATTTAATTTGCTCGGACTGGTTTCTGTCCGGGCGCCGCGCTACGCTTTGTATTTCGTTATGGCTCTATCGGCTTGCGACTGTAGGGCTGCTCGATTGAAGAATCGCTGGCTTATTGCTCGCCTAGGGTTTTGACGGTTTTAAATGCAAATTAGGATTCATAGAACCTTTGAAGCTTTTCCTCACTTTGTATTTTCTAACCTGTATTTTTCGCATCATTTATCGGTTTTCCTAATTGACATCTAATTAAAACTTTGCGATTATTAAAATCTAGGCTCAAATAGTATATAGGTAGTAGGTACCGACACCGTTGATTAACTAACTCAAAGCAAAAATCTTATAAAGTTTTAGTCTAAACAAAACGTAAAGGCACTGAATATACATATAATTAAGACTTCATCATGTCATGCATATGGGTCATGCATATGGGTTCATAGGTAGTAGGTACGTAATAAGGGGCATAAAATATTTTGATTCATATGAAAATATAAATTCCATCTCTTCACATTTTGTTGGCATTTGTGCTTAATGAATATTATATAAACTAAACTCGCGCTGTTATTTCCATTTCGTTAAATGAATTGAATTACATTTTTTATAAAGACAAGGAAGGAAAATATATTGTAACAGTACGCTTACAAAAGAAATCGGTTCATGTGAAATTCCACGGACACCTACCTAAATCAAGTTTCAAAGGGCGCAAAATACATAAGCCAAAAAATATAATCCCCGTCACGAACTCTTTGGTTTTGCGGATTAAGCGAACCTGACGTAAACAAGGGTTTTTGCCTCAGTATCCAAATAGGGGGTAATTTATAGAAACTGAATATTGAAATGAAACATCGTTGTATTTTAATGGTTGTTACTAAATTTGTTATGTAATACACGTAACAATGTAGGCTATATTATATTCCTTTGATTGCCTAGAATTTTGATTGCTAATTTTATTTATTCATTTTCGCTATACAATTAATTATCGATAGCAAAATATTCTGTATCTTATATCCATGATATAGGTTTCATTATTAACTAAAATACCTGCTCCGGCGACACACGGGTGGTTTAAGCTACATACCTACTACATCATTTACCTATGTTTAAAAATCCACTATTCCACAATCTACACGATAAGCTATTAGATCCACTGATCGCAATTGATTTACATGTTACACGTTGAGATTAGTATTTACTAGATGATAACCGCGACTTCGTCCGTGTGGATTAAGATTTTTTGATTCCCGCGGGAACTCTTTAATTTTCCGGGATAAAAAGCAGTCGATGTTCTTCCCCGGGATACAATCTACCCCTGTACAAAATTTCATCAAAATCGGTTGAGCTGGTGGGCCGTGAAAGCGTAGCCAGATAGACAGACAGACAGACACACTTTCACATTTATAATATTAGTATGGATTATAATAATAAAAATAGATAGATATAGATAGACCTGAATAGCATATCTACCTATATCTTAACAATAATCAAGTTAACAGCTCAAACTTGGTACGGATATATGTATATACATACTTTAAACTTTTACTAAATGCTTTCTGATTTACCTAAATTCAACTATAGTTAACAATTATCGGAGAACTATAAAAAGAATTTGAATTAAATTAAAATTCTACGATAAGAAATAATCAAAAGGCATAAGGCAAGTGGGCTATCGTATTTCTTAGTTCATAATTCAATAAACACTGTCGCAAAATGTAAGTTCACGAGAAAAAAGCTGGAGCTGACGGGAAGCGGGTGGCTCTATACCACCCCTTAATGGGGTGCAGGGGTGTAATCCCCTATCGGTGCCGCCGACCGCGCATCGGCAATTATTATAAAGAGCCGTTGTAAACTAGTAGGCTAGCGTCAGTAGCGTTAATATAAACCTAAATAACAACTGAGATTGGTGTAAGCTGCAATTTAGGGCTTGCGATATCAAGCCCTTAACTATAGAGTGCATACATACTAAAAAGCAGAATTTGGTTTTAGGTACTCTACTCTCTACATATTTTTATTACATGATAAGACATTATTATGGTTATCTTTGTTTTTCATTTATTGGTTTAAAAGTTCTCTATTATTATTTATTACTAAGCAGCATGCTGCCAGTTGCCACTTTATACCTTTTAGAAATACCTACTACTTAAATTATGGGGGCAAACACAGCTAAAAAGTAATAAGAGAAAAATATGCCAACTATTTTATAGAGAAATACAACTGCGTTGCAGTGCCAAAACGTAGCCATGTAGGAGATTAATATCTTTACTTGTTTAAGCATTCCTTCTTGGCATACAGGTTCGCAGTATTTTAGGCTCACAGCGACATATTCTGCAGTATTACAGCTTTTAACTAAGTAGCGACTTACAGTGTTGCCGCATCAATTTTGCTTAGCGTAGGTATATTATGTTTGCCTTAATTGTATTAAGGTTTTTTTGTTAAGGTAATAAAAATAAATGAAATTATTGATGTATTATTGTGTTGTTTTATGTATATCAAAAACCAATACAAAAGTTTCTCCTGGCCATGTTGGGCTCCAATAAAATTAGTTTTGAAATAGAAAAGGATTCCTAAAATCTAGTATCAAACACGTCCAATCACAGTATCCAGGACGCGGTCGTAAGCTATGTAAGCCGTCGGCCACCACAGCAGGCCCGTTGGCGAAGTCCCGCAGTAGTCACGTCCTCCTTTTCGCACCTGTAACGCCCTCTCGCTCACTCCAAACACCCGCTTTGACACGTCCCGTACATGCAAGAGCTTAAGTTATGCCCCGAGCGAACGAATTTTATTCCAGCTACGGGCGGTATAAAATTTTAATAAGGACTGGCGCTGCGCTGTGTAGTGTATTAACAATTTTTGCTAATCGTAATAAGTGACATTTTATGGCTGGATATTTTGCTGCCAATGACAGTTAGCTATCCCTACAGCACCAGATATTATTTTTAAAACAGTTGACAGAATAGGTGCTTTGCATATGCTTTGTTATTATATTATTAGTAGTAATTTGTTTTTCAATAATACTATAATAAGCCACCTAAATATTGCTTTATTATGCATGGTACAATAACATATTATTATACTAGCTGATGCCTGCGACTTCGTCCGCGTGGATTGAGGTTTTTCGGTTCCCGCGGGAACTCTTTAATTTTCCGGGATAAAAAGTAGCCTATGTGCTATTCCAGACTATAATCTATCTCTGTGCCAAATTTCATCCAGATCCGTTCATTCGTTGGAGCGTGATTGAGTAACAAACATACATCCATACATCCAAACTTTCGCATTTATAATACAATTTACTAGCTGATGCCCGCGACTCCGTCCGCGTGGATTGAGGTTTTTCGGTTCCCGCGGGAACTCTTTAGTTTTCCGGGATAAAAAGTAGCCTATATGCTATTCCAGACTATTATCTATCTCTGTGCCAAATTTCATAAAGATCCGTTCATCCGTTGGAGCGTGATTGAGTAACAAACATACACCCATACATCCAAACTTTCGCATTTATAATATTTATTTGATTTGATATTTGATTATACTAGCTAATGCCCGCGACTTCGTCCGCCTGGATTAAGTTTTATTGGTTCCCGGGGGAACCGGAATAACCTTAGTTTTTCGGGATAAAAAGTAGCCTATGTGTTATTCCAGACTATAATCTATCTCTGTGCCAAATTTCATCCAGATCCGTTCAGTCGTTCGGGCGTGATTGAGTAACAAACATCCATCCATACATCCATCCAAACTTTCGCATTTATAATATTTATTTGATATATATACCTATATATTTGATACTTAGACATTATAATCATATATATCTAACACAACATGATTTATTTATTATGCTTAAGTACCTAAATTAGAATTTGATACAAGTAGGCTACCGCATTTCTCCGAATTCTATTCTTGTCTTCATTTCAGATTAATTAATTAATCATGACACTGACTGTGATGCACTGATGATTTTAAATTAGCAACGCGCGAAATTAGCGCTTATAGTCGCGATCATAATAATTTATATGCGTTTAACATTCATCCGTACACAAAATGATAATAAATTAATATATCTATGCCTCCAAGATAATTACGTTGTACCTATCGGAGATATTATTAATTTTCTAGACAACAAATGAGTCTGTAAAGATATTATTATAATAAGCATCTATGGTTGAGAGCATAAGTTTCTCGCATAAAATATAGTTTTTGATTCCCTGAAATTTTACCAGAACCATTTTCAGTAACATGCAAATTCTGTTCTATCCGTTTCATTCGAGCATCGCATAGTAATGGCGCGGAATGACGCGTGAAACCAAAACCAGACTGCTTCGTCGAGAGTCGAGACCATTTGGCATGATATTTTATATTTGTATTTTTTATACTCGATAATTATTTATCGCCGACTGCGACTGTGGTCGACGAGGTCCCAGGTTCGATTCCCGGGTTGGGCTATAACAAGTATTGGGGTTTTCTGGCTAGAAATTCTCAGTAGGTACTAGACCAGAGTTAGGAAGTTGGCGGTGTTTCACCCCCGTGGCTACACGCACGTAAAGCCGTCGCGTCGGTCCTGCGCCTGGTCTCTCTCCGGTTGTGTCGGACTTTCAGTCCCATCGGGCTATGAGAGTAAAGGAACAGAGGTCAGAGAGTGCACCTGTGTTTGCGCACACACTTGTGCACTATAATATCTCCCGCGCAGATGGCTAATCTCTCGTGAGATTTAGAAAATTCGGTCGAGAGGACTTTATATTTATGGGAGGGTATAGTTACAGCCCTAGAGGGTATAGTGAGGGACGAGTGGCCTAGTTGCGACAACGCATATCAGTCGATTGCGATTGTTAAGTAACGTTGACCCAAGTCGTTAACTGGATGGGTGATCGAATTTGGAAATCCGAATCTGACCTCCGTGCCTCGAAGAGCACTTTAGGCCGTCGTTAATCGTTATAAACCTAAGATTTGAAATAGTACTCTAAGTCGAGTCGTATGCGGAAGGACCTGGGAAGTACTGAACTACTGACCTATTCTGTGGTAGTAGGTATAGGTAGGCCTATCATATTTTAAAACTGAGATACGGAGTCATGATGTGGGGAAATAGCGTCGATTCCGAAGAACTATTTATTATGCAAAAAAAATGTATTAGAGTAATTTTTGACCTCGGCAACCGGGACAGCTGTCGACCATATTTCATAAATAATAATTGTTAATTTTATATTACTTATTATTCAAATTTTTAAATATTTTTAATTTTAATTTTGATTTTAATTTTTAATTACCGATTTTATTAATTTAATTTGTGTGTGCCATTTTTCAACGAATTTTATGTGATTTTAATTATTTTAATTTTTAATTAATTATTATTATTGTTATCAATTGTATCAAAGTTGTGCTGTGTAATTTTAAATTAATTAGTGTAATTGGCCTGTGCCGTACTAATTAAAAAAAAAAAAAAAAAAAAAAAATATAATATTTTGACCTTACCTTGCCTATACATACTAGAAGTTTGTTTATTCGTGAGGAAACATCTAAACTTTTATACACAAAAAACATATAAATCGACTCGACATAAATCTAAACTGGCCTTATCGCAACACAGAACGAAACTATTCTCTAATAGCCCACATTACGCATCAACAATAATATTTAACAAAATTCCCGATTGCATTAAAAATATTGAATCCGACATTAAATTTAGGAAAGAGCTACAGACCCTGTTAACCCAGAAGGGATTTTATGAGGTTGAGGAATTTTTAGCCACCTAGTTTGTACCTAGTTTGACATAATTTAATAATTAATTGTATTGTAACTACTTGACATATTTTTACTTAATAATTTTATTTGTGAAATCTGATATTGTAATGTTCTAATTTTAATGAATATGCTGTTATGTGATTGTCTTATGTTTAATTTTAATAAATTTAATTACAATGTAATAATTAAGATAAGGTAACTAACTTGATGTAATGCATTTTTTACTATTGTAATTTATTTAATGTACATGTACTTGCTTTGCCCTAACAGGGCTGAAATGCAAATAAATAAATATATGAATATATATGAAAAAACATTGCGTGGTCACTTTATTATACAGTACTGAAACAAAATGAGCTATGATCATTTCAAATGCCCAAATGCAAGGTAGGTACGATGCCGTGTAGAAACCGCATAGGGGGATGGGTTTAATATTACTGCCATGCCCCACAGGTTAACCCGCTACCATCTTAGACTGCATCATCACTTACCATCAGGTGAGATCGCAGTCCCTTGACTGCGAACATGTAGAGGATTAAAAAAAAACCCCTGTTTTATTCCGAAAGGAGACTCGTGCTCATTGGTGAGCCGGCAATGGCTTGAAACGAATGGTACCTAGAGTCTGGACTCGACTGGACTAATGGTGGATTATATCTAAGGGCGAATATTTAAAAAAAACACTCAACATCAGGACGTGACCCGCCTGCTCGTTTGCTCGCTACAAATATTAAAAAAAAAAGTAATCGCCTATATTCATCCCTAGCCAGTAACCTTGCACGCCTGACCAACCTCCCCCGGTTTCCGACACGAGCCTGATCAAGAATCAATAACATCGTTTTCCTCTACATCCGGGAACAAACGTGATTCGAGTTTTAAAGGTTCAGTAATTCCAATGGCGAGTGAATCCTGAAGCTCTGATTAGGAAATTGTTTACTCTTCATTTTCTCAGTGGTCCAGTTTATAGCCACTGAAGTAATTTTCTATGTTCATATGTGAATATTTTCACATACAAACAAATTACAATTTGAATTTTCCCCAGACTTTCAGCTTTGCGGTGCCAACAAAATGACGTGTTGATTCTGCGGCAGCTGGGCACAGGCCTCCACTCTCATAATAGAGAGGGAATTAGAGCTTAGACCCACCACGCTGCTCCAATGCGGGTTGGCGGGGATGACCAAATTATCTATACTAATCTTATAAATGCGAAAGTGTGGATGGATAGATGTATGGATGGAAGCATGTTTGTTACTCAATCATGCCAGAGCGGCTGAACGGATCTGCATGAAATTTGGCACAGAGATAGATTACAGTCTGGATTAGCACATAGGCTACTTTTTCTCCCGGAAAATTAAAAAGTTTCCGCGGGAACCGAAAAATCTCAATAATATGTGCTTAATAGCTGTATTTAACAGCTTTAAGTTTGTAGGTATTATTTGATATTATACTGCTTTATGAAGCTACAACGGATTGCAAAATATAATGTTAACCCGAATCAGTTATCAGCAGCAGAAAATCCAGCATATGCAAATAAACGATGCGGCACTCGCAACAAGAACCTAGTATATGCTAATCCACCAGATACTACCCTAACAAGAACGAGCGAACAAGAAAATAACTAAATTTTGGCATAGTTACTATTTCAGCACGCTATTTACTATTTCACAGCCCTATATATTTTCTGGTATCTATACAAAGTATGTTTAATACTATGATATTTTTATTTTAAATGTAATATTCAATTGAAATAGCATTAATATATTTTTCATCCCACCATCTCGGAAAGAGTATTTTTATTCTTCGATATCTGATGGTAAAAGCCGTTATTATCCTCTAGAGGATAAAGTAAATTGAATTTAGAACATCGTGTGCACGTTAGTAAATATCACTCGTCTATGAAGTTTGTGAATTCAAAACATCATTAAAACCTATTTACTTGTACCTCTATGGTGCCGAATTTCCATACAATCGTTTTTAATTTGTTAAAAACTCACACTCGTAACCTTCTTGGTGTACTTTTTTTAATTTGCTTTGCGCGCACCACAGTATGTCTGTGGCGCGCACCATTTTCTTTCACGTCATATTGTTTAAAATTAAAACCGATTAAAAACAAGAAAATTGAAAATAAGTGAAAAACCTAAAATGAGTGATTCTAGTGACGAAGAAATTAACAGAATTGAATTTAATCTTGTGATTTTTTTTGCATTTAGTCATTTCCTCGCTGAGGTGGGATGAAAAGTTACCTTGTGATTTTATTTACATTTAGTAATTTCCTCGCTGAGGTGGGATGAAAAGTTACGTGTTGCACTCGAGTGAAAAGATTTTTCACCTCTTGCTCTTTTGATTCCCTCGCTGACGCTCAGGATTCTAATTTTTGAATCACTCGCTCCGCTCGTGATTCAATTTTAGAATCCTTCGCTTGCTCGGTCATCAAAATTGAGCACGCGGTTAAAAAACAACTTTTCACTCTTGTATAACAAATAACTATTATTTTTTAAATATAAGAACATTAAATTAGCATTATGTACTCTTACTATAGTACTCAGTAGAGAGGTTATAGCAAACAGAATCTGCTCTGAAGCATTTTTATTATGTCTTTCGACTCGGAACAATTCCAGCTTTACGGTTACGACAGCTGCAAGTAGAATAGGACATTAAAAGAAAAATAAAATACCTGCTTACTGATCAAAATTGCGTTTTAGTACATTAAATAATAACGTTTATAATTTGGTTATGAAAGCTAAAATAAATAAAAATTGCATAAAATATTGTTTCAGTACTTATTATATTTTCGTCTGAAACTTTTAGTCTTAATTCTTTATACTTGATTGAAATACTTACCTGTTATTTTTAAAAAAACTCAAATAAAATAAGTATAGTCAATTTTATAAAATTTTTGTATTTAATAAATCACATACCATTTATATATAAGTGTGGCACATCGAATAACAGGTAAAATATACTTCCGCGCTAATATCAAATCTATACTATTCTATAATGAGGTATTTTTTATTTTTTTCTGTCGTGGTAATCACATTTTAACATCTAGTAATGACGAAAATTTACATCTATCACACTGAAAATAAATTCGTAATAATATACTTCTAATATTCAGATTCAGACATTTCTACACATTTATTTTAAAAAATAATGCAAGTCTCAAAATTGTTTCCGTTAGGTATATAGAACGTACCCTTACAAATATTTTTACAAAAATGACATATTTTTAATCGCAACAAATCCTATTAATTAACCGTTTTCTTATACCAAACTAAACACCTTAATATTTCACTCCAAATGACTAAAAATATTCCGCTAAAAATTGTTACCAAAAAACAAAATAACCTAAACACAGCCAAACGTTTAACTTAAACTCACTCACAGACTAGATCAAAAACTATCCCATCTGATTTTCAAGTGTATATTATATTCGAATATTTGTACTTTGGCATTTATAATATTACAATAAACATTGCTAAATGTGTATATAATTCGCGGTCTTATTATTACATCTATCACATTTATATAAACATCTAAAACACATAATATGACAATGCCGATACGGAAAATTTCAACAGGTTGGTAGTTTGGTACAAGATACAATAATTTTCTAAGGAATATTAATTTATCCTTATGCTACGTTACACAAGTCTTTTTCTTTTGTGGCTTTAGGTCTGAATCAATTACATCTCAGCTTCCAGAAAAAGATCGCGGGCTTTGTGTTCACTGTTGAAATTTTCAGTATGGATATAATATATTCGTGAACCATTGTTAAGGTTGCTGTCTCTATTTCTTTATCCACTCTTTATTACTCATATTTCCGCTTTAGTTGTGTTTATTACGCAGACATTTGCATCATTCAATCTAACTATAGAATGCATGAAATACGTCCCATAATTATTAATGAAACAGGCAAAACATCTGCATATGAATATTTGGCACGCATATCCGTGAAGAAGAAAATTTTAGATACGGCATAAATAATGACCGCAAATGGATCCCAGCAATTACTCAAAAAGTGCTAAAGGGACTAATGCAGTTGGATGAATAAATCTCATAAAATTCTTTAGATGCAACAACGTCAACATGTTCATTATGAGCCTGAACATTTTTTAAAATTCTAGATGCTATTTAGTCATCCAATTCAGATCCTAGATTGTATTCAGTTTTCAAATTCAAGTCGTCAGGAGAATCGTTTCTTAGGTCCATTACTGCCCTCGATGTGTAAGGGCTTTGGGAGGCCATGCTTGCTAATATACCGTTGGAAAGTGCCTGCACTGACAAGGCCTCCTGCGATGGACCCGCATAGCTGTACTGTTGATATACGGCTTGTATTCTAGCCGCATTCACTAGCGTTTGGATCTTCAACTGCGTATCTAGTGCCAAGCTGAGCGGTAATTTTCGAAGCTGGCTCGCAATCAATTTACCGAACATTTCGAATTCATTTTCGTTCCCGCTCTCCGAATGCTGACTCAAGTCCTGCGGCGTTTCCAACTGGTCGCTCCGATCGTCAAAGTTGCTCTTTTTCTGTTTGATCGGCACCGGATAAATTGTTGCAAGCGAGGTTGTTAGCGGCGTTGCTATACCGACGGGGGGATTAAGAAATGGAGCGGATGTCGAGGTCGGGAGGATCCCGAATGGGGACGAAGTTTGATTGAGCCCGAAGGGCGTACTCGGACGCGGGGACGGCGTGTTTAATACATACGGTGTTGAAGACCGCGTCGAGCTGCGTCGTTTGCGTGGGCTTTTCTTTTCCGGCGATTTTCGCTCGCTCAAATCTTGCACAGCGTCGCTGTCGTCACTCATTGCGATTTCAAGCAAGCTGTTGTCGACCTAAAACAAATAAAGTTTTTCATGAAAGTTACAATCCCAGAGCGCAGGTCCAGAATAATGTAAATAAAGGCACTTACGGAGCTAGGAGTGACGATCGCTCGCAGAAACCTGTCTGCGTGCTCGAACCACGTGACGCTCGGCCGGTACGCATGCGCGCCAGCCTTCCTTGCCGCGCGAATTTTCTTCAACTCGACGCTGTACGATGATCGTATATTCTTTATCTTATTTTTCAGCTCCTTGACCGTTATGTCAACTAAATTAAGTGTTTTCAGTATTTCGACGTATCCTTGTTCGCGTATTTTCTTGTTCTTGTAGTTCTCTGAAACAGGGTTCCACAGGTATTCTCTTTTTTCGTATTCAATGATCATCTGGATGGTGAGGTCCTCGCTCCATTTCGGGTTAGCTAATATAGCGACCATTTCATTTGTTTTAATTTATTATTTTGACCTTATTTTGGTATTCGCGAGTTTACGAGGCGAGCTACTAGGAGCGCAGAAGGGTGCGGGCGTGTCGCATGCGCGCAGCATACTAAAAGCACGTCGATGGGCCGGCACCCTGCGCGGGGGGACTATTTCGGGAGTAGCCGATACGCAGCCGCGTGCTTTGGAGCGTGCTATTTCCTCTCCGTAGCGCGCGGAGGCTGAGCTCGAGTGAAATGGAAGATTTGTGACCGGCGGCGGCGACCGGACCCGTTTGCACATCGCTACTTTCAGACGTCTTAGCGTTTTGTAAACTTCTGCTACAAGTTGATCGCTCTATATGTATTCTTGATACTATTTGCTGATTTGACAGTTGACACCGTAGAAACAATTAACACGAATAGATATTTATTTTATAAGGAATAATAAGCTGGATTGTAATGCGCTGCAAAGTACTTGACCGTAAACTAGCCTAAAGAAGATTCATAATACAACAAAACACAACTAACACCTGCCGGCTTAACAACACGGAGAAGCCGCCTACCTGAAGTAAATTTTTTTCGTCTGGAATCCGGATCCTTAATTGATTTTTGCTACTGCATTTTTTTACTAAGCCGATATTATTAAAATAATGAGTATTATTCGTTTTAAATAACCTTAACACTCATTTCTGTTTAGTCGTGCTACATAAATCTTCTAAACTGTTTCGCTGATTTTGCATGAGCACTTGATAGGTATTTGCAACAGCCTTGCAATTTAAGTAATAGCTATGGAACTATTCATCCTGAAAAAAAAATAGGATCCCAGTCGTACGGGATTATTACACAGACGAATTCGTGGGTTAAAAAATATGTATTTGTATTTGTTTTTTATGCTTATTAGTCAGAAATTTAATTACAAGTTTAATTTCCTTAATTCCAAAAAGGGATTCAGAAATTATGAGTGATTTAAACATTGCGAAATATGTACGCAGTTCGTAAACTGTTCGTAGAGGGATCCATAGGGAGGGCGCGTTGACGAGACATTCCCCGCCAATTAATAGAACGTAGCACATCTTTGCGACTTCGTTCGAGTAAATTTGTATTGGGGTAAGTAATAGTATTGACAATATTTCTAATTTTCTAATTTTTAGTTGCCTTATGAGTCTTGAACCTTTAAGGAGGTAGACTACATTAACTTAGTAGTTAACAGGCTACTTTATAAATACTCAAATAACGCAAGAGTTATCTTGCCCTCGGATCAATATTTTTTGAATAGAAATTAGAATCAAAAATTTATAGTAAAAACAACACATTTTGATACTCAAAATTTACTAGGTTGACATTTCAAAATCATTTCAATAACAGCCGAGCGATCGCGTAACTTCTGCATCAATCATTGATACATCGCAATCACCTCTGATTGGTTAACACTCTTCCACTATTGGACATAATCCATTGACGCAGCAAGAATGCCATAAATTCAGCCAATTACAACAATTGATACTGTAACAATGATTGATGCAGAAGTTACGCGATCGCTCGGCAGATCTGGAGAGACGTCAGATTTTCAAATAATTGCAAACTTTTGGTGACAGTTATCATTATTATTATTTATCAACTCTTGTTAGCGCCAGATTATCTTGTATATTAATTAAAATATTATTTGTTACTTGGTGCATTCCTCTGTCCACTTTCCTTTACCCAAAATGCAGCATTTACACTACGCATAGACATTAGCGCCGTCAAGGACAGTGCTGTGACATTGGGACATAAATTAGTTAAAACTATAAGTCAGTGACGTTTCGCCGCTCGCAGGATTAGCTGCGTAATTAATGGCAGTTTGATTCGAACAACATAAAAACATAATGTACCTTGGATAGCTTCAGTGAGATCTATACAAGAATAATTATCTACTGATTGTGCTCGTGCTTTCAATTAACTTTATAAATGGTGTTAAGAAGTGGAAACGACAACCAGGACACTTTCGCCGACCGGCCGGACCTCGTGCGACGCTCCAGGTTCTTCCATTCAAGTAAGTGCTGTTCCTCTCGATTTCCTTTCCTTCTCTTTTTATATTGAGCACCATTTATTTATAAATCCGAATACAGTCCGCTTTCTCTCTTTACTAAAAATTGATATAAAATAACCTAATACAACATAACTTGGCGCGAGCATCATCATATGGTCCTTCGAGCCGGATATTTCCAGCTTATTTCATTTGTTAGAATACGTTATAGGATCTAATAAGTGGGATATTATAATATTTACATATAATATTCATTGCGAATATATGTATTTCAATAATTGTAAAGAAAAACGTGACATTGCGTCATCATTTTTCAGTGTCTAAATACTGGCATAAACGGCATATAGCATTGAGCTAGCTAATTCCCCAGTTAGGCATACTAATAATTTACACATATTTATGTATATTTTGATAAATATTGTAGTATATTAATATAATATTAACAATTAAAATAAATCTTAATTATCTCATAATACCTTCGTATTTAACGATACTTCAAAAAGTTACATAACTCTTAAGTTCTAACGCATAAGTTCGAGATTCGTTTGAATAGGACTCGGGGTCGATCACGCGATCGATAGTTATAACCCGACCGCGTTAATACTGGGCGCTTGCAATACGCTCGCTTACCGATTACGTAACCTACTCAATTCATCTGACTTTGTTTGACTATTATTTTGCGCATTTGATTACCTATTCGTTTTTGTGATTTTGTTAACTTGTTAATTACCTACCTGTTATCAAAATGCCGCCTAAAGTAGATTCTAAATCTAACGAAGGTGATAAAGATGTGCAAGATTCTAGACTGTCTATCTTAATTGCTAAACGTGAAGCTATATTTAGAATTATGCAAAGTGTCTACGAATTAACTCGTGAAACCGACATTCATACTAATGTCGAAAAAAGGGAACATTTTCTCGATGAATCTTCACAGATTGACTCGCTACGCAAAAAATACGAATCAGTCGTTGATGATTATAATTCTCGTTTGTTGCAATTAGATTCTGATGCAACTCCTGATTACAACTGTCTGTACGCTTTTGAGACGTTGTATAGTAGGGTCAAACGAATTCAAGCGAAATGCTCAACTTCCGATTCGACACCGGAAATACATAACGCGACTCCTGCGCTGCTGAAAGCCAAGCCAAAGCTGGCTCCCATATCCATTCTAGATTTCGAAGGTGACATAAAATCTTTTCAGATGTTCTATACGACTTTTAAATCAGTAATTGATGATAATCCATTACTTAACGATGCTGAAAAGCTATTTTATCTATTACCGAAACTGAAAGGGAAGGCGAAAAGCGCGATTGCAGGAATTTCTCCATGTGCTGAAAATTACCAGTTAATTTTACAAACACTTATCAATCGGTTCGACGATAAACGGATGTTGACTTCCGCATATTTAAACGAATTATTTCGCTATAAAGGTTTTCAAACCCCCTCTGCGGCTAACTTTGAATCATTCATAGACCAGTTCGCAGGCGCAGTGAGCGCTTTAAAAAATTTAAAATTAGATAATTTAGCTGATCTTATCATATTACATATAGCTACACAGAAGATAGACTCTGAAACAATACGCGCGTTTGAAATTAAGTGTGGTAAGAAATTACCTAATTTCAATGATTTTGTGGAATTTATCACAACTCGTGCGAAAGTATTCGAGCGTACTAATAAAAATACAACAAACGCTTCGGATACACGTCAAAGTAAAAATATAAAACAGACAAACAGCGGATCTTCCGGCAATGCGCCAAAGTATCAGGCTTATGTAAGCACAGTTGGTAAGCCTACTTCGTCTAAATGTCTATGTAAAAATATATCGCATACATTTTTATATAAGTGTGCCGATTTTAATAAATTATTAACACCTCAGGAACGTTTTAAATGCGTCAAAGAGAAAAACGCCTGTGTGAACTGTTTATCTGTCCTTCACAGAGTAGGTCAGTGCGGGGCCCCCCCCCATTGCTTTTGTGGACAGAAACATTTCCAAAAACTGCATTTCGATCAACGCGAGGAACAGACCCGCGCGCCACAGCTAGATAATGCCGTGACGTCACCGCAGGTATCTAAACCTACCGCGTCGTCGCCCGTAGCGAGTGAACGAACCGACGTAGCACTGTGCGCTACGAACGTAGGCGCTCCTACTAGTGCTACGCATTCATATAGCAGTCAACTGTCGAATCTTATCGGAGATAAGCGACCTACTGTCTTGCTCGCTACGGCTCAAATTGCTGTGTACGATGTCCATGGTAAACGACAAATAATTCGCGTATTATTAGATTCTGCATCACAAGCTGATTTTCTCTCGCGAGAATGGGCGCTTCTTCATTGCACGGCCCGGCCCCGGCCCGGCACCGACACCGACATTAGTGGACGCATAATTGTATGAAGTTGTATGGCACGCTGTCTCACTGGGCCGGCCCGGCACCGACATGTCGGTGCCGGCGCCGGCATGTCGTCGGTAGCAAGGCTCCCACTGATGTCGGGCCGGCATAGTTATGCATGTGTTGTGTACGCATACAAACGTCCATGTGGGCGTGCGAGTGGCGTCATCAGTGACCCCGCCCCGCGCCCCCGTCGCTCTAGTACACAATTAATTTGCATTTTTCGATCAAGTTCATCAGTAAATAATCAAAGCTGTCTTTATTCATACGGAAATAATTGAAAAACTTATCCGGGTTATTGGTTAGTTTTTCAAATAAATTGTAATACACGCCGTCTAAATATCTTACTTTTATAATTGGATGCACCCAAATCCGTTTACTAATAGTTCTTTTTTTGCGTCTCAAATATAATAATACAAGAAATATATTTTTTTTTTATCCACTACAAGTTACCCCTTAACTGCGACCTCACCTGATGGTAAGTGACGATGCAGTCTAATATGGTAGCGGGCTAACATGTTAGGGCATGGCAGTTGTATTAAAACCCATACCCCTATTCGGTTTCCACACGGCATCGTACCGGAACGCTAAATCACTTGGCGGCACGTCTTTGCCGGTAGGGTGGTAACTAGCCACGGCCAAAGCCTCCCACCAGGCCAAACCAGGGAAAATTCAGAAATTATAAATTCCCAAATTGACCCTGTCGGGGATCGAACCCGGGACCTCCGCACGTTATGACAACAGCGCTACACACTGCGCCACGGAGGTCGTCCATTTGTTATACGCTGCCATCGCTCTTGCTCACGCGGTTTGCAGCTTGTCGGTGTCGGTGTCGGTGTCGGTCAATGAAGAATGTAGGTGCCGGTGTCGTGTCGTTGAATACTGTCGGTGTCGGTGCCGGTGCCGGGCCGGGCCGTCCAATGAAGAAACGCCCAATGTTGTAATCGTCTAGGTTTACAATGCGTGAACACAGAACGTACTGTTGTAAAGGGGTTCGGTGGAATCGAAAAGATTGTACAATCCAATTCGGTTAATCTAAAGTTTTATTCTCGTTTCAACGACAACATTAGCTTCAATATTTCGCCACTTGTTGTTGATAAAGTAACAGATAAATTACCTACGGCTGTGGTAGATACGTCTATCCTATCACACCTGAAGGGTATTCCGCTTGCTGACGAAAGTTTCGGCGTACCTGGTAAAATTGATGCTTTAATAGGAGCTTCCCTATTCCCGCACTTGCTTCTGCCCGACGACGTCCATACGTCACGTCGCGACCCGTCGATGCCAGTTGCATTGCGCACGGTCTTAGGTCTCGTGTTCATGGGCAATGCGCCTACGATACCTACCGTGAATACTCACACGGTCTTGACATGTTGTTTCGTTCAAGAGCCTCCTCCCGCTATTGACTCGTTAGTCAGGCGTTTCTGGGAACTCGAAGAGCTTCCTACCGCTTCCGTTCAACATCCCGACGATGCTGAATGCGAAGATTTCTATACATCGACTACTATCCGTGATCCTGTCACTGGCAGATACGTTGTCGGCCTGCCATTTAAAGAGGATGTATATTCCCTAGGGAATTCTATGGATGTAGCTAAAAAACGTTTTGCTTGCCTCGAAAGAAAACTCGAAGCTTCACCTAAACTGAGATCGGCATATGATGACGTCATAAGAAATTATCTTGCGAAAGATTATATATCTCCCGCGCCCTCATATGATTCTAAAGATCCTGATCCCATCTATGTGATGCCACATACGGGAATTTTACGGGAAGACAAATCTACGAAATTGAGATTGGTCGTAGATGCTTCGTGTCGTACCAGCTCCGGTCAGGCACTGAACCATTTGCTACATTCCGGCCCTAACTTACAGGGAGATCTATTTAAAATAATTTTAAATTTCCGTCTGCATGCGATAGCAATGACAGCTGATTGCCGCGAGCAATTTTTACAAATAATTATGCGCGAAGCTGATCGTCGCTATCAATGCTTCTTATATCGCTTTAACCCACAAGACTCTCTCGTGCTATATCAATTCAATCGGGTCTGCTTCGGTCTTACGTCGAGTCCATACCATGCACTGCGCACGGTTCGACAGCTCGTGGAAGACGACGGCGCGAAATATCCGCTAGCGAGTAGCATTGTGCTACCTGCGCTGTACATGGATGACGTTGCGTTCTCGCTTCCTGGCGAACGTGAAGCGATCACTGCGTCGCAGCAGATGATTGATCTCTTTAAAGGCGCACAGTGGGATTTGATTAAGTGGAATAGCAATTCTCGTGAAGTTTTAGATAACCTTCCGGCATCACACAAACTTCCTACTGAAGTGGAGTTTGATAAAACCATGCACCATAAGATACTTGGTTTGCATTGGTCTACTGAAGATGACTCGTTCTACTTTAAAATTTCCGTACCCGACGATGTGACATGCACTAAGCGCTCCATCTTGTCGACTGTTGCCCGCCTGTGGGACATAATGGGCTTCGTTGCTCCCACAGTCGTGTATGCCAAAATATTAATTCAAATGCTTTGGCAATTAAACCTTGATTGGGACACTGTAGCTCCGCCACACATCATTAAAATGTGGAGACAGTTTTGCGATGAATTACCAGCTCTAAATAAACTTCGCATACCACGTCATGTGGGCGTAACTGAAGACTGCGAGGTCACCCTCCTGGGACTGTCAGATGCCAGTCTCGCAGCCTACGGTGCCGTAGTCTACTTACACGTGAGCTCGCCTTCTGGTAATACTGTGCGTCTCGTTTGCGCGAAAAGTAAAGTTTCGCCGACAAAACCACATTCGATCGCGCGTCTCGAGCTACTAGGTGGTGTCTTATTGTCGAAATTGCTTCGCACGGTTCATGACAACTACGCTGAGTGCATCCCAATTAAAGCTACATATGCTTTTCTCGACTCTAAAGTTGCTTTATACTGGATAAAAAGCTCTCCACATAGATGGCAGACTTTTGTCGCGAATCGCGTTGTTAAAATAACCGAAAATATTTCACCTGATAATTTTTATCACTGCGCTGGCACTGAGAACTCTGCTGATATTTTATCCAGAGGTGTTACTCCTGAGAAACTCGTCTCACACCCTCTGTGGCTCCATGGTCCACCCTGGGCCTCGTTGCATCCCTCTCAGTGGCCGCTCAAAACCCTAGATGGGCAATGTATTGATGACATTCCCGAACAAAAGATTTTGACACACCCTGTATGTACGCCTGTAAAGCAGTGCGCTTTATATGACCTCGCTCTCCGTACTTCTTCGTGGAGCAAACTTCTACGTATAATCGTGTACATTTATAGATGTTTAAAGTTACTGCCACGTCGCAGTACTTCAGCAATAACAGCTGAGGATTTAAAATTTGCAGAAAATAAAGTGCATCCCTCTAAAGATGGTATTATTCGCGTAGCAACTGTAAAAATCTCTGGGAGAACTTACCTCCGACCAGTTGTTCGTTTATGCCCTCTTCCAACGCAGTAAGCTTTAAATATAACTTCAACGTTTGAATAGTAAATAGCTTATAAGTTTATACTATACTCTATGTTTATTATTTGTTTAATAATTTATTCTTACTATATCATATCTCTTAAACTAACTTAAATACGTAATATTATGCGTTCCTTCAGAGTCCTATTTGCTCTACACCTTATGAGAATTGTCTTAAAGGTGACCCTTTAAGGGCGGGTGGATGTTAGCGCCAGATTATCTTGTATATTAATTAAAATATTATTTGTTACTTGGTGCATTCCTCTGTCCACTTTCCTTTACCCAAAATGCAGCATTTACACTACGCATAGACATTAGCGCCGTCAAGGACAGTGCTGTGACATTGGGACATAAATTAGTTAAAACTATAAGTCAGTGACGTTTCGCCGCTCGCAGGATTAGCTGCGTAATTAATGGCAGTTTGATTCGAACAACATAAAAACATAATGTACCTTGGATAGCTTCAGTGAGATCTATACAAGAATAATTATCTACTGATTGTGCTCGTGCTTTCAATTAACTTTATAAATGGTGTTAAGAAGTGGAAACGACAACCAGGACACTTTCGCCGACCGGCCGGACCTCGTGCGACGCTCCAGGTTCTTCCATTCAAGTAAGTGCTGTTCCTCTCGATTTCCTTTCCTTCTCTTTTTATATTGAGCACCATTTATTTATAAATCCGAATACAGTCCGCTTTCTCTCTTTACTAAAAATTGATATAAAATAACCTAATACAACATAACTTGGCGCGAGCATCATCAACTCTGTTTTTAAACCAAGTCAATTTTACCAAATATTATTTAACAGCGCTAAAATACCATCCACTCTAAGATGGGAATTTTATGAACATAGCTTATATAATGTAAAGATATGAATCTCTGAAGGTCTGTCGGAAAACACAATGCGAGCCATTCCCTCAATCTCCCGCCACCCAAGCGTTCACATCTCGCATATTTCTTGTTTGCTCGCCGACGACCGCGCTCCAAACTAGATACGTCATACGACCCAAGTATGAAATTACTTGCTCAGACTAGAGCTAAAGAAAATAAATGCTTAAAAAACTTGCCCCTAGTTGGGGTAATTTTCAAATTCAATGCGAAATACGTGGGAATATAAACGTGCAATACATCATCAAGCTTCAAGCTGGTAAAATTGCTCATATATTTTTCGTCTGTGACACAACCTGGAATGGTACAGCTCAGAGCACACCCATTTTAAAAAACGTAAGCGTATAAAAAGCAAGCGCTACATACAATATTATACCGGCAAGAAACTCTGTTGTTACTCTTTTATCAGAAACTTGGAAAATTACTATCCTGTCTTATGGACAGCCTCATGCAAAGGTAGGTATGTAATACGTAGGTATGTAATAATAATAATATTCTTTATTAAAAGGTACAAAGTTACAAACCAAACAAACAGAAGTGCATAGTGAAATGCATTTTTAATTTATCACTTCCTCAGAGAAATCTTTAAGTACTTACAAAATATGTTATGGCTCCCAAATGGTATTGCTGTAATTGGTTTAAATGTTGCGATACAGTATGGTAGTAGAAATCTACACTCAATTAAATCATATCCACCGTTTCCATCATTACGTGACATTATCACGTACGTGAGCGGCTTGGCACGATTCCTTCAATTCCTGCAATTCCAAGAATTCCAAGTCTGGTATCCATATAATCACAAGATTCCCGCGTCCATATTTCTGCCCGTTGGCAGTACTGTCTTAAGGTGATGATGAGCCTATGCTCAATAATTTATTATCACATCGATCAACAGAGTTTACTTAAAATATTAGGTCCCGAACGAGCTTGCAATCTCATAGTTACGTTTCTGGGCCTTCAAATAATAGATTTTTGGCTATCAATAATGTTAATTACTTGAGAATACTAGATAGATCGCCGAATGAATCGACGACGCAACGTCTGGCTTTATGTGTTACTTAGTTCAATGAAATGCAAAAACGCAGTTTGCTTAATGTTTCGTTACAACAGCATACGGGAGTCGGCACCTTATGTCATAAAATTTAGGGTGCGTTCCGAAATACACTGAGAGCACTGGAAGTCCCCAGTAAAGAGCACTGCCAGTGCTCGCAGTGCTTATAACGGAACACACACTTAATTTTAAGCTGTGACACACGAGCAAAGAGAGGGTTTAAATGTCACGTATCTTGACTCTTGAGCGTTGAACGTCTCTTTGATATTTAAGCGATTTTATGAGAATAATGCACGACACTTAAAATTGCATTCTGAATATTACGATGTTCTTTGCTGGCGTGATGATGTTTCAAGTATAAAAGCGATATAGTTTCGAGTGAAAAATGACAAAATATAAATTTAAAAATGTAAATATTCAAGGAAAACATTAATAACAATATTTTAATATGCTATCGATCAAGATTATGAACATCGATTTCACTTTACTTAATACATACAAGTCTTAGATTTTACATACTAGTGGATGCTTTTTATGAAATCCGTCCTAACTTGGCGCAAATTGGTAGTTTCGTAAACAGATGGATTTGCCTCTGAATATTAGAACACTCCACGACCGGACAACGGATGGACGGTGGTCAATATAGGTAGTTAACTAAACAATGATGTGTGATTGCCTTGAATTCGAAGCACATTGTGGATTATGGATGGAGAACATCAATCAATAGATTGTAAAGTGGAAAACTTATAGGTAGGTATAGAGAAATTTACAACAGTTGATAAGGAAACGGCGTTGACGATACTGAAAAAAACTATTTTTTTAAGATCAATATTTATGACTGTATGAGATGATGCCCTGAAGACAACCTGAGGTGTGAATCAGTTATTTTCAGCCAAAAATCAGGCACATTCAATATCTTTAAGCGCGTTCCGACTTCCGTCATGTTTAAAAAAGAAATTAAGGAAATAACATGCGACAATCATGTTTCAAAATAATGCGGCAACTCTACTAGACAAGAAAATTATGCACTTCCACCTCGCTTCAAGGTTGTGAAGCTCATGGTTTTATGGAGACAATGCACAATACTGTCGATTACGTGACTGTAGTACAAAAACGAAGGTAATGGCACATGAACAACGTGTTCATAAAGATGGTCGATCGTCATAATCTGCGAGTATGATACCTATTTGAGTCCCGTCGTGCGACCACGATAGGTACATGCAAGTTGTGGTTGAAATTGAAATCTACTTTATGCAACCAACTACCTATTTCTAAAACAGTAAAACTAATGTTATCACGTTCTTGATCCTTGATATTCGTTTTTTAGTTAAGATTAGTAACATAACTTCCTAAATCACTTTAATTTTGAAATTAAAAATACTTCACTTTAACATTCCATACAAATATCCATACTAATATTAGAAATGCTAAAGTGTCTGTCCGTCTATCTGTCTGTGATCTGTCTGCTACGCTTTCCCGGCCCATCTTTTCAACCGATTTTGATGAAATTTGGTACAGAGGCAGGTTGAATCCCGGGGAAGGACATAAGCTACTTTTTATGCCGGAAAATTCAGGAGTTCTCGCGGGAATCAAAAACCTTAATTAAACCACGCGGACGAAGACGCGGGCATCATCTAGTTTAAATATAAGTGACATTAATTGGCACATTAGAAGTAGGTAAGTAACATGCCTCAACCTTAAACCTTATGCCATTACTACCATGCCTTAACCTACCAAGATGCCATTCAAATTTGGTATCGCCTCGCTCGAAATTGCTACTTTTGTCTACAAGCTTGTATGGAGATTGGAGAGCGTCACAAAATGCAGATATTACTTGTCGACTTGTGAGCGCTACGCTTACCAAAGTAGAAATTTATTACGAAAGAGAACTCATATCTACGAAGCAGTGAGAACGATGACAATCTTTTGTTATGCTGACGAAGTCACAGGGCATCTGCTAGTGATAAATATTTACGACGGTTCAGAGAGAGCGGGGCAATTACTGACCGCGCAGCTTCAAAGAGACGACGAGTGCCAACTTCGTACTGGGAAACATTTATAACCTGCAATGTCTGGAGAGGAAAATGAATATCATTAGAAATATAGTTCGAAATTAGCATCAAAGTGTAATGAAAATGATAGTAATAAAGAAATCGTTCAACAAAACATTTGTGTCTGGACTCTGGAGATTGAAGTTGTTAAAATTCATCACATTCATATATACGTATTTGGTCAGGACTTAAAAATAAAAAATAGAAACGTTTTTTATTTAAACAAATATAAAAGCGTTTTTAATAGTCAAATTGTAGAATCAAATGAATATATACCACTCGTTTGGAATGCGTATATTGTGGGATGCTGGGATGCGTATAAAGTCAAAGTTTATTGAGTTAATTTACTCCCTATGTTTGAATAACTTTAAACAGGACAGTAAACCATAGTGACTTTAAGTAAGGATTATTAAGAGACTTGATTTTAGTTATAATGCCTCGATAAAAGGTTAGAGGTGTCATAGCTCGTCAGAATCATAGTTTAACTCTAAGGACTAAAAGAGATATTTATCCGTTTCTTGGCCTCGCTGCCACCTATCAAGCCGAGAGAAATCTTATGTAAATTCTTTCGTTTCAACTCTTATCTCGTCGTAATAAAGCTGACATTGCAATGAGCTAAATGTGATGGAAACTTACACATAATAATATACCACCGTAGATATATAGATGTTCTTGCGTGCTGTGACCGAACGCGGGTCGCGGGCTAACATTAAACATCCGCATATTATAGACTGACACTATATTTTTTGAAATATACCGTGGAAATCCTCGTAACGTGCAAATACTAATCTATAACAAATTGTTATTGAAAAGTCGTAAAAAAATTATAATTTTGTTTTAGTACTTATCTATCATCTAAATAACTCAAATCGCACCAATGGATTTACCTACTGATTTGATCACCTACCTAAATCTCTTGAGATTATCCATACTCCATCTACGGAAGATATTCCTTCAGTATGGAGTACGATCTCAATACAAAGACTTGGAAGTTTCAAGGCTAGGAAAAGCTGTAATTGGCTTTACCCACTCATAATATGGGTAATGGGCAACGTTAGTTTAACTTTTTTTTCGTTTCCTCTCCATCCCAAAATTCACTTCAAAAAAATACGCGTCAAATTGATAACGTCTTTTTATAAGAAGCAACAAAACTGGACCGCATCTTTAGACATCGCGTTCGCGTATTAAGGGCATCTAACACGTTGTATAAAATAAACAGTGTTTCAAACCGTCGAGTGCGTGCGATGTATCACGGTTCCTGTGGGGTGACGGGGTGAGGCCGAGGGGTTAACCTGTCGGTTGTCAAACTAGTTCTGATGCTCACTCGGGGTGAAGGCTTGCAATTGAGGCGATAAATGTATATTTCCACTGCTATATTATAATGTGAACAATAAAGACTGAACACTGGTCTTATATAATATATTAACTAGAGGTGTGAACATGATATCAAGGTCTTCAGGCTGAGCTCAAAGACTGACACGTATTGAAATTAGAGGGCCTCGGATATTGTTTTTTATCTAAATATTTTTGGTGTGATTACATTCATTACTTTAAACAAAACCAATTACCTAATACGTACCTAGCACTCCAATTTACCTGAGTCAAAAAGAAGTTTGCCCTAAAAATTCCGCATATTTCCGTTAGATTTGTCCTTTTAACCGTGTGACACTACCATTTCATGGTTGGTTTTTCATGGTTGGTCTAGTTCAATCATAGTTAATCTTGAAGTATCAATATACCTTGAATATGGCCATACATATTGTTTCATTATTGTTGACTTTCGTGTTTTAGAATTATAATCCACATTTTAGGTACGCGACATCAAACTGTCATTTTGAGTAATATTGCTAAAATATTGCTTTAGGCGTTGGCCCCTGTACAGCTACCCCATGAAGCGCGATACCTACGCCCCGTTATCATTATTCAATACAGTCACGAATCAACCGCTATTTCCTACGCGACATACCTTATTAGCATTTTCACACTTCACTTAAATACGAGCAATACGATATTGTTCAAGTATCAAGCCGCATCGATCGCAGTACGCCCCGTCAGCACCTCGGTTGCGAGGCGCGGCCCGGGGCACGGCGGCAGTTTCTATAGCACTCGCAGCCAACATAGCTACAGGAACATTTTATATTATATCTAGGGTTGTCACTTGTCAGTTGTCACCCACATTTTAATAATAGTTATTTTCAGCACGTAAAAATAAGCAGATAGCTTGACAGGGACGTGTTATAACGACTGGCACGTGATTGCATGTGCTGGTATAGTAGTTTGTGATATAAGGGCGGTAAATAGGTTTTTACATACGAGTTGACTAATGTCAGCCCGATGACGCCAGTCGAGGGCTGACCATCGTCACGAGTTTGTTAAAACCTTAACGCCCGTGTATCACACGATATTTTTCAATACATTTGTGAGAAAACTTGAAAATAAAACTCGATTACACTAGCGGCACGCTATGATGGCCGGTTGGACAAACGTTCCGTATTAATTGATAACGACTTTGAAGGAAATAATTGTATTACTTTATTGACGATAGTGATGTGCAGAGATTCATAAATTTAAAAAAACTTAATTGTTTTTTGTTCGAGAATAAATTGACATTCCACATAACTATTGTAATGTGTCAAACCGGCCCTCATAGCGTGCCGCTAGTGTAGGTAGGTACACGGTACTCACTAGAAAATGGTTTCTCACGCCCGTACTTATTTCGAGATTTTTGGCGGCTATTAATAGCGCGATTTTTTTCTGACATCTAAAATACCTAATTGTTGATTTAATTTTAATATTCCACAACACATAAACCACTCATATTTATTTAATAATTTATAAGAAAAACTCAATGAAACTTTTAAAAATAGCGCGCACAGATTAAAGATTTAGTATCTACGGCGCGTTGTTGTAATGGCTTTTTTTTAATTGGCTTCATGGCTCTAGGTTCTAGCTCTTAACTCCCAACCTGGACTATTCAGCCTTTACTTTTTTGATTTTTAATACTTAAAACAATTTTAATTAATTATATTACTTAAATACAATTTTTAATTTCATGAATTGATTTCATCAATCTACATCTAAATTTTATTATTTTTTAGGTTTTTTACTTACAAAGTCAATATCATTATGAACCTTCTTGCAAGAAAACTTTTTAATTAGAAGTGAAATAGACTTAAAAAAAATTTAAAAAAACTGCAAATTTACCGCACGAGGGCAGTAAATTCTGCAAATTTACCGCACGAGGGCAGTAAATTTAACTTACAAGCCCTGTTTACTGCCTCTGTAAGTGCATTTTTCGAGAAAGTGTATTGAAAAAAATATTATTAACTAGATGATGCCCGCGACTCCGTTCGCGTGGATTAAGGTTTTTTGATTCCTAAATAAAAAGTAGTATATGTCCTTCCCCGTGGCCGTCAAAGCGTAGCAGACAGACAGACAGACACTTTCGCATTTATAATATTACAATGGATTTTTTGACAATATAATAACCATGTTTAATCCGACCCGGGACTCGAACACGATTTCTCATGATCCGAAGCAGCTCATGAGAAATTTTGACGACCTCCGTGGCGCAGTGTGTAGCGCTGTTGTCTTAACGTGCGGAGGTCCGGGTTCGATCCCCGGCAGGGTCAATTTGGAAATTTATAATTTCTGAATTTTCCCTGGTCTGGACTGGTGGGAGGCTTCGGCCGTGGCTAGTTACCACCCTACCGGCAAAGACGTGCCGCCAAGCGATTTAGCGTTCCGGTACGATGCCGTGTAGAAACCGAATAGGGGTATGGGTTTAATATAACTGTCATGCCCCTAACAGGTTAGCCCGCTACCATCTTAGACTGCATCATCACTTACCATCAGGTGAGATCGCAGTCAAGGGCTAACTTGTAGTGGTTAAAAAAAAAAAAAAAAGCTACATTGGCCGCAAGTCGGTGAAAAGAACACACAAGGACAGTATTTCTGTCCGTCCGTCTGTCTACAGCTAACATCCCGCGAAGATGACAGCGTGGCGTTATTGTGTGATATAACGCCTTCCGACGATTTTCACGCTACATACGTCCCACCAACGACCCCAATTTACATAGACGGGCCCTGTCAAACAAAGAATGCGGACCTATTTTACTAACGCCATCTAGTCTAAAAAGCGGGAGAGCGCTATGGCGGGGACAAGGACAGGCTTATACAGGTGAGGGGCATGCACCACAAGTCGGACGAAATTTTAAACCTAAAACTTTTTTATATGAAAGGGCCCATCTAGTACCTACATAATACTTATATATCGATGCCGTCCCACTAATAAAAGGCACAACAGCCAAACAGAGGACTCATTTAGCCAAGTTTGGTCCGCGCGTGTCCGCCTAATTCTCTTTTAATTTTGATTAATGTGTCCGTCGTGGAGGGTCATACGCTTAGCACGCCCACCTATTTTTCCTTCGTTATTCTGCTAACAATAAGTGTGAATACTAACGACTAGACTATTAATTTGCTAGTGGTTCACCCTGAACTAAGACCTCACGTCCTAGAAGTTCGTACACTTACCAAGTAGATTTGACGACCTCCGTGGCGCAGTGTGTAGCGCTGTTGTCTTAACGTGCGGAGGTCCCGGGTTCGATCCCCGGCAGGGTCAATTTGGGAATTTATAATTTCTGAATTTTCCCTGGTCTGGCCTGGTGGGAGGCTTCGGCCGTGGCTAGTTACCACCTTACCGGCAAAGACGTGCCGCCAAGCGATTTAGCGTTCCGGTACGATGCCGTGTAGAAACCGAATAGGGGTATGGGATTAATACAACTGCCATGCCCCTAACAGGTTAGCCCGCTACCATCTTAGACTGCATCATCACTTACCATCAGGTGAGATCGCAGTCAAGGGCTAACTTGTAGTGGATAAAAAAAAATAGGTACTAACAAGAAATCCCATAACCTGCAGTCACTCCCGACATTGACTGAGGACGACGCGAGTCGCGACGTCTTCGATTACCGAAATAGGTCCAAACGTTTTCAAAGTTACAAACGTAAGAAGAAAATTATAGGATAAATATAAATATAGAAAATTATATATCTTGTAGGTACTAGGTAGTAGGTACCTAGCACTACTTCAGATTTTAATTATATAGGTACCTAATTAAATAATTAGGTACCTATAAAAATTAAAAATTAAAAGGATTTTTGAGAAGTCATGGATTTGTATCCATAAATATGGATACAAATCGAAGACTTCTCAAAAATCCTTTTTCCAAAATATTGGTGCGCTCTGAGGCAAGGAGCTAAAGTTTTTGAACGTAGCGTTCTAATTTCAAAATGATGGATTTTTGTAATGTCGCAGGTCTCTGCGTTCGCCAGCTAATGGATTTGCATTTGGCACTGATGAGCACAGAACGTGAGCACAACGTGAACTACTAGTAATAAAATTCAGAGTACAAACAACTACTGCAAATAATGTATCTTTCAACGTAAAGCGAGAAAAACGCACAGCCTAGCAGGAAGGTGGATTATTGGATAAGAGTCATTTCAAAAAAATAATGTTTACTTCGTTTACCTACTTGTTATTCAATAATCAATTATTTAGTTTGAACTACCAGAAATCGCAGACTTAATTGTAAAGATAGACGGAAACAAAGCGATCTCTCCCACGTGTAAAGTCGTAATCCACTTTTTTGTGAAAATAAAAAAATATTCTATTTTTTATTTTAATAAGCGAAAAATCTCGATTTACGTACTACCTACCTTACGCGTGGGAAAGGCTCGAAAGGTCTATAGCTAGAAAACCCGTGGACGTGTCTTTATGCAATCACAACAATAATTCTGGTGTTAAGTACATAGCTACAAAGTGACTACAAAATGATGTGTCTCGTACCCGCTCTACAAAATTCTAAGAAAAAAAAGATACCTTGACTTTTAAGTATTGATAAAAACATTCTTCATACAAAAAAAAACTCGCATAAATCTAATAAGAAACTTGGTTATCATGCATTCGAAGTTCCAACTCTCTAGCCAGAAGCTAAAAGAATATCGGATGTCTCCCGCGGGACTGTGTAAACGCCGCACCAACACTTTGCAGTGGACTTATCTAGAATTTTTAAGGTTCTATACTATATTATATTGGCTTACGTATACTTATTACTGAGGTATACAAAGACATTTAATCCATACTAATATTCTAAAAGCGAAAGTGTGTCTGTCTGTCTGTCCGTTTGTCTGTCTGTCTGGCTGTCTGCTACGCTTTCACGGCCCATCTGTTCAACTGATTTTGATGAAATTTGGTATAGGGATAGTTTTTATCCCGGAAAATTAAAGAGTTCCTGCGGGAATCAAAATACCTTAATCCACGCTGACGAAGTCGCGGGCATCATCTAATATTATCTTATATAAGGAATGTTTATATACACTCCTTTTCCCCTCCAAAGCATACATCTACTTAATGTAACCAGCTATTAATCTGGAGAAAATATAATATAATCCTCAATCGTAATAATATTCCAAAGTGCACTTACCGTTATTATAGTTAAGCCCTTTTAGTTTTAAATCAGATGGAAAAGAAAAATATTAATCAAGTTAACAAAAACTTGTATAAAAAATTCGATAAGGAGTTAATAGATGCTTTTTAATTTGCAAGCATAGTTCGAACTAACCGTTTGACTTGAATGTTTAAATATACGTTGTAAAATGGTTTTAATCTGTCAATGATAACGATTTTCACACAATCGCACTAATGTTATATCATTATTTTATTTCGCTACAGTAATAGCCTGGGACCACACTGGCGTCGGATATCCGGGACATTGCGTTTAAGTGCGGGACGCCCGGACGCGCCGTGTGCGAGACATAATATTACCAGAGTAATGTTTATTTTTATTACTCCTCTTAGAGTTTGTGCAAAATGAGCAGTCCTCGTCCAAATGACGAGCGTTTATGAGAACTAATTTCAGTTCAAACTTCAAAGGGACCCTTGCAAATATACATTGTGTTGCAACTTGGCTACTTCGTAATTCGTACTCTTGGGGACTTGCATTTTAAACAAATGATAATATTATACTTATTTTTAAACTTCACTTTCGTTTTAAATCTAGTCGCGAACTGTCGTCATCTTACACAAAACATGACGGCTTAGTATGAAATGTCTAAAAAAATCGAAATACTAAAAATTATGGTACCTGTAGTAGTAGGTAGATATATTTGACCGAGCGAAGCGAAGGTCTCTGAGTCTACTTGGGTGAATTGGCACTTGTCCGTCCGTCCGTCCGTCCGTCCGTCTGTCAGAGCCTTATAACTTCTGAATTGCTGAACGTAATTACTTCAAATTTAAATATAATATGTAAATCGATGGCCTCCCGCCGAATATGGCTTAAAAAGTTTTAAAAATCTTTATTTCAGGGGGGCTCTCATAGAAGCGAATGCGAAGTAAAATATTTTTTATAGCGTTACATAAGGTTGCAGTATATCATTTTAAAGATAATTAAGAATAGAGTCCAAAAATATTTTTTTTTGATTTTTTCCCCTAAAATTGACGAAATGGGAGGCTTTCAAAGTAGCGATTTTCTAACGTCCAAAGTTGACCTCAGAACTCTCAATTTTCTGAACTCTCAAGCCTGAAACTTGATCAATTATTTGAATTATATCCTGTACTTGAACAACAAATACTAAAATTAGATAAATATTATAAGGAAACGAAATTATTTAATTTTTAATGATGATGATATTTTTAACAGAACTTCACACTGATGTCAATAGATGGCGCTCTGTGAAACCGCGAGGTCTCAGTTCGGGGCGAACCACTAGTATTTTTGGGGTCATTAATTAACCGTCTATCATTTTCCCGTTGTCTGTGTTCAAAGAACTCTAAATAATTAATCTTCTTTCTACCTTAGAGAATTTAAACATTAAATTATCGATAGATTATATAGGTACTGTGATTATATACCATTGATATTATTGTCATATTTAGGAGGCAAAAGATGGCGCTGCCTACATAAGCAGGCGGCACGCGCAATTAGCTACCACCGGAACGGGCTCTATTTCCGCAAGGAAGTCGCGCCCGCCCTCTCCATTCCTGCCGTTTTATGTTTGCCTGGTAATCGGCTACTTTAATTTACTGTACCTAGAACCTACCCTCCTAGTAAAATAAATCTCGCCTTCCAAACTACCCTTCCAACATTTCTATTATAAATAGGTACATAATATTATATTCTCGGAAAGCTCTATTTCGTAGAAGAAACCGCCCGCAAGTTTCCCACAACCACAAGAGCAAGACGTATTAGATATTATATCGGTAGGAATAGAATACATCTTTAGCAAAACAAAATTCTAAACTCTAGACTCTAGGGCCTAGGCCAAGATAGGCAAATCAATCACTTTTTTCTTCTTTTTTTCAAATTAATCACCTATCTAAATTGCTTTCTCCTAATCTGAATAAGAATTTTGTCACGATCTTAACGAGCTTGAACCGCAGGCTGTTTTCGTAGCGAGGCGTTTGGTAGGCTCCATTAGCATCGTTCGGAAGGGGCTCTATTTCCTTTAGGAAGCCGCTTGATCCCACGAGTCCGCGAGACTACACTCACTCACTCACGAGTTTTTTATTTTTATTAATTAATTTATTTAATAATACAACCAACTTTTATAATTAGAACTTGATACTTAATTTGTATTCTTCCTAGTTATTTGTTTTTCTTTATTGAGGTGTGGTACGGTGGTACCACACACGCTACATTGACCTACATTTGTTGTTACCTAGGTATTTTGTTCAGCGTATCAATTGAATGTGAATTAATGATTTTTAGTGTACGAACGAGATCGATTTCTAATCGGCTATTGCCACATCCATCGGCCGAAGCCGAAAGTTTAATAACCTAATAAATTCAGTTCAAGATTGGCTAAACTTTAATAAAATAATGTTTATTAAGTTTATGTTGATTGTTGTCTGATGTTTTGATTTACTATTAACGAATAGCGATGGTGACTGGCTGGCGCAACGCAGTGAGACCTCCGCCCCCCGCGCGTCGCCTCTTTCATTGTGCTCTCGAGAAACCTTCGTCTTCGAATAAAATTTTGGCACATTTTGACCGAAGCCAAAGGTTTTTTTTGGCCGAAAGTGGTCGAAGCCGAAGCCGAACGTTCGGTCGGACACTAAAAACTAAATAAATTACTTTAAAATCAATGATTTTGCAGTTACTTATTTAATTTTTTAGAAATCCTTAGTTCGGTGATCTAAGGATTTCAAGAAAAGAAGTATGCACATATGCCACATGTTGCAATGACATAAATATTTCCCGGTTGGTATTGGTATTTAATGAAACTTTCTTTTAGGAGCCTAAACGACGGACTTAAAGAACAGTGATTATAAGATTGAGAAAACTGAGAATTTACTTCTATCATTCATAAGTAACGTAGGGTAACGCAGAACATAGAAATCTAAATCAGTTATTTAGACAGTCGCGCGTCGGCAATGGCAATCTTTAGAAACAGCATAGCAGTCTGGCACGCACAAGCCTATTAGCTTCGACCGGAACGAGTCCTATTTCCGCATTTTCCGCCTCCTCAGGAAACCTCTTGCCGCCAGCTACGAGAACGACCGACTCTTGCCGTTTCATGCGCGCTTGGTAATTGGCTACTTTATTACCAGCCTATCTATCCTCTTCTTAATGTTCTCTCGCATCAAAACGACTAGACCGGTTTTGATGGATTTTTTTGTGTGTTGGAACTTGGAGTGGATCCCAGTATGGTTTTAAATATTCATAATTGGAGAAGGTAGTGGGACTGCAATCGGGTTCTAGGTTTAGGGCAGGACAACGTCTGCCAGGCCCACTTGTAATAATAATAATAATAAAATATAAAAGTCTGGTTTCTAAGTATAAAAAAAAATCTATCAAAATCTAAACTCACTTGTTCACTAATTGTTATTTAGCGCTTCTCATTTCTTTGATGCATAAAATGCGTAGGATCAATACCTACGCTTTTTAGAGCCTATGCCTACCTAATCAAAAGGTTTATCAGTCCTCAATACAATCCTCGTTCCTAGTCACCGTAAGCTTTGAATCTCGTATTCTTTGAACTGCATATTGCTCACCAAAGTCTAGCAGTCTAGCCTACAGTGAAAGAACACAATACATAGATATACGAAAACTGTACGACGACCAAGCCGTCAAATTGATAACTTGATAACCGACTCTCGGGAGTCCCGCGATCTCGCAATCCCACAATCCGGCCCCGGAATCATCTCGAAAAGAAAGCTGCGTTATAGTGGCGGCTGCATAATATTGCTCACCAAAGTCTAGCAGTCTAGCCTACAGTGAACGAACACAGATATATACGAAAACTGTACGACGACCAAGCCGTCAAATTGATAACTTGATAACCGACCCTCGGGAGTCCCGCGATCTCGCAATCCCACAATCCGGCCCCGGGATTATCTCGAAAAGTAGGCTGCTTTTTAGTGGCGGCTGCTATGGGCGACTGTCCCGTTTATTATTTTATGTAAATCGTAATACCGCGCGGGATGGAACGATAACAGTTCCACGTTCACGCGTACGCTGTGTTTTTTCTGCCTGAAAATTTTAAGTGTAGATTTCAACCTCTTCTCCCTTTTCACTGTGGAATAATGTTCTCACCTCAATTAAAAAATTAAGGGGTAGGTACAACGTGATTTTTTTCGCCGTTTTCTGTATCTCTTGAATCATATAGACACATGAAATTTTCAGAGACTGAGTGAGCTGCTTAAAGGACCAAATAATGAAAATAAAATAAAGTCATAAATTAATGAGACCCCCTTTAATTGAAGTCATTTACCTACTTAAGATTTAACAAATCTTGTACGATGTTCTTCGTGTGCGAGAACCACCCTACCGGCAAAAGACGTGCCGCCAAACGATTTAGCGTTCCGGTACGATGCCGTGTAGAAACCGAATAGGGGTATGGGTTTAATATAACACCCATGCCCCTAACAGGTTAGCCCGCTACCATCTTAGACTGCATCATCACTTACCATCAGGTGAGATCGCAGTCGAGGGCTAACTTGTAGTGGATTAAAAAAAAAAAGAATCCGACTAGCACTTGGCTGAATTATAAGTATTCACTTGCTCTAACGATAAAGGGAAACGTTGCTCCGCGTCGCGTCGTGAGGAAACTTTCATGAAATGTTGACCCGGGAGTTGTTCAAAAATATGTTTTCAAAGGTCTGCCATTCTGCAATTAGCCAGCGCGGGAGACTATGTCGAAAATCCTTCTCATTCTGAAGGAGACTCGTGCTCAATAGTGATGGGTTCAAATGATGCTGATCCCAAGCCCTGCCGATAGACAGGACAACGCTAAATCTAGATTATTTTTAAAGAGAATACTATAAAGTGTAATTCTCTTTTTAAACGCGTAAGAGCAGGGCGTTTAAAAAAAGAGAACTAAAACAAAATATTTTTAAAACTTCATAATATTTAGAACGTGGATTCGGGCGCAGCCGGCAGTCGGCACGTTCTCCATTTTACGTCGCATTTTTACGATGTAGCCGATAACGTTTACGAGGCGCGTCGAGTGGCGTCGCCGCGACTCGCCCCGACTGATTGCATGCAAGGGTAGCGCGCTCATAGGGACGTACATTTACAAACAAAATCGACATCATGTCGACATCGTTGTCAATTATTTAGAAGGTTTTTTGATTCCCGCGGGAACACTTTAATTTTCCGGGATAAAAAGTAGCCCCATTGGGGCTGATTCTGTATAACACAATCTCTAAACTAAACTAAAATGGCAGCTTTAAATCTAGTTCTGTCCCTTTCCGTAGGGAGTATTATGAAAGGGTTAGCAATATTTGTAATGCTCTAATTTTAGTTTAGTTTAGAGATTGTGCACTACAGAATCAGCCCCATTGTCCTTCTCCGGGATGTAGCCTACCTCTATACCAAATTTCATCAAAATCGGTTGAACAGATGGGCCGTGGAAGCGTAGCAGACAGACAGACAAACACATTTTCACATTTATAATATTAGTATGGATGTAGGAATAACACGAATATGAAGACTCGCGTCATCGACCATATTTTTCAAATAAAGGAGGAGCAGGAACATGTTACTTACTTACATAATATATTATTTAAATTACCATACATATTGAAATGCCTTACCTATAAGGCACCATTTGGTACTAACGTTCCAGACTCCAGTAGGCCTATTCACTAAGTTTTACTGTAGCAGGAAACACACGCTAAAAGCGCGTCCGTGCGTGTAACCTACTTCTCAAGAAGAAGTTTTACCCTTTTATCCGTTTTTTTTTTCAAAACTTTCTGCTATTCGTAAGATGTGTAAAAGTGGTCTAGCCACGAAAACTGTAATTCGTTTTGATAACGATCAACCGCATCAAATATGGCCTTGTCAACGTTTACCGTGACTGATTGCATCGTTACTACTGGATTTACCTTGATCGTTCTTATAGAGGCAAATCATAAAAAAATAAACCAATAACAATAGATTTATTAAGAGTACGGAGTGAACAGTGGTCTGTGGTACGGAGAACGGAACCTGAATGATTTTAAATCCAACGTCATAAACGTTGAATTAGAACGAAACGATGTACTTATCTCTCGCGCGATGAATTAATAACGACTCGGAAACCGGACTCCATGGTCAAAGTGACTCAAACCGCGACGATGAGTTCAGTTTCCATCGATATCGATGTGACAAAGAAACGTCTCTAACCCCGGGTCGTGTATCCGTGACACGTCGTCAACATAGCGCGTTCCATGCGCCCCGTCACGCCGAGCGCCTCTCGAAACTCGTCCGTTGCCGTAATGAGCGGCTTTGACGAGTACAGATGAAATATAACGACTCGGAAACCGGACTCCATGCTCAAATTGACACAAACCGCGATGATAAGTTCAGTAAGTAATCAGTTTCCATCGATATCGATACAACAAAGCTACGTCTCTAACCCCGGGTCGTGTATCCGTGACACGTCGTCAACATAGCGCGTTCCATGCGCCCCGTCACGCCGAGCGCCTCTCGAAACTCGTCCGTCGCCGTAATGAGCGGCTTTGACGAGTACAGATGAAAAATAACGACTCGGAAACCGGACTCCATGCTCAAAGTGACACAAACCGCGATGATAAGTTCAGTAAGTAATCAGTTTCCATCGATATCGATACAACAAAGCTACGTCTCTAACCCCGGGTCGTGTATCCGTGACACGTCGTCAACATAGCGCGTTCCATGCGCCCCGTCACGCCGAGCGCCTCTCGAAACTCGTCCGTCGCCGTAATGAGCGGCTTTGACGAGTACAGATGAAAAATAACGACTCGGAAACCGAACCCCATGCTCGCGCAACGATGATACGAATTCAGAATTTGTGTAGTTTTTACCTACCTACAAACACTTACGATGGTGAGTTGATGTTTATTGTTTATTGTTTAAATGGTACACAAAATAGGAAATAACTACAACATTTCAGGTAAGTATAAAATGATAGGATCGGTTCTAAGTTATAGCCCAAAACATGTGAATATCTAAGGTAACTAGTCTACCTCTGCAAGGTATTGTACCTACATAATATGTAGGTATATGCCTCGGTAAAGTAGCGCCTTCCAAGTTTTAAGTGAAGTGGATGCTCCCAGTAGAACTGTGGTAGAACACAGTATTTTGGCGAAAAGCTGAGAGCCCGAAACGCTTTTTTTACCCACTACAAGACTGGATTATCCCTTGACGTCGATCTCACTTGATGGTAAGCGATGATGCAGTCCAACGGCCCACCAGACAAAAAGTTCTCTTACTCTAAAATGTGCATGTTTTGTATAGTGCATGGTGCATGTGCATGTTTTGTATAGTGCATGGTGCATGTGCATGTTTTGCATAGTGGATGTTCGCAGTAGAACACAGCGCTATGTCGAAAAGCTGGCAGTTCGAGATGCTGCGTTCAGTGAATCTATCTCTGTTGCGTATTAAGAGAATAACCAGCTAGAAACTAGGCGGTTGGTCTTTTATTTATATTTCAACAAACCCCGGCATAAACTTAGGATATAAATACATTATTATTTTAGTTAAAGTTTCGCCTCAAACTAGAAACAGTGATAGGACAAACCGCAACATCTAGATTAACCAACCGCACGAAACAAGTTATTATAAGATAACAAAATACAAAGGTAAGAGCGTGATTATAATTTCCCGGGAAGTTGGTTTAAGTTAAATATTGAAATAATACTTAGTTGCTTCATACCTACTTAAACAAGACGTACATTCACTACATAGTACATAGTACATACGTATATTACATCATATTATGTGTATAAACGGAAGGGTAAAGTGGAAAGTTAGACCCACCAATTTACTAGAGGTACCTCGGGTAAAACCAGTCAAACATAGCTCAACAATATATTTATGCAGGTTATAATAATATTATGCTCTATAATCTATAGGTACCTACCCCGTTGCAAGTACTACATCCACGTAGGATACAATAGTTAGTATCCGGCCTAAGCTCGATTTCTGGCCGAAGCCGAAACCGGATCCGATTAATTCGCCACAACCTTCGCCGAAGTCGAAGCTGAAGGTTTATAAGAAATTCAGGAAAAGAGTGGCTAAAAAGAATAAAACAAGTAATGTCTTTTTATACTTACTTTATGTTAATATTGTTAACTGTTGTATTGTTGAACTTGTATTAAATAATGATTCGAAATATCAAACAATGTCAGTTATAAACTTATAATAATTTTAGTTCATAAGTAAAAACGCTCTCCCGCATTCGTTCGTAGGTGACAGTTCAATTTCGGTGCATGCTAGAAACCTTCAACTTCAGCCGAAACTTCGGCCCATTTTGGCCGAAGCCGAAGGCATGGCCGAAGGTTCTTCGCGTAGGTGGCCGAAGCCGAAGCGGAAGGTTTGCTCGGACACTAATTAAAGGTACCTACTAACTGTTATTTTACCATAGAAGCTCCATGTCATTTACGTCATTTTCGACAGCGGCGAGGAGGGACGGTTTCACCGGTTGTATGATCTACATTCTAAATCTACCTACTACTACATCTTGATCGTGAGCGAAGTCTCGAAAGCAACGCTTTCAATCTGGACCTCTTACACGCTATAATCCATAAAATACCAATATTTTTAAATGCGAAAATGTGTGTCTGTTTGTCTGCTACGCTTTCACGGGCCATCGTTTCAACCGATTTTTATCCCGAAAAATTACTAAGTACCCGCGTGAATAAAGAAAGCTTATTCCACGCGGACGAACATCTAGATTCTAATAGTATTATAATATTATCTAGTCGTATATTATCTACCGCTGTGTATGCGCTCCTCGTGACATTGATCTTTCGTTCACAGCAATGACATAGGATTTAAGTAAGTACTTAGTACTTAAAGTTCTAGATTTAAAATAACCATTCAAAAAAAACTTCATTCAGCCACGGCCCACGAGGCACTCCAAATTTTCGACAGCGAGATGCAAAAAGAAAGGATAGAACGACAACGTGCGGGCGCTTGTATCCTACCTACATCAATCACTGCGAAGTGCGAACCGAGCGAGGTCTCGAAAGCGACGCTCCCAATCGGGATATATTATTATCTACTGGTAATACCTATATCGACCGCTATATAAGCACTCCTCGTGACATTGATCTTTCGAGTTCTACTTATAAATTATCCATTCAAATAAAGAACTTAGTCAGCCACGAGGCACGCCAAATTTTCGATAGCAAGATGCAAAAAGAAACTGCAACGAACCGTCGAGCGGGCGCTTCTACCTACATCAATCACTGCGAACCGAGCGAGGTCTCGAAAGCGACGCTCCCAATCTGGTGCTCCTACACGCTATATCTACCTCTATAATATTATAAGCGCTCGACTCGTGGCGGGCGGTAGCGCCGTCGGATGTATAAAGTGGCGCGCCGGTGGCCGCATGACATAGCTATAACTCCGCGGTAGCATGACAAACAGCCGCTGGGGTGGCGTGGAGTCGACACGTTTGCTTTTCTTTATTTATTTTTTTGCTTCACTTTATGTACGTTTCGTTTTTTAGTTGACAATTGATTAGGAGGAGTGAATTATTAGCGAGTTCCGTGCATTTGCACGCAAGTTTAGTGAGAGTAGAAAAATACATCCAGGGAAATCTTCTTGAATAGCTAAATAATAACTACTTTGAAAAGCCTGTGGAAACGATTGCATGGTCACCCACAAACGCTATCTATTTGAATGTCCTTGTACTTTTATTATGTTTTTTTTCGAATACCTAGTGAACTATTCGTTCAGTTCCTAACTAAATAAGTAGATCCACATTGACAAGGGACAACCAGACAACCTCAAGTTATACATATTATAAGATCGCTAAACACAACAATTTCAATAGAGTTAGACGATAGCAACAATACTAATTCCTCATGTTTTTAGTTTATACCTAGCTAATATAGGAATAAACAAAAACATGAGAAAATACTTTATTTAGTACGCAATTATGCACTATACCTACACACATACATGCATGGAGATCCGTAACCTTCCCTTTATAAAAACATCCTGACAGTCTGAGCCAGCAAAATTTTTATATTCAAAACCTGAATGCAAAATATTTAAAAAAAAAACAACTTGAACACGAAATTCGACTCAATGGATCCCATTATCCACGCCTGACACCGGAGGGCGCCGTCGCTAAAGCGCGATACTACGGGCTCGCCTCGGGCGGCGCGAACCAATTACCCGCCGCCGCGCGGGCATTTACCCCCCTCCCACTGCGCCCCCCAACCGGCACCCGTCCCCACATTTATCTCTCGCCCGTTCTGAGAGCCCGGTACTATACCGCCAGCCGAACGCCCGCAATGCGAATGAATGCGTTGGCTTTTTGTTGCACGTGTGTGGTGAGATCATGGGTTCGTGTGTTCGTACTTCGTTGCTATAATGGAACGGCACGTGTGATTACAGATTTCTAGTTCTGGATAATACGGAGTCTTGCGTTCATTTCACCTTACACTTCTTGTTCTAAAACTTCAATTCATGCCTCGTCTTCACTTTAGAGAACATTTCTACCATCTTGCTTGTTTTGGGGATTCTAAACCGGCCGTATTGTGCTAATCAACTCTTTATCGCACACTTTATGTAGGTACCTACAATCTACATGTATAGTCTCTTATCTCATAGAATCATAACATTATCTCCTGCATTGTTCGCTGATAACAAGTTTTCATCGTTCGTAATAATAGCACGCAGGAAATTTTCCGAGTTAGTAGTAACTAATAATAATATGTTAAATGCTTGAATTTTTCAGTTGAATTCCTAAAGAACCTCTGACTGTCAATGAACGATTACGAGCCCTATAAAATCTTTAAACACACACAATACTCTTACACTTCAATACACAGTCCACTATTTAGGGTTACAATGAAATAAATGACAACGAAAACGACAAACGAAGGCATGTGTAGGATTTGAAGCTACGACGATAAGGAATAGAGACATAAAATCATGGAAATTTTACATACAATATTCAGTCATCCTTTAGAAGTTTAGACGTTCCTTACTTAACAAAATCTTGGTGAAAGATAATAGAGTCGGTCTACATTTGTGCATTTTTCTCACGATGTCCGACTCCGAGTGGATTTAAATGACAAAGCCGCCGATGGAATTGCACACGTAGATTAGCTTTCCAGTCGGGCTCGCGGCGATTACTAATTAATCAACTGATGTCATTGGCTCGCGATATCACCTCAACATGCCTAAAGGGTCAACATGCTGGTTATAGTAACCTTAATAATTATGTGAGAGAGGTGTAATAATCATCTTTATGGACATCGTGTGTTCCACATAATGTGCCTTTTCTAATAAGTGCACCACATGTAGTGACCTCTCTCATCTATAGCTGCTTCCCGTCACCTTCTGTATTATATTCAACGTAATGTCAGTAATCTCAAGTCTACAAAAGTTCAAAAGGCCTTCTTCTCCATTTGCCATCTCGTCGACTTGTTGCTTACGAGTATTTTGCAGACCAGACCAAAGTACTAGACTAAAAACACAGGCTGGAGTTTGTAATTTGCAGCCTTAATAGACAGTAGTCTGCGTTAGGTCTGACAAAATGATAGACGATGATGATATATGACCATGAGTCATGACTATGCTCACAAAATATTATACAAAGTATGTGGAAACGTTCCATAAATCTATTTCTAAAATAATTCTATAAATCATTATAAACCTGTGGACGTCCTTTTTTCGTCGTCGTAGGCCTAATAAGCCACCACTCCTAGTCCTCAAACTTTCTTTCTCATCTGCTTTTCGTTACTCTCTTGATTTCGATCTTAGTAAGCGGTCTCCACTTTTGCAGCTTCAAAAGCCATCGTTCATGCAATAATCATGACTTGTCTGCCATTCATTCAACGATTAAAGACCAGTGGCTTGGCATTTGTAGTAATCAGTGACGACTGACGACCAAATCTGATTCATCTAAAATGCTAATAGGAATGGCAACATTTTTAAACACCTATATATGGCAGTATAGCTCACAATATCATTGGATATAAGAATTTATAGAAAGCTTGTTGGGTGGAGTCTCTATCTGCTGTCAAAGACCAAAGGTTATAATGCCTTAAAGCTCTTCACATCCCAGTGCAGACATACCGGCTAGTGACCTTAATTTCGTGAAAGATGTGTGATCATGCAGTTCTAATACGAAAAGACTGAAACCATAAAACTTCATGATGATCATCAGGTTTTATTGAAAAGTCGTGACGAACTAGCAAGTGTCGATAAAAATATCAAAATACGATGGAAGATACAGGTAGACCATCAGCACTCCTATTGTGTAAGGAAATCGTAATCGTAATCGCTTGTCGCACGTATAGTTCGACATGTTTAAGGAGTTCAAAGATGCCTGCACGTCAAAAAGCATGTATGAACTCCTTAAACAGTTCGAGTATGATTACGATTTGCTTAAACAATCGGGGCCTCTGGTGAAGAATATATTTTTACGCCCTAAACTAAGAACAAACTGTCTTGAATAGACGAAGAAAGTCATTAGAAACTTGTCTTGACAGATAATATAAAGTTACCTAGCACTTACACGTTGGTTTGCACGTTAAGCACACAATGGCAATGGTGAACGCAGTGTCCCACTTACAGGACAAAGAAATCTACCCGACACAAAGCTTTTAAGGCGACTTGGCAAGCATGAAACTGGAATGGTCTGCCTTTTTGATTTATGTTAGCCAAACTTAAAATTGATAACGCTGTTACAAAGCGCATCGTGTGAAATATTTAAATATCAATTTGGTTTTGCTTCAAATGTCCTGCATTTAATTCTGGATTAAGTAACTACTTTCCGTCAAATCCTTATAAGTAAGTAAAAATATACCTACTAGTTCTAACAGGAAAATTAAGACTAGACCGTAATTAGTCATCAGAGGTTGATAAATGATTTATTTATTTCACGTAGGACAACTTGTGTCACTTATGATAAGTGAAGACTCTACCACCGGTTCGGAAAGATGATATTACTGAGAGAGAGAGAGAAGAGATAATTGAAACGTATTCATTAGGTATTATTGTGCCAAGATTTGAAGTTTGATAATAGATACATAATTCAGTTGATATTTTTTTGCCAAAACTCAGACAGTTAACAAACGTGCGTAGAATTAAGAGTCCACAAAATGCCTATGAAAATTACTTACTAGGAAGACACCATAGAAAATTTTATATCGCACTTTACTTATGTAAGTACACTTCAGATAAATCATACGTACCGTCACTACCGGTTGAATTGATGATATCGAGAAATCATTCATCTAACTACTAGTGGTAGTCAAAGTTATCTAAAGATATTTGCGGTAACACTTTTGTAATAGTGATTTTTGGCTAGTTCAGTGGCTTTTAAATTAATGGCTGCCCGTTTGCTGCCTGCTGGCTGGTTAGCGTCTGGGAACAAGACCAAGTCCTTCATTTAATTTACACTTCACAGAAAAAATTGAGAAAACGGACGATGCTCAGCCCAAGCCCCATTTATATTTTGCTGAAATCTTGTGGTTTTATGTGTAAGATTTGATATAAATCAGCCCCCCAATCATGTAAGAATGGCCGATCAAAACAGTAAGTTCGTCGTCAAAGTAAAATAAACCATAACTGCATTGAATTAGAGATCAATTTCGTGTATCCATTCTTATACGTTAGAGTATCGTACATACCTAAACGTATAGTAATTGAGCTCTAATTCAATGCTGTTATGGTTTATTTTACTTTGACGACGAATTTTAACGTTTTGATCGGCCATTCTTACAATATTATGATCGGGGGGCTGGACTGGATTTAGATTGAGTTAGTGACAAACAACACAGAAACACAACAGCGCTGGCAGCGGATGACTGACCCGGTACCATTATCATATTGTTATTCATTGATATTGTAAAGTCATTCAAGGCAAATTAAGCATTAACACTGAGACAACCTTTCCACAAGATGCAAGATGCAAGTTTGCGAAGGATTCGTGGAACTCACCAAATACCAATACAATAGCTTCGTTTTCGTAGCTTATCTTATTGAACCTGGTACCTAACTATACCTACTCCTCCAAACAAGGTTGGGTTAGCGAAAATGAAGCGATCTTACTCGTGAATTTTATCGTTCTAGCCTTACCACAGCCTTATTTCAACTCTTTGGCCTGCGCTTATCTGCATTCTGCACCAGTTGCTAATAATGTAACAAAGTCTTTTCTCCTCGCATTTAATTGTAATACTCGTAAAATGTGTGAGATTACCGAAATGATTTGCCTTCATTAAGTTTATCATCGACCGCCAATCCTCAGTCTGTAGAGTCTAGACTTAGAGACTGAGAATTCATACAATTCTTTTGGAAAGGACTGACTCTGTAACGCTTTGACAACCATCTATACTATAATATTTTAAATGCGAAAGTTTGGATGGATGGATGTATGGAACTATGGAATAAGGATGGATGGATGAATGTTTGTTACTCAATCGGATCTGGATGAAATCTGGCACAGAGATAGATTATAGTCTGGAATACCACATAGGATACTTTTTATCCCGGAAAAGAAAAGAGTTCCCGCGAGCATAAAAAAACCTCAATCCACGCGGCGAACTCGCGGGCATCAGCTAGTTAAGTATATATGAATAATTCAAATTCATGTTTCGCTTCACATTCAGTCACCCCCAGTAAAACTACGTATATGTACATTTCATTATATCTAGTTCTATAGCTAGAGTATCAGCAAGATAACAGTGTCATGTTTCATATTGTAAGTAACGAGCACTCCGCAGTGCGTAGTGTGTACTACGTAGGTATGACTATGGTGTGTATCGACTGTCAACTGTCGAGTGTCGGGTGAACGTTCAAGCGATCCTATACCCATACTCCCTCTGCTATTTGCTTTCACCGACTTTCGTGTTTATACGCACTACGGTTCATCTTTATATGACACAATTTGAATGCTAACCGGAGCAATGTTGCACGTGCAGCTGTTGCTAACTTCAGTCACAATTTTGCTGCTAACAACATCATTAAGTTTGTGAGGGAATTTAATAGAAGGTATCAAGATGTGCCTGTTAGCATTTGAATAGGGTCACAAGAACACTTTTAAGCCTAATAAGCAGGTTAAATAAATATAAATAAATAAATAAGATTATATTATTTGGGATTTAAAATACTTACACAGAAAACAAACACAATTATTAAAAGATACAGAAAGAACTTATGGACTAAACACTATTACTATAAACTTATATAAGTACAAAACCCTAATGCTATATATACACTAATCTTTGTAAAATAAAATCCCATAAAGGGTATCGACTCAGCGTAATGCTGATATGGTGTGGATGCACCATATACCTATCGTTATATCATATCATATAGGTTCAAAAATGGATGTTAAAAACAATAATTATTTCTCTATTTTCCAACATTAACCCGATTTGAAGGGCGAATGTTTGCTAAGCAGAAGTCGTTGCCGTTTCTCGATTCCGATTAATGGTAACCTTCGGATTCACAAAAAAATTAAGGGATCCTGATTTGTACAATGTACAGTTGTGTCCGTTTGCTTTTGACGGTTAAAGTTTATCTGCCACTTAGCTTTAACCGACTGTCAACTAGATCTTTAAAAAAATTCAAACCTTATGGGTCGTAGTTAGTTTTGAATAAGCAGAAAAGGTTTCCAATATGAAAAATCCTAAAATTTAATCGTCAACTACAGTGCGCGTCCGCCCCAACAATATTTTTCCGGCGCGCCTTTGTGTTGTCGCGAGCATGGTTCCATTCGTCCCCGCCCGCGCCATCCGTTCCCATAATTTACGGGCTGCGACCAACGGCCCACCCGATTTATTACACAATGGCCACTGCACGCCGCGCCCGGTCACAGCGGCCCGGGATATAAGCGTTCCGATCTTAGGCGGAGGCTATACTGTGGTCCGTCAAATGACCAAACTGCCAAGTGCCAACGCTTAAACTGCTTAAAGCCATTTTGTTTAATAATTATGGTTAACTTTCGTGTTTTATAAATATTATCTATAGGTACTAAATTAATATTATAAACTAGCTGATACCCGCAACTTCGTCCGCGTGGTTTAAGCTTTTTTTGATTCCCTCGGGAACTCCGAGATAAAAAGTAGCCTATGTCACTCTCCACTCTCCAGGTCCTCTATATACCCATGCACACTTTTGCATTTATAATATTATTAGTAAGTAAGTTGCCTGCAATAATTGGATTTATTATTCTTAAAAAAAAAAGAAATAAGTAAGTATGATTATGCGAAAGTTTTGATGGATGGATGGATGTTTGTTACTCAAGCACGGCTGAACAGATCTGGATGAAATTTGGCACAGAGACAGATTATAGTCTGGAATAATACATAGGCTACTCTTTATCCCGGAAAATTAAAGAGTTCCCGCGGGTAGGTATAACACAACACTCAATCCACGCGGACGAAGTCGTCGCTAGTAATCCATAAGTATTAGGAACGTCAAGGTACCTACGTGACACTTTAACGTTGGCAGTGCGGCCCCAGTAGGTACGATAAATACTGCTAGATCTCTTTCCGTTGATGGTCTACACATGGCTACACTAGACTTCCATTAATTTTCAATTTTTAGGGTTCCGTACCCAAAGGGTAAAAACGGGACCCTATTACTAAGACTCCGCTGTCTGTCTGTCTGTCTGTCTGTCTGTCTGTCTGTCTGTCTGTCTGTCTCCAGGCTGTATCTCATAAACCGTGATAGCTAGAAAGCTGAAATTTTCACAAATGATGTATTTCCGTTGCCGCTATAACAACAAATACTAAAAATTAAAAAAATATATATATTAAGGGGGGTCCCCATACAATAAACGTGTTTTTTTTTTTAATAATTTAAAACTTACTACAGGTTTGTACGGAACCCTCGGTGCGCGAGTCCGACTCGCACTTGGCCGGTTTTTGTATATTTTTTTACACAGCGTGGTTTCAGCCTTTAGGGGCTAAAAGGTATCAGGGTTGTGATGACGCGTGATAATTTAATTGCCGGCAAGGGAATGGCGGAGCTATTTTTAATAATAATAGGTAAGTACCTAAGCAGGTAGATAACGGTATTATAACTATGTATACGATTACGAAATAATAATAAGCAGTGACGATTGATTTATTTATTTAATGTGGGACAACTTGTGCCACTTATGATACGTTAAGAGTTAAGACTCTACCACCGGTTCGGAAGGCTACTGAGAAGAGCCGGCAAGAATTTATTTTTTTATTATTAAAATAACAAGTAAGTGTGAACAAGAACCTACCTACTTATGGCTTACGTTCGGTTTCTCTCTTTATTTTGTACGTTTTGTATAATAAAATTATAAAAAGAATATGAAACTTTTAAAAATTGCCGCTCTCGCTTCCACGACGTCCATTTTAATTACTGTACGTGAGACGGGCCAGACCAATAACTTGATTTAATAGATTTTACCTGTTCCATTTTATAAATACACGGCAAGTGGCACTTACCAAAAAAAAAAAAATAGAAAAATGGTAGATTCACCCGACGCGACGATTCAAAAGTAGATAGGTACTTGTAAAAGTTTATTTGAATAAAGAACATTTGAATTTGGAATATAAATCAACTTACCTGTAATTCTGTACTGCTCAACTTGATTGAATTTCACATTATCAGATTTTTTTTTGCTTTTAGACAATACGTTAGAGTTATCATTAGTTCAGACTTCAGAAATTCGGAAAGAAACTGAACCGCCAATTTACCCTTTTAATAAAAAAAGTAGGTACCAGAACCAGATAAAGTGCTTCTGATCGAAACATAAAAGTCATACAGAGCATGCCTCTGCCTAAGTATCTACCTACTACCTACCTAATATCGTGAACTATCCTAAATCCTAATCTAAACTTAGGTACAGGATATTATAAATGAGAAAGTTTGGATGGATGTTTGTTACTCAATCATGCCAGAACGGCTAAACGGATCTTGATGAAATTGGCATAGTGATAGATTATAGTCTGGAATAATACATAGGCTACTTTTTATCATTCCCGCGGTAACCAAAAAGCCTCACTCCATGCGGACTAATTCGCGGGCATCAGCTAGTATCGAATATTAAATTAGAATCTAGCACCTACGAGTATGTTAGGAGGTTGGATCATGGATGCGATGGGAGTAAAAAAGGGTGCCCCGTGGATACGGCAATATCTATGCGCCATCAACGGGTGAAACTTTAAATTTAAACGCTTTTCAATTTATATTCACAGTAGGGCTGTTACCTACCAGTCGATAGGATCTGCTGACTGTTGCAGTATTTTAGTTTTTTTTTTTTCGTGATAGGCTTGCGCTTGACGACAATCAATAATCATCCTTAGTGCAAAGCAATGATGAGGTCTAGGTTGGAACGCGCTTGCCTAGAAGATGCCTATTCACTCTATTCACTCGTATTTTAATTGGTCACAATATTCAAGTAATGAATCGAGTATCGACTGATTACGATTCGGCACACAATATAATTATATACACAATATATAGCCGCGCCGCTAGAGCTACATCATCACAAAAAAAAGTTTAATTTAAATAAACTTTTGCTATTGTGAAGACAAGTGCTTTATCTGGTTGGTGATTCTGAATGCCATTCCTACCGACAAGAACCAGCAGGTAGCTCGAAATTGAGTTTGTAGTCAAGCTCAAGCTTTTCTATGAAACGTTTATTTAATAAGTTACAGTAGGTACTGGTAAGATAAGTCCTTTGAGCTTTTGTATGCTGCAATTTTTTATTCGATATAAGATATTTTTAATTTAAGTACGTAATATATCGCATAGATATTTGATTTCTGATAAATTATAATAATAGAACGATACACGTGTGCTAGTTATTTTCCACCGATGTGCAAGATTTTAAAGTAGGTATACCTAACTGCAAAAAAAAAGTCTATAAAAAGCAAAATAAAAAACGAGGTAGCCCTAATTTAGCTGCTGAAGCGCGGCGCGTGGTTTAAGCAAAAACGAGCCGAACAATGCGGTCGCAGCGACCGCGAGCGATAAGCGGCGATCGATGTTCATAGGTTTGAAACATTCAACCTCCTGCCGTGTTGTGCGCTCCTGGTGATTTGTATCGAAAGTATCGATGAAATTGCTTCGATTGCATCGAAATTTTTCTCGAATAATTTAAATTTTTATTTATTGACCGACCAACAAAAAAGTAAAAACGCTATAAAACTTTGAAAGGAAACCACAGTGCTGCTAATTTTAATTTAATTTCATCATTTTTGTTTAAGAGATTTTTAGTATCGATGATTCGAAGTCAACATCTTTGGACGAATGTACCTATCTACCAGTTCTTTGCGGGTTGCTGTGACACCTATTCTGTGGCTGTGAGGAGCTATTTTGGAATTTTGCTTTCCAAAATGTATTCAATGGTTTAAATTTTAATGCATTCGAGCACATCAATTTAGAATTTACCTTTCTCTACTGAAATAAGTGCATCGAGTTAGCGAAATAAATGAGCGAGAAGACAGTGAAATTCAAATCAACATGGTACAAGTGACGAAACCAATTTAAAATTCATAAATTCAAGTCAGCGGGTCACTTAAAGTTCTAACCAAATACTAATTCAATGCTTAGGAGTTTAGAAACTTTAAAAAAAATAGTAGGTAAGCAATAACCGTCCACAAAACCACATTAATTTATCCTATCCTGAGAATACTATAGGTGACTCTAGGTAATCTACGGCTTTGATGAACTAAAGCTAATACACGTTGGTACAAATTTAAAAAAAAATTGAACTCCTGTAGTAGGTACTTAGCTAAGCTGTAGGTACTAGGTACATTTTCACATGTTACACGTTTATAACTCGCCAAGCAAATCGCTTTCCGCGATAACAATGCCATTAAAGTCTTGCAGAGATTACATCCTGTTTAAAATCATGAAAAATAAAGACTTGAAAGAAACGGTTGCTGTAGTTTGCTACTTGCTACTGAAAATTATATGCACCAACCTTAGAATAAGGTTCTTCTAATAAGAAGAAGAATTCTTAGAATAAGGAATTCTAAGGCACCAACAAACTAAATAATGTATTAATATTAAATATATAATAATCATACAATTATAATATTGCAACACATCACAAAAGATGTGACAAATAAAATAATTAATTTATTAAACGTAGTACTGGACTTGTCAAGTTGAAGATAGGAAGGTTTCTTGCTTCGCAACACGTATCGGTGATGTGAATGAGCATCCGTCTTTACAATGACGAGTAATCGCTTTGTTAAATATGCGATCCTGGTACTGCAGTGGCACACATCACCTGTTCTTTGATCCCACTGACGAGGCCATCGTACACCGTGCACCACGACCATGATAATGACATTATGCAAGATGTAGCAAGATTGATTGATCTGTTGTAGAGAAAAATTTTTTCAAGTTCGCTTATTGAGGAATCTCATTAAATATTTTGGAAGCCTAAGCCGAAGCGATAGCTACTTGTTTAAATTTGAAAAATTAATTTGATCTCGAAAACGACTCAAAAATTTTGGATGAAATTTTAGATTTAGATATTTTCCTTAACAAGTTCACGACGCTCGGCGTCATCCTCGAGATCCCGCGGGAATTGTGTGATAACATACCTTTAAAGGAGGAGTCGGGATATACAACGGGGGATCATTCTGCGATCCTGTATAGATTTCCTGTCCGTCTGGACCCCGCGAACATCCCTCTGCATCAGCAACACTATATCGGCAAACTATACCGTCGGCAGGCTTTGCCTCATATCCCGTCGGTTTACCTACATGAAAGCCTTTTGCCTTCACCCAGAAGCGAAATTTAGAACTGTCTGAACTGTTACATTCCTCACCACGCAGGGTTCGGAGAATTCTAGCATACTTTTTCAAAGTTATTGTCTTCGTTTTGGCCAAATCTCCATATGTCTGGATCACCCACGGCTGATACGTGGAAAACAAGTCCACTTTCGGGTCGCCAGTCTGTATTTTTGGTTTTTTGTTATTGTTTTGTTCGTTCTTCTTGTCGTTTTTGGAACTGCTCGGAGTGGATTTACGTTTCGAGGGTTTTTTTGGTGTTTTCTCCGGTATAGCTTCCTGGGTTAATTTCTTTCGCAGTCCCCTGTCCTTTATCATGGCTGCCGCCATTTTGGAACACAAGTCACCACACTTATGTCAGATTTATAATTCCATCACAAAATCCACTATTTAAACCACAAATTCTAATGTAAAATAAACGCTTACTTTTTCAAAATGGTACTCTTTTATCTACCACAAGGAAGTTCTTAAGACATTGTCCTATCTATGGATTGTTTTCAAGAAAAGTTGGGTTCAGGATTTCAAAACTTAAGAGAGTCGCGTGCGTAAAAGTTTCGAGAATGGGAACTTTTGACTGCCAAGTTATCGTCGACCGAAAGGACTTTGCGAAAACTTTGCCTAGCGCCGACGGGAAAAATGTTGGAGCAAGGACGTTTTTAGTTTTTCTTCCCGGTATGAGCTGTAGGTAGGTATATATAAAAGCTGATAATAATAATTACATTTGTACGTATCTAACCATATTTAGTAGGTACATGCTTTATGTACCTAAGTAAAGTGTTGAAGAGTAAGTTTTCAATTTTCATAGAAAAAAACTCTAAAAGCTTGAAACTATTTCTTAGATGGATTTTGCTTTTCCCTGCTGACCTTTCATGAAAACAATCCGCACCAACTTTGACAGCTGTCAAAAAGTTTCGCTAAACAAAGTACCAGGCGTCTATATCTATCGAGGGGGAAGTCCACGCACACGGCCCCTTGCACAGCCGCTCGCGTGGAGCGCGCGCGGAACACTGAAACTACTGGAACTGGAAGTTGGAATCGTCAGCGTCTGGGACGGCACGAAACGGCACGTGCGGGACGGGCCATGCTAATTGCCCGCAAAACAATCGGCCCGATCGTCCGGGCCGCGATAATGCCCGGCCTTGCGATAACACCCATTGTGGAGTGTTGAGTGTTGAGTGTTGACTAGACAACGAACGCCTCGCTGCCGAGGCGTTGTGTTGTGGTACGTCTTGCGCTTTTGTTTTTACATAGCATAATTATTATTCTATAATCTATTGCTTTGCTACCTGTTTTACACATTTGATGCTATTGCATTAAAACTTTAAAACTATTGTCACAGGTGATATATTATTACTTTGTTGAAGCAGTACAATAATAGTACATTACTGCCCAGACCGGAAATAAAGCGATTTATGGCCGAGTAATATTGGAAGGACGAGGCGAAGCCGATGAGTTCCAAAGTAATTTTAAAAGGACAAGGCGCCAGCCAAGGCCTTTTTAAGTAAACGAGGCTGTGAATTGCGAGGTACTTCGGTCGTGACTTGTCTATCACTTCTCTCTCATTTGCATCATTATCCTGTTTGGCTGTCCAGCAATTTCTATTATCGTCCTGCGGACAATATTTCTATAGGAGAAAAGTTACTTACAGGTGAGAAAGAGTAGAAAGTTCAGGGCGGTGTTAAAAAAAGGTTAGTTAAAGTAAAAAATAAAAATAAACCCTATTTCTTGGAGAGACATACACATACGCATATGGTCAAAAGTTCATAACGTTTTTCTCCTCAAGAAGAAACTCTTTGACCTTTGACGAATCGTTTCAAGAAAAGTCGTCGCGGCTGCGGCCGTCGGATTTACATTATCATCTATACATAAAATAAAATACTTAATAAATTATTGTTTAATTGCAGCCTGCTGGCTGCTGTGGTATTTTTTTAATTTTTATTTTTCTCCTATTTGGATCATTGGAACATGAAGTACATAGAATCCACGCTGAATCTGTGCGAGTGCGACTGCGAAATCAAGACAAACATGCAATGTGAGCTCAGCTCGGGCACTATTTTCACTTAGCTACGTACATAATATTTTATCCCTGCTCAGTAGCAGCCACAAAAAGAAAATGAATCATAATAGTATGTAATATAAAATATATTTTCCTATATAAAAGTTAGTCCATTTACGCCATTTTGAAATAACGTTTAATTGGGTAAATAAACATGCGCGCGCGCATCCAGCACGCGAGAGTTGCGCACGAGTCAGCCGGCTTGCGCGAAGAGTGCGCAAGTTACTAGGAGTTAATGAAGCTTGGAAAGGTCGTATTTAACAATCATCAACACGTCATTTCGGGACGAGCATGGACCATATCAACGCAGACGGCTTGAATTTTTCTTGTCGGTATTGAACTAAGTGCATAAAAAAGTCTCACTAAGTAGTAAGTTGCTACTGAAAATCACGCCATTTTAGAGAAAATTTTCGTTGGAAAACTGACCCATGCTGTGATGTCTGACTGCACTTACTCGTGCGAATTTCGGATTGATTCAGTTTTAGGTAGGTAGAATGAGTAAAGAATAGGTATAAGAGAAAAAAAAGATGATAATTTAATAAATAAAATATTATGTTGTTTTAATAAACATCTTATTATTTGGGTCTTGAAATAATACTATAGGTCATTATAGGTTTAAATAAAATTTCAGGAAATATGTGATCACAATATGATATCGTAATGTGACAATCAAAATTCTGCAAAAAAATAATAATCTAATTTTTAAAATTAGTTTTGGTCCGTGGATAAAAATAAGTACTACCTATTTGAATTCTTGTTTTAATCACTCCGGGACTATTCGCAGTTCTAAATCCGCAGACACGCAGAATAAATAAATTCACAAAAGAAAAAACTCCGAAAAGTAAAATTAAAAAAAATAAACATGGATGTTGCTTCATTAGGTCGAATTTGTATCAGGATTTCATAGCACCATAAGACGTTAGCTTGTGACGATCTATAGATCTTTATTTACCTACGCGGTTCCGCAACATTGCGATAGATGGCGCACAAAAATGTTAGCAAAATGGAGGGAAATTAAATAAAATCAGGTTGGGTATCCCCGAATTAATTGAGGATATTCGAGTGAATTCGACCTTTTATTTTTTTAAATGTTTTATTTAAAGGCTTTTACATTCTCGACTTTTTTTACCGAAGATTATTGAAATAAATTTCTTATTTTTAGGGTCGAATCCAGAAAAAGGAATCTGCTGTGGTATCTAATCTATGAAAAATATTTTGTGTTAGTCATGCTCACGCATCAGCTCGCGCATTTGTGCTCCCACTTGAGGGCAAGTGAGTAGTGACGAATGACGGTAAAGAGACCTTATTTTTGTTATCAATTCATCACAAGACATGGCATGGTTGAAACTACTTAATATATTTTCAAGACTCATTTAGGAAACTTAGATTTCCTAAAATTGGATAAAAGCCAAATGAGTATATAACTTGAAGAATATACGTATTAATTACTTCAATGATAGAAGCAGGCGCTTCGCAGCCATTTCGCAGCAGCTCACGTCTGATACACGAGGAACAAGTTAATTAATTCGCTATACCTACTTACTTCGTCAATATCGCATTATTATTATTTGTGATTAGGGTCTACTAGCCGTGCTACTAGCTTCCTATCCCCATAGGCATTGATGTAGAATTTTAGTACTAGGTACTAATTCATATAGGGCCTGTATACGTATAGTCTGACCGACGACACTCTTTGCTTAGATCGGTCATATTCATATTATGCATAGATTGAGTGAAACGATGTCGTTATTTATTATGGGGACTGAATTAGCATGGATTTATAGAATTTCTTATTCCGACTGTATTGTTTCATTCAAAACCAAGTAAAAGACCGGACTTAATGAAAACTTGTTGTGGAGATACGCGGTTTTCGAATTTGTTGCGTGGCTTTCTTACTAGGAGTGCATATTGACCAGAAGATAAAATATTATTATATTGCGATGACTTTGCCACCGTTTTAACCGTAGACCGCGCTCGGCCTGTTTACGCTTTCTAGGGTAGGTGTTACACTTACCACTATAGTGAAGAGGAGAGGAGATAATATGCGGAGACAAGCAGGTAGGATATTTCCACCAATGCGAAGCGGAGACGTGAGCTGGCTAGGGCAAGGCAATGCTGTCTCCGAGTGGAGGCGAAGAACAGCTATGCGGAGTTTTTCCAGTTTCCACCAAAGCGTAGAGGAGAGGAGATATGAGGAGACGAGCGGTATTGCGGGCCAGTTATTTGCACCATTACGGAGACGTGAGCTGGCTATAGAGTAGTTATAGACTATAGAGCGAGGCAAAATTAAATGATTACCATCAAATCTAAGCGGAGAGGAAAATGGAGAAATAAAGATTCAATTGGTTATTTAAAACAATATCTCCTCTCCTCTCCTCTCTGCTCCTCTTCGCTTTGGTGGAACCAGCCCGAATTGCAGTTGGCAGCACATCGTTACTCATGCGGTTGCTACTTGCTAGTGCCACCTAAATATAAAGTACTAGGTACATGACTCGCGCGACTTCGTCCGCGTGGATTAGGATTTTTTGATTCCCGCGGGAACTCTTTAATTTTCCGGGATAAAAAGTTTGAACGGATGAGCCATGAAAGCGTAGCAGACAGACAGTCTACACTCTCGCATTTATAATATTAAGTATGGATTTGGTGGTCTAGAAAGATCAGAATGGAAAAGGTTGGAGGAGGCCTTTGCCGATTGGCAAACAGATCTGCAAAAGAAAAAAAAACCGGCCAAGTGCGAGTCGGACTCGCGCACCGAGGGTTCCGTACAAACCTGTAGTAAGTTTTACGATTTATGACGTATTAAAAACAAGACGAAATGAACCGCAAAACTAACTTTGTTTGTAGAGGTTTATTGTTAATATCAAAAAATTACGTTTATTGTATGGGAGCCCCCCTTTAATATTTACTTTATTGATATTTAATTATTTATTTTGAAAGATAATATACAAGTTAATATTCTGTGAAAATTTGAACCGTCTACCTGTTACCGTTTTTAATATTGAGCAATAAAATACGAAAAAAACACGTTTATTGTATGGGGACCCCCCTTAATATATATATATTTTTTAATTTTTAGTATTTGTTGTTATAGCGGCAACGGAAATACATCATTTGTGAAAATTTCAGCTTTCTAGCTATCACGGTTTATGAGATACAGCCTGGAGACAGACAGACAGACAGACAGACAGACAGCGGAGTCTTAGTAATAGGGTCCCGTTTTTACCCTTTGGGTACGGAACCCTAAAAAGCAGCAATTTGAGAACATTGTAAATAGGTTAATTTGATCTGAATAAAGGCTATTAATTATTTATTTATTTATTATATGGATTCGGTGGTGCCACGAGGAAATCTTACTACGGCTAGCAGTGATGTCGCATGACAAATAGAAATACCTACTTAGCTCAGTAAATATTCTCGACTGTGACTATAGCGACAGATACTTATGTTGGTTGTTGTAGCTATATATAGGGTTATGTATGTACTATGTACTGTACTACATAGCGATGATACAATCAAACGGAGCGGCTCACTAATGCGTCCCGTCGCCGCTTCGCTCAAGCCGCGCGCCAGAAACTAGTGATGGATAATCCCGAGCATCGAGCTTAATTATAATTTTTTTCCTTGAACGACTGTGCCGTATCTGTATTCTCGGTACGCTCTGTATCGATAATACGTACTGCTGACTGCAGTATACCGGAGGCCCGCTCCCGCGTGAGTCAGGAGGACCATAACAGTCGTTGAAATAAGCTTTCAATTCAATTCATTTATTTAAAACATGTAGGACATACATGTATCTCTTATGTTACGTCATATTTTGACTCTACCACCAGTTCGGAAAGAAGTTCTGCTGAGAAGAGCCGGTTTGTTTGTTTCAATCATATCTTCTGTGATATTTCTTTCTTCAAAAAATGTACTGTGATGCTTTAAGTTTAACCTCACATTACACTAGCGCGAGAGTCACCTGTGGTCACGTACCTACATATAAAACATAATATATGGATTCTGTACACTACTAATCAATAATTGTTGAAAAACAACGTTTCGGCCGTGTTAAAGCCGTGGCCCGCGGGGCCGTGGCGAAAACTTATATAAGATTAATATGTTCGAATGGCGAGTAGGTAAATAATAAGTACCTACTTAAGTATATCTGTATAATATACAAAAATGAATCCCTATTTCCCTTGGTCACGGCATCACGCGTGAACGGCTTGACCAATTTCGCTAATTCTTTTTTTGTTGTGTTTGTTTGGACCCCGGGATTATTTATATTCACAATTGGACCCAGTAGGGGGCGCTGCAATCGGGTTCGAGGTTCAGGGCAGGACAAAGTCTGCCGGGCCCACTAGTACATTATAAATATATAATAAATTATAGAGCTTTATCTATGATCGGGTTTTTTGCAAAACAAAAATTAAGTAAAATAAAAAAACAGCGATATCGATAGAATAGACAGACCCATCCCTAGTGACACCTACTTCACTAGTCGGGAACTCGGGACCCCTCCCACTTTATCCGCCCCGAGGCTTATCCGTGAAACCCACCGCGGATGGATATATTTCATTTCGCCACCAGGCACGTTTTTCTCAACGCATTGCTATGCTTAGATTACAGCTCTGTAGGCGTCCGCGTCAGTAGCTGGTGCGACGACTGCTTTTATTGTATGTTGTCCTAGTAACCAGTTACAATTTTGTAAGTCATATGCTTCAGAGTTCAAGATAAAATAAATCCAGAGAGATAGAAATAGTGGAGGACGGCGCGGCGCCTAGAATTTTTTTTTCTTAGCTTGTAGTTTGCTACTAAATTTTCATGCATGACAGATTAGTTTTTTCCACTTTGTAGGTATACAATGCGACTATTGGTCTAACATAATGCATAGGAGTTGGGACGCTACGCTGTGGATTTGATGGATTATAAATTATAATATGACTAGCTGATACCCGCGACTTCGTCCGCGTAGATTGAGGTTTTTTAAGGCCAATAATTCTGTATTAACACAATCTCTAGAGTCTAAACTAAACTAAGAGTAAAATGGCAGCTTTAAATCTAGTTCTGCCCTTTCCGCAGGGAGTATTATGAAAGGGTTAGCAACATTAATTGTAATGCTGTAATTTTAGTTTAGTTTAGAGATTGTGTACCTACTACAGAATCAGCCCCAAAATTTTATACATATTGGTAGGTATTAGGTATATAATATGATGATGTATGAACGGCAGGAGGTTAGCGAGCGCGCAATGTGCGGGACGCTGCGATGTCGGCCCGCCGCGCCTCGGTGAATCATTGGTGAAGCGCGGCGAACGTGCCCGCTCTTGATCCTTGAATATTGTTCCTAACATGTTTCATCCGTGGGATGCCATTTTGTTGCTGTTTTATACCTACAACCACCACTACAGCCCATTATCGTCCCACTGCTGGGCACAGGCCTCCACCTGCGAGGATTTTAACCTGCGTCTCTCTGGGAATCGCGCCCTGGCTTCTGGGAATCAAGCCGAATTAAGAACCTTGTTATTTTTGGAAGTTGGTTAAGAATTTAAAGTTAGAACGCAAAAAATATTTAAACTTAAAGTATGAAAATTACTTGAGCGGCTGAGCGCGGTATAGACTATAGTCGACTGCGAGCGGTGAGTGGCGCTCGACGCGGCTGCTTTGTTCGCTGGCAGCCGCCGCACCCAGGGCTGCCGCTTTCTTAATCCCGCTCCATTATTTATTTTTCATATTCATATAGCTATAATATCGTAGCCGTAGACCATAGCCCTAAACTCTATGGCTACTAAATTACCAATGCATAATAATATTAAATGATCGCTTCGATATATATTATGTATGTGTATGTATTGTTATAACTTAATATCTATTTTGTACTAGTGGCTCGGCCCGATATTGGACCACGCGTTCTATGATACTTCATACTAATATTATAAATGCGAAAGTGTGTTTATAATATTTTGTTGGTTTATTGGTTTGTCCTTCAATTACGAAGCAACAGATCAACGGATCGACGTGATTTTTGGCATGGGTATAGTTGAGGACTTGGAGAGTGACATAGGCTACTTTTTATCCCGGAAAATTATGTAGTTCCCGCGGGAATCAAATAAACTTAAACCACGCGGACGAAGTCGCGGGCATCGGCTAGTGATTTATAAGAAGACCTACCAATAGACGGCTATAATATAAACTAATTTATCACATTTGATGTGATAAAATTATATTAGGTATGATTTATTTATTCCATCCCAAACAGTGCCAAAAGAATTAAAAATAGCTGGTGAAAGGGCATCTATGAACACTATGTAGTTGATTACAATATATTGGGTGAAACACAAAGAAAACGTGACGGTAAGTAACTTGTCTTGTACGAGTCGTAGGGTCCTTTTAAACACATATTTATGATTGCTATTTGCTACTGCATTGTAACGATCGCCATCACCTCATAAGACTCTTTGCCTAAAATCCATTATCGTAACAATTGAGTATCGTGATTGAAGTACAAACCAACAAACAAACACACTTTCGCATTTATAATATTAGTATGATATGAAGTATGATATGATAATTAATCATTCAAACGAAACTTTTGGTATTTAACCAGATATTTTTGAAGAATATTTAATAAATGATTTTGTCGTAAACTTTTGTTTGCTGTATTAAGATGAATATTTTATATTTGACAAAATAATAATGAAATTGTGTGAACCCTGTGGCAGTCGTTGTCGAATGTCTAGGCGGGCCGATAGCAATATCGCTGAGTGTGGGCTGCGGCACGAGCCCGCGCCTCGCCTAATTTACTGAGCAAACGCCTGCTCGCGCTGCTGCCCTGGTACATATCGTGAGAGATGACGCAAGGAGTTTCTGTTTTTTTTTACGTTCTAATCTCGAACCGAAAAAAAACCTTGGCTCGATCCGTGCAAGTAACCAAAAAGGTGTCTTCCAAGTTGCAAGTTCCAACTTCCAAAAAGCGTCTAAGCAACGTGCATTTGGGTAAAGACGTTAAAAGGCGAAAATAGAAGGGACAGGGAGGGAAAAATCCCTTTAGAAATTCACCTAGTTTCAGGCCTAGGAAATTAGTAAAAGTAATAAAAATAAAAACAGATATAACCAGTTAATAGTTTCAGGCAATTAAAAAAAAATAAAGTTAGGTAGTATACGATACGTTTATATTGCTACGTTTCTAATAACGGATTTTCATTATTCACAACTCAAGACGGTCTCTATGTCGCAGCAGTGAATGATGTGCGTTCTTGCTTCTTATTATAAAGTGGCTGCCTCGTTGGTCCACTCTAGTGGTTAGCACTTTCGACTGAGAGTGGTTAGCATTTTCGACTGCGCGACGAGGTCCCGGGTTCGAGTCCCAGGTCGGGCCATAAAAAGTATTGGGTTTTCTGTCAAAAAGTTCTCAGTACTAGCACAGTAAACAGATACAATTTACTGTGGTACTAGCCCGGAGTCAGGAAGATGGCGGTGTTTCACCCCCATGCCTCAGAGAGCACGTAAAGTCGTCGGTCCTGCGCCTCATCTCTCTCCGACGTGTCGGCTTCTCCGTCCCATGGAACAGAGACTAGACTTAGAGAGTGACCTGTGTACCTATATTATGAGATAATATTAAGTGCAGCTGTTCACTATTATCTCCCGCGCAGGTGGCTAATGACTAATCTCTCTGGAGATAGGCCAGCCGTGGCCGAAATTACGGTCGGAAGGACATTATATTTTATATTTTATTATATTATTTTATGTGTCAGTCAGACAGATTCGATTTCCGGCAGGCCGATTATTTCATCTGTGCCATGTCTGTGCCTTAATTCTCTTTGAGGGTGGCAGGCTTTACCTCGTGCTTTACCCGTGGCTTGATAATAGGAATAACTTATCAGCAATTAGCCAAGTGAGATTGTCAATTATATCATTGGGCAAAAATTTTTTATGTAGTCGAACAAAAAAAATCAACAACAACAGCTTTGATTTTTTTCTTTTTACCACTCCATGTCAATAGAAGTTTTCTATCTTAAAGGAGTATACCGCCATCTATTGCTCAATAGCGACATGGTTTAATTGCAAAAAATCACATCGAACCGTTGATTGAAGGACAAACCAACACACTTTCGCATTTATAATATTAAATAAAATAAATAATTAATAATTGTTTACTTTAACAAAACATTGAAATGATTATCGCCATCTATTGTGGAGTAGTAGACCTACTTCGAGAGGAGTTGTGTCGTAGTTCAAGCGTTCCCCAAACAGAGGCGGTGGCGGTGGTATCTGCCCGCGCGGGCACGTTTGGTGCCTCAGAGTAAGTTTTTGTCTACGTTTGGATCCACACACAGAGTACATTGAATATACGGGTAGATCCACACTTGACTATATTTCACAGCTGGCGGTGACTATCCTCAAGTTGTGTCTCTGTACGGCTTACGAGTACTATTTTTTATATTCTTTAAATTATTATTATTATTCTGTAGTGCGGTTTAACGACCTCCCTGGCGCAGTGGTCTTAAAAGTGGGAGGTCCCGGGTTCGATTCACAGCAAGGTTTTATGAATTATTTGTAATTTCTGAATTTTCTTTGGTCTAGCCTGGCTTCGGCCGTGTTTTAGTTACTAGTTAATAGATTTTATACCTAACTATCATCATGATCAGACGATCCGGTGTGGATTTAAAACGCCAGGACTTAGCAGAAGCTTTGTTAGTTAGTTATGCATAAAAATCCTTGTTTATATTTTAAAAATATCTATTTAGACATACCTTTATTTATATAAGTACATGATATTACATTTTTTACGCAAAAATGTAATACGTAGGTACTAGGTACATATGCTGCACGGTCAGCTGTTGTGAAAAACAACTGATCCGTTTATACCACAGATAACTTGATTCTCTTATCTGTGGTTTATACACTGTAGTCTGTGAACTGATCGCCACCTCAAAGGCTCAAAGTCAAGGCACAGAATAATATAATGGTCAAGGGACAAGCGCGGTAGCGAAAGGGGCGGAGCTTGCGGAGACGGCCGTCCGCCTCAAGATCACGTCATGCCCGCGCTTGTTTGAATACTCCTCTTGTATTGTAAAAGGTATTTTATTATTATACAACTGTTCGCCACCGCTGTCTGCTTCTGCCCCCCTAGCATGGGCCGAGACAATTTTCTCCCCGAGGAAAGGATAAAATTTTTATTCCTAAATAAATAAAAAAAACGCTAATTAACAGTGGATAAATAGTCCCACGAGTCCCCGTGAAATGTCAAACGGGGATAAACTTCTCCTCTCCCCCGTTGCCGTGCTCTGAGAAGTGGATAAGTTAATTTTATCTCTTCTCAGTGGATAAAATCGGGGGATAATTTTTTTATCTCCGGCCCATGCTAGCCCTGCTGTTTGGGGAACGCTTTACCTACTTACGTAAATTCTATGGTTAAAGTTTATGTGGGTACCTACTTGCTTATATGAATTTTTCTGAGAATAATGAGAGTAGATATAATTTGTTTAGTAGATACATTTCAGGTATATTACTTTACTCTATGGATACATTTTCCCACTTATTACTTAACTAGATGATGCCCGCGACTTCGTCCGCTGAGTTTATTTAATTAATTTTCGGGGATAAAAGTAGACCATACCTTCCCTAATATGCAGCTTATCTTTGTACAAAATGTCAAGATCAGATAATCAAAAAGGTATCAGAAGGATATGAAAAGTTAACAAACAAACACACTTTAATGATTATCTTACTGGATTTACACAAATGAAAAACAATGTGCAGATAACTGTTGAATAAACTGTTTTTCTTTCTTTCTTTCTATAATTATTTTATTTTTCTTATAAAACTTATTTAAAGGCTTTGCCCTATAAAAACAAAAAAACTTGTGTGTCAGCTCCGACGCACGACTGGACACGACTAGAGACATAACAAACAGACACACTTTAATGATTATCTTACTGGATTTACACAAATGGAAAAACAATGTGCAGATAATTATTTTATTTTTCTTATAAAACTTATTTATAGGCTTTGCCCTATAAAAACAAAAAAACTTGTGTGTCAGCTCCGACGCACGACTGGACACGACTAGAGACATAACAAACAGACACACTTTAATGATTATCTTACTGGATTTACACAAATGGAAAAACAATGTGCAGATAATTATTTTATTTTTCTTATAAAACTTATTTATAGGTTTTGCCCTATAAAAACAAAAAAACTTGTGTGTCAGCTCCGACGCACGACTGGACACGACTAGAGACTTAACAAACAGACACACTTTAATGATTAATTATCTTACTGGATTTACACAAATGAAAAACAATGTGCGGATACTTATTTTATTTTTCTTATCTACTTATTACATTTAAAAAACTTATTTATAGGCTTTGCCCTATTAAAACCAAAAAAAATTGTGAGTCAGCTCCGACGCACGACTGGAGTACGTACGACACGACGCGACGCACTCACTCTTTACGAACAATTATAAAATAATAGATTAGTAAATGAGGGTAAATGAACGCATTTTTTATATTACTGAAAGCATGCTTGATACATTTATTTATATAATTTACATCTCTCATATTCGGTAAGTAGGTCCTTATTACCCCCAAATGGAGCTTGTAGGTGACCAATTAGCGCTCTAGGGTAATAATGTAGCTAGAAAAGCCCTCGGGCGGTAAGTAATTAAAAAAAGTATGATGGTTAGATGTACGCGAACTTTTTGAAAGAGTGAAGAGTTTTTTTTTAATTACTTACCGCCCTAGGGCTTTTCTAGCTACATTATTACTCTAGAGCGCTAATTGGTCACCTTCAAGCTCCATTTGGGGGTAATAAGGACCTACTTACCTCACAATCGAGATGTAAAGCAGAGTAGTTAGCTCGGGTGTACGCATCAATTGCACCCTCGAACTATAGGCGCCCTCGCTGTGCTCGTGCGCCTAAATATCTCGGGCTGCAATTGATGCCTTACAGCCCTTGGCTACTAATCTACTATTATATTCATCAAAATACATTCATTACATAGTCATGGAAACAAACTTAAGTCAATAACGTAACGGAGAAAGTTTGATTTTACTATCGCATATATTATTATATACAAATCGATTCTAAAGGAGGTACTCCAAAAAACGTGAAAATAATAATTTACTACTTACTAGATAGTAATTAAACGTGACTACATTTCACAGATATTTGTAAATATCATAATGTTAAAATAAAACCAACATTTCCCTATGATTGGGTATTTGACAACTAGTCAAATCAGTTTTTTTTTAACGTAATATAACAGGTATTTTGTATGAAATACTGAATTGTCATAAAAATTCAACAAACTTTTTTACTTTAATCGATAGTTAAATATAGCAGACATAAAACTAACAAGGGACGTGGATATTACGTTTTTTGGGAGAGCATCTAATTAATAATCACTAAAAAACTATTTAATTGACTAGTTTTCAAATACCCAATTGGATACTTAGGTGCACAAGTGATCCAAGTGACGTTCTTTTTACTTTTTTGAGACCATTAAATGGGTTTAGTAAATTATGAAACCAGCTCAAGATTGAATTTCTTACTCAAGTTATAAAATTTATAAATATAAATTCTCCTCAGTAGAATCAGTTTTCCAAACCGGTGGTAGATTCTTACGACTAAGATAAGTGGCACATGTTGTCCTACGTGAAATAAATAAATCATTTACTCATATAAATATTTATAAATACATGTATATATTATAAAGAAAAATAACAAAAATATTAATAATAATTATTATTAGAAACGCATAATACATCAATATCTTGAAACTTGCTCAATATCGCTTTGATCATGTGTGTAGTGTGCACCAAGGTATCCAATTGGTATCTAAAATTAGTCGCTTAATGCTAATTCCTGCTGGATTGGCCATTGTCATTCAGATAAGTTACCTTAAAACGTATCTAAACCAATGATAAGGCAAGGATTAGTTATACTACTTATTTTAGAATTTTAAATATGAACTATCTATTGTACAATATTGCTATGCTATTTATTACAATATTTGAATAACCATTACCTTTCAGTCTTAATTATATTATTATAGAGCCATTTTCAATTTTCTCTTGAATATAACTAAGCAATTGTGGTTAATTCTTTTGTACACAATCTCTAAATTAATTTGACAGGACTAGCTCTAGTGCTGTCCCTTTCTCAGGGAGTATTATGAAAGGGACGGCAATAAAATTAATGCTGACTTTTTAGTTTAGTTTAGAGATTGTGTACAACAGAATTAGCCACATTTTCAATATTAACCCTAAACAAAAATCACTTTCATGCCATACTAGAAGTCTTCGTTCTTATCATCTATGAATATCAATCAGCCCATTACAGGGACAGGCTCTTAGAATGATTGTATCACATAGTTTGAAAAAAATTAAAACATTAATCATACTGGTTCCATGGGACATTTTCTATTGCATGCTTCTTTTGTTTGTGCTTTTTAAGATATTTTGAATCAATGAAGGCCTCATTGCAAAGTGAACAAACATAAGGCCGCTCTCCAGTATGAGTTCTTAAGTGCACCACCAGATTTCCCTTCAATGCAAAGAATTTCATGCAAACTGAACATCCAAACTTTTTCTCCCTAGTATGGGTCAACTGATGTGTTCTCAAATGTGTCCTGGTCTTGAATCTCAATGAACATAGTTGGCATGGAAATGGACGCTCGTTTGTGTGGACACGTTCATGCATGATCAACATTGCTTGACTAGCACATCCTTTACCACAAATTAAACAATCAAACCTTTTAGAAGTCTTTTTAAATTTTGCTTCACCACCGGAATCATCATTATCAGTTAAATGTTTACTTTCGACATGTTGATCCAAAGCCGACTCAACAGAAAACATTTTCTTACACAGTGAACAAGCAAATCCCAACAATTTGCCAGAATTAGTCACTATTTCTTGCTTCACCGTCTTCATTAACTCTTCTTTAACCTTCGACCTTCTCAATTTATGACAATCAGCACTTCCCTTGTGTGCAGCTAAAGCAAGTTTATTTTCAAACTTAATGCCGCATTGATAGCATGTAAAAGGATTAACGTGTGTTAGTCTGTGTGTTTGCATTGTAATTTTTTGATGGAATTTTTTGTGGCAAATTTCACATTCAAAATCTTTTTTACCACTATGTATCATCATATGGCGTTTGAGATTATTTTGGTTTGCAAATGTTTTCTGGCATAGCTGACATTGAGGCTTTAAATTATGGGTGTATTTGATATGTTGTGTAAGAGAATTTCTTTTGATATCCTGGTTACAAAACGGGCATGTTACGTAGAAACCTGTTGAACTGTGAAGTATCATATGGCCCGCTAGGATTTCACCGGTCTCAAAACCTTTGCCACACAAGTTACATAGGAATTCATTCACTGTGTGATGCTTTGATTGATGAGCCTGATAGTTGTCCAAGTCATCAAACTGCTCGCCACATTCACACAGGAATGTACCGTCATCTTGTTGTATGACAGTCGCTATGTTACTGTCATCTGCATATTCTATGATCAATTCAGAGCCATCACATTTTAGTATTTGAAGATCAGATTCATCACCTTCATAGAATATTACCTCTTCAGAATCTTCATTCACTATGTTAGCATCCATCATGTATTTAATAGCATCATCATTTTTAAGAAGTATTGTCCGTTCCGCACCTGACGGAGTGAGGATCTTAATGAATTGTTTGTTTTGGAGATTGCTAACTATATTCCCTGGAACTGTAATTGAGTAAGGTTTCTCTTGGGAGTCTTCAATTATTGAAAGAGTTTGATCTTGTGATGGTTGGTTAATGTCGTTGACATCCATATAATTATCATCAAAATTGTCTTCACCTTGAGTCTCTTCATTTTCTAGTATAGTAGCTGGTACATTGATAGAAACTTTTGGATTAAGAAATGATTCAATATTATTCTCAAATTGTTCGCTTTTTGTCTGAGTTTGAAATTGCACTGAATTATTTTGGCCATCAACTTCCATTTTGTATTGTTCAAAGTCTTCTATGCCACTAGTGACAGGCTCTATTTTGATTCTGTTACTGGTGGCATCACCTTCATTGTTCTGATCCTCAGAATTATCAACAACAACAACATAGTAGTAGTCATCGTCACTATCATTTGGCTCATCTTTAATCATACTTTGTAGTTGCTTCATTGATTCTTTCCCTATGTCTTCTATAGTCATATCTGAAGTGGCTTTAACTTGTGTTTCTATACGAGAGAACATTTCACTATGGTGATGATCCATTTGTTTTTCAAGCTGAAGTTTCAAGTCCTTGTCTATTTTGATACACTGTGACCGAAACTCATACGCTGAAATCATAAGTGAATAACAATTATTGCATAGGTTGTGTGGTAACCCATCATCTTGTTTCACCTGAAATTGAAAGGAAAAACTTTAATTGTATATGCTTGTTTTCATGCCATAAAATATACCTATGGTGGTTGTTAGTCTTGAGACAAATATAATATAAGGAAAAATGTAGGTAGATAATGAGGTCAATTCTGCTTATCACTATCTATAAACTAAACTAAAATGACAGCTTTAAATCTAGTTCTGTCCCTTTCCGGAGGCAATAATATGAAAGGGTTAGCAATAAAATATTGCTAAGTTTAGTTTAGAGGTAGTGTACAACAGAATCAGCCCCATTTATAGCATAAATGTACACCAGTCAAGTGCTTAACCTCCATTATGTGTTGACGCGGATCCGGGCGGGCCGTCGGTCTGTGCTGTCACGGATCTGTGTCAAAACAGCTGCGCCTCGTTTAATTGGATTTTTAGTTTTATTCTAATAAGAATAGAGTCTAAAGTCCTATGTAATATAATAGCCAGATAACTAACGAACCATAAACAATCGTCGTTCATTCAATTCAAATTAAGCGCCTCTCGGTATGTCAGTTTGAAATTTACTTCCCGCGTCCTGACACCTGTCACGTGACCTGTGTCACCTGTATTTCAAGGTGAAAGGGGTGAAAGTCGTAGGGTGAAAGTCGATCAAATTTTGTAACCAATGTATCTTTAAAATACTTTCATAAGATCTAGCACAGATCTAGCATTATTTTTATTTGTTCGAAAACAATCTTTAGTTATCTGGCTAGCAATATAAATTACAATATACACCTGAGTAGAGCATTTATATGGAAAAATTCATAACCAAAAAAATGGTGCTTGAAACGTGCGCAAATCTATGCAAATAACATATTTTTGCACCAGCAGATGGTAATGTGTTTTTTATTTTTTTTACACACTGGAGGTTAAACTGAAGAGTTTACAGAGAATACCCGTACCTCCAAAGGTTTTCCTACTGAGATTTGGCTTGAAATAGACTAGGGGAAACTATTTTCTATTGAACAACTCTTATCATTAGAAAAACGCTATGTAATACTTAAAAATAGGGCTAAAGTCGCGAAAGGTCAGGAATTACTCATGATAAAAGCTAGAGTGTTAATTAAAACCTTACCTCAACACTAGTAATTTCCAAAAACTGCTCTCTTATGTTTTCCTCGTCATTCAAAAGTGACACATCCGTTTCGGGAGACAGACAGCATCGACACAAATTCGACCATGATTCCATCTTAAAATACTTTATACATATTTATGCCGCCGGGAAAAACTGAAAAAATTACAAAATCAATTTTTGAATTCATTGTTTTACTTTTGACAGATTTGCAGGATTTGCATTAGATATCAGAGAGCACAATGGGCACATTAAAGTAGATATCCAAAGAGTAAAATTATCTACGGACCTTGCCATAAAGACGATCTATTGAAAATTATAGACAACAGAGCGAAGAACGTATCAAAATGGCGGGCACAGCGAACGCGACACGCAGCAAGAATTATTACTAGCGAATACCGGATGTTACGTCACGCGCGTCGGTCATCGTCATTGTACTTATTGCTAAAATTCATTAAAACTAATTTTCGTTTCTTAAAATCGTATTAATTATTAAAATTAATAATATTTATTATATTCATTGTTATCAAATCCAAATAAGTAGTTTAAATTTTAATGAAATCTTGTACTTGACTGCATTTATGGTTATGTTGCCAACATAAGAGAGTGAGGCGTAACTTCCGAGTAGGTAATAAGTTTCTTATTTAAAGATGAAACCACGATGTAGACAGACTATACTAGTAGTTTTGTATTAGAAAAGATTACATTTTTCTAGAACGATTTCGTATTGTATTTTTTTTATCATTGATTATATTTTAATCTGTGCAGAAGTTTCTTATATAAGAATAATTCCTTTAGATGAAGTGTACTAGATGGCGCTGCGTGTACGGTGTAAGAAGTTTGATAGATTATCTCTATGCTTTGATATCTTTGCTTTGATACAAAGCTAGAGCTTTTCATTCGGCGCAATTTTTTAAATGATTCTACTACGATGACCAGTATAAATTGCGCCACATAAAAGACCTGCATAAAGTTTAGACTAAAGTTTCAAACTGCTCAAGGATCATGCGACTGAATTATAAAACGGTCAGCCCACGTAGGTACTTACCTACTAGAAGTAATTAATGGTAGATTGTTCATCAAGGGACTAAAATGAGCCATTTCATACGAGATATTTAGCTTACCGAGCGTAGCGAGGTATGCTATAGAATAGAGTAGAATGGCTTTTAGTCCCGTGGTAAACACTCTACTTTTCACTTCGATTGCGAGAAAATAAAATAAATTATTTCAATGCCATTCTGTTGAACTACATTCTAATACTTAGTAGGAGTAAGATCTTTATTTTCATTTGATGATTAACAAATAAATAGTCACAATCACTCTACCCTATGCTTTCACCTTGTATTACGTATTGTGTATCGAAATCCGAAATGGTTCAGTTCAAACAAGTTCAAACAAGACAAAATTTGCTAGACGACAATTCAATTACCTAGGCCCATTTTTGTATAGAAGTATTAACAGGAAGACCAAAATCTATAAAATGAATAGACATGGACTAAAAAACTGTCTAAAAAAAATTCTTAATTAACTATAACTATGAAGATACAGAAAGAATTGTAAATACAGATTTAGTTTACAACATTACATAAGTTGCAAAATTGCAATGATACGTTTGGTACCTAGCACATACGCATGTACACACACACGCACTTACACACACACACACACACACATTTTCTCTCACACACACAAGTACTCTCACACACACGTACTCTCACACCACGTCCACACACACCCATCCAAATATGATATAAGCTCATATATGTATGTAACTTCACACTATTAACTAATTGTCATAATTGTTTTTTAATGTAACTTTAATTTAACTTAAATATCACTGTTTAACTTAATTTAAAAAGTAAAGTAGAAAAAACCTTGTTAGATATAATGGAAATCGCAACACATTTTTGAAAAATGTTTATTTGTCATAGTGCACTAATTACTAAAGATGAAACCCATGATATTTTAATCAACGTTTGGGAAGGCACTTACGGGTCCACCTAGTTTAGGGGTCAGGAATACTTTGTTCTGTATATTTTATAATTTCAATAATAAAGATTTCTATTTCTATTTCTATTTCTAGTGTTAAATAAATTAGTACTTGTTGTTGTTGAAACATCCCTTTAAATAAATGTACCTATTATTTACAATAAAAATTCTAGAGATTTCGCGGCAATCCGCAATACCTACTTTATTTTTCTGTTATCAACAAGGAATTTAAAAAAAAAACATTAAGAACCATAGACCAAAGACCTTACACTACTAAAGTGTAAGGTCTTTGCCATAGACATTGAGCGGTGACGATTGGTAACATTAGCACATTGACGCATACTTACATTCAACCTGTGCATTCAACCAAGGATTGCTTGCAAATTATTTCAAAAATGGAACATAAAAAAGTAGATTCCACAGATAACGGAGATTCTCTGATCTGTGGTAGATTCTGTGTGGATCGTATTAACATAGCGTAGGTACCTAACAACATGGGCTTATTATTTCCTAACTTTCATACAGTGGGTCGACGCTCACACAAATGTCAGACTACCATCATACCATGACAGTTTTACAAGTCCTAGATGTACGGTACTGCTAAGACATTAGAGTCATACAATCTTTTATTATAAAAAATCTGCTAGTTTCATTCGTTATGCCCCTGTCGACCCGCAGCTTTGCTTTGTCTAGATGCCTTCGTTGAACGACTGGTAGGAAAGAACGTATCTTCTTATACTGTGTCTGTGCCATTAGTTTAGGCTGTTGATATTAACTATAGACTATAAATTTTTACTACCCATTTACTACCTATAACTTAATAACACCGGCAATTATTAAAAAAAAATTACTTTAACCCCTAGACCCTAAATGCTAACGTTAGTCCGCCTCCGCTAAGCTTTATTGACATCTTTTTAGAGCATGAGAGGTGAAATAGTTATGTGTGTTACATGGGGCCAAAGAAAATTTTTGTTCCCCGAGGGCGCTGAATTTTGAATTCAGAGCAAAGTGAAGGATTCTATAGTAGAATCCCGAGCGTAGCGAGGGGTTCTAAAGTAGAATCCTGAGCGTAGCGAGGAATTCAATATACGCCGCCCGAGAACAAAAAATTTGGCCCCGAGTGACACACACTATTTTTCATCATTACGTATGAGAAAAAGCTAGGTGTATCAACCTACTATGTATGGACATTACCTATACGTTTAAGCACCAATCAGAAGATACTCCTATCAACCTTCTATGTAATTGTATAGACATTATAGACGTATATTTAAAGTTTAAATAAAATGTAAAGACGTATATCCGATCAACAAATTGATCACGTGACTTCGGACCAATCAGAACAGAGAAATGCAAAGTCGTATATTCGATCAACAAATTGATGACGTGACTTCGGACCAATCAGAAGAGAGAAATGAAAAGTCCTATGGGCCTACAAGTTACCTACACTTTGCTCCCGCTATCCTCTGAAGCCAATATGCATTTTTCGAATAGGTATGATGAAAATCTATTTTTACTTTACTTTAGAACCCCTCGCTACTCTCGGGATTCTACTATAGAATCCTTCACTTCGCTCTGAATTCAAAATAGCGCCCTCGGGGAACAAAAATTTTCTTTGGCCCCATGTAACACAAATAACTATTAACTACCTAGCTACTCATTTTATTTTTAGCTTTCAAACTCCAGAAAATGATATCATATCTCATACTGTCAGCGATAAGCTTCAAATATAGTGCGCTTGCTGTATTTACCTACTACTTCATATTACTTGCTGGCTTGACGACCTCCCTGGTTCAGTGTTGAGCGCTGTTGTCTTGCGAAGGGCCCGGGTTCGATTCCCAGCAGGGTCCATTTGAGAATTTATAATTTCTGAATTTTCCCTGGTCTGGCCTGGTGGGAGGCTTCGGCCGTGGCTAGTTACCACCCTACTGGCAAAGACGTACCGCCAAGCGATTAAGCGTTCCGGTACGATGCCGTGTAGAAACCGATTAGGGTTATGGGTTTAATATAACTGCCATGCCCCTAACAGCTTAGCCCGCTACCATCTTAGACTGCATCATCACTTACCATCAGGTGAGATCACAGTCAAAGGCTAACAAGGCTAAATAAAACTATTCGGTTGTTTACAATGACCGGGGTTGAAAAATATGCTAAACTAACCAGTGCTAAAACTTAAAAAAAAGAGTTGAAAAACTCATAGTCGACTGACGAGTCGTATGCGGAAGGACCTGACGTGGTATGTGGTGTTTTATATTATGACCTTGAGGTCTTTAAAATAAGGATTATAATTCAGAAACAAGAGCGTCAACAATATTAAAATAATACCTACCTTCTGCTTTTAGCGATGGTATTATAGTATGCCCCTTGGGAAGCCATCGCCCATCGAATTATAATCCCAGTTGTGTCATACTAATAAGTAATTATGGAATGGAGTCACGAGTCACGACCCTCAGCAATGAGGAATACGACGCAGAATCCATACTTCCATATCTACTTCCATACTAATATTATAAATGCGAAAGTGTGTCTGTCTGTCTGTCTGTCTGCTACGCTTTCACGGCCCATCTGTTCAACCGATTTTGATGAAATTTGGTACAAGGATAGGTTGTATCCCGGGGAAGGACATAGGCTACATTTTATCCCGGAAAATTTAAGAGTTCCCGCGGGAATCGAAAAAACTTAGTCCACGAGGACGAAGTCGCGGGCATCATCTAGTGAGATCTAAGTAAGCTCTTTATTCTTTTCCACCGAGTTTCTTGCTGGTTCTTCTCGGTAGGAATGGAATTCCGAACCAGTGATAGATTCACTCGACGATTCAAAAGCACTTGTATTTAAGTTTATTTGAATAAAAAACATTTGAATGTTGAATTTTTAAGCATAAATAATTGTCTGGCGGAACGTCTCCATCATTCACTTTAGGGCGATAGTACTACGAAAGGAAAGGCGTGGCGATGCGGACATATCTCGCGGACGCTTTGGTAGCTCCGCGAGGATGATGACAATAATTATTATTATTGACAACTCAATCAAATCAGCAACTCTTTATCAAACTTAAAAACGCACTTCTAGTATGGAAGTTGTATGAAATTCTCAGTTGTGACATATAAAATTTCAACGCACTTGTTTCTTTAATCTATATTTTAAAATGGTTATCAAACTTAAAACTAAACGAGGATGTGAATTTTAGGTTTTTTTGGAAGACCCTCTATGTAATCATCAGTTAGATTTTTTTTTTGATAGAGGCATCATCCCTATTCTCGCTTTAGCTGGGAGGCTCTTTGTTTTAAAACTACCCAGGAGCCACATTGGGCACGTTACAGACGCGTGTGGTCATATTTTTTGTTATAGCAGTATATATACTTGAAAAAATAGTATGTTGTTTTCAAAACCAACAACATAACAATCATTGACGCATATAAACAATTTTAAAAAAAATCTGCTCTGAAAAAATCTTTAAACATACGGGCCTTTACCTTTTAAAGCAAATTTTCTCCTCATTGAAACTAAAGTTATGTCCTATCGCGTTTGTTTGTGCAGCTCCATACAAAAGTGAGTTAAACATGGACCCTAGTGTTTGTGTAGAGTTGTAGTGTGTTTTGTTCCACGGGCTCACTCATCATTCAGCATTATAAGGGCGTTTTCAGATTAGCGATTTTTCGGCGCGAATAAGCTCGTTCTGGAAGCGTATTTTAGACGACCTCCGTGGCGTAGTGTTGAGGGCTGTTGCCTTAACGTGCGGAGGTCCCGGGTTCGATCCCCGGCAGGGTTTGGAAATTTATACTTTCTGAAATTTCCCTGGTCTGGCCTGGTGGGAGGCTTCGGCCGTGGCTAGTTACAAACCTACCGGCAAAGACGTGCCGCCAAGCGATTTAGCGTCACGGTGGCCTATCTCCAGAGAGATTAGCCATCACATTATATATTATACACAGGAGATATTATAGTACACAAGTGTCTGTGCATACACAGGTGCACTCTCTGTTCCTTTACTACCATAGCCCGATGGGACGGAAAATCAGACACGACCGGAGAGAGATCAGGCGCAGGACCGACGGCTTAACGTGCTCTCCGAGGCACGGGGGTGAAACACCGCAAACTTCCTAACTCCGGGCTAATACTGAGAATTTATTGTCACAAAAACCCAATACTTGCTATGGCCCGACCCGGGACTTCGTCGGCTGCAGTTGAACATGCTATGACCAACGACGTAGTTACTGACTACTATAACCACAGCTATAACTACTAACTGACCCACGGGTCCCAGCACGCCGGAATAAACGCGTGTACGCGTGTTCGGTTTTTTGAAGCACATGTGGCGTGGCGTGTAAGCGCGTAAACCGATAGCAGCTTATACTTACGCGCAAAAAATACGCTAGTCTGAAACCGCCCTAAGTGTAAAGCGCGCGTAGCTCCGAGCAAGAATACGTAGTACGAAATAAAATTATTACAAGAAATATTGTTCTGTTGCTCGTTTTATTATTTTTGATCCATCGTAAATAAAAATGTTATTTTCATAAGGAAAATTCTTCACAAAAAGTTTTCGGCGATTTTCATGTTGATATTAATTATTTTTAGGGTTCCGTACCAAAATGGTAAAAATGGAACCCTTATGGTGCGACTTTCTCCGTCCGTCCGTCCGTCTGTCACAGTCGATTATTTCAGTAACTATTAAAGCTATCGACATGAAATTTGGAATAGTTGTGTATAATAGTGGCCTAACATCATTAAAATAAAAAAAAAATCGAAAATTATTTTTAGTTTAATTAAAAAAGGGGGAAAATCGTGGGTTTGAAATTTCTAAGTATGATAACTATACTAAGTGGGATATCATATGAAAGGGCTATACTTCTACATTCTAAAACAGATTTTTATTTATTTTTGTGCATAATAGTTTTTGATTAATCGGGCAAAATGTCGAAAAAAATACCGTTCCCCCCCTTATCTCCGAAGTTTACCAATTGAAAAATCTGAAATAATTATGGTCAATAGAAGCTTATGTATATTTTACAGGAAAAATAAAACCAACGCTCTAACTAGCATAGTTTTTTTGATATTAACAATAAACCTCTACAAACAAAGATAGTTTTGCGGTTCATTTCGTCTTGTTTTTAATACGTCATAAATCGTACAACTTACTACAGGTTTGTACGGAACCCTCGGTGCGCGAGTCCGACTTGCACTTGGCCGGTTTTATTTATTTTGAATACGAGACAAGAAGGTCACTATGGAAACTTTGGGGAACTTATCGTTTAGATATTGATTTAGGTTTATACCAAATATGAAGTCCGCGACTACGCCCTTGCGTGGACTGCGTGGTTTGTAAAACCCCCAGGAACTTTTGGATTTTCTGGGACAATTGTCACTGTAGCCTGTGTCGCTCTCTAGGTTTTCAACAATAATCGTGGATAAGCTGGCGTTGTCCCACTGGCAGGCGACCTCCAAAGCGGCGGGGGCGGCGACACTAATGCAGATAGAACCAAGAGGCGCCAGTATGAAATGATAGAAAATAAAATCATTTTGCTACATCCTTTACAACATGCTAGATCCTTTTTTAAGGATCTATCTTCTCGTTTCGCAGAGTCCACAGGTGACCGGAGGGCTGGCAGTTACCTCGGCCAACATATAAGTTTGGCTATTCAGCGGGTTAACGCAGCCAGCGTTCTGAGCACACTGCCACATTGCAGCGGCTTAGATGATATATGATTATTGATTGATTGATTGATTAAAGCTTGAAAACTAAACACGTGTATGTACTACGTTCTTATAATGAGTCTTAAATCATTAAAAACACTTTTTATAACAAGCTTTTATTGTACTTAGACGCCATGTTGAATTCAGTGTGACGTCATTTTATTTTTCGTATTCAGCAAACCCTTTTAATTGATACCCATACATATCACGTGGGAGTTCGCCATACTGGATTTAGTATGACGTCACTTATCCAAACTCAACCAAACTAAACGTGTATGTAAATTTTCAGCCCAATTGGTTGTGGATTTAAACTGTCTTAAAATGCAGTTGCAAGATTTTACCTAAACAAACATACACACGCTGATGCCCGGGACTTCGTCCTTCTGGATTGTTTCTTTTTTCGTTCCCTCAGGAACTCTTTAGTTTTTCGGGATAAAAAGTAGCCCATATATTATTCCGGGATAAAAAGTAGACTATGTGTTATTCTAGACTATAATCTTTATCTGTGCTAAATTTCATCCAGATCCGATAAGTCGTTCTAGCATGATTGAGTAACAAACATCCACCCATCCATCCAAACTTTCGCATTTATAATATTATATAAGTAGTATAGAGAGCAAGTTAATAAAAAGCTTGTAAAATATATTGATTTCTTTTCTGAATACTTCACAACAAAAGTCGAGGGCGACGTGATTACGAACTCGGTACATTTAATATTTAGGAGCTGGTCTTGATTAGGTTTTGTAGCTACTCGGGTTACATGGACATGCCAAAGCTTCTTTTGCTTAATTAGGAACTTTTGAATTGGATATCACTAAACGAAGGCCTATTAACCTTATTTTTACCAAGCCTTATCTTACTCATATAAAAAAAAAAACCGGCCAAGTGCGAGTCGGACTCGCGCACCGAGGGTTCCGTACAAACCTGTAGTAAGTTTTACGATTTATGACGTATTAAAAACAAGACGAAATGAACCGCAAAACTAACTTTGTTTGTAGAGGTTTATTGTTAATATCAAAAAAACTGTGCTAGTTAGAGCGTTGGTTTTATTTTTCCTGTAAAATATACATAAGCTTCTATTATTTCAGATTTTTCAATTGGTAAACTTCGGAGATAAGGGGGGGGGAACGGTATTTTTTTCGACATTTTGCCCGATAAATCAAAAACTATTATGCACAAAAATAAATAAAAATCTGTTTTAGAATGTTGAAGTATATCCCTTTCATATGATATCCCACTCAGTATAGTTATCATACTTTGATATTTCAAACCCCCGATTTTCCCCCTTTTTTAATTAAACTAAAAATAATTTTCGATTTTTTTTTATTTTAATGATGTTAGGCCACTATTATACACAACTATTCCAAATTTTATGTTGATAGCTTTAATAGTTACTGAAATAGTGACGGACGGACGGACGGACGGAGAAAGTCGCACCATAAGGGTTCCATTTTTACCATTTTGGTACGGAACCCTAATTATCAATTTTAATTTATTTATATAAAACATAATATAGGACATACAGGTGTCTCTTATGTTACGTCATGTTTTGACTCTACCATTGTATAAAAGATCTCTTTTAGTCTTACCTACTTATGTAAAAGAGTTAGATATAATTATATATACATAATAAAATTATGCATATGGTAGAATGTAACATCACACATTTAACATCTTCAAACAGATATAAATCAAAGTGATTTGAATTGACATAATATATACCTAATCATTAGAATATACTTTATAACATTTAAAATGAAATACTAAAATAAAACGTAGTCGCAATCAGTAAAATAGTAGTTAAAACTGTTCGTATAAATGTTTGAATTTATTTTTTGTGAACACTTTCAATAAAGGTGAAATACGATTTTTGAATGCTATATTTTCAGTTAAAAACCGTCGTATTTCTCCGCATTGCAGATTAAAGTTCACAGGATTAATTAATGTCAGTATGACCTACATACAAATACATAAATAAGTTGAATAATTATTTCTTTTTAATTTTTTTATCCACTACAAGTTAGTCCTTGAATGCGATCTCACCTGATGGTAAGTGATGATACAGTCTAAGATGGTAGCGGGCTAACTACCAACCCATACCCCTAGTATACCCCATAGTAAACCCATATCCCCTTTTCGGTTTCGGCATCGTACCGGAACGCTAAATCGCTTGGCGGTACGTCTTTGCCGGTTGGGTGGTAACAAGCCACGGCCGAAGCCTCCCACCAGGCCAGACCAGGAAAATTCAGAATATTAATAAAAGAAAATATATAATATCATCGGAACAAAATAGTATTGCTTTTAGAGCTAAATTTAAAAAAAAATTGTACCCGTCATCTGTGAAGTGCTACGTCGTCGCACCTCTACGAGCACAGAAATAGGATTTATTGCGTCTACGACTCTACGAATTTCGAAGGTAAACTCTACTCAGCTTAACACAACCTTAGTATTTTTTTCATCGCTATTTTGGGTTATACTAGAGTCTAGAGCAGGGATTCCCAAACTATTTTGGGCAAGAGACCCCTTTTCCAAACTGAACTGAACCTATCTCTAGTTTTATTCCTATTGATACAAAATAATTACCAATTTAAAACTTTGCAGTTGGATAAGTGAGTAAACTTGTCATCATTTTCTGATCAAAATTTAACAAAAAAAATAGACATAAAATTCAGTAAATATCAAGTGTGGTTAATACATTATGAAATTACGTAAAAATACTTAAGAAGGTAATTATGTTTTAAAAAAAACATTAAAACAGGGGTCGATTTTTAGACCTCGTCGACCCCATAATCAGTTTTCGTTTATGTCGACCCCTGGTAAGCTGATATTGACCCCAAGGGGGCAATCGACCACTTTGGGAATCCCTGGTCTAGACGTTAGGCAGACTCTATAATAAATTTATTACCAAGTACAACATCCATTCTGGCTAGCTTTGCTAAAAAGTTATATTCATTAACGTTCACGTTGAATTGAATAATAATATCATAATTGAAATTTATCCCCTATAACACTTGTAAGTTGTTAACTACGTAACATCAATAGCTAGTTTCCCACGTCGGTTAAGTTCATTAGTTTGTCATAAGTTTAGAAGGCAAAACGAGATAGGTATACAGAATAAGTAGTAAGTGGGAAAGGGATAGGAGATGCTGGAAGCTGTGAACTGTAAAGGTATGTTCACAGTTTGTGGACCGCACAAAGGATTCGGGGTCACGAGGCCGCCGTGGGGAAAATTACCAGATTTTACGGGAAAATTATATCTTTTTATACTTGCAAATAAATGATATTATTATTATCACTAACAGTGATAATAGTCGTTAAAGCCCGCCAACCCGCATTGGAGCAGCGTGGTGGGTCTAAGCTCTAATTTCCTCTCTCCTATGAGAGTGGAGGCCTGTGCCCAGCAGTGGGACGTTAATGGACTGTAGTGGAGTGGAAATAAATGATTATGTTTATGATTGCAATCATTCGTACGTCGTAATGTTAAGTCAGCCTGCTATATTTGCTTATTTATTTGAAAGCTCTAGTCTTAGGTACGGAAAGAATTTTATTCAAGTTTTATGAGTATTAATAAATAGAGCGTCTTTCAGAGAAGGTTTTAAGCATCCATACTAATATTATAAATGAGAAAGTGTGTAGGTAATTATGTTTGTCTGTGAACAAATTTTTATACTATTCGCAACCACCACCGGCTCCCGTGGGAATTTCGTAAAATCCGTACTTTTTGCTTAGCTTTCTATTAAAAATAGATACATTATTTTTACCTTAGTACCTATTTCCAAGGGTTTGGGCTGGACGTTGATGAGTCAGTCAATAAGTGAGTGAGTCGGGACTTTTGTTTTTATTAAATGATTTTTTTTAGTGTCACCACAGCGAAAGTATAGAGGTTGGTTCTTAGAAGCTCACCAACTACATCTACACCGTCGTATACCTACACCTCTAAGCTGCTAAGCTAACTACTAAGTTTGAGCTGGTATATGACTGAATTTTGTACCTACTGAAAACTCTGCCAGGTTACCTCGTCTTGCCACTGTTACCCCGTGTTATTCAGAGTAGACGTCTCCGTCGTATGGCTGATAGGATTGATAACGTATCTGCCCCCCGATTACGTAAGAATTGTCGATCAAACGTTAAAGATACGATACCCTAAACGTATAAGAATGGGCAGACGAAATTGAGCTCTAATTTAATGCAGTTATGGTTTATTTTACTTTGACGAAAATCTTTAACGTTTGATCGGCCATTCTTACATGATTGTGGCCCTGCTTAGGCTGTGGAGTAGCAATATAGCGCCCCCAGAACAGGTTATATTTTATTAAACTTTTCATAACATCGTACTATTATTATAAATGCGAAAGTATGGAGGGATGCATGGATGGACGGATGGATCTTTGTTACTCAATCACGCCAGAACGGCTGAACGGATCTAGATGAAATTTGGCACAGCGATAGCTTTTATTTATAGCAAGATTAAAGATAGATAGATTCCGGGATAAAAAGTAGACTATGTGTTATTTCTAGACTATAATTTTTCTCTGTGCCAAATTTCATCCAGATTCGTTCAGCCGTTCCGGCGTGATTGAGTAACAAACATCCATCCATCCAAACTTTCACATTTATAATATTACCTAGTATAGATTTAATGGGGTGTTAAACCCACCCCTGGCAACACTCCTGAAAGCGCCGGGAAAATGGACCCAGTCGTTTCAGTCGCCCGCCGGAGCTCGAATCGGTCGGACGAATCGGGCAATCCGGATGAACGGTTCAAAAATCGAATTTATATCGATGAATAAGTAATCGAACATCATTAAAAACAATTTTTGTTTCGGTTTGATGTATTTTCAGTTACATACGATTCGCGTTCGGTTCAATTTACTGTTTAAGTACTATAGTGTGAGTATTAGTAGTGTTAACCGCGATAGAGCAGAGTTGGTATTGAGGTTTTGTGGCTACAGGTGAGTTCGGGTATATCGTACTAGCTTTTTCCCGAGACTTTGTTTTATAAAGCCCGTGGACTCTATGTATTTCCGGCTTCAAAAAGCCTTGCGCCTCTTTCCGGCTTTGCAATGCCTATGCATAAAATCACGTCGATTCGTTGCTGAAAGTGCTGTATTGCCTGTATTTAAAATGTATGTAGGATGAACAAACCAACATACAAACAAACACAAGTATAGTAGGGTTGCCACAAATAAAATTATGTATTGTTTTCAAGGGTTCATTATTTGTTTTAATATTAAATGCAGTCTTCTATAATCTATCTGTCTATAAATCCATGACCTGAATGTGGATTTATAGGCCACTATTACTCTCCTAGGATCGCACGTTAAGCCATGGGGTTTATAGTTATTAACGGTTATAATCGTTAACCTATTTTGTCATTATTTGTAAGTCGGTTAGCAACTCAATAGCAACTGGTAACCAATTACTATCATAACATTATCCAGATTTTATACGGATATCAGTCAGCATTCTATTTTTTTCTTTTTTTATTCCACTACAAGCTAGCCCTTAACTACGATCTCACCTGATGGTAAGTGATGATGCAGTCTAAAAGATGGTAGCGGGCTTACCTGTTAGGGACATGGCAGTTATATTAAACCCATACCCCTAGTCAATTTCTACACGGCATCGTACCGGAACGCTAAATCGCTTGGGGGTACGTCTTCGCCGGGTAGGATGGCAACTAGCCACGGCCGAAGCCTCCGACCAGGCCAGACCAGAGAGAAAATTTTGAAAAATTGACCCTACCGAGAATCGAACCCGGGACCTCCCACATTAAGACAACAGCGCTCAACACTGCGCCAGGGAGATCATCGTCGTTCCCTTCACCGTTTGAGGCAAGTGATACTGTATAATTTCTTAACACACATATCTCCGAAAAGTTAGAGGTGCGTGCCCGGGGATCGAACCCGACACCCCTCAAAGAAAATCGGGTGTCCAAACCACTGGGCTATCACCGCATATCCGATTGTTGCAACCTCAGTTTTGAATAATAATTGTCTCTTGAAGCCTCTACATGTAGGGAATTTCCTCGTATCGGGGATTGTCCCGTGAGAATACCTATAGGAATATGAAACAACAACTACATAAATGAAATACTCATACTCTATAACGAAAAGTCCTGGCTCGCTCGTTCACTAAATGACTGACCAACGCCAACTTAACGAGGAAAAGGAAGGATTTCCCCCTAGGGATTAAAACCGTAGGCATACACTAGTCGTAGCGCAGTTTTCTCTCGAGTCTCGAATAAAAAGTAGTATGACAGAATTTGTTTAAAACTGCTGTCAATATTACAAATAACCCGGCGCGGCGTCTCTGCAAAATATTGCAAAGAAACTCTATCTGTGAAAACTTGTAATTGGCGTTATACTTATTCTTTATTAATCTATCCACTTTTGTTGTACTTAGCTGTAAGTTTTCTGAACAAAAATAAAATAAAATAAATAAAATGAGACAGTAAAAAGGGGACTGTGTAAAACGGACTACTTTAGAAGTACAAAATATTAGTCATGTAGCATTCTAAAAATAAAGGTTACTAGGAGAAAAGAAATTACAAAGAATAGTGTGCTTATACACACGTTTCTTTATGATTTCTTTTAGAGCAGCCGAGCTCGTGTGCACCGTAATTGCTTCCTCTATGTAGAGTCTATACTGTACAGGAAATGCGGCGTGCGAAACGACCTCCTCGCTGTTGCTGAATCTCGGGTCTCCAGTCGCTATAAATTCGAAGCGAAATGCAATTAAAGCGCAGCGGGAAAATAAAAGTGAAGTTTTATTTTCACTTGACGTGTCTTATAACTATTTTTATTTATTACATCCCTACAAAGAATCGTGGTAGTTTTCAGCATTATTAGAGTTCTTTCTTTTCTGTGTAGTACGGTATACGACTTACGACACTCTGGTAGTAAAATTCGAAGTAGGGCCTTGTTACCTAAATTATTGCTGATACAGGTATCTTTGACACATATTTTGGAATCAAAATTCATATCCATACTAATATTACTAGTGGTTTGCCCCGAACTGAGACCTCGCGGTATCCATAAACTTGTACAGAGCGCCATCTAATGACATAATTGTGAAGTTCTGTTAATAATACTGAAGCACATTAAAAATTAAATAATTTCGTTTCCTTAGAATATTTATCTAATTTTAGTATTTGTTGTTCATGTACAGAATATAATTCAAATAATTGATAAGTTTCAGGCTCAGCCTTTCAGAAAATTGAGAGTTCTGAGGTCAACTTTGGACGTTAGAAAATCGCCACTTTGAAAGCTCCCCATTTCGTGAATTTTAGGGGAAATATAAAAAAAAAATATATTTTTGGACTCTATTCCTAATTATTTTTAAAATGATATACCGCAGCCCTATGTAACGCTATAAAAATATTTTACTTCGCATTCGCTTCTATGAGAGCCCCCCTGAAATAAAGATTTTTATAACTTTTTAAGCCATATTCGGCGGGAGGCCATCGGTTTACATATTATATTTAAATTTGAAGTAATTACGTTCTGTAATTCAAAAGTTATAAGTTGTAAGTCTGACAGACGGACGGACGGACGGACGGACAAGTGCAAATTCACTCAAGTAGACTCAGAGACCTTCGCTTCGCTCGGTCAATAAATGCAAAAGTGTGTCTGTCTGTCTATCCGGCTGTCTGTCCGTCCGTCTGTCTGTCTGTCTGCTACGCTTTCACGGCTCAACTACTAAACCGATTTTGATGAAATTTGGTACAGAGATAGGTTACATCCCGGGGATTTTATTCCGGAAAATTTAAGAGTTCCCGCGGGAATCAAAAAACATAAATCCACGCAGACAAAGTCGCGGGCATCATCTAGTGAGAAATAAGTACCTACAACGCTACAAATAGACGAACAGCACTTACTGTTCAACCTTTTCTCGTTAAAAAACTAAGAAATTATAGGAATAATATGCTAAAAATAACGCATAAATAAAACATTAAGTATGATACTTTTGAAGTAGTCGTGCAAAACGGATTTCAGTTTAATGCTCAGTTTATTTTTTCTCCCGCTTACGTAAGCTGAGCTAAGCTAAGCTTAACAGAGCAGAAATTGTGAGTCAAGGGAAAGATAATAGTAGATTGTATTATAAGGGAGCAAAATAATATTTTTACGGCGAGGGCGCTTTTTTGAATCCAGAACGAAGTGAGGGATTCTAGAGTAGAATCCTGAGCGTAGCGAGGGATTCTTTAGTAGAATCCTGAACGAAGCGAGGGATTCAAAGTACGTCGCCTGAGCCAAAAATATATTTGCGCCCGAATGATACACTCTACTTTTCATCACCCTGTATGAGAAAATTTGGTTCCCGCGGGAACTCTTTAATTTCCCGGGATAAAAAGCATATGTGCTATTTCCAGACTATAATCTTTTTTTTTTTTTTGAAATCTATCTCTGTGCCAAATTTTATCCAGATCCGTTCAGCCGTTCGGGCGTTTGAGTAACACTCATCCATACCACCATACATCCACACATCCATCCAAACTTTCGCCTTTATAATAATATTTATTTAATTATATATATATATTTTTTTTTTTTTTTTTTTTTTTTTTTTTTTTTTTTTTTTTTTTTTTTTTTTTTTTTTTTTTTTTTAAATATATATATCCATATAGCCCTTTCGTTAGTTAAAATTCAGAAATTATAAATTCCTAAATTGACCCTGCCGGGGATCGAACCCTGGACCTCCGCACGTTAAGACAGCAGCGCTCAACACTGCGCCACGGAGGTCGTCAATTTGCGTTGGCGCTGAACACTAAGATGTTCCAAATTCAATAAGTGCGCGGCAAAGATAATTGCGGCGCACTTACGAGTATAAAGAGGATTAAAAACTCATTCCTGCCCGCTAAAAGTTTCTTATAGAAAACACCACCTTTGGGCGCACATAAAGGCGAACCAAGTCGTCCTTTTCGAATACATGGGATGAAAAAATATATAGTTCACTATGAGAAACTAATTCGCTTCCCGTCCAAGGCCCTGTAATAGTATGAATCGGACCAGAATGGATTTCCTTTAAATGATTTAGTTTTAGTCTGAAGTTTCATCAATGTTCTAGATTCAATAGATACGTGGAGCTAGATGCGGTCTGTTACATACGATATAATAGAACATTATTTTATTTTATTTTATTCGACCAACCAACAACATTCATGCATAAAAAAAGTATGCAGATAATTAAATATTCAATTATTCGTCGGTGATAATACTAAGTTACTCTAACTTTTGGACTTTATATTTACAAATCCGATAAAATTAATATTAATTATAACAGAAATTCATCAAAATTTGATCGCGTATAAATAACAGGGGCTCACTGCGAGCAAAGTGGACAATCTAGTTGACAAAGTTTATCAGACCGGAAAGTTTGATTTTAGTCCGTGTTTCAATTGTCTTACAACTTTATAATCTGTATCCAAGAAGGATCGAAGGATCAGTACTGTTTTCATAGTTTATTCAATTCCAGGCTTAAACTTATAAACTCATTCAATTAAGAATTAGGCGTAAAGCAAACCGGCTGAGTAGAGTGAAGCGCAGCGTCTTTTTTGACAACTACCACAGAATAGGTAATAGTAGTAACTACTACTAAAGCTCGGCGTAACTGTACGCGCGGCGCGCACATGGCGCGCGGTACGTAGGTAATTTGAGTATGGTCGGTGTTTTGTTTTCATTGGACATTTTTAGGCAATGCGAAAGACGAGCCTTAATAATTAAGCTGTCAATGTAAAGTTTACTGGTCTAGCGTATTGTATTGGTAGATTATTTGTAAAATTACTCGACTCAACTCCGCCTGTAGCGTCAGCCCTTAGAATTTGAAGTAAATAAATAGCTAAACGACTGCGGCAATTTAATTTGCTGTCTTTCAAATTATCATGACAAAATCACGTTACTTCAACGTGGAATTTACAGCAAACAACTGAAATGAATACAACAATAAAAGTTCCAACAATAGGTACTCTAAATTACTTTGTCCATTTGGTTTATTATGGAAACAACGCACGCGAATAATTTTCGTTATAACCCTTTTTATGATATCGCGTCTATAACATGGCGGTTCTAAAAGTTTTAAATACATTTCTTTCTAGGAATGTTTTTCGGGTTTTCATCGTCGATACATATGAAAAGAAAAGTCTAGACTCTCACTGACTGAATCATCAACGCCCAACACAGACCGTTGTACCTAGAAAGCTGAAATTTTGCACAGGACTTCATTTTATAAGGCAGAGAGACAAGGAATAAGATTTTATGACCGAAATTCCCAGGTGAAGAACCTTAGGGATTTTAAAGAGAAGCCGCCACCAGAAGCCGGGCTTTTTGAAAACATATAGCCTAAGCAGAAGAAGCTTTTTTAAATCTTTATTGTATGGCGGGGCTTTATCGCTTGTTGATAATGTCGCCCCGTAAAAAACACAGGTTTGCACGCAGTCAATTCAGTACATAATGCCAACCTTGTTTAGATAGTAGATTATATATTTCTACTCGCACCGGGAAGCGCAGCGTTGGACGACCCCCCACTAGGTGGACAGGCGATCTCAAGCGTGTAGCTGGGAGCCGCTGGAAACAATCGGCACAAGATCGTGTTCCGTAGAGATCCATGCAGGAGACCTTCGTCTTGACTACTTTTAATTAATCAATTCCTCGCTTCCAATAGGTATACATTTTATTTACCACCCTATTGGCATTTTGGCGTAAGGTATGATTTTTAAGACGCGCGAAATTCTAAGAAATAGAACGGAAGCTGAAATTCAAGATCGCCTTGGGTGGGCAAATCACTTTTGATCGATATTAGCCCACGGCGTATTTCTGTATTGACAAGGATATTTTTGGTTAAATCAACTCGCTCGAAGCATTTTGCTCCATGTTTCTGATACGAACTGCTCCACAAACCATACGATTGTGAAATGTTTTTCCCGCATGTTTAGGAATAATTTTATAGAAATCAGTATACAAATAAATGAGAGAATATTAGAAGTCCATTATGATTTATTGTAAGAAACCATAATAGAGAAAATACTTTATAACGTTCTCCATTATAATTATAACACATACCAAAACCTTATTTCTCGTTCCCTAGTGGTATTATTCGTATTATCGGCAATAAATTGCTCCTGGCAGCACATAAATCTGAACCGCAATAAATAAGAGTTTATCTACACTAGGTCCAAACAAAAACAAACCAATGTAAGTCCCACTCTCGGTCAACTATCTGCGTCTATAACTATAACATGGGTGTCGTGTGACATGTGTGTAACACGCAAAATTTAGTTTAATCCTGTCAAAATGTAGGTAGTTTCACCCGGAAAGTTTTGGGGTAGCTTTGATTTTTCTATCCTTTATTTTAAAAGTGAATCCGAGTCTGAGTTTTCCTAACAAAAATTCACATTAAAAATAATACTGTTTAGCGATTGTTCGCTTAAAACTCGAAAATTATCTCTTTTTCATCAATAACTATATATTATAACCAATATGGAGGCATTTAAATAAAAGGTATTACGGCCATTATAACGTACTGACGCCGCGGAGTTCCCACGGTATTTATGAAAAAGAAAAATCCAAATCCATCCAAGTCGCTGTCGCAAACGCTGTGCCTTGGCAGTCGCATCCACTCCACTCTGCCGGTGTGCCTTGCACTTTAATGCTCTATCCTTGTAAACATGGATTCTAAATGCGAAAGAGATGGCTGTATGCTTCGGATGAAATGGAAAGGGATGCGAGACATGAATAATTCATAGGTTGTGATTCAATGCATAAACGTCGTCATCTCTGCTTCAAATGCTGGCATTAGGGTGTGTATACCTTTGAATAGAAGTGACTTCAGCTCACCTTAAAGCACTTGAAATGTTACATTGACGTTGTTATCATTCTAGCGCAGTCTGATTCGGATGTGGCTGTGAATGTTAATCGATTGCTTTGGTTAAGCTACGTTAAATCGTATTCGCCACCTAGGTCAATGTAGGGATTTATAAACATACTAGCTGATGCCCGCGACTTCGTCCGCGTGGATTGAGGTTTTTCGGTTCCCGCGGGAACTCCTTAATTTTCCGGGATAAAAAGTAGCCTATGTGCTATTCCAGACTATAATCTATCTCTGTGCCAAATTTCATCCAGATCCGTTCATCCGTTGGAGCGTGATTGAGTAACAAACATACATCCATACATACATCCATCCATCCAAACTTTCGCATTTATAATATTTATATGGATTAGAATATAATCGATATTGCATTATTATAACTTCGTCCGTGACTTCACCAATTTTAAAGTTTCCATTGAAAACCAGCGCTGCAGCTTGCTGTATCATGATGACCTGTAGACCTTGACCTTACTGGAGACCTGTATTTTGTCACACAACTTTATTCCTATATCTAATTTGATAGTTTCTTAAACTAAATATTGTGATCGAATAAAAACGTTTTCATTCTTTTCTTTCTTTCTTTCTTATAATAAGGTTTGATCTTATTCAGGACTGTGGTAGGCATCGGCTGTGACCAATTACCACCATATCAGAAAAGCCATGCTAAGACATTTTCGACGCGACAGTATCAAACAGTAGCTGACCTGCCTTCACGTGGCCTACGTTGTCACGTAGATAAGTTTTTAATTTTTATGGCATCATAATGCATCGCGTTACGTTGCGTCGCTTTCATCGCTCACTTAGGTCAACGAGTAAGCCTTTAGCGTGTAAGTACGCTGACGCATCAAAACCAAGTGAGATGGGAGATCGCTAGATCGCGGAGTTTACTACGAGTTTTTCAGGAAAGTGGTAACAAAAAAGCGCACAAACATACAAATAAACAAACAATCAAACGCACAACCTCATTTCATTTCAAACACATATGGCGTCTCCGTTCCGTCGTGGGTAAAAAAACATTTTCCTCGTGTTATATTCATTTTAAAAGCCATACTTATATAAATAGGGAATGTGATACATCAAATTTTGAGAAGAATACTAGAAATCATTTAGATAAGAATCACTGAAACACTAGAAAATCATCGTCAAAATCACCTCAGCACATCGCCAGTGGTCCTCATTAGCAAGGGTCTCCTCTCCAAATTAACATCCTAACTTCCTAAAATCCATATCCATACTAATATTATAAATGCGAAAGTGTGTCTGTCTGTCTGTCTGTCTGTCTGCTACGCTTTCCCGGCCCATCTTTTCAACCGATTTTGCTGAAATTTGGTATAGAGGTAGGTTATATCCCGGGGAAGGACATAGGCTTTTTATCCCGGAAAATTAAGGAGTTCCCGCGGGAATCAAAAAAACCTTAATCCACGCGGACGAAGTCGCGGGCATCATCTAGTATATTATAAATGCAAAAATGTGACTTTGTTTGTTACGCTTTCACGGTCCAATTTTTCCAATGGATTTTAATGTTTGGTACAGCCATAAGTTGAGTCTCGAGGAAGGACATATAATAATTATATTCTTTTTATTCCGGAAAATTAAGAAGTTACCGCGTGAATCAATAAAACTAGACGGGCATCAGCTTGTAAAAGAAGAACTTGCTTTAAAATGTACAATCATAATAGGTATAACATGGCGTTTGACATCTCTTCATTATTAACAAAGCACGCCAAGTGGCTTGTAGGAATTGCACTCCGCGCTGACCTTTGTTTATAAGTTGAAGAACAATGGCCGCCCGCTTCGCAAAGGTCATGTACACATAATTGCTTCAGGGAGGAACAAAAATTTTCACACTACTAGAAGTCAAAAGTAAAGCTTTTGACGTCAACTCTTTAACCGGCTGTAAAGTTCGATGTTTTCATGAAAACTACATATTTATACTTCGGGGTCATTGAATATGCCAATGAATAGGTAGATAATTATCGTGTTTATTTTAAAAATTATAACTAACTAGCTGATGCCCGACTTCGTCCGCGTGGATTGAGGTTTTTCGGTTCCCGCGGGAACTCTTTAATTTTCCGAGATAAAAAGTAGCCTATGTGTTATTCCAGACTATAATCTATCTCTGTGCCAAATTTCATCCAGATCCGTTCAGCCGTTGGAGCGTGATTGAGTAACAAACATCCATACATCCATACATCCATACATCCATCCAAACTTTCGCATTTATAATATTTATTTGATATTTGACTAGCTAATGCTCGCGAACTCGTCCACGTAGATTGAGGTTTTTTGGTTCTCGCGGGAGCTCTTTAATATTCCGGGATAAAAGTAGCCTTTGTGTTATTCCAGACTATAATCTATTTCTGTGCCAAATTTGCCTGGAGGGAGTTACCACCCGACCGGCAAAGACGTGCCGCCAAGCGATTTATAGCGTTCCGGTACGATACCGTGTAGAAACCGAATAGAGGTATGGGCTTAATATAACTCCATGCTCCTAACAGGTTAGCCCGCTACCATCTTAGACTGCGTCATCACTTACCATCAGGTGATATCGCAGTCAAGGGCTAACTTGTAGTGGATTATTAAAAAAAAATATAAACTTGAATTACACGGATATTTTTGTCCCCAGTGTGTTTTCGATCTAGGAACGTACATCGAAAAAGGCTGGGTATGGTTTCACCCAACCAACCAGGTGTAATAAAGGAGTGTATGCAGTATGACCTTTTCAGTGGTTCGATATCTAAGCTCTGAAAAGCTGGTGAGACCGCCAACCCGCATTGGAGCAGCGTGGTAGGCCTAAGCTCTAATTCCCTCTTTCCTATGAGAGTGGAGGCCTGTGCCCAGCAGTGGAACGTAATGGGCTGTAGTGGTGGTGGTGGTGGATCTGGTGAGAGTCTTTGGCAGCATAGTATCAGCACAAAGTTGCACTTTCAAGTGATTTGGCGATTTAGCGTTTGGGTATACCTACTTTTAAAATCCGATTGAGGCTTGATTGATACATGGGTTTAATATAGAATAATATTTGTAACAGTTTTACAATAGTTATTTGTTATACAAGAGTGAAAAGTTGTTTTTTAACCGCGTGCTCAATTTTGATGACCGAGCAAGCGAAGGATGCTAAAATTGAATCACGAGCGGAGCGAGTGATTCAAAAATTAGAATCCTGAGCGTCAGCGAGGGAATCAAAAGAGCACGAGGTGAAAAATCTTTTCACTCGAGTGCAACACGTAACTTTTCATCCCACCTCAGCGAGGAAATGACTAAATGCAAAAAAAATCACAAGATTAAATTCAATTCTGTTAATTTCTTCGTCACTAGAATCACTTATTTTAGGTTTTTCACTTATTTTCAATTTTCTTGTTTTTAATCGGTTTTAATTTTAAACAATATGACGTGAAAGAAAATGGTGCGCGCAAAGCAAATTAAAAAAGTACACCAAGAAGGTTACGAAGGTTGTGAGTTTTTAACAAATTAAAAACGATTGTATGGAAATTCGGCACCATAGAGGTACAAGTAAATAGGGTTTAATGATGTTTTGAATTCACAAACTTCATAGACGAGTGATATTTACTAACGTGCACACGATGTTCTAAATTCAATTTACTTTATCCTCTAGAGGATAATAACGGCTTTTACCTTCAGATATCGAAGAGTAAAAATACTCTTTCCGAGATGGTGGGATGAAAAAAATATTTCATTTAAGTACAACAATTTTCATGCATTTATTAACACCAAGTTGGGACGAATTCATAAATATGAGGCTTTAGAATGAATTAAATCAAATGTAACAGGCTTTAAACACATCGATATTGATGTGTATATTTTGGTTAGCGATAATCCCGACACGTCCCAGCCGATATATTACGCGCTCGCCCATAAATATTTGCCTTCAATCAATCGGAAAACCTATATACCATATATATCAGGATTTATATCAAGAAAACTTACTTTTTTGGAGCATAACGCTAAACTAGATTTTTCCCTCCCATGATTTAGCTGGGGTTATTTAAATATGATAATAATATATATGATATATAAATTGATACCTTTGCGCGTTGAAGATGTGTACAGGGTGGAAAAAACGAACGGCATATGGAAGAAAACACAAGAAGATTTTTATTTCTGTGGAAGAAAAGAACACACAAACATGGACATTCAATATTGAATATGTATATCAAATTTCAGTCAAAGGAAACGGTTATTTTTTTTTTAAATAAGAATATCTCAATCTCAGCATTCAAACATTAAAAAAAAATTACCTGAGCCAAGAATAGAACCTACTAACGATACAAAAAAAACCGGCCAAGTGCGAGTCGGACTCGCGCACCGAGGGTTCCGTACAAACCTGTAGTAACTTTTACGATTTATGACGTATTAAAAACAAAGATGTAAAACGGTAATAATTACCTTTGTTAATGAACCGCAAAACTAACTTTGTTTGTAGAGGTTTACTGTTAATATCAAAAAAAACTATGCTAGTTAGAGCATTGGCTATAGTTTTCCTGTAAAATATACATAAATTCCTATTGACCATAATTATTTCAGATTTTTCGATTGGTAAACTCCGGAGATAAGGGGGGGGGAACGGTATTTTTTTAGACTTTTTTCCCGATAAATCAAAAACTATCATGACTAAAAATAATTAAAAATCTGTTTTAGAATGTACAAAGTAAACCCTTTCATATGATACCCCACACAGTACAGTTATCTCACTTTTAAATTTCAACCCTCCGATTTTCCCCCCTTTTTAAATAAGAACAAAAATAATTTCCAATTTTTTTTAATTCCAGTGTCTTTGGGCCACTAATATACACAACTATTCCAAATTTCATGTCGATAGCTTCGGTAGTTACTGAAATAATCGAGTGTGACGGACGGACAGACAGACAGACGGAGAAAGTCGCACCATAAGGGTTCCATTTTACCATTTTGGTACGGAACCCTAAAAAGACTAATTAATGAATGCTCGCTGAGTGGCTTAGCTCCCGTGGAAATTTCGATGATGAGTCCGTATTCTATTTGAACTTTAAAAAGAAAAGAACACAAAGAGCAATTGGGGGCTCGGCAGTGACCTCGCAAAGTCGAGTTTATGAGCATTCTACTCGTATTCTATAACAAAATTCCACAACCTATTTTAAACTTGCCTTTACACAAGCTAAAGAAATCCATTAAAAGTATGCTTCTGAAAAAGCTTATTTTTCTGTTGAAGATTATGTAAATTATAAAAGAGCATGGCTTGCTCGCTCCAGCTATGATTTGGACTGCGGTTACTTATCTCTGCGGTTTCTGCAGTCTACACATTGATGTAAATGTAAATTAATTTTAATTTAATTTAATTTTAATTTAATTTTTTGTAATTTTTTTTTATTTATTTTTTAATTTTATCAAAAGAGCAACCACCGAGGTTCTTTATGGTTCTTCGGCAATTCGAGGTAGATTCACTCGACGATTCAAAAACACTTTAAAATACACTTTTAAAGTGTTTTTGAATCGTCGAGTTGAATAAAAAACATTATTTATTTATTTCTCATATCTCGAATAATCTTTAACTAGGTACGAGTATATTCGTGCTCTTCTCACTCCACGAATCTTTGGTGAATCTTATGATACTTATTATTGACGGAATTGTCTGAGGCAGACGCATAAAAAAGCCACTGAAAGCACAACTGAAAGTGAGATTTCATTAATATTTGCTTCCGTTGTTATTATTTCAACGTTTGTTTCCCGTTGTTTTGGTTATTGGCTCCGGGGATTTTATTTGATCATGAAATTGCCCAAATATCAGCACAACTGGAATAAAAGTTTATACACGTAAAAATAGAGTTCACTTTTGTTTGTGCTTTGGGCGATGTGAGCTTTGTTAATTAATAATTCATTTTCAGAGTTCCAAAATACTTTTTATTATTGACGTCAGTTATGACTTATGACCTTTGGATGTTGATCGTTGAGGCTTCGTTACCAGAGTACTTGCCATGTTTTATAACTTATGTATAGCGCATTCGTACTTGCCTGCGGCACTGATGAGAACTGTGGTGGTGCCAATTGTGAAGAACAAAACTGGGGACGTATCTGATAAATCTAACTACAGGCCCATCTCACTTGCCACGGTCGTTGCGAAAGTGTTTGACAGTTTGCTTAACGTCCAGCTTGATAAACATATACACTTACACGACAATCAGTTTGGCTTCAGGCCAGGTTTGTCAACGGAGTCAGCCATATTGTGTTTGAAGCAAACTGTGAAGTACTATTCGGTTAGACGAACACCTATTTATGCCTGTTTTTTGGACCTTAGTAAGGCTTTTGACCTGGTAAGATACGATATACTATGGCAGAAATTGAAAAATACTGGACTGCCCGAAGAAGTTATCAGGATCTTCAAATATTGGTATCGAAATCAGGTCAATGTCGTGCGATGGTCCGAAACTTATTCGCAGCCATATAGGTTGGAGTGCGGGGTTCGACAGGGAGGTTTAACTTCCCCTAAGCTCTTCAACCTTTATGTCAATGCGCTGTTGGAGGCGCTCAGCACCACTCATGTCGGTTGTCATATTGATGGAGTATGTCTCAACAACATCAGTTACGCAGACGACATGGTGTTGCTGAGTGCATCTGTTTGTGGCTTAGCGAAACTGTTAAGCATATGTGAAAATTATGCTAACAGTCACGGCCTGACTTATAACGTCAAAAAAAGCGAATGCATGGTCTTTCAGGCCAAAGGAAAATCCTTGCCCGCAACTGTGCCACCCATTAGGCTATACGGCACTCCGTTAAAAAGGGTGGTTCAGTTTAAGTATCTTGGTCATGTGGTATCCTTTGACCTGAAAGATGATGCTGATATAGAGAGAGAGCGCAGGGCATTGTCTGTTAGGGCGAACATGATCGCACGCAGGTTTGCTCGTTGTTCCGCCTCTGTGAAAGTTACGCTCTTCAGAGCTTACTGCACTTCATTTTACACGAGCAGCCTGTGGATCGACTACACGCAAAAACAGTACAGTGCCCTGCGTGTACAGTATAATAATGCATTCAGGATGCTAATGGGTCTGCCTAGATACTGCAGTGCGTCGGGGATGTTTGCCGATGCGCGTGTGGATTGCTTCTACACTGTTATGCGCAAACGGTACACATCCCTGGTGCGCAGGGTTCGGGCTAGCTCCAATGGCATCCTGAGGGCATTTGCTGACAGGTTTGATTGTCAGTACCTGAACCATTGTCATATGGTGCACGTGCTGACAAATCAAGGCTGTCTTAGATAAGGTTTTAGGATTAGGCAGTTTTAGATTTACTAACATTAGGTTAACGCGTGTGTTCTTACTAACAAAATGTATGATCTTTAAGGTCGAATTAAATGATTTTTTATTTTATTTTATTTTTTATTTGTTACCAAACTTCAAAGAAAAATATGGTAGAAGTTTCTTGTCCCGAAATACGGGACGAGGGATTTTGACGATCCTTTCGCAGTGGTGAATGCTGTGGTCTAACAAGTATGAGGTCCCGGGTTCGATTCCCGGGGTCAATTTTGGAATTTATAATTTCTGAATTTTCTATGGTCTACTGGTGGGTGGCGTCAACCGTAGCGATCTATCACCCTACATAAAGCTTTTTTTGACCGGCTCAATCCAACTCCACGCCGATAGGTTTAGTGAGACCCTATTAAAGTTCTATAAATCTAGATATCGGAGAAATGGCCGGAAAGGACTGGATGCAGGCGGTAAAGGACCGGATAAAACGACATGCAATGGAGGAGGCCTTCACCCAGAATATGGGATCCATCTCAGAATAAAATTACTAACAATCTAACACCTTTAAAACTCAAAATGTTTACTTTTTACTAACAAAAACTATCACATAAATAATATATTGATAAATGCATTGTAAAAGAAACATTGTAACAGATGGAATAAATGAAGCTTTTTATTATTATAAAGCTATTGTTATTATTATAAATCTAATAACATAGGTACCTACATACTAAGCCATACTTATATTGCCGGATTGGCCATTTCGTCGAATAATCACGAAATGGCCAATCCGGACATCTGCATAGACGTAGAAACATTTTTAGTTCCATGGACATCTGGTAAAAAAACCGAGCGCTTGTATTAAATCGCAACAAACGTGATTATAGTAATAATTCATTTCAAATTATTTCACCAACAAGTGAACGTCGACACTGCGGGACGCTTACATAATTAATCACGGTACACGATTATACTGCAGTGAACATTTATTATATAGGCCAAGACTTGGCGTACAAAAATATCTAACCTAATTTTTAACGTGTACCAACGACTTCTATAGACTGCTGCCATGTTTTGTGTGTTTTGAAGTATGCTCATAATTCATATTCACCACTACAGCCCATTAATGTCCCACTGCTGGGCACAGGCCTCCACTCTCATAGGAGAGAGGGAATTAGAGCTTAGACCCACCACGCTACTCCAATGCGGGTTGGCGGACTTTAACGACTATTATCATGTTAGTGATGGTAACCGGGACCGACGACATATAACGTGCTCTCCGAGGCACGGGGATGAAACCGCCAACTTCCTAACTCCGGGCTAGTACTGAGAATTTCTAGTCAGAAAAACCCAATACTCAATTATGGCCCGACTCGGAACTCGAACCCGGGACCTCGACGGCCGCAGTCGAACATGCCAACCACTAGACCAACGAGGCAGTATGCTCATATAGATTCTACTATTGATTATAACTTTAAACTACGGAACCCTAAAAACAGGGCAATAAGGAACTAAGACGTTCACGGGTTTATATATTGAAAACCCCAAAAGGGGTGCTTGTTCATCCCTTTCTTCAATTTCCACCCTCTAATTTAATAGCACTCCGCGGTTTTTCTTCTTTTATAACCCATTGAACGATTCCTGCATTAAAACCCCGCGAACGTCTCAGTTCCTGATATCATATTACTAATAAGTAGTTGTGTTGAGGGCTGTTGCCTTAACGTGCGGAGGTCCCGGGTTCGATCGCCGGCAGGGTTTGGAAATTTATAATTTCTAACATTTCCCTGGTCTGGCCTGGTGGGAGGCTTCGGCCGTGGCTAGTTACCCCTACCGGCAAAGACGTGCCGCCAAGCGATTTAGCGTTCCGGTACGATGCCGTGTAGAAACCAAATAGGGGTATGGGTTTAATTAACTGCCATGCCTCTAAAAGGTTAGCCCGCTACCATCTTAGACTGCATCATCACTTACCATCAGGTGAGATCGCAGTCAAGGGCTAACTTGTAGTGGATTAATAAAATAATAATAATAATGTTATAAATACGAAAGTGTGTTTGTTTGTTGGTTTGTTTTTTTATTGGTTTGTTGGTTTGTCCTTCAATCACGCCGCAACGGGGCAACGGATCGACGTGATTTTTGGCATGGGTATAGTTGAGGACCTGGAGAGTGATTTATGCTACTTTTATCCCGGAAAATTAAGAAGTTCCTTAAAGTAGTGTAAAGAAAGAATATGAAAGTAATAGGTACCTATACATTCACACCTATACCAGTTTAGTAGGGATTGTGTACAACGGAATTAGCCACGTTTCCACCCTTACGTAAAACATTCACTTAATATTCAAGTGAGCGCATAGTCTGTCGGCCACCTATAAATCCATTGCTCGAGGATTTGATTCAGAAGCTGAGAAGCTGAAATTAGATTCTACGGTTAAACGATTATACGTCAAGGTCTGAAACATGTAGGTAATCTAGACTAGATGACGCCTGCGACTTAAGGTTTTTTGATTCCCGTTGAAACTCTTCTATTTGCCAGGGTATAAAAGTAGTCAATTGTCCTTTCCCGAGATGCACCCTATCTCTGTTTATTCCGTCAAAAATTGACGGTCAAACAGATACACTTTCGAATCCATACTAATTCCATACTAATATTAGGTGTAAATGCGATTAAGTGTGTCTGTCTGTCCATTCTTGTTGGTCTGTTTGTCTGTCTGCTACGCTTTAACGGCCCACATTTTTAACCGATTTTGATGAAATTTGGTATAGAGGTAGATTACATCCCGGGGTACTTAACAGGCTACTTTTGGGAAAATTCATTAAGAGGATCGTCTAGTTGTAAATTTTCATACAAAAAGCGATAACGTTTTTCTTCCCTTAAATGTTGTCCAATTTTCATAATTTTTAGAAATGTTGCAGATACAATGAAGAACTATGCTCGTACGTTTTAATTTTAAAGAAATATTGCTTATGTTAAAAGTTATTAGCGTCTAAATATCCATATTTTTGACCTAAAAACTTCCTCGAGTTTTTTTTTTTAAATGTAACTAAACTAAAATACTAAAAAAATAAAACGTACGAGCCTAGATTAAGGTGAATCTAATGAGACCAAAATTGTCTAATTTCGTAAACGTTTGGGGGGGTAAAAACGTTATCACCCGAAACAATATTTCAAGAATAAAATGTAGGCATATGCCTACTGGACTTGCAACTCTCTCTATCGCACGATACGGAGAAGGCAGCGAAGCGTTCTGAAACAGATAGCATTATTGAAAATACCTACTCGCGTCGCGTTTCGTCACTAGACGATCCTCTTAATGATAGAACTCAGTGGATATGCATAAACCACGTGAAGTCGGAGGGCTTTTCTGCATTTATCGGTGTCCCACAGGGCTCGATCTTGGGTCCTTTTCTATTTTTGGTTTATATGAAAGATTTTCCATACCATGTCAAGTACACAAGTGACAGAAGTAAATAACATAAAACTTGTAAACAAGCGGTAAACATTTTTTTACTTGGCTCTACTTTCCGAACTCCGATAATACAAGAGAGCGACGAAATATATGTTTGAAATAATACGATACAAGTTTATCTCATAACATGTTTTGACACACTGTTGTCATGTTTTTCATAAGTATGTCGAGGTAAGTATCAATGTTTGGTGTAAACATGCCTTATCACTTATGAACATTTAATATTATTATATTGCGAAAAGATAACGCTGTGGCGTCGTCATTTTGACGCTAACGTTTTCCTAGGTGGCGGACAAACGCAACACGTTTGACGACCTGCGTCATGCGTGGCGCAGTGTGCAGCGCTGTTATCTTAACGTGCGGAGGTCCCGGGCTCGATCCCCGGCATGGTCAATTTGGGAATTTATAATTTCTGAATTTTCCCTGGTCTGGGCTGGTGGGAGGCTTCGACCGTGGGTAGTTACCACCCTACCGGCAAAGACGTGCCGCCAAGCGATACGGTACGATGCCGTGTAGAAACTGGATAGGGGTATGGGTTTAATATAACTGCCATGCCCCTAACAGGTTAACCCGCTACCATCTTAGACTGCATCATCACTTACGGTGAGATCGCAGTCAAGGGCTAACTTGTAGTGGATAAAAAGAAAAAAAAACACAACGCAGTACGACTCCATAGAAATTGGTGTACCTAAATCTACGCGACAACCTAGACCACATGAAGGTTCAGCTACTGTTTGATACTTGCTAGTCGTATGGAGTAGCATTGTGGCGTTTGTCGCTGAATTAGGACAGAGCCTTAATAGACAATATAGCGATTGTTATGTACCGGCACTGTTAGGGAACTAAGCTTTTCGAAAAGCCGTAGTAAAATAATGCGCGCCATTAATCAAATGTTTGACTTCAAACTTTTAAAACTTGGCTTCGCTGCCTTTCCTATATTAAATTAAACCGACCCGCCGACTTTTAATGATTCTTGGATTACTACCTATTACTCGCTTTTGTAATGGAGTGAACAATTTTAAGACTTTTTTAAATATCTCACCGAAAATTTAGGTACGTTGGTTCAGCTACGAAACATCTGTTTTTTTCGACAGCAGGTTTGTACCAGCTTAATCGAAATTGGCAGATTAATTTTCTAAGAATGTTTTTACCACACTACATTTCAAGCATCCGTTTTGCTTTATTATAATTTTTACTACTAGTGGCGTCGTGCTGCTCGTTTATAAAATTGATCAAAATACTAAAGATTGCAAACATTGCAGCATCTAGTAATCAATAATATCCATACTAATATAATACATGTGAAAGTGTGTCTGTCGGTCTGTCTGCTACGCGGCCCATCCGTTAAACCGATTTTGATGAAATTTGGTACAGGATATACTTTTTATACCTGAAAATTCAAAAGTTCCCGTGGGAATCAACAAACCTAATCCACGCGAATGAAGTCGCGGGCATTATCTAGTAATACCTAGTATATTTTGTTTTGATCGATACTGTCACGATAACAGGCCACCGTGCCGCAATCTCTTGTACCTTTTTGTAAAAGTATATTTTGCCATTTAAGATGAGTAGTAAATCGAGAAAAAAGTATTAGGTATGGCTTTTTATTCAGTCAAACGTATAATATCCAGTAACCAGCTCCCGGACTATCTAATTATATGGTAGCTATAGTATTAACAAATCCTCATGCATTGTGTGTGTAATTTTGTATTTCCTTTATTCGCTACTCGCTAGCCATCTGTAGGCTTAGTGCGTATTTTCACATATTTTCTGCGTTTGATAGATTTAGGTCCGTACTAATAAATAGTAAAGTAAATAATTTACTTACTTACTTTACTTTTTAGTAAATACTACTACCGTACCGTACCGTACTAGTAAATAGTAAAGTCTCTCAAGTATTGGTCAATCTATGCTTGAGACCGGATTTTTAAATTTATTTTTTTACCATAGATTGACCGATTCTTGAGAACCTGTTCTTAGCTGACATGGGTTTAATTAATACGTGCCTTATAGTGGCAAACCACTAAAATTACTCAAACAATGCAAGTCCATTTCGGTCAGACGTTATAGTGTTTCGGTATACGAAATGTATCAATGTTGTCGAAATGTGCAGACTCTTGCTAAGGAAAACTTATTAGTGGTTCCATACAAGTTACAACTATTATGATTTATAAAATAGTGCATATTATGTTGATTGCACATTGTGTTATATTTAACTAGGGTAAATTTTTCCTATTCCTACCTAGTCTTCTGAAACGTATAAGGGCTAAACGACACATTTACATAATATTATGATAATACCCATTAAAGTGTCTAGTAGAGTTCTATAAACACCATGAGCTAGGTCATGAGTTCGATTCCCAATTTAATTACTTGAAGAGGACATTCTTTAACCGACCTCTAAAGAAGGAGATTGTCGATTTCGTGCGTGGTTAGTTTTTTAAAAACGTAGGTACTGTAAGGTCAAAACTAAGTAGATACAAAACTGCGACAAAAAAAAACTACATCGTTATTGTTATTGTAAAAAAAATGTGTGGATGTGCAATTCACACACGGCAGAAGTGAAACTTCAGAAAAGTAGCCTACGAGAGAATGAGATAAATATAAAATGTATTCTATTTCATTCTCTCGCAGGCTAAATCCTATATACCTATGTTTGTATCTTTTTGGTGTCGCTTATTCGTTTAATTTTTCCGTTTCGTTGAATTTTCCAATCCCAACGATTCTAAAGTAGTTTCACTTCAAAACACAGCGAATTGAGAACTTCCTCCTCTTTGAAAGTCGGTTATAAAACTGATAATACTATTAAACTGACTGATTATTATCACCCGTAATACTGGTTCGATCCATAAAATCATACTCAGGGCCTATTCAAAGCCAGTACACAAGTTTAGTGCCCTCAAAAGTCCATAACGGGTGGGGAACATGGAAAGTTTGCCTCATAACGGCGCTGCGCAAAGTTTGCACTGTACTTTATATCGACTAACTAGGCTTTGATACAGGAACATAGCCCTGAAGGCATTGAGTTTTTGAAGAAGGTTAATTTAAAACGAATAGAGTTATAATGTATCCAGTAAGTTGTTTAAATAAAGCTTTTTACAATAATATATTTAGGTACCTATTTTTATTAGATTAAGCGAAAATATAGGTTTCTTTTATTTGATACTTGCTGATGCTCACGACTTCATCCGTGTGGATAGGGATTTTCCGGTTCTCGAAAACTCTTTAATTTTGAGGGATAAAAAGTGCCTATGTATTCTACACTATAGTCAATCTTAGGTCTTTCATCCAGATCCGTTTAGCCGTTCTGGCGTGATTGAGTTACAAATATCCATCCATCCAAACTTTCGCATTTATAATATTAGTAAAGATTTTATTGGTTATTAAAAAAATGTACCTTATCCCTTACCACAGACTGAAGAAACTTTCATTCTGCCAGTCGTCCGACGTAGAAGCACAGAATAGGTAATAGTGTAGAAGTCTAGACATAGCAACAGGGTGACAGGGGCAAGACGGGCAAGCTGGTAGTAGAATTACTTAGCGATGGTCAGTACAAAATTCAGCCATTCATTCTACAACAATTTTACAATGCAGGTGCAATTTTACAAAGCACGAAGGTGCAGGTGTAGTAGATGAGCATGTGGTCAGCAATTTGAATGGGCGTAGATCCACTGTAAGGATCCACATACTACATAGATACCTACTGACTTATACTTTACGTACGCCTTTACTTACGCCTTTACTGTAGTTACCTTTTCTTATAGATATATGCCATCATTCAGTTGTATTAAGTAATATTCTGCATAATATCTTAGCAAACAGCGTGCGCAAAAATGGAAATTGGATATACTTAACGTCTTATTCTAACAAAAGTATCACTGTTTGGTTACCTTCTAATATTTTCGCTACGAAATAAAAGAAAGAAATTGCGGTCTTTGTACAAACATCTTGTTAATTGTGGACAAAGGAAAATAATAGCTGGCTGCGGTTTTTGTTTTCCTGCTTACTATTTTTCTTACGGTAGAACTTGATGAGATGCTCCTAGCTTTCGCCCTCAGCTTTCCCTGTGTGGGCTCCCTTGTGGATCCTTGTGTGTAGTGGACCCTTCTCACCCCGGGTTCAGCTAATCCGATTTGGATTAAGCCTAGGGGCAATAGAGCTGATTATAATATACCTATATTTTTTACTGCGAAGGTCCTTCCTTACCCCCTATCTAAACCTCATCATTTCTTTCCGTAAAGCATACCTAACCGTTGTCAAGGCAAGCCTATAAGCCTAGCTCATGCAATAAAAATTCATTTAGAGCGAAAACACACCAAGAGCTGGATTGGATAAAACGTCTGCACGAAACGTTCATGTTGGACGGGGAATGACGTTTTGTCCTGTCGCGCTAGTTTAACCGTTCCATATAAAAGTGAGTGGACGCCTTTATAAAAGCCAAATCGTCAATCCACAAAACAGTTCCTTATTTTTTACGTTAGGTTAGGTTTGGACACCCGGCTGCATATTCCGGTGCTCAGGGGTTCGATCCCCGGACATATTTGTGAGATGGTGATAATAAAAAAAAAACCCCGGCTGAGTTTGTTGTGGGCTCTTCTTAGACCAGGGCGCGTTTGGAACCCTCGTAGCTTTAGTCTTAAGATACCGTTGTTAATTATCACCATCAACTCTTATTCTTTATAAACATGACGTTCAGAAGGTGTACTTTGTAGGTACCAATTTTGAATAAAGATGATTTGAGTTTGAGTTTGAGTTTGACACGCACCTCTAACTTTTCGTGAGAAAACCTGCATGGCCGAGTGTTCCTCATAATGTTCTCAAAGGTGTGCAAGTCTGCCAATCCGTACTTGGCCAGCGTGTTGGACTATTTCTAAACTCTTCTCATTCTGAGAGAAGAATCGTGCTCAGTATTGAGCCGGTAATGGGTTGTTGTGTGTGTGACCTCTTCTAAGAGCCTCATGTTCATCGTTCCCGATGCATCGCCATGAAACAAACAGTTTCATCCTTTGCGACTATCCTAAAGAAATTTCATCAATTTGTTATATTAACTTGATATGGAATTCTGGCTAGTAGTTCGACATTTGCCCTGCATTTGATCAAATCTGCGCTCGAGAATTCCGGCTTCGTACCGAAAATGTTACTAACTGATTCTGCAGAGTTTGCTCAGACTGCATTGTGTTCGCTTCTGAAGTCAGGTCGCTGCCAACTTGTTTCATGATAAGGCAAATGGAATATCTACCTATCTAGTTTTGAACTTATTCATTACTAGCTGATGTCCGCGACTTCGTCCGCGTGGTTTAATATTTTTTGATTTCCGCGGGAACTCCTTAATTTTCCGGGATAAAAAGTAGCCTATGTCACTCTCCAGGTCCTCAACTATACCCATGCCAAAAATCACGTCGATCCGTTGCCCCGTTGCGGCGTGATTAAAGGACAAACCAAAACCCAACAAACTAACAAACAAACATACTTTTGCATTTATAATATTAGTATGATTTATACTGGTTAAGGGAGGGTTTAACGGCGAATGAAAAGGTTGTAAGGCAATCTGCACGCCATATTCATAATTCTCCATAACTTTCTCAAAATCTGCACTTTTCCAGCGTGGAAGACGTCGGCCTATACCCTTCTCGTTCTGAAATGAGATCCGTGCTTATATTAGCTGTAGGCCGGTGTGTTTATGATGATGGCATGTTTTTAATTTAGGTAAATTACACCTAATTCTCAGATAATTTAGTTTTTACCTCAGTGCAGAAGTATACCCTCATCTGTTATTTATTAGTGAAAAGAAATAAATGATATTATATAATATACTCATTGACATATCGCGAATAGGTTGCCTAGTTAAATTGCGTGCGGATAATATTAAATAATTAAATTTTTTATTATAAATAATTAGATTGTTTTGGTCCGAGGTTTTGAGAAACCCTGATTTCGTAAAACCCGTATAGAAAGACCAGTAAAAGTATTAATTCAGAGACTTTATGTAAAGTTTTCTAGTAGCATTTTTACCTAAAAATTGCATGGATTCCACATGATCGGCAATTTATTAGACAGATTATGCAAACTTAGTTGTAACAGTTCACGTTCGGAAGCGGGGTCGACGTCGAGTCGTTTAAAGATTAGATTTATTACTCCTGCTAGCTAGCCAATAAAGATTGGTGGAAGTCCAGTATTAGTCCGGACTCCGGGGTCCTGCTGGAAAAATACTTAGGTACCTCACAAGATACACGAACGGAGCTAGCATATAGTGAAAGTATTACTGAATTGTAAGTGTTTGTCATTAACCTAGAACCATGAAAACGATAAGCTACAATTTTCTCGGTACAAATATTTTCCAAGAATGCTCCAAAATCTTGATTTTTTTAGCTGTAATCAGAAACGGTAGTTTTGAAACTTTTTACTAAGTTACGAAATTTAAAAAAAAATGGTTTTGGCAGTGTTTGAAATGAAATCGTGTGAGGTAAGAATATTTTAAGCGGTAGAGTTTCCACTTTGTTCAAAAGTCTGGCCGCGCCGCGCCGGTGCCAATTCGTTTTGTGAGAAGAGTAGTTTTATAATACGGAAATTTTAAAATTCGGAGGCTTCGGGAAACCTTCCTAAAATAGGAATTATTTTGCAGAAACAGTTTATTTTCCATTTGTTTATGTTTTAATATAACAGAAATTGAATGTAGCCCTTGGGATCATTTAGCTTTACAATGGATTATTCCAAAAATACTATTTTATATTTTTTTTTACCACAAATATTCAAAGTACTTACCTGTTTAAAATTTTGCTGAATCAAGTTAAAAGCACAATCAAAATAGATTCTCCGGTGAAATTTCCGAAGATAATTTAAAAAATTAATTGGTTCACGTATTAGAAGGCTTAATTAAAAATTCACACCTCGAGCGGCTTTGCGGCCCATATTCCTGAATCTTTTAATTAAGGTTTACATGAGGGTGCCATTAATATTAATCTTGGGGGCTTTTATCCGGTAAGATTATAATATTTCGGCAAAGAGAATCTTTAATTAAACTAAGCTTCAGTAACATGGTTAAAACGATGTTAGTATATAAATGTATAAAAACAGAATATAACGTTTAAGCTTTTAAGGGATGACAATTAGGGAGGACATTAATATAAAGGAGCGATCCTTTATATTAATGTCCTCCCGATCGAATTTCGACCACGGCGGCCAATCTCCACAGAGATTAGCCATCTGCGCGGGAGATATTATAGTGCACAAGTGTGTGCGCATACACAAGTGCACTCTCTGTTCCTTTGCTCTCATAGCCCGATGGGACGGAAGATCTGACACGACCGGAGAGAGATCAGGCGCAGGACCGACGGCTTAACGTGCTCTCCGACGCACGGGGGTGAAACACCGCCAACTTCCTAACTCCGGGCTAGTACTGAGAATTTCTTGTCAGAAAAACCCAATAGGTACTTGTTATGGCAAGACCTGGGACTCGAACCCGGGACCTCGTTGGCCGCAGTCGAACATGCTAACCACAAGACCAACGAGGCAGTGCCTTTATATTTACTTAGCCTAGAGGGAGAATTTTTACCTACTCGATCGATTTGTACTGTACGAAACTTACATGACAAACCCGATGATGCCCGTGAATTCGTCCGCCTAGATTTATTTTTCAAAATCCCGTAGGAACTCTTTACTTTTTCGTGATTATGTCTAACCTTTCGCCGAAATCTGTTGAGCAAATGGGCTTTGAAAACATAACAGATTCAAAGACACACTTTCGCATTTATAATGTTAATAGTATAGATTTAAATATGCGTTTAATTGATTATTCTAGAAAGTTTCCATCTACCTACAATTTTAAATAAAAAATGTTTGTCCTGAATGTGTAGGTAAAGTAATGTTTTTATTGTTTCAGGACAATGATTGGGATTTGGGACAATGTGCCTATCGAAAGTGGACCAGTGTAACGTTTGACGTGATTTAACCATAAAAAGCAGACAAAACGGCGTGCTTTAATCTGTTAAGATGGCGGATAACGTTGCTTTTGATGATGAGGTGAGATTAATATATTTTAATAATAACATAAACCCGCGCCCACGCAAGCAAAAACAGTTTTCACCGCGATTCTTTTTCGACAAGCAGACTTGTTTACGTCATAAAACGTCCTTCGAGACATAATTTTTTATGTTATCGATTGGCAATTTTATTGTTGTGAATAAAATTTATTTTTTATTGTTGTGTTTGGAGAACTGAACTATTTTTAATCGGTTTCTACAGGCATCGTACTGGAACGCTTGGCAGCTCGTCTTTTGGTAGGATGGTAACTAGCCACGTTTGTAGCCCTCCACCAGGCCAGTCCAACGAAAATTTAGAAATTATTAATTCCCAATTTGACCCTGCCGGGGATAGAACCTGGGACTTCCTGCTTATAAAACCACAGCGCTCACCACTGCACTAAGGAGGTCGTACAAATATTTAAGGTGAGATTTTAATATTACTTACACCGGGAACTGGCATTTGTTGGCTAGGAAATATGAGTAGGTATATAATGAGAGTTCATACAAGACTTGAAAGAGCTTAATTATTTCCTCATTACTAAACCACCTGCTCTTGGCAAGGCTCCGAATACAGTTTCTTGGTGGCTGAATTCACAATTTGTGTTTCCGGAACCAGTCATTAAAGCGCACGCAAGCTCTGTTCATTCTCTGGGCCACCTGACTGTTAAACTGAGTATATATTATAGGAGATAACTGCACTTTTGGTAACCATCGCCTGAAAGGCTGATTCAGTGTTAGGTGGATGTAGGGCTCTCCACTGATCACAAAATTTACAGTTTGTTATCGTTCATTTTTCGTAACAATAAACCGTCTTTGAGCGGCCATATCTAGCGAAAGGCCCATCCACAAGCAGGCAGACTGTAACTTTTGTGATCAGTGGAGAGCCCTACATCCACCTAACACTGAATCAGCCTTTCTGGCGATGGTTACCAAAAGTGCAGCTATCTCTTAGTTTAATAAAACTAGCTATTTTCTGCGAATTCGCCCGTGGTGTTGTGCTTTTCCATTTGACTAATGCCCGTTCACCGACAATACCTTGATTGAGGTAAACTGTCGCCTAAGGGACCTTAGTCCACTTAGGTGACAGATCGCAACGTGAAAATTAACACCAACTAGGCTTTGGTGTTACCTATTTAAGGATTGCCCGTGAAACCGGGCATCAGACATATTTCTTTTATAAACCGTCTAATGGGCCAGCACCTAGCGTAAGGTGGCTTGTAGTAAGAGGGCACAAATAACTAACTAGAAAGATATAAAGAGACCGAAACACTTTCGTATTTGTAGTGGGTATAAATATTACAAATAACCGCATTATCCTCCTTTTTATTACATGATTGTCGCTTATGACCGATTGAACCTGATCCGATAAATGCAGGGACCGTGTCTAATAGCTGCACTATTAGAGCGCGATAGGCATCTAGTCTATCTGAATTCGATGTTGATTTAACGATAAATGTTTTTAGTTATATCTGATGACAATCGATCGGTGTTTCCCTGTTCATGAAAAAGTTCATACAAACTTTAGTTTGAAAAATTTGTCCTACTTATAACAAGTTGTCGTCGTTTCATTGATAGAAGTCATCGGTCACAAGATTTAGTATTTTGACTTTTGAAGTGCTTCTGTAATTATTAGGTAGGTACCTATATATAGTTTGACTAGCTTGACTACAGTTTAATTGAATACAGTTTAGTTGAATACAGTTTAGTTGAATACAGTTTAGTTGAATACAGTTTTAACTTGAATACAATTTAGACTTATTTAAATAAGGCTTAGTTTAGTACCACTATAATAGCAAGCAATTTAGTACCTAAGTCTTCAGAAATGTACCTACTGTCTTATATTGAGAATATTTGCTTTCAAGCAAATATGCTCACGATCTCTATTTTATTACCATGGAAGCTAACAAAACAATAAACTGTATGGAATTAGCGATAATACGAGTAATTGATCTCCGTCTGCCAACTTCGGCAATTATAGGCTTTCATGGTTCTGTGGATCTTTGTTGGCGGTGCCGTTAATGTGAGCGTTTAAGGTTTTTTTTTCTACTATATATTTTGACTACAATTTTATCTTACCTATACAATTTATTATTTTTACATTCTATTCGATGTTATTATGTCCATATTTTCGTCTAGCAGTCGAGATTTTCGTTTCTTAGTCAAATTCTTACTTAAGTATAACATAATTATTATCTACAAAGATTTCTCGATTAGTATTTAGGTAGAGCTACGAGGTTTAGTTATTAGAATTCCTACAGTATTTTTAGTTATTATTTTCGGTCAATCTCGCTGTAAATCGAACCACACCCGTATTGATATGGAGGGTGAAAATACGTAGGAAATTGTTCACAGATTAATTATGTTTGTTCTTGCTGGCTTGCGAGTAATTTTATTTGTGGCACGAACAAAAATAAACCATTGTTTTTCTTATTAATACTGGAACTTACTAATAGTATTATTACAAAATTACTTCCCTACATGTTTATGTTGGGACTTAGGATTTAGGTTATAAAAAATTTCGTAGACTCGTAGACACCATTCAACGTTTTCCCGTGATAAAACGATCCTTTAGGTCCATCTCCGATGTGGATAGTTATAAGATACTAGCTGATGCCCGCGACTTCGTCCGCGTGGATTGAGGTTTTTCGGTTCCCGCGGGAACTCTTTAATTTCCCGGGATAAAAAGTAGCCTATGTGCTATTCCAGACTATAATCTATCTCTGTGCCAAATTTCATCCAGATCCGTTCAGCCGTTGGAGGATTGAGTAACAAACATCCATACATCCGTACATTCATACATCCATACATCTTTAATTTTCCGGGATAAAAAGTAGCCTATGTGCTATTCCAGACTATAATCTATCTCTGTGCCAAATTTCATCCAGATCCGTTCAGCCGTTGGAGCGTGATTGAGTAACAAACATCCATACATCCATACATCCATACATCCATACATTCATACATCCATACTTCCATACATCCATCCAAACTTTCGCATTTATAATATTTATTTGATCTATCTATACCTAAGCTTAAAGTAGGTAAAATCTGTTCTGCAGGTGAACGTTGAAAAGTAATAAAATAGAAAAAGTGAAAAAAACAAACTTATTAAATTTTTTATACAAGAACCGCCCAAACACCGCCTTTTTTTGTATTTTTCAAGTTATATCCCTGAATATTTACTTTTGGGTACTCGGTTGAAAATAAAAACACGTATTTCAGGACTGGAAATCTCATCTCTTTGGTGATTTTTAATAATAGGTACACCCGAGTGAAGCCCCCGGGTCCGCTAGTGATTCGGTAAGATCCTACTAGAATTTATGATTAGGTGGGCCTTTGTTTAAAGTCGCGCGGAAAGAATTTTCATGGAAAGTGTCTCGTCACCCTGAAGGCAGGTGGGTTGGGAAATGAAAATTGTTGCAGCATTGTTTTACAGCTTTCTCGTTTAAAATCTGCCTTTCATAAAGTTTTGCTTCTCTGAAATTAATTTGTGTCTCAATTGTTTATGATAAGCCTTTCCAAAAAATTGGTTTGCGAGCTGTCGTATAATAAATCAATTTTATTCTTGGATATCATCCTGACCTGCGCTGTTATATATATATACGAAGGCCCGGGTTCGATATATCTAAATGGTCTTTGTCCCGGTCCTGTATTAAGCGTTCCGGTACGATTCTGAGTAGTACTGCTATATCCTGACCAAGTACCTAAGCCAGCTCCTATCTTAGACTGCATATTATTCCCATAGGTACCACCAGGTGAAATTTTAGTCACGGACTAATATTACTTAATGAAAAAAAAATTAATACTTGTCATTTTACCCTTTGAAGTAATGAAATTAGTTAAATTTGAAAGAAAGAAAGAAAATTTATTTATTCATTAACTAGAGGACGCCCGCGACTTTGTTCGCGTGGCATAAGTTTTTTAATTCCCACAGGCACTCCTTCATTTCCGGGATAAAAAGAAGTCTATGTCACTCTCCAGATCCTCAACTATACCTACCCATGCAAAAAATCACATCGATCCGTTGCTCTGTTGTGGCGTGATTGAAGGACAAACTCTCTATTTAACGTCCTTGGAGATAGAAATTTCAAAACTGTGGAATACGTATTTCATAATTTTAAATCGGAAGCCCAAATACCAAGTTTCAGGGCTATAACTTGAAAAACGACGGACTATCATTCAAATTTTCAACCCCTACCCCTTTGGGGGTAAAATTTTTAAATATTTTGACACACGTGCTTCTTAATTTTTTAATGAAAGCCAAAATATCGAGTTTCGTAGATATAACTTGAAAAATATCTTACAAAGTAAGGACTTTTTTTACAAACTTTACTCCCCTATTTCAGCCCTTTGGGGGTAGAATTTTCAAAAACTGTAAAACACTTATTTCTTAATTTTTAACCGGTAGCTCATATACCAAATTTCATGGATATAACTTAAGAAATGACGGACTTTCATACAAACTTTCAACCCCTATTACCCTTTGGGGGTAGAATTTCGAAAAACTCTTTCTTAGTGGATACCTAGTCTTCACAAAGAACATGCCCTCCAAGTTTCATGTCTCTAGGACCAGCGGCTTAGGCTGTGCGTTGATATATAAGTCAGTCAGTCACTCAGTCAGTCAGGACTTTGAATTTTATATATATAGATGATATTCTGCTAGGATGAGTCGCATGGAAGTGTTAGGACTCCTAAGTCCTAACACTTCCAGAATGTCTTAACATTACGTGAATTGCATGGAATTTGCATGGAAAAGAATCCGTAACGCGCAAGAACTCGGAATTTCCTGCTTTAGTACAGTCCCTCTTGTATCAACATCACGTAATGGTTTGAGTGGAATTCCGCACATGGATTTCCACGTGGAATTTTCTACAAGGGATATACTACATACTTTGTTAAGCTACGGATGTGTGTGTGTGTAATAGGATTTCGATTTAACTACAAGTCAGCCCTTGACTGCGATCTCACCTGATGGTAACTGATGATGCAGTCCAAGATGGTGGCGGGCTAACCTGTTAGGGGCATGGCAGTTATATTAAAAACATACCTCTTCGGTTTCTACACGGCATCGTACCGGAACGCTAAATCGCTTGGCGGCACGTCTTTGCCGGTAGGGTGGTAACTAGCCACGGCCGAAGCCTCCCACCAGACACAGACAACAAGGATCGGTTAATTTTCATAATTAAGATCGCTAGATGCTAGATCAAGCACTCCTACTGGTGGGTTTGATACTTGCATCCGTAGATTATCAACGTAGAATATCTCTGGTGGAAAGGCAGCCTAACACTGGGACAAATCCACCCGCAACACTTTTTGGGGCAAAACAGTCCTGTCACGTCTCTAAGCTTGTCTGCATCAAACTTAGTAGATTATTTACAAAGTTCGTCTCCTAAATTTGTAGGATGTTGTAAAATCGCTTTAAATGAATTGCGGTATTTAACATCGTCGGTCTGTTTCAAATTAAAAATAGTAACTAACAGACTATATATTTACCACGTTTGTTAAAATTATGAAACAAATGCCTCCTAAAATCGTTTATCAAAGGAAAAATTTCAAAAAACGTGATTTGGATATTTTAACGTTTAAACTATCGTGAGTAATATTCATTATACCTATACATAATATCCGGATAAACTAGTCGGGCATTTTTCCGACAGAACACGTGAGTTTATCCGGAAATTGTTTATAGTTATTTGGATATTTGTTACTTCTCTAGCACTAGCGTACCTACGACCTCTACGACAGCGTAGCATTTCGTAGCACATATTTGATTTGTTTTTAATAATATTATGTGATTAAATTTTTTCTTATTCACACATTTTAGTCGGACAGAAAGACGCACTTGTTTTCATTTGATAATACACATATTTTCAATCGAGGTTATGATTTTTATGTTTCAAACTGCCAAGAAACATCTAATGAAAAGCCATATATATGGCCAATAAAAAAAAATCACCAGTAATTTTAATAAAATAATGTACCTATCGAACGAGTATGTGCTGATTTTCAATATGCGGTTAAAATATGAAAGGCTTTTGTTTAAGCTGAGCGAAGATTAATATGGAAACGGTGCACTCTAAAGAATCTCATTAATACGCGATTTTCGCATATTATTCCAACGCTTGGGCATGCAATATAATAAATTGCAAATTGTCGGTCGGGTTCGACGTTGCATAACCACAGAAGCATAATGCAGCGGCGAACTGTCACTGAGTGGTTGATGGTAGATTTTCGTGAAACTGGGAAGTTATATCAACAATAATGCAATATGTGGCAACAACACTCATGTGTGACTAAGTGACATGCTTAGACTTAAAACATGGTTAAAACGAGACAAATTTATGTTATTTACATAAGTCCATCTCGTTTTAACTCTAAGCAAAGTCTAAGCCAAGTCAAAGAACGCTCTATAGATCTCAGCATAAGTGAATAGGTAAGTACCAGCGGAAGCTTCGCTTAATACAAAATAGTAATCGGAACCGCTCTATTTTGTATGAGGTTAGTGTAGGCAAGTCTCAATCAGGCGATTTCACATATGTGACATTACATCGAGACAGACATAGACCGGTAGGGTGATTGTGTAAAACCGGCATCAAACATTGTTACAGTATCAATTGTTGTGATTGGCTGAATTTATGGTATTCTTGCTGTACAATAAAGGAACTACTTGGTAAATAAATTATATCTGAAGAATGAAGCGACGAAATATAATCAGAGGTGATTGCGATCGTCACACTGTAGCTGTCATTTTTAGCCGATCGCCCTGCGGCAGAAATACTATGACGAGGATGGCGTGAGCAGTTCAGCTTTTAGCGTATTTAACTACCTGAAATTTTTCTTCACTTAATTACGAGTATTAAAATTAGTGAGGAAAATTAATGGAGTTTCATTGATATTTGACTTGTTGAAACATTTAGCGTGGCAAGTCCTGTAGTGATGCCACGCAACCCGGTTCGACGCAGTGTCACAAATGTAGATCCACTTTAGGCATCTGAGTGTCTAGTGTATTTCGACTGATCTTTGTGCCAGACCATTTCCTTCGATGGTACCACTGAACTATCATGGGGTTATAAGAAATGAATCAAAAAATTACCGCAACGCATTGGCGGTTAGTTTGGTGCCACAAAATATGTGTTCATGGACCTACAAGGCATCTTTTAGGCGAGCGCGCTCCTACCTAGACCTCCATTGTCGTAAAATGCAAGCCAATCCTGCAATTATAAAAGACGTTAACATCAACCTTGCTCGGTTATTCGTATTATATATGAAAAAGTTATAAAACACGCAAGGGCACGAATTCTAGCGCCAGTTTTAAACCAAAATCACTCTTCATTTTTATCGAAATAAGAAGGTTTTTTTACCAAAACATACGCTTAAGTGCGATAGATAGAAGAAATAAAAATGTACAACAGACAGTTTTAACCAAATTTTACTTTGCATGAAGTTTGTAGAATACAAAGCTCTTTCTGCAAAGCCTTTGTTCCAAACGCAATATAGGAATATGAAGTGCTTTATTTTTACACTCAGAATAGGAAGCCTCTGATACCCGTTTTGCACTTTACACGCTTGTTATCTATTTTCGTCGTTGAGAAAGTATACTAGCTGTACTATATCAGCTATCCTCTTCTATCTCATTAGAGCAGTTGGGTAGGTCGACTGTTTGATTTTCAAGAGGAAGGTTCAAGATTCGTATAGGTAGGCTAGGTCAATTTGGAAATCCATACTAGTTTTATAAATGCGAAAGTGTGTCTGTCTGTCTGCTACGCTTTCACGGTCCATTAGTTCAACCGATTTTGAAGAAATTTGCTACAGGGATAGTTTATATCCCAGCAGGGCTAGCATGGGCCGGAGATAAAAATTTTATCCCCCGATTTTATCCACTGACAAGAGATAAAATTAACTTATCCACTTCTCAGAGCACGGCAACAGGGAAGAGGAGAAGTTTATCCCCGTTTGACATTTCACGGGGACTCGGGGGACTATTTATCCATCGTTATTTAGCGTTTTTATTTATTTATTTAGGAATAAAAATTGTATCCTTTCCTCGGGGAGAAAATTGTCTCGGCCCATGCTAGGGGGGCAGGGAAGGATAGGCTACTTTTAATCCCGGAAATTTAAAGAGTTCCCGAGGAAATTAAAAAACTTAATCCACGCGAATGAAGTCGCGGGCATCATCTAGTTTATAATGAATAGGACGCTTGTAAAAGTTAACAGACAAACACACTTTCGCATATTTATGCTACTAGATAATGCCCGCGACTTCATCCGCGTGGTTTAATTTTTATCAATTCCCACAGGAACTCCGTAATTTTCCGGATTAAAAAGTATGTCGTTCCCCGGGATATAACCTATCTCTGTAGCAAATTTCATCAAAATCGGTTGAGTAGTTGGGCCGTGAAAGCGTAGCAGACAGACAGACAGACACACTTTCGCATTTATAATATTAGTATGGAAGTATGGATTTTAGTGTTGCTCATCTTAATAAGATCTCATCTCACTCAACGATAATAGTTAATGAGCCAGTAATTTATGTCCATTAAATTACCAACAAGGATTTTTTAATTTTCATTCACTTGTTAAAATAATTAATGAAAACATGCCAAAATATAACGAGATCGTAACAGCATACGCTATCATTAGAGAGTGTATTTTAACGGGTTTCCCCGCCTGTGCCTCGCCTATAAATAATTGCAGAGCTTTTCCTCGCCTTGGCCATTAAATAAATTTCTTGCTTCGTATTTTGAATTATTATTATTGTTGCCAAGCGCGCATCAAATATAAATATTATAAATGCGAAAGTTTGGATGGATGTATGGATGCGTATGGATGTTTGTTACTCAACCACGCCCGAACGGCTGATTGAATTTGGCACAGAGATAGATTATAGTCTGAAATAACACATAGGCTACTTTTTATCCCGGAAAATTCCCGCGGGAACCGAAAACCCTCAATCCACGCGGACGAAGTCGCGAGCATCAGCTAGTACGTTTATAAAACTTGTAAGGAAAACATGCACTGTTTCTTGCGCTTTATTAATGTGAACGTAAATTTCGAGAATACCCAAAAAAGGCGCAAAAGCCGCACGCAACGCGTTATCAAATGTGTGAAATTCAGCTGTAAGGCCCTTTTTACACACACATGGTTTCCGTATTAACGGCGCCGAAGGATTAGGTAGCACCACCCATGTAAGTACTACGTGTGCACAGTGCAAAGAAAAGTCTACGTCCGTTCAAGCGGAAACCGTATGTGTGTGAAAAAGGCCTTATAGTGGGATATGTTTGTTTTCTTCCTTTATTCTGTGAAACGATATGAAGGGTTTGTAATTTTTGAGAGTTTAAAAACAATAATAATAAGTATGTATTATTGTTTTTAAACTCTCAAGAATTACAAACAGCTTGTTCCGATTTTTGAAGTGAAAACTTCTTTAGCCGCGTTGAACACTTTTTGGTAGGGAGTAAACTTGTGGATTCGCGTCACCGACATGCTCGCGTTGTTACGAAGACAAAATGTCATAAATCGACTACATTCGTAATTAAACTTTGATGCCTTAGTTTTAAGGTTTATATTTTAAATATTTTTTTATATTTTTTTTTATATTTAATATAATTTAAAAAAAAAAATTAAATATTCGTTTTCACTTCTATCGGCTGTCCCTATGACTGCCAATTTTTTTATTTATGTATCTAGGCATGAGATATATAGGTATATGGAGGTACAGAATTTATTGATAATAGTGTTGTACATGTCGATGTATCGGTGCATCGATGCATACATTATCCACAAGCACCACCGGGGAGCAATTAAGGGAGGCCATGTTTTACAATCATTGGCAGCGTGCCTAACGAGCGGAACGGGGTTTGCACTGACATTCTGTGTTTTTATGTTTATGTATGCAAATATTATTAAACAACGAATGCATAGTTAACAACGGCTGCTATCTGGCTGGCTCTAACTTAAAACAACAGTTTATACTTGGCGTGATAATTCAAAACGGTAGATTCCAACGACCTCAATTTACATAGACGGGCCCTGTCTAACAAAGAATGTGGACTTATTTTACTAACGCCATCTAGTCTGAAAAGCGGGACATCACTATGGCGGTGACAAGGACAGGCTTATACAGGTGAGGGCCATGCCCTGGACCTGCCGCCAGGCGATTTAGGCTACATGTAAAGTCTCAAATTCTAAACCAATTAATTGGTATGAACAGCAAGCCGAGTGGGAGTCTTTTTCAGTATTTTACGTATTTGAGCGCGTTCTAGTTAATTTCTTACCATTTGTATCATGCCAGCTATCAAGCGCTTGACAAATCCATACAAACCGTATTTAACGTTCCCACTCTCGTAAATCTCCCACTAGGCACACAGTACGATGGTAACATTATTCAGTACTTTTGTAAATATACAGAGACACGCGTATTACTGTTTGTTTAATGCACTGCGTGCTACTGTTTGTTAACCCGATTATATAAAAAAAAAGTATTGCAACTTTTATTATTTAGAAGAGTCAGGACCTTCCTATTATGAAATATAGGTCATGTTTGTGTTTGTGTTTCCCTAAAAATGCCTTTTCCGATTGCAAACAAGAACCTCTCGGGGGCCTATTAGGTCGGTAAACAAGTCATCTGTGCGCTAACCGTTTGCAAATTGGATTTTAATATTTGATACGCGTTTGTTACATAATGCGCATGTCCACATTATGTTCCGTTTCACGAAATGCTCACATTATTATTTTACCAGATGATTCCCGCGGATTCGTCCGCGTGGACTAAGTTTTTTTGATTCCCGAGGGAACTCCTTAATTTTGCGGGATCTAAAGTAGCCCCGGGATACAACCCATCCCTGTAACAAATTTCATCAAAATCGGTTGGACAGGTGGGCCGTGAAAGCGTAGCAGACAGACAGACACACTTTCGCATTGGACGGGATTATGGCCCGAACCCGGAATAGGACCCAGGATCATCCAAGTCGAACATCATCAACTAGACTTACGAGGCAATTTCATATTTTAGTATTTATAACTACTGAGTAAGATTTGAGCTAAGTATATTACATACCTCCTTTCATAAATGAATGAATGAATGAATATACTTTTATTGTACACCACAAAGGAAATTATACAAAAGAAAACTTAGCTAATAACAAAGTAAGTAGGTATACAATTTGGCAGCCTTATCGCTACATAGCGATCTCTTCCTGGCAACCAATGGTGTGAAAGGACATAGCTACAAATACAACCGGTAGATGGTGCAGAAATAACAAAATAAATAAATAAATGATAACAAAACATATAGGTACACACATAATAACATACATAAAGATAAATACACTTTTATAGATCTCTAAAATATAAAATCTTTTATCATAAAAAGCTCTTCACTACGGAAAAAAAATCTCTTCAAAAGTCGCAGCTTTTATTCATAAATTTTCAGCTCTTTTCTTACTTTGATGTACTCGTACAAGTATGTATATTATAAAGCCAAATTGGAGTCACCCGGATACTCAATAATTACTTGGACTATACTGTATTAAGGACTATTTATTTTAAGGAACGTCACCAAAAAACTTGCTTGGTGCTTTCCTTTCGTGTTTTTTAAATAACCGCGTCCGTGGATTTAGGGTTTGAAATCCCAAGGCGATCTCTTTGAACTCTCACTTAGGTCCTCTTTTATACCCATGTAAAAAATCACGTCGATTGCGGCGTGATTGAAAGAAAACCCAAGAGAAAAGTACGACTAAAAATATACAATTTGTTGTTTGCCTCATGTATTAATTTATTCATAGTCATAATTATCGTATTTCTTTTTTAACCCTTGAGGTGGCATCTTTAAAATAGCCTTCCCGAACTTTTCAAACCATTCTTTCTTTTCATCTATCCCGTTTGGATCTGCTGTCGTGGACGTCTTCACTCGCACCAAATTCTGCAGATAGGATTCATATAAGCTCATTCGTGGTATCACTGAATTATCTTCTGCTGGTTCGAGTGGAACATTTATAGGGTCGAATGGTAGAGTGAGCATATATTTTCTTGGATCAACGAACATAATATTTCTGTCTACGGATTCCGTTGTATTTAGAGGTGAACTAGTAGTAGTTACTGAGCTAGAAGATGTACTCAAAGTTGTTGTTGGGCGGTTGTTTTCGTCCCATATAACGCTGTCCAACCATCGTGAAAAACTGGACACTTTTGGGAAGGCATGTGTTTTTGTGTATAGCGCACATGTGTGTAAAAAGGATGAAATGGCTATTAACGTGTTGTTTTGAATTACTGCTCCACCGTTGTCTTTCTGTAAAGAAAAATAAATAAAAACTTGTGGTAAAACTAATAACATTGTTTAGCATAATATCATCAGATAAATATTATAAATGCGAAAGTTTGGATGGATGTATGGATGTATGGATGTATGGATGTATGGATGTATGGATGTATGGATGTATGGATGTATGGATGTGTGGATGTATGGATGTATGGATGTTTGTTACTCAATCACGCTTCAACGGCTGAACGGATCTGGATGAAATTTGACACAGAGATAGATTATAGTCTGGAATAACACATAGGCTACTTTTTATCCCGGAAAATTAAAGAGTTCCCGCGGGAACCAAAAAACCTCAATCCACGCGAACGAAGTCGCGGGCATCAGCTAGTTAGATTATAAGGCTTTGTTATGTACTACATCCAGCAATGCACGAGACTAATAATAAAATAAACGATTTGTAGTTAACGAATGAATGTTTGATTCCATTTGTGTCTTCTCAGTTAATGAATACTTATTCTAAACTAGTGGTTCGCCCCGAACTGAGACCTCGCGGTATCCATAAACAGAGCGCCATCTATTGACATCGTTGTAAAGTTCTGTTTAAAATAGTGAAGCTAATTAAAAATTAAATAATTTCGTTTCCTTATAATATTTATCCAATTTTAGTATTTGTTGTTCAAGTACAGGATATAATTCAAATAAGTGATCAAGTTTCAGGCTCAGCCTTTTCTTTGTAAGTACAAACGAATGAACTTGTACAGAGCGCCATCTATTGACATAATTGTGAAGTTCTGTTAAAATACGGAAGCTCATTAAAAATTAAATAATTTCGTTTCCTTATAATATTAATCTTATTTTAGTATTTGTTGTTCAAGTACAGGATATAATTCAAATAAGTGATCAAGTTTCAGGCTCAGCCTTTTCTTTGTAAGCACAAACGAATAAACTTGTACAGAGCGCCATCTATTGACATAATTGTGAAGTTCTGTTAAAATACGGAAGCTCATTAAAAATTAAATAATTTCGTTTCCTTATAATATTAATCTTATTTTAGTATTTGTTGTTCAAGTACAGGATATAATTCAAATAATTAATTAAGTTTCAGGCTCAGCCTTTCAGAAAATTGGGAGTTCTGAGGTCATCTTTGGACGTCAGAAAATCTCCACTTTGAAAGCCCCCCATTTCGTCAATTTTAGGGGAAAAATTAAAAAAAAAATATTTTTGGACTCTGTTCCTCATTATCTTTAAAATGATATACCGCAATCCTATGTAACGCTATAAAAAATATTTTACTCCGCATTCGCTTCTATGAGAGCCCCCCTGAAATAAAGATTTTTATAATTTTTTAAACCATATTCGGCGGGAGGCCATCGGTTTACATATTATATTTAAACTTGAAGTAATGACGTTCAGTAATTCAGAAGTTATAAGGCTCTGACAGACGGACAGACGGACGGACGGACGGACGGACAAGTGCCAATTCTCTCAAGTAGACTTAGAGACCTTCGCTTAGCTCGGTCAATAAATTGTGGATATAATAATTTGTCTTTTCGCTAACGTTTAATAAACCATTAAATAATGATTATGATAACTAGTGGTTCGCCCCGAACTGAGACCTCGCGGTATCCATAAACTTGTACAGAGCGCCATCTATTTATGGTTTATTTTACTTTGACGAAAATCTTTAACGTTTGATCGGCCATTCTTACATGATTGGGAAGTTACATGATCGCACTTCTGCTCAGGGCGATGGCCTAACTACTAACCGTTAACGAGATCGATATTCGATACGCTTTGTGACGCCTCCAGGACCCGCCCGCGAAGTGCGCTGTGTGACCCACACGCATCTTCATTTTATATCTGACTAGCTGATACCCGCGACTTCGTCCGCGTGGTTAAAGTTTTTTGATTCCCACGGGAACTCCCCAATTTTCCGGGATAAAAAGTACCTTAGGTCACTCTCCAGTCTCCAGGTCCTTCATAACAGCTATACCCATGCCAAAAATCACGTCGATCCGTTGGTACCAGTATATTATATAATGTACTCTGTGGTTGGTCCGTTGCGGCGTGATTGAAGGACAAACCATCAAACAAACACTTAACACACTTTCGCATTTATAATATTAGTATGATAAGTATATATACTAGTGGTTCGCCCCGAACTGAGACCTCGCGGTTTCACAGAGCGCCATCTATTGACATCATTGTGAAGTTCTGTTAAAAATATCATCATCATTAAAAATTAAATAATTTCGTTTCCTTATAATATTTATCTAATTTTAGTATTTGTTGTTTAAGTACAGGATATAATTCAAATAATTGATCAAGTTTCAGGCTTGAGAGTTCAGAAAATTGAGAGTTCTGAGGTCAACTTTGGACGTTAGAAAATCGCCACTTTGAAAGCCCCCCATTTCGTCAATTTTAGGAGAAAAATTCAAAAAAAAATATTTTTGGACTCTACTCCTAATTATCTTTAAAATGATATACTGCAACCCTATGTAACGCTATAAAAATATTTTACTTCGCATTCGCTTCTATGAGAGCCCCCCTGAAATAAAGATTTTTATAACTTTTTAAGCCATATTCGGCGGGAGGCCATCGGTTTACATATTATATTTAAATTTGAAGTAATTATGTCCAGCAATTCAGAAGTTATAAGGCTCTGACAGACGGACGGACGGACGGACGGACAAGTGCCAATTCACCCAAGTAGACTCAGAGACCTTCGCTTCGCTCGGTCAATTATGTTTACATTACATAAATAAAAAACCGGCCAAGTGCGAGTCGGACTCGCGCACCGAGGGTTCCGTACAAACCTGTAGTAAGTTTTAAATTATTAAAAAAAAACTACTTATTAGATCTCGTTCAAACCAATTTTCGGTGGAAGTTTGCATGATAATGTACATGATATATTTTTTTTAGTTTTATCATTCTCTTATTTTAGAAGTTACAGGGGGGGGGGGGGACACACATTTTACCACTTTGGAAGTGTCTCTCGCGCAAACTATTCAGTTTAAAAAAAAATGATATTAGAAACCTCAATATCATTTTTGAAGACCTATCCATAGATACCCCACACGTATGGGTTTGATGAAAAAAATTTTTTTGAGTTTCAGTTCTAAATATGGGGACCCCCAAAATTTATTGTTTTTTTTCTAGTTTTGTGTGAAAATCTTAATGCGGTTCACAGAATACATCTACTAACCAAGTTTCAACAGTATAGTTCTTATAGTTTCGGAAAAAAGTGGGTGTGACATACGGACGGACACACAGACAGACAGACAGACAGACAGACATGACGAATCTATAAGGGTTCCGTTTTTGCCAAATTTGGCTACGGAACCCTAAAAAGGTAATATTCTATTCTTGATTCTTGTACATTTTATTAAGAAATTTTAGCGACCACTACAGCCCATTAACGACCCACTGCTGGGCACAGGCCTCCACTCTCATAGGAGAGAGGAAATTAGAGCTTAGACCCACCACGCTGCTCCAATGCGGGTTGGTGCGCTTTAACGACTATTATCATGTTAGTGATAAATTAACTAAATTTTAACGACCACAACACCATACTAATATTATAAATGCGAAAGTGTGTTTGTTTGTTGGTTTGTTGGTTTATTGGTTTGTAGGTTTGTTGGTTTGTCCTTCAACAGAGCAAGGGATCGGCCTGATTTTTGGCATGGGTATAGTTGAGAACCTGGAGAGTGACATAGGCTACTTTTTATCCCGGAAAATTAAGGAGCTCCCGAGGGAATCAAAAAAACCTAAACCAAGCAGACGAAGTCGCGGGCATCAGCTAGTAGCAAATAAAACATCATATCTTTCATGTAGCTGATACTATAGCTAGTGTACTGCAGCCATGAATTCGTAACATCTTTTTAGTTATATTATAAAACACGAGGCAACTTTATGTTGTCTACGGAGTACAATAATTTAGATCACTAGGAAATATAAAAAAAAAAAAAAAAAAAAAAAAAAAAAAAAAAAAAAAAAAAAAAAAAAAAAAAAAAAAATATGAAATGGCAGAAAATATGGAGTTTCCTCTCATTTTATTTCATCTCAAATGTGGAGCAGGAAATAGCTTGTATGGACATATTCGATAAATCAATATTATTATAACACTCAATGCGAAACTGTATTATTTCTGTGCATTGGAAATATTTCAAATACGACTCTTATTGAATTTTTTGGTTTTCTACACGGTATCGAACCGTATTTTTGGTTCGTTGGCCTAAATGGATTTTTAATATATCTATGTATGCTGTAATGATGCTTGGATGATGCTTTGTTATGACTTACTCTACAAAAATGTCGATTAGGGTCCTGCACGCCACCAACACAAACGTATCTTCCTGGTAGTAGTTTCGTCGATGGCTCGCAGATTGACGAATCAATGACGGGTGAATTGACCACCCTAATATGCTAGAAAGAAATATCTGATAAGTATTGTAGAATGTTATAAAAGGTATTTAAAGAAAACGTTACGGAAAAATACAATAAAATGAAATGTTTATTAGCTACTCAATACTAATTTTAAAACAATCTCTTTCGCCTTTTTACCATAAAACTGTAAGAAATCGTCCATAAGTGGTCGACGTCCAGCGTTGGTTGGTTTGTTTTTGTTCAAATCGTTCTACCAATACTTAAGACTACTCTCATTATAAATTAAAGAGAAATTAACATTTTTCTTGGAATTGTACATTAAAACTAATTTAACTTAATCCTGTACGCTCAAAATTCTAAATCTTGTTTGCATTAAGTATTTTAAGTTAGCCTGTAAGTTTCATTTAAGTGAATTGCAAATTCTAAACATCTTAAAAACAAGAAACCAGAAATGCTAAGGAGTGGAATGCCTTTCGAGCGTCCGTGCTTCTTGCCACGTATATAACTTAAGTACCTTCAAGGTTAGAGTGAATAGTCAACTTCTAGGGCAACTTCCTCAACAAGCGCGCTATACCCACGAAGCTACTAGCTAATGCCCGCAACTTAGCCCGCGTGGATTGAGGTTTATCGGTTGCCGCGGGAACTCTTTGATTTTCCGGGATAAAATCCTATGTGTTATTCCAGACTATAAATAATCTTTGTGCCAAATTTCATCCAGATCCATTCAGCCGTTCTGGCGTGATTGAGTAACAAACATCCATCCATACATCCATCCATCCAAACTTTCGCATTTATAATATTAGTTAGAAGTCTTTACCTATAGCTTTGTGGCTATACCTCATTATTGCCCCATTATTGTCAAACTCAAGCCTATTGCAATTATAAAACTGTGGATATGTTTATTAAGAAGGTAAATGTATGCTTACCCCAGTAGGTGTCCAAGCGATCATAGAAGCGAGGTATCCCAAAGAAACATCTTCATCTGGTTTAGGTAAAAGTACCGATTGAATTTGGGAAGTAAATTTCAAGGGCTCTTGTAATTTGGCCGCTGACACTTTCAGATCGAAGTTGTTTATAAGCATTTTGATCTATAACAGATATTTTTTTATTACTTTTAACGGAGGAAATTAAATACTTACTTGTCCCTATTTCCTTATTTCTGATTTTAATTGGAACTAGCTAATTCTAGACTGTCTAATTTCTAGACTGTGCAGACGTAGTTTTCTGGTGCGAAGTTGCGGCCGTGGCTAGTTACCACCCTACTGGCAAAAACGTGCCGCCAAGCGATTTAGGGTTCCGGTACGATGTCGTGTAGAAACCGATTAGGAGTATGGGCTAATTATAACTGCCATGCGCCTAACAGGTTAGCCCGCTACCATCTTAGACTGCATCATCATCGCATCGAGATCGCAGTCAAGGGCTAACTTGTAGTGGATTAAAAAAAAGTTAGGTTGGTATTATATTAGCCTCATTAGTCTAATGGTTAGGTTATAATTTCAACTTCCTGTGTCTAGGGTTTGGGTTGAGCGAAAATTAGGACGTCAGTATGGGTGTTAGACAAAAGTATTCGATGAAAAGTCAGACGTTGATTGCGATCTTACCTTGTGATAAGCCACAATGCAGAGATGGAAACCAGCTAATTTGGGAGAGGTATGCAAGGTTTTTTAGACCCATACACATATTTTCCTAGTTTCGATATGCCTGAACACGAAATCGCTTGGGATCACAGTTTTGCTAGCTAGTTTTGCAACTAAAAAAATAACTATAAATTCTCATATTTGTTCAGCTAGGAATAGAACAAGGGAACTTCCTATTACTTATGGGATCACAGCGTTCACCACGGCGCAAGGGTGACCGTTGAAATTTCTCTTGAGGACTTAAAATTTCATGGATATGTAAGTCTTGTAGGAGACGAGAAAATGTAAATTTACCTTTGAGATTGTGCCGCCTTTGTTATTGTAAGAGCTGCCAGCTCGTATTGTGTAATTGCCAAGGTATCTGTGAGTTACGTACGACGATATGACGCCCCTGTCGATGAACAAGATAACATTGTGTTTACACAGCATCTGTGGCCATACTGCCAATACTTTAAGCAATACCTATGCAATATTACTCAAAATTACAGTTTGATGCCGCGTACCTTGATGTTTCTAAAATCATATTAATACATATATACAATATTATAAATGCGAAAGTGTGTTTGTTTATTGGTTTATTGGTTTGTTGGTTTGTCCTTCAATCACGCCGCAACGGAGCAACAGATCGACGTGTATTTTGGCATGGGTATCATTGAGGATCTGGAAAGTGACATAGGCTACTTTTTATCCCGGAAAATTAAGAGATTCCCGCGGGAATAAAAAATAACTTAACCACGCGGACGAAGTCGCGGGCATCAGCTAGTAAGGATTATAATTCTAAAACACGAAAGTCAACAATAATGCAACAATATGAGCGTTGACAGTACGGCAACTGATAGAGTAGGTACATTTAAAGGCGGGTAAAAAAATAATTCCGGGTTTCGTCAAATTGTATGAGAATAGTTTCTTTTAAATTTAATTTGCCTTGAGTTTTGTGTAGCGCAGTTTTGTCAGTCTCTAAACACCGGTTACGAGCTTTCAATAGACAGACTCTATGATGCCTATCTCCGAAATAAAATATAAATATTATAAATGCGAAAGTTTGGATGGATGTATGGATGTATGGATGGATGTTTGTTACTCAATCACGCTCTAACGGCTAAACGGATCTGGATGAAATTTGGCACAGAGATAAATTATAGTCTCATCATCATCATCATCATCAGCCGTTGTGCATCCACTGTTGGACATAGGCCTCTTTCAAGCAGCGCCAACATGCTCTTTCCTCGGCTTTCCGCATCCAATCGATGCCAGCCACCCTCCGGATATCATCGCTCCACCTTGCTGGGGGGCGCCCTACGCTCCGCTTACCAAGACGCGGTCTCCACTCGAGGACCTTTCGACTCCAACGTCCATCGGTCCTCCGACACACGTGACCAGCCCACTGCCACTTCAGCGTGCCGGCCCTAAGAGCTATGTCGGTCACTTTAGTTCTTTGGCGAATCACTTCGTTCCGGACTTTATCCCTCAAAGAAATTCCGAGCATAGCTCTTTCCATAGCACGCTGAGCGACCTGTAGTCGGTGTACTAGTCTCGCTGTCAGTGTCCACGTTTCGGCACCGTAGGTCATAACTGGTAGGACGCATTGGTCGAAGACCTTAGTCTTCAGGCACTGCGGTATGGGCGACGCAAAGACTCGACGAAGTTTTCCGAATGCTGCCCAGCCTAGCTGTATTCTCCTATCGATCTCCTTCTCGAAGCTGTTTTTACCCAATTGGAAAATTTGCCCAAGGTATGTATACTCCTGAACAGCTTCGAGAATAGACCCATCGACATTGATCGGCTCCGGAGCGACCAGGTCATTTAACATGACCTTGGTCTTGTCCAAGTTCATCCGGAGACCGACACGTCGGGAGGCATTGTGGAGGCCATCAAGCATCTGTTGAAGCTCTTGCAGCGAACTTGCGATGATGACGATATCATCGGCGAATCGGAGGTGTGAAATGTTCTCTCCGTTTATGTTTATGCCATGTCCTTTCCAGTCAAGCGTTTTGAAGACATCTTCCAAAGCATTAGAGAACAGTTTCGGGGATAAAACATCCCCCTGTCTCACCCCACGATGCAATTGGATAGGTCTTGTAGACGCACTCTGTGCTTGGACTGTCATATATGCTGAGCTGTATAGGCATTTCAACACTTCGATGTATCGCCAATCAACTTGGGATCGCCGCAAGGAATCCAGCACAGCCCAGGTCTCGATGGAGTCAAAGGCCTTCTCATAGTCCACAAAGGCGAGGCACAGAGGCTGGTTGTACTCGTAAGACTTCTGTACAATCTGCCTCAATGTGTGTATGTGGTCTATGGTGCCGTAACCCCCCCGAAACCCAGCCTGCTCCGGTGGTTGGAAGTCGTCGAGCCTTCGTGATAAACGGTTCGTGATGACCCTGGAAAACAGCTTATAGATGTGGCTTAGGAGCGAGATGGGACGGTAATTTTTAAGGAGTGTTTTGTCACCTTTTTTAAAGAACAAAACCACTATGCTCCTATTCCACGCCTTTGGAGTTCTCCCGTTCTGAATAACAGAGTCAAAAAGCCTCTGTAACTCTTTAAGCAGGGGCATACCTCCTGCCTTCAAGAGCTCAGAGGTGACTCCATCTTCTCCCGGGGCTTTTCCATTTTTCTGCTGTTTCAGTGCCAGCACAATCTCGTCCACACTAATTTCCGGAAGGTCATCGGTGTAGTGGCGGGTTAACTTGGCTCTGGGATCCTGGTCACAGGCCTCAGGCTGTGGAACTTGGGTGTCATACAACTTGCCGTAGAAGTCTTCTATCTCAGCGAGAATCTCTGGTTTGGCGCAAACGGTTCTACCACTCGAGGTCCTAAGTTTGGTCATTTGGCATCTACCAAGACTTTGGGTAAACACCTTGGACCCCCGGTTTTGCTCTATAGCTTGTAGTATGTTTTTAGTATTGAAGCTCCGGAGGTCTCGTCTTATTGATCTTTTGACCTTTCTATTGAGGGCTAGGTGTTCCGCCTGAGTAGCTTGCAGATTTTCGCGCCTCTCTCTCATGAGATTCAGGGTCTTATCCGAGAGTTTGGACTTCTTAAGCACACTCCTTGTTCCACAGAACCTGTAGCCTTCATCCCGGATGATGTTAGCCACAGTCTCGTAATCCTCATCAACATCGACAGTAGGTTCCAAAGCTTCAAACCTATTCTGAAGTTCCATCTGGAACCGCTCCGAGCCAGCATGGGTCTGGAAAACAGTGGGCCTGAGCGTAGACTTCATCATACGACATCTTTCTAGCTTGTAATTGATATTTAGAGTGCCTCGGACAAGTCGGTGATCGCTCCCTGTATTAAACCTGCTAACCACAGAAACATCTCTAAATATATAGCGTCTGTCCGTTATGATAAAGTCTATCTCATTTCTAGTCGCATTATCGGGGCTCCTCCAGGTCCACTTCCTGTGAGGCCGCTTCTTGAAGAACGAGTTCATCAAGAATAGGCCCTTCCTCTCAAGAAAGTTTACCAGCATTTGGCCCCTGTGGTTTCGGTTACCATACCCATGCTGTCCCAAAACAGACTCAGAACCGCTTTGTGTACCTACTTTCGCGTTGAAGTCCCCCATGATAACGTTGAAGTGGGCCCTAGTGGTGTTTTCTAAGGCTTGGCCAATATCGTCATACAGGATTTCGACTTCTTCATCCGAGTGTGATGAAGTTGGCGCGTATACTTGGACGACCTTTAGGGAATACCTTTTGGTCAATCTAATTATGAGATACGCTACCCGTGCCGAAACACTGGATATCTCAACAACGTTATCAGTGAGGACCTTGTTGACGAGGAATCCGACGCCGCCCTGTGATGGATTATCTCCCTGCCGATGGTAGAGTATATGGCCCGATTCTAGGGTCGTTGTGTCCTCCCCCTCTCTACGGACTTCACTTAACCCCAAAATATGCCACCTTATCTTTCCCAGCTCTACCTCAAGCTCTGCGATACTTTCATCGAGCCTCAGTGTCCGTCCGTTGTACGTCGCCAAGGTCAGTTGGTTTTGGTAGCCCACCGTCACCCGGAGATTCTTAGCACCCCCTGCTCCACTATCCCCTTGACCGCTACCAGAGTCAGGAGAAGCGGAGCCGCCGGGAACTAGGGGCCTGTTTGTTGTTACGCTACTCATAAGGATTAATGCCCTAATCGCCACGCTGGGCAGGCGGGTTGGCGATCGCAGGGCTAGACTTGTTGCGCCAGTGTCGCTGCTGCCCGACACCGGCCTGAGCCATTTGTTCAAGTCTAGGTAGTTTGTAATGGTTATACCGCCATTAGTCGGTCGCCAGAGCCTCGTTCGTCAACCAGCAGGGGGCACCACGGGCAGGTGAGGTTGGCTGTTGGAGCGCTGTGGTGGAAGCGCACTCCCTTACCCCCTATAGTCCCCCTATAGTCCCCTATAATTATAGTCTGGAATAGCACATAGGCTACTTTTTATCCCGGAAAATTAAAGAGTTCCCGCGGGAACCGAAAAACTTCAATCCACGCGGACGAAGCTAGTTAATTATAAAGTGATTACTAAATAAAGGGTCTTCCAAAATACGTAAAATATCCGTCATTTATTAGTTCTAAGTTTGATAAGCAAAAAAGAGCGTTCAAAGTAAAAAGAATTTATTAGATAAACAGATTTTGAAACCTTTTGAGGTCTAAACGACTATGCAAAGAGCCATTTAAGCTTCTTTATATTTCAGTAAAATAAACTTTCATACGAGCTTTTTACAAACTTTATACCAAAGATACACTTATTACCAGAACTTCTACTATCAGAATTCAAGCGGACGGTGTCGCGAGCAAAACCTAGTGCTAAATAATGCGGATACCAGTGTCCTACAGAAATGTACCACCGTCCCTCGTTTAATTATAGCCGCGAATGCTAAACAATTCAAGTTTCTTCAAAGAGGTGTTTCCATTGAAATGGGTTCTTTATTTCCCAGACCCGTTGCTGCAAAACGCTAACAAATTAAGTTTCTGCAATGCTTGGAACGCTTTTATACTAGCACGGTAGTAACTACGGAACGAAGTTGTAGAATAAATTAAATTGAGTTTTTATTAACTCGCTCAGGCACCGAAAAGGAGTACTGAAATTTGAAGGCAAATTGATTGCGGAATTTCAAGAGAAATCTCGTTTTGTAACCTAGTGGTTGCAAGTGCAGTTTTCAGCCGAGTTAATTATTTCTTCCCATCTTATTATCTCTATATGCCTGTTCATTAACTACCGAATGTTAAGAAATGTCTAAGGATAATAATTAACAACCATGTTAACAACTATGGCAGTCGTGAGCGCTACTCATTATTCGCTAAACATGTTTAAGAAAGAAATAAATAAAAATGCGCCTGGATCCCAAATTATTCGTTATTACTTATTACGTATTAATATAAGTACCAAACGACTCATTAATCAGAAAATGAAATGAAATGAAAGGTTTGATCATGATCATTTACGGCATTCTTAACATTCAGATTCATTTCAATCAATTTTCGAATGCAATCTTCATAATATAAACCGAAGTAAATTATTCTATTGTGTTTAAATATACACGAAACCATATAAAACATAATTATATAAATTCATTAAATCGCTGAATATAATATTCTTCCGTTTCTTTCTAAAGTCCTGGAGCGCATTGTTAATAAGCAACTCAGTCTATTCCTTTACAAACATGATGTATTGTCTAAATTTCAATCTGGTTTTAGACTGGGTCACAGTACAGCCACTGCACTTATTAAAGTCTGTGACGATGTCCGACTAGGCTTGGATAATAAATTGGTTACAGTGCTTGTGCTCCTTGACTTTAGCAATGCGTTTAACACCGTTGATTTTGACTTACTCCTTGCTATCCTTAAATCTTACAATGTTTCTCCAGGTGTCGTTGACTGGATTCGCACATACCTGTGTGGTAGGCAGCAACGTGTCCGGTTCGATAATAAGTGCTCTGCACTCTCCTCTCTCTGTGCCGGTGTTCCACAGGGTGGTGTCCTTTCACCCCTCCTTTTCTCCATCTTCATTAACTCCATCACTTCTGTAATTTTTTCCTCCTATCACTTCTATGCCGACGATCTACAAATATATATTTCTGCCTCTGTTGATAATATCGCTGCTGCTATTGCCACTTTGAACTCAGACTTAGGGCGAATCTGTGAATGGTGTAAATCGTATGGCCTCTCAGTTAACCCCATTAAATCTCAAGCCATTATTTTGGGCAACCCCAAATTGATATCTAGGTTAAATAATTTACCTGCTATTAGTTTCGATGGGGTGCTGCTACCGCTTAGTGACACTGTTAAGGATCTGGGCCTAGTTTTAGACAGTTCGCTCTCTTGGAAGCCGCAAGTGGCTGAAGTAAGTCGCAAGGTTTTTGCTACAATTGGCTATCTTAGGCGGTGGAAGTACCTTCTGCCCATCAAAACTAAAATTGTCCTAGCAAATACCTTGCTACTACCATTATTAGACTATGGAGACGTTTGTTACCCGGATCTAACTCAGGAGCTTCTAAACAAACTCGAGAGGCTGCAGAATATGTGCATTCGCTTCATTTTCAATTTAAGAAAGTATGATCACGTATCTCAGTACCAAAATCAACTAAAATGGCTGTCAGTCGGCCAGCGGAGAAACTTACACCTTCTATCGCTTCTCTACGGTATACTGTATCATGCACAAACTCCAGTCTACTTAAAAGAACGTTTTCACTTTCTTGGAGCGAATAGTGCGTTTTTACTGCGCTCCAGTGTGGATAATAAGCTTGAAATACCCCTCAGTCGAACGGAGTTTTATGGCAACTCGTTCACGGTAAGCTGCGCCAAGCTCTGGAACTCTCTTCCTGCAGATATCCGACAATCCAAATCACTTAATATTTTTAAAAGTCGTTTGAAGGATTTTTATCTATCTCAGTAGTTATATAGTGAGTAAATTTATGTTATGTTAATATTTATTTATTCATGTTTATTATATATATAGTATTATATTTATTTATTCATATTTATTATATATACTTACCTAGTATAGTATTTATTTATTCATATTTATTATATTATATAGTATAATATTTATTTATGAATGTATATATGTAGGTAATATTGTTTGTAGTTAATATGTATGTACCTTTATACTTAAAGTTTGCGCACCATCCCGTTTGTATTCTCGTATCCTGTCACCAAAGGTTGTCTGGAAGAGATCGCCTTAGGCGATAAGACCGCCTTTGCATACTGTGTAGTCCTAGTTCGTTGTTTTAATGTCTTGTTTATTTTCGTGTTCTTGTGTGCAATAAAGATTTAATAAATAAATAAATAAATAATATAATATAAGTGATTCAATTACAATCGGCACGAAACAATCAATCTGGTACAAGAGACAAATCGCGCATCTAAAACAAAAGAAGAGGAGAAAATTTTATGGAAAATGGAAATTTAATGGTATATTCTAATGAAGCACGTAAAGAGAAATGGTGTATACAAAATAATGTCTTGGATTAGCATAAAAACGTCTTATGAATGCAAAATTGAATGTTCAGTTTTCTCAGAAAAATAGTAAGTTTTTTGTACAGTACAGCCATGAAAGGTAACGTAATTCCGGTCTGCTGTTAAATGTATTTTGTCCTACCGGTGGTGGTGGATAGTACAAAAAAGGATTTTTTTTCTCCAAAATTAAAAATTCCTTTCAAAGTTGAGGACCTGGAGAATGACATAGGCTACTTTTTATCCCGGAAAATCAAGGATTTTCCGCGGAAATCAAAAAAACTTAAACCATACGGATGAAGTCGAGGGCATCGGCTAGTAACTGATAAAAAAAACTCTATTGCATTAATAAATGAGGTTGTATTAAGAAAGACGTGTCGGCAAAATGTGGCTTCTCATTTCGGGACAAGAAAAGCTCCCTAAGATTTGTAGGGCATATGTCAGCCTGAAATATCTTTTTTATTGTATTTCCACGGTCCCTTCTCAAAGTATCGCCATAAAGGATCCTTTTAAGGAATATTTAACGCAGTTCCCTATATTTTGCACCTATTTTGGTGAGTTTATTGTTGCCTTTACAAAAACTTTCACTTATATTTTGATTTCAGGATTCAATACTACATGATGCACGTGACTTCGCGTTTGTTTAGGTTTCTTTTATAATCCTGTGGGAACTTTTATATTTAGCGGCATATAAATTAGCCTTTATCATTTTCCAGGATGCAACTCCTATTCAGTACCTTTGAACAAAATCAGTTGAGCAGATGGGCCGGGAAAACGTAGCAGTCAGACAGACAAACAGATAGGCAGACGGACAGACAGACCTACTATTCTAGACTAGACTTAATACTTCTGAATTTATGATAGTAGGTACCTACTATGGATTTTTAGTGATATGGACCTTAGGCTTCGTTTTACTACTATAATTATATCAATTTTTATCAAACTTAGATTAATACGAGTACCTACTTTATAACTATGTAGGTAAGTCTGACTATAATAAGCTTTCAATAAAAGTTCTATCTAAATTGACTCAGCAATGTTTCAGTGTCATACGATACGATAAATCTACTTGAGTAAACAACAAATCTTACAAGAAACTATGAGTGTAACGCAATTTTCATTTGTATAATGTTATGTAAGTAGGTATGGTATCTAAAAAAGCAGCGTATCTAGAAAAAAAGGTTCCTAGCGCGTAGCTGATAAGGGGCGACCAAAATGAATGGTTCACTATTATTAGAGTTAGGTAGGTTACAACAAAAGGCTGGAAAAGAAGGCTGTCGCAATAGGTCTGCGTTTTATACCATTTCTTGTAATAAGTTTTTTTTAATATATAGGCTAGCGCTTGGCTGCAATCAGACTTACTTGCAAGTGGTGATGCAGCCTAAGGTGGAGCGCGCTTGCCTAGAAGATGCCTATTTACTCTTGATTTGAAGGTACCTACCTATATTAAAAGAGGAGCGGAAAACGGCAGCCGGAAGGGCATTCCATATCACAACGAATGTGTGCCCAATAACTTGGTATTATAACTTGGCCAAGATGTGTCTGTCTTTTGGTCTGTTTGTCTGTCTGTTACCTTTCGCGGCCCATACCTATCTATACGCTTAACTATCACGAGCTTTTTATCCCAGAAAAATAAAAAGAATCAAGAACCTAAATCCATTCTGATGAAAAACGCAGGCATCTTCTAGTTAAGAATATAAAACCGGCCAAGTGCGAGTCGGACTCGCGCACCGAGGGTTCCGTACAAACCTGTAGTAAGTTTTACGATTTATGACGTATTAAAAACAAGACGAAATGAACCGCAAAACTAACTTTGTTTGTAGAGGTTTATTGTTAATATCAAAAAATTACGTTTGTTGTATGGGAACCCCCTTTAATATTTACTTTATTGATATTTAATTATTTATTTTGAAAGTTAATATACAAGTTAATATTCTGTGAAAATTTGAACCGTCTACCTGTTACCGTTTTTAATATTGAGCAAAAAAATACGAAAAAAACACGTTTATTGTATGGGGACCCCCCTTAATATATATATTTTTTTAATTTTTAGTATTTGTTGTTATAGCGGCAACGGAAATACATCATTTGTGAAAATTTCAGCTTTCTAGCTATCACGGTTTATGAAATACAGCCTGGAGACAGACAGACAGACAGACAGACAGCGGAGTCTTAGTAATAGGGTCCCGTTTTTACCCTTTGGGTACGGAACCCTAAAAATGATGTTTCTGTTGGAAATAGGTGTGAGATTTAGTTCTAACCTATTCGACTGTGCAACATTTCTGGTGCATTTTATTTAATGAACTGTAATGATGATTTATTCAAGCAAAGCAATCTATTCTCTTCAATTAATTACTTAAACGACTGCTGCTCGTTAGACTGCAGGATACCTACACTAATCGGAATTTATGTCGTGTTGCTAGATTAAATAAATATGCTTAACGATAGAGAAATCTTTTTGAATTAACCTGTGAATAAATAAAAGCTGAAACTTTAATTACATTTTCCATTTTAGACAACTCATTTAAATAATTCAATTTAACACAGTTTTATTCAAACTGCGCTACTTGCAAATATTTCCTAAACTTTTGGGTTAAGGGTTTAAAGGATTTATTAAAAAGTTCGGATTGCGGTTCCAGCTGTGTAGGTATATGAGTTTCATCCATAATTTGTGTAAATGGCGTATTTATATTCAAGTATTATTTTCAAAGGGTCTTAGCTTCTAACTCGTTTTATAATTTACTATTTCAATAGTTGAAAACGAAAATTTTAGATTGTTAATTAGGCGCGCGCTACTGGAACAAAAGAATGGTTTGGATCGTAAGGAAACCTAAAGTTTACGTAAATTTTTAAAGGAAAATCCTTTTTAAATGATCTTTGTAAAGTAAAGTGAAGTTTTCTATAGATACTAACAGATATACCTAACACATTTTGATTAATTTGAGGAAAACTTTAACTTAGGTAGGATAAGTATCAAAAAAGTAATCAACAAAAATTGCGTGTACCATTTAGTTATATCGATTGCTTATTCTTTAAGTTCAAGGTTACGTTACCATGGTATTAATACTTACGAATCAAAGCATTTGGACAGGGTTAGCACCCAGTAGGTATTGAGTATGATCGCACTGCACACATAGCTGTCGTTCTTGAGTAGAGCAGCGGCGTACGGATGCCTGACCACTTGAGTGATCGCAGCCCCTATGCGTTCTGCACTGTCATCTATTTGCACTTCTGTGGAGGTTAATAATAGTACGTTATTGCCCAAGCTGGAAATGAATGCTCGTCGTTTCGATACGAACCGCAAGGGTGTGCAACACCCTCCCATCGCACGTGTTCCCTGCCACATATTATAACTTAAGTACCTTGAAGGCTTGAAGGCAAGAGCGAATAGACATCATCTATCATCTTCTATCAGACGCTCGGCTTGCTCAAAAGAAAGTTTATTCTCCTTTAGGGCCTACCTGTTTCTTCTTTCGACCCAGTATGATTTCTTGTAACATTGTATTCCCCGCGAAGATCCCGGTCACCTAAGATTTACAACATCAAGTTAAATCACCATCCTCCATTACATCTAAATTAATACTAGTGGTTCGCCCCGAACTGAGACCTCGCGGTTTCACAGAGCGCCATCTATTGACATCAGTGTGAAGTTCTGTTAAAAATATCATCATCATTAAAAATTAAATAATTTCGTTTCCTTATAATATTTATCTAATTTTAGTATTTGTTGTTCAAGTACAGGATATAATTCAAATAATTGATCAAGTTTCAGGCTTGAGAGTTCAGAAAATTGAGAGTTCTGAGGTCAATTTTGGACGTTAGAAAATCGCTACTTTGAAAGCCTCCCATTTCGTCAATTTTAGGGGAAAAATTCAAAAAAAAATATTTTTGGACTCTATTCTTAATTATCTTTAAAATGATATACTGCAACCCTATGTAACGCTATAAAAAATATTTTACTTCGCATTCGCTTCTATGAGAGCCCCACTGAAATAAAGATTTTTAAAACTTTTTAAGCCATATTCGGCGGGAGGCCATCGATTTACATATTATATTTAAATTTGAAGTAATTACGTTCAGCAATTCAGAAGTTATAAGGCTCTGACAGACGGACGGACGGACGGACGGACAAGTGCCAATTCACTCAAGTAGACTCAGAGACCTTCGCTTCGCTCGGTCAATTATATTAACTAGTGGTTCGCCCCGAACTGAGACCTCGCGGTATCCATAAATTTGTACAGAGCATCAACATCATTGTGAAGTTCTGTTAAAAATACGGAAGCTCATTAAAAATTCAATAATTTCGTTTCCTTATAATATTTATCTAATTTTAGTATTTGTTGTTCAAGTACAGGATATAATTCAAGTAATTCATAAGTTTCAGGCTCAGCCTTTCAGAAAATTGAGAGTTCTGAGGTCAACTTTGGACGTTAGAAAATATCCACTTTGAAAGCCCCCCATTTCGTCAATTTTAGGGGAAAAATTTAAAAAAAAATATTTTTGGACTCTATTCCTAATTATCTTTAAAATGATATACCGCAACCCTATGTAACGCAATAAAAAATATTTTACTTTGCATTCGCTTCTATGAGAGCCACCCTGAAATAAAGATTTTTATAACTTTTTAAGCCATATTCGGCGGAAGGCCATCGGTTTACATATTATATTTAAATTTGAAGTAATTACGTTCAGTAATTCAGAAGTTATAAGGCTCTGACAGACGGACGGACGGACGGACGGACAAGTGCAAATTCACTCAAGTAGACTCAGAGACCTTCGCTTCGCTCGGTCAATAATAATATGGCTATATATTATGTGATTCGAACTTAAACACAAATAGCTTTATTTTAAACTTTTGCGTTTCTAAGATTGTTTGTCTGTCTTCAGAGACGGTTGAACCGACTTCAATGCATCTTCGCAGGAACCAAAGAATATTCAAACTTAAAAGTCTAGCCCCATAACAGAGGCGCAGCGCGGCGCGGTACGTAGCGGCAAGTATTCTTTGTCACAGTGAATCTCCGTGGGACCCTGCTCCATAACAACTCATACGTAAAGAATATTTGCCACTACGTGCCGCGCCGCGCCGTGCGTCTGTGGTGAGACTAGACCTTTACTAGCAAGAGTTGGTTTAAAATAAACAGAATACTGTTTCAGAATCAATATTGGGAAAGAAACATAAGAAATGTCCAGTGAAACAAGTCCAATGACAAAAGGAACGCTTTTTAAGCGAGAAAAGCTGTCTAATTGGTAACAAAGGAGAGGGCTAAGTGTTTGTCTTAGTATAATTAAATTAAGGAAACACTCCGCGTCTCCACTTAAAGAATACAAATTTTGCACTGAAAGCTTCCTTTGTTGCTTTCTATTTTAATTGTCAAACAAACTGGGTTAATTATTTAGAAATTATTTCGCTTGAAATAAACAATTGTGCATTGCATACTGTTAACCAGATTTACAATCCTAAAGCTGACTTATCCACTGCACTAGCACTAAAACTTGCTGCATATTAAATAGCAAGTTGGTAGAGTTTTTAGCAAGTGAAACTTGCACAAATTAATTTGTTGCGATTATGCAGTTGTAGTGCAAATGATGTCACTAAGCTTCATATCTCCTTCCGAATCACAATTTGAACGTCATTATTAATTAATTCAAATTCACAAATCATAATATAATTATGTAAGTCTATGACCAAAAGTAAACAGTTTTTAAGTAGGTAATTAACGATTTAGTGTAACAACTAACGACGACGACGAGCGACCAGAGTGTTATATTTTGTTCAATTTTGTATGAAATAGAATGCAACAGAAACTACATGACTCACAATTCAAAAAACTCCACTCCTTTCTCGATTTGTGAAACTATCTGCATTTATCGCTATTTTCAGACCTGCTCCCCGATTGTGTAAGGAAATAGTAATCGTAATCGTTTGTCAAAAAGATAATACGACCTTCTTAAGGAGTTCACAGATGCCTGCACGTCAAAAAGCATGTATGACTTTGAACTTCATAAACAGTTCGAGTGCTGTCAAATGATTACGATTTGCTTAGACAATTGGGCCTCAGTTTTATCCCGGAAGTCTTCAACAGGAGCTTTAACTTAAGTATGATTTAACTCATATCTTGTAAATATTTACCAGATTCCCCCGTATCTTCGTCACTGTCAAGCTTCCCTTCAGTCTGTATCGGAGCAGCCAGGATCAATAGCAAACCAACCCGCCACATCTCTAATGTATAGTGAGGTTTACCGAACAAAGGTTGTATAGGTTTTGTGATCGCTCCTATTTACAGAGTTACAAACGTGTAGAGAAGTTTAAATGTAAAATATGGAGTAAATTATTTCAATGCTCGCCATTTTAGAAGAAAGAAGAATGAATTTCAGTCTATCAGTAATATCAGTCTTTAGTTAGGGTCTTGTCATAAATTGGCTATCGAAACTTACGTTAGTTACATTTAAATATGTTAAATTATAACACACGTAAGAAGTTAAACGTCTTTTAATTTTGGTAGTGTTGTCATGGTATAAATGTTTTTTTGACTTACGTTCTTTAGCGCCTTATTTAAAGGTTCCGTGTCGGTCAAAATAATATGTTGTTGCAACTTGCAACCTAGCCTTTATATTGAAAGTTGTGTGAAAATACCACCTAATCTAGGTGGTATTTTTTTATAATTATTTAAAAAAAAAGTGAAATCTCTGTACTCTTCATAGCTCTACGTCCACGTAGGATGTTTTCGCCCGCGCTCAAAGTGTTTGTGTCAACAGCGATATGGCCGCTCGTTTCACGAAATCGCCAGTGAAACCACGTGACGGTATTGAAATAAACTTATAGTTAGGGCTTTCATTGTTCCCATAGATTCCTACCATGTACCTAATATTGAAAAACATAATAGAATAGGCAAAAAGTCGGCGGATAGGGATGATCCTGAGGCTGTCCGCTCTCGGGTAGCTCCAACAAAGGACGCGAAGGGCTAATTGATTAATATTGATTACTCCAGTAGGTTTTCTGATGGTACTCTCTATAACTTTTATAACTTTTATGGTATTAATCTCATAATCTCGTGCTAAGCACGTTTGCTTAGGATCCAATAGGACCCAGTCCTAGACATTCTATCGAGAAAAGAGTTTTTTTGCAAATGCTTAAAAATAATAGACCATTAATTGTTGATACTGTATGATGGATTCTTTCAATAATTAAATATCTAGTGGGAACGTTAAGAGCAACCACCTATTATGATAAAAGACATAAGGCTTAAAATATTATCGTGGTTCTGGTACTAACTTACCTTGCGATAGAAGGCTACAACCCTGATATAAAAGATGAAAGCAATAGAATAATTTATGACGACCAGGTGGCAGCCCTACTGTTAGAGGCAAGAAGCAATAAATGTCTCTTGAACTTATATAGCACTTAGTGGATTACTTAGCGTGAAAGTAACGTTAGGCTGTATATATAAGTCCTTTATGAAATTCTAGAGGCTGAATTCAGCTGGGAGAGACGTAAATCTTAAGTTTCATAAAAATGTCTTCAGAGCAGTGCTTCAAAGAGAAATCCGTATTTCTTATTTCAACAAAATAATTATGTTCTCAATATTTATGTTATAATTATTGATAGGTATGAATAGATAAATTTTAGAACCAATAAATTAACCAGTAGGTAATTGCAAATTAAATTTTGTTATGAGTGCCTACTAAGCGTAAATCAAAATTAGAGACAGTTAAATTTACAAGTTACAGTTCAATAAGCAATATCTCGAACCATTTATACTTAGTAACAATTTATTACGACGGTTCTTAATATATTACTTGAAAATTAAAAGGTTTACTGGTAAATACCTATGCCTTAGGAAATGAATTAGAAAACTGCAAATCCTCGAATAGGTTAAAAAATAGTCGGTCGACGGTCACAGTCAACTACAGGCATTACCGGAAGATTTTGTATTGAATTTATTAAAGGCATAACAGCTGATGGCCGCGAATTCATCCGCGTGAATTTAAGTTTTTTGGCTCGAACGGTAACTTTTTAATTTTCCGGGATAAAAACTAGCCTATGTGTTATTCTAGACTATAATATATCTCTGTGCCAAATCTTTTCTAGATCCGTTTAGCCGTTGTGGCGTGATTGAGTAACAAACATCCATCCATCCCTCCATCCAAACTTTTGCATTTATAATATTAGTATAGATTCGCATTTTAAATATCCCTCACGAGAGTTTAAATTCTAAAATTAAGATCCTTTTGATAGTTTTACCACGAAAAACACAGCTTTTCACGGTACGCTATTCGATAATTCAGGAAAACACAAAAGGCTATAAAAATCCGCGCGTAACAGTAATTTATTTCCGTGATATCACTAACGGTAGTTTGGATCCAACGATCTCAATTTGATTCGGTAAAAGATAAAAATTAGGCTTAACATCGATGTTGTTTTTCAGCGCCAGTGTATTTTGGGCATTTACCTACTTATGTTTTTTTAAGGAATTAACAGAAAACTATAAAATCAATCAGATTTGGAAAATTAGATTCAAATAGTACATTTTGGCGTACGATCAGACAGTAATAACATAATGTTATGTCGGTTGATAAAAAAGCGTGTTTGGAAATACGTTGAAATTATATTTAAAAAGAGACGGAGAGACTGAATATTAAACTTAATTATTTAATGTTTAATAATTAAGCGCATTAAAATTTGTGGATGCATTGTGTATTGGAGAGGTCTATCTATATTCATCGAAGATTTTCAATAAACATAAACAAAGTTATTAATATACATAACCAGTTGATGCCCGCGACTTCGTCCGCGTGGTTTAAGTTTGGTTTGAACTCTTTTACTTTCGGGATGAAAAGTAGCATATGTCACTCTCCAGGGGGTCTACTCTCTTTCTCTCAAACGAAACTTCGCAAACGAACGTAATTAGTCGGTTATTAGACCCACACAAAATCGTTCAATCCAATCGGTCACGAAAATTTTCTATGGATCCGTACTTCGTCTGCGTGTACGAAAACGAAATAGAGAGGAGCATAGAGATAATATTATGTAGGAGAGGAGTTAACGAAATTTCCTTCGTTTGTTTGCGAAGTTTCGTTTTAGAGAAAGAGAGTAGACCCCCAGGTCCTCAACTATACCCATGCCAAAAATCACCTCGATCCGTTGCTCCATTGCGGTGTGATTGAAGGACAAATCAACAAACACACTTTCGCATTTATAATAGTATGTTATGTGTAAAGAGCTCACCCCACAGCCCATTAATAATAGGGGACAACTTTAATACTAGGTATTAGTGGAAGGTGATAAATTTTATCCATTATTGTAACCCAATTGGTAACCGAATTAATTACTGGGACCGAATTGGTTCGGAATTGATCATTCGAGCAAAAACCTTGTTTGCTGATGAGGATCATTGGAATAGTTAGGCAAATTTGGAAACTTTTAACAGCTTTTAACCGATTTCCAAAGAGGATGTGCGAGGTTCTCCATTCTGCGCGTTTTTTTGTAGTTGTCATGAAATAATACATACCTAAGGGGTTCATTGACTCATATGTAATGAAGGGGTTACACAAATTGCAGTAACTAAACAGTACTCTTTCTCAAAATCGTTATTGATGTTAGGGTGATTCGATATACTATTTTGAAAATAAATTTTGTTAAGAATTTAGGTATATAGACTCTAGACAGACTGTTAACAGGAACAGCAAGATTTTCTAGGTTGCGAAATTTTTACCTAATCATCTAGTAGAAAAAGCGAGTAGAGCTAAGCCAAAGATTGGTAAAAGTTCCTTAAATAGTGTCAGATACTAGATCCACAATGTATAAAAACAAAACAGGCCTAGTGCGAGTCGGACTCCGCCCGGTGTCAGACAGACGGACGGCCGGACAGCGCAGGCTAATCGGGTCCCGTTGGCACCCCTTGGGTACGGAACCCTATAAACATGTAAAAATAAATACAGACCAACCAAAATAATTGTAAAGGACCATTTTCGGTCTACGACCTCGCAAAACATTTAGGCGCTGTAACGACCCTTAGGGCAATTGATCATACCTACTTTTATATACATATTATATTCGAGACGCGAACCCGATTATTACCCGAACATGACGCTGCAAATTGCTGTAGACACATTATATTGCGATTTCTTTCTACCTACTTAAATCTATCTGAACCACCTCGATCCAACGACTTCAAGGGTAGGTTCTATAATCGAACCATATTATGTTGATATGAACGTATGCATGTATATGTATTATTCGCGATTTTCTTGGAAACTAATAAACCTATTTTGATGATAGGTAAACCATCTAGAAAAAATACTACAGGTAAGGTTAAATGAGGCTTAAAAATCACGAAATTGACTTGAGGCTTAAAAATAAATCATCACATTGACTCTCCTTACATATAGGTACTTACTAGCTGATGCCCGCGACTTCGTCCTCGTGGATTGAGGTTTTTCGGTTCCCGCGGGAACTCTTTAATTTTCCGGGATAAAAAGTAGCCTATGTGCTATTCCATACTATAATCTATCTCTGTGCCATATTTCATCCAGATCCGTTCTGCCGTTGGAGCGTGATTGAGTAACAAACATCCAGACATCCACACATCCATACATCCATACATCCATACATCCATACATCCATACATCCATCCAAACTTTCGCATTTATAATATTTATTTGATTTGAACAGCCATGAATTTCAACTTAATATAGTATTTTTATTGTTTGTTTTGGCGCTGACTTCAAAGTAACCTGCTATATAAGTTTTAATGATGTACTTAAATGTAAAATTGGTTTAAATGTTACAAAAATAAATATGTATTGTATTTTTCAAATTTAGGTAAGTATAAAAGATTCGTTCGAGTCGATTCGTATAAAAGATAGTACTTATCGAAAAGGATTACCCAGGTTAGATTTATTTTAAAACTGAATCGCGTTTACAAAACGATAAATCTGTCATGAGTATGGACTGCCGGGACAGTCCGGAAATAGTCAATATATCATGGACGTAACAAAGCCTCGCTGAGTACGTTGCAAATACATTATGCTAAAAAGGGTTAGCCAAAAATTGTGAAACATTGTGATCTTTATTTAAAATAAGGCATACAGGTAACATCAATTGCAATAGTTACCACTAATTTAGAGTGACTTTAACACCTACAGTTGGGAAATAGAAACTTGTTTATAGGATGCTAATTGGCCGCAACTTTATCGGCATAGGTTTAAGTTTTTTGATAACCCCGAAAGAACTTTTTAATTTACCGCTAAACGTAGCTTAAGTATGCCTTTTCCCGGGATGTGGCCTCTATTGTACCAAGTTTCGTCAAAATCGGTTGAACAATTAATGGCATGTTAAAACTGAAAAAAACCGCCAAGTGCGAGTCGGACTCGCGCACCGAGGGTTCCGTACAAACCTGTAGTAAGTTTTAAATTATTAAAAAAAAATTGCTTAAAAATTACGTTTGTTGTATGGGAGCCCCCTTTAATATTTACTTTATTGATATTTAATTATTTATTTTGAAAGGAAATATACAAGTTAATATTCTGTGAAAATTTGAATCGTCTACCTGTTACCGTTTTTAATATTGAGCAAAAAAATACGAAAAAAACACGTTTATTGTATGGGGACCCCCCTTAATATATATATTTTTTTAATTTTTAGTATTTGTTGTTATAGCGGCAACGGAAATACATCATTTGTGAAAAGGGGTTGTTTCATCTTGGGCCAGGTACTTGTACAGTATTCCAAAAAATAGTATAAAATCATAGAAAACAAAATAAAACATGCTTTTTGGCAGTTTTACAGTGATTAAGAGGTACAAAAATAAAATGTTTAATTAGGTACATTTGTAGAATAGCAACTCTCGCAGCGCATCCATCCATCAATCTGACTGCTGTTGGATATTTTAAGGATAATTCACATTTCCCAGGTAATTTTGGGTGCGTTCCGAAATACACTGAGAGCACTGGAAGTCCCCAGTAAAGAGCACTGCCAGTGCTCGCAGTGCTTATAACGGAACACACACTTTATGTCAAATGTCATCATGACACGTGTAATTATACGTCAATGTCAAAATGGACGCATGTTGTTGCGCTTTTATTTTGCAAAATAATTTCGCATTGTACCTTGTAAATTGAACTTTTTAGTAAGAAATAAAGAAAAAAATGTTACTATTTTATGACCCTGAACATTTTGAAATACCGTACAAATACCTGGCCCAGGCTCCATATAAATTTGAAACAACCCCTTTCAGCTTTCTAGCTATCACGGTTTATGAGATACAGCCTGGAGACAGACAGACAGACAGACAGACAGACAGCGGAGTCTTAGTAATAGGGTCCCGTTTTTACCCTTTGGGTACGGAACCCTAAAAAGCAGCAGGCAGATGGACGGTAAGGCAGACACACACACAATATTTATAATATTAGTATTGATTATTTGTAAAAGTAGCTAGTAAATTCTTGCCAAATTCAGTATGTGGATATGCCATTAGGAATAATTTTATAAGCAGAAATTTCTTTTCGGAAGTGTTAATATCGCATTTATTATTTTTTACTGAGGGAAGTTTTCGTAAATATTGTATGTGACGTAATTTTGAAAGTCAAAAATAAACCTTGTGATGGCGCGTTATCGCTGAGTAATCCTTTATTGTCTTGTTTTTAGTGCATTTTCGTAAACATGAATACGAATTAATTAAAGATTTTTGTGTGTTGAACTGTAAAGTAACATCTACTGCACTAACAAAGTTCCAAGTACAAGCTATTCAGAGACATTGTAACACATACCCTGTGTAATATCAGTAATATGAGCGAAATATTATTTTAGAAGTCGTGTCAGAACATGGCTATCAGAATACGACACCCTCTGAGGCCATTTCGACGGAAAATTCAGCCATTAACCAGCATTACGGTTGTTTCCATCGTAACGATCTGTCTCGATGTTTTTAAAACAGAATCATACTAACACGACCCAATGAATTGATGTACCTAGGTACTAAAATTCTACATCAATGACCTACGGCAAAACGTGTTGGTCGTAATTCAATTCAAGTCGAATCGTATAGTAATTTTTATGATTTACGCGAAAACTTCTAATTTATAAACATTACTAGCTGATGCCCGCGACTTCGTCCGCGTGGATATACCAAGTTTCATCGAAATAACTTGAGAAATGACGGACTTTAATACAAACTTTCAACCCCTATTTCACCCCTTTGGGGGTGGAATTTTGAAAAACTGTGAAACACATATGTTTTCATTTCTAACCCGCAGCTCATATACCAAGTTTCATGGCTATAACTTGAGAAATGAAGGACTTCCATACAAACTTTCAGCCCCTATTTCACCCCTTCGGGGGTAAAATTTACAAAAACTGTGAAACACGTATGTCTTCATTTTTAACCCGCAGCTTATATACCAAGTTTCATGGCTATAACTTGAGAAATGAAGGACTTTCATACAAACTTTCAACCCCTATTTCACCCCTTCGAGGGTAAAATTTACAAAAGCTGTGAAACACTTATTTCTTCATTTTCAACCGGTAGCTTGTATACCAAGTTTAATCGATATAACTTGAGAAATGACGGACTTTCATACAAACTTTCACCCCCTATTTCACCCCCTTAGGGGTGGAATTTTGAAAAACTGTGACACACGTACTTCTTTATTTTTTACCGTAAGCTAAAATAAAAAGTTTCGTTGATATAACTTGTAAAACATCTTGAGAAACGAAGGACTTTCATACCAACTTTCATCCCCTATTTCACCCTTTTGGGGGTTGAATTTTCAAAAACTGTGAAACACGTATGTCTCCATTTTCAACCCGCAGCTCATATATCAAGTTTCATGGCTATAACTTGAGAAATTAAGGACTTTCATACAAAATTTCAACCCCTATTTCACCCCTTCGGGGGTAGAATTTCGGGATAAAAAGTATCCTATGTCCTACCTCGTAGTATAGGCTCAAATCCTGCCAAGTTTCGTTTGAATTCATTCAGTAGTTTCGGCGTGATGCGCGGCCAAGATACAGACAGACAGACAGACAGACAGACAGACAGACATAAATGAAAAAAATTACAGATTTGGCTTCAGTATCGAATAATGAGTGCCCTCCAAAAAAAATTTTCAAAATATCTTCAATGTACAGAATTGGACCTGTTACAGTTTTATTATAAGTATAGATAACTCGTTTGCTAAAAAAGCAAAAATATACTTATCTACTTATTAAGATTAAAAAAAAAAATTATACTCGTATGCCAAGCCTCTATACCACCGGTTCTAAAAGCAGGTTCTACTAAGAAGAATCGACTCGACTAGAGTTTGCTCTATTATTATGAAAACTTACAGTGATCGCTCTGATGGAATATTTAAGTACTAGATGATGCCCGCGACTTCTTCGCGTGGATTAAGGTTCTTTGATTCCCATGGGAACTTTAGCCTATGTCCTTCCCCGGGATACAAACTATCCCTATACCAAATTTCATCAAAATCGGTTGAACAGATGGGCCGTGAAAGCGTAGCAGATAGACAGACAGACAGACAGACACACTTTCGCATTTATAATATTGGTAATAATAATGGATGGCCTCATAATAATGGATTTTTATTATTTGCTAGTAGGCAAAGGTATAAAACATAGCCAGAGTGACATAGCTCATACATTTGTATTTTTATAAAACATGATTTCCGAAAAAAATGCAATCAAGCGTCGCAAGTGTCCTACACATGGGACCACAGAACATTTAATAAGAGGTTAGAAAGGCCCTAGTGCAAATTTTGTACGGAAACCGCTGTCGCCGTTTTGATCCCACCATTCTTCACTACTACTAATCTAAACGAATACACACGAGAGTTGCCATGTGTGCGTGAGGCAGAAAAAAGCGCTGCGATTGGCGAAGCTACGCACACTAGTGAAACTTTAAACTTGCGCGTGTTGTCGTGTAAAACAGCAACGTACGCTAGGGATTGACTAAAATATTTTTTATCGATGTTTATTTTTCGTACGGTCGACAGCATGTCAATATTCATATTGTTAACTTAAGTTGCACTCTATGTCTGTAGATTTTACTATTTTATTTTAAACTAGCTGATGCCCGCGACTTCGTCCGCGTGGACTAAGTTTTTTCGATTGCCGCGGGAACTCATTAATTTTCCGGGATAAAAAGTATGTATGTATGTATGTATATTCTTTATAGCTGATGCCCGCGACTTCGTCCGCGTGGAATAAGTTTTTCAGTTAATTTTCCAGGATAAAAAGTATCCTATATTACTAACCCACGGTATAATCCCCCTATAATGGTGAAACAAGTACTTCTTCATATTTTAACGAAAGCCCAAATGCTGTTTCATGGCTATAACTTGAGAAATTAAGGATTTTCATACAAACTCTCAACCCCTATTTCACCCCTTCGGGAGTGGAATTTTGAAAAACTGTGAAACACATATGTTTTCATTTTCAACCCGCAGCTCATATACCAAGTTTCATGGCTATAACTTGAGAAATTAAGGACTTTCATACAAACTTTCAACCCCTATTTCACCCCTTCGGGGGTAGAATTTCGGGATAAAAAGTATTCTATGTCCTACCTCGTAGTATGGGCTCAAATCGTGCCAAGTTTGAATTCATTCAGTAGTTTCGGCGTGATGCGCGGCCAAGATACAGACAGACAGATAAAAATGAAAAAAATTACAGATTTGGCTTCAGTATCGAATAATGAGTGACCCAAAAAAAAATTTTTCAAAATATCTTCAATGTACAGAATTGGACCTGTTACAGTTTTATTATAAGTATAGATTAAAAAATGTATGGCGACATAATGATATTTCTTTTGCTTATAATTTCTGTTTCTTTATAAGAAATAAATAAAATAAAAAAACAACTATGGTTGGTAACAAATGGTTTTTATTTGAATACATCAACAATATTTAAAACACACTATACAACAAAACCAACAAACACAAAATACTATAACAATATTTCAAACATTTATGATTAAAATCTAAATCTGTAACTATCATTAAAAGTTCATAATAATAAACTCAGAAACAAATAAACTATTTATCGATACGGTGGAAAAACGCTACACAGCCCTATCGACAAGTTACTCTTATTGGGTAATACCAGGTAATAAGTGGAGTTGATCGTTCATACGCACTACGCTTTACATTGCCGCTCGCGTACATGACTCTGTTGGAGCGCGTTGTTCGCACCAGCGATGTACATACAAATTTACGATCCAGTCACACTAGTGAAGGAAAACATAATGTCTTTAGTATTTTCAATTAAATCATTTAAAATCAAGGTTTAATGTACTTACCGATGCAAAGATATCTTGCCATTAGTCATATTGACATTTTGGCTTCTAGCTCTGCAGGTTATTACCGCGCAAGAAGGCATTTTAAACACTTTTTTGCGCGTAAAACTTCCCAAGACAGTCCGCGGCCGACTGAGGTGTGTTTTTGGTACGTTTGAACCTTAAATGAGCGTTCGCTCAACATAGTGGCGCGCGTGACCCGCCCACATCGCCTTTCTAACCTCTTATTAAATGTTCTGTGCATGGGACTAATACAGATCCTCCTTATTTAAAAAGGGCTAATACCTTGAATTGATTGATACACGCTAGGTACATTGAAAATGCCGCGGTATTTCCATATCTGGGAAACGACAAAGTACAAGCATGCTTAAAATGGCGGCCCGTTCTTAAAAAGTAAATAAAACGTTACGCCTGGGTGTAATAGCGACCGCCTGTATCATATTCCCACATTTTACGAAGCTACTTCGCATCTCGTTTATAGGAAACCACCTTGTTAGTAAAACCAATTTATTTCGTGATGGGTTTTTGCTACTCGTGGATCTTGGCTAGTGGAAAATTTAAAAATTTCTGTCCAGGGGCAAATCTAGCTCCCTAACGCAATAATTGCGCTATAGGGAGCTAGACTTCGACTATTAAACCATAACTTGCTCACAAGTCGGAGGTCCTGAGTTCGACTCCCGTTAGGAGTGATTTGGGGATTACAAATACCACGTTAACGGCAAACGATTAAAGGTCTAAAGGTAGTAGGGCTAGACCTTTAACCATTCGGTAGGTAAGATGTTGCGAAATCGCTGGCGGTCGCTGCTTTGATATATAGCGCTACTCTAACGTTTCAATACGTCATAAATCATAATAGTATAGCGGAAAGCACTACGCACTAGTCCTTAAGTTGATAGAATCACACATAAGTCAGTCATCGGATTCGAAGAGTTCGGATATTTTTAGGACCTTTAATTATGTCTCGTCCCGTTGCCAAAAAAGGTTTAACCACTAAATAGTCAGTGGGTCTAACCAATGTCCTTGTTTCAGAAGCTGGTGGTAGGGAGTCCAAACCAACGCAACTGGAGGGGTATCCTCATCGCTCTGCTAGTTATAGTCGCTGTGCTGGCCCTGATTGTGACGTCAGTGGTGCTACTCACTCCGCCCGATGAGGGCCCGAGGGTGAAAGGGAGGAGGCTTAAGATACAGGACCTGCTGAGTGAAGACTTAGTGCCTGCTCGATGGAATGGGACGTGGATTTCAGGTAAGGGAGATAGATTTATAGGTATTTGATGTGTGGCATAGAAATAAAGCGTCACGACAACGACATTTAAGTATTTTAAATTTTTATTCACATACAAGGTAGCCCAAAACTGCTATTTCCGCGTGGTAAGCCATGATGCAGTATAAGATGGAAGCGGGCTAACCTAGAAGGGGTATGGCAGTTTGGATTAAAACCCCCCCAAGTTGGTTTAATCGCTAAAAGCTAAATCGCTTGCCGGCACGGCTTTGCCGGTAGTAGTTGAAGAAACCCAGTAGATATCATAAATTTCTGAATTACGCCAGCTGGAAATCAATACCACAACCTCCCAATTAAAGCACCATGATAAAATCTTACTACATTTAGTAGGTCCTACTTGTTACTTCCATATATTTTGTTCACCACATGCCACATGGGTGTCATGATGTCATAAGAAATGAGCGAAAGAAATTGTTAAAAAAGTGTTAAGAGGATCGTCTAGTGACGAAACGCGATGCGAGTAGGTATTTTCAATAACAATCTGTTTCACACATCTTCATTTAACACATCTGACAATTTGGGTCTCATTAGATTCAGTACACCTTAATCTAGGCTCGTACGTTTTATTTTTTTAGTATTTTAGTTTAGTTAAATTAAAAAAAATTAAAATACTCGAGGAAGTTTTTGGCTCAAAAATATGGATATTTAGACGCTAATAACTTTTAACATAAGCAATATTTCTTTAAAATTAAAACTTACGAGCATAGTTCTTCATTGTATCTGCAACATTACTAAAAATTATGAAAATTGGACAACATTTACGAGAAGAAAAACGTTATCGCTTTTTGTATGAAAATTTACAACTAGACGATCCTCTTAAGGCCTGAAAAGTTATCTTGAATTAAAAAACCATTATCACTAAATCCTAAATTAGCTGCGGATAAAGGGAGGGTATATTCCTAAAGTTCGACGTTTCTGTATATAAAATTGGGTAGACCGAGGTAATGTGGCATGAAGGTCAGAATAATTAACAGGTACCTACGTCAATCGTACTAATGGTTTGGTAGCTTAGTAATGATATTATATCGTACCATAGCTTTATGGTAGTTCAATTTATTTATTACATACCTATTGATGTCTTTGTCCGCGTGGATTAAGTTGCATGTTGGAAGGAGAACCCACAACAGAACAAACAAACTTTCGCATCCATTTCCATACTGATATTTATAAGTGCCAAATTGTGTCTCTCCGTAGTATGTCTGTCTGCTACGCCTACGCGTTCACGGCCCATATTATGTATAAAAGATTTTGACAAAATATGGTACAGACTACAGATATACCTACCTAGGTTGAATCTCGGAGATGAACATAGGCTGCGATTTATACCGGAAAATCAAACGTTCCGGAACTTTTAAAACCTAGATTCACTCGGACGACGTCGCGGGCATCTTGTAGTCTATACTATACTATAATATTATAAATGCGAAAGTTTGGATGGATGGATGTATGGGTCAGGATGTAGTCCTCGAATGGATGGATGGATGTTTGTTACTCAATCACGCCAAAACAGCTGAACGGGTCTGGATGAAATTAGGCGTAGAGATAGATTATAGTCTGGAATAACACAAAGGCTAATGTATCCCATATAATTAAAGAGTTCCCGCGGGAACCAAAAAACCTTAATCCACACGGACAAAGTCGTGGACATCAGCTAGTTTAAAATAATTATTACTAGGACTTCCAGTTTAAATTAGTGGACATCGACGAGGGATTCATGAGCTAAATAATTTCTAGACAAAGTTAAAAAGTTTGCCTGGACAGCGCTATAAAAGAAGTCTCTTGCGACAAATATTGTGCATTCGTGAAGTGTGTTCTAGTTCGAGTAATTTAATCAAAATACATAAAATATACCTACCTACAGGCAGGAGCGGCCTTAGCCATGGCGAGGCTCTGGGCGGTAAGTAGATATTTGCGAGCCCCGCTTTGCCCGAGCACTGGCACGAAATTTCTTCATTGTGAAAGAGACAGGAAAAAATATTCAGCGGAGTAAACGACACAGATATCGGCACGATGCGTAGTATAATAGAGAATAATACTACGCAAGCGGCAAGAGTACGCGAGTGGCCATCATAGACTAATATGTATAACCTGGTGGCCACTGGCCATTACATGCTTGCACTTGCACTATAAGGGTGTTGTAATACGCGGCGGGCGCGAGATTCAAATACACATTTAGAACCTAATGACTTTTTCTACTTGGGCTGGAGCGCGGGGGCGCGAGGCCCCTCCTAGAGCGAGGCCCTGGGCGGTTGCCCTGCTCACCACCCCCTAACGCCGCCACTGCCTACAGGGAAAACCTAGTTAGGGTGTTGATTTTCAGAAACTTTAAATATGAAAACTCGAATCTGTAATACTAGATGATGACTATGTATTCATTTGAGTTTTTTAATCCCGTGGTTAATTTTTCTGCTCTGGGTTCATTATTCACGGTCTGCCAAAGGCAGTGAAAAGGCAAAAGACGGATAAGCACATTTGCAATGTTAATAGGTCAGCTATACACGTGACGACATAACACGGATGTTATTAATATGTGAATGTTATTAAAGTTATGAGAAATAAAATTTAAATACCTAAGTGTGAAACATGTAACTACGCGACGTCATGTAAATCCTACTCGCGCGAAGGATCGGGTGTACGTATTCAAAAGCACTTTAATATATTTTCTGCTGTACCTACTGTTTCACGTACTCAAGGAGAAATCCATATCCATACTTAATATTATAAATGCGAAAGTGTGTCTGTCTGTCTGTCTGTCTGTCTGTCTGTCTGTCTGTCTGTCTGTCTGTCTGTCTGTCTGTCTGTCTGCTACGCTTTCACGGCTCATCTGTTCAACCGATTTTGATGAAATTTGGTACAGGGGTAGGTTATATCCCGGGGAAGGACATAGGCTACTTTTTATCCCGGAAAATTAAGGAGATCCCGTGGGAATCAAAAAACTGTAATCCACGCCGACGAAGTCGCGGGCACCATCTAGTATTTCAATAAAATTAATATTTTTTTTGTTCTATACAAAATTAGTTAATAAAAAAATCAAATCAATGTGCACGGTTTATCAAACTTTACGCGTCATAATAACCTGTATTTCTTAAAAGTTTGGCGAAATTACTGATAAAATAAAATTTACTATGAATGTTTAGTATTTATATAACATAAATTGTAAAAAAATAAAGTTCTATAAAATACCTATATGACCAAAAAATATTATCAAAGTCTGAACAAATTCACGTGTAAAATGGTACTGCAGATCATACGACCGCACGTACGTACGAACTTGAATACGCAAGGTATCAAAGTAAAAAGGCCGGTAAAGTATCTTTACCGGCCTATGTCGTCTATGTGTGAGTGCAACCTAACGGTCTACTGTGCGGTATACCTACAGATTCCAAAATTGACCGATGCGATGGCGAGAATACGACCTCTTAAGTGCTCTCCGAGGCACGGGGGTGTAACACCGCCAACTCGCTAACTCCGGGCTAGTACCACTAGTACCGGGAATTTCTTGTCAGAAAAACCAAATACTTTTTTATGGCCCGACCCGGGATTCGAAACCAAGACACCATGGACATGCTAACCACTAGACCAACGAGGCAGTTAGACATACGTATACTTTCACATTAAACAATATTAGTATAGATTCTTAGCCTTGTTTTGCTCTAACCCTTCTGTTATATTTGGCAGTGCAAAGCTATGCACAATCAGCCTTTCATACAAGATATACATTTACCATTCTTAATTTTGTACGTTGCTAGTTAAACAGAGAGTTGAATTAAACATTACCTACACTTACATTAAACTTTTCCTCTGCAAACTACAAACGGCGTCGTGTTTTAACTTCTTAAAACCGCGAATACAAGCAAGAAAAGCAGCATTACGCGAAACTAAGTTGTTTTAATGAATCTTTACCTTCTTTATTTATCCATGCTGATGCTTTGCTATCTTCTTTTCACCAAAGATCAAATTAAATCAATATAGACTGGGCTAAAATTAATCGATTGCCTACCTTAATCTATACTGATATTATAAATGCAAAAGTTTGGATGGATGGATGTATGGATGGATGTTTGTTACTCAATCACGCCCCAACGGCTGAACGGATCTGGATGAAACTTGGCACAGAGATAGATTATAGTCTGGAATAACACATAGGCTACTTTTTATCCCGGAAAATTAAAGAGTTCCCTCGGGAACCAAGAAAACCTCAATTCACGCAGACGAAGTCGCGGACATTAGCTAGTTATAATCTAAGTCCGACTTGCACAGCATTGCCTAAACTGATTTAGTTATGATGCTGTCACTTTTTGATTAGTTTATTTCGGGGTTGAGATGAAAAGGACAGGTATAGAAAATTTAACATACTTAAACACATTTAAGAGGATCGTCTAGTGACGAAACGCGACGCGAGTAGGTATTTTCAATAATGCTATTTGTTTCACAACGCTTCGCTGCTTTCTCCGTATCGTGCGATAGAGAGAGTTGCAAGTCCAGTAGGCATATGCCTACATTTTATTATTGAAATATTGTTCCCCCCCAAACGTTTACGAAATTAGACAATTTTGGTCTCATTAGATTCAGTACACCTTAATCTAGGCTCGTACGTTTTATTTTTTTAGTATTTTAGTTTGGTTAAATTTTAAAAAATTAAAATACTCGAGGAAGTTTTTAGGTCAAAAATATGGATATTTAGACGCTAATAACTTTTAACATAAGCAATATTTCTTTAAAATTAAAACGTACGAGCATAGTTCTTCATTGTATCTGCAACATTTCTAAAAATTATGAAAATTGGACAACATTTACGGGAAGAAAAACGTTATCGCTTTTTGTATGAAAATTTAAGTGAGCCTAAAAGTCAAGAACCTACGAGCCTTTTGATTTTGTACCTACTCATTCACCCATATTATTTTTACTACTAATCCTAACTTGAGTTTCGAATAAACTTAAAAATATGTTTATGTTATGTAGGGTCATAGAAAAGACAATGATTCAATAAAACTTAAACCACGCTGACGAAGTCACGGGCTAGTATTACTGGTATTACCTAAAATTAAGTTTCAAACCACAGCACCGATTCAAAATTCCAAACTAAGGCGTCATATTATTGTATTACCAAGTTGTGTATTCCCAATCGACGCGATCTGTCATAGCAGAGATCGTTAAATGCAATCGACCTCTCAAACTTCGAAATTCATAATTAATATACAGTTACTAACTTAACACTCTTGGGAGTGCAACTGACTTTGGAACTCTCCTTCTATCAGCGTAATTATTAGGTTATCATAAAAATAATACAGTAATACTATAGTAATAACCGCGAAGCTATCCTTACGCGTTAATACCTTTACGCCATGCCCCTAACAGGTTAGCCCGCTACCATCTTAGACTGCATCATCACTTACCATCAGGTAAGATCGCAGTCAAGGGCTAACTTGTAGAGGATAAAAAAAATAAAAAAAAACGCATTATTTAAACTTTAAATAATGCGTTTTTTTCCGTAGCCGTATTTCTTTAAATTTTAAAGAAATACGACTCGGCAACTTATTAGGTACATTAAGTTAGTGTACTTACACCTCAATCTAATGTTACCAATAAGTTTGGGAAGTTAATGACCCCTGAAGATACGGGGGTTACCCGGTTAGGGGTATCGCAGTTATATTAAACCCGTACCCCAAATCGGATTAAACACGGTTTCGTACTGGAACGCTTAATCGCTTGGCGGCACGTCTTTGCCGGTCGGGTGGTAACTAGCCACGACCGAAGCATCCCACCAGAACAGAGAAAATTCAAAAAATACAAATTTCCATAGCCCGCGAATCCGCATTGGAGCAGCGTGGTGGGTCCCCCTCCCCTATGAGATTCCCTCTCCCATATGAGAGTGGAGGCCTATGGCCAGCAGCAGTGGGACGTTAATAGGCTGTAGTGAAATTACCATAGATGCACACAATGTAGGTTATATGAAAAGTCAATGTTGCCAACTGCGGCAGCAATGCAACGCATTCTAGTGCTAGATATAGCGTGACCTAGATACCTGGCGGGACTGGTTTAATTGCCTACACTTGGTCACGTGACCCGCGGGACACGATCCAGGGCTTAGGTGATTCACTTTTACTAATTGACGTTTAGCATTTAAGCTGAATTTGATTAAAACAATAGCTGATACGGCGTTATAAGAATCGCGTTTACACTCGTTTGATTTTAATATCAAAATATCTAGTTATTGAAACCAATTGGGTGCTTATTTGACAACTAGTCAAATAAATTATTTTTTAAGAGGATCTCCCAAAAGACTCTTCACGTCCCTTTTTAGTTTTATGTTGATTAATCATTTTAAACTAACAATAATCTAAATATATAAAAAGACAAGGTGACTGACTGACTGACTGACTGATCTATCAAAGCACAGCTCAGACTATTGGACGGATCGGGCTGAAATTTGGTATGCAGATTGCTATTATGACGTAGGCCCCCGCTAAGAAAGGATTTTTGAAAATTCCACCTCTAAGGGGGCAAAATAGGGGTTCGAAATTGGTAGAGTCCGCGCGGACGAAGTCGCGGGCCGAAGCTAGTATTAAAGTAAAAATGTACTTTGAGCTATGATGATTTCACAATTCAGTATTTCGTACAAAATCACATACTAAGCGCGCGTTTTGACGTTTGCAAGAGGTTTACTGATTTGGCTAGTTGACAAATACCCAATTCTGTTGGGGTGCCTTTCCACCAGAAATGCACTACGTGTACTACCAATGGGAGCGCATGATCTAACATCTAATGATATTAGCTATGAAAATCAAGCGCTCCTATCAAATCCATACTAATATTATAAATGCGAAAGTGTGTCTGTCTGTCTGTCTGTCTGTCTGTCTGTCTGTCTGTCTGTCTGCTACGCTTTCCCGGCCCATCTTTTCAACCGATTTTGCTGAAATTTGGTATAGAGGTAGGTTATATCCCGGGGAAGGACATAGGCTACTTTTTATCCCGGAAAATTAAGGAGTTCCCGCGGGAATCGAAAAAACTTAGTCCACGCGGACGAAGTCGCGGGAATCATCTAGTAAATATTATAAATGCGAAAGTTTGGATGTATGGATGTATGTTTGTTACTCAATCACGCTCCAACGGATGAACGGATCTGGATGAAATTTGGCACAGAGATAGATTATAGTCTGGAATAGCACATAGGCTACTTTTTATCCCGGAAAATTAAAGAGTTCCCGCGGGAACCAAAAAACCTCAATCCACGCGGACGAAGTCGCGGGCATCAGCTAGTTTGTAAATATCCGTAATTTAGCAACGTAGCACATCTTGGTGGAAAGACACTATAATGTGCCGCTTATGGAGAAAGATTTTACACTTTGGAATTTTGTATTCCAACATGTAGAGTTCGTTATAATCAGTAAATAATAGTAGTTTATGCAACTGTCATATAATGAAGGGTATTAAAACACGAGTGTGAGTTTATGAAACGAGCGCAGCGAGTTTCATAATAGTAACGAGTGTTTTAATACCCGTGTTATATGCAGTTGCATACACTACTTTATCTTCACTAATGCAATTTATCAAACAACAAGAGTAAAAGCTGACAATAGTTTATCGCGTACGTGTATTGTCACAGTGAACTTGCCGCCATTAAAATCTAACCAATGAGAGCGCAGCTGCGCGCGCAGGGCCAATCAGGAGCGAGCGCGCGCTGTTCGTTTTTTATTTAATTGGCACAAGATCTTACCAAAGAGTTTTGTGTATGTAAGTTTAGTAGTTTCGACGAAGTTTTCACGTATAACCCAACTGTTTTCAAAAGCCAGCCTAATATCAAAATTTTATACAACTTGTATGAGGATTTTGACATAAGGCTCGCCAGGTTAATTGGTCGCGTTTTATTGATGTTATAATGAGATTTTACGATATCGATGTGGATATTATACCATCATGTGAAATTGCTTAAATTGAGTGTTTTGTTATCTGCGCTATAACAGTAGTAATTATAAGTCAAGTATTGGAAACATAAGTAGAATGTTATAACATTAGTGTAGATAAAATAAATTATTTGCAGTATTCCCAGTTAGTGTAATATCGTAAAGTCCTTGGTTTGTGTGAAACATTATCACTATTAGGTACCAAGTGAAAATGCTATCAAGGGCCCAACTTGTAAAGTTGTAATAGAATTTTAAAAATGTTAAAAACGCAAGAAACATGTTGAATAAGTATAGCATCATAAGTCGTTTACAAGCGCATAAAATCCAGCACTAGGTACATTTTTTTTGTTTTGCCAATTATTAATCTCTAGCGCCTCCACTTCTCCGCCGACGAAGTTTTTCTGACTAGAAATTCTCAGTACTAGCTCGGAAGTTAGCGGTGTTTCACCCCCGTGCCTCGGAGTATATTATAATTTATAACTAACATGATAAAAGTCGTTAAAGCCCACAAACTAGCATTGGAGCACCGTGGTGGGTCAAAGCTCTAATTCCCTCTCTCCTATGAGAATGGAGGCCTGTGCCCAGCAGTGGGACGTTAATGGGCTTTAGTGGTAGTGGTAATATCTACCGAAATTTTATTCTGTTTGATATTTAGTTCAGATGATAAAGTCTCGGCTATTATGTTTATTGCCATGCAGCATTTTGAAGCGTTTTTATTGTTGCGTGCAGAATACGAGCCGTATCAATGTTTTTCCAGATAAAAGAAATAACAATCTGGAATGAAGTGGCTTTTTCTCTTACAATGTCACGTACGCTTGATAATACTGTCATGTTCTACGTAATGGAACGTCTTCTATTTATATTACCTACTACTTACGAGTATTGCCAGATGACTTTGAGTAGCACAAGACAGAAGGGTAAGTTGTCGATAGGTATGTGATAGTAACTAATATCCTTCCAACCAAAGTTCGGCCACGGCCGCCAATCTCCATAGAGATTGGCCATCTACGCGGGAGATATTATAGTGTAACTCTCTTTTATATGGAGCCGAACACGCCGCATAAGCACGACAGGACAAAATGTCGTGTCCTCCAAAGCAGACTTTAGTTCTGTTCAGTGCGATTCCTTGTTTGTTTTCGTTCTAAAATCGATGCCGGACTTCTAGAAAAATAAAAGATTCGATTGCATTACGCGATAACAGAAACGGTGTGTAGACGGACAATTGGCCACAACAATTACATTTTTTTTAATTACATTTTTAATACTATTATTTCCTCCTTTTAAAAATAGCATTTTCGAACATAAACATAAACGCGCTCTAGCGATGTTAGACGACACAGCTGTGACTATAAATAATGAAAATTAAAACATAACTAAATAATACAAGTACATTAGAGTATAATAGGTATTTTAGGACATCGTGTTAGAACTAAAGGCTGTTTTACACCACAGAAACACAATGTCTAAGAGCCTATGCACGCGGCGTATATAATACCTACGCGCAGATGACCCGACACTAACGCGATCCTAACGCAAACTATAACTAGGTATACACGTCAGTCGCAGCCTTTCAACACGTCTTTCAACCAACGACCTCAATTTACTTATACGGGCCCTGTCAAACAAAGAATGTGGGCGTATTTTACTAACGCCATCTAGTCTGAAAAGCGAGACAGCGCTATGGCGGGGACAAGGACAGGCTTATACAGGTGTGGAGCGCGCTCCACAGGTCGGACGCCCAATTTTTTTCTATGAAAGGGCCCATCTAGTGCCTACATAATATGAAAATGAAAAAAAATGAAAATATTTTTTATTCAGCTTAAAATGGAAATAATATCGATATATATCGATGCTTTCAACTGAAAACGTGCAGACAATGCGTTCGTGAAACGCGCGTTGTCTTGCATATTAAATAAAAGGCCGCCGTTCTCGGATAAAAATCCCTAGACAAAAAGCGGCCGTCTGCGAAAGTTATAAAGCTGAAGGCAAAGCTAAAAGCTTGTTAAATTGTGCGACCACGCACCACATTTTTCTGTAGGTAGGTAGTAAAAAATGACAACTGTATATAATTGTAAATGCGAAAGGTCTGTCTGCTATGCTTTTAAAGCCCCATCTGCCAATTTTTCTTCGGTTCATTCTTCGGTCTCGTCTCGCAAACACGTAGTGCCGAATGTCGATATTAAAAGCTCGACATTTTAATGAAATTACCTAAAACCGCAAGTATAAAGTTTTGTCCTACGTCATCGACAAACGCGACAACGCGACTCGAAGCTGGAGGTATACTCTCTTTCTCTAAAACGAAACTTCGCAAACAAACGAACGAAATTTCGTTAACTCCTCTCCTACATAATATTATCTCAATGATCCTCTCTATTTCGTTTTCGTACACGCAGACGAAGTACGGATCCATAGAAAATTTTCGTGACCGATTGGATTGAACGATTTTGTGTGGGTCTAATAACCGACTAATTACGTTCGTTTGCGAAGTCGTGACGCATGTTATCGCGCAGATAAGTTTGTCATATTCTTGGGAGGTTTTTATCGCATTAAATCGCTTCGCTTTCGTTGTTCACCTATAGAACCAGGGGTCAGAGGTTTAATTATAGTTATGAAGTCTAAAATAAATTATGAGAAAATTGTCGTAAAGCCAGGAGCCTCATTAAAACCGCTTCATATCATACACGTTAAAAACGGGAAGACAGTATCATAGACATCAAGTTCGTGCAAAACGATTAGGTGTAGGTAATTGGCTGCACGCCAGATCGGGCGAAGCCAATTGCATTGCAGTGGCTAGGCATAATTAAGACTGTTTAACCATCGAAGCTGATATCGAATCGCATCGCATTTCAACGAGTGTACGAGTGTTAATTTACTATTGAAATATTTAACGTTCAATGGAGAAGTTTCTTAATTTTTTTTATAATCTATATCTATATATATACTAGTGGTTCGCCCCGAACTGAGACCTCGCGGTATCACAGAGCGCCATCTATTGACATCAGTGTGAAGTTCTGTTAAAAATATCATCATCATTAAAAATTTAATAATTTCGTTTCCTTATTATATTTATCTAATTTTAGTATTTGTTGTTCAAGCACAGGATATAATTCAAATAATTAATCAAGTTTCAGGCTCAGCCTTTCAGAAAATTGAGAGTTCTGAGGTCAACTTTGGACGTCAGAAAATCGCCACTTTGAAAGCCCCCCATTTCGTCAATTTTAGGGGAAAAATTAAAAAAAAAATATTTTTGGACTCTATTCCTAATTATCTTTAAAATGATATACCGCAACCCTATGTAACGCTATAAAAAATATTTTACTTCGCATTCGCTTCTATGAGAGCCCCCCTGTAATAAAGATTTTTATAACTTTTTAGGCCATATTCGGCGGGAGGCCATCGGTTTACATATTATATTTAAATTTGAAGTAATTACGTTCAGTAATTCAGAAGTTACAAGGCTCTGACAGACGGACGGACGGACGGACGGACGGACGGACGGACGGACGGACGGACAAGTGCCAATTCACTCAAGTAGACTCAGAGACCTTCGCTTCGCTCGGTCAAAAATTCAAAGTCCTGACTGACTGACTGACTGACTGACTTATATATCAACGCACAGCCTAAACCGCTGGGGTTAGAAACTTGAAATTTTGACAGTAGGTTACTTTTGTGACGTAAGCGCTCACTAAGGAAGGATTTTTCAAAATTCCACCCCTAAGGGGGTGAAATAGGGGGTGAAAGTTTGTATGAAAGTCCGTCATTTTTCAAGTTATATCCATGAAACTTGGTTTTTGAGCGTCTGGTTTAAAATAAAGAAATACGTGTTTCACAGTTTTTGAAAATTCTACCCCCAAAGGCGTTAAATAGGGGTAGAAAGTTTGTATGAAAGTCCTTCATTTTTCAAGTTATAACCATGAAAGTTGGTATTTGGGATTCTGGTTTAAAATAAAGAAATACGTGCTTCACAGTTTTTGAAAATTTTATCACCAAGGACGTTAAATAGAGAGTTTTTCCTTCAATCACGCCGCAACAGAGCAACGGATCAACGTGATTTTTTGCATGGGTATAGTTGAGGACCTGGAGAGTGATATATAATATAGGATTTATCCCGGAAAATTAAGGAGTGCCTGTGGGAATAAAAAAAACTTATGCCACGCGAACGAAGTCGCGAGCATCCTCTAGTCTATCTATATATATAAAATTCAAAGTCCTGACTGACTGACTTATATGTATATCAACGCACAGCCTAAACCGCTGGGGTTAAATACTTGAAATTTTGACAGTAGGTTCCTTTTGTGGCGTAGGCGCTCACTAAGGAAGGATTTTTCAAAATTCCCCCCCTAAGGGGGTGAAATAGGGGTTGAAAGTTTGTATGAAAGTCCGTCATTTTTCAAGTAATATCCATGAAACTTGGTATTTGAGCTACCGGTTCAAAATGAAGAAATACGTGTTTCGCAATTTTTGAAAATTCTACCCCCATAGGGCTGAAACAGGGGTTGAAAGTTTGTAGGAAAGTCCGTCATTTTTCAAGCTGTAGACATGAAACTTGGTGTTTGTGATTTCGGTTTGAAATGGAAAAATATGTGATTCACAGTTTTTGAAAATTCTATCCCCAAGGACGTCAAATATAGAGTTTGCCCTTCAATCACGCTGAAATAGAGCAACGGATCAACGTGACTTTTTGCATGGGTATAGTTGCATCTGTTTACTGTGGTATAGTTGAGGACCTGGAGAGTGGAGAGTGACATAGGCTTCTTTTTATCCCGGAAAATTAAGCATTGCCTGCGGGAATACAAAACTTATGCCACGCGAACGAAGTCGCGGGCGTGCGCTAGTTAATTATAAAACATAAGGTAAAATATAATAATATGAAAGAATCATTAAAATATCTCAACTAATGAAAAGTTATGGAACTTTAAAATTACTGCGATGCCACAAATCACAATGCCGTAGCCAATGAGAACAGGAGCGCATTTTCGCTTTCCAATTTTCTATCATTTTAATTAAATTTCGGTTGGTTCACTTTTTTCAACAACATTACGTTAATGTTGTTACGTTAATATAGGAGTTTCTCTCTGAAATTATATTAAATCTGGTGCTCACAATATTATGAGATAACGAAATAAAAGTTGGCTCTAGTATTTCTTCAAAGGCCCGAGTCCCGTTTATCATAATATTTTATTACTTAATACGGATTTATAAAATAAACTGTACGGACGCATTAATCGGATTTTTCCCAGGCTTACTTTGTTTTTGTTTGTCTTGAGTACCAGAAGAAATATTGAGCTAGTTTGATAGGCAGGCATACTCAGAGCTGCATAGCGTGTTCCCACGGTCGCCTCGTCTGTGATCGCGAATAATATGATCGACCGAAAGCGTGGAATCGCGTACACTCCATAGAACAAGGAATCTGCTTATTAAAAAGCGTGCAACGGTCCTCGGCTAACACATCACAATTTAACAACATTTAACAAACACATTAGAAGGTTTTGCCACAAATCGCAGAGCTAATTAGGTTACTTTAAGATACATAAGAATTAATTTAAAAAATGTAAAAGTTTATAGTACCTAATACATTAGATTAGGTCTAGGACATCGTCTTTCATTTCTTTCTGCAATCCTCCCAGCTGTGAGCCAAAATATAACTATAATCGGTGCAATTAGTTAGTGGTTAATTCCTATAAATACAGACGTGCAGTTATATTTTTGGTAAATATATATTTTGGTACAATCTGAAGTTTTCCGAACTACTACCGTTTTATGAATAAAATATCTTATGTAGGTAATTTTTGTCGCAGATGTATGGAATGGCTTCGCGGTTCAACTTAGTTTTATTGCTTTCTATATGGCTTTGTGAGGGTTTCAGCCAATCTCTTGTTTCTGCTCTGAAAATATTAACTATGTCACAGTACAATTTTTTCTTAATAAAAACATTTGAATTAAAATCGAGAACCTGCTTTTTTGAAGAGCTATCCAATCTGACCTGAACCTGTGAGCTTGTACACTGAAAAAAATAATTAGTAAAACTAATTGCTTTTTCGGTAATATACATTGCTTTGGCCAGTAAAAATGGAGCCTATTGTCCAAACAAGTTCAAGTAACCGAAAAAAAAACATTTGAGTTATAACAGTAGATTTTACCGGTTGACTATTTTTACTGTTTGTAAGACAGTAAGTAAGAAAGTAATACTTAGTATGAACTGTTTATTTCAGTAAACTTTAAAGTTCAAACAATTAAAATAGCTGTTTAGCTCCTAACTATATTCTTAAAAAACTGTTCTGAAGCAGTAAAAATAACTGCTACAATATCAGTAAAGCTCTGAAAACGGCAATACTTAAAAAGAACCGTTTGCTTCAGTAAACATTAATGTACAAACAATTGAAACAACTGATTAGCTTCTTACTGTTTTTTGCCCATTTCAACGAACTGTCAGTAATCAATTACTTTTACAAAAAATCAGTTTTTTTAACCGTATTAAATTTTACTGTGCCAAAACAGTAAAAAGTCTCGTGCTATTTTTTTCAGTGTACACCGACATACGAGTACTACAAATTACACTGTATTATTTACTTACGTACTAAGCCACGATCTCTTTGTACTCTTATATTTATAAAAAGTTTGTACCTACCATGGAGGAGGTAGGTACTTAGTACTTACCTACTACGATGCCACTGATAATAATAATTATTTAACTAGATGATTTGATTACATATTTTTAATTCCCGCGGGAACTCTTCAATTTTATTTTCCGGGATTAAAAGCTAGCTTATGTCCTTCCCCAGGATATAACCTGTCTCTGTACCAAATTTCATCAAAATCGGTTCAGTAGTTGGGCCGTGAAAGCGTAGCAGACAGACACACTTTCGCATTTATAATATTAGTATGGATTATAATTAATCGTATAATGGTCGAGCTCAGCAACACATTCACACACTGCATAATAAAAGAGAGCCAAACGAGTCGGGACTCGGGACCCGAGCTACCTGTACTGTACAGTGTACAGGTATAGTCCGCGCGCGAGCTCCGAGGAATCCTATGGAATGTTAATGTAATGACCTAGAGTTGTTTAATAGTTATTTATGCAACAGTTGTGTAATAAGGGGTATTAAAACACGAATGTGGGTTTATCACACGACGCGTAGCGGTGTGTGATAATAGTATCATATGAGTGTTTTAATACCTAATTATCAACTGTTGCATACAAGACTTTATCTACACTCATAATATGAATCCTCTATAACAGATTCTGAAATAGTTAGCGTACTGCTAACATTAAAACATCCAGTCCTAGTAACCTAATATCATCAAAACTCAAAACTTGAATCGCTCATTTTTTTTTGTAATTTTTTTTTTTTAATTTTTTTTTTAATTTTTTTTTTTTTAATTTTTTTTTTTTTTTGTTCCCCTCCCCTGTAACTTCTTAAATAAGAGAATGATAAAACTAAAAAAAATATATGATGTACATTATCATGCAAACTTCCACCGAAAATTGGTTTGAACGAGATCTAGTAAGTAGTTTTTTTTTTAATAATTTAAAACTTACTACAGGTTTGTACGGAACCCTCGGTGCGCGAGTCCGACTCGCACTTGGTCGGTTTTTTTTTAAATTCGTACAGATGTTCTTTTTTTGTAATTCATACAGATACCACGCATCGAGCAGATGTGGCTGTCTGTTGAGTTAAACCCTTTGCGCAGAGGGGATCGAAAAAAAAAAATAGGGGTGTTGTAATGAAATTCAGTACAACATTACATCACCCGTTTGGATGATGTAATGGTTATTAGTACATTGGGTGTTTTAATGTTGGCAATTAGCTAACTGTTTCAGAGCCTGTTATAGAGGATTTATAGCATGGGAGTAGATAAAGTACAAAACAATACTGCTATCGCAAAATTACACGCTTCAAGCTCGAAACTAATGCTGAGAGCGAGCTGGATATGGAGCGACGATCGGAGGTCGCGTACAGCCGTCGCTTCTTCAGACCACGATTCCTCGGAGCTCGTGCGCGGACTATATCTGTGTGTGTATTACATGTATGTAATGTTGTTGCACTATCCCGCTTCATTATAATAGCTTCTTTAATAAAGGTGTGTCTGGAGGAGATCACTTTAAGTGATAAAACCACCTTTGCGCACTTTATTCTTAAGTCCACATACACAAATACATTACCATTTTACACATTTAGGACAAATCGTCCGCGCTAAATGTCCATGACTGAGTGGAACGAGGTTTTGTCCTGTCTTATTATGTGCGCATTCCATATAGGTAAAAGCGGCTGAAGTGGTTATTTGTCCGCCAGACAAGTTTATTTGTGCGTCGCGCGTTTGATTTCCCCTTGGCGGGTTTGATTCTATGGAAACTATATAGTAGTAGTTTCAAACTACTTTCGTTGCCGTAAAAGAGCCCAAAGACAACGTATTAATGAACAAGAAGTAAGAACTTCCGTATTCTATCGAAGTTCAAGGTTAGGTCGCTGCACGTTCCTCTTTAGTGCTAGGACAACTTACGAAACGTTCTACCAATACACACTGGTGCGCAATAAAATTTCATCAAAATTGATAGTCTTGATCAAAAATAGGATGCGAATAACGTTCTCATAAAAGCGATGGCAACGAAGTGTAAATGAGTCTTCAAAAATCAACTCCCCTAAAGTTTTAAGACCCTCGTAAGGGCAGGAAGTCAAATCCATAAAGCAGCCACAGGTGTTCAATATAGGTACGCTGTTCAACTTAGTTTTATTGCTTTGAATATGGACGTGCAAGGACTTGAAGGATTTCAGATCCAAAGTTCAGTTTTATGGGAGTTATAAATGTTTCAGAAGTAATATTAGATTTCACACTCTAACGTCTTTTCCATTTGGATTTTCATTTCTGTAAGATTACCTACTCATAAAAGTTTTGAAGAAGTTTTATGAGTAATCTTACAGATATATAAAACTAGCTAATGCCCGCGACTTCGTTCGCGTGAATTGAGGTTTTTCGGTTGCCGCGGGAACTCATTAATTTTCCGGGATAAAAAGTAGCCTATGTGCTATTCCAAACTATAATCTATCTCTGTGACAAATTTCATCCAGATCCGTTCAGCCGTTGGAGCGTGATTGAGTAACAAACATCCATACATCCATACATCCATACATCCATCCAAACTTTCGCATTTATAATATATTTTATTTGATTATGATTGATTCGCATATCAATTTCTCTACCTTCAGGCATCCAATATTAAACTTATACTTTATACTGGCTCGTTGGTCTAGTGGTTAGCATGTTCGACTGCGGCCGATGGGGTCCCGGTATTTGCTTTTTCTGGCAACAAATTCTCAGTACTCGCCCGGAGTTAGGAGTTGGCGGTGTTTCACCCCCGTGCCTCGGAGAGCACGTTAAGCTGTCAGTTCTGCGCCTGATCTCTCTCCGGTCGTGTCGGTTTATCCATCCCATCGGGCTATGAGAGTAAAGGAACAGAGAGTGCACCAGTGTTTGTGCGCACACTTGTGCACTATAATATTTCCCGCGCAGATGGCTAATCTCTCTGGAGATTGGCCGCCGTGGCCTAAATTCGGTCGAGAGGACATTATTATTATTAAACTTGTTTATTAAATAGTTTAATTTAGTTTGGTCGGCTGCGATTTCAATTAGTGCGGCCTGTAGACGCGGCTAATCTATGCGCGGCTGAATTGCGATGGCTTTCCAATTGGATTTAAATTAAAATAGTTCTTTAACTCGGGCAGGGTAAGCAAGTAATTATAATATACTGTCGACGGAATTGTATATTTTGTAAATTTTCGTGACAGTTCTTAGTCGGTCTCGGCGAAAAGCGAAATGCGAAAGTGTGTCTGTCTGTCTGTCTGCTACGATTTCACGGTCCATCTGTTCAACCGATTTTGATGAAATTTAATTGGGGATAGTTTGTATTCCGGGAAGGACATAGGCTACTATTCATTCCGAAAATTAAGGATTTCCCGCGTGATTCAAAAAAACTTAATCCATGCGGACGAAGTCTCGGGCATCATCTAGTTTAGTCATACTAATAATATAAATGCAAAAGTGTGTTTGTTCGTTAGTTTATTGGTTTGTCCTTCAATCACGCCACAACGGAGCAACGGATCAACGTGATTTTTAGCATAGGTATAGCTGGAGAGTGACATAGGCTACTTTTTATCCCGGAAAATTAAAGAGTTCCCGCGGGATTCAAAAAAACTTAATACACGCGGACGAAGTCTCGGGGATCATCTAGTAATAAATAGGTCTTAAATCATTAAAAACTTTTTAGAAACAAGCTTTTGTCGTCCGTCGTATGTTTATTTCTATACATTTCGTGAGCTCACACAGCCTGAGCTGGGCCTTGGCATAACTTGGTACATTTACACAGGTATAACACAAACAATGGCGGCAAAGGGGCCGAGATGAATAATTAATTCCGTAAAAACAAATTGTGCGCGTTGGCTTGCGAATTGCAAATAGGGTTAGGGTAAAATAGGTGAGCTAACTAAATATTAAAATTACTCAAAACCACATTTGAAACGTAATAAGAAGCCTGTGTACCTACCTATTAAATTATTGTAATAGCGATTTACTAGTGCCTTAGACCTATAACGCTTTTTTTTCTTAATCCCCATGCCCATTATCTAGAAATGCTCACATCGAAAGTTACTATCACATTATGCCATCAGGGTATAAAATAATTAAAAGTGAAAATTGAAAAAAAGCTTTTTCTCACCTCCGGGCGGAAAGCGTCAATTTTCCTCCCGCTGCGCTAAACGAAAATGCCGCTTTCCGCCTCCGTCGAGGAGAAAAATAGTATACACACCACGGGCAGTAAATAAGAAAGCCTCAGATCACATGTTTATTGACCTCGGCTTCGCCTCGGACAACAATTACATGTGATCTGAGACATTTCTTATTTTACTGCCCTAGATGTGTAATGTACTATTGAAAAAGTATATAATCCGATCCACTAAGGTTTGCGTCCTTGCCTCAGCGAAATCAAAATAGACTGCTTGTATGCGGTTGTGTTGTAGCCTTTTTTACGCATCATTAGTCCACTCACCATTTAGAAAACGATGGAGTAAGCTTATCTTATCTTTACAGGTTCTGTAAAAGTCATCGTCCCTCTCAATATTTGCTAAAATCTGTACAGATTCTTCTCTATTTTTTCATTGTTTTTTTATTTATTTGTTAGGCCTAAGTATTTAGGAAAATATCGTTTGAAGAATAAATGCGCAAATTCATAGCTTATATAACTGATAAAATATAAACTTCGTGGACACGACGTACCTAGTCTTTCGGGTTAACGCGTACACAGTATACTCTAAAAAGTGGGATATGATTTCTCTTAAGAATTTTCATGCTTTAAAATCATGCAAGTGTACAATGCTTTTGTCTTGTACAAGACAAACATAGACTACATTTTATCACAGAAAATTAAGTGACCATAAACCTACAGGATGTTTAAAAACAGAACTCTAGTAAAAACTGGTACCTTGGAGTTTGGACGAATAATATTCGTCAAACTCATTAAATTAGGAATTAGAAACTATTCGGCTTTATATTTAATCCATTCCGCTCCGGTGATAGCCTGAAAATGGTCTGAAAAGGAAAAGCTCGACGAAACTATTTGGGGTCATAAAAGGCTGACCCTATTTACGCGCTGTTAACCCGCTCTCTGAATTAAACGTGTTTGTGTGGGCCTTAAACTTTGTACCTAACCGCCACAAATAACCGCTCACTTCCACAGTTACTAATTTGCAACTTATCGCGAGTTTTGATCTAGGTTAGTTATTAAACTAAATAAATAAGGTAGAATTCAGAGAGTTCTGATGTTCCTTGGAATATAATGTACAGCCTTCAACGTCAGTTAGTTTTCTGTGATATACAAATTAAAACATCGTTTATATTTTTATAACGACATATTCATCGACGAGGTCATAATGTCTGAATTTTGTGCCGATTGAGATGTTGCTTAGAATTGGGTAAACAATTGACAACTATTTTTTAAAGATCTGTTTTTTAGGGTTCCGTACCCAAAGGGTAAAAACGGGACCCTATTACTAAGACTCCGCTGTCTGTCTGTCTGTCTGTCTGTCTGTCTGTCTGTCTGTCTATCTGTCTCCAGGCTGTATCTCATAAACCGTGATAGCTAGAAAGCTGAAATTTTCACAAATGATGTATTTCCGTTGCCGCTATAACAACAAATACTAAAAATTAAAAAAATATTATATATATTAAGGGGGGTCCCCATACAATAAACGTGTTTTTTTCGTATTTTTTTGCTCAATATTAAAAACGGTAACAGGTAGACGGTTCAAATTTTCACAGAATATTAACTTGTATATTACCTTTCAAAATAAATAATTAAATATCAATAAAGTAAATATTAAAGGGGGGCTCCCATACAACAAACGTAATTTTTTGATATTAACAATAAACCTCTACAAACAAAGTTAGTTTTGCGGTTCATTTCGTCTTGTTTTTAATACGTCATAAATCGTAAAACTTACTACAGGTTTGTACGGAACCCTCGGTGCGCGAGTCCGACTCGCACTTGGCCGGTTTTTTTAAATAGATATTAACAGTAATTGAAATTGTATTAATTTGGTTTAATTATTGTTGTCAGTTGTGCATGTTGGGATAGCCTATAATAGGTTGAGCATTTATCATATATTTGTATGCGTTTTATATTTAAATATAAATGTATCTAGTGTATCAACTGTTGGCTGTCCAAATAAATAAATAAATAAATAAACTATTCAAATAAATTATTTTTTAGTGATTATTAAATAAAGGATCTCCCAAAAGTCGTAATATCCACGTCCCCTGTTAGTTGTTGAATAACTATTTTAAACTATCGATTTAAGTAAAAAAGTGCGTCGAACCTTTATGACGTATTCTATTCAATATTTCATACAAAATGAATACAAAGCACGCGTTTTGACGTTTAAAAATAAGTTGCTGATTTGACTGGTTGTCAAATACCCAATTAGCACTGGTTATTAAATTATAGTGGTCCCTTCGATGTTGTTATAACAGATTTTAACGGTAGGTTTATTGTAGGGACTTCCACTCTGACGCGGTCTTGCTCCGTCGCGCCGTCTGGATCCAGCGGCTCCTTGCAAATCGCTCGCTGTTTTCTGTCAAACTAGTCCAACCTGACAACGGCCACGCCCAGCGCTTCTGGGTGAGCGGTTGCCAGCCTCAGTCGCTATTCTCAGACCTTGGGATCCCAAAGACTCCCAAAGCCCCGCCCATTGCCACCGCAGCTTCGCAACCCATCGAGCTATGTCAGTCACTTTAGTTCTTCTACGGATCTCCTCATTTCTGATTTGATCACTTAGAGAAGCCTCTATAATACCTCCCTTTCTATCGCCTGCTGAAGATTGAGGATCAAAACCAAACGAAGAAACTATTCTCGTTCCTTCAAATACTTAGCTATAGTTGAAACTGAAATATACAAACTTCAATCAATAATATTTGGCTTGAATTTCATATGAATAAATCACGCCATAGATAGGTAATTAGATAACTTATATTATAAAGTTCATATTTCAAAGGCCGTACTTAATATCAAACATTTTATTGAGTGATTCAGAACAGCTTCATATTTTAATGATCAGTTTAATGCCGATCGTTGTAATAAATTGAACTGAAAAGAATTTTAATGATACTTTAAACTCCGTGGAGTTTACCAATCACATTTAACCGACTTTATTGTATCTTTTGGTATTTTAGTTTAATTTCGATATTATTACTTATGAAAGTGGGAAATTCTACTAATCCATACTAATATTATAAATGCGAAAGTGTGTCTGTCTATCTGTCTGTCTGCTACGCCTTCCCGGTCCATCTTTTCAACCGATTTGGCTGTGGTATAGAGGTAGGTTATATCCCGGGGTAGGACATAGGCTATTTTTATCCCGGAAAATTAAGGAGTTCCCGCGAGAATCAAAAAACCCTAATCAACGCGGACGAAGTCGCGGGCATCATCTAGTTTAATATATTCGAAAGTACGTTTGTGTGTCCTTCAATCACGCCGCAACATAACAATGGATCGACCTGAAGAGTGACACTACTATTTTTATACCGGAAAATTAAGGAATTCCCGTGCTGATTACAAAGTATCTAATAATTAATTGAAGGGGTCCCCATACAATCAATGGTACGGAACCCTTCGTGAGCGAGATCGATTCACACTTGGCCGGGTAAAATATGATAATGTTACACTGACGTATGTTTATCTTTAAGGCCACACTCTCAAGAGACGTTAGTTAGGCGCAACCGGCGAGCCAGGCAAGCTTTTCACTCTTGTCTAGAAAATACTTAACACGTTATTAAGGTCACGATCCCTCTTATCTTAAAGTCCAATATTCTTAAGTAGGTAATATACGATTCTTAGTAAGGCCTGCCTGCCTTTAAACAGTTTAAATGTAATGAACCTTAACTACAACATTTTGCTTTTTGTTTTGAAAGGAAATTTAAATTTAACGATCTCGTTTTTTCATGTTTCAGCAACTTAAGAAAAAGCAATGAAGCTTATGATTGACCAAGATGATTCCTATGCGTAAATTTAGGTTTTTTTGAAACTCTTGAATTTTCCGGGATAAAAAGTACTTATCTTATGTCCTGCCCCGGGATGCAACCTATCTCCGTACCAAATTTTAGGAAAACAGATGGGCCGTGAAAACGTTATAGACAGACTTTCGCATTTATAATATACTAGCGATCCGCCCCGGCTTCGCACGGGTAGCACTAATAATCCTAATCTATATAATATAAACTATCCCTCAAGTTAGATCGAACTGCACATGGTGTGCGAATTTTATTATAATCGGTTAAGTGGTTTAGAAGTCCATTGAGGACAAACATTGTGACACGAGATTTATATATATATAGATATAAATAATGCATTTATACGAAAAGAAAGTAGAAACTGTAACTCATATAAAAACAATTTCTCCATCCTACAAAATATCAAAAAGCAATTCTTTCATTTATAACTGTTAACCAACTGACGTCAATAAATTGGATTTGTGGAAAAGTTTTCTATCGAAGGTTTTCGAGTAGTAAATTACGAGTAGGTATGTCTACGACAGACCACGTAAAAGCGTCGATAGAAAATTATTATTGCTATTATTGTATATTTTTTTAAGGAAAAACTTTGTTATAGATTCGGAAGTTATAATTTAGAAATTGTTTCTAATAATGATCACAGATAATTTAATGTAGTTTACCTTTTTCAGCGGTTCAATAATTTTGTAGACGTCGTCATACTCAATTATTAGTTTTAGAGTTTAGGTACTTGCGACTTTGACGTCATCAAAGTTCGACGGACGCACTTTTTTACTTTAATCGATAGTTTTAAATGGTTATTCAACATAAAACTAACGTGGATATTACGACTTTTGGGAGATCCTCTATTTAATAAAAACAAAAAAAAATTACTAGTAGTGAAATACCCAATATTATGCATAGATAAAGGTATTTATTTGCACGAGCCACGAAGTTTAAGATATTGTGCTAATAGCAAAACTAGATGCGGTGTTATCTAGGCACAAATTCAAAACAGAAGATTTCCACAATGCACAACTGTGGGGAAACTGTACCTACCAAAATTTATGTCCAACATTAATGTCACAATTCGTCGTCGAGGCAACGAAGATTTATGCAAGTACTGCTGCTATAGTATTATTTGCTTTATGCTCATCACTCATACTCGTAAAACATAACGATTTGATAACGATGTCTTATCAGATGTTTTCACACATAGTACTTAAGTGCCTTGGCGAATGTCCATGCGCTATCAAATAAGATTTAAAAATAAGCTACTGTAAATATGCTATTTGAGCTATTTAAAACTCTCCTGTAGATAGTTTCAGCGTCATGCGTGAACAGGCAGACAAACGGATAAAAATAGATATTAGGTATACGTTTATTTTGCTTACCTATAAACTAGTCTGTCTTTATTGCACGTACAATAATTATTACTATTTCCTCCTAATCATACGTACGCCCTCGACTCTTGTTCTTTTGTAGACTTAATTCCTATAAAACGTGGTTGCCTGCCTGAATTGTACCGATTTTTCTTTTCTTAATTTTATTGTTGTTTAAATGTATTTTTTATTCTTCAGTTTGGTGTACAATAAAGAGTATTTCATTCATTCATTCATTCAATCTATACTAATTATTAATTTAATATGATGAACGTGAAAGTATGACTGTGTCTGTTAAATTTTCATAGTCCACCAACAAATTTTGCTGACTACAGCGATAGCTTGCATCCCGAAGCTGGGGGTCTACTCTCTTTCTCTAAAACGAAACTTCGCAAACAAACGAACGAAATTTCGTTAACTCCTCTCCTACATAATATTATCTCTATGATCCTCTCTATTTCGTTTTCGTACACCCAGACGAAGTACGGATCCATAGAAAATTTTCGTGACCGATTGGATTGAATGATTTTTTGTGGGTCTAATAACCGACTAATTACGTTCGTTTGCGAAGTTTCGTTTGAGAGAAAGAGAGTAGACCCCCTGGACACGGGCTACTTTATATATGCGGGAAAATTAACGATATTATTCTCGCGGTATATTGAAGAAAACCGGCCATGTGCGAGTCGGACTCGCGCACCGAGGGTTCCGTACAAACCTGTAGTAAGTTTTACGATTTATGACGTATTAAAAATAAAAATTACGTTTGTTGTATGGGAGCCCCCCTTTAATATTTACTTTATTGATATTTAATTATTTATTTTGAAAGGTATTATACAAGTTAATATTCTGTGAAAATTTGAACCGTCTACCTGTTACCGTTTTTAATATTGAGCAAAAAAATACGAAATAAAAACCGGCCAAGTGCGAGTCGGACTCGCGCACCGAGGGTTCCGTACAAACCTGTAGTAAGTTTTACGATTTATGACGTATTAAAAATAAAAATTACGTTTGTTGTATGGGAGCCCCCCTTTAATATTTACTTTATTGATATTTAATTATTTATTTTGAAAGGTAATATACAAGTTCATATTCTGTGAAAATTTGAACCGTCTACCTGTTACCGTTTTTAATATTGAGCAAAAAAATACGAAAAAAACACGTTTATTGTATGGGGACCCCCCTTAATATATATATTTTTTTAATTTTTAGTATTTGTTGTTATAGCGGCAACGGAAATACATCATTTGTGAAAATTTCAGCTTTCTAGCTATCACGGTTTATGAGATACAGCCTGGAGACAGACAGACAGACAGACAGACAGACAGACAGACAGACAGACAGACAGCGGAGTCTTAGTAATAGGGTCCCGTTTTTACCCTTTGGGTACGGAACCCTAAAAAAACATAAATCCACACGAACGAAGTCACTAGAAATCATCTATAGAACAATTAATGTAAAATATGTTTCTCTACTCTTGTTATCAGTCACGTCACCCATAATAGACTAAGAGATAACTGCAATTTTGGTAACCATCGCCAGAAAGGCTGATTCAGTGTTAGGTGGATGTAAAGCTCTCCACTGATCTCAAAAGTGGCAGTCTGCCTGCATTTGGATGGCCCTTTCGCTGAATATGGCCGTTCAAAGACGGTTTATTGTTACCAAAAATGAACGATAATTAGAAAAGCTGATTCTTGTACAGTATTAGAGTATGCGCAGTACCTATGTAAACAGCGTAAAAACTGACGCATGTGGATGGGACTTTTTCTAGATATCAGCTTTCAAAGACGTTATAACTAGGGCTTCCAATACCGGGATCCCGGTATTGGCCAATACCGGGATCCCGGACTTTTTTCGCCGGTTTTCAATACCGGTATTGAAATGTCTAATACCGGGATACCGGTATTGGTGACACTATAAACGAAACAGTGACTATTGCATATATTTCTTGGTTGATGCCTCTGTTTTTTATTCGGCTAGGTTTAAAACTTGTATCTTAAGCATATTAGCTCAAAAAGAGCGCCTTTATTGCTTAAAACCAGTGAAGAAAAGTCGTTTTTGTTTACTCAGAGGAAAAAATTAGTGTTTGAATTTAGATCCCTGTGGCTTGGCATTTCTATTTCTCTCAAAACGCTCAGAAATCTGATTTATAAAGTCTAACGCATATTTTATTATGATATATTATTTTATATTGAATAATAACTATTGAATTTAGGATTAATTTGTGTTTTGACAAAATTATCGTTTTCTTCGACTTCGATCGACTTCTTACAAAAATATCGTTTATTACTCATTTAGTAGTTCCTCAACATGTGGGCCTAAAATGAATATGAGCAAGATAAAGATCATTTCTAATGCACACGTTCAGCCCCAACCTGTGATAGTTGAGAATTCTGCACTCGAAGCTGTTGATGAGTACATATACCTAGGACATACAGTCCAATTAGGTAGGTCCAATTTCGAGAAAGAGGTCAACCGCCGAATCCAACTCGGCTGGGCAGGGTTTGGGATACTCCGCGACATCTTCTCGTCCAAAATTCCTCAGTGCCTGAAGACTAATTTTTTCGAACAGTGCGTGATGTCAGTGATGACTTACGGCTCCGAAAAATGGTAGCTAACTTTGGGCCTGATAAGAAGGCTCAGGGTCACTCAGCGGGCAATGGAGAGAGCTATGCTTGGAGTATACCTGCGTGATCAAATCAGAAATAAGGAGATCCGTAGGCGAACCAGAGTAACCTACATAGCTCGAAGAGTCCAAGCTTTAAGTGGCAATGGGCGGGGCACATAGTTGGTAGAACTGATAGGCGTTGGGGTCCCAAAGTGCTTGAATGGCGGCCTCACACCGGGAAGCGCAGTGTTGGAGTGCTGGACTAGGTGGACGGACGATCTCAAGCGTGTAGCTGGGAGCCGCTGGAAACAAGGGGCACAAGATCGTGCTCTGTGGCGATCCATGCAGAAGACCTACGTCCAGTAGTGGATGTCTATAGGTTGAGACGAGGACGACGATAGTAGTTTAAATTATAATCTTCGACACTAATTTCACTAATTATTTAAAATTTCCAGCCATATTTATTTAATTTTGTGTGTACGTTGAAAAAGTGCGTCACAAATATACTTTATATTAAAAGTTCAAAATTCAATGGAGGTTAAAAATATATATTTTCGTAAGAATTCGTCCGAAAATAGTTCTATTTTAAAAATCATATAGTTGATATTCTGATTGATATGAATAAGAAATTGATTATTTGATAATAATATAAGTATTACTTAATAAGATTGTATTTAAAATGATGTGATGGAGTTTCAGAACATTACGTGGTCCGTAATTTTCACCATAAACATACATGAAACAAACGATAGTTTCGTAAGAATTAAGTCAACGCGTAAATAACTATCTCAATACTCAAAATACAAATAAATAAAAAAATCAATACTTGGTGATTTTTTTTTAAAGAAAGTACAATTTCATAAAATATTGCTATTGATATAAAATAGAGTGAAGGAGTTACTTAACGGCTTTTCTTCACTGAATTTATGCAGAAAAGGCACTTTTTTGAGTTAATTTGGTGAAAAAATTTTTTTATGAAAAAACTGTTTTATATGATGCCGTTTGCTCCAGAAAAGACTAATTTTAAGTTAAAAAACATCTACCACATTATGAATTTTTTCCAATACCGGGATCCCGGGATCCCGGTATTGAAAAAAATCATTCCGGTATTAATACCGGTATTGAGAAAAACCGGTATTCGAAAGCCCTAGTTATAACCTATACTTACTATGCGTTCCTGTAAAAAAATATTAGCAATAATTTTCTCGTCGTTGATCGCTATTAAATTTTTTTAACAGCAATCAATGGGACGACATAACAATTGCTAATATTTTTTTACAGGAACGCATAGTAAGTATAGGTTATAACGTCTTTGAAAGCTGATATCTAGAAAAAGTCCCATCCACATGCGTCAGTTTTTACGCTGTTTACATAGGTACTGCGCATACTTTAATACTGTACAAGAATCAGCTTTTCTAATTATCGTTCATTTTTGGTAACAATAAACCGTCTTTGAACGGCCATATTTAGCGAAAAGGCCATCCAAATGCAGGCAGACTGCAACTTTTGTGATCAGTGGAGAGCTCTACATCCACCTAACACTGAATCAGCTTTTCTGGCGATGGTTACCAAAAGTGCAGTTATCTCCTATAATATAACATTAGTGTAACAACGTTCTAAATAAATCTTGGTTCATTAATACTTGCGCTCATTCCGTACCTAGTGCCGACTGTAACGACCTAAATACGACCTAAATTCTCTTAACATTAAACTTAAGTGTATAACCGTGTACAATGTAACATCAAGAAACCTAAATGTGCTTGGGCTTCGTATGGTTGCTAAAAGAAAATTTGTGTTAACGTTTTAATTACCTAGTACACAGTATGTACTCTCCAGATAACATACGCAGAAGCATAAAAAGTTTAAAAAGGCTTTAAGTATAGCTCATAATGATTATATTCATGTAATTATGTTACTTTTAAAAAGAGATTCATTAAAAAAAACGGTAAAAGGAACTTTATATTTGAAACGGGAATCTTAGCAGCAATGGGATAGATTTTCGTGGTTATTTGATCGCCGAAAAATAAAATTGCTAGAAATAAAATATTGTTAGAAGGACGGAAAACATTCTTATCGTGTTCACTAAATTTATCTTTATCGAATAACTTTTTGCAAAAACAGTTTTATTTTTGGGTTGCCTATCAAGTGAAAAGGCCTCTATATTCAATGCCTGACAAAATACCTCTTTTTATGTAAACATCAACGAAGCTTTTATAAAGATTGGACTTTAAAGATTCGGCACACTATGCATTCGAACAGTGTGGTTTGTATTTTTCTCATACAAGTACTCGTAGACGCAGATATTTATTTTTTAAATAGCTGTGCTTTGTTTCTGGCCACTAAATCAAATCAAATCAAATATTAATTTATTTAATTTAGGTACACTGTAGGTACACATATTGACGTCGATTACTTACTTATAAAGCACTAGCTGATGCCCGCGACTTCGTCCGCGTGGATCGAGGTTTTTCGTTTCCCGCGGGAACTCCTTAATTTTCCGGGATAAAAAGTAGACTATGTGTTATTCCAGACTATAATCTATCTCTGTGCCAAATTTCATCCAGATCCGTTCAGCCGTTGGGGCGTGATTGAGTAACAAACATCCATCCATACACCCATCCAAACTTTCGCATTTATAATATACTAGCTGATGCCCGCGACTTCGTCCGCGTGGATTGAGGTTTTTCGGTTCCCGCGGGAACTCTTTAATTTTCCGGGATAAAAAGTAGCCTATGTGCTATTCCAGACCATAATCTATCTCTGTGCCAAATTTCATCCAGATCCGTTCATCCGTTGGAGCGTGATTGAGTAACAAACATACATCCATACATACATACATCCATCCATCCAAACTTTCGCATTTATAATATTTATTTGATTTGATTTTATTAAAAAGCATTTTATAGCATGATGGTGATAATTAGTTACGTTATCTTAAAACTAAAGCTACGAGGGAGGGAGGGAAGATACTAATAGTATCTTCCTGACTAATCTATCAGTTTAACTGTGTGGAAACCATTACATTTTACAAGCTTTTCTGAAAAACTTGCAATGTTTGTAGGTTTGTGAGCTAAAATTTATACATGTGTAGTTTGGATGACAATGCATGGTTAGCTAAGTGACGTCATTCTAAATCAAATATGGCGGACTCCCAAAGATGGCGGACTCGTTATTTTTTATGCACCCATTATGCACCCCCATGATATGAGTATCAAATGAAAGGGGTTTGCTGAGGAGAATACAAAAATAAATATACGTCACACTAAATTCAATATGGCGGACCATTTAAGGTTTTTTAAAATGTTGTAATGATTTTACTTATTATTTTATTGTTAAACTATTTGCAAGTGAAACTATCTAATTTTTTTTTTCATTTCATTTCATTTATTTGTTCCAAAAATCACACAATAATTTCAGTTAAAACTAGTGGGGCAGTGGTTTCCATACTAGGATTCCCTGTATCGTGGAAACCACATCTCCACCACTACAGCCCATTAACGTCCCACTGCTGGGCACAGGCCTCCATTCTCGTAGGAGAGAGGGAATTAGAGCTTAGACCCACCGCGCTGCTCCAATGCGGGTTGGAGGGCTTTAACGACTATTATCATATTAGTGATAATAACCGGGACCGATGGCTTAACGTGCTCTCCGAGGCACGGGGGTGAAACACCGCCAACTTCCTAACTCCGGGCTAGTACTGAGAATTTCTAGTCAGAAAAACCCAATACTCAATTATTGACCCGGGACTCGAACCCGGGACCTCGTCGGTCGCAGTCGAACATGCCAACCACTAGACCAACGAAGCAGTCAGGAAACCACATCTCATCTCAGTGGAATCTATCATGTAAACTCGATGAAGAGTTACAAGTCAACAAATGTTGTTCGCAGGTGATGAGTTCGTGTTCCGGGACCCGTGGGGCGGCATCAGCCTCATGTTCGCAGCCAACCAGACCACAAAGACTCTCATGCCCAACACTACGTTTGTAAGTTGATAGCAATTCGTTTTTTCATACTAACACTTTAGCACAGAATACGAGCTTATATTACTTTTTTTATAAGCGCTTGGCTGCAATAATACCTGCCCCCCGATTGTGTAAGGAAATCGTAATCGTATTCGTTAGTCAAACGTATAATTGGACCTGTTTAAGGAGTTCATAGATGCCTGCACGTCAAAAAGCATGTATGAACTCTTTAAACAGTTCGAGTTATATTGTTCGAGTTCGATATGGGCTGTCAAATGATTACGATTGGCTTAGACAATTGGGCCTATGCTTGCAAGTTTTGATGCATCCTAAAGTGGAGAGAGCACATGTCTATAAAAAACCTATTTACTCCTGATTTGAAGGATGATAGGTAAGTACCTAAAGTCGAAGGGAAAACGGAAATTGGAAGGACATGAATATGCTAGCGGTTCGAATTAGTAACAAATCGCTACTGTACAGTTAATGAAGTTTCACTTTTAAAAGCAAATAGGTAAGTAACATTTTTTGGCGCATGTTTTTTTTTTGTGCATTAAACAAAAAAAATTAAACGAAATAAAATTAATTCATAAAAGGGAATTCCCAACAAAAATTATTGCGAAAGGTAAAAGGGGATTAGAAGATTTTTACATAATGTATTCACAGTGAGATTGCTCATACTTTTATTTTAAAAAATAACTACAAAATTCGGTATGCAATCACAATATATTATTTTGATAGTAATAAAACGTATTGGATCTCTTTGAAGTTTCTAAGAAAATTCAATGATAATGTATTAGCAGCTGTTGAGCCTGCCCCCGATTACGTAAGAATTGTCGATCAAACGTTAAAGATTTTCGTCAAAGTAAAATAAACCATGACAGTATTGAATTAGAGCTCAATTTCGTCTGCCCATTCTTATACGTTTAGGGTATCGTACATACCTAAACGTATAAGAATGGGCAGACGAAATTGAGCTCTAATTCAATGCAGATAATGGTTTATTTTAATTTGACGAAAATCTTTAACGTTTGATCGGCCATTCTTACATGATTGGGGCCCTGACCTTACTCGGCTCGGTGATAAATCGCTTTCTTGAATTAATGAACACTTGCGCTTTGGCTTCGACAGCCTTCTGAAGAGTTCACTCAAGTCTACGCAAAGCAATATTACCGTACTTTTAGGTACATACTTATGATAAATGATGTAAATGGTGATAGTTTATTACTATGCCGCTTTATGCTAACGTATTTACTATGATCTTCTTAGAAATTTTCGAGATATATTAAGGGGCGTTGAATAATTTATACCTACTATGGTAAAAGTTGCTTAAAATGTAGAAGATAAAAGCTCATAAGCTATAAAACACGTAGGTAGGTACTTAATTGGTACAAGAAACATTGTGTTTGCAAGATGAAATAAAACGAAAAACAAGCCTACGGCCAATTTTTCTTTCTTGTTGTTGTATCGACTATCGCGATCGTTACAAGTTTGTTACATTTATTACGAAGTCAGTCAGCCCACTTGTTGGCCGGACGTCGATAAAGCCTGTAACTGACAGTTCCTATATTGATGTAGCCAGCAAACTTTAGTTCGACGACTTCCGTGGCGCAGTGTGTAGGGCTGTTCTCCCAGGATCGATCCCCGGCAGGGTCAATTTGGGAATTTATAACTTCTGAATTTTCCCTGGTCTGGCCTGATGGGAGGCTTCGGCCGTGGCTAGTTACCACCCTACCGGCAAAAGACGTGCCGCCAAACGATTTAGCGTTCCGGTACGATGCCGTGTAGAAACCGAATAGGAGTATGGGTTTAATATAACTGCCATGCCCCTAACAGGTTAGCCCGCTACCATCTTAGACTGCATCATCACTTACCATCAGGTGAGATCGCAGTCAAGGCGTAACTTGTACATGTACATGATCAGACTATTATTACACGTTAAATCAGCACAACGACCTAGGTTTTTACAAGCTAAACATTTCATTGCTTTAGGTATAAGTATCATGACACGGTGATAAAAAAAAAAATGAACTTTAAAAACTAAGGCACTTTTGTCTTCGTAACAACGCGAGCATGTCGGTGACGCGGAGCATGTCGGCGTCGGTGACGCGAATCCACAAGTTTACCCCCTACCAAAAGTGCTCAACGCGGTTAAAGAAGTTTTCATTTCAATAAATAACCAAAATATTACGAAGCAGAATGGCTTTGTTCAAATAATGTGGAAAATTGTTCTACCAAGCTAAGCCTATTCAAGCGGACGTTGATAAAGATTGCTATTGATGGAAAAATAAACAGGGGCAGCGAGTTTTCATAACTCACGCACCTTGACGTGAGAGCCAGGTGCGTGCGATAATTCATTTTATTTTCTCGCAAATTGCTTATTTTATTAAATTGTTTCGTTTTGGATTTACATTTTTTATTGATTGTCCAGTTTTAATTTACTTAGCTTTTTATGGAAAATCGTGTATTATTTGCCCCACGAATTATATTTTAAGAGGGCGCCAGCCGAGGCCTTTTAGGTAAACGATATTTATATTTATTCTTAGACTTATGAAAGCGCTTACGAAAGTCAGATCGGTATAGTACAATACAATTAATAAAATAAGTATACAAAATATGTCGTAGGTCCTAAATAATATGACATTATTAATTATTGATTAAAATGTCATAAAAATTCATAATTTACTCAAGTAACTAGTCATACAAAAATTTAATAATGTTATTCACAAATTACAATGTCGTAGCTTCATAATAATGCGTGAATTGCTATTTCGGACTTTTAAAGGATCAGCTATGAACATTTTCTCTAATATTGGTCAATCTGTGCCTAAAACCGGTCTTTAGCACAGATTGACCCACAGAACACATTGTGTTCTGTGGATTGACCGATACTTGTGATCGTTTTCTCACTTGATGTCGGTTTATTAATACGGGCCTAAGTAATAAAAACCGGCCAAGTGCGAGTCGGACTCGCGCACCGAGGGTTCCGTACAAACCTGTAGTAAGTTTTAAATTATTAAAAAAAAAACTACTTACTAGATCTCGTTCAAACCAATTTTCGGTGGAAGTTTGCATGATAATGTACATCATATATTTTTTTTTAGTTTTATCATTCTCTTATTTTAGAAGTTACAGGGGGGGGGGGACACATTTTACCACTTTGGAAGTGTCTCTCGTGCAAACTATTCAGTTTAGAAAAAAATGATATTAAAAACCTCAATATCATTTTTGAAGACCTATCCATAGATACCCCACACATATGGGTTTGATGAAAAAAAATTTTTTGAGTTTCAGTTCTAAGTATGGGAACCCCAAACATTTATTGTTTTTTTTCTAGTTTTGTGTGAAAATCTTAATGCGGTTCACATAATACATCTACTTACCAAGTTTCAACAGTATAGTTCTTATAGTTTCGGAAAAAAGTGGCTGTGACATACGGACGGACACACAGACAGACAGACATGACGAATCTATAAGGGTTCCGTTTTTGCCAAATTTGGCTACGGAACCCTAAAAACGCCATATACTCCGACATCAGTTAATTGTTCCCCTAATATGTCATCATCATCATCATCATCATCATGGGCGCTACAGCCCTTTGTGGGCCCGGACCTGGTCCAGAAGATTTATCCATCTGTCTCTGTCCTTGGCGCTCGTGTATGACGTTACGTTGTCGCATAGATACGTCTGTCAGTTTATATTTCGTCGTATCTCGTCGCTTCGCGTGGGATCAACGGGTAACCATCGAGGTTTTGGCCGACCAATGCATCCATCTGGGTGTGATGACGTTAGTTTCTTGGTGGTCTATGCTCAATGCTCATATACGCTGTCGCAATCTTGCGATTTTAATGTGCTGAACAACGTTTACCTCATTGGTGATAATATAGAACTTGTGGCGAAGTCCCGCGAGACATACTGAACCCTCGGGAATGTCCGCTCCGACTCGGTTTCGGTCGGGATACTTCCGAGAGTTCCAAGTTCCAATCATCAGTGAATTCTGAACCCCGACGCAGGGAGGCATTTATTTTTCCGCATTTATTTGTCCGGCTAATTCACTCAATACCAACTAATTATTATACCATACTTTTTGTAACGTCCGTATTCGCCATTAGTGTTTATCATATATCTAAAGACTTTTGTAACATAAATTAAATAATCAACTTTCAATAATATAATATTCGTAAATTACATTGGGTTTGTTTCTTTGTTTCCTAACATTCCCATAACCTCTTCAAAGTAATATCGAATACGCCATTACCCATTAACTTGAACTGCAACGTAAATCGATCTTTGTCTTTTATTAAAAAGGTAAAGCATAAAATAGAGAAGATCCAACTATGTAATGGAGCATGCAGTAATTTGTTACCGGCGAGCAACCGGTGCGGACTACTGGCTTTAGGATAATCTATCAACATATTACAGTGGATAGGAAACACACGCGGAAGACTGTAACTAGTTAAAGTAGTAGTTTTTCAATTTGTTGGAGCAACAAGCTGCCTGGTTTTGATTATAATTTATATGTTTAAAAAAAACTTTCTATAATAATATAAATGCGAAAGTGTGTTTATTTGTTGGATTGTTCTTTAATCACGCCGCAGTAGAGCTGCGGGTCAACGTGACTTTTGCACGGATATAGATAACGACATCATCATTATCATCATCATATCAATCCCTCGGAATATGAAGGGTATGGCCATAGTCCACCACGCTGGCCAAGTGCAGATGGGCAGACTTCACACACCTTAGAGAACATTATGGAGAACTCTCGAGCATGCATGTTTTCTCCCGAGGTTTTACTTCACCGTTTGAAGCAAGTGATATTTAATTTCTTAAAACACACATAACGTGCCTGGGGATCAAAACCGCGACTCTACGGGTAGAGGAAGTCGGGTATCACAACCACTAGCATATCACCAATTCGTAGTTGTAGGTGATAAAGACATGGCTGATTTTTAAATACCAAAATCCACGTGCATGAATTCGCGGGACTCATCTAGCGGCAAATTATTATAACTATTGTTGTATGTTGCCCTATTAATATGTTAATCTTTAATTATTGGTTTTAATGTAGATTTTTTGGGGTGCAAGTGGCCCAACTTCCATCTTAGTGGCCAAAGTCAACCTCACCTGCGCGTGGTGCACCCTGCCAGTTGGCAAACGAGGCTCTGACGTCTCCAGTCCCCCCCCCGGGTTGCTGTGTCTGATACCGCACGGCTTAATCTTGATGGTATCCCCGCTTTGTGGTAGGGTTCTATCTCGGATCCGTCTGGCTAGCGACCACACTCTAGTCGTAATCAGCCGCAAAGCATTCTATGCGTTCCGGCTGCGAGCTGGAGAGCCAGTTCCCCCTCCCGAATAGTGCAGTGTTGGTGGCCTTTGGGTCCGTAGTGGGGCAGAAGTCCTTCCCGCTTGCGTGGGCGTGAGGTATTGGCGCGGGGTCCAGGGAGACCCGATGAAACGGTTGTCCGCTGGCCGCCCGTTGGTCCGTAGGGGGCCCGAACCTAGGATGTCCCGTCTTAGGAGGCTGTCCCGCCACCAACGAAAAAAGTCCGGTGAATGACCGGAGTGCCGGAGTGGGAGACCGGAGTGGAACCCGCCGGTCATTCAGCGGATCGGATTGGGGGCCCTTCCGTCCCCCGCACCAGTAACTCACACCACCTACGCACTCGGGGGCGGCTGGTTCCGCTTCTTTGACCTGGTGACCACCGGCACTGCACGGTTCGTCTGTCCCCCTTTGATTTAGCACCCATAAATAATGAAATTCAAAAGTAGAAAGAAACGTTCTACAGCGGCGCCTCGTTCCACACTTTGTGTGAACTTTTGTAACATCAGAGGCTTACACTCCAACCTTAACGCCGTTCATCACCATCTTGAAACGGTAAAACCCGCCTTACTCTTTCTGACTGAGACCCAGATTTCACCCCCTGACGATACATCATATTTAAACTACCCCGGCTACAAACTAGAACATGCCTTTTCGCCGCGAGCAGGTGTGTGCGTGTTCATCAGAGGGGACATTTGTGGTCAACGATTACTTAGACTTGAGGTTGGGGATCTGTCTCTTCTCTGGTTGCGCGTGGAATACGGCGGTCAAACCCGGGTCTACGCGTGCCTGTACAGATCCCATAGTGGTAACGCCGAAACGGATCGACTTTTCGAGCACATCCAACAAGCGATCGACTATGTGCTAGAGCATATTCCCTCCGCGGAGGTGGTGATCCTAGGTGACTTCAACGCCCACCATGTGGAATGGCTAGGATCGCGTATCACCGATCACGCGGGAAGGGCCGCTCACAACTTCGTCCTGGCATATGACCTCACTCAATTGGTATCTGTACCAACTAGGATACCCGATATCGCTGATCACACTCCATCAATCTTGGATCTTTTCCTCACCACTCACCCTACCGGCTACCAAGTGGTCGTCGATGCTCCCTTGGGATCATCTGATCACTGCTTGGTACAGACATCCGTGCAACTCCCATCCACCGTTCGCACCCCTGTGGCCGGTACCCGTCGAGTGTGGCACTACAAGTCAGCGGATTGGGATGGACTACGTGAGTTCTACGCCTCGTATCCCTGGGCGCTGCTTTGCTTTTCGGACGACGACTCTAACACCTGTGCTGAGGCCGTGGCCGACGTTATACTCCAGGGTATGGAATGTTACATTCCCAACTCATTAATACCCATTGGAGAACGTGCTAAGAAGTGGTTCAATGGGATGTGCAACAAGGCTAGCAGCCGAAAACACAGTTCCTACCAATCTTGGTCCTCAGCACAAAGCAATAATGATCCTAGCGCAGTTAATCTGAAGAAGAGTTATAATGCTGCCTCCAGATCTTATAAAAATGCCATTGCCAGGGCAAAGTTCCAGCACATTGACAAAATTGGGCGCAGACTTGTCGCATTGCCTTCTGGCACCCGTGCGTTCTGGTCCCTATCCAAAGCCATACAGGGCAACTTCTGTCGCTCAACCTTTCCACCTCTACGAAAACCGGACGATACGCTGGCCCACACCGCCAAGGAGAAAGCAGATATCTTGAGCTCTCTCTTCGCTGGTAACTCGACACTTGATGACGGAGGGAGAACACCGCCAACCATCCCGCGATGCCAAAGTTCGCTCAATGACATTCGCTTCACTCAGAGCGCAGTGCGTAAAGCGCTTCTCTCTCTCGACGTCAACAAGGCGAGCGGGCCTGACGGTATCCCTGCCGTAGTGCTTAAAATGTGTGCTCCCGAGTTGACTCCGGTCTTAACGCGCCTGTTTCGGCAGTCTTACTCCTCCGGCACTGTTCCGTCTTCCTGGAAGACTGCCTTAGTCCACCCTATTCCAAAGAAGGGCGATCATTCAGACCCATCAAACTACAGGCCTATTGCGATAACCTCCCTGCTTTCTAAAGTTATGGAGCATATAATCAACACCCAAATGCTTCATTACCTGGAAGAGCACCAGCTGATTAGCGATCGTCAGTATGGCTTTCGCCACGGTCGTTCAGCTGGTGATCTCCTAGCTTACCTCACTCACCGCTGGGCGGAGGCAATCGACAGCAAGGGAGAAGCTTTGGCGGTCAGCCTGGATATTGCAAAGGCCTTTGATCGGGTTTGGCATAAGGCACTTCTGTCCAAACTGCCTTCTTACGGACTCCCCGAGAAGCTGTGTAATTGGATCGCCAGTTTTCTGAACGGGCGTAGCATTAAAGTCGCTGTTGACGGTTTTTGCTCTGAACTGAAGCCCATCAATGCTGGCGTTCCGCAAGGATCTGTGCTTTCACCCACGCTGTTCATACTGCATATCAATGACATGTTACATAATAACAATGTTCATTGCTATGCGGACGACAGTACGGGTGATGCCTTATATAAAGGTCGTGCACAGCTTTCTCGTTCTCAGCTGGAGGAGTGTAGAAGTACGCTTGTGTCGAATATCGAGTCCTGTCTCGACCAAGTATCTCAATGGGGATCACAAAATATTGTGCACTTCAACCCCACGAAGACACAAGTATGCGCGTTTTCGGCAAAAAAGACCGCTTTTACAACTTCTACTCTCTTCCAGAGCACTCCCCTGACTCCATCTAACAGCATTGGGATCCTCGGTGTTAGCATATCGAACGAAGTCCAGTTCCGCGAGCATCTGGAAGATAAAGCCAAACTAGCCTCCAAAAAACTCGGGGTGCTCAACAGAGCGAAAAGATACTTTGCGCCTAAGCACAGGCTTCTGCTGTATAAAGCGCAAGTTCGGCCCCACATGGAGTACTGCTCTCACCTCTGGGCCGGAGCACCCCAGTACCAGCTCCTTCCATTTGACCGGATACAAAAGCGGGCAGTTCGACTCGTGGATAATCCCAAAATTACTTGCACGCTGGAGTCCCTAGAGCACCGAAGAGACGTTAGTTCTCTTTGTGTGTTCTATCGTCTCTACAATGGAGAGTGCTCTGAGGAGCTATTTAATCTAATACCACCTTCCGTGTTCTCCAGTCGCACTCTTCGTCGCAGAAACAAATTTCATCCTCACCACCTGGATGCCTGGTCCTCTTCCACCACCCGCTATTCCAGGTCATTTCTGCCACGCACCTGCAAATTGTGGAACCAGCTTCCATCTTCTGTGTTCCCTAATGATTATAATATGGGGCTCTTCAAAGGGCGGATAAACAAATTTCTCAAAAGCCAGCAACGCATTGGCGGTTCCTCTGGTGCTGCAAATGTTCATGGGCGGCGGTAATCACTTACCATCAGGTGACCCGCCTGCTCGTTTGCTCGCTATATATATAAAAAAAAAAAAAAAAAAAAAAAAAAGATACAATATAAACGGAAATTTTGGCTCTACCTAAGGGACCCTATACGTGTTGGACATGGAGAAGGTAAATAGGGCACTAGCTGATGCCCGCGACTTCGTCCGCGTGGTTTAAGGTTTTTTGGTACCTCACAACCCTACCAAGTGTTTTTTTGGAACTCTTTGATTTTCCAAGATAAAAAGTAGCCTATGTGTTATTCCAGACTATAATCTTTCTCTGTGCCAAGTTTCATCCAGATCCGTTCAGCCGTTCTGGCGTGATTGAGTAACAAACATCCACCCATTCATACATCCAAACTTTCACATTTACAATATTAGTATAGATATAGGTTGAATGGATATTGATAATGTTTAGCAATTAATGGGAGTAAATATTCTCATATATCAATTAAAATTAAAAATATGATACGCCCACAAAAGTTATACTTACTTCAGTTATGCTACAAATTATTCCGCTTTTACTAAATTGAAAAGTAGAACTTTTTCCGACACAATGGAGAAGTTTCATGATGTTGTGAATATCATATTTAACGCAACGAAAGTAAAATATAGATTAAAACTAACAACTCTATCAACAATCAGTGACTGAGAAATTAATTATTTAATAAGTTTAATTATTTAATGTACCTACACCGATTGCTGTATCTTACTCGAATGAGAAATTTTGTAAGTGAGTTTTTACGTAGCCGACATTTCATATTTCAAAATTATCTTCACACACAAATTAAGTGCTTTTAATTCAATTAAGTCACGTTAAGTCCATTTCTTTCTTTTAATCGGCTTTATAAAGTCGGTAGATAGGGTCGTGTAACGTCACACGACCGCATTTGCAAGCGCAACTTTAAAGTTCCATAACTTTTTTCATTTGTTGAGATATTTTAATGATTCTTTCATATTTTTGTTTTATTTTGTCTTAATTTTCACAATAAATTTTAAAAAAATATGGTAAACTTCTCCATTGAACAAGTTTTAATGGGATCTATTAAATACATAGCTACATACCTATTAACGTTAACCTGATTTTCCGATGCTTTGTCATGAAACCTTGGTTTTCCAATTATTATTTATTAGAGTAAAATTATTTCTATTGTTGTCGTGATCCTTGTCAATATTTTGATAGATATCTCGCGTGACGGCCGACACGCTATTTTAGTTTAATCAGATTTCATTGGTTATAGAATAAAAATTACTGAAAACCCTGAAAATCGTAAACATTTCATGGAGGATTTATATTCAAAATTTCATAATACATTTTATCAGAAACATTTTATTATCTTATAAATAACGTTGATTACGAATAGCATAGTCTAAGTTATAACTTAAAGATTTATTAAGTCTGGCGGATCGCTATAAAAAAGTTTTTTGGAATTTTTGAAAAACCTAAATCCAGTGGACGTAGTCGTGGACACCATCCTTAATAGGTACATCTTAGTAAGCTCTTATTTCAAGACTATCCCTGGCTTGAAGCAGGTTCTATTGATTCAGATTGGATTATACTTAGTTCTTGTGCCCAGCACAAGTTCTCTTTAAATGCATTGCCTATTACAACGCGTCGTCTGGTGTTGTTTACGCGAGTAACTATGTCTATACGAGTTTTTTTATAAAATTCTTAGACTAAAATACCTATATTTTCGTTTGACAGAGGGTCCTGGAGCCGGCCGCGTTCTCGCTGTCAGCAGACCGCCGGTTTCTGCTGCTTGCGCACGCGGTCCACAAGCTGCATCAGTACTCCTACCTTGCGCGGTACACCGTGTATGACATACTCACTACGTAAGTATTTAATCCATACTAATATTAGAATTGCGAAAGTGCGTCTGTCACAGATAGATATATACTTACCTAAAGTTCTTAACTCTCTTTAACGTTTCCATATCCATCCGATTAACTGATTTTGACAAAATTTGGTACAGAGATAGTTTGCATCCAGAAAAGGGACTACTTAGTACTTACCTACGTTTTATTCCGGAAAATAAAAGAGTAGCGAACGAAGTCGCGGGCATCATCTAGCAATACATTTATGGCCATAATTCAAATCTTATCTTATGAGCAAAACTAGCTGATGCCCCCGACTTCATCCGCGTGGCTAAAGTAAAGTTTTTTTGATTCCTGCGGGAACACCTCAACCGTACCCATGCAAAAAATCACGTCGATCCGTTGCTTTGTTGCAGCGTGATTGAAGGACAAACCAACAAACAAACACACTTTCGCATTTATAATATTAGTATGATATGATACACCACACCCACCTATATACCATATTATAGGTATACCTAGTCAGGTGTTTAGTTAATATTGGTTTTACCGTAGGGCCTTAAAATCCATAATACGATTTATCTAACATATTATGTGTCAATTTTCAAACAAGATGTGAACAAAGCATACAATTTAGTTGGAGGATTTGTTAAATTTACTACCAGGCTTTTATGAAACTAAGAGGAAAAGTTAGAGCTATTTATCAATATTTGTATTCATTATTCTTATTTATCTCGAAAGTTCAAATCTTCGAATGCCTAAATTCTACAAAATACCTACGTCCATCTATCAGCGAAATTAATTATTTAAACGAGCATTTAAAGGCTCAGTGATTCAAATTAGGAGGTTCGCTTTGAACGAGCTCATTGTCATTATTTCTTACAATAATAATTATGGCTTGTGGACAAGAAATTCATAAGGATTCAAAGGAAATTTATCGTATTAGGTTGAATTTACCCACCCTTTGACGGAATTTACTATGTATAGTTTACTATAGTTTAGTATGTTTAGTTCATTTTATTTTATAAATTACTAGCAGATACTTGCGAGTACATCCGCGTGAAAAAAGATTTTTAAATTTCCACGGGAACTCCCTAATTTTTCGGGTTAATAGGGTATAGCCTATAACACTCACAAATAATGTGGCTTTCTATTGGTACCACAATTTTCAAAATCGGTTCAGTAGATCCGTAGATTACCCCCTACAACCTGACAAACTTACAAACTTTACCTCTTTATAATATTACTAGCTGAAGTTTTCGTTTTCCATATAAATTTTATGGAAAAATGTTATGTTATGAGGAAAATCCATTTTTCCCACCTTACAAGACCAGCAATAAATCTTTTATGCTTTACAACGCGTGGGGCTTAATAAAATTACGAATAAGATGACGAATGGCGGGACGGTGTTCAAGGAAGCATTTTTGTATGAAATTAGAAAATTTCCACTTTCCGACTTGCTGACAGCTATAATATTAATTTTACGCTGCTTTATAAAAAAGTTAATTTTCGTTTTTTTACTTCGATTATCCGTACAATTATAGGTTTAAGTATAACTTGAGATTGATTTTTTTATTCTGCTATAATTTTTAACATTTGACGGCAAAGTAAATATGTACGTTTAGTTTCCACCACTACAGCCCATTATCGTCCCACACCTGGGCTGCTCCAATACGTTTACGTATACGTTTAGTATACGTTGTAGAAAAAAAGGTAATGCGTCAACCTGGTTCCACTTTACAGCTTTTCAGAAGCGTGGTTAGTACGCCTGGATATGCCAGGTCACAGGTGCAATCCACAGAATAGCGAATCGGCTTATAACTGCATAATATCACCACCACTACAGCCCATTAACGTCCCACTGCTGGGCACAGGCCTCCACTCTCATAGGAGAGCTTAGACCTACCACGCTGCTCCAATGCGGGTTGGCGGGCTTTTTAACGACTATTATCATGTTAGTGATAATAACCGGGACCGACGGCTTAACGTGCTCTCCGAGGAACGGGGGTGAAACAACGCCAGCTTCCTAACTCCGGGCTAGCACTGAGAATTTCTAATCAGAAAACCCAATACTTAGACCAACGAGGCAGTAACGAGTTAACTGAGTGTTTGAGGAAGTATATAGATAGCTGTATAATATGAACGTATGTATTTCATGTATCATCCAATTTAGATGAAGTGCTACAACAAACAACACCATAGGCATATGGTAATGCCAATTACAAAGGGCAAATTGAAACAGTAGATAACGTTGTTGTCCGGACATAATGCAATTTACATGTTGATGGACGGAAAGGTGTTTGTTGGATTATCTGTAGGTAACAGGTATTCCAGTTGTTGTTTGATATATTATTATCTGTTTATCATACTTCATACGGATATTACAGGTTCTGCGATCAGTTCACGACATTTATATTGAAAACGACTCATGTATAGCTAGAAAATTCGTAAGTATAAATATTACTAGCTGATGCCCGCGACTTTGTCCGCGTGGTTTAAGTTTTTTTCATTCCCGCGGGAACTCCTTAATTTTCCGGGATAAAAAGTAGCCTATGCCACTCTCCAGGTCCTCAACTATATCCATGCCAAAAATCACGCCAATCCAACAACGGAGCAACCTCCGTTGCGGCGTGATTGAAGAACAAACCAACAAACCAATAAACCAACAAACAAACACACTTTCGCATTTATAATATTAGTATGATGATTGAAATCTAATAGTTCAGAGATTTGAGATTTATGGGAGTTATACGGTTTAAACGTAGTGATTCGATGGGCAAACAACCCATAAAGTCATTCAAACTGTCTTTTATGATCCACGGTCGGGTGAGATTAAAATACTGTTTGCGTTAAAGAAACTTTGTTCTACTAAAAGTTTTAAAATGTTTCATAATTATTTTTAAAAAAAACTACTCCTACTACCACTAGGTACTTATTTATAGAACTATCTATCTACAATCTTTTATCTTACTCGAAATCCATACTAATTCTATAAATGTGAAAGTGTCTGTCTATCACATCTGTTACCTTATAACGGCCTATCAGCTTAACTGATTTGTATTGTTATGTATTTATATTTTATATAAAGTAGGTAGATACATATTATTTTATTTTTAAGCGAAAATAAAATTACTCAAAATTGATAAAAAAACTTAATTTTAAAAAGGAAGAAATTATTTAATTTTAGATAGGAAAAAGACGTGCCTCTGCATGCATATGCCGCTAAGTGCCGCACCCATCGACCATACAACTAATAGACTCCTCATATAGGGCGAACACTTTCAGACAACACATCAGACTTAATAGGTCTTATATAATTCCACGCCCTTGTAACAAAACCTACCGAGTTATTTAAATATTAATTAAAGTATATCGATAATTAATTATCGATAAATAATTATTAGGAGTTAGGACCCCATCCCATTTGATATATGATTTTTTTGACCTGGAGTATACCAATCAGCGTTTAGTACCCCGCGCCCGCTTACTTGAGTCATTTGACTGAATTGTTTGCATTACGAAAGCATAGTAATTAGGCGTCTATTGGTTGTGTGGTCGATGGCCGCACCAGTCGCCCATCTATAATGGGGCTAGACCTTTATAAGTCGCCTAGCGCATTTGTCTAAAAAAATCTTCTCAGTTTTGCTTTAACCCTACATGCTTTGAAATGAAAGGCGAACAAAATCGGGGCACCTATTTGAAATAAGAGTCCGGAATACGCTAGCCTCGATTAAAGATTTATGAATGTAAACACTACGCAGCGCTGAAGCTGAAATGCGCTGCATTCATCCGTACAGAATCCATTTTGAATTTTAGAATGATTTTCAAAGGTATAGAAGCTAGTACCTACTACCTAGTGCTATGGCATGGTGTGTGTGTATTTATATTTATAAATAACTAGTGGTTCGCCCCGAACTGAGACCTCGCGGTATCACAGAGCGCCATCTATTGACATCATTGTGAAGTTCTGTTAAAAGTACTGAAGCTCATTAAAAATTAAATAATTTCGTTCCTTTAATATTTTTGGACTCTTCCTAATTATCTTTAAAATGATATACCGCAACCCTATGTAACGCTATAAAAAATATTTTACTTCGCATTCGCTTCTATGAGAGCCCCCTTGAAATAAAGATTTTTACAACTTTTTAAGCCATATTCGGCTGGAGGCCATCAGTTTACATATTATATTTAAATTTGAAGTAATTACGTTCAGTAATTCAGAAGTTATAAGGCTCTGACAGACGGACGGACGGACAAGTGCAAATTCACTCAAGTAGACTCAGAGACCTTCGCTTCGCTCGGTCAATAAGTACAGCATTTCAGCACAGAATAGGTTTTCAGGAAAAGCTGTGATATTTACTACTTTTTTGTAGTATTGTGAATTTATGTAGATAATGTGGCACATATAAACTCAGAAATAAACTCTACCTCTGAAATCAACGCCCAAAGTTTAAATCAATCACTAACGGCCTGTAAATAAATGTTAAGAGAAGTTTCAGTATTCAGTAATTGTAAATCTAGCATTTCGCTCTAATCTGTATTGATATACTCGTAGGTGTATTAATAGCATGCTGTGTGTAGGTTTGTTACTTAATACCATGATATGTGTAGGTTTGTTACTATTTATGGATTTAATTTGCTTTCGAGAACTTGTCCTCTACAGGCATTTTATAATCGCCCCTACCAGGCCTACATAAAAACTAGTGGTCTCGTACATTTGTGCTTTCGCACGTTCGCTGCAGGAGATATTTGCCAAACAAACAAAACCAAAACCGTGACTTGGAATTTACATATTCGTGTTAATGGAAAATAAATTGCTTTAAAACGTTGCTTACTTCCAATTTCAATACGAAAAAATATTTATATTTCATACTGAAAATAATTGGCTTAATATTTTGAAAAGAAACATATGTGAAAACATCGATAAACGCTGTTTATTAAAGAGCATAAACTGTATGGACATAAATAAATGGCCGTATATTGTATACAGTAGATAGGTATACAGGTTAATGTTCGAAGCAGTAGTTATAATAATCCATACTAATATTATAAATGCGAAAGTGTGTATGTCTGTCTGTCTGCTTGCTACGCTTTCACGGCCCATCTCTTTAACCGATTTTGGTGAAATTTGGTATGGTTATAGTTTGTATGCTGCTCGGGAAGGACATAGGCTTTATACTTATACTTTTTATCCCGGAAAATAAAAGAGTTCCCGCGGGAATCAAAAAATCTTATGCTATGTTAATAATATTATGCTATTTGGTCCGAAGCTTGACCCAAAGACATCAAATGTCGTAATAGAATATTAGAATTATTTAAATAGATGTCCGCGACTTCGTCCGAGAAGATTCCGGGGGAAACTCTGGATACAATGTAGCCTATGTGTTACAGCTAAATCGGTTCAGTTGCTATGGCGTGAAAGAGTACTAATAAACCTACAAACTTACAAACATTTAAACTTTCACATTTATAATGTTAGTGTTAGTTTCACATTTAGAATGTCATTCTACTACCTAACCTTTTGTCGTAAAAAAATATTATGTTTCCGGCCCCATTCGTCCTCTTTAATTTACAAAAAGGTACACCATAAACATAATATACACGATACATAACTGTCTAAGACAATTTATGTTTAAGTTATTTGGCGTTATATTATATATAGATATTAATTTGTATTGTATTGCTGCCTATCTATAAAGCGTAACATATATCTATGACAATGGGCCGAAGATATCTTGTAAAATATATATCATTAACACTCACGCATGTCAAGCTAATTAGTAAATCAGTCGGCAGTAAACTAGTACCGAAGATACCCGCATTTTAATTTTTATTAGTCCTATCATTGAAGAGTGAACCTTATTGTAGTGAACATAGTGGTCATAACGAACCGGATTTAGTGACGGACTTGAAGACAAAGGCGATTGATGAATAAATTCGAACAATACAATTGTTAGATTATTTATATATTTCGTATTGATTTTGAGAATTGAAATATGACAACGCCTACTTTTGAACAAAGTGGATACTTAACTACTTTGGAAGATGTAGCTAATATGCTACGAAATGCGCAAAGGAATATTAAAAAATGCCCGGAACAACGACTCACAATAGGTTATGTAAAGGCGAGAATAAAGTCCATTGAAGATTATTGGGACACATTTAAACAAGCACATAACAGCCTCACGAGAAGTACAACGAGGGAACAACGGGGAATTTTGCCGTATTTTTTGAAAGAGGAATTTTATAAGTTTGAAGAAGTATACATATGCATGCACGCAGATTTGACCGACCTATTATTAAAATTACAACCAAGCATTGCAGATGTTCCCAGTTTGTCTAATGCAACTCAGGGCGGTCAGATTTCATTCACTAAACTGCCACGAATAAAACTTCCTACGTTTTCGGGAAAATACGAAGATTGGCCATCTTATGAAGATTTATTTTTTGCCCTTGTTCATAATACTTCGATGAGCGACGTACAGAAGCTGCATTACCTGAAAACTACTGTTTCCGGTGAGGCAGAAATATTATTACGAAACATACAGATTACAGAAACAAATTACACTCGAGCGTGGGACTTGCTTAAAGCGCGATTCGGCAACAAAAAAATGATTACGAATTCGATATTTAAAAGATTATTCGGTCAGAAAAAGGCGACGAACCAGTCAGCCAATCAAATTAAAACCATATTAGATACGACGTTGGAGTGTTTGAGTAGTTTGAATAATTTGAAAATAAGCACTGACTCTTGGGATCCAATAATAATATTTTTGATAACTCAAAAATTGGATGCAGAGTCTTTGAAGGACTGGGAGGAACAGATCTACAGAGAGAATTCTGAAAGTATGCCTACCTGGGACGAGATGAAAAAGTTTCTAGAATTTCGATTTAGAACCTTAGAAATGATCGCGCCTGCAGCAGCCACATCATCACGTGAAAACGAATCTGCTCACAAGTCGTTCCACGTTACCCTTGAGGAACTCGAAGTTGAAAGATTTCAATCTGCTCATGCCAGAACATCACGTGGTTGCGCTTACTGTAAAGCAAGGGAGCACTGTATTAAAAACTGTAAGGCTTTTATCCAGCGGCCTGTTGAAGAACGCCACTCATTCGTGAAGAATAATAAATTATGTTTTAACTGTCTCATGCCAAATCACGAATTATTATGTAAAGGAACCTGCAGGATTTGCCGCAGAAGACATGCCTTTCTCTTACACCGAACGAAGCAAGAAGAAAAGAAGGATACAGTCGAAGAAACTCACCCAGAATGTATGATCACAACGGCACACTTTTCAAGAGAACAACCGGGTCGAAAGGTGTTGTTAGCTACAGCACAAGTGAAGATTAAGAAAAAAAATGGAGATAAATGCAAACTTCGAGCCCTCATTGACCAAGGATCCGAAGCGTCATTCATATCTTCTGGAGCAGTGGAGCTTTTGGGTCTTACAAAAACGAATGTTAATGCCGTAGTCTCTGGAGTGCGGGAAGGAACGCAGCTAACGAGCAAACACTCAGTTGAGCTGTCAATGTCGTCGCGGTTCAGTGAAGATAAAGAGATTAGAGTGAAGGCTTATGTGTTGGATACAGTATCGACAATATTACCGGCGATGCATATCACGAAGAACTGGTCAGAACTCCAAAATATACAGCGGGCTGACCCTACCTGTTTTACACCAGGTGGTGTCGACATTTTGCTCGGTACCGACGTCTTCTCTAAAATTATAGAAGAAGGCTTGATAAAGACTGCTGATGGTGTTGTGGCACAAAACACATCTTTGGGTTGGATTATCTCAGGTCAACAACAAGACTGAAACACATGACAACAATATAGAAAGAATAAAGGAGAGAAGACAAAAGAAAATATTATAAAGTATTTACATTTTTTCAAATCTTACAGAAAGAGTAAAAGAGAGAGCGTACTGCGAAGTTTTGAAAAGAATAAATATTGAGATAATAAATTTAGAAAATATATTTACTGTGCACAATTGCAACATACAACGTAGTTTAAGAAGAAGAAATAATTAAAAATTTGGAGTTATTATAATGAAATTAAAGAACTATGGTGTTGAATGTCATGGTGGGCGGAATTTATGTACCTACCTAAGTAAAAAACTATCGTTTTGGTGGGCGGTATGTCTAAGACAATTTATGTTTAAGTTATTTGGCGTTATATTATATATAGATATTAATTTGTATTGTATTGCTGCCTATCTATAAAGCGTAACATATATCTATGACAATGGGCCGAAGATATCTTGTAAAATATATATCATTAACACTCACGCATGTCAAGCTAATTAGTAAATCAGTCGGCAGTAAACTAGTACCGAAGATACCCGCATTTTAATTTTTATTAGTCCTATCATTGAAGAGTGAACCTTATTGTAGTGAACAATAACTGTAAAACAGAAACGCTACTGTAAAAGATTAGTGTATCCCGTTCCAGCAGGCATTTTACGTAAGTGAATGAATACATTTCAACGAATAAAGCAAAAGCGCTTAGAAGATATTATCTGAATACATATAAGCTTACATCAAAGCTATTATTTGTTTAAATACTTTACTTACTCAATATTTTAAGGAGAGTAAGTTTTAGATCTCTTAGTTAAATTAAAGTCCTAAATCATTCACTATGACTCACTCATCCAAGTCCAGCCCAAACTCTTGAAGCTAGAAAGCTGAAATTATGTCCCAGGGGCATCGATGTAGAATTTTAGTAATGCCCAGGGGTTCCCTTTATTTTTTTAAATATATTTTTAAAAACTCCCAGCAAGCAGAGCCGCTGGCGATCGCTACTAGGTACTTACAATGGCGGCCCTAGGGCGCCGCTTTCGGGGGGCGCCGAAATCATACTGGAAAAAGTTTGTGCTGATTAGCAAATCAGTTTACCAGATGGAGGGAAATGCGATGTGCCCGGTTTTGCAAGGCTGAAGAGCTTATGAGCTTGAATCGATTAAAAAGATCTTCAATCGGTAGATCCGCTTACAGGGCCGGCCTATGTCCATAATTAAGTGAACTATAATAATAAGCGTCCACCTAGGGCGCTCGAATTTTGGGAGTAGTTTGGGCTACTTAATAAAACTATAATTACTATTCAACTGTACTATATATAACGAAATGAGAAAAAACAATGAAAAAACTTAAAAGTAGTCTTTGTTTTCTTCAAAGTTCAAACACAGCAAGATTATGAAATACAAAGATTGAAATGTGTTATGTGAAACCGGATATTCTTCGGAAAAACAGTATTTCATTATATTATTATTATATTTATTTATTTGGACAACCAAAAATTGCTACATTAAAAAAACCTTAAAAACTAGACACATTTAGTACACTTGTTAAATGAGCAATTTATCAAAGGTAAAAAATATATAAAAAGCTTATGCGCGTAAAATTAAAAGTAAAAGTAAAAAAGTACACTACAAAAAAAAATCTAAACTTATACAAAAATACAAAAATTATACACTTTAAATTTCATTGTTTTGAAACAAAATTATTGTGATACCGTTCAATGTAAGGTTAATAAGAGTATATTTCTTTGCAGAGAGTCCTACCCACTAACACCGCTACCTGACGACGTCGGTGGAGGGGTTATCACCGAAGGACCTTTCCTCCTCCTGGCCATGTGGACGCCCAAGGGTCACGGCCTCATCACGGTGAAGGACTACGACATCTTCTACCGACCAGCGCCGAGGTCGTCCACAGGGTACCGGGTCACAGATACGGGTGTACCTGGTAGAATTAACAACGGTGTCCCGGATTGGTTGTATGAGGGTAAGCCTTCTTTTTTAAACCTTACCCCTACGGTAAAAATTTTCGTTCCTGATCGAATTTTAAAACGAATTAATCACTATCATGAAAATTTTAATCATTAACAGGAACTGTGAGTTCCGTGGCAGTACCTACCTATATAATGGATGACCGAAAAATGACGAGACCGAGAATACTACGCTATACGCCAGAATGGCTAAACGGATCTGGTGAAATTTGGCACAGAGATATATGATTATAGTCTGGAATAACACATAGGCTAATTTTTAACAGTTCCCGCGGGAACTAATAACCTCAATCCACGCGGACGAAGTCGCAGGTATCGGCTAGTTTATGCATATAATGTTACACGAGTTACTTATCAACTTTGCATTAATTTCGAGTGAAATTTCCAAATGAACTTCCTACCGCAAGCTCAAGAGGCGCTCGATCCCGGATTCCCGGCCCTCTGTAGAGCGCTCTCGTGCTCTCTTTCACAGTGTACCTTTATGTCCTGTTACGCTACGTACCCTCATCGATGCCGATTTCCCGTCGAGTTTTCCGACGAATAGGTTTGAATAATGACCGGAATAGTATGAAGTTACTTTGAAAGAGAAAGCTTATCGCTAAATACGCAGAGTTCGAATTTGAATAGCCCGAATTTTCTATTCGAAGATTGTTGAATAGCGAATACTCATTAAAAGAACGGTTGTTGAAGTGGATTTTTAGTAGGCACAACATTTGGTACGCAAATGAAAAGAAATTTTTTTGTTCATTAGCATTTATTGAAATTCGCAAATTAATAATGAATGAGTAGGTATAAGTACCTACTTTTTATGTTAATACTCTATTGTATACAAGCCTAAAATGAAATTTCTAACTGAACTTCTATTATTTAAATGCTTTTTTCAAGATCCAATCTGTTCTTGTAATGAGCAGGTTCTTTTTGGATTTCCTTCTTTAATTTCCGGTCTCAATCCTGTACGTAAATTAATGTAGATTAAGATTGTTACCAAAATGCCTACAACTTTTAAAAGATAACCTGAATATACTTGGAGAACAAAAAATGAGTGTTCTTTTCTGGTAAAGCATTATAAATGAGCGCCCCAACTTGGAGCTTTATCTTAATGAGTCAAGCCTGCAATTAACACTTTTAAAGAGTTTTCAGGCACAATGCGTTTTGTTTTGACGCATACCTTTGACGTCTATGGGCCAAACAACATACAAACGATACGACGTCGCATCGTGGCACATTACGACGTCATGTGGGGATGCGACATCGTGTCGTGGAAATCCACGGCGTACGTCGTAACAAATCACGACACGACGTCGCAATGTGATACGATGCACGGCACGACTTTTTCGATTATTTATATATAGATATATTTTTATAAACTATATATATTATATATTTTTATAAACTGTTTAATAGCGCATTAGAGGACCTCTTCAAAACACTGGACTGGAAAGGACGAGGTCTTAATATAAATGGCGAGTACATCTCACACCTACGGTTCGCCGACGACGTGGTCATCTTGGCGGAGACTCCAGAAGATCTGGAGCAGATGCTGAGTAGCCTAAGTCGCTCTTCTAGACGAGTCGGTCTCGGGATAAACATGGACAAAACCAAGGTTATGTTCAATCAACATGTTGTCCCGATACCCATCAACGTCGAAAATGTTGGTATCGAAATTGTTTCTGAATACAACTACCTTGGCCAGACCATTCAACTGGGTAGAAACAATTTCGACAAAGAGGCCAACAGAAGAATACGGCTGGGCTGGGCGGCATTTGGTAAATTAAGTCAGGTCTTCTCATCGTCAATACCTCAGTGCCTGAAGACAAAAGTCTATAATCAGTGTGTCCTTCCCGTCCTCACTTATGGCGCTGAAACGTGGACACTAACCAAAGGCTTGATCCACAAATTTGAAGTCGCTCAGAGAGCTATGGAGAGGGCTATGTTAGGAGTTTCTCTTAAGGACAGGATCCGAAATGAAGAAATCCGTAAGAGAACCAAGGTCACTGACATAGCTCAAACCATTAGCAAGCTGAAGTGGCAGTGGGCAGGCCATGCCTGTCGAAGGAGCGATGGCCGCTGGAGCCGGAAAGTCTTGGAGTGGAGACCGCGTACAAGTAAGCGTAGTGTGGGGCGCCCTCCAGCACGATGGACTGATGACATTAAGAGGGTGGCGGGAAGTGGCTGGATGAGGAAGGCTGAGGACCGGGTGTGGTGGCGTTCTTTGGGAAAGGCCTATGTTCAGCAGTGGACGTCCGCAGGCTGAAATGATGATGATGATGATATTTTTATCCTTAAAATCTTCTGTTCTGACCCACATTATGGGACGCCACGACGCCACGCATTCACGACACGACGTCGTCGTAGTTTTTGTTTCAGACTTTGTAAATCTGGTGTCAACGGATGGCAAATCCCATAGACTAAGGTAGAACCAAGCTTTGAACCAAGTATATACAAAGGTTATAGATATATATTATACTCAACCTTGAGGTTAACGTAGACCTCTAGAGTAGAGTAAGGTATGTTGGGGTAAGAACGGACGGATTTCAGACCAATTGAAAAGGTTTTGTAAAAACTCAATTTTCTCGATATTTGTTGAAGATAAATTACTAAAATATGGTGCATTTGTTCAATTTTTAAACGTAGTTTAGGTTTCAATTTTGTTTATTTTTGTAAACTCAACAGTTTCTGCTTTATACGCATGTAAAAACAAGACATACTTTTTTATGGCTATGGTTAAAAAATTGTCCTTCGGGGGCAAGATCGGACGTACTTTCAAACCCGCTTCTATGGCTTTGAGAACAAGGTGTATAAGAATAATAAATCCGATCTTAAACGCACTACAATATATAAAAAAATGACATTTATGTAATTAAAAACATGAATGTTCCAATCGATTTTATTTTTTTTTACTTAAAGGCATCCGATCTTACCCCCAGTGATAATTTTTTTATATTTTGTGGTTCTCAAACTTTGCTCTCATCATAAGATGAATTATCCAGATCCGCGGGAAAGATCGGATGAATACATTTTTTGCAAGCTATATTAATAATAGCTAATTTTAACTTTGAAAAAGGGACAGAAAAAGTTTTCAATGTCCGGAGTAAAGACATCAAAAATTCTATCTATCCTTTTTTCAAAATTGTAACGTGGACCCCAAGCATGGAAATTGCTTAAAAACAATTTTTTATATCCATTATAAATAACGTAAATAAAAATAAAAGACAGAACTATAAAAACATAAATAAATAACATAGTAAAATAAATGACAAATAAAAATTAATGCCGTAAATAAATAAATAAAAACGATACCCAAGATATAAGACGAACATATACATACATTTTTAATGTTATTGGGCTCTTTTCTATATCTGTATGCTTCTGAACACATTTCCATCAAAATCTCGAGATCAAAATAGAATAATCCTTTCACTGTTCTTTAAGGTGAAAAATATTAAAAATATTAATGTTATAAAAGTTTGACAATCCCTGCCTCATTTTGTACAGGTAAAGACCGGATGGTTTTAATCCGATCTTTACCCGAAAGGGGGAACATCGGATATCTGCTAATAGACATCCTAGGCGTATTCTGATCAGATCTATCTAGCTATTGCTACTTAAAACCTAGTATTAAGGCGAAATATTAGCAAAACAAGCTGTATTTTCGCCAAAATATGAATCTAAAAGGGAAAGGGAAAGATCGGATAGAAGAAAAAAAGACAAAAATTGCCTTGTTTTTTTAAATTCACCATAACACACGTACGGTCCGTCGGAGCGACTGGCGCGAACTGAAGTAGACACATAACAAAATGGTGTTGAACATAATGATGCCAACATTAAAAAATATGGTCTCATTCGCGGGAAATTTGATGTATACGGTCTTACCCCCTTTCCGCTCTTACCCCAACATACCTTAGAGTGGCGACGAAGCGAATCAACAGCAATCGAAATTCGGCATTAATCCTCTTAACATATAATATAAGTTACCATAGCTAAATTGTCATAATATTGGCATTGTTGAATAATGCTATGTCAACTTGTCGTCGGCTAGAAGCTGATTCCAAATAGAACATAATAATATCTATGGATAGGTAATCGTATACAAAATCCCCAATGTATTAAGGGGTGTAAGAAAGTAGAAATATGAATAAAATATTCATCAAATCACTTTTCCTACTTCTGTTTTTGTACACAGGGGAATTTCATCCTATTACAGAAGTCATATTTGCAATCTAATGTAAGGAATTGAGTACAAGACATCAGGACAATGTACTTACATTTTGGATACATGTATAAAGTGTTCGGAAATTCATCATCATTATCATCAGGCCAACCTATTTGTCGGCTCACTTCTGAGCAAGAGTCTCTTCTCAGAATGAGAAGGGTTGGGCCATAGTCCACCACTCTGGCCAAGTGCGGATTGGCTGGTTTCACTAACCTTTGAGAATACCTTTGAGAACTTTATAAAGAGACCTGTAATTCTTGTATGAGAATTTATACAAAAGGTCTCTGATTTCATCACCTATTGGTGATGAAATCGGAGTTATTATTGATCGGGTATTGGTGGATGATTCGGGTTGGAAATTCAACCAATCCTTGATTAGGTATGTAATAATTTTATCATAACAAACAAGGCATGCTTTATCTAAGAATCAATTAGAACTTTTTTTGTATGCTTACAGTACATGTCTTCATTCTGAATATGGCCTCATCGTCGTCACCAATTTAGTCATCCAAGTTTCCGGCAAATCGTTTTGAATAATGGCTGTTATACTAGCAAATCTAGTGCATTCAAATAGAGTTCTTAAGTTATAGTATATAAAGTCAGAATTTAAGTAACTCAAATTTTGTATTCGATTCCCTCTCAATAGCAATCATTCAGTATTGGTACATCTGCGAGTTGTAAATGACGTAATTTGCAGTTGAAACGAGACAGGCAAGTAAAAAGGTTTTGGTGTGCGAGCTTACACGTGTCGATATACGTACATAGGTACGTTATAGTACATTACTGCAGCGGCCAGCAAAACAGGCATTGAAGGACGAACGTGTAAATGTGGGCCGAGGCGAAGCCGGGCACACATACGTAAGTCCATCAATAAGTTACGGTCCATCAATAAGATACAACATAAGTTTCGGAGTAAAAGATCGTTCCATTTTTAAACTACACGACAGATATGTATTTACTATGTAATTTATTTGGCCGCTAAACCACGACAGATATGGATTTTCATACAACTTTAGCAGGCCGCTGCTCGCATGTATTTGGCCAGTACAGAAATTTCGATTTATCTCGAAGAAGGTTGTCAAAATAATGTTCAAATTTCCAAGCATGTTTGAGAAAAGTAATTAAATTGTAAAGTGGTCATTAAACGTTTATTTATTTATTCATTTTTTTGTTTATATACCTGCCTAGTGAATCAATCTGGAAAAAGGTGTAAAAAAAAAGTTTACAAAGTTAACTGATTATTAAAAGTAAATCTTTCTATGACGTATTTTGTATTCTCAACTTAATTATATGCCTGAAACAATATTTGAACCACTGAAAGAACATTCAGACTACCTACTGAAAATAGCCAACCACTATACATAACTTATCATCATTTCACGACTATTTCAATCTGGCACGTATTCAGAGGAAAAATCGCAATAAAATGTCTGACACTATTTCAAAAGATAACTGAGTGCAAAATAATATAAAAATAGTGAAACACATATATATATAAACACATACACATATTATGTGAAACCTAGATATTATGAATAATTATTCTCTTTCATCTAAAACAAAAACCGACTTAGGTCTATAATGTACCAACTTAAACTAAAAAACATTACCTGGGTATATATTTTGTATTTTGTTAATTTTCTCAAAAAACCCAAAATCAATTTCGATAAAATTTATATGGGGCCACCTTTTTTTTTATCCACTACAAGGTGACTACAAGTGAGCCCTTAACTGCGATCTCACCTGATGGTAAGTGATGATGCAGTCTAAGATAGTAGCGGGCTAACCTGTTAGGGGCATGGCAGTTATATTAAACCCATACCCCTATTCGGTTTCTACACGGCATCGTACCGGAACGCTAAATCACTTGGCGGCACGTCTTTGCCGGTAGGGTGGTAACTAGCCACGGCCGAAGCCTCCCACCAGGCCAGACCAGGGAAAATTCAGAAATTACAAATTCCCAAATTGACCCTGCCGGGGATCGAACCCGGGACCTCCGCAGACAAACCATACATACCAAAAAAAAACATTCAGTCGAGTTGAGAACCTCCTCCTTTTTTGAAGTCTGTTAAAAATATGCGAAACCTACGAAAGAAATAAAACTGAAACCTACAGTAATTTTTCAGGTTACGGTAAATTTGAAGTTTTCAGATTTGTTTAGACACGTAGGTACAAAGTTACCTTCACTTTTTTTTATCCACTACAAGTTAGCCCTTGACTGCAATCTCACCTGATGGTGATGGTGGATGATGCAGTCTAAGATGGTAGCGTCCTAACCTGTTAGGGGCATGGCAGTTATATTAAACCCATACCCCTATTCGGTTTCTACATGGCATCGTACCGGAACGCTAAATCGTTTGGCAGCAGGACTTTGCCGGTAGGGTGGTCCCACCAGGCAAAAGGTCCTAAATCGAAAAACAAATCCTAAACACTTCACGCGAAAAGGGAATCGTACGCAATAAGCTTTAATTCCATCAAGCGGGCGATAATGTCGCTTCCATTCAGTGAAAGCGTCGTGAATTTGGGTCCCAACCTGGTCGCTTATCTAAATGAGCCCAGTCTGCCTTGAATTCTTTAAGATGTTTGTGAGAAGAAAATAAATAAAAGTTTCTATGGAAACATCTTTTGAACTAATTAATTTACGATGTTTGTGAGATTGTGATAATAAAAAAAACCGGCCAAGTGCGAGTCGGACTCGCGCACCGAGGGTTCCGTACAAACCTGTAGTAAGTTTTACGATTTATGACGTATTAAAAACAAGACGAAATGAACCGCAAAACTAACTTTGTTTGTAGAGGTTTACTGTTAATATCAAAAAAACTATGCTAGTTAGAGCATTGGCATTGGAGTTTTCTTGTAAAATATACATAAATTCCTATTGACCATAATTATTTCAGATTTTTCAATTGGTAAACTCCGGAGATAAGGGGGGGGGAACGGTATTTTTTTCGACATTTTGCCCGATAAATCAAAAACTATCATGACTAAAAATAATTAAAAATCTGTTTTAGAATGTACAAAGTAAACCCTTTCATATGATACCCCACACAGTACAGTTATCTCACTTTTAAATTTCAACCCTCCGATTTTCCCCCCTTTTTAAATAAGAAAAAAAAAAAATCCAATTTTTTTTAATTCCAGTGTCTTTGGGCCACTAATATACACAACTATTCCGAATTTCATGTCGATAGATTCGGTAGTTACTGAAATAATCGAGTGTGACGGACGGACAGACAGACGGAGAAAGTCGCACCATAAGGGTTCCATTTTACCATTTTGGTACGGAACCCTAAAAACCTGGCTGAGTTTGTTGTGGGCTCTTCTCAGACCATGGGGCGCGTTTGAACCTTCGAAGCTTTAGTTTTAAGATACCGTTGTCAATTATCACCATCATGTCTTATCAAATCATCAAATCAAATAAATATTATAAATGCGAAAGTTTGGATGGATGTATGGATGTATGTTTGTTACTCAATCACGCCCCAACGGCTGAACGGATCTGGATGAAATTTGGCACAGAGATAGATTATAGTCTGGAATAACACATAGGCTACTTTTTATCCCGGAAAATTAAGGAGTTCCCGCGGGAACGAATCACACGGACGAAGTCGCGGGCATCAGCTAGTAAATATTATAAATGCGAAAGTTTGGATGGATGTATGGATGTTTGTTACTCAATCACGCTCCAACGGCTGAACGGATCTGGATAAAATTTGGCACAGGGATAGATTATAGTCTGGAATAACACATAGGCTACTTTTTATCCTGGAAAATTAAGGAGTTCCCGCGGGAACCGAAAAACCTCGATCCACGCGGATGAAGTCGCGGGCATCAGCTAGTACTATGTATATTTGACGTTTATCTAGTGTACTGTGTAAGTACCAACTTTGATTAATTTTATTTTGACTTTGACTTTGAACGCATTACGTGAGTTTTGACCCTTGAATTTTTATTTTTTAAATTTGTTTATTTCCACTGAAGAGGAGTGAAGTGAAGCGAAGACGTGTGCAATCAGACCAATCAGGTTATAGAGAGGTAATTGATCTATAAGTAACTGCACCTTTTGCCTTTCTATGGATGGAAACGCACTTTAAGTTGCGACGCGTAGGTACATACTGATAGGAGTGGAGCTGTATGATAAATTGATAATAGCCATAGGTAATATGAACTCAGCTACATATACTTTGATACGTTGCCGAAGTTGGTGTACTGAAAACAATTCACGGAGCAAACTTAAATTAAATCGCCTCAATTTTGCTAAAGTAAATACTTAAAGCTTTTATAATAATAAACTATTCAATTTGTACAAAACGCTGCGCAGCGGCGCCGCGTCTTAGTTAAGTAGGTAATAGGTTTCAAAATGTATTTTACGAGTTCTAAAATTCGTCTTTGCTGAAAATGAGATAGGAAAATCGTATTGTCTACAATCCATCATACTAATATTATAAATGCGAAAGTGTGTTTGTTTGTTGGTTTATTGGTTTGACCTTCAATCACGATGCAACGGAGCAACGGATCGACGTGATTTTTGGCATAGGTACCTATAGTTGAGGACCTGGAGAGTAATATAGGCTACTTTACCAACTTGAAACAAATTAAACTTAAACCACGCGGATGAAGACGCGGGCATCAGCTAGTGTTCGATAAAGTGCACTCATAATTCCAGAGAAGGCATATAAAATTTTTCTGTAAAGCGAGCAATGCACCACAGTCCAATTTCGGAGAATAATTGGCTACCGTGTCCAATACCAAAAACTCATTCTTGTTCAACTGAAAAGTTCGTTCGCAATATTTACCGAACCGGAAATCGATTATTGCGATCTTTCAGTTGTGATGCGCACATGAATACTACTGTTACTTTTCTATTACTCTAGTGATAAGGCGAAAACACACTATGAATAGCAAGTTTTTTTTTTATTGTTGTGAAATAGGCTTGCGTTTGACGACAATCATACTTAGTGCAAAGCAATGATGAGTTTCATGCCAATGTAGGTTGCGTTCATGAACCTTCATGAACGCAAATTATGAAATAAATGAAATGAGGTCTAGATTGGAACGCGCTTGCCTATAGAAGATGCCTATTCACTCTTGCCTTAAAGGTACTTAAATTATAACTAGTGGTTCGCCCCGCCGGTATCCATAAACTTTTACAGAGCGCCATCTATTGATATCATTGTGAAGTTCTGTTAAAAATACTGAAGCTCATTAAAAATTAAATAATTTCGTTTCCTTATAATACTTATCTAATTTTTATTTGTTGTTCAAGTACAGGATATAATTCAAATAATTGATCAAGTTTCAGGCTCAGCCATTCAGAAAATTGAGAGTTCTGAGGTCAACTTTGGACTTTAGAAAATCTCCACTTTGAAAGCGCATTTCATCAATTTCAGGGGAAAAATTTAAAATTAAATTTTTGGACTCTATTCCTAATTATCTTTAAAATGATGTACCGCAACCCTTTGTAACGCCATAAAAAATATTTTATGCATTCGCTTCTATGAGAGCCCCCCTGAAATAAACTTATAATATTTTTATAACTTTTTAAGCCATATTCGGCTGGAGGCTATCGGTTTACATATCATACTCATACTAATATTATAAATGCGAAAGTGTGTTTGTTTGTTGGTTTGTTGGTTTGTCCTTCAATCACACCGCAACGGAGCAACGGATCGACGTGATTTTTGGCATGGGTATAGTTAAGGACCTGGAGAGTGACATAGGCTACTTTTTATCCCGGAAAATTAAGGAGTTCCCGCGGGAATCAAAAAAACTAAAACCACGCGGACGAAGTCGCGGGCATCAGCTAGTTACTCGTATATTTAAATTTGAAGTAATTACGTTCAGTAATTCAGAAGTTATAAGGCTCTGACAGACGGACGGACGGACGGACGGACGGATGGACGGACGGACAAACAATTGCAAATTCACTCAAGTAGACTCAGAGACCTTCGCTTCGCTCGGTCAATAATATGTGGCAGAAAACACGTGCGCTAGGAGGGTGTTCCACACTCGTTGGTATCACACAGCAGCGGTTCGTATCAGAAACGTTTTTTTTTTTTTTTTTTTAAATGTATAGGCCAGCGCTTGGCTGCAATCAGACTTGCTTGCAAGTGGTGATGCAGCCTAAGGTGGAGCGCGCTTGCCTAGAAAATGCCTATTCAGTCTTGATTTGAAGGTACCTATATTAAAAGAGGAGGGGGAAACGGAAGCCGGAAGGGCATTCCATATCCTAGCGGTTCGAATTAGAAACGAGGAAGCAAATCGCTTCGTGCGAGCCCGCGGAATTTCGACTGTGTAAGGGTGCAAACCTTGTCGATGCCTTCAACGACATGACGTCGAGCAAAAACGCTTAGTGAGAGCAGATTGGACGTCAACCACATAAGGATGCCAACGCTGTCGGCTTATCGCTGTTCTGTGGTAGTAAAAAAAAAGTCTTAGTAAAATAATAAATTAAAAATAAATGGGCGCGCTGACGTTGAGCTCGGCCTTTTTCCCGTCCGGTTCGGAGTATTTTTATTCAAAAGCTCACTATGTGGATACATAAGCATTACATTGGAATAAAATGAATCTACCTACTTGTTATAAAGAAACTGACAGTAATTGCATCCAAGACCATGAAAAATCGAATATATACCTAGTACTTACCCACCTATTTAGTTTTTATAAACTGGATAAGTTCGTAGGGATACCTATTACCTACCTACTAGTACCTCTGTCATCTCTCTGTTTAATAAATTCGCCTTCATCGGCGTTTTTATTTACCGCCTGCTGGTATTCTTAAGTAATCAAAGTATAATTAAGTAAATGACGAAGCAAATATTTTGTAATAACTTGGATGGAAAATGGATATTCCATTTATCCGGACTAATAATAAAGGGGTAGGTTTTTACTAGATGATGCCCGCAACTTCGTTCGCGTGGAAGGTTTTTTGCAAATTTTGATTGTTGCGGGAACTCTTTAATGTAGCCATGTGTTATTTCAGGTTACCATAAAGGTTTCTCCATTTCACAGCCAAATCAGTTCAGTCGTTGTTATTATCTTCTTTAAATATACTCAGTCCGCGTTTATAACTTCTAAACAGTTTAATGGAATCGGAATTCAATCCTGTAGAATCCATAATTACTATCTATACCTAGATACTAATATTATAAATGCAATGCAAAAATGTTTCTGTATCTACCTTTCCTCGGCCCATCTGCCAAAAGATTGTCCAAACCAATTTTGACCAAACTTGGAATGTACGAGGGACAGCTGATAAGTCCGCGGCTTATGGTACATAATGAAAGAAAATATATGGTTTTCTATTTTTTATTTTTCAATATAATCTCCCTCAAGTGAAGATTTCTCACATCTCGCATACAATGCCTTTAACCCACCCAAAAAATATTCTGTATCTTTCTCTTCAAAATGACAAATTAGTAATTGCTTTTAAATAATACTAAGTACTGAGTGTCACAACTAGTGACATGAGTAACAAGCTAATTATTCATCGTTAAGTACCCTAGGCCGCGAACTTTTCAGCCGACCTTGTAGGTAGCTTGCATCCCCGAACGGACTTACGCTTCTTTTTTTTTCTACTCATTCGAAAATTCAAAGAGTTCTTGAGAAGAAGAGATTTAAAAAATCTTTTTCATCCCACCATCTCGGAAAGAGTATTTTTACTCTTCGATATCTGAAGGTAAAATCCGTTATTATCCTCTAGAGGATAAAGTAAATTGAATTTAGAACATCGTGTGCACGTTAGTAAATATCACTCGTCTATGAAGTTTGTGAATTCAAAACATCATTAAAACCTATTTACTTGTACCTCTATGGTGCCGAATTCCCATACAATCGTTTTTAATTTGTTAAAAACTCACACTCGTAACCTTCTTGGTGTACTTTTTTAATTTGCTTTGCGCGCACCATTTTCTTTCACGTCTTATTGTTTAAAATTAAAACCGATTAAAAACAAGAAAATTGAAAATAAGTGAAAAACCTAAAATGAGTGATTCTAGTGACGAAGAAATTAACAGAATTGAATTTAATCTTGTGTTTTTTTTTGCATTTAGTCATTTCCTCGCTGAGGTGGGATGAAAAGTTACCTTGTGATTTTTTTTGCATTTAGTCATTTCCTGGCTGAGGTGGGATGAAAAGTTACGTGTTGCACTCGAGTGAAAAGATTTTTCACCTCGTGCTCTTTTGATTCCCTCGCTGACGCTCAGTACCCTTACTCTGAGATTGATCGAATTTAAAATACGGTCTCACTAAGTGAGGTGAATTACATTTGCATCAAACTAAAATGAATCTTAATCTTATTAATTTAGAGCTCAATTTCGTGTATGCATTCACAGCTAGCGCTCCAAACGATACGTTTCGAAATTTGAATCGGTTGCACTGAATTTGTGGCTTTAAATCAAGAGGTTTTGGGTCCATTTTAGTTTGACGCAAATGTGATTCACCTCACTTAGTGAGACCGTATTTTAAATTCGATCAATCTCAGAGTAAGGGTACAGGATTCTAATTTTTGAATTTTAGAATCCTTCGCTTGCTCGGTCATCAAAATTGAGCACGCGGTTAAAAAACAACTTTTCACTCTTGTATAACAAATAACTATTATCGACGCGGTTAAAGTTGCGGGCATCGACTACCCTCGTTCACTATGAATTCGAATATTTGACGACTGTAGAATATATAATGTAGACTGTTTGAATGTAGGTAATATCTCAATCACATATTATTATAGCTCTAAACTATTTAATAGGTAACTAAGCGCTCACTCGAGAGCGGAATGAAGGAGTAGAAGTAGAAGATAAGTTAATAAATAAAGTTAACGAAATTATATTTTATTCCACTTTCCTCTACAATCCCTGTGATAAAGTGCGTATCTAATGAACTTCCCTTTTCAATATTTATAACTTACTCCCTATCTCTGGGGCATAATGGATAATGCTGCCCTTTGCCTAGGATCGTAAATAACTTATTTAGTGAATATAAAAGTCCCACGGAAATTTATTGTGCCTCTTTTATTTATGTAAAAAGTATATAACGACACGCCCTTAGCCCTAAGGAATTTATCTTTCAAGGAAGTTGGTAAGATAATTATGATAATTTCATTATGATAATGAATAATTAATGATTATGATAATTAGCAGAAAAAAAATTAATGTACTTTTTTAATGACATATTGGTAGGTCACATCTGAAATAGCAACGTGAGTATTGGGTTCCATGGCCATCTTTTAATGGTATTTTTTTTTTTAATTTATACACTAGCGATTGGCTTAAATCAGATTTGCTGAGAGTGGTGCAGCAGCCTAAGGTGGAGCGGAGCGCGCTTGCCTATAAGATGTCCTGAAGATATTTACCTACTATTTACTCATGATTTGAAGACAGCAATAATAAAAGCAGAGGGGAAAACTGAAGCGGTTCAAATTAGAAACGATATTAAAAGAGTGGCCTCTTACAACCGCTGAAATATTAACAGGCATCCATTTTTCGCCGATCTAAATCTGTAAGCATTTCCAGCGTTCGGCCGCTTTTCACTGAACGAATGAAAAGAGCGTAATGAATGACGTCAACAAAACTTCTTTATGCTCGTTTTACAATGAGCGAGAATGACTAACAAACGCGGTTTTATGGCTCCCATACAAAGATTAATGTACCACGTAATAGTAGCTGTAAAATTAAGTATCGGCTGTTTGCAATTTTCGGCGAATTTCAGGCGTTTTAAATTCGGCAATCGCTTGAAGGGAGAAGGTAAAAATCTATTTAGAGCGAAACAGATGCCCGTTTCTTCATCAATATAATGGATACTGAACTGAATATGGGTTAAACTGGCGATAACATGGCTTTTAGTACTTGCAAATCGGATATAATATAAGAGAGCATCGTCGCCAGAGATATAAATAAAAGATCAAGATAATTTGATATTATATTTTTATACAGGATAATGATGTTTTTCCCGTGGGAGCTCTTTGATCACTACATTATATGCAACCGGGATGCAACCCATTTCTAGGTATAAAATATCGTCTGAACAAATTTAAAGAGTAGTAACTTCGTCTAGTAGAGAGTAGAAGAGTTCTAGACACAGGGCGTAATTAGGAAAAAATTTTTTTCGTGATATTCAGAAAAGAGCGAATGATTATGTAAGAAGGTACCAGGTTATTAACTCTACAAACAAGGTCGCGTGCAGAGAAGGATGAAGGGACCGATCCAGCTGGCGAATACTTTATGTAATGAGTATAAAACATTCTTCATCTTCGACATTCTGTAAAGCGATTCGTCTTCTTCAACAAACAACATCCTACACACTATACTCACCATGATTGGATTGTATACATGTACCTACTCTGAAAAAGCTTACTTGATGCCAAATATAGGTACCTTTTTATGCCTACCATTCGATACCCATACTGATAAGCGAGGTACTAGGTACTTTAAAAATATGTACATTTTACCTTTACTGTATTAAAAGTCAAACGAATAGTAAATGTTATTAGGTACTTAACTAAATGAGAATGTTTTTGAGCCTTCTTTTTTTATTTTTCACTAGCTGATGCCCTTGAATTCATCTGATTCCCGCGAGAACTCCTTAATTATCCGGGATATAAAGTAGACTATGTCACTCTCCGTCCTCAACTATACCCATGCCACAAATCACGTTGATTCGTTGCTCACTTGCGGTGTGATTGAAGGACTAACCAACAAACCAATAAACCAACAAACAAACACACTTTCGCATTTATAATATGTATTAGTATGATATGAAGTATAATACTTTGGTAGATAACTGAAGCAATTTCGATGAAATTCTCTTGAAATCTTGAAATCTATAGGCTACTTTTTAGTGCTTACCATAGGAAATATTACCTAATCTCTGCAATGCTACGATAAAACATAAAAAATACATAGTCAAAGAAAATAGCTTATGTTTACCCACACATTTGTAAGAAAGAGTAATTAGGTACATAACATCTTTTAATAGATACCCCAAAACAAATGATACTAATTATATATATTTCGCTTAGGAGTAAGGTATTCTTACCTAAAATATGGCTCTTTTATTCATGAATTAATCAAAAACAAAAGGTTTCGTACAATATCCTTGGGGATTCCATACAAAAGGGAATTTTTGTTCACAAATGAAAAATTACCATTTAAATGGGCCTTCATCAAAGGAGCGCTCAGGGCTGATGTAGCTACATAGTTGGAGAAGATTTTTCCACCATAAGACATGGGGTCTATAATTGTGGCGATAGAATCTTTCTACTGCTTTTTATATCCCACTAATATTATGAATGCAAAAGTTTGCATGTTTGTAAATGTGTATGTTTGAAGATTGGGCTGCAATTTGATATGGAAGCTTTTCATCCTGGAAAATTACAGAGTTCCCGATGGAGCCAAAAACCTCAATCCACGCGGACGTATCCGCAGCCATCATTTAGTTCTTTAAATTCAAACGAATCTTGGATTTAATTATTCAAGTTGCTTACGCATTCATATTTTCAGAACATACTTAGTTTTTTATCAGACGATGAAAAGCGAGAACCTGGAAAAATCGTACGTGATAAAAAAGCGTTGAACTCTCTGTGCCCTTTGCTATAGATTGAGAGAGAAAGTACCTGTATCACAGAATAAGTAATAGTCCTTTATGTAATTATTTTACTTTTTGTTAAAAATTTTGAACACCTCCAAGAGCTATTCGTAGCTCAGTAGGAAAAAAGTCGTCGCAGGCTTATACCTAATCTAAGGTCGCAGGTTCGAATCCCACTCACAAAATACGCACATTTGTATTTTTTTATTAGGATAGCGGAAGTAAATATGGTCCAACGTCCACACGGCTTGTTTTTAAGATCTTCATCCATGATTAACATGAGTGACGCGTAAAATATAAACAAAAATAAAATATCATCATAATGTACGCTCGGAGATAAAAGGGCAAATTATAAATGTGAACGCCCTGAGACGGTACAAACGTGGGTGACCAGATGTGCTATTATTACACGGCCACTTAATGCGTACACAGGCTGTTCTGGAATATTAGGTTACTTTCATAAGTATCATAATTACTAGATGATGCCCGCGACTTCATCCACGTGGATTTACATTTTCGACAATCTCGTGGAACTCTTTGATTATCCTGGATAAAAAGTAGTAGTTAAATGCAAACTAAATGCAAACTATGTACCAAATTGCATAGGTCGTGACAACGTAGTAGACAGACAGGTACACCTTCGCATTTATGATATTACTAGCTGATGCCCGCGACTGCGTCCGCGTGGATTGAGGTTTTTTGGTTCCCGCGGGATCTCTTTAATTTTCCGGGATAAAAGTCTCTAATAGCCTATGTGTTATTACATACTACTATCTCTGTGCCAAATTTCATCCAGATCAGCCGTTCTGGCGTGATTGAGTAACCAAGATGCATTTGAGGTTTTTTGGTTCCCCTTTTATTTTTCGGGATAAAAAGTAGCCTAAGTATGTGTTATTCTAGACTACAATCTATCTCTGTGCCAAATTTCATCCAGATCCGTTCAGCCGTTCTGGCGTGAAAGAGTAACAAATATCCATACATACGTACATCCATATATCTATACATACTCGTACAAACTTTCGCGTTTATAATAATATTAGTAAGGAAGTGCGGATTCTAGGCCAAATGTTGTCAAGAAAAATACCTACTTATAAAATGCGCGTTGCCCTAAATCAGCTCTGGCCGTTTCGTTAGTATTCTAATAGAATATATTTTATTGGCATGATCGCATACCGTAACTAACTCTGAGACTAGATCATAATCAATCTACCGTAACAACATTGTATGATCACAAAAATGAAAATATAAGAGATCATTCCCGTAAAAATGTTTCATAAAAAACAGCGAGGTTTCGTGACAAAATAAGAATCCTTGTAAAAATAACCAACTCTATCTATCGCCGGGCAACGTCGATCGTGATATTTCGGACACGCGTCAAGCGAAAACGTGACCGGAATCTAACGAGATTCAATTTACCTTAAACATAAATATTTACTTCACCGCAATTTCTTTAAGCAAAAACATCGATGAGAAAAATCTTGGTTTAGAATTAAATTAATCTTAATAATAATTAATTTTCTCTGGGATAAAATTTATTGGTCTTTTATTTGTAACAGGCACTAAAAGAGGGCTCAGGAACTTCACAACCTTCTTCCTCCTACATAAGGAGTACCTACATAAATAGATTGTTCTTTCTGTAGTGTGTTGGTAATCTCTTTGTTTAGGTTGACTTCAACTCACACAAAAAGTTTTTTTACGATATTAGTAGCACTAAATCGCTTGGCGTTTCGTCGTTGATAGTAACGGCTAAAGACTCGCTACATTTTCTCAACTATTAATATTATGTAGGGAGTTAGATATAAGGCCTTCCAGCGCGCCGCCGCGCTCTAACCTCATCATTGTTTTTCGCTAAATTTATTTTCATATAAAAAACTCCCTGTGTAGTGTGTACTCATATAATATTTGCACGCTTCATTACGCAACGATGTAGGCGCTAGGATGGCTGCGTCGATTCGAGTCGAGGCGACGTCAAACGAGTGCTAGATATAATAAGCTAATATTATCGTACGGCTATTCATCAGTCTATTTTATAATTATTATGGTTGAGTTTCAACAGGTAATAAACAAAAAAACCGGCCAAGTGTTAGTCGGACTCGCGCACCGAGGGTTCCGTACAAACCTGTAGTAAGTTTTAAATTATTAAAAAAAAACTACTTACTAGATCTCGTTCAAACCAATTTTCGGTGGAAGTTTGCATGGTAATGTACATCATATATATTTTTTTTAGTTTTGTTATTCTCTTATTTTAGAAGTTACGGGGGGGGGACCAACATTTTACCACTTTGGAAGTGTCTCTCGCGAAAACTATTCAGTTTAGAAAAAAATGATATTAGAAACCTCAATATCATTTTTGAAGACCTATCCATAGATACCCCACACGTATGGGTTTGATGAAAAAAAAATTTTTGAGTTTCAGTTCTAAGTATGGGGACCCCCAAAATTTATTGTTTTTTTTTCTATTTTTGTGTAAAAATCTTAATGCGGTTCACAGAATACATCTACTTACCAAGTTTCAACAGTATAGTTCTTATAGTTTCGGAAAAAAGTGGCTGTGACATACGGACGGACAGACAGACAGACAGACAGACAGACAGACATGACGAATCTATAAGGGTTCCGTTTTTGCCAAATTTGGCTACGGAACCCTAAAAAGTATTTTAAAACAAAATTACTTAGTAGTAGATTGTACCGCACACTCTCGCTTCTAGTTACTGTCTCATAATCTTCATCGACAGCCCACTATCGAGCACGTGTCTACTCTCAGAAACAGAAGGGTTCTGACGATACGACGACGAAGTGCGGATTGGTAGACTTCTCACACCATTGATACTAAGATACATTTAACATTTGCCGACCTCCCTGGCGCAGTGTGAAGCGCTGTTGTCTTAACGTGGGAGGGCCCGGGTTCAATCCCTGGCAGAGTCAATTTTGGAATTTATAATTTCTGAATTTTCTCTGGTTGGCTTGGTGGGAGGCTTCGGCCGTGGCTAGTTACCACCCTACCGGCAAAGACGTGCAGCCGACGGCTAACTAGTAATTTATTTTTAAAAAAACATGTAAAGCAAGTGCTAATTATTTACTTAAAAAATGCACATAAATCCGAAAAGTTAGTAGTGCGTGCCCGAAGATAGAGCGCCGATTGATGCCTATATCAAAAATAAATTATTTTTAACTGATTATTAAAGAGGACTTCCAAAAGACCTAAAATTCACATCCTCGGTTAGTTTTAAGTTTGATAACCATATTTTTAAAATAAAGATTAAAGAAAAAAAGTGCGTTGAAAATTTATGACGTCACAACTGTGAATTTCATACAACTTCCATATATAGAAGTGCGTTTTTAAGTTTGATAAAGAGTTGCTGATTTGATTGAGTTTGCATCATCCCTATTGAATGGGAAGGCGACATCTAACCCATAACCTAGTCTATCATCGCACCAGTTACTTTAGCAGCTTCTAATTCTCAACGGCAGATATGAGATTATCAATCGCTTCTATTTTTTTTATTTTTATCCACGACATGTTAGCCCTTGACTGCGATCTCACCTGATGGTTAGCGATGATGCAGTCTAAGATGGTAGCGGGCTAGCCTGTTAGGGGCATGGCAGCTATATTGAACCCATACCCCTATTCGGTTTCTACACGGCATCGTACCGGAACGCTAAATCGCTTGGCGGCACGTCTTTGCTGGTAGGGTGGTAACTAGCCACGGCCAAAGCCTCCCACCAGGCGTAAATTCTTCTATTCACAACTGCTCTTAAGAAGTATAATTATAGTAGAAGCTCATAATCCAGCTGTAGAGTGTTACTATATCCTTAAAAATTCTCCAGGTAAACCTTAGCTTTCAACGTTTTATCGTAAAGTAATGTTAAGAAATACACAAAGTAAAACAAAATGATAGTACAATTTCTTCTGAATTACCTTTGTTCCACAAAAGAAATAGGTACGATGACAAAGACAAACATCGGATAGAAAGCGCATGCTACTAAAGTTCTATACCTACCATACTGACGAAACCTTTTAAATACAACGTTAAACATAAGAAAATGAATTCAAAGCTAAGAGGAGAATAGTTCATTCCACAATAGGGAGTTCTGAAGAACGTTTTATTTGCTTTAGTTCAAGCTAAGCTCCTTATGCTAGTTCTAAAGCTCTAGCTCTTCGCTTTAATACCAACCACTTTTCCTGCATTGCAGAGTGATCTATGTGCCTTGATAGGGCTGCCATTTGTCTTGATTTGATTACATTGAACTTTTATGGATTAGAGGTACTTTGTGGCTCTTGAAAAAATATTTAATTGGTTTATTTTTTTACCAGTATTTTGCTGAAATGCTCGTTTAATCTTAAACCACGACGGTCTAATGGCAATCATTGGATGTATAAACTTCTAGCCTGCCATACCGCTAACAGATTAGACTGCATCATCACTTAGCATCAAGCGAGAACACAGTCAAGGGCTAACTTATAGTGGAATAAAAAAAAAATTTATAGATCCTGTACCATTATTCCGTAAAAGCTGCATCAATCATGTTTACTCACTCACAACACTCAATTGTTGTGATTGGCTGAATTTATTATATCTATTCTAGAGTAGAATAATCCAAAATCAATTGCAGCCAGCTGCAACCATTGATTTTGGCCAGTACCAATAGGTCAATAATCAATTTATGAGGTGATTGCGATCGTTACTGATCGAGAATTTGAAGCACTGTAGCAATCAGTTGACCGCAATAAGGTCCCTGATTTGATACCTGCAGTAACAATTTTTTTTTTGTTACAGTGGAAATCCTCAAATCTCGATCAGCGTTATGGATGTCAGCTGATGGTCACATGGTGCTGTACGCGACCTTCAATGACAGCCTGGTCCACGAGCAGAAGTACCCGTGGTATGGAGCAGCTTTAGATACTGACGACCCTGCTAAGGTACGAGTAACTTTCTTTTATGAGCAATTTGCAAGGATAAACAAAGATGGAAAATAGTCTTGCATGCTCCGGCAAAGTTCGTGCCTTGCTATGTTTTTGATGTTAACTAAATGATGCTCTTAATTTCTTAGGTTAGTAAAAATTCAGTGGAAACTCTTTAATTTTCCGGGATAAAAATTGGTCAATATCACTCTCCAGGTCCGTACAACCTATATCCCTGTTAAAATTACGGGTATAAGTACTGCGAGATTTAAGGACAAATATATCCAACAAGTAAACACATTTTCAAATTTAAAATATGAGTAATGATCGTTAAAAAACAAATATATCCAACAAATAAACACATTTTCAAATTTAAAATATGAGTAATGATCGTTAAAAAGTATAAAAGATTAAAAAGAATCACTTTGATACTTACTTAAACTTTGATATATTTTTTGGAATATTTTTCTGAAATAACAATCTATAAATAGAAAAGTTTCTTACTCTTTGTAACATAGGTTTTGGTTTGTACAAACATTTTCGACTGAAAATCTTCATGAAAAGCTAGGTACGCATTGTTATGACAGAAAATGGTTATAAAGAAGGCTTTAATCTTTTACGCATTTGCGCATTCCAAAGCCTCGAAAACGGCTGAAAAAATATTTACTGGTGCCTCTAATGGACTATTGACTTCATTGATTTCTTACTTAAGAGTCTGTAATATGCAATTTTGTTGTTTGAAATAGTTATTTATCTCGGAATTTGTAAAAGTTACCACCTTAATATTTGGAGTAATGATACTTCGAACTTTCATCTTGGATTACATAATTTAAAAACACGATTGGTGAAAATTCTCTCGATAGTATATTTTTTTGAAAAATACATGTTTTGCACACATTTTGCTATTTATCTTACGAAGCGCACACAATTTATCTTGGTTTTTTGTTTTGTCAAGTAACCTAGAAGTATTTCTTCAGTTACTTAATTTGATTTTTCGATTGTTTGTTTAATTAACTTGTAATTAGGTAAAAACAGTTTTTTTCGTTTAAATACGTTGCGCGTGTATCGCTCTGTACTACTCACTCACGAGTAAAGTCATAATTCGACATCCCGCTCTAAATCGGCGTTATGGCAGACTCTTAAGGCACATCAGGGCTCAAGCACGCATGATACTTTTAGCGCGCAAACACCCTACTGACAAAAAATTTTGCTTAGCCGACAAAAAGTCTGCGCGCACTCTTTTTTTTTTTTAACGGTACGTTTTTTCCTCACACGCTGTCATGTCTTGCCATGTCCTGCCAAAAGTTTGTTCACGCTCTTAACATAATATTATTATAGTTACTATTACGTGCTTTAGAGCACGTAATCAGTATAAGTGTTCTGTGCACGTAATAGTAACGAGGTTTAGTGCTATTCTAGAGTTGCATGTGCCATTTTAGCCACTGCATCGACGCTACAACGCATTTTGGCGACTTGTTACATGTAAACAGGGTATGCCAATCACCTTACACATTAGCGCACTTTATCGCTGCGATTAGCGACGAGTGAATGCGGAGTGAAACGTGTTGTAGTCGCTACGTAATTTCTGATACCTACTAACGATCAAATGTGCGAGATTTCCCAAGCGAGCAAACATCTACTGACAGGATATAATAAAAAGTCAAGAGCAAAAGGCCCGGGACTAAACACGACAAATCCGTCGTGTCGTGGTCATCTGTGCAGCACCATAAAAGTGCGCGCGCGGAGTTTAGGTCGACCAGACATTTTTGTGTCGTTAGTGTGTTTGTAGTGTTAAAAAATAAGAGCCGATGCTAAAAGTATCGAGTATACTTTGGTCCTTAATTCACCGCCATTCTCGCATATTATCTTTCAATCTTGATTCTTCAAATTCTGCTACACTGCGCTCTCAGATAAGTAACTGTGAATAATAAATGAGTGAATTCTGAATGATTTATAATGCTGAATGCGGCTGCATAGCAAATGATATACCTGTTCAGGAAATTGACTACAGGCTACAGCAATTCTTGGAGACAATATTAAAGTGATGTTTTTGTTTTAAATAAAATGATCTGCAAACTGTCTTCATCAAGATGCTTAAAGACGACGCTGGCTTCTGAACATACGTTAACAAGGTCATATTCAAGCCGTAACCAATAGAATAACAAATTCAATTGGAGCATCCACGCAGCGAATCATATACCTATAGCGTTTCATATTACATTACAAGATTATACTCCTCAACCGTGGTTTATCAATACCATAGTCTAAGAACATACTTTCTTTCCTACCAGTCAGCCAAAGGATATGTCTAGATAGTCTAGGTAATCTGCTCGCACGAAGCGTTTTTGCTCGACGTTTCTGATACGAACTGCTAGGGTGTGGAACACCCTCCCCGCGCACGTGTTTCCTGCCACATATAACTTAAGTACCTTCAAGGCAAGAGTGAATAGGCATCTTCTAGGCAAGCGCGTTCCAACCTAGACCTCATCATTGCTTTGCACTAAGCATGATTGTCGTCAAGCGCAAGCCTATCACGCAATAAAAAAAACTGTCTTGCTAGCATAAAATTAGTAGAAAAATTAGAATGCATCTTGGAGGTCATAATATATCTACGAATATCGAAGGTGTAGATGTGGAGCCTGTGGTCCGCAATTTGTATGGGAGTCAATCCACTGTAAGAATTCAATACACTGTGTCAATACGATGAGATATTTTCCTTAAATTTTCCCGTAGGAACGCTTCGCCGAGAAGGCTGAATGAACTGACTGAATTTGGACCGTAACAGAATTTATATGACAGGAATATCTTGCGATTTTTATTTTTATTAAATCTTTACGAAGGCGTTTGAACATGCGCCAAAAGAATATTAGGTGTGCTTTTATTGTAAAAGTACTAATTGTTGCCCGCGACTTCGTCCGCAAAGATTTCGGATTTTAAAAATCCCGCGAGAAGATATACGAGGATAAAAAATACATAGAATGGCACTTAACTTTAAATCTCTCTACGTCGTATTCCTCATTGTTGAGGGTCGTGACTCGTATCCCTTTTCCATCATATAATATTAGGAGTTTTCTTGGGATAGGTCCGCAATCTTTCAGAGTCCGCCATATTGGATTTAGAATGATGTCACTTAGCTGACCATCATTGTCATCCAAACGAATCATGTATATGTAAAATTACAGCTCAATCGGTTGGGTTTAGCTGTTTTAAAATTTAGTTGCAAGATTTGACCTCTTAAGTTGTTGTTTTCTCTGTAATTTCATGTTGTTGATCCTATGGGGGTGACATAGTCAGCATTGACAAAACCCCTAAAAAAAAAATATAGAATAAAAAAAAAAAAAGATTTGACCTTAAAAAATAAAAGCTTGTAAAAACTAGCAATACTGTGCCTTTAGAAAAGCCCATAAATAATGTTTGTACCTGCAGGTCTATCCCAAATCCCAACAGAGTTTTCCATTAATTTCTATAATATTTGCGTAACCTTGTATTGCGTGGGTTTACAAAACGTACCATTTCGGATTCCGGGCTTATCAAATCCGAACGATATTTTCTTTACATCTCGTGTAGTATTTTGGTGAACACGCAATGAACTGTAATTGAATTTCTAAGATTAATCACAATTCCTTTTTCTGTAGGTGTTGTTACTTTTTTCATGCCTATCGAAATAAAATGCTTTCTGACAAGAAAAAAATATGAAGTAATTACTACTAATTTAACTAATTTCCAAAAAGAGTGCATTGTTTTCTTTTTTAATTCATGTCCTTTTTTGAGAATTAAAAAAAATCTCATGCATTTGTTCTATTCATGTACACAGTATTGGATCTGGCATGATAACATAAAATTACAAAGATCTTTAAAAAATTAAATAAATATTTAATAAAAATTGACGAGTTCCTCTAGGATTTTTAAGTTCTACTTACAAAGTTGCGGCCATCATCTAGTCTTTCATAAACATTTAAATTGACCTGTCAATTCAGTTAGATATTTTTTTGTGCTAGTCACTAATAGCATCATTATCATTTCAAACCCACTACTAAGCACGAGTCTCCTGTCAGGATGGAAGGGTTTGGCTACAGTCCACCACGCAGACCAAGTGCGGATTGGCCGTTTTCACACACCTTTGAGAACATTATGAAGAACTCTCGGGCATTGACAGCCCATTGACGTTTCCTCACGATAATTTCCTTCACCTTTAAAGCTATAGTGACACTAATTTTAATTTCTTAAAACGCTAAAGTTAGGTGAAAGGCCCAGGAGGCGATCCCCTGACCAATAGGAAGCTGGACGTCCAAACCACTAACTAGGCTATCACCGATTGTTACCCGCGTTTGGTTTTACCTGTGAATTTAGTTTTGAAACTAAACATCTTTGATTATTCTAAGTTTGTGATAGTCCCTAATATAACAAGCACCGCGTCAATAATCGAGGTTTATTCATAACATAATGTTCTTGTTTTAGACGTATCCGGAGATCAGAAGCGTAAGGTACCCTAAGCCGGGTACGAACAATCCGACGGTGAAGCTAACAGTGGCGGATATCGCGGACCCCAAGCACATCCGCACGCGGCATCTCACGCCGCCCAAAGCTATACTTGAAGAGGGGTAACACATTTTACTACTCATATAGCTACTTCCGTAGTATCTATACTTCATATACTAATATTATAAATGCGAAAGTTTAGGTGCCCTCATATGAGTCCCTCGACTTCGTCAGTGTGTATTAAGGTTTTTGAAAAATAGCCTATTTTCAAGTTGCAACCTATTCCCGTACCAAATTTCAATTTCAAAATACGGTTTAAAGGTAACTGAAAGTGTAGCATAGAAACAGACAGACAGTCATCTAGTTACCTACTTGGGTCAACATTGCTTAGGTACTCTTTTAATTTCGAAACGTTTCCGTTTGGAGCGCTGGCTATAAATGCATACACGAAATTGAGCTCTAAATTACTACAGTTCAGGTCCATTTTGCATTGACGCTATCATGAACGAATGTTCGATTACGATCAATCGAATTTGCAATGTAAAAACTTAGGCTAGGGCACAGGTCCTCAACTGTATAGCTGCTATACAGTTGAGGACCTGTGCTTAATATCACAACCAAATGCACTTGATGAGAATTTCTCTGCTCTATTTGTTCTCAATATTATTTTACCTCGTAGGAAATAACCAGAACTAATAATATACCTTTAGATGTATTATCAAGCGTAATTTTTAATACTTCTTCAATGGTCAAGGTCCGAGCAGACGAAGCGATAAATTAAGCATCCTAAAGAGCACTTTCCCCAGGAGTAAAGAAATTTCGATCTTATTAGGTAGAAAGAGAGTTGTAAATAGTTCGTATGTAAGGTTGGGCTTATTTCATCGTTATTTTATAATAATTCTTGGCAACTTTATATATTCTCTACCATATAAAAATTTGTATTCGTGTACGATTTTCACCCACGTCCTCTATGAAAAACAATATTTAATGAGCGTCGTCGTTCTTACTTTTTTGTAAAGTTTTTATAAAACTCTTGCTATACACAAAACTGTTGAACGGTGATGAAAAACTTTTAAGCACAAGAGTATTAAATAAAGCACCTACACCTACTTACCAGTTACAGTTTTTTTTGTGATCTTTTCCTTTTAATTTCCTTGTCTTGTTAAGGTGAAGACAAACTATAGTCGTACTTACTACAGAATGATTATTTTATAAAAACCTGCACTCTATTGCACTTTACATAGCATACTTAACCAGAAATATTAAGATGTATTAAGGCATAACTGTTTGAGGCATTTTTGATTAGTCCATCATCACGCCAGACTCTTGAGTGTGGTAGTTTGGGCCTATGAAGTTTGGACGTATAAAGCTGGCTGAACCGCTCTGGGGGTCTACTCTCTTTCTCTCAACCGAAACTTCGCAAACGAATGTAATTAGTCTGTTATTAGACCCACTCAAAATCGTTCAATCCAATCGGTCACGAAAATTTTCTATAGATCCGTACTTCGTCTGCGTGTACGAAAACGAAATAGAGAGGAGCATAGAGATAATATTATGTAGGAGAGGAGTTAACGAAATTTCGTTCGTTTGTTTGCGAAGGTCCGTTTTAGAGAAAGAGAGTAGACCCCCTGGATTGACGCTGGTCGAAAGGCTGAAAAAATTAAATCTTTTCATGTGGGTTCAACCGTATGGAATGGGGAATCCTTTAATATTACGTCTCAAATCCTTTAATAATACGTGTGCGAATAGATTTACTAGCTGATGCCCACGACTTCATCCGCGTGGAATAAGTTTTTTAATTCCCAAGGGAACTGCTTAATTTTCCGGGAAACAAAGTACCCATGTCACTCTCCAGATCCGCAACTATACCCATCCAAAAATCACGTCGATCCGTTGCTTTGCTGAGGCATGATTGAAGGACACACTTTCATTTATAATATTAGTATGATTTGTTTCAACAGGGACTACTATTTCACGAGCGCGCAGTGGGTGTCCCTCACAGAAGTGTGCGTGGTTTGGCTCACTCGAGTACAGAATCTCTCCGTCGTGTCCGTGTGTAAGAGCCCTATGTGGTTTTGCCAAGAGGTTAGTGGTACCTTTATGTACTTACCTAGTTATTCCTTGATATGATTTTATTTGTATTTTATATATGATAAGGCGTCGCGTTGGCTAGATATTCGCAGATGCGAGAGCCAATAAACCCAAATAATAAGATTCTCAGGATCGGGTAAAGTGAACCGGAAAGGACACCTCGACAGTCGACTTGTTGGGTAACGCAAAGTTGAAGAATTGAAGGTGTTTCTTTATTTATACCACCGATATTTGGGCTGAAAATCGCGCAAATATCAATTGACCTGCTCCAGCCACATCTCCTCATGCAGCAGAGCATTTATTTGCGTAACCAAGAAAACCATTTTACCCATATATATTTCTTGCTCGAGTATATCACACCTGTAGAATTGTAATTGTTTGTGAATTGTTGTATTGCAGTTAGCTTAAAGCTCGACATAAAGTTAGGTAGGGCATCGGTACCTATCATTCGATGTTTAGGCATGTCAGATAGACTACACTTAGGTCTAAACTTAAAACACAAGAACCGACTCCGTAACTTTTGTTTACTTAAAGTTAGTTGCTCTTACAAAAGCTTACAAACTGTATACACTTCAGGTGGGCAATCAATCTCAAGTCCTGTTACCCAAAATAACGTAGATCGCTTACTTTCAGAAGTTTATTATTCTCTTCAACAGGTGTATAGAGTATTTTCCGGCACAGAAGGCTGGGTGGAGTCAGCCCCAGCGCCGTTATGGTCAGCAGGCGGTGGGGCCTTGGTGACCCTTGCCCCAATCAGAGATGGACCCGCGGGGCTATTCCGCCATGTAGTGAGGGCAGAACATAACGCGCACGGCTCGAGAGCGCTGCCACTCACGCATGGAAGCTTTGATGTTGTTAAACTGTTAGCGTGGGACCATGCGAACCAACATATGTAAGTCATTATGTCTCTACTACACTGGCCATTTTTAACCCTTGACCCAAAAGAGCGGTGTTTAATTGTTTCCTTTTGACCACTGAATGTGTGTGCGTGGCACCGACGACCTCAAGCGAACATTTTAAATGCGGTTTTTCCTTAACTTCTTGGCCATGTTTGATGAAAATCTGTCTGCGGTTTAAGGATTATCAGCTCTTCCCAACTGGTATATGACTCTCAGGCATAGACACATTTGATATTTTTATGAAGACGTTTTACTGACTGTGTCGGGGTTTTTTATATTTATTTGGTCGATATTCCATTCGGAATTTGCGGTAATAGTTCATGATAAGATATTTGTTCAGTACTTACTAACACTTCACAGAGGTCTAATCTAGATTTGACTGATTACTAACGCTGCGTTTTGGATTAAACCATGGCTATCGATTTGATGATATTAGAATAGTTTTGATAGTTGTGTTATTGGATTCACAACGGGCTAACGATTATTGTATCGTCAACCGCTATTAGTGGTAATAAATGGTGGCTTAATGTACTAGCCGGCGGACAAAGGACTAATCTAACGCAGTCAGCTACTAACACCCAGACCATGGAAATGAATTCCATAATTAGTACTTATCTACTATGTCTTAAAACTTATTTATTTAATATTTAAATTTTATTTTGTTTAATCGTCTTTCGAAAAACTAATAAAATTAATAACATGTTGAAATAACTAATAGGAAAATTGCAGATATTACTTAGGAATACCCGAGGGGAAACCAGGGCAGCAGCACTTGTACAGAGTATCGTCGGAAGCTCCGCGACCCGGTACGCCCCAGAAACTGCCCTACTGTGTTACTTGTAATTCTCAGGTTTGTACTACTTTTATATCTTGTAAACGTAGGTTAATCATAATAAATATTGGCACTATGAATGCAAAAGTGTGTTTGTTTGCTGATTTTTCCTTCAAACACGCCGCAACAGAGCTACGGATTGACGTGATTATTTGCATGGGTATAATAGAGAACCTGGAGACCACTGGATGTTGAAATAACCTAAGTTCACGCGGACGAAGTCGTGGGCATCAGCTACCACTGGATGTTGAAATAACCTAAGTTCAAGCGGACGAAGTCGTGGGCATCAGCTAGTAATAAATATTGGTATACTCGGTTTGTCTGTTTATTATTAGTACAACAAAAACCTCTAGGTACACAAAATAACAAGAAACTTTCGCTGTTCTAACTTTTAGACTTTGATCGAAATTCTTCCGCTATAATGTACCAGAATTTCAGGGCAAGTTTTATAGCTTGTACCAAAATTCACGCGAATAAACTACCTACCTCACACCTAGTCTTAACGAAGTTTTTATAGATCTACAGGGAAAAGGAGTTTATCTAATAGGGAGGAGTAGGTTTGTCTATTGCAGCTACTTCTTTTGGGCAATCAAATTAACAAACAAATAAAAGGGATTCCGAAATATTATGTATGTACTTACGGTAAAAATCTTAAGAGTTATACAGGATCAAATTAATAATACAAATTTTCTATACATACCTACTGATAAAAATTTTAACAGCCGTAGAGCGAAAGTTTTTCAGTATTATGTACAAAACTTAGCCTTAAGAGGTTATTATTCTTTAAATATTTAAAACCCTGTAGTGACAACAATCTGGGAAATATCATAAATAAATTACGGTTCATAAAATATCATAAATAAAGTACAGGAGTTTAAGTTCTCAATTTTCTGATAAGGAATTCGGTGGGAATCACCGAATATTGTATAGTTACAAGTATAAATGTACGCGCTATATAATTTTCTCGTCTGTATCGGCAATTTCCATCTGACCTCCGCAATCTAAGTTCTTGTGACATTTTGTGCTATCTCAACGCAATAAATTGGTAAAACGCCCATTAAATATCGGTGATAGAGATCGGGACCCTTTTATTTCGGTTACGACAAGCGAAGTTCCTTTAATGGAAATCGTTCTAAATCCAAAAAATTTAATGGCAATCCATTGAAATAAATGTGTCTGTCTGCTACGTTTTCAAGACCCATCATTTCAACCGATTTTCACGAAAGGAGGTGCCTTCAGTCCATTAGGCTTAGGATCCACTTTTTAGATGGACCAGTGGATCGAATAGCACTCTGGAGTCCACTAGGATCCACCAATGGTCTGGGTGGATCAGAGATAGGTTGTATCCTGGAGAAGCACATATGCTGCTTTTATCCAAGAAAATCAAGAATTACCCCGGGATTTTTCAAATTCTCAATCCACGCGCGTGATGTCGCAGGCATCATCTAGCAAGAGATAAACGTGTTAATTCTGTTAATTCTTTTTATTCTTATAGCCGTCTCCGTCAATTAATCTAGAATTCTACGGCAACTTAGCTTCATCAGGGGATAGCGCTTGGGACAACGATTGGGACGAAGAAATGCCTGCTACGTCACCTGCGCCTTCTAAGAAAAAGAAAAAAAAGCAACCTGGTAAGACCCAGTTACTATTAATCATTTTTTTTCCAAATATCAAATTATGGTACCTATCTAAAATGAGAGGGCCAAAATGTGTTACACAAGTGCAGATACAATTAATCTCCTAGTAACTTTTAGTATCTAAAGTTCGTTACCATCCGTTTTCATCCGTTTTCGTTTACTGTCGACTCCTCAAGCTTACTTATCCCATCTAATAAACTGCAAGAAACTTCGAGCGTGGATCAGAATTTCATTACAAGTACCAACAGGTGCAACGACGAAATTATGTTAGCACCTCGAATCTGTAAGACTTTCTCAAAGCTATGTCCAATAACGTTTTCCGGTTCATAATTGCACTGTACGTAGGTACTATTTTGCAAACAATGTCGAGTTAATTTCGAAATTCATGCCTCGCAAGAGCAGAGCTAGCTGGCCTGTATAGAATCAATGAAGCAAAATTATGTTAGCACCTCGAGTCTGTAAGACTTTCTCAAAGCTCTGTCCAATAACGTTTTCCGCTTCAAAATTGCACTGTACGTTGGTACTATTTTGCAAACTACGTCGAGTTAATTTCGAAATTCATGCCTCGCAAGACCAGTACTAGCTGGCCAGTATAGAACCAATGTAGAACATCAAATGTAGGTACAAATTGATACTAGGCTCTGGACAATTAAATTGTACCTTACTCACGACGCATATCATGCATACTGTGATCTCCAAAACGTGGGGTTTTAGAGACCAGGCCATAATCCAGGTAAGGAAAACTATTCACAAAATATCGCGGATCCTTCTCCGGTGTATTGTAGAATGTTATTTAAAGTTAGTTAATTATTTACCTATCATTGATTGCAAACATACTACTGCAAACTATTATAAAGTACTTACCTATTGCCCAAGATAGTTACCAAACAAGCACAAACTTTTCCATGAAAAAATTAAATCTTAAATAAGGGATTTATATTTTAGTAAGCATGTGCGCTGACTTTTTAAGCTTACGCCATCACGCCTTTACATCGACACAAATAAGAACCTGTCGGAGCAGAATTACATTACAGCCCCAAGACTCAAGTCCGTAACAATCGCCTAAGGGCTCGACTTAATAACGTTTGTTTCCTGAGTTCAATACGGTTCAATTTCAAAGTCAATAGAAAGCTGATTAAAAGACTGATCGAAATTCTACACGGAAATTTCTGATTGATTAGAAAGTACTTTCCAATGTACTTTCTATTATTATGATAAAGTAGCACCTAGTTTGATTGGAAATGTATAAATTGAATACAAAACATAACAAAAATATCATTTCCATAATTACGAAACTGCCGAGGATTTAAAGGCTTGGACATACACAAAGCGAGACGACACGCGTCGACGCACGCGGGCAACAATACGGAAACATGGCACTCCCTACGATGCAATCGTAACGCTGTAGCACGACTTGCTACCACGTAGAGCCTCGCGTAGGAGGCAAAAGCCATACCAATTATGACACAAGCCTATTTCTAGACAAATTTTAGTTATGATCAAGGTTTAGCATGGAAGTCGATATTGATTAGGTATACAGCTCATTATATGGCATTAATGACTTGTAAACTAAATTTTACCAATAAACTGACTATTGACTATTAACTATTGACTATGGCATTATAAGGTGGGTTCATCATCACTTCCCATCAGGTGTGATGTGGTCAAGCGTAAGCCTATAATGAATAAAAAAAAAAAAAAAAATCTACCCCATACCGAATGAATTGCACGAATTGTTTTTTTATGAAAATGTTCCAGTTTTCTCCAAACGTGCATCGAATATCAACATTTTATTACACGTAATTGGCTCTGAAATGTAAATAATAGTGTTTATAAATGAAAATGAAGAGGAACATTAATCAAGACAGCCTGCCGACCTACTTTATGTACGGACTATGTTTGAACAACGTATTTGTTTAGTTTGGCGTCGTAACTTATGTTTGATAAGGGACAAACTACTTATTATGAATCATAATAGTTTCAATTGATATATCGTACATCAACATCATATTTTTTGACGTTGCTACACGATATCGATTATAAAATTAAGATACCACAATTATTTGGAATTTTCATTAGTCATAAAATCTACGATAACGGCAGCTGAATAGCTTTGAAAGCTTTTAATGGTTTCATATTCGAATTGCCTTTCAAGTCCTTTGTTGCATTTACTTAGATCTAAATTGAAATATACTGTATTTAACTGTCTGTTAAATAGGTAATGCCGAGCTCATATAAAGAATCCTTTTTATTATCCATCACTGTATAATGTATATAATAAAAATTAAAATTCGGGCTAAGTTCGTGTTTGTCCGTGCTAACCTCAAAAATTTTCCATGCGGTTTTCACCAATAGAAAGAGCGCTTGTCTGAGAAGGTTTTTAGGCTATAATTTATGAATATTTTGCCAAAATAGGCTACCGGTATGCCTGATGAATTATCAGGGCAATCTCGAAAATTTAGGAATGCAGTTGTTGCGGCATTCGACTATATAACATTTACATATTTATTTTGATACTTGTTCGCAGAAAGAATACTGCAGAACCTACCGTGTCTATACCACGATGCCTACTTCAGCCCGTCGTCGACGTACTTCGTGCTGGAGTGCCTGGGACCAGGGGTGCCGACGTCCAACTTGCACAAAATATCGCTCCCCGAGCCGAGACTCTTGATGCACCTCGAAAACAACACTTTGGTTAAGGTAAACTTTGAAATAAATTACAAGTTGGAATTTCCCAAGGGAAACTTTAAACTGCATACACCTTAAACTGTATACTACTCTCTCAATAAACCATGTATATTTTGTGCAACTGAGGATAATAAAAATTGCGGTAGAGGGAGGCTTAGGATAGCAGTTAATCATTGAAGTACAAAGTTACACAACTTTACTGTAAACTTTCCTTTATCTAGGCTCTGCAAAGGACAAGAGATTGACAGGCTAATTATTCTAATCGGTAGCTTGCCAAAGTATTATACTCATATAACAAGACTCGTCAATGCTTAGATCTTAGAAAATGTTACTAAATAATATTAAGAGAAAATATAAAAAGCGGTCATTGTACTTTATTCGTCGTCATAAATAACTTTCACAGAGGTCAAACCGTGATCGTGAAAAAAAGTTAGGTATCTGCTCCATATAATAACACATTTAATAATAACATAAATGTTTGTAACGGAAGATTTTGTTACTTTTAGGTTTGGCTCATTAGTAGAACAAGGTTTAAATTTTAAAAATCGTTTATTAAGGCTACGTTCACACAGCGCGCCGTTTTATCGTAACATAATTACGTTTTATAGTACGCTTTCTTCCGGCGATGGCGTATGTAGCTGTAGAGATGAACGAGTTCACACGACAGCTTATTCCAGATGAAGTAAAAATACCGAACGGTCAGCCATACAACATACGGTAGCGGTGCGTTTTACAGGCCAGGGCCCCAATCATGTAAGAATGTCCGATCAAACGTTTAAGATTTTCGTCAAAGTAAAATAAACCATAACGTCATTGAATTAGAGCTCAATTTCGTCTGCCCATTCTTATACGGTTAGGTATGTACGATACCCTAAACGTATAAGAATGGGCAGACGAAATTGAGCTCTAATTCAATGCTATCATGGTTTATTTTACTTTGACGCTGCTCCTTTACCATTTGATGGACAATTCTTACATAATCGGGGGGCTGTTTAATCTAATACGTTTTTATTCGGCGATGGCATATAAAGTATAGCTGAATGAGCGAGTTCACACACACGACAGAATTTCGGATCCAGTAAACACAATATTAGTCTCCAGTAGCGACGGATTCGTTCAAAACGATCCTGTAAATCCCTACGAACTTTTGTGTGAATGGGCACTTACTCGTACAATTGGATATTTGACAAGTCAGATCAGCAACTTTTTTTAAATGTTGCATGAAATACTGAACTGTGACGTCATCAAAATTCGACGCACTTTTTACTTCATTCGACAGTTTAAAATGGTTTTCAAACACAAAACTACCAGGGGACGTGAATATTACGACTTTTGGGAGATCCAATAATCACTAAAAAATAATTTATTTGAATAGTTGTCAAATACCCAATTCAATTCTATGAGTACAATTCGGAGTGTAGCCTAACGTTCCCACTGACCTTGTATAATAAAAATCTAGCGCGGATTCGAGGGCATAAGCTTTAAAATAAATCTAGGACTATAAATACAGTTGTACAATCAGAGCGTGATCGACACACATTGTGATTGCGGATTTGTTTCCCTTTGTGCAGTTTTACTGGCGAATCCATTGTTACAGTACGACGACAGATTGCCGAGTTATGGCTCAACTATTAGCCCAGGCTACTTGTGCAAGCTTTGTATGGGAACCCTAAAATAAAAAATGTAAAGCTGATTTTTGGCACAAGTGTTCTTTAGGGTCTTAAAAGTATTTCCTCAAAAATCCCCCCTCCTAGGGTGCGGGCTTTCCTCTCCCCCCCCTAAAATGTCTCCCTGAGCGCGGTATTTTATAATTTTCTCAAAAACTATTTCAGCTAGAAAAAAACCGTCTATGGCGAAAATAATCTTCATTAAATAATCTACCCAATGGCATTTTGATCATTATGATACGACAAATAGTTTTGGAAATATGCCGGCTTATTTTGCGTTTTTTTTTTATTTTTGAAAAATCGGGTATGTTTCTTGTGATTTACACGAAAAGTATAAGACCAAGGAAAAAAACGACAGAAACAAAATGAAAGTTCATGATATCATCTACAAAATGCTTTTTATTTCATTTCAATAAACCTAATACTTTCGGAAATATGACCATCGGAAACGTGCATGACAGAAAAATATTTTGCAATAATTTAGCCTTTGTACCTACTCATTTTATTTGATAATATTAATAATAATATATTAATAATTTATTTTTTCATGCTATAATACAATAAACTAATAGTAATAATAATGATATCTGTATCTACAAAACAACTGCACACTAATTAGTATACAATATATTATCCATACCTCCATACTAATATTAGTAAGGACTCGAAGTCCTTTCAACAATATGTAGGTATGCAATATACGCATTTATCCAAAAACAATCATCATCAAGTGGTGTCACCTTCAAACTGAAGATCTTGCAGATCATTTTATCAGATTAACTTTTAACTGTTAACGGCATTCCGCACCAGTGGTAGATTCAAAAACAATTCTAAAGATTATTTGAATAAAAAACATTTGATTTGATACTTGAATTAAAATTAGATTACAAAAAAGCACAATCGGCGAGATGTTGGAGAGGGGGTAGGGGGGAGGGGGATTGTGGGAGTGGGGAGAAAGCAGGACATAATTTGTGCCTAAAATAAAAAATATTATGGGGTTAATTTCTATTCATTCCATTTTATGCTAAGTCAACATGACTACCACCGGTTCTTACACAACAGCAAGGTATATTTCGAAAACTATTTGTCCTATCAAAATCAACTAAGCACTATGTTATAGGTAAATAAATAAACTTTGTATTATGTCCTGACAGCTTTTTTCCTAACTCTAATACTTTTTCTTGAAATTACAAAAAATATTCACGGTTTTTATAAAGGTTTAGTTTTTTATGCCAGTTAGGCAGCCATATTTCCGAAACTATTAGTTCTATCAAAATAAACTAAAAACTATTTTGGAGATAATTTAATGTAGTTCATTTTTGATTATGATATTTTTTTTCCTACTTCTAATAGTTTCTGTGAAAATTCTAAAATATATATACGGTTTTTGAAAAAAAAAAAAATTTCATGGAATAAAGGTTAGCGTATTTCTCGAACTATAGGTCCTATCTAAATACACCATAAGACTTTTTTGTAGGTAATTTAATGAAATCAATTAGTCCTCCGAGGATTTTTTTCAGCTCTAATAGTTTTTGTGCAAATTGCAAATAACACAGGATTTTAGCATTTTTTTTATTTTTTTCGTACACAATACATGGATATATATGCGAAATTATTAGTGCTATCTTTATGAACTAATTTTTTTTTTATAATTGGTTAAATAGTGTTTATTTTCACTTCCGACAGTTTATTGCCTAGCTCTAATAGTTTTCTAGAAATTACAGAAAACATGTAAAATTTTGAAAAATATTGTTTTCATGTTAATTATGACAGGTATATTTTCGAAATTATTAGTGCTAAATAAATGAAACAAAAACTTTTTTGTAGGTAATTTAACTATATTTATTACTGTTTTAATCAGTTTTTCCTAACTCTGTTATTTTTTTTCCAGAAATTAAAAACAACGTACACGGTATTTGCTTATTATTTTCGTTATCTTACACAATAGGTAGGCATATCTCCAAAACTATTATTTTTATCAATGTAAACTAAATATTATTTTATAGATAATTTAAAAACCTTTAATTTTGCTCCAGACAACGTTTTCGTAGCTCTATCAGTTATTATGGAAATTACAAGAAACTACATTACAAAAAGCGATACATGCAAAATATTTTCTTTTCATGCACAAAGGGTTAACATATCTCCAAAACTATTAGTCTTATCAACATAAAGTAAAATATTTTTTTGTAGATAATTTAATGAAGACAATTTTCGCCATAGAACGTTTTTTTCTAGCTTTAATAGTTTTTGAGAAAATTACAAAAAACTGCGGTCGGGGAGACGTTTGAGGGGGCAGGGGGGGAAGCCCGCGGCCTAGGAGGGGGGATTTTTGAAGAGGTACTTTTTAGACCTCAAGGAACACTTGTGCCAAAAATCAGCTTTACATTTTTTTTTTTAGGGTCAATGCATAATAGTCCCGTACTATATTGATATAAGCTCTCTATGTTGATGTTACATTTAAATCCCTTTTTGATGGTTTACCGTGTACGAACTTTTTCTCGATTGTAATGTTTTTAAACCATGTTAAACGGTGATAGCCTAGTGGTTTAGACCTGACAGACCCGATTCCTATACGGGGTCGCAAGTTTGATCCCCGGGCACGCAACTCTTCAGAGTGCACGCATCTTTCGGTGTTATGTGCGTCTTTTAGAAATTAATTAATATCAAAAATTGATTCAAACGGTGAAGGAAAACATCGTGAGACAATCTGCTTAGCCAAATGTTCGCCATAATATAACGTTCTTGGAGGTGGGCCAAGTCTGCCAATCCGCACTTGGCAAGCGTGGTGGATTATGGCCAAACCTTTCTCTACTGAGACGAGACTCGTGCTCAGCAGTGAGTCAGCTATGGGTTAAAATGAATGGTGATGATGATGACTGCTTTTACTGTTCCTACTTCCTTCCACTGTATCATCGCTAGATTTCTAAAATAACCAATAGTGCTCGAATTTTAACGATTTCTCTGGCACATTCGTGAGCGTCCAGATCCTTTTTAAGTAGAGGTTCCGGGTTTGATTCCTGGTGGAATTTCTAAGGAAATTATAATTTCTAAATTGGATCTGGGCTGGTTTGGTCTGGTTTTTCATCTAACCAAATTCATTAATCCATCCATCAGCCTGCATTCGTCCACTGCTGGACATAGGCCTCTTGGAGAGCGCACCACCACACACGGTCCTCCGCTTTCCTCATCCACCCACTTCCCGCTACCTTTTTAAGGTCGTGGGTCCAGCGGGCTGGAGGTCGTCCCACACTGTGTTTACCGGTACGCGGTCTCCACTCCAGAACGCGTCTGCCCCAACGCCAACGGACATCGGTTCTGCGACAGACATGGCCTGCCCACTGCCCAACTAACGAAATTACCATTAATTAATTATCTTACTCCATTCTTAGTAGGAAACTTGCAAAGTACCTACTTAGATAATAAAATAATGAAAATATTGATTGCAGGATAAGCTGTCTGTAATAGCTCTACCGACACCGCGTACATTCTCAGTACAACTGTCCAGCGGTAACACTGCGAGAGTGAGGCTTCTACTGCCTCCGGGTTTGAGAGAAGATGAAGTCACCAAGTATCCGCTAGTGATGAAAGTGTTAGTATTACACCTTCGTTCCGTATTTCGATCATTCAAATTCAACTCCATATTATTCACGTTGACTTTGACAAGTGCTTTTGAATAGTCGAGTGAATCTACCACTGGTTCGGCATGCCATTTAGGAATGGCATTCCGAAGAAGAACCAGAAGAAGAAGAAGACGAGAAGAACCAGCAAGAAACTCGGTTACATTTACTACATTTACGGGTTGGTAGGTGTGATACTCGTATCATTACATTCATCATTATATTCCCGTTTCACATGAGCGTGAAATGCGAACTTAAAAAAAAATGGCAGTCATAGGGACTGCTGATAGAAGTGAAAACGAATATTTAACATACTTTTTAAATTAGTTTTTTTTAAATAAAGAAAAAATATATATATATATATATATTTAAAATTAATTAAAATTTACAACTAAGGGATTAAAGTTTAATTACGAATGTAGTATACTTATATTTAAGACCTTTTGTCTTCGTAACAACGCGAGCATGTCGGTGACGGTGACGTGAATCCACAAGTTTACCCCCTAACTAAAAGTGCTGAACGCGGCTAAAAAAGTTTTCACTTCAATAATCAAATAAATATTATAAATGCGAAAGTTTGGATGTATGGATGTACGTTTGTTACTCAATCACGCTCCAACGGATGAACGGATCTGGATGAAATTTGGCACAGAGATAGATTATAGTCTGGAATAGCACATAGGCTACTTTTTATCCCGGAAAATTAAAGAGTTCCCGCGGGAACCGAAAAACCTCAATCCACGCGGACGAAGTCGCGGGCATCAGCTAGTTTACAATAAAAAGTACTTCAAAAAACACAACAAAGCATAAAAATAAGTTATTTGTAGTGTTGTTTTAAAATCAGCTGGTACGAAACGACGGAATTCCAAAACACATTTGAGGTCGTGCATTTCTTACTGAATTTTTATTTTTATACATACTTCGAAGTGATATTTTAAGTCTGATGTTTATAAAGAAAGTTTATTTATAGCTTTGTATTCAAATACAATATTCAGTACGTATAAGACACTTAAGTACGTTCACATTTGCATGGGACTTTAAGGATAAAGGAAGAAGCTTACGGCTGTCTCATCAAGCAGCCGACACCCATTTGTGGGAGCCTCCTCCGGTTTGAGACAGCGTTTCTTTTATTTATTCACTAGCCAATTTCCTCGGCAAGCCTATAAGACGGCAAGCCTATAAGACGGCAATTTACTCGATAAAGGATCGAGAGCTTTTAGAATTCTATTCGGTAGGCATAACGACGCTTTTCCAACGCTCCTTGATTTATATGAATAATTTGGAACGGGGCTTTAAACCCCGTAAAAAAACTAAATCTTCTTTATTTTGTTTTGTCATGGTGAAATAAATAGTAAAACACAGGATTAAAAGCATACCTACTACTAGGTACTAGGTTTCTTAGTGAAATAATATATATTCACTCGGCAGTCGTAAAGGGCAATCAGTGGGAACATAATAAAGAGATCGTTTATATTATATCCGTTTCCTATCCATAATACGTACATTTTAATGAACGAATAACAAAGCTTAATAATCAAAGCTTGATCATCTTCATTATATTATGTATTTTGTCACTAAACGATGCCCGCGACTTCGTCCTCTTTCATTTCCCGGGATAAAAGTAACATAGTGCTTCGGGATGCACCCTATGACCTATCTCTGTACAAAGTTTGATCAAAATTAGTTGAACAGACGGGCCTTGAAAGCATTGTAGATAGACGGACAGACTGACAGACACTTTCCCATATATAGCATTAACATGGATTTTTCCCGTAGATTTTTTAAATTTATTTACGTGCCTGAATATATTTCTATCTGTGAAAACTTGTAATTGGCGTTATACTTATTCTTTATTTATCTATCCACTTTTGTTGTAGCTGTAAGTTTTCTGAACAAAATAAAATAAAATAAAATATAATTTGTAAATATATCAGTCATAATATAATGATTAACACAGACATGGAGCACCAGGGACGCAGCTAGTGACAGAGCAATGGGCTCTAGACTGGGGCTCGCTAGCCGCCGGTGCGGGGGCCATACTGGCATCGGTGGACGCGCGCGGTGCGGGCGGGCGTGGCCTTGCGGCGCATCACACGCTGCACAGACGTTTGGGAACTGTCGAGTTAGATGACCAGTTAGAAGTTGCTGAGTAAGTATTTTTATTTGATGGTAGGAGGTTTATTAAGGCGCCATAGTGGTTAAGACTTTGGTCTAATATTCGGCGACAAGTATAGTCCGCGCGCGAGGTCTGAGGAATCGGGGGCTGAGGTAGCTGGCGGGTTCGCACCGCGCCCGACCGTTTCATACCCCGCGGCCGGGTGTACGCTTTAGATTTTACGTTCATTTTGTACAATTCATTATAACAGAACTTTATGATACAATTTGTTTTTTCTTTCTTATTGCACATATTACTATCCCCATTGAATTATTATTTCATAATTAATTCAATGCACACGCACAGTTACTAAAGATGTGTTGGTATCAATAACGTAATATCGACTAAATCACAACTCTATCTCATTACGTCAATATTCCTTATGATTCCTCGGACCTCGCGTGTGGACCGACCGTATCTTTTCGAAGTTATAGGTGGCCGGTGGGCGGTGGGTTTGAAAATGGCAATAGGGAATAGGGATACCTATGTCAAAAATAAATTCAAATATAATATCAAATAGAGTGTCTTTCAAAAGACCTTTCACATCCTCAGCTAGTCTGTCTGATAACCATTTTAATCTATAAGATTAAAGAAAAAATGAGTTGAAAGGGGTTGTTTCATCTTGGGCCAGGTACTTGTACAGTATTCCAAAAAATAGTATAAAATCATAGAAAACAAAATAAAATATGCTTTTTGGCAGTTTTACAGTGAATAAGAGGTACAAAAATAAAATGTTTAATTATGTACATTTGTAGAATAGCAACTCTCGCAGCGCATCCATCCATCAATCTGACTGCTGTTGGATATTTTATGGTTAATTCACATTTCCCAGGTAATTTTATGTCAAATGCCATCATGACACGTGTAATATACGTCAATGTCAAAATGGACGCATGTTGTTTGCGCTTTTATTTTGCAAAATAATTTCGCATTGTACCTCGTAAATTGAACTTTTTAGTAAGAAATAAAGAAAAAATGTTACTATTTTATGACCCCGAACATTTTGAAATACCGTACAAATACCTGGCCCAGGCTCCATATAAATTTGAAACAACCCCTTTGACGACGTCATAACTCCAAACAAACTTCCATACTAGTAGCGCGTTTTTAAGCTTGATAAAGAGTTGCTGATTTGATAGAGTTGTTATCGTCCCTATTAAATATTACCTAACTAAATGATGCCCGAGACTTCGTCCGCGTGGATTAAGGTTTTTGATTCCCGCGGGAACTCTTGAATTTTCCGGGATAACCTAGGCGGGTCTTTCCCCGGGATACAAACTATCCCTGTACCAAATTTCATAAAAATCGATTGAATAGATAGGCCGTGAAAGCGTAGCAGACAGTCACACATTCGCTTTTTTCTTTATTGCGTGATAGGCTTGCGCTTGACGACAATCATGCTTAGTACAAATCAATGATGAGGTCTAGGTTGGAGCGTGCTTGTCTAGAACTAGAAGATGCCTATTCACTCTTGTCTTGAAGGTACTTAAGTTATATGTGGCAGGAAACACGTGCGCTGGGAGGGTGTTCCACCCCCTTACGGTCCGGATCAGAAACGCCGAGCAAAAACGATTCGTGCGAGCAGATTGGACGTCAACCACATAAGGGTCTAATATTAGTATGGATTTAACGGCGAATGTTTGTCCACCAGGTACCTCCGCGACTCCCTGCACTTCATCGACTCGCGGCGGGTCGCGGTGTGGGGCCGCGGGCACGGGGGCTTCCTGGCCGCGCTAGCACTCGCCAGCACCGACCCGCCCAGCGTCTTCCACTGCGGCATCTCCATCACGCCCATTGTGCGCTGGCGTTATTATGGTGAGCAGTAACCCGTTTCCACCGCGAGCTACACAAGGAATCCGTTTAAATCGCAGATGAAAACTTCATACAAACACTTTCACCAACAAAGAGCTCAGAACAGAGCAACGAAAAAAAATTCAAAAATGGTAAAAATTAGCTCAGTCATTAAGAAACTGTCAAAACTCTTTCTTAGTGGAAGCGTAGGTATACCTACCTATTATACCTATACTTAGTACCTATTTAGATACACCGAGATTCCGCGGACTCGTACTAAGCGATTTGCTTCCTCGTTCCTAATTCGAACCGCTAGGATATGGAATGCCCTTCCGGCTTCCGTTTTCTCCTCCTCTTTTAATATGAGTACTTTCAAATCAAGAGTGATCTTCTAGATAAGAGATCTTAATAAGTAGATTTTCTAGGCAAGCGCGCTCCACCGAAGGCTGCATCACCACTTGCAAGCAGGTCTGATTTCAGCCAAGCGTATACAAATAAAAAAAAGAGTCCGTTCCGCTTAGCCATTTTCCGCTCATTACTCTCTTCCCGTCGCAACCCCGCTATAAGATGTAACCAGTTTTATTAACTAATGTTTCTAACCCACACTTACAGCATCAGCATACGCAGAACGCTACATGGGCTTCCCCAACGCGACGGGCAACTATCGCGGGTACGCGGACGCCGATGTCACCAAGCAAGTGGCAGCCCTGCACGACAAGATGCTTCTCCTAGTTCACGGGACGGCAGATGACAACGTGCACATGCAGCAAACCATGGCGCTGGCGAGGGCTCTGTCGGACCAGGGCAGCACGTTTAGACTGCAGGTATAGGCCTTTTTTAACGCTACAGGCTACAACTACGAGTTACCAAGCAAGTGGAAGCCCTGAAGACAAGATACTGCTCCTGGTTCAAGAAACAGCTGATGACAACGTGCATATATGCAGCAAACCATGGCGCTTGCGAGGGCTCTCGTTTAGACTTCAGCTGACAGAAAACAATCTACTGCGAGCTAACATGCAAGTGGCGATCCTGCATTACGGTGTTCCTGGTTCTAAATATATATCTAGAAATTTGGCGATAAGGTCATTACAGCTTAAACCGAAAACATAAACGCTAAAGATAAGCCGGCGACGCCCTCCGAAGTCCATACGATCTATATACTAGCACTCCATTACCTCTGTACAGATATATCCCGACGAAGACCACAGCCTGGAAGGCGTCCGGCGCCACCTGTACCGCACGATGTCGTCGTTCCTCGACGACTGCTTCAAGAAGCAAGTGCCGCCGGAGACCAAGGCCGGCTTGCGGAACGGCGGCAACCTCGACTGAGACTCGTGGAGGGATGAGGAGTTGTACTCTTGGTGAGGGCTCAAAACCTCGATCGTTTACTTTACTAATAGGGATGATGACAACTCAATCAAATCAGCAACTCTTTATCAAACTTAAAAACGCACTTCTAGTATGGAAGTTGTATGAAATTCACAGTTGTGACGTCATTAAATTTCAACGCACTTTTTTCTTTAGTCTATATTTTAAAATGGTTATCAAATTTAAAACTAACCTAGGATGTGAGTTTTAGGTTTTTTCGAAGACCCTCTATTTAATAATCAGTTAGAAATAATTTATTTTTGATATAGTCATCGGGGTATTATTTATGCAGCGCACGCCACGGAAGCTCTCAGGTGACACGGTTTTTCCGACTTAATTCACATTATTGCAATTTTCGTAGGGATCTCTAATTTTTTTTAAAATAAAACTTAGCCTATGTTACTCGGAATTTTTATAATCGGTTGAGTAGTTTTTCAGTTTATCCATTAAAAACAAACAATCAAATCTTTCCTCTTTATAATATCGTAAGTATTAGATTAACATCACTTCGTGCAGGCCATATACCTAAGCACTGCTTACCTTTGTTGAAATGACTCTATTCTCTGTTTTCGTTATGAAATGCCATTAAATAGAGTCCTTCCTAACTATAATGCATATACCCTGTCTTCGAAACTTGTTAAGTTAAGATAATATCATATTATTATACTAGCTGAAGCCCACGACTTCGTCCGCGTGGATTGAGGCTTATTGGTTCTCGCGGGAACTTTAATTTTCCGGGATAAAAAGTAGCTTGTGTTATTCTAGTTCCAATTTCATCTAGATTCGTTCAGCCGTTCTGGCGTAATTGAGCAACAAACATCCATCTTCGCAGTTATAATATTAGTAGGTATAGATATTAGGAGGCTCAGGTTTTTATTCCCAGCAGGGAGTGCTGGGATATTGTACCTAATTTCTAAAGGGGTTCGAACCTTTTTGTATGGAAGCTGGCATAGCGACCCGCCGCCATTTTGATTTTTTTTCGAAATCGCGGCGCACGTTGGAAGTGGTATGTATGGATAGAGGACACATAGACGAACAAATAATGTCAAGTAACATAGTACCCCAAAGTGTCACGTTACCGAGATATTTGGAGGTAAAGACAGATATATGAGGACAACGACAATCATTAAAAATAGACTTACGAGTATTAGGTACTACGTGTCTACAGGCGTCAGATTGTATCCAAATAATCGTTCCCAGGTTGATTATTATTATTAGTAGAAAGTAATTTTTTTCTCTTTTCCAGGTAACAATTGCAGAGAACTAAGCGCAAAAAAAAAAGAAAATCTGTAGTACAATTTTTTCCATATCCCATCCGATAGTTTACTGCCATAAGGACTTACAAACACATCAAATATGTATGTGATATTACATAGGTATACCTAAGTATGAGATTTTACGCGAATACGTGTGAGCATGGTAAAATAGAAACATTTTCCGAACGGCGCTTTCTTTAAACTAATGCGGATATAGGTAATACATGCTTATTGAAACAGCGTATAAATCATACCATATCACCATTTACTCATTCAAAATATTAGGTATTTCCCATTGACTTAGTAAATGTAAAACATATTATACCTAAGTCAATGGTATTTCCTAATGTAACGAAAACTAATTTATTTCTTTCTCTTATTATATTTTCGTGTAATTTGTTAACATTTGTAAGCACAAAAATAACAACCAAACATGGTTATCAGGTTGGTTATTAAACATGGTTGGTTAACAGGTTCAATAAATAGATACGCACGCATCTCCCTCTCTCTCTTTTCAGCGCATTGCCGAATGCAGGCTCACTACTGAGCCCGTGTCTCCTTTCGGAATGAGAAGGATTAGGCTATAGTCCACCACGCTGACCAAGTGCAAATTGGCAGACTTCAACTGCCGGGCATGCAGGATTCATCCCGATGTTTTCCAGTTCCTACACCGTTTTTAAGGAAGTGATATTCAATTTCTTAAAACGCACGCCGAAGCCTCCCACCAGGCCAGACCAGGGAAATTCGGAAATTATAAATTTCCAAACCCTGCCGGGGATCAAACCCGGGACCTCCGCACGTTAAGGCAACAGCGCTCAACCTATTCTGTGGCTCAACACTGCACCACGGAGGTCGTCAAAACTTCGAAAAATTTGAGGTGCGTGCCCAGGGATCGAACCGGCGACCCCATACAGGAGGTCGAGTGTCTTAACCACTAGGCTACGAGTAGGTATCACCGCTCACAAGACTATCACCGCAGGCATATCATACGCACGCATACTTTACATATTTCAACTCCATCGGAACATAATGTTAAAACAAATTTATGGAAACAAAGTAACGACTTGTATAAGACCAAAAACCCCGTCGCGTCGATTAAAATAAACGGCAAGCAATTTAACAAGTAGGTACTTGCTGCTTGTTTAAAAACTCCTCATCTTTTCTTACTAATGAACTTAATATGTCTTCGTGAACTGAGTGTTATTAGGTGTTTAATTTTAAATTCTGCAATGTTATTGCATCATGCATGTAAAATATTCGCGTTTTAATTAGTTATTCATTTCTATACATTTCCATAAAACTCATAATACGATGTACTTTGCAAAATGCCGCAAAGAATTACCTAATATCGTACCACTATTATGTATTATGTGATTGTACAACAATAATATAATATCTATTGTTTAAGTAGGTAGTACTTGTTATAAATGGAAAAATGCAAAATACCTTAGTGAAAGTTGAGTTATAGATTTCTTTTTGTTTATTTTTTCTATTCAGTTTCAAATTGAAATGTATAACATTTTGCAACATTATTAAATCGAGCATGTAAAATATTCGCTTTTTAAAAATTTCAATGAATTCTCATTTCAATGAATTTCCATAAAATTCATACTAATGAGGTACTTTGCAAAATTCCGCAAAAATTACTCGTATTATATAAATGTTTTATAAAGTAAGTGGGAAAATGCAAAGTACCTTTAGTCTGTCTAGTGAAATCTGAGAGAGTATGAATATACACCGTCTTTAGCTTCTGGCAACACGGCAATACAAAACGATCAAATGCGTTTATTCGATGAAAAAAATTGTTCGGGTGGCCTGGTTCCACTAGGACAGTGGATCCAGGCCACCCGAAGAATTTTTTTTAACTTTAGCGTCATTCTGCACTCTAGCATTTACTAGAAAGACTAAACCTATCAAGGAATTTTTCAAATTCCTAATTGCCACATCGTTCAACTACATTGATTTAGTGATTTAAAGGAATTGATCGTAGCCCTTTAGTCAATGAGTTTTGTGATCTTAGTTCTTAAGTTGTTAAAGTAGATAGTTTGAAGTTTTTATAAATTGTAAGTATCCATACTTAATATTATAAATGCGAACGTGTGTCTGTCTGCCGGTCTTTCTGTCTGCTACGTTTTAAAATCTCATCTTTTCTACCGATTTTGACCAATTGGCATAGAGGTAGGTCCCGGGAAGAACATAGGTTACTTTAATCCCGGAAAATTAAGGAGTTATCTCGGGGATTAAATAAATTTAATCCCCGCGGAAGAGTCGCAGGCATCATCTATGTAGTATAAAATAAAATAGTGATGCCCTATTTTGCAGCCCAAGCTGAGGCTTAGGATGTACATTTACAAGTGGAACTAATAGGTTTAAACGGGGGACCACGTCTTTGCAAACAAGAAAGTCGTGTATGTTCTTTTGCTATAATATGCATTCCTATGATACTTATTTGATGGTTCTGACATCCCGCTATTGTGAGCTCTGAGTGTATGAGAACTTATTAGATGGACGCTGCTCTCTAATGGGTTTAAACTTCAAACGGATACAGTAACGGAAGATGAATCTTCAATATATTTTGTTTAGAGCTCTTATATATCTCCGCAAATCACGTCTGTGTGAACATAGTTAACTCCTTTTTACAAAGGAATGGATTAATGAATGAAAATTCTTTCTTGCATACCAAAAAGTTACAGAAAAAATTAAGCAATCTATACCAGCAACCCTTGGATAGAGAGCAAGGATTATATTTTGTGATCATGGACGTATCATGTTTGTGATCAATTGAAACAGGAAAGTATAGTTTAATTATGTCTATTATCAAGAAGTTATCCATCAAGCTTCGGTTGTGAAGCTCTTTAAATTATTACCACAAATAATAGCTATAAATCAATTTTTCGTATCACTCCACGCTCGAAGAAAAAACGCAGTTTCAAAAATAACAGATTATTTATTATTATTTTGGAGGTGGTAAAGTGTAATTTCTAAATGACAAATAATTGTACAGATGTAATTTATAATGTTTTAGACTAAAGTAGAAAAAGTATTGCCTTCGTACGTAATTGTAGGTATCGCTATCTTACATTAAACGAGTAGAGTGGAATGGTAAAACACTTTTCTAAAATGCCTGGAACATAATTTTTTCAGTAAAAAATACCTATGCATTTTATATTGCAAAAATTAAAATGATACATAGAGAGTTCCCATAAACATACACAAACACACAATATAATATAAAAAGTTATATTAAAAACTCACTAATTTGAAACGAAATGTGTAAATAGGTAGTGTGTGTGTTATAAATTGTCATTTCAACTAAACCAATTTTTTTGACAAAATTGAATAAATTAGACCGTTAATTTATCTCACAATCTGCAAAGCGAGAAATTGGTCATTAATATTAGAACTATCGTTAGACAACAATTTTGTAAATACGTATTAAATTTACCTTTATTAAATCGTTGAAAATTGCTCATTCTTGTATTTGAAATTTTTGCATGTTTCTAGTCACGTCATTTGAACATTTAAATAGATAAGAATGTATTGATAGCATAAAAATAACCTTAGTAAAGACCAATAGATTTAAAATATTTTAAATTCATGATAAAATTTTAAAATAAACATTCAATTTGAATTTAGGAACTCATTTAGTGCTTTAATAATTAATCCTAGTCACGTTCGAATTGTGAATCTTAAGGCGAAAATAACTTTAATAGCAATAAATAATAGTGAAAGTAAACTTTTATTAAATAGTTCACCATTATCTTCTGTAGGCACCATTGTTTAAAGTACATACCTCATATTGAATAAATTGCCCTTCAAAACGTAGATCTATTCCGCAATTAATGTGCATTAATAACACCAATATTATATACAATAAGAAATATTTTTTTTAATAAATCGCATAATTTATTTTATTACACAACTTTTCATGTAGCTAATTTATAATTATTTTTAATCGTAATTAATCCATAAACGCCAAATAAACACAAGTACCTGAGATAAAGAAAAATACAATCGATTTAATATTTACCAAAATATTAAGTAGATATAAAATGGTAATAAAAATAACGTAATCATACTTTGGTTAGAATAAAATATTATTTGTCTTCTCAGCTATTTTACCACTTATTCAATAGGTATTTTATATCTTCTTTGCATAAATCCGCCAAGTCACGGAAAACTGCAAAGTAAAACTTTGCGGCGGCGCGGCGTTACTATGGCGCCGTACGTTTGTAGGACGTTTAAGGATTAAGTACGCTTATCCATAAATTTTAATTATTTTTTTTGGAATATATAAGAGGATACAAAGTGAGAAAGACCTAAGTGCCAAAGCGTCGATGTTTCTCGTAATATTTCATATAGTGAATTAGAATAAGTAATATAATAAATAAAATATAACGAATTGATTTTCTTGATGACATTAGGTTTTTGCGCTTGTTTAGTGCTTAGGTAGTTACGTAACGAAAACAAAGTGCTTTAGGGCCAGCGGACTAAGTAAAAAAAGTGGCCATTAAGTAGTTGAAAGTAAAATTTATTAAAAATATTGTAAAAATTTTAAATTAATACCGATCACGATCTTCTACCACCTTAGGAGTTCTTACTTATATCGTGTGTTTTATAAAACTCACTTAAAACTTGAACTGCTTTAAAAACTTATTGTAACAATTTGAAATTAAAGAACCAACTTAGTTACAAAGAAATTTTAATTGTGTTTTAGAATTAAATTAAATATCAGTATTATAATATTAAACAAAGAAACATTGTTCTTATCAGTGAGATAGGAGAATAGAAAAGAATTAATACTTATATTTTTTTGATATAATTTCAGCAATGGATTGTTTGTTAGGTACCTACTCACATAATAATTAGGAATAACTTTGAACTAAGAACAAAGATACCTTTTAGAGTTTTAGTGTTAACTCAATAAAATCTCTAAGTATCTTTTTATTATAATTTTTCACGCACAATTTTCACAAAATAGTATTTAACTATCTATTATTATAAATATTGATTTGTATTATGTATACCTAGCTACTAATACTTTTCTATGAAAAGATAATTGTAATTCAGTGTAATAACTACCTACTCTATCTAGTACCTATCTACCCATTTATTTTCTATTGATTCTCTAGTTTATCGAGTAGGTATATTAATTACTGAGTACAGATTATGCTTACTCATTTGTTGTATATTTTTCTTAAAATGAATAAATACACTGTTATATTATTAAATCAATATTTTTCAGATTTAACGCGTACGGGTAAGTGGTAACTTTCCCTGGTTTTTGCTCCTAAAAAACGAAATATATTCTCCAAAAAATCTTAAATTCTCTCTCTTCAGCACTGTGTTTTTGTAGGCAGAGTCATAAGAAGGAGTTGTCATTCCTCGTCGTACCACTGAATGCGTCCCTGTGCAAGTGGTACGACGAGAAATGACATTATTCCTTCTCGTGCCACTGGTGGAACGACGAGGAGGAAAGGAAAATTTCTTGGAACCACCAAACTCCCCTTAGGTGACAGGAATGTGTAAACTGAAAACTGTTACATAGTGGACTCGCTAGGTGTTAGATAAAATGTAGGGATTATCGATGAAAATAGGCATAAGTGAGTGCGCGTTAAATCTAAACTTAAAATTTTATATCTGCGCTGTTGCCTGTTATTCTTATAAATTTTATTTATTGTTATCGTTATGTATTGTGAATACGTCACTTCATTACTAGTTTCTAATATTGTATTGTGAGATTCAATAAACACCTAATAAGTAAATTGAAATGTTTTATTTCGCTGATCGATCTGGCATTAAACCATTTCGGGGTCGTGGTCCAACTACTCTATGACCAGTTGGTCTACGGACCCTGGGAAGGTGTGGTTGTATACCACACCTTGTGTGGACTAGATGATGCCCGCGACTTCGTCCGCGTGGATTAAGGTTTTTTTTTTAATTTTCCGGAATAAAAAGTTTATTTTTTGAAAATGTTATATGCTGCGCAGTAGCGAAATAACCGCAACCAAACCAAACTGGCAGAAGTGGATTCGCCAATGAACGAAATTATATTTTTCCACAATTTCAGCTCGCCTAAAGGACCTTCCCGAAATTTGTCACCAGCTCTCGGTTTCCATCGCCCCGCTGTCGCCATCGCTCGTTTCTTGCGGGCCCCCTTACTCGTTGGACCTTGGTTTAATAAGGTCTCGTCGAGTGAATTAGGTACCTACCTACCTATTTTAGTTTGTACGATTCTACAAACCAAAACCACCAAACTAAACCACAACCAGTTTTTAAAATGTCATCGAAAAAAACAAATGTTAACGTACTAACGTAATTTATTTGTCATATTGTCCAATTAATTAAAATAAATTTATAAAATCCATTATTATTACACATTGACAATTTTATTCATATAGATCATATGAAACAATGCAAACAAATGCAAATTACGATTAAATTATTGACAGTCATTTTGCATTTAAATGTTTATTTTGTCGATACAATAGGTATATTTTGACTAATCTCTACAGATTCACATCCAATTCAGTTTCAATTAATCTCAGATGTCCAATTTAATTTCAGATTCCAATCACTACTGATTATGTATTTTTCACGAAAGAACTTACATCACGTTTTAAAACGTCTGGACAAATTATTGTAATTTGTTATTAATTCTCGTTGAACAATTTAAATAATTTTAAAAACAATGGCATTGTGGAGATTCGACTAGCTCTCAGGCCCCTAGCTGGCGGCGGTAGAGGTGCTCTTGCTCATGAGCTTGGCGACCATCTCCTGGACGCGTTTCATCTCTTCCATCTGTGACGTCACTTGATAAAGTCTATTCTCTCGCTCCACTACAGTCTTCTCCAATTGTTTTATCATCTGCAATTTGTAAAGGTTACATTTTTAAGGATACATTGTTGTCTATCTGGTTGTAAACCTTCACCTATCACAACCAACCAACCTCAAACTCCTCTCCTCACATATCGAATAGAGGGCTCTAAAATTATTGATACGCGTTCCAAAATGTTCCAAGGAATCTACTCGCAGCCGAAATTGAAAAATACTCGCAGCCGAAATTGAAAAATCTAATATCAACAGGAAATGTATAATGTGCGTTTTCTATGGATTTTTTACCCGATGATTAAGTGAAACTCTGTACAGTTGTTAATGGCACTTGAGGTAAAAGCTTCTGGTAAAGTTGGTGAGCGAGTCGTATTGCAAAAGCCCGCAAAGTAATAAATACAGTTTGGCAAACTTATACGAGCGTGAGGCGGGGGCGCCACTGTCTATGACGAAGTCATTATTTTAGGAGCAATACAGAGTAAATTCTGTTAGTTCCGAATTTCGCCACACGCACAGATAAGTTTGCCAAGCTGTTAGTAATAAACAAATAGGTTACATTATCTCTCTGCTCGAGCTCCCGTCTCAGGGCGGCTTCCGAGGCGGCGGCTTCTTCCAACTTCTTGTCTTTATGTTTGACTCGCTCTTCGAACTTAATCAGAACACTGGCTAGCTCACTATTTTTATTGGCCTGAAAAAAAAACATACTTCTTTTTATGAGAGATAAACTTCCTCGATGATAATTTATAACCTAGGGGAGGATATTCATTAGAATCCCCCTCAATATATAACTAGGAAACCAATTCCTAAGATCTGATTATGGCTAGAAAGCCGATGGCAGATAGATGAAATGGGAAAAAAAACTTATTATCGTCGTCGTCTCAACCTATAGACGTAAACAGCTGGACGAAGGTCTCCTGCATGGATCGCCACAAAACACGGTCTTGTGCCGCTTGTTTCCAGCGGCTCCCAGCTACACGCTTGAGATCGTCCGTCCACAAAGTGGGGGGTCGTCCAACGCTTCGCTTCCTGGTGCAAGGTCGCCACTCAAGCACCTTGGGACCCCAACGCCTATCGGCTCTACGAACTATGTACCCCACCAAGTGCCACTTAAGCTTGGCGACTCTTCGAGTAATTACTAACTTATTATGCTACTATTTCAAATGCACAAGCGTCTGTAAGAAAAGCATATTTTGTATATTCATGCAAAGTGTTATTTCATTTTAACAATATTTGTTTTCAACAGCACACTTTCAGTTACCACCAAACAAAAGAAATAAAACAATGTACCAACCTGTTGTTCCAATTTCTTCTGCAGCGCTCTATTGTCCAGCTCCATTTGCTTGTACCGTTCCTCCAGTTCTCTTTCGCGTGATTTCATTTCACTCTCTATACTCTGAAAACAAGAACATTAAGGTGTATTTTTTAACAGACTTACAAAAAAGGAGGAGGTTCTCAATTCGGCGCGTATCTTTTCTCACATAGATTGTAAATTTCAATTATTAATCAGAAAATATTATCGAAAAGTAAAGTTTTATCCATTGAAAACGAATGCGTGAATTAAAAAAAAGTACAACATCAAAAAGCCAACATCACGCGGTGTTCCCAGGCGGTCACCCATCCAAGTACTGACCGCGCCCGATGTTGCTTAACTTCGGTGATCGGACGAGAACCGGTGTATTCAACATGGTATGGACGTTGGCAATTAAACGGTCGAATACATTCATCCAAAGATGATTTCTACTTTTATATATTATATTATTCTTTTTCATAGTAATTTATCACAATTTTTTTTAAAAAAAAGATAATTATAAAATGAAATATAATAATAATTAATAATCCATAAAATACCTTTGTTATAAAAAAAAAAGATAGACGCCATCTTTTTTTGTCCCGTATTACAATGAAAATGTGACAAGAGATGGCGCTACTTTATTAATTATGATCACAGAACATAGAAACCAGCCCCCCTATTACGTAAGAATAGTCCATCAAACGTTAAAGATTTTCGTCAAAGTAAAATAAACAATGACAGCATTGAATTAGAGCTCAATTTCGTCTGCCCATTCTTATACGTTTAGGGTATCGTACATACCTAAACGTATAAGAATGGGCAGACGAAATTGAGCTCTAATTCAATGCAGTTATGGTTTTATTTTACTTTGACAAAAATCTTTAACGTTTGATGAACAATTCTTACATGATTGGGGCCCAGATTCCCTGTTCCCTGTTCATGATTATAATATTATTCCATAGAAAACAATAGTTTTACGATTACCAATTTCATCTTATTATTCAAATAAAACTATGTAATCCAGTATCGGTATAGTATCATATAAAGTACGTACAGCGATTTGGGATCTGAACTCTTTGTGCAGGGTTTCTTTCTGGTTTTCTTTGTCGAGCCTTTCGCCTGCTAGTTTGGCGCGGAAACTTTGCAATGTTTTTTCGGCATCTTCAAGTTGTTTGTGCAACTCTTCTATTGTCTTTTTATACCTGGGAAAGGAAAATAAACAATTTAAAAAACTAAACTCAATTTATTTATTTTTTGTTTTTGAAAATATAAAAGAGAAAGAGGTTACACAATAAAGCACAAAAACAAAAAAAAAGTAAAAAGAAATCTGCATCGACCGGGAATCGAACCCGGGCCGCCCGCGTGGCAGGCGAGCATTCTACCACTGAACCATCGATGCTTATGTGAAATATAACGAAATAAGCGTTCAGTAACAACTTTATGCTTGATTAAAACGACGTAAAACAGGGATCAGCTTTTTTAACCGACTTCCAAAAGAGGAGGAGGTTCTCATTTCGGCGCGTATCTTTTTTTTTTTTGCGTAAAAAATAAGTTTCTTTGATCTTTTCCCTAGCCTTTCGCCCAACATTTGGAGTCTGTAAAATGTTTATCAACAGTAAAATTATTATAGAAATAGTTATTTTTATCTTATTATAATAAACGTGATTCAAAATTCAAATCCTTTCATCCAGGTTTAGTCACTAAACCTATAGTGAACAAAGGCATAATATAAGGGAGTGAATAGGCATCCTCTAGACAAGCGCGTTCCAAACTTCCAACCTAGATCTCATCATTGCTTTGCACTAAGCATGATTGAGCGAGATAGGCATCTCGCAATAAAAAAAAGTGTGAGCGCGCAATTCACACACGGCAGAATTGAAACTTCAGAAAAGTAGCCTACGAGATAATGAGATAACTATAACTTGTATTCTATCTCATTCTCTCGCAGGCTAAATCCTATTATGAATATGCTTGTCTCTTTTTGGTGTCGCTTTTTCGTTACGTTTTTCGTTACATCGAATTTTTTCTAAAGAAGTTTCACTAAAAAAAATAAGACTTTTGTAATAACACTGCTGTTTACAGTTGCAAGTAGTAGGAGCTCTGTGTGAATCGAGTGAGACCCAAGAGCGCGTCTTACAAGAAGCGCGTCATACACTTCAAAAATAAAAATAAAGTATTAAAAAAAATACGCCTCACTTCTCGTTTTGCATCTGCGTGGTGTACAGCACGTCCTGCTGGGAGGAGTTGGTGGCTTGCATCAAAGCCAGCGCGTGCTGCAGTGACGCCGTGTGCTCCGTTGCACTCTGTGGAATTATTTATTTATTTATTTATATAAGCCTGTGTTTAGTGTTATTGTAGTAGGTACTTTTTTTCCGATGAGTTATATATAATCCCACTGCTGGGCAAAGGCCTCCCCCTTCTCCTTCCACTCTTAGGTTCCGTAATATTGTTATTATAAGTTGGAATTATACTTCACTTAAATCCTACTTTTCACAATTTTTTTATATAAATAAAAATCAATTGCTGAATGCATGTAAGCGTATCACTTCGGAACGGCTGCATCTATTTAGCTAATTCTTTTTTTATTGTTTATGATTGTCAGGAAAAGGTTTGTATGACATAACATTTTTGACAAAATAATACGGAAGTTTCATCTAAATCGGTTGACCGAATGAACCGTGAACAGACACATTTTCGCATAATTTATAATATTAGTATGGATTAACTAGTGGGACAGGCAGACGTTCTGCCCTAACCCAGAACTCGATTGCAGCGCCCCCTATCGGGTCCAATTGTGATTTATATTCACAATAATTATTAGACACAATTACAAGGCAGGCCCTAGCCGGTTTACTCGGCTTTAAGATTATCACCGGGGCACAATGTTGCCCCGCGCCCCACCCGGGTAAGGAGGCCCAGCGTCGAGGCCCGTACCCCCGCTTGGCGCTGACGGACCCTCGGAGAAGACCCACAACACTAGACACAATTGGGTCCCACACAAACACACGCACAATTATTATTCCACCGGCCGTTCAGAAGTGATGCGAGAACATACATTCCGGCAATTGTTTTTTATTTATATAGATTAATTAATTATTAATATTTATAAATGCAAATTAAGTAGCTTTGGCTGGTCTACTTATTAAATTTTCGCAACTTAACCGCTCAATCTGACGAATATTTTTATACAGATAGCTTCCAAGTTCCAATCTGGAGACAATCATACAATACTTTTTATCCCGAAAAATGAGGGTATGAGGGTTCCCACGATTTTTAAAAATCACGTATCATGTTGATAGTAAAATTCATTGAAAAGTCAAAAAAAGCCAACATCACGCGGTGTTCCCAGGCGGTCACCCATCCAAGTACTGACCGCGCCCGATGTTGCTTAACTACGGTGATCGGACGAGAACCGGTGTATTCAACATGGTATGGACGTTGGCAACAACAAGCATGAAATTATTCATAAGAATACGATTTTAGAGTATTACAATGCACATGTTATGCCGTACGCCACGGTAAATCAGCCATTACTTTTTTTACCTGTAATGTGACAGCGTGCGAATGGAGTCTCTGTTCTAAACACGTCATCTTGTAGCCGTATAGTTCCATTGCGCTGGAGGTCGCTATGTCGTTGATCTGAAAATAATCAAAAATTATGGTTGGTTATTCTACATTTAATATTATTTATAACTTCGGATTATATACTTGTATTTATCTACTAGATTTTAGAGGAGTGTGCAGCCCCCAGAAGGCTTAAGGGTGCTAAGAATCCATATAAATGTAAACATTTCCTCGCATTTATAATATTATTAAAGATTAGTATAGAAGTATAGATAAGGGGTCATCCATAAAGTACCCTCAATCTACAGTAGGGGGTCGACGAAGTGTGACATTGTGTGACAAGGGGTGGGAGGGGTCCTAAGTTTCGTGACGTTACATTTCAAAATCTTATACATCTACGTGTTAAAATGCCAAATATTTCCAAGTTTTGTTAATTTTTTCAAATGTTTGATTTGAAAAAATTATTAAGAGAATTTCTAGATGTAAAATTGCAAAATGTGACGTCACACTAGGGAGGGGGGTCTCACAAATGCGACTAACTGTGACAAGGACGGAGGAGGGGTCAAAAAATGAATGACCCCTAAGTCTAGTATGCATAATTGCCATTTTATATGGTCACCTTGCCCGCTTGCAAGGCGTCGTTGAGCCGCGCTATGAGCGCGTTGACGGCCAGTTCCTGGGTGGGCGTGAGGCGCTCCGCCCACAGGCCCTCGCTGTCCGCCTCCACGCGCGGGGACACGCCCTCCACGCTCACGTCCGATATATTGTGGACACTCTCGCCAAATATCTGTAACCAAACCAAATGGGTATTTGACTACTATTAAATAAATAAATAAATAAAATATTTATTTGGAATTACCAGACACAGTGAAGTTACAAACACAAACTTAATGGTAGTTTTTTTTTTTTGTGATTATTAAATAGAGAATCTGCCAAAGGCGTATGGCGTAAGGCGTATCACCAATAGCGTGCGAACACCCACCACCCAGCAATTCGCGCCTATTGTTCGCATGCTGGTGAACTGTACCACATAGAATTGTCTGCTGTGGCGGATTATAGCGAATTAAACTTCTAGTTCATTCTCATGGACTTCCGCAAAGTAACGCCTGCTTCGATTCAATATGCCAGACCATTGGTTAAGTATTATGCAGAGAGAACTTATTGGTAATTTTAAATAAACCATGTGTGATGTATATACTCATACAATGGATAGAGGTCCGCACAAATGACAGATGCGCGTCAGCCCCGAGAGAGGTAGAACACTGCATACTAATGACATTATAGTGATAGGATTTTGTATCGAAAATTCTACCAGTTACCAATTCCCGATTAAAAAATAAGTGGAAAACTAAATGGAGGGAAAGTGAATCGTCACACAAACTGAATCTAAACTAATGTTTCACCTGGTTCATCTGATCAGACGGAAAGTAGTGATGCTTGATGATTTGCAAGATCTGTCGCCGGCGGATCCCATTGCTACTTGCGAGGCCCGCACATAATAGTTTTCTAACCTGTAATCATGCCAAAAATATCCAGTCAATATCAATCAATCAATCAATCAAATCATTTATTCAATATAGGTACACTCAACACTGTGGGTACACTTATTGACGTTAAAAATTACTTACTTATAAAACATGATGGTGATAATCAGTTACGGTATCTTAAAACTAAAGCTACGAGGGTTCCAAACGCGCGGCCTGGTGGTGAGAAGAGCCCACAACAAAAACAGCCGGGGTTTTTTTTTTATTATCACCATCTCACAAATCATCTTAACTAAGGAACTATCAGAGCCATTAGAGCAAATCATTGCCAAGCTTCCTTGTCGTTTTAAGTAATCCTTTACATGGTAATAAGATTTTTCAATGAGGTTACGTTTTACATTAACTTTGAACTTATTCAGAGACATCTTCAACATGTCTTCTGGGAGCTTATTGTAGAAGCGGACACAGTTTCCAACAAATGAATTGCAAATTTTACTAAGCCTAGAATCAGGCATTACAAGTTTATTTTTATTTCCAGTATTGACATTATGACAATCAGTTTTCTTCTTGTATTTATCAATGTAAACATGCACGTATACTAAACACGAAATATACTTATATTATAAATGCGAAAGTTTCAATTAATGGATATTTGTTATAGGATAAAATAAGGCATAGTTATCCTGTAGTTGTGTAAGATCTTTTGTTTTGTTGTAAAGTGATTTTTATCTTTGTTGTTACTTTAGAATAGCTATTTGGAAGAGACTGCCCCCTAAATCACGGGCATATCCTAGTTTGGGGGTCCAGGGTAATTTTAGGAAATTGTACTTTTTGTTTGAACAAATATTTTTAATAAGTATTATTTTTTATTATTATTACTCAATCACGCCGGATCTGAACGAAATTTGTCACAAAGATAGATTAATGTCTGGAATAACACATAAGCTACTTTTTATCCCGGAAAATTAAAGAGTTCCCGCGGGAACCAAAAATATCTCTATCCGTGCGGACTAAGTCGCGGGCCGCACGGATACAGTGAGACGGCGCCCTTGATATTTGCGGACGAGATTGCCTACAGCCGTAGCACCTACAGACAAACCCGACCGACAGATCCACGTTACAAATAAAATATTTAACTAAAATTTATTCTACTGACTTCTGTCGGTCGGCATAATCTCCGTTTCGCTCCTGAGACGCCTCCGACGATAATTGTACCAAGTACTAAGAGTTCAGGATACATTATACTCAGGGCCGTCTTTAACGTATTTGGAGGCCTTAGGCACATTAGGATATTAAGGCCCCTGACAGAGGACTTTGATTTATTATACTGTCATTTTAAACATATACTTACTTCAAAAAAAACTTCAAGATCAATTAAAAATCTTATTTACTTACTATTGAGGTATATTTAGAACATAACATAAGCGTATAGTAAGGAATATCGGTTATGTATCGGTGGGTGATCTGGCAGAATCTAGGCGGCCCCATCGATCGCGGGGCCCTGGGCACTTGCCCAGTGGGAAAGAGGGGTCTGAATTCAGTGGCGTGCACAAGGTTTGAAGCTGGAGTAGGCATTAGTTAGTCAGAATACCAATTTACTAGCTGTTTTGATGAATATTGAGTATTGACGTATTTTCATTTGTGTAAGCAGTGCTTTTATGCCTCTATGGACTGCACGCCACTGGGCCTGATTATACTTAGTTCGCGACGGTGGTGCACTTCGCGACAGTCTCTGATCCCACTGTTCCTGGTATAGTACCTGATGATGAGCCAGCATCCTCGCGAAGGCAGCCTCCCAGTGCCGCGAGAGGGGCGCCAGAGCCAGCCCGGTCCGACACGCGACCACCACGCACTGCGCGCCGGTCTCCGTCCCCACTGGCCCATTCTATGAACATAGAACATTATATTCAATCATTTTTAATCATATAAACATTTTTTTTATTCAACTAAACTTATTACAAGTGCATTTGAATCGTCGAGTGAATCTACCACTGGTTCGGAATGCCATTCCTACCGAGAACGAGCAAGAAACTCAGTGGTTGCTCTTTTAAAAAAAAAATCATTTAAAATTACATTAATTTGTAGATACATAAGTAACCGCTGTCCTTAGCATTGCTGGAGCGAGTCAAATCCATGATCTTTTATCATTTAGATAATCTTGACAGTATAATAAGCTTATTTCAGATGCATACTTATAATGGATTTCTTGTGTAAAGGCAAGTTTAAAATAGGTTGTGGAAATTTATCATATTTATTGTTTTAACTCAACGTTCTGACAGAGCGAGGGTCTTGGAGCGAGCAATTTTTGTAAAGTAGCCTGATACCGCACTAGTGCGATAAAAGTTATTTATGTTGCAAGTAGAAAATTATAATCGAAAAGCTACACACTTACACACACGAGCCGCAAACAAGGGTTTAGGTATCGCCGAGAATAAATTGAGATATTTTATAGCATGACGTGTTATATAATTTAAAAAAAAAAGTTAGTCAGTAAATAGAACTATATAACTGCATTATACTGATGATCAAATTTAATAGTTTTTACTTACAAATCTATGGAAAAAGATTGTAGAATGTATATTTATCTTCCAACTCGATCTAAATCTTCATTTTATCGCACATGTGCGGCGATAGTCTACTTAACGGTTTTAACAGCAGTGTAAAGCCACTTTACGAGCAAATTAATTGAAAATAGGGGTATGGGTTTAATATAACTGCCATGCCCCTAACAGGTTAGCCCGCTACCATCTTGGACTGCATCATCACTTACCATCAGGTGAGATCGCAGTCAAGGGCTAACTTGTAGTAGTTAAAAAAAAACGTGATATCTTACCTGTGATGTATACTGCAGTACGCCATACAACGTGTCCTCAAAGGAATCTGGTGTCACTTCTTGTAAGACGCGCTCTTGGGTCTCTCTCGATTCACACAGAGCCCCTACTACTTGTAACTGCAAACAACAGTGTTATTACAAGTCTTATTTTTTTAAGTGAAACTTCTTTAGAATCGTTGTGATTTGAAAATTGGTTGAAACGAAAAAGCGATACCAAAAAGAGACAAACATATTCATAATAGGATTTAGCGTGCGAGAGAATGAGATAGAATACAGGTTGTATTACTTCTTTCAGAAGTTTCACTTGTGCTGTATATGAATCGCACACACACAATTTTATTTATTTGACTACCTCCCTGGGATCTCGTGTTCCATCTCTGGCAGGGTCAATTTGGGAATTTTAATTCTGAATTTTCTCTGGTCTAATCTAGTGCGACGATTCGGCCGTGGCTAGTTACCACCCTGCCAGCAAAGACATGCCGCCAAGCGAATTAGCGTTCCGGTACAGTGCCGTGTACAAACCGATAAGTGGTATGGGTTTAATATAACTGTCATACCAATACTGTTATTAGCAATTTCATGGATGTAGGAATGATGCTAATAGATGAAAATTAAATAAGATAGAGATGTTCCCAGTTTTTAGGGTTCCGTAGCCAAATTTGGCAAAAACGGAACCCTTATAGATTCGTCATGTCTGTCTGTCTGTGTGTCCGTCCGTATGTCACAGCCACTTTTTTCCGAATCTATAAGAACTATACTGTTGAAACTTGGTAAGTAGATGTATTCTGTGAACCGCATTAAGATTTTCACACAAAACTAGAAAAAAAACAATAAATTTTGGGGGTCCCCATACTTAGAACTGAAACTCAAAAAAATTTTTTTCATCAAACCCATACGTGTGGGGTATCTATAGATAGGTCTTCAAAAATGATATTGAGGTTTCTAATATCATTTTTTTCTAAACTGAATAGTTTGCACGAGAGACACTTCCAAAGTGGTAAAATGTGTCGTCGTCCCCCCCCCCCCCCCCGTAACTTCTAAAATAAGAGAATGATAAAACTAAAAAAAATATGTGATGTACATTATCATGCAAACTTTCACCGAAAATTGGTTTGAACGAGATCTAGTAAGTAGTTTTTTTTTAATAATTTAAAACTTACTACAGGTTTGTACGGAACCCTCGGTGCGCGAGTCCGACTCGCACTTGGCCGGTTTTTATTTTATTGCAGGATCCAGAGAGCAACTAAATGTGATAACAGCGACGCTATCACGGTCAGCGTCGCTAAGTTTGTGGAACTATAACTAGTGGTTCGCCCCGAACTGAGACCTCGCGGTATCCATAAACTTTTACAAAGCGCAATTGACATCACTGTGAAGTTCTGTTAAAGATACTGAAGCTAATTAAAAATTAAATAATTTCGTTTCCTTATAATAATTATCTAATTTTAGTATTTGTTGTTCAAGTACAGGATATAAATTATAATTCAAATAATTGATCAAGTTTCAGGCTCAGCCTTTCAGAAAATTGAGAGTTCTGAGGTCAACTTAAATTGGACGTTAGAAAATCTCCACTTTGAAAGCCCCCCATTTCGTCAATTTTAGGGGAAAAATTAAAAAAAAATATTTTTTGACTCTATTCCTAATTATCGTTAAAATTATATACTGCAACCCTATGTAATGCTTGGTTATTCAGAAGTTATAAGGCTCTGACGGACGGACGGACGGACGGACGGACGGACCGACTGACAGACGGACGGACAAATGCAAATTCACTCAAGTAGACTCAGAGACCTTCGCTCGGTTCGCTCGCTCAGAGGCTCGGTCAATAATTTTTTGAGGACGAAGCAAAGAATATCCCGGCCAAGAAGCAAGAATCAAGCAGTATTGGCCAGGAACTATAGATGGTGGCGATCACAATAGATCGGCAACGGTCAAAGTGATACCGGGTCTCTTTACAGAGCCCCCCACAGAGCATAGCCACATCCCCAAGAAGATAAGATGATAATCTTGATCGTTAAAGGATTCATTGCACTTTTTGATGCACTCACCCATTGTAATCCAGCTTTTCCCGGTTCCAAGGCAGGAGGTACCAAGAGCGCTGGCAGCCCGTCACTGATTACTGAAGTCAACTCCCGAGGGAGCGAACCTTCATCTAAAAACAAGAATAAACGATTTTTTAACTAGCTTTCCAGGATACCATATTCGGGCTCCATCATAAGACCCTGGATATCATCTAGGACCAGAGTACTTGTCAAGACGTATCAAATGACCCCAAACTCGATGGAAGTACGTAGTTTTATTACAGAGTTCCCTAAGCCGCCTTCTGGCTCCATTATTAGATCAGCTCCATGTCATAATAATATTGCATTCGGTTTACATATTCCTACATGCACAGCTCAATCGGAAACCGGGAAGTGGGTCAAAGGAGACTGAACATACACAGGCTATGCTTGTGTCAGAAGATAATTATTTTCATAATTTAAGTTTAATTTTATAATTCAGTTTGGCACAAAAAAACAAAGTGCTCCCTATCCCGAGATTTTTTCATCATTTTAAAAGTACTCCAATTCTATTTGTATAAATACAGACTCCATTTTTATCCGTAGACATACCTAGTGATGTTATTTTACGAAATCGATGAAATAAAAATCGGCGGTGATCGACTTATAATCGATTAAAAACTATAATTTTCATAGTACTATAAAAAATATCGATATTTATTTGCAAACCATTTTGATAGAATCGACTCAACTCGGTGCTAGTTGCAACACTTGCAGGTTAGTTGTCTGTGGTTTTTGCTTACTGTCATTTTTGCTATTATAGCCTAAGCTATAATATATAGCATTGGGAATAACTATTTACTGGTTTTACCATAGGCAGCAGTAGAATCGTCCTGGTGACGTGTGGTACCTACTACCATACCTAACCTAACGTTTTACATAAAATTGTTTTTCTCAAAAACTGGGAGGAATAAATTAAAAATTATTTTTGTTTATAAAAGTAGGGTTATCAAACTTTATTTTAAGCAAACTTTTATCGAGACACAAAAACATTTGTTACTAGCCCAAACTCCTATATAGTGCTGCTCAGTCTTCTTTAACTTGTATGATTTGATTACAGACATACACTGGGACTGCCTTTAAAGACACTGCCATGCTTTTACTTGCTGAAGCTGAAAGTGACATTTTTTGCAATGAAATTAGGCGCAACCCGACTCCTAGATTGGGCGGGTTCTGCAGGGTGGTAACTAGCCGCGGCCAAAACCACACCACACCAGAGACATTATAAAGTACTAAATTGCCTCTGGCGAGGATCTAACTGGGACCTCCCATCGTCATCTATACTAATCTATACTAATATTATAAATATAGATGCGAAAGATAGATGGATGGATGTTTGTTACTCAATCACGTCTGAACGGCTAAACGGATCTGGATGAAATTCGGGACAGAGACAGCTTATAGTGTGGAATAACACATAGGCTACTTAATATACCGGAAAATTAAACAGTTCCCGCGGGAGCTGAAACGCCTCAATCCACGCGAGTGAAGTCGCGGGCATCAGCTAATAATTATATATTATCAACCGTTACCTCTATATTGTGATACGATAGCAGCAAACAGCTCCAAGGACTCCGGCAAGCAAGTCCGACTGGCCTTCATACACAGGCAGACCAGCTGGCAATGCTGGCTTCGCAGCGAATACAGATCTGCAAAATCCATACTAATTTACAAATGCGAATGTGTATGTCTTACTACGCTTTCACAATCAATTTATTCAACCGATTTAAAGGAGGTAAACCAAATCCCATACAAAACAGGCCTAATCATATCATACTTCATACTAATATTATTCATGCGAAAGTGTGTTTGTTTGTTGGTTTGACCTTCAATCACGCCGCAACGGAGCACCAGATCGACGTGATTTTTGGCGTGGGTATAGTTGAGGACCTGTAGAGTGACATAGGCTACTTTTATCCCGGAAAATTAAGGAGTTCCCGCGGGAATAAAAAAAACTTAAAGCACGCGGACGAAGTCGCGGGCATCAGCTAGTTTAGAATAAAAACTATAGTAACAATCGCCATTATTATTGCCTCGAGTAGTTTCAAAGGCATCAATATAAAAATCACATTTTTAAAAAAGTTTGACTTTCTGTACGTGTCTTTAAATAGAACGGAAGGACAACAGCTCGAAACAAATTTTTCAATATGGCGGTTTAAAAATGGCCACGATAAGTCTATTAATAAGTCTTTGAATATCTTACTTAATATACCTACTTACTATAAATAGTAAGTATATATTTTTTATGTAGGTACCTTAAAAATACATAGATCTCTCCCTCTTTCTCTCTCTCTGGATACCAAAAAAAAATCATATCAAATCAAGAGGAAAGAGTTATTATTGAATCTTTTTTGACGAAAACAAAAACACAAAAAAGCAAATATGTATGTACAAAACGGTTTCTATTGCTTACCTAAATTAACTAAAACCGTAATAAACTTCAACACGTGACGTAAACAACTGGCTTCCGGTTCACCCATGTCCTCTGGCACCAACTTGCACAAGTCTTCAATATTCTGAAAAACATTAATAACTTCCGAATAAAATACTTTATTATCTATTAGAATTCTGTAGTAAGACAAGAAACTCATATGGCTTCGTCCAGTATTTACTGTCCATCTCTCCATCTGAGTATCATGGGCATGGGCATTTTATTTTAGATTATTATAATTTTTTTTTTTTTTAGATAACTTTAAAAAATTTAAATAATTGAAATATAAACCATAACACTAAGTCATTAAACTTTAATTACGAGTGTAGTATATTAATTATATTTAAGACCTTTTGTCTTCGTAACAACGCGAACATGTCGGTAATCGCGAACATGTCGCTATTCGCGAGCATGTCGATGTTGGCGAGAATGTCGGTGTTGGCGAGCATGTCGGTCACGCGAATCCACAAGTTTACCCACTACCAAAAAGTGCTCAACGCGGCTAAAGAAGTTTTCACTTCAAAAAAATACTATACTACACTATGGAATATAACCTTATTATAATTTCAGCTATGGCTTTTTATATGTAAAGTAATATTAAAGAAATCCAGTAATTATTTTAAAGGCTCCGATTTTAAGATAAATAATTACAATACCTTTAAAGAATCTCGAAGCGCTGTTGAAAAATCAGGATACGTAAGTACAAAACTCTTCACATCACTGTCTGAACATAGGTCATTGATGAATGTGTAAGCGTGGAGTAACTGTGTCGCATCTCTTTCACTGAAATTGTAAAATGAATTTGCCTATGACCACTTCAATGCATATCAGTTTTTTTTTTCACTACAACTTTTACCTCCAATTTAGAATCGATTTGCATTATATTATAAGCCCGGGGTATGAAAATTTATGGGGAGTAAAATCAAATCTTTACAGTTACGTTACTGACTTTATGTTTGAGTTTCCATGATAACACTTATTTATGTTTCCATGACTATGTAATGTATTTTGATGAATATAAAATATATAATCAATTAAAATAAATGTACCTACTTATCAAGCATGCTTTCAGTAATATAAATAATGCGTTCATTTATCCTCATTCACTAATCTATATATTTTATAATCGTTCGTAAAGAGTAAACTCCAGTCGTGCGTCGGAGGTGACACACACAATTTTTTTAAATACATAGGCTAGCGCTTGGCTGCAATCAGACCTGCTTGCAAATTGTGATGCAACCTAAGGTGTAGCACTTGCCTAGAAGATGGCTATTCACTCTTGATTTAAAGCTACCTACTATATTAAAAGAGGAGGGGAAAATAGAAGCCGGAAGGGCATTCCATATCTTAGGAATTAGGAACAAGGAAGCAAATCACTTCGTACGAGTCCGCAGAATTTCGACTGCGTAAGGGTGCAGACCTTGTCGATGCTTTGCGGTAAGATGATAAAAAGGTGACGGAGGAACCAGATCGAATAGTTCTAGATAGCCCTAGACTGCGACCTGGTGGTACATGATGATGCAGTCTAAGATGGTAGTAAGCTAGCTTGTTAGGGGTATGGAGTATAAAAAAAGTGTGTGTGTGCAATTCACACTCGGCAGAAGTGAAACTTCAGAAAAGTAGCCTACAAGAGAATGAGATAAATATAACTTGTATTCTATCTCATTCTCTTGCAGGTTAAATCCAATTTATGAATATGTTTGTCTCTTTTTTGTGTCGCTTTTTCGTTTCATTTTTTCGTTTCGTGCAATTTTCAAATCTCAACAAATCTAAAGAAGTTTCAAAAACTCACACAATAGCTTTGTTGAATGTCTTCATAGTGCAGGACAAGTAACTGTGCGTGACGTCTGGCTGTCTTGTGTTAGCAGACCCTCGGGTACCATTAGACAGACATAGTAGCAAGCGACACACTTCTACACCGCCGTAACCCCCGTCCTGAAATATCATCATCATCACTTCAACTCAGCTCTTTGCTGAGCACAAGTCTCTTCTAGATAATGAGGGGGTTTGGCCACATAATTAATCTACCACAGTGGCCAATTGCGGTTTTTATGCACTACAAGTTAGCCCTTGACTTCGATCTCACCTGATGGTAAGTGATGGTAAGATGGTAGCGAGCTAACCTGTTAGGAGCATGGCAGTTATATTAGACCCATACCCCTAAATCGCTTGGCGTGCCGTTTTTGCCGGTAGCTACTACGACCGAACTAACCACGTAGCTAACTAGCCACGGCCGAAGCCTCCCACCAGGCCAGACCAGGGAAAATTCAGAAATTATAAATTCCTAAACTAAAATGATAGACAAATATCTGCGGAAAGAGACAATACTAGAATTAGAACTGATTTAGAGTCATTGGACTGTTTTGGGCAGTTATCATTAGGTACCTACCTACCTATCTAAGTACTTTTTGAGTTGGACCTTATTATTATTATTCCAATTATCAAAACTAACACAGCATATTAAAATAAAAGATATTTTACGGAAACTAACGCGTATATTTTATTATTTGAGTCGGCCCGTGACCACGTCCTCTGTAAAGAGTGCGAAACGTCGGGATGTATCAAATAATAAAATATACGCGTTAGTTTCCGTAAAATATCTTTTATTTCAATGTGTGAACGCGTAAACCTAAGACAATACTAACACAGCATACCTAGTTTTTCACAAAAACTTAAGTTTCATAAATATTCTTAATGATGCTTTTTTGCACACCGTACCTACCCATGCGTCGCAGCGACGTCATCGACGCCAGGTCCAAACTTATAGTACACGTGTAGTACTATACTATTATGCAGAGATTGCAGTGCAATCCGTGCAATCTCTTACAACAATTAAGTCTCTTGAAATAATGTCACTTAAAAAACTCACCTTCAAACTTATTAAATGATTAACAAAGTTCTTAGTATCAACCGTCCTCATCAAAGCATAGATAGCAGGTAGATTGCCATAACACACATTTACTAGTACAGTAAGTGATTTGTGACCGATTGTCCTATGTTGTGGATCTGTCATAGGTTGTGTTATCCACTCAGTCAGCTGCTTCATTAGCCTGGGGAGATAACACTCTTGCCAGCTAATTTTAATACCATACGAGATGTCCTGAAGAATAAACATACAATCTGTATTTAGGATACCCTAGACAAAAAGATATCATATATACAACTAGTATTCCTTTTTATTATAATATGACTTGGGTACAGTACTACCACTTTTATGCGCAAACTTAATTAAGTAAGTTAATTAAGTTTGCGCAGAAAAGTGCAACCTAACGCCGACTTAAACAGAATGTGAACACCAATAAAATACAGACCTTATTGCTTGATCTTAAGTACATTTTAAACACAAGAGAAACTTACAAAGTCTCCAGCTTTCAATCTATGGTGCTTGGACTACAAACATGGTGTGTAGGCAACAACCAATAGCAGAGGGACGCACCCTATGATTGGCTAAGATTATATCAATAAGATAGGTATATCAGCGTAATTTATAAAAATGGTAGTACTGTACCTACTTAACCAAAGAAACTGGCACGACACCAATAATCTTTCTAACCTGCATCACAGAAAGTAGTTTTATTTTCTTATCATTTGACACTGTGTCAGACAGTAATTTAGCTAAGATTGGTATAAACCTGTAACAATAAATATAAATAATTATTTGTATGGTTAACAGCTTGCATCAGATTTTTTTTTAATATTTTTCTTTTCTACCCATGTTAGTACTTTTTACCACAGGAGAATACTAAAGTAAAGATTACTACAATCACTACTACAAACTACGTAAAAATTAAAATAATTTGTCACACAAAATTTATTCAATTCAAATTTCAATTTATTCAATCTAAACAAAGTGGAGAGAGATATTATTATTTTTCAAAGTCTTTAAAACTTTTTGATATCATTTATTGTGAAGACTGAGCTTAAAATGTTGTTTTAAGAATTAAATTAAATACTTATATTTAACACCAACTGAAATATTGATTTTCTATACTACAACATACTTATAGGTGTGAGTAAGAGCATGCCTCGCACTTGGCTCTATAGATGCCCTAGTTAGAACTGCTACACCAGCCCAGTGGGGTCCCCTTGCATCGCGCATAACTCGCCATAGTGAACTGAAGAATGCACATACTTCGATTCTACCAGGTGAGAAAATTGACAGATCACATGATGAAGCGATAAGCTGAAAATTAACATGTTTTAATTATTAAGAACGCAGACAATTTATGAACCAAACTTTAAAACAGGCAAATCGTATTGCAGAGATTAAGGTTAATAATTATCCAAGTTGATGCATTATATGTGAGAAAATCCATAAAAATTACTATATTTACAAAACTTCTCAGAATCATACCCCCAAGTATCGGGTCATCAAATTAACTGCAGATTCACTATGAGTTGCTTCAAATTCGCGCGCAGCATTCACAAACGCCTTTAAATTCGCAAATTTAACACTGTCCGGATGGTTTTTAACACCACTTTCTTCCACACCGTCAACTTCCATTGCAGCACAATGAAAATGATTAGAAAAAACGAAAACTCTTTGACAAAAAATGAATTCAATACATCTAAGCTGAAGTTCTCTACTCTTTATAACAAGGAATATACTCCTCTCTAGCGAGAGTTTTATAACATTCTGTAAATAAAATACTAGCAAGAAAAAGAAATAAACTTGTTTGTTACTCCGAAGTTTTTATTTAATTTCAACCTCAACTGTTTTTTGTTTTTTTTTTTAATTTTCAGTTAGGTAGTGGTTTATACCTCTTAGACTATAGAGCGACCTCTTTTGTCATTGGTTTATACTCTGAGGCATAGATTTAAAGGTGAACGCACACTTATCTGAGCCGAACGCGTCGAACGAATCGAAGTCAAGGAGGCCTCGCACACTAAGAAGAATCGACTGCGCCGAAAGAATCGACCGCGTCGAAGAAATCGTTTGTATTTCCTTTACGCCTGTCGCACTCTCGCCACAGTAAACAGATACTCTCGCGTTGCTCTGTCAATACGCAACTGATAGAATGCGAGCGGCCGAGCGCATCGGTCAAGTCGACCGCATAAACCGCGCCGAATCTGATGACGTATCTGAATTTGTCTAGAATTACTGGGGTTCTTGCAGATTCGGACGATTCGACGCGGATAAGTATGCGAGGTTTCATGAGATTTCATACACAGAATTCTAAAATTCGTTTAGTTCGATTCGTTCGACGCGTTCGGCTCGGATAAGTGTGCGTTCACCCTAAAGGACTCTCCACATTCCCGCGTGAATCACGCTGCGAATCACGCTTAAATTATGTCTGTGGAATCACGCCGTGCATCCCGGCGCGGATCGCGGCAAGAACCTGCTCGGTTCCACACTCGCAAAGGTTCGCACCGGGTTCACACCTGTGTATGAAACACCTCCCAAACGTCATACAAACGTCATAATTTGTCTGGCACATGTCGTAATTCCTTCTTCCATGGTCTGGCACAATCATAAAGCAGTCGTAATTCCTTCTTCCATGGGCACAATAGTATGCAATAGGCACAAAACCCGTGACAAGCAGAAAGGGAGAGAAAAACACATATTTTTTTCTCATTCTATCTTGTGTAACATCCCAACACTGCATCTCTTTCATGTGGGAGTGAAAAGGAGATATGGCGGCGTCTATATATCTTACTCAGGCTAGGTACGGTTTTATCTATACAGTGAAATGTATGGAACTTGAGGTGAAATGACTAACCATAGAGCCAGAGGTAAATAGTGTTCTGCGCCATAGAATGAACCAAACAATGACCAAACAAAGGACCAAACATTAAAATTGTGAATTAAAGATACTGTGATAATACGACATAGTCGTAATTCCTAATTCCATGTGTTATTGTTTATTTTATTGAGTTTCAAAAAAAACAGGGCCATTTTTGTTTCTTTGTTATTTTTTATTAAGATGTAGTTAAATAGAAGAGCGATAACTTTTTAACTTTAATCTATAGCTCTAATTCGTAATGATTTGAATGTCGTACTGTGTTTACATATATCGTACAAGTAATACGAGATATTATATAATTTAATATAACAATGTACTAGTGTTTTTATTTGCGTCGTGTGGTTCGGTCAAAGGTTCGGTCAAGGTTCGGTCATATAAATATAAGGTAATGGGGCTGATTCTGTAGTGCACAATCTCTAAACTAAACTAAAATTAGAGCATTACAAATCACTTATAAATATTGTTAACCCTTTTATAATTAATACTCCCTACGGAAAGGGACAGAACTAGATTTAAAGCTGCCATTTTAGTTTAGTTTAGAGATTGTGCACTTTTTACAGAATCAGCCCATTATCTATGGTTCGGTCGTGCGTCTGGCGAACGGTCACGTGACCGCCCGCAGATGCGCTGAATCAAAGGTGAATGAAAGCTCCTTTTAAATACAAAATCAAAGAATGAAAATGATATGAGTGGAAATTTCAGACACAAAAAGGTATACTTTCACCAAGTTTCGTCAAAATAAAATTATTTTTGTGTAAATGAAAAATAAATAACGTTATAAGCGGTTTTTCGCATTTTACTCGGAGATTTTGAGGTTATGTGAAAAAATTATTCACACAAAAGTTGTAGATCGTGTTATGATCTACCACTTTGCTATTGTACCTACACTTTTCTCTCCGACTTCAACTTTTGCCGGAAATCGCAATAATCCAAAATTCCACCCCTTTAAAAAACATACCCCATGTTTATCTGGAAACGCCCCTGCTCACGCATTTTTTTTTTTACGTTTATTATACGCCACTTTACCATTTCCAACTGTTCCCATCCAATTTTGTTTTTTTTCGTTTCAAAACAAGCTAATTCGCCTGGACTATCAGGTAAGTATATTACTTTACTCTATGAAATGATAGGTAGGTAGCGGTTACGTAGCTCAAGGTTGGTTTTCAGTATGGTTCATCGAATGAGACATTCATGAATAAATACATTAACAATCTTTTATCTTTTCTGAAAATTCAATTTAATTTTAAACGTAAAGCTGACAATATTGGTGATAGAATTTTTTTTCTGACTATATTTTAGTACTTAGGTAAGTAAGTACTTACATAAATTTTATTACAACTGGATAAAATATGATAGGTACTAACTAGGGTACTAAGTAATTAGGTATGTACTAGAAATTACCCTAAAAAACTAAAACCAAGAAGTTGAGAAACAAAACATCTTCAAGAATCACGTAATTAATTGTACTTACTACTTAAATATATATTTTAGTATTATGTAAACTTACAAACGAAAATAAAACAAAAGATTTTTTTTTAATGCTTACGCTAGGGGGCCCTAAAATAAAAATATCCATCCATTAAGTAAAAAAAAATTTATCGGGACTGCCGATAGAAGTGAAACGATAATATTTTGCTAATTTTGTTTTTTTTTAATTAAAATTTTTTTTAAGTAAAATAATTAAAATATAAACCTTAATACTAAGCGATTAAAGTTGAATTACGAATGTAGTATATTTATATCTAAGACCTTTTGTCTTCGTAACACCGCGAGGATGTCGCTGTTCGCGAGCATGTCGGTGTTCGCAAGCATGTCCTCTCTCCGTCCGTCCGTATCGGGCTATATGAGAGTAAAAAACAGAAAGTGCACATACAGATGGCTAATCTGTCAGGAGATAGGCCGCCATGGCCGAAATTCAGTTTGGAGGACATTATTATAAACATAATTACGATTCCTAGCCTACCGCCCCTTGTATTTAGTTAAAAGACTTCTTTAGTGACACGGGCTTTACATACAGGGCCGTGGCGAGGGCTACGCTCTAACTTACATGATCTATGATGTAAGAGACAAGGTGAGTCTGCGTCACATCAGACACAAGTTTAGACCTTTGCTACTTAGTACTTCTATATTTTGGAAACAGATCGAGGCGAAAATTTAAACTATTTGAAATAGTTTGAAAGTTGAAACCCACAACATGGTTCTTAAGGTCTCTTTCAAGTGCTTTCAATCTATCTACGCGGGACCAGCTTGAGCCGGTAGGAGGGTGAAAACGACGTCACCCTCCTCGGCTTTGCCGCGTTTTCAGTTTTCACTCATGCCGTAGGTATACCTACTTATATAGCTCTCATAAAGCTTTTCTGACTGGCTCAAGCCGGTTCTGCGTCGATAGGTTTGGGCAATTCTATTCCGTAATTGCGTAATTCCTTATAGATACTATTCGTCAATAGTCGATGCCTAGTTTTTTAAAATAATGGCCTCATGGACCGCTCCCAAAATAACAAGCCTGTACAAAACGCACGTAAGTTATCACGTAATGTTACATAGTGAAACAAATAATCAATAATATGATGATGATGATGATGATGATGCTCCTCTTATATTTTCAGCGTGGCGTTGTCCATTCAAATGCTGTTCTATGTTGTATTCGTTGTTTGGCACGTTACAATCACAGATATCGCAGTAATAGGGCTGTATACCATCATCATCAGATTCAGCCTCATCATCACTAGAACCTCCTAAGTTTTCAGCGTGGCGTTGTCCATTCAAATGCTGTTCTATGTTGTATTCGTTATTTGGCACGTTACAATCACAGATATCGCAGTAATAGGGCTGTATACCATCATCATCAGATTCAGCCTCATCATCACTAGAACCTCCTAAGTTTTCAGCGTGGCGTTGTCCATTCAAATGCTGTTCTATGTTGTATTTGTTGTTTGGCACGTTACAATCACAGATATCGCAGTAATAGGGCTGTATAACATCATCTTCATATTCATCCTCATCATCACTAGAACCTCTTAAGTTTTCAGCATGACGTCGGCCATTTATGTGTTCTTGAATATTGAACTCGTTATTCCGTACATTGACGTCACAAACACTGCAGTAGTAATACATGGTGTTTTTTCTAGCTGGTGTTTCTGAAAAATGGAAACATCGAGATAGAATAGATGTACCTACGTTAGGTAGGTATTTAATGCATCGCAATATTATCGCCTAAACCCTGTTAAACTACACGAAAAATCTCGCTATATGAATATTTTTTACCAAACAGCACCACATAGAGGGTAATGTATTAGGAGTCAAACATTGTTATAATTCTACAACAGTAAAATGTCGTAAAAGTGACCAGTAAAATGAAGGCTTACAAAAACAAATATCAAAACTTTCAGTCCTTAAATAATTGACCGAGCGAAGCGAAGGTCTCTGAGTCTACTTGAGTGAATTTGCACTTGTCCGTCCGTCCGTCCGTCCGTCCGTCTGTCAATAACTTCTGAATTAGGTACTGAACGTAATTACTTCAAATTTAAATATAATGTGTAAACCAATGGCCTCCAGCCGAATATGGCTTAAAAGTTATAAAAATCTTTAGTTCAGGGGGGCTCTCATAGAAGCGAATATATCATTCGACTAGCTGATGCCCGCGACTTCGTCCGCGTGGATTAAGGTTTTATGGTTCCAGCGGGAACTGTTTTTTCCTGAATAAAAAAGCCTATGTGTTAATCCAGACTATAATCTATATCTGTACCAAATTTCATCCAGATCCGTTCAGCCGTTCCGGCGTGATTGAGTATCGAACATTCATTTGAGGTTTTTTGGTTCCCGCGGGATCTATTTAATTTTCCGGGATAATAAGTAGCCTATGTATTATTCCAGACTATAATCTATCTCTATGCCAAAGTTCATCAAAATCCGTTCAACCGTTCTGGTGTGATTGAGCGTCAGTCATTCGCGTGGCATAAGTTTTTTTCAATTAACACAGGCAATACTTTATTTTCCGGGATAAAATTAGCCTATATTACTATCCCACGGTATAATCCCCCTATAATGGTGAAACACGTACTTCTTCATATTTTAACGAAAGCCCAAATGCTAACTTTCATGGCCATAACTTGAGAAATGAAGGATTATCATACAAACTTTCAACCCCTATTTCACCCCTTTGTGGGTGGGATTTTGAAAAACTGTGAAAAACGTATGTCTTCATTTTCAACCCGCAGCTCATATACCAAGTTTCATGGCTATAACTTGAGAAATGAAGGACTTTCATACAAACTTTCAACCCCTATTTCACCCCTTCGGGGGTAAAATTTACAAGAACTGTGAAACACGTATTTCTTCATTTTCAACCAGTAGCTTGTATACCAAGTTTCATCGATATAACTTGATAAATGAAGGACTTTCATACAAACTTTCAACCCCTATTTCACCCCTTTGCGGGTGGAATTTTGAAAAACTGTGAAACACGCGACGTCTTCATTTTCAACCCGCAGCTCATATACCAAGTTTCATCGATATAACTTGAGAAATGACGGACTTTCATACAAACTTTCAACCCCTATTTCACACATTTGGGAGTGGAATTTTGGAAAACTGAAACACGTTTGTCTTCATTTTCAACCCGCAGCTCATATACCAAGTTCCATGGCTATAACTTGAGAAATAAAGGACTTTCATACAAACTTTCAACCCCTATTTCACCCCTTTGGGGGTGGAATTTTGAAAAACTGTGAAAAAAGTTTGTCTTCATTTTCAACCCGCAGCTCATATACCAAGTTTCATGGCTATAACTTGAGAAATGAAGGACTTTCATACACACTTTCAACCCCTATTTCACCCCTTCGGGGGTAAAATTTACAAAAACTGTGAAACACGTATTTCTTCATTTTTAACCGGTAGCTTGTATACCAAGTTTCATCGATATAACTTGAGAAATGAAGGACTTTCATACAAACTTTCAACCCCTATTTCACCCTTTTGGGGGTAGAATTTTGAAAAACTGTGAAACACGTATGTCTTCATTTTTAACCCGCAACTCATATACCAAATTTCATGGCTACAACTTGAGAAATAGCGGACTTTCATACAACTTTTCACCCCCTATTTCACCCCCTTAGGGGTGGAATTTTGAAAAACTGTGACACACGTACTTCTTTATTTTTTACCGTAAGCCAAAATACCAAGTTTCGTTGATATAACTTGTAAAACATCTTGAGAAATGAAGGACTTTCATACCAACTTTCATCCCCTATTTCACCCCTTTGGGGGTCGAATTTTCAAAAATGGTGAAATACGTACTTCTTCATATTTAACTGAAAGCCCCAATGCTAAGTTTTCAAATTAATGACTGTAATACAAATTTTCAACCCCTATTTTACCCCTTCGGGGCTGGAATTTTGAAAAACTGTGAAATACGTATTTCTTTATTTCTTACCGAAAGCCAAAATACCAAGTTTCGTTGAAATAACTTGAGAATATCTTGAGCAATGAAGTACTTTCTTAAAAACTTTCATCCCCTATTTCACTCCTTCGGGGGTAGAATTTTCAAAAACTGTGAAACACGTATTCCTTCATTTTCAACCGGTAGCTCGTATACCAAGTTTCATTGATATAACTTGAGAAATGGCGGACTTTCATACAAACTTTCACCCCCTATTTCACCCCCTTAGGGGTGGAATTTTGAAAAATCCTTCCTTAGTGGGCGCCTACGTCACAAAAGGAACCTACTGTCAAAATTTCAAGTTTCGAACCACAGCGGTTTAGGCTGTGCGTTGATTAGATAACGATTTTATATATATATAGATTATTCGCTTCTATGCGATTTTTTATAGCGTTATATCATTTTAAAGATAATTAACTAGGAATAGAGCCCAAAAATGTATTTTAAATTAAATTATTTTTCCCCTAAAATTGACGAAATATGGGGCTTTCAAAGTGGAGATTTTCTAACGTCCAAAGTTGACCTCTGAACTCTCAATTTTCTGAAAGGCTGATGGCCGGTTTCTGAATTAAGCATTCAAGCAAAAATCAGCTGAGTTTTGTTTAAATATTTGAGTAAGACTTAAGTTTTTTGTGTTTCACACGATAAAATTATAATTTCCCAAATTGTAATTAGCTAAGTATTTCTCCAATCGTCCCTGAGTATTCTCCAACATTGCCTTTGCGTTTCGCTACACGTAGAAAAACCGGTATTGACCGAAAATAATATTTATTTCTAATTTTGTTAAATTTTATTATTAAATATGATTGAAAAAGAAAAATTTTATAGAATTTTATTTAGAAAATTCTGAATTTCAAATATTTCAGGCTTTTATCTCATAAAAACTCTGATGTGCGTTTGATTTCAAATAACCGGGATAAAGAAATGGAACGTACGACATAACATTGTGTCAGAAGCGTCAAAAGTTTGACAAACGGATTTGTTTACAAAATTTTCCAAATCTTCACTTCTGTTTTTATTTGTAATTATTCTTACAAATATTTATAAAATGGATAGAGAAAAGAAAAAAATATAACCCAACTTCACTACCGTGGGGAAAGAAAACAGTAGTAGCAAAGTAAGTACCTAATCTTTATATCATCCCCTTACTCGTAGGCCAGCTTTTCTCCTGGTTTAGTACAATATTCGAGGGTTAATTTTACATGACCACAATTAGTAGTTAGTTCGTATGTAACTCTACTTAGAAATGGAAATTTGTCCAGTCACAAGACAACCAAACCAACTGGCAACGAACTTCGAATAATGTCATTGTTTTCTTTGAATAACAGGGTACTAACCTACTAAAATTCTACATCAATGATAAAATGCATATTATTTATGTGTTTTATATGTAAGTCATCAATAAAATTGTTCTATCCACAGATTACAAGGTGTGATAGAATGCAAAAAGACAGGGACATTCTACTCGCAAAAAAAGAAGGAAGAGCGGATTGTAATAATTAAACAATACAATAGCCTATGTACCACAGGACCAAGAGATGAAGAGTAAAGCTGCCTGGTGGATCTTCAATTATCGCCACAACTGATGATTATGTGATAATATCATATTATATTTATTACCCAGAAATGTTACACTATGCTGAGTTATTTGTAAAATAAAACAAAATTAAAAAATCCAACAAAGAGTTCCTAATTTCTAACAAAATATTACTTACTAGCTGATGCCCGCGACTTCGTCCGCGTGGATTGAGGTTTTTCAGTTCCCGCGGGAACTCTTTAATTTTCCGGGATAAAAAGTAGCCTATGTGCTATTCCAGACTATAATCTATCTCTGTGCCAAATTTCATCCAGATCCGTTCATCCGTTGGAGCGTGATTGAGTAACAAACATACATCCATACATCCATTATTTGATTATGTGATTATGTGATTACAGGAGTTATTGTTATGTAGTTATTTGTAAAATAACTTTGTACTAATGAGCTTGGGGCAAAGACAGGACATAATTTCGTTCTTCAACAGGTTCATCATATTGTACCACGTAGGCATCTACGAGTACCTCAGGCTTCTCCAAAGATTTTTTAAATCCCACTACAAGTTAGCCCAACAGCGATCTCACCTGATGATAAGTGATGATGCAATCTAAGATGGTAGCGGGCTAAATTGTTAGTGGTATGGCAGTTATATTAAACTCATAGATTTCTACACCTATGAAGGAAGCCTCCCACAACTCAGAAATTGTAAATTCCCAAATCGAATTGCCGGAAATCGAACCCGTGAACTCCCTTAATAAGACCACAGTGATCGCCACTGCGACAGGGAGCGTCAAAAGATGCCAACGAAGAATCTTCACTAGAAATCGCAAATCCATACTAATATTATAAATTCGAGAGTGTGTCTGTCTGTCTGCTACGCTTTCACGGCTCATCTGTTTCACCGATTTTGATGAAATTTGGTATAGGGATAGTTTATATCCCGGAAAATTAAAGAGTTAACACGCGGGAATCAAAAAAACCTTAATCCACGGACGAAGTCGCGTGCATTATCTATTGTGAATATAGTTTAAGTAGCCGAAATTCGTTACTTAAATATTACGCACTCAACTTTGAGATTAGAGGACTTTGAGCACTGTCAAATGCGCTCTGAAACGCAATTTTGCAGTTAAGCATGGATTTAAGTTTCGAAACTGTCAAATTTGAAATTTCTCAAGCTCCAATTCTCAAAGCTTACAAAATATCAATTCAGAAACAAAAATTTGCCTAAGTAGTACGTAAGTCACACTTATGTGGTCTTTGAGACAGACTCAACATGAAATTCTCAATTCAGAAACCGGCCGTGAGCCTGATACTTGATCAATTATTTGAATTATATCCTGTACTTGAACAACAAATACTAACATTAGATAAATATTATAAGGAAACGAAATTATTTAATTTTTAATGAGCTTCAGAATTTTTAACAGGACTTCACAATGATGTCAATAGATGGCGCTCTGTAAAAGTTTATTCGTTTGTTAGCGAGGTCTCAGATCGGGGCGAACCACTAGTAATATCTATCTTTTAAGGTTGTCTCACAATAACCACCTCTCATCATCATCTTTATGATTTTCAAAGGACATGTCCCAGTTCAGTATGGAGGGTGGTTTTTTATTCTGAGTGTCAATGAACCAGAACCAAACTGCCATCACGTGAAAGAGAAAAAAATATAACATTAAACGCCATTTAAATAATAATTTTAGAAAACCCCGTTTTTTAAAAAATTAATTATGAAAAATATCGTTTGTAGAAAATATTTTTCGATGGATGGCAACACTAAAACTTGGGTAATGCGCATTAATTGTGATTATTAACATTCCATTTCGATAAACTACCCATTTTCTACTACATAGGTAGTACATACAACATTATAATATTAATAAATAATAATTGAGTATTTGAGACATTCGTAAAATAATTATTAGACAGCAATAAATCACCATTATATTAGGATAAACAAAACTGACAGTGACATTTGACAATCACCCAATGACATACGTGACAAAAAAAAACAAGTTTTTTTTTTACTGTTGATAAAATTCAGACAAAGATCTAAAAAAGCCACAAAATAAAAATATATTTTTCTCCAAATTGGGGTCCTTTAAAAATGTGTAAATAATTCTAAAAGCCATATTTTAGGATCTCTATTCACGTGTATTAAAATCATCTTGGTTCATGTTCAAGGCCCAATTTTGGACAAGTCCTTTGGTCTAAAACAATGCTGCGAAGGTGTTTTTACCGACATAGTATTAATCCTTATCAAAATAAATATGTTAGTCATCTCAAGTATTTAATTTAGACCAAAAGTGCTCTTTACACCAGATAATTTAGATGAATATCCTAAGAGATAACATAGTAATCAAATAACGGCAGCTACGACCGGCAGCAAGGAACATCGGGGTGAGCTATCGACCATATTATAGGCTGTATGGTCGACGGGGTGAGCAAAGAGAATATAACCACTACGTTTTTCGGGTGAGGGTGGGGCACGGGCGGGGTAACTACATTGAATTATATGTACAAGTACTGGAACCGACGCCGCAAACAACAAATTTGCGCCATGCTTTGCAGCCGGCCGGCTTCACCTTATTTAGTCACTCGCCTACGCTCTTCGCGGCCGCGTGTCGAAATTGTGCTCGCACGAAAATTTTAAAATGCCGTCGTGCGTTATAAAAACGTGTAAAAATAATACAACTGTAAATAAAAAAGATTGTGGCGTGACATATCATCGGTAAGTAAACAAAACGTTAACGAAAACAAACCAAAACTAATTTTTGAAGATAATTTTCTACTGATTCACCCACGTTCCACCATTTCTCTGAATATCATAGATTAAAAAGTGAACTTACCTACAGATGAGACACCTGCGATCATACATTTTACTTTTTTATTATTTGACCGATTTCGTTCAAAATCGATATTTGGGGCTCCCTAGGATCACAAAACAGGAAACTGGTACCAAAATTTAAAAAAGTGAACGCTATTTTGAAATTCTTTGTTATTGCACCGATTTTCATATTATATTTCGACTTTTAATAAACATGTATGTTTGACTTGATTAAATATTGTAAAACGATATACCTAAAATATGAAAAATAAAAATTTACTTTATGAACGTCATAGTATCCGAACGTAAAAGAAAACACAATATTTAAGATAGCGGAAAAAAAACCAAAAAAAACTTCTTTAGTTTCTTGGTAGTTAATTAATTACTGTAAAACTTTAAAAAATTACACAAAAAAATGACGGGCGGGAGCATCTCCCTCCCCCGTCCGCCCTCACCCCCGCGGATAGTGTTGTCCAGTGCTGTCTTTGACATCTATCGTACGATAGGTATACATACTTATACGGAGTGATTTATGTGTTAAAGTTGTTAAAACCGTTCTAAGATCACATTAACGTATCAATTCCGTTAGAGTTGGAATTATTGTTTTCTTGCTCATACTACCTAGGTTATGTAAGTTGACATTTCCTAGATAATACGGAGTAAACGGATACGGATAATATGGAGTACGGGAATTTTTGAATAATGGCCAAGCATTCGTTAGAGTTGAGAAAATAGGTTGAGTTGATGGTGGTGGTGTCAGTGGTGGTGATGGTCGACTGTCCCAAAACCGAATCAGCATAACCCGTTTCAACGTAGTCTTGTTTGCCCTACCCCTAGAGTGTTTTTGTAAAGTGTGAACCCAGAAGCTCGCGAAGGAGATCCTGAATGAAGTGAGGTGAAGCTGAATGAAGGGGCGACGAAGCGAGTCTTCTGGTGTAGCCCATCCTTTTTACTTCTACATTTTTATGAAAACTTATTCTTGATGAAAACTATGATATGCTTGATTATTTCATGAAATGATCAATTCAGCTAGTTATATGATTTCGTGATTTAACAGTGGAGGGTCCGTTAATGTTTACTATTCCTAGATAAAGTTCTTAAATCATCTTATTGACGAATTTCGAGCTCTAACGTATCGAAACCGTTTATGTCGACATTTCCTAGGAAATGCTGACACATACATACTCTTTAATCGAACGCTTGTTGCTTGTTTGTAGCTTAGTAATCAAGTTGCTTTCCGTGTAAAGTTTTAAAAATGACGAATGATTCAAGAGGTTCAGTAACAAAAAAATGTGTTTTTATTCATCGCCAAGCACGCGAAATGGCGAAAAAAGCTTTAGATATGTGTACCTACTGATAAAAGGCAAAATAACTTTTTCGGTAGACTGATTCGATATACCGGAGTATCAAAAAGAACATTATCTGTAATACAAACATAAGATAAATAGAAGCTTACGAAGAACGAAGAGGTCCTTACCTCTTCGTTATTCTTAAAAAAAGATGATTTTAATCGTAGTGTAATTCACAGAACTATAGAAGACTTTTATCTGTCTAAAACAATCGTCCCTACTTGTCCGAATGATTTTATTTTCTTTATTTAAGAAATGAAGTAAATTTTGGACTTTATTATTGTGTTTCAATCAATATTTTAAATGCTTTTAAAATAATACAACCACTGCTTGTTTTTGAAATTTATCGATATGACTGTCAGTAATAAGGTCACAGCACTACCACATTCCTAAGCTCTGCATTCAACTCAGGTGCGAACAATATCTACCTACAAAGTGCTAATTTGTAAAACCTGTGTGTGCGTATGGACTATTATGATGATAAGTGGTACCCGTGCGAAGCCGGGGCGGATCGCTAGTTACCTATTTAGATAAAATGCAAGATTCTTAAGTACCTACACGCAACGAAGAATATTCCCACAATATTCCACAGTCCACTGCTCAGTTTAAGTAGGTAGGTACGTAAGATATTGTTTCGCTTTACTTTTATTTGCTACTTACTTGATATTATTAATAAATTCTTGGGATGGGGGACAGTACAGTAGTAGTAGGTAGGTATATTAAGGGGTAATATTTATGGGGTTAGGCCAATGTTAGGCACAGGTTAAGTATCCAATCCACCGGGAGAATGATAGATTTCTGAATTAAATCACAAAATCACATAGAGCACATAGAGCAAGTACTTAATCAGAAGTCAGAATTATAAAAATAAATCGCACCATTAGAGTGAAAGTGACCTAACTCAAATTCCTGTAAATTCAGATTTTTATAAAACCCTGTGTTAAAAAAGATCCCGAATTATGAGTTAAAAAGGGACAGCTTATACATCGGTCACTTTAGTTGATCGCGTTTTTTCACCTATGCTTGTTATGTGAAAGAGACCGAATCAGTATTGCGTCAGAGGTTCTCGCAAGTGGCAATGTATAACATCGACGTATCTCGAATTGCGTCAGTTTATTGCAAATATTTATATAAAAAATTTAATTTGCGCCCTTAAATCTATATAACTTTATATAGTGACTGATTCCATAATATGCAATCAGTATTTGTTGTATCTTGTGTCTTAAACAGGCTGAACTCATAAAAAGTCTTAGAAATTCAGAAATATTTTTGCAATAAAAGGACATATTTTAAAACTATGTTATATTTTAATGTCAAAATACATATTTAAAATACATTTACATATAATATAATAATAGGTACCTACCAATCCATACATACAAGATCAATATATAAATTCACAAAATATCAATCGTTTCATGAAACACAGGAGAAATACATTTAAATATATTCAATACTATACGTTTTTAAAATCTTTTTGCTCATTTCCACAAATTACAATTTTTGAGTTAGGTCACTTTCATTCTAGGGGTGCGAAATGACATTGATGACGTCTTCTGTTCTATGATCAACACAAACAAGGTTTTGTACCAAGAATAGAAAATAAAAATATTTTTATGGAGTTTATTTGATTCTGGATTCTAGCTTTATATTATGTATTGCCGATTGCGCAGTCGAGGTGGGTAACATTGATGGTTCTTTAGGTTGCCAGCTATGGTTTGCTCTAAGAGTACGCCTATAATATTCAATGTACTCTGTGTCTAAGAGCATGTTGAACTAATCCTCAGATCAATAACCTCTAGATGGATTAATGGTCTGCTCGGTCGTGAGACAGCCATATTCAAGTACAGTTCGCGCGCGAGTTGAATGCAGAGTAAATATATGTGTCACCATACATTTGCTCTGCATTCAACTCGTGCGTGAACTATAATTATATAATGTCTTTGGTTTTAACTGACCAACACACTTAAAAAAGTACAAAACAACCAAACTAATTACTTAGTAGTTATCTATGAAACGGTTGCATACGTGTTGCATACTAAGGGTTACTAAAACGAGCGTGTACCGTGAAACATGCCAACTTTGCCATTCAAGGATACTTTGCCCTAAAAGCAAAATTTATGCAAATCCACATACTATACGAATTTTTTTTAGTTTTATGGCAATATTCATTACTTGGGTAAAAATAGATTATATTTGTGACCACAAAGCGTATCGCACTCGTTCCCAAGTTGAAACAGTAACCCGTCAGAAATTGTCGAATGCAGTGTGTGTTTTGGCGGGCAAATTTCTCGAGTGAAGTGGTTGTGGATTTTACATCATAGCAAAAACGCAAGCAAGTTTATGTTACTGTATGTTATAGATTCACAATTGTAGAGTATTTTAATTATAGTTTCAGAATTCAGATGATTATAAATCTAAACTTCAGATGATGGGCAAAATTACCCTTAACTTTTCAAACTCGTGCATGCCAACATTGCCCGTTAACAAAAAGTACCCAGGGTTGTCACATTTAGATATTTTGTAATAGGTTAAGTACCTGTACAACATGTGATTGAATTAATAACGTAATTTACCTCAGAGACAAAACACCAAACACTTGTATATTTAGAACATTTAATAGTAAATGCTTATGTTTGTTAATACCTACTTAGATGGCGAAGTTTGTGATGTCATACACACTGATTCGATTCTGAATATACTAAGTATACTACTCCTACTAATAAAAAACTATACCTTTCCCGATGCACTATTTTTTATTATTATAGAGCGCCACTTTTCATCTTTTTCTATAATTTTTTTAGCTTTCATTTAGTTAATGTTATTTTAAATTTCAGAAAAACCAACACAAGTCCAGAATTCGACAAAGAAAATCAAGACGTGAAATAGGGTCCCGAGCCTATAAAAATTACTACTTAGTGCCTCATACTTTTATTAACCTAAACTTTAATAAACATTTACTTTAATAAACATAGTGTTTGATTTAAATATCATTTCTTATTTCTAAAACATGCATCCAAATGCATATTATAATATGTGGTCCAACACCTCCAACAAAAAGGTTAATATATTATTTATTGAATCAATAATTTCCTGACGTGACAACCCTTAAAATTTTAAACTGCTCGATGGAGCTTGTATGGAAATGAGAAATAATCGCTAGGTAACATTGCCCACTCCTTTTACTGCGAAAATATGTATACTACCAAAAAAATTTTGGAACCTAGGCCAAGATTGCCCTAAATTCTAGTCATGATGTCTGTTACGTATTTTTAAGAGTTATATTGCATGAAAACTCGATGTGGGCAATGTTGGCTAAAAGTCCAGATTATTTTGCCCGACATTAAAATCGAACAAATTTTGGTTTAAATGTTAATTTAAAAATAAAAATACAAAGCGAATGCTTGCGTATAATCATATAGTTGTAAGAAATGGAGAAACATACTTCACCTTCTATAGAAAAATCTCGAAATTAATTCGATTTTAATAAAAAAACGGGCAAAGTTGGCTAGTTTCACGGTAGGTAATAATATTATCACGCGTTAGTAATATTATCAATAATTAATAGTATCACGCGAATCTTTAAAATCGAAACCATAAAATGTTAGTAACATACAGTACCGTCAGATGTGGCAACTTTACAGGACCTTTGTTAACTTTACCATACCATAGGTAATTGACTCTAAGTCAGTTATTACAAAACCTATTCTTAGACAAGCTTCCTTTTAATGGTAGTATTTTTTTTGGAGTTTAAGGTAACATTTTTGATTTTTTTCTGACTGATAACATCGATAGTTAAGCCAATATAGCGTTCCAAAGTGCGTTGCTATGGAAACGTGTACAGAATTATTTTGAGAAATTGCACTCGTAGAGGCTAAACTATTTGTCACAGGTGAGTTAAATTTTAATATTGTATGTAAAAAACGCTTAAGATTACAGCTATAATTATAAACTATTGTTATTTCCTCATTTTATTGAAATATGTGGATGGGTAATGTCACTTGAGGTTAGGTAAAGTTACCACTGACTGCTTCATAGCAACTTTACCTATAACTAGGGTTGCCAAAAAGTACAAAGGTAGGTATGAAGGTTAATTGCTTGATTGCCCGTTGTGTTTGTTTTCAATATTATTTGCATTTTCTGCAATATTACCATACTAGCTGACGCCCGCGACTTGAGACGTTTTTTGATATTTTATCGAATTTATTTTTACTTTATCGTTTTTGTTATTTTAGATGCTAAACGAACGACATTATTGTGTTATCTCTCGAATATCGAACTCTAATGAGTTAATAATCTTATAAATTAGGTAGCATTTATTTACTGTTGTTCACTGAGCCTCTAATATATTTTTCTTAATACATAAAAGATGTTTTTTTTTTCATATAAGTAATTCGCTATTTTTTACAGAATATGTGTCATTTTTAAATTTTTAGTTTCTGCCTTATTTAATTTATTACGTGAAAATAAAAGTAAGTGTATTTTTTTGGCTACCAGAACTTTATTAAAACCATATGAAAGTAAAAAGTGTTTTCTTAAAAATTCAATATGCCTATCCTACTTATTAAATGAAATATTCCCCTGCCTTTATTTTTTTGATAACCCTGTGAACTCAAAAATATTTGTATGTAATTTGTCTGAATCTTTTGGCAACTTTACCTGATATCAGTATTGCCCTATTCCTGTACTTCTTTCTTACTATTAATCTTTTCATTATAAAAAAGACATCTTTACTTAAGTTATCTTTACCTTACATATTAGATTTTATATAATTTAAATGAAAAATTCCGTGTAGGTAATCTTGCCAAAAAATTGTTAATTTTACCCACACACTTTTTAACTCTCCACAATTTTAATTATTAGATATTAGAAAACGACAAATCAACAATACGTTAGCCAAATGTATAATAAACAGATACAACAAGTTATATTTAGTTACAGCTGATAGATAAAAAAATATCCAGATTTTTGTCAAAAAATATGGTCAAGTTGCTACGTTTTACGGTACCTACATAATAATAATTTATCCTAAACTTTTCATAATATAATTCCGCACGTTTAATTGCTATTTGTAGAATGCCAGATGACATAAAACATTTCACAGTAAAGTAATATATTATAATCAGAAATTATTTATTGCTTATTACACATAATACCAAAATACGTGGTAGGTACTAAAGATAAAAATACAAGTGTACTACCATCGTCATGGCGTGCCATACTTATAAACAATGATTTAGCAAATCACGGTATTAATTAATTAGATAAATAGGTGAATAACAGATAAACAAATATTAGAATGACGTTTACTTTAATTCACATTTTCTCCTTGATTATAATTTTAAACAAACAAAAACAGAACAATAATTTTTTTTAAAACACGCCATAGACTACGCGCAAACTCAAAACATCTTTTAAATTCAACAAAGGTACATACAATGTACACCTCCTGAACGTCATGCTTACAAAGTAAAAGACGTGATGATGAATTATAGGTACGGTATTTTAAAACTAAAGCTTTGATTTTACTCCCCATGAATTTTCATACCCCGGGCTTATTTATATGCCAATCGATTCTAAAGGAGGTAAACTCCTTTTTTCCGGGATAAAAAGTAGCCTATTTCCTTTCCCGGGATGCCACCTATCCCTTTACCAAATTTCATCAACCACCTTTTCAACCTATGAAAAGGTGGGCCATGAAAGCGTAACAGACAGACAAACAGACATACACACTTTCGTATTTATAAGATTAGTATGGATTATTGTAATAGATAATACAAGACTTAATTAATAATGACCATAATATGACCACGCCGTGCGCGCTTGCCCGAATGGAAGGAATTTGAATTTGGGTCCTGGCAACACTCAAAAACTTTGAAAACTTTCTGAAAAGAGCTTTATTGCCCAAAATATAGGTAGGTAAGTGAATACTTTTTTTTTGTCCCCGTCAGCGTGTTTCTTTTCAGACTACGCTATAATATAATAGCATATAGTTCATAGCACAACAATATCGCGCATCATACATTATTATGGACACGTTCACACTTCACTGTACGATATTCCTTATTTGCTATACTATAAATCACAATATTATAGCGTAGTCTGAAAAGAGCTTTATTGCCCATAAAAGATAGGTAGGTAAGTGAATACTTTTTTTTTTTATCCCCGTCAGCGTGTTCAATTTTTTTTGCTTGGCAATCGCTATCATAGTTGAGTATTGTTTAACTTCGCTATTTTGACGTAACTAGTTGAACATAAGGACATTGGAGGCATGGACGTATTATGCCTCCGCCATACTATGCTCATCGCGCTGCCGCGTAGCACGCCCTCGCTCTGCCGCGTGGCCACACACTGCTCTCCTCGCGCGATTAATCGCGACGCTCCGCACTAGGTCATTTGCACTTGCTACACGTAACACACAATGGAGGTTGAAACTGTGGCTGCGTGCGCGCTATGCTGGTTTAGCATATTTAATTCCTTCAATCAAGTCGCAACAGAGCAACGGATCGACGTGATTTTTGCATGGGTATAGCTTAGGACCCGGAAATCGACATAGGCTACATTTTATCCCGGAAAATTACAGAGTTCTCGTATAATATTTCATTGGTTCCCGTGGGAATTAAAAAAACTTATTCCAAGTGGACGAAGTCGCGGGTATCAGCTAGTACTTTTAAAAAACAAGCTTCTCTATACTAGTATACTTATGGAATAACATAGAGGCTAATTTATATCCCGGCAAATTAAAGAGTTCCCGCGGGAACCAAAGAACCTCAATCCACGCGGACGAAGTCGCGGGCATAGATTATAGTCTGAAATAACACAATATAGCTACTTTTATCCCGGCAAATTAAAAAGTTCCCGCGGGAACTTATTTAATTCACGCAGACGAAGTCACGCGCATCATAATGTAGGTGTAGGTACCAACATGATTTATTTAAAACATAATATAGGTAGTAACGTTTTATCGTTACTCCATTCATCGGCTGGCGGCGGCGGCGGCGACGGCATGATTGCGCGTGCTTCTGCTACGAGCGCTCGATTGTGAATGAGTACGAGTAGCGGGCAGTGTGTGGCAGGTCTCTCGCACTCATATCGCCAGTCCTTTGACTCGCGCCCAAAAAACCGACAAAACAGGGAGCGATGCGCGAGGACGAGGACCGTGGCGTGAACATGGCGAGTATCGTTGCCACACGACGTCTCTGCCTTCGTCCCACGCTACTTCCCACGTCACTCGGGCAGTGTGTGACAGCCGGCAGGGGGGTTAGAATTACGTCCATGATTGGAGGTTAGTTAGGTCCTGGCAACACTCAAAGTTTTTGAGTGTTGCCAGGACCCAAATTTAAATTCCTTCCCAATTCCACAGAGTTATAAAGAGAAGCAGAGGCAAGATAACGTACAAAATAGCGTGGCAATTACAAACACACGAAAACATTACGCACACATACACAAAACTCAGGGCCGAACCTTGTTGCTGCATAAAACATTATATTAATATGTAGGGTTAGGTTGCGTGAAAAAAATTGACCTAAAGACATCTATCATTTGGAAGCTATAATTTGTAAGGTTTTTAATAATAATTATTATTGGTACTTTTATAATTTCCTCATCACAAGCGATCACAACTGCAATATAGTAACACTAGTAATGGTAATCATCACCACGTGCGGGACCCTAGTCAATGTGGTGAATATAGATGTGAGCTCCGCGCTGCGTGTGATATCGTCACCGTCGCGCGCGGAGTTATAACTCCTGTTACAACTCAAATCCTGAGGACTCCGTCAGTATCATGGCCAGTGGTTCTCGCGTCGTTCTCGCTCTGCGTCGACGCGCAGTTGATGGGGATATTATTTAGAAGAACAGTACCAACGGATATCGTGTAAATATCGCCAGATTTTAGCTCAAAGTTCCTATTGACAATATTTTCTTGGCAGTAAGCCAAATAAATGATGTTAAACAATCGAATCGAATCGTTATTCCAAAAAGAGGTTAAATAAAAAATTACAACAGGTTAAACTCATATGTTTTTTATTCAAATAAACTTTACAATTAGTGCTTTAGAATCTGTATTGAGGTTTTCAATAAAAATTAATGAAATTCGTCCACCTAATGGAAGATAAGGTAAATTGGTACCTACTTAGTATAAGACCTCAACTAACTTTTCTTTGAAAATGGTCGGTATTGCACCAGGAGATAGAATTGTACGGAATACATTACGTTCTATTAGATTATCTGTAAAATGCTTGAAGCATATAGCACTCCATGAGTTGGTCTGCCAGTCTTTTCTATTAATATTTTTATGCATAGGTCTCTCAGGTACATATTCATCCTTTGGAAACCTGAAATTAAAAGTCGAAGTTATATACTTAAAATAAAAGAGTCGTCGAGTCCGGCCCTGTAATTTGTTAAAGTTCTCAAAATGTCAAAAAAGATTATTCAACAACTTAAAGCATGTATTTCTACAGAAAACCATATTATTATAGTTTCATTATATGCATGGCTACATATTTCGTCATAACAACTATAAAATATTAGATATCTTAGCCTTGATACGATGCGATACGAAAACATTCCAAAGCTACATGATAGCATGAATTTTACTTACCGATGGAACGTTACTTCTGGGGTTTTCCTGTACGAAGCGTTGTAACACAGGGGGACACAACACTTCACCATTTTATTTCAGTAAATATTCATATAAATCTCCAAATTTCACAAAAAACATAAGACAACCAAGACAACACAATGTAAACAAACGCCATAGGTCTCATAGATGTCTTATAATGACTGCCACGCATTGAATTTTTGTCAATGTGTGCGTTGGTGTAGCACAGTGTTGCAGCAAATTAATACATACACATTTTTGCTTGGAGAGAAACGGTCACACTCAGTCACACTGATTCACATACACTTGTCTATGTGGGTGTGAAATTTATGTTGTGTCTGCTTCTATTTATATGTCTGTGCCCAATTCCTTCCATTCGGGCAAGCGCGCACGGCGTGGTCCACCGTACCCGTATATTCAATGTACTCTGTGGCGTGGTCATCAGAGACTAGTAACCAGAGGTGGTCATATAAAAAGTACTCTGTGGTGGTCATATTACAATAATCCATACTAATCTTATAAATAGTAAATACGAAAGTGTGTATGTCTGTCTCTAATCTCTATGTACAACCTGTGAACATTAATATTTAATAATAATATTTTAATGTGATTTTAAGCACCGACCAGAAACGAAACGAAAGTCAGTTCGAAGTTAAACACACTTGAAAGATAGCTTCACAGAGTACATTATGTTAGCTTGGAACGAATATTCAATAATTACATGATTGACTAAATTATTTATTAGGTGCATCATATAATATTATGGCTTTACCAGAGGCACAGCCGGCTGAAATTCTACGTGCGTTTCAAAAAGATGATCTGTACGAGAAACAACTTGCAGGTTCCATATCCAGACTTTTGCCCTCGTATCATGCATCCAAAGCTATTCCAGTGTCCTCGTTACTGTACAAATCCTTCACAACGCTTATGGATTTGCAAACGTTGGGAGAAGAATATTCTGGAATAATTCAAGTGGATGAGACATATCACAGACTACCTTCATTTAGCACTCGTTTGATCAGTATTTTATTATCTGCATTTGGAGAAAACCTAACAAGGAAATTACTGGTCTTTATGGAAAAGCAAATCATACAAAATTCGTCATTGAAACCACAAGCTCAGAACGGAATACTAGTGGTATTAAAAACACTTAATAATGTGGTACCACAAATTGAAAGTATACACCGGGCCTTATCATACATTGGTGGAGGTCCTTTGCAAATTGGAAAAATAGTTTGTGGCATAAATTATATACATGTTCGGCCAGCAGCAGCAGCATATTATGCTCATTTACGTTTGTTGGGCATAGTTTCTTTGTTACATGCTTTTATATCATGCGGGCAAAGTTTATACCAAGCTAAAAAACACATGGATGAGATGTCAGACTTTCCTAATGAGGTTGACAGCAGTAAATCATGTATAGCATGTTTGGAAGAGATAGTCCAGCCATGTGTGTTGCAATGTGGCCACCTATTCTGTATGCAATGCTGTTATGGAGCTTTGGAGACCTGCCCTTTGTGTAGGACTCCTTTTACTAAGAATACTGTTGTGCCTTTGTTGAATTATAGCCCATAAAAACTATGTCAATACAATAGTGTACCAATCTGTTATCTTAACACAGCCCCTCAACTTAAATAATTGTTGTTGCAAAAGTTACATTATCATCTGACAGTGTCGCTAGTATATATTTGATCAAAAACAGATACACACCTAATTGAGAACCTCCTTTTTTGGAAGTTGGTTAAAATAAAAACAATTTAAACTAAACAGGCATAAAAATAAGTTAAAATTTTGACCACCGGGCCAGATAAATTTGACAAGACTAATTAGTTTAATGTACCTACTTAAACCAAAAACATATTTTTGTTTATCTATTAATACTTTTCCTAGTTTTTGAATGGTGTCAATGGTTGGATGGTTCAGTAATTACTTTTAAAGCAGTTTTATTTTATACTTTGTTGCATGCGACTTTGTCTGCTTGTATTAAGGTTTCTTTATTTCAGAGGGAACACTTTAATTTCCGGGAATAAGAAAGTAGCCCATGTACTTCCCCAATCTCTGGGATGGGACCTATCTTTGTACGTCAAATCTGTTGAAAAGATGGGTGCTGACAGCATAGCAGACAGACAGACAGATACAAACTTTCGCATTGATAATGATATAATAATTAGTATTCATTTTATTTTTAAAGGTAAATACATATTATTTTAGCTAAAAAGAGTATTTATTATGCAAAAATAAAACTACTAACCATTTAACATAACATTCCTTTGTTTACATTTGTTTCACTGCAATGCAAAATTATAAACAATTAATCATTAGTCATACCTACTAATATAAATAACATTAACATAAAATGGCATCACCTTCACCAAGGAAATAGTTAAATACAATGCTGTTGTTGAACTATTTTAAGACAACATTAAAATAAATGCTATGCTATAATTTGGCCCATGAAAAATAACCTTAAACTAAAAATGAATTTTTAATATTTTTAAAACCTTTTTTTAACTGATGGTCTTACAAATCCCTACCTTAATTACTTTAGTTAGGTCATCGACCATACAACTAATAGACTCCTCATATAGGGCGAACACTTTCAGACAACACATCAGACTTAATAGTAGTAGTCTTATATAATTCCACGCCCTTGTAACAAAACCTACCGAGTTATTTAAATATTAATTAGAGTATATCGATAATCAATTATCGATAAATAATTATTAGGAGTTAGAAGCCCATCCCATTTGATTTATGATTTTTTTGACCTTGAGTAGACCAATCAGCGTTTAGTACCCAGCGCCTGCTTACTTGAGTCATTTGACTGAATTGTTTGCATTACGAAAGCATAGTAATTAGGCGTCTATTGGTTGTGTGGTCGATGAGTTAGGTATAGCAATTAATTAGTAGTGGAGTAACCCTTTTTATAACAATTCTAATTTAGCAATTATGTTGTTTTGACACCATATTTTTTAACTTCCCACTTTCCAGACATGTATTTCACTTTTTCCTCAAAAACAGCAATATTAAAAAATAGTTAAAATCATAAGTATAACAAGTTTTTGTGTCCATGCTTTATAACTTTGTGGTTGTATATCTACACAGTTAGGCGCAGGATATATATACGAGAAGCGCGGCGGTGGCGCGGCGGAGCAGCTGTGGTGGCGTGCTGGCCTTGGAAGTATAAAAACACGTCCGCGCCTCGCCAGATCTGTATACCTGGCGTCCCATTGTCGCTTGCATACATTTTGTATGAAATATGATAAAGCAGTGCGCCTTCACCTCGCCCGCGCCAGTCTCTTGTGTATATCCTGCGCCTTAGTCAGAATATTGCATATAAGGCAACAAAACAAAATTAACAATGGTAAACTTTGCAAAAAATCATAAGTTAAAAACCAAATGCATACTGTTTAGTATGCAATGCGAAATTATAACTTGAGATTTATTAATATTATCATTACTTAATAAAACTATAAATTAGTCAATATTATTAAATACATATCTATGAACCTTACGAAATTGTCCACCCATATAGTTAATCACTGTATTATCAACTTTAACAAAAGTTGTGAGCTTTGTGGCATAAAGCACAGGAAGGAACCAACAACATGATTCACGGCTTACAGATTTCACTGAGGTTAATTAATTAGTATGGCAAGATTTAATTATTCCACTCTTAAAAGTTCAACATCAAAAACTAAGGTGGCATTTGGTGGAATCACTCCTGGATGACCTCGAGATCCATATGCAAAGTCAGGTGAACATGTCAGCCTTGCTCGCTCACCTACTGACATCTGTAGCCAAAAATGTTTTGTCTAAGAAAAATTTAAGCATAGGGCAATAAAATATTATCAAAAAAACGGAAAGATTAGACAGATGTAGAACAGAGTAACATGTCATAAAACAATAGCAAGTGTTAATAAAATATAAGCAGTTTATGGAAAAGATTATACAGATGTAGAAAAGAATCCATAAATAACATGTCATAACACAATAGCGAGAGTTAATAGCCTAGTGGTTAAGATGCCTGGGGTGGTCAGAGGTTAGATCATGCACCTATTACCAACTTATTGTAAACATGGAGTCATATGTTTTAAGAAATTAAATATCACATGAGGGCAAAAATCCCAAGAAACATGCTTGCTCGAGAGTTCTACATAATATTCTCAGATGTAGTGTGAAGTCTGTGGACGCCAAGTGAGCCAGCAATGGGTCGAAATGATGATAATGATAACAACAATAGCAAGGCGTTTGAAATTTAATAATAAAACAAACCTTCGCTAAGCCTTGATCCCATCCTTTGATAACATCTCCTTTTCCTAGAGTAAACTTAAATGGCTGCCCGCGATCTCTTGAGGAATCAAATTTTTTCCCATTTTGAAGAGTTCCTGTATAGTGAACAACTACTGTTTGGCCAGGTTTTGGGTATGTGGAACCTAAAACAAATCTGATTTAGATCATACCTTTGTAATATTTTACTCTACACTCGCCTAATCGATTACCATTTCCGGGTGAAAGAGTTTCTACATCTACGCCCATAGTTACAAGATAATAATTAAACTTTTTACTGAAAAAAAAACGATTGTTTTAATGTTTTACTGAAAAAGAATTGGAATTTAGAATTCTAATTATTAAGGAACCACAGTCCACAGACCAATTATTATACTCTTTGCCACAGACAGTCTCTGACACAGACCATCAGAGACTAGCACAGTAGTACATTGAATATACGGGTAGAGACTGACTGACTACTAACCTAACCTGACTGGTCAGACCTTTGATTATGTATATAGAGAAGGATATGAAATATCAAATTTATTTTGAAGCTTCCTCTCACATAAAAATGGCGTATGGGCGGAGCCTAAGCGAGCACTAGGGCTGGAGTTTCGATACTTAAATAATCGATAATATAAAATTACAACACAAATATACTTAATAAATAACTAGTGGTTCGCCCCGAACTGAGACCTCGCGGTATCACAGAGCGCCATCTATTGACATCATTGTGAAGTTCTGTTAAAAATATCATCATCATTAAAAATTAAATAATTTCGTTTCCTTATAATATTTATCTTATTTTAGTATTTGTTGTTCAAGTACAGGATATTATTCAAATAATTGATAAGTTTCAGGCTCAGCCTTTCAGAAAATTGAGAGTTCTGAGGTCAACTTTGGACGTTAGAAAATCCCCACTTCGAAAGCCCCCCATTTCGTCAATTTTAGGGGAAATATTAAAAAAACTACTACTACTTTTTAAGGTACGTAGGCTACTATTAACGTACGCCAGCTACTTTCGAGGTACGCAGAGCTGTGGTCGATAGAAGGTGCATTTTAAAAGCTTTATGTATACTTATCTCATTTTTGGCATGTGAGTGGATTGGTTCCTTTTTGCATAAGTAGGTCCTATTCATCGAGCCGGGGCCGGTCGGAGTGGGGGGTGTTAGGTTATTTTCGTTACGGAATTTCTGGATTCGGTCTCCACGCTCAAGGCCCGCGATAGAAGCTATGCAATAGCTTATTACAATAGATATAAAACTACTTGCGTTTTCAGATTGATCTTTTAATTAAACAAGTAATAAAATTAAAAAAATTAAAAAATCCGCGACGCTCCTTCGTGCCCATAAATTTAAAACATTAATTAGAACTTCTCAGAAGAATGCATATTTAAAACCAAAAACAGCATCTCTTTCAGACCAGAAGTTTTTCAGAAAAATGGTAATCACGTTCGGAGGCCCTCTTGTTGACCAGCGTAGTGGACTATGGCTGAACCCTTTTCATTTCAAGGGGAGGCTCCTACTCAGTAGTGGACGCAGGCTGGGTGAAATGATGAGTAAAAATATAATCATGCAACTCCCCCGTGTTTGCCAGCTTGGTGGACTATGGCCAAACGGTCAAACCGTTTTCTTCTTAGCCTTAGTTCATGATTTTTTGGGAATCTGAAACAATTGTAAAACATTAGTTAAAATGAAACACAATAATTGCATGAAGGGACCAAAAACCACATAGACACTCATTTTCGAACACGCGACACCATACCGGAGATCGGGTGTCTTAATCACTAGGTTATCACCGCTACAGCCTAAAATGCGTTTGGCAATATTATAAGTAGAAGCTGTCTGTTTAATTTCACCTCTCCACCCCTTAGAGTGAGAAACAGTAAGAATAATAATATGGAGTTTTAATTTTATCGATATTCAATTTATTTGTAAACAATACAATCCCCGCACTATATATAAGCTTAAAGAAAAACTAATAAAACTAGTGGTTCGCCCCGAACTGAGACCTCGCGGTATCCATCAGAGCGCCATCTATTGACATCATTGTGAAGTTCTGTTAAAAATAATGAAGCTCATTAAAAATTAAATAATTTCGTTTCCTTATAATATTTATCTAATTTTAGTATTTGTTGTTCAAGTACAGAATATAATAATTGATAATTGATAATTGATTGATAATTGATAAGTTTCAGGCTCAGCCTTTCAGAAAATTGAGAGTTCTGAGGTCAACTTTTCAACTACTAGTCAACTAGTAAGTCTTTTGTCAACTAGATTTAATGATAACTTCGTCTCCCAAATCATTGCGAAATCGCTGTAATAAAGCGTGCAGAGATGCTCAGCGCAACTACATACATTCCAAAATTGAAAATAGTGACCTTGCTGGGACCTGGAGATTTCTGGAATCCCTTGGCATTGGACGGAAACGAATAGATGCTGGCTTTAATCTTGACCTCGAGGCCCTTAATAAGAATTTTAGAAATATTTCCCCAATTGACAACGGCGTCAAGTTAAATACTTTAAATCACCTCAGTTCCTTGCCAACTTCCAATTTCCCTGATTTTCACTTTGTACCAGTTTCTACTGCGGAAGTTAAAAAGCATATTCTAGGCATAAAGTCTGGTACAGCTGGCTGCGACGGCATTAATCGGAAAATGTTACTTCTCCTCCTCGATAGTGTCGCACCTGTACTCTGCCATATCTTTAACTTCTCCCTCTCCTCCAATGAATTTCCATGTGCCTGGAAATATGCGCACGTGATTCCTATCCCAAAAACAAAGAACCTTCTCTCACTACAGGCCGATATCCATTCTTCCCTTCCTTTCTAAAGTCTTGGAGCGCTTAGTCCATAGTCAACTTCAAACGTTTCTGACAAAATATAATATCCTGAGCTCTAACCAGTCCGGTTTCAGGGCTGGCCATAGTACCGTCACAGCCCTTGTTAAGGTCTGTGACGATATTAGGTGCAATATGGACAACCGATTGATTAGTATTATTGCTCTTCTTGATTTTAGCAACGCATTTAACACTGTAGATTTTGACCTGCTCCTTGGCGTCCTTAGATCTTAGATTAATATTTCCTATGAAGTTATTTCCTGGTTTAACAGTTATCTACGTGGTCGTCAGCAGCTCGTCAAAAATGGTAATCGTATGTCCTCCTACAGTCCAATCACTGCGGGCGTGCCACAAGGTGGTGTCCTATCCCCTCTTCTTTTCGCTATTTATATTAATACTGTTACTGATCTTCTTTCATGTTCCTATCACCTTTACGCTGACGATCTCCAAATCTATACTGCTGCACCCTCTCACCAAATCAACTCGGCTATCGAGAGCCTGAACCGTGATCTGGACAGCATAAACTCCTGGAGCGAATCTTATGGGTTGCAGGTGAATCCGAAAAAGACCCAAGTAACTTTGGTAGGTGGGACAAAGCAACTCAATAGGATCGTACCAGAAGAATTACCCCCAGTCCGGCTTGGCACAGCAATTTTAGACCTCAGCTCCCCTGTTAAAAACCTTGGCATATACATTGACAGTTCCTTTTCCTTGGTACCTCAAATAGCTGAGGTAAGCCGAAAAGTTTTTGCGTCAGTTGGCTGTCTGAGACGCTGGAAATATTTTCTTCCCATCAAAACTAAAATCTCTTTGGCCCATTCTATTCTCCTTCCAATCTTAGATTATGCTGACTCCTATCCCGACTTAACTAAGGAACAACTCAATAAGCTCGAGCGTCTCCAGAATCTGTTCATTAGATTTATCTTCGGGCTTCGTAAGTATGACCATGTGTCAGAATACCGAGCCCGCTTAAAGTGGCTACCAATCAGGCTCCGCCGTAATCTACACCTGCTCTCTCTTCTCTACTCCATTCTTTACAACCCACAAACTCCTTCGTACTTAAAGCAGCGCTTTTCCTACCTTGGCTCGAACAATGTGCGCCAACATCTGCGGTCGTGCAAGGACAACCGCTTGCACATTCCCGCTCATCACACGCGGTATTATGGCGACTCCTTTACGTTTAAGTCTGTGGTACTGTGGAATAGTCTGCCATCTGAAATCCGCCATTCCAAATCGCTCTCAATTTTCAAAAGTCGATTGTATAATCATTATTTATCTCTCTGTAATTATTAGTGTACATACTTTATTCTATTATTGAGTATATATTATAGATAGGTATATATTTATTTATGTATATATTTAGGTATATTTATATTATATATATATATATATATATATATATATATATATATAATATATTATATATTATATATATATATATATATATGTGTAGGTATATTTATAGCTATTAATTTATATACTTTTATACAGCACCATCCCGCGCTCAGGTTTATTTATCCTTTCACCAAAGGTTGTCTGTAAGAGATTGCTTTAGCAATAAGACCGCCTTTGCACATTTCTATGTAGTCTTACTACTGATTTTTAACTGTATACAGTATACTGTATATTTTGTGTGTGCAATAAAGATATCTAAATAATAAATAACTTTGGACGTTAGAAAATCTCCACTTTAAAAGCCCCCCATTTTGTCAATTTTAGGGTAAAAATTAAAAAAAAAATATTTTTGGACTCTACTCCTAATTATCTTTAAAATAATATACCGCAACCTTAAGTAACGCTATAAAAATATTTTACTTCGCATTCGCTTCTATGAGAGCCCCCCTGAAATAAAGATTTTATCACTTTTTAAGCCATAGTCGGCGGGAGGCCATCGGTTTACATATTATATTTAATTTTGAAGTAATTACGTTCAGTAATTCAGAAGTTATCAGAAGTATTCAGAAGTTAGTTAGTTATCGTCTCTGACAGACGGACGGACGGACGGACAAGTGCCAATTCACTCAAGTAGACTCAGAGACCTTCGCTTCGCTCGGTCAATTATGACTTTTTAACATATCGGCACCATTCTACTCGAAATAAAAAGAAATCAACGCTTTGACTGGTCTCCACACACACTAGCGCAACTAGCGGGATAAATGGCAAACATAGGCCTCATTGCCACTATTTTGTACATTATGTTGTCTCTGCTTCTCTTTACTTTACTTTATAACTCTGTGCTTCAAAATCAAATAGACTGTCTAAAAAATTTTCGAGTTGTTACTTGTTAACAAAGAGTATAATAATATACAGGGAAAAGAGAGCCCTCTCGCAGCATTTTATGCCAATTCATTTTGAAGCGCCATCTGGTTTTTGGTTCCAACACTAATTGCTATATATATATATATACATATACCTACCATGCTATTCACAGGAATTCAATATTTTGGCGCCAAACTATAAGTTCTTTGTTTAGGAATATAATGGAAACACATTTGTGTTATTCAGACTTTCTGCCATTATTGTATACTTTCAAACATTAATATAATATTCACAGAAAGTCAGGATATCCATACTATTCCATAACAAAGAACTTAGTTTGGCACCAAAATATTGATTTCCTGTGAACAGAGCTAACACGACAGAATAATTATTATTACCTATAGCTTCCAGATATTATCAAAAAAATATACCACAATAATGTTCCAGTCTGCTATTTAATTAATATTGTGGCAAAGGAACTTTTTTCCTTATACCATTATATAAACTGACTAAAAATAATATATACTTTACGGGCTTGCCACATAAATATAATGTATTAGCTTACTAGAACAAAACTGGTTTCTCTGAATTCACAGAAGGGTAGGAATTTATAGCTAAAATAAGAAAAGTTAAATTTTCAAACTATTTTTTATTTTTATATTGCTTACGTTTATTTTAATACGTACACTATTACCGTACGTAAGCAGCGTTTTTCTTTAATTCACCATACACTAATACTAATAATAATTTAAGACACCTTCTTATGTGATCTTGCCGGACAAAATTCTATTAATGTTTCTGCACCAACTGTACAAATTAATATTAATTGTGAAATCTACAAAACATCCTTTTAGTTTTTCTTTCTTTAAATTAAATGGCAAAATAAATTACCAAGGCAAAACTGAATCATAAAATTCTAAAAAATTCAAAATTTTCAATTGAATTCAAAATTCAACTGATTAGTGAATTTGACACTTGACAGTAGCCTGTAGCCAGTACGTCCAGTTAGGGTTGCCAGTTTTGACTTTTTAATTGATAAATACTACTTAAAACTTAGAGGACAAAATAAACAACACTTGAACAATATGGTCAAATTATCTTAATTATTGACTAATGAAGTAAAAATATAATGTTTTTTTTATCTAATATTGAATTGAAAAATACTTAAATATACTTAATAAGTTTTTTTTAAACTTTAGAACCATAAAGTTGTACCTAAATTGTAGTAAGTTTTTGGTATGGGAATACTTAATTTAATTCTGAAATAAGGTGCCATCTGTTGAGGCTCTTGCATACTGTTTGCCGAAAAGTTTGTTACCCCATAAAACAGATGGCAGTTTTATCTTTGTAAATCATCATACTAAAGGAAAGTGTCCCCCCCCTGCTTGTTAATGAAATAAGAAATAATCAAACCGAAACGTTGACACCACTGTGTGATATTTTTTTCAGATTAAAAGAGTTAGCAACATGGTGTCTAGCGAAGAAGAACCAGATGTGAAAACCGCAGACACAGTAGAATGGGACGTCGACATGGAGATCCAATTATTTTACGCGATGGCGAACCACAAGCCGGTCGGTATTAACAAACACTTTCAAATGGCTTGCATTTGGGAGAAACTATCCAATTCTACAACTAAGGAGATATCAACGCACGATATATGGAGACATTTGGATACCTTATATGATATGACTATGCTCGACGATACTGAACCAATACCATTCCCGAATCACGAAATCGCGTTTAGCTTGCCTGAAAATGACTTTGGTGTGCTGATGAAACAGAAATGTAAAGATGTTATCCTAGGAGACGACAGTGAAGGTGAGTAATTGCTAGCTGATGCCTGGTGCAATAAGTTTTTTTAATTCCCGCAGGAAGCTGTTAATTTTCCGGGATAAAAAGTAGCCTATGTCACTCTCCAAGTACTCAACTATACCCATGCCCTAGGATAATGTTGATCCGTTGCCTTATTGTAGTGTGATTGAAGGACAAACCAATACACTTTTGCATTTATATTAATAGTATGATTCTATAACTGTTTTTGAGTGTTGCTACCCATCTGCCCACGTTTGCAATGGTATAATATAATGATAATTGATGATAATGATAATTTATTTTGCCAAATTGTGGGTTGGTAACAACAACTGTGTTTTATGAATGAATGAATGAATGACTGATGATAAATTTAACAATTATTATTAAATACAGCAGTTTTTTTTCAATAATTACTTATTATAATTTATAGCCAACTTAACATAGGTCCAAAAATTTAATGTGTCAAGGTAAAGTTCAATTAATAAACAAAATAAAGAAGTAAAAATTTAATTAATAAAATTGGTAAAATTGGTTTGTAAATGTCAAATCAATATAAATAATTAATTCTATATTATCCTTTGTTCTCAAAAGCCCCTTTATTTTAAGGGTCTCTTAGAAGGTTTGATAGGGATCTGCAGTCTAGTGATAAATAATTCCACTGTCCAGTATTGTATCTAATGATATAAAAAAAAGGCTGGCTGGTGGATGTATAGACTCTTCCTATTCAAGTACAAGTGTGTAAAACCCACCAATAGCGCCATGCTTCACTGCCGTGTACTGTAACCTATTAAGCCCTATTATACTAGCTGATGCTCGCGACTTCGTCCGCGTGGATCGAGGTTTTTCGTTTCCCGCGGGAACTCCTTAATTTTCCGGGATAAAAAGTAGCCTATGTGTTATTCCAGACTATAATCTATCTCTGTGCCAAATTTCATCCAGATCCGTTCAGCCGTTGGAGCGTGATTGAGTAACAAACATCCATCCATACATCCATCCAAACTTTCGCATTTATAATATTTATTTGATTATTTTACTCTTGTCATACTAATACTTACACTTAACTACATCATAATTAAATATACTTGCATTATTTTACCTTTTAACACTATTACTTTGTATATGTATACTTGTGGCATTCATAATTCAAACTGATCTCACCTAGTCAGTCCTCGGTTAAGTCCAAACTTAGGTAATCATAACATGGTCTCCGAGATACAGGTTCCCTAGTGTGACGACCAAAGTTAAAAATAAAACCGGCCAAGTGCGAGTCGGACTCGCGCACCGAGGGTTCTGTACAAACCTGTAGTAAGCTTTACGATTAATGAATTTAATGAACCGCAAAACTAACTTTGTTTGTAGAGGTTTATTGTTAATATAAAAAAAACTATGCTAGTTAGAGCGTTGGTTTTATTTTTCCTGTAAAATATACATAAGCTTCTATTGACCATAATTATTTCAGATTTTTCAATTGGTAAACTTCGGAGATAAGGGGGGGGGAATGATATTTTTTTTGACATTTTACCCGATAAATCAAAAACTATTATGCATAAAAATAAATAAAAATCTGTTTTAGAATGTAGAAGTATAGCCCTTTCATATGATATCCCACTCAGTATAGTTATCATACATTGAAATTTCAAACCCTCGATTTTCCCCCTTTTTTAATTAAACTATAAATAATTTTCGATTTTTTTTTTTTAATGATGTTAGGCCACTATTATACACAACTATTCCAAATTTCAAGTTGATAGCTTTAATAGTTACTGAAATAATCGACTGTGACAGATGGACGGACGGGCGGACGGACGGAGAAAGTCGCACCATAAGGGTTCCATTTTTACCATTTTGGTACGGAACCCTAAAAATGACTGTAAACCTTATTGTCAATAAATATATATATATATATATATATATATATTTTATTAGATAAGGGAAGAAGGGTAAGAAGTTGTAATAATATAAAGTTGCAATAATATGATAAACCCTTGTTTTAGATTGTAGAAGCCCATCACCAAAAACATCTACTTCCAGAAGTAATTCAAGAGGTACTACTTCTAAAGATAACACCCCAAAAGGTAGGTATTTCTTTATGTTACATGTACCTTCTATAATTTTATATTATATTAAACAATCAAGTATTTATTAAAAATCTCTTAGTTGCTCTTTTTAAATAATTCATTTACAATTATTATTATATCAATGTGTCCAGAAGTAACCGCTGTCCTTAGCATTGCTGGAGCGATTAAATCCAATCATACATGGACTGCTTTTGGGTTTGCAGTAGTCTGTTAAAAAAGTAGACATGTTACATATGCAATTTACATGAAGATATTAAAATACCTTAATAATTAAGACATCTCATAGTTCAAAAGGCCATGAGCTGACATCACTGCCACTTTGCATTGGGAAATGTAATTTCTTATTAATTTATATACTTAAATATATCATTGTGCACATAATTTTAGCTTCAGTTCAGTTATTTGTTGTTTTATTTAATAACTAGCGGATGCCCGTGACTTCGTCCGCGTGGGTTAAGTTCTTTAAATTCCCGCGACCATTATTCCAAACTATAATTATTTATCTCTGTAACAAACATCCAGATCCGTTCAGCCATTCTGGCATTGAGTAACAAACCTCCATCCATCCAAACTTTCGCATTTATAATATAAGTAAGTATTCTTGATAATAAGTAAATAATAAAGTAAGTACCTATTGTTGATAATAATCTTTAGTAATCCTTTTAAATGTTGAACAAACAGGACGCAAAGACAGCATAAGTGCACTTGCTACTAAGACTAGAAAAGAAAGTGGAAGCTCACATGCTTCAACGGACACACCCAGTATCAAATCTGAAAAGGAATATGGTGAGATGTTTTCTTCCTTCAGATGAATTTGTTTCATGGTGCAAAAATTTTTATTTTACATTTTGTCACTAGCTACTGCCTGACATGCATTGCAATGCTCTTTTGTCTTGTGCGTCACCTATGTATTGTATGTTGATGGAATTTTCCCAGAAAACTTATCGTAAGTTCCAACAACAACTGTACAAAGTTTTCGTTATTAGATAATTTGTATAGGAATGCAACAGGGACAAATAAACAACACAACAAAATTTGTCATGGTAGCTGGGTGTCTCATATATTGTATGGATGTCGAGGGTGGATCTCTCCATCTCTACCTATTTTAACGTTTAATTTTCATCTCTACCTACTGTATGAAAATATACTCACACTGTGATAATAGCATGGATTAGAACTGTCATAAGACCAGACTCCCATCGACTCCCTATTCTCTAACTCAGTGGCTATCGAAATATATATATATTTTTAATCCGCTCAAGGTGGTTATGAAACAGAAATAACAATATTTCATAGCTAACTTTCAATAATGTCAGAGGCTTTCATTTTTTGATAGCCATTGAGTTAGAGAATAGGGGGGTAGGAGTTTAATAATATCTATATTGTATACCTTAGATCGGAGGAGGGATTCAAGAGACTCCAATGCCTCAGGACCCAGAGACAATTCGAGTAGCAGAAAGTCAATATCACAGAGAGACAAACCCCCTAAATCTAAAGTTAGCTCAGTTGCAGGTAAATATTATTTGTATGTATCTCGTATGTTAATTGTAAATAATTTTAATTATCATGCCAGCCTTTATTATTATTATTATTAGCTCAGCCATAATAATAAAATTGATCACCATTAAATTGCATGCAAATGAAAATGACCACCCTATCGACAAAGACGTGCCGCCAGGCGGTTTAGCGTTCCTGTACGATGCCGTGTAGAAACCTATAAGGGGTATGAGTTTAATGTAACTGCCATGCCCCAAACAGGTAGTCTGCTACCATCTTAGACTGCATCATCACTTACAATCACGTGAGAACGCAGTCAAGGGCTAAGGGGTCATCCATAAAGTACGTCACACTAATTTAGTGATTTTTTGACCCCTCCCCTGTCCATGTCACAGTTGGTCACATTTGTGTGACCTTACAGCTATACAGATAGAGTTGGAAATATTAATAAGTTTTTCGTTAATAGTTCAAATTTGGCATTTTAACACTCAGATAGATGTATAAGATTTTGAAATGTGACGTCACGAAACATAGGACCCCTCCCACCTCCCTCCCCCTTAACGTGTGACGTACTTTAAGGATGACCCCTAACTTGTAGTGGATAAAAAAAACGTGCCCGCTAACCACGTATCGAAATTTCAAATACCTAACGTTTTATATTTTGTACAATAATTTCAGCATGGGATTCGCCACTTATCGATGACGACAGCAGCTCGCGCCGCGGTCGCCGCAGAGCGAACACGTCGACGCCGCCCGCGACCACGCCCGCGAAGCGCCGCCGCATGTGACATTCGCACACACACTCCTACCACCACTTTTTCTGACACACACAGCGCCCGTGGTGGGGATGGGGTGACCGTAACAGCGCGCGTCCTAGAAGGAACGCTGTCAACGTGTTTTCCTTCTGAATAAAGTATTTTGCAGACTGATTCTGAAGTTTAGTGGAAGAAATTTTTTAATAATCATATGCGATGTTATTCTCTGTGTGACTATTATGATATTTAGGCTGAGATCTTTACTCGTGATCTTACTTTAAATTTGCTCTTGAGACTGGTAACAAGCCAGAGCTATGTAAGAGCTTAGCTAATCTGAGCTTATATATCTTAGAGCTGTACACAGTACATTATAGATTTCAGCTTAGGAGTTTAACCAGGTCCCTTACCTGGTTAAACTCCGAAGCTGAAATCATCATCCATAAAGTACGTCACACGTTAAGGGGGGGTAGGGGGTCGACGAAGTGTGACATTGTGTGACAAGGGGTGGTAGGGGTCCTAAGTTTCGTGACGTCACATTTCAAAATCTTGTACATCTAAGTGTTAAAATGCCAAATTTGAACTATTAACGAAATTTTTTCAAATGTTTGATTTGATGTTGATTGAATTAAAAAATTATTTAAATGGAAATAAAACTAATTTCGGAAGTGCTGTTTTAATTTAATAATTTGTAATCACGAAATTAGTGTGACGTACTTTATGGATGACCCCTAACTTGTGAAGTGAAATATAATATTAGTGATCTAAATCGCTAGGTTTATGTACTTATGTATACCTACCTATAGAAATAATAAATTTAATATAAAATAAATTATTTATCGTAAAATCTTTTAATTCCTGAGAAGCACAAGTTATTATTTATTTTGCTCCTTTGAAATACATCTAATAAAGGTAGGTAGGTATTCTTTTTTTTTTTTAATACACTACAAGTTAGCCCTTCACTGCGATCTCACCTGATGGTAAGTGATGATGCAGTCTAAGATGGTAGCGGGCTAACCTGTTAGGGGCATGGCAGTTATATTAAACCCATACCCCTATTCGGTTTCTACACGGCATCGTACCAGAACGCTAAATCGCTTGGCGGCACGTCTTTGCTGGTAGGGTGGTAACTAGCCACGGCCGAAGCTTCCCACCAGGCTAGACCAGGGAAAATGCAGAAATTATAATTTCTTAAAATAAAATTGACCCTGCCGGGGATCGAACCCGGCGGCCTGATTACGTATCTCGCGACAGGCTTGCGACAGGCGTAAATCTCGCGATCGCTGCTGTCAAGCGGCAATTTTGTATTACTTAACAGCGGCTATCGATAGCAAAAGTGCATGAAAAGTGCATTTTGCGGCAGGCGAGCAATAGACGTGCGATCGGCTTGCGTAATACGAATTCTAGTGACGTTTTGCGACCGATTTCGTAGTGATTGCTGTCGCATTGCTACTGCTGTCGCTACTGCAAATTTTACGTAATCAGGCTGCCGGACCTCCGCACGTTAAGACAACAGCGCTCAACACTGCGCCACGGAGGTCTTCAAAAATTCTACAGCTCGCGCACGTTCGCGCGCGAGGTCCGAGGAATCTTATGGAATGTTGACGTAATGAGATAGAGTGGTGATTAAGTCTATATTATTAAGTACGTTATCGATACTAACACATCTTTAGTATCTGTGCGCATGTATTGAATTAATTATGAAATAATAATTCTATGAGGATAGTAGTTAAGTGCAATATGGAAACTACAAAATGAACGTAAAATCTAATTAATCACTGTCGCAATCAGAATATGTAATCAGTAGGTACTATATGGAGTTTAAAAATTAAACAGCTATTTGCGCAAAGAAACTTTTAAGTTTAGTACTATTTATAGTACAATATAACCCTGCTATCGCAAAATTAAAAGCAGGACTCGATAAAGCGTACTCTCGCGTCAAGGGCGGCACTACTATGGGAGTGTGCTTCACCCTCGCCGTCGCCTTCGCCCTCGCCTTCGCCGTCACCCTCGCCCACGCCCTCACCCACGTCCTCGCCCTCGCCCTCGCTGATTTCGAAAGAAATGGCCTGCGTTATTGCTTGAACAACAGTCAGGTAGCTACAAAGAAGGTTCACCTTCGGTGTACTCTATGTACACTACCAAGAATAGTGGAAAATACATAGATTGTATTAAAAATATACCTAATAATAATTCTCGAAAACGCCAGTGCTCACAGTACAAAAATGGCGATGATTTATGACGTCATAATGGCTGTGTTCCGATATAGACTGCGAGCACTGTTCAGTGGTCTTTACTGTGGAGAAATTCGTTCCGTTATAACTGACAGTAAACTGCTGCAGTATCCTAGGGAAATATATGACGTCATTAATCGACGCCATCTTTGTACTGTGAGCACTGGCGTTTTCGAGGTACTACTTAATGTGCTCTCAGTGTTTGTCTCAGTGCTGACAGCGTTCCGTTTTAAGCAGTACCCAGTATACCCAACTATAAAGGAACGGCTTCGCAGTGTACTAAAGTGACGTGCTGTGTTCCGATATAGACTGCGAGCACTGTTCAGTGGTCTTTACTGTGGAGAAATTCGTTCCGTTATAACTGACAGTAAACTGCTGCAGTATCCTAGGGAAATATATGACGTCATTAATCGACGCCATCTTTGTACTGTGAGCACTGGCGTTTTCGAGGTAATGTGCTCTCAGTGTTTGTCTCAGTGCTGACAGCGTTCCGTTTTAAGCAGTACCCAGTATACCTAACTATAAAGGAACGGCTTCGCATTGTACTAAAGTGACGTCACACCTTACAGTGCTCGCAGTGTATTTCGGAACACAGCCAATATATTTCGATACAGATACTGCGGCAGTATACTGTCAGTCCATAACGGAACGAATTTCTCCACAGTAAGAGCACTGAACAGTGCTCGCAATGTACAACGGAACACACCCTATGTTTGACATTCAACAAGAGAGACTATCACATTCACAAAAGTCAAATGTCTGTCAAAAATAATTTTTTGAAGGTCCTCTTGCTGGGTTAGATATTTTGTAAAACTATAATTTAATGGATAAAAAGACAATTTAATACAACTTTATTGCTAAGTAATACTCAGTGATCTGAACAACGATGGCAAATCATTATGAAGTGCCGAACTGGTATGTTTAAATGTAAATACATCATAAAGTTCACCATGCCGCCATCCTCCATCCATCGCGGCTTTTTGTAAAATTATACTGAATATTTTGCCACTGTTGAAGTAATATATTTATGAGAGAAGTACGTCCCGAAACTGCACTATGGTTTCGTTAAAATAACGAGGTTTCTATTGTTAAGTTATAGAAAAGCCAGAAATTCTTTTAATTCGCTTTTCAAGTCGAAAGTGATATTAATAAAGTACACCACGTACACTATTAAAAGTGATATGTGGTATATGAGCTATTTAGGTATGGGAAAAGTCTTACATTACATTACAGTGCCACATAGGTTTACCTACTGTGGCGGATTATAGTATAGCGAATTAAATTTGTAGTTCCGGTTCGAGTACGGAACCCTAATTAACGATTTTCGGATTTTTCCTATACCTGTGCTGTGCGACCTTGCTTCTGGCCCCATATTAATGTTTCTAGATCAATGAGAAGTAGCCCATAGGTTTTGATTTATTGGTGAGTGTCAAAATATGTGGCATAAACGGCTGTATCTTTTGATTGCGTTGACTTAGAAGCTTGATGTTTTTACAGCTCCATGAGACTGTAGACCTAAGTATTTGATCTTAACTTCATTCTGATACCTCCACTTGTTCCCTTGTTCCTGAGAAAAAGCTTGTTGCCAGGCAGACAGACGGACAACAAAGTGGTTCCTTTTTTTTCTCTTGAAATATAGAAAGCCTAAAAATTGAGCTTTTGAAATCCACCAAATGTATTATATTTATTATAATGTTCATATAAATAAACTTTTGAGCTAGGATGTATCAATGTGTAAAATCTAAATTTCTAGACCCAGCCATTAGAGCAGTATGTTGATAATGAACAACAATCAGTTTCTCCTTTTATGAACATAATTGTTTTTCTATAAGGGCTGGAAAACCACCAACTGGACTTCACTTAGATGTGTTAAAAGGTGACAAATTGATACAAAAACTAATGATAGACGAGAAGAAATGCTACCTGTTTGGTCGCAATCCACAGATGAATGACTTCTGCATAGACCATGCAAGCTGTTCAAGAGTGCATGCTGCATTTGTGTACCATAAAAATTTGAACAGGGCTTTCTTAGTTGATTTGGGAAGCAGTGAGTATGATCTTTCTGGATATTATAATGTTCTATTGCAATTAATGGACATCATATCTAGTCCATACTAATATTATAAATGCGAAAGTGTGTCTGTCTGTCTGCTACGCTTTAACAGCCCAGCTTTTCCACCGATTTTGCTGAAATTTGGTATAGAGGTAGCTTATATCCTCGGAAAATTAAGGAGTTCTTGCGGTAATCATAAAATCTTGACCCACGCGGATGAAGTCGCGGGCATCATCTAGTATTTTATAAGTATAGATTTTAATGTTCCTGTTGTAGTATTTAACGCTTAATAATCTTTCAGCACATGGTACATACATTGGTAGCATGAGACTTGAGGCGCATAAGCCAACACAGTTACCAATTGATTCCAATTTTCACTTTGGCGCTTCAACTAGGAATTATATTATCAGGTAAACATATCATACTAATAATATTATAAATGTGAAAGTGTGTTTGTTCGTTGGTATGTTCTTCAATCACGCCGCAACAGAGCAACGGATCGACTTGATTTTTTGCATGAGTATAGTTGAGGACCTGGAGAGTGACATAGGCTACTTTTTATTCCAGAAAGTTAAGGAGTTCCCCCGGGAATAAACAAAACTTAAACCACGCGGACGAAGTCGCAGGCATCAGCTAGTTAATATTATAAATGCAAAACTTGTTTGTTGGTCGGGGTTTCCATCCTTGGGGCATGCACTCCTAGCTTTTTGGAGTTATGTGTGTTTAAAGTAATTAAATATCGCTAATTAGAAACGTTTTTAAAGTTGCGTGAAATCTGCCAATCCACACTTGGCCAGGGTGGTGTACTAGGGCTAAACCCTTCTCAGTCTGAGAGGAGAACCATGCTGAGTAGTGAGCCGGAATTAGGTTGAAATGATGATGATTGATGAACTTTGTTTTATTGGATAGAAGCAGGCGTTACTTTGCGGAAGTCCATGATAATGAAGGAACTAGAAGTTTAATTCGCTGTAATCCACATAGGTAAATCTATGTGGTACATACAGTATATGTTTCCCGAACCTATAGCCACATTCACCACACTACAGAAATCTTCTGAACTACTCTCAATGTACGTTTCACTCTGATACTGGAGCATCTTCAGGTGATGTTGACTCAACTTTGTTTTGTCCAGAGAGAGACCCACAGGCAATGCTCGGGGTATTATGGAAGAGCTGCCCAACACAGAAACAGAAGGCGCCTTACTGGGGTTGCCGGAAACACAGACTGAATTAGATGTAAGTACTTAACCAAACTCAAGTTTTTATTTCACTTTCTGTAAACTTGTGCATTGTCCAAAAAAAAGTAACACTGTAAGTATAATGATGAGGCATATTTTGTCATTATAAACATCATTTTATGTATTTCCATATATATACATAGTTATTAATTAGTTAATTACAATGTGTAGAAAAATAAAATTTACATTACTCCCAAACAAATGACATTATTATGTCCATTTCTTTCCATATAAAAGTTTATAACTCATGTAGGCCACTAAGTAAGTGGAAAATCCATACTAATCCATACTAATATTATAAATGCGAAAGTGTGTCTGTCTGTCTGCTACGCTTTCCCGGCCCATCTTTTCAACCGATTTTTCTTAAAAATTAAAGAGTACCCGCGGGAATCAAAAAACCTTAAACCACGCGGATGAAGTCGCGGGTATCATCTATGCTATAAAATCTACTACAAAGTAAATTATGTGCTATTTATTGCAGAATCTTACAGAGTTCAATACAGCACACAACAGAAGAATTTCAATGTTGGGCATATCTACTGAAGACGGCACAGATGTTATGAAGGTATGTTTATCAATGTAGATCACAGAAAAACATAAAAAAATCATAAACCTTTGTGCCTTACAAGTTACAGGTGATCTACGGATCTGTCTCAGTCCCTGTCCGATACGTTACCCGTTGTCCTAAGAGCGACAGAAGCGGCGCGTATAGCGATGCTATGGCGTAGCATCGCGTCGCGTCGCGTGGCGTCGCTTCTGACGCTCAACTAGGACAACGGGTTAGAATGGAATGAATTTATTTGTCTGAATATGTGTGACAATGATGGTTATAGTATGAAAAGTCGCAGCATATCCAGTCAGGAAAACCTGACATACAAATTCTTATGTATTTAGAGTTGCGAGAAACACCTGCCTAACCTGACTAACAACGCGACGGGACAGTATTTCTAGCACATTACGTCGCCTAGATAATTTTGTCATTTTCTATTAAGTTGGATCACGTCGCGTCCTTTCGTCGCTCACCTAGTATACCCCGTTAGACTAATGCTGAGATCTATAGAGCGTACATTGACTTGGCTCAGACTTATAGTTAAAACGAGATGGAATGTGAGTAACATAAATCTGTCTCGTTTTAACCGTGTCTTAAGTCTAAGCAAAGTCAAAGTTTGCTCTATAGATCTCGCACTAACATTCTTTATCTCACGAAATAGATACGAACTTTTCAGCCGGCCCTCGTATACACAGGTCTGCCCTTCATCTTTGTGTATTGTGTGTATCTATTTCGTGTTTTCTTAAATTTTCACCTGCCTGCAAATAACACCAAATGTATATCCAGCCCCCAACTGGCACTAAACGATCATCGTCGATGCCCGGCGGAGTGGCCAAGAAACAGAAACGCAATGTCTCCTTCAATGAAGAAGTGGACATCATCAATCCGGAGGACATCGACCCCACAGTGGGTCGGTTCAGAAACCTCGTGCGGTCCACTATAGTGCCCAATGCTAACGTGCCAATGAAGAAACTCAAGTTGCAGAGTGCTGATGACAGTGAGTATTTGTCCATGCCATATTTTTACTTGTAGGTCCGATAATCGGGTTTACTTTATAACCGACTCATCGTCGTTCATGACGTCATTCATTTTCCACTGACAATAGGGATGATGCCTATATCAAAAATAAATTATTTCTAACTGATTATTAAATAATTTATTAAATTCTGGTAACAGTTTCCTGTTTTGTGATCCCAGGGAACCCCAGATATCGATTTTGAACGAAATCGGTACGATGACAAAAAAATCCAAAATGGCGCTGACTTTTTTAAAATTTTGGTAACAGTTTCCTGTTTTGTGATCCCAGGGAACCCCAGATATCGATTTTGAACGAAATCGGTACGATAACAAAAAAATTCAAAATGGCGCTGACTTTTTTAAAATTCTGGTAACAGTTTCCTGTTTTGTGATCCCAGGGAACCCCAGATATCGATTTTGAACGAAATCGGTACGATAACAAAAAATTTCAAAATGGCGCTGACTTTTTTAAAATTTTGGTAACAGTTTCCTGTTTTGTGATCCCAGGGAACCCCGGATATCGATTTTGAACGAAATCGGTACGATAACAAAAAAATTCAAAATGGCGCTGACTTTTTTAAAATTCTGGTAACAGTTTCCTGTTTTGTGATCCCAGGGAACCCCAGATATCGATTTTGAACGAAATCGGTACGATAGCAAAAAATTTCAAAATGGCGCTGACTTTTTTAAAATTTTGGTAACAGTTTCCTGTTTTGTGATCCCAGGGAACCCCGGATATCGATTTTGAACGAAATCGGTACGATAACAAAAAAATTCAAAATGGCGCTGACTTTTTTAAAATTCTGGTAACAGTTTCCTGTTTTGTGATCCCAGGGAACCCCAGATATCGATTTTGAACGAAATCGGTACGATGACAAAAAAATCCAAAATGGCGCTGACTTTTTTAAAATTTTGGTAAGTTTCCTGTTTTGTGATCCCAGGGAACCCCAGATATCGATTTTGAACGAAATCGGTACGATAACAAAAAAATTCAAAATGGCGCTGACTTTTTTAAAATTCTGGTAACAGTTTCCTGTTTTGTGATCCCAGGGAACCCCAGATATCGATTTTGAACGAAATCGGTACGATAACAAAAAATTTCAAAATGGCGCTGACTTTTTTAAAATTTTGGTAACAGTTTCCTGTTTTGTGATCCCAGGGAACCCCAGATATCGATTTTGAACGAAATCGGTACGATAACAAAAAAATTCAAAATGGCGCTCACTTTTTACATACATACATACATGCATACATACATATATATTCCTAACATACACTTTCCTTGTGGCTTTGCCGTAATCGGGTAAAAAAATACGCCTACACTTGAGAACTTCCTTCTTTGTGGATGTCGGTTACAATATCAAGTTTTTCTAAGCGCAGTACACTATAGAGAATATTATATTTCTATGGCAGTACACAACACGGTGTTCATTTTGTCGTAATAAATTTCGTGCAAAAAAGCGATACACCCACCCATCCACGAGCGCGTCTCAGCGCGTACTGAGCGCCAAACGCCTAGCGCTCGGCTTCTTTTCATAGAAAAATGTATGAAACATTTTTTTTTGCCACAATAACTATAAACATATTATTTATTTGTATGCTTAATGTGATGGACCATGGATAGAGGACTATATAAGCCCCACTTTATTGTTAATATTCAAGTTAAAATATGCAGCGGATCTAGCTTTATGGGTACCTATCCGGACCCCATTTTTCGTCATTTTCAGCAGATCTTGCGTTCGGAGAAACGTATTTATGCAGAAAATTTGTATTGGAGTGTGCATTTTTATATGGTCAAACGAGAGATGAAGAAATGACCTTTAATTTGATACTATGACATCCCCACAGCTGTGATTCCCGTTTCTTTAAAGTGTACCTGTAAAATGATGAAATCCGTGTATAGCCCCTTAATACAAAAGTATTTGATGGTTTGTCCTTCAATCATCATATTATCCGCAATGAAGCAACAGATCGACGTGATTTGTGACTATACTTATGTATGGTTGAGTACCTGGAGATTAATCTAGTCTACTTTATATCCCGAAATAGACTTTCCCGGGAATTTTTAAGTCCCTCATCGCAGTCAAACTAACTAACTAGTAGTGCATTAAAAAAAGCAAAGATTTCCCAATTGACACATACGTAGTGGCAGGCATTCATTTGAATTATTTTTCTCCTAGGAAACTGCTTCAATATAAAATAAATAAATACGCACATTGGCTGTTTTCTGAACACTTGAATAGGAAACTAGATAATTTCCATACAAACCAAATTTTGTAGCGTGAATTAAGGAGAGTCAACGCTATCTATCGGCAATGTAGAAAAGCTTTCTCAACAAATTCTGTCTGTAGTTTCCTCGTAAATGATAGAAAATTGTTTTGATGAATGTTTTGTCTCAGGTCAACACCACCATTCACTGCGGCTGCAGGAAATATCCAGAAGCAACACTTTATACTCTGACCTGCCGGCGCCTAGTTCACATTTAAGCCTGATTGGAGCGAGGTAAGTGAAATTACTGCCTTTCCACTGTTTGAAGACCTTGCTGTTTGAAGACCTTGCAGTGCTTTGTTGTGGGCTCTACTCAGACCTGCACGGCTAGCAGTACTACGAGTAAAATTATATCTACTCGTTATCTCTATTTGTCTACCGAAGCTAACATGGTTACTTGTCGCGTTACGTCAAAAGTAGAGATAAAAGTAATATTTCTTATCTTTGGTATTTTTCTCTACGAACCTTTACATGTCGACTATTTTTTTTTTTCTTGTAATATACCGCATTTTGTGCATGTTAGGGTAAATGAAAAATTTACCGGCAACTACAACATCTCTCTCTCTCGTCGCGAGATAATCTCGTTGTGCGCATGCTAAGCCTACTTCGCGCGTTTGGAACCCTAGTAACTTTAGTTTTAAGATAACGTAACTGATTATCACCATCATGTTTTCGTAATTGAACGTCAATAAGTGTACAGTTTACTTAAATTGAAAAGTGTACAGTGAACTTAAATTGAATTAATAAATATTGATTCCTTGATTGAATGCTTTATGATTCTGAATTTTCTCTGGTTGGCCGAAGCCTCTCACCAGACGGTGAGAGGTTTCGGCCGGGGTTAGTTACCACACTATCGGCAAAGACGTGCCGCCAATCGTTTTAACGGTCCGGTACATTGCCGAGTAGAAACCGATTAGGAGCATGGGTAATATAAATGCCGTACCCCAAGCAGGTTCGCCCTCTATCATTTTAGACTACCTCTTCGCTTGCAAGGCTAACTTGTAGTGGTATAGCCACTATAGCCCATTAAGGTCCCACTGCTGGGCACAGGCCTCCACTCTCATAGGAGAGAGGGAATTAGAGCTTAGACCCACCACGCTGCTCCAATGCGGGTTGGCGGGCTTTAACGACTATTATCATGTTAGTGATAATAACCGGGACCGACGGCTTACGTGCTGTCCGAGGCACGGGGGTGAAACACCGCCAACTTCCAAACTGCGGGCTAGTACTGAGAACTTAATTATGAGTCAGGAAAAAATGCTAAATATCCCTAGTTAGTGCAATTATTGATTAATTAATATCTTTCAGGTTGGGTCTTTTATTACCGAATCCAGCACCTGACGTGGAATTGGAAGGGCCAGAGCCACATCTCAATATTCATCCACCTTTGCCTCATACTGGTATGTAATGATTTTTGGTTGAGTTGTGTGGTCTTTAAAAGTGGAAGGTTTTGGGTTCTATTCCGGCTGGGTCGATTTGGAAAGTGGTTCGAAGATTTTAACATTATACTCCCTGTGGGAAAGGAAAGTGTTAGATGTACGATAGATGTAGATCTGTCAATTTAGCTTGGTTTAGAGATTGTGTATTATATAAAACTAGATGATGGCCGCGACTTCGTCCGCGTGGATTAAGGTTTTTGGTACCCGCGGGAACTCTTGAATTTTTCGGGATAAAAAGTAGCCTATGTCTTTCCCCGGGATACAACCTATCCATGTACCAAATGTCATCAAAATCGGTTGAACAGATACATTTTTTGATTCCCGCGGGAACTTTTGAATTTTCCGTAATGAAAAATAGCATATGTCCTTCCCCGGGATACAAACTATCCCTGTACCAAATTTCATCAAAATCGGTTAAGTAGATGGGCCGTAAAAGTGTAGCAGACAGACAGACACACACACACACTTTCGCGTTTATAATATTAGTATGGATACTGGGGCATTACGCGCGCTTAGTACTGGATGTTGTATGAAATACTGACTTCTGACGTCAACGAAGTTCATCGCACTTTTTTTTAATAAATGATTAAAAAGGTTATCAAACTCAAAACTACCAGGGAAGTGGATTTTACGTCTTTTGGAATATGCTATATTTAATAATCACTAACAAAAGTTTGATTTTTGACGTAGGAAACGTTCCGATTAGCCACAGCTTCTAACTAAATTTTTATTCCACAGCGGCGGAAGAATCCGGTCCGTCGAGCGAGCCTAAGAAGAAGAAATACGCCAAAGAGGCGTGGCCGGGGAGAAAACCCGGTCTCATAGCCGGTGTCTGAGTGTGAAAGTGTTTGTTCAATAACTATTGAGATCATTACTGAATACAAGTGAAAAGTTAACTTATTACAAAACCTACGATTGCAGCGCCCCCTCTTGAACTATATTCGCATTACATTCTACTGAGATACACAAAAAGTCAACAAAATGCATGCCTAGTGGGAGATTTTACTTATTCGAGCGCGTCAGTCTGTCTAGTGCAAGCTGAGAGTCGGATTTTTGGATAGAGGTAATTAAAATTATAGATGATGCCCGCGACTTCGTCCGCGTTAATTAAGTTTATTTTATTCCCGCGGGAACTCTAATTTTCCAAGATAAAAGGTAGACTATGTACTTCCCCTGGATGTAATCTATCTCTATATCAAATTTCATCAAAATCGGTTGAAAAGTTGGACCGTTAAAGCGTAGTAGACAGACAGACAAACAGACGGACAGACAGGCACACTTTCGCATTTATAATATTAGTAGGGATTATTTTCACGTCAAAACAGCGCCAAAAAAACATAGGTGATAGTATACTGGACTGCGCTGCGTTCCGTTTGAAACAGTATACCTCTGGCTGTAAAATAACTGTGAACGGACTGTAGCAATAAATATTCGGCGGTTGCTATTTTCAAAATTTTAATTTTGATTTTTTTCTTGTAGATAGTATTTTTATATTTTACGACCAACGATAATAGGGATAATTTGAATAAGTATAATTTTTTTTGTGGTGAAAATTGTTTTTTTTTAAATACTCGCAATGTAATTCACCCTTTTGCGCAGAACTAGTGTACTGTGTACACTACATCTTGTATAGGCTATAGATTTTATAGAATATACAATTTAATTTTAAGTGCTGTGAATAATTATAGTTTTATTTGTATAAATAAAAGGTTTATTATAATATTTTTTTGTTTTCTATTTTAAATTAACCTTTACTTACATAATAAAATATTGATTCGTAAGAAGCTGTCAATGGTAGAGTAAGTGTAGCTACAAGTATACAACAACTTCCATAATGTCCTCCACTTTTCATATGTAGGCAGGAGAATGAATGGCACCTAGGCAAGCGTGTTCCACCTAGGCTGCATCACTCACTCGCCAGTACCTAAGTTTGATTGCAGCCAAGCCTTAGTCTAGAACCCTAGTCCTAATACTCTGGTCATGGAACTTATTAATCCTACACGCAGTCCTGTACCCTTACGAGAAGATTTTAAATCGTATCTAACGTTAAGCGTATTCTTTGGCGTAAAGTAAAATTAATCTTAACTACCTTGTGTTAGAGCTCAAGTTCATCCATACATCCACAATCAGCACTCGAAGCGGATACGCTGTGAAATAGAATTATTGTAGTAGGTACTGAATTTGCGCTGAATGAAATGCAGCTAAGCAACACAGCTGAGCTATATCTCGTTTATGTAGGTACTAGATGGGCCCTTTCATAGAAATTGGGCGTCCGACCTGTAGAGCGCGCTCCACGCCTGTATAAGCCTGTCTTTGTCCCCGCCATAGCGCTGTCCCGCTTTTCAGACTAACTAGATGGCGTTAATAAAATAAGTCCACAATCTTTGTTTGACAGGGCCCGTCTATATAAATTGAGGGCGTTGGCCTTAACACTTTGTGCCTGTGCACAGTGCAGGCCTCAGGCGAATACACTTTGCCCCGTTTAGACGTAGTGTGTTTACGCCTTTAAGAAGGTGGTCGGTGGGAACTTGAGAGGAAGGGGGGTGAGAACACCCGTTGCTAGTGCATATAACATGGTTAGGCTCATTAGCGAGGGTGGGTGCCACTTAGGCGATGTGAAATGCCATATGCCCTAAGGCCATAATTAATTATCTATTTTTGTGCTTATAGATACTAAAGTTTAAACCACGTTTAAACTGTACCTATCTACCTATTTCGACTCGATTTGCCTGGAGGCGCGATCGCGTGATGTAGGTTACTACGGAATGTGTGACAAATGAATTGTGCCTAATTTTGGGGTCCAGTCCAGTAGTATGTGTTTCCTTTTTAGGGTTCCGTACCCAAAGGGTGCCAACCCAGGTCGTATCCCGGGGAAAGACATATACTTACGGGCACCCGCTAGTAATTTATGTATGCAAAGAATTTAAGCATGAAGGAAGAACTTAACTACCTACTTTCGTAGAGGTTTCGTAGCTAATTAATTATTATGTATGTTCTTAGCAGAGAATTTCAGCGTTCCCAAAATAAAGTTTGCCTATGGATCATTACAAAATAATACTTATATAGGTAAGTAACTAGTTAATTATTATTTATAAAATTAAAACAAAATTGGGGTTTTATTGTAAGGAAAACTTCGCATAAATCTGACCCCAACTTTATCAAATTGTGCGTAAGAGAAGTCGTGACGACAGAAGCTTTGATCAAAAGCCTGATTTCCACTCGGATAAGTCTTAACGTAAGCTAATCAGCTTTCATCAGATTATATTAATTGTACGGCCGTTATTGTACTGGAAACTGGAAAGGTCACTTCAGTTGATTTTATACATTTAACTAAGTTATGTCACACGCATCGTAAATTATAATTATTATTTTATTCATACAGTCGACGCCCGTACAAAATACAGAGATTGATTTGTTTAATAGACGCCTCCGTCGAACGACTGTTAGGAAAGGAGAAGAACCTGTCTCCTTAGACAGGTATTATCATGGACGAATATACATACAATATATATATATATATTGTGTATTCAGTTGTTTGCTGGGTGGTGGATGTTCGCATGCTATTGGTGAAGGACACGCACTGTACCACATAGATTTTTCTACTGTGGCGGATTATAGCGAATTAAACTTCTCGTTCATTCATTATCGCGCGTCGATCTGTTGCTCCGTTGCGGCGTGATTGAAGGACAAACCAACAAACAAACACACTTTCGCATTTACTATTAGTATGATTTGCTATGGCTAATAATATACTCCTACGAGAAAAACATAGTCTGCAATCATAAACGTCGGATCGTATGGTCAGGTAATACCGCACTTTACGACGCAGTAACTCGGTGTATTACCTGCGTTATACGTCATTAAGGGAATATCACATTCACCAATATAAGAATGTATACCTAGTAAGTACGAGTAACTATATGCTAAGTAGGTACGCTATGAATCAACTAGCAGACGACCGCGACTTCGTTCGCGTGGTATTTTAATTCCCACAGACACTCCTTACTTTTCCAGGATAAAAATAAGCCTATGTCACTCCAGGTCCTCATCTATACCCATGAAATAACGTTAATCCGTTGCTCTGTTGCGGCGTGATTGAAGGACAATTACTCTCTATTTAACGTCCTTGGGGATAGAAATTATAAAAATTGTGAAATACGTATTTCATAATTATAATAGTAATTTAAATTTTGTAGTGGTATGGAACCCTTTGTGTGCGAGTCTGACTCGCACTTGACCGGTTTATTTTATTGCAAGATAGGCGACAATCATTTTAGAAACGCAATAACGAGGTCTTGTTTAGAGTGCGCTTGCCTAGAAAGTGCCCATTCACTCTTGCCTTGAAGTTACGCAAGTCATACTTGACAGGAAACACGGTCGCCGGAGGGGCGTTCCAAACCCTAGCGGTTCGTATTAGAAATGTGGAGCAAAAACGTAATAGTATAGTTATCTTACACCAAGTAATTAACGTGGATAAATATTTTGTGATATTCAGGAAGTGAAGAGTGGAGATAGTCGAGTTGCAACAATGCTGGATTCTGCTACAATGTGCCTTGAACCTAAGGAGGCTGTTCTCGGGAAGATGAACGCTGCTTACGGAAAATAGTGAAAGAGAAAAAGAAGCGCCATTTAACCATACTTACCTGTAGGTACCTACGCTGCCATTTGGGTCTTCCCGAAATACCTAAGGCAAAGTGAGTGAGTATTTGGTGAGTATCCATACTTCCATATCCATACTTCCATATCCATACTTTCATATCCATACTTCCATATCCTTACTAACATTATAAATGCGAAAGTGTGTCTGTCTGTCTGTCTGTCTGCTACGCTTTCACGGCCCACCTGTTCAACCGATTTTGATGAAATTTGGTACAGGGATGGGCTGTATCCCGGGGAAGGACATAGCCTACTTTTTATCCCGGAAAATTAAGGAGTTCTTGCGGGAATCGAAAAAACTTAGTCCACGCGGACGAAGTCGCGAGCATCATCTAGTCAAAAAATAAAAGCCACTGACATTTATTTTTTATCCATTGAAGGTTTTCTATGTGAATACAAATAACATTTCATTTACATAGCAAAACTCCAATGGATTAATTAAAAATCTTTTGCGAGCGAAGCTATCTTCTAGTACCTCTAGTTTTATGAGAGGTTTCTACTGTGTTGCTTCAGCTTTATGGATTTCATTAAGTGGCTCCACAAAAGAATAACTTGCAAAGTAAAAAGTAAGTAACAAAGGTTAGCTACGTTGATATTTTCATCGTTGCAGAATGTTTTAACATAAATAAGTTATTTTATTTGAAAGTTTTCTTCAAGTAACTTTTGTTCAGTTAAATACCTAGCTTAAAAGTATTCCTATAACTTTTAAGTAGGTATGTCCTAAAGTAGCCAAAAATACCTTCTGTAGCAATCCATAGAATTTAAATCCGTTGCGATTTTATATTCAGCGAACTTGTAATTGTTAAGTTCTGAAAAGTATTCCAATAACTTTTAAGTAGGTAACTAAGTATGTCCTAAAGTAGCCAAAATACTTTCTGTAGCAATCCATAGAATTTAAATCCGTTGCGATTTTATATTCAGCGAACTTGTACCTACTTTGTTTCTAATAACTTATGATTTACTAGCTGATGTAAACAAAAATGTAAACAAACAAAAAGGCTCCTCCGGCTTCATATTCAGGAAGCCTTAGAGTTTACAAAAAAATCCAGTCTAACGGACAATAAGTTCACGTGCGCACTTTTAGCTGCACAAACTACTGCGATAGGACGAAATGTGTCTCCACGCGACGCGGACGTCCTGTGTTTTTGCTATAACAATAGGTATTATACGAGTATCTAGCCGATCAAAATCAAGTCCTTTTGGAGTCAGTTTACAACATTTTAACCTTTATGGCTGAAGTGTTTTCAGAGACTGTAAATAAACCTCGCCTTGCTATTTGATATTCTTATTTTAATTTTGAACAGAAGTAAAGAAAGGTTTGAATATTTGTTGAGATTGCAATTAGATTTTGTATCGTTCAATACTTGCACACAGACAAGCGAAGTCGGCACGGCATTAACTTGTCTCTATGAAAGCATAAAAGGTTACTAACTTACTTAGAGCCGGTCCACATACGTTACGACACTGCGGCGCGGCGCCTGAGTGGTGCCGGTGCGGCGTCCTACTATAGTACTACCTATTCTGTGGTCCAACATAGAAATATGCATGGCATACTTACTATACCGGGTCTGTCTTTGTGTGTGATCTGTACCTACACCTATTCTGGATGGTATCACAGGCAAGCATAATATTAGGTAATAGGTACAAATGATTTAAAACTATGGTTTATGACGCCATTATAATATTATAAATATGTTTTCTTTTCTTTCTTTTGTGTCCATGGGATGTCAAATTGTTTTTTTTAATCAACTACAAGTTAGCACTTGACTGCGATCTCACCAGCCCCCCAATCATGTAAGAATGGCCGATGAAATCGTTAAAGTTCTGCGGCAAAGTTAATAAACCATAACAGCATTAAATTAGAGCTCAATTTCGTGTACCCATTCTTATACGTTTAGGTATGTACGATACTCAAACGTATAAGAATGGATACACGAAATTGAGCTCTAATTCAATGCAGTTATGGTTTATATTACTTTGACGCTGAACCTTTACCATTTGATGGACAATTCTTACACAATCGGGGGGCTGATGCGCCTGATGGTAAGTGACGATGCAGTCTAAGATGGTAGCGAACTAACCTGTTAGGGGCATGGTAATTATATTAAACTCATACCCCTATTCAGTTGCTACACGGCGTCCTACCGGAACGCTAAATCGCTTGGTAGCACATCTTTGCCGGTAGGGTGGTAGCCACGGCCGAAGCCTCCCACCAGGCCAGGCCAAGGAAAATTCAGAAATTATAAATTCCCAAATTGACCCTGCCGGGGATCGAACCCGGGACCTCCGCACGTTAAGACAACAGCGCTCAACACTGCGCCACGGAGGTCGTCACACTGCTCCACGGAGCTCTGTGTGTTTCTGTGAGCTCCGGTATCCACTCAGTTGTTTGTGAGGTCGGAGGAACGCCGTAATGCTAGCATGTTGTGTCGTCACCGCTGCGGTACCGTAGCAACCTTGCGGCGTTATACCGCCCGTGAGTCCCCAATGCCGTGAAATATTTGCGGTGCGGCGCCGCAACGCATCGTGTGAATCGGCTCTTAGCGCTCGGTGGCGCGCTTGGTTATTGAACTTATTAATGTTGACTATGGATTACATATCTAGGTCGTCTTATGTCAGTATTGTTACAATTGAATAGAAACCCTCAATAGATTCAATTTAATTTTCAATCTATGATTTGATTTTACGAACTAATTGGTAGCTGATAGGTATACGTATATTATATTTATTTTAATTTTAATTCACTCCAAGTAGCCCTTGACTGCGATCTCACCTGGTGGTAAGTGATGATGCAGTCTGAGATGGTAGCGGGCGTACCTGCTAGGTGTATGCACATGTTTGTGTGTTTTATTAAGTAGTAAAACCCAACAGCCCCACCTGAGTACGTTTTTTGGAGAGGCTTTTTTGACCAGTAGAAGATATCTTGCCGTGGCATACCGAACCTGTCGAACCTAACGTTTGTCCATACATGATACAAACGTAATAAATATGGACTCTTCTGTATGGAGAACTTTTCTGTTCTCTCCGTAAATATTAACAATAAAGCAATAGTTATTTGATAAACAAGAGTGAAAAGTTGTTTTTTAACCGCGTGCTCAATGTTGATGACCGAGCAAGCGAAGGATTCTAAAATTAGAATCCTGAGCGTCAGCGAGGGAATCAAAAGAGCACGAGGTGAAAAATCTTTTCACTCGAGTGCAACACGTAACTTTTCATCCCACCTCAGCGAGGAAATTAAAATTAAAAACGGTTGTATGGAAATTCGGCACCATAGAGGTAGAAGTAAATAGGTTTTAATGATGTTTTGAATTCACAAACTTCATAGACGAGTGATATTTACTAACGTGCACATGATGTTCTAAATTCAATTTACTTTATCCTCAAGAGGATAATAACGGCTTTTGCATTCAGATATCGAAGAGTAAAAATACTCTTTCCGAGATGGTGGGATGAAAAATTTTTTTCCCATTAACGCTTTAGAAAATTTTGTCTCTACTTGCTTGTAGTTATGCCAGCTTTTGATTAAAACAGGTTTAATGAGTGGCCGCCATAAAATAAAAAACCGGCCAAGTGCGAGTCGGACTCGCGCACCGAGGGTTCCGTACAAATCTGTAGTAAGTTTTACGATTTATGACATATTAAAAATAAAAATTACGTTTGTTGTATGGGAGCCCCCTTTAATATTTGCGCAAAAATCCTGCGCGGTTTATGCGGAGGCTTTTACAAGTATTTAAAATTGTAACAGTTCCACTTTTATATTGAATAAAGAAGAATAAAAAAAAAAAAAAAATTACTTTATTGATATTTAATTATTTATTTTGAAAGGTAATATACAAGTTAATATTCTGTGAAAATTTGAACCGTCTACCTGTTACCGTTTTTAATATTGAGCAAAAAAATACGAAAAAAATACGTTTATTGTATGGGGACCCCCCTTAATATATATATATTTTTTAATTTTTAGTATTTGTTGTTATAGCGGCAACGGAAATACATCATTTGTGAAAATTTCAGCTTTCTAGCTATCACGGTTTATGAGATACAGCCTGGAGACAGACAGACAGACAGACAGCGGAGTCTTAGTAATAGGGTCCCGTTTTTACCCTTTGGGTACGGAACCCTAATAAAAATGGCGGGATAGTAGATATAGGCCAGGCTCTATCTATCATCATCATCGCGTGCCTTCTTCAAAATGAAGTTTGGCGGTCATCATCCGAAAAACTTCTCTATTTTGCGCCGCATCTTTAAGCTTTGGATAGCTGAGCCCTGTCCACCCCCTATCCTATATCGTCCAACCACTTGCGCCTTTGGCGACCTGAAGCTCTCTTGCCTGCTATCCTTCCTTCCAAAACTAGTCTTAGAAGTGAGCATTGGGAATATCTATACTAAACCCCATACTAATTACTCCAACTAAATATCCAAACCGCTTTCTAGTTAGCCATCTTTTCTCTTTAGAGGTAGGTAGTGAGAGTGAGACTACTACTACTACTACGACAGTGCATTTCTTAAACGTTTCCGGAGCCTTTTGAAATGATGCGCTCAAGATGGAGGGGTTTTGAGTAGGTGAAAGTCCCACATGACCCGATCTCTACCCCAAGAAGTTGGGTATCTAGATTTCCCCTCCATTAATAAAAAACGTATGTTGCTTATACCTCAGGTACTCTTTATTATTATTATTATTATTATAAAGCCTTGATTTGCTAAGCAACATAGTTAAAAAAATATTACATGAAAAAAAATTTTTGGTACTCTAGTATTCTGTATTTGTATATAGGTGAGCGATCTACAAGCGATTCAATAAGGTACATCCATCAAGAAATAGTTCCTATTATTTATTGACTAGCTGATGCCCGTGACTTAATTTTCCGGGATAAAAAGTAGCCTCTGTCACTCTCCTCCTCTGTTTTGGATGGGTAGGTCCTCGACTATACCTACCCATGCAAAAAATCACGTCGATCCGTTGCTCCGTTACGGCGTGATTGAAGGACAAACCAACAAACAAACACACTTTCGCATTTATAATATTAATAGTATGATTCGTACCTGCAAGGAGGTAGGTTTAGGTAGGGCTGACACGATCACGACCCCTTTCAGTATCAAGACCTTTTGGCTAAGCTTTTGGGATTATGTGTGCTTTTGTATAATTAGTAATTCTGAAACGAATCTACGTATTCCAGACTCTAATGGCATAATTTATTATTTGGATAATTTACACATGGAAAACCTGTGTACTTAAACATGTTTGTTTGTTTTTTGTTGTTTTGGTTTACATTTGTATGGACACATTTTTTTAATTGCCATAACATTTAAAATTAACATTTTTATGTATGAAAACATACTGTGAAATAGAATCTGCTATTTATAACGCACACAAAAGTTCGCGATTTCGTACGAGTACTTTCAATAGGTAATCATTGTTACGATATGAAAATTGTTGTGATTGGCTGTAATATGTTAGTCAATCAGCCCCCCGATTGTGTAAGGAAATCGTAGTCGTAATCATTTATCAAACTGATAATTCTACCTGTTTAAGGAGTTCAAACAACATGTATGAACTCTTTAAACAGTTCGAGTAATAAGACTATATTCGAGTAATAGGTATGTTTGATTACGATTTGCTCAATTGGTCCTCAGAGGTGATTGCGATCGTTACTATATGGCATTCATTTTTTCCGACTTCCAAAACTGTATAATAAAATGTAGATATATTGTACTTAACTATAATATAATGAACAAAACAGTAAAGCTTTTGTTCATTTATTCGTATTGGTACAATAATCGGTTAAAAATAATATGGCGTTCAGTAACTAGGTATGCTCTTTAAATTTAATTTTTGCTACATTCACGTTTCTGCAACGTCACAATTTTACACAATGGAGGCGGCGATGTAAACTAATGACCTATCACATTATCTGGGTTAGGTCAATAAGTCGTGGTTACATGCCAGACAACGCCTCACAGAAGAGCCACCCGGCCTCGTTACTGATTTGCTACTAAAATAGTTGTTACCCGTGATAATTTTCTGTTATATAATTTTTAGTATTTTTTAGGGTTCCGTACCAAAATGGTAAAAATGGAACCCTTATGGTGCGACTTTCTCCGTCCGTCCGTCCGTCCGTCACAGTCGATTATTTCAGTAACTATTAAAGCTATCGACATGAAATTTGGAATAGTTGTGTATAATAGTGGCCTAACATCATTAAAATAAAAAGAAATCGAAAATTATTTTTACTTTAATTAAAAAAGGGGGAAAATCGGGGGTTTGAAATTTCAAAGTATGATAACTATACTGAGTGGGATATCATATGAAAGGGCTATCTATACTTCTTCATTCTAAAACAGATTTTTATTTATTTTTATGCATAATAGTTTTTGATTTATCGGGAAAAATGTCGAAAAAAATACCGTCGTCCCCCCCCCCCCCCCCCCCCCTTATCTCCGAAGTTTATCAATTGAAAAATTTGAAATAATTATGGTCAATAGAAGCTTATGTATATTTTACAAGAAAAATAAAACCAACGCTCTAACTAGCATAGTTTTTTTTATATTAACAATAAACCTCTACAAACAAAGTTAGTTTTGCGGTTCATTAAATTCATTAATCGTAAAGCTTACTAGTTTGTACGGAACCCTCGGTGCGCGAGTCCGACTCGCACTTGGCCGGTTTTATTATTTTTTAGTTACACTTTTTTTTCCGGAGCTACATTTTTGTTAACCCTTGAATAAAACAGAGAGGTACCTATTAATTGTTGTTGTTATAAGCTTAACGTGTGTATCTGTCTGTGGCATCGTCGGTCCCAAACGTATGAACCCATTTTGATTTAGCTTTTTTGCTTAAAGGCGACTAGATCGAGTGTTCTTAGCTTTGATTCAAGAAAATCCGTTCAGCCGTTTGAAGATCATGATGAAGGGATGTGAGCAACTTCCACAGGTCAGATCGGTTCAAAATTCGGTACATATAATATGCTGTTACTTCAACGCGTAGGTTTTTAATTTTTTAAATTGAATAAGTACTTGTCGAACATTCGGCATGACGTGTTTAGTTTTATGGCCGAACCTATTAGAAAGTACATTGTTCCTGACAAAGGGAATCATTTCGGTGATCTAAAAATAAATAAAGAAATATTTTATAGAACGAGAACACACAAGGATTAAAAAAAAGTGTCCATTGTGTGTACATACAAAGTGTGTATTGTGTTTTCACTCAGTCTAGCCCTACTACAGACACAGTTTATCTACCCTGTGCTACAGAGGCGCGGCGCGGCGCAGCACGTAGAGGCCAGTAAAATTATGTCTAATACGTAATTTTACTGATTTTACTGGCCTCTACGTGCCGCGCCGCGCCGCGCCTCTGTAGTGGGGCTAGACTGAGTGAAAACACAATACACACTTTGTATGTACACACAATGGACATTTTTTTCGTCAGACACGAAACTAGCGACGGCCGAGCGACGGCGACAGCCGCGGGGCGAAGTGGTCCGAGAGCTGGCGACGAATTTCGGGAAGGTCCTTTAAGGCAAGCTGAAATTGTGAAAAAATAAAATTTCTTCCATTGGCGAATCCAGCCCTGCGAGTCTGGTAGAGCGTTTGCGGTTATTTCGCTACTGCGCAGCATATAACATTTTCAAAAATTAAAAAAAAAACATTTTTTTGGCAACTTGATTTTTTTTTCTTTAAATTTAATAGGTACTCATAGAATTCGAAAAAAAAATCCCACACGTTTTTGTCGGTTATAAAGTATTACCAGACCTCTTCAAAATTCTTCCCGAAGCTCTCCGACTAATCGCATCGCCCCGCTACCGCCGTCGCCCCGCTACCTCTAATTTCGTGCCCGTACACTCAGTGCATCTCCGTGGTGGGCCCAGCTCCATACACGTTCATAGGTACAAATAATATTTGCCGCAGCGTGCCGCGCCGCGCCGTGAATCTGTAGTGGGCCTAGACCTTGAGCAACTCATAAAACTGTGACGCTAATTATTCAGAACAGTAGAAACTAATTTGCAAGCGCGATCAGCCGGGTTTCCAAAACGTTCGTGATTTAATAACAGTTTCACCGGTTTTGCTATTGTGTCGTTTTAACGATGTCGAAACTCGTTCAGGAGTTTGTTGCGAACTCGATTATCCAGGTTTCCACGGTTTCAGTTTGAGTTTCTACACGTCATCGTTGGTCAAAGGCTCAAAGCATACGAGAAAACACCTACCGTCAATTTTGTGCTTTGAAATATCACAGTGAGTGGCGTCACGTGCAAAGCTTTGTAGACTGGTGCAATTTTACCTTTTACCGACATTATTATGCGTTTTTTTCTTTATGTGTTTAGGGGGGCTTAAATTATAATATTATACTTACGTATAGAATCGCTAACCGATTTGGTGATTGCAATAGTGGTCTTTTTGTTAAATAAAACTGTAAAAGGACGATTTCGATACATTAAATACGCATATGAAAATTTTAATTGGAGAAAACTTCGTTATTGATACAGAGGCCAAATCAGCCTTTTTAAATTTTGGTCTGTCTGTCTAATTCTCTGGGTTACCTGACGATATTTTTTATCCTAAAAACCGGATTCCTTCGGGATAGTGGATGAAATACTTGCAAGATGTTACCTAGGTACCTACATCATCATCATCATCATCTCAGCCTGCGGACGTCCACTGCTGAACATAGGCCTTTCCCTAAGAACGCCACTATACCCGGTCCTCCCTCCTCAGCCTTCCTCATCCAGCCACTTCCCGCCACCCTCTTAATGTCGTCGGTTCATCGTGCTGACGGCGCCCCGCACTACGCTTTCTTGTACGCGGTCTCCACTCTGAAACTTTACATAATCGTGTCATACTTACCTACTTCAGCACTGTTTTGGATATGCTATCCAGTTCTAGCTGATATTCATAACTTATTTGAAAGCCCAAAATAATCAAGAGTTTTCTAATCTTTAAAGTGAAAAACATAAAACCGGCCAAGTGCGAGTCGGACTCGCGCACCGAGGGTTCCGTACAGGTTTGTACGGAACCCTCGGTGCGCGAGTTATAAATTATTAAGTTAAGTTTTAAATTATTAAAAAAAAACAACTTACTAGATCTTGTTCAAACCAATTTTTGGTGGAAGTTTGCATGGTAATGTACATCATATATTTTTTTTAGTTTTATCATTCTCTTATTTTAGAAGTTACAGGGGGGGGGGGGGGGGGGGGGAGACACACATTTTACCACTTTAGAAGTGTCTCTCGCGCAAACTATTCAGTTTTAGAAAAAAATTATATTAGAAACCTCAATATCATTTTTGAAGACCTATCCATAGATACCCCATACGTATGGGTTTGATGAAAAAAAATTTTTTGAGTTTCAGTTCTAAGTATGGGGACCCCCAAAATTTATTATTTTTTTTCTATTTTTGTGTGAAAATCTTAATGCGGTTCACAGAATACATCTACTTACCAAGTTTCAACAGTATAGTTCTATTAAGTTTCGGAAAAAAGTGGCTGTGACATACGGACGGACAGACAGACAGACATGACGAATCTATAAGGGTTCCGTTTTTGCCAAATTTGGCTACGGAACCCTAAAAATCCATTGTGATTCGTATTGCGAATTCTACTGAATTTGTATTCCACAAGCATTGAATATTTAAACAGGGAATTATCTTTGTGAAACATAGCGACTTAATTTACTAAATTCAGAGTTTGAGATACTCTCAGCGGCGAATGATTTTAGATCTTGTTATCCCTTGAATTAACGTTTAATTTTGTTGTTTTGAAGGTCTACCTGTTGCTTGATCCATTTAAATGTCGGTAACGCTGTTAGCACTCGTTTAAATACCAAATTAAAGGTATCTGAGAGCTATGGTAATCGTGGTAGATTGTTTTTCTAAATATGAACGATACAGCTATTGTACTATCGCTTCGCGATGCGTAGTCGGTTCCAGTCAACAAGGTTTTTAATCCCTTATCCCGCAACAGGTATTCAGGTATTTGCTTTGACTTGAAAAGCAGTAAAAGGTTCACGATTTTGACCCAGTTTCGTATGTGACCTCAAGTGAAGATTGAAGGCGTGCTTATACACGATTTATGAGGAGGTTAATACAGGGCTAGAAAATGGGTCATCGTCGCCTTTACTTCTAAAGTTGGGAAGCAAACAATTTTCTAATTTTATTAACCCCTGACGCAAACAGAGTGGTGTTATAAGTTTAATGTGTGTGTCGATGTAGTTACACACAGTAGCAGATAGTCTGTCTGTGGCTTCGTAACTCCTAAACGCATGAACCGATTTTGATTGACTTTATTTAAAAGGTGACTTGACCGTGAGTGTTCAAGCTATGATTGAAGAAAATCTGTTCAGCCATTTGAAAATCATTAGCTGTCTTCTAGTTCATAAAGGGCTTCCACAGCCCACAGGTCTGAATGATTTGATACTTAATTGGTATCCTGTATCTTTTTTACCTATTTGATTTCGTCTAAGTTAACTTCGATTTGTACGAAATTGATCGAGCGCCAACTATAATCTGTCATTAATCGCTTGTTCAATTCCATATAAATTGTTGTTAGTTCACGATTGAATTGGTAAAAAATTGGCAGTCATAGGGACAGCAGATAGAAGTGAAAACGAATATTTAATAAAATTTAAAAAAAAAAATTAAGTAAATAATTAAATTTATAAACCTTAAAACTAAGACATTAAAGTTTAATTACGAATGTAGTATATTTATATTTAAGACCTTTTATCTTCGTAACAACGCGAGGTGTCGGTGACGCGAATCCACAAGTTTACCCCCTACCAAAAAGTGCTCAATGCAGCTAAAGAAGTTTTCACTTCAAAAATCTCCTACTCGACCCACAGCCCGTCAAATGAGTGACATCATAATGAAAAAACTCAAAGTTCCGCAAACACGCGCGTGCTAAATTAAAACTAATATTTTTTTACAGGAACGCATAGTAAGTATAGGTCATAACGTCTTTGAAAGCTGATATCTAGAAAAAGTCCCATCCAAATGCGTCAGTTTTTACGCTGTTTACATAGGTACTGCGCATACTTTAATACTGTACAAGAATCAGCTTTTCTAATTATCGTTCATTTTTGGTAACAATAAACCGTCTTTGAACGGCCATATTTAGCGAAAGGGCCATCCAAATGCAGGCAGACTGCAACTTTTGTGATCAGTGGAGAGCTCTACATCCACCTAACACTGAATCAGCTTTTCTGGCGATGGTTACCAAAAGTGCAGTTATCTCCTATAATATAAGTGATCCTAGCTTATGTTTTAGCGATGGAACTCTGAATTGGTACAGACATTTATATTTTATACCTAATGTTGCATCTTTTTTGGGCCTTCGTCAAGAAAAATGGGAACAGGGAAAACCGTTTTTTTAATTCGACTACAAGATAGCCCTAGACTGCGATCTCATCTGATGGTAAGTGACGATGCAGTCTAAGATGGTAGTGGGCTAACCTGTTAGGGGTATGGCAGTTATATTAAACCCATATCCCTAGTCGGTTTCTACACGGCATCGTACCGGAACGCTTCATCGCTTGGCGGCACGTCTTTGCCGGTAGGGTGGTAACAAGCCACGGTCGAAGCCTCCCACCAGATCAGACCAGAGAAAATTCAGAAATTATGAATTCCCTAATTGACCCTGCCGGGAATCGAACCCGGGGACCTCCGCACGTTAAGACAACGTTTAGCGTTCCGGTACGATGCCGTGTACAACCCGAATAATAATGGGTTATAACTGCCATGCCCCTAACAGGTTAGCCCGCTACCATCTTAGACTGCCTCATCGCTTACCATCTGGTGACATCGCAGTCAAGGGCTAACTTGTAGTGGATAAAAAAAAAAAGTCGCGTCTGAAGTTGACCGCAAGCCTATACTTACTTTGCACTGGAATGGGGGTAAGTATAGCTAAAAGAGAGGAGGTATAGTATTAAAGCCTTTTGTAACTTTACTGTACTTTTTTCTGTATTAGGTACTGCGTTACTAGATTCAGTACTGTGGAATAAAGATTTGAACTTAAGACCTTTCAGTGTGCTTCCGGACATTGTTCGACTACTAAAATAGCCGGGATAGCTTAAAATTAAATTAAGAAGGTTTCTTTGTCATTATAATTAAATATTTCAATTAAGTATTTTGATCACTAATTACTTAAACCGTCGCTCGTTATAATTAGATAGTAAGCACAATTAAGAAATTAAGTCTGCTTAGATTACTCAAATTATCCCTAAAGTCGTTTACCTTTTTCCTGTAATAACCTCGACCCCGAGCATAATAATTAATGACTCCTTTCCTCCAACATTGCTCAACTCATTTTTCATACCATTAACCCTTTCGACGGCTGAATAAAAATAATTTGTTTCAATAAAAAAGAGACTTTTGGCCTGTTTCAGGAATTTAGGGAATAGAACACTTGCTCACTTGCACTAGAGATCCGAAGAAGAACTAAAGTAACCACTAGCTCAACAAGCAATGGGCGGGGCACATAGTTCGGAGAAATATTAACAAGAACATACTTTGGGGTCCCAAAATGTTGGAAAGGTGAGTGAGTGGAGGAAAGAGGCATTGGAAGGTGCAGTGTTGGCAGATCGCCCACTATGAACCGACGATATCAAGCGAGTCACAGGGAACCGCTAGATCCAGGCGGCGCAAGACCTTGGCGTGTGGAAGTCCCTGCAAGAGACTAGGTCCAGCAGAGGACGGCTAACGATACACTAACAGAAATAAGCTATTTGTTTTTTTTTTGTACAAATATATTACATACTCGTAGTCAATTGAAAAATTAATGAATATAGGTCAAAGAACACCACTTCGCCAAAGAAAAATTAATGAAACGAAACGAGAAGAAGGGAAGGAATTTTTTCGGTAGGAATGGCATTCTGAACCAGTGGTAGATTAACTTGACGATTCAAAAGCACTTGTAAAAATTTCTTTGAATAAAAAGAGTCCTTTGAACTTGTATTTCATTTCATAATTGGTCACATTTCCCAATACATATTGTATTTGATTAGTAGCTGCCTCGCCTACACCTCGCACAGGTGGGCTTACCTTTCTATTAGCCTTTAATGTGAATGACTTTCAAATCACATTAATAAATTGTCCTAAATTAGTGAAAACTGAAATTCACTGACAAATTTAGGATAGCAAAAGTATACCGCTTTTTTATACGTTAGGTAGAAACGTTCATTAAGTTCTCTGAAAATTCTGCTTTCTGTTAGTAAAAGTCGTTTAAGTCCACAGCAAATCATCTCGCGTCGAGATTGCATTAGCGGAGTTACCGCCGGCCGAGGAAACGGTTGATTATCCACTTTTACAACGGCGTTGAGATGAAACTTTAAATCACTTGCATTTGCGCGATTTAAAAAGCCATTCTTAAGTTTATTAGTGATTCAACCTACCTTAACTTATTCAGAGGATTTTCAAAATTACTTTAAGTCTGCAGGGTTAATTTTTATTAGTTTGAATACTGAATCAAATCAGAAACTAAAGAAATTCACGTAAATGCACTGTGACTGGTCGTTTTTGTAATTTATTTTGCAACATATTAGAAATTACGCGTTGCGTCGTTTCTCCTCACCCATGTGCCTTGAGAGTCTAATAGTTACCTACTTATTACATTGGCGAATCAGTAAAGTCGCGCAAAAAGAGGGAAAACCTTATTTAAATAAACTCTAGAAGGAATCTAGAAGCATATCGTACCTGCTTTATATAAATCCGTTTGCGCGAAAATATAGGTGTAATAAAACACAGGACCAAACTACAGAGAGGTGCGGCGTATACGAGTAATCTACTAGAGTAAGAGTGATGCTCTGGAAAACCGTCTCGTGATCGGTGAACAAGAGGACCCGTAGTATTTTTCTATTCACGAAATAAGCGGAGTATATGATCTTTCCGTGAATATTATATTTATCATACGGTCTATCCATATTATTGTATTATAACATAACAGTAATAACAGAGATATTTTTACTCTTTCCATTACGTCTTTACATAATGTAATATACTAAATAGGGTACTTGACAACTATTCAAATAAATTATTGTTTAGTGATGATTAACTAAAGGATCTCCCAAAAATCGTAAGTCCCCTGTTAGTTTGATGTATGAAAACCATTTTAATCTAAAGAAAGAAAGAAAGTAAAACAACATACCATACTGAATAAGCGCGCATTTTGGCGTTTTAAAAAAAAGTTTGACTAGTTGTGAAATACACAAGGTACGACGACTTATGTAAGAGATCATGAGATCTGAATCTCTACAGTCTATAACTCAGGTTTCAATGACACACTGTATTATAATATGCAAAGTATGGCTTTAGTTTTATGTGTTCGCCGAGTGAGAGCAGAGCGGGCTGCACCGTCGGAGCTGTATTACATTACCATAGCAAGACACAAAAAACGTAACTACTATGCATAGACAGGTTCAGTAGATCCAGAGATTACCCCCTACAACCTCACAAACTCACAAACTTTACCTCTTTATAATATTAGTATAGATGAATGTCTTCGAAAAAAGATATTCAAGGTGTAAGCCCGTATAATTCCATCCTACCGCTTTCTTCCTATCGCTACGTAGTTATAGTTAGTATTCTGAGTCGATTTCAAACCTTTAAAAAAAGTTTCGTAATATCTCATGCAATACATTAAAACACGCACGTGATTGTACATTTACGCTACTACGTGGTGTCGTAGAGCCTTCGTAGCCGCTACGCTCCGTAGCGTGAAGTAAGCGGAAAAATTTGTTAATTTTATTTATATTAGGTTTCACTTTGCGACTTGCTACGCCTGCTTGGTATCAAAGGGTAAAATGAAACGATTAATTATTTACAGGAGAATCGCTAAACTAAAACTACTAGCCTGAGAAATGACGCTATTATGTACTGTATGTAGATAATTAAAAGTATTATATTATGGTAAAAATTTGACTTATTATATGTGTACAGTGTCTCCTTTTGTATAAAATAATATGGATAAATGGCACCCATTTGCCTGTTTCGAAGCTGTTTCCACAACACTTAAAAATAGAAGTGCAAGTGTATTAACTTTGGGTTAGTGATTATTATCATCAAAGTGTTAAAGATAACTGGGTTTACAGCCTACAGGTACAAACCTGACGTTAACGACTACATTCAGTGTCATCGGAGTCGGGCATACGTGTAAAATTACCAATTAGTATAAACGTTGTTAACAAAGGGTGATCCTGTACTACGAAAATTAAAATGGTATGATTAAAATTAATTGAAACGAATTAACTAGTGTTGTGCGCGATTTTATCTGCGTGATATCTTTTTCAATCTGTGTCGCCAATATCGGATCTGTGGTTGAGCCGTTAAAAGGTAACAGGCCTTTTTTCAATAATAAAAAATAATAAAAATTATTAAAAAAAAAGAAAACCTGACTTCCAATGCCCCTGTAAAGTAAATAAGTCTTAATCATAAAAACATTTTTAAAAACTAGCTTTTATCGTCCGCCATATTGAATTTAGTGTGACGTCATTTAATTTTTCGTATTTTTCTCAGCAAACTGTATTAATTGATACCCTTATCATGGGCTTGCGTCAAAATAACTAGTGTAAAGTAAGTCATAAGTCATAAATATTTATTCAATTTAGGTAGATATACTACACTTATTGACGTCCATTTACATAAAAATATGATGGTGATAATCTGTTACGGTATCTTAAAACTAAAGTTACGAGGGTTCTAAACGCGCCCAGGTCTGAGAAGAGCCCACAACAAACTCAGCTGGGTATAAAACGAACATACTCTTAAGATTATAGTTCGCGTCAAGAAATTTCATTGCGGTTCATGCTGTGCTTTGATAGATCAGATAGTCAGGTCAAGCAGTTTCATGATGCACAGATTTAAATTTTGTATTATTTAATTTATATTGTACATAACTTTACCCAAGTACCTTTCAATTATTATAAGCCTACATGCCTTAAATTCTGTAGGCGAAAAACGGCCTAAAACCAAAGCTAAAACTAAAAGACAACATACACCCACACTTTCGCATCGAAACACAAACCTCGTCAAAGACGGCTTGTTGTGCCCTAATTATTTATTACTAGCTGATGCCCACGACTTCGGCCGCGTAAAATAAGTGTTTCAAATTCCCTCCTTAAGAACTCCTTAATTTTCCGGGATAAAAAGTAGCTTATGTCACTCTCCGTCCTCAACTATACCCATGCCAAAAATCACGTCGATTCGTTGCTACGTTACGGCGTGATTGAAGGACAAACCAACAAGCCAACAAACCAATAAACCAACAAACAAACACTTTCGCATTTGTACTATTACTAGCTGATGCCCGCGACTTCGTCCGCGTGGTTTAAGTTTTTTTGATTCCCGCGGGAATTCCTTAATTTTCCGGGATAAAAAGTAGCCTTTGTCACTCTTCAGGTCTTCAACTATTCCCATGCCTGAAATCACGTCGATCCGTTGCTCTGTTGCGGCGTGATTGAAGGACAAACCAACAAACAAACACACTTTCGCATTTATAATACTAGTATGAAATTCATTAGTATGATTATTATACCAACATCGACATCATTAAAAGCTTTATAAATTGTAGGTAGAAAAGTAGCCAGACAAAAATATAATGAATATTTTTAAATAATATAATACTTATTAAACCTTGCTGTTGCTCGCGAGGATGTAGTTTTTTAATCTCGTAGGAAGCCTTTGTTTTTTTCTGACATAGAAAGTATCTTTTGTCCAAGATGAAGCACTCGTCGAAAGCCGAGTCTTCGTGACTCGTTGAAATCGTGTATGAAGTAAAGATGTAATAACAAACAAACGGACCCACTTCAGGTCTATTGAGCAACTCGATGATTAACGCGACTTCGCTTTATTTTCCGGGATAAAAGTAGTCAATGTTGCAGGATGCAAGTCTTCTTCGTAGGTACCAAATTTCGTCTAATTTGGTAAAGCGGAAGGGCCATTAAAGGTGGATAGACGTTTTTATAATGTTTTACATAGATATTTTAGAAGCACACTTATAAAATGAAACTAGCTCAGTGCCATATAAAGGCGTGTTGAGTAAAATAAAATCGCAGTATTTACGTTGATATCATTTTTATTTTCACCCATTTTATATTAATCACAGGTTGTGTATTTTTCAGAACTTAAAAAAGTTTATTAAGTTTTTGCGAAATACTTGTTGTTTGCGCGGATGGAGCCTTGAGCATAAAAGACGGGAACTCTACGGTACCGTCACTTTCCATCTGTACTTTTTATTTGAGTTTTCTTTTCATTAAATTTAATGGTCAAATAGAAATGCAAATTGGCTACGGAACAGGGTTTAAGGTTTCGCAATTAGTCGTCTGACGCCATCGGACGCGTTTTACGTCATTCTACGCAATTCTGCGTTTATTAAAACTTTAGACCATTCTGGTTCGTTATAAATTTTAATACACAACAAACTCATATTTTTGTATTTCAACCGATAAAAGCATGAGATATAATTTTCCTGAGCGGAAAATAACTAAATTAGAAATTGATGCGAGAATGGCGATGAGCTAGGTATATTTTGGACGGAAACGATTTCTATGTAGCTTTTTAATACCTGTCGGACTAATCGTATTGATGGTATATCAAATAAATAAAATAAAAGGAAGATAATATGTATTAAAAATCAATTTTTAAAATAAGCTTTTATCGTCCGCCGAATTGATTTCAGTGTGACGTCATTTTATTTTTCGTATTCTTCTCAGCAAATCCTTTTAATTGATCATGGGGTGCATAAAAAATGACTAATGGAACGCCATCTTTGGGAGTCCACCATATTGGATTTAGAATGACGTCACTCAGCCAACCATACATATTCATCCAAACAAAACGTGTATGCAAAATTTCAGCGGAAACCGGGAAGTGAGTTAAATTTATCTTGCAAGATTACATACAGACAACGGGACAGGTGAAACTTTTTTAAAAAAAAATCTCGTACTGAGAAAGGATTTTTTGACTTGCTTGCTCAACTTGCTTTCTAATAAAAGTTATTGATACTTTGCTTAGAAAATAAAGTACCTATCGATAGCCCTCTTATTCGATGTAAATGTCGATAGCCATTAGACCGATGCAAAGATAGTATTGTTACTAAATGCTAGGTATTACAATAATAACCTATTAATATCCAATTATTGTGCACCGAGGCCTCACTTTGTAATGAGATTACGTGTGACATTTCCATGGGACCGCGTTTACATGCAGCGATAAATTATGACTCTACCAGATTCCTGCGCTATACATCCATACATACCTCAATACTTCTATGCATTTCAGTTATGAAATGTCGTAATTCAAGAAAACATTTTTTAATGTCTAGACTGCATATATCTATAACTACGATTAGGTAATTAATTATCGACATCTTTGTTGGTCTATCATAATAATTATTACTCGGCTTGCTCCTACCGCTGAGGTAAAAAACAACAACGGGAGGTCTCTAAACGTGGTCATGCTTCAAAATATATAAACAGTAAACTGTTAGGTACTCCTTATCGTAAAATGATACGATCTATAGAGAGCAATAGATCGGGAGCGGCCTTGCCAGTTGCTTCAACAGCCTAAATGAAATTGTCGACATCATTATTGGGTGCCATCTATTGAAATGTCTTCCAAGCTTGTGCTATCTTCTTTAATTGTGAGTAATAATCATGATAGGGTCCACTCCTTTATACTGTCCATCCACTTCCTCCTCTGTCTTCCAGGTGCTCTTTTCCCAAGCATCTTGCCCACTAGTATCAATCTTGGAAACTAGTATAGCGATCCTCTTTGAAGATGCCGATGCTGATGAATAAGGGCCGAAGAAGAGAGACCTCGAGAGTATAGGCAGATTTTGTTGTATGTTCCAAGCGTGGGGTAACTTTATCGATACTAAAGCTCGGGAACTATAAAATCCAAACAGGTGCATATAAATGAGTTTAGTTTATGTCGATTTGATTGCTCCAAACGTGATTGAATGATGAAAATAAACAGAATAGGTACATCGCATTACGCAGTTTTGTTTACATTTCATAAGTAACACATCAATTAATTGTACACATTATATCTATCCCCTTCTAATTAGAACGTAGTTAAACTAGGTATAAAAAGAGTGTGTGTGCAATTCACACACGGTAAAAGTGAAACTTCAAAAAAGTAGGGCCCTACGAGAGAATGAGATAAATATAACTTGTATTCTATCTCATTCTCTCGCAGGCTAAATCCTATTTATGAATATGTTTGTCTCTTTTTAACCGACTTCAAAAAAAGGAGGAGGTTCTCAATTTTTTTTTTTGTATGTTTGTCACGCGATTTCTCCGCCAATTATGAACCGATTTTGATAATTCTTTTTTTGTTTGGTAGGTCATACTTCAGAGGTGGTCCCATTTTAATTTGGTGAAGATCTGATGAATATCTCCGGAGACGGAGAACGGAACTCCTCAATGGATAAGAGTAAATTGCTCGCGATCAGTGTGATAGTTTTGTAAACAGTATGTTTTAACCATGCATAGCATATCTCGTTCTGGTTACACCCTGTATTTTAAAACAGTGGGGCCACTAAAAATTGAAAAAAAAAAAAAAAAAAAATATAAACCGACTTCAAAAACCACAAACACTAAAAAGTAAAAACTAATTTAATTTTTTTTTTTTTTTGCCAATGTGGAGTCACGTCAACAATAATGAAGAGTAGACCAGACGGTTCATGCGGCTAATTGGTACCGACTCCAAAAAATGTTATTATAGAACTACATTAACTCTTGAATACATAATAAATTAAATTATTTTTTACTTTTTAGTGTTTGTGGTTTTTGAAGTCGGTTTTAATTTTTTTTTGAAAACTTTTGGTGTCGCTTTTTCGTTTCGTTTTTCGTTTCATCTAATTTTCAAATCACAACGATTCTAAAGAAGTTTCACTTCAAAAAACATTATTATTATTTACCAACTAGCATATACATGTAGTGTTAAGTACTTGCATGCAGATCAGCTGGTCTTATCTATGCCTCAATGGCTATGGCCTGTATTGATAAGCCGACATCAGCTATGAACACATTCTCAAGTATCATTTTAAAGATGCTGATTTATAAGTCATTATCTTAAGACCGATAATTGAGAACCTGTAAGCTGATGTCGGCTTATTAATACAGGCCTTAATTACGATCTTACGAAAAGTAGGAAACTCAAACTGTAGTACGGTGTTCCTTTCGTTGTACTATTATAGAAATTCAGAAGGTATTTGAAGGTCTCAGTTGTATACCGGAGTGCCGAAGTGAAGCTATTACAAATTAGGTGCTTTACTGTTATGTGTTGGACCCTTCGCTGTGTTTAACTAAATTATACAGCCACTGAGATACGCTATGGGCGAGATGAATTTACAAGTAGACCGTTAAGACAACAAATAGCTATGGAAAAATCGTTTGAGTGTAGAGCTTTCCTTTCATTTTATCTGTACTTAGTCAAAGATCTCGTCTGTAGTTGGTAGGTACTGGTAGGTAACTCATTTTACTTGGATGTATGTTCAATCTGAAGCCATTTTCTTTTCTTAATAAGTAATCGATTTTTAATAATATAATCCTTAAAATGTGAATTTCCTCTGTAGATATTTCCTAAAATAAAATAATGAGAGAAATTCGCTTAGAGCTTTACAATTTTTGTATTTAATTTATATAATGTTTCAGTCAAATCAATGATGTTTCGCTTGAAGTTGTAATGTGGTTTTTACGACATGATAAAATCGGAAAACTATAGAATTAAAAAGTCAAATTGCGTCTCGTGTAGGCGAAATCGAAGGAGGCTATTAAGGCAGAAAAGGATTCTTTTTCCCTCGCTTCTACTAATATCCTACCGATTCCCCAGTCGACCCCGGACCGTGGTGCAGGGTGGACGTACTGTGCGTTTTCCTGTACGTCCGTGTGATGAATTTAGGGTTTTAAGTGAGAAATCAAAGCGTCACCCCAGTGGTTTGTAGCTTGGAGTTAGCGGGAGCGTGCGTGATCATTTCACGGTGAGTTTACTGTAAAATTTTCAAGGTTGAATGAACTATTGTACCTGTTGCTTTGGCTTCAGGCTTGAGATGACAGATTACAGAATTAATACAGATAACAAAATTCCCTGTTTATTTGCAAATGTACAACGGTGATGTGAAATTAGTAAATATTTAAGTCGGACGACATGACGTTTATCGTTGGTGTTATTTTATTTATTGATCCGTTTTTGGATCAACATTGAGATTGATTTTTGTTTTGAGAGTGCAAAATATTTATTTTACATCGTGTTGTATTAAAATACAAAAAAAAATATAAACCAAATTTTTTGTACTGATAAAATAATAATATAATAATATCAGATATTTTATTTAGTAATAAAATAAACAAAGACTCATAAAAATAATAAATAAATACTAAAGAATCGATGATTTTCTGAAGTTAATTATTCAGAAAATTCATCGATTTTTAAATTAATTTACTCCCTCAATATTTTGTTAGGTTGAATACATTGATGTAGAATTTTAGTACCTATGAATATATAAATAATATGTACTCAATTTTATATTCTCGTGTAATTTTAAGTAATATTATTTACGAATCATATACTTATGATGTTTTATCGTATTATGATCGAACATATATACATCAAACAATATACATCACTAACACTTAACCATACCCCCCTACACAGGTAACTAAAATATGAGTCAAATTTTTCATCATAATCTTTTGCTTAACCAACAGAATCGGAAATCCTCTAATTAATGGTCCGACCTTTGGATTTCCACAGCTGGAAATAGGCTTTATTAAGGCAAGGGCTAAAAGGCGGGATTAAAGAATATGTATATAAAAAAATACTTTAAATAATTTAATTTATAATTTGAACATCATGAAGTGAGAATGTGTAAGACGTAAGACTTTTAGGAATAACAAGTCAAAGTGGGCTGGCAAGTTATGCCTATCGAGTTTCTTGCTGGTTCTTCTCCGTAGGAACGACATTCCGAACCAGGTAGTAGATTCATTTGACGAATTAAAATCACTTGTAAAAGTTTATTTAATTAAAAACATTTGAATTTTGAATTTTCATTTGAATTTTGTCACACTAGACCGAAGGGCCGATGGGGGATAGGCATTGATGTATAATTTTAGTACCTATACTTCTATTTCAATGGGGATAGGTGATCTAAAGCTGAGACCACGTATCGGTAAGCGTAGCCTAGGAGTTAAAACCTACGCTATGCCTACGCTATGCCTACGCTATGCCTACGCCATACCTACTTACCGTACACTAGATCCACCTACGACGTAGACATCTGCACTCAGAAGTCTACGGCGTAGAAGAAAGTAGCTAGAACTTTGAAAGAGTGGATGACGAGAGTGGATCCATCTCCAGCGATAGATGCAAGCAGCCTGGATCATGGATGGATAGATAAATTACTGTAAGTGAAGGGGCGGGGTAATCATCTTGCCTGGGCTTATACTCGTATATCTCTAATGTGTGAAGTAAATATTGATCTTCGCAATAAATGAAACGTGAAATAGGGTACTCTATTAGATGAACGCTCGATTAATATTACGGTGTGTTCGAATATCCATCAATTTGATTGGAGACCACACTAAAAATACCATAGTTAGTATACTTGCCTGATGGTACTTTCTGTTTATATTGTTACTAAGACAAAATCTTAATGATGCGAACCGAACGAGAGAACCAAATTTCGATGAACCGAATAATGCACAGAGAAACTTGCTATATACTGTATCTAGGGCAGGTACTTAAAATTATCTAAGGTAAGTACTTTTTTTTTTTTTTTTTTTAATTTATTTTGTACCAAAAAGTTATACAATACGTAGAAAACAGAAACATAGTGGACAAGGAAACACTTATCTCTATAAGAGATCTCTACCAGTGACCCTTGGCAGTGAGAAAGGTTGTGCAGGAAGAATGGGTACAACAAGATATGAGATGGAATGAAACGAGATATAAACTATATCATAAACTTACACGAATATACATACTAATGACATAAATATATACATAAATATATAAATACATACCAACATACATATATATATATATATATATATATATATATATATATATATAATACATACCAATGTACATACCAACATATATTACTTAATGATTTAACAGATACATATTATTAATTTATAATTATGATAGAGTAGATAAATAGTGCTGTTTCAGTCGAAGTTTAAAGGTGTGAATAGATGGGTTATTCATAAAAATGCTATCAGGTAGTGAGTTCCATAGGCGCGTCGCAGCTACCGTAAAAGATTTACCATAATAAATAGTGTTGTAAGCTGGCACTGCAAGTGATTTTAACTTGACACACGAACGCACTGGCATCACACGAGGTGAGGCCTCACGAAAACGCTCACGTAGGTATGAGGGGGAAGATGCGTTTAAAATCCTAAAAAGTAACGTGAGAATATGAATATTCCGGCGAAGTCGGATAGGGAGCCACTCTAACTTATTTCGAAATTGAGATACATGATCGAATTTGCGCAATCCGTAAATAAAACGAATGCACAAGTTCTGAAGGCGATCTAGTTTGTCGAGCAGCTCTTCAGTCGCATCTAAATAGCAGACGTCGGCGTAGTCTAGAAGTGGAAGCAGAAGGGATTGTGCAAGTAAGATTTTAGTTTTCAGAGGAAGGAAATTCTGCAAGCGTTTCAAAGAGTGAATAGAGTAGTGCATGCGCCTACTCACATTGTTAATGTGATTAGACCAAGTTAAATTACCATCGAGTATCACCCCAAGGTAGTAAGTTGTACCGGAACGCCATCGTAGGCTATGATTGGAAGATTTTTAAAATCCACTCGACTTCGCAATTGCTTGCTCCCTATTATCATAGCCTGCGATTTGGTAGGATTTACAAGAAGACCATGTTCATCAGCCCAGTCCTTTATTTTAGCTAGATCCGTGTTAATGTCATCAACTGCGGAAGAAAGGTCAGTGACAGCAGCATGCCTATAAATCTGCAAATCATCTGCATAGAGATGGTAGTGAGAAGAAATAATTTTTGTGATTTCGTTTATAAAAACAGAGAAGAGCAGAGGTGACAATACGCCGCCTTGAGGTACACCGGCAGAAATATCAGCCCAGTCAGAGTAAACTCCATCTGCACAGATTCTCTGGCGGCGACCGAGAAGGTAGGACTTAAACCATTCAATTACGGCCGGTGATAGATTGAGTGAACAGAGAATGCAGAGTAACACGTCAAAGTCAACCGAGTTAAACGCATTGCTAAAGTCTAGAAGAACAAGCACTGTTAGTTTTTTACTGTCCATAGCATAGCGAAAAGTACTATTAAGTATTGGAACTTAAGTACCTACTTACTTAGCTGAATTCGTTGTGGGCGTTTGGAACTCTCGTAGCTTTAGTTTTAAGATACTGTCGTTAATTATCACCATCACGTCTTATACTTTGTATACTTGACGTCCAAAAGGTGTACTACTGTGTAGGCACTAATTTTGAATAAACACACTTTGACCATTCTGTGCTATAAATTGCACTGAAAGAGTTTGACGGTAAAAGTTGTAGGTAATCATATTTGGAACCACGTGAATCCTTACAAAGTTTGTTGAAAAGTTGAAAATGAACCGAGTTATTTGTGCAACCAAAATCTGTCAAGTGCAAATCCGACTCGGGCACAAAGGTTTTCGTACCACCACTTAATATAGTAATTAACAAGAAAGATGTCATAACAATTTTAACGTTTAAACTATCGTGAGTGATATTCATTATAACTATACTATAGTATACTATATAGTAAACTAGTCGGGCATTTTTCCGACAGAACACGTGAGTTTATCCGGATATTATGTATAGTTATAATGTCATAACAACACGATGTACCTAATAACTGGCTTATACTCGTATAAGGCGCTAAACTGGTATTAAGCGCCTGACAAACAATTCGATACCCAAATATTGAACCGAAGCAGGCGTTACTTTGCGGAAGTCCATGATAATGAATGAACCAGAAGCTTAATTCGCTATAATCCGCCACAGATTATAGCGAATTAAGCTTCTGGTTCATTCATTAATTCGATACCCTATAAGTAAGGAACCCTAATTAAAACGATTTTCGGATTTTTTCCTACTATTGTGCTGTGAGACCTTGCTTCTTGATTTTCATGATTCTAGGTAAACGGGCAGTACCCTATAGGTTTGAATTTAGTGGCGAGTGTCAAAATATGCGGCATAAACGGGATCTTTTGATTGCTTGACTTAGAAGCTTGATTTTTCTACAGCTCTAAGGGACCGTAGACTGAAGTATTTGATATTAATTTCAACATGATTTCAACGCGTTCCCGAGAAAATGGTAGTTAACAGACTGACAACAAAGTGATCCTTTAAGCGTTCCTTTTTTCCCTTTGAGGTATGGAACCCTAAAAAAATTACCGTTATAACGAAACCTGCCCTATAGAAACGTATTACAGTAGATACATATATGTTACAGACATTAATAGAAAGTTAAATAAATAACCCCTCCATGAGTCATCTGTTAACAATATTTAATTAACAAACATTAAAATGTACCCGTTTGTGGTCGTCACATCATTATGAGCATCGCGTTTCAATCAATACGTCGATGACTACAAAGCGAACTATTTTCATTGTGCCCGCTACTGTAACAGTCAATGATTCTATTTTGACTTTAAATACGTTTCTTGAGCTTATTCCACACCTGTATATCGCTATCTTACGAGTAATAAAAACTTTAAATACAAGACCTACCTACATTAAGAGAGCTCTACGGCAGCTATTTTGGCCGGTCAATGAAACAAGAGAGCGATCAAAAAGTTAGCTTTTTGATCGCTCTCTTGAGACTGGGTTTTTCCACTTGTTAATTATTGTATGGGCGAAATGACAAAAAAAAACATGTGATGTCGTGGGACACGAGATAGACCTTACTACATAAATATTAATTTCAAGTTCTAGTCGAAGAAAAAAGAAAATAATTAGTTATTCAGGTATAAGTTTATTATGATTTTTTTATCGATAAAGATCAAAAACTACTTTAACGACTACTTTACTTTTACAAAATTATCTTAACACTTTTATTTTATTCACAATGATTCATAAAAATATATAATAATAATTAGACACTGTATAGCGAACATACATAAACTATACATCAAAATCTTACTCCACGCATTTTCGTTACGGACGTTTTTTGCCGGCTAGGGTACCTCTTCGCATCGTCCCATAAGGAACTTCGTTCCAAAAATATACTTAATTCTGATGCCGCTACCCGGTTCGGGAAAAGTAAACTGACTGTCTACTAGAACTGAGAAAGTAGATACTCTACTCTAGTTAGTGCTTTTGTAGAAATTATTTCCAAAGAGACATACGATTGGTAGGTGCGCTGAATATATTACAAGTTACCAATTTTTCTACTACTAAGCACTTTGATTTTTAAACACAAATTACGTTTTTCACATAATATACAGAGTATATGACGGGTTTTCAGGTCTCAAGTGTGGACAGATCTTTACAAAATGTCGTAAATATTGCTAATATATATTGAACGACTAGATTGCGATTGTGGAAATTAGTTTCTATATGCTACGTCTTAGGAATCAAATTTGCATCTACAATATAGTAATGCAGTCATGTGCTCATACTACGTGCCTATTTTAGATTGCAGTTATTGTTGTAAACTTTGTTTACTATTTGCTTGTATTTTGACGAGCTTTTTGAGGCAATCTTGTTCACTAGTCTATTTTTACTCCTCCTCTATTTTGAGACCATTAAGTATGGAAAATTCTCAGGCCATTCAGGTTTCCGTAAAATTCTTCCAGTCTATTGTACTTAATATGATTAGGTGTATTATATTAAAATTGCAATGAGAGAATGTATATTATCCTTTGGCTCAGCCTTGGTCCTTGTAATACGAAGAATAGCCTCGATTTGACCTAGAGAATAGATTTGTGCAAAGTAATTTTATATCTTCGACCCAGGAAAGTTAGTTTTCCTTCTCCCGCTTTAGCATCGTTATTCTGTACTTCGGAATATGACGTAACAAAAGCTTTATCGGTTGAATAGGTACGGGAAGGATTTTTCAAGTATCCACGTGCAAGGCATGAAATATTGTGTGCCTAGGGGTGAAACGAGACGATTTGAGCCTGAGCGAAGCGAGAGCCGGCATCACCCGAAGTCTGAGATAGTGTTTCATCCCGCGGCACTCACTTGTATATATGTATATAGATAAAATCTATAAGACGGTATAGTTGCGAGCTTTATCTGCCCACGTGTGATATTTAAGTAGCTACATAATCCGAGCCTGGTACAAGAGATTTAAAAAAACCGGCCAAGTGCGAGTCGGACTCGCGCACCGAGGGTTCCGTACAAACCTGTAGTAAGTTTTAAATTATTAAAAAAAAACTACTTACTAGATCTCGTTCAAACCAATTTTCGGTGGAAGTTTGCATAGTAATGTACATCATATATTTTTTTTAGTTTTATTATTCTCTTATTTTATAACATTAGAAACCTCAATATCATTTTTGAAGACCTATCCATAGATACCCCACACGTATGGGTTTGATGAAAAAAAAATTTTTGAGTTTCAGTTCTAAGTATGGGGACCCCCAAAATTTATTGTTTTTTTTCTATTTTTGTGTAAAAATCTTAATGCGGCTCACAGAATACATCTACTTACCAAGTTTCAACAGTATAGTTCTTATAGTTTCGGAAAAAAGTGGCTGTGACATACGGACGGACAGACAGACAGACAGACAGACAGACAGACAGACATGACGAATCTATAAGGGTTCCGTTTTTGCCAAATTTGGCTACGGAACCCTAAAAATGGCAGTCGACAGTGGACTGCCGATAGAATTAAAAAATAATAATAATAATATACATACCTTACTAAGGCATTCAAGTTTAATTACGAATTTTATCTTGAGGCTTCGGTCGAGGCTAGGCCAGCCTTACCGGCCAAGACGTACCGCCAAGCGATTTAGCGTTCCGGTACGATGCCGTGTAGAAACCGATTAGGGGTATGGGTTTAATATTACTGTCGTACCCCTAACGGGTTAGTCCGCATCATCACTTACCATCAGGTGAGATCACAGTCAAGGGGTAACTTGTAGTGGAATAAAAAATAAACTTCCCGGTACCTAATCTATCTCTGTACCTACCAAATTTCGACAAAATCGGTAGAATGGATAAGTCACGAATGCGTAGCAAACAGACAGACAGACACATTATTGTATTTATATTAAGCAAGCTTTTGACGACCTCCGTGGCGCAGTGTTGAGCGCTGTCGCCTTAACGTGCGGAGGTCCCGGGTTCGATCCCTGGCAGGGTTTGGAAATTTATAATTTCTGAATTTCCCTGGTCTGGCCTGGCGGGAGGCTTCGCCCGTGGCTAGTTACCACCCTCCCGGCAAAGACGTGCCGCCAAGCGATTTAGTGTTCCGGTAAGATGCAGTGTAGAAACCGAATAGGGGTATGGGCTTTAATATAACTGCCATGCCCCTAACTAGTTAGCCCGCTACCATCTTAGACTGCATCATCACTTACCATCAGGTGAGATCGCAGTCAAGGGCTAACTTGTATTGGATAAAAAAAAGCATTAGTATGGAACGTAGGTAGTATAAATAATTGTAACTTCTAAATTACGTGGCTAAAGATAGAATATTTTTCTTTGTGACGTTAAGCCAATTTATTTGGCGAGAATAGCTGGTAATTCGAAGATCAACACCGCGGGGCATTAACGAAAGCGATTTCTTTTTTTCTTTGTTCCATCCCCTGTATTTGTTTGCTTACACGTATACCTTTATGAATTTCACGAAAAAAGTAACAGCTCTACTATTCATGAGCCCGGAATCGCACGTTGGCACCAGCGTTGGGCCCAATGCTACTCATCCAACGTATGAATCGGGGAATATCAACCCCACGCTCACGACACTGTTGGGACCATTACTAATTTACTTACTTTGGGACAGTATAAGAATAGGTATACGTTTTTGGCAGTTAGATGTCAGGTGGTCCAGGTAACATTGAAGTGACGAAGTGACGAACAATATACGGCAAATAATTATTTTTATCGTAAACTAGCTGACCCGACAGACGTTGTCCTGTCTTACCTATGAATATTGAATTAGCCATAAGGTTACAAAAGGAGAAAAGGTTAAAAAAAGGATATATTAAGATAAGAAAAGTTAATATGGTCGTTAAGTTTTTTTAAATTTTCTATTGTTCCGAGCAACTTTCTTAGTTTTTTTCTTTCATAAGAACCTTCTCCTTACAATAACAAACGCAACAAAAAAAGAATTAGCGAAATTGGTCCAGCCGTTCACGCGTGATGCCGTGACCAAGGGAAATAGGGATTCATTTTTATATATAGAGATAGAAGATAGATTTGCACCGTAATCCGTCGTCTTGTAATAAACGTTGAAGTTTATTGCAAAATTCAATCAAATAAATATTATAAATGCGAAAGTTTGGATGGATGTATGGATGTATGGATGTTTGTTACTCCATCACGCTCCAACGGCTGAACGGATCTGGATGAAATTTGGCACAGATATAAATTATACCAGAACCAAAAAAACTCATGCACGCAGACGAAGTCGCGGGCTAGTCAGCTAGTAATGAATAAATTCAGTACTCAGTCGTTGAAATTCCAATCAACTTAACAAAGGTTTTTAACAAAGGTAATATTATGTATGAATAAGGAAATTCGTAAATGAAATGACCCTTGTTTTGAAGAATTTCTTTGAACATTGAGACAATAAACCCAAGTTCAATTACTACATTTCCTGCAGGGATAAAATATATTAAAGGTATAGTACACAATCTACGTCGTGTACCTACTTGTAGTTACGAGGTCATACTTCACTGAACTTTTCGAGCTTACTAACATGAGTTGGGTTAGTTCCATCTTTCCCTTTAGTAGATGGATAAAGGTCGCGATTGGATATACCCTGGATACAAATTCAGGTGTCACTTTTTACCTTGAAAACTTAGTAGGTACATACACAGTTTATGAAGTTAAAATTGACTCTCGATATCCGCAATAGGGTATCGCTTGGTATGGCTCTTTAGATCTGTTGGACGCTATCAGCCTGTTCATTGCAGGGACGTACCTACACGAAAATCAATACGGTAGTCTGTATGCACTTAGGGCTTGAACACAACGTGGCACGGTAGGGACGTATGATGGCTGCAGCACGGTGCCGGACGTCATACAATACATAGAGCCTGTCTGTCTAGTGCAAGCTGTGAGTCTGATTTTTAGATCATCTTCTTTATTTCTCTCTCTGGACTTTTCCGCACTTAAGCACAACGTGCCCGTTGTGCGTGAGACCTTTGGTGCGACTCCCCGCTGGATCACTCCAGCCAGCCGAGCTCACTCCAGAATCCAAGCAGGCCGCCCAGGTCAGCGAGGACTTCCGGGAGTGTTGCTGGGGAGCCAATGTAGGCTTCTCGTTGAGTGGTTCCAGCACTACACTCGAGTAGTACGTGTCTTAGACTGTCACTCTCCAGGTCCTCAACTATACTCATGCAATTTCACGTTGATCCGTTGCTCTATTGCCGGTGATTGAAGGACAAACTCTATATTAAACGTCCTTGGGGATCGAATTTTCAAAAATGGTGAAACACGTACTTCTTCATATGTAACTGAAAGCTCAAATACCCAAGTTTCATGGCTTTAACTTGAAAAATGAATGACTTTCATACCAACTTTCAACCCCTATTTTACCCGTTTGGGGTGGAATTTTGCAAAACTGTGACACACATACTTCTTTATTTACCTATTACTGTTAGCCAAAATACCAAATTTCGTTGATATAACTCAAGACATATCTTGAGAAATGAAGGACTTTCATACAAACTTTCATCCCCTATTTCACTCCTTCGGGGGTGGAAATTTGACAGTCAGTCAGTCTGACTGATTTGACAGTCAGTCAGTCAGTCCTTTGGCTTTTATATATTTAGATTTTGTAGTCATGCATAGTTGCTAAAGACTTTGGCGGTAATTTTTTCGTAAACGGTAGTTTTTTTTCTAAAATCTAAACTTCACAATGATTGATCACTCGAGGAGGTATCTTTTCTTCGGCTCTCGCTTTTCATGTCTAGGTAGAGGTACCCTTTATTTTTGAAGAGAAAATTCTTTAGAATCGTTGTGATTTGAAAATTCCATGAAACACCCTTTTTTTCTGTGTAGCAGTAAAGTGTTTCTTCTAAGTAAAATTATCTCTTTTATCGTTGATTTTTAAAATGACTGTTAGAAGAACATAATTATAATTATGTATCTGCATGCCTCTGGAACTGTCTGTAAAACTCAACAAAGGTACTAACTTACTTAGGCAAGTACTTGAATAAAATGTCAGGATAAGGTCAGAGGTCTGCCTAGGGCATCTAGCTCGTTTTATGTTCTTTTCACATTGGGCTACTGAAACTTCAAAATAACTTTTCAGAGGGTCTAATTCCAGTGAGAACTCCTCCAAGCGATACTCGTATTTTATGTTCGAAGCTACATTTTATGGTTAGAATCGGAATGAGAAATAGAAACTTTTAAATAGTTTTTGAATCTCTTTGATCGTTTTTGTAGGGTTTTTGCGGGTAGGTACAATTTGTTTGCGGATATGCTATTATGTTCAGTGCTAGATTTTCTTTATAATAAAAAAATATTTATGGTATAAGCACTGAATAGGTAATATTAGTAAGTATCGTACATCGTTTTGGTTGAGCTACATATTATTAGTTTCAGTAAAACTAACCCACGGCTCAAAGACCCTGAGTGAAAGTTTTCATGTGAAAATAAGTCATAAATCATTAAAAATCATTATTTATATTGAATTTAGTATGACGTCATTTTATTTTTCATATTCTGATCAGCAAACCCTTTTAATGGATATCATGGGGGGTTTTTTTTTTTTTTTTTTTTTTAAATATATAGGCTAGCGCTTGGCTGCAATCAGACTTGCTAGCAAGTGGTGATGCAGCCTAAGGTGGAGCGCGCTTGCCTAGAAGATGCCTATTCACTCTTGATTTGAAGGTACCTATATTAAAAGAGGAGGGAAAAACGGAAGCCGGAAGGGCATTCCATATCCTAGCGGTTCGAATTAGAAACGAGGAAGCAAAACGCTTCGTACGAGCCCGCGGAATTTCGACTGCGTAAGGGTGCAGACCTTGTCGATGCCTTGCGGTTCGATGATAAAAAGGTGACGGAGGAACCAGATCGAATAGTTCCTGGGCACACTCGCCGAAATATATCCTGTAGAATACCGACAGACAGGCAACTTTGCGCCGATGTTCCAAGCTTTGCAGCTTCGAACTGACCAGCGCTTTGTTACCAATGAGTCTCCTGGCGCGACGATCCACCGAATCCAATGCATCAAGCTGGTACTTGGCAGAGCCATCCCACAAATGGCTGCAGTACTCCATGCACGACCGAACTTGTGCTTGGTACAGGATAAGAAGCTGTTCCGGCGTGAAGTACCGCTTGACTTTGTTGAGGATGCCAAGTTTCTTGCCAGCTGTTTTTGCCTTGGATTCGATGCATTGTCCAAAGTTGAGGTTGGACGATATGCATACAAAATAACTATTACTTACGCCATCTTTAGGAGTTCGCCATATTTTTGTACCTATACCACTTAACAACCTACACGGTCCACACACGTCACTTTATAGGAACGGTGGAAGAGATTTCTTTTTAGAGATAAGCTTTACCTTTGTCCACTTTTTTTCTATTATAAGTTAGTAAGTAGTTATAAGACAATATTTTGTGCAAAAATAATAAAAATGAAAATGAAATAAAATATTGGATTTAAATGTCGTGACTTGGCTGACCATGCATGCATTGTCATCCAAACTAGCCTTTAGGTACGCAAAATTTCAGCTCAATCGGTTGCGTTTAACTGTTTAATAAAAAAAAATACAGTCGAATTGAGAACCTCCTCCTTTTTTTGAAGTCGGTTAAAAATAAGGTTGCAAGATTTGATCTAAACAAACCCGATGAAACAAAACCACAAACATTGCAAGTTACATAAAAGCAAGAAATTGTAAAAACGTGATATTATCATAGAATAGGTATGATATTATATGCAAAATACGAGAATTCAAATGATGACGTTGAGCGACGTTGTCCATATTTAATTAGGTACAGATTAAAACTATATAGACAAGTTTTTGGTGTCATTGACGTTTATATGGAGCGCACACACTAGGCGAGAGGAAAAAACGTTGTTTTTCTCCGACAAGGACGATTCGCGCAGACGTGTTCTGATGTGTGCTTTCGCTCTAACTCACGTTAACTCAAAAATTAAGGCTATAGCCTCGATGAATGGAGGGCTCATTATTTCCACTACATTAAGCCGTGAGCTGACGTTATACTTTAACGGCTTCGAAAGCCTGAACAAGGAAGATAAACAAACGTTTCTGCGAGGTTAATGGTGTTCATGTAACTCGACCTAAAGATAACAGTACCCACACTTATTTTCCGTAAGGCTGGTACAAACATAACCCGCAAGGGTATTGCTGCAGTTCTATATACGGAAACGCGATTCGTAGAACCTGCATATTATTATGAAATAGGTACATTTAAGTGCGTCGTTTATCAGCTAGTTAGTTATTAGTTCAACCTATACCTAGAATTACTAGATCTATTCAAACAGCAAGATATTAAAGTCTGCGAAAAGCAAGGTATGTATTAAAACGGGGATGGACCAAATATTGTAAGATAATGGTTTTTGGTAGGGGTTAAGTAGTGAGCGGTATTTGACTTCCTTGGCTTGGAGAGCACGTAATGTCGTCATTGTTGCCACCTGCGCCTGATCTCTCTCCGATAGTGTCGGGTTGCCGTCCATTGGTCTATGAGACTGCAGGAATATGGTATGTACTTACCTGTTTTTGCACAAAGACCCACCACTATCAACAGTTCTGTATTTCTACATATTGTATAACTTTTTGGTACAAAATAAATAAAATAAAATAAAAAAAGAGTATATCCTATTAAGACGTACCTACGAGTATAATCGTATCCGTAGACGTTCTGTACTGATGACGTGTACGTATATATATTATTAAAGCTCTAACATCTCTGCCAATTGGTAATAATACTCAATGTTTATTCAGAGGTTTGATCTCAGGAAAGTTACCTCGATTTGTTGATCCTTGTAATAACATAAGAAAGATAAAAAAGGTGCGGAGCGTCGAATATGATCCGCATGAAAATAAAATGTGAAACAATCGTACCAGTAGCAATACGCGTCGTTTTTGATGGGGAATCGAGTGACAATTGCTTATTTTATCGTTGTTGTAATATTAAACTCGCTATGGCAGTGCGGCACGCTGACTCTATATCCAACTACGTGGCACCTAGTAGTAATAATGTAATAATCATAAAGTAATAATGAAATTTGTATTAATAAGTACAGATCCGTAGGTGGTTGGTGCAGCTGAACGAAGGGGCGACGAAGCTAGTCTTCAGGTATAGTCCATCCATTTAACATTTACAGCTTTGCGGATGGGTGTCGATATTATTAGAAGGAAACATTGGTTATTCATTTAATTATACTTTAATTTAGCAATTCACAGTAACACTGACCAACACGGTCGCGTCGCCATCACCGAGTACCCTAGTCTAGACAAGTATTGTACTCTTGACCACGCAGAGCCATGGAGTACAAAATTAAAGCCTCTTTCAGACTGAGCCTAACAATATGAAGATATATAATTGAACTTTGAAGTCATTATGTTTGGATATGGTCAAACGGCCTTCGACAAACGTTGAACATTCATTGATTATCGCCAGTTATTTTATGAAACGCCACCCTTTCACAAAATGTTCAAGTATTTAATGAAATGATCAATTCCACGACATTTATACACGTGTCGTGTGACATCAGTATCACTTTTCTGCGTAGCACTCTCATTATATTCGTATAATCACTAATTAATTAGTGTGATTGTTTCGGTATAATTATTCGACTTCCGAGTAATACAAAGCTTGTATTTCAGAGACCACATTTTATGTCACGAATCACGAATGAGTAGCTAGGTACTGGTATCTATAGAGCATATTAAATTACCATCAGAAATGGTTGTACAGTTGGGACGTGAGATAATGGACATCAATTCTCTATTGGTTTTCTTATAGCAGGAAGCGACACCACTACACCAAGTCGATAAATCACCCATTGAGCAGGTCCAAGTCAACAAACTGACATTTGAGTGGCCAGATTTAGGCGCTACGTAAACGTAGACACTTTGTTATCGACACGGAACACTGACACAGAAAACCGTGGTTGCTGTGTCCGGTGTCGGCAATCACACATGACACACAGTTGCCGTATACCGGACAGTCCCCGGTTCCTATTTCTACTGCAGTTTGGTGCTTGTTTTTTGTCAGTTACTTACCTACTGTTGGCGCGCGAGTTGAACGCAGAGTAAATATACATTTGCTCTGTATTCAACTCGCGCGCAAATTATACACGATGGAAGTCGGTGAAAAAACACGTCTTTTACCACTTTTACTTCCCGTGATGATTACATTCGTAGACGCAGCTCGTCTTCGCCGTCAATATTGACAAGCAAATCAAGCTTTAATAAAATATTAATGTTGCTTTATTCATTATCTGACAACACTCAAAATGTTATTTTTGTAATTGTGGCCCATTTTAGAATTTCAGTACCTGGCCATAAGAAAATGCAAAAAAGTTTACAAAAAATATTTTTCCATTTTCAGTTTAGCAAAAGCTTTAGGTTAGAAACGTGCTTTACCAAGTAGAGCTGAGCAGAGCATAAAGAAATGGTTGAATATAATAGAAGCCTTTGTAAGTTGTTACTGTGCCGGATTGCGCAGTCAAAAGACTGACAGAAAAACCGTTCCTCATTATTTTTAATCACTTTTTAACAATCGTGTTATATACTCGTACCTTACGTAGGACAACCGTGAGTTGTTAAAAACATTAAAACCGGCTTAAACTCACGTTTAAATCTGCAAATTTCAAAACATTCGGTAGAGCTTAAGAGAGCTTTTAAAACTAAAAAATTACTTAACATATTTAGATTAACAATAATTGAAATATTCAAGGAGTTCATTATATAAGAATGAGATACCTACAAATGAGACACACAACGACTATTAGTTCAGTTTTCACAAATTTAGAAATGAGAAGCCGGCGTTTTATGTTTAAAATACCTTTTATATACAATCCATACTAAAATTATAAATGCGAAAGTGTGTCTGTCTGTCTGTCTGCTACGCTTTCACGGCCCATCTGTTCAACCGATTTCGGTGAAAATTTGATACAAGGATAGGTTGTATCCCGAGGAAGGACATAGGCTACTTTTTATCCTGGAAAATTAAAGAGTTCCCGCGGGAATCCAAAATCCTTACCCCACGCGGACGAAGTCGCGGGCATCATCTACATCTAGTTATATAATAAAACAAAACATGTCCAATTATTGTCCACCTTCAAATCACCATGATCAAATTAATTCAGAACCTCTGCTCGTATTTGATAAAATTCTGTGATATTGATAAAATTATTGCAATCATGATTTCAAAAAGCAATTCGGGCTTTATTTTTATTCGCCTTTTCATAAAAGCGAGCGATCAAAGTGAGAATGCAATATTACAATGTGTATTCAATTATAATAAAATTCTTCAATAACTTTGCGTACCAACGTAATTAAAATTGTTTTTTATTACGTAGCATATCCGCTGCTTTTATTACTTGAAATCTTGATGTAGGGTCCTTTGCTGATTCAGGCAATCGCTAAGAAAGGAATGAAGACTATAAATTTTAAAGTGCCTATAAGAAAATTATTTTGTTCTATAAAGGCAAACACGAGTAGGTATATCAATGAACTAATATTATAAATGCGAAAGTGTGTTTGTTTGTTGGTTTATTGATTTATTGGTTTGTTGGTTTGTTAGTTTGTTGGTTTGTCCTTCAATCACGCCGCGACGGAGCAACGGATCGACGTGATTTTTGGCATGGGTATAGTTGAGGACCTGGGAGAGTGACATAGGCTACTTTTTATCTCGGAAAATTAAGGAGTTCCCGCGGGAATCTTAAAAAGCTTAAACTATGCGGACGAAGTCGCGGGCATCAGCTAGTTATACATAAAATTAAAAAAGCTTGTTGGTTTATTACTTTTATATATTTTATCATTGCCCTATTTGATTTCGAGGTAGAAAAATCAGAAGTATTAATGAGGTTCTTATCGCAAGTCGGTGAACTTTTTCGATTTCTCCTGAGTTTAACTTTTTTTTAAAAATTTAAAATAAGTTTGTGTTTAAGTTAAATTGTTTGCCTTTAGCTTTGACTTACCAATACCTTAGACGCACCATCGAAACGCAAAAAACGGCACGGTCAAATTGTGCACAAATAGATATTGTGAACAATTTTTGCCTCAGTTGCGCATGAGTACACTAGGCGACAAAATGTCGTATGTGTCGAATTGTTATTACAAAATTGAACCCTAAATATAAAGCTATATGGTTGGTTTTTGTGAACCGTTTGGTGTCTCAGTCTGTATTATCTATAGCTGTGTTTGTATAAGTGATTGTGGACGCTTTTTGGGTATTAATTTCTAGGTAGTTGTATCCTTAGTTGGTAAATCGATGTGAGTAAATAACAGGATATCAGACATACAACAGATACTTACTTAAATTGCAGTACCAACGTATAGGTGTGCCTTGATTTTCAATGCAGATCTGCAGTTCTGTTGCTCGTATTATTAAAATCAATATAAGCGTCTGGCATTGGCTCAAGTTGTTGCTATTTTGTTTGGAAGTTCTTATTTGAAGCGGTGATAGCCTTGGTTAAACACCTACTGTTCGGGGTCGCAGGTTCGATCCCCGGGCATGCACTTTCAACTTTTCGAAGTTATGTGCGTTTTAAGAAATTAAATATCACTCGCTTCAAACAACGACCTCAATTTACATAGACGGGCCCTGTCATACAAAGAATGTGAACTTATTTTACTAACGCCATCTAGTCTGAAAAGCGGGACAGCGCTATGACGGGGACAAGGATGGGCTTATGACGGCTTATGACAGGTGTGGAGCGCGCTCTACAGGTCGGACGCCCAATTTATTTCTATGAAAGGGCCCATCTAGTTCCTGCACATGTACCGATGGCTTCAAACGGTGAAAACATCGTGAAGAATCCTGTATGCCCGAGAGTTCTTCATAATGTTCTCGAAGGTGTGTGAAAATGCCAATCTGCACTTGGCCAGCGTGGTGGACTATGACCAAACCCTTCTTATTCCAAGAGAAGACTCGTGCTCAGTAGCTAGTGAGCCAGCAATGGGTTGATAAGAGAGAGATTTGCTCAAATCTTTATGTATTAGGGATAACCTTACGTACTAGCTCTCATTGGTCTAGTGGTTATCATGTTCGACTGCGGCTGACGAGGTCCTGGGTTCGAGTCCCGAGTCGGGCCATTATTAAGTGTTGGGTTTTTCTGATTAGAAATTCTCAGTACTAGCCCGGAGTTAGGAAGTTGGCGGTGTTTCACCCCCGTGCCTCGGAGAGCACGTTAAGCCGTCGGTCCCGGTTATTATCACTTACATGATAATAGTCGTTAAAGTCCGCCAACCCGCATTGGAGCAGCGTGGTGGGTCTAAGCTCTAATTCCCTCTCTCCTATGAGAGTAAAGGCCTGTGCCCAGCAGTGGGACGTTAATGGGCTGTAATGGTGGCGGTTACGTACTATTAGTATCTACTACTTAATAAATTTTACCTAAAAGAAATAATAGATATGGTACTATCAAAGAATTTTAGTAGTTTTTGACCTGAGTTGAGCTAATTATTTATCTCTACATAAAAAAAAAGTCCTAAGATCTACGCCCAGCCCAAACTCTTGGACCTGGAGAGATGAAATTTTGCACAGATGCTCCTATTATAATGTAGACAAGGTAGACGGATTATATTAGGGATTCTCAAGGGAGTGAAACCGAAGACGGTCGCTAGTTTTCCTATAAGTAATTGTTTTTCTTTCATATTGTCAGACAATAGAAATTGTAGCAATGATTGATGCAGCTTTTCCATAATAGCCCTATACAGATTTATCCAGACTAACTGGAAAAGTACCTAACACTAGATCGAACCGACTATAACGAAAATAAGAGAAACATTGCTGCCGAAATGATAATGTAATACGTAAAATGAAATTCAAATAAAAAGAGGTAATAGCTTTGTAAAGTTGTTATTGAGTTTGCCTTCGCCGTTATTCGCTTTTGAAATAGAGAAATCGAATGAAATAATGAGCACCTACTCATTTCCAATGTGATGAAATTTTTAGATTTGTTTATATTTTCCGATGATATTTTTCATGAAAGTTTCTACAGTCACTTGGGTCTTGCTTTTTTTTTTCTTTATCCAAAATAAAAGTGGAATTGTTACAATTTTAAGAGGATATGGCATGAACGGGAAACTTTGAGAATAGGTATTGAACAGTTATATTGCCGTCGCGCTGCTCCTCGAATAGAATTCCATAACACCCGATAGGGACAACTGCATGCTTGGACCGATAATACCTATGAAAAACAGTCGAATTCTTACTCTCGTATTTTTCTGTTTCCTCCTCCAAAACAGAACCGATTTTAATTCTTTTTTTACGAATAATTTAAGAAGGGCTCGGGATATGCCGGTATGTTTTTCTTTTTTTGATTATATCCGTCAAATTTATTTGCAGGATCTCTGATGATGGCACGAAAACTGGGCCATTTACGCCATTTTTGAAGGTTCCTTGTTCTTAAAATAATTAATTTATTGAAAAAAGCAAAACATAGGAGCATGGCACGGACACATATGGATTTTATGGAGCAAGAATATTTTCTCTATTGTAATTATCCACGGAGGAAACAGACAAATGTTTTTGTATGGAGAAATCGCCGGGAGAATTCCTCTTAAATACTTGTGAAAGCCTCCACATAAACCGCGCAGGGTTTTTGATCAGAGACTAATTTGACATTTTGTATATTATATAACTAGGTATAAGTAAATATGTATATTTGTTTAAATACTTATATATATATTTTTTTTGCATGAAACAACCAGTAAGCATGAAGTTTGTAAGGGTTCTTTTTACATATTTTTTATTACTACTTTTTATTTAGTACCTATCTTATTATTTATGTCAGCTGGCATGTCGTTGAGCAGTAATGGAATGCTTAATTGACCGAGCGAAGCGAAGGTCTCTGAGTCTACTTGGGTGAATTGGCACTTGTCCGTCCGTCCGTCCGTCCGTCCGTCCGTCCGTCCGTCTGTCAGAGCCTTATAACTTCTGAATTACTGAACGTAATTACTTCAAATTTAAATATACTATGTAAACCGATGGCCTCCCGCCGAATATGGCTTAAAAAGTTATAAAAATCTTTATTTCAGGGGGGCTCTCATAGAAGCGAATGCGAAGTAAAATATTTTTTATAGCATTACATAGGGTTGCGGTATATCATTTTAAAGATAATGAGGAACGGAGTCCAAAAATATTTTTTTTTTAATTTTTCCCCTAAAATTGACGAAATGGGGGGCTTTCAAAGTGGTGATTTTCTGACGTCCAAAGATGACCTCAGAACTCCCAATTTTCTGAAAGGCTGAGCCTGAAACTTGATTAATTATTTGAATTATATCCTGTACTTGAACAACAAATACTAAAATTAGATAAATATTATAAGGAAACGAAATTATTTAATTTTTAATGAGCATACGTATTTTTAACAAACTTCACAATGTTGTCAATAGATGGCGCTCTGTACAAATTTATTCGTTTGTGCTTAAAAAGAAAAGGCTGAGCCTGAAACTTGATCACTTATTTGAATTAAATCCTGTACTTGAACAACAAATACTAAAATTAGATAAATATTCTAAGGAAACGAAATTATTTAATTTTAGCTTCACTATTTTTAACAGAACTTCACATAGATGGCGCTCTGTAAGTTTATGGATACCGCGAGGTCTCAGTTCGCGGCGAACCACTAGTTTATTTATGGTAGGTATAGTCCCACAAACTTTTCTGACTCGGTGGCTAAAATTGGAACTAATTTTTACATGGATGTAATAAGTACTTACGTACTTCATAAAATTCAAACGTTTCAAAATTCCAACGTTTTTTATTCATATAAACTTTTACAAGTGCTTTCGAATCGTCAAATGAATCTACCACTGCACTGGTTCGAAATGCCATTCCTACCGAGAAGAACCAGCAAGAAACTCGGCAGTTGCTCTTTTGAAAAAAAAATATCATTTACAATTTAATTAATGTGTCTATACATAAATACCCGCTGTCCTTAGCATTGCTGGAGCGAGTCAAATGCTCTTTTGTCATTTACGTAATCTTCCACAGTATAATAAGCTTTTTTCAAAAGCATACTTTTAATGGATTTCTTAAACTTGTGTAAAGGCAAGTTTAAAATAGATTGTGGAATTTTGTTATAGAATAGAAGTTTAATTTCTTTATACGCACGTAACTGCGAAAGGATAGAGGTGCGTGCCCGGGGTTTGAACATCCGACCGCCCGAATAGGAAGCCGGGCGTTTTTTAACCACTATGCTATATCACCGCTACAAATAGCGCATCTTATTATTTATTATCTTTTTGTGGCACAAACAGATCTATTTTTTTTAAAGTATGGTAAGGTATTAAGGCATGTAGGGTTTGAAATTTTTATTTTTAACTAGATGCTGCCTACGACTTCGTCCGTGTGAATTAAGTTTTTTTGATTCCCGCAGGAACTTCTTAATTTTCCGGGATAAAATATAGCCTATGTCCTTCCCCGGGATGTAACCTACCTCTTTACCAAATTACATCAAAATCGGTTGAAGAGATGTGCCGTTGAAGCGTAGCAGATAGACAGACAAACACTTTCACACTTATATATATATTAGTAGGTATGAAATATGGATTTTCATTACATAATAATATGCATGTTACTGATCTGTGTAACATGAATATACGCTCTTTGTAGTTTAATTTTTTTTACATTGAATTTATCGACTCCATAATAAAAGTATTGCCCGACTCTTAAGTATTGTCATCCCGATCACCCCCTATGGTTTACGAGATCTTCATTAGACTCCCTACTGTTTATGCCGACGAGTTCTATTGATTATTATTGAATAGATATAAATGAGCAATGTTCAATGTGGTTATACTCTACTAGATGATGCCCGAGATTTTTTGATTCCCGCGGAAACTCTTTAATTTTCCGGGATAAAAAGTAGCCTATATCCTTCCCCTGGATACGTCGCGCTGCTCCTCGAATAGAATTCCATAACACCCGATAGGGACAACTGCATGCTTGGACCGATAATACCTATGAAAAACAGTCGAATTCTTACTCTCGTATTTTTCTGTTTCCTCCTCCAAAACAGAACCGATTTTAATTCTTTTTTTACGAATAATTTAAGAAGGGCTCGGGATATGCCGGTATGTTTTTCTTTTTTTGATTATATCCGTCAAATTTATTTGCAGGATCTCTGATGATGGCACGAAAACTGGGCCATTTACGCCATTTTTGAAGGTTCCTTGTTCTTAAAATAATTAATTTATTGAAAAAAGCAAAACATAGGAGCATGGCACGGACACATATGGATTTTATGGAGCAAGAATATTTTCTCTATTGTAATTATCCACGGAGGAAACAGACAAATGTTTTTGTATGGAGAAATCGCCGGGAGAATTCCTCTTAAATACTTGTGAAAGCCTCCACATAAACCGCGCAGGGTTTTTGATCAGAGACTAATTTGACATTTTGTATATTATATAACTAGGTATAAGTAAATATGTATATTTGTTTAAATACTTATATATATTTTTTTTTTGCATGAAACAACCAGTAAGCATGAAGTTTGTAAGGGTTCTTTTTACATATTTTTTATTACTACTTTTTATTTAGTACCTATCTTATTATTTATGTCAGCTGGCATGTCGTTGAGCAGTAATGGAATGCTTAATTGACCGAGCGAAGCGAAGGTCTCTGAGTCTACTTGGGTGAATTGGCACTTGTCCGTCCGTCCGTCCGTCCGTCCGTCCGTCCGTCCGTCTGTCAGAGCCTTATAACTTCTGAATTACTGAACGTAATTACTTCAAATTTAAATATACTATGTAAACCGATGGCCTCCCGCCGAATATGGCTTAAAAAGTTATAAAAATCTTTATTTCAGGGGGGCTCTCATAGAAGCGAATGCGAAGTAAAATATTTTTTATAGCATTACATAGGGTTGCGGTATATCATTTTAAAGATAATGAGGAACGGAGTCCAAAAATATTTTTTTTTTAATTTTTCCCCTAAAATTGACGAAATGGGGGGCTTTCAAAGTGGTGATTTTCTGACGTCCAAAGATGACCTCAGAACTCCCAATTTTCTGAAAGGCTGAGCCTGAAACTTGATTAATTATTTGAATTATATCCTGTACTTGAACAACAAATACTAAAATTAGATAAATATTATAAGGAAACGAAATTATTTAATTTTTAATGAGCATACGTATTTTTAACAAACTTCACAATGTTGTCAATAGATGGCGCTCTGTACAAATTTATTCGTTTGTGCTTAAAAAGAAAAGGCTGAGCCTGAAACTTGATCACTTATTTGAATTAAATCCTGTACTTGAACAACAAATACTAAAATTAGATAAATATTCTAAGGAAACGAAATTATTTAATTTTAGCTTCACTATTTTTAACAGAACTTCACATAGATGGCGCTCTGTAAGTTTATGGATACCGCGAGGTCTCAGTTCGCGGCGAACCACTAGTTTATTTATGGTAGGTATAGTCCCACAAACTTTTCTGACTCGGTGGCTAAAATTGGAACTAATTTTTACATGGATGTAATAAGTACTTACGTACTTCATAAAATTCAAACGTTTCAAAATTCCAACGTTTTTTATTCATATAAACTTTTACAAGTGCTTTCGAATCGTCAAATGAATCTACCACTGCACTGGTTCGAAATGCCATTCCTACCGAGAAGAACCAGCAAGAAACTCGGCAGTTGCTCTTTTGAAAAAAAAATATCATTTACAATTTAATTAATGTGTCTATACATAAATACCCGCTGTCCTTAGCATTGCTGGAGCGAGTCAAATGCTCTTTTGTCATTTACGTAATCTTCCACAGTATAATAAGCTTTTTTCAAAAGCATACTTTTAATGGATTTCTTAAACTTGTGTAAAGGCAAGTTTAAAATAGATTGTGGAATTTTGTTATAGAATAGAAGTTTAATTTCTTTATACGCACGTAACTGCGAAAGGATAGAGGTGCGTGCCCGGGGTTTGAACATCCGACCGCCCGAATAGGAAGCCGGGCGTTTTTTAACCACTATGCTATATCACCGCTACAAATAGCGCATCTTATTATTTATTATCTTTTTGTGGCACAAACAGATCTATTTTTTTTAAAGTATGGTAAGGTATTAAGGCATGTAGGGTTTGAAATTTTTATTTTTAACTAGATGCTGCCTACGACTTCGTCCGTGTGAATTAAGTTTTTTTGATTCCCGCAGGAACTTCTTAATTTTCCGGGATAAAATATAGCCTATGTCCTTCCCCGGGATGTAACCTACCTCTTTACCAAATTACATCAAAATCGGTTGAAGAGATGTGCCGTTGAAGCGTAGCAGATAGACAGACAAACACTTTCACACTTATATATATATTAGTAGGTATGAAATATGGATTTTCATTACATAATAATATGCATGTTACTGATCTGTGTAACATGAATATACGCTCTTTGTAGTTTAATTTTTTTTACATTGAATTTATCGACTCCATAATAAAAGTATTGCCCGACTCTTAAGTATTGTCATCCCGATCACCCCCTATGGTTTACGAGATCTTCATTAGACTCCCTACTGTTTATGCCGACGAGTTCTATTGATTATTATTGAATAGATATAAATGAGCAATGTTCAATGTGGTTATACTCTACTAGATGATGCCCGAGATTTTTTGATTCCCGCGGAAACTCTTTAATTTTCCGGGATAAAAAGTAGCCTATATCCTTCCCCTGGATACGAACTATCACTTAATTTCATCAAAATCGGTTGAAGAGATTTTTTTTTCTTCCCGCCTCCCCAGTACCAGTGAGAAGCGACATAAATTTAAACTTTAAAGTTTCGACTCAAACCTGACTTCAAAGTTAGGGTTCTGGCCTGAGTCTGTACACTACCTTTTCAAGATATGTTAACCTTAATAATTTTAGATTTCAAAACAAACAAAACGACAATAGTAGATTAGTAGCCAAGGGCTGTAAGGCATCAATTGCAGCCCGAGATATTTAGGCGCACGAGCACAGCGAGGGCGCCTATAGTTCGAGGGTGCAATTGATGCTTACACCCGAGCTAACTACTCTGCTTTACATCTCGATTGTGAGGTAAGTAGGTCCTTATTACCCCCAAATGGAGCTTGAAGGTGACCAATTAGCGCTCCAGGGTAATAATGTAGCTAGAAAAGCCCTAGGGCGGTAAGTAATTAAAAAAAAAACTCTTCACTCTTTCAAAAAGTTCGCGTACATCTAACCATCATACTTTTTTTAATTACTTACTGCCCTAGGGCTTTTCTAGCTACATTATTACCCTAGAGCGCTAATTGGTCACCTACAAGCTCCATTTGGGGGTAATAAGGACCTACTTACCGAATATGAGAGATGTAAAAATAAATAATGCGACTTTTCAACAACAGAGAAATCCGATACTTATGTAGATACGCATACAATTTTTTTTGTTATCTATTGCCAACTTGCCACTTTCTAATAATATGGACCCTTGCAAAACTAACTTTGCCTGGGTCTTAATTGGTTTTATTTGCCTGGAAAGAAATAAAACATTAACGTGAACGCCTTAATTTGCCGCCGGCTGTAAAAACAAATAGCTTGTTACGCGTGGTCGGGCCGTTTTATTGCAAGTATTGAACTTGTGTCTGCCATAAAAATGTCATCATTCTATTATCTTAAGGATTCGTTTCACTAGTTAAACATTCAGGCATTTAGACACTAGGCAAAAAATCTACTTCGGGTAAGGTTGTCTCATCTTAGTAGATAATATTCGCGACTTATGGATTTAGATTTTTTGAAAATCCTGTGAAACCCTTCATTTCCCGGGATAAAAAGTAACTTAGGTCCCCCCTCTACAGTGCAACCTATCTCTACACTTCATCAAAATCGTTATAGTATGTATGTAGGTAAAAATCTTTGATTTTTTGTCATTGCTTAAAAAAAATAACTTCAACTTACAACAATTAGCAAAAATTTTTAAGTCATTTTTACTCATTCATTTTTTTTACATTTTAAAAGTACATAATGCCAAATTTTGTTAGTGATAATTTGGCTTAACTTTATAAAATTCATAATATCATCGTCTGACGAAACTTCATACTAAGGCGAGTAATTTTTATTCGAGAAATGGGAAGAATGCTTTTAATTTTGGATTTGTTTTTGGCTATCCTAAACAATTTGCTTTGGAAGTAGGTTTACAGCTTTCTTTTATACTGCTATTTACACAAATTCGTACTAGAAGTATCGCCTTTGTTCTTTATTGGTGTATTTATTACTGTGAAAAACCGGTGTTCTAGAAATCTAGTATAAAGAAAGAAACGACGTATTTATTCTCATGACCGCGATTTCACTTGACATGGTAATTATAATCCTTCAAGGATTAGTGGACGTTAAGTAGAATTTGACTGTGCTGAATAAAAGACGCAGAACTTCAATCTCTTTGGAGTCTTTTCACTTCACAGTTGAAAAACTGTTCTGTGGACACTTAAAGGCATCGAAGACGAGAAGTGTTTCAAGATGTATTAGTGACCTTCTTTCGAATTTTCGACTTTGGTACTCAGACTTACCCGTTGTCCTCTGACGAATTCCTTGACGCAGTGTTGAGCGCTGTTGTCTTAACGTGCGGAGGTCCCGGGTTCGATCCCCGGCAGGGTCAATTTGGGAATTTATAATTTCTGAATTTTCCCTGGTCTGGCCTTGTGGGAAGCTTCGGCCGTGGCTAGTTACCACCCTATCGGCAAAGACGTGCCACCAAGCTATTTAGCGTTCCGGTACGATGCCGTGTAGAAACCGAGTAGGGGTATGGGTTTAATGTAACATGCCCCTAACATGTTAGCGCGCTATCTTAGACTGCATCATCACTTACCATAAGGTGAGATCGCAGTCAAGGGCTAACTTGTAGTGGAAAAAAAGGTGAAGCGACAGTAGTGACGAGACGCGATACGATGCCATAGAAAATGACAAACTAGTCAAACAGCTAGTGTTTGATACTGTCGCGTCGCGTCGTATCGAGTCGCGGTGTCGCGTTTGTCACTCACGTAGGACAACAAGGAAACCAGTAGGGCAATTATGTAAAACCTGCATCAATCATTGTTACAGTATCAATTGTTGTGATTGGCTTTTATGATATTCTTGTTGCGTCTATGGATTTTGTCCAATAGTGGAAGAGTGTTAACCAATAATAGGTGATTGCGATCGTTACACTGTAGCTGTCATTTTTAGCCGATCGCCCTGCTGCTTATTCTCGTAGTCAAACGAATTGGTTGCAGATAGCTAAGAAATAACAAAAAGACGTTTTCTAATTATTTTTTGTAAATCGCAAGAGCATAAGCTTAAAACAACTATATCTACTTGATTATTAATTTAGGTAGACTGAGAGGAGGCCCGTGTTTAGTAATGGGCTGGCGATAGGTTTAAACGATGATGATAACCAAAAGTACTCTGTGATAATAACTGTCTATGCCACTGACCCAAACTACTGAACAATAAATATTCTACTTATATCGTTACATATACCTACAGTATGGGAAAACTAAGAGTAAAAACGAGATAATCTACTTTTTGTATTGTTAGAAAAGCGCTTAAAGAGTTTACTCCAGCTAAAGCACTTTGAATATATTATTCAAGAAAGTATGATTCTCATTGCGACGTTATTAGAAAACTTCGGTGCCTTTTCTTTTAAATAGAATGGGTCAAAGTAACTTTTATATTTATCCTTATTCAGAAAAGCAACTTTAATTGTTTTTTTAGTCCTCAACTTTAATTTTTTTATTTGTTTTGAGTTGGTTTCTTTCTTAATCAACGTAGACTTCTAAGTTAACGTCTCTGTTTCAACGTTTACAAATACGCACAAAATAATGTTTAGAGCTGGGCGCAGTATATCCGAGACAGATTTTCATAAAAAATACTTCATTTATCCATGGGCAGTGGCATAGGTATTAAAATTCTACATCAAGACAGTGGCATATGGCGAGTCAAGGCACGTCATTCTCGTCTGCGTTATTTATCACGTATAATTAAATTTTTAGTATATCTAAAAATTTAATTCCTAGGCCAAGGCCTATCACGAATATCCCTTTTACTCACAGGTAATTTTGCGAAATTTTGGAAATATATATATTTCAACTAACCCCTAGTATTTTGTTACCTATATAAGTAGTATATCAACTTACGATAAATTTGCAAATATGAACGATGTTGATGTAATTTTTTTTCCTGTTGCCCAGTCGAAAGGAAGTGACGTCGTTTCGTCCTTTTTGTTTTAACCTGTCTGGTCTGTAACTAGCTTTTGCTCTAACCGACAGGACAAAATATCATACGTAGCTCTCGAGCTTGCAAATCTTATCGACTTATCTATCTATCTATCTATCTATCTATCTATCTATCTATCTATCTATCTATCTATCTATCTTATCGACTTACTAAGGTAGAGTTTGTGGTCACATAATCATAATCATAAATCATTTATTTTGCAAAATTGTGGGTAATAACAGCTGAATATAAGTAGAATCTTCCCGTACACAATCTACTGTCAGAGACAGTGTGCAAAAATTATATCACATTAAATTCAAAATATGTCTGGTATATAAAAAAAAAAAAATTAAACATTGGTCCAAGTTAAAATTATCAGTTACATTTCACACACACATCACATGTCACATGTCACACATGTTCTTTTCTTGCCGACATTAACTGACTATTATGGGGATTAGAATAGTAGTTTATGCAACTGTCATATAATGAAGGGTATTAAAACACGAGTGTGAGTTTATGAAACGAGCGCAGCGAGTTTCATAATAGTAACGAGTGTTTTAATACCCGTGTTATATGCAGTTGCATACACTACTTTATCTTCACTAATGCAATTTATCAAACAACAAGAGTAAAAGCTGACAATACAAAACACATTGCGAAACATTAAATTCACGCGTACGTGTATTGTCACAGTGAACTTGCCGCCATTAAAATCTAACCAATGAGAGCGCAGCTGCGCGCGCAGGGCCAATCAGGAGCGAGCGCGCGCTGTTCGTTTTTTATTTAATTGGCACAAGATCTTACCAAAGAGTTTTGTGTATGTAAGTTTAGTAGTTTCGACGAAGTTTTCACGTATAACCCAACTGTTTTCAAAAGCCAGCCTAATATCAAAATTTTATACAACTTGTATGAGGATTTTGACATAAGGCTCGCCAGGTTAATTGGTCGCGTTTTATTGATGTTATAATGAGATTTTACGATATCGATGTGGATATTATACCATCATGTGAAATTGCTTAAATTGAGTGTTTTGTTATCTGCGCTATAACAGTAGTAATTATAAGTCAAGTATTGGAAACATAAGTAGAATGTTATAACATTAGTGTAGATAAATACTATTATGTACTAAACAGCCTCGACAAATTAATATCAAAATAATTTGTCACCTTACCACAGAAGAGGTCACGGGTCTGTCACCGGTACAGTTATTAATTGACCGTGTTTTGGGTTTCTATTTAGGTCAAACGGACAAAAAAAAAATTTGGGTTTAAGTTTAAATACTCTAATGTAACAATAACAATTCATTAAAGTGACAATATCAAGTACTAGCTGATGCCCGCGACTTCGTCCGCGTGGTTTAAGTTTTTTTTATTCCCGCGGGATCTTCCTAATTTTCCGGGATAAAAAGTAGCCTATGTCACTCTCCAGGTCCTCAACTATACCTATGCTAAAAATCACGTCGATCCGTTGCTCCGTTGCGGCGTGACTGAAGGACAAACCGACAAACCAACTAACAAACACACTTTCGCATTTATAATATTAGTATGATGTTGTCTATATTATGATAACAAACATTAGGTCATAATGTTATTATATAATTAAAGACCTGGTCATAGATGCGACCTGGGCCACTGCGGTTAAATCTTCATCAACTCCAAACCTGTAATCGGTTCGCGACCCGTGGGCCCACCGGCTTGCCACACCAGTGGGTCGAAGGGGTATTCCGGTATAGGTACCCGTGGCCCCACTGCGTTATATCTATAGGTTTTCACCAATAGGTAGAGTTTCACTCAGATGAATTCCTATACGTCTAAGTGCACTTCTAAGATTAATACACAAGATTGTTATAGTCTATGTAAAGTTAGGATACTTATTTCATTGTATCAAATATAAGTCGCAAACACGAACAGACTGTATAGGCAACTAGCTGATGCCCGCGACTTCGTCCGCGTGGATTAAGGTTTTTCGGTTCCCGCAGGAACTCTTTAATTTTCCGGAATAAAAAATAGCCTATGTGTTATTCCAGACTATAATCTTTTTCTGTGCCAAATTTCATCCAGGTCCGTTCAGCCGTTGGGGCGTGATTGAGTAACAAACATCCATCCATCCATACATTCATCCATCCATTCAAACTTTCGCATTTATAATATTAGTATAGATAATAGGTATAAACACCGAGCCCAAAATCAATACTTTTATCTGCTGATAATATCGTTATTATTAAGGTAATAATATAATACAGTATACTTGATAAAATGGACGAGTGCGGTTGACCATATTTTACTAAATATTTCTTCTCTACTATGATATATTTCTTATCTTTGAGGCGGTGATAGCCTAGTGGTTTAGATCTGGATCAATCTGGATCGCTATCCGATCCAGATTGATCCAGATCCGTAAGAAAGAAATGATTCATTTGTATGAATACGTACATAGAGTAGAGTAGAGTAGAGAGTAGAGTAGAGTAGATAGAGTAGTATATGTAGAGTCTACTAATAAAAGTATGTAACGTCTTCAGGGCTTGATACTTATATAAATCAGAGAAAAATAGACGTTATAAAAATATTTAATGTATGATTCAAATTTTATGAATCCTTCACGCTTGAATAGAACATTAAAATAGTTTTAGCCGAACACACACGCATAAGTTTTAAATTATGATTGTCATCAAAACTTTTCTCCAGTGGAATAAAACACATTGAATAATTAAGGTACCTACTGCCGAGTGCCGAATGAAATATTTATAAGTTTCACGTAAAAATCTATACATTGCGTAATTTCAGCAATTTACTGAAACACGCGAGGAGGTCGTTCAGGATTTTGGCCAAGTGGACCTTTGAGGTAATTTTCCCTAATGAGTCGGAAAGAGTTTAAGGTAAGGTATGACTGTACTAAACTGAAATGAAATGAAATAAATAAATAAATAAATTTTTATTGACCAACAGTTTACAAATTAATCAGAAGTACAACAAATTAATTAAATGCAGTACCTATGCACTGCGTACATACTTAAAAAGTAAATGTGGTCAATGGGCCACCTCCTCAGCCCGTGCCACAGCATGAAAGGTAGGTATGTACCCACCTGACATACCGCAACGCTGATTTTCAGGAGGGGCCCAAGAGCCGAGACGTCACGGACAATCGCTGTATAGGTATTACAAGCTAGTACAAGTAAACAAATAAAATACCTATTTAAAATCAAAAACAAAAATAAAAGTTATCTTAATCTAAACCTTCACTACTATCCGTAGGTATAACCAATCATATCAAAAAAGGGGAATGGTTTAAAATTAAGTGTCTAAAATTAAATTGATACTACATCGGATAAAATAAAAAATTTACAATTTTTATAAATTTTTTGGATATAAATAAAAACACAGAAATGTCAATGAGGTGATTCATCAACGTCTTCACTCTTCGACCATAATTCAGTTTTCGCCATAGATTTGATTGTATAAGCATCAATCATTTTTATGCAAAGAAACTCTTATATTGGAAGTACATAATATATCAGGATTGCAAAGTACCTAATTTTATTGTTTATTACCGCATTCTGCATTAGCACACAATAATTGATCAACAATTAATTATGTGTTTTTTTGTGTATTTTTGTTAATTGTAAGCAAGTATATTAAGTTTTTTATTTATTGTCACTCTAATTCTGTAGCCCGGAGAGACGCATTTGGCAACTGTAAGCACACTGTAAGGTCTCTTCGGGTATGTTATCTAAATAAATAAATGATCTTTCGAAGTGGCTCAAATTTAATGTTGGTTTTTCGGCCGTTGTTGTCGTCCTCAACCGACCACTCCAGCAGCTGGACTTAAATCTTCTTGTAGGGACTTCGTCGCAGTCTTGCTCCGCCTGAATCCACCTAGTTGAGGGTCTGCCAGCGCTGCACTTACCAGTGCGGGTTCGCGATTCCAATGCCTTGGGATCCCAACGTTTATCGGCGTTTTAAACTTTAGACATTTTTCAGCCATTAGAAACAATATACATTTTGATACAATTGAAAGCACCGTGTAATACCTTTTCACAGCCGCATGTCAGTAAGTGGTTAGCGAGCGTATTGCTAACAAAACGTTCAATATTGACAAAACAATCTACTCGACGCGATGGCTGCACTATCCATTGAAATTTAATTAACAACTGCACACTAGGGTACTCATATACAGAGTTATTTACAGAGCGGAGATGTGGGATACAAACGACAATTCTTACAGATATCATCTAAACACACATTAGTTACTGCTAAACACAAACCCCGCTTAATGATCTGTTTAATCTTGCAAGACAAAAATATATGTACTTAGATCATAATAGTAATTACCTAGTTCGATAAGATTTACCATGGTGTCAAAGCAAAAATCGTAAAATAGTATAGACCTACTATTTTACGGGTTTTGCTTTAAAGCTTTGTTTTGATTTTTGCGTACCTGTACGTAGGTGAAAGGTCACAGACTACTCGATGTGAAAGGTAGACGAAAAAAGGGTTTAAAAAATGATATTTAAATAAATCTTTTAAAAATTGCAATGACGGCAAACCAAGATTTGCGGGCGTAAAGTGTTCTCTTTCAAACATTTATTTTTATTTAGTCTAGCAATAAAGCAAAGATTTACTTTATAAAAGGGCAAAAAGGAAAACGAAACAAACAAATCTGAACTTTCGACCGTACGATCGTACCTATTATGTGGTTCGATCCTATAATATTGATTTTGACTATTTTTTTTTCTTGGACTGATTGCTTCTAAAAAAATTGAATTCAGAACATTCCAATGATCTGGTTTTAAACGTTACAACATAAAGGGACTTTGAAGGGAAACACGGGGTTTATTTATAAATGACGGTAACATTCCTGGTGGCTGACTGGCGTCAAGTGGTGTAATTAAATGTGAAATGACAACTCCAGCTGATTTTGAAAGAGATACAGCATCTGGTCTTTATTCAACTCTGAATGGGGAAAACTGAAGTGTGTACTTGTATGTAAAAAAATCTTATTATATAGATACAGGTATTATGCTAAAGAAACGTGCTCGACTCACTTTTATGTCATAATAAAAATGAAATTTGATTCCAATAAAAAACCAAGGCGTTTTCATTGAAGAATATCGTGGAAACGTATAAAATTCTTCAAGATGTGAATTAGTGCTTTGATGTATACTTACTAAACCAACTTTTTCTTTACAGGTACAGAGGAAATGAATCTTCGGCCGAGGCGATAAAGGTGAAAGTCTAATGATGGCAGTGAACAGCCCTAGCGGGTATCCTCCACTCTCCCCAAAACCACTCACCCCGAAGAGTCCCCGTCACTTCATATTCCCCCAAAAGAGTCCTTCCATTACATCCAGCACTTCCTCCTCGGGTTACTACACTCCACAGTCCGGATGCAGTTACGATAAGCATGGCCCGCCAAAGAGTCCAATCGCTCACGGTCACCGCAGCCCAGCAAGTCCAAGGCACTTTCATTTTCCTCAAGTTGCAGAATCGCCATCAGAACGCACGAGTCCCAGCCACTTCGATAGACCGAACCACGGTCTTCACTACACCACATCTCTCAAACACAGTCGTCGCGAAAAGTCCAGATCACCGAAGCCTCCTCCAGTGCATATCCATACAAATCCTGGCTACGTGTCTCCTAATCGAATGAAGAAACTATATGGTTCAACTTCCACAGTGAGCTCACCACGGCTGGTAACTTCTCCCAGCATAATATCAAGTCATACTGATGATTCTACGGATGCGATGCCTGCCACACCGTCCGCTATCGTCAACGACGCGGACGACGAAGCGACAGAAACCTCTTCAAGGATTTGCCGAAAATCCACGTCAGACTTGACCGATTTAACGGAGGATACACCTCAAACACGGTCGACGAGCATCAGCAGACCATGTTCCCCGATGCGAAGAGGTTCCATTAAGGGTGGATTAGCATATTTGGCGAGTAGACGTGGCTCGCGAGAGTCCACGATGTCGAATTGTGATTCAGTAGAAGACATTGGACCACTCAATTTTCAAAATACGGTGCGCGGTAGACAACGTCGGACTTCCAATTTTTTGGAATTACCAGGTTAGTAATTAGAAATCATAGTCATTGAACAATGTATTTTATATTTTTCTAAGACATAACATGAGCTAAATTCGCGGTTGTATGGCGTTGGACAGCCGCGATTGTATATTTCGTGACTTACCGTAATAATTAACGTTTTCAAAATATATTATAAGTACCTAACATTAGTACATTCAGTGGTTTGGCGTTCAAGCAGCAGGTGTAACCTTGCAATTCTTCATCTTGCGAATAATTCAAAACCTTGGAACGCAGCATCTACGAAATGGTTAAAGATTTGTTGGTGTCTCGGTTCGTTCAATGAACCCTCCACTATTAATCCTCACGTCTACTGACAGAATCCTTTGACAGAAACCGACTGAAATTGTGACAATTTAATCCATATAAAATGGTCGAAGTAAAAATATGAAGTGAAATTATTTTAGTAACTAGAAGATGCCCCTCCGACATTGCCTGGATTTAGGTTTTTAGGAATCCCATAGTAAATTTTTGATTTACCGGCATAAAAGTTTTACTGTGCCCCTCTCTGTGCCAAACTTCAAGACCAAAAATATAATGTATGTCTACTAGTATTACTAGAAACAGGGTCACGAACAAAAAATATCGCAAAAGGTATAGGTACTAAAATTCTACATCAATGTATGTATGTATTATATTTCATTCTTTTTTCTTCATTAAGTTCAAAAAGAATTTTCCGAAGGAAAAGTTCGGTTCACAGTAGAAAAGTAATTCTAAGTAATAATATAAGTACTTAGTTTGAATTAAAACATAGCAGTACTCGTATGACCGTCCGCTTAGATATTAAGACATGAATGAAGCTCATTGAAACTGCTGAAAACTAAATGTTCGAACTTGCAGAGGTAAAATTATTTATCATTAGCAGTGGCCTCATACAGATTTGTAAAGTACTTATATTGAGTTAATTAAATTAAACTACTCCGCGTACGGCGCCTTGTAAGGCCTGCCTTTAAAAGGTAAATGACACCGTTTCTACGCCGACTTTAGTTTACTAATTACTGACATGCATTTGTACATTCTCGCTTTCATGGTTATTAAGTAATTTACAGACGCAATTTTCTACACTAGCTGATGCCCGCGACTTCGTTTGCGCATGGTTTAAGCTTTTTGATTTTTCTTTTTGAACTCCTTAATTTTCCGGGGTAAAAAGTAGCCCATGTCACTCTCCAGGTCCTCAGCTACATACCCATGCCAAAAATCACGTCGATCCGTTGCTGTGTTGCGGCGTGGTTGAAGGACAAACCAACAAACAAACACACTTTCGCATTTATAATATTAGTATGATTACTGGCATGCATTTGTACATTCTCGCTTTCATGGTTATTATGTAATTATTACAGACGCACTATTCTATATGAAGTTTATAATTTGATCAAAGTGGTTAGGTTAATAAGATTCTAACGCTATAAACTGCATTAGCATAGTAATGCGGTAGGTAATACCACAGCGTAAGTAAACGTACCAATGTAGTAATCCCGTGGTAATAAAGGTACTATTAGGTATGCTGTGGTAATACTGCCATTCTTCCATCAAATAAGACAAAATTTATAAGATGGTTATGCTGCCTTCCATCAAATAAGACAAATATTTTAAACCATAAAAGCTGTAGCTTTATACCTACTCGTAAGTAGCTTTTTTGCGTGATATCAATTTAGGTACACAGTTTGCAATGAAAATGATAAAAATCATTCGCGTATGATCCTTCCTACACATACCTATACTCAACCTTTTACCTCAATAGAATCGAAAATTATGATACAAATATTATTAATTTGAAAAAAAACGCGGATTTGGCTCGCCCCGAAAGATTGCGGAAGGCCTTTTACTTACACATGACTCAATATAATTGATATACTTAGGTACTTATGTTTATTTTTTAACGAGTTTTTACTTTTTCTGCTCGATAGGAATAGCATTCCAAAGCAGTGATTTATATTCACTTGACGATTCCAAAACACTTTGTGAAAGCTTTTCATTTATAAAACGACCTTCTTCTCGTCATGGTTAAAAAGTTGTTTGTTGCAGTCGTAGAGCACTCAAGACCAAGAGTGTGCTCGTTACCAGAGAAACCTTACAACCCTCGGCTATCGGATGACTTGTACAGGCTCAGAACATTCTCCATCACGACCAAAGGCGGAGTGGTGAATTGCGGCGACTCCATATGCAACCGCCGCAGCAGATCCAATACTTCTGTGAATTCCACTAACAGCAGGTAACAGCAGATCCATATATACTATAATTACAATGTGAAAGTGTGTTTGTCTGTCAGTCTGTCACGGCCCATCTTTTTAACCGATTTTTATATACCGATTGGTATAGACATAGGTTGCATCCTGGGAAAGGACATAGGCATTAATTATATTATGGCAAAATATAAAGAAGTTCCCGCGGGAACTAAAATAACTTACCCACACGGACGAAGTCGCGGGCATCATCTTAGTACCTAGTATTTTAGCAGTAGTAAGTATTTTAAGTACCTAGATAACTAACAAACAAACACACTTATAATCTTAGTACGCAAGTATGGATGTATGTGTAGGTAATAATAAGTATGAACTATATTATGTACTGAGTAAGTAATTTATCCGAGAGTAACGAGATACATCGATTCGTCGGATCGATACTTAGAGACCACAGACCGTTGCCACAGACTGTTGAATACGTCTTATTGACGTGAGAAGAGGCTAATGCGGGATTATCACATCGATTTTGCGAGTAGAGCAACTTTTATGAATTTAGGGCCGATTATATATTAATTGTGCATTTTGGTGATACAGCCATCAGTGTAGCCAACAAAACTCGTTCAAAAACTCATTTGTTACGTTCATCCCGTGTTACTTTCATCCCTGGTCTCCCCTACTTTATAAAATATATTTAGGATATTTTGGTGGTAGAGGGTCGCTGCCAAGTCGTATTACAAAATGGTTTCATTTTGTAATACGACTAGCCGTTATATAATACGGCGGGTTCCACAATCCAGCTGCGACTGAGATATAAGTTCAATGTCTCTTTTTAGGCTTCCCACAAGAAAAACATTCGAATCAAACAGTAGGTACATTTAAATGTAAGTATTTACATTTAACCAGCATTTTACTGGCTTCGTGTGACAAAATAATTCTTCCTCCGTAGATTCTTGGCAACAGACGACGTAGCCTAGTCTGTGCTAGGTCCGCCTCTTAATCTGATTACAGCTGGTTGTGACTGATTACGGAGTTGCGTGATCGAGCCGACCTACTTAGAATACTCTCTTTACAAATGTGCTGCGGACTGCGGTCTCATACAAACGATACAAATGTAAGCATAGATCGGACTGAATGATTATCTCATTAGTGTTGGTAAAAGAAACTCATTATGACCACTTGGGTAGTTTCTAAAGTAATTGTTACAGAATGTCGATTGATTGGAGATTTTTTTTAAATATCAATTATCCTCGTGAGGTGAAGTTGTGTGTGGTCGCTAGTCAGTCTATGAAGTTATGGTCAAAGACAAGGCACATCAAATTCAAATTCATTTATTTGCAGAAACATGTTTTATGCAAAAGGTGGTAAACAGAATGACGGAGACAATGGGGCTGATTCTGACTTGCACAATCTCTAAACTAAACTAAAATGAATTATTGCTAACCCTTTCATAATAGTCCCTATGGAAAGGGACATAACTAGTTTAAAAGTTTTTATTTTAGTTAAGTTTTGAGATTGTGTTATACAGAATTGGCCGCAATGTTTCGCCTTAATAGGCATGCAAAAATATAATATTACCATCACTTAATCTATATATATAAAATTCAAAGTCCTGACTGACCGACTTATATATCTACGCACAGCCTAAACCGCTGGGCCTAGAAATTTGAAATTTTGACAGTAGGTTCCTTTTGTGACGTACGCGCACACTAAGAAAGGATTTTTCAAAATTCCACCCCTAAGAGGCTGAAATAGGGGGTGAAAATTTGTATGAAACTCCGTCATTTTTCAAGTTATATCCATGAAACTTGGTATACAAGCTACGGATAAAAAATTAAGAAATATGTGTTTCACAGTTTTTTAAAATTCCACTCCCAAAGGGGTAAAATAGGGGTTGAAAGTTGTTATGAAAGTCCTTCATTTTTCAAGTTCTAACCATGAAAGTTGGTATTTGGGCTACTGGTTTAAAATAAAGAAATACGTGTTTCACAGTTTTTGAAAATTTTATCCCCATGGACGTTAAAAAGAGAGTTTGTCCTTCAAACACGCCGCAACAGAGCAACGGATCAACGTGATTTTTTGTATGGGTATAATTGAGGACCTGGAGAGTGATATAGGACTTATCCCGGAAAATTAAGGAGCGCCTGTGCGAATAAAAAACCTTATGCCACGCGAACGAAGTCGCGAGCATCCTCTAGTTATAGACATAGGTAGTGTAGTGTAGTGTTTCCAATGTAATTGCCTATTTTCATTAAATTACAATGAAAATAGGCAATTACATTGGAAACATTATCATATCAATATCATAGAATTAATATTATAATCAATGTCAGAAATAACGACTATGATTATAACATCGCTTTGCTTAGCTTAGCTTCAGCATTTCTGGTTGTTTAGCCATTAACAAAAGTGCTTGTCCTCAGAGCATCGGACCGATCACCATTTGACGGTTCGTGTTGCTCGGGCTACCGGCCAGTCGACTCCGTTAGCCTTGATACTCCCGACGAAGATGAGCTTGATCCGGTAAGACTCTCTTATCACTTCTATTGTCCTAGTTCTTTTCTTGTCCTTTTAAATAAACAAACATTTGACCACATTTACTTTATTATGCAGTGCAAAGAAAGCCTGTCTATAACAATAAAGCTAGGTTTTTTAAGTTTTACAGTAGGGATGCCATAGTATTTTTACACGCTGTTTCCGTGATATTTATAAACCATTCACACTTGCAATGAAAATGTATTTAAGTAGTCTGTTACATAGGAAGATTATCCACCACTTCCTACTGTGTAGGCTATTGAAAAAGAGGATGCGAAATGTTATCTAATTAATTATTACTTAAGGAACACCTTAGTATAGATTTCGTATCCAAATCAATACAGTAATTCCTTAGTTGAAAACTAAATCTATATTAGGGAGTTCCTTAAATAATGCTTTAAGTGACTCTTATCTATCTAAAATTAAACTGAACATGAAGTAACTTCACTTAATTTCAAGTTTTGAGAAATATTCCGAAACCAAACTCTATTATGAGAAACTTCTAACATCATCACAACTCACTTGTTTTCATTGCCACAACATGCGCAGTTGGAAAATATACGTTGTCCAATGAAAGTATGAAAGTATGAAAGTATGAGATCTGAACATTAAAAAAAAAATAAAAAAATAATAATAATAATGTCCAGATTAAAATAAAATTCAAATATAAAATCACATTAATCAATTTAAATAAATAATATGTCAATTAATTGTTAAAAAAGTCAGTTAAAGAATAAAAAGACTTGTCACACAACCAACGAAAGAGTGTTCTTTTAAAGCTACTTGTAGTTTGATTTTTTAGGTTGTTATCTAATTTGTTATAAATTCTTACACACTTCTTGTCATAAAAAGTTACGAGAATTCACAGTCGTTAATTTACTTTCCCGTTATGGGTAGGTATTCTTATATTCTTTTATGGCATATAAAACTATGCTAACGTAGATACGTTTTAGATTGATAACAAATACTTAATTGATTTAGTTTAGTAAAATGGTACAGGTCATTGATGTATTAAAAATAGAAGCCCCCAAAAACTTCTTATCCCAAAAACAACCCTAAAACATGACTTTCACTAATAAAAAACACTTTCCAATAATAATAAACTTCGAATATCGTTATACCTCACTTTTTTCAATATTGAAAGGTGCGCTGAATATCTGAAAATATAATATTTTCACATAAAATGTTACGCGAACATGAATTTACTAGCCGTTACTCCATTTTCCAATATGGATATAACCACTCATCCATGAAATCCATGCCTTCAGTATTTTTCCGTATCTAACATAAAACGTCAACAAGTAGCTTCTCATTGAAACGCGTAAAAGGGAAACACCATACTGACAGACAACACTTGACTCTTAACAAAAGATACGCGCCTAATGGAGAACCTCCTCCTTTTTTGGAAGTCGGTTAACAAATTAGTATTTTAAAGCTTAATATTTCACAATCGCATCCCTGAGTCGAAAAATGGTTTTCCCACACCCGCAATATTTTTGAATGACCTTAGATCCAAAGATACCCTAGGCCTATACCATGGATAGACGAAAAAAATCAATTCCACTTTATGTTTAAGGGAGGTACTCGTACCCTACAATTTGACTATACCCATGACAAATTTCAGCTTTCTAGTAGTACTAAGAGCCGCTGAGCTAAGCCGCAGACAGACAGACAGACAGACGGACGGACATGGCTAAACTATAAGGGTTCCTTGTTGAATACGAACCGATGCGAACCCTAAAACATAAATGCATTTCTTATGGCGATTGCTTTTATATAAGTATATACTATATACCTAGTAGGTACTGGGTATAATATAACCACAACTAACTTTTAAAGATCCGTACAAAAATATATTATTACGTAAACTTGTATACAAAATTACAAACATAAAAATATACGAGTGGTTTAAATTCCAAAATAAGTGTATTCAGACTGTTTCATAAAAAGGCAAAGCCTTAAAACTTGAAAGCGGAAACTTGTGGTGGAGTAAAAACCGCTGCTATTTAAAAAGTTTTACCAACCCGGTAAAGAAGAACAAAACATAAAGCTCCTGAAATACCACTGGAATATATTTTTAAAGGTTATTCGAAACGTATTCAGAACGAATATTATGTTTAAGAAGATCGCATACAAGAGTCGCTAGAGCCGTAAGAGGTGCAAGGTAGAAAGTGGGCGTAAGAAATAAAGCTGTGATCTGATTCTATGTATCTCAGCATAAGTCCTAAAGTACGCCATATAGTCAATAAATAAATAATACTCTGATTTTTCTCTAGATTTATGTAAAGACAGGAAAGTTTTAGCAAAGTCAAAGTGCAGTCTGTGAATCCTAGCCTCTGATATAATCAATAATTAGCTCTTGCGGCGTCCTGCGGATCTTGGGGCCGTATTCGTATGCGACCACCGTATTTGCCGATATACGGTGGTCGCATACCGCATATATATCCTATCTAGGCTACCATACCAACATCTGACGAGAAAATGGTTTATTTTTATCGCAAAAAGCCTTTACGTTGATGCGTTTATGATGTGCTTTCAATGTTACATAGTAAGTTTACGTCTATCTGTTGTTTTGTTGTGACGTGATTGAAGAATAAACCAACAAACACAGCCTGTGTTTTTTGGTTTATTCGTTTATTCGCATTAATAATATTAGTATGGATCGATAAAATAATTATTTTGTTCATAGATACCAAAATATCGAGTGGTGCTATTGGGTGATTCCGGTGTCGGGAAAACTGCTCTCGTGTCTCAGTTCATGACGTCAGAATACATGAATACTTACGACGCGAGTTTGGGTAAGTTTTCTTATTTGTTTTCTTGTTGTTAAACAAAAAAAAAAATTACGATTCTTGTCTTTGATTGATGAAATAATAAACTCGTAAATATTTATTATTATTTTAATAGAGTTTTCAAAAAACGCCTTAAGTTATTTTTCTATTATATTTTAAGACATAATAAATTTTAAAATGAAACCGGTGCTGATTCGGTTTTACCAGCACAATTCTCGAATCTCAATTAAATTAAGAGTAGTGCTAGACTTTTCAAATTAATCATTGGGAAAAAGGATAGCACTACTTTTATCAATTTATTTACGATTTTTTATAATTCCTGAAAGTTTTGAAAATTCTATTTAAATGATATAGATATCTAGTACCTACAGCCGTTATACCTACTTAAAAATAATGTGTTTTGTTTTGGCCAAATATTATTAAAAAAAACATTTAAAAGTTCAAGGCATGCTGCATGTATTTATAAAATATTATGGCTTTGCTTTTGATAATATACTCGTAACTCAATACTTAATACAGGTTACATCCTCAGCTATAAAGATTCGCGTAGATTTGCATCTTTCTATGTAACTAATAGTTCGTAAATCTGTCATTTAGTATGTGGGAGTAAGAAACAGATTAAATAATTTTTCCACCATTTCGTCCCGTTCCCGTCCATACAAAATGGACAGATTTACGCACGTTGAAAGTTACACTCAGAGCTGGAAACTTCGCATCGTAATTTCACATTTCCATTCAATTTTGTCCGATTTATGTTAGTTACTCCTGTGTCACGTTTCTTTACATGAATAAAGCTCAGACATGACTGCCTTTCCCATTGCATTACAACTACATATTATATAGAAATTTATAGTGGAAATAAATCTGGAACCATTCCGTTTGTGCACTCGATTATTTGGGTATTCAATGTTATGTGATCGTATTTATGACGAAATGGATTTCTATCGAATCGGATTGTAAGCATACATATTGATGATATGGTACCTACTCGTATTATGCAACATACATAACATACCGTCCTATGAAGCAGTAAGAATAAATGTTCTGTATTCTATATTGAGCGATTTGCGTTTGAAATCGCAAAATAAAAACAAAATAAGGCTGTGTTCACGCTAATCCACGAAATGTTTGATAGAATCCTGTTTAAAAAATAAAATAATGAATAAATAAATAATTTACTGTGCATAAAAATATATTACAATCGCATTAATAGGTTTAGCGTCTGATTCCTAAGATTAGTTTGGAACTCATGTTATAGGCATCAGTGCTTTCCCCTTACAATCTCCTCATAATATTATAACATGAGTTTTCTCCAAAGGCGTCTCGTGGTATGGGTTAAATTCATTTATTTTTATTAAGGATGCAAAATAGCAGAGCAGACAAATGGTATATACGAAATGTGTGTACATAAATATTTTTGTTTGCTGCCGTCTAATATAGCTGACTTTATTAAACGGCAGCAAACAAAAATGTTACTGAAAGACATAAAGGCATCTGTATAAAAAAGGAATTTCAAGTTAAATCCTGCAGGACTGGAGAATTCCATTAAGACTGCGTAGAAGGAGAAATGTCCATGTATTTAAGCTGAAATTATTGGAATAAGCTGAGACGAGATTATCTTTTATTGAGAACCCGTGTTTAAGAACGGTATATTCCGGCTATAGGTACCTATAGCTGATGCCCGCGACTTCGTCCGCGTGGATATACCAAGTTTCATCGAAATAACTTGAGAAATGACGGACTTTTATACAAAATTTCAACCTCTATTTCACCCCTTCGGGGGTAAAAGTTAAGAAAACTGTGAAACACATATTTCTTCACTTTTAACCGGTAGGTTGTATACCAAGTTTCATCGATATAACTTGAGAAATGAAGGACTTTCATACAAACTTTCAACACCTATTTCAACCCTTTGAGGGTGAAATTTTGAAAAACTGTGAAACACGTATGTCTTCATTTTTAACCTGCAGCTCATATACCAAGTTTCATGGCTATAACTTGAGAAATGAAGGACTTTCATACAAACTTTCAACCCCTATTTCACCCCTTCGGGGGTAGAATTTACAAAAACTGTGAAACACGTCTTATTTCTTCATTTTCAACCAGTAGCTTGTATACCAAGTTTAATCGATATAACTTGAGAAATGACGGACTTTCATACAAACTTTCACCCCCTATTTCACCCCCTTAGGGGTGGAATTTTGAAAAACTGTGACACACGTACTTCTTTATTTTTTACCGTAAGCCAAAATAAAAAGTTCCGTTGATATAACTTGTAAAACATCTTGAGAAACGAAGGACTTTCATACCAACTTTCATCCCCTATTTCACCCTTTTGGGGGTCGAATTTTCAAAAACTGTGGAACACGTATGTCTCCATTTTTAACCCGCAGCTCATATATCAAGTTTCATGGCTATAACTTGAGAAATTAAGGACTTTCATACAAACTTTCAACCCCTATTTCACCCCTTCGGGGGTAGAATTTCGGGATAAAAAGTATCCTATGTCCTACCTCGTAGTATAGGCTCAACTCGTGCCAAGTTTCGTTTGAATTCATTCAGTAGTTTCGGCGTGATGCGCGGCCAAGATACAGACAGACAGACAGACAGACAGACAGACAGACAGACAGACAGACAAAAATGAAAAAAATTACAGATTTGGCTTCAGTATCGAATAATGAGTGCCCTCCAAAAAAAATTTTCAAAATATCTTCAATGTACAGAATTGGACCTGTTGGAGTTGTACAGTTTTATTATAAGTATAGATACTATATGAGTATAGTAAAGTTTAACTTTGTTAAAATTGAGAAATGGGAACCTTTTATACTATAAGTACTCGTGTTTTATATTAATTCTATATTGTTTAATTGAAGGTATATAATAACTTACTAAATGTTGTCCCTGCTCATGTCCCTGACTTCGTCCCCGTGGACGTGGCTAAAATCCCATGAGAGCTCTTTGATTTTCCGGGATAAAAAGAAGCCCGTCGGAGGATTTCAAGTATCTATGGACAAAATTTCGTTAACATCAGTTATAACGAACTGGCCGTGAAAGTACCAGCAAGACAGGCAGACATAATTTCGTATTTAAAATATTAGTATGGATTGAATTCTTAGAAATATATTGTATGAGCCTATTATTGCTTTGTGTAGGTAAATAGTAGGTAAATCTGTTACCTACGCCTTAATATTATGTATAACAGGTTCTCATAATTAAATTACAAACTGATTACATGTTACCTTGACGTGTCAAATTAAATTAAACATGATGACATATTAAACCCGCGACAAATTAATTACAAATTAATTTTAAGCCCACGCTCAATTCTCCCCATTAATTGAAATGCAATAAAGCATAGTTTGTTGTTGTTAACATCACTTTAAATTAATATTATTCGTAGAGTATGCTTACACACACACACACACACACACTCAGTGTAACGAACATACCATGGCAATAAGTTTTCTTTTTAGCCTAACTATGGAACCTGTAATGACAACCCTACCTTAAAGATGCCTGTCCACTAACTTCTTAAATAGTAGATTGTTACACAAGGGACGTAAGTAAGCTATTACAGAACAAGATCCAATTTGGCGCCAGTGCGAGCGCAGCTCGCATAGGGCGCTAATGGATCGCGTGCACCCGAGATATTTAGTCACACGAGCGAGCGCAGCGAGCGAGGTTGAATATAGTTCGAGGGTGTAATAGCTACTTGCAACCGAGGTAAGCATTCTACTTTATATCATTCTTGCGAGGTAAATAAAACATTGGTAATGCAAAATGAAATTTTAGCATAGAGTAAAAACACCACAATGACGGTGGTTTGTAGCTTTTTGACAGCATATTGAAATAAGAAAGCAAAACACATTCTGCCAAAGATGTAATTCCTTTCTTTGCACGCCATTTGTTGAATTCTTCGTAAGTTTTCACGTAGCGCTCTTTGGACTTATCCGGCAAAAGGTTTTGCATCATTTGTTCTGCTTCAAGCAAACAAAAATCAGGCTCTCCTCCTTTTTCATCATCTGATGAAGTGCTTGACATTGTTGTAAATAACTTAAATCACTTTACGAACAAACTTCACAAACTTTCAGATCAAATGAAATGCCGCCATTTCCATTTTTTTTTCGTAAATAGTTTTCCATTTTTTTTTTACGGCTCTGAGTTCCAAGGAGTTTTGTATAGTTTGAAATGTATGGAAATTAAATGCCGCCATGTTCAGTGTTTTTTTTTTTCAGTAAAAAGTTTTCTTACCATTTTATAAGAAAAGAGATTGTTTACCAAGAAGTTTTGCATAGCTTGAACTGTAATGTGAACATTACAATTCAAGCATAGTGCGACGTAATGTTGCCTTGAATTGCAAACACCAACTTACAAGGAGACTTTCCACCATAGTAATCCCTAGTTACTGAGCAAGTATGATATAAAGGTATATTATGTGTGTAAAGAATATCATGCCGGCGTAATTTGATTGGTCTTCTAAACATGTATAGCTGCTACGCTCCACTTCAGTGCACTAGTATCTTAAGAGTGCACCCCTTGCGTCTGGCATGCATTTTATGAGTTAGGTACATTATAGGTAGTATTTTTCCTAGTAAATACCTCGTTCTTACTTACCTATTCTTGTTTCATTTACATGTTGTCACACAAATGTATAGAAATAGGTTCTGTGATAGGTATATACGGGCTTTAAAATTTTACGCGAGTTGAAGCGTGTAAGCTGGAACTGCGAGGGTTTACCATTATCACGAGTTTGTAAAAACCTTACTTGCAGCTCTTATATAGCAACTAGCTAATGCCCGCGACTTCGTCCGCGTGAATTAAGGTTTTTTGGTTCCCGTGGGAACTCTTTAATTTTCCGGGATAAAAAAGTGCTCTATGTGTTATTCCAGACTATAATCTATCTCTGTGCCAAATTTTATCAAAATCGGTTGATCCGTTCAGTTTTTCCGTTCAGCTGTTGGGGCGTAATTGAGTAACAAACATCCATCTATCCATACATCCATCCATCCATCCAAACTTTCGCATTTATAATATTAAGTAAGTATATTTAGATGTACTATTATAAAGCTCATGTCACTGGAAAATATTCGAAGTTATGTCTAGTGAAATCCGTATACCGGATTTTATTGCAAATAGGAGGCATTTCCTACCATATTTTAATAGGGTTGGCAATGACGTGTTTATCTAGTTTCAAATGACAGCACGCTTCCCTCTTCTATAATGGACGTAAACGTATAATGACAGGCGACGGAATAATGATTAGGTGTATATCCACTTCCATGAAATATTTAACTTGAGTTTATCAAATGTTCACTTTATTATATTGAAAATAGGGTCTTTTTCTCAATAACCCAATTTATTATTTTTTACTTTCTTAGTTATTTCAGGTTAATGAGGATAATTGGAGACTTAATAATATTAGGCGAAGTAAGAAATTAACTACAATATATATTTTATGAGACAAATTAAAAAGAAACTAAAAGACTAGCTAATGTTAAAGTAAAATTATAGGTAGTTGACTTGATACCTACCAATATTTTTAAGAGTCGTCCCGAGTCTAAGATTTTTTAAGTATTGTGGTAATGTTGTACAAAGACGAATTTACATTCTTTAATTTTACTATTATTACCTACCTAAACATTGAATTTTAAAGCCACATTCAAGAGTAAAATAATCTAAATTGAATTATTTATTTTCTAGCCTCTTAAATAAAATGTTCTCAGGCAAAAAGAAAATGTTTACTTTAAGTACTTAAAAGGTGAAATAAAAACCGCTGAAATATGAAGATACGAGACCCTGACTTCAAAGTTCGTATCTTGTATAAGCCGGGCATTGACCGTCCGTCTATGTCATACCTGCTTAAAAGACAACTAGCTGATGCCCGCGACTTCGTCCGCGTGGTTAAGGTTTTTTAAATCCCTCGGGAATTCCTTAATTTTCCGGGATAAAAAGTAGCCTTTGTCACTCTCCAGGTCCTCAACTATACCTATGCCAAAAATTACGTCGATCCGTTGCTCCGTTGCGACGTGATTGAAGGACAAACCAAAAAACCAAATGATGCTGAGATGGAAACCTTTATTTGGTCACATATTACTATATCTACTCAATATTAATTATAATTAGTCTAAAACCACATGGGCACTTCTTCGATTTCATGTCAATATCGACCGGTGTAAAAAAATTTTTTTTTTTGCGTTATTGTTTTTTTAAGTTGACCTTGACAAAGGGGTACCTTCATTTATCACAGTGATGAGGAAGGCCTCTCACCAGGATCTGATTCTCTTGGAGATATAAGGTGTTTGGTAATTATTGTGGTCATGGTAATGAAAAATTGTGACATGGTAATGAGGTCCGGGATATGGTGATTAGAATATGCATATGGTAATTTGGTAATGATAATGGTGATGAGTAATATGAATAAAACATAAATGTTTGTGTTATAAAAATCTAGAAGAAAATGTGGAAAAATACAGAAATAAAACTGAAAGAACAATTATATTATCTTAATATCTAAAAAAAGTATAAATGAGTTAATCGCGATTCGCAAAATTCAAAAGTCAATCACGATGACAACATAAATAGATTCAGTAATCTTCTTATCAAATATATAGTTAGCTAGAGTAAACGTCTAAGTATATTATGAATATTATCAAAATAACCCTATTTTCACAAAATCTTTTTAAAATTGTGAAAGAAATTTAATTACTTGTACGAAATTTAATAAGCAAAAGTCGGTCTTGTCCACGAGATCAATAAATTCAGTAAACTTCTTAACAAATAGATAGTAAGCGTAAAGTAAGCGTCTATTAGAATATTATCAAAATAACTCTTTGTACACAAAATCTTTTTAAAACGGCATGTCAAACATACTCATACAAAATTTTACAAAAAAAACAGTCTCGTTAACTTAATCAATATATTAAGTAATCTTCTTAACAAACCCACTTAGATTTACCGCGTAATCATCGTCGTAAGCGTCTAAGTATACTATAAATACATAGTATCAAAAGAAGCTCACTGTAAGTATACTATAAATACATAGTATCAAAAGAAGCTCACTGAGCTTAAAGTTATTTAAAAAAAACATGCTTTAGTTACCAACATATTGTTAAAAAAAATTATAAGCAAAAGTCAGTCTCATTGAAAAATAATTTTAACATAGATCGCTTCAGCAATAAAAATAGCCTAAGCCTCCCACATCCTGGTGGGAGGCTAGTTACCACCCTACCGACAAAGACGTGCCGCCAAGCGATTTAGCGTTCCGGCACGATGTCGTGTATGTCATGCCCCTAACAGGTTGGCTCGTTACCATCTTAGACTGCATCATCACTTACCATCAGGTGAGATCGCAGTCAAGGGCTAAATTGTAGTGGTAAAAAAAAGTCGATCTCGTTGACGAAATCAACCGATTCAGCAAAGTTCTCATAAAATTAATAATTGTGTAGAGTAGGTATAAGTATATAATGAATAGTATTAAAATAATACTCTGAACTGAAACTCTCTTACACACACAACTTAAAATAACATGCTTCAGTGACATGATCATATAAAAATTTAAAACAAACGCCAGTCTTCTTGACCACTTAAAAGATAGAACAACAAAGTTTTTGAAAAATTAAGTAAACTAGTATCTCAGTGTTGACTAGCACCAAAATAACTCTGAACTAATTTAAAAAAATAACTGATGTCAGTGAAGGAATAAAGTCACAAAGCGCTTCGGACGTGTGGATGGAACGTCTACGACATAGGGGTGGAAACTCGCATGGCGCCTTGCAGCACGGTGGTAGAAAGGTGAAGTGAGCACATTCGCCGAAATATATCCCTTAAAATACCGGTACGCCGGCTACATTACGGCGGTGATCCAGAGTTTGAAGTTTCGCCAGAAGAGGTGAATCTTCGCCAATCAACCTCCTAGCGGCATCAAGAGCCGCCAGCTGATACTTAGCAGAGCCATCATAAAGGTGACTGCAGTACTCCATGCACAACCGAACTTGGGCTTGATATAGGCTAACCAGTTGGCGTGGCGTGAAGTACTGCTTGACCTTGTTAAGTATACCAAGTTTTTTGGTGGCTGTCTTGGCTTTCGCTCCCGAAGTTGATCTTGGCCATGATGTCGAGGCCTAGGATATTGGCAATCGGCAGACGACGAGGATATATCTCGAAAAGTGGGAGTCAAGATGAATGTACTCCGTTTTGCTGTGAGCAAACATGCCTGCGTTTTGGTTGCGTTAAACTCCACCAAATTGGCAAAACCCCAATTTGAAACGAATTTCAGGGTAGAGTTCAACCGCTGAACCATCGCCTGTCTGAGTTCATTGGTATCTGAACTACTTGAGCGTGAACTGGATATGTATCTCTCCATTATAGTGCTGTCGTCTATGTACCCAAGAATACCGGGTTGCAACAGATCATTGATGTGCAACAGAAATAGTGTAGCGGAGAGAATAGACCCTTGAGGAACACCGGCAATAATAGCCATAAGATCTGACACGCAGCCATCAATCTCGCAGTCATCATCACTCTGAAGGATATTTCGCTTCACCCCAAATATGGGTGGCGTACTCGAGTAGATTACCGGCAGACCGTTTTTTACGAAACCCGTATTGGCGGTCTGAAAGTAGATCATTAGACTCTAGGTACGCCAAGAGCTTCGTATTTAAGATGCGCCCCATACTCTTACAGAGTAGTAAGGTAGTATTAAACTTAAATCTGTTATCAGTTTCTACGCTACATCGTACCGGAACGCTAAATCACATGGCACGGTACGTCTTCGCCGGTAGAGTGGTGGGTGGTAACCAGCCTCGGCCAATGCTTACCGCCAGATCAGACCGGAAACCATTTTAAAGATTATAAAATGCCAAAATTGCCCCTGTCGGGAATCGAGCCCAGTAACTCCTGTTTTTGAGACCGAAGCACTCACCACAGGAGCGCCAGGGAGGTCGTCAAAACCTAGAAGTTCCCATACATTCAAGCACTAATCTAATTACCTAGCCAATGCCTAATTGCCATGTACGTAAAATGGTCATGGTAATAATGGTAATTAGAATCACGGTAATTAGGATTGGTTAGTATTTAAATTTTTACTTGATAAGTAAGCATAGTATTTTTTTAAAATGTGCTTTGTTAGAAAGTAAAACATACTTAAAATATAAAAAAAATACAAATATGTAAAGGTGATAACTACTTACGGTATAGTGAGAGTTCTATGAATGAGGGTTTAAAGTTGACAAAATGAAATTTCCGTTGGAGAATGCGAAATATTTTCATAACCCAACGACGAAGACACCTCCGTTCTACACGAATTGCTCAAGGCTACTGAATTTGTTCGTAAGATGCGACGACGATGGGGATTTTATGGATATGTGGGTAGTTACGTTAGTGTTTGTATAAGATCACATGAATGATTAAAAAGTCGTGGGACAGACTTTAGTCACTGGTAAAAAAATAATTCAAAGACGTAGTCTCAGGCTGCTGTTGTTATTTAAAACATTAATTATTCATTATTTAAATATATTTTTTTGAGAATTTTTAATCCACTATATACTTTAAATAAAATGGTTTGTTATCTGCGACATGAGCAGTGGGACAGTCATGGAGGTTAGATATTGGAGGTTTAAAATTTTTTTTAAGATGGATCTCACCTCTTTTATGTTATTTTTCTTGATGGAGGGTGTAGAGGACATTGTCTAGTGTCTACAAAAAAAATTACATAAGCCAGAGTTAGTTTTAACCTACGTTCTCCAGCTTGGGACATCGTTTTTACCACATTTCGAAGAAGCATCCACATGTAGTAATCAAATAAAAACACATTTTCATTCTTTTCTTTCTTTCTATCTTTCAAACCAACAAACCAACAAACAAACACACTTTCTCATTTATAATATTAGTATGACTAGCAGATCCCCGCGACTTCGTGAAATAAGTTTTTAAATTCGCACGGGAACTCCCTAATTTTTCGGGTTAATATATAGCCTATGACACTCACAAATAATGTGGCTTTCTATTGGTACCAAAATTTTCAAAATCGGTTCAGTAGATCCACAGATTACCCCCTACAACGTCACACACTCACAAACTTTACCTCTTTATAATATTAGGATAGATTATAAGATAATACTAGCCATTCAACTATAGGTACTTCTTTTTCGCGGTGAAAGCCTTCTTGAAGCGGTGATAGCCTAATTGTTTAGGCACCCGACCTAGGAATATTATGAGGTCGCGGGTTCGATCCCCGGGCACGCACCATTACATTTCGGAGTTATGTGCGTTTTAAGCAACTAAATATCATTAGCTTCAAACGATGAAGTTAACATCGCGAGGAAACCTGCATGCCCAAGTCTGCCAATCCACACCTGGCCAGTGTGGTGGACTCCCCTTCTCTTTCTTAGAGGAGACTGACCACCACCACCACAACAGCCCATTAACGTCCCACTGCTGGGCACGGGCCTCCACTCTCATAGGAGAGAGGGAATTAGAGCTTAGACCCACCACGCTGCTCCAATGCGGGTTGGCGGACTCGAGGAGAGGAGACTCGTACCTACTCAATAGTGAGCCGGCAATGCGATGAAGTGATTGTGATGATTCTTTTTCGGTGTACGACATCCATACTTAATATTATAAATGCGAGTGTGTCTGTCTGTCTGCTACGTTTTCACGGCTCATCTGTTTAACCGATTTTGTTGAAATTTGGTACAGGGATAGCTTGTATCTCGGGGAAGGACATAGGCTACTTTTTATCCCGGTATATTTAAGAATTCTCGTGGGAATGAAAATACTTAGTTCTAGTTTTTTCAATATCATGGACTTCCGCAAAGTAACGCCTACTTCTATCCAATATTTGAAAATACTTAGTTCGAGCGGACGAAGTCGCGGGCATCATCTAGTCAATTATAAATCTACCTTCACATTTTACCAAAAAATCGTTTTATTTAATTTTTTTAAAAGAGCAATCGCGAAATTTCGAAACGGTATTTTAGGTAAGAAGAACATTCGGATTTCGGACACACTATAACGATTTTAAATTGCTTATTAAAAGTTTATTTAAGTAAAAAGCTTTTCTATTTCTATTTTCAATGGTCATGTCTTGTAAAGGCTACTCACTAGGGGTTGAATTGATAGAAGCCTGAGTGCTATATACTCGTATGTGTAGGAAGCACGTCCGCACGCCGCTACCCATTTTAATCAGGCTATACACATGTGGCAATTTCATAGCAGTACGATAAAATTATGTCTACCCGCCTATATCTCTCTGTCTACCGAAGCTGACATGGTTACTTGTCTCGTTACGTCAAAAGTAGAGATAAAAGTAATATTTCTTATCTGTGGTATTTTTCTCTACGAACCTTTACATGTCGACTATTTTTTTTAGTAATTTACCGCATTTAGTGCATGTTAGGGTAAATGAAAAATTTGCCGGCCACGACAACATCTCTTCCCTCGTCGCGAGATAATCTCGTTGTGCACCTGCTAAGCACACTGGACCTCAACTATACCCAATACCCATGCCAAAAATCACGTCGATCTGTAGCTCCGTTGCGGCGTGATTGAAGGACAAACCAACAAACAAACACACTTTCGCATTTATAATATTAGTAAGTATGAGGTATGATAGTATGATAGCCTTAACAACTTAACTGTCCCTATGCAATACAATTTACAACTACCCCAAGTCCCTCGTGTTTTTTTTTTGATAGGTTAATAACATTCACATTGCGTTTTTTTTTTTTTCTTATAGGTTAGGTTTTTTGCTATACGTTCACGTAATTTTAATTATAATATTACTCCACGCTCATAACAAAATTATGTGCCAAAGTTGTATAAAAAAATGAGTCACATGTGACTCTTGAACTTATTTCAAAAGTTCTCCGCGAGTCATAAGTGACTCATTGGACAGTTAAGTTGTTAAGACCGATACTTGAGAATGAGAACCTGTTGTTAGCTGATGTCGGATTGTTATTACAGACCTGTACAGTCCCTAGACTTTTTAGAGGCAATCGCCGATGTTGCTCGACTCGTCGCACGAAGGAAACAAACAACTACCTATTTATAGTAAAGTGTTTACAGTGTAAGAAACAAGATCGATGGCCGAACATCGTGATAAATCTGTTGCGGTTGACGGCTGTAACAACGTTAATCCGCTCTACAAAGCAATCGCACTTTGAAGCGGGGACAAACATAGAAAAGTGGAGAATAGTTATTTGTGTTATACGGGGCCAAAGAAAATTTTTGTTCCCCGAGGGCGTTATTTGTGTTTTGAATTAAGAGCGAAGTGAAGGATTCTATAGTAGAATCCCAAGCGTAGCGAGGGATTCTAAAGTAGAATCCTGAGCGTAGCGAGGAATTCAATATACGCCACCCGAGAACAAAAAATTTGGCCCCGAGTGACACACACTATTTTTCATCATTACGTATGAGAAAAAGCTAGGAGTATCAACCTACTATGAATGGGCATTACCTATACGTTTATGCACCAATCAGAAGCACGAACGCGGACAAAAGTGTATAATATTGTATCACAATATTATACACTTTTTTTCAATTCGTACAATTCCAGTCAGAGATTTCTGGTCGAGGTTATTGACTTACGCAAAGTGTGTAAGTGGTTCCGAGCAGTTTTGTACTTCACCCTTGACCCGTTTCCACGTCACATCTATCCTAGTAGGTAACCTCCGACAACGTCTAGTGGCGCCAAGTTTATTTAGGACTGCTACGCTTTTCCTTCCCCGCGGCTACGAATCAAGGCTTGTCTGCCTATGTTATTAATCTTCGTAGAGTAACAGATATGACTATTGTAGCCAATCTAACCCAATAATCTACGACTGATCTATATTTAACTAGATGATGCCCGCGACTTCGTCCGCGTGGATTAAGTTTTTTTTAATCCCGCAGGAACTCCCTTAATTTTCCGGGATGAAAAGTAGCCTATGTCCTTCCCCGGGATACAACGTATCCCTGTACCAAATTTCATCAAAATCGGTTGAGCAGATGGGCCGTGAAAGCGTAGCTGACAGACAGACAGACAGACGGACAGGCAGACAGACACACTTTCGCATTTATAATATTAGATGGATTCCTTGCAACGCTGCAGTGGTAGGTACCACGAGATTGGTTATCCATGATTTTGTTAAATGGTCAGTGCCAACTGCCAATATCAGTGGCAAAAGTGAGACTGTCGGCTATCTCTAGGTATCTTTTTATTTTTTTACTAGATGATGCCCGCGACTTTGTCCGCATGGACTAAGTTTTTTGGTATTCCCGCAGAAACTACTTAATTTTTCGGAATAAGTAGTAGCCTATGTCCTTCTCCGGAATATAACCTACCTCTATACCAATTTTCATCAAAATCGGTTGAAAAGATGGGCCGTTAAAGCGTAGCAGACAGACGGACAGACAGACACACTTTTGCATTTATAATAAGTACGGATAGTTTCGTCTAGTACGTCTAGTCGTCTGTGTATAACAGTGCGCTTAGTCTTACCTGTGGTCTTACTTTTTACATTGCAAATTCGAACGATCGTAGGCTTTCGATCACATTATCGTCAAAGTAAAATGGCCCCAAAAGCTCTTGAATTAATGACGTTTTTGGCCAGTAGCATGACTACAGAACCCTAATACGTTTACATGGCCTTGATTATTTTTTTCATCCCTAAGTAGGTATGCGTTATTGAATATGAGGAATATTTTCGCAACGGAAACAGCTTTTGGGTAATATCAATAAGCATCGAATCCGCCGCTCAAAGGGTCTACAGCCCGGATATCCGCTAAATTGGTATAAATCGATGTCTATTTCAATCATTATATACATTGTTCATTCGAGGTTCATTATTTAGTATTACTTCTTTGAAGTGGGTCCCATTATATTTATCAGTTCCGGTTTCGATGACCTTTGCGGCACTGTAGAAACTATATGAAGTGACATAACTCGTAATCCGATTTTAATTATTCTTGCACCAATAGGGACATTTTTAATTAAATAATACCCTTTTTAGGGTCCGTACCTCAAAAGGAAAAAACGGAACCCTTAAAGAATCACTTTGTTGCCCGTCTGTCTGTCAAGACCCTTCTTCTCAGGAACGCATATAGGTATCAAGCTGAAATTCATATCAAATACTCAAGTCTACTGTCCCTTGGAGCTGTGAAAAAATCAAACTTCTAAGCCAACGCAATCAAAAGATACAACCATTTATGCTGCAAATTTTCGACATTCGCAAGGGAATCAAAACCTACAGGGTACTTCCCGTGAACTCAGAATCTTGAAATTTGGTACTAAGCAACGTCTTATAGGAAAAATTGCGAAAAGCATAAATTTTTAGATACATCATATAATAATTTTTTTAAACTTAGGTACTACCCCTTTCCTCATGAACGCGTAGAGGTATTAAATTGAAATTCATATCAAATACTCAGGTCTATAATACCTTTAAGCTGTAACAAAATCAAACTTCTATGTCAACGCAATCAAATAACTTTTACTTATATACTTACCTACAGGCGAACCCTCGGTGCGCGAGTACGACTCGCACTTGACCGGTTTTTTTTTTATTTTTTAAACCAAAAGCCAAGCCTATTTTATAGAAAACTTCCTAAATTACTTGTTATCATCATTAGATGATAACTTAACAAGGTGCATAATTTGTAATTTATTAATTAAGTAGGTAATAATTATTTTCGATGTTCAGAAAGACCCTTGAAACGAATGCTTATAAAGCTTTTAAAACTATGAAATAAATGAAAGACGTCAAAGTCTCAAAGGTGAGCCATAAAGTTTTGGTATGAGAAAGGTACTACAAGTTAAACACAAAGTTTCTAACTTTTGTAATTAATAAATTTTGTTGAAGCAATCCTAATGTACGAGTAACTATAATACGCGTAGCTTACAGAGTAACCCCAATTCTGAACAGAATATAAGCCCGGATTAAGCAGCTCAGAAACAATCTAAATAATAATTTTCGTTACCTTCAACGGGCTCGTTTTACTGTCAACAAATGCTAATTACCAAGAAAATCCATGTTCTCTGACTCATGTTAGCGGCATGTCTTACTAGGTATATGGCCTAATAGGTATGTCAAAAAATATCCTGCAAGGGTGCGTATTGTGATGCTGTGAGGCTTGGACTTTGGGAATATGGGGTTAAGGATAAAATATAGTCTATACCTAAATATTCTAACTGTAACAAATACTTATCTCTATATTCTACCTGCATATTTTATCGTTGGTCTAGTCCTAGTGGTTAGCATGTCCGACTGCGGCCGCCGGGGTCCCGGGTTCGAGTCCCGGATCGGGCCATAACAAGTATCGGGGTTTTCTGACAAGAAATTCTCAGTATACTAACCTGGAGTTAAGAAGTTGGCGGTGTGTCACCCCCGTGACTCGGAGAGCACTAAAGCCGTCGCTTCTGCTTCTGATTTCTCTCCGGTCGTGTCGGATTTTCCGTCCCATTGGGCTATGAGAGCAAAGGAACAGAGAGTGCACCTCTTCCGCGAAAATGGCTAATCTCTCTGGAGATAGGCCGCCGTGGCCGAAATTTGGTCGGGAGGACATTATTATGAAGATGAAAGGCCTGAGTCACTCATTGACTCACTCATTTACTCACGCATGTACTCTAACCAGTATCATGGATAAGTGCCTGACTACGATCCATTTAACTGGGTCGAAACTCGAAAATATCGACAAAAGTTTAGTTTATGTTTGTATCGTTTTATTACCCGTTACCTATTGATAGGTATTGTTATATCGTTAAATCACAAAAAACCCTTAAATAATTGGGAAAGAACGTTGCTGGGACTATAACAGCATTTTAATCCATTCTAATATTATAAATGAGAAAGTGTGTCGGTCTGTCTGCTACGCTTTTACGGCCCATCTGTTCAACCGATTTTGATGAAATTTGGCACAGGGAAAGTTTGTATCCCGGGGAAGGACATAGGCCTCTTTTTATCCCGAAAAAGTCGCGGGCATCATCTAGTTTAACATAATAATTTTAAAAAAGATAAAAAACACAACTCCATAGTCCATATAATACGTAGCCTTTGATCAGTAATGCGACATTAACAGGCTGTCATTTCGGCTCATGCAAATAAAGTAGGACGCAATTTTATATTCAATATAAAACGAGCATGAATTTTAAAGGCAAGCGTAGCTGGTAGCAATTTGTAAACCAAGAACTGCGATATTCTATCTCGAAGTATCTATTTCGGCAAAATGAACCTTTATTATAATTTTTCTCAGTACCATTAGCAGGGTTCTTACAAAGCGCGGCAGGCTTGCGAAGAAACTATGCTTTTACCTCGCTGAGGGCAGATATCGCATCGCTGCTTTTGTGGACGTCACAATCATTATTACACTGAATTCCTTCTGTTCTATTCTTCAAAATACTTTTCCTGTTAAAAGAGGAAACTTTTCCTTTCCTTATTTCGGTAGAAATTTCCCAGTTTTTCCAATTGGTACACACTTAATTAGTACTAAAAAAAATCCCATTTGAAAGAAAACGCTTTTGGAGGAAGAAAATCGGAAGCCCGGAAGGCCGTCAGGAAAGAACAATTATCAACTTTGTATGGATCGTGCTTTGTATGGATATTGATGATGATTGAAGGACCAATCAACAAACAAACACACTTTTTTCACTCTTTCAATGACTACTTTCAGCTTTGAAATTGGCTGTCGGGGAGCGTGAGTCAAGTCTTAGTAATCACTTATCTGGAAGATTGCTGTCTCATGGACTATCAATCTTATGGAATAAAGCTATTCGAAGTTCCATACAATATTTGTGGATTTCGTTCAATAGCCTTCTAGGGAATGTAAGGCTTTTCTGACGCGACAAGTAACTTTTTGCTCCTTGGTATCTAATAGAGTAGGCATAAGTACAGTACCCTTACTCTGAGATTGATCGAATTTAAAATACGGTCTCACTAAGTGAGGTGAATTACATATGCATCAAACTAAAATGAATCTTAATCTTATTAATTTAGAGCTCAATTTCGTGTATGCATTCACAGCTAGCGCTCCAAACGATACGTTTCGAAATTTGAATCGGTTGCACTGAATTTGTGGCTTTAAATAAAGAGTTTTTGGGTCCATTTTAGTTTGACTCAAATGTGATTCACCTCACTTAGTGAGACCGTATTTTAAATTCGATCAATCTCAGAGTAAGGGTACAGAACAATAGTTTAGGTTTCTTTCACCTAGGTATAGGTATTTATTAAAATAATATTCGCACAGAGTTAAGGAGACGAGGCCATCGCACTCTGTAAGCCATTCTAATTTATTTGGCGTAGTATCGACCTCCTTTTGAATACCACAAGCACCTTTGTTTCATTTTCCTAAGGCCTACATAATATCAGAGTAAAAATATCCAAATACAAATAGAGGTGCAATTATTTTATCTTACAAGATGAATCCATACTTATTATTATAAATGCGAATATGAATAATTTCGATAGGATGGTTATCGGATAGGTATCATCCTGGGGAAGGAGAAATTCTACTTTTTAACCCAGAAAATCAAAGAGAGTCTTTTAATCTATTTAAATCGTTTGTTACTTAATTGAAGATCTTAAATTAGTCGTACATAGGAGGAAAGTTATCGCAAGATTTTCCAAATTCTAAATCTACAGTCTACACGGACGACGTCGCGTCCTGTATTATACATAATATTATACAGGTGATAGTTTGCAATTAATCGGGAAGGTAAATCTTACATAGACATGTTTGCCCTTCACAGATATTTTATTTTCAAAAATCTTCTTAGAAGAAATGTTGCTAAGTAATAAAAAAATCTGTGTGTCTGTGTTTCCGTCTGTCTGGTACGCTTTAACGGCCCATATTTTTAACCGATTTGGATGAAATTTGGTACAGAGATTGGTTGTATCACGGGAGAGGACATAGGCTTTGTCGCGGGAATACAAAATATCTTAATCCACGCGGACGAAGTCGCGGGCATCGCTTTTAAGTACCTAATAATTATTACATGAAAATTGTTGATAGAAAATATAGAAAAAAATAGGAAAACCTACACGATTACGTATCTTTTCAATTCGGTAGCGCGGAAACTCACGATATCGAATACATAAATGCGACGCAAAACCACACTCGTGTGGCAAAACCATGCCTATTCTGTGGCAAAACGACTGCCACAGTTCAACTATCATACAGTTTGAAAATGAGAACAAGAGTTAGAAATCCCTCGACCGCGTCGTGGTTGCTCAGTGCAGTACTATTCCCTATTCTGTGCTCGGTTTCTGAACTGTACAATCGCTGAGTAGTATACAAGCGTAGGCGAAAATGTCTGCTCCGCTTGCGCTAAGCGGATTCACGGTCGATTGCACCGCGTGGTTGCTCGTGTAATGTACTCGCGCCTTTAGATTATAAAATGAATTTTTGAAAATACATTTTAAAAAATTTAGTCTAAAAATAGCTTATGATTTAAAAAAAGGTTTCCAAATAATATTGCAAACCGATATTTATTTGTGAACAAATAAATATAAGATATAATATATAAGATATAATATTTAAGAGCGCAATTTTGCGATTAGCTCGACACCTGTAAAACGAAATTATACTTACTTTAATACTCTGTGACATTGACAGACGACTTCGTTCTTTCGGTGTTGCTTCATAACTTTATACCCTACTCCATATTTAGTTTATTAGTGCAGTTGTTAGACCACAAAAGCGTGTGTGCTGGGGAAAGGCATTCTTGCGAGATACCTTGCGGCTTATTCCAGCTGCGAGTGGATTAATGATAGCAACCATAAAATAACCTTTATGGAGAGCAATTTATGTATTTTGGTTAAGGGCTAAAGCTACTTAACTTATTTTTAGAATATTGCCTGGAAACTCTCGACTCTTAAGGTATCCTACAGTTAAAATAAAACAGCCATGTTACTAAACTTAGGTACAAACAAACAGTTTCTTCTTTATGAGAAATAAATATCTTTAAACCGATATTATAAAATTTAAGATGTTAATATCGCTGTATTGTAGCTTCAGCCCTTGATGTTAATGGCGAAAGCTTAAAAGTCAAGTTTAGTCAGTGGCTAATGGCTGTGGTGTGTAGATGAATTAGCTTTGATTAAGATTACCTACATTCCAATGCTTACGACCACAGTATAAATATGCAACCAGTAGAGAGGTCCCAGTTGTTTTGTGGTTGTTGAAACTTTTTATTTCATCTAAATAATTGTGTTCCTATTAAGTCATCTACATAGTTGGCTACGTAAACGTAGCAAATAATTATAGTAATTTATAATAGAACAAAGCTTCACTGTTAATTTGCCGCTAATGGAAGTTGAAGTGCGCCTTTGTATAATATTAAAATCACTCTTGTTTTAATAATAATTTTCTGACATTTACATTATTCCACTATTAGTCCAGTAACTGGAAGCATTTATTCCTTGGCTTCCAATTTATTTTCTACATTTCTGACATTTTGACGCACAAAATACAAAATACAAACTTACATTTAATTTAAAATTACTGACGTTATTAAATACTGTGAATATTAAATACCGGCACACCTACTAAAGTAAGACCACTGGTTACGTTTTTATACTGTGTTATTTTATACGCTTTAATCAACAGCTGTTTTAATTATGTGACCACTATTTATAGCAATATAGTTGTATGTGGCTGGCTAAATATGCTCCTTTTGTAAATAAAAATACTTACTTCTTTTTATTGCTATCTGGTGAAGTAAAACGCGGTAAGTTCACTTTTTGAATGTGTATGTTATTCTTATTCACCTAGGTATTGTTTTGATTTAGGTTACAGAGAAAGAGCATGTAATAATATTACGTTAGTTTTTGTACCTAATAGAGTTGAGCTTATGATTTATTTACTACTAGCTGATGCCCGTGACTTAGTCCGCGTGGATTGAGGTTTTTTGATTCCCGCGGGAATTCCTTATTTTTCCTGTATAAAAAGTAGTATAATATGTGCTAATCCAGACTAACAAATCTCTTTGACAAATTTCTTGTAGATCCGTTCAGCCGTTCTGGCGTGATTGAGTAACAAACATCCATCCATCCATCCATCCAAACTTTCGCATTTATAATATTAGTATAAATTATTATAGGCTGTATAACATTATATGTATTATATGTATTGCATTGTGTAATGTTTCAAATATCGTCGTTGGATTTTTCGGGATAGCCTCGGAAGTTGGAATGCAACCCAAATCTCTGTACCAAATGTCGTCAAAATTGGTTCAACATCGCGTAACAGACAGACGCACTTTCGCCTTTATATTATTATTAATTAATTTAATAAAGTATTAAATAAGCATACTTACCTATTATACAGTAAAGACCTATGTAACAATTTTAAATATACCGACTTAACTAAGCGCAGAAAACCCAGAGGTTTTTGTGCTTAAATTCTATTAGTTAATTACGGCTCATGAAGGCTCTGTACCATTAGAAACCCAAAAGGGTTTGCTCGGTCCTATTTGAAAGGGATGCTGAACAAAAGCGTTGTTACCAGAGTGCGGGGTAAATCTTGCCCGTCCATTACAATATGTTGCGTTTGTAACCATACAGTAGATTCTTAATAGTCGTACTTTCAAGTTACCCTGATAATTAATTTATTAAGAAAACATTTTCTAGAATAAATATCTAAAATTACTAAATCGTTAATTTTGACCACTCACTCCACCACTACATCGAATAATAATCACTTGGATCAATCAATTTCTAGACTAAATTATGAAATTTAGAATTTGCAATTGAAAATTTGCGCAAACTAGAATTTTAATTACTTTTGGTAACATTTACGTGATCAAATTATGAATGAGGAGATCCGTAGGAGAACCAAAGTAACCGACATGGGTCGCCAAGCTGTGGCAATGGGCGGGATACGTCATAGCACAGAATATGGTCATAGTTCGTAGGTGCTTGAATGGCGGCCTCGCAAAGCGCAGCGTTGGATGACCCCGCACTAGGTGGACGGACGACCTCAAGCGTGTAGCTGGGAACCGCTGGAAACAAGCGGCACAAGACCGTGTTCTGTGGGAGATTCATGCAGGAATTTCCATGGACCTTCGTCCAGCAGCGGACGTCTATTGGTTGAGACGACGAAATCAAAAATCTCATAGATTTTCCAAACAGAACAAGGGGCAATTGCCACCCTAAATATAAACTACAAATACAGTCTTCGTCGAGGATTAGTTATTACATACATATGACAATATACGTGTACGAGTATGCACCAAATAGGTACAAGTAGATTCACTTGACGAGTGAATATTAAAAGTTTATTAAGTTATTAGTATCAAGTTTATTTAAACTTTTGTTTGTATTATGCTACTATATGTATAGATCATGTAAGTATTCTGAATAAAATTATTCGGAATACAATACACTACCTAATAGGTATATAGTAATTTAATAACCCAATCTATTATTTAATTACGTCCCAAGAGATTTATTGTACCATTCATCATAGCTATCCGAAGGGATTTCGCCCGGTTCCAACTAAAAGGGAGGCTGAAAAAAGTTATGATCCGATTCGTAGATAAATCTTGCGCTCGTTTTTGTTTTTGCATTAGGGCGGGATAAACTGACGCCGATATAGAAATATCCTTCAGTGTATGATGACCTTTACTTTTCTGCGTATTGGTAGTAAAAATTCTTGTATATTTTGCACTAAAGTTACTGTTCCGTGGCAGGTAAAATATCTTTTGTTTTATAGATAGACTCATATTTCAAATAACCCAGACCCCTACAGGTTACAGCAATCCATCGTAAGGGCATAAAGAGTAGATATATTATTTCACAAATTTTCCCATATCTGTATAATATTATAGTATCAAGTGCCTCGTTGGTTGAGTGGTTAGCATGTTCGACTGCGGATGATGAGATTTTGGGTTCGATTCCCTAGTCGTGCCAATGAAAAGTATTTCTAAACAGTTCTGAACAGTTATGAGCGAGCTTGGTACGTAAAGCACGTAAAGTCGTTGGACTTTCGCTCTCTCTCCGTTTGTGACGGATTTTTCGTCCCAGTCGGGCTAGCAGAGTAAGAGTATAGAGAGTCCACCTGTGTTTGCGCACACACTTGTGCACTATAGTATATGTATCTGCCACGCAGATGGCCTATCTCTCTGGAGATTGGCAGCCATGGCTGAAATTCTATCTTAAGCACATTATTATAATAATATTATGATGATAGATTCTTGTTCTTGCGTGTACCTAAAGTACTTTGTGAGTATAAGGGTTAGAAAAGTGTAAGAGCATTATTATTGGAAAACTAGCGAAGTTTGGCAAACAACGATTCTCTGAGAGTTTTGCGCTATCCCATGAAAGAACACTCGATTTAAGAAGTGCTTGTTCGAAATTGCGAAATATTTACTAAAAAGGTTTATTATGAATTTCGAGCAACAACAACAGTATATATAATAGATTAGATTTTCAATTTTATTATGAGTACTAATTACTACGGTTATTGATGCTGAAGATCGGAAATGGTTACCGTTGGAGAAAAATTTTGTTACGGTCCAAAATAAAACATCTGTAGCTCTTAAACACTTAAACATATTTAGGAATAGAGTCTTAAGTCGGAAATACTTAAGGTACCTACTGGCTAAGGTAGTGCTTGTGAGCTGTGGCATTATATATTCTGTGGCTGTGGCCTTAAGTGCCTCATTAGATTTAACCGTGAAACACCCAATTAGAGGCACAAGGCGAGAGTTCTTCATGCACTGGCTTTAAAATATGGATGAAAGGCACAAACATACTATTGTACACTTTAAATGGGAATATAGCTGCTATGAGTTTTATTGTTTTGAACTCTTCTTTGAGATTTTATGATTCGATGATTACTTTAATTTCATAAAAAGTAGTTATTTTTCCGTCTTATAATGTTATTTTAGAATTTAGTTTTAATTTAGATTTTAGTTAATTTTATAGTTAGTTTTGTATGTACTAAGTAATAACTATTATAAAGGTTAGAAAAAGTATGTTTGTTATTGTCAGCTGGATTGCTTCAATACATTGACTTTAAATATATTGTATACTACTTCAATAAGGTTTTTAATTGTGCGAGGTTTACCAAAATATTTTAACTTCATTTCCCACTCAAAGTACCATTCATTCATTGTCTCTCTCAAATGCGAAAGTGTGTCTGTCTATCTGTCTGCTAAACTTTAACGGCCCATCTTATCTACCTATTTTGATTTAGGTAGGTAAATTTAGGAGGTAGGTTTAATCCCTGTGACGGACACAGACTACTTTTTATCCCGGAAAATAAAGGTCTTTCCCCGGGAATTAAAAATAATTAAAATATAAACCTTAAAACTGACATTAAAGTTTAATTACGAATGTAGTATATTTATATTTAAGACCTTTTGTCTTCGTAAATCGTAAAAACGCGAGCTCGGTGTTCGCGAGCATGTCGGAGCGAGCATGTCGGTGACGGTGACGCGAATCCACAAGTTTACCCTCTACCAAAAAATGGTCAACGCGGCCTAAGTAGTTTTCACTTCAAACTTAATTCACGCGGGCGAAGTCGCAGCATCCTCTGTCCTCTTGTAATGTAATTGGGTACAAATCATATACGTTCACAGTAATTGCTAGATGAAACGATCAAAGTCGTTCGACCGTGGTGAGAGCACATTTACATATTAATTATGATATTATACGCGTAACATATAGAAGCTACTGTCCGATATTGGACGGATGGGTAAACTAAACTTATCTATGGACGGAAACCCAAATATCGGTGCTTAGATTCACACTCATTGCCTACCTAGAGTTACCTACTATTTATGTAAAACCTGCATCAATCATTATGATTATCTCAATTGTTATTATTGGCTGAATTTATCGCATTTTTGCTGTGATAACGGTGTTTGTCAATAGCGGATAAGTGATAACAATCAGACGTGATTGCGATATTTGCACTGTAGCAATATTAAGGCCCCCTATTTCAATGAAGCCAAAGATAGGTACGCTAGAACCAAATAGAATAAAAATCTTGTTGTTAGGGAAGAACGGTCGCTCTCAAGTCTCTCTCCTGCGAACATACTTTTTCCAAAGCTCGTATTACGTTTAAATCCTTGATAAAATATAAACTCACATTTTTAAGGGTTCCGTAGTCAACAACTAGGTTAGTTTCGCCATGTCCGTCTGCCCGCCTGTCTGTCCGTCTATCCGCGGCTTAGCTCAGAAACTCTTAGTAGGTACTAGAAAGCTGGCATTTAGCATGGGTATAGATTAATCACGCCGACAAAGTGGTAAAATAAAAATTTTTAAAATATTCGAGGTCGTTCGTAGATTTGGTAAAGTTTGTGATAATTATCCCAAAAAATATCTCAACCTCCCCAATCCCGATTCGGGTTTGAGGTTTCATCTCCATTAATCATTGTCAACTCTCTATTTTAAGATTTAGGTACGCTTCATAATTATGAATCTTGATAAATTATTTCGCTCTCCAGAATCAACAATTATTATCAAATAATTTTCTGAAAATATAAGTAAGTAAGCCCGCCAACCCGCATTGGAGCAGCGTGGTGGGGCTCTAATTCCCAATCTCCCTTGAGAGTGGAGGCCTATGGCCTGCAGTGGGACGTTAATGGGCTGTAGTTATAATAAATGATTAGTAAGTACCTATTTGTACTTTTGTTTAAATTATTTTCAAACAAGATGATGCCCGCAGCTTAGACTACGTGATTTTGATTTTTTGAAAATCTTGTCGAAACGCTTTGATTTCCCGAAATAAAACAATGATTTTCTCTCTATATCAAAATAAGTTGAACAGATGAGCCGTGAAAATAGCAGACAGGCAGATGGATCGACTGACATACAGATATACACTTTCGCATTTATAATATTAGTATGGATTATAAAAAGAATAATTTTGTTAGTATACCTATTTAATGCATGCGTCTTTTACACGTTGATTTGAGTTTTATGAAAAGCCTGTAGTTTTATCGAAACTCTTTGTGCGCTTTACGTACCTATACCTACAAGTTGTGCCGTCAAGATCAATAAAGAGTCCAAAAAAAATTGCAGACAATAACATTACATAATATTACATAATACTTACATTACATTACATAATTATGTAATAGAATGGAATAAAAAAAATATTCTATTCTATTTCATAATATGAGTAAGTATAGTACCTAAGAATACCCTATTATGTTTGCTTGCTTGTTACTTTACTAAGGGTGCGTTCCGAAATACACTGAGAGCACTGAAAGTCCCCAGTAAAGAGCACTGCCAGTGCTGCCAGTGCTCGCAGTGCTTATAACGGAACACACACTAAATCTTTTTGTTTAGGTACTGAAGTTCGAATCTAGACTGAAAGTTACAATGAATACATACATATATATGTCAGCTATATACCAATCTCAGCATGCATCAAATTTGACTTATTAGGTACCTGTAGTAAACAGTAGTGGATAGTAAATTCATAAAACTTACATATTAATATTTATAATTTTTTGCTTTTTAATTTTTTCTGAAACAGATTATTACGCTTATAACTGAAAAAAAAACATAAAATATATTATTAATACGAAATTATGCAATATATTATTTGTAATTAAATAAAGCTTGCATCAAACACAACGCGTGACGGAAGTGTGCCCAAAATATTATAAAGGAAGCAATTTAAAAGCGTTCTGCACACTGCAAGCGCAGACATCCTGTCTTCATCGTCCCCATAAACTTAGTGTATCAGTATTCGTGTAGTACAGTGTGACGTGCTTCATACAAATATCCTTCTATGGCAATCTTAGCACGCGTAGGTACATACGCCTTCGCGAGTGATCTTGCGTGTTGCAAAGTTCTGCCGCGCCGTTCTGACTTCTGATTCCGTCACGACGCGTTGTGTTCTTTCAACCTTTAAATTATGTTTTTGTTGCAGATGATGAGTTTGGCGAGAAATCAGTATCAGTTTTGTTGGATGGTGAAGAGTCCGAGCTCATATTTATAGACCATCCAAATACAGAAATGTCGGTAAGTGATTATTTAATTTTTCATGAAATAAATCCTTGTATAAAAGCCTGAGTACAAACGAGATACCGCTACCAGACTCGTAGCTATAAGCTACTACAGTAATCAGTCAGTCAGATCAGTCGACCTCATGATCAAAAGTCCCTATATTAGTTACTCGATATTCATCGATTTGTCGATCGACCACAAAATGGCTTTCCAGAGTCGTTTTAATAAATAATACTTAAATGATTTATTTATTTTACGTCAACTGACACAAGTCAGTTATGATACGTCAAGACTCTACCACCGGTTTGGAAAAATATTCTACTGAGAAGAGCCGGCAAGAAACTCAGCAGTTGCTCCGACCGATCCATCGTCGATTGATTGTTTTATCGATCGGTATCCTTCGATCATCAATCGATACATGCAAATAGACGACGGTCTCCGTGATACCTAAGTAGAAATTCGCTGCTGATGAATGAGCATGAAAAATCGAGTCAACAAAATGGCCATAAAAAATAGAATATAATTTTTCTTGCCTCTAAATCACGAAAAGGTACAATGTAAGATAACCCTTCACCGGAGCAGACATAATTCATTTACGCGACCTCTAACAAGTGTCTGCTAGGGGAGGGCAATGGGCATTGGGTGTCTAAAATGATTTACCTACTGGATCCTTATACCTGTTGCTATAAGGATATATTTGTATACCAACCTAAATCTTTGTACTTATTACCTGTATAGTTCATTCAATCTATAAGTCTAATAATCAATAAATGTATCGTCTAGTTTTTTGTTATTTTCTTGTTATTTACTTTTTTTTGTGGACTACTGTTGGGGGTAAATATGTTTGAAGTAAGTTGTCTGTTGACAGCTGTTGTCAATACATTACAGTTTTTGAATCGATCTCGCATAGATTTTAATTTGGTCTCGCTGGCGCTCGCAGCGGATGATAAATCTATGCGATCTCGCTACATGTTTTATTTATTGATGATCCCTTTAATCCCGTTGGTTTCCCTGAGAAATGGATCATCACATTGGCGTCTCTAAGACGCACCCCACTCTTATTTATTGTGATTATAATTTATAGCAGTACACCGTACACCCAGTAGGTACACCCTTGAGTGTAGGTACACATATTTGTTTATGATAGGAAAGTGTTTAGGTGCGTGATAAATACCATTGTTAGTGTGTACAACGCTTAAAAGATTTGCCAGCGTGTACAGTGCTTAAAAAGACATTTAATCTGTGTACCTAAATTTGTCAATGTCAACGTCAGATTTAATTTGTCAAGAATTTTGAATTGAAAATTGTAAAATCATCGTCGTTGTATCTTGTAACACGGAAATTAGAATACAGTTATTGCAAATCTCATATAATCGATTTTTAATACGCATTCCTCCTATCAAGAAGGAACATTGGTCAACTTCGAACCAAATACTTTGTACCAGCAAGCGGGGACAAGACTTCTGGCGCCAACTCGCATCACCATTCACCGCAACGCTAACGGGACCCGGTGAGACGTGCCAGCCAAGATCATCCCATCTAATCCCATAATCCTACCTTATTCCTGTGCTAATTACCGTGTTCAACACTCACTACGCGTTATAAACCTGCAGGTAAGTACTTATTTGTATCCTATACTTGCACTATCATACTTACTTGATGCGAACTTACTTCTCTTCTCACAAACCAAAATGTCTAAGACGGATCTTATTTTGCCTAAATCTCCTTTGCTAGACCCATCTGCGCAATTAATTAAAGAATTGGTTAAACAAAGAGGCGTTTTAAAGGGCAGATTGACTAAACTGTCTGCATATGTAAATTCCTTTGAGAATCAAGTTTTAGACCGCAGTAAGCGAGCAGAATTAAATCTAAGAATACAAGGTGCATCTAACTTATTGTCCGAGTTTAATCAAATACAAATGAAGTTAGACGGGGCTCTTCCGGACTCTGATAATGATGAACAGCTGGAGGAGAGAGAGTGTTTTGAAAACAAGTATTACTCTATAATAGCTCAAGCTGAGTGTGTCCTAGGCAATGATTCGGTGCCAGCTACAGTGCGGAATGAGTGCTTAGGCAATGCGCATCAGGCGGTAAAGCTGCCAACTATAAATCTACCTACCTTTGATGGTTCATACGATCAATGGCTTGAGTTTAAGAATACTTACACTTCCCTCGTTCACATGTCAAACACTATAAGTACTATTCAAAAATTTCATTACCTTAAGTCCTCGCTTAAGGGTCCAGCTGAGTTAGTTATTAATTCAATAGAATTTACACCAGATAATTACTTTGTTGCCTGGGAATTACTTATGAATAGATATAACAATAGTAGGTTACTCATTCATAATCATGTTAAAGCGTTGTTCACTATTCAACAATTATCTAAGGAGTCACCGGTGTTGTTGCGCAAGTTAATTGATACTGTGTTAAAGAACCTACGGTCTCTAAACTTACTAGGTGAGCCCACAGAGCACTGGGACACCCTTATTATTTACATGGTTGTGTCAAAACTAGATGACTCGACGGAGCGAGCGTGGGAAAAACATAGGAGTGAATTAGGATTAGGTGAACAACAAAAAGATGGTAAAGGGGTAGTACGGGTGACTCATTTGTTAGAGTTTTTGAAAGCAAGAGCGGATATGTTGGAAACGTTACATGTGTCACGCAATAAAAATAATCAAGATTTAAATAAGTTTACAAAGAATTCTTCAAATAATAACTCGGGTAACAAGGATGCTTTGGGTAACAAGGTTCGTTGCAACGTGTCCACTTCTAATACGGATAAGCAGTTTAAAAGAACGTGCCCGTTTTGCAAATTAAACCATAATTTGTATGCCTGTCAAACATTTTTAGACGCAACCATAGACAATAAAGTTAACTTTATTAATAAAAATAAATTATGCATGAATTGTATGCGCTCCGGGCACGGCCCTGACGTTTGCAGGTTTGGGCCTTGCAGGAAGTGCAGCCTTAAACATAACACGATTTTACATCGCGAATGCAGCGCAACCGAAGGTCAAGTGGCACTACCACTTGCACCAGCGCAGAGTGAATACGTTACTAACTCCTCTCAATGCACATCAGTTCAGACCTATTCATCGCAGGTTATTAGTGGGACAGACGTCAAATGCGCGCAGGCGTCACTCACACAACCTGTTTTGTTATCGACCGCGCTAGTCAGACTAACAGATGATTCAGGTAAAACGTTAATATGCCGCGTCATGCTTGATAGTGGGAGTCAATGTTGTTTTATACGAAAAGCGATCTGCGACCAAATTAATGCGCCATTAATACAGTCCACAAAAAATATACAAGGAATAGGGAACTCCGTCACACAATGTTTTCAATCATGCAAAATAAACATTCGCTCGTTACATGGGGATTATTCTACTTAAATACAATGTTTGGTGCTACCGCAAATAACACCAGTGGCGCCACCTATACCTATTAATTTCAATTAAATTAAAATTCCGCAATACATAACGCTAGCTGATCCCTCGTACCTGGACGGCTATGATATAGATCTTTTGATAGGTGCTGATCACTTTTGGGATCTATTGAGTGAAGGAAAAATTCCCCTCGAGAGTGGCCCTTTCCTGCAAAATACAAAGTTAGGTTGGGTCATATCAGGACCGATAAATAAATTACCGGTTATTTCGAACACTATTTATTGTAACTACACGCAATTACATTCAATCTACTCCCAGTTACGTAATTTCTGGGAGCTTGAGGAAGTTTCCCCTAGTCTTCATGCGCAGTCTGAGGTGGAGCGCGCTTGCGAAGATGACTTCGTCCTAAATACTAGGCGCGACCCACAGGGACGGTTCGTTGTTAAAATGCCGTTTTATGAATCCCCCGCCTTACTAGGCGACTCATATACACAAGCGTACAGACGGTTAATCTCTCTGGAAAAACGACTTTCGCGGTCTAAGAATTGCGCGCAACTGTACAAGGCTTTCATTGACGAATATATACGGTTGGGGCACATGGACCGCATAGATAATTATCCAACCCCACATTACTTCATGCCTCATTTTTGTGTGTTTAACGAAAACAGTACCACTACCAAGTTGCGCGTTGTGTTCGACGCAAGCGCTAAATCAACCAGCGATAAATCCTTAAATGACCTTCAAATGGTCGGTCCACCTATTCAAGGTGATTTATTTGCTATTTTATTGCGGTTTCGTGAAAATGCCTACATAGCTTGCGCCGATATCGAAAAAATGTACAGGCAAGTTTTAATAGATATCAGCCAACGCGACCTTCAACTCATCCTGTGGCGTTCTGAACCCGCAGCTCCACTAGAAATTTATAGATTAAACACGGTGACCTACGGAACGGCATCAGCGCCTTTCCTTAGTGTCAGATGCTTACGGCAGTTGGCTATAGAGTGTAATGACGCAGACGTGATGCGAATCATAACACATGATTTTTATGTTGACGACATGATAACGGGGACGAACAACAAAGATGAATTATTAGAATTATGCGAAAAAACAGCGAACGTTCTAGCCACAGGGTGCTTTCCACTTCGAAAGTGGGTGTTTAATTTTAAACACGATAATCTACCATCATCGTCTCATACGCTAAAAGATTTGTCATTAGGTGAACCTCCTCAATCAAAAACGCTTGGCTTGAGCTGGATAAGTCAATCTGATGAACTCAATTATCAATCTAAGGTTCGGTTACCTTCAAATAAAATTACAAAACGCGTAATTTTATCTACAATATCGCAGATTTTTGACCCTTTAGGTCTACTAAGTCCTACTATTATGACAGTAAAAGTTCTGTTACAAAAATTGTGGTTATTAAAAATTGACTGGGATACGCAATTACCAGAGGAGGTGGCTAACGAGTTTAATCGGTTTCTTAGTAATTTAGAAGTCCTTAGCAGTTTAAGAATACCGCGTCATGCATTTGCTAAGAAGTGTACGCGCGCGGAATTACACGTGTTCACTGACGCCTCGCAAAAAGCGTATGGGGCATGTGCATACATACGCACTTTGACACAAAACGGTAGCGTGACGGTAAGGTTACTGTACGCGAAAGGAAAAGTAGCTCCTTTAAAAACTTTAACCATTCCTAGGTTAGAGTTGTGTGGTGCTTTAACAGGCGCGAAACTTTGCGTCAAAATAGTCGATTCCCTGCGCTGTCAGTTTGATGATATCAGTCTGTGGACCGATTCGACTATAGTGTTAGGGTGGCTACGCATGGCACCCTATCAACTAAAAACTTACGTACAGAATAGAGTAGTCGAGGTGCAAGAGATGACGCGTAAATATGCGTGGTATCATGTAGCGACTCAGGATAACCCAGCAGATCTTGTCTCGAGGGGTGTGAATTTAAAATCGCTCCAAGAATCGAGCCTATGGTGGGAAGGCCCCCAGTTTTTGCGTGATCCAAATTTTGCGCCACGTGTTATTGAGACGCCTAGGGTCAGTCAGGGAACTGACTTACCAGAGGTTAAAGTTTTACACACTCAAAATGTCACTTCTCAGGACAATTGTTCCATTGATCCAGTTATCACCTTTACTAGATTCTCCCAGTTCAACCGCATTCAGCGTGCTATGGCGTATGCTAATCGTTTCATACACAATGCGCGCTCACCCTGCGAAAAACTATCCGGTGCCTTAGATGTGGATGAACTGCGAGAAGCTGTGAATGCTCTTGCTCGGTTATCGCAACAGGAATCATTTCCTGAATACACTATATTACGCAATAATAAACCCTTAGCAAAACGAAGTATTTTAATGAAATTAAGCGTATTTATTGATGAAAGAAAATTGATACGAGTGGGTGGTCGCTTATCGAATGCTTCCGAATTTGATTACAACAAAAGGCATCCAATTCTTTTATCAGCAAAACACTATTTCACTCATTTGTTGTTCCGCTATGAACATTTACGACTATTACATGCAGCGCCACAGTTACTATTATTTACCATTCGGGAGTCCTGGTGGCCTATCGGTGGTAGGAACCTCGCCAAAAAGGTTGTACATGAATGTGTAACCTGCACACGTTTGCGCGGCAAAACTTTAACGCCAATAATGGGCAACCTTCCCGCAGAGCGCCTAGCTGCAAGTTTTCCATTCGCAGTTAGTGGGGTTGACTATTTTGGGCCAGTTTTCGTACTGAATCGAAAAGGAAGAGGCGCTAAATTATGTAAGGCGTACGTTAGCCTGTTCATTTGCTTTGCAACACGAGCCATTCATCTCGAGTTAGTTGGAGATCTATCGACTGATGCGTATTTGCTGGCGTTAAAACGCTTCATTTCGCGGCGCGGCAAACCAGATGAGATCTTCTCAGACAATGGAAGAAACTTTACCGGTCTAATGACAGAATTTACAAAATTTTTAACTAATTGTGCAGACGACCTTAAAGAATTTGCTGTTAGCAACAATATTAAATTTAGATTTATCCCCCCCTATTCGCCAAATTTTGGGGGTTTGTGGGAAGCGGGCGTAAAGTCGTGCAAGCATCACATCAGACGTGTAGTAGGCAATGCAAACTTTACATTTGAGGAGTTTAGCACGGTGTTAGCGCAGATAGAAGCCGTTCTTAATTCCCGTCCTCTGTCTCCTATGTCGACTGATCCTAATGATTACTCCCCTCTCACACCTGCACATTTCTTGGTTGGCCGTCCACTGACGTCGCCTGCCTGTGAGGACTATGAGCAAGTACCAGCGCATCGACTCACGCGCTATCAGCGAGTCGAGCAAGCCCGACAGCACTTCTGGAGTCGTTGGTCCAAAGAATACGTCTCCGAGCTCCAAGTGAGAACCAAATGGTGCAAAGCCGGTGACAGTTTAAAGGAAGATACACTTGTGCTCATAAAAGAGGACAACAGCCCCCCTCTGAAGTGGAGCATGGGACGCATCATCTCTATTTTTCCCGGAAAGGACGGAGTCTCCAGGGTCGCATCCATACGCATGGCTTCTGGCAACGTGATACGGCGGGCATTCTCGAAGATCTGCCCCCTACCTGTGACATGTGATCCGGTTCCAAGTGACTGAGACATTATTGGAAGTCAGGCCTTCCAAGGCCGGGGGCATGTTAGTGTGTACAACGCTTAAAAGATTTGCCAGCGTGTACAGTGCTTAAAAAGACATTTAATCTGTGTACCTAAATTTGTCAATGTCAACGTCAGATTTAATTTGTCAAGAATTTTGAATTGAAAATTGTAAAATCATCGTCGTTGTATCTTGTAACACGGAAATTAGAATACAGTTATTGCAAATCTCATATAATCGATTTTTAATACGCATTCCTCCTATCAAGAAGGAACAACCATAAAACACACGACTTTATAAAAATAATGTACGTAAAGCAACGTTCTTGATGATTCGCCTTCGTGGATTGAACGAACTAAGTTATACTCACTGACTCATGAACGCCCAACTAAACTTTGGACCTAGAAAGCTGAGGCTGCCTTTATAATGTAGACAAGGCGAATAGGCCGGTTGGTATTTTGTATTACATTATGGGATTGAGCTATACGTAACCATTATCTTATTGTAAGTTACCCTAGCGTCGTTACCACTTTTGTACTATAACAGAGTGAAATGCCCAAGTAGCAGAAGAACCGAGATGAAAATGAATAATTATTATAACCATGTGTGACAGATGTGCTATAACCTGAAAAAATGTGTCGGCTTAGCATTATTATGTAAGCCCATGATATGTATTAAGTACCTGCTAGTCTTAAGAATGACAGCGCTGATTCACCTGGGCGGACCACGATCTAAGACGAGCGAGGATACGTCACTTATAAACCAAAGCCTTTTCAAATAAGAAAGTCTTACTGCCGCACTCAGAGGCGCTTATCATTACACAAAATCTATTAATAAGGAGTTTCTTAAGTAATGATTAGCGACTCTGAGTGTGGCAGTTATTTTGCAAACAAATTGTTGCCGATGTTAATAATACACCAACCTTCTAACTTTTAATTGGTTTTGGCATAGACGTATTAGTTTTGGTATAGGAGCAGTATTTCGATGTCATATACTTATTCAAATTTACTAAACGTGCATTGGATTAACTCTATTTTAGTTTGCCAATTCAAACGCTCAAGATAAACAGTGGGTATTACTTTGTAGGTGGAAAACTGTCTATCGACATACGAGCCGCACGCCTGCGTGGTTGTATACTCTGTGGTCGCCAAGAGCTCGTTCATCAGGGCTAACGAACTGTTATCCTACCTAGCAAGAGAGCTGTTCACAGTGGAACGAACAGTCGTGCTTGTGGGGAATAAAGCGGATCTAGCGAGGGCCAGGCAGGTCTCTACTAATGGTATGTTCCAGATTTTAGACTCAAACTTCAAAACGAGGTATACGTTCTAATACAACCATATCCAAGGCAGTTGTTACAAACAATAGCCCGTTTTAGGGCAGATAGAAATTCGGTCATGGATTACGAAACTATTCCATTTATTGCGAAAAGTATAAAATACACGGTAAACATTGAAAAGAAAGTTGTAGATAGTCAAATTGCCAACAAATTGAATACCAAAGTTTGTTGCAAAGTTGAAAATAGTTATTGAGAAAAACAATACCTTGTACGTTTTTCCACCTGCCCTATAGAAACATTCCATATTTCGCCTTAAGTATAGGTATGCTCAAACCAATTTATACTTGGATTTTTTAAAATTAAAATATATTACTTATCCGTATTCACAGATATATAATATAACCGTAACATCAAAGCAAAACATCTTGAATCATAACTCAGACGATGCAAATTATGAATTTATCTTGTTAGCTGAGTCTAGTGCCCAATTAGTAATCCTTTGCAGAGGGTAAAGCTTTGGCGAAGTCGGTCGTCGAGGGACAGCTTTATAGAGACCTTGTCCGCAATACGGCACAATTTAGATGAACTGGCATTACTTACATATTATGCAAATATATAGTGGATCACACAATGTATATATCACGTAAACGCGCAATTGATACATATACGAGACAGCATCCTGAGTGCCAAGTCGGGGATTTTCTGCCCATTTGATCGCGTCAATGTTAACTACGATTTGTATGGAATTGTCAAGCGCTTGATCACGTTTCTAATACGAATCGCTAGTGTGTGGAACACCCTCCCAGCGCACGTGTTTCCTGCCACATAATATAACTTAAGTACCTTCAGGGCAAGAGTGAACCTAGACCTCATCATTGCTTTGCACTAAGCATGATTGTTGTCAAGCGCAAGCCTATCACGCAATAAAAAATTTAAAAAAATGTCAGCTGGCGCTCAATCAATTCCATACAAATGGTAGTTAACTTTAACGCGATCGGGTAAGTAAAATACTCCCATGCGGCCCTCGGCGTACGGATGGCCCTACGTGAGCAACAATCGCGAAAATGCGACTCGATACGATGCGACGCGACAGTATCAAACAGTAGCTGACCCTTCACATGTAGGCCATGTTTGTCATTTTCTATGGATTCATATCGTTGCGTCGTGTCGCTTTCGTCGCTCACCTAGGACAACGGCGGGCTGATTACGTATCTCGCGACCGGTTTGCGACAGGCGTAAATCTCGCGATCGCTGCTGTCAAACGGCAATTTTGTATTACTTAACAGCGGCTATCGATAGCAAAAGTGCATGAAAAGTGCATTTTGTGGCAGGCGAGCAATAGACGTGCGATCGGCTTGCGTAATACGAATTCTAGTGACGTTTTGCGACCGATTTCGTAGTGATTGCTGTCGCATTGCTACTGCTGTCGCTACTGCAAATTTTACGTAATCAGGCTGCGGGTAAGAGAAGTTCGGGCCTTAGGTTTTAAAAATGCATAAACTATTTACCACCAATTAGTAATCGTTTGCAGAGGGTAAAGCTTTGGCGTCGTCGAGGGACAGCAAGTTTATAGAGACCTCGTCCGGAATACAACACAACGTGGATGAACTGCTGGTCGGCATTCTGAAACAGATACGGCTGAAGGAAAGCCGAGATAAGAAACATGCAAAGAAAAAACAGGTACGTTATTACTTTAGAATTAACACGCTTTTATTCGCTGCCGTATTTTTATTTTTTTAGTTTTTTTTTATCCATTACAAGTTAGCCCTTGACTGCGATCTCACCTGATGGTAAGTGACGATGCAGTCTAAAATGGTAGCGGGCTAACCTGGTAGGGGCATGGCAGTTATATTAAACCCGTACTCCTATTCGGTTTCTACACGGCATCGTATCGTATACGTAGGAAAATAAAACAGGTGCCTTCTTTCTTTCTTCCACCGGCAAGTTTGCGAGTTTAGACCTCAAAGATATAAGGCGCCTATTGCAGTTCGTCTCTTGGTATGCGATCACTTTTAGATGGAAACGCGCTAACATGGAAAATGCGGAAAAAATATTGTAAATGTATGTATGTATGTATTTATGTATGGTTACGACCTAGATTGTCTGTTTGTTGCTTACTGGCTCTTTCAAATACTTGTAAATTATTAAATTCAAGGCTATACGATGCAAATTGATATAACATTTTAATTCAATGTCAATAATGATCTCTTGACTGCGATTTCTTGAATTTGGAATGCCTGAATGCCAAATCAAAAACTACATGCGGAAGCACTACTAGCTGAAGCCCGCGACTTCATCCGCGTGGAATAAGTTTAATTCCCGGGAACCCTTCATTTTACGGGATAAAAAGTAGCCTATGTCACTCTCCAGTTCCTCAACAAGTATACCCATACAAAAAACGTCGATCCGTTGCTCTGTTGCGGCGTGATTGAAGGACAAACAAACAAACAAACACACTTTCGCATTTATAATATTAGTATGATACCTTCTGTACTTCTAGCTTCTATCAGTTCAGATTTGAGGCAAATGACCCAGCTAGGAATCGAATCCCAAATAATAAAGACCACACCACTGCGCCGGTTATCCACTTTTTGTGATATAAATTAGTGTCTAGTCATATATTTTCTCAGTAGCTGTCGCTTGCTTCATTAAGCACAATCTTTTAAGCGCCTTCAGCCGCTTGGTCTCATCCGTTTTATAATGGGCGCAATGAAAAGGCAAATCTAACAATGCCGCAATGAATCGCAGTCTCGTATTTTAAGAGCCTATCCTATTAATTTTGTAATAATATACATTGTTTTGCGTTAAGGTGTGTTCAGATTCAACAACATTCTACAAAATGTGTTTTGTTAAAAAATCTATAGGTACTAATATTATAAATGCGAAAGTGTGTCTGTCTGTCTGTCTGTCAGTCTATCTGTCTGTGTGCTACGCTTTCACGGCCCATCTATTTAACCGAATTTGATGAACTTTGGTTCAGGGATATGTTGTATCCTGGGGAAGGACATAGGCTTCTTTTTATCCCGGAAAATTAATGAGTTCCTGCGGGAATCAAAAGTCTTAATCCACGCGGACGAAGTCGCGGGCATCATCTAGTATAATATGTAAGTAACATGTTACTTTTAAGTTGTATCCACACTAAGAATGCATGTTATAAAACTATGCTATTTAGTCTGGACGCATATCACTGGTACCATGATGATAATCATTAAATTTTCTAAAACAATTTCTCCAAAAGTTTTGTAAGGGCAAAATCTATAAAAATATTCCCTGAAAACCAGCATTACCTTAGTTGTAGGACCGCCAAAATCAGCCACACTGCATCGTGTAAATTCAACTATCACTGAAATATTTGGATGGTAATATTGCTGACAGTGGCGTGCATTTCATAGAAGCATAAAAGCACTGCTTACCCAAATGGAAATACTTACGTCAATGCTCATGTTATTTATTTATTTTTCATCATGACAGTCAGTAAATAGGTATTCTGACTAACTAATGCCTACCCTAGCTTCAAACCCTGTGCACGCCACTATTTTGCATGCTATAAAATCAACCATGCTCGTTGTTAAAAACTATGATATTTAAATTATATAATGCTAACAAGTTGCTTGTCAGCATGAACTTATTTTATTATTGGATTTAATAAAGTGAAGTAGTAAAATCTAAGAAAGCTTAAATGATATAACAAAGACCGTTGATTAGACTGTACAAGTGTTCATTTGTCATGTATAAATGAAATGAATTTGTTCTCGCAACTATGCTATATTGTTTATAGTAATTATATAAATAATAATTTCAAACATTGTAATGCCAACTAAGTGAAAATGCATCATAGTTAGTCTTCAATTTTTTCAGTGTAGGATACCCTTAAGCTTAAAGGAAGGGCATCCTTTAATATTAAGTATCTGACTTAACATGACATTTTGTCCATACGACAAAGGACAAAAACATTAATTACCTACTTGGCATTTTGGAACGATCAACGAAGCAACAAAACATGCTTCCATAAATATAATAAAAATAAAACGAAATGCTCAAACTTTGTCACCAACTGATTTGAAACTCGCGGAGCGAAATTCAATTAACAAAGTATCCACGTAAATATGGCGTCGGGGAAAATTAAACAAAAGAGACTCAAAACGAGGCCTTTGACAAAAGCTCTTTGGTAAATTTCAATCAACTGAGATCGAGTGTGATGTACACACAATAGGTAAATTGGTTCGATAGTTACTTATGAAAATTGCACAGCTGCCTATGTGCTTGAATTATATCTCGTATACATAGTACCTACCATGCACGACGATCCCGGCGTAAAAAGACTTATCTATAGGTACATGAGATATTTTTATCCCAGAAATCGTCGTTTGTCGTCGTCGTCCTAGGATGTAAATTTTGTTTAACTTTGCTTTCGACGACTTCCCTGGCGCTGTTTAATTTAATTTAATTATTATTATTATCACATAAAATTGACATAAAATAGTGGTCTTATAAATGGGATGTCCTGGGTTCGATCCCCGGCAGGGTCAATTCGGGTATTTATAGTTTCTGAAGCTGGTCCGGTCTGATAGGTTCCAGCCGTGGCTAGTTACCACCCTACCGGCAAAGACGTAATGCCAAGCGATTTAGCGTTCCGGGCCTTCTGGCAATTATTATTGTCACATTAGTGTTATAACTTCTGGATTTTCTCTGGTCTGGTGGGATGCTTCTGCCGTGGCTAGTTACTATCCTAACGGTTATGACGTGCCGCCAAGTGATAGAAGCATTCCGGTACGATGCCGCGTAGAAACCGATTAGGGGAGTATTTGATTTAACTGACTTACCTACCCCTAAAAGGCTAGTCCACTAGTATCTTAGACTGCGTCACCACTTACCGTCCTGTGAGATCTCATTCAAGGACTTACTTATAAGTGGAATTTAAAAAACATCTTGTGTTAACAGGAGGCGGCCAAGCCTTCGAAGCTGGCAAGCTCTCGCACCCACATCTCACTCAGCATCGCCCGGGACCTCCTTCAGAAGATCTGCATTAACGACATATCTAAATCAAAGTCCTGTGAAAATTTACACGTTCTATAAACTTAAAAAAAACTATTCCTAAGTGTATGCTATACTTGTGTGCTCTTCAAGACTTTAAAAACTTTTGTGTATGTGTTTATGAATTTCAACGGATTAGGTTTAAAAACTTTCGCTTTCGAATCTAAGTATCTAAGTCACTGCATTAAATTGAGTATAATGTTATAACGATATCCATTCCATTACTAGCAAACGTACATTATGTGGTTGTGGCTATAAACACAGAAAATTCACTCAGTCACTCTCTTGTAATCGATACTATATCGCGGAAAGCACAATTTTGTAAGGCCTTAATTTCTCTTACGCTATTGTCGGGCACACACGTACATACTTGTATTATACTTACGCATAATCGATCACACAATGTGTATGAGTATATGCTCGACTGACGCGTTTTCACTCGTAATACCATATACATGAGCTTACATAAAGCTTTCTGACCAGATCAAGTACTAAATCAGCGTTGATAGGTTTGATGAGACCCTAAGGCATCGTCCTACGTGAGACTCGATACGACGCGAAGCGACAGCTTCACACAATAGCTGACCTACGTTCTCATTGTTTGCCATTTTCTCTGGAGTCGTATTCCGTCGTGTTGCGTCGCGTCGCTTTCGTCGCTCACCTAGGGCAACGGGTAAGAGAAGTTCAGGCCTTTTTGTTTTTCGTTTTGAAAATGCATATAATTGTTATAATAAGTACCTAAGTATGTGCAATTCAATGTTTTCAAATATTCGATTGACGTTTGTTTTTTTATTTAAGTAGCAGAAATCAGAAAGGATATATATATCTTCAAAGTTGAAATAAAAAATAGCAGACAGAAGTTTAAAGGCTAAGCTAAGAGATGTGGTTTCAGCAAAACATTTTAGCTGTTCCTATAAAGATGATCTTCAATACTAGATTTACCGTAAGATTTACGTAGGTACCCATGTAAGTATAAATCCATTTTGTTTTTTTATAAACTTCATTGTCCACTGCCACGAATTTTTCAGTCAAACAGCTTGAAAAATTTTAATTTGGGATTTTATTTGAAAAATAATTATCATTTATCAGCTATCTGTCGTTGCTATTAATTTAAGGAAAACATTTCTTTGTAAATCTTTCTGCCTTTTTGGACAATATTCTTGGACTACAGTCTAGAATAATAAAAATACGATCCCATCAAATTATCTTGGAAATTGTTGGCAAAGAGCAAAGGACGATTTCTTGAGAAATAAATAATATGTATACCCTTGAAGGTCATAACTCATAATATTATTGAAATTGTTAAAGGTTGAAAGCGGAGATAGCAACCAATATAAAGAAAACTAAAGGGTAAGTAATTATACTCTTGTTGTAGAAAAACTACTGTAAGAATATCTATATCTTAGGTACCTATATCTTAAGTAAGTAGTACCTATATGGTATAAGTTTTTTTAATGATTTTATCTAGGTATTTGAATCCATCATGATCTGTACATGTATTCATATGTGTAACTTTTTTTTGGGGGGAAATAATTGATTATTTCTTGGTCGAGCGTAGGTGAGGCCAATTTTCCATTTGGCATTGAGACATTTTGGCGCTGAGTGGACGCGCTGCGGCCCGGCTATGCGCCAATTTACGCTGAGCCTTATTATTACCACAGAATAGATAATAGTATTACATAACATCATTTTAGCGGACAGAAAAATGTTTTTTATTTTCTTGCTGTTCGTTCAGGTATCAGTGAGTTTTCCCTGGTTGTGTTAATAGTTCTTCCTATCTTTGGTGTGCTTGTTAGTTTGTTACCGACGAATAAGTAGGTAAGAACCTATTAAATTCAGTCTGAAAAGTGTACTTACTGAATATTATTCTCAACTTAATCATTCAAACAGTTTTTTTGTATAGAAAAAATAAACTATTTTCAACTGTCAAAGCAGAAGCCACAGAAGGGATTGCATAACTTCTGCTGTACCTAGGCTTGTGTTCCTCGGAGGAATGTAGGGATCCAATCATCATTGTGAAACATTCATACTTATATATGCGAAAGTTTGTCTGTCTGTCTATCTGTCTGCTACGCTTTAACGGCCTATCTTTTTAACCGATTTTGTTGGAATTTGGTACAGAAATACTTAGGTTGTATCCCGAAAACTGTATTACTTCTTATCCTGGAAAATTAACGAGTTCCCACGGGCATTATCTAGTACAATATAAAATCTGTCCTACGTTCATGAGAAACTTGCTTATTTATCTAATTGCTTATTTATTAAATGGTGTTGATATAATACTCCAACGTCACTGTGTCTACACCCTCATTAAATAATCTTTTCAAAATCAAATAGGTACTCAATATCATTTACATCTTGGCCTTTTTGTATCTAACAACTATCCAATTCTAAGAAAATTTGTCCACGGCCGAGATCAAATGCCGTATCTAATAAAAAGGAGGCCGGAGGCGTAGGTTGATGCTTTCTAGAATTGGGTCATTTTTATCTATAAACCTCCCACAGGCTTGCGCAGAATTTATTTTGATTAAGTTAATTTGTTATGCTGGCGTATTACGGTCACTACATTCAGTTAACTTCGTTCGCACGAGGACTTTTTCAACTATAGCGTACTCGCCATGTGTGCTCTTGGCCGTGGGGCCAAATTTTGGTATGCCAAAGTAAAATTTCTAAATAATAATTAAAGTGTGCATGAAAATATATAGACAACAGATTCGGTAGTTACTTCCTGCATAAAAGTGATTGACCAAATTTTCATCTTCCGACATATTGCATAACAATCTAAGTATGTACTTACTTAATTAACGAAACAAATTACAAGATATAAATCCACAACATACAGAGAATGCTTAGAGTCCCACAAACTTATCTTACCGGTGACAGTGTCGCTAGTATATATTAAAAATAAAATGAAAACAAAAACTAAACAGGCATTAAAATTAGTTCCAATTTTGGCCACTGGGCCAGATAAGTTTGGGAGACTATACCTATAGGCTAAGCTACTTTGTGCTGTTATCTGAATATACGAGCAACCATCAAAATGTTAACAGTTAACTAGCTATCTGCATCTATTCCTTTGGTTTTAAATTGCATATTTAAGAATAAAACAGCTGTTGAATTATTAATTCTATGTCGTAAATATAGAGTCACTCAAAATTAGCTCGTGCAACGCAAAGCTAGACGTGTAGAACGTCAAATTCTAACGCAAAGCTTTTATAGTTCTCGTGCGAACTAGTCTTATGATTTAAATTTTCAGGCATTATAATAATCGATGTCATCTTTTTATGCTGAGTAATTTTAATACGTAAACTCGGGATCACTTATTTTCTTCTATGCTGTTTATAATTTATGACTCGTCTAGATGTATTATGTGTCAGTATTAAGTAAATAAAACAAAAATTACGCTTGGTAAAATTTAATAGTAAAGATTAAAATTTAAATATAAGTCTACATGTTATTGTTATAATACTAACTATATTTTTCTATGTAAAACTTTCTACGATTTTTATATTGTACAATCTGTTTTATATTTTGCTGTGCCATAAAATATTACTTGAAACTAAATGAACCACGTTAATCGATACAATTTAAAAGACAAATAAAAGTATTATTAAATAAATTTTATGGCATAGTTAAACAACTATAGGACTTTGTATTTATGTAACTTGATTAAGTATTTTTTATAGATTATCTTCTTTTCTCTTTAGAAAGAAGACGAAAGTAAACAAAAGGCTCTCGAAAAGATGTTATTTATTTAAATAGATTAGACAAAATTGTTCTTTCACTAACTAAAGTACTTAATCTTGTATAAGATTAATCGTGCCTATTTTAAGGCTTCTGTAGGTACCTTAAATACCTACCAAAAAACTCTATTTTCGGAAAATTATTTTAACTAGAATAACGCTTCCAGATTTTGCAATTCATGCCTACGATTAATGTACCGTGGATTAGGTATTTATTAAGTACCTACCTAGTAAACAGGCCAGTCTTGAAAACGCTTAGCAAAAGTAGCAAAATGTTTTCATGATCATGAGTATCACTATCAATTTATCAATAACTCTCTATTTAACATCCTTGGGGATAAAAATTTCAAAAACTGTGAAACACGTATTTCTTTATTTTAAACCAGAAGCCCAAATACCAACTTTCATGACTATAACTTGAAAAATGGAGGACTTTCATACAAACTTTCAACCCCTATTTACCACTTTGGGGGTGGAATTCTGAAAAACTGTGACACATGTACTTCTTTATTTTTTAACGAAAGCCAAAATACCAAGTTTTGTTGATATAACTTGAGAATATCTTGAGAAATGAAGGACTTTCATACAAACTTTTATCCTCAATTTCACCCATTATTTTATTAAAACGACGCGAAATACCTATATACTCGTGTCTGAGGACACACCCGATCAGCATAAATTGACTGAAATAATTTTCCTTTTAATTAATTAATAGACATGAAAGGTAATTTGATATTAGCTTGAAGTTGGAACAGACTGACATACTCAGGCGAAAAACTTTGTTTTATGCTTTTTATTATCTTTAGTATGTACTCGTATATGGACAATGGTAGAGTCGGAACAACTTTTTGTTTTATTCTTGCCGACAATACCTCTCCCACTCTCCTCCCTCGTCCCACTTATATCTGTATATTTTTTTAAAATAATATCTTATCCTTCGAGGGCTTACCTACATGACATCAAAAAAAGCAATACCTAAGCTAAAAATAAGGTATTAACTTGTATATTTTTCTTCATGTTATCAAATACGCCTACAGAAAAACTAAGGTAAATTGTCTTCTCATAAAATAAATGCGTACCTACCAGTCATTCGCAATATTTTTCACTATGTCACGCAGTGAAAATAGGAAAAAACGTGTTGTCTTAAAAAATAGGCTCTATACGATATAAGATTTCTCTTGTGTTATGTCTTGGATGAACAAATTTTACTCTTTTTTTCAATGTTAAAAGGTACTTGGTGAAACACTACTTTTAATGTTAATTTGTATAAGGTTATGCAAGATTATTAACTCTTTTAAATATGTACGTACTAGCTGATGCCCGCGACTTCGTCCGCGTGGATTGAGGTTTTTCGGTTCCCGCGGGAACTCTTTAATTTTCCGGGATAAAAAGTAGCCTATGTGCTATTCCAGACTATAATCTATCTCTGTGCCAAATTTCATCCAGATCCGTTCAGCCGTTGGAGCATGATTGAGTAACAAACATCCATACATCCACACATCCATACATCCATACATCCATACATCCATACATCCATCCAAACTTTCGCATTTATAATATTTATTTGATTGTTTTCTTTAATAGGTTATCGTTTAACTTCTCCAGTCTTTATCAATTAGTGCAGATACGAGTTACGAGTATCTTTAAAGTTATTCAAATTTGACGACCTAAAAAGCCAGTTTGGGTTGCAAAGTCAGAGTTCTCCTACTTTTTTCCATAACCTTAATTGTGGATGCATCTAGGTAATAAGTATAGTGACTTGTGCGTTGAGCCACTCCCTTTGCTAGCTTTTTGGTGTAAATAAATCGATAACTTTCCGTGGTGCAACTGACCTTTATTAGATACCTCCTACAATTACAGGTTTCTATTGAATGTTTTCTCATGAAAATTTCTTTGTGTTATCAATATTTATGTACATCAAATTATGTGAGTTTCTATTGATTCCTCGGTACACATAAATTCTCTTTTACATTTCGTTGTCTGTCAGCTTCAGGGCAAGTGTTGGCGGTTAGGTATCTACAACCGTTTTGTGTTCGAGATCAGAAGTGGGTTCGCGCGATTTATTTGCACAATATTTGTTACGTGTTATTGTAGTTTGTTAGAATACACCCGTCTGGTTAACAATAGCCATTGAAATGATACGAGTATTTTAAATTCATTATTTATGGATATTTTTTATTCGGCAGTTGCCTTTTCTTTTCAGACTATTTTCCTAGAATTTAAAAAAGAAGTGGGTTAAGTATAGAATATAATTAAAAAGTTATCAAAAACCTGAACTTGATTGACAAAAACTTTGAAGTTAATTATAATGCTAATGGACCTAACTATAACTTGTTGTAATCTTAAAACTATTTTTCTATGTAGCGTAAAATGTACATGCTATTTTTATTATCAATCAAGCGTTTTTTTTATGAAATATGTAAGGTTTTCTATCACTTGAAGTTCTAATATCTACGGGAATAATGGCTTATTCTTACCCAATATAAGTGCAGTAATAAGGCAGGTACAGGTCTATTAAAAATACAACTGGTCTCGTACCAAGTTAACTACTTATAGACACTTACTTACCTAATTGGTACAATAATATGATCGTACCAAAAGGCTTAGTTGTTTGACGTAGCAAATTTTCCAATTGAAGCTTCGGAAATTCCCAGAATAACCAGATAGCCATTTTGAAATTGTTGGTGCACAGAAAATAGCATGCATGTTTTGAGCCTAAAATTCAAAGTCTGAACCTTCGTAATAGTAAATAGATTATAACTTATCGTAATAATGTTGTGTTTCCATACTAGACGTGTAACCTATAGGTTTTTCCGTAATAGTTACTTATGTTAATGTTTTTTCGGTGTTTTCGTTATGAAACTATTTATGTGTTTCATAAACCTACTAGTTGGAAATAAATAAACAAACTTTTAAAAAATAGTTCTTTTATTTTAAGTGCCTGCCTGTTTTCAGTTTACCGTTATATTCTATATAATATACTGTATATTCCACACCCACTGTATATTTATTACTATAAGTACATACTACAAACGTTTTCCTTTGCTAAGTAGGTACCTATGGAGATATACCTAACATAGTAACATTGGTATCTAAATGACCAGTGACAACGAGCTTTTAAATTCCTTTTAGAACATAATTACGTTAGGTTCATTGATTTTTTAAATAAAAGCCTTTACCTCTGTATATCCACTATAAAAATACAAAAGTGGGCATTTGGGCATTATCTAGTATCGCAATAAAGTAATACAGTATACCTACACAGTGTAGGTGTGCACAAATTGTATCTAACTTTCCATGTTTAACTTACTGTACCCAAGATTTATGATATATACCTTTTACATTTATAATGAGTATAATATTCACGCTTAAGGATCTTAAACGTAAGTCACTCATTAATATAATAATTCTGTAACACAAAGCTGAGAGTCGAGCGTATTGTTTCTCTTGACTCTTGAGTATCAAAAGGTAATTTTGTTTTGAATATTTCATCGTCAGTTACCTTTAATTTAACCTTGTAGAATTACATCAAAAATTAAAAAGGTCATAGGATAGAAATGGATCCAGACAAAATTGATTCCTATACGTTAAGATAATAGTGCTAGAATGCCGCCTAAAGTACAAGTATATATAATGGGCAATGAGTGGGAGTTTAAAAGCATTCATTATTCATATCATGTACTGAAAATTTCCTGAGAAATAAGGGATGATTGTGTAGGCTGAGCAAAATATATAGCCACTAGCTGATGCCCGCGACTTCGTCCGCGTGGATCGAGGGTTTTTGGTTCCGACCACCACAAAAAAGTCTTCTCATCTTTTTGTGACTTAAATATGAAAGTTAGACATATGCTGTCCCTGACTTATTTGTAGGCATTATTAAGCTCTACAACTTTTCTCTAGGACTCAATCATATATCTCTCATCGTTAAGGCAGCGTTCGTAAGAAACGTTTTCGTTCGACTGTTTTTTTTCCGACTTTGCAAATCCGACTACCACGAAAAAGTCTTTTCATTTTTCGATTTCATAATATATAGCCTATGACACTCACAAATAATGTGGCTTTCTATTGGTACCAAAATTTTCAAATCCGGTTCAGTAGATCCAGAGATTACTCCCTACAACGTCACAAACTCACAAATTTTACCTCAGTTTATTATTAGTATAGATAAATGTAGGTCTGTGCATGTTATGCACAGTATACCTACATATATCTATTTGAAAAATCCTTATTATAATTATTATTGTTATTTAAATTAAAATTTCCCCCTGCGCGTAGGAGCTCCGCAGTAATACCACAGTAAACAGATACAACCAGTACTGAAACTACCTAGAAACGTTCGAAACAGCTCACTCACACGAACATGCGCATCCACGAGACCCGTAAGCGGTCGTCGCAGGGCCGTCAGTAGTGAGTGCCGCGTCATGACGAGTGGTCATGTATTAATTAGCCTATTTCCGCGATCTTTTTAATTTTTTTTGTATTGGATATTTTTATTTTATAAAGAAAGAATTTCTTAAGGAATCGATTTTCATATATGTATGTATATATATGTATATATATGTATGTATGTATATTGGGGGATGCCCCGTCGCTCACTTCCGCAGGAACTACCTTCTACCTCCCTGCACGTGTCCCCTGGGTGGTGCTAAACGAGCGACGAACTTACAGGCGAAATAAGCGTTTTTTTTATAAAAACGTTTAAATGTACTAAACGCCATACGATTAAATAAATAAATATGAAAATTTATGGGGAGTAAAATCAAACTCTCTCCGTTACGCGTTATGCGTTACGTTCGTGCGCAACTTATCTTGCGCAGTTCTCAGCAAAAAGTCACTCTAAAAAAGGCAGCGCTATTTTGAAATTCGTTCAAAATCGATATTTGGGGCTCCCTGGGATCACAAAACAGGAAACAGTTACCAAAATTTAAAAAACTCAGTGCCATTTTGAAATTCTTTGTTATTGAACCAATTTCGTTCAAAATAGATATCTGTCGTAGCAGACAAAAGTATTTTGCAGTCAATTATTTGTAATTTGTCAAGAATAAAGGTATTTTTTATGTAATGGTTTTTTAATTGCTAGGTATCAGACGCCCACCAACCAGCATTGGACGCCCGCCAACCCGCATTGGAGCAGCGTTGTGGGTCTAAGCTCTAATTCCCTCTCTCCTATGAGAGTGGAGGCCTGTGCCCAGCAGTGGGTCGTTAATGGGCTGTAGTGGTGGTGGAGACGCATTTTTGGGGTTGAAACGCGGTACGGTTCAACCCGAAAATGCGTGACAAACACCCGAAAACAGAGCTAGCTCATTAGCCCTGCCATGCCATGTTACGCCATAATGTTAAAGTTAGTGACCTACAAAAAAAAACAAAGATCTACAAGTTGTTGTGTATTTTAAATTATCGAGATTAACCGACGCCATTAGATACTTATTTAAATTTTATTCGTAAACTAGCTATTTCAATTCTATTAATTGATCACTACAGAACATAGAATGTTTTATTAACAAAAACAAAATTAAACCATAAAACATTAAAAGTGACAACCCTATTGCTTCAATGGAGCGTAGGTAATTATTTTATCAACTAGGCGTAGTTTCCATACTGGTTGTATCTGTTTACTGTGGTAATGTAATACCACAGTAAACAGATACTACCGTCATCGCCCGGGGCTTTGTTGTTCTTCAGCTGTCCGAGGGCTATACTAATCTCGCCTTCGTCGATATCCGGGAGGTCGTCGGTATAGTGGCGCACAAGTCTCGCAGGTTTGTCGTTCGTAGTCTGAGTGGGTGCAGGTTTTGGAGCATGAGCAGAGTAAAGCTGCTCGTAAAAAAGCTCGATCTCAACTAACGTACCTCTGGCTTCGAAGCAACAATACGGCCAACCGTTGTTCTCAGCTTTGTCAGATGGCTTCTCCCAAGGCTTTTAGCGAATACTTTATTTGGTAACATATTTAAGAACAAAAAGAATAAATGAACTCTCTGTATTCCACTGTGCACACTGCCTTAACCTACGGTGTACATATCTACTTGCACGAGAAAATTAAAAAAACTGCCCAAGCCCGGCGGAAATTAAAAAAGTCTCTCTCACCGAGGGTTCCGTATAAAAGAAATTGAGAGCCTCAGAGACTTTTATTGAGGACCGCAAACTTTGTTGTTTGAAAAAGATCATTCCTGGTTTCTCAATAATAGTATCTTAGACTTAGTTTTATTTTCCTGAAAAGTTCTTCATTCAACTGATGGCTCCGAATCTCCTCTCACGATGAGAAAGGTTTGGCATAGTGCACCACCAAGTGCGGACTTACATTTACATGCAGCTCTAATTATTTATTTTTCCTTTTGAGGGTTCAGCAGTCAACAAGGGGTTTATAGTTTTGCCTTGTCCGTCCGTCTGAAAGCTTACTAGAAAATTGAAATTAAGCATCCGTTTACTTAATAATCACGCCGACAAAGTGGTAAGTAGGTACAATAAAATTCCGAAAAAACAAATTGGGTACCTGCCTCCCTTACATGTAACTTAAACTTGCTTGTAGAAAGAAAAAAGAAAAAAAATCAGGGGTCCGTTTGCGAAATACTAAGCTAGAGTGCTAATTTTTTGTTAGAGTCCAGTGCCAGCCAGCCAGCCTGCTAGCTAAACGGTTGTTTTTGGATATGTAAAAAAATTCAAGGAAGTAGTTTATTTAACGAAGTTAAAAAAAACTATAGCGGCTAAAGTAGGCTTCAATTGGGTATTTGACTACTAGTGAAATAAATTATTTTTTAGTGATTACCTATTAGAAAAAGGATCTCCCTAAAGTCGTAATATCCACGTCCCCTGCTAGTTTTATTTTGAATAACTATTTTAAATTAAAGTAAAAAAGTGCGTCGAACTTTGATGACGTCACAACTTAAAATTTCATACAAAATCCATACTATGCACGCGTTTTGACTTTGTCAAATACCCAATTTTACGAGGAATAGTCGATCAAATAAAATGCCCGCATATTGTGATGGGCAACTACGGCACGCTACTTTGCGTTGACCGTTTTTATTAGCACTGCGGTACGAGTCGTCGTCGTCGTCGTCGTCAACCGATGGACGTCCACTGCTGGACAAAGGTCTCCTGTAGGGTCCTCCACAAGTCTCGGTCTTGCGCCGCCTGGATCCAGCGACTCCATGCGACTCCCTTGATGTCGTCCGTCCACCGTGCGGTACAGCGGTACGAGTATAGAACCCTAAACGAGCTTAAATTAAATATATTACAGCCTATTGCTTTTTTAATGGTCCAAAGTAATTACCTACCACCTACACCTCGTGCTCCTTATTAATTTTTGAACTGTATCAAGTTTTATGTTACTCGTAACTTTTAATGATTTCATTACGTCCACATAGGTAAGTGCGCTTACTTTTATTATTGTGGATCTTTGATAAATCTATTACAATAATTAATGGTTTACCACCTACATTGTAGACACATTAACATAATTTAATTAATTTTATAATTTTTATTACAGTATAAATTACAATAACATACTCGTAATTATTGTTGTAGGTACTTATACCAATACAAGATGAAGCTCGGGACTTCATCCAAGTCAATTTTCTTTTATTAAACTTTGAAAGTCAACGAAATTTCGTTAACTCCTCTCCTACATAATATTATCTCCTCCTCTCTATTTCGTATTCGTACACGCAGACGAAGTACAGATCCATAGAAAATTTTCGTGACCGATTGGATTGAACGATTTTGTGTGGGTCTATTAACCGACTAATTACGTTCGTTTGCGAAGTTTCGTTTGAGAGAAAGAGAGTAGACCCCCAGCCCCCCTAGCATGGGCCGGGACAATTTTCTCCCCGAGGAAAGGATAAATTTTTTATTCCTAAATAAATAAATAAAAACGCTAAATAACGGTGGATAAATAGTCCCCCGAGTCCCCGTGAAATGTCAAACGGGGGTAAAATTCTCCTCTCCCCTGTTGCCGTGCTCTGAGAAGTGGATAAGTTAATTTTATCTCTTGTCAGTGGATAAAATCGGGGGATAAAATTTTTATCTCCGGCCCATGCTAGCCCTGCTGGGCTGTCTTTCAACCAATTATTTTCTTCAAAATCGGTTAAACATGAATCTGACGTTTTTGGTGATCCTTTTATAGAAAAATCTTTCGTTTGGATGAAAACTGTGAACTTTAGCCGTTTAAAAAATAATTTAACATAAGATCTTCATACATGTAGCATGTCAGCCCACGTAAAGAGTAACGCGAGTTTTGGCCATAACGTAATTGTTCAGAGCATCTGAATTGTTGGCAACTTTATTAATATGTCCCTGCGGTCGCGTAATGTTAACTAGAAACATGATGCGGCTTTTGGGAAAAGACAGATAGATGTTCACTGTATTTAGGATAGGTTATTTTGTTCCCAGTGAAGCTTCAGAAATTATACGAATAGGGCTATTTTGATCTTTTTATTATTAGGGAGCTACTGTGCAAGATTTTAGCTATCTAGATTTAAAAGTTTGAATTGGGCGTAAGTAAGTCAGTCATTGAGGCCAATTCTGCAGTACACCATCTTTAAATTAAACTAAAATGACTGCTCTATTTATATTGCTATCCCTTTCGCAATTCTCCCTGCGGAAAGGGGCAGTAGGTACTAGATTTAAAGCTGTCAGTTTTGTTTAGAGATTGTGTTAAACAGAATTGGCCAAATGTGTGATTGGGTAAGTCATTACAATTTTAAATACTTTCTGAATTCTGTTTAGTGGGATGACCATAGCTAGTTACCTACCGGCAAAAACATGCCGCCAAGCGATTTCGCGTTCCGGTACGATAGGCCGTGTAGAAACCGATCAGGAGTAGTTAATGGGGTTAATATAACTGCTACCAGCCCATGATCGCAGTCATGGGTTAACTTGTATGAAAATAAAAAGCTCTTATCACGTTTTTGTCGCTATAAGTTTATGGCATCTAGCCAATGTCCCATGAGCAAAGCATTCTACGTCTCTTGCGCGTTTCAGGCTTTCAGCGAATATCAGCTGTTTGTTGGACAAGTTAAACATAGATATTGTAGAGCGGACTTTGGCAAAAATGCATTGGAAATAAAAAGTCCCTATCAATATTTTAGTAATCCGGAATCACACAGTGCTGTAGGTAGGTATATGAGTTCATGTTTTGATTTTAGGATATGTGACAATAATAAATATAATTAGCCCAAGTAAATAAGCGGTCTGTAATTGCTCGCGGCGCGGCGTCGGAGTTGTTGGAAACTTTAATATGTCCCCGGGGCCTCGTGATTCCTGTTTTATATTAATTAACCAGGAAACACGGCTCCGGAACGATGTTATCGAAATAAACGGATCTTTTCTTCAAATAGGGTGGGTGGAAAAGTTTAAGTTCTTCGCACATTATACCGATTCGACACTGACTCTACTTCGACTCAGTTCACATTCAAATGTGAGCTTTCTAACAAACGGGTCGGAGATAGCCATAGTTCGGACGCATGAACCACGCGTGGTCCACTTCTCATTTCCTGTGAGCCATAATTTACTGTGAGTTCAGTCAAAGTTGAATCGGCGTCGAGTCTGTGTAATGTACAAAAATCTTCATAGTAGCCGAAAGAGCAATACAATTACTACTCAACCACTGCGAACTTATACCTTGTAATATGGTCCAAGATAACGCGACGATCAGACCTTCGTTATTTTATTAAAGCTGAAAGTTTTTCTATGTAGGTATGTCTCTAATAGAGGCAGGTACCCCTATTGTTTTATAAGTTGACAGGGAGTGGCAATCGTACTAAGTGTCTGACAATGGACAACGTGGTTTCTTATATTATTCCAAAGAAAAATATAAAAAACGGAGCTTAATACTTTAACGAATTTGAGGTGCCACCTTTTTAACCTGTTACCTTTTACAGCAACCGCGATCGAAACTTCATAGTCGGGGATCGTTTATACCTCTATTAAAGACATACATAGAAAAACTTTCAGCTTTAATAAAATAACGAAGTCTGATCATCGCGGGATCTTGCTTTATTATACTACTCGATTAAAATAGACTTCAGTTATATACATAGACCTCAGAAACCGCCTTTGAGACGCAATTGAGCGCAACAGACTTTTGTTAGCATGCGGTTGGAATGTAAACACCTAACTCCGCAGAACTGTCTCGTGAACATATTAATTTAACTTGAACTAATATTAAGCAAATTCGTATTTACATTTGCCTGGAGGCTTGGTAGGTGTATAATATATTTACCTACTAGATAACGCCCCCGAAATTATTTGCGTGGACTTTGGATTTACGGGTGTAAAATAAAATCATTAAAAAAGCCTAACCCCGGGATTCAAGTTATCTCTCAGTGCGAAATTTTGGAAAAATATAGGTTAAACTGATGGGTCGTGAAAATGTAACTGACATACAGACATACATTCGCATTTAATGTATTAGTTTGGACGTAGGCGACACGATTGTATGACTCTGTAGGATTCACAACAAAAGCAGATGGATCATCAGATAGACAGGAAGTTTTCTAGGTCTACGGTTGGATGCATACAGCAGCTACGCTTGACAGCTCTACGGGCCTACGATCTATCCTGTACTTCGGCTACGCCGCGCTGAGACAGGTATTCTGTCTGTTTGGTAAGAGCTCTGCCTCTAACACGAAAGAAGTCCCACGGCAATTGGGACAGTCGAACTAATAGGCAATAAAGTAAGGTATTTTACAGAATCGATGACTATGTAGATGACAGACATGCTTGGATTACATAAAATTATGTAAATAGATCTTATAAACACAAATTGACGATTGTTTCTCATGACTATTAATTTATTTATTTATTTTATGATATTTTGTATATTTTGTAAATTGTTATTTTGATCTTGTTTAAAAGTTAATTTTTTTTTTTTTTATAATTTTATGATCTTGTCTCATGTTTTTTTTTGTTTGTAATTTTGTAATCTTATTTGAGTTAATTGTAATTTTGTATGACTTTCGTAAGAGCTTTATACAAGCCAAAACCGAAATAAATAAATGAATATGAAAAAAAATACATCCATATATATAAATGCGACAGTGTCTGCCTGTCTGCCCATTTCTGGTACAGTTTTTTTTTTTTTTTTATTGGTGATAGGCTTGCGCTTGACGACAATCATGCTTAGTGCAAAGCAATGATGAGGTCTAGGTTGGAACGCGCTTGCCTAGAAGATGCCTATTCACTCTTGCCTTGAAGGTACTTAAGTTATAAGTGGCAGGAAACACGTGCGCTGGGAGGGTGTTCCACACCCTAGCGGTTCGTATCAGGGGGTCTACTCTCTTTCTCTAAAACGAAACTTCGCAAACAAACGAACGAAATTTCGTTAACTCCTCTCCTACATAATATTATCTCTAATATGCTCATCTCTATTTCGTTTTCGTACACGCAGACGAAGTACGGATCCATAGAAAATTTTCGTGACCGATTGGATTGAACGATTTTGTGTGGGTCTAATAACCGACTAATTACGGTTTGCGAAGTTTCGTTTCAGAGAAAGAGAGTAGACTCCCAGAAACGTCGAGCAAAAACGTTTCGTGCGAGCAAATTGGACGTCAACCACATAGGGGTGCCAACGCTGACGGTTTCTCGCTGTTCTGTGGTAGAACGGAGAAGGAGGAACAAGGTTGTGAAGTTCCTGAGCACACTCTCCATGGTATATCCAGTTAGTTAGTTAATTAGCAGTTAGTTAATTGAGTAATTTTGTAAAAATTTAAAATTGAAAACTTATTAAATTTCCCTTGTAACAGTGATTTTCAATTTGTAGGCGGAAAACACTAAGAACAAAAATGTTTGTCTGTGCATTTAATATATGAAGCAGCAAAGATCACGCAGACGTCCTGACGTCCTATCCGTAGTGTTTCACTTGAAGTCTTTGTCAGTCACATAGAAATATGAAGAGCAGTCGTAATTCCTTCTTCCATGGTCAGTCATGTTCTTTTAAGGTCGATATCACAATAATTGTTATCGACCAAATTTCTCCTTTGACGACCTCCGTGGCGCAGTGTGCAGCGCTGTTGTCTTAACGTGTGGAGGACCCGGGTTTAATCCCCGGCAGGGTCAATTTGAGAATTTATAATTTCTGAATTTTCCCTGGTCTGGCCTGGTGGGAGGCTTCGGCCGTGGCTAGTTACCACCCTATCGGCAAAGACGTGCCGCCAAGCGATTTAGGGTTCCGGTACGATGCCGTGTAGAACCCGAATAGGGGTATGGTTTTAATATAACTGCTATGCCCCTAACAGGTAAGCACGCTACCATCTTAGACTGCATCATCACTTAACATCAGACCGTGAGATCGGAGTCAAGGGCTAACTTGTAGTGGGGGGGGGAAAAAAAATCTCCAAAAAATTAGTGGCACAAGTCAGTAGGTATTCTTAAATCCATAATTACGATTTCAAGTCACATTTAGGTAAAAAGTAACCCTGACTTTTGTAACCTAAAGTAGTTGTTTTTAGGTGGTCTTAGGTGGTCAAATTTAACAATCGATGGTGCAATCGACCTTTACATTATTATTGTTCTTTTAAGTAGTTAGGTACGTAGGTATAGTTATACGTTGGCATACCTAACCTTAGAGGGGTTTTATTTTAAAATGGCTACTTTTATTCAGGCTTTATACGTCATGCCGTTGCTTACACCACACTCGCATTATACGAACACAGGATCGCCATTTGGCGGGAAACTTGACAACCCATGTTGGTCATGACGCCCTATTTACTACACACACTCTGCAGTATAAAGCGTGTGTTAAATTAATGTTATTGTATAGAGTCTATACAATAACATTATTATACTGTCTGAAGAGCATTGGGTATTAAAGCCTTGGACGAATAAACCATTTCATCCAATATAAAAGCTTACTGACTGTTTCGATAGGCTAGGAATCAATTAATAGTTACTTATTTTACGTGTTCGCTATATAGTCTAGGCAACGAAGCGGTTCATTGTATGGAGACCCCCGCATTAAATCCTATTTATACCTAAAACTTTATCTTTATGACTGAATGTGTTCTCGATTTATTTTTGAAATAATAGCAGGTAGTATATTTACACTCAAAACCGAAATATCAAACGAAATAATCATGCAGAACACCGATTTTATTATCAAACCTAAACTGCGTTTACGAGATAATGTACCTTCCTGCTTTAACAATTATTGGGTATAGCATAAAAAACCTTACTTCATTACCGATTTTTTATTGGAAATTTATGATTCTTTATCATACTGTAAAGTTTCGTCGCCTGAGGAATTATTTTTGGGGTCCACTAGCTTCATTGTCTAGATTAATATTCTTCCTATAATATTTGTTTTTGGTCAATAATATATTAAATTAGCACTAGGCATTAGGCAATCAGTGCAAACTCTATGGTGTAAGTGGTGATAGCCTGTTGTGGTTAAAACTTTGGCTTCCTATAGTCATAGATCCGGAGATTTCCCCGGGCACCTCAAACTTTTCAAAGCTGTGTGTGTTTTGCGTATATAAATAAGTTATAGGTACCTAACGCTAAAAGAAATAAATCGTGAGAAGACCCGCATGTCTGAGAGTTTTTAATAAAGTGTAATGTCTGGCAATCGGTAGTTGGCCAGCGTGGTGGACTATGTTCTAACACTTCTCATTCTGCAAGGACACGCAGGCCGTAGCACGGTTAACTAATATTACGTATATTATGTATGGACACACTCACGCTATACCGAGCGGCAACCGAGTTATAGCCGAGCATCGGACAACGCTACACTACTACTAGTGCTACGGCCGACACTCGGCTCGGTCCCGAGACGGTCTAGCGTGAGTCATCCTTTACGCGAGGCGTCAGACGCGAAACTAGCGACGGCCAAGCGACGGCGACAGCGGGGCGATGGAATCCGAGAGCTGGCGACGAATTTCGGGAAGGTCCTTTAGGCAAGCTGAAATTGTGGAAAAATATAACTTCGTTCATTGGCGAATCCAGTTCTGCCAGTCTGATAGAGCGTTTGCGGTTATTTCGCTACTGCGCAGCATATAACATTTGCAAAAAAAATCGGAAAAAACATCTTTTTGGCAACTTGATTTTTACCCGACTGCGGAACGCACAGGGTTATGTGTTCATCAGTCTATATATGTATATTTCCTTTGTGTCGCACTACAGACAAAACGGCTGAACCGATTTTGATGATACTTGCACCACTATTTTATATTTAAATTTTGAATTCGAAAAAATAAATCCCAGGCGTTTTTGTCGGTTATAAAGTATTGCCAGACCTCTTTCAAATTGTTCCCGAAACTCGTTGCCAGCTCTCCGACTAGTCGCATCGCCCCGCTACCGCCATCGCCCCGCTACCGCTAGTTTCGTGCCCGTACACTAACGGTCGGCCAGCGCGCTACCGGCAGGCGGGCGCCGCTACGGCCGCTACTAGTGCTACGAACTACGAAGCACCGCGCGCGATCGCTCGATATTCGTAGCACCGTAGCGTCGTAGAGGCTCCTCGGATAGCATGCTGTCCGTGCTAAGTACCCTTACTCTGAGATTGATCGAATTTAAAATACGGTCTCACTAAGTGAGGTGAATTTGCCTGGTGGGAGGCTTCGGCCGTGGCTAGTTACCATCCTACCGGCAAAGACGTGCCGCTAAGCGATTTAGCGTTCCGGTACGATGCCGTGTAGAAACCGAATAGGGGTATGGGTTTAATATAACTGCCATGCCCCTAACAGGTTAGCCCGTTACCATCTTAGACTGCATCATCACTTACCATCAGGTGAGATCGCAGTCAAGGGCTAACTTGTAGTGGATAAAAAAAAAAAAAAAGAATTACATTTGCATCAAACTAAAATGAATCTTAATCTTATTAATTTCGTGTATGCATTCACAGCTAGCGCTCCAAAGGATACGTTTCGAAATTTGAATCGGTTGCACTGAATTTGTGGCTTTAAATCAAGAGTTTTTGGGTCCATTTTAGTTTGACTCAAATGTGATTCACCTCACTTAATGAGACCGTATGTTAAATTCGATCAATCTCAGAGTAAGGGTAATGAAAAGCGTGCTATGCTTTTGCGCTACGTGCTATATTAACCACCTCTAGTCCGACGATAGCTTGATGATGATGATGTTAGCTAATAAGATGTAACTAGTGGTTCGCCCCGAACTGAGACCTCGCGGTATCAATAAGCTTGTACAGAGCGCCATCTATTGACATCATTGTGAAGTTCTGTTAAAAATACGGAAGCTCATTAAAAAATAAATAATTACGTTTCCTTATAATATTTTAGTATTTGTTGTTCAAGTACAGGATATAATTCAAATAATTGATAAGCTTCAGGCTCAGCTTTTCAGAAAATTAAGAGTTCTGAGGTCAACTTTGGACGTTTGAAAATCGCCACTTTGAAAGCCCCCCATTTCGTCAATTTTAGGGGAAAAATTAAAAAAAAAATTTTTGGACTCTATTCGTAATTATCTTTAAAATGATATACCGCAACCCTATGTAACGCTATAAAAAATATTTTACTTCGCATTCGCTTCTATGAGAGCCCCCCTGAAATAAAGATTTTTATAACTTTTAAGCCATATTCGGCGGGAGGCCATCGGTTTACATATTATATTTAAATTTGAAGTAATTACGTTCAGTAATTCAGAAGTTTAAGGCTCTGACAGACGGACGGACGGACGGACGGACGGACGGACGGACGGACGGACGGACAAGTGCCAATTCACTCAAGTAGACTCAGAGACCTTCGCTTCGCTCGGTCAATTACTAATTGGGTATTTGACAACTATTCAAATAAACTAGTGGTTCGCCCCGAACTGAGACCTCGCGGTTTCACAGAGCGCCATCTATTGACATCAGTGTGAAGTTTTGGTAAAAATATCATCATCATTAAAAATTAAATAATTTCGTTTCCTTATAACATTTATCTAATTTTAGTATTTGTTGTTCAAGTACAGGATATAGTTCAAATAATTGATCAAGTTTCAGGCTTGAGAGTTCAGAAAATTGAGAGTTCTAAGGTCAACTTTGGACGTTAGAAAATCGCCACTTTGAAAGCCCCCCATTTCGTCAATTTTAGGGGAAAAATTAAAAAAAAAATATTTTTGGACTCTATTCCTAATTATCTTTAAAATGATATACTGCAACCCTATGTAACGCTATAATAGTAGATTGTATTATAAGGGAGCAAAATAATATTTTTACGGCGAGGGCGCTTTTTTGAATCCAGAACGAAGTGAGGGATTCTAGAGTAGAATCCTGAGCGTAGCGAGGGATTCTTTAGTAGAATCCTGAACGAAGCGAGGGATTCAAAGTACGTCGCCCGAGCCAAAAATATATTTGCGCCCGAATGATACACTCTACTTTTCATCACCCTGTATGAGAAAATTTGGTTCCCGCGGGAAAGCATAATATGTGCTATTTCCAGACTATAATCTTTTTTTTTTTTTTTTGAAATCTATCTCTGTGCCAAATTTTATCCAGATCCGTTCAGCCGTTCGGGCGTAATTGAGTAACACTCATCCATACCACCATACATCCACACATCCATCCAAACTTTCGCCTTTATAATAATATTTATTTAATTATATTTTTTTTTTTTTTTTTTTTTTTTTTTTTTTTTTTTTTTTTTTTTTTAATATATATATCCATATAGCCCTTTCGTTAGTTAAAATTCAGAAATTATAAATTCCTAAATTGACCCTGCCGGGGATCGAACCCTGGACCTCCGCACGTTAAGACAGCAGCGCTCAACACTGCGCCACGGAGGTCGTCAATTTGCGTTGGCGCTGAACACTAAGATGTTCCAAATTCAATAAGTGCGCGGCAAAGATAATTGCGGCGCACTTACGAGTATAAAGAGGATTAAAAACTCATTCCTGCCCGCTAAAAGTTTCTTATAGAAAACACCACCTTTGGGCGCACATAAAGGCGAACCAAGTCGTCCTTTTCGAATACATGGGATGAAAAAAATATTTTACTTCGCATTCGCTCCTATGAGAGCCCCCCTGAAATAAAGATTTTTATAACTTTTTAAGCCATATTCGGCGGGAGGCCATCGGTTTACATATTATATTTAAATTTGAAGTAATTACGTTCAGTAATTCAGAAGTTATAAGGCTCTGACAGACGGACGGACGGACGGACGGACGGACGGACGGACGGACAAGTGCCAATTCACCCAAGTAGACTCAGAGACCTTCGCTTCGCTCGGTCAATTATTTTTTAGTGATTATTAAATAGAGCATCTCCCAAAAGTCGCAATATCCACGTCCCCTGTTAGTTTTATGTTGAATAACTATTTTAAACTATCGATTAAAGTAAAAAAAGTGCGTCGAACTTTGATGACGTCACTATGCAACGTTTCATACAAAATCCCATACTAAGCACGCGTTTTGAAGTTTGAATAAAAGTTGCTGATTTGACTAGTTGTCAAAATATACCCAATTGTGACCGACACAGTATAGCCCGAATTTTACTGTATTAATAGAGAGTACCTAAAAATTGGGAATCGTACCTCTTTGTAAACAAACACCGTTACAAAGTCTTTCTAAGAATAAAAATTAATTAAAAGCATACCTTTTAATTTAATTAACAACGTCTTTTGAATAAATAAGTAATTACTTACCGCTTTTTCCATTCTAAATAAAGGGCAGTTCACACTTCACTTCGAGCTTTACACTGAAGTTAACATTAATTAGCATTTAAATATACCTATTCAGTGGAAAATAACAGTTATTAATGGCGCCCATTTCTCGCACTATACCTACTACATATAATACAAAAATTACCTACCCAAACAATGTAAATCCACAATTAAAAGTGAAAATTAAAATACAAATTAATTTTAACAATACCTACCAACGGATTATTTTCATTATTAATTGTTGCTGAGTAAGTTCCTATTATCAGGCATGACGAAGATGTTTTTCTTTAAAAACTGGCCAAGAAGGGTTCCGTACCATATTCCTACAAGATTACTTAAATACGTTAAACTAAAAAAAAAAAAACATACGCGCCGAATTGAGAACCTCCTCATTTTTTGGAAGTCGGTTAAAAAGAAACAAGAGAGGCGCTGAAAAATCACATTTCCGAAAGGAGATGTAGAGACGAGTATGGAGAATACAGCCCGCTGACAGGCATATTAAATGGACCTAGCAGACATAATATGGCTAGCACCTGTTTGGGTACAGAACCCTAAAAAGCTTTTACTCGTCCATGTTTAAAAGTTGTTTATATGTAGGTAGGTATATAGAAGGTTAGGTTAGGTTAGGAAGGTTAGGTTAGGTTAGGAAGGTTAGGTTAGGTAATTCCGGATGTTGGGGTGGCGGGCCAGGTAACCTCCAAGTGTGCCCGGGCACTGCTGGTCCCTCTGGATACGTCCGGAGGGAAGAGCAGTGTTTGGGCCGGTGCACCCCGGTAACATGGTTAGCAATTTCCCTTTATGGGATATTGCTAGCCATGGCTAATAACCTGGCGGGGGGGAAGGTTCTCCGCGTGTCCCTCTGATCAGCAGAGGGCACAGTGGAGGACCTAGGGGGAAGAAGGGGCGAGGAGGCCCAACGCGAGGAAGAAAACCTCGTAAAAAAATAACCGAAGGGGGCGGGAACGCCCGGGTGGAGCCAGGTGTGGCACAAGGAGGAAGAAAACCTCGTAAAAAAATAACCGAAGGGGGCGGGAACGCCCAGCCGGAGCCAGGCGTGGCACAAAGAGGAAGAAAACCTCGTTAAAAAATAACCGAAGGGGGCGGGAACGCCCAGTTGGGGCCGAGTACGGCGAGAGTGGAGGAGGATCCTCTGGAGGAGGAGTTTGAGGCGAGCTCGGTGTGCACTCACCCTGCCTCCGAGCGGGCTGCGTGGGAACTAGTCCTGCGTGGCCCTCGCCACCAAATCGTAATCCCATAGGAGTGACAGTTGTTGGTCATGTCTCATGCCTGACACTGGGACCGATGGTCCTGGCTTAACCGCCCGGACCACGAGGAAGAAAACCTCTATAAAAAATCACCCCGAATCCCAAGCGGCGGCGCACCGCGAGGGGATGCATAGTTGGTGGGATGACCAGCTTCGAGTGCGAACCCAGTCACGGTACCGGCCGACCCCGTGACTTATTAGGCTTGCCCGGGTGCAGGGGGCACCGCCCGGGTGGACCATTCTTTCCCCCATGCTCGTGGGATTTAAAATGGAATCGAAAAATAAAACGAAAAAGAGTGAGGAGGAAGTAGATAAGGTGGTCGAAGAGAGAGAAGTGGTTGTGGAGAACAACGGGCATGCATCGTCAGGGACGTTGTGCCTGTATGGAGATGCTACTATGGACTTGACAGGTACATCAGAATCAGAGTCCGATAGTAGGAATCTGCGCTCGTCTTCTGCGAATAGAGGGCGCGCGAAGCTGGTTCACCAAACAGTGAAAAGGAAACGCCCCAATAAATCGGGGACGTCAACCAGCGACGTGGATGACGCTCAAAAAGAGGTGCAAGGGAAGAGCTGCAAAGCGGATTTCCTAAAACCGAGAGCAGTCGATAATGGAGAAGAGGAAGTCCAGGAGATAGCTCACGCTGCCAATATGGCGAGGGCGTCCTTGGGGCTCCACACATCTGTTGATAGTGCAGCACTAACACAGCAGGTGTGTAACGATGTGGATGTGGTCCTCCAGGTTGCGTCCAAATCAAAGAACCTGAAAGGCACATATACGCGTGCCCTTAAAGAGGCAGGGAAATCCATTAAGGAGGCGGTAGAGACCTTGAGTCTCAAATTCTCGCAGGGTGAAACTGCCAAGTTGCAGGCTGAGAATGCGTGCCTTAGGCGCGAGATTGATGAGCTCCGAAAGGAGATGGCGGAACTGCGCAGGGAGGTAATGCGTACCGGTAAAGACAGGCACACTGCGTCGTCTCAACCGTCCGCCTCTGCTCCTAAGGCGACGGCACCGCCGGAGCCTCCAAAGGGGCCCGGACTGGGAACAGCTGATGACCTAGCGCGATCTATCATGATCCAGGTGGGGAATTTGATAGACGCGCGGATGGCGTCCTTGGAACAAAGGCTTCCACCAGAAGAGAGGCTTCGGCCTCCACTCGCTTCAGACAAGCGAAACAAGGAGAAAGCCAACGCCCAAAACCAAGAGTCGCAGGCGAAGGCGCCGAAGGGGACGTCAGTTCCTAGTTCAGCAAGTGAAAAGAAGAAGAAGGGCAAGAGTAAGAGCAAGAAGCGTACGGAACCTATGCCTGCAGACCGGACTGAGGCCAGGGCTCCGGCTCCGGCTCCGGCTGCTGGCAATAGTGAGGGAGGATGGACCAAGGTCGGAAAGGGTGGAAAGAAGCTGAAGGAGAAGGAAAAGGCATCATCCAAGGGGAAAAAGACTGTTAAGCCTAGGAAACTGCGTCCTCCTCGAACAGCGGCGGTTGTTGTCACGCTGCAACCCGGGGCAGAACAGAAGGGCACAACTTATAGTGAGGTCCTATCTCAGGCGAGGTCCAGAATTGACCTCTCGGGATTGGGTATCCCCTGTGTGAGATTCCGGCAGGCTGCTACTGGAGCCCGTGTCCTGGAGATACCCGGAGAAGCGAGTGGAGATATGGCTGACTCCCTGGCTCAAAAACTGAGAGAGTTGATCCCAGAGGAGATTGCCAAAGTCTCTAGACCGGTAAAGTGTGCAGATCTCAGGGTTTACGGACTAGATGACTCGATAGAAGGGAGAGAGATTGCTGCTGCGGTAGCACTGAAAGGTGGTTGCTCGATTGAGGCGGTAAAAGTTGGGGCAGTTCAACGCGCCCCCAAAGGCTCAGGAACAGCCTGGGTCAGCTGTCCAGTTGCTGCTGCGAAAAAGGTAGCCAGTGAAGGCCGTATTACAATCGGCTGGGTTTCTGCACGGGTTGGTCTCCTACAGCAAAGGCCTCTGCGTTGTTTTAGATGCTTACAAGTTGGGCATGTTGGCTCAACATGCACGGCAGAAGTGGATCGCAGCAACGAGTGCTACCGTTGCGGTGTTGCAGGCCACAAAGCGGCTACTTGCTTGGCTGAGCCAAACTGCTCCTTGTGTGCAGCGGCAGGAAAGCCTGCAAAGCATAGACTGGGGGGCGGAAAATGTAACCTTCCGCCCAAAAAGAGTGGTAAAAAGGCTGGTGATGTCCCCAGGGCCACCTCGCAGCCTGAGTGCCCGTCCACTAGTTCCGGTGAGACGAGGCACCAGGAGGGAGCAAGTATGGTAATCGATTAAGATGGCAATACGGTTCATACAGGCGAATATCAACCACTGTGCCAGAGCCCAGGACCTTCTGGTCCAGAGCATGGCAGAGCGGTTGATTAGTGTAGCTGTTATCGCTGAGCCCTACTCCGTTCCTTCTAGGGATAACTGGATTGGAGACCGGGATGGGCTGGTGGCCTTGGTCACCCAAACTGCGACCGGCTCCCCTGCATTCGAGCAGGTCGTGAGGGGTGGAGGGTACGTTGCAGCTCTTGTGGGGAGTATAGTGGTAATTGGCGTATACTTCTCGCCAAACCGCACTCTGGCAGAATTCGAGGATTATCTAGACGAGTTGAGAGCGTTAGTCGGTCGAAGCCACCCCAACCGGGTGCTTGTGGCTGGCGATCTCAATGCCAAGTCCGTGGCATGGGGATCGCCAGCGACAGATGCGCGTGGTGGGGTTCTAGAAGAGTGGGCCGTACTCACGGGACTAACGGTGTTGAATCGGGGGTCAATTCCCACATGCGTGCGACGTCAGGGAGTTTCTATTGTGGACGTGTCGTTCGCTGATGCTGCCCTGGCTCGCCGTGTTCAGAACTGGGTTGTGTTAGAAGAGGAAACACTGTCGGACCATAGATATATTCAGTTCGAAATATTGCCTGCAAACCCGACAGCTGTGAACATCCCGGGTCGATCACGACGTGGTAGCCGTCCACGGTGGTCGTTGAAGAAGATCAACCGGGAGTTGCTTATTGAGGCCGCAATAGTTCAAGCGTGGGTAGCCGGGACGAGAACTCCGGTGGAGGTGGACGAGGAAGTCGAGTGGCTTGGTGAAGCCATGACGCAAATTTGCGACGTGGCCATGCCACGTATCGATCCTCGCCCGCCAAACGGTGCGGTATACTGGTGGTCGGAAGAAATAGCTCAGCTTCGCAGAACTTGTATCGAAGCGAGGCGCCCCTACACACGATGCCGAAGACGTCGCCCTCGTGACGAAGTTGAGGAGGAACGACTGTATGCAATATATAGAGATGCCAGGGTGGCGCTACAGACGGCGATTCGATCGGCAAAGGAGCTGGCTGAAGAGGTCATGCTCGAGGGCCTCAATGCTGATCCGTGGGGTAGGCCTTATAAGGCGGTAATGCGGAAGCTTCGGCCAAGCGCTCCACCTTTGACACAAAGCCTACAGCCCCAGCTGCTGAACTCGGTGGTCGAGGCCTTGTTTCCCGGTATGCCTGAAGGGGAACCACCGTGTATGACTTCGTCCGAAGAGTTGGACTCCCCCGATCTGGGGGTTCCTGAAGTCTCCGAGGGCGAGCTGAAGGCAGCATTGCTGCGACTTCAGGCTAAGAATGTTGCCCCGGGACCAGATGGAATTCCCGGCCGGGCATGGGTGCTGGCTCTTGGCCCACTGGAGCCGCGCGTGCGTGCCTTGTTTAGCACCTGTTTTCAGCAGGGTCAGTTTCCGCGCCAATGGAAAACGGGAAAACTGGTCCTGCTGCGAAAGGGGGGACGCCCAGCAGACTTGCCATCGGCATATCGGCCGATTGTCTTATTGGACGAGTTGGGAAAGCTGTTCGAACGAGTTATCTCGGCTCGTATCGTTCGACACCTAGAGGGGACGGGTCCTGACCTCAGTCAGTACCAGTTTGGCTTCCGCCGGGGCAGGTCCACTATTGATGCTGTCGCTAGGGTGAAGGCCTTATCGGAGGACGCAACATCACGGGGCGAAGTGGTTCTGGCGGTGTCACTAGACATCGCCAATGCTTTTAACACCCTGCCCTGGGGCAGCATCAAAGAGGCGTTAAAATTCCATGCTCTCCCTGCCTACCTGCGGCGTGTAGTAGAGGCCTACTTAACGGAGAGAGCGGTGGAGTACCCTGTGAATGGTGAGGAATGGGCTCGGCGTCAAATGTCGCGCGGTGTTCCACAGGGGTCGGTCCTAGGACCGTTGCTGTGGAACATTGGGTATGATTGGGTGCTGCGAGGCGTAAATATATCGGGTGTTGACGTAACATGTTACGCAGATGACACCCTAGTAACTGCCACAGCTGGCAGCTTTGACGAAGCGCGGGAGCTAGCTACAGCGGGGGTAGCCCTAATCGTAGCACGAATCCAGCGGTTGGGACTGAAGGTAGCCCTTAATAAATCTGAAGCCTTGTGTTTCCACGGACCGAGAAGGGCTCCTCCGGCTGATGCAGTCTTGGTGGTGGACGGAATTTCCATCGCTGTCGGGGCAACGATGAAATATCTCGGACTTGTCCTCGACAGCCGATGGAAGTTCGAGGAGCACTTTCGCAGACTCGCTCCCAAGCTTATTGGAGCTGCCGGGGCGCTTAGTCGGCTCCTCCCTAACGTGGGTGGACCAAATGCTGGCTGTCGTCGTCTATACGCAGGTGTGATACGGTCGATGGCCCTATACGGGGCACCTATCTGGGTGGACGCCCTGACCGTCCGAACAAGACCTCTACTGCGGAGACCGCAGCGAGTCATGGCGGTGCGGCTGATAAGAGGGTACCGCACAATATCCCACGAGGCAGCTTGTGTGTTGGCGGGGACGCCGCCCTGGGACTTAGACGCCGAAGTGCTCTCGGCGGCGTATTGGCGTAGGGTGGATGCCCGCATCCGGGGGGAACACCCTACGCCGGCGCAGGATCGCGCCTGGCGGCGGCTGGCGGAGGCCGATCTCGCCGCTCGATGGCGGGAGCGGCTTCTGGCGCCGACTGCCGGCCAGCGCACAATCGAGGCGATCCGGCCGGTCCTGGAGCTCTGGACCGGCCGGACGCATGGGGTCCTCTCTTTCCACCTCGTGCAGGTTCTCTCGGGGCACGGCTGCTTCGGGAGATACCTGTGCGTGGTGGCGAGACGGGAGCCCACCGAGGTGTGCCACGGGTGCGGCCATGCGGAGGACACGGCGCAGCACACGCTGGAGTCGTGCGCCGAGTGGGCGCCCCAGCGTGCCGCACTCGTTGCAGTGGTGGGGCCGGACCTCTCGCTGCCCACCGTCGTCCGAGCCATGGTGGGAAGCGAGGAGTCGTGGGAGGCTGTCGCCTCCTTCTGCGAGGAGGTGATGACGCAGAAGGAGGCGGCGGAGCGGCTGCGGGAGGCAGACGCCAACGCGGGCCCTCTCCGTCGCCGAAGGGCGGGGCGCCGACGAGCCGCACATGACCGCCGCCTGCCCCCCTAGGAATGAACTCCGAGGGACAGACGTGGGGAGTCTGTCACTCACTGGAGTAGTAGTCCTTGAGATGGAAGGCGAGCCCAGTGTTCCTGGCTCGCCAACCTTTGCAGCTTTTTTTTTTTTTTTTTTAGAGTTTCCCTCTGAGCAGGGCCTGACTTGTCGGGCGTTACTGGCTGGGTTGCAGTTGAGTACGTTTGTGATCCTGTGCCCAAACATGCCAGTGGCGAGATGGAACACCGTGGGGTTTTAGTCGGTAAGAGTCCGACATAACCTTTGCATTTCCCCAGATGCAAAGGTATCCATGAGGATTTCCCCACGCTAAAAAAAAAAAAAAAAAAAGGTAATTCCGGATGTTATAAATTTTTCCTTGGTCCAATTTGTTGTGTTGTTTCTAATTAAGATCTTTCACCTTTTTAATGATGATCATTCAGACTAGATACTTCCCTAAAACAAGAATACCTACTATAGTATAGTATAGGTATGTGTACCTAAAGTATCTAATTATGAATATTTAAAAGTTTGTTTTGTCTGTATTGTTTGTTGGTTTGTCCTTCAATCACGCCGCAACAGAGCAATGGATCGATGTGATTTTTTGCATGGGTATAGTTGAGGACCCGAAGAGTGACCCCGGAAAAGAGTTCCCGTGGGGATTTAAAAAACTTCTACGCGGGCGAAGTCGCGGGAATAATTTAGTGACGGCTAGTTGAATTACCGAGTCGAAGTCAAGAACAGAAAACTCAAGAATTCTTCAAGTTGGTGCCTTGTTATCGATAATTACTGAGGTCGATATTGAGGTCTTATGGTATAGTACCTAAGTATAATATACCTACCACGATTTCTCGATTACATTTCCTGTGTTTGATTTAGGTAATTGGCTAAGGTCTAGTGGACGCAGTATTTTCAGATTTACTACGTAACTATGCAGTATGTAGGTACCTATTTTTGTCTAGACTAATAATTTGCCTTTAGTGGCTTCGTAACAGACGTTTAAAAATAAAAATGGAATAAATAACGAATTACGGTCAAAATATTATTATCTGCGAACAACGATCTCGACGAACATGACCGTAAAAAGAAAACAAAAGTACATAGTTACTTACCTACTTAATGGAAAACTCATGGAAAATTAAGAAAAATGCAAACAAAGTGGTTCATCCAACTGTTAGAGTACGGTCACTGAACTCTATTGTAACAAGAGGATAATTACTTAGTTAGCCATTGTTTCAGCACTCAATAGTGGAGTTATGGAGCGTGGATTGTGCGGCGGTTATTCCAGGTTTCCTGTGTTCCTGAATCCGACAAAGATAAAAAATGAAAATATCATACCTACTTAGACGTAGCTTTTCTTAATAACGCGAAGTAGCTATTTCAACCTATTTGCCTGAAATGGGCAGGGTGAACCAGTGAAAATTTAAGTTTTTAACTCTATGAACGGTAGTTTATAACTTTTAAATAATTGACCGAGCGAAGCGAAGGTCTCTGAGTTGAGTGTCAATCTGCACTTGTCCGTCCGTCCGTCCGTTAATTGTCTTTCAGAGCCTTTAAAATAACTTCTGAATTACTGAACGTAATTTCTTCAAATTTAAAATATATAATACGTAAACCGATGGCCTCCAGCCGAATATGGCTAAAAAAGTTATAAAAATCTTTATTTCAGGGGGGCTCTCATATTGCGGTATATCATTTTAAAGATAATTAGGAATAGAGTCCAAAAATATTTTTTCTCCTCTCTGGCCAAAGGAGCGCTGGTAGGCTTTTTCGGCATGGCTCTCTCAATGATACGATCAAAAGGGCTCTTGCCACCATAGATATTCCTGCGCTCATTGAGCCGCAGCAGAAAAGGCTGAAACCGGCAAACGGCGGAAGTATGCCTCTCTCATAGGTATTTGTTCCGTTTGCCGTGGAGACTGGGGCCGTGGAGCCTTAGTGCCAAAATTTTTTTGCGATATAGTGTGTGTTCCGTTATAAGCACTGCGAGCACTGGCAGTGCTCTTTACTGGGGACTTTCAGTGCTCTCAGTGTATTTCGGAACGCACCCATATTTCACCCCGGTTGACTGCCAATAATTGATGACTTCACAATGATGTCAATAGATTGCGTTCTGTAAAAGTTTATTCGTTTGTATAATATAGTTAAAACTATCATAAGGATAGGTACCGCGAGTTCTCAGTTCGGGGCGAACCACTAGTATTAGGCTCTCTCATCAAAAGCTATTATACTTGTTCTCAATATTTTCAGGCATATCCTGGAGTAAAGGACGACTCACATAAAACGCGTCGCATCGAATCGATTCGGCGCGTTTGTGTGGTTTGATCTGAATCCATCCATTGTGCGATTGTGCGTGCCATCGTCTGTGGCCGTCACTTGGGTCGTCATGTCAATGTTTCAAATGTCAATGTCAACAAGGCTAAATTGCTAGTACCCAGAGCCGAGAAACCAGTTAAAAAAAAGGAAATGACAATGCTGACGTGTTGTTTTTTCGTAATTCCTATTTCCATGTTTTTTGTGGCATAAATTACAAAACTTATGATTGCGATCGTCACAATGCTTGTTATGATTATAAATTATTAACGTCGTGTTTTTAAGACTGTTTTACGTTGGACAACCGCTTGAACTATCTGCATTGTATGATTTCCATATTTTACATCTGAGTCATAAAAATCTTGTCCGATTTTGTTGAAAGACACACTGAAGGGATTCCATTCGTAGGTGAATTAACTTTTGCTTGACAGCTGATTTGTTTAATTAAGGTAGAAGTACGTGAGAAGTACCTATAAACTTTCGAACTTTTTACAAAGAGCACGTTGTTATTGTTCTAATCATAGATTCCAAAAACGTCACAGACAATATACTACAGATACCTACTTATGATTTCATCAAAATCCAATCATGTGATCCAATCCAACACAATATGATCCATCAGGACCGGAGAGAGATCAGGCATAGAACCGACCTTAGACTAATCTAAGGAACCGTCTATGCGCTCTCCAAGGTAACTCAATTTAAATCTCATCCAATACAACAAGAGGATGAAATATTGGGGACTATCGCGTGTGAATTTGCCACTAGAGGCGCTAGTGTCGCGTGAGGTCCATTAACATTCACTTTTCACTGGTTTTGGCGGGCATCGTGACAAATTATTTTAATTTCTATATTTTACCTGTTGAAAAGTGATCTCCTTCGTGAAATTATCGCAAATATGGATTATTTGGCGATGAATGTGAACGCTTTGAAAGCAGAAAAAGAAAAAGAGGCGCAAAAATAAGCGGCCTCAAAGAGCTGCTAATTCAGAGGTTAGTTTGTTTACTGTATTACAAACTTATTTTTTCCAGAAGTATGCTTGTTTGCCGAGGTAACAGCTATGTTTTTTTCTTTTTACATATATTTACCTAATATATTATGTATATTTACCTAATATGACTTCTGCATGAAAGGTTAAATGGGTTTCATGCTCATCAAGGACACACTTTTACTATATGATATTGATGAACATCGATGTTTGCTCTAGGCATGCTCTAGGTCTCTGCCCTCTGGTACTATTTATGTATCTGGTTATGTACCCACAGTATCTCTAACGAGAACACAACCTATCTTGGGATCAGATTAGGTACTATGTGTGAGATGACTAGAATTTAATAATATTTCTCTTTATTAATATTAGATGTTTCATTTCAGGTTTCTCCAGAAGGATTAATTGGAGAACTAACAGTATTGGAAGAGAAATGTCCTTTCTCTATAAAAGATGAGCTTATCAGTGTGGATAATTATAAGCACATAGGAATGATCAATAATGAATATTGCTTGAAAGAAAGTAGCCCCTACTATTTTCAAATTCAAAAACTTGTTAGGTACTAAAAGAAAGTATTGTGATTTTTTTGTTTGGACAAATAAAGATGAAAAGAGAATTTATGTAAATAGAAATGATAAGCTTATTTCAGAAGTTTTATAACTTAATCTAATATCTAGTTACCATTGTTTAGTAGTTTCAACTAACAAATCAACCATCTTTCAGTATCATATCCATTGTATGGATTTACAATGTTTAATAAGTATTTATTTGTATAGCAGTGTGTTTTAAAGGGAAAGGGAAGGATAAATAAAAGTTTAATAAGTAATTAATTTCTTTTTTATTTTATTTATTTAGTGCCTAACTATATAATTCCTCAGAATCCTGCGAATTCCTGCGAATCGCAACTAGCCACTGTTTTAGAACAGTTTTATCTTTTGGAAACATGTGTCCTCCTTTTTTCCGAACAAAACGGAATTGCACAACATTGCGGCATTGCTACTCGATATGATGATAGCTGTTATAAATTAATAAACTTAATGAGAATCAAGATTTAAAACTTTGTTTCGGCACCGATCTTATAAAGTCTCCTTTGACAGCTATACCTCTGCACCTTAGTCAACAGTGGCGCCAACTGGTGAGCAAAGAAACGATAGTCCCCAATGAACAATTTGAAAAATAGTACAGCCGAGCGATCGCGTAACTTCTGCATCAATCATTGATACATCGCAATCACCTCTGATTGGTTAACACTCTTCCACTATTGGACATAATCCATTGACGCAGCAAGAATGCCATAAATTCAGCCAATTACAACAATTGATACTGTAACAATGATTGATGCAGAAGTTACGCGATCGCTCGGCAGGTTATACCTAATACTTACTACTTACTAGTCTCTGGATGTTACAGTAAACACTAAACTGATAAAGTAAACAATATTTTTTTTTGTAATTAAAACGTAATTTTGTTGTGTATTACGATCAATAATAAATTTCCTGTAACAAGAATACACTTCGAAAATGTTGAAAGCTGTGATACTCATCGGTGGACCACAAAAAGGTACTTTTATTGTATTGTTTTGAGAGCCACGACTCACCGGTGTTATCTTCAAACGATTGCTAAACTCGTTAAAATTAATGTTAAGATAACTATTATAATAAATGCTATGTGTTGTGTAAATATATACCTATTTATGTACCAGACATGCATGATTCATATTGTAAATAATTTACAGTTTACACAATTTAAAAGTAAAAAACACTAAACTTAGTTTTTGTCACCTTGTTTTAACTTGTGACTCAAGTCTTAAGTCCTATACTGTACATAAATTACAAGAATAGGGTAGGTACTTAAATGCATAATCTAAGTTGGTACTTACTTAACAAAATTAATTCTGGTTCAAAAACTTTATTCAAATTACTGTTTTTGCTTTTTTTTAGGAACAAGGTTCCGCCCTCTCTCCTTAGACACGCCAAAGCCTCTATTCCCCATCGCAGGGCTGCCACTGATACAACATCACATAAAAGCTTGTAGAAGGCTGGTGGAATGCAAGGAGATACTCATCATAGGCTCATACACTACTACAACAATGGCACAATTTATTAGTGATATGCAGATTGAATATAGTCCTGTCATTATAAGGTATTTGTTTCTTATTTTGGCCTCCATGAAAACTAGTTGCCAAGTTTGTAAAACATAGCACTGCTTTTAAAATAAGATTGAAAAGACACTTCTTGTGTGTGTGTGTTTTCTCATAAATTGGTGTTACAATTTCATACAAAGATTCACAAGTTCTAGCTTACATTAACAATGGTATTGTTTGGGCCGCACTACAATTTGTCTGGTGTGATTCTTTGGCCATGGTTAGTTTTTTTTTTTGGCTTACTTGTAATGGAATTAAAAAAGTTAAGTGAGTAAGACCACTAATTCAGCTTTTGTGAACATGCAAATCCACAGCTAACGATAAGATCCATCTTCAATTTTCAGATATTTGCAAGAATTCACTCCTCTTGGTACTGGAGGAGGTCTGTATCACTTCAGGGATCAGGTTAGAGCAGGCAACCCTACTGCATTTTTTCTTCTCAATGGTGATGTTTGTGCTGATTTTCCTCTTGAGGAACTATGGGCATTCCATGAAGAAAGACCTAATGCTTTGGTGAGTATCTATTTCTCTTTCTTCCTACTGGGCAGGTTTCTGCCCTTAACTTCCAGTTGGTCAATTGTATGTGGAATATCTATTTATTAATATGTCTATGATGAGTGATGACCATGTTACTTGCTCCATGTATAATTTTATCTTTACAATCAATTATACTCTTTTCTGATAACAAAAACACTTTATAGATTACAAACAGATTATTTTAAAAAGATCATTATTACTCTAACTTTAGGTACAGTTAAAATATATGTGTGTATACTTAAATTAATTTATGTTATGAACTACATATAACAACTTTAACATGTATGTAACATAAGTATTAGGGAAAATATTTATTATGACCAACATTAAAATTAATGCATCTTTATTTATTATACAAAGTACTACAAAAATAATAACTCCACTACAATTAGCCTTTTTCCTCTGAAGGTTTAAAAAAGATCCGCTAGAGGCAGCACTAGTGGTGGGGTACAACGTTTTGACTTCTCCATTAAGAGTAACGTTAAACGTACGTTGTAAGAATGGAAATTACGGAAGATGATGTGCCTGGAGCAAAATTGAAATATGCATAAATTCAAGATCATCTTGTCCGGTATTTAAAATGATAGCTTGCATGCCGTGGTTTACCTGTTTCAGGTTACAAAAATGTACTCGTAGAAAGGTTAGTTGTCGATTATAGTTCGTTTTATTTTATCTTTGGGAATCAAAAAAATACATTGAATTAATTAAATATCCATATTATAAATGCGAAAGTGTGTCTGTCAGCTGTCTGTCTGTCTGCTACGCTTTCACGGCCCATCTGTTCAACCGATTTTGATTAAATTGTGTACAGGGCTAGATTGTATCCCGGGGAAGGACATAGGCCTCTTTTATCCCGGAAAGTTTAAGAGTTCCCGCTGGAATCAAAAAACCTTAATCCACGCGGACGATAAAGTACATATAGCAAAATTATACTTTTGTATAATTTTGTTATAATATATTAATAGACTGACATCTAGAGCATAACCTCATATTAAAATGAACAGTTAGTACCTACTAACCTTCGATACAGTCGCTGATAACGGATTTGGATTTTCTATTGTTGGACCATTTGGATTTATGAAATGTTAGAAATGGTTAGTAGTAGATATGTTTTTTTTATTTTTTCGCGATAAATGAATCCACTTCAAACACTGCACTGAACGAAACGGCACAAATTTTATACCATCTTGCTTGTATGGAACAGTGGTAGATTCACTCGACGATTCAAAAGCACTTGTAATGAGTTTATTTATATAAAAAAATATGAGTTTGAGTTTATTATATCCATTTATTTATTGTGTTTTTATGTTTATGTATCCATATTTCCATGAAGTTCCATATTAACCCATACTATCCATACTAATATTATAAATGCGAAAGTGTATCTGTCTGTCCGTCTGTCTGTCAGCTACTACGCTATCACGGCCCACCTGTTCAATCAACCGATTTTAAGTAATACAGTATACCAATTTTATATCATATTTATAATTTCAATAAAATATATTATTTTTGTACCTATACCACTTCTTCAAGGAATGCTGGAAGAGATTTCTTTTTAGAGATAAGCTCTACCGTTGTCCACATTTTTCTATTAATTTTAAGACGATATTTTATGCAAAAATAATAAATAAATAAAACAAATAAAACGAACTGAAAACGACAACTAACCTTCTACGAGTACATTTTTGTTACCTGAAACAGGTAAACCACGGCATGCAAGCCATCGTTTTAAATCCCCGACAAGATGGTCTTGAATTTTTGCAAGTTTTTATTATGCTCCAGGTACATAATCTTACGTTAATTCCATTTTTACAACGTACCGATAGCGTTACTCATAATGGAGAAATCAAAACATGTACCCCACCACTAGTGCTGCCTCTAGCGGATCTTTTTTGAATCTTCAGAGGAAAAAGGCTAATTTAGCCCTAGACTGCAATCTCACCTAGTAAAACTGATAATGCAGTTTAACATGGTGCTGGGCTAACCTGTTAGGGCTATGGTAGTTATATTCAACCTGTACCCCTAATTGGGATCTAATTTGGTTAAAAATCTTCTAGGCTAGCATATTCCAAGCTAGACCTCATCATTGCTTTGCACTAAGCATGATTGTCGTCAAACGCAAGCCTATCTTGCAATAAAAAAATAAAATTTCGTTAAAAAGGGTATGTGTGTATGTAACAACAAAATAATGTGATGTATTTGTTTTAAATCACACATATTATAATACCAACTTGTTTATTTCCAGGTGACTATAATGGGTACAGAGGCGACCCGGCAGCAATCAGTACATTACGGGTGCATGGTCCAAGAGCCTACAACCAAGGCGGTGACACATTATGTAGAGAAACCAAGCAGTTACATATCTACACTGATCAATTGTGGCGTATATGTCTGCTCATTACAAGTTTTTCACACTATGGCCGATGCTCTACAGAAGGAAAAGGGTGGATTTTATAGGTAAGCACAATATCTTTCAATATCATTCAAATAAAGCCTTAATGAAGCCTATTTAGACTATGACATAATAATCTATTTTTCCTTAGCCTTTCCTCACCTCTTGCAGAAACGTGTAGGCGATACATAGGATGCTTTTATCATAATTTTAATTTGTGATTGTCTAGACTCTAGGCTCAAACCTCACAGTTCAAGCTAAGTTTTCTTATTAAAGAAATTAAAGAAAAGCCCCCAAATAAATTAGATAACAATAAAAATTTGCTTAAGACTGCAGAATTTAGCTTTCACATTTCTCAGAGAAGTTACCTGCGAATGTTTATCATTCAAGTTGGCTAAGGAAAAAAGATTATAAAATAAAATTGTTTCAGTAGGAATGGCCATGGCAGTCCACCTCCTGGTTATATGTCGTTCGAACAAGATGTTTTGGCGCCACTGGCGGGAACCAATAAGCTTTATGCTATGCAGGTGTGTTTATATGCAAGTATATGAATAAAAATAATTTGCAGGAACGAATAGCCTAGCTTCGCAACGCATATCAGTCGATTGCGATTATTAAGCAACGTTGACCCGAGTCGGTACTGGATGGGTGATCGAATTTTGAGGTTCAAATTTGGCCTTTTCGTTTCCTCCGTGCCTTGGAAAGCATGTTAAGCCGTCGGTCCTGGTTATTATAACTAATATCTGATAATAATCGTAACAAACCTAAGAGTTTAAATTCTCTTAGTCGAGTCGTATGCGGATGTGGGAACCCTCCGCATTAATATCCCAAAAAAACTCCTACCATTATGTGATTAATGGAATGGGGTCACGACCCTCAGTAACAAGGTATACAATGCAGAGAGAGAGAATAAAAATAGTTATTGTGCCTTTGTCCCTTTGGATTTTATTACACATATTTTTATATTGTTTGAGTGAGTTTGATAAAATTATTAACAACACTCAGTAGCCGTATTAAAGACGACCAATAACATTTATATCCATTTGCCGCTGCGCAAACGTAGACTTTTAGTTTCCTACACGTCGGGACACCGTCACAGTTCCCGTGGTTTTTGCATTATTTAATTGACAATTATCTACTTAGTGTCAAGTGGAAGTGGACACAAACTATCTACGTTTGCGCATTTGATGGTTGATTTCATATTGATTATATGAAAATTGATTGTAGACACACAACACAAAAATGTCTACGTTTGCGCAGCGCTTAACTGTCTAAATAATAATGAATCGCGCATCTCGCCTTCTGAACTCTGTTTATAATGAACCTAGCATAGACTTATTTTGTAGCAGTATGAGTAGTGTACGTAGAAATCTTACCAATGTATTGACACAGTCTAGTGCAACTACTTAATCGATTAACAACTGGTATTTTCTTCAACAACTGTTTTTGTGTATAAACAGGTACCCCTGTTCTTTTAGTGTCTAGTTGTGAAAACCTGTAATCTATATATATAAAATTCAAAGTCCTGACTGACTGACTGACTGACTATATCAACGCACAGCCCAAACCGCTGGGGTTAGAAACTTGAAATTTTGACAGTAGGTTCCTTTTGAGACGTAGGCGCTCACTAAGAAAGGATTTTTCAAAATTCCAACCCTAAAGGGGTGAAATAGGGGTTAAAAGTTTGTATGAAAGTCCGTCATTTCTCAAGTTATATCCATGAAACTTGGTATATAAACTACGGGTAAAAAATTAAGAAATACGTGTTTCACAGTTTTTGAAAATTCTACCCCCGAAGAGTTGAAATAGGGGATGAAAGTCCTTCATTTCTCAAGATATTTCTCAAGTTATATCAACGAAACTTGGTATTTTGGCTTTCAGTAATAATTAAAGAAGGACGTATGTCACAGTTTTTTAAAATTTCACCCCCATACGGGTAAAATAGGGGTTGAAAATTGATACGTAAGTCCTTTATTTCTCAAGTTATCTAACTTTAACTAATAAAATAAAATAATCATATTAATGAAAACATCATAGGTAGGCCACTGGTGGTCGCAGGTGAAAACGGCCGGCTCCGCCATATACGCGAACCGCCACTACCTAGAGCTGCACCGGCGCTCGAAGTACGAGCCTTGTCACATCCTGCCTTACGTTTACATTCACCCCACGGCCGTTGTCGACAGCACAGCAGTAGTGAGTAGTCTCTTTATTACAAACTCGGTGTATTATTAGTGATAAGTAGCCTCGTAGCTTTGGTTTTAAGATACCGTAGTTAATTATCACCATCAAGTCTTATTCCTTGTAAACATGACGTTCAGAAGGTGTACTTTGTAGGTACCTATTTTGTCAGTTAAGTTTATGGGACTATCGGCCGGTTTCTGAATTGAGAATTTCATGTTGAGTCTGTCTCAAAGACCACATAAGTGTGACTTACGTACTACTTAGGCAAATTTTTGTTTCTGAATTGATATTTTGTAAGGTTTGAGAATTGGAGCTTGAGAAATTTCAAATTTGACAGTTTCGAAACTTAAATCCATGCTTAACTGCAAAATTGCGTTTCAGAGCGCATTTGACAGTGCTCAAAGTCCTCTAATCTCAAAGTTGAGTGCGTAATATTTAAGTAAAGAATTTCGGCTACTTAAACTATATTCACACTAGATAATGCACGCGACTTCATCCGTGGATTAAGGTTTTTTTGATTCCCGCGTGTTAACTCTTTAATTTTCCGGGATATAAACTATCCCTATACCAAATTTCATCAAAATCGGTGAAACAGATGAGCCGTGAAAGCGTAGCAGACAGACAGACACACTCTCGAATTTATAATATTAGTATGGATTTGCGATTTCTAGTGAAGATTCTTCGTTGGCATCTTTTGACGCTCCCTGTCGCAGTGGCGATCACTGTGGTCTTATTAAGGGAGTTCACGGGTTCGATTTCCGGCAATTCGATTTGGGAATTTACAATTTCTGAGATGTGGGAGGCTTCCTTCATAGGTGTAGAAATCTATGAGTTTAATATAACTGCCATAACACTAACAATTTAGCCCGCTACCATCTTAGATTGCATCATCACTTATCATCAGGTGAGATCGCAGTTGGGCAAACTTGTAGTGGGATTTGAAAAATCTTTGGAGAAGCCTGAGGTACTCGTAGATGCCTACGTGGTACAAGATGATGAACCTGTTGAAGAACGAAATTATGTCCTGTCTTTGCCCCAAGCTCATTAGTAGAAAGTTATTTTACAAATAACTACATAACAATAACTCCTGTAATCACATAATCATATAATAAATATTATAAATGCGAAAGTTTGGATGGATGTATGGATGTGTGGATGTATGGATGTTTGTTACTCAATCACGCTCCAACGGCTGAACGGATCTGGATGAAATTTGGCACAGAGATAGATTATAGTCTGGAATAGCACATAGCTTTTTATCCCGGAAAATTAAAGAGTTCCCGCGGGAACTGAAAAACCTCAATCCACGCGGACGAAGTCGCGGGCATCAGCTAGTAAGTAATATTTTGTTAGAAATTAGGAACTCTTTGTTGGATTTTTTAATTTTGTTTTATTTTACAAATTAATCAGCATAATATAACATTTCTGGGTAATAAATATAATATGATATTATCACATTATCATCAGTTGTGGCGATAATTGAAGATCCACCAGGCAGCTTTACTCTTCATCTCTTGGTCCTGTGGTACATAGGCTATTGTATTGTTTAATTATTACAATCCGCTCTTCCTTCTTTTTTTGCAAGTAGAATGTCCCTGTCTTTTTGCATTCTATCACACCTTGTAATCTGTGGATAGAACATAAAACACATAAATAATATGCATTTTATCATTGATGTAGAATTTTAGTAGGTACCTATACCCTGTTATTCAAAGAAAACAGTGACATTATTCGAAGTTCGTTGCCAGTTGGTTTGGTTGTCTTGTGACTGGACAAATTTCCATTTCTAAGTAGAGTTACATACGAACTAACTACTAATTGTGGTCATGTAAAATTAACCCTCGAATATTGTACTAAACCAGGAGAAAAGCTGGCCTACGAGTAAGGGGATGATATAAAGATTAGGTACTTACTTTGCTACTACTGTCTTCTTTCCCCACGTTAGTGAAGTTGGGATATATTTTTTTCTTTTCTCTATCCATTTTATAAATATTTGTAAGAATAATTACAAATAAAAACAGAAGTCAAGATTTGGAAAATTTTGTAAACAAATCCGTTTGTCAAACTTTTGACGCTTCTGACACAATGTTATGTCGTACGTTCCATTTCTTTATCCCGGTTATTTGAAATCAAACGCACATCAGAGTTTTTATGTGATAAAAGCCTGAAATATTTGAAATTCATAATTTTCTAAATAAAATTCTACAAAATTTTTCTTTTTGAATCATATTTAATAATAAAATTTAACAAAATTAGAAATAAATATAATTTTCGGTCAATACCGGTTTTTCTACGTGTAGCGAAACGCAAAGGCAATGTTGGAGAATACTCAGGGACGATTGGAGAAATACTTAGCTAATTACAATTTGGGAAATTCTAATTTTATCGTGTGAAACACAAAAAACTTAAGTCTTACTCAAATATTTAAACAAAACTCAGCTGATTTTTGCTTGAATGCTTAATTCAGAAACCGGCCGTATGTTTTATATAAACTGCTAAAAGCTTAACTGTTAGCAAATATTTATTTTTTCAATACGAAAAATACACTTACAGAGGCAGTAAACAGGGCTTGTAAGTTAAATTTACTGCCCTCGTGCTATTTTTTATTTTTTTGCAGTTTTTTTTTTAATTTTTGTAACTCCACTTTACTTCTAATTAAAAAGTTTCCTTGCAAGAAGGTTCATAATGATATTGACTTTGTATGTCATTGATGTAGAATTTTAGTAATGTTGTATGTAGAAAACTTAAAAAACCGGCCAAGTGCGAGTCGGACTCGCGCACCGAGGGTTCCGTACAAACCTGTAGTAAGTTTTACGATTTATGACGTATTAAAAACAAGACGAAATTAACCGCAAAACTAACTTTGTTTGTAGAGGTTTATTGTTAATATCAAAAAATTACGTTTGTTGTATGGGAGCCCCCCTTTAATATTTACTTTATTGATATTTAATTATTTATTTTGAAAGGTAATATACAAGTTAATATTCTGTGAAAATTTGAACCGTCTACCTGTTACCGTTTTTAATATTGAGCAAAAAAATACGAAAAAACACGTTTATTGTATGGGGACCCCCCTTAATATATATATTTTTTTTATTTTTAGTATTTGTTGTTATAGCGGCAACGGAAATACATCATTTGTGAAAATTTCAGCTTTCTAGCTATCACGGTTTATGAGATACAGCCTGGAGACAGACAGACAGACAGCGGAGTCTTAGTAATAGGGTCCCGTTTTTACCCTTTGGGTACGGAACCCTAAAAATTATAACATGATATGGATTGATGAAATTAAAAATTGTATTTAATTTAATTAATTAAAATTGTTTCAAGTTGTATATAAATCAAAAAGTTAAGGCTGAATAGTCCACGCTGTTTTATTTTTAAAGCTTTATTTCCCACATACATATTGCAAATTATTTTTACAGTGTTTATAAAATGGTGTGATTTATTTTAATGTGTGGTCCCCTGCAGGTAAAAGCCTCCTCCATCCACTCTGGGAGTTTGAGCTAGAACCTTGAGCCTTGAAGCCAATACAGTAATGCTGTAAAAAAAACGCAATTACAACAACGCGCCGTAGATACTAAAGCTTTAATCTGTGCGCGCTATTTTTAAAAGTTTCATTGAGTATCTTATAAATTATTAATTAATTTGAGCGGTTTATGTGGTGTGGAATAATAAAATTAAATCAACAATTAGGTATTTTAGATGTGAGGAAATACTTAATCGCGCTATAAATAGCCGCAAAAAATCTTCTAGTATACCCCCCCCCCCCCCCCCCGTATCGTATCGTCGTATCGGAACGCTATATCGCTTGGCGGCACGTCTTTGCCGGTAGGGTGGTAACTAGCCACGGCCGAAGCCTCCCACCAGGCCAGACCAGGGAAAATTCAGAAATTATAAATTCCCAAATTGACCCTGCCGGGGATCGAACCCGGGACCTCCACACGTTAAGACAACAGCGCTACACACTGCGCCACGGAGGTCGTCAAAATGTAAAAATCTACTTACCGCTCTTGTATCACAAACTACTATTAACAGCAAATGACCATTTTGTCTTTTCTTTTATAGATCGGACCAAACGTGTCGATAGGCGAGGGCGTCACGATCAAAGCAGGCGTGCGGATAAAGGAGTCAATTGTACTGAACAACGCCACTATAAACGAACACGCACTCGTTATGTATTCAGTTGGTAAGTATTTTTACATTAGTTACATTAGTTAACAAGTACCTAAGTAATTGGGTATTTGACAACTATTCAAATAAATTATTTTTTAGTGATTATTAATTAATAGAGGATCTCCCAAAGGCGTAATATCCACGTCCCCTGTTAGTTTTATGTTGAACACCTATTTTAAACTATCGATTAAAGTAAAAAAGTGCGTCGAACTTTGATGACGTCACTATGTAATGTTTCATACAAAATCCTATACTAAGCACGCGTTTTGACGTTTGAAAATAAAGTTGCTGATTTGACTAGTTGTCAAATACCCAATTATTCTAACTCCTTTTTTAACCGACTTCCAAAAAAGGAGGAGGTTCTCAATTCGGCGCGTATGTTTTTTAGGGTTCCGTAGCCAAATTTGGCAAAAACGGAACCCTTATAGATTCGTCATGTCTGTCTGTCTGTCTGTCTGTCTGTCTGTCTGTCTGTCTGTCTGTCTGTCCGTCCGTCCGTATGTCACAGCCACTTTTTTCCGAAACTATAAAAACTTTAAAGTTGAAACTTGGTAAGAAGATGTATTCTTGGAACCGCATTAAGATCTTCTTACAAAAATAGAAAAAAAACAATAAATTTTGGGGGTTCCCCATACTTAGAACTGAAACTCTAAAATTTTTTTTTTCATCTAACCCATACGTGTGGGGTATCTATGGATAGGTCTTCAAAAATGATGTTGAGGTTTGTAATATCATTTTTTTCTAAACTGAATAGTTTGCGCGAGAGACACTTCCAAAGTGGTAAAATGTTGGTCCCCCCCCCGTAACTTCTAAAATAAGAGAATAATAAAACTAAAAAAAATATATGATGTACATTACCTACCATGCAAACTTCCACCGAAAATTGGTTTGAACGAGATCTAGTAAGTAGTTTTTTTTTAATAATTTAAAACTTACTACAGGTTTGTACGGAACCCTCGGTGCGCGAGTCCGACTCGCACTTGGACGGTTTTTTTATAGGCTAGCGCTTGGCTGCAATCAGACTTGCTAGCAAGTTGTTATGCAGGCTGCAGCCTAAGGTGGTGCGCGCTTGCCTATATTCACTCTTGATTTTAAGGTACCTATTGTTAGATGGAAACTTCAAACAATTTTTATATGGTATCATTGCCTGCATAATCTACGGTGGCAACACTGGTCTATGAGCTAGACTGGAATGGCGTTACGTCAATGATCTGTGTCTGTGTGTAAATTGCTAAATAGAAGTCTATTTAAATGGATAACCAGTGTTTATTTGTATTACTATATAAAACGAGGAGGGGAAATCGGAAGCCGGCATTCCATATTCTAGCGGTTCGAAGTAACTCAAAATCTTATGAACAGTTGTTACTCGCATCATATGATGTGCGCCAGGTGCAAAAATCCATTGTGGGGTCGAGTGTACGCTTTTATAATATGGTTCCCAAAGAGTTTCTGGATTTGCCATTACATAGATTTAAAGACTGTGTTAAACAGCATTTGTTATGTCGAGGTTATTACACTATCGGTGATTTTATTAATGACCAAGTTGCATGGAAGCAACCGGCCTCGCATCCAGTGACCCACAAGTTAGTTTAATACTTGTAACGTATGTGTTGTATTGTCTACTTATTGTAACCTTTTCTTTTTTAAGAAAAGAGTTGCTTGCCGGCTTTTCTCGGTAGAATTCCGAACCGGTGGTAGAGTCTTAACGTTCATAAGTGACACAAGTTGTCCTACTTGAAATAAATAAATCATTTATCATGCTCTTGTGCTCTACACGCGCCACACCCACTCATCACTTCTACTTACTTTTCTGTGTTGTGTTGTGTACAGTCGGTCAGGGCGCATCGGTGGGCGAGTGGTCGCGCGTGGAGGGCACACCGACGGACCCCGACCCGGACAAGCCGTTCGCTAAGATGGACAACATACCGCTGTTCAACAGCGAGGGTCGGCTGAACCCTTCCATTACTGTATTGGGTAAGTCATATCCATTAAGTCATTTTCATCACACGAGTTTGTCCATGATCCACCACGCTGGCCACATATGGGTTGGCAGACTTCATTATTTTTTTTATTTTATTAATTGTCACTGTAATTCTGTAGCCCGGAGAGACGCATCTATCTATCTATCTATAAATTATGACGAATCTCGGGCATGCAGGTTCATGGTCCTCATGATGTTTTCCTTCACAATTTGAAGCAAGTGATATTTAATTTAGTCCGCCAATCTGCATTGGAACAGCGCGGTAAATCTAACCTCTAATTCCCTCTCTCCTATGAGAATGGAGGCCTGCGCCCGGCAATGGGACATTACTGGGCTGTAGTGGTGGCACATTACTCCGAATAGTTAGAGGTGCATGCCTGGTTGGGTATCTAAATCACAGGGCTGTCACCGCTTCAGATTCTAAGTTAATCTTACTTAACTATGAGCAAATTAATTCTAATTTACCATCCATTTGATGTGCTAGCGAAGTCTACGGGTTTTCTCATATATAGTAAAATTAAGCACTATTAATTTAAAATTTCTCTTTCAGGCTCTGACGTCGTGGTTCCTCCTGAGAGGATAGTGCTGAATTCAATAGTTCTTCCACACAAACAGTTATCTAGGAGTTTCAAAAATGAAATAATTTTATAGTGTAAAATAAATTATAGGTAGATATAATATAACCGTCAGAGCACATTTGCAGAGTGTAATCGTAGTCGCCTTTCAAATAACAACTGAAATTGTATGGGAGTGAATCCAAAACAGACGAGCCGATCTCCTCCTTGTTTTGTTTTAATTCAATCTAATTTTAATCGTATATATGTCTAATTATATCTATTTTTGTGGCAGCCCTAGCGCTAGTAGCGAGTGTAGGTATTATTACATTAAAATATTTAAATAAATATTATAAATACGAAAGTTTGGATGGATGTTTGTTACTGTCACGCCCGAACGGCTGAACGGATCTGGATGAAATTTGGCACAGAGATAGATTATAGTCTGGAATAACACATAGGCTACTTTTTATCCCGGAAAACTAAGGAGTTCCCGCGGGAACCAAAAAACCTATCCGGGCATCAGCTAGTATTAAATAAAATCAGTTTTAGCGCGGCGTCAACCTTCTGCTTATATCTATTTTATTCTGAAAGTGCGCTCTAACGGTAAATGTTTAAAAGAATATAATTTTCCTAGAGACCTAAAGGACTTTGAGTTAAGACTCTATTTCGCACAATTTAATAAATGATAGCAAGCTCAGCTGGCTTATATTGTCATTTTTTTAAACTTTTTGAAATCAATGTGTTTCAATAACAGAGACGAGAAGACTATTATGTATATAGATTGTTCCTAGTTAGTATTATTAAAGGAGCTATATACATATTTACTTATTTCTAAGACCTTATAAGTACAAATTTCAATCTGTTGATTTTCATGAATTTTATGTAAAATGTATTTGATTATCGATGCTATATTTTGTGTCTAACGATTTATTTTACTTTTTGCAGCTCGATTCAATGATTTTCTAATGCGTTACTGATGCGATTTTTGATATCAATCGACTTTCAAGAAGTTTTAATTGATTTGACACATTGATTTATCTTTTCAACATATCAACATTTTATGTTTTTTAAAGATACCCAAGCGTTTAAATGATAGTATATTAATGTATGTATTAAAATATGTACGTGCGGTAAACGTACGTGAATCCGTCAGGTCATAGAAACCATCCATCGCCAAAGATGTAGGTATGGTGCTTAAAGGACTATCAAGAAAGCTAGTGTTGCAACTCCGTGACTATTTTGAAAAGGAAAGTCGTACTTGTAGTTACTAGATGAGTATACGAGTTACGAAATATCGGATAAAAGGGTACGTCGCTTCACTATTGTAAAAAACGATATGTGTCTATGGAGTATTGCATTTTTTTTGTCGATGGTTATGGATGGTTGCCTTTCAATAATTATGACACTTCATAGACGTACTTATGTCAAAAGTAAAGCAAATGTTTGGACTTAGATTGTCGAATACATAATCACGTCTTCATAATTATTATTATTATTATTTTTGTATGTACCTAACTACCTACTTAGGGTCCAGGCTTTGACCAGTGAGAGCACACACTTGTATGTAATAAAAATAACGTTGAATTAAACTTTTATGAATATAGATAAACAAAATATAACTTAATGTAATTTTTATTGTGTATATTTTGGTACCTAAGAATTAAATTATTAAGCACATACCTACAGCATTTTTTTTTTGTTTTGCATAATTATTTTCCACGATTATTCAAGGTATTTATTAAGGTTAGTGGTGCAACAATTTCATATTTCAAGTATAAGTCTAAGGGGTTAAGACTTCACTTCGGCAATGATAACTTTTCTGATGCTCATTAACTGGCTAGGGTCAAGTGCATCATCGATGGTTATGGTTATGGTTAACGTTAAATATCACCACCAAAACACAAGTTAGTATTCTTGCCTCTTTAATAATTAAAGTAAATTATCCATAAAAAGTAGAAGAATCCTGATTTTTGCAACCCAAAGCCCAAAGGGGTTCAATTAGGTGGTCAAATTTAACAATAACCATCAATGGTGCAATTGACCCTGGGTAAATCTAAATTGTAGAGTTTTAGCACCTAACAGGCAAATACAAAACTTTTTTCTGAAGAAATCTTGGCAAGAACAAATTTTATTGAGCTCGAAATTACGAATTAATTTGAATTCTCGTTCACTTTATGGACTTTTAGGTGGTAGATAGCAAACAAGTTTTTATCACTTCTTAAAATTACGATGACTAAACGCAAGGTCGCAGCTAGGTTGTTTGAAACAATATATACAATAGTGCCAATTAAGTTAGGTATTATTTTTAATAAAATAATAATTGTCCATGCGAATTGGCCCGATTGTCTGGTATTCCGTGAGATACCTATTAAACTACTTAAGGCGCCAGCGGAGGTCTAATTGCTCATACAAACGTAATACCCAAATAATTAGTAATTCGAGCATATTTCCTCCATATTATGCGATTATTAAGATTGAACTTGTATTTATCTAGGTCCCTGGATAATTATTTTTCCAAAATACTTTCCCAAAATTAAATGTAAGCACATTGCGTTTTGCATGTTTTTGCGACATAAACGACATGTTTTATCCTTATTTGTTTCATATTAAAACCAACGATATCTCACGTACTAATTGATCAGGAACATAGCCTATATTGTCAAGTTACAGAATAACAACACGAAGTTAAAAACACAACAATTTTTCATTCATCATTTTTGGTATTCACGGAACAAGACTAAATGTATAACAAATTCTGTACGCTCATATTGCTATCGCGCTTGCACGCGATCATGTGTCTTCAGCCAAATAGGGATAGCAATATACCGGCAAATTTATATTTGCGGTTCGAGTAGAAGTTGCGAGCGGCGGTCGCCGGTCCCTTAAATCTCTTTGCAAAATTACACAGGACCAAATAAAATATTGACAGTGATACAAAACACATTAGCGGTATTATACCTCGCTGAATGAGCCAGGCTTAGGCATTCGGCCGTTGGGCGCGTGGATTAGTTTGAACTAAGGGCACAGAATATAATATAATAATATTCTGTGCCCGAAACAAATCCACGCGGCACGATCGTGTCGGGCCTGCACCCGCACAGTAGGTAGGGTTCCGTAGTTGCCACTTGCCCGTCACAATATGCGGATTGCGGACGTTTTATACGTTGGTCGCATAGAGTTAAACTCTGAGGTCGGTCGACTATTACTCGTAAACTTGTAAATTCTACTTATCTGTGATAGTTTTCCTTTTAACTTCGTTATGCTACTTTCATGATTTTTTTTCACATAATAGCCAAATACAACCGTTCCTTTTAACTTCGTTATGTATAGTAAGGTACTTACTACTTTCATGATTTTTTTTCACATAATAGCCAACTGGCTTTCCCACGGACATATCCCCCTCGTCACCTAAAAAAGGTACCTACATAAGAAGCTGTACCTTCTGTGGAATGCGAATAAACAGTCGATCTAAAACTGGTTCGCAGAATTTTGTGATAGCAGTTTAAGTGATAAATGCAAAAGTATCGTATATCGGCAAACTTTCTCTTTTTAAAAATGGTCTTTTAAAATATTCGTATATTATTATGCAGGTGCTACTGCCAAATCTAAGATAAGCCAACGATCAGAATATAAAGACGGTGTATCTATGTTTTTGGAGTTGTTTTGGAGGATGTTGCTTGTGCGTATTTTTCCAACTACCAATGTCTGATATTAGACGTACGTTTAACAGACATTTAAAAAAAATTAATCATTCAAATGGGCTAACTTTCAATTCTAATAGGTTTCAATATTCAATATATTAGAAATACTAAATTAATTATTATAAGTATGATGTGTCAATTTTAAGATAGGTAATGAAAATTGCGTTTTCATCCCACCATCTCGGAAAGAGTATTTTTATTCTTCGATATCTGATGGTAAAAGCCGTTATTATCCTCTAGAGGATAAAGTAAATTGAATTTAGAACATCGTGTGCACGTTAGTAAATATCACTCGTCTATGAAGTTTGTGAATTCAAAACATCATTAAAACCTATTTACTTGTACCTCTATGGTGCCGAATTTCCATACAATCGTTTTTAATTTGTTAAAAACTCACACTCGTAACCTTCTTGGTGTACTTTTTTAATTTGCTTTGCGCGCACCATTTTCTTTCACGTCTGTTTAAAATTAAGACCGATTAAAAACAAGAAAATTGAAAATAAGTGAAAACCCTAAAATGAGTGATTCTAGTGACGAAGAAATTAACAGAATTGAATTTAATCTTGTGATTTTTTTTGCATTTAGTCATTTCCTCGCTGAGATGGGATGAAAAGTTACCTTGTGATTTTTTTTGCATTAGTCATTTCCTCGCTGAGGTGGGATGAAAAGTTACGTGTTGCACTCGAGTTTTTTTTTTTTTTTTTTTCTATTAATATGAGTATAAAGTAATACAACCTATACTCACTAAAATTACAATCTAGCCTTAAAATTAGACTAATGAGTAATTTTACTTTAACCTAAACTTATAATTATCTTATATACTAAGAAGTAGTCCATTGACGCATCTTAGTCTTTCTTTATTCAATTTAAAGACACTATGTTCTTGTGTTCACTCGACTGTGTGTGTGTTGCACTCGAGTGAAAAGATTTTTCACCTCGTGCTCTTTTGATTCCTTCGCTGACGCTCAGGATTCTAATTTTTGAATCACTCGCTCCGCTCGTGATTCAATTTTAGAATCCTTCGCTTGCTCGGTCATCAAAATTGAGCACGCGGTTAAAAAACAACTTTTCACTCTTGTATAACAAATAACTATTTATGTGTCCTCCGTCTTTTGCAAGCAAAAAACGTCGCTTTTCCAAACCTTAGAGCCAGACCACAAGCCTATCACAGAAACAAAATTCATGGGTATTTTCAGACCTATCTAGGGCTTGGTAGATTACCTAATTGACAAATAAACAGAATTTAGTTCGACTGACCTACAATTTGTATCATAGCATCCAAGCAGCTGGAGTTTTTTTTTTAATTCACTGGGTACTTAACACATGAAAAAAATATGAATAAGCGTATTATTTCAGCGTCTGATAATCTTATATTTTGAAATTATATCGGTTAGAATTTAGATAATAGATAACAGTCTTGACTTTAGAAAAACTTGTTCAAAATTTTGGTGTTGGTAGGTAGGTATAGCTACCTACTCGTACCTACTTACAAATTACCTACGTAAGCAATTAACAATTGTTTCGTGTGATGAGGTGTCGTCCTCAGTGTTTAGGTACTTTTCACTTTTCATATAGGTAGGATGTGAAGGTACTTAGGCACAATTTATTTTATAAAATACATAGGTAGGTACTTATTTTTTCTTTAATCGTTACAAATCGATCAAATATGTCGACACTCGAACCAAACACGAATTCTATGCAAAGTAAATAAATAATTCAGGCCAATCCGGTTGATCACAAACTAATGTTTACCAACAACATGCACTTGACCTGTGTTATACGTTCGCTGTTACAGGGTGCACGGAATTGTTAAAGATTTTTTATGTAACACGTCTTGTACTTAATAGCCAAAAATGTTTAATTGAACAGTCTATTAATAGAGACGGTAATAATAATGATTATATTAAACATGTTTTTACCTAAATACGTTTTAACTTTTAACCTCATCTACCCGTGTTAAATTCACGGAATATCTACAAATCATACGAATGCGTAGGATGGTAAATTTCGTGGCCTGATTAAGGGTGTGTTCCGAAATACACTGCGAGCACTGTAAGTCCCCAGTAAGAGCACTGAACAGTGCTCGCAGTGCTTATATCGGAACACCCACTCTTAGAAGAGCGGAAACCGGAAGACCGGAAAATTAGAGCACACAAAATATATTGCTAACCCTTTCATAATACTTACTCCGTAGGGGGAAAGGTACAGAACTAGATTTAAAGCTGCCATTTTAGTTTAGTTTAGAGATTGTGTTATACAGAATCAGCCCCACTACCTTACTTTTAAATTTAGGAACAAGCCGGTCGAAGGTACCTACTTCTACCGCCATTGTACCTTTACATGCTACTTAGGTCCCCTTGGAAAATCCTTTGACACAACATTTCATTTTAATTTGCATATCAATAAACTACATAGTTAGATCTTGATTTCTGCCAGATCAGTGACTTACCTAGTTACTACAGAAAGCACTAAAAAGCGTTAGTCTCATTTTTTATCTGAAACTAAACGGTCTACTTAAATAATATGCGTAAAAAAAATTTGAAAGAATATGCGTACCTAATAAACTAATACCTAACTTAGTTGACCGAGCGAAGCGAAGGTCTCTGTCTACTTGAGTGAATTGGCACTTGTCATAAGTGGCACAAGTTGTCCTGCATGAAATAAAATCATTTCATTTCAGACACCACCCGGAACGGGTATCATGGGTGGAAAAAGTGTTTATCTACTGAATAGCACTAAAAAGCGTTCCAGTTTCATTGTTTACAAACATTGAATGACTGTTTCCAGAATGAAGCGCAGCGCATACGAGCGTGCGAATTTTACCATCTTCAGTTCATCTACCGCCGCAGCCGCAGTACGTAAGAAGACACAGCAGTGTCTGGATGAATACCGTTAATCCAGTGAGAGTTTAAAAAAAGTTACCAAAATGAATTTTATAGTTACAAAATTAATGTGGCAAAATGGGACTCGGATAAACCAGTACATATTCGCCGTTATCAGTGAGTTTTTATACCACAAAAATAATTGCCATTTACTATTTACGTTTTTATATACGTTTATTTTAGTTGAATTTGGATGGTTGGTTAATTTTTTATCGATGGTTATTTAAAGTACAATTTTATCGTTTATAATTGCGCCGTAACAGGTATTTAAAAATAAAATAAGGTTCTATTATTAATTCAAGTATACGTTTCATACTACATAAATAAATGCGTTATTATTTAGGTAAGTAGTAAGTACAGAATAATTATAGGTACCTAACTGCACAATATTAAATTCATTTATATCATTATTAAGTATATAAGTAGGTATAACACGTAGGTACTAATAGTATAATTGTACCTACATTAAATAATGATTTACCTACCTATTATAATTTTTTAATTAATGTTGTTTCAAAAAACATCCAAATTAGATCTAAGTAGTTATTACTTCTGTAAGTATGACTTAAGTTTAATATAAGCTCGTATAATTTAGATAACTGTAGATATATAATTGCGTGCACAGTTATTAGGTATATTTTTAGAATTCATTGCATGGTATGAATTTTTTATAACCCAACATGTTGACCAGTTGCACTTGCACCGTGCAATGTTGGCAGCCATCAAGTTAAAAAGCTTGCGGTGCAAGTTTATTTTTAGGATATGATTAGCATTCTAAAAGTATCTAAGTAAGCACCTTTTGCTTACGAGATGCATGGGAATGGTCCGTAAAATTGAATGGGATCGTAAATTTCATTGATTATAATGAGTTTCCTTGTAAGCATAACTATCCAGTATGATGAGCCATATTTTGAATTTGATGTTAGGTGTTTCGAAAAAGTTAAGTATTTCATCAAACTCTTGCTGTACACTGTACAGACTTCAGTCCTGGATTGGGGGCAGTTTCAGACAAAGATACCGAATCTTTTCTAAAGCTCAGGTGAGAGGTTCTAGCGGCAAAACGTATCTATAGGTACCTACCCCTTTAGGCTAGACTAGGTACCTACCTACCATGTTTATTTTTAGTGTTCTGTACCTCAAGAGGAAAAATGGAACCCGTTTAAGATCACTTCGTTGTCCGTCTGTATGTCTGTCTGTCAACCATCTTTTTCTCGGGAACGCGTGAGTTGAAATTAAAAAACTTATCAATTTATAGTCGATAGTATCCCAGCACGAGTATAGGAAAAATCCGAAAATCGTTAATTAGGATTCCGTACATATAGGGTGTCGAATTGTTTGTAAGCCAGTTATTTCACAGCTGATTAATACTTAGTTGTTATGACATCTTTCTTGTTATTTACTAAAATGATTTATATTGTGTGGTGGTCGAAACACTTTGTGCGCGAGTCTCGCACTTGACCGTTTTTTTTACTTTGGAGGTCGGTTTGGGTGTTTCAAAATGCCTGCAGAGCCCTTTGACGTTATATTATTATATATCCTACTAGCTGATGCCCGCGACTTCGTCCGCGTGGTTGAGGTTTTTTTGATTCCCGCGGGAACTTCTTAATTTTCCGGGATAAAAAGTAGCCTATGTGCTATTCCAGACTATAATCTATCTCTGTGCCAAATTTCATCCAGATCCGTTCATCCGTTGGAGCGTGATTGAGTAACAAACATACATCCATACATACATACATCCATCCATCCAAACTTTCGCATTTATAATATTTATATGGATTTCCACCTCGCCAGAACACCATTATATCAATCCGTTCAACCTAAATATAGGAAGGATATTAAAAAACAAATTTTACTAAAATTAGGTCCAGCTTTGATAGTTCCGGGAGTAAAATATACCGCTATATCCAATTTTAACGATCGATAAGGAAGCTCAGAAAGCTCAATCACTCAGCCGGCGAACGACGACTCAGGTATCAGTTTCTCTACGTGGTCTTAGAGTCTAAGACCACGTAGAGAAACTGATAAGTGCTGATAACACTTGCTGATAACACTAATCAGGAGATTCTAAGATACCGTGGAAGCTGAATGAACCTCAATATCTACAAAGCACTGAGTTGCTAATTCCAAGCGAGATTACGACGAGTGCTTAATGGTATCACTCGAAAGAGATACAATGGACGATGGTACGTATGACCCCAAAGTGACTTAAAACCACCCCACCAATGTAAAGCGTATTAGTAGGCTCAAGCTAGCTTGGTAGCAACAGATTCATCAAGAATTGAAAAGGAGACTTAAAAGAACGAAACCGTACAAAATTCCATAAGTGCTGTGTAGTGAATTATTGCTTGTGCTACTTTAGTAGGTCACAAAAACGTAGTGAACACTAATTACATTAGAATAAACTATTGGACTGTAAATTAGATGTAGAAATTATTTTAAGTAGAAGTTTAAGCTAAATTAATATTAGGTACTTATTAGCCCATAAGCTAGATGGTAGTACACAATAAAGTTGCCATTATAATATTGTAATAGGTCTTTATGGCAAGAAGAAAAAAAATCAAGAATTGTGAGCTGCTCAAAAGATCGAAAAATTGGTTGCGATTCAGACAATAATTTACGTAACGTTCCAGACCATAATCGGATGACTCTAATTTCGAAATAATTCAATTTCATGGACATTTATAGCTCCTAGTTCAGGGGAAATCCCCGCAAACTGGCATTGACATTTTCTTAAATGCAGTATAATAATATGTTTCTCTTGAACATAAATTTTATTATAAATCGATCCAGGTAAAAGTCAACTAACTAGTTGACTGCTTATCTTTAAAGTTAGGTAGGTATTACCAAAAAAACTATTAAGTATTGATCCTACTAACTACTTAGGTTAATTACGTCTTAGCACAGGTCGGTACATGGAGATCATGAATGGTAAACATAAAAATGTATCCAGGTTCATGAATCTGGATTTCAAATCCGACTAGACTGGTATCATTTAGCAAAAATCTACAATTTAAAATATTATTTTTCCTGAGGTGGTAATCTTTCAACAGTTTCAGGGATTCGTCATTTAATATTCATCTTTCTTCTTATATATATATAAATCTCGTGTCACAATGTTTGTCCTCAATGGACTTCTAAACCACTTAACCGATTATAATAAAATTCGCACACCATGTGCAGTTCGATCTAACTTGAGAGATAGGATAGTTTATATTATATAGATTAGGATTATTAGTGCTACCCGTGCGAAGCCGGGGCGGATCGCTAGTATAATAATATGTTTCTCTTGAACATAAATTTTATTATAAATCGATCCAGGTAAAAGTCAACTAACTAGTTGACTGCTTATCTTTAAAGTTAGGTTGGTATTACCAAAAAAACTATTAAGTATTGATCCTTTGACGATTGATCGATTGATTTGATCCTTCTTTTTGACGACCTCCGTGGCGCAGTGTGTAACGCTGTTGTCTTAACGTGCGGAGGTTCCGGGTTCGATCCCCGGCAGGGTCAATTTGGGAATTTATAGTTTCTGAATTTTCCCTGGTCTGGCCTGGTGGGAGGCTTCGGCCGTGGCTAGTTACCACACTACCGGCAAAGACGTGCCGCCAAGCGATTTAGCGTTCCGGTACGATGCCGTGTAGAAACCGAATAGGGGTATGGGTTTAATATAACTGCCATGCCCCTAACAGGTTAGCCCGCTACCATCTTAGACTGCATCATCACTTACCATCAGGTGAGATCGCAGTCAAGGGCTAACTTGTAGTGTATAAAAAAAAAAAAATCCTACTAACTACCTACTTAGGTTAATTACGTCTTAGCACAGGGTCGGTACATGGAGATCATGAATGGTAAACATAAAAATGTATCCAGGTTCATGAATCTTGATTTCAAATCCGACTAGACTGGTATCATTTAGCAAAAATCTACAATTTAAAATATTATTTTTCCTGAGGTGGTAATCTTTCAACAGTTTCAGGGATTTGTCATTTAATATTCATAGTAAATAATATTTTGATACGTAGGTAGATACGTGAATGGCGTACGGTCCTATTTTTAACCGACTTCAAAAAAAGGAGGAGGTTCTCAATTCGACTGTATTTTTTAACCGACTTCAAAAAAAGGAGGAGGTTCTCAATTCGACTGTATTTTTTTTTTATTTTTTTTTTTTATGTTTGTTACCTCAGAACTTTTGACTGGGTGGACCGATTTGGATGATTCTTTTTTTATTTGAAAGCTGGTGCTTCCCGTGTGGTCCCAATTCAATTTGGTGAAGATCTGATGAATATCTCCGGAGATGGAGAACGGAACTCCTCATGGATATGAGTAAATTGCTCGCGATCAGTGTGATAGTCTTGTAAACAGTATGTTTTAACCATGCATAGCATATCTCGTTCTGGTTACATCCTGTATTTTAAAACAGTGGGGCCACTAAAAATTGTGAAATAAAAATTTTTCAAAAAAAAAATAAAAACCGACTTCAAAAACCACAAACACTAAAAAGTAAAAAATAAATTGAAGTCGGTTTTTATTTTTGTTTTGAATTTTTTTTTATTAAAATTGATACCTTAGGTACCTACCTATCCGTACCTAAGGTATTATAGTAGGTAGGTATGTACTCTGTGTCTTCGGTAAATTGTATTCTGAATTACTTTATAATTAACGAGGTACCTAAGTAACAAATAAATTATTCATCCAGTCGACTCTAAATTTGAAGTAATTATTTAACCTTTATATAGGACTTAGGTACCTACTTGAATAAAAATTATAGTCAGCTGCTACAGATTGTATTATTATTTTAATTTTGTACTCTTAATTATTTCAGTCACAATTTTTTGACACGTGTTATTAAAATAAAAACGTCAAGTAGTTTAACAAACTTAAACATTATTTTATATTTAACCACTTAGAAATACAGTAGTAGGTGGTACAAAGACGATACCCACGACTTCGCCCTCGTGAATTCAAGTTTCTGAAAATAGAACTCTTTGAATTTTCGGGACTAGGTAAAGGCAAACTATGTGTACGACATAGGCTTTACTATAACCAACGTTTGGTATATACCGACCTCGTACCAAACGTTAAAATTGGTTGAACAGACGGGGCGTGAAAAGATAGCAGACATCTGATAGACGTAGACACACACTTTCGCATTTATAATGTTACTAGCTTTTGCCCGCAGTTTCGCTCATTAAATTCAATTTCCATTCAAATTTCAAACCCCTTTTTTACCCCCTTAGGGAATACATTTTCAAAAATCCTTTCTTAGCGGATGCCTACATCATAACAGCTATCTGTATGCCAAATTTCAGCCCGATCCGTCCAGTGGGTTGAGCTTAGCGTAGGTAGATCAGTCAGTCAATCACCTTTTCCTTTTAAACCACTACAGCCCATTAACATCCCACTTGCTGGGCACAGGCCTCCACTCTCATAGGAGAGAGGGAATTAATAATAATAATAGGTAGGTACTTATTATTAATAATGCCTTAATATTGTCACGAGTTGGTTTCATGTTGAGGTATAGGTAGGTAGGTATGGTTATATATATATATATATATATATATTAGGTACTCTACCATTAAAATTTAAATACACTGTACACTATAGGCACAACTTCAATTTAACACCTAGATATGTATAAACAGACTAGATAAAGTAAAATTTAAAGACGTCAGTAAATAGCTCTTGTTATGTTTTTTTAACTCTTTGATGAATCACATAATATTTAAACACAGACAGACAGACAGCGGAGTCTTAGTAATAGGGTCCCGTTTTTACCCTTTGGGTACGGAACCCTAAAAACGGTAAGTATTTATATTAATTATATTAATTAAATGTATTAAACACAGACCAGTTATAATAAAAGATCATTGGTATTAATGATAAAAGCAGAATCTGTCTTGGAGTCAAAATTTAGGAAAAACGAAGACTTTTAATCTATACTAATATTATAATGAATTATGCGAAAGTTTGGATGGATGGTTAAATGTTTCTTACATAATCACACCTGAACGGATCTGGATGAATTTTGGCACTGAGGTAAGTAGATTATAGTCTGGAATAACACATAGGGTAAGACTTATGCTACTTTTAATTTATATTTTTTTTATGAAAATTAGACTTTCCGCGGGAACCATAAAACCTCAATATAGGCGGACGAAGTCGCGGGCTTCAGCTAATATTTTATAATATTGTACAGGAAAAATTAAATCGTTGTTTCATGTTTCAAAATATTGTCAATAACATCTTGTTCGTGACGTATGGAACAGAAAATTAGTTAGGCAGATACCCAAAACAAAAAAATATTGGAACAAAAGAATTAATTATTATAAACGAGCGAAATATATTTCCTGAATTTCAGAAATAACTAGTGGAGCGTAACCAAAGAGCGTAACTAAATTCTATAACAAAATTTTAACACTTGGTTGGGGTTAGTAACGAAATGAAAAGGTGAAAGACAATAAAATATGATGATACCGTTGGAAAAAATGTCCATATTTGTTAGCTTTAGCTATTTTTGAGGATGTTTTTAGTAAATGTACATACTTACCTAATAATTATTATTAATAATTAGGTACAGAATTGCGCATGTTGCAATTATTTGCGGTCCACCACAGATTTTAAAATGTCTCGTATATGTAGGGACTTGCCACTTGTCATTACATTAATTACCATTATTGCCGTTACCACAAAACAGAGAAGCAAAATCTGTATTCCGTGGCCCATACCTGCATAATAGTCGGTAAAAACTGCCAAAACCATCCTAGAAAAGTAAGTATTTTTTTTTATTTTGACCCAACCGGAAATAGAGATCAAGACTTCCTGCTTGGGAGGTGACATTTTCTTCGCACACCAGCGCTCGAGAGGTCGCCGGTCTAATAAACTATTTAGCTTTAGACGAATACCGACGCATAGCATCGCAAACAGTTACAACAAAAAATACAACGATTTGTGGCCAAGGTCGATGGAAAATAAATCGCGTGAGATAAATAGTTAGAAAATTACACTTTTAATACATAAATGACTCTTTAGTCCGCAAAATTTGCCTATTTACAGCAACATCGCACTGTAACCTTGAACTGAATTACATAAAACCATAATTTTCTTGTTAAAAATTAATTAATTACGATAGAGAAATAAATTCGCAGAGAACAAGATGCAGATATAAACCAGTTTGATGTCTATAATAACGTAGACATTATCAAAATGTCTACGACTTTCTATATGTTGGTTATGCAATAGGAATTCAAACAATTCGACTGACACTCCTTCACATTTCTCCCTGATGTCTATTAATATTATAGTTTTCTCCAAAAAGAGAGACTAAAAAAATTAATATATACCTACTTTCATAAATAATAAATGATGCGTACATTTATAATAGAGATCTGACTTGTGCAAAATCTCTCTTATTTTATTAGAGGGAAATTCTTAATCTTATTTTATAAGAGCAAAGAAATATTACCAGAATGACCTTTGCGCTTCACATGAATTTGCAGTGAAAGTAAAGAGACCTCCCATCGTTCAAAAAAGAAATTTGCCTTTGCCGAAGTGGCAAAAGTTTTTAGGTTTCATTAATCTTAAAATAATCATAATAATAATATCTGATGTTGAATATTTTACCCGTAGGTCATTGCACTAAATTAAAAAGCCAACAAAACACAGTCATTTGGCGTTTGGTACGTTTATATTATATACATCCAAAAAGATTATTCTTCGTAAAAATACGATATTTCAGTAATCGATTATTCTTATTTATATTATTTAAATTTCATAACTATTCATGTATAAAGCTCATAACTATTCATGTATATAACTAACTTGTAATTTAGATTTTAGATGGTAGATAGGTTTGGAAAATGGGACTCTACACGTAATGCAATCGAGATAAATGCGCTGATTAAAATGATTAGTAAACGTGGTCTTATTTACAAACTCTGTAGTTAGTTACTCTGATAATTCCGATACATTAAATCCATTACTTAAACAACATGGTGGATAATCATGTTCTTTGTTTGCAGTTACCATCCCGCTGCTCAGCTTTGGTATGGTCCAAGGCTGGTTGTCACCAATGCTCTCAGTCCTCCAGTCCTCGGAGGGGCCAGTCTCGGAGCCTTACACCAACACCGACATATCTTGGATGACATCTGTTACGTATATCACCGCAATCATATTCGGTGCGCCCATGGGCTACCTTACGGATAGATATGGCCGAAAGATCATGACTATTATTACGACCTTATCTTTAATCGTAAGTATCTATACCTGCTTATTTTACTCCTTTCTGTCTATGTCCATCATTGCTAATACCGTGTGTCCGTGTGTACCGTGTGTACCTACCATAATAGTATGGTACTATGGGTATATCCTTGTTTTTTTTATTCTGTTACATAATACTTAGCCCATAACCGCGATCTCAGCGGTAACTGATGATACATCTAACATGCAAACTAAGTCAAGATAGGGTTATTAACCCTATACTTACCCCAGTTCTACTTGGCATCGTAAAGCAACGCTAAATCGCTTAGCGGCATTTATTCGACGGTAGGGTGGTAACTAGCCACGGCCGAAGCCTCACCATTAACCCTCACTAGTCTTACCACTGGGCCAGTGAGGTCACGTCCTTAATTTAATATGGTTCAGTGCCTTTTTATTTTATTTAAAACTGTCTTAATAATAATTTATTTAATTTTAAAGTGTTTTATGGCTATAAGAAAATATAGGTACATAATTAAATCATGAACTAAATTATTCATAATGTGCCTTCAAATCCCCCTCGTTAAGTGCATTTATGCACCTTTTGATTCCGTTGTGGTGAAAAATAGGTACTGTATTCGGCGAATTCATACTTACCAATTTTCCTTATAATATATATTTTTATGGCGTAGGTATGTTACGAGTGGAAAAATACTTAAGTTCAATTTCTGTTCAATGGTCTGAACCGCTAGGTAGCAGTTCCACGCAAACATTCAAATCCTAATATAATTCATTCAAATATCCTAAGTACTTGGTCTTTTTTTCAGTTTTCAATAAAAAATCAGAACCGTGTCTTTTAGCTAATTATAAAAGATCGTAAACTGTAATTAAAGCAATGCATTAATGTGTTACAATCAGCATCTGCCCCCCTATTACGTAAGAATTGTTCATCAAACGTTTAAGATTTTTGTCAAAGTAAAATAAACCATAAGTGCATTGAATTAGAGCTCAATTTCGTCTGCCCATTCTTATACGTTTAGGTATGAACGATACTCGAACGTATAAGAATGGATACACGAAATTGAGCTCTAATTTAATGCCGTTATGGTTTATAAACTTTGACGACGAACTTTAACGTTTTGATCGGACATTCTTACATGATTGGTACCCTGATCAGCATAGCATCATTGTATCGTCAAAATAGATTTCTCTGCACTTTTTTCACTTCAAAGAAACCCATTCAATACTAATATTGGATGTTTTCAACAATGCAACAAACAACAATAATTATTTAAATGCTATGTTTGAGTTAATTATTTCCGAATTTTCGTAGATTAGGAAGAATTTAAGAATATTTAATTCCGTTGACAGTATGGGTCAGCTATTGATTAGGTTTGTAGTTTGTACCTGTGGTTTGTACATTGTACATTCGTTACTGTGTCCAAATCCTCATGTGCCAAATCTAAACCTATGTCTAAACCAGTAGGTAGGTAGTAGGTACTTAGTTCCTATATTATGTGAACTCTCTGGTTGTGTTAAATGGTCTGATGGTGACATACCTATTATATAGGTAGGGATATTGGTGACATTTTACTGAAACACATTTATCGGGTTGGTTGACCTTACTTAAATTTAAACAGACGTAAGTAGGTATCTAGTAATAATTTCATTATTTTTATACTTAGTTTTACACAGTTTGTCACGAATATCTATGCTTTATATATTTTTATATAGTCACAAATAAAGAAGAACTTTAACATATTAACGGACTTTGTGTATCATGATATAGGGTAAAACCGGAATAGATGCCTCAGTGGGACAGACTACTGGAAAATATCTATACACGTCTAACTTTAACCTGTCAAATAATGGTAACAGATAATATCCATTATCTTCATCAGTCAGTTAAAAATAAAAAATAACAAAGTAGGTAGGTAACAGGTAGGTAGTAGGTACCTAGGTAAGTAATTAAGAAATTAATAGCCACTCAACTTTAAATAAATGGCGATTCAGGTGCATTCAAGTTTGTAACTACTTGTTCACCCTTTTTTGTACTATACTCTATAAACAAAGTACAAAAAACGCCTGTTCCGCGGCTCTAAATCTATTATTCGTACCGACGCAACTAGAATTTTTTAAGAAGCGAAATGTTCAAGTGTGAAAAAACGTGTCGTCCGCTTCCTTCCTATTTTTTGACGGCTGAGTCAGGGCGCTACATCTATAGGAACTATATACCGAATATACCTAAATCTTACAGACAAAATAACCCATCACACACATCTCAAGTTTCCTAAGGATAAATATTTTTAAATACTAACTAAATGGCTATTTTCTAATTTGACTAAATGTGCATAAAAAACTGTTATTTTGTCATGTTACTACATCATCTCGATTATGTAATATAATATATTGAAATAATGGAGAAATAACTTTCCGTGTTAGAATCATGATAACCATTCTAATTTCTTTCTACGGTCTATTTTAAAGTGTAGGGATCATCTACATAGAGGTGATCAAAATTTTTTGATGTTACCACTACAGCCGTCCCACAGCTGGACACAGACCTCCACTCATAGGAGTGAGGGAATTAGACCTTGGACCCACCACACTGCTCCAATGCGGGTTGGTGAGCTTTAACGACTATTATCATGTTAGTTATAATAACCGGAACCCGCGACGGCTTAACGTGTTCTCCGAGGCACGGGGGGGCAAGTATATGCAGGAAGACATATTGAGAATTTCTAGTCAGAAAAAACCCAATACTTATTTAGGTATGGCCCGACCCGGGACTCGAACCCAGGACCGCGCCGGCCGCAGTCGTACATGCTAACCGACGGTGCACTAGACCAACGAGGCAGTTGTTACGATACATCAACCGGATTTCAATTTTCATCTTCCATTGTTATTATTTTAATCTGTGATATTATGTTACTTTCAGATATATTGGCAAATCAAACTGCTATCCCTGGAGCCATGGGCCCTAATTCTAGCTCGTGCCATCGCCGGTATACCTTGTTCAGCTTGTTACATCGTTCTGCCGATTTACTTGAAAGAAATCAGTGATATCGATTTAAGGGGAGCACTTGGATCCCTGCTGATTTTGAACAGGTAATATTATTATTATACCATTTATTTCATTTAGGTCCATATTGTTTACATTTTTAAATATTTAACTATGGAAACAAAAATAAAAAACCATTTAAAATTATAAAAAATAGCGTTCCACCGGTCTCGGGAACAGGGTCCAAGAAACCGGCGGTCAGGGCCCCAGAGAGAGGAACCTCCTGACAATGCGAGCCGTGTCCAGGAGTACAGCCTTCTGGATCTGGCCCTTGACCCAGCTACCCAATGAGAGCCTCGAAAGATGTTGGTCGAGGCTCTTGGCTATAAGACCGAGTAGTCACGACTATCGGTACAATGATTGCTGAGTCCACATTCCACATAGCGACAACCTCATGCAAACAAACAATTATTATTATTATTATGATAATATTTTCAATCATTATCTCAACTCTATCACGGTTTAATATTATTTAGTACAGAGAATTCAAGGAGTATTATTTTTTTAATATTGTTGTTATTCGTGTTTTAGAATTTAAATTATCCTTATTTTTGGGACGTCAAGGTACCTACGTGGCATAAAGCTGTTATACTGCTTTTATATGCGATGATAGTACCTAGTACCTACTCCCCCTGGGTAGATATCACCCAGACTTTATTATCACTTAGTAACTACCTATATTCAATACATATTGATAAAAAACCGGCCAAGTGCGAGTCAGACTCGCGCACCGAGGGTTCCGTACAAACCTGTAGGTAGTAAGTTTTAAATTATAAAAAAAAAAACTACTTACTAGATATCTCGTTCAAACCAATTTTCGGTGGAAGTTTGCATGGTAATGTATACATCATATATTTTTTTTAGTTTTATCATTCTCTTATTTTAGAAGTTACAGGGGGTGACATACACATTTTACCACTTTGGAAGTGTCTCTCGCGCAAACTATTTTTTTACAAAGTTTTTTCCATAAGTAAATTTAAGAAATCATTTGCACACCACTTTCCATGTTTCCTTGGCAGCTATTTATATAATAAAGCTAATAAAAATCTAAACATAAATGACTTAAATAGACGCGACTGCAAAAGCCGAATATTTGACTGGTTATTAGACCTTGATTATGAAGAAACGGAGAATATTATAAAAGTACTAAAATAAAAATTTATAAAAAAAAAAAAAACTATTTGGTAAAACGTAACGTGTAAAGCCAGAAGCTGCAATAAAGCAAAGCGAGAGGAGTTACCGATTGAAGGGACAACGGCGTGAAGTGAATCTGGGTGTACCCATCATCATACTAATATTATAAATGCGAAATTGTGTTTGTTTGTTTGTTTGTTGGTTTATTGGTTTGTTTGTTTGTCCTTCCATCACGCCGCAACAGAGCAACGGATCGGCCTGATTTTTGGCATGGGTATAGTTGAGAACCTGGAGAGTCACATAGGCTATCAAGGGAATCAAAAAACTTAAACCACGCGGATGAAGTCGCGGGCATCAGCTAGTGTAATTATATTATGATCATCACATACCTAATCATGATCAGTATTTAAGGGATGTCGTATCTTATCAGACGCGTCCGAAACGATTTGCTTCCTTCTTTCTAATTCAAACCGCTAGGTACATACTAAATTATTTCTGTCTTCTGTTTTCCCTTTCTATCTTTGAGAACGATATCGGTTAGTTCTCTAAGCGGTAACATGCAATACTTACCTACTAAACAACATCTTAGAAACAATAATATTATACCTAATTGTTGCTTTTTTTTTACTACCTATGCAATAATACCTTTGCGTCGTAAAAGAATGACGCATATTGTATTTGGAATATACTGGCTTTTTGTTGAAGTTATGTAAATCGCCAACATAAGTAATTTGGGGTTTTCATATGCAGATAAATATATTGTGTAAAATTTAGAAATACGGTCTACATTTCAAAACGGACCAAGATAACTACAAGGTAGGTATTGGTTGATATTGTTTTTATTTTTTTTATTTTCAAATTTAATTTATTTATAATATAAATAGAAAAAATAACAAAAACCCACGAAACACAAATAATATGAGCATAAAATAAACATAAAAGTTGAACTTACGTCATAAATTGGCCATTTGCGTGTTTGGTAAGTCTGACTCCTAACTAGTTACCTGTATTAATTAGGATAATATTATTCCCAATTGACCTGTAAACGCAAAAAAGTGTTAGAAAATCAAATAAATATTATAAATGCGAAAGTTTGGATGGATGTATGGATGGATGTTTGTTACTCAATCACGGCGGAACGGTTGAACGGATCTGGATGAAATTTGGCAAAGAGATAGATTATAGTCTGGAATAGCACATAGGCTACTTTTTATCCCGGAAAATTAAAGAGTTCCCACGGGAACCAAAAACCTCAATCCACGCGTACGAAGTCGCGAGCGTCAGCTAGTATCTTATAACTTCTCTCGAAACAATTCCAGCAAGGAAAGAAAGAAAAGGTGAATGAGAGACAATATTTTAAGCATAGTAAGTAGCTCGTAGGTAGCAAACTGTTATCAGAGATGAATACTTTTTTGGATTGAGTAACTATGCTGTATAGCTCTTACCTAATGGGATCAGCGAGCGCGGCGCAAAGCATTGCCTAATTGAAGAGTTAAACCATAGGGCTTGAAGAAATCAGAGTACGTACTACGTCTTCCTATTTATTTAATCGTATGGCGCTTAGTAGGTACCTACATATATGCGTTTTTATAAAAATAACGCTTATTTCGCCTGCAAGTTCGTCGCTTCCTATTAGGGTTTTTGACCACCTCCCTTTTTGGCGCAGTGGTGGGCGCTGTGGTCTTGTAAGTGGGAGGTCCTGGGTTAGATCCACGGTAGGTACGATTATAATTTGGGAATTTATTCAGAATTTACTCTGGTCTGGTCTGTCTGGCTTTACTTCACCACCCTACCAGCAAAGAAATGCCGCCAAGCGATTTAGCGTTCTGGTACGATGTCGATACGATGTAAAAGATTAGCTCGCTACCAATTACCATCTCAGGTTGAATCTTTATTTACCACCAGACTCCTATTTAATAAAAGTTAAAATCCGACAAAGTAAAAAAGTGACTTAGTTAATTATTGTTAAATATTAGATACGACTGGTCGCATACAAAAAATCGTACAATTTAACAACTCTGCCACTTTTTTGTCGGATTGCAAGATTTACTAAATAGGGGCTGGTAAGATCGCAGTCAATGGTTAACTTGTAGTGGAATAAGAAAAATAAGTAAAAAACGTTTCCATTCCAGAAACATCGGGTATCTAGCCAGCTACGTGTTCGCGGATGTGCTGGCGGTGTCGCCGATGCTGTGGCTGGGGCTGCTGGTGCCAACTGTCGTCTTCTTCGTCTTCCTGATAATGCCGGAGACGCCGGAGTTCCTGGTTAAACAAGGAAAGATTGACGTAAGCCCCACGAAAAACTATGAACAGACAGGCTGATAAGCCAGGCCTTTCGCGACAATTGAATCAGCCCTTCTAACGTCACTGTCTAACTTCTGACCGATTTTTATTCCTAATGACATCATTTCTTGAGCAGTGATAGCTTATAATATACCTATTGCTTCAGTCGAATAGATTCTATCCTATCAGGCACGCACTTGTACCTAACTTTTCGGAGCTAGTAATCACCTGATTTAATGGTGGAGGAAAACGTCATGAGAAAAGCAGAGTTCTTCAAAATGGCCAGGCAATACTTGGCCAGAATGGTGGTCTGTGGCCAAAAGTCAAAATACCTTTCTCATTTTGAGAGTAGACACTTGCTTAGAGGTGGAGATGGATTGAGAATTGAGATGATGATACTCGCAAAATACTTAATGTGAGATCTATACCTAGAGCATACTTTGCCTTAGCTCTAACGTGAAAATGAGACAGATTTATGATTACATAAGTCCATCTCGTTTTAACTCTGAAAAGCCTAAGCAAAGTTAGAGTACGTTCTATAGATCTCACCATTAATATCATTCATAAAATCTTTATGTTTCCAGGAGGCGAAAACGGTTCTGGCGTGGCTTCGCGGTGTCAGCGTAATGGAGCGATCCTTGGAGTTGGAGATAGAAGGCCTGGTGAAGGTAGAGAAACAGACCAAGGCTGACGCTAAGAATGTCTGGAAAATAATATGTATGTACTTTATTTAAAGTAGGTATACCTATTACCTTATTACTTCGAACCAATGGATATTGAGGAACCAAGGTTCTGAGTCGCAGGGACCCGCTAGATCTAAGCGGCGCAGGAGCGCAGCGCAGCGCGTGGAACTCCCTTCATGAGACCTACGTCCAGCGGTGGACTTCTACCGGTTGATGACGATGACGGACTTATTACACCAGCTAGCTACACATATTACATAACTACTATAAAACATCTTAGCTACAGTAGACATGTTTTTTAATTATTCAAGATCTCCTTATTGGCTTTTCTATTCAATATCTCATTGGCGAAGTGCAGTTATTTGATTCCACCGAATAGGTAAACTCCCAAACCGATCGAACTGTCCAAGCATTTAACCAAGTTATTTTTTTTCATGAGAGAAGAGGAGAGGGAGGACTGAGATAGGTCCCGACTTCTCTCAGTCCTTTCTCTCCTCTCTCTCTCGGACTCAACTTAGTGTCACGACTCCCGGCAACGGGTTGAAACTATAATTATAAATGCTGTTGACATTAATTCTGTTTTCGTGCTGTAGAAGAGTGCTTTTCGAGCCATATGTGATCTCAGGTGTGATTAAAATAATACACATTTTACTCGTAAGGTTATTTTCATATCACATGTGAAGTAAGTAGGCCATTCATTTCCATTCGATTTACATACTCTTACAGAATAACAATATAGGTAGGTATAATAACAAGTACTTATTTACCTAGTTACGCGCTACATAATTACAAGTACATAGACTAGGTACCTAATACACGCGGGATGTCCTTAGCGTCTTGAACTCGGAAATGTTTTTAATGATTGATTTCCTGTTTGATTTTTAAACAAATTAGAAGTCTGATTATGATGGCTTTTCGTACATAATTGCGATGGTCCACAAAGTTAAATATATAATCTCAAAGAAGAATAGGTACCTACTTATTTAAGATATAAATATACTTATTATATTTAATCCAACAAAATAATAATTTAATAAGCCATTTTTAAATAGGTCACAGTTGTTTCCAATATACGCACCTATTAATTATTGATTCTGACTAAATAACAGGTTTTTCTGACAAGAAATTCTCAGTAGGTACTAGAACGGAGTTAGGAAGTTGGCGGTGTTTCACCTCCGTGCCTCGGAGAGCACGTAAAGCCGTCGGTCCTGCACCACCAACCATGTACCAATCATGTAAGAATGTCCGATCAAAACGTTAAAGTTCGTCGTCAAAGTTTATAAACCATAACGGCATTAAATTAGAGCTCAATTTCGTGTATCCATTCTTATACGTTCGAGTATCGTTCATACCTAAACGTATAAGAATGGGCAGACGAAATTGAGCTCTAATTCAATGCAATTATGGTTTATTTTACTTTGACAAAAATCTTAAACGTTTGATGAACAATTCTTACGTAATTGGGGGGCTGATCTCTTTACGGTCGTGTCGTCGTATTTTCCGCTATCCCATCGGGCTGAGTAAAGGAACAGAGTGTTTTTGTGCACATACTAGTGCAATATAATATCTCCCGGGTAGATAGAAGGTCAGCCGCCGTGGCCGAAATTCGGTCGCGAGGACTTTATTAGGTATATATTACCTACCTGATTATCAAAGACTGCGTAGCCGTAGATCAATGATTTTTATGTGGCGTAGATAGGTCAGGTAGGTACCTACCTGTCTACGCCATATAAAAATCTACTACGATCATAGAAATTTAACATTGAATGAGCACTAACGATTTCTAGATGTGTCACTATTGCTATTTTATTAATCTTGTTAACCTTGATAGAGTAAATTAAAATAATTTAATGATAATAATATTATGATGTACCTACCTACCTATTTCTTACTATTCTGGTCATCATTATAAACATGTCAACATTGTCAACCATATTTTTATCTACTGACGAGCTTAGATTCGTATTTGATATTGCCATACTTAATTAACTGCGGAAGTGTGTCTGTCTGTCTGTCTGCTACGCTTTCACGACCCAACCGTTCACCCGATTTTGATGAAATTTGGTACAGGGATTGGTTGTATACCGGGAAAGGACATATGCTACTTTTTAACCGACTTCCAAAAAAGGAGGAGGTTCTCAATTCGGCGCGTAAGTATGTTTTTATCCCGGAAAATCAAGAAACATCATCTAGATATTCTAGAATATTGATAAATTGTATAATTTAGGTAGGTACAACAATTATTTTTAAACATTTTTAATAATACCTCCTCCTTTTTGAAAGTCGGTTAAAAAGAAAGCACCCATCACTGATTGTGGTGTCTTTATTTTCTTTCAGTGACAGACAGAGCTACCTTCAAAGCGTTCATAATAACGCTAGTGATCAAAATCACGCAGCAATTCGACGGCTACCTCATCGTGCTAATATACGCCGGCTTCGTGTTCGAGCGGGCGGGCGAGTCCATCAGCCTGCACCTCAGCCCTAACAAGCAGGTCATGATGATTGGACTGGTCCAATTGTTGGGCTCTATCGTGGCTACTTGTGTCGTTGAGAAGACTGGACGAAAGGTAATTAATCATTTACTTCTTCTTCTTCTTGAATCAAAGGTTCTTTTTGAATCAAAGAACTTCTTTAGATCATTCTATTACGAGGTTTTGGAAGTCCCAAATCCTACCATATCGAAAAGGAGTAAGTACCTAATACCATAGAAGGAGGTATAGGTGCTATTGAAAAGCCTCGAGACTGAGCCCTCCACCACCATCCGCCCTCATCTCTATTCTCTGCCCTTACAAGCAGGTCATGATGATTGGACTGGTCCAATTGTTGGGCTCTATCATTGCTACTTAATATGTCGTTGAGAAGACTGGACGAAAGGTAATTAATCATTTATTCAACTTTTTAAATCGAAGAACTTCTTTAGATCATTCTATTACGAGGTTTTAGAAGTCCCACATACCATAGAAGTACCATAGAATTAGGTGCTATTCAAACAAAAGCCTCGAGTCTGGGCCCTCCACCTCCATCCGCCCCCATCTCTGTCCTTACAAGCAGGTCATGATTATTGAACTGGTCCAATTGTTAGGTACGTACCGTTTCGTACTCGTATTGTTGGGAAAACTAGACGAAAAATTATTCGTCTAGGAATACAATAGAGTTTGGATTATTCTATTACGCGGTGGTGTCATGTCCCAGATCCAGAAGCAGGAACATTGTAAAAGTAGGTGTTCACAACTTTACGTTCATTCACCTCGATCAAAGCTTTTGACAGGAGTGTAAAATGTTGGATAGAAGCGGGCGTTATGTTCACTATAATCCGCTAAAATATTATACAAAACTATGTGAAACAAAGTGCAGCCAATCAAGCAATATCGCTACCACATCTCGCCACACAAATCTTCCAATGCATTCAACTTTCGGAGTGAATTGTAGTTACCTATACCAACGCAACGTTGAGAGTGCTTTGCTTAGCTGCTTGCTTTTCCCCTTTAATTCGAATTAAGCTTTTTGTTCCTTGATAGGCAAGTGGCAACAACGCTATATCAAATATGGGATAAAAGCAGGTGTTACTTTGCGGAAGTTCATGATAATGAGGGAACTAGAAATTTAATTTGCTATAGGCAATAGGTAATCTATGTGGTACAGTGTGTATCCCGCACTTACAGCCCGCGATATTCACCACACCACAAAAATCTTCCAAACTACTCTCAACGTACGGTTCACTCCGATACCGGAGCATCTTCAGGAGATGTTGACTCGCCAATGCACGATTGTAAAGTGACTTTACAATCGTGCATTGTCGATTTACCTATTGTCGCGGATTATAGCGAATGAAATTTCTAGTTCCATCAACAACCCTATCTTCAGTTGAATATCTTCTCCAGCTCCTCCTGGTGTCCACATCGTTCGCGCTAGGCGTAGGCATGCTGCTGCTGTCGGCGTGGTTCTACCTCACCGACACGGGCATGTGGCTGCCGGGCTGGGTGCCCGTGTTGGCCATGTGCCTCTGCATCTTCGCTGATGCCGCCGGCTTCCAACCCATCTCCTACATCATCATCACTGATCTGTTCACATTCCAGGTAACTTTTACTCTTTTAATTTTTTTTATTTTTATCCACTACAAGTTAGCCCTTAGTAAATAAAAAAATAAAATTAATTAATTAAACCAAAAATAATCTTTAAGTACTAAAATTATAAATGCGAAAGTTTGGATGGATGGATGGATGTATGGATGGACAGATGTTTGTTACTCAATCACGGCTGAACGGCTGAACAGATCTGGATGAAATTTGGCACAGAGATAGATTATAGTCTGAAATAACACATACTTAGGCTACTTTTTATCCCGGAATATTAAACAGTTCCCGCGGAAACCAAGAAACCTCAATTCACGCAGACGAAGTAGCGGGTATCAACTAGTTTATTTTATCATCATATATGTATGATGATAAAATGAACTAGAACAGCTAGGTACAGCTTGGTCTTCGAGTGTTAAACTTCCCTAGTAAGATGTAGCTGTTCTAGTTTATTTTATCATCATAATAAATGTATGATGATAAAATGAACTAGAACAGCTACAGCTTGGTCTTCGAGTGTTAAACTTCCCTAGTAGAGAGAGCCATCAGTCACTACATGACCACACCATGTTCCCAGCCATTGATGTTTTAGCCAGTGTTCCTCATTTAGCCGCATATAAAATATCGGAAATATATCAGACTCCGCATAAGTGGATTCCAAAGACATAGCCCTACCTTTGTTGTATGCTTAAGTACCTACAAACTGTACCTACCGAATAATATTACACATCAGAGGCAACAGGTATTCACCTTATGACACTCTCACATTTCCAGCTTCGTGGCACAGTATCATCATTTGCGAACGTCTGCGCGAAACTCAGCAACTTCGTGCAGATGAAATGGTTCACGAAAATCTGCGAGTTGATCAGCATACATTGGACCTTCTTATTCTTTGCAATCGTGTGCTTCTTCGCTTGCTTCTACACTCTAGTAGCGTTCCCGGAAACCAGGCAGAAGTCCATAGAAGAAATATACGAGAAACTGACAAAGAGGGATAAAAAGAAGAAAGATGAGAAGATAAAGTCTGTGCCGTAGTACGAAACTAATAATAGGAATTCTAGAATTTTGTTACGCATGAATGATTGCATGGAATTTTTGAGAGGTTCTACTCGAAGGTTGTGATATAAAGTAGGCATGTTATAGGCCAATTAGTGTCCATTAGCAAGAAAACTTGCAGAAGTTAGCTCTGGCAAGTCACTGCACTGTGTCAATACGGCAAGTTATTTTTTGCAAGTTTTAGTAGCTAACGCTTGCAGCTACTGACATGACAATGATGGTTGACTTCTGCAAGTTTTATTGCTAGTGGACACTTTACGCCGATTTAAAATCAACGTACTTAATTATATTTACCAGTACGAATGTATTACTGAACTGATATTTTAATATCAGAAATTGTGTGTCTTGTGTCAGTATCTTCCATACTAGTGGTTTGTGTTAATAAAATACAAATCAAGACTGCTTTAGGGTAACTCCCTTTTCGGAAGCATCTCGTCATTTATAAGTATTTAAACAATAATGAAAATATAAATGTAATTTAGAAAATGAAATAAGTATTATGATTAGGTAAAGGATTAATAAAAGGTCAGTAGGTTACATTAAACAGCAATGAAAAAGTGTCTTATCCCAGTTTAATTATATTTTACGGCCATATCACAAATGATTCGCTGTTGAAGCTATAGTTGATAGTAAGTACCAATAAGCATTTTATGAATTTACCCGTTTCTTTTTATTAATTTAACAATACTTGTTTAAATATTTGCAAGTAGCAATATTATTGTTATCAGTTTATCACTATTAGTCTTTTAAGTATGTAGGTAATTCTAACAAACAAATCTTATAAGTACCTAAGTACTTTCTAACACCGCTAACTTTATAAGTACCTACCTACCTAAAGTTACAAGTTCGTATCTACCTACCGTACTTTAATAGTAGATTAGTAGCCAAGGGCTGTAAGGCATCAATTGCAGCCCGAGATATTTAGGCGCACGAGCGCAGGGAGGGCGCCTATAGTTCGAGGGTGCAATTGATGCTTACACCCGAGCTAACTACTCTGCTTTACATCTCGATTGTGAGGTAAAGTAGGTCCTTATTACCCCCAAATGGAGCTTGTAGGTGACCAATTAGCGCTCTAGGGTAATAATGTAGCTAGAAAAGCCCTAGGGCGGTAAGTAATTAAAAAAAAAACTCTTCACTCTTTCAAAAAGTTCGCGTACATCTAACCATCATACTTTTTTTAATTACTTACCGCCCGAGGGCTTTTCTAGCTACATTATTACCCTAGAGCGCTAATTGGTCACCTACAAGCTCCATTTGGGGGTAATAAGGACCTACTTACCGAATATGAGAGATGTAAAAGTATTGTTACTTATGTAAGTACTTGTAACTTTCTGGTGGAGTGTAACATCTATTTTGGGGTTAGTTGAGTCACAGAAAAATATTGTTAATAGTTTCTTTCATCAATAAAGAAGTGGTAAAAAGTACTTTGCAACCCCAATTATTAAAATTAATGTATTTTACCACCAAAGGTCAAATATTAAATCCTTTAGTAGTAGGTATAATAATTCCGCAAAGTCCTTTAGTGCAATAATTGACCCTCTATGTTTTATCTTTTGACTATGGTTCCAATTTATTTTTAAAAAAGTTAGCGCCTAAATATTAAAAATAGTTGCACAACACACTGTTTCATTTGCTCATAATTCTAAGCTCGGAATTACTTAGCTCACTTTAGTTAAACAGGGTATTACTTATTTTAAGATAAACAATACTTATAGTGAATTTTAACAATCACAACTTTAGTATATTTTTTATTTTTATTTATTGAGTATATACAAAATAAATAGAATGGTGAATAATTAGGTAATTGGGACTGATTCTGTATAACACAATCTCTAAACTAAAATGGCAGCTTAAATCTAGTTCTGTCCCTTTCCGTAGGGAGTATTATGAAAGGGTTAGCAATATTTGTAATGCTCTAATTTTAGTTTAGTTTAGAGATTGTGCACTACAGAATCAGCCCCATTGTACCAAAATAGTCTGCGTCATATATATTTGTTTTCCTCTCGGATATTATTAAATTCTCAAATATGAATTCGTATAAGTAAAGCAAAATAAAAAGTTATGTAGGTACTTTGTGATAGGTAGGTATGCTGTTCAGGTTGTATCATAACGAATTGCAAAAATATGGTCTACTTATTGTGCCCTATTTTTAATCGTGAATATTATCAATATTAAGTAATAGTATCAAAATAATGTAGGATTAGTAGTTTTAGTCATATTAATTAAAATAAATAATGAATAATATATAAAGGAACCTAAATTGTAAATAGGTATGTACTAATGAATGAAAATGTTGGTTTTCAATACATTTTGTTGAATGAAACTCGAAGTTTTTTATTTTCTTAATCTTAGCATGTAGTTAATAGTTAATACTATTATCTAGGCTTCTTTGTTTGTCCTCTAGTTTCCTACCTACACTATTGACGTCCTTTCGAGTTTCGTAGGTTGGTAAGTACTTATTTACATAGTGTGGGTAGAAAAACTAACATACTGAGGTGCTAAAAGCAAACTGAGCTAAAGCTGAATTATGATTTACAAATATTTATAGGTAGGTTATCTAATATTTAAACCATTACGTTTAGCATGACAATGAAGCTTGTTTGCAATCTAGAACTATTCGTTGTTTCAATATTTTTGTAACTTTATGAATCCATGAGCTCAAAAAAAATAACTCTTCAAATACCTAGTTATAGTTATATAGGTAAGTCAAAAACTTGGAACACGCACCAAGACACATACCTATCTAAATATTTTTCATGCGTTTGAAACCAAAAGCTAGAAAAAAAGAAACACAACAAGGCATGTTGACTGTTGTGTTTAGTATATACCTATTGGTTTCAAAATTCAAAGAGGCGCGGCTCCAGAGTGATCTAGATACCTAGATCACTCTGTATCGTAATCCCAAATTCGACTGTGTAAGAGTCCGAGTGTCCCGGGAAAGGACATAGACTGCTTTTTATCCTTTTCTTTTAGCCACTATGTAAGTTAGCCCTTGACTGCGATCTCACCTGATGGTAAGTGATGATGCAGTCTAAGATGGTAGCGGCATCTGTTAGAGGCATGGCAGTTATAATATTAAACCCATACCCCTGTTCGGTTTCTACACGGCATCGTACCGTAACGCTAAATCGCTTGGCGGCACGTCTTTGCCGGTAGGGAATTGCCCGGAAAATTAAAGAGTTCGCGCGGAATTCAAAAAAACTTAATCCTCGCGGAGGAAGTCGCGGGCCTCATCTAGATAAAAATAAAATAAAAACCAAAACTAAACAGGCATAAAAATTAGTTCCTATTTTGGCCACCGGGCCAGGTATATTGGTGGGACTATACGTGTTATGACATATTTCTTGTTATTTACTAAAATAATTGTATTAATATTGTGTGGAGGTACGGAACCCTTTGTGCGCGAGCCTGACTCCCACTTGACCGGTTTTTTTTAATTTACTGTTTTGCACTCTCAACTTTCACTAGATAACTTAAACAACATTATTAGATAGATAGACTCAATCACTTTAATTTTTTTTCAGGCTGAAAACATTCGACGAGATTAGTAGGTACCTTTGTTGAGGTTGTGTTGATAACAACTCTTGGAAAAGGACTTTTGAAATGGGAAAACCGTAGGATTGTCACATGGATACTTAGTTATCTAGGTGCACAACATCAATAAAGCTGGAGGAATATATTCTTTAAGCATAACACACGAGATTTTAAACCTCTGTTATTTACTTGAGAAACGATTCCGAAAACTGATCGTAGAGTCCAATATAAAGTTTCCGATTTTTTTTTAAATTTCTCGTCAATCTCTCATTGTTGGATAGTGGTTGTACTATCGTCTAGCGTCTAGCCTCTCAAGAGGCAGAAGCTAAAGCTTTTTTATCTTCTTTTCAGATATCAGGATATCAACTGAAAACATAGACTATATTTTCCAGGATCCGGAAAATCCAAATACATTTTGGAATAGAGTCGTCCGGAAATCGAATATTGATATACTTATGTACTTATCTGCTTAGCTTATTTCAGATTTTCTGTCTAGTTATATCATCAGTATAACTAGCTACTAGACTGAATTAAGTAATAACCAAAGAAATCACACACCTTTGATAAGTACCAACCTTTGACATTAATATCTGAGTAGGTATTGCCATTTGCCACAGTTCACGATAATTTCGGACGCAATTTTATTGCTTCTAAGTAATAAATTTTTCGTTTAAACCAATATTTGGACTAAGTAGATAGGTATGCGGACGCTGATAAGATATGTATTTTTTTCTTTTAACATCCCTAATGAATTACTTATGTACCAATAGTTATTTGTTATACAAGAGTGAAAAGTTGTTTTTTAACCGCGTGCTCAATTTGATGACCGAGCAAGCGAAGGATTCTAAAATTGATTGAATGATTGATTGATGAATTGATCTAAAATTTTCAAATAGAATCCTGAGCGTCAGCGAGGGAATCAAAAGAGCACGAGGTGAAAAATCTTTTCACTCGAGTGCAACACGTAACTTTTCATCCCACCTCAGCGAGGAAATGACTAAATGCAAAAAAAATCACAAGGTACTTAACTTTTCATCCCACCTCAGCGAGGAAATGACTAAATGCAAAAAAATCACAAGATTAAATTCAATTCTGTTAATTTCTTCGTCACTAGAATCACTCATTTTAGGTTTTTCACTCATTTTCAATTTTCTTGTTTTTAATCGGTTTTAATTTTAAACAATATGACGTGAAAGAAAATGGTGCGCGCAAAGCAAATTAAAAAAGTACACCAAGAAGGTTACGAGTGTGAGTTTTTAACAAATTAAAAACGATTGTATGGAAATTCGGCACCATAGAGGTACAAGTACATAGGTTTTAATGATGTTTTGAATTCACAAACTTCATAGACGAGTGATATTTACTAACGTGCATAGTGCACAGTGCACACGATGTTCTAAATTCAATTTACTTTATCCTCTAGAGGATAATAACGGCTTTTACCTTCAGATATCGAAGAGTAAAAATACTCTTTCCGAGATGGTGGGATGAAATAGTTATTTGTTATACAAGAGTGAAAAGTTGTTTTTTAACCGCGTGCTCAATTTTGATGACCGAGCAAGCGAAGGATTCCAAAATTTTCCAAAAAAATTTCCAAGAAATTTTCCAAAAAATTAGAATCCTGAGCGTGAGCGAGGGAATCAAAAGAGCACGAGGTGAAAAATCTTTTCACTCGAGTGCAACACGTAACTTTTCATCCCACCTCAGCGAGGAAATGACTAAATGCAAAAAAAATCACAAGGTAACTTTTCATCCCACCTCAGCGAGGAAATGACTAAATGCAAAAAAAAATCACAAGATTAAATTCAATTCTGTTAATTTCTTCGTCACTAGAATCACTCATTTTAGGTTTTTCACTTATTTTTAATTTTCTTGTTTTTAATCGGTTTTAATTTTAAACAATATGACGTGAAAGAAAATGGTGCGCGCAAAGCAAATTAAAAAAGTACACCAAGAAGGTTACGAGTGAGAGTTTTTAACAAATTAAAAACGATTGTATGGAAATTCGGCACCATAGAGGTACAAGTAAATAGGTTTTAATGATGTTTTGAATTCACAAACTTCATAGACGAGTGATATTTACTAACGTGCACACGATGTTCTAAATTCAATTTACTTTATCCTCTAGAGGATAATAACGGCTTTTACCATCAGATATCGAAGAGTAAAAATACTCTTTCCGAGATGGTGGGATGAAAATAATATTATTATCTACGGGTTAAAGTTGACCATCTGTACGGCCTATCCATACCTACTTTAATTAGAAAGCCTGTAGAGTGTAGACCACAGACCATACAGTAGGTACACTGTAGATTAGACAGTCACGTAAGAAACGATTTTGATAAATTCCAACAATTAGACTACAACCTAGTTACATCTACATCGAAGAAAAGCTAGCCTTATTTTAAGATATAGGTACAGCTCTCCTAGAGAAATATTTCATGCACAAAACAGAGAAGTATCTAAGTCATAATACGTGATTTCATCGAATGATTATTATTTCAACGAATTAATAACAAAAAATAAGAGCCCTGAGCCACATCGCCATGACATCGCCAGCTCGGGTGTTTGGATAGCAGGTAGGCAGGTGGCTACCATTGTTATAATATTAACAAAGCCCTTCCGCTGATGTCCGCGACTTCGTCCGCCTGGATTGAGGTTTTTTGGTTGCCGCGAAAGCTTTTTAATTTTCCGGTATAAAAAGTACCTAGTCTATGTGTTATTCCAGACTATAATCAATCTCTTTACCATATTCAGATCCGTTCAGCCGTTCTGACGTGATTGAGTAGGTACCTACTTACCTAACAAACATCCATCCATCCATTCAAACTTTCGTATTACTATCTACATAGGTATATAGTATATACCTAATTCTTTAAATATAAATTACAAAGTTCGTTTTGGTTGCGAGTGCCGAGTTTTAATCACGAGCGTACAAACTACAAAGTACCTACCTACTTTGCTCTCTTGTGAATACATGTGAGAAAAATATTGTACCTAGGTACATAGATTGGACCTAATATTAGGTATACTGCAATATAATATTATTTACTCCAATACGTTAAATATTACTATCTTCGTCACTACAATCACACACTTCAAAGCTTGTTGGTACATAACCAATCATTTTCGGTACCTAACAGATTGATGTTAAATTGCGTTAATAAAATTATTATTCGCCAACATAATAATATATCGTGTCGTACTAATAACACCTTATTTCGATGGTACCGGGAACTGAAAACTGGAAAGGCTTTTGTTTACATTTTAATTTAAAAGCAACGAACGATTGGACTTTAACGCTAAGTAGTGAATGGATTGCGTCTTCGTTGAGTGGTCGCGTGTGCGTACATTTTGAGCTGGAATCGATCTTTCTTACGACGGCAACCGTTTAGAAATAGTCAATGATAAAATAAACATAGCTTTTTTTATAAAAACTTATTTGAATCGAATTCTGCTGTGTGATTATTGAATTGCTAGGGAAGAAAATCGTGAACACCGCAGGAAGCATCAGAGAAAGCAACACTACAGTAACATATTGAATGAAATAAAAGTTAAATCAGTGTGAGTGGTGGAAAGTAACAATGTGCTAATTGGCAAGTGGACTTTAAAAACGTAAGTCTTTTTAATAATAGCTTAGTTTGTAGAGATCAGTTTCTTATATTTTTTGCCAAGGTAAGGCTGAACCATAGGTATAATATTTTAGTAATTTGTTGTAAAACCCTTGTAGGTACTAACTATTTACTACACTTAACAATATTTATATGCTTGGGTATATTACTATTTACTTACATAATAAAACCCTGATTTGAGGAGATACCTATTATTTTATGACTACTTATCTATAGAATAATAGGCTCTAAAGCACAGAATATGTAAAAGGAAAAACAAACGGGACATGGAGGAAAAGTACTTTAAATATTGAAGATAATAATATATCAAATTGTACTCAAAGGAAACTTTCCCTTATGTATGTATTTTTAACCGTCTTCCAAAAAAGGAGGAGGTTCTCAATTCAACGCGAATTTTTTAAAATAAGAATATCTGAATTCAATTTTTTTTTTAAATTTAACTGAGCCGGGTATCGGACTAGTTAAAGATACAAAAATTAGTTAGTCACTAGACACTACATATTTTATTAAACCAATCGTTAGGGATTATTATTAGGACAAAATCTTGTATCTCTAAATTAAGGAAGACCATGAAATCTACGAATTCTAATGATTTGTAGCTTTATGTATAAATGATTTATAACAAATGTAATTTAAACTGTTTAAAATAAACCATCTAGGCTACTGGTAGGTGAGAATGTTTACTAGAGGAGATATTAACATACTTAATTGTTTGATTTCATGGCCTTTCTGAATTTTTTTGAGAGTTTTTTATACCTAAACGTAACCTAACGTCGTAGACGTTAGACGTATAAGTAAATACTTAAATAAATAATTGCCGATTTTATATTATTTTATAGGAACTGCTGTGCAATTTAAATTTCTGAGAAGTCGGAAGCTTAATTTATTGGTAAACAGAAAACATAATATTATACCTAACTCCATAAGTTACCTACTGCGCTTCTTTGAAATCTTAAAATTTATGTTGTCTGGTGCGTCATCCTTCAAGGATAGTAAAAAACTGGAAGTTGATACCCAGGTTACAGGCACCTATTATTAGGGTTCAGTAGCAAAATAGGTAAAAGGGAAGAAGTAATTAAATATCTACTCTATATATTAATACCCATTATTATAAACGGTCTACCAGACTAGCAGGACTGGATTCGCCAATTGACGAAGTTATATCATCCACAATTTCAGCTTGCCAAAAGGAGCTTCCCGAAATTCGTTGCCACTTGCCAGCTCTCCGTCTACTACAATATATCGCTGAAGTTTTGGGCTTCGGCAAAACGAGAAATTGTTTCTAACGCATCAGACGTGTCGGTGACGGTTACATAAGAATTCAGTACCTATAAACTTTTGTAAAAAAAAACCGACTCAGTTTTGCGCTCCTTAACAAAAAGGATTTTATTAAGGGACCGGCGACCACCGCTCGCAACTTCTACTCGAACCGCAAATATAAATTTGCCGGTATATTGCTATCCCTATTTGGCTGAAGACACATGATCGCGTGCAAGCGCGATAGCAATATGAGCGTACAGAATTTGTTATACATTTAGTCTTGTTCCGTGAATACCAAAAATGATGAATGAAAAATTGTTGTGTTTTTAACTTCGTGTTGTTATTCTGTAACTTGACAATATAGGCTATGTTCCTGATCAATTAGTACGTGAGATATCGTTGGTTTTAATATGAAACAAATAAGGAGAAAACATGTCGTTTATGTCGCAAAAACATGCAAAACGCAATGTGCTTACATTTAATTTTGGGAAAGTATTTTGGAAAAATAATTATCCAGGGACCTAGATAAATACAAGTTAAATCTTAATAATCGCATAATATGGAGGAAATATGCTCGAATTACTAATTATTTTGGTATTACGTTTGTATGAGCAATTCACCCTCCGCTGGCGCCTTAAACTCGTATATTTATTTAACTTAATAATTACTTATATTATTTATTTCCAAGCGACAAAACCCTCAGTGGGCAAGTCTGACTCGCACTTGGCCGATTTTTTGAACAACAACATGAATCACGAAACTGGATCTATATTGCTTGGATGCCTCGTAGTGGATCGCCACTCACATAATTTTTAAGAAAGATTTTAAAATATAAAGCCCGTCACAAACGTAAAAATCTAATATAACATTTAAAAATATATTATGTATGTTCTTAATATTTTTAATTTATTAATATTTTATTGATATATAGCATAATATTACGATTTACGATTTTATACATCATACTAATATTATAAATGCGAAAGTGTGTTTGTTTGTTGGTTGGAAGTCACGGGCATCAGCTAGTACTATATAATATTAAAAATGCGAAAGTGTGTTTGTTTGTTGGTTTGTCCTTCAATCACGCCTCAACGGAGCATCGGATCGACGTGTTTTTTGGCATGGGTATAGTTGGGGACGGAGAGTGACATAGACTACTTTTTATCCCGGAAAATTAAGGAGTTCCTGCGGAAGTCAAAAAAACTTAAACCACGCGGACGAAGTCGCGGGCATCAGCTATTGTTTATTTATAAAAAAATAAGTAAATAAATATAATATCCTACGTCTATAACGGATTTACTGTGGAATTTAGAATTTCAGTTTTCAGTTTCAGAATTATAATAAGCTTTAATATTTTAGCGAGTGTTATTTTAGGTTGGCACAGAACTACAAATCGATTCGCCATAATCCATACTAATATTATAAATGCGAAAGTGTGTCTGTCTGTCTGTCTGTCTGTCTGTCTGCTACGCTTTCCCGGCCCATCTTTTCAACCGATTTTGCTGAAATTTGGTATAGAGGTAGGTTATATCCAGCGGAAGGGCAGACTTTTATCCCGGAAAATTTAGGAGTTCCCGCGGGAATCAAAAAACCTTAATCCACGCGGACGAAGTCGCGGGCATCATCTAGTATTATAATATTATATAAGTAACTGCTGCCCGCCGCATCGCTCCGGTACGGTGCGATTCGACGGTCATTTGTATGAATTGGATACCAATTTAACTTTAATGACAATCGTGTCCATGATTTGAATCTGCCAAATAGACTTACTTGAGTACATAATTTTATACGTACAAGTTGATACCAGCTACTTAGCAAATTAGAATAAAAAGTTCTTATTTTTATTCGGATGAGGCAAACTTACGCTGAGTTGCACGAAACTATTTTAAAAATTTAAGTGTTGATTAAAAGTACCTCCACTCCACTTAAATTTTTGTATTTGTTTCGTGCAACTCTCTCTGAATAAAAAATAAGAACGATTTTTAGGGTTCCGTAGCCAAATTTGGCAAAAACGGAACCCTTATAGATTCGTCATGTCTGTCTGTCTGTCTGTCTGTCTGTCTGTCTGTCCGTCCGTATGTCACAGCCACTTTTTTCCGAAACTATAAGAACTATAAGAGAATGATAAAACTAAAAAAAATATATGATGTACATTACCATGCAAACTTCCACCGAAAATTGGTTTGAACGAGATCTAGTAAGTAGTTTTTTTTAATAATTTAAAACTTACTACAGGTTTGTACGGAACCCTCGGTGCGCGAGTCCAACTCGCACTTGGCCGGTTTTTTTTTAATTTTCATTCTTAAGTTTGATTTGTTTTGATGGGCTATCCACTATCGGGGTCTCTATGACAAACCGTTAAATATCGAAAGTTTTAAATTAAGTAAAATAGCGATGATGCCTATGTCAAAAATAAAATAGCGATAAATATGTCAATTATATAGCGATGATGACAACTCAATCAAATCAGCAAGTCTATCAATTATCAAACTTATCTATCGTCATCAAATTTCAACACACTTTTTGCTTGTATTTCAGAAGATGTGAATCTTAGGCCTTTTGGAAGACCCTCTATTTAATAATAATCAGTTAAAAATAATTTATTTTTGATATAGGCATCATCACTATTGTTAAAAATTACAGGCTCTGCAAGTCAAGCAGTTTACTGTGCAAAAGCTTTAGGTATGCATACAATTGATTAAGCATAAATAATTGATCAATCATTGCTTGATCTAAGTATAACTGTAATTGCTGTTCAAATGAATATAAAATTTATTTGCATATAGTTATAGATCACGCTATGGATAGTTATTATACGTTTAATATATTTTGTATAATGTTACTGATAGTTATTATATTTTTAAATGTAGATATTCATTAGATACCACTTCTGATAATATATACTTAGCAAATTAAATATAAGTCCTATTACGTAGGTATCTATATTATCCAGCGCGCAAATGCAGCCAGCATTCTTGCCACCATTCGATTTAAAGTATAGTACCTAATTAGGTTATGCTAGCTTTGTTTTCAATAAAGGTTTTGAAAACAAAATGCGTATTGTTAAATCATCATACTAATATTATAAATGCGAAAGAAGTGTGTTTGCTTGTTGGTTTATTGATTTGTTGGTTTGTCCTTCAATCACGCCGCAACGGAGCAACGGATCGACGTGATTTTTGGCATGGGTATAGTTGAGGACCTGAAGAGTGACATCTAAGGCTAAGGCATAGGCTAAAATTAAGGAGTTCCCGCGGGAATCAAGAAACTTAAACCACGCGGACGAAACGAGTATATTATATAATACCTACCCAGAGTACTATAACCTGTAGTACTCTGTGGTCATATGATGACGTAATTCACCAAATACAGGCGGGCTATAATTTTCCACCCATAATATCTTTTGTTCGTATTCAATACATTCAGACTTCAAAGCCATATTATAATGATAATTGTATACCAACTAGGTTCATTCAATGATATTCGAGAGCCCTTATTTTACTAATGAAATATTACAATACCTACCTATAGCATAGTAATATCTACGTACTTACAACATTGAACTAAAATCGGATTGTAATTTGTAAAAGTAAAAGTTATGACTACTTGGGTAATAGGTAAAAAATAAAAAAACACGTTTTTTTGTAATTTTTCTTTTATGGAAACCTCTAACAAAAAATGCCCAGATCATTGTTGGTTTATAGACACCCAAAATCGAATAGGTAGGTGACTGCTTAATTTTTTTGGGTTGCATATTAAGTAGACTAAGTTACCTACTGATCAACTCAAAGATAGCTGAAACTGTACTTATATTCATTTTTGTTACCTATTTTATTTTATAATAGTTTTTACATATTTATTTGGTTATGGAAAGGCAGGTAGGCGAACATTTATTTGTCCCTCTAATTTATGATTTCTTTTTATTTTAATGTTTTTTACAAAGTACAATTAGTACAAAACTACTAACCCTAAGCATACCTATTTCTAACCAAAAGATCCGTGAATTAAATCATGATTAATGATTATGTTATCAGTCTTGTGATAAAGACTACGAGTAGATAAAACTTTAGAGATAACTTCATCTCGAGTGAAGTGCGTGTGATTTCACGCGAGATAAGCATTAAGTAGGTATTATAATAATATTACATATTTACATAAAGCTTAGTTCACACAAGATACATGATTGTGATTTTCTGTCAGCACGTTTAATTGCCTCGGACCAACCTGTATCAACTACCTACCTATTTAACTTTTAATATTCTGGTCACTCGGAACATAATTGACCGAGCGAAGCGAAGGTCTCTGAGTCTACTTGAGTGAATTTGCACTTGTCCGTCCGTCCGTCTGTCCGTCCGTCTGTCAGAGCCTTATAACTTCTGAATTACTAAACGTAATTACTTCAAATTTAAATATAATATGTAAACCGATGGCCTCCAGCCGAATATGGCTTAAAAAGTTATAAAAATTTTTATTTCAGGGGGTCTCATAGAAGCGAATGCGAAGTAAAATATTATTTATAGCGTTACATAGAGTTGCGGTATATTATCATTTTAAAGATAATTAGGAATAGAGTCCATAAATATATTTTTTTTAATTTTTCCCCTAAAATTGACGAAATGGGGGCCTTTCAAAGTGGAGATTTTCTAAGGAAAGTTGACCTGAACTCTCAATTTTCTGAAAGGCTGAGCCTGAAACTTGATCAATTATTTGAATTATATCCTGTACTTGAACAACAAATAGGTACTAAAATTAGATAAATATTATAAGGAAACGAAATTATTTAATTTTTAATGAGTTTCAATATTTTTAACAGAACTTCACAATGATGTCAATAGATGGCGCTCTATACAAGTATATGGATACCGCGAGGTCTCAGTTCGGGGCGAACCACTAGTATAGTCTATAGTCATAGTAGCTCTAATCTAGATGAACTTAGGATCAAAATTAATCACGAAAACTCAGCATGATGTGATAGCAATAATACTTATGTACGAGTACATAAACGTTGCATCTTGTTATGCAGTGAATCAGCTTCTTATCTGCGTCGGGTTGTTCCCGACGCAGATATGAAGCTAATAAAAGTAAAGCATCGTTTTATAGTTTTATACTTAGGTATTTTATTTACTAAGATAGGTAGGTACATTAGCAAGGTATGTTTCTGGGAAATGCGAATTTGTATGTTATAAATAGGTACCTAGTACCTACATCATAATTCATTATACCTCATCATGTACATAACGATGCCTCATTGGTCTCGTGGTTGGCATGTTCGACTGCGGCCGACGAGGTCCCGGTTTCGAGTCCCGGGTCGGGCCATAAATAAGTACCTATTGGGTTTTTCTGACTAGAAATTCACAGCACTAGCCCGGAGTTAGGAAGTTGGCGGTGTTTCTTCCCTGTGCCTCGGAGAGCATGTTAAGCCGTCGGTCCCGGTTAATTATCACTAACATGATAATAGTCTTTAAAGCCCGCCAACCCGCGTTGGAGCAGCGTGGTGGGTCTAAGCTCTAATTCCCTCTCTCCTATGAGAGTGGAGGCCTGTGCCCAGCTGTGGGACGTTAATTGGGCTGTAGTGGTGGTGGGGCGTTAGTTGGGCTCTATAGATCTCAGCATAGAGTGACGACTCAATGGTTGTTATATTATATTGTAGAGAAAAGCTTCGCTCGTCATCTCTGAAGCTACACCTATGCGGTAGGTTTACCTACAGATTCCAAATCAGGCCGAGCGCGCGGTTGAGCGAGAAGGAATACGGCCTCTTAAATAAGCTGAGCTTTAAGGCCCTTTAAACATTTACCCCGCGACCAACTATAGGTAAAAAACTCAACTATAGGTATAAAACTCGTCACACTACAGCATATATATGCACGCTTTACGAGAGCGTAGAGCTATAGAGCGTAGAGACGCTCGATTTTATAGCCAACTAACCAGTTTTGTTACTTGAAAATATTAGACGATTATTTATTTACTAGGTACTTGTTTACGCTGTTGGCCGCGGTAAATATTATGTACCTATTTATGCGCCGAAACAATACTCGCGGCTACAATAATACTCAGTTTTTGAGATTGTAAAATAATGTATAAAAGATTATCTTACCGATTTCGTTCAAAATCGATATCTGGGGTTCCGTAGGATCACAAAATAGGAAACTGTTACCAAAATTTTAAAAAAGTCAGCGCCATTTTGAAATTCTTTGTTATCGTACCGATTTCGTTCAAAATCGATATCTGGGGTTCCCTGGGATCACAAAACAGGAAACTATGAACAAAATTTTAAAAAAGTCAGCGCCATTTTGAAATTCTTTGTTATCGTACAAATTTCGTTCAAAATCGATATCTGGGGTTCCCTGGGATCACAAAACAGGAAACTGTTACCAAAATTTTAAAAAAGTCAGCGCCATTTTGAAATTCTTTGTTATCGTACCGATTTCGTTCAAAATCGATATCGGGGGTTCCCTGGGATCACAAAACAGGAAACTGTTACCAAAATTTTAAAAAGTTCACTGCTGACTTTTTTTTGATTGACTGCTGTTTTGTGATCCCAGGGAACCCCAGATATCGATTTTGAACGAAATCGGTACGATAACAAAAAATTACAAAATGGCGCTGACTTTTTTAAAATTTTGGTAACAGTTTCCTGTTTTGTGATCCCAGGGAACCCCAGATATCGATTTTGAACGAAATCGGTACGATAACAAAGAATTTCAAAATGGCGCTGACATTTTTAAAATTTTGGTAACCGTTTCCTGTTTTGTGATCCCAGGGAACCCCAGATATCGATTTTGAACGAAATCGGTACGATAACAAAAAAATTCAAAATGGCGCTGACTTTTTTAAAATTTTGGTAACAGTTTCCTGTTTTGTGATCCCAGGGAACCCCGGATATCGATTTTGAACGAAATCGGTACGATAACAAAAAAAATCAAAATGGCGCTGACTTTTTTAAAATTTTGGTAACAGTTTCCTGTTTTGTGATCCCAGGGAACCCCAGATATCGATTTTGAACGAAATCGGGACGATAACAAAAAATTTCAAAATGGCGCTGACTTTTTTAAAATTTTGGTAACAGTTTCCTATTTTGTGATCCCAGGGAACCCCAGATATCGATTTTGAACGAAATCGGTACGATAACAAAAAAATTCAAAATGGCGCTGATATTTTAAAATTTTGGTACCAGTTTCCTGTTTTGTGATCCCAGGGAACCCCGGATATCGATTTTGAACGAAATCGGTACGATAACAAAAAAAAACAAAATGGCGCTGACTTTTTTAAAATTTTGGTAACAGTTTCCTGTTTTGTGATCCCAGGGAACCCCAGATATCGATTTTGAACGAAATCGGGACGATAACAAAAAATTTCAAAATGGCGCTGACTTTTTTAAAATTTTGGTAACAGTTTCCTATTTTGTGATCCCATCCCAGGGAACCCCAGATATCGATTTTAAACGAAATCGGTACGATAACAAAAAAATTCAAAATGGCGCTGACTTTTTTAAAATTTTGGTAACAGTTTCCTGTTTTGTGATCCCAGGGAACCCCAGATATCGATTTTGAACGAAATCGGTACGATAACGAAGAATTTCAAAATGGCGCTCACTTTTTTTTAATACATACATACATACATATATATTCCTAACAGAAGGAAAGGGTTTCCTTGTGGCTTTGCCGTAATCGGGTAAAAAAAATACGCCTACACTTGAGAACTTCCTTCTTTGTGGATGTCGGTATCAAGTTTTTCTAAGCGCAGTACACATAGAGAATATTATATCTCTATGGCAGTACACAACACGGTGTTCATTTTGTCGTAATAAATTTCGTGCAAAAAAGCGATATACCCACCCGTCCACGAGCGCGTCTCAGCGCGTACTGAGCGCCAAACGCCTAGCGCTCGGCTTCTTTTCATAGAAAAATGTATGAAACATTTTTTTTTTGCCACATAAACTATAAACATATTTATTTGTATGCTTAATGCTTTGCACCATGGATAGAGGACTATATAAGCCCCACTTTATTGTTAATATTCAAGTTAAAATATGCAGCGGATCTAGCTTTATGGGTACCTATCCGGACCCCATTTTTCGTCATTTTCAGCAGATCTTGCGTTCGGAGAAACGTATTTATGCAGAAAATTTGTATTGGAGTGTGCATTTTTATAAGGTCAAACGAGAGAAGAAGAAATGACCTTTAATTTGATACCATGACATCCCCACAGCTGTGACTCCCGATTCTTTAAAGTGTACCTGGAAAAGGATGACATAAGATGAAGGATGTATAAGGCACCTTAACATACAGTTAGAGCTTATGCTCTAACTGTATGCTCTACTGGCGCTCTTAATTTCAGCTTTTAATAGAGCGGATTTTATTATAATTGAAGTAAACACCTACCTATTTATATTTAAGTTACTTACGAGTTACGATTTATTGAGTACCTATAGGTACTCTTTATAGGCTTGACAAACAATATTTTGGCTTGTTGTAGTAGGTAAGGTTTAAGAATCACTTATTGAGTGCAAATCTTAAAATAGTGACATAGGAAACAAAAGTAGACCGCGTAAAACTACCAACCTAAAAAGTACCTGTTAATAATACAAGAGAACGGCAAACCTGCTCTCTTATAGGTATATGTATAACCTCGCAAACCTATCGAACCTGCTAATTAAGTACTAAAAATAACTTGAGTTTCTACGGCCCGTGCCTGTGTTCCAAGAATTAACTTTAAAGATTAACTTTAGGTAAGTTACTACCTACTGTCTAACCAGTGTCAGTAACCGAGGGCGGTCATGACGTCACCAACTGGTACCCTTCCAGGCTTCGATCTTTACCTTCGCATACCTAGTAGAATATGGAAGTAACCTAGGTAACTGCTGCCAAAAATTTTTCATGCACGTATGTTTTTTCGTGCCATAAATGCCGAAAAGACGTCACAGAACGTCTTGAGTCTTGACCTATTGTGTTACTACGTAACGATATACCAAGTGGCTAGACGTGGGCTAGACTATATTATTAGAAATCACAATGTCATACCTCAGGGTACGGCACTCAACACAAATAAAACTGCTTTCGTGATTATCAACGTCATTCAGCATACCTACCTACCTATGAATAACGCGCACTGGCGACTTTGAAAAAATGCTAATGTGATTAAAGATAGAATTATTGGTACCATGTAACTTAGCTCTTATCAGATACCTATTCTGTGGTTTAACTTAGAATTAGATATCACTCGCCTTAAAAATTAAGGAAATCTTCGTAAGGAAACCGGTGAGGTCTGAGGTCTCCATAATGCTGTCAGAGGTGTGCGAAGTCTACCAATTCGCACTCGGCCAGCGTGGTGGAATATGGCCTAAACCCTTCTCATTCTAAGAGGATAGGTAGGTACCCGGGCCCAGTTGTGGGCCACCTATAAGTTGAGATGATAATTATGAGATGATGATGTTTATACTTGTTGCAGATTTAAAAATATCCGGAAAATGATCCAGTGATTGAAAACAAGAGCGGTTCGACCACGGATAGCGAGCGCAGAGATATGCTCGGTCTACTTCCTATAAAATGGTTCGCAAGGTTTCAAAAAGGCGGAATCGCCAACCAGTTCTTCATGGCACTTATGGGTAAGTACTCGTACCTAGGTACCTACCTAAGACATATTAAAACAGACTTCAAAATATAAAATAGACTAAAAACTAAATTCTTAAATTAGACCTCAATTAGATACTAAATACATACCTACCTCACAGATGTAGTACTACTTATTTTCAATTAAATTATGAAAGTAGGATGAGGATTCACCTATTTTAAATCCTCATCGAACACCACAGCACGGTGCCTGGCATCTTGGGCACGGCAGTAAGTGCCCAAGATGCCAAATTATTGCCAACAAGTAGCAAAATTGCCCCTTGGGATGGCCAAACTTATGGTAGGTAGAAATACACTACTCTGACGCGTCTGAGTAGTGATTTTCATTTATTTATTTTTCTTTTTATAGCTAAATTCCATATTTACCATTTTAAAATTTTTCAACACGGTTTCAACAGTAAAAACTAACAATTTTATTTACCTATATTGGTTCTAACATCTAATGGCACTAGAAAACCAGTCTCGATCTTGAATGATAGATCTTGCAACACTAATATAAGGCTTATTTGATATTTTTATTCGGAGGTCAAGGAACATCAATATATTATATAAATAAATAAAATTAGGTAATTACCTACTTCCTGTAATATATACCTACCTACCTATCATAGAATTCTTTATTCATATCCGGTTATATTGACAACACAAAGTCTACTCTAGTAGGTAGGTATACCTATCTACTTGAGTCTTGCAAATATTCAATAGGTAAGCACTAAGCAGTAAGCAGGAGCCAGGAACCACTAAGCAGTAAGCACTACGTTACTCAGCATAGGTAGTAGGTACCTAGGTATAATCCTTACTTCCTTACTTTAAATGCGGGAGTAGGTAGGTACATAGGCTCTTTATGTTACAATACCTTTACAACGCTCAACTGTTGTACCCATCTTATCGAGATTTAGCATAGGTTTAGGTTTACCATTTAGGATAGGTACCTACTACCTAGTTTCCAAAGGAAATCAAAAAGGCAAAATTTATACAGATAAATATAAAGATAGTACTTACCTAATAATAGAAGTAATAATTTATTGGCAGCAAATCTTGGAAATACCATTGAATTAATAATTCCTCAAAGGGAAATAAAAATGAAATCCGTATAACAGCGGCACATACTCGTGTGACGGCGGGGTGTCCGTGACTAGGTAAACCACATTTCACCTTGTAAAATTGTGAGATTCATATTTAAAAAAACTACTTATTATATCTACAACTGCTACAACTTTACTCATGTGCTACAATGATAGCTAGTCGTCTTCAATAGGGATGATGACAACTCAATCAAATCAGCAACTCTTTATCAAACTTAAAGACGCACTTCTTGTATGGAAGTTGTATGAAATTCACAGTTGTGTTGTACCGTCATAAAAATTCAATGCACCTTTTTTCTTTAATCTATATTTTAAAATGGCAAACTTAAAACTAACCGAGGATGTGAATTTTAGGTCTTTTGGAAGACCCTCTATTTAATAATAATCAGTAAGAAATAATTTATTTTTGATATCTAGGCATTGTAGGACTTTTCGCTCCCCACGGTCTTGTGCCGCTTGAATCCTTGTGACAATTATTAGGTTACTCTGTTCTAGAACTCTTCCTGAGGCTCTATTTGACATTTTATTTTACATGGATTCTAAGTAAATGCTAGGTAAAATGTGCAGTGCGTTATGCGAGGAATGAGGATTTCATTCCAGAACCTTGGAAGTTAGGATCCTAATTTAATCTGTGTCTATAGAACGTTTAAATTGATCCAAGACAACAATGTGGCCCGTCCTTAGATCTGAGCCTTGGTCTCTCTCTCAGCATGCAAGTTTCCTCACTGTTTTCCTTTACCTATTGCTTGAAACGCACATAAGTAACTTAGCAAAGTTTGAAGTAGGTACGTAACGTAGGTACTTCTAGCTCGAGGAGGATCGAACGGTCGAACCCCCGACCACATGAGCACGAAGCCGAACACGAGGCCGTCTACACCACGAAGGCTACAGCATAACCGCTAGCTAATGTCAAAAAGTCCACGCTAACGCAACAGCATGGTCACAAAATTGCAGACCAGACAAGCAATTAACATTATGTAAATTCATAAACGAAATATCCACATCTTAAAACGAGTTGCAGGTTATTGGTTGAGGATTAGTTTTTTTTAAATATATGGATATGGATGGAAAAAACTGGGTAGGTAATAGACCTATCTAGTATCTGCCTACCCATAGTTTTACTAGATTATGCGTGCGACTTCGTCGGCGTGGTTTCTTGATTACCGCGGGAACTCTTTAATTTTCCATGATAAATTAATGTAGCGTAATCGGTCCAATGAGTGTAGCGAGAAGGAGTACCTACCTAACAAACATACAAATTTACAAACATTTAGACAAAAGACTAACATGCGGATAATATTTCTATTTAGGTATATATCATGAAGGTACTACCTGTGGTAGATAGTATTCCTAAGTCCTAGGGTTTATTTTACTTTGAATATTACTAGTGGTTCGCCCCGAACTGAGACCTCGCGGTATCCATAAACTTGTACAGAGCGCCATCTATTGACATAATTGTGAAGTTCTGTTAATAATACTGAAGCACATTAAAAATTAAATAATTTCGTGTACTTATAATATTTATCTAATTTTAGTATTTGTTGTTCATGTACAGGATTTAATTCAAATAATTGATAAGCTTCAGGCTCAGCCTTTCAGAAAATTGAGAGTTCTGAGGTCAACTTTGGACGTTAGAAAATCGCCACTTTGAAAGCCCCCCATTTCGTCAATTTTAGGGGAAAAATTAAAAAAATATATTTTTGGACTCCATTCCTAATTATCTTTAAAATCATATACCGCAACTCTATGTAACGCTATAAAAAATATTTTACTTCGCATTCGCTTCTATGAGAGCCCCCCTGAAATAAAGATTTTTATAACTTTTTAAGCCATATTCGGCGGGAGGCCATCGGTTTACATATTATATTTAAATTTGAAGTAATTACGTTCAGTAATTCAGAAGTTATAAGGCTCTGACAGACGGACGGACGGACGGACGGACGGACGGACAAATGCAAATTCACTCAAGTAGACTCAGAGACCTTTGCTTCGCTCGGTTAACTAGTTACTATACCTAGTACGAGCTTGGATAAGTCTATTTTAAGATAGGTACGTATCTAATACAAGTTCTACGTAAATAGAGTCTAGGTAGGTATAGCATTGCAACTTTCTTAACAAGTTACTGATTCGGATTGCTGATAATGTAGGTAGGTATAAATAGGATAAACTCGCATGACCACCTTCCTTTGCAATTTCTTGGAATTTCTTCTTCACATTTCGAACGCGGATAGAGAGGAAAAGCTAACCAATGAATGAGAAAGCTCCCTTTTCTAATTCTCGATTTTACAACGCAACAAATTTGACGAAAGGCGCAGCTTCTAGATGAGGTGTATCCTGGAGACAGACCTTAAGTACCTGTATCCCAAAAGATAAAGTGATTCCATGGGATTTAGGAAAACTAAAAAACCACGCGGGCGAAGTTGCGCATAATATCAGGTAATCCCCAAGCCCCACTATTAATATTATCCCCATCCCCACCAGTATTACCACTTAAAATATAAATGTGAGTGTGTGAAATTGTGAACCTATGAAGAAAGGGATAATATGTCCCGGAAAATTGTAGAGTTCCCTCTTTATTTTTAAGAAACTATAATCCACGCGGATAAAGTGCCGGGTATCGTCTAGACCACAGAACACATATGTGTTCTGTGGTCTAGACTATAGAGTCTAGAGTCTAGACTCTAGTATCTTAAAAGTATAACTTAAAATGGAATTTATATGTACTTTACTAGTGATTTAACCGCAAGATCACTAAGGCCAAAGTGGCTAGACCTTGAACTGGCTGTCTTTTTTTTTCTTTACAATTCAGGGCGGAAATACCAGCGCTCCGCATTCCGGGATCACTCTGATATTTATTATTATAAACCGTAGGGACCGTTTCATAAAAAATGAACGAAATAAATCATAATTGATTGCAGGTATGTACCTACTCGTATAATAATTATTAGTGTCTATACTCTATAGTACCTACTACCTACTACCTGCGACGATAAACTCTAGCGTAGGAACTGAATGGGTTATAATAAGAGCGTAAAAAATTAGGTAGGGTAAGTCTATCGAAATTCGAATGTGGTAGATTTTTTATCTGCTCTCAATAAAATTGCCTAGGTAGGTATTTATATCACAAACTCTGCCTAGTATTAATAGGCATGTAATGTTAAATGTAACATATGAAATGAAATGAATAAAACTGGATTTTGGATAAAAGTGGAGAGCATGCAGACACAGAACAAAACCTGATTTTTTTATGGATTGAATAAGAAGAAATTACAGTAAGACCAAAAAAGAAAGTTCCTATAAACCGTTTTGCAAGGAAGTTGACCCTCGTTAAGATGCAAAACAGGTTCATGAATAACGTTAACCGCGAGAACATCTCGAAACGTGTTCCTCGCTTTTCTTAGGCATCTTTACTCGGTAGTGTCAGATTAAATTCCCGACAAAAAGCTCGTTTATAAGAATCGACGTGCACAGTTTGTAATCCTTAAAAATATTTTTTATTGTAGGGAATGATTTTAAAATTTGATCACCATTACCTATCACTGTCAGCGTCTAGCCATATTCAAACTAGATGACGCGGACACCTGTGACTTCATCTGCGTTGATTTAGATTTTTGTAGAATCCCTTGCGATCTCTTTTATTTTCCGGGATAAAACCTTTCCAGGATACTTAAAGTCACAATCAGTGGAACAGATGGCTGTAAAAGCGTATCTACTACCTAGTACCTACCTACTAGTCAATTGATGCCTTACAGCCCTTGGCTACTAATCTACTATTAATTACCAATATTAGGTAAGTAGTATAATGGTAAAATCAGACATCTAAATCAAAATTAATAGTAGATTAGTAACCAAGGGCTGTAAGGCATCAATTGCAGCCCGAGATATTTAGGCGCACGAGCACAGCGAGGGCGCCTATAGTTCGAGGGTGCAATTGATGCTTACACCCGAGCTAACTACTCTGCTTTACATCTCGATTGTGAGGTCAGTAGGTCCTTATTACCCCTAAATGGAGCTTGAAGGTGACCAATTAGCGCTCCAGGGTAATAATGTAGCTAGAAAAGCCCTAGGGCGGTAAGTACCTAATTTTAAAAAAACTCTTCACTCTTTCAAAAAGTTCGCGTACATCTAACCATCATACTTTTTTTAATTACTTACCGCCCGAGGGCTTTTCTAGCTACATTATTACCCTAGAGCGCTAATTGGTCACCTACAAGCTCCATTTGGGGGTAATAAGGACCTACTTACCGAATATGAGAGATGTAAAGGTTCTTAAACAACTCATTCAATGTGCCATTAAAGTGATTAATGTATAACGATCGCTGAATAGTTGTTTACAATTCAATATTGCTTAGAATCTGTTTTTTTTTTTTTTATAAACTTGAAGAACTAAGTAATTGCACATATTATTCAGCTCGAATCTCGATTCAGCTTTATCTGTCCATACAGAACTGCCTTTTAGGGTTCCGTAGTCAAAATGGAACTCCTATAGTTTCACCATGTCCATCCGTCCGTCCGTCTGCCCGTCCGCGGCTTAGCTCAGAGTCTGTTACTACTAGAAAGCTGTAGCACAGAATAGGCTGTAGCCTGTATTTTGACATACTTAGATATAGATATTGATCACGCCGACAACGTGGTAAAATAAAATTATGAAAAAAAAATTTTTTAGGGTACCTCCCCTACACGTAAAGTGGGGTTACTTTTTTTCTCATCTATCCCATAGTGTGGAGTGTCATTGAATAAGTCGTTCAAAAATATGTGGGTGTGAAAACTATTTTTTGATTCAGGGATCCGTTTCCGAAATATTTAGCTAGTTTAATTTTTGTTAGAGCCAAGTGTCCCACCTGCAAGGTAAAACATTTTTTATTTTATTTTAAATATAAAATAGATTGTTTTTGGATAAGCGAAAAAAATCATGGCAGTAGTGTATATAACGAAGTTAAAAGGAAACCTATCACAGCTAACGTAGCCTTTACAAGTTAACGAGTAATCGTCGACTAACTTAAAAAATTATCGCATATTGTTATAGGCACCTACGGAACCCTACGATGCGCGTGGCTCGACACGCACTTGGCCGGTTTTATTTTTCTATGGGAATGCAATACGCGTCTGACCAGCTGCGTAAAGCTGAATGGAAGCGTTTTTACTTTGAATTTAGTCGCAAAGAAAAATAATAAAAACCATCTGCATCTCCATAGCCGTGAATGCCACTTGCAGCTAGGTAGTGCCAGTCTTTGAATACGAATAATAATGTTTGAAGACAAATCACAGTTTGTCATTAATGCAATGTTTAGGTAGGTATGTCAAGAGGTTATAATTAATTTATATATTGCAACAATTATAAAATATAATAATATTATGTACTTGTTATAATTAGTTAAACTTAAGTTATAATTGCTAATAACGTATTGTTACCAGTAACTTGCCGTAATAAATTTTCCACATTTATTACGGTAATACCAATTACCACTACTGTTTGTATTACCGTGCCATTAGACAACTTTATACCTTCGTCAAGTAGGCTCAAGTAGGCAAAAGCTTAAATACCTTACGCAACTTTTCGAAAATGAGGCCTTTGTAAATAATATATGTGATAACTACATTGTGGCAACATGACTAGTTACGTGGGCAGCGATGAAAATTTGGCGATTTACTCGTATCCGTGTGAGAACTGAGAAATTAAAGGAAAAATTATAAGGTTCTTTTATTTTTTAAAGTCGTAAAAATTGTATCAGGCTCAGATGGCTCAGACATAATATTACCTTGTTCTGTCATACTCATTACTAGAGTCAGTCGTACCGCTAAATGGCCTCAACCTAGATACTAGATAGAGTATAAAAGCCTACAAGGATGACTACTTAGTTGTGCTTTTTCGTTAGAGAGTTTCCGTAGAGCTTTTTCCTCATCTGGTTAATTGGCGTTAGATGTGCTTTTACTATGTTCGATAAGAATATCTTTTATTTTCATATTACGACGCAATTCTACGTTATTGTAAGTAATGATAGTTAAAGTAATGTTTACTTTTAAATATTTGTGGCAATCATTAGATGGTAGCTTTTTTCACACCTGCCGCTTTAGGTATTGGGTAATACTTACTACTATTACCTATTCTGTGGTAATACCACAGGTAATACGCTTGATGAATATTATGCACACATGCGCTTACATATTATTATCAACTTACATAAGCGCAAAGAATAAACTGACAAACATTTATCAACGTGCAGCTTAAAACCGATACTAGCTCTGGAAAAATTACATTTTGCATCAATGAACTCTATGAATAGCAAAGGTTTATTTAAAATTCAACCTCTACACGAACACTGACAGGCGAATTTTAGGGGACTGTTCACCTATCGTACATATGAATTCCACCGTAGGTCATATACTATCGTAGTGTTTCTCTACGATATAGACACGACGAGCCTTCATCCGGTCAAATTTCAGTAAAGAACTAAAATTTTGAGTAAAGACGTAGACCGGATTTGTATCATTTTAATTTTACTTTTAGTGACAATTCCGGTGCTGAACTTCGGCATGCTGATGGGCTGGCAGTCGCCGATGACGCCGATCCTGCAATCAGAAGACGGACCCGCGCCAGAACCAATCACAGACGAGACCATCTCCTGGATGGCTTCCATCACCTTCTTCCCCCCGATCTTTTGCGGATTGTTCGTCGGCAACCTAGCTGACCGCTGGGGAAGGAAAATCACTACTTTGATGACCTCCCTAGCTCTTGTGGTAAGTTTTCTAATTCACTCGTACCTACTGAGAAAGTCTTCCTTCGTTTTAAAAAATTAAAAATGATTTAAGTAATGCTATCTTAGGTAGTTATATTACGTATAACCTTCCTGAAGATAAGTATAACCTTCTTGAAGATAAGTGATTACGTTACTGAAAACACATAAAAATCTGTTTATTGGTTTCGGGGGAAAATCGGAAAGCATAGGTACATACTAGGGCTTTCGAATACCGGTTTTTCTCAATACCGGTATTAATACCGGAACGATTTTTTTCAATACCGGGATCCCGGGATCCCGGTATTGGAAAAAATTTAAAATGTGGTACATGTTTTTTAACTTAAAATTAGTCTTTTCTGAAGCAAACGGACCTATAAAAAACAGTTTTTTCATAAAAAAAAATTTTCACCAAATTAACTCAAAAAAGTGCCTTTTCTGCATAAATTCAGTGAAGAAAAGCCATTTTTTTCACTCGGCGAGATTTTTTTTGGATATTGAACGCTGTGGTTGATTATTACGCTGTGGATTGGTATGTCTATTTTACTGTTTCATGAAACGTTATGTAACTCCTTCACTCTATTTTATATCATGCAAATTTTTTTTTGAAATTGTATTTTCTTTAAAGAAAATCACCAAGTATTGATTTTAGGTTTATTTGTATTTTGAGTACTGAGATAGTTATTTACGCGTTGATTTAATTCTTACGAAACCATCGTTTGTTTCATGTATGTATAAGGTGAAAATTACGGACCACGTAATGTTCTGAAACTCCATCACATCATTTTAAATACAACCTTACTAAGTAATACTTGTATTATTATCAAATAATCAATTTCTTATTCATATCAATCAGAATATCAACTATAATATGATTTTTAAAATAGAACTATTTTTGGATGAATTCTTACGAAAATATATATTTTTAACCTCCATTGAATTTTGAACTATATTAATTAAATATTATATTAATATAAAGTATATTTGTGACGCACTTTCTCAACGTACACACAAAATTAAATAAATATGGCAGGGAATTTTAAATAATTAGTGAAATTAGTGTCGAAGATTGTAATTTAAACTACTATCGTCGTCTCAACCTATAGACATCCTGGACGTAGGTCTCCTGCATGGATCGCCACAGAGCACGGTCTTGTGCCCCTTGTTTCCAGCGGCTCCCAGCTACACGCTTGAGATCGTCCATCCACCTAGTAGGGGGTCGTCCAACACTGCGCTTCCCGGTGTGAGGCCGCCAATCAAGCACTTTGGGACCCCAACGCCTATCGGTTCTACCAAATATGTGTCCCGCCCTTTGTCACTTAAAGCTTGGACTCTTCGAGCTATGTCGGTTACTCTGGTTCGCCTACGGATCTCCTCATTTCTGATTTGATCACGCAGGTATACTCCAAGCATAGCTCTCTCCATCGCCCGCTGAGTGACCCTGAGCCTCCTTATCAGGCCCAAAGTTAGCGACCATTTTTCGGAGCCGTAAGTCATCACTGACAACACGCACTGTTCGAAAACTTTCGTCTTCAGGCACTGAGGAATTTTGGACGAGAAGATGTCGTGGAGTTTCCTGAACCCTGCCCAAGCCGAGTAGGATTCGGCGGTTGATCTCTTTCTCGAAATTGGACCTACCTAACTGGACTGTATGTCCTAGGTATATGTACTCATCAACAATTTCGAGTGCAGAATTCTCTACTAACATAGGTTGGGGCTGAACGTGTGCATTATAAATGATCTTTATCTTGCTCATATTCATTTTTAGGCCCACCTGTTGAGGAACTACTAAATGATATTTTTGTAAGAAATCGATCGAAGTCGAAGAAAACGATAATTTTGTCAAAACACAAATTAATCTAAAATTCAATAGTTATTATTTATAAGAAAATAATATATCATAATAAAATATGCATTACTTATAAATCAGATTTCTGAACGTTTTGAGAGACAATGAAATAGAAATGCCAAGCCACAGGGATCTAAATTCAAACACTAATTTTTCCCTCTGAGTGAATAAAAACGACTTTTCTTCACTGGTTTTCAGCAATAAAGGCGCTCTTTTTGAGCTAATATGCTTAAGATACAAGTTTTAAACTTAGCCGAATAAAAAACAGTGGCATCTACCAAGAAATATATGCAATAGTCACTGTTTCGTTTATAGTGTCACCAATACCGGTATCCCGGTATTAGACATTTCAATACCGGTATTGAAAACCGGCGAAAAAAGTCCGGGATCCCGGTATTGGCCAATACCGGGATCCCGGTATTGGAAGCCCTAGTACATACCTACGGGTCGATTGAATCCTCCTTTATCAAAATCGCTTTAAAAATAACCTTCGAAAACCCCTAAAACCGTGCCAAATTCGCAATACCTATAATATTACTAGCGATCCGCCCCGGCTTCGCACGGGTAGCACTAATAATCCTAATCTATATAATACTAGCTGATGCCCGCGACTTCGTCCGCGTGGATCGAGGTTTTGAACTCGAGGGTTGGAACTCTTTAATTTTCCAGGATAAAAAGTAGCCTATGTGCTATTCCAGACTGTAATCTATCTCTGTGCCAAATTTCATCCAGATCCGTTCATCCGTTGGAGCGTGATTGAGTAACAAACATACATCCATACATACATCCATCCATCCAAACTTTCGCATTTATAATATAAACTATCCTATCTCTCAAGTTAGATCGAACTGCACATGGTGTGCGAATTTTATTATAATCGGTTAAGTGGTTTAGAAGTCCATTGAGGACAAACATTGTGACACGAGATTTATATATATACGAGATTTATATATATATAGATAGATGAGGAATTACTCAACCGCGTCGATCGGCGACTAGGTAAGTAGGTACTCGTAGGTAGGTTAGCGGCTCCACAGTCTGCACACTTGTGACAATCAGCAAACTGAAGCTCTGGCTAACATGGCGTTTGGTTGGCCGTGGCCACTTGCCTCCCAGTGGCGAGCGTCTAAACGCTAAAGCACTTGCAAGCGTTGGCAAGCAGAACACGATCCATATGTTGGTGTTTGCTTATGCTGAGTCAGCGTACCTACTATGAATTGACCAATTTTCGCAACAGCGCGGCGCGGGCAAAGCGGGCCGGCTACAAGGCGGCTAACCTCCTACCACAGTACATTTCAGCTCCTACGCACGTTTTTGTTCCACTGCATTTTAAAATACCTACTTAGGTATTATTTTAATGACCTCGTAGTATAGGCTCAAATCGTGCCAAGTTTCGTTTGAATTCATTCAGTAGTTTCGGCGTGATGCGCGGCCAAGATACAGACAGACAGACAGACAGACAGACAGACAGACAGACAGACAGACAGACAGACAGACAGACAGACAGACAAAAATGAAAAAAAATACAGATTTGGCTTCAGTATCGAATAATGAGTACCCTCCAAAAAAAATTTTCCAAATATCTTCAATGTACAGAATTGGACCTGTTACAGTTTTAACTTTTATTAAAAGTATAGATAGGTATTATAGATAGCAAGTGTAATTTTCACAATTGACTCATAAATACAGTCATTATTTTAGAAATTCACAGACATTACATTACACAATGAAAATGACAAAGATCTGGTCAATGCAAATTGACGTCGGAATTAACGCATTTCATACCCTATTTATACAATAATAAGATATGTTTTATAAGGTTTTAATAATAATGAAGGCTCTACTTAAACCAGGGGTTATTAACATTGATGTAGAATTTTAGTATAGTACCTACCTATGTTATTAAAGATGGCGTAGTAACTAAGGGCCGACGCATACCTAACCAAGGTTAGGCTTTACAGTACCTATGTTCCCAATTCCCATAGATAATCAAACTTCATTGCGGACGTAGTCGCGGGCATCAGCAAGTTTATAATATTAGTATACTAGCTGATGCCCGCGACTTCGTCCGCGTGGATTGAGGTTTTTCGGTTCCCGCGGGAACTCTTTAATTTTCCGGGATAAAAAGTAGCCTATGTGCTATTCCAGACTATAATCTATCTCTGTGCCAAATTTCATCCAGATCCGTTCAGCCGTTGGAGCGTGATTGAGTAACAAACATCCATACATCCATACATCCATCCAAACATTCGCATTTATAATATTTATTTGATATTTGATTATAAACTTGCTGATGCCCGCGACTACGTCCGCGTGGATTGAGGTTTTTCGGTTACCGAGGGAACTCTTTAATTTTCCGGGATAAAAAGTATCCTATGTGCTATTCCAGACTATAATCTATCTCTGTGCCAAATTTCATCCAGATCCGTTCAGCCGTTGGAGCGTGATTGAGTAACAAACATCCATCCATACATCCATCCAAACTTTCGCATTTATAATATTTATTTGATTGAGTTTTTGATGGATTCACCTTGAGACCATAAAACTCACGCCATCGCACATATATAGATCTAAATCTTTAATATACATTTTGTTTGATAACAATAGAATGGTTATCAAACAAAAAAGTGGCTGGGCCTCGGAACCACTCCTCTCTACCGGTGTGCGTTGCGACTTGCGGCTAGTTCAAGACGGGCGTCAACTGCTCTCTATACTATTATCCATACATATTAAAGTCAATGCTATTATCTGCAAATTGCAATGCTTTAGACTCAAATTGTTATATATATGTGGTTATGTGTCATACAAATAATTACATAGGTCTTATATTATCATTATGTATAAGTTCCGTTACGTTAACTTACACTTAGGTATAAAATGTACTAAAATACCTAACAATTAATAAGCTTTCAGGAAAGCTTGATTTGTTACCATCAGTTAAATTAAGTAGGTTCCTACTTACCTACTATTATACCTCTATGATACCTACATATTATCTGGATCGCTGTTTAGCGAATATAGGTAAATAAACTGACTTCTTGAGCTTAGAAAACTACCTTTTCATCCCACCATCTCGGAAAGAGTATTTTTACTCTTCGATATCTGAATGCAAAAGCCGTTATTATCCTCTTGAGGATAAAGTTAATTGAATTTAGAACATCGTGTGCACGTTAGTAAATATCACTCGTCTATGAAGTTTGTGAATTCAAAACATCATTAAAACCTATCTACTTCTACCTCTATGGTGCCGAATTTCCATACAACCGTTTTTAATTTGTTAAAAACTCACACTCGTAACCTTTCATTTAGTCATTTCCTCGCTGAGGTGGGATGAAAAGTTACGTGTTGCACTCGAGTGAAAAGATTTTTCAACTCGTGCTCTTTTGATTCCCTCGCTGACGCTCAGGATTCTAATTTTTTGGAATTTTTTTTGGAAAATTTTGGAATCCTTCGCTTGCTCGGTCATCAAAATTGAGCACGCGGTTAAAAAACAACTTTTCACTCTTGTGTAACAAATAACTATTAGCTTAAGTCTTAAGTTTTTTGTCTCCTTTTGTGTTTTAAAAATTTCTTTCTTTTCGATTTTCAATTTTATAGATGAATTAAATTTGTATTTTTCCAACAGATCAGCTGGACTATCACCTTATTTTCGTTGCGTCCATGGGCGTTGATAGCGTCACGAGCAGTCGCCGGTCTTGCCTGTGCAGGCTGCTACGTTGTCGCACCCCTGTATTTAAAGGAGGTATGTAGTCTTAGCCTGTGGATGTGAGGTCCGGGGTAATCGGGATAAGAAATATACACATGGATTTTAAGATTTTTAAGATTTTATTTTAAGAGTTTTCCATAATGTTCTCAAAGCTATATGAAGTCTGTAAACCGCACTTTGCCAGCGTGGTCAACTAGGACTTAAAAGTTAAAGCCTTTTCATTCTGAAACCACCCACTGAAATAAAAACGGCTCACCACTGAGCACTAGTCTCTCTAGTTTCAGAGGCTATAATAGAGATAATGTATAGAGCTTTCCACGTTTCCTCAGCGTAGATAATTAGCACTTAGCAGTTCTAGAATTACCTAATCACTATTAACGTTTGCAGGTGGCATCGGACAACATCCGTGGAGCACTAGGCTCACTCTTCATCCTCTCGCAGAACCTCGGCTACCTATTGGTCTATATTGCGGGTGACGTCTTCTCCTTTACCGCTGTGATGTGGATCTGCACCGCGATACCCGTTCTTCACATGCTAGCGTTTCTGGCTATGCCCGAGACGCCAGTATTTCTAGTCAAGCAAGGAAAGCTAAAGGTAAGGGACCTACTTTGTTATTTATCCTTATTCATAAAGCTGGCATGCGTCTAATGATAAATACCTATTAGCCCTTTTCGAGAGCGCGACCAAACACGGTCCTCCGCTTTCTTCATCTACCCGCTTCCGCCGACTTCTTGAAGTAATTTTAGACGTTATTTCTGATCAGCGTTTTCATATTCAAGGTAGGCCTGTTGTCACGAAGAATTTAGTTAGTAATACTGCAATAAGAACTTATGTATGTAATGTTTTTAAGTAGGTATAAGTTCCGTAATCGGTTACTATTAATTTCCTTGTCACGAAGAATTTCGTACATAAAATATAAGAACTTATGAGTAGGTATAATATTATAATGATATAAAAGTTCCGTAGTCGGTTACTGTTAATTTCCATATACAAATGTAATAAAGCCAAGGTGAAATGTATTTATTGATCACAAGCAATTTGCTTTGAATTACCTAAAAAGGTACCTAGGTAGATTTGTATTATCCTTAAAAGAACGGACATTTTAGCTGAGGTATTTCCCTATCCCCTGAATCATATTATACCCAAAAGAAAATAAAAATTATATCTAGTCTTAGATGACACCTCGAACCACCTGTGAACGATCTGTGATGTCTTTTGAGTTTTGACGAAATTTGGTAGGTATAAAGGTTGCATTCCGGGGACCTACCCTATGTATAGGCTATAACTGTGCCTATAACCTTTTAATCCACGTGGTTAAAGTCGCGGGCAACGTCTAGGTTTTAAAAATATAGCTGCCGCTCTTGTGAGCGTAACTTGCTCAATGTGTGGATTTTTGTGATGGATTTTCCCAATGTAAGAGTAAAAGTAATATTCCGAGAAAAGCTTTTGAATGAAACTATAATTACTTAGAACTTCCGATTGGATAATATACCTACCTGCCTGACATTAAGTTAGTTTCACCAAGAGAAGATTCGAGGTATCCGCTTTAGGCTTGCGTAAGCTCTTAATTGAAAGCTAATAGGTATTAATTATGTATGATTGTACTACACGAAACTCTTTGATATGATCGTTCCTTTTGATAGAGTGAAGTATAGCTTTTAAAGTACGAAGGTACTTTAAAAGCTATACTTCACCTACACCACATAAATAGGTAGAGCAGAGAGCTAAGTATATATACCTAGTAAGTACTTAGGTATTTTATAGAGGTACCTATTCACTAAGTATTAGCTCTTTGTAGTTTGAAGTAGCGCTGAGTGTGTCAAGGCGCGCTCTCAAATTAATCAATGTGAAGACATTATTATCTTTGCTAATTGGTCGTGTCATCCTTATCTAATATGTTTGATCTAGTTTACATAACTTATAGCAAGTCATAATATGTTGGAGGACCTCGGATCAGTTCCTGTTTCTAACAACCAATCCACTTGTCAATGTCAATGTAGAAGAAATCTAGGAACCTGATTAATTAAGTAGATTGTATCTATATATCTAAGTATAGGTACTCAGATTGGAATGTTGCTATATTTTATGGACGTTTTTAATATAACCTACCCAGCAGCCTACTAAGTAGGTACCTACCTGTATCTGTCATCCTAACTATGAAAGTTCCTATAAACCGGTTCAGCTATTTCTTAGATTTGGCCCTGACATTTGTTATGCAGACGGAAAGTAATAATCTAGAATTATGTAGATATTTGGGCTTTGATAATGTGCAATTAGGTACTAAGAATAACCACAATAATTATTACAATCTGACGCCCGCGACTTCATCCGCGTGGATTGAGGTTTTCTGGTTCCCGCGGTGAACTCTTTAATTTTCCGGAATAAAGAGTAGCCTATAGGTATGTTATTCCTGAGTAGGTATAGATAATCTATCTCTGTGCCAAATTTCATCCAGATCCGTTCAGCCGCTCTGGGGGGATTGAGTAACAAGCATCCATCCATTCATCCATACATCCAAACTTTCGCATTAATAATATTATACCTATAGAGGAGGTAATAGAGATTGTAAGATAAAATTAACCATTTGCATAAAGCACAACGTAGACGTTATTTCATTAATATTATACCTAACACTACTTAATTAACGCTTAACAGGTAGATAGGTAGGTAGGTAGGTAGTACCTAGGTACTTATGCCTATTTCCAACTATTCCTCGTGCTCTCATCAATAGGACAAATTAATAGGAGCACGAGGAAACGCCCGTTTTTAGGATAATGAAATAAGATTTCCATAAATAAAACAAATCACAAACGCTCACGTTTATGAATTCCGTGTATTGAATAATTTATGTAACAGAATTCAATTGGTATTTCATAGTCATGCCGATACGGTTAATTATTGATATCGTAAATTGTAAAACATCCGGAAACAATCATGCGACAGATGATAATGCTGCGTACAGACAGAATTAAAGTGCCAATAATAATTGTTAATTTAATTTGATTTGCATTTGAGCTGCAAGGGTTTATGTCGTTATTTAGCTTTTTTGCCCCTTGGTATTTTACTTTTCTACTACCTATTGTAGGCAATTCTCTGATCTACCACAATATCTGACATCATTTTGAAATTAATTAATGAAATTAATTAATAAGTAGATTGGTCCATATTGCGAAAATACCAAAAGGTTGTTGAATTTTGGTTTTTGTGTAAATTTTGACGTTAGTCTATCGTTACCTAACAATCGTAATCACCTTTATTTTGCTCTTTATCAGTTCGCCTAGCACCAGAGTTGCAGCAAAAATTAAAAAATATGCAATATTTATAGGTAAATAGAAAATTATAATTAGGCTATAAAATCTCAAGTATTTCATGGGCATTTTTTTATTCAGAAGAGATCAATTTTTCTGTCCTGTCGAAGTGACCTGGCAATTCACAAAAATTCTATCCGAACCTGACTTTATCTTTCGTAGGTAGGTAGGTACTCTAAAATTTAGTTACTTCATAGGTAGAAGTTTAAGTTAACGTAATATTACATAAGAGCCCATAGGCTAGATCGTAGTATAAAAACCGACTTCAAAAACCACAAACACTAAAAAGTAAAAAATAATTTAATTTATTATGTATACAAGAGTTAATGTAGTTCTATAATAACATTTTTTGGAGTCGGTACCAATTAGTCTCATGAACCGTCTACCTACTCTTCATTATTGTTGACGTGACTCCACATTGGCACCGTCTCCAAAAAATGTTATTATAGAACTACATTAACTCTTGTATACATAATAAATTAAATTATTTTTTACTTTTTAGTTTGTGGTTTTTGAAGTCGGTTTTTTTTTTTTTTGAAAATTTTTTATTTCACAATTTTTAGTGGCCCCACTGTTTTAAAATACAGAGTGTAACCAGAACGAGATATGCTATGCATGGTTAAAACATACTGTTTACAAAACTATCACACTGATCGCGAGCAATTTACTCTTATCCATTGAGGAGTTCCGTTCTCCATCTCCGGAGATATTCATCAGATCTTCACCAAATTAAAATGGGAGCACCTCTGAAGTATGACCTACCAAACAAAAAAAGAATTATCAAAATCGGTTCATAATCGGCGGAGAAATCGCGTAACAAACATACCAAAAAAAAAACATACAGTCGAATTGAGAACCTCCTCCTTTTTTTGAAGTCGGTTAAAAAGAACATTATCTGTAATACAATAACAAAAGAATCATCGAAATAGGTTGGCTTGATATTGAGTTCTGTTATGCGTCCATTTGTCACGCACACACTTAATGCAAATCTAAGACTTATATGATTTTCTCATGGATGCCATTGTCAGAACTGGACCAAATTGAATTGGGACCACACGGGAAGCACCAGCTTTCAAATAAAAAAAGAATCATCCAAATCGGTCCACCCAGTCAAAAGTTCTGAGGTAACAAACATAAAATACAGTTGAATTGAGAACCTCCTCCTTTTTTTGAAGTCGGTTAATAAAATAAGGCTGCCATGTATAGATGGTGCTAAATGGTTAATTGAAAGAAAAATTCGATTTTACTATAATAGGTATGGTATTTTTGCATTTAGGTAATAGGTGTAAATATTTTACGATTGCATTCCTAGTAGATTGTTCCTGTTCACTCGCTAGTACCTACAATCTACAGTCACACGAAGTTTTAATCACAACACCAGTCTGCACTCAATACTACCGGATATTTTGTATCAGTCACGTAAATCTATGAAGTGTCTAGGACACGACAAGTTGTGAAATATTATAAAGGCTACGCATTTAAACGAGCGAATATACATTCAAATTACAGGTTTAAAAATACTGAATTTGACTTAATGACCTACTGAGTGTGCGAAAAACTGAGGGTGAATAGGTAGGTACAAATATCGAAAAAGGCGACTTGATAATACGAGTTATCTACTACCTAGGTACTTATTGAGAACGAAAATTTGTAAAAATAATTATGTGAAGTATTTTCTATTTAAGACTATTTCTTTTTTGCAGCAAAATTTGTTTGCCGGAACCAAAGTTTTATTTCCCTGTCAAAAATGTTCTTTTCCATATGAATTAATATGAAGGTAATCTAGACTGTTGCGGAAAAAAATGTACCAACCAAACATACCTAATACCTAGTTATTTTTTATCAATGTGTATGATGAATATGTAGGACTTCTGCAGTCTGCCCTCTAGTATCTCTTCGTCTTTATACAATCTTGTGTAAAGGCAGTTTTCAAATAAGTAGGGGAGCCCAAGCGGGGATTTCGGGATTTACTAAAGCGCGGCAGATTAATATACAGGGGGATACCTTGTACCCGGTTAAGTACCTCCACAAAACATGAGGCCCATATATAAGGCCGCCCGTGAAGGATACAGGATCAGATTAGTAAAAAAAAATTGACCATCAGAAATTCTCGAGCGCGTCAGATTAAGGTAGGGTGAGTTAATTACATCCTAAAAAGTGTATATTCCACTAATCTGACAATTTGAGAGTGACGTAAAAAAAGGGGAGGGCAACAAAGTTGTAAAAAAAAACGTCATCTCGACATTCTCGAGCGTAGCTAAATTTTTTTTTATTTTGAAGGAAATAATTCAAGAATAATGAAAAATAATATATAACCTGACGATTTCCGCAAGCCGAAATAACAAAAATTCGTCGATAAAGTTAAATGCGTGCAGCTGCGTGATGCCTACATTTCCTTCTCCGCGTTTCTATTCCTCTCTCACTCTTTCTCTATCTATTACTCTCTCACTCCGTCCCCACTCTGGTTTCTGTTGCCATGACGCCATCACAGCTGATCATAAAGACTCATAAAAACATAAAATTGTTTTAAGCTTTTTTTTAAGTAATTTTTTTATAAATACATGTATTCTACTAAAAAAGCATACACTTATTTATTTGCTTCCTTATCCTGAGCTTGAAAGTGGTTTTTTTGGAATAACTTTTAACCGGCTTTATCGATCAACTTCAAAAACTAATCCGCCTTTGAGCTTGAAAAACCACGTCGATCGCCACCAAGCTGGTCAAAAGCGGTTGATTCGTTCGAGAGATATCGTGAACGAAAGAAACCCGAAAAAGTGTTTTTTCGGGATTACTCCGAAATTTGTGGCTCGATCAATTAAAATTGCAAAATTACTTATGAGGATGATAAAACTGCGTCGAATTGCGCCAACCGCGTGAAAATTGCTTGATCCATTCAAAAGTTATTGCGGTTTGAAAATTCCAAAAATAGTGTTCTATGAAACTTCTATCAGACTTTCGAGCTGGGAGAGCTCAAATGCATAGAAATATTATTTCTTTGAACTCAGCGAGCTCAAAATATCACATAAATTATATTTTGAGCTCAAAAATGTCATAAGTACAATTTTAAGCACCCAGGAATGGAATTAGCGGGAAGTTGCAGGGATGGCCTTTAAGGTGAACCGTTTTTCTAATTTTTTTTTGTCAGATCAGGCAAATCCCTCTAGATAATCGTCAGATTATGAGACAGTACGTTTAGAACATAAAGATGAACCATATATATCTTAATCTGACGCGCTTGAGTATTTCAAAATGGCGAATTTTTTTTGCACATTATGAAAATGGCCGCGAGTTTGCGTCCCATCGAAATCGTCAGATTAGTGAATGAGAGCTTTTTTTTGGTGCACTTAACACTCCCTTAGAAAATCTGACGCGCTCGATTAATTTTTTTTTTTTTCATTTTCAACCCTTAAATACAACCACCCCCATCATGCAAACGATCAGATTAACATACGTACATTATTAAAAATACGTAGGACATTGATGTTATCAATATCTGACGCGCTCGAGGATGTCCATGCAACAGTTTTTTTTTACATATTTAAAAATCTATAGCCGCTTCCCCCACCGATGTAAAGGTACCTATGGGTCATTCTCAAACGGCTCAAAAAAGCGTGTCCGGGTCGAAAACCTGTATGAAATAGATTGCTAGCCACTTGATAATTTTATGTATGGTAGATATGATCAAAATATTAGGGGGGCCTATGTCCTTTTTTAGGTAAACATTATGTAAGTTAAGTTAAAAAAAGAAAACCGCGGAAATATTGACCTCGGTGCCGTGTCCCGCACCACATATTGCGTTGAAAATTATTTTTTTTCTTTTTTTCTATAAAATATGCCACTATTTTGCAGGTGTTTACAAGAAACTAGTTAGTTACTAGCTCAAATTATAATATTTATAATCAATAATAGGCCTTAGTTGAGAACTTACAACAAATTGTTTTCGCGTCCGACGTTTAGAATTGATATCGGTGGCGCGCTCCAATTCTCTTATAACTTCTGTACTTTAATAACTGCGAGAATAGTAGTAAGAGTAAGACAAACTATCCGTCGCGCCGCATCGGTGGGTAAAGGCAACACGTCTGTGCCTCTCTGTGCGTACCTTTTATTAAGGTAAGTAATCGCTTTCGGTGGCTTGGTATACCCATAAACTTGATTTCGGTGGAACTGTTCTATCCATATCTATTTAAACTACTATTATTTAATTTATACAAACGTATATCGTATGAGTGCTAGATTGCAATTAAGGAGGTTATTATTATAAATTTAGGATACTTTTGTAAAAATCTGGCATATTGCTCATTATTTTGATTTCAGTGGGATTGATCTCAGTGTTTTCGGTGGAAATTGATTAACATTTAGTAAAAAAAAAGATGGTTGCAAAATTCATTTTTTGATTTTTCCAATTTTGAGCATGTTTCTAAATGGGGGCTGTATTTTTTTATTATTTCACAAGAAAGTATAACTCAAAACGAAAAAATTGCGACCTAAAAGAAGTCTCTACGACAATTTTCCAAAGGAGAATTTTAATTTGAAAAATATTTTTTTGGGCCGAACAACGTGATTATTTCGGAAGTCTCTTATCATTTTTATCTGAAAAAATTTGTGAATATTTTAGATACAAAAATGTATACTTTCACCAAGTTTGGTCAAAATAAAATTATTTTTGTCTAAATGAAAAATTAAAAACCATAAAAGCGGTTTTTCGCATTTTACTCGGAGATTTTGAGGTTATGTGAAAAACCATTCATACAAAAGTGGTAGATCTTTTTATGATCTATAACTTTTCTTTTGTACAGTTTTCTCTCCGAAGTCAACTTTCGCCGGAAATCACAATAATCCAAAATTCCACCCCTTTTCATCCCCCAAATATATCTGGAAAATCCCTGCTCACGCATTTTTTTGTACGTTTATTATATGCCACTTTACCATTTCCAGCTGTTCCCATCCTGTTAACAATTTTGTTTTTTTTCGCTTCAAAATAAGCGACTGGACTATGTGTGTAAGATAGATCTAAATAGAGACTGTTATATTATGTTCCTACTTTGTTATGGTTACTATTTTTAATTTCATTTAGTATGTCATTTATTTAAAATTTAATAACATAAGTACAAAGTTGATTTTCGTAAATTTTCCTAAATCTAAGTAGTTAAAGTATGTTATGTTGTATGTAAATATTATGTTGATAAAATAAAATATTTTATCGTAAAATTAACCTGAAATTCTTTACGTTTAGTCTTCAAAATATTAAATACCTCCATAAATAATTTTATTTTGATTTCGGTGACTAGAATATTGATTTCGGTGGACACCATTTTTTGAAAATCGAATTACGATGTAACCACTGGGTCGATAAAGTTCCCTTTACTACCAATATTAACTAAATTAAATCTAGATTTGATATTTCATGCTAGTATGTCTCAAATACAAAAAAAAAATTGTGCCACCGAAGTCAATCAAATAATGAGGCGCCTGAGAAGTACCCCTATATATCATATAACATTTTTTTCTTCTTATCATCTAAGCTTTGCATCCCAATAGGTCTCTACGACGCTCGAGTAAATCCCCATTTAGCCTCGTGGGCTAAAATCGATCAACTCGTTAAAAAAAAGCGCGAATTTCCACGAAAAACGGCTTTAACTTGGTGCTAAGTACGTTCACGGCTATACCCTACCGGACACCCCCAAATTGATTAAACTAGATGAAAAAGTCAGTCAGGACTTAGGACTAGTCTTTTTCAGTCTTCTTATAGGTACTTATCTTCGGAACGAGTTTAACCATGTTAGTTTCTAAGAAAACCAAACTGAGGTGTATTTTTAAGAAAATAAAATTGTTCTCAGGAAGCCAGAGTCACATTGGCGTGGTTACGGAACACCTCAGTGGATGACAAAACCCTGGAAGAGGAAGTGCAGCAAATGGAAAGAGAGGAGGAGTATGCCAAGTCCATGAAAAAGGCCTCGTGGAAAAGCATAGGTAGCTATATTTTATACACATCTGAAGCTTAATATGGTTTCAGTATCCATACTAATATTACAAAATATATAAAGTGTATCGGTCTGACTGTTTGTCTTTCTTATATCACGGCCGAACCGCTAAACAGATTTTGGCAGCTTACATCATTGAGTTATTAGTTCAATGGCTTACATGGAGATTTATTTTCTCCCGGAATAACAAAGTGCCCCTACGCAATTTTAAACACATTCAGGACCTCTATGTCAACTTCAAAAGTTGAATTCACAACACAAAGACGAAGTCGCGACCATAATCTGTTTAAAACACCGTTCCTACCACACTCCGTTTAGTTCGCACGAAGATCAGCACAATATCTTTTAAACAAGTCACAAAAAATATATCTATACGCAACTTAATGTTTCACATTTTTTTGCCTCCAACTTCCAAGTATTGAACATGTTACAGTCAAGCGCTCAGAGCAAAAAATATAGGTATGATCTAAGAGATGACAAGAAAAAAAATGTCTATTACAGAAGTGAAGCCATGCATAATTATATTCCTGTTTACCCTTTTTCTTAAATTTCATAAAATCTTATCACTTGTTCTTATTTATATACTAGCTGATGCCCGCGACTTCGTCCGCGTGGATTGAGGTTTTTCGGTTCCCGCGGGAACTCTTTAATTTTCCGGGATAAAAAATAGCCTATGTGCTATTCCAGACTATAATCTATCTCTGTGCCAAATTTCATCCAGATCCGTTCAGCTGTTGGAGCGTGATTGAGTAACAAACATCCATACATCCATACATCCATCCAAACTTTCGCATTTATAATATTTATATTTTATTACTATAAAATATTATGTCTATAATCACAATGTTGAAAAATATTCACAGCCGATTCAGATAAAACAGAGTCTTCGATTTAAACTGGAAAATCTTACTTATCTAAGTAAGTCCTATCTACTTCAGAAGTCGAATAGCAACAAGATTACGTTTAATATCATTTAGTTAATTATTTCAATTTCAATTACCTGGGTTGCTTATCATCTGCGTAGATACTCGTACAGTATTCAAGCGTATATTTATATACGCTATAAATATACGCTTATATATTTATAAGCGTATATTTATATAAGACAATGCCATCTTTACCCAAATATGATGCAAATCTTTCGTCGTTCATCTACTCGTAAGTAGTTATAGTAGGTAAGTAGGTACAATGGGTAAAGAAACAAAATTATGCCTCAACTCTACTTCAACAAATACTTTTTGCTTTCAGTACAAGACAAAACGACATTCAAAGCATTCCGCATATCAGTAAACGTGATGCTCTCACAAGAAACATGCGGGTACCTGGTGGTGCTCATGTACGCGGGCTCGATCTTCGAGCAGGCCTCAGAGTCCATCAGCCTGAAGCTGAGCCCCAACAAGCAGACGATAGTAGTGGGCGCCATACAACTGCTGGGATCCATTGTAGCCAGCTGCATTGTTGAGAAGACCGGACGGAAGGTACATCTAACATTTTCATGAAAGTTCTATTAAATACTTACTAACTTTTTTAAAATTCTTCCTTAGTAAGATTTACGTTATAGAGAGAACCATAAATATGCAAAATCTTAAGAGAAAAGTTTGAAAAAAAACTCCAACGGTTTGAGTTGCACTTAATATAATAAGGAGACGTAGTACAGGAACTACCTATATCGCCATTAATTTGCGTCCATGCACACGGCTGCAGCTTGCGCCTCTAACTTCTAAGCAACGCCTGGGAGTTTGGACCTAGTCTTTATCTGTCCTAAATTACTGCCAAAAGTAGTGTGGTCTCAATCAATCAATCTATAGATTAGATGGGGGACAAACTTTGACCTCACACCACCACCAGTCGACGACCGACCGACGGACCAGTCCGTCGGTCGGCTTTAAATTTTATTTTACCAGTTTTTGATAGTATCTCGATAATGTTTTGACATTAGGCCGTTTATATGTAAGTGGATAGTGAACTTTAAACTGAAGAAATCTTAACATTTTTGCAGTGGCTTCTAGCGGGGACGTCCTTTGCAACGGGTATTTCCATGCTGGCTCTCGGAGCCTGGTTCTACATAACGTCCATGTCCATATGGCTGCCTGGTTGGCTGCCCGTGGTCGCTATGTGCCTTTGTATCTTCGCGGATGCTGCAGGGTACCAACCGGTGCCTTATGTTATTACGTCAGAGCTGTTTTCCTTTCAGGTGAGCATTTTTTATAACCTTGAACCAACCACTAGGTACTTATTATTGTATTGCACTCTTATCAACCAAATTCTTTCACCAAACATACTTAGTAGCAATAGCAATAAAGATCGCTTTTGTTTTCACACTTCCACTCACAAAGTAATAAATCCGCATGCATGCCTGGTTGAGATTGCTAGGTAGCGATAAGGCTCCAAGATGTAGGTAGGTACACATACTTTTTATGCTTTTTTAGGGTTCCGTACCCAAAGGGTAAAAACGGGACCCTATTACTAAGACTCCGCTGTCTGTCTGTCTGTCTGTCTGTCTGTCTGTCTGTCTGTCTGTCTGTCTGTCTGTCTGTCTGTCTGTCTGTCTGTCTGTCTGTCTGTCTGTCTGTCTGTCTGTCTGTCTGTCTGTCTCCAGGCTGTATCTCATAAACCGTGATAGCTAGAAAGCTGAAATTTTCACAAATGATGTATTTCCGTTGCCGCTATAACAACAAATACTAAAAATTAAAAAAATATATATATTAAGGGGGGTCCCCATACAATAAACGTGTTTTTTTCGTATTTTTTTGCTCAATATTAAAAACGGTAACAGGTAGACGGTTCAAATTTTCACAGAATATTAACTTGTATATTACCTTTCAAAATAAATAATTAAATATCAATAAAGTAAATATTAAAGGGGGGCTCCCATACAACAAACGTAATTTTTCGATATTAACAATAAACCTCTACAAACTAAGTTAGTTTTGCGGTTCATTTCGTCTTGTTTTTAATACGTCATAAATCGTAAAACTTACTACAGGTTTACACGGAACCCTCGGTGCGCGAGTCCGACTCGCACTTGGCCGGTTTTTTTTGTTTTACTGTTCTCTCTACTGTTGTATTGTACAAGAAAAGGCTGTTTATCATTCCTTCATTCATTTATTCCTGCTTAAAAGTGTATTTTTTTAAATCTTACGTCTTCATGCACCAACTACCCACCGATTTCAACGAAATTTGGCTTAACACTTCCAACACGTCATGTATCACTTTGAAGAATAATAGGCTGTATGACTAGTTATTGTATTGGTACATTTATCTAAATTAAAATATTTGTTTCAGCATCGCGGTATGGTAACATCCTTCGTGAGCTCTGTGGACGCCCTCAGCGACTTCCTGCAATCAAAAGCCTACGATCCTCTCCTGAAACTCCTGGGAATCCACTGGGTTTTCATAATGTTCTCCTTAGTCTGCTTCATCGGTACATTGTATACTGTGCTGTACGTACCGGAGACCAAAGACAGAAGTCTAGAAGAGATCTACGCAATACTTGACGGGAGGCAGAAGGAGAAGAGGAAAGATGTGGAGACTGGGAATGAGATTAGCAGATTATAAGACTTACCTTGGAGCAAAGACAACAGTGTCTATGAATTATGTTATGACGAGAGGAGTACCTATACTTTTTGAAATTATTTTGACTATCCAGATTCCTTGACATTACAGGCTAGGTGTTTTGAATGGATGTCGGGGACTGTGACTATTGTTATGAAGCATTATGTCTAAAACCTAATATATTTTACCCTAATCTGAGATTGGAATATTTAAAAATATGGAAATCAATTGGGTAGCTTGGTCGGTGGTCCCCGACGTTTCAGGATTCTGAGAGATTTTGACTTTAGACCAAAAAAGTAAAAAGATCTAGTTTCTTAATAATTATTGTAATGACCTTTTAAGACGTGGCTTACCGTTAACATAATTCCTTCCTGTGAGAAAATTGATAACATTGTTGTTTAATGGCCACAAATGGCCCTAAATTTTTGTGCAATGGATATGAATCTAGTTCGTACTGTGATAAGGTTGATATTGTATAAAAATCTATTTTTTTAATTTTGCGTATACTTAATTGACACCCGATTGTGATATTATTGACGAATAAATGAATGGTATTATTAGTCATAAGTGCAGATGCCAATAAAGAAATAATTAATGCATATTAAATTTGTATTTTTTTGCAAAGCTCAATCCTTGATATGTACCTATACCTATAAGTACTTATTTAATATCTTACCCATTTAGTTAGTTACCTTCAGAGTTCAGAGTTAATTTTCTTCGAGGCTACCATATTGATAGTTCAAGGGTAGGTACCTAACTACTTACATAATATAAAAAATTGGCAGTCATAGGGACTGCTGATACAAATGAAAACGAATACTTAAGTAAGTACCTATTTAAAATAATTGAAAAAAAAAAAAAAAATTAAACTAATTAAAATATCAACCTTAAAACTAAGGCATTTAAGTTTAATTACGAATCAAATAAATATTATTATGAATGCGAAAGTTTGGATGGATGTATGGATCGATGTTTGTTACTTCAATCACGCCCGAACGGCTGAACCGATCTGGATGAAATTTGGCACAGAGATTGATTGGAATAACACATAGACTTTTTATCCCGGAAAACTAAGGAGTTCCCGCGGAAACCAAAAAACCTCAATCCACGCGGACGTAGTCGCGGGCATCAGCTAGTGTAGTATATTTACATGACCTTTTGTCTTCATAATAACGCGAGCATGTCGGAGCGAGGTGTCGGTGACGCGAATCCACAAGTTTACCCCCTACCAAAAAGTGCTCAACGCGGCTAAAGAAATTTTCCCTTCAAAAATAATCTAAACTCACCATCGTAATTAGGTAACTTATTCAATAAAAAACTTATCTCGAATTGAAAATGGAACAATCTTTTCCTCCATAAAAATAAACGGAAATAATGCGTTCTATAGAAATAAAACCTAGTCTTAAAGAAACACTATGATCGTGGTTAGAACTGCAATATTATTTTGTTTATATAATATTTTGAACGTTGATTTTGCCTTTGGAGATAGAGATCCAAATGACGCAGCAGTAGGTAAGACTCAAATTGAACTGAGAAAATATACTGACCTCTAAATCTAACTTTTAATTAATTGTTAGTATCTGATGTGAGTAATATGCTTAAAATAAATGCATTATGCACCTACTTAGTCGTTTTTGTAATTGAGTACCTACTAAAAATCACTGGGCTAACTTGGTGGTAGAGGTAGTCTAATCTAAAAATGAACGCACCCTCAACTATGTTTACACTCACATGCAAAGTGCATAGCAATTACACACAAATTGGACGTCGTCATTGAAGGTTCAATCATCGACTTAGTGTGTGTTCCGTTATAAGCACTGCGAGCACTGGCAGTGCTCTTTACTGAGGACTTTCAGTGCTCTCAGTGTATTTCGGATCGCACCCATAGTTAACTAATGAATGAACTCTACAGTCGGATCCGTTGCGCATTAAATCACGCGAAAGTGTAGTGAGGCTGGAGGCGCGTTCATTTTTAGATTAGATGACCTCGACGCTTCCGCAAACCATGCTTCCAAGCAGAAAAATAAACTTATAAAAATAGCCTCAGCCTATCAGCAAGTGAGTATAATTATTGTTCCTTTTCAAATTTTCAAGTAAAATTCAAAATGAACGTAGACTACAATGACCCTGAACCAGTTGTAGTCAAGAGTGGGAGACGCCGACACAACAATGAGAAGAAAGCTTTAAGAATCCGGAACGATTATCTTCTGAACCTCAACAAGGAGAACTTGAGGATTCGCGGTGGGAATGCGACCGATACCAAGAACTTCCCCTATATTGCTGCAATCATTATAAACGGACGGCTGTGGTGCGCTGGTACTATTGTTGATGTGAACTGGGTGCTTACAGCTGCGCATTGCTTGAACTAGTTAGTATTTTTACTACTAATCAATCCTAGTACCGCTACTGCCTCGTTGGTCTAGTGGTTAGCATGTTCGACTGCGGCCGACGAGGTCCCGGGTTCGAGTCCCGGGTCGGGTCATAATTAAGTATTGGGTTTTTCTGACTAGAAATTTTCAGTACTAGCCAGGAGCAGCCCGGAGTTAGGAAGTTGGCGGTGTTTCACCCCCGTGCCTCGGAGAGCACGTTAAGCCGTCGGTCCCGGTTACTATCACTAACATGATAACAGTCGTTAAAGCCCGCCAATCCGCATTGGAGCAGCGTGGTGGGTCTAAGCTCTAATTCCCTCTCTCCTATATGAGAGAGGAGGCCTGTGCCCAGCAGTGGGACGTTAATGAGCTGTAGTGGAATCCTAGCACCATGTAACAGGCACCTGGAATAAATGAATACTTATTTACCGCATATCCAACTATTTGTTTATGCACTACAAGTTAGCCCTTGACTGCGATCTCACCTGATGGTAAGTGACGATGCAGTCTAAAATAGTAGCGGGTTAACCTGTTAGGGGCATGGTAGTTATATTAAACCAATAAACGGTACGATGCCGTGGAGAAACCGAATAGGGGTATTCGGTTGCCGGTAGGTTGGTAACTAGCCACGCCCGAAGCCTCCCACCAGGCCAGACCAGGGAAAATTCAGAAATTATAAATTCCCAAATTGACCCTGCCGGGGATCGAACCCAGGACCTCTGCACGTTAAGACAACAGCGCTCAACACTAGGCTGCGCCACGGAGGTCGTCAAAATAAAAGAAAGTCGTGATAAAAGTCTTGTAGCTATTCATAGAGCTGGTAGATATTTTGAGAGAAATAAATAGAAAAGGTACTAGGTATGTAGCTGTTTAACATAGGTAGGTACATATATAACTAATATTCCTTTGTATCTACCCTCCTCTTACCAGGGCCTCTTACTCATAAAACGTGTGTTGTGACAAGCGCAGAAAATTAACATATTAGGTACTATTGTCAACTTCTACAACCACGGGTCTATGGCCGTGGTACGGTGGGTTCTCTTAAGCAGTTCTAGCTGAGGTAACCTCATCTAGACCTGCGTGGTGAATTCTGAAGTTAAATTCGGTAAGTGTCAGGTGTTGGGGTACCTGTCTAGTTATAGAAAACTTAAAAGCGAGTACCATGAGTAGGTAGGCACCTCCCAGAGTAAAATTATTTTGATTCTACAGCGTCCTCCACGTCGCACCAATGAAAACCTTAGGAAAATATGTCAAAGTAAGATTGGGCAGCGCGCATCCACACGAGGGAGGTCAGCTGGTGGATGTCGCAGGCGCTGTCCGACATCCCAAGTTCGAGGAGGAGCCAGTGCCGCACGCAGACATTGCGTTGTTGAAGCTTGCTGAAAACCTCGGTAAACATTTAGGGCCTTAAAGTAAAGCGAATTTGTAGATGAAACACACAAATAAATTTTAGATAATTTACTTACCTACTTACTTATTATGTGAAAAATGTGCGATAAGCGATGAAATCCTAAAAAATCTAGATTAATGGATAACATAATACGCCGAGAACTGTCTTTGTCTGGGCAGGCCCGTAAGCTCTATTTTGATGAGTAGTTAAGTAAGTACCTATTGGACATATGCGGAAGGACCTGGGAGCCCACCGCATTATTATCCCAAGAAAACACCTATCATTGGAAACACCTATTATTTTTAATTGTGACATTAAAAAATTATGATTTTATTTATTTTTATAAGAGCATGAGAAAATCTAAAGCACTTTACTCTCTAGTTCTTGCTCTATCCTCTTACAGAATTCACACAGCATATAAATTTGATCAAGATCTATGATGGAATGAAGGAGCCTTACGCACAAAGCTTCGTTGCGGTCACTGGCTGGGGAGCTACACGTGTAATTATTTCTATTAGTATGTAATGTCATATAGAGCAAGATCCTGCGACGATCAGACCTACGTTATTTTATTAAAGCTGAATTTTTTTGTATGTATGTCTCATAGAGGTAAATATAAACGATCCCCGACTATGAAGTTATGATCGCGGTTGCTCTAATATTATTCCAAAGCAAAATATAAAAAAAAAACGGAGCTTAATACTTTAAGGAATTTGAGGTGCCACCTTTTTTACCTGATACCTTCCAAAGCAACACCCCAGTCTCTAGAACACCCCAACTTGCAGTCAGTCATTAGAATCACCAAATTAACCCTGAGTGTGAAGAAGTTATTTACTTCAGTTTATTTTCTTTTCAAGGTTTAGTGACACCTTGACGAGGTCTGTACATGACTTCTCCGAGATATTATATACTTAATAATAAATATCGAAAACCTGATGAAATATATTAGATACAGGATAGAGAAATTATGTAGGTAGGTACAGGGCCCTGATACACCTGTAAATAATATTACATATTAAACTCGGGCATATTCTTACCTGCCCAAGATACGTTGGAAAAACTAAGAAAAAAAATTGGTTGCCTGTAAAGTCGGTATACGGGCGAAAGTTTTACGTGACAACGACTTTGAGTGGTAAAATAATTTTAATGTGAATATTCATTCGTATAGTAGGAAGAAGGATGAAATCTCTCTCACTCTCTCTCTCTCGCTCTGTCTCTCTCGCTCTTAGGCGGGCTAACTGTGCTCGAGTGGAAGGGACGCGTGCCTTTCACTTTTTATGTCTGTCTCTCTCGCTCTTAGGCGGGCTAACCATGCCCGAGTGGAAGGGACGCGTGCCTCTCACTCGCTCTCATTGTGAGCGCATAACGTGAGCGGAGCGTAACGCAGTTTCTTGAAGTGTCACCCGGCAAACCAATTTATAAGACGTTGTCACGTCAAAATTCTTTGGATCACCCATTCTTCTGTGCAGGCCTCTGGAGACCCTGCAGTGTCACTTTGACCGTTGCCGATCTTTTGTGATCGCCAGGTGGAGGCTACGTATGTGTATCAGTGCAGGGCAGTACCTACATAAGAGATGATGTGTAATTGTAATGGCCTGTCCGCAGCTTCTCGGCCGAGCCTATATATAGGTACACCTGTGTCCTGGAACTTGAGATTGAGAATATATTTATGTTGGATCACCCACATCAAGTATGACGTTTCCAGGGCTCAGATACGGCATTCAGGGATCACACACCGGATCTGATGACAGCGCGTCTGAAAGTGCGGACGCGTGGGTACTGCAGTGACGCATATCAGCTCGTCAGTGGCTTCCAGTTCACGCCTGACTTCTTCTGCGCCTCCTTGAGGAACGGTACTAGAGATGCGTGCTTGGTAAGTAGATATAATACCTTTTCTGTCACTTGACAAAGCAATCATGGGCATCCATACTAATATTATAAATGTGTCTGTCTGTCTGTCTGCTACGCTTTCACGGCCCATGTGTTCAACCGATTTTGATGAAATTTGGTACAGGAATAGGTTTTATCCCGGAAAATTAAGGAGTTCCCGCGGGAATTAAAAAAACTTAATCCACGCGGACGAAGTCGCGGGCATCATCTAAGTAGTTATAGCATTAGTTCATCAGGTCACTTGTGAACTCGGGCAAAGGAGTTCGTCTTCATTCATCTTGCTCTGTCCACCAACCCGAAAATGCTTTTGATAAAAATTATAAGTCTACCAAAAAGCAAATAGCTCTGGAATCACTTAGTATTTTTTAAAATGTGCGCTTGCCTAGAACATTTTGACAACCTCCCTGGTGCAGTGTTGAGCGCTGAGGTCCTGGGTTCGATCCCCGGCAGGGTCAATTTAAATAAATAAAATAAATAAATAAAATAGCCTTTTATTAACAGAGCTTTTTCACAATAATTATAGTTTTTATATATTAATTACAACAAGTCCCTTAGTTCTGTGTGCCTCGCGGCAAAGGCCTCCTCCAGCTCTCTCCAGTGCTTGCGATCCTGTGCCACCCTTCTCCAGAATGGACCAGCTGTCAGCTTCAGTTCGTCCTCCCAACGTCTTTGCTGCCGGCCCTTGTTTCTTTTGCCATCCCGTGGGTACCATTGTGTTACCCGGTTACTCCATTTGCCGTGGGGGTCTCGGAGCATGTGACCAGTCCACCTCCACTTCAGCTGATCCATTCTTTTGAGTATATCTGTGACACCTGTTTTCGCTCTGATGACTGAGCTCCTGATTCGGTCTCTTTTCTTGACACCAACCATACTCCGTTCCATCGCCCTCTGACACCTCTCAAAATTGTCCCTATGGGCCTTGTTTAGTGCCCAGGTTTCACAGGCATATGTAATGCTTGGAAGGACGCATGTGTTAAATACTTTTTTCTTCAGGTTCAAGCTCAGATCCTTGCTTTTAAAAATTTCCTTTAAAGCCCAGTACTTTTTCCAGCCTAATGCAATTCTTTTGTTTGTTTCCTTGGTTGTTTGATCATCAGGCGAGATTATTTGTCCCAGATAAGTGTACTCCTTTACATACTCTAAGATTTCACCTCCTACTGTAATTGGTGTTTCGGCATCAGTTACATTGGTCATAACTTTTGTTTTGTTTTGATTAATTTTCAGACCGAAATGGCTACACTCGATTACTAGTTCTTGAAACATAGCCTCCAATTTTGCTGGTGATTCTTCGAATATCACTATGTCGTCCGCGAATCTGAGATGGTGAAGTCTGCGGCCATTTATTGATAAACCCCTTTCATCCCAATTCAGATTACGAAAGATACTTTCAAGGACAGAAGAAAACAATTTAGGGGACAAAGGGTCACCCTGCCTTACACCTCTCCTTATGGGGAACTCGTTCCCCAAAGCTTCTAATTGTATCCGTGCCTTGCTGTTCAAGTAGATGCTTTTGATAATGTTTATATAAGTACTGTTGATTCCTTGTTCTTCCAGGCTAGTCCATATACGGCTATGGTAGAGGCTGTCAAAAGCTTTGGCAAAATCAATGAACGCTATGTAGAGAGGTTTATTATACTCATTATACTTTTCTATCAGCTGCTTGACTGTGTGGATATGATCGATGGTAGAAAAGTTTTTGCGAAAGCCAGCCTGCTCAATCGGTTGGTTCTCATCTAGCTTGGCCTCTATTCTACCCAGAATGACTTTGGCAAAGATCTTATACACATTGGACATTAGGCTTATAGGTCTGTAGTTACTTATATCATCTTTTGCCCCTTTCTTATATAGCAAAACAATATGCGATTCGCCCCATTGAGCGGGTATTTTTCCCGTCGTTAAGATTTCATTAAATAGTGAGGTAAGCACTGGGGCTACTTCGCCCATTGTGCCTTTTAAAAGTTCATTACAAATTTTGTCTGGCCCAGGGGCTTTATCCATTTTCTGGCTTATTATTGCTTTTACAATCTCGCTAGTTCAGAATTCTGGCTCGGTGTTAGTTATTTCATCGAAATCATTTCTTGGTAAGTTCTTTGACGAGTAGAGCTCGCTGTAGAAGTTTGTAGCTACCTTGTAAATTTCGCTCCTTTGAGTTATGTTTTTGCTATTTTTCTTTACTCTTGGTATCCACTCTTTTCCACTCTCCCTTAGTTCTTTTAAGGCTTTCCTTATTCCCCCTGTCTTTTTTATATGATATTCTAATCTTTCGAGTCTCTTTATTTTCCTGTCACGTCTCATGTTTTCTCTGATTTTTTTGCTGATGTCTGCAATCTTATGGAGGTTTCCTTTTTTGTTTTGTCTAGATATAAGTTTCTTCCTTTCCTCCAACAGATTTTTAGTTGTATCACTCAGGTATCTGGTTTTGACACATTTTGTCTTTGTTGATACTTGTTTTAGCACTTTCTCTATTGTGTTGTATTTCGCTGCAATATCTGAAGATCGGTATGAAATAAGGTTTATTGACTCCTGTAAAATTTTTTTAGTCTCTTTGATAGTAGTTTGGTTTATTTCGGTTTTGTTGTGGGTGGCGATATTTGTTCTTGACGTTTTTGGTGGTCGTAGATTTAATTCTCCTCTAATCATGCGGTGGTTTGTGTTAAAATTTAGGTTTTGTATGACACTTGTGTTTGTGAAAGCTTTATGGTAATTACTTGTAATATAGTCAATTTCGTTTTTATATTTTCCGTCAGGTGATACCCATGTCCACTTGCATTTCACATTCTTTTTAAAGATGCTGTTGAGGGTCAATTTGGGAATATATAATTTCTGAATGAGGAACTTTCCAGCCTACGTTCCTTTAAAACATCATAGGTGGCGCTTTTATGCACACTATTTATGTCACAGACATTTATGTATATGAGAGTGCAAATGAGGCGGTATGTGTGCGGTATGTACCTTAATCTAATGCTCTATGGCCTGACGCCCTTTGCTCGGATTTTTTACGAAGAAAACTACTCATGTCAATTTATGAAATTTTAGGCCAGGCACTCACTATTTCGTTTTGCGATACGGTTGTGTGATTTCGTCGAATTAAATTTATATCTTTCTGATTTATATCGAACTGCGCGAATTTGGACTCCGATTACCACTGTATATGAAGACCTGGCTATAACATTTGGATACCGATTCTCCTGCATATTGAAGACCTGGCTACGACATTTGAACACCGATTCTCCTGCGGATTGAAGACTTGGCTACGATATTTGGACACCGATTCTCCTGCATATTGAAGACCTGGCTACGATATTTGGATACCGATACTCCTGGATATTGAAGACGACTAATACTAGTGGTCCGCCCCGAACTGAGACTTCGCGGTATCCATAAACTTTTACAGAGCGCCATCTATTGACATCATTGTAAAGTTCTGTTAAAAATACTGAAGCTCATTAAAAATTAAATAATTTCGTTTCCTTATAATATTTATCTAATTTTAGTATTTGTTGTTCAAGTACAGGATTCAAATAATTGATCAAGTTTCAGTCTCAGGCTTTTAGAAAATTGAGAGTTCTGAGGTCAACTTTGGACGTTAGAAAATCTCTACTTTGAAAGCCCCCAATTTTCGTCAATTATAGGAAAAAAAAATAAAAAAATATATTTTTGGACTCTATTCCTAATTATCTTTAAAATGATATACCGCAACCCTATGTAACGCTATAAAAAATATTTTACTTCGCATTTGCTTCTATGAAATAAAGATTTTTATAACTTTACTAGCTGATGCCCGTGACTTCGTCTGCGTGGATCGAGGTTTTCGGTTCCCGCGAGAACTCCTTAATTTTCCAGGATAAAAAGTAGCCTATATGTTATTCCAGGCTATAATCTATCTCTGTGCCAAATGTCATCCAGACCCGTTCAGCCGTTGGGGCGTGATTGAGTAACAAACATCCATACATCCACACATCCATACATCCATCCAAACTTTCGCATTTTTAATATTTATTTGATAAGCCATATTCGGCTGGAGGTCATCGGTTTACAGTTTACACGATACCCTAAACGTATGAGAATGGATAAATAAATAAATAATTTTTTATTGACCAACAGTTTACACAAAATTAATCAGTAGTAGAACAAATTAATTAAATGCAGTACCTATGCACTGTGTACATACTTAAAAGTAAATGTGTTCAATGGGCCACAGCATGAAAGGTAGGTATGTACCCACCGGACATACCGCAACGCTGATTTTCAGGAGGGGCCGAGACGTCACGGACCGTCACTGTATATTACAAGCTACTCTTAGTACAAGTAAATAAACAAAATATTTAAAATCAAAAACAAAAATATAATCATCTTAATAAATAAATTTGCTTAAAAAAACAAACTTTAATTAGTGTTTAATAAACTAAGCCTTCACTACTACCCGTATAACCAATCAAATCAAAACAGGGAATGCTTAAATATTAAGTGTCTAAAATTAAATTAATAATACCCTGAATAAAATAAAAAATAAAAAAAACTCAAGATGAATTCACGTAACACACTGATAGATACACGAAATTGAGCTCTAATTTAATGCTGTTATGGTTTATTTTACTTTGACGCCGCACTTTTACGATTTGATCGGCCATTCTTACATAATCGGGGGCTGTTCTATAGCAGAACATGAAGATAACAATCATGCGGCCAATATGTATAAAGAATATTTTTTATTGACTTTTCGAGTGGCTGCGGATGGACTTCATCACTTTATCTCATCAAAATGTGCTTCAGAGATGAGAAAAAATATTTCAAATATTTATTCGATGCAAACACGAAAAACTGCAAAACAAAAAGTGAGTGACTGGCCTTAGTTTTCTTCGTAAAAAATCCGAGCAAAGAGCATAGAGGTACTATACCACCTCATTTGCACTCTCATATACTTGTCTTATATAGTGTGTATAAAAGCGCCACCTATGATGATTTAAAGGAACGTAGGCTGGAAAGTTCCTCATTCTCCGGTCTAGCCTGGTGGGAGGCTTCGGCCATGACTATAGTTACCACCCTACCGGCAAAAACGTGTGCCGCTATACGAAATGATTTAGCGTTCCGGTACGATGCCGTGTAGAAATTGATTAGGGGTATGGGTTTAATATAACTGCCATGCCCCTAGGCATACAGGTTACATAGACAGGTTAGCCCGCTACGATTTTAGACTGCGTCATTACTTATCATCAGGTGAGATCGCAGTCAACGGCTAACTTGTAGTAGATTTAAAAAAAAATTAAAAGCTTTTTCGCATTTTTTTTAAACCATTGTACCTATTTCTACAGTTCGACGCCGGAGCCCCGGCTGTACAACACAACCGCCTGATGGGAGTAATGAGCTTTGGCCCGGAACGCTGCGGACACGAATACCAACCGGCTGTGTTTATCAAGGCGTTTTACTTTAGGTAAATTCCATTAATTGTACCAAGAACAATAATTTACTTTGATAACTATAATTACCGAAGATCTCTGGGGAAAGGGAATGTCTAAATCTCTCAACAATCGGATCGGATTAGGGCATTTCCTCGTGCTCCTATTAATTTGTCCAATTAGTAGGAGCACGAGGTATAACTAGGTCTTCTTTTGGAAACACGGATAGCAATAATAGTCCCAATGTCGGATTTGTTACAAAATGATGCAGATGGTGCATGACATAGTCTATGCATATTATATGCGAATTCTACTAGCATATTAGGTAGGTACTCCCAACTCTGAGGTATGAGCCAGGCACACTTGCGCCACCATCGGCAATATACCTTTACAAACACACGAAAGCCGAGAAAACACATCACTTGTTCACGGCAGATGCTTAGGTATCCTAAGATTTTCCAAGTAGGTACAGTATCCAGTAGTCAGCAAACAACGTTAACATAAACGCATAGTCGATTTCTAGGCCCCTATGGGGACGGAAGAGGTTAATTGAGCGACCTAAAGGAATTCAAGCCACCCCTTGATTATCGCAAGAGGCTAACTTTATCCCACAACTCCACACTTTACTGAAGTTGTTGGTAGGCAACTACAGAACAAGCGTGTTACCGGTATTGCATCAGCACTAAACACGATAAAACATGACTATATTATCATGTCTTCTTACTCGTATTTTTCTGAACAGGGACTTTGTAAAGCACACTATCTCGTCATACAAAACAACGGCGGAGCTGATCGAAGCAATGAAGGACATAGACCCGGTGGTGCGGCCGCCGGTACACGTCGCTGACGATATGGACCTTGCTCCCAGCCCCGATGAAGTCACGCAGCCGGACAACAGACACGATTAAGCATTTGTGGTTTAGGCGTAACACTGGCAAGCCGAGGCGCGCAGTCTACGTGATAAATTCAAACCGGCTTTCTACACTTTGACATAGCATTAGGATCAGTTTAGACCAAACCGAAAAACACTCGCGCAAAGCCAACAAGCATTAATTGCTTCGTATTGTATACCACAGAGTACATTGTTATATTATTTTTATACTACCGATAAAGTTCGGTACTGATAAGTGATTCTGTGGCATCAAAAAGAGTGATTTTTTGTCAGCCATAATACCTAATATGCGTGACAATCATCAGACTGCTGGCTGATACACAGTTTTACGGCTTGTATAATCACCAAGCAGCCTTGGGTTACAATATAAAATCAAAAAAATGATAGTGAACTTTTTCGAGCCGTCAAGTCGGACAACCGTCTGACTTGTAAATAAGTTGCATTCTTTTTTACATTAATCTTATTTTAATTTAACGTACTTTACGTTATATTATGACAGTCAAAAAGAAAGTTTATTAAAATACATTTAAAAAATAACGGAGTCTTATTGTTACTGAACATAGCAGTCGAGTCGGTAGGGTAACTTAGGGTATCAAATGAAACACGTAATTAAATGTTTTTATTATTTATTTTAATACATAACTACAGAGAATCATCACTGCGGGAGCCGGGCGGCCCCGCACGCCTTCACGGGCTGTTCCATGTTTTTGGTACACAATTAAATGACACAAAATAATCAAACAGTATACTTATCACAAGATAATGTTCGTGGACACCGGGGCGAGTAGAAAGTAACAAAAAGAAAAACGTATTGCGAAAATTACAATAGAACTTAATTAAAATAACCATTATTTAAAGGGCTCAGTTAGGAACTTAGTATGGATAATGGGCCCCACTCGTTCAGCACAGTTCATTCAATGGCCAAAAAATAACATAATCAGCGGAACAAATAAATAGCTTGGATATTAAAATGTAAAAATTCTGTATTGAACTATTTTAATTATTACATTTTATTCCGTAGCCATGTCATGTCAAACACATGATATTAATACTACGCTCACTTATTATTATGTATGTTTATCTGGCGCTGAAAGTTCGAGTCAAAATACGTCCATAGTAACTGGATGTAAAATCAAAAACAATTCAAATATTAAATCTGCGAGATAAAGTGTAACAAAAATTGCTTTAGATGTATCTTTCTTTCTAAGCGCTACATTTTAAAGTTTATACATACCTAGTTGTTAACACTATTTATTGAAAATACGTTAAAAACTAAAACCTTTTATTTGCATCGGTTCATGATGGTTAAATTATTAACTTAGTACACCTCAAACCTTTTCAGCTTATCCGAAAATAAAAGTTAACCTTAAATTAAAAATAACTAGGTAATATTTAATGACAAAAGCACTTACGACAAAACGCGCGATGTCCACTTACGTTTATAAAACTAATTTGTGTCATTAATTTTATTCCGAACAAGCAATAAACTGTAAAATAATTGAATACACATGAAAGAATAACGAGTTTTTTCAGCTTAAAAAACTACTTAAAAGCAATAAATAAACGCCAATACAGCTCATGTGTATTCATTTTTAAGGATATCTATTCGAGGCCCATGAGGCCGAATTACTTATAATATTAGATGAAAAAAATATTATATATAATATATAAAAAAGAAATCGACCAGCCGAAATTAAAAACAACGAGCGAACAAACATTGTATCATTAACTTACAATCAAATTCTATAATACACTGTTCTCCTTCGTAATATTCAAGTGTATCACCAAGACATTGACAAATAAAATTATGGTTACAAGAAAATGGAATTATTTCAGGAAATGTTTTTATAATAACAGTATACCTAATTCAAAATAGCTATTGAAAAATTGATTTCACAGTAAAAAAATCTGTCAAGTCTTTATAGGAAACATACTCTCATAAACAGTAAAAGTTCAGGTCAAACCTCACAATGGTTCATTAAAAACTAAAAGTTAAGTTAATCTTCTTGATTTTCATCAAAATGTTTACAAAATCTGTATGATTCTGAACCAGTTTATTAGATGAAACCAGTAATTATTGTACTTTTCAATAAATAGTCTCCAATATAGCATTTTTTTTTACCTTATTATAGGCTAAAAAACTCGATGTCATTTTTGATATAACTGGAAAGATAATTAATAATAATAATAATAAAGTTTTTATTAGAGGCATTAATTTTTTAATTAACCAACGACCTCAATTTATATAGACGGGCCCTGTCAAACAAAGATTGTGGACTTATTTTATTAACGCCATCTAGTTAGTCTGAAAAGCGGGACAGCGCTATGGCGGGCACAAGGCAGGCTTATACAGATGTGGAGCGCGCTCCACAGGTCGGACGCCCAATTTTTTTCTACGAAAGGACCCATCTAGTACCTACATATATAACGATGATAAATATCGAGTTAGAAATCACAAAAATGACTAAACTCGAGTTACATCACGCCGTAAATCCAATTAAAAGTTAAAACGCATTAAAAGTGGGCACCGCACCGAGTTATACATTTCGTTTCGCATTTTACTACGAAAATTACGCCGTACGCCGTGCGTGAGCGTTTTTATTGCGCGCAAAATATAAATGAAGGCGTTATCCAGTGTTGTTTGTACAAAAAAAATTAATTCCAAACGCATAATAAAACATGATGTTAAATAATTATTCAGCATAATATTTGCCGTCCACTGAGTTGTTTTGTGATCGCCGTCCGTCAATCACAAAACGTAACACGAAAGAAAAGTATCTTCCCAAATATTGGCTAGAAGCAGGCGTTACTTTGCGGAAGTCCATGATTATGAGGATTATATTTGCCTACTGTTGCGGAATAAAGCAAATTAAATTTCTAGTTCCTTCATAATCTCCCCAAATCTCGAATTATAATGTCTTTTCATCATATTAAGGTTTTATCAATCTAATATGAGTCTTATATCCCTGTGATAAGGCATCAATCGGGATATAAATAGCCAGTCTTCGATTGTTTAAGCGTAATGATACCGCGGTAAGTCAAGTCAAAATGCCGAATTTTATTAGGCTGTCCTTTTCTTGCTTATGCCTAAATGAAGAAAAAGAAATATTGATTGTTCTTTAAATTCAACAATGGGGTATTTGGCAGCATGTCAAAGAATCGAAAAAATCAGAGACTTTTTCAAAAGTCAAAACGCGCGCTTAGTATGGGATGTTGTATGGTTGTATGAAAAACTGAACAGTGACGTCATCTAAATTAGATGCACTGTTTTTTCTTCAATCGATAGTTAAAAATGGTTTTCGAACATAAACAGAGGACGTGGATATTACGACTTTTTCAATTTTTTTTTGTGATTATTAAACTCTATTCAATAAACACAAAAAAAAATTGAATAGTTGTCAAATACCCAACTCTTGAAGAAAAATGTGTTGTCTAAATTTGTTGTCAATTAAAAAGAGTTGAGCTGGATTTTGCCCCACAATTACATTCATTGGTTTAATCATTGTTTTCCGCAACAAAATAATATCCAACTCGTAAAGAAGACTCATTTTATTGTTTGTGACTAGACCAACTGATAAAATTCCCTAGAGCTTTAAAACGACGGAATTGTATGCAAGTTATATTTAAAACGTGGCTTTAAAAAGTGAAAAGAGTAGTGTACTGTAGACTAAAAATATTGCAGTGCTGATTTCTACTTTGAATGTATCGTAAAATGTAATGTAAAATTAGATTAAAAGACATACTTTATTGATCGTAAACTTGTTTTGTACATCCAAAATATTACGGACAAGAATTTAAAACATTGCTATAGATTATTTAAAAAAGGTTAAAAAAATTTTTTTGCACTTTAGATGCTGGCATAATAAACAACAGGCTGACAAGTGAAGGCTGGAAACATACTTAAAACATCCACCTTACTCGTATGTCACGAAATCACGACTGGCAACAAACACCCTACGAAAAGTGGTGTTATTTGATGTTTTAACAGTATGTTTTCGGCTTCAATTCAGGTGTTACCAGAAGTAATACTTAGTTTTTTTTAAGGAAACGATAATTAAACCTTGATATTTCACAGATTATGGCAGTAAGTATGCAATAGTTTAGACATTGCTACCAATTGCAAAGTTATAAAACAAACTTCATGGGTTTAGTCACTCAGGATACGTTTGGCCTGCGGTTCTTCTAAATCTGTCTCTGGGGGCTGTTCCAAGCCAGGCAGTATTATCTGGGTGTCTGATGCTTCAGAGGGCTGGGGAAAAAGATTAAGTTTTAATAATGAATTGGTGTAATTGAGTCGCACATCAACCCAAACTACTCAAATTCTACGACTTATGATTTCTGATTCTTCATATCGGATCGCGTAATAAGCACACATTTCCATTACAAGAATTACACATAGGTAAATTTTTATTGAATACTTATGAAAGCGGGATAATTATATCTTAAACATCGGAAGCTTTTTTTTAAACACTAGGTAACTTAAAAGTTCAAAGTTTGTTGAAGTCTTTACAGCTGCCCCCCTAGCATGGGCCGGAGATAAAAATTTTATCCCCCGATTTTATCCACTGACAAGAGATAAAATTAAATTGTCCACTTCTCAGAGCACAGCAACAGGGGAGAGGAGAAGTTTATCCGCGTTTGACATTTCACGGGGACTCGGGGGACTATTTATCCACCGTTATTTAGCGTTTTTATTTATTTATTTAGGAATAAAAAATTTATCCTTTCCTCGGGGAGAAAATTGTCTCGGCCCATGCTAGGGGGGCTGGGAGCAATATAGCGACATTACGGGAGCTGAAAATATTCTGAATCGATTGTAAGATGTGTTTCACATTTATTCACACATACAATGTATAAGAATAAAATATGGGTTAGCCCGCCAACTTGGAGCAGCGTGGCGGGTCTAAACTCTAATTCCCTCTCTCCTATGAGAGTGGAGGCCTGAATTGGGCTGTAGTGGTAGCAGTGGTGGAATTTTTGACGACCTCCGTGGCGTAGTGTTGAGCGCTGTTGCCTTAACGTGCGGAGGTCGCGGGTACGATCCCCGGCAGGGTCAATTTGGGAATTTATAATTTCTGAATTTTCCCTGGTCTGGCCTGGGAGGCTTCGTCCGTGGCTAGTTACCACCGGCAAAGACGTGCCGCCAAGCGATGTAGCGTTCCGGTACGATACCGGAATAGGGGTATGGGTTTAATATAACTGCCATGCCTCTAACAGGTTAGCCCGCTACCATCTTAGACTGCATCGTCACTTACCATCAGGTGAGATCGCAGTCAAGGGCTAACTTGTGGTGGATTAAAAAAAAGGGTTAAATTCAAGTCTCACCTCTACATCGTTCGCATTTTCCGAGTCATTTTCGTCGATTGTGCGCGTACGCTTCTTGCCGCCGCGGGAGTTTATATCTGCCGTCGTATTCTGCTTCTTGGGTTGGAACTGTGGAACAAACTCACATTCAATGCAAATCCATACTCATATTATAAGTGTGTTGGTTTGTACTTCAATCACGCCGTAACAGAGCCACGGATTTACGCGATTTTTGGCATGGCATCCATGAAGACCAGCCGAGCGATCGCGTAACTTCTGCATCAATCATTGTTACAGTATCAATTGTTGTAATTGGCTGAATTTATGGCATTCTTGCTGCGTCAATGGATTATGTCCAATAGTGGAAGAGTGTTAACCAATCAGAGGTGATTGCGATGTATCAATGATTGATGCAGAAGTTACGCGATCGCTCGGCTGCTGGGCAATCGGCTAAAAATGACAGCTACAGTGTAACGATCACAATCACCTCTGATTGGTTAACACTCTTCTACTGTTGGATAAAATCCATTGACGCAGCAAGAATACCGTAAATTCAGCCAATCAGAACGATTGATACTGTAACAATGATTGATGCAGGAATTACACAATCGCCCTACATACGCAAATCGTAATCATTTGACAGCTTCAAACGTATTACTCGAACTGTTTAAGGAGTTCATAATTAAAGTTTTTTGATGTGTAGGCGTCTAAACAGGTCGAATTATCCATTTGACAAACGATTACGATCACGATTTCTTTACACCATCGTTGGGCTGGAGTGACCTAGGCCTTTTATCCCGGAAAATCTAAAAGTTGCCCCGGAACGTTTTAAACCCAAATCAATGCGGACGTAGACGCGGGATTCATCCAGCAAATAATGAATAGAAAATTAGTAGTGCCTTCTGTTTCACTATGCTATATGCAGAGAAGAGGCATATTTATTTATTTAATCCTTGACAGTAGGATTCGCTTCACAGACATGAAGGTCAAACCGTAAAACTTAATTATTAATTGAAAACACTTATTATAGCTACCATGACGTCATTACAAATAAAATATGGCGGATTTAACAACACACACTCTTTTTTATTCGACCGCTTTTGTTACACGACCTGTACTGTATTAAATTGTAAATCAACTAAAATATTCTCTTAATTAGCTTTTGGCTTTTTAGGAAATAAGGAAATAATTAAAAATAGTCAATTCGAGTGACTAATTCTGTTAAACTCTATCAAAATTGACAGCTATTTTATTGTTGTCCCTTGTCACAGGGGCATAAAATTTCTTTTTATGGAAAGAGATAGCGACATATTGACTGAGTTTGTTGTAGGCTCTTCTCAGACCATGGCGCGTTTGGAACCCTCATAGCTTTAGCTTTAAGATACCGTAACTGATTATCTCCATAATGTTTTATAAGTAATTGGACGTCAATAAGTGTACAGTGTGCCTAAATTGAATAAATATAATTTTAATTTTGAATTATTTATAGCTGACATTTTGGTTTAGAGATTGCGTACAACAAAATTAGCCACAATGGGGCTGATTCTGTAGTGCACAATCTCTAAACTAAACTAAAATTAGAGCATTACAAATATTGCTAACCCTTTCATAATACTCCCTACGGAAAGGTACAGAACTAGATTTAAAGCTGCCATTTTAGTTTAGTTTAGAGATTGTGTTATACAGAATTGGCCACAATGTGTTATATTTACTAAAAATAATAATCATAAGGCATAGCCACCTGTAGTTCTGGGGGTAAGAATACGCGTGTGTTGACGAAGTAATCAGGTTGCGGCGCGAAGTACATCGTAGGGATGCGCGCGTCGGTGGGGAAGTCGCGCATCTCGAAACTGGTCGACCGCGTCCATATCACCGACATCGCCAGATCGCACGTGGCCCAGAGTTTCTGAAATTAAATATCCACATTTTTATCCCGTAATCCGTATTAATAAACCGACTTACACTTACAATTACTTATTTCAACTTACCTGTTTGTACACGGCCGCGGCAGCCAGGTAATAGGGACCAGAAAAAGGTAGGCAACCTAGCTGTTGCTTATTCTGTACTAGCTGATGCCCGCGACTTCGTCCGCGTGGATTGAGGTTTTTCGGTTCCCGCGGGAACTCTTTAGTTTTCCGGGATAAAAAGTAGCCTATGTGCTATTCCAGACTATAATCTATCTCTGTGCCAAATTTCATCCAGATCCGTTCAGTAGTTACGGCGTGAAAGCGGAACAAACATACAAACAAACTCACTTTCCCATTTATAATATTAGTAAGGATGTTGGAGGTTGCTTTCCATTGGAATTTCGTTCATTTGGCAACCAAGTCAGTGAAATTTTAAAAATAAATTATTTTTAATAATCTTTATTTATCATAGCCATGACCATATTTGTTATGGCAACCCTATAGGTATATGTTCAGAAACATATTTTTTTTGATAAAATATAATTTTCATTTTATGAGTGAAGGTAAGGTTTTATTATTAACTAGCTGATGCCCGCGACTTCGTCCGCGTGGATTGAGGTTTTTCGGTTCCCGCGGGAACTCTTTAATTTTCCGGGATAAAAAGTAGCCTATGTGCTATTCCAGACTATAATCTATCTCTGTGCCAAATTTCATCCAGATCCGTTCATCCGTTGGAGCGTGATTAAGTAACAAACATACATCCATACATCCAAACTTTCGCATTTATAATATTTATTTGATATTTGATGAGTGAAGGTCGGTCTTAATTGGGATCTTAGACCATTAGAGGCATGGCATTTATATTAAACCCATACCCCTAATCGGTTTCTACATGGCATCGGACCGGAACGCTAAATCGTTTGGAGGTACGTCTTTGCCGGTAGGGTGGTAACTAGTTGAAGACCTGGAGAGTGACATAGGCTACTTTTTATCCCGGAAAATTAAGGAGTTCCCGCGGGAATCAAAAAAACTAAAACCACGCGGACGAAGTCGCGGGCATCAGCTAGTTAACAATAAAAATATAGTAGAAAAACAGAGTATATGCATTATTTTAAACCCACTTATAGGTGGCCACAGCTTGCTATATAATGTTAAATTACACTATAGTCCGGAGAAAATTGAAATAAAAGAACGGAAAATAAAATTAAAATAATTAAACAAAACTTACATAGTTCATGGCGTCGTCCATTTCATTAAGAGCGTCCTTGTGCATCTTCATTCGTTCCACGAGGCTCTTATAGAAGCCGTAGCAGTAGAAATCGTTGCGGGTTATGAGCGGCTCCAGTACAAACCACAGGCACTGCTTTACAACCTAAGAACAAAAGCGAATGTTTATGCATTGCGTCAAACTATAAGTCTTTTGTATTAAGTATTTTGTAGCCTGGGGACACGAATTAGGCAACTGTAACGTCTCCCGTGTTTCTTGTATAAAAAACTAGCTGATGCCCGCGCCTTCGTCAGCGTGGATTGAGGTTTTTCGGTTCCCGCGGGAACTCTTTAATTTTCCGGGATAAAAAGTGATGATGTTTCCTTTGCCGAGTTCGGCAACAGCGACTGAATCTCTGTTAGGTATTTAAATTTGAATAAGGGCTTCGCTCATGTGCCCTGATGTGACTGATGTACCCTATTTTAGCACGGAATAAACGTGCACAGTGAGGACATGACAGGGTACCATCAACATAATTGTAAGTTATATTGGAGGGTGGTCTACTTTTTAGTTGGTCACGGTAAATGTCCAGATCTAGCCTCCTTTTATCCTCGAATTCGGTGATATTCTGCTGAACCAAGTGCCTCCAATCCCCTCGGTTTTCAGCCAGACTTTCCCAGCGAAAGAAGTCGATCTTACATCTAGTCATATGCCTCTTTTGCACATCTTTATATCTAAGGAACTGACCGCCTTGTTTCCGCTTTCCGTCCTTAAGTTCGGAATAAAAGATGCGCTTGGCTAGTCTTTCGTTGGGCATTCTCACAACATGTCCGCACCAACGCAATTGCCGCCGCATAAGGTATGCCTCAATGCCACTGACTTTTGCCCGCCGCAGCACGTCTGTGCTTCTAATGCGATCAGACCACTTGATGTTTTGGATGTCACGAAGACATTTGAGGTGAAACCTGTCCAGAACACGAATATGCTTGCGATAAAGCGTCCAAGTCTCAGCGGAATAAAGAAGATTCGGTAATACTATCGCCATGTACACATTGATTTTCGTGCTCAGCTTAATTCCGTGCGATCGGAATACCTTCTCTCGGAGTTTACCAAATGCTGCGGAGGCAGCACTAATTCTACTTGTTATCTCAGAGTCTATATCCCCTTTAGATGTTAAGGTGCTTCCGAGATATTTAAATTTGTTAACCTGCTGTTATTATTTTGGTTACTTTCACAGCATTATGTCATATGGTATATTATTATGGGGTAATGCTGCTGATATTAATTCTGTTTTTGTGCTGCAGAAGAGGGCTGTTCGAGCCATATATAATATGGGACCAAGAGAGTCACTAAGAGATAAATTCAAAAAATTCAATATTATGACAGTGCACAACCAATATATATTTGAAAATTTAGTATACGTGCATAAACACATTGATAAATTCAAGAAGAAAAGTGATTGTCATAATGTCAATACTAGAAATAAAAATAAACTTGTAATGCCTGCTTCTAGGCTTAGTAAAACTAGCAATTCATTTGTTGGAAAGAGTGTCCGCTTCTACAATAAGCTCCCAGAAGACATGTTGAAGATGTCTCTGAATAAGTTCAAAGTTAATGTAAAACGTAAACTCATTGGAAAATCCTATTACCATGTGAAGGATTACTTAAATGACAAGGAAGCTTGGCAATAATTTGCTCTAATGGCTCTGATAGTTCCTTAGTTAAGATGATTTGTGAGATGGTGATAATGAAAAAAAAAAAACCCCAGCTGAGTTTGTTGTGGGCTCTTCTCAGACCTGGGCGCGTTTGGAACCCTCGTAGCTTTAGTTTTAAGATACCGTAACAGATTATCACCATCATATTTTTATGTAACTGGACGTCAATAAGTGTAGTGCATCTACCTAAATTGAATAAATATTTATGACTTATGACTTTATGACTTATGACTGCTTGAGCTCAGTATCTTGAAGCGATACCCTCAGTGGAGCTTCAACTGAATCCACAGTGTTCATTGCCATTACTTCAGTTTTTGCGATGTTAATTTTTAAACCAAATTTCACGCATGAATTATGAAGGTTCATGACAAGCTCTTGCAGGCCATCTGAGGTACCCGCCACGAAACACAAATCATCCGCATACAGGACTTCTGTGACAAGATCGTAAGAGACTTTGGTATCGGCCTTTAATCGCCTCAAATTGTACAGCTTACCATCTATACGATAACGAATAGATACACCTTGAGCGTTACATTTTAAGGCATCGTTGACTACTACGAAAAAGTACAAGGCGAAAAGTGTAGGCGCTAAAACGCAACCTTGCTTTACTCCACAAGTTACCGAAAAGCACTCAGACTTCTCGCCTCCGACTGATACACAACAGCTCATATTATCGTGTAATAGCCGTAATGCTCTTACAAACTTTTCCTTATGCTATTCCAGACTATAATCTATCTCTGTGCCAAATTTCATCCAGATCCGTTCAGCCGTTGGAGCGTGATTGAGTAACAAACATCCATACATTCATATATCCATCAAAACTTTCGCATTTATAATATTTATTTGATAAAGAATAAGTTTGTGAATTATCATATTATATTGGCAGAAAACAGTATTTATTTTTTTCGAATGATTTTTATGATGGTTTGGCATTCTGAAAGTTAAACAACAACAAACATATTTTATTCAAACAAGTGGTTTTGTATCGTAAATAAGTCTAACAGAAATTCGTATATCGTTTGTCGTTTCGTATTGTCGTGTCTTAATGCGACAGTAGTGTCTCAGTGCGACAGAAGAGTCTAACATCTAACACGGGTTCGTGTATCGTATTGTCGTGTCTGCGTGTAGTGACTTAATGAGATAGTAGTGTATTTATGCAACAGTAATGTCTAAATGCGACAGTCGTGTCGTTATTCTACATGCAATTAACATTATGTTTGATCCTGTATACTATTCTGGGAGTATTGTGTACAGTTGTTCAAAACTGCTATAAATCCATAGCACGCTACAGACTATAATAGAGCAAGATCCCGCGACGATCAGACCTTCGTTTTTTTATTAAAGCTGAAAGTTTTTGTATGTATCTCTAATAGAGGTATAAAAACGATCCTCGACTATGAAGTTTGGATTTTGGATTGGCGGTTGCTTTAGAAGGTATCAGGTAGAAAAGGTGGCACCTCAAATTCGTTAAAGTATTAAGCTCGGTTTTTTTTATATTTTTCTTTGGAATAATATTAGAAACCACATTGTCCATTGTCAGACACTTAGTGCGATTGCAACCCCCTGTCAGACACCCTGTTGTTTTATTATTTGAGACTTAGTTACTTTAATTTAGAAACAAAGTATGCTATGCTTTTGCGCTACGTGCTATATTAACCACCTCTAGTATTGTGTAACATTGATGTCGTATGGAACTAGATGCCATTATAATAAAACTAACCTTCAGCTGTTGCACGTTATCGTAGGAGACGAACGCAGGGTCGTGCGCCAGCACCGGCACCGCGAACACCATCATATAGTCCGGCAGGATGTGCGGCAACTGGCTCACTGCGCGTTCAACTGCACACACAAACACAAGCCTTTACCTATTGTCCTTTTTTTTTTTTGAAGTAAAACTTCTTTAGAATCGTGATTTGAAAATTCGATGAAACGAATAAGCGACAAACATATTCATAATAGGATTTAGCCTGCGAGAGAATGAGATAGAATACAAGTTATATTTATCTCATTCTTTCGTAGGCTACTTTTCTGTAGTTTCACTTCTGCCGTGTTTGAATTGCACACACACTTTTTTTTTAACAAGAGGGAAATCTTCTTCAGAGACCTGATCTCCTGGGGGAGAGTGCGGGTAATGTACGATTTCTACGTACTAAAACCCCCTCGGTGGCCATCCTCTGAGCATAATCCCGCTTTTGTTGCTTACCTATTGTCCTAGGTGAGCAACAAAAGCGACCCCACGCGATACGACATTAATAATAATGTCCTCCCGACCGAATTTCGGCCACGGCGGCCAAACTCCAGAGAGATTAGTGCACAAGTGTGCGCGCAAACACAGGTGCACTCTCTGTTCCTTTACTCTCATAGCCCGATGGGACGGAAAATCCGACACGACCGGAGAGAGATCAGGTGCAGGACCGACGGCTTAACGTGCTCTCCGAGGCACGGGGGTGAAACACCGCCAACTTCCTAACTCCGGGCTAGTACTGAGAATTGTCAGAAAAACCCAGTACTTGTTGTGACCCGACCCGGGACTCGAACCCGGGACCTCGTCGGCCGCAGTCGAACATGCTAACCACTAGACCAACGAGGCAGTTACGACATTACGACGCATGAAAATGTACAAAGTTATCTACGCGCCAACGTAGGCCACGTGAACGTCGCGCGGGCTAAGAAAAGATGCTAGTGTTTGATACATCGTATTGAGTCGCGTGGTCGCGTTTGTCACTTACTTAGAACAATTCGTTTAACGCTCAGTTCGGCATCGGTTCGGCTCGTGATTTTTATAAAAACTGGTACCGATTGACGCGCTATATTAATGAAGGGGTTAGATATTAAAAAAATACGTAATAATAGCGTGCCGCTAGTGCGTACATGCCCATGAATCCCGCGGGGGACATCAGTCTCACCTTTGGTGCCCACAGTGATGTTCCGCACGTACTCCCGGCGCCGCACGACGTCCGCCATCATGAACTGCCGCACGAGGCCGCGGATGCGCTTCTCCGGCTCGCATCCCGCTAGTGCGTACATGCCCATGAAGTCCGGCGGCGGACATCAGTCTCACCTTTGGTGCCCACAGTGATGTTCCGCACGTACTCCCGGCGCCGCACGACGTCCGCCATCATGTACTGCCGCACGAGGCCGCGGATGCGCTTGTCCGGCTCGCGTCCCGCTAGTGCGTACATGCCCATGAAGTCCAACGGCAGACATTTGTTCGGTATACCCTGTTAGCGAAACTAAACTGTCAAGAAACACCCATCAAACAGAGTATCTGTCTACCAGTGCCACGAGAAAATGACTTGAGCAGGAAGTAGGGCAGAGGATTTCATCATTTACCGTAAAAATAACAGGAACTTGAGCTGATCTTATTGGACGGTAATCCAAATCTAATGAATCTCTACAATCTATAAAATAATCAGCCGTTGACTGAAATGTCAACGGCTTATCCAAACTTGAGATATTGAGCTGAGTTTTTCCTGTAGCTTAAAGAACCCTGAGAAAGGATTTTCAAAAATTCTACCTGGACTAGGTGTAGACTAGATAAGACAGGGGTAGTCATTTTATAAACAAAAAATTAGTAGTTTACCTTAGATAAACCTTTATGTAATTTTGCAGCAAATGCTTCACGCACTTGTGGCACATCATCCTAGAACAAACAAAAACGTCATTTTATTTTAATAACTCTCAGTGTCTAGTATAATAATACAAGTTTTTAACAGCAAGCTTTTATGAAGTTAATACGCGTCTTAATAACATATCTTCACCGCTATATTTTCCGTCACTGTTTTTTATAGTGTATCTGCCAAAAGCGTTCTGACAGATCACAGTACCCTTACTACAAGATTTGAAATCACACCGTCATTAAGTGTATTTAAGGATCGAAACTCTGTGGCGTCAGTATAAAATGAACCCAAACGCCCTCAATTTAAAGTCACCAATTCAAAATCACCTTTTGTCCTAATTTGGTATTTTTGTTTCCTCCGTGCTCCGGAGAGCACGTTAAGCCGTCGGTCCCGGTTATTATCACTTACATCTGATAATAAACGTTAGTAACCTAAGAGTTGAAATTGTACTCTTAGACCTTAGTTTAGTCGTATGCGGTAGGACCTGGGAACCCACAGCATTATTATCCTAAGAAAACCCCTGCCATTATTTTGTTTAATGGAATGGGGTCACGACCCTCAGCAATGAGAAATACGACGCAGAGAGAGAGAGAGAGTGAGTGCCTTGATGTTACAGGGACCAGGGAGTCATCAAGTGACCTCCCTTTGGGTATGTTTCGAGTAAACTGGGAGCACTGTAAGGTGTGACGTTAATTTAGTATACTGCGAAGCCGTTCCTTTAAGTTAGCTATACTGGTTACTGTTTAAAACGGAATGCAATCCAGCTGTTGATCACGTGATCAAAGCACTGAGAGCAGTGGGCACCTTACCTGGAAAACGCCAGTACTCACAGTACAAAAACGACAACGATTTATGACGTCATATATTTCCCTAGGCACTAGGCAGTCTACTGTCAGTCCATAACGGAACGAATTTCTTCCCAGTAAGAGCACTGAACAGTGCTCGCAGTGTATGTCGGAACATACCCTTTGAAAACCACTGTACTGCACTGAACACATACCACCATGAGATGCGAGAGGTTGTAGAACTGGTCTGCGGTGAACTGGTCGCCGACTCCCTTCTGCTCGCAGATCTTCAGCATGGCCGCGCCCGCCGCCAGCCGCAGGTGAGACATTTCCGCGGCCGACACGCGCTTTTGCTGCACGAAAGTAAATCTTTATTACCAAATAACAGCTAGCTAAGGGGTCATCCATAAAGTACGTCACACGTTAAAAGGGGGAGGGAGGGGGTCGACGAAATGTGACAAGGGGTGGGAGGGGTCCTAAGTTTCGTGACATTCTAAGTTCTAACGAGGGGTCTAAGTTCAAAATCTTATACATCTAATGCCCGTTTGCACTAAACTCAAGTTAGGCTTGTCCTAGTTAAGATACACCTAGGCTTAAGAACGGCCTAGCAAAAAAATTCGTTTGCACTGACAGTCTTGTCCTTGCTGTGTCGTAACTTAAGCATTGCCTAGTTAGGCATCTCTAGGAACGAATGGAATGAATGATTGTTTATGGTTTTTTTTTAAAAATATATCTTGCAAAGTAATGTAAACACTAGAATATTTTTTTACCTTATCTTGTCCTATCCTCAGGCATGAGTTGAATAGAGACAAAAGCTAAAACATTGGTGTATTTTATTTTATTGGTTTATATATTGCACAGGTGACATTATGTACGTGGAGTTGAAGGTTATTTATTTTACGGGATTTTATAAATCAGCAATTAAAATGGAAAGACAAATAAATAAACGAAAAAGAACTGCCAATTTTACGGCAGAGAAGTTGCGGTTTGTACGGTTGTTGTGCGAAGAGGGGCAGTGCATTATTTCCAAAGTAACAGCACACGATACTGCATCAAATAAAGAGAAAGAACAGGCTTGGGCAAAAATCACCCAAATTCACAATTCCAGTGGTGACATAATGAGAAAGAAGGAGAAAGAATCTAATAAATCTTGTGCCATTTTGCTTGTGATCAGTGAAACTACCTAAATAACAATCACAATAACAATGTAGGTACTCTGTGGTTGTGATACCTATCAACCACAGAGTAGATACATATCAACCGTGAGACCAATCAAAATGGTCCACAGACTACAAAAAATTCAACTTAAGTATCGCCTAACGCTTGGGCGCTTACTAATCGGGCTCATAAAGTTAGGCATCTCCTAAGTGGATTTAGGAATGGCCTAAGGTTAGTGCAAGCTTTTTAAACGCTAGGATAAGCCTAAACAAGTTGGGCAGGAAAATAGGCGATTCCTAAGTTTAGTGCAAACGGGCATAAGTGTTAAAATGCCAAATTTGAACTACTAACGAAAATCTTTAAAATAATTCCAAGTTTTGTAAATTTTTTCAAATATTTGATTTGATGTTGATTATATTAAAAAATAATTTTAATGGAAATAAAAGTGATTCCGGAAGTGCTGTTTTTATTTGATAATTTCTAGATATAAAATTGCAAGATATGTGACGTCACACTAAGGAGGAGGGGTCTCACAAATGTGACCAACTATGACAAGGAAGGGGGAGGGGTCACAAAATCACGAAATTTGTTTGTCGTACTTTATGGATAACCCCTAATGCCCCACAACATTCATTCGCGTGAATGTAGGTTTTCAAAACATCCCCTGGGTAAAATATATTTGATTTTTAGGGATATGAATGGATTGCCCTGTCTCACCTGATGCTAAGTGATGATGCAGTCTAAGATGGTAACGGGCTGACCTGTTAGGAGTACGGCAGTTATATTAAACCCATACCTCTAACCGGTTTCTACACGGCATTGTACCAGAACGCTGAATCGCTTGGCGGTGTCTTTGCCCGTAACGGCAGTAACGAGCCACGGCCGAAACCTCCCACCAGACAAATTGATTATTAAAATACTTAAGAATATTATGTCTTCTTTGGAATGCGAACAATATCTGTGCCAAATGTTATCAACATCACTCAAAGGTTGAGCTGAACAGCCCCCCGATTATGTAAGAATTGTCGATCAAACGTAATGGTTCAGCGTCAAAGTAATATAAACCATAACTGCATTGAATTAGAGCTCAATTTCATGTATCCATTCTCATACGTTAGAGTTCATACCTAAACGTATAAGAATGGGTATACGAAATTGAGCTCTAATTTAACGCTGTTATGGTTTATTTACTTTGCCGCAGAACTTTAACGATTTCATCGGCCATTCTTACATGATTGGGGGGCTGTTGTGAACTGTGAACGGTAGCAGACCGACTGACACACTTTCGCAGATTAGTATACCTACATACTCGTAACTTTTGCACGCGATTTCAGCAGCTTGTATTCAGAACTGCTTTTTTACCCCATGAGAACTCTTTCGGATTAAAAAACCGCATCCCAGCAAGCCAGCTATCTTTGCGCCGCGTGCGTCGAATTTGCGCGCGCATTGTACGAGTGTTTAGTATGCATAATTTATGCTTATGTTGAATAGTAACACACAAAGGCAGAAAAAAAAAACCAAAATCATACATATTGAAACCTGAAACAGAGAAATACCCGAAAGAAACAAACTACTACAGTTTCAAACACTTAAAATGAAATATCAATTTGTACCTGTAATAAATCTCCTTTATGTATGATAAATGCGTTGAGCATCCTAAATGTCTTCTGGGCGGACAGTTCATCTTTCTTGAGTCCCAAAAGCCAGCGGGCCATACATTTGAGGCCTTCTAGCTTACAGCGAGTCTCTTCCGGTAAGTCCTCTTCATCGCACCAATCGCCTTCTGGCGCGTTCGAGCTTCCACCACCTTCTCTGACCAGTAATTCTTTCACTATCTGTTAAGAAGGAAGTCAATAGCTTCATTAGTTTATTAAAAAAAAACCGGTCAAGTGCGAGTCAGACTCGCACACAGAGGGTTCCGTACCACCACACAATATAAATTGTTTTAGTAAATAACAAGGCAGATGTAATAGCAAAACGTAATAAGCTGTGAAAGCGCCTGACAAACAATTCCACACCCTGTGAATATGGAACCCTAATTATCGATTTTCGGATTTTTTCCTAAACTTCTGCTGTGAGACCTTGCTTCTTGCCAAATTTCATGATTCTAAGTCAACGGAAAGTACCCTATAGGTTCTGATTTATTGGAGAGTGTCAAAATACGCAGCATAAAGGGCAGTATCTATTGATTGTGTTGACTTAGAAGCTTGATTTTTTTACAGCTCCAAGGGACATAAGTATTTGATATTAATTTCAACAACCACGCGTTCCCGAGAAAAGAAAGTGACGGACAACGAAGTGATCCTATAAGGGTTCCTATTTTTCTCTTGAGGTACGGAGCCCTAAAAAAACAGGGCAACAAGCACATAAATTTGAGACTTGCCAAGCACAATTATTATATGTAATTTCCCACCCGATATCCCGTGTGCCGATGTTTACAGTAGGCAACCTAAGTTTGGACCGCTTATCACGTTCGATTTCCAAATCCGAGCTCAGAGTAGTCTTTGCTGTCTCTAGTATTACTGAACTCACCTTCCTAGAGACAATGTTCTTGATGATAACAGGGAAGCTCTCGGGCAGGTTGTGAGCGATGTGTCCGAGTGTGACGATGGCCGTGCGGTAGTATTCTGAGTGCGGGCTTAGAGTCGACTTCAGCGACTCCAGTATTTCCGTGAAGATCTGCGATCGCTGCTCCGGTACATTTACGAATAGACACCTAAAAATAAACTGGACCTTTAGAAATTATCTAAATCAGTAGGTAGCTCAGCTACTGTTTGATACTGTCGCGTCGCGTCGTATCCGTAGTTGCGTTTGTCGCTCACGTAAGACAATGCCTTAGGTAGGATCTCGTTAATAGTTATAGATGACTAAACATGTTTTCCGAGGAAAAAGAGCGACACAATGCCAACTTTGAGGCTGGTATGAAGAATTTCTAGTCAGAAGTCAAGTTTTAAACCGACCAGGGAATCGAAACCAAGAACATATCATCAGTGAGTGAGAACACCACTAGACCCCGACTCCGAGGTAGTATCGTTTGTCAGTGACGTCACGCGCGTTGCCACCGCCGCGCCCAGCGGCGCGGCGGAATTCAAGGACTCGCAAAAGTTAAAAGGCACTAGTGCCCTATCAATCATCAATCAATCAATTTCTAATGCCCTAGTAACTAGGGCATTAGAAATTGATGTTGCGCGAAGTTATGCATTACATAGGTAATAATATGAGGTTGTTAATCTCCACACGGTTACCAAAATTTATTTTCCATAATTAATTTTGTATGGAAGTTTTTGATAATTAATTTTGACTTTTTTACTCTGCCATAGTGTTTATAACGTCAAAATTGCATGGGTAGTCGCCGGTATGTTATACCATTTACCTTACACCTTGTATATTATAAATGCGAAAGTTTGGATAGATGGATGTTTTTTACTCAATCACGCCAGAACGGCTGAATGGATCTTGCAGAGATAAATAACACATAGGCTTTTTTATCCCGGAAAATTAAAGAGTTCCCACAGGAACAAAAAAAACCTCAATCCACGCGGACGAAGTCACGGGCATCAGCTAGTCATCCATAAACTGTATCCCACTGACTGTGGAAAACATTGCTTAACATAACTTGATAAGATATCTTGTCCCAAAAATATGAACTTACCTGACAGCGTTTTTGGCCTGTTTCGGTGATCCCTGTATGGTGTACGCCTTGCAGGAATCAGTTAATTTCGGGAACAATGTTGGGCATGCTTCACCTGTAAAATAATCCAACATGGCATTATGCCAGCAAAACTGCAGGCAAACTCAACAATTTCAACACATTTCTTCACTGAACTCTACGGAATCCTGGATTGCTATCTTCACATTCACACCACAAGGTCACATTCACATACGATCTTAGCGACATGGAAGCACGGAATAGTCTCCCTACTAACTCTTTTTGGTTATTGGGTCTCTTTTTGTCTACAAGTTTGGCCTCACAGAAGTCTCAGGAAGTCGTTCAATAGACTTCATCTGATCTGCTCAACTCTGCCGACTCCCATCGCAAGAATCATACTCCATTTAAACTATAGGTCGGAGGCTTCGGCCGTGGCTAGTTACCACCCTACCGGCAAAGACGAGCCGCCAAGCGATTTAGCGTTCCGGTACGATGCCGTGTAGAAACCGAATAGGGGTATGGGTTTAATATAACTGACATGCCCCTTACAGGTTAGCCTGCTACCATCTTAGACTGCATCATCACTTACCATCAGGTGAGATTGCAACTTGTAGTGGATAAAAAAAACATAATTACCGGATAAACTCACGTGTCGGAAAATGCCCGAGTACTTCCGGTCTAGGGCCTAGACCGCCGACTAGGGCCCCGAACGGTTTCGAAACTAGTCGGGCATATTCCGACATAACACGTGAGTTTATCCGGTAATAGGGATGATGGTCTTTTGGATAGATGGTCTTTCCAAAAGACCTAAAATTCACATCCTCGTTTAGTTTTAAGTTTGATAACCATTTTAAAATATTGATTCACAAAAAAAAGTGCGTTGAAATTTTATGACGTCACAACTGTGAATTTCATTCAACTTCCATACTAGAAGCGCGTTTTTAAGGTTGATAAAGAGTTGCTGATTTGATTGAGTTGTCATCATCCCTATTGGCGAATCTTTCACGAATTAAGTAAAAAGCTAAAACTAAAATTAATCAGACATTACTGATAATACCTACACCTAATAGGGATCATCCCTATTATGTATATTAATAGTAGATTAGTAGCCAAGGGCTGTAAGGCATCAATTGCAGCCCGAGATATTTAGGCGCACGAGCACAGCGAGGGCGCCTATAGTTCGAGGGTGCAATTGATGCTTACACCCGAGCTAACTACTCTGCTTTACATCTCGATTGTGAGGTAAGTAGGTCCTTATTACCCCCAAATAGAGCTTGAAGGTGACCAATTAGCGCTCTAGGGTAATAATGTAGCTAGAAAAGCCCTAGGGCGGTAAGTAATTAAAAAAAAAACTCTTCACTCTTTCAAAAAGTTCGCGTACATCTAACCATCATACTTTTTTAAATTACTTACCGCCCTAGGGCTTTTCTAGCTACATTATTACCCTAGAGCGCTAATTGGTCACCTACAAGCTCCATTTGGGGGTAATAAGGACCTACTTACCGAATATGAGAGATGTAAAAATCATACTCTAATCTGCAATATTTATTTATTTATTATACTCTAATCTGCAAGAAACGTAAAGTGGGGGTTAAAGCCTTACTCAGTGGTCTGTATTTGCCGAGGAAGGTGAGCGCGGCGAGTATATGCGGCGCCACTATCTCGTCGTCCATCTCAAGCAGCGTTGTGAGGCGGCTTAGCACGTCTTCGTGGAGAAAGTGTGCCGGGAACACGAACGATAACATCACTAGCAGCTTGAGTCCACGTTCCGCCGCTTTTTTTAAGTCGATACCTGAAATAATAATATCAGACTTATCAGTAATAAAAAATATTTTTTATTTATATTATAAAAATAAATTATTATTAATAAAATACATTTTTTTGACGACCTCCGTGGCGCAGTGTTAAGCACTGTTGGCTTAACGTGCGGAGGTCCCGGGTTCGATCACCGGCAGGGTCAATTTGGGAAATTATAATTTCTACATTTTCCCTGGTCTGGCCTGGTGGGAGGCTTCGCCCGTGGCTAGTAACCACTCTACGGGCAAAGACGTGCCGCCAAGCGATTTAGCGTTCCGGTACGATTTTATTTTTAATTTACTGGTACAGAATATATAAATAAATAAAGCTGAGGACAGGGTGAAAAAGCAAATGAAGAAATGATGATGATTTGAAATGATGAATAAAGGTTCTATGGATATTCTCCTCTCAAGCGAAAATGATATTAATAAAAATCCTGCAAAACACAACTCACTGCATAACTCAGCAATGGACAAATCCGTGCCTTTGACAGATCCCTCCACGTAACCAACGAGTATAAGCAAGGCCTCGTGATCCACCATCACAGAGCTGACTCGCTCAAGGAGCATTTTCACTGTGTTGTAATAGAGGTTCGTCATCACCGGTTGACCTAGCTTCTTGAGCACGTTAGACTGAAAAGATTCGAAAAATAATATTATTTTTGTACTATAATTTTTTTTAAGACTACCAACCAGCCCCCCGATTATGTAAGAATGGCCGATCAAATCGTCAAAAATCGGCGTCAAAGTAAAATAAACCATAACTGAATTAGAGCTTAATTTCGTGTATCCATTCTCATACGTTTAGGGTATCGTACATACCTAAACGTATGAGAATGGGTACACGAAATTATCTGGCCCGGTGGCCAAAATTGGAACTAATTTTTATGACTGTTTTGTTTTTGTTTTTATTTTATTTTTAATAGTTACTAGCGACGCTGATACCTGGTTAGATAAGTTTGCGGGGCTTTATTAAACAATCGTCTTATAGTTGTATCTCATCAAACTAGATGGCGCCACTGGTAACTTGCGCCGCGCTACAGATCAGTTCAGATCCGAATGTAAATAGAAGCCGAACCAAGTTTTCATCGACGAAGTCACGGGTATTAGCATAATTATTAATGCAATACTTATAAATGCGAAAGTGATGTTTGAATATTTTTGAAGTGGGCATAAAGAGGCCTACAAATATGAACAATAATTATTATTATTCCTCTCAGAATGAGAGGTCACATAGTCTACCACCCTGTCAACATGTGATTTGGCACGGGATTAGCATATTATTATTATTACAAGTAACTAGCTGACGCCCGCGACTTCGTCCGCGTGGTTTAAGATTTTCCCGCTTTTCTGTTGAAATTTTTCCTGAATTTTCTGTGCTATAAACCTCACGGAGCCCGAGACCTTTCCAACGAATGCAAAACCGTGGAAATCGGTTCGTGCGTTCTGGAGTTATAGCGTCAGGAAGGAAAACCCGACTTATTTTTATATAGTAGTATTAATCAGGATTCAATAAGTATATGAAAGGAAAATGCGACTGACGGATCGGGCTGAAATTTGGCATACAGATAGCTATTATGACGAACTAGCTGATGCCCGCGACTTCGTCTGCGTGGTTTAAGTCTTTTTAATTCCCGCGGGATCTCCTTAATTTTCCGGGATAAAAAGTAGCCTATATGTCACTCTCCAGTATGGCTAGCATGCGCACTACGAGTAAAATTATGTCTATCCATTATCTCTATCTGTCTACCGAAGCTAACATGGTTACTTGTCTCGTAACGTCAAAAGTAGAGATAAAAGTAATATTTCTTATCTGTGGTATTTTTCTCTACGAACCTTTACATGTCGACTATTTTGTTCTTGTAATATACCGCATTTTGTGCATGTTAGAATAAAAGAAAAATTTGCCGGCAACGACAACATCTCTCTCTCTCTCGTCGCGAGATAATCTCGTTGTGCGCATGCTAAGCACACAGGTCTTCAACTATACCTGTGCTAAAAATTACGTTGATCCGTTGCTCCGTTGCGGCTTGATTGAAGGACAAACCAACAAACAAACACACTTTCGCATTTATAATATTGGTATGATACATCCGCTAAGAAAGGATTTTTGATAAATTCAGCCCCTAAGGGGGTAAAATAGGGGTTAGAAATTCGTGTAGTCCACGCGAACGAAGTCGCGGGCAACAGCTAGTTATTACATAAATAACGACACTATTATTACACTACACAGTCAACAAACAAAGTCAGCTTTATTGTTAAAAACAAAATAGCCATACTCACTGTAGTGCGCACACAAACTTCACAGCTGACATTTGGATTCAATATTGTCTCCATTCCTTGCAACAACTCCGGCGCTTTCTTCATATGTCCAGAGAACTTATTTAAAAACTCCTGCGCCTTCACAGATTCTGGTAAAAATTTGGAGCTAATGTGTAAGACTTTAGCAATCATTTCCTTCTGCACAGCAGGCGTCGGCGGTTTCCTATGGAGGTCGATCCACTCGGCGACCGACCTGCGCACCGCCAATTGATGTTTCTGCAGCTCTATGAACGCTTTTGTAGCGTTATCATCAACATTTGACATCAAATATAATAGCTTCTTCATTCTCACCGGCGCTGGCAATGTATAAGGAACCAGAGAAGTGTTCAAGAGTCTCTCCACTAACAATCTGTCCTCTAAAGCTGTCATGTAATAACCGTGAAGAATTTTGTCTTTGATCCACTGAACGGCTCTTTCGGTTGCCGGCGGTACAGAATCTTCTGTTAAGAATTTTTTGTAAATCATCGCTAAGCCCGTCATGGCTTCCTTACGGATTTTGAACTTCTTATCTAAAGTCCTTTCTCGGACGAAATGTAGCAAGTCTTCTGACTCCGCCACAGCCTGGAAATCTTTTTGAGCGGTCGCTATTATAGCCATTACCACTTCGTAACGGACTTGTTCATGAGCGTCATGCTGCCTCATTTTTAACGTTTCTGTAATATCTTTCCTCAAATCCGGATGGTGTACGAGGAAATGCATACAATATTGGACACATTTGATCCTAATTTGTACGGAGATATCGTTAAATCGGCCGAGAAATGCTCGCCATAACGCTGGATACTGCTTGGCAAGTTGAGATCCCGGCTCTGAGAACATTCTGGCGAGTAGCGCTACAGCACTTAATCGCTCTTGGAACTGAGCTGATTTTAGTTTACATTCTAACTGTGGCAGTACTGAGAGCAATACGGAGGGGCAACATTGGTTTAATTCGTATATTAATTCATATACTTTCGAAAATATAACAAGATTCCTTTCTTCTTTTCCCAATATAAGAACATGATTAAAGAACTGAAATGAAAATGGAACAAATGAGACTTGATTTAAGTAGGCTGAAAAAAAATTTTTTTGATGGAAAGGTAGTAGTATAACTTACCGCCTGTATGTAGGGTTCCAAAGTTTCACTGGTCTTAACTATAAGCTCTTTGGCGAGCATGTAAGCGTGTTTATGTTCGCGCTTATTCGGCTCCACCAGGTTCATCAAAATGACGTTCAAAAGTTCATTTGACACCACGTCCGATTCCGTGATCAGCGGGCAAAGAACGTCCAACATAAAGGACTTTACTTTCGATGAGTGTTCCGTGCTGGTAATAAAATAGTAATTTATACTACAAGTGCAGCATGATGAAAATTACACTCGAGGCGCAAACATTAAGCAGTAAATAGCGCTGAGTTTAATAATTTTCAATGCGCACGTGTGTTATACAATATTACAATACATTTTTGTGTAAACACTTAAACAGTAAAAAGTGAAAATGAGACTGGATATCATATTAAAGAAACGTACTAAATTTAGAAAAAAATTACTAGATATTAAAAAAAACTTACTTGACAATTTTAAACATAAGAGAGAACAGAGCACAGAAAATCTCCTGGCAGTCTTCCAGCTCGAAACACATGTTGAAAGACTTGACGTAGGCCAGGTTCTCCAGCAGGTAGAAATACCGTTTAAACGCTGGGTCTTTTGGGTCGCGAAGACCTTGGAGTTGGTTTATCAGGAACAAGAATATCGTTTTCACCTAAAAAACAGAGAGAGAAACAATAAATGGTTGGTTTGATCTTAAAGAATCGTATTCATCCGCATGGTCGTACCAAGTCGTACCGCAGTCAATACTCAATATCAATTAGTACCCATAGGGCAAATATAATTCAAGGGAATCGGGAAGATTTTGTGAAGGCAAGAAGAGTATTAAGGTCTTAAGGTCTGGTATCTGATATTCGTGCATAGGGCGCATCTCAACACTTTTTGGTAGATAACGAAAAGCATTGATACATAAATTGATAGATAGGAATGGCATTCCGAACCGGCGCGGCGGTAGATTCACTCGACGATTCAAAAGCACTTTAAAAAGTTTATTTGATATAGCCGACGTGATATTTGCGGACGTTCGACTAAACGACTAATCTACATTCTATACATAAACAAAGTAATCAAAGTATGTTCCGGCGATGTATCCCGTTCGCCCCGCTAGATTGATCCCCGGTATAAGATAAAATAGCTCTTCAGAGCACTCCCCGTTGTGTCGACACACAAAGAGACTAAGGTCTCTTCGGTGTTCTAGGGGCTCCAGCGTGCAAGTCATTTGAGGATTGTCTACGAGTCGAACTGCTCTCTTTGGTATGCGGTCAAATGGAAGCACCTAGTACTGTGCAGTGCTCCGGCCCATAGGTGAAAGCAATACTCCATGTGGATGGTGGTTGTTTACTGTACATACAAGTCATCATCATCCTCAACCAATAGATGTCCACTGATGTACACTCTTGCAAGGATTTCCACACGCCGCGGTCTTGCGCTGCCTGGATCCAGCGGCTCCGTGACTCGCTTGATGTCGTCCGTCCAGCGAGTAGGGGGTCTGCCAACCACCTGTCTCCAGCACTTTGGGACCCCAATTTGTCACATACAAGTACTGATACTTATGCATTAGTGATTAGTCGATTTTGTCACTTAACCTGTTCTTGATCCTTGTACGGGGCTTCCGGTGCGTACACTCGGAGCACATCGGCGATGCAACATGCGATAAGCAGCTGCACGTCGCGCGAATTGTGGTTGAGAAAGAAATCGTCCGCGAGGTGCAACGCCAGCGGAATGTACTGCTGGTACATGCCTTCATCTTGGCCCAAACCCTGTAGCGTGTGAGCCAAAGCCTGGGAAAGAAGAGTTTTATGTGAGTTGGACCTAACTTGTGGTGAATTCTCAGTATTTGTGCATGTTTACTGTGCGCATTTGTCACCCTTATTTGTGTCCAGTTCAGTCCCAGATCTGTGCGCCTTGTGTCTTGTGTTCAGACCGTAATAACAAGAACTGGGGCCCTAAATACGGTAAAATAAATGTTAGTGTAACGATTGCAATCAATTCTGATTAGCTCACTCTTCTGCTATTGACCAAAATCCATTGTTGCAGATAAATTCAGCCCATCACAAGAATTGAGATTATAATTTATAACAACGATTTATGTAGCTTTTTCGAAATAGGGCTGCTACAGCCCTATTACAATAAAGTCTTCCCGATAGCACATTGGTTGTCACTTAGCAAAGAAACATCTGAGGAAATAAAAGGCCGGACGGAAAACTATAATGATGGCTTAGTACGAAATAGCAGTCCTATTTATATCTATACTAGTGATGATGCGACATACAAAAAAACAACTTTGTTTTTTTTTCACAATGTTGGAATTGTCTTGTTTGTTTGTTACTGACTTTCGCTAACTTTGTGTTTCAGTAAACTATATTCAGTATTTTTGACACCTATAATTTAAATTATTATTCACTCGTTTTAATTTTATCTTCGCTCGTTTAAATACTATCCTTTTGAATTTATATTTTATACTAATATTATAATTAATCTATACTATTCTATACTTAATATTATAAATGCGAAAGTTTGGATGGTTGGATGGATGGATCACTCAAACACGCCAGAACGACTGAATGAAATTTGTCACAGAGATAGATTATAATTCCCGCGGGAACCAAAAACCTCAAACCACGCCGAAGAAGTCGCGGACATCAGCTAGTCTAAGAATATGATTGGCTAAAAGCTATCTCTCCCCTTCTCTACTAACTACTCGACTGCCACTAAAGTACTGAATATCAGATTTGGGAGGAATCATTAGCATCGAAGACGAAAAGATAAAACGAAAAACGCGTGCAATATAATATTTAAATTCTTTACCTTTGAATTTGAACTTCGTCATCATTATGTAGAACAATGTACAATAAACAAATTGTTTTAATTTCCTTTATCTCAACAACGGAAATGTTACAACATAACAGCAGTTTTGTAAAACAATCGTATGTAGTGAGTAGTGACCCCTAATTGTATGACATGAAACTCACTTTTTTACTCAAGTACGGCTGAACGGATCTGGATGGGCACAGAGATAGATTGTAATCGAAATAAGACATAGGTTAGGTACTTTTTGTCCCAGAAAAATAAAGAGTTCCCGCGGGAACCAAAAAACTTCAATCCACGCGGACGAAGTCGCGGGCATCAGCTAGTTATAGATAAGAGGTCGAAATTCTAATAGCTCGGTTCGTAGACATGGAATTTATGCGATCACTTCAATACAACACTCAGGTATTAGCATTTTCATGATTAACTAGAATCTAGATATACCTACTTAATCATGAAAGTGCTGTGCCTTTCATCCAGATCCGTTCAGCCGTTCTGGCGTGAGTAACGATCATCCATCCATCCAAACTTCGCAATTATAAACTATAATATTAGTATAGACAATATAATCTTTAATATATTATATCTAGTGGTCTGTGAGCATAGATAATCTTTTGGGCCAGACAAAACCTTGTATAGTCCCACCAACTTATCTGGCCCCGTGGCCAAAATTGGAACAAATTTTTATGCCTGTTTAGTTTTTGTTTTTATTTTATTTTTAATATAATATATCTATTAGCGACGCTGTCACCGGATCAGTTTGTGGGACCATACACAGTGCATTTTTTTGCCATCATTTTTTTTTTACAAAGTGGAAAGTTTTTGCAGGCGTTTTATTTTTTTAATATGAGTTACATCCAAAGCTTAGTAGCCAGCAGTGTTTACACAGCAGGTAATAATAAAATAGCCTGATCAACTGATGCAGACTTTTAAAATGTTAAGTGCATTAACTTTCATGCGCTTCGTATTTCACGAAAAAGCAAAAAAATATATTCAAATACTGCAATGTTCACACTGAGTATAAAATTTCACGACAGTACATATCTGTTACATGTATGTTAGTGAAGGACATCATTGTGAAATATGGCCAAAGCCTTCTCATCCCAAGAGGACTTGGTCTCAAGTAGAGAGCCCGCAATGTGTTGACTGTTGAATTGCTAATGATGATGATGATGACTGCAGAGTATGATTTTAGAATAAGCAGACTCCGATTAAATACGAGGAACATGCTTGGTCAAAGAAGACTACCTTGAGTCTACGAACAAGCTCATCTGGTCCAAGGTCATCGGTAATGGGGCGACAGCCTTGCGGGTACACTATTTCCGCCATGGTGCCAATCTGCAAAGAATAATTTTATTATTTTCTATATCTATAAACTAATGCTTCCTGATAAAATAAGCACTAACGGTTGAGGGGATGTGTCTGAACTTAAGACCATAAGCAAGTACTATTATCTCACACTACACGTGAAACTAAAGGTTGAATAACAGACCCGCAGTGACCACACCAGCATAAACACACCCGTCGTGTGCGTGCATCATGTCTCACTTCGTAACAACAGCAGTTCGCCTACTATGCAAGTATAAGATCAGCGATCCTTCTACATGAAACCAACTGCACCAGACTGAAGTTGAGACCCAAACAGACAGTGTACATTCACAATGAATTTGTATAGAATGTGTGTGTGTGAATGTGAAAAAGATTAGAAATTGTCATGACAAATGTTGGTGAACATTGTCTTCAAGTATATTTTTTCCTTAAATTACTTACTGTACTGTACTTAATACATGTGTATTTGTGATATTGACCTTGAGATATTTTTAACTTCTAGCACAAAAACAAGAGGGATTTCGTTTAGTTATTATAATATATGTACACGAAGAAATTTTTGTGGTTTTAAAGCCGCGGCGAGTTTAATCGCCTTTAGCAGTACTATGGACTCAATTTTTTTTAATTTTTTTTTAAGTACTTACTTTTTTGAGTTAGACTTTTTTTTCGAAATAAACTCGAAACTGTGAGAAACATTAGTAGTGGTACGCGGCGAAGTTCAAAGAAGCTAGCCGGCGCGAGCGGCGTCTGATGCCGCGTCCATACGCTTGCCAAACCTCAACAAGCCATCACAAATACAAACGTGTGGATAGAGTGTTTGACTTGGTTTGTGTAGGTTTGCAAGCGCTTGTAGCCGATCCGGCGAGTGTCGGTTTTTTGTTCACAAATCAAAGGGAATTTGCCACAAGCGCTTGCGACGAGTCCACACGTTTGCGCGGACCTCAGTCTCGTTCGTGCACTGGCGGCGAACAGACGCGTGTGTGACGTGTGTAAAAATGAGTTATAATCTGAATCTCCAAAACGGCTCCAACGATTTTCATAAAATTTAGTATGCAGGAGGTTTCGGGGGCGATAAATCGATCTAGCTAGGATTCATTCTTAGAAAAAGTAAAAAAAAAAATACCGGGCAAAGCTCGGGCACCCAGCTGGTAAAAGAATAATACATTGAATTAAATATACACATGAAATCATAAAATACCTCTAATCAACGTTAGATAGAAGGTTTCTATGAATTTTTAACATCCACCATCTTTTTTGTCGTATTTTTCGTTTTCTTTTATTTAGTTTCTTCTTTTTATAATAAAAATAACTTAAGCCGAATGTTAAAGCCGACACAAGCTCGATGTCCGTCATGCTTGCCTGTTCAGAACATACTAACGCGCTCGCAAGCGTGTGGATGGCGGAGTTTGATTCCCAAAATCAAGCCAAACGTTTGTAGAGGTTTGGAGTTTGCGGCAAGTGCCAAGCGTATGGACGCGGCATGACGTCAATCATCGAACCGATTCGGGGTTTAAAAGCCCCGCCCCTCAATCCTTTGAAACGGCCCACGCGCCGCTGACCGCTCGCGGCTAGCCGACTTCCGGCCTCAGGCTCAGTTACGCAAAACACGTCACGCGTGCCGTAAGTGGCGCTAATTCGTTTCAAATACGCGCAAAAATGGATTGCCATTACGAATACTCCAATTTGGAATACCTAAGTAGGTATGGTGCAAATGTACGCCATTGCAAATTACAATGCTACAGAAGCTCGACGGCTCTACGCACAACCGGATCACTTAAATTCCCTTCGTCTGCGAGGAATCCGAAACCAACAAGTTCCGTCGAGTATCACTATCTTAGGCGCAACGCAGCGTTTAGTCGACCATGGGCAATTCCGAACACCAGAGCATGTTCAAGGTCGAGGTCGTCCCCGCATGTACTCGCCGGAACTCGACGAGGAAATCTGGAATACCTACTTCGAACGCGATCCTCGGCGAAGCACCCGAATGGCTGCAATTAGGTTTAACGTGAGCCAGTATTACGTGTGGAAGTTGTTAAACTCAGAAGGCTTACATCCATACCATTTTAGGCGTGTACATGCACTTCACGAGAACGATGGGCCAGCTAGGATTGAGTTTTGTCAGTGGTTATTAAACAATCGTGAATTAAGCATTCTGTGGACTGTCTAGTCAACTTTTACTCGTATTGGAATTTTTAACCAGCACAATAAACATTTTTGGGCCTTTAACAACCCCCACGTGATCCGCGAAAGTGCTCGAATCAAAGAAAGTGCGTAAATACGTGATTGTAAAATTTAATACCTAAAATAAGTGTACCCACCTACCTCGTGAGCTGTAAATAACCTGCAATGATGGTGTAAGTACTGCCGCCTTAAAACTTTCATCGAATCTTTACCTAATGTTAAACAGCTGATAGCCGTGGGTACGTAGGTGAATGACCAGTCGTGCGCCGCTCGGTTCAAGCGTCACGTGACTCGCTCAGTCAGCTGGCGCTACTAATTGAACGCAACATTTTCGAAATAATAATTTCTCGATTTTTTATTTTTTATTTTAATACTTGGGTCATGATAAATGGTAGAAGTAAATTGTACTGTTAATTTCGAATCACCTCTCAGGGGCCTTAAAACCACTAAAAATTCAGCTTGTATAATATGTATATTAAAACTAGCTGATGCCCGCGACTTCGTCCGCGTGGATCGAGGTATTTCGGTTCGCAGGGGAACTCCTTAATTTTCCGGGATACAAAGTAGCCTATGTGTTATTCCAGACTATAATCTATCTCTGTGCCAAATTTCATTTAGATCTGTTCAGCCGTTGGGGCATGATAGAGTAACAAACATCCACACATCCATACATCCATACATCCATCCAAACTTTCGCATTTATAATATTTATTATTTGATGTTAGTTTTTAATTGTGATGTCTTTTTTTAGGTTGGAACTTATAGCTGTAGCCTCATTACGTAAAAATGATTACTACAGAGTAACAATCGCAGTCACCTCTTATATTGGTTAATACTTATTACTAAATACAAAAAGTATTGTCGCATTAAAATATTATATATATTATATTATAACCAATCACAACAATTGATAGTGTAAAAGATTGATACAGGTCTAATTAATAGGGCTACTGATTAACCTAATAAGTTACTAATTTATAATTGAATCTTTTACCTGCTCCAGAAATGAAAATTAATTTAATTCATACACTACTTCGATTACCTAACCTATAATAATAATTGATAAATATATTATTATGATTAAGTACTTAAATCATGATATTTAAATAAGTAAGCAACATAGTAACTAAGTGCTTAAAGTCCAAACTAAGTAGGTAAATAAAAAAAGAAATTTGCATACTCATTTGAATCTTAATGTACTACTTAGCTAGATTTTGAAAATATTTATTAAGTACAATACTGAGAACACTTTTATGTGTGCTAAATATAAAGGGTTTCTTATATTCTAACCAAGAACCCTAAAATATCAGATATCTTTTAATCTGGCACTGCAATGGGGTTCTAGGTTCAGGGCTGGACAACAATCAGCTGGGCCAACGATTAATTTTAGATGATAATGTGGTTTTGACAACATTATTTGAACATTTTAAGTACAAAGTTTAATATCAATGCCTACTAGATGATGCTCAAATTTTTGTACAATTTTGTGTGGATTTAGGTTGTTAGGGGGGGGTGAAACACCACCAACTTAACTCCAGGTTAGTACTGGAAAATTCTAGTCAGAAAGACCCTGAAAAATCCAATACTTAATTATGGCCCGACCCGAGACTCGAACCCAGGACCTCGTCAGCTGCAGTCCAGCATACTAACCACTAGACCAATGAGGCAGTTTCAATTAGTATGAATGTCTTTACACAATATTATTCACAATTAATCTGGACAAAATACTTTTAATAAATGTGCAATATACTTTGGTTGAATCAATGTTATACTATGCTGCATATGAGTGATTATTTCTTTTACAGAAACTATACCTATCTGATGAATAATGTAGATAGTTAGTTATCAAGAAATTATTTAAACAGAACCTTTCCATGTCTGGGATGAAGCTAGACTCGGATCTATTATAACATATATCTCAATTGGTCAGATTTATCATACTAATATTATAAATGCAAAAGGGTGTTTGTTGGTTTGTCATCATGCCGCAATGGATCGACATTATTTTTGGCATGGGTATAGTTTAGGACCTGGAGAGTTCCAGCGGGAATCATCCAATGGCATCAGCTAGTATGGCCATATTTACATATTCTTGGGTATTCTCAAGTATAGATATGATTTAGACCATTTTTGTCCAGTACCTAAGTATCTCAAAAACTAGACTACTTAGGAGATTCAAATATCTGTTTAATAAGTATGTACCTACTAAGTAGGTATATATATACCTACTGTATTTAAAACACAAACACTGACTGATTCAATAAGTACTTTCTAAATGACCAAAACCAACAAAATAATTTGTTCAAAGGTAAGTAACATATTTTCACTCAACATTTGCTAGTCTTAAGTATTAGGTACCTTTAAGTGGTTTTGGTTTTAAAAGACAACATGTTACAAACATCTGTCTCAGACCTCCATGGCTAAGCGGTTGAGGTCAAATATTCAGAGCTATTTGAATCCATAGCTTGAATCTAAGCATGGAGAATTATTTAAAAAACCGGCCAAGTGCGAGTCGGACTCGCGCACCGAGGGTTCCGTACAAACCTGTAGTAAGTTTTACGATTTATGACGTATTAAAAATAAAAATTACGTTTGTTGTATGGGAGCCCCCCTTTAATATTTACTTTATTGATATTTAATTATTTATTTTGAAAGGTAATATACAAGTTAATATTCTGTGAAAATTTGAACCATCTACCTGTTACCGTTTTTAATATTGAGCAAAAAAATACGAAAAAAACACGTTTATTGTATGGGGACCCCCCTTAATATATATATATTTTTAATTTTTAGTATTTGTTGTTATAGCGGCAACGGAAATACATCATTTGTGAAAATTTCAGCTTTCTAGCTATCACGGTTTATGAGATACAGCCTGGAGACAGACAGACAGACAGACAGACAGACAGACAGACAGACAGACAGACAGACAGACAGACAGACAGACAGACAGCGGAGTCTTAGTAATAGGGTCCCGTTTTTACCCTTTGGGTACGGAACCCTAAAAACAACAAAAAATATCGACGTGATGTAAAAATCTGTCGATTTTATTTGATTGTGTAGATTGAGTATTAGTGTCTGGTGTGATTACAATCATTTAGCATCTACAATAACATGGATGATTGATGTAGGCGATAGAAATAGTATTAAAAACTATCATGTAGTTAAGTACTAATTTACATTCCTATAAAGTTGTTTTAGCTTGTGTATTTTGTTTGCATTCGTGGGTGCTTTCATGCCACAATAATTCTTTGCTACGAACTCATAACTTAGGGCCCGTGAGATCTTATATATCCAAACAAACATAAAATTTCGAGGTTAATCAATCATCAGTTATTCCTAAATCATATACATGGTCATTTTGATGCAAAATTAACACAAAATACAGCAATGAGAACCTCTAATGGCTAAAATACGTACAAGAAATCATAGACGTGGGGCCTGCGTTCCCGATGTTTACAAAATTCTCCACTACAGCTGAACCCAAACAAAGTAATCACGGTAACAACATATTTATATTATAAAATCATCACTATCAAACAAATCCTTTGGGTAAAGAAGTGTCCTATTGATCTAAATACATAGAAAACCCGTAACAAAATTCTTTTATCATTCGGTGGACGCCAAACTGCGGGAAAAACTACAGCGAAGTTAGCAACCTTACTGGTCCGCAATTCAAGGTTACTCTATAAGTCTATAGTCAATGGAACCCGTTTAGAAATTTGAAAGAAATCACGATCAAGTACCGTAGAAATGGGTAAGATTGGAACAGTGTGGATATAGCTTAGACACGTGATATATTGATCTTACGAGTAACTTGAAACGATTAATAATTAATAAACTTAGCCGAACTTATATCGACTCCCTTGCTGTATAGTCTGAATAATTTAGAAAGAGAAAAGTCCTGACTTACTCACTTTCAGGCTTTGAGTAGCGGGCTTAAGGCCCGATTCACCGCTATAATCCTTTTCCTGGTACACTTTAAAAACAAAAAAGTTTCGTTCCTCTCTTTTTGAGTCATGGTTTGATATTATTAGGTATCATAAGTGTCTCTACGTCTATATTATATATTATATTATTATCATACCCACGACTTCATCTGTGTTGATTAAGGTTTTTTTATTCCCGCAGTAACTCTTTAATTTTTCGGGATAAATTAATGCAGCATTGTGTTTATTCCATGTTTAATTCAGGTTAATCAGTTTTCTCCAATGCAAATTTCATTGTAGCATGAAGGAATTACAAACATACAAACTTAAAACCATCCCCAAAATGTCCATTAATATTTTCCTTTTTATACGACTGCCTGAAAAAAGGAGTATAGGTATTGTTTTCAGGGTTCATGTATGTATGTATGTATGTATGTGAGTTTGTATATTCCATCATAACTTCTATACGCCTGAACGGATTTTGATGAATGGGGTATCGTTAGAATCCTTAGCTTATTCCGGGTGACATAGGCTAGTAAAATTTTAAAAAAATTGATACGGTGACCATGGTCCCGCATCAAAGACTAAAGTTGAATTTTTTTTTTCCAAAAGAGATTATTGTCATCATCAAGAAAATGATGAGTAGATTCCAAAAATATATAAGACTATATTTCAATATCCAGTGATTCACAAAAAAATTATTTGAGTTATATTCGCTTGTTAGGTTGTCTGGAACAGAACGATGACTGGCTACGGATATGGCCCTATTCTATTGTAGTACAACTTGTTTGCAAGATTATTCCTTAATTTCTGTGGTTTCGTTCCATAAAAGAGTGTGCTAAAAATAAATTCAATACCTCCTTTTCTCATTATTTTATTCTGTTTTAAAATAATAGTCTTATTTTATTCTTATGTGCCTATTCCGCTTAGTCTTACAGTAGGTATGTAGAAAGCTAAAAAGGGTTTTGGGGAAGAACATTAGAAGTAGGTACATAATTTAAGCAGCAGTCAGGTTGTCATGTTATTATTTTCACCTTTAATTAGACTTTGCTAATAAAATGTCTCTAGGAAATCAATGTAATTAACTTTAACAATGATATTCATCCGTTTAAAAATGGTAACGTGACTCCACCGACGGCTGCCACTTACATTACTAGTTTCTATACAAAGTTACAAAATAGACAAGTCACTATGCACTAGAATAAACTTTTTTACATACACATATTATTTTATAATTTTCCAACATTACTTTAATAAGTACTTAATCATGAGATCGAATAAACTAATACATCGACAACACAAACATCTTAAAAAAACATTTACTTAACCTTATTAAAAGTCGAAACACAATTACTTAGGTAACTACTTAATATTTACTTAGACGAAAGTAAACCTACGATAAACAAAATAGAAAAACTCTCGAGTATTAAAAATATCTCTCTTACTTTAGGTACCAATTTTTTTTTACTATTTATTACAGCCAACTTTAGCTAATCCAATTCCAATTTTCTGAATGATCCAGCAGTTGAATGTATATCTTGAGTTAAATCATTCTTTTCAAGGGCGTATAAGTCTACGCACATATCGTCTAAAGACAACAAATCTTCTCTATGTTTTAACAGTTTTCGTTTTAATTCTTCGATCATTTCTCTCAAAGGAACTGTGCCACCATACTCCTTTGGCAAAATGGCAGGATCAACATACTTCATTAAATCTTCAGAAGTGCGATGAAACTGCAAATAAACAAATCTAAATTTAAAAATTTTAAGTTCAATAATAAGCACACAGCTAAACGTTTTGTAATAGAGGCACTGTAGTTTGTTTAATGTAAATTATTATACAAGAGGTGTAACAATTTTACAATACCTACGTGTTCAAAATACAAACGTGAAGTTGGCTAGACATAAAGTCTACTATTTATGGCTTATTAAAATTACTGAACACTAAAACAGGAAATAGGACTTTATTCCATGTTAGAATGGCGTGCAGCGGGAATTTTAAATTATACATTTAATATTGATTTTTAAATTATTTGAAACTAAAATGACACGAATAAACAAGTTACAAAAATGATATTTACCAAAACGCGGTCCTTTAGTTTATCGCTGAGCAACGAAACGGCGAACTCGAAGAACTTGACGCCATAGTGCGGTATGTTCACAAAGTGAGTGCGCTTGTGACGCATTGGAGTGGAATTCTGGAAAAAGCAAGGGAAAAAGATAATAATGGTCACTGTCATCAAATATCAAATAAATATTATAAATGCGAAAGTTATTGGATGGATGTATGGATGTAAGTATGGATGTATGGATGTATGGATGTATGGATGTTTGTTACTCAATCACGCTCCAACGGCTGAACGGATCTGGATGAAATTTGGCACAGAGATAGATTATAGTCTGGAATAGCATATAGGCTACATTTTATCCCGGAAAATTAAAGAGTTCCCGCGGGAACCGAAAAACCACAATCCACGCGGACGAAGTCGCGGACATCAGCTAGTAAATAAATAATTATGAGAACGCTACCTGTCTGGAATAAAGGACTGTCATGACTAAAGGATATAACTATTATGTAATAACTATCCTTATGAGTAGAGTTAGAATCTGTGGTTAGAATGTTATATGGTTAGTAGGTAAGTTGTTACGCGGCTGTAAGTCTGGCTCATCCAGTTAACTGCTCCACGATCATCGTAGCATAAGTACCTGTATAATGTATATAGTTAGTTCAGCATAATACGAAAATCGGCCAGTGACCTACAGATATTGAGGTGGCGCGGCATCTGCATTCCGGTCTAGTCGTTGACGTGCGTGAAACCTTGCAGATGCGAGTCTGGCTAGTCCAACAATAGTAGTCCAACAAGTAGCTTACCTGTATACAGTTTAGCATAATCCGAACGTCGGTCAGCGACCAGAGACTGACGTGCGGCATCTGCATGCCAGCCTCGTCGTTGACGTGCGTGTAGCCAAGCAGCTGCGAGCGTGGCTCGTCCAGCAATAGCTCCACGATTATCGTAGCGTACCTGTATACAGTTCAGCTTAATCCGAACGTCGGTCAGCGACCAGAGACTGACGTGCGGCATCTGCATGCCAGCCTCGTCGTTGACGTGCGTGTAGCCAAGCAGCTGCGAGCGTGGCTCGTCCAGCAATAGCTCCACGATTATCGTAGCGTACCTGTATACAGTTCAGCTTAATCCGAACGTCGGTCAGCGACCAGAGACTGACGTGCGGCATCTGCATGCCAGCCTCGTCGTTGACGTGCGTGTAGCCAAGCAGCTGCGAGCGTGGCTCGTCCAGCAATAGCTCCACGATCATCGTAGCGTAGGTACCTGTATACAGTTCAGCATCATCCGAACGTCGGTCAGCGACCAGAGACTGACGTGCGGCATCTGCATGCCAGCCTCGTCGTTGACGTGCGTGTAGCCAAGCAGCTGCGAGCGTGGCTCGTCCAGCAATAGCTCCACGATTATCGTAGCGTACCTGTATACAGTTCAGCATAATCCGAACGTCGGTCAGCGACCAGAGACTGACGTGCGGCATCTGCATGCCAGCCTCGTCGTTGACGTGCGTGTAGCCAAGCAGCTGCGAGCGTGGCTCGTCCAGCAATAGCTCCATGATCATCGTAGCGTAGGTACCTGTATACAGTTCAACATCATCCGAACGTCGGTCAGCGACCAGAGACTGACGTGCGGCATCTGCATGCCAGCCTCGTCGTTGACGTGCGTGTAGCCAAGCAGCTGCGAGCGTGGCTCGTCCAGCAATAGCTCCACGATTATCGTAGCGTACCTGTATACAGTTCAGCATAATCCGAACGTCGGTCAGCGACCAGAGACTGACGTGCGGCATCTGCATGCCAGCCTCGTCGTTGACGTGCGTGTAGCCAAGCAGCTGTGAGCGTGGCTCGTCCAGCAATAGCTCCACGATCATCGTAGCGTACCTGTATACAGTTCAGCATAATCCGAACGTCGGTCAGCGACCAGAGACTGACGTGCGGCATCTGCATGCCAGCCTCGTCGTTGACGTGCGTGTAGCCAAGCAGCTGTGAGCGTGGCTCGTCCAGCAATAGCTCCACGATCATCGAGTGCACGCGCGCCATTACACTGCTGTCGTATAAGTGCGGGTCAAAGCGACCTGAAAAACGATTTTTATGCCTTTACTGCTTTTGCTATAAAAACATATTTTGTTCTCCATATTTACTAACTACATGAACTGTATGAATTAAACAATAAAAAATAAGCACAATAGTAGGTATATGGACAATAATATACCTTACCCATGCAAGATAAAACGACTCTCCGTCCTTCCGAGTCCCTTTTCGGGAGAGGAACCAAATATCCAGCGTCAATGACCGCTGCTATCTTCGGATCTAGGGGGTCAAGCTTCTGGAACCAGTGCGGATACATCTGCCGGATGGTGAGGTATCGCTCCAACATGGAACAGGCTTGTGGAATGGAGTACTTTTTTGTGCGTAGGAATCGGAGCAAGAAGGGCGCATCTGTGGAAAAATGTAACGATGTATTTACTTATTGTAATACTAGCTGAAGCCCGCGACTTCGTCCGCATGGTTAAAATTTTTTTGATTCCTGCCTCCTTAATTTTTCGGGATAAAAAGTAGCCTATGTCACTCTCCGTCCTCAACTATACCCATGCCAAAAATCACGTCGATCCGTTACTCCGTTGCGGCGTGATTGAAGGACAAACCAACAAACCAGCAAACCAACAAACCAGCAAACAAATATACTTTCGCATTAATTATAATATTAGTATGATCGATACAAATTATAGTCCATACAAATAATTACAGTCGATATATTATTTGAATTTTATTTTAAGCCAAATGCAGTGGGTGCACGTATGAGCAGGAATTCTCCTGCACCCACAGGTGGGTCAGGTGGGTGAAGCCTGTCACACGGGTCGCGAGTCGCAAAGCTATAAAAATTCTAAAGCAATTATCGCCACGGACTGCGCTCAGAACCTTGTAATAGCTTATAGCCATACTATTTTTTTATAGAGTTATAATTTATAATTATTTCATAGCAATTTATTAGCGTTTAGGTAGTTACGTAGTAACTATTATATTTAACCTGCTATTAAGTCCTGTGAGGTAATGTGAAAAACCTTTTAGACTGCCTGCAGTCTTCGGGGCTTCTGTTTCATACAAACTTCTAGAATATTATGTATCTATTGAGATTGCTTCAGAACGAGTTGGTATATTTAAATGTTGTTTAAGTACTAGTTAGTTAGTTAAATTACTACATTAATTATCTTTCAATTTAATACGTTTATAGGTCCCTATGCAATTATTGTAGTATGCAAGCGGAAATTACGAAGTAGGGAATGTATAGGCAGTGAGTACCTGTACCCTACCAGCCCTGAATATAATTAACAATTTCAAAATTTAATAAACTTAAACATACCGGTTCTACATTTCTTGATTGCAGGATGTTTCTCAATAAAATGCCTCATTTGCGAAAGGGCATGTTCCCTAAGGGCCGCCTCCTCTCGTATATCTGTTCTGGCCCTTTCCCTTAATTCTGATGGCAGTTCTCCGGTTTCCCGTTCATTGTTTTCGAGGATAGCAAGTCTTTCGTCATCGGTCAGTCTTGGAGCGTCTGGTTTGGGCTTGTGCTCCCGTCGGCATTCTTCGGGCTGGAGGACGGACGTCGCCATTTTTGTACCTATAAGTAGTTAAAATAAGATTAGGTATAGGTTTTTTAAAGAATATAAATAAATACCTATTAGAGATTCTCTTATACAGAGCCTATAAGAATCAGGCGGGCAAAACTCAAGTTTCTAGACCCCGCGGCTTATGTGTAGCTGCTTACTATAAGGTAGATATGTCGAAATATAAGTCAGCACCTTCCTTCTTAGTTCTTCCTATCTTCCTATATTCCACCTAACACGATAGCAGACGTGCACTATCTCGTTATGACTAACGATCTGTCGTTCGATGTTATGGCGGGCTTTACACAATGGTAGGGCAAGTGCAGGAAAGCGTGGCACGGTAGTAAGCAGAATAGCAGCAGGACCAGAATTATGAACTTTGAATAAGGTGCGCTTCAGCTGCCCTATAGTGTTGCGTTGCGTTGTGTAATGTGTTGTGCCTGTGTGTTGTGCTACCATACTACCATCGCTCAAAATAGTTTTATTTTAAAATGACAGATTTATATGACGTACCATGATATCCCTAAAATAGGGATTTAATATTTCTGAAACAAGAGCAACAGTATTAAAATAATACCTACTTCTTTATGGCATGGTAGTGAGTGCCCTGTTTGTTGAGTGAAACGCCCACATTACATATTTAAATCGTGTACCTTTAGAATTAGGTATACCTATACAACAAACATACATACATAGTTGACACTCGACAAGACTGCCGACGCGACGCGACGGTTAAAGTAGCTCTAAAGCCACATCTTTGCGAAAGTCGGCCAAAGCGAGCGATTCGAAAACTGGAATCACCCGCTTGCTTGAGTTTCAACATTGAATCTCTCAGACCATAATCTATTGACCCACTTCACAAGTCACCCATCATTCTTATGCAACGACAAACATGGCTGGCTTTATGTACTTAGTGGTTACGCAAAGGATTTCATAGTATTAAAACATCTAAGGTAGGTACCTAACACCACAGATATTATGGATAAGTACATACATGCAGGGCAGCACATTAGCTATACCGATCTAACCTACTTATCAAACACAAAAAAAGAAATGATTGGCAAAAGACAAAAACTTACCTAAGTATATAGGTAAGTACTACCTACTAATTTGTTGCAACTAAAATAATCGCAGCATTGATTCGGAACTTGTTTTACTTGCCTAATATTAGTAGAATTAGATCGAGCCAACAAAAAATACTACTCAGCTAAATATATGCGTATGGCATTGATATTGATCCTATTAACTTCCTGATCGTAATCCACCTGTCCTACTATAAGAACTTATAAATAATTTCCGTGTCTGTTGAGTCAAATTAAATAAACCTACCGAGGCACTTTAAAAAGTAACCTCTAGCTAGATTCCCTGCCTAAGTATACCTACTACGGACTACCTACCTGCCGTCTTTTGAGTTCAATGGGAACGCTAACGCCTTTGATTATTTAAATACTTACCTAATACTATGGCACGGCTAACGCATAAAAATATAAGGGCCGACGACAGAGTCTCTTATAATTTTTTTTAAGGTAGGTAATAGGTAAGCTAATTTTACTATTGTGACCTTGGCTTTGGGCGAAAAGTTTGTCAACTGGTTTAAATAGTTATGTTTCGTTATTCGTATAGAATAAAATTAACATTAAGGCGCCAGCGGAGGGCTAATTGCTCATACAAACGTAATACCAAAATAATTAGTAATTCGAGCATATTTCCTCCATATTATGCGATTATTAAGATTGAACTTGTATTTATCTAGGTCCCTGGATAATTATTTTTCCAAAATACTTTCCCAAAATTAAATGTAAGCACATTGCGTTTTGCATGTTTTTGCGACATAAAGGACATGTTTTCTCCTTATTTGTTTTATATTAAAACCAGCGATATCTCACGTACTAATTGATCAGGAACATAGCCTATATTGTCAAGTTACAGAATAACAACACGAAGTTAAAAACACAACAATTTTTCATTCATCATTTTTGGTATTCACGGAACAAGACTAAATGTATAACAAATTCTGAACGCTCATATTGCTATCGCGCTTGCACGTGATCATGTGTCTTCAGCCAAATAGGGATAGCAATATACCGGCAAATTTATATTTGCGGTTCGAGTAGAAGTTGCGAGCGGCGGTCGCCGGTCCCTTAAACTCCTACGTATTTAAATACTGTACCTACCTATCTATAGGTTGAAGCTCTTAGGAAAGAAATGGTGTAGAGACAATACAGAATTTCAATCATCGATGATATCGATTTAAAAAAATTATGACCAAAACAATCAAACAAGAAATTTATATTTGTGTTTGTACCCGCATTGTAAGGTACCTACTTGTGCCATTTTGTTCGCCGATCGCGAAATGAAAGCGAATTGCTCATTTTATTTTGCCATTGTCAAAAATACTTTTACTGTGACGTGAAAGGCGAGTGAAAGTGTAAAACGTGTGAGTTGATTCGAAGGTCAAAAGTTTAGCGCAAACTCAGGGCAACATGGATTAATTATTTTGAAAGTAATCGCATACCTAGGTACTAAGCAAGAGAATCAGCTAAACCCACTAAACCACAATCAGGAGTCGCAAGATTCTCCAAGCAATAGCAGTGCTAGGTGGAGATTAAGGTGTACTGAATCTAATGAGACCAAAATTGTCTAATTTCGTAAACGTTTGGGGGGGTAAAAACGTTATCACCCGAAACAATATTTCAAGAATAAAATGTAGGCATAGGTATGCCTACTGGACTTGCAACTCTCTCTATCGCGCGATACGAAGAAGGCAGCGAAGCGTTGTGAAACAGATAGCATTATTGAAAACTAGCTGATGCCCGCGACTTCGTCCGCGTGGATATGCCAAGTTTCATCGAAATAACTTGAGAAATGACGGACTTTTATACAAACTTTCAACCTCTATTTCACCCCTTTGGGGGTGGAATTTTGAAAAACTGTGAAACACGTATGTTTTTATTTATAACCCGCTGCTCATATACCAAGTTTCATGGATATAACTTGAGAAATGAAGGACTTTCATACAAACTTTCAACCCCTATTTCACCCCTTCGGGGGTAAAATTTACGAAAACTGTGAAACACGTATTTCTTCATTTTTAACCGGTAGCTTGTATACCAAGTTTCATCGATATAACTTGAGAAATGAAGGACGTTCATACCAACTTTCATCCCCTATTTCACCCTTTTGGGGGTCAAATTTTCAAAAACTGTGAAACACGTATGTCTCCATTTTCAACCCGCAGCTCATATATCAAGTTTCATGGCTATAACTTGAGAAATGAAGGACTTTCATACAAACTTTCAACCCCTATTTCACCCCTTCGGGGGTAAAATTTACAAAAACTGTGAAACACTTATTTCTTCATTTTCAACCAGTAGCTTGTATACCAAGTTTAATCGATATAACTTGAGAAATGACGGACTTTCATAGAAACTTTCACCCCCTATTTCACCCCCTTAGGGGTGGAATTTTGAAAAACTGTGACACACGTACTTCTTTATTTTTTACCGTAAGTCAAAATAAAAAGTTTCGTTGATATAACTTGTAAAACATCTTGAGAAACGAAGGACGTTTATACCAACTTTCATCCCCTATTTCACCCTTTTGGGGGTCGAATTTTCAAAAACTGTGAAACACGTATGTCTCCATTTTCAACCCGCAGCTCATATATCAAGTTTCATGGCTATAACTTGAGAAATTAAGGACTTTCATACAAACTTTCAACCCCTATTTCACCCCTTCGGGGGTAGAATTTCGGGATAAAAAGTATCCTATGTCCTACCTCGTAGTATAGGCTCAAATCGTGCCAAGTTTCGTTTGAATTCATTCAGTAGTTTCGGCGTGATGCGCGGCCAAGATACAGACAGACAGACAGACAGACAGACAGACAGACAGACAGACAGACAAAAATGAAAAAAATTACAGATTTGGCTTCAGTATCGAATAATGAGTGCCTTCCAAAAAAAAATTTCAAAATATCTTCAATGTACAGAATTGGACCTGTTACAGTTTTATTATAAGTATAGATACCTAATAATATACCTAATAAATAACTAGGTCATACCCGCGACTACAGCCGCGTAGAATGTAGATTAAGGGTTTATGATTCCCTCCGTGGCAGTCATGGGGGTAGGTACTCTTTAATTTTCCGGGATAAAATTTGCCTATATCCTTCTTCCCCGGGATACAAGTTGCAACCTATCTCTAAAATCGGTTGAACATAATATGGGAACAATCATTTTATGTATATTTAACGCCCCTGAAAGTACCTACGTACATGTGAAAAATCAGCCACATACATAGATGGCATCGAGAAGTTCTGCGATGGGATTGATTCGACATAATTTAATTATAATGGATTCGATATTTTGCAGCGATTGGTCGAGCACTGACGTGGATGTGACCTCAGCTGACGTCATTAGCGCCACTTTTGGCTCTGGCTTTTGGCTCTGGCTTTTGGATCTGCCTGATTGCCTCCTTTGGGTATATTTCTGATAACCTGTAAACTGTTATATTAAATAAACTATAATTTCACATACTATAAATAAAACACACAATATATAAATGTAATTTTTATAAATAATTCATATTTCTTTTCGGTTCATGATTTTACCGTACAAAAGTCATCAAAACTACTGGATATTTGTTACTTTACTTATCTCGCAATTTTACCGTAAATAGACAATCTTCTCATAATACGTTACGCGTGCGTGTAGATACTAAAATTTAAAGTTTAGATATAAACTCCTGTGTAGTATATAAGCATGTAGTCCTAATCAATTTAATAAATCAGTATTAACCCAAACCTCGCCAAGAAGTCTCATTTCACACGTCTCCATTACCACTCAAACTCTACACACCACATACACAGGTAATAATATAGGTACTTAAATCATTTATATTTTTTGCAAAGTTTCACGAGCCTGTTTTTTAAGCGGACTAGGTTTCAGATTCTATCTGTATCACTCAACATTCCTTGCCCATGACTTTAAATAGCTATTTCTATACATACATAATACCGCCTGAGTACATTAACAATATCAATAAATCCATTTGGAGTCCACTTGCGTAGAACTTACGTCTTCACTGGTCAACTTTATTGTAAAACACGTCCAAGCTAAATTTAGTCTTAGACCAATAACATTAAGTTCAAAATGAATTAAAAACCATTATTTATAGAGAATATAAATTATAATCTGTAGTTTTGTTGACTTACTTCATAAAGATTCCACAAGAAATAAAATAAGTAGGTTTAGTAGGTAGGTAGTAGGTACATAGTCTAGTCTGATACTTAATCTATCGATCGATATTCGATAAGTGCCTACTGCCTACCTTTAAAAATTGTACCTACCTACAATGTGTGGACGTAGGTTATAGTTACTTACGAAGTAATTAATATCTTAGGTAAGTAGGTAGGTAATTATACTTACTAGGTAGGTAGTAGGTACCTCATTGTAACTATGGAGTATGGACTATTCGGAATTTTTTTTTAGGCACGGCGCCTCACTGTTCTCATCTGCTCATGCATAAGCTTAACATTAGCTGCGGAAAATGTATTCGTAAAACCTGTGTAAATGCTGTGTTTAAGTATTTAGTGTTGTAATAAATCGAAGTAGGTATCTATTAACTTAAAAAAATAAACACTTACGAAATTACATTTCGACTACAAAGAGATATTTAATATCAACCTATTCTGTGATAATAAATCCCGAGCGCACGTCACTTAATAAACCAACGCCGAGTGGAACTGTGCGGTCGATGCACCGGCCACCGTTAGCTCCCGAAATATAACCCGGTGCTAAGGATCAGCCTGCATTACATACCTACTATGTACTTCATGGGTACATAAGCTCCTTTAAAGAGACTCTTTTACGCTATAGAGGTAGCTAGAGCTACACCTTACAACAATGCTCGAGGTGCTCGACTACATGAAGATTGAAGCTACAATCGACATGCGGATGTATAACTCTGTAGTAATTTAATCTATACTTAATAATATTAATACGAAAGTTTGGATGGATGGATGTTTGTTACTTACTCAATCACGCCAGAACGGCTGAACGGATCTCGATGAAAATTGGCACAGATTCAGATTCAGATACTTTATTTGCATAGTAATAATGTGTACATAAACAGAGATAAATTAAAGTCTGAAATAACACATAGGCTACTTTTTATCCCGGAAAATTATAGAATCCGCGTCGGGCATCAGCTATTCGAAAATAAATGTTTTTAAGTGATGATAAGTGATTGACAATAAATTACATTTTGAATTTAATTTCCAACCATAATTCACTGTGGGTGCACTAAAAAGGAATTCCCCTTCACCCACTGGTACTTGGTAGGAGAAGCCGATGGGTGCATATATGATCTTTTGGGTCGCGCTCGCGACCCAAAAGATCATATTAAAAATTTTGCCAACTTGATTAGAATGTAGGTAACATTAAAAAATTACTCTTTTACTCTGAAATACCCTATGTTTTAATTTTAAATCCAGAAACTAATATTATTATCTTCTTGCAATATTTTTGCAACAATTAGTGACTAAAGTCTAATGTTGTATTTAAATTCCGCTACAAAGCTGAAGTAAAATTTTAATTTGAGAACAAGATGCAGAATTATTATTATTATACCAGTTTTAAGGGCTAGTTTAGACATATTAGCAAACCGCGCGGTTGCGCCATGCGTACTTACTTCAAATTAATAGGAGCTCGAGGAAACGCCCATTTTTAATGCGTGGTTACACCTTGCTTCATAGAAGGCGGATAAATTCATGAAACAAGACGCTTAGTTAATATTTATTTGCATTTTTCTCATGATTTTCACTATTTATATATTTTTATTGTTGTTTTGCTATTTAGAATAGTCAATAATTACTTATTATAGATTATTATTGACCGAGCGAAGCGAAGGTCTCTGAGTCTACTTGAGAGAATTGGCACTTGTCCGTCCGTCCGTCCGTCCGTCCGTCCGTCCGTCTGTCCGTCTGTCAGAGCCTTATAACTTCTGAATTACTGAACGTCATTACTTCAAGTTTAAATATAATATGTAAACCGATGGCCTCCCGCCGAATATGGTTTAAAAAATTATAAAAATCTTTATTTCAGGGGGGCTCTCATAGAAGCGAATGCGGAGTAAAATATTTTTTATAGCGTTACATAGGATTGCGGTATATCATTTTAAAGATAATGAGGAACACAGTCCAAAAATATTTTTTTTTTAATTTTTCCCCTAAAATTGACGAAATGGGGGGCTTTCAAAGTGGAGATTTTCTGACGTCCAAAGATGACCTCAGAACTCCCAATTTTCTGAAAGGCTGAGCCTGAAACTTGATTAATTATTTGAATTATATCCTGTACTTGAACAACAAATACTAAAATAAGATTAATATTATAAGGAAACGAAATTATTTAATTTTTAATGAGCTTCCGTATTTTAACAGAACTTCACAATTATGTCAATAGATGGCGCTCTGTACAAGTTTATTCGTTTGTGCTTACAAAGAAAAGGCTGAGCCTGAAACTTGATCACTTATTTGAATTATATCCTGTACTTGAACAACAAATACTAAAATTGCATAAATATTATAAGGAAACGAAATTATTTAATTTTTAATTAGCTTCACTATTTTTAACAGAACTTTACAACGATGTCAATAGATGGCGCTCTGTTTATGGATACCGCGAGGTCTCAGTTCGGGGCGAACCACTAGTTATATAGTTAAGTAAATTGACAAAATTATTAAACTTGTTGTTAGCTTTTCAGTGTTCATACATCACAAAAGTTCGTCTTTATGTGGTCGTGTACATAATATACAAAAGCCAATGAAAACAAAGGCAATGGAAAAAAATTGGAGCTCAACTGAGGTCGATGCCCGAACCGTTACTCCCGAATCGCGACCGTCCCGTGGGACAGCTTGTTTAGGGATCCCCTGGTAAATATGCAAAGTGTTATAATGTCGCGTCGCGTCGTATCAATTCGCGTTTATCGTACACGTAGGACAATGCCGTTTCGTCCAAGACAATGCCTTATAGGACTTGATCGGTGCTCAAGAAAAAAATATAAACTTCGTTGTTAAACAGACAAACTTACAGTTATCTAACATGTATACGAAACTGCATCTTTCGTTATAATCTTATTATACAGAACCCAGTCCTATAAAAAGTTTCACTCCCAAACCTGTAGGTACTTGTACATTTTCTTTATGCTCTTCCGCGTACACATGGCGATGACAAGAATTTAAACCAACTTCATATCTGATGCATTTTTAATATCAAAAGTAAACTTCTCAACCTTTCGTGATTTTAAATTTAAATTGCCTTTTCTTTCTCAAACACCATTAAAATAGCCCATAAAATAGTGCCAATGCTAATGTCTATAACAATAAAGAAATTGATAAACTGCATGAACTATTGAAGGATAAGATCTAGCGACTAGTTACGGGTTTGACTAATGTCTAGTGCCCCCGGGCTCTGTCCTACTCCTATGAGAGTAGGTAGGTACAAACAAAAGCCATTGAAAATTTTAACCGAGTCAAAGATTACACTTAGATTTAATCGCCCATACCGTGCCCTTCTAAATGTAGGCCATAAGGGTTACATTAAAAAAAATGGGTTTTTAGAGGTTTTGTAATGTTATAAACAAAGGTTTTATAGAAACAACGTGACACACTTCATCAAACAGGACATGACATCAGTAAATAAAGATAATTACAATAATCTTTTAGATAATTACAAAGAGTCTATGCTATTTGCACAAATGTTAAATTAGCCCATTTACAATATCCTCACGACGACGTCCCTTTATATTTTGCAGGCCATTAACATCCATATATGGGCCAATTATAGTGAACACAATGTGCACTTATGTACCAGCAAAACAGAAATGTAAGGAAGATTTATTGGCACGGTAAGGCAAGAATGGTTAAACTTTAACATCGATGACTTTAAAAGGTTCTGCAATTTTCGCTCATCGATGACCGAACCTGCCAATTAATTTACCCGACCAACCGAGAACCCTGAGAAGCTGACGAGGTTCTTTCAAATTTCCTGCAATTTGGCTACATTAATCTTTGTGGGCTTACGTAAATTTTAAGTGTTACTAAAATTAAATTTTCTTTTTCTACTTTATTTAAAAGTAGGTACTTATTTGAGATCAAAAATTAAATGTTTCTGCGGGACATTGGTGCAAGCTTGCAGCAATTCTATTTTTCCTCGAGATTTAGAATAAAAAATAAACCAACCAAGTGCGAGTCGGACTCGCGCACCGAGGGTTCCGTACAAACCTGTAGTAATGAGGAAATAATAACCTACATACTTACTTACTTATAAATATCTAAGTTCGTTTAATTATACCTAAACGAACCTTAAGACACAAAATATCCCTTTTTAATGAACCGCAAAACTATGTTTGTAGAGGTTTATTGTTAATATAAAAAAAAACTATGCTAGTTAGAGCGTTGGTTTTATTTTTCCTGTAAAATATACATAAGCTTCTATTGACCGTAATTATTTCAGATTTTTCAATTGGTAAACTTCGGAGATAAGGGGGGGGGGGGGACGGTATTTTTTTCGACATTTTGCCCGATAAATCAAAAACTATTATGCATAAAAATAAATAAAAATCTGTTTTAGAATGTAGAAGTATAGCCCTTTCATATGATATCCCACTAAGTATAGTTATCATACTTTGAAATTTCAAACCTCCGATTTTCCCCCTTTTTTTAATTAAACTAAAAATAATTTTCGTTTTTTTTATTTTAATGATGTTAGGCCACTATTATACACAACTATTCCAAATTTCATGTCGATAGCTTTAATAGTTACTGAAATAATCGACTGTGACAGACGGACGGAGAAAGTCGCACCATAAGGGTTCCATTTTTACCATTTTGGTACGGAACCCTAAAAAGAGCTTAATGAAACAAAAGAACGAAAAAATAATTTCCAGATACGAGAAACACAATAGACACAGTTCCACACAAAACTATTTCATCACTGATCAGCAGAAAATCTATAGATACCTACCTAATAATATCACATTTCACATTATCTCGCCATATTTATGTTGCAACTTGCAAGTCATTTTGAAATCTTTCTTATGCAAATAAGTGTGAAAGTTCAAGGTAAGCCAACTAAAATACCATTTTTATGATACAGTCGACGCAATCACGGAACATTTAAAACGGTCACCAATTCACAAAGCCAAAGTTTTAGCTTTGGACCAAGCGCTCTGGCCATTTCTGAGGTTTGCATAGCGCATACATATCGTAGTTATTTATCAATGCTTCTACGAAGATGCGTAAATTCTCGAATTTATATTCAATGGGCTCACACGTTGGCCCCACTGCTAGGCCTCACTTGTGGATCCAGTAGTACTAGGGTCTAGTACTAATTAGCATCCAGATGCAGATATCCAGAATCCGGATTTGAAGCGTTTCTTTCAAATGAGGCACATGACCTACTTAGCCTTCACAGTCATGGGGAACCTAGCTAGAGACATATTATTATATTGCAATATGAGCTCAATTTTAATTCATCTAAAGGTGTTTCAAGATTAAGTACCTATAGCATATTGCAGGGGAAAGTCCGGACTAGCTAGCGAAGCAGAATGGGGACGGACCGTGAGTCATGCCGTTATAACTTGAATGCACACAGCTCGCAATTTCCTGAACAATATAAAGCTTTGCATTGTGTATTTGTACCTATATCAAATCCAGGAATACACTCTAAAACCGTAATTGTAAAGTCTCGTATGGTTATGGTTGTGTCTTATTTATTATTAATCAATCACGAGGAAATCTCAGCGGATCTTACACACAGGAATGAGACAAGATAAAAGGACACTAGAGAACTTTCACGAGCAGGTATAATATTGTAATGGAATTGAGTAGTAGTAATTAGCAGAAAGTAAATCTGTGTTCCATTTTGCGCATAAGAATGCAAACGCAATTACTGTTAACATGTGTTTAAAATTTCACGGCTGCAGTTTCCAGTTGAAATGACAGCCTGCTACGTTCTAGTTCACACACCGTTCATTATTTATTTTGTTTATCTGCGCTTCGCAGATTTTTTGGGTGGATTACTTAGTAAGGCGTTGTGTACAACAAAGCACATAATTTGCGAAATCTAGAGCGAATAGTAAGTAGTTTTATAACATTGTCCAAAAGATGCAATTTAGATGAACATTTTTTTCCGGTGCCTCACAGTTGAATAATTAAAATGTAGGTTTAATTTAGCTCCTTTTAACTTTTGATGTAATTATTGTAAACTGTACACACTGTTTAGTACACAATAATTCGATGTTTCAAGAAGACGTTGTCGCAGTATTTGCTAGCGTAAACTAAGTCTCAAACAAAGTCAAGCCTTGAAGAAAACCTATGCTGTCATAAATAATAACTAATCAACACCATAGCGCTAAAAGCGGCTTGTGTTTACTCAATAATTCGAAAATCAATAGATATGAATAATGTGTGCCAATAAAATCTTTAGGTACACACGTGATAGGTACACGTACTATAATGGCATCATTGTATTCCCTATGGGTACATCACACATACATCATTATCACTGACTGATGTTTAGTAGGTAGTTCAAAAGCTTTGCGACAGTAAAATTACTCATGGCAATTCAAGTCTTATATTAAAAGTCGCAAGTGCTTTTATAGCTTGTACTGATTATTAAAATCAGCGGTTATTGTTGAGTGCTATGGAAATCCAATATTTGTTACAACGCCCAAATTGGGAGACAAATACATAGATATTTCCCTTGCAAAAAACAACGAATAAGACTAAACTAACTAAACTAGTGGTTCGCCCCGAACTGAGACCTCGCGGTTTCACAGAGCGCCATCTATTGACATCAGTGTGAAGTTCTGTTAAAAATATCATCATCATTAAAAATCAAATCTTTGACTGACTTACTTATGACTGACTTATGACTAACTTATGACTTCGCGTCGTCGTTCCATCAAATCGTCGCTACAAATCGCATGCAACGTCTGCTGGACTTGCTTCCGGAGTGGCTGGATAAGTGGAGAATGGCCGTCAACGTGGGGAAGACGACCGCCATTTTGTTCGGCGCCCGGAAGCACATGCGTCAGCTCCAACTGCGAGACCAGGACATAGAGTGGCAGACTTCGGTGCGCTACTTGGGGTGCCACATTGACGCCGGCCTGGCCATGGTCCCCATGGTTAACCATGTTGTGAACCACGCCACGGCTGCCGCGTCTATGCTGCACCAGGTCCTCACCTCAAGCCTCTCATCGAAGACCAAGCTCCGGATGTACGGAGCCTATGTCCGCTCGCGGCTGACTACGCGGCTCCTGCCTGGTATGCGCTGTGTTCTGTATACCAGAAGAGCCGCCTACAAGTCCGGCAGAACAAGTGCCTGCGCCAAATCGTGGGAGCTCCGAGGTACGTGAGGAACGACGTGATCCATCGCGACCTGAAGACGCCCACCGTGGAGGAGTACGTCCGTACTCCGTACACTCGCGCGGCGCATGTTTGCGCGCGCGGACAACGGGCCGTACGAACACCTCCACGGGATCGCACCGCCGACCACCCGACCTCCGACAGGGCGTCCACTACCTCGTGAGCTCCTACGATCGCCATCACCTGCGCGGCACGCAGGCGATCGTAGCGACGACGACGACGCGACACTCACCGGAAATAGCGTAAGTTATGTATGGGTATGCAAATTTTGTTTTTTTGGCAAGTTCTTAAGTTTTCGTTATTGTTAGGGATGGGAAATATGTAACTGTGTTTTTTAACATATAAAAGTGTTTGGTAAATGTATAAACTTGGTAATGGTAAAATTTTATATTTCTTGAATAGTGGTTTGCAGCTATCTAAGAAGTGCGCTCCAGTTAAAGATCGAATACAAGCTTTCTGCCTAATGAATACTTTATTGGCATTGACAGAATTACCCCACAAGATTAGGCCATATTGCAATAAAGACGACACATACCCATGATATGCAAGTAAAGCGGTCTTCATGTTCGATGTTCGGCTCAGTCGTCTTAGGACATACGCAAATCGATCAAGCCTTCCACACAATTTTTCTACATGGTCTTTCCAGTTACAATGTTTGTCTAACAAGAGGCCAAGGAAAGATACAGTATCGACTTCTTCTATGGGCGAGGAATTAAGTTGAATACGTAGATTAGAACCATTATAGGTGAGGAATTGGACTAACTTAGTTTTATTAATATTTACTGACAAATTGTTAGTGTAGTGCAACGACCAGCGATGAGCGGTTCATGTACCTACTACCTACAGTCACTACAGTGCTACAGCTGCAGTATAGGTATACACTAGGGTTGTAACGGAACCTCGTCTCCGCTTCCGTAAGTGCGGAACTTTCGCAAGACATGGTACCTCCGCTTCAACATCCGCCTCCGCCATTTTTTTGCGGAGTTGTAACGGAGGTTTATTTACGTTGACTTACAATGCGAGAAGTACAAATCGAAGCAGGTGACGCCTGTTACAACAAGCAAAAAGGCAACTGTCCTTAGAAGAATCCTCAAGAAAAAATCAAATGTGGGATTCATTGCATCCTAAAGCACAAAAAATAGACGATGTGATCGGAGAAATCCACTTCCGCCTCGGCCTCCGTTAACCTCCGCATCCGCGGAGGCAAAGCCCCTTTACCTCCGCATCCGCCTCTGCTTCCGCTAAGAACGCCTCCGTTACAAGTTACAACCCTAGTATACCTACCTATGTAACACTGTGCCACACATTGAATTATATGTACAGTACGTTAGTACATAATACCTCAATGGTGCCACACGAGTATACATCCGATGTCTATCGTGATGCACAGTTATAGTACTCTGTGACTGTGCATCACGATAGACACAGACAGGCGGCAGGACATATTAATATTATGCACCACATGTATTAATAAGCTATAATAGGTACCTACTACCTACCTACTTAGTACTTACCTATTATATTAACATTTTAGGAAATCCTTTATCTTGTATAGGTCTACCAGAATCTGATGGCAAAAATATACACCGTATACTGGTACTTTTAGGTGTATTTTTTTGCCATCAGATTCTGGTAGACCTATAGTTGTTTTAATAAAAAGACCTTCAATAAATTACTTACCCAACCACTTTTTAGGTACCTACGCGCAAGCGAGCGACTATAGGTAGGTACTTAAAGTACTTACTATTGAAGAAAACCTTGATAAGTAAGTTTATATGTCCACTTTTAAAGGGAAAATACCTTCCTACTTTCAAAAATATAAACATGGGAGATCGTATCTTCACAACCTCGTAGGTACATTGAGGGCCGAGGCAGTACTCTGTGGCCGAGGCCTCTATAATAGTTCAAAGGTAAAGAGGCACAATGAAATCTGAAAAATCGTAGAGTTTTAACTCTTACTCGTGATAATTAAGTAGTAGGGTGAATTTCCCAACAGCAAAATTTATGCGGCATGGATGAAATCGGTAGTGCAGAACGTTACTATACAGTTCTAATATTTTTTTCTAGGTAGAAGAGGTAGTTACCTATGTGCGAGGCATTAAATATTCCTTGATTAGGATTACAGTTTTAAAAAAAGTAATGGTAAAGCTCCGAATTTTTCATTTCGGTGGCTGTCACTGCAACATGTTTCTGTGTAATTTTCCTCATAAAACAAAAAATATTGGTTACTAAGGTTTAAGGCTACCTTTATTTTAATCATGAATAGTGATAGTATAATCCCAAAGTATTTTTTTAATAATATCTACCCAGTTTAATAACAGGAAAGTAAAAATGCATGTGTCACTGAAAGTTCTTTAATTTCGGTGACAAAAAGTTTATCAAGTATATTTTTGCTTAAAACAACTCTAGCTCCCCCCGCGTGCGCTTAAAACTTACGCAACTGTGGCCTCTAGATGCTGATCGTGGGAGGACGTGCGCCGCTTGCCTGCGTGTTCCCGCAAAACACATAAGTATGTCATATCGGTGACATGGAACCCATTTCTTTTCATTTCCGTGTATAGGTATAACTTGTCTTGCAATAAGCTAGTAAATTTATCTAAGTATTCATGAATGAGCAATGGTACTACGCTCATTTGTGTAGTATTCCTTACATCCTATAATAAATAGTTTTCTCGTAATGCTAATTCTTTTCCTTGATTTTAATTTCGGTGTTTTCATTTCGGTTGATTCGGTGGCCTAAACTGACCACCGAAATGACAAAATACTCACCGAAATGATAAAAATTCTCATTTCGGTGAGTTTTTATCATTTCGGTGTATAATTGTTTCATTTCGGTGCACGTTTTTATCATTTCGGTTGATTATTATTTCATTTCGGTGAAAATCCAAGCTAGGAGGTGAATATTTCACAATCTTTGAATACATTTTGCTAATGTGTTTCCAAGACCTGTACTTTTGTGCGATTTATTGTAAACTTGCTGATACCCGCGACTTCGTCCGCGTGGAATAAGTTTTTTTAAATTCCTACGGGAACTCCTCAATTTTCCGGAATAAAAAGTAGCCTATGTCACTCTCCAGGTCTTCAACTATACTCATGCAAAAAATCAGGTCGATCCGTTTCTCCGTTGCAGTGTGATTGAAGGACAAACCAACAAACCAATACACCAACAAACAAACACACTTTCGAATATGATTTCAACCGACTATAACGAGATTTGATTAAATAATAGGTCTTTACCTATGAAATTGCCGTTTTGTATGGAATAAGTGAAAGTACTTATTTTTTCAAACTTTTTTATTTCTGTTATTCGAAGTAATCACCCATGCAATCGACGCATCTTTGCCAACGCATTGGCAGTTTATTGATGCCCTTCTTGTAAAAATCAGCTGGACGAGAGGCAACAAACTCTTCAAAGGCATTTTGTACTGCCTCTAGGGAATTGAATTTTTTTACCCACTAAAAAGTTGTCTAAATTTTGGAAAAAGTAATAGTCGGTAGGTGCAAGGTCTGGTGAGTATGGCGGATGAGGGAGAGCTTCCAACCCCAGCTCTTGCAGCTTGGAGACTATCTGTTGCGCAGTATGGGGTCGCGCGTTGTCGTGTAGGAGCAGTGGGGACGACCGATTGACCAAAGCTGGTTGCAAATGTGCAAACTTCTCCATCATTCTCTCCAGTTCTTCACAGTACACATCTGCAGTAATGCTCATGCCGTTTTGTAAAAAGCTGTGGTGAATCACACCCGCACTAGACCACCAAACAGTGACCATCACCTTTTTAGGGGTCATTTTTGGTTTAGAGCATTGCTTTGGTGCTGAACCAGGATCTAACCAACTTGCTGAGCGCTTTCGATTGTCGAACAGAATCCATTTTTCGTCGCACGTAACAATTCGTTTCAAAATTCCTTCATTTATTTGCCTGTTGAGCAGCGCAAGGCAGGTCTCGACGCGTACGTTGCGCTGGCGATCGTTAAGGTCGTGGGGCACCGATCTATCAAGCTTCTTAACCTTGCCAATTTGTAGCAAATGGATCAATATTGTTTTGATGCTTACATCAAAAGCTGCTGCTAGCTCAGCTGTAGATTGAGTTTCGTCAGCTTCCACAATCGCCTTTAATTCATTATTGTTGACCAAAGTCTCCGGACGACCACGAGCTTCATTTTTCAAGTCAAAATTTCTAGAACGGAACCGGGAAAACCAATAACGGGTTGTGCGTTCGTTTGTACAGTTCTCTCCGTAAACGTTTTTGATGTTACGTGCCGTTTGTGTCGCGTTGGTGCCACGACGGAACTCATATTCCATAATTACACGAATTTTTAAAGTATCCATTATGACGAAAAATGTTGAAATGTAATGAAAATACAACGCTAATAAAAAAACAAAAGACTGAGTTTGTAAAAAGAATGTCATGGTTTAAAAAAAAAATTAATTTGAATTTAGAATACAGGGCCATTACAAACTTTTTTTTATTTGAAATGACCAGTACTGAAGAAAGGAAATTTCATAATTTATTTATTTTAAAGTACCAGGTGAATGCAAAGTTGAAACGCGATACCAACTATAATTGACATATTTTTTTTATAATGCCGAGGCTAGCATTGACTGCAGATGAAAGAAAGGAAAGAAGAAGATTATGTGAGCAGAGAAGAAAAGAAAGAATGCTTGTATTCGTTTTCGGTGGATTTTAATTTCGGTGGATAGGTTTTTTCATTTCGGTGGCTAGTTATATCATATCGGTGAACGAATTTTTCATTTCAGTGGCATCACAAATTTAAACACGATTTCTCATTAGTTTAGTAAGGTATATTTTGATGGCAATAAATAAGTGCATGAAGAATATCAAGAAGTACAATAAACTATTGTTTAAATTTGAGAAAACTTGATAATACGAAAGTTCACCGAAATGAAACAAAAAAACGCCTTTGTTGAAATTGACCCAGTAGGTACTTGAGAGTAGGCTAGTACTGTACACATTATTTTATAATGAATCTTTGAGTGACTCTTTAATTAATTGAATCTTTAATTGACTGCCTCGTTGGTAGACACTAGAGTGGTTAGCATGTTCGACTGCGGCCGACGAGGTGCCGGGTTCGAGTCCAGGGTCGGGTCACAACAAATACTGGGTTTTTCTGACAATAAATTCTCAGTTCTAGCCCGGACTATGAGAGAAAAGGAACAGAGAGCGCTGCACCTGTGTTTGCGCACACACTTGTGCACTATAATAGGTATTAGAGTGCACAAGATATTATAGTGTATTATAGTGCAATCCTCCCGAGAGATTCCCCAATCTCTCGGGAGGATTGGCCGCCGTGACCGAAATTCGGTCGGGAGGACAATATAATGAATCTGGCTTATCAGGCAAGAGTGTCTTTATTTAAATATCAAAGAGAAGGTTTAATCACAGAATATATAATACTTAGTACTATAGTCTAATAGAGATGAGCTTTGCAGGTACCTATACTTGTGGTTATACTGCGTGGATGAAATTACACCCGAGACACGAGGGTTAAATTTTCAACGCGCACTTTACTTACAAAGTTTTACAATAATGACTAAAATAGTAAAAAACCGCTTAAGTGCGAGTCAGACTTACACACAAAGGGTTCCGTACCACCCCACGATATACTTAAATAATTATTATTTTAGTAAATAACAAGAAAGATGTCATAATAACATGTAGTTAATCAGCTGTGAAATAACTGGCTTACACATGACGCCTAACTGGTAGAGCCTGATAAAGAATTCGACACCCTAATTATCGATTTTCGGATTTTTTCCCATATACTTGTGCGACGAGACCTTGTTTCTTGCCTTATAGGTGAACGGGAAGTAGGTACGTTTTGATTACTGGCGAGTGTCAAAATATGCAAAATATGGGGCAAGCCCACCACCTATTTATTCTCACCATTGTGCCACACATTACAATACCTTAAAGGCTTAAGGTAAATGTTACCATGGCGCCTCCAGTAGGTACATACTCCAGTATTTTTAGTAGATAGTACTTACTAGTATCTATTAATATATGAAAATGATGATAATATGATAAATGAACTGAATATTCAGGTTAATAACTTGAAATCACTTGACACTGAACCTGAAATAACTGAGTCGATGGATAGTTAGTTAGCCACAAGCCACACTAGAATTATTTCTGCTGATAGACAGTTTTTCGGGTTTCGTAGTCAACAAGGAACCCTTCTAGTTTCGCCATGTCCGTCCGTCTGTCTGTCCGCGGCTTAGCTAGGCTGTGTACCTACTTGATAACTGTAAAAATTTCATGCCGACAAAGTGGTAAAATAAAATTTTAAAAAAATATATGGTTCCTCTCCAACACCTAAATCAGGGGTGATTTTTTTCTCTCCTCACGGTGTGGGCGACTAACTTAAAAAAATGTCCGCATTATGTTATGTATAGTGACGAGCAACTACGGAACCCTACAATTCGCGTGGCCCGACATGCACTTTGCCGGATTTTCTAACTTAGGTTTAATGTAGGTACCTACCTACAGGCTGTAAACCGCAATTTAGCTCAACAATGTAAGGGCGTAAATGAAATAAAATTGGTTACAGGTTCCTATATAGAGTTGCACCCTAGTTGGAATTTTGTCTTTCCAATTTTTAGGATTTAGGATAAAAAATAAGTAAGTTATTAAAAAACGAAGTAATTATTTAAAAAATACATACCAAATGAAATTAGGATCCAAAATAAATCCGATTCGACAAAATCTGCAACTAAATCCAAACGATGCTAGATGCACTTTGCTCCTTCTGAATCCACCGTATTTTATTCTAAGTATTTTATTTTATTACTTTATTAATTAAATTCAGTATAATTATGTGTCCTACTTATATGTACTTATGTTACAATTAAAATAACGATGGTAATAGTACCCACCGCAGCGAGTGTCGGGATATCACTGGCATGACGTGATATAGAAACAGTAGGTTGCTCGCACGACAATCTCAATTCTCATTATAGCCAACAGCCACTATGGACTTTCTAGATTCTAAGGCCTGAAAAAAATCTCTGAATTCTCATTTTAAATAGCTGTATTGGTATAATAATTAAAAAACGGTCTATTTTCAAAAAAATATAACCTAGGCGCCTTCTCGTTTCTCCACTCATCGACCGGTTCTTGCGTACCTATAGGCATTTCTCCACCTCCGTTTTTCTAACTTTCTTTGACCTCAATAATGAATGATCGGACGATTGGTACATTTTCGTCAGCGCTTTGAAGTGTAATATTTTGGAGGCGTTTTCATTTTTTAATTGATGACGAAATTATAATTTGGCGCAGAAAAGTGAAATTAACCTATATAACCTATCTCAATCGGCCTGTAGCAGGTAGGTAGTAGGTACCTACCTAAGTTAATATTCGCATAACAATAAGGTTTTTAACTTTTGATTAAAGATTTAAGTAAGGCACTCAGGTGTCTCTGACGTCTCATTCTTTAAAAACCGGCAAAGTGCGAGTCGGACTCGCGCACCGAGGGTTCCGTACAAACCTGTAGCAAGTTTTACGATTAATGAATTTAATGAACCGCAAAACTAACTTTGTTTGTAGAGGTTTTTTGTTAATATCAAAAAAACTATGCTAGTTAGAGCATTGGCTATAGTTTTCCTGTAAAATATACATAAATTCCTATTGACCATAATTATTTCAGATTTTTCGATTGGTAAACTCCGGAGATAAGGGGGGGGGAACGGTATTTTTTTTGACTTTTTCCCCGATAAATCAAAAACTATCATGACTAAAAATAATTAAAAATCTGTTTTAGAATGTACAAAGTAAACCCTTTCATATGATACCCCACACAGTACAGTTATCTCACTTTTAAATTTCAACCCTCCGATTTTCCCCCCTTTTTAAATAAGAACAAAAATAATTTCCAATTTTTTTTAATTCCAGTGTCTTTGGGCCACTAATATACACAACTATTCCAAATTTCATGTCGATAGCTTCGGTAGTTACTGAAATAATCGAGTGTGACGGACGGACAGACAGACAGACAGACAGACGGAGAAAGTCGCACCATAAGGGTTCCATTTTTACCATTTTGGTACGGAACCCTAAAAAGTATAAGTCTTGGAGCATACAAGCAAAGCATACAAGTTACAACGTAAGTTCAGTAGGTATCTAATATATTATATTGGATTAAAAAAAATATGACGAAAAAAATTCTCCTGACCGAATTTCGGCCAATGCCACTATCAAGAGTTATCTAGTCATCTGAAATCTCTATTCCCTTACTCTCATGGTTGGCTGGATCGGCAATCCAACACAACCGGGGAGAGATGAGTCATCTAGGCGCAAGGCCGAGCGACGACTTTACGTGCTTTCCAAGGCTCAGGCAGGGCAGGGGGCGGGGGTGAAAGTGAAACACCGCCAACTTCTTACTCCGCAAGAACTGAGAATTATTTCTTGAAAGTGATTGTCAGAATGTCAATACTAGAAATAAAAATAAAGGAACTTGTAATGCCTGCTTCTAGGCTTAGTATAAAACTGGCAATTCATTTGTTGGAAACAGTGTCCGCTTCTACAATAAGCTCCCATGAAGACATGTTGAAGATGTCTCTGAATAAGTTCAAAGTTAATGTAAAACGTAAACTCATTGAAAAATCCTATTACCATGTGAAAGATTACGAAGCTTGGCAATAATTTGCTCTAATGGCTCTGATAGTTCCTTAAGATGATTTGTGAGATGGTGATATTGAAAAAAAAAACCCAGCTGAGTTTGTTGTGGGCTCTTCTCAGACCAGGGCGCGTTTGGAACCCTCGTAGCTTTAGTTTTAAGATACCGTAACAGATTATCATCGTCATATTTTTTATGTAACTGGACGTCAATAAGTTTAGTGTATCTACCTAAATTAAATAAATATTTATGACTTATGACTATAAGACAGACATGGAACTAATAGTTGCACGTAGTACTTATTAGTTCCATGATGACAGAAAATACAATACCTATACTTACCAATTCTTGGCCCGACCTGGGAATCAAACCCGCGAGGCCTCGTTATACCTTCAGCCAAGTGAGCCAAACATTCTAACTTCTTGACTAACGAGACAATCTGAACTACTCGTAATATTATATTGCCAAAGTTTTGATGGATGGATGGATGTTTGTTACTCGATCACGCCAGAACGGGTATACAGATCTGGATAAAATTTGGCACAGAGATAGATTATAGTCTGGAATAACACATAAGCTACTTATTTCATCCCGGAAAATTAAAGAGTTCAAAAAATTTATTAGAGAGAGCCAAAAAACCCATTAGCTTACCTACTAGTCGACATAATATAAAAATATCATTGCAATTATTATTGTAATACCAACATATTATTAGCTGATGCCCTCGACTTCGTCCGCGTGGATTGAGGTTTTTCGGTTCCCGCGGGAACTCTTTAATTTTCCGGGATAAAAAGTAGCCTATGTGCTATTTAACTAGTTGTTTAACTTTAAAATGATGCAACCCTATGTAATGCTACAAAAATACTTTACTTCGCATTCGCTAGGAGAGCCCCCCTGAAATAAAGATTTTTTTAACTTTTTAAGCTCTATGTATTCGGCGGGAGGCCAGCGGTTTACTTATTATTAAATTCAAATGTGAAGTAATTACGTTCAGTAATTCAGAAGTTATAAGGCTCAGACAGACGGACGGACGGACGGACGGACGGATTGACAAGTGCAAATTCACTCAAGTAAGTAGACTTAAGAGACCTTCGCTTCGCTCGGTCAATAACATTTAATTAAGTATTCTAAAAAGTTACATCATGAAGTAAAACATAAGCACCACAGAATGTGGTCTCGCTTCATATTACATTCTATTTGTAGTTCTATTATTTAACGGTCATATCATTGATTTTATATGGTCATATTATGTTCTAATTATAGTTCTTTAGGACGTCCTACTAACGACCTCAGAAGACGTTCTAATTATTGGCTGTGTTCCGATAAAGACTGCGAGCACTGTTCAGTGCTCTATACTGTGGAGAAATTCGTTCCGTTTTAACTGACAGTAAACTGCTGCAGTATCCTAGGGAAATATATGACGTCATTAATCGACGCCATCTTTGTACTGCACTGCACTGGCGTTTTCGAGGTAAGGTGCTCTCAGTGTTTGTCTCAGTGCCGACAGCGTTCCGTTTTAAGCTACTGCTTAAAACGGAACCGGAGCCGTTCCTTTATAGTTATGTATACTGGGAGTACCCAGTATACCTAACTATAAAGGAACGGCTTCGCAGTGTACTAAAGTGACGTCACACCTTACAGTGCTCGCAGTGTATTTCGGAACACAGCCTATGTAGTTCTATAAGTATGACGTTCTACTGGAGTCTTATCGTCGACGTCCTCTAAACGTCACTATAGAGACGTCCTGAGGGATATGACATATTATGTTGGTCATTTCGTACGTCCGTGCGATGAAGATTACGACGTCATTTACGTCGGAAATGACTGTGAATGGACGTCGTGATGAGGTAAAATTGCTACCATTTCTGGGCTTCGACCTTGTAACCAATGTAAACTAAAGATGTTCCGAAATACACTGCGAGCACTGTAAGGTGTGACGTCACTTTAGTACACTGCGAAGCCGTTCCTTTATAGTTAGGTATACTGGGTACTGCTTAAAACGGAACGCTGTCAGCACTGAGACAAACACTGAGAGCACCTTACCTCGAAAATGCCAGTGCTCACTAAAACGTAGTGGTTATATTCTCTTGGGTGCTCACAGTACAAAGATGGCGTCGATTAATGACGTCATATATTTCCCTAGGATACTGCAGCAGTTTACTGTCAGTTATAACGGAACGAATTTCTCCACAGTAAAGAGCACTGAACTGTGCTCGCAGTATATAACGGAACACAGCCTTAGTTCAAGGTTCAGTAATGATTGTTTTATCAGCATCAGCTTCCAAGTAGGTAGTCAAAGTTAAGATTAGGTGATGTACTGGTCTTGCGATGAAACGTATGTACATCATCGATATATATATACGTAGGTACTAGATGGGCCCTTTCATAGAAAGAAATAAACGTAAACTTAGAATATTTAGGTACTACCGTCTGTGTTATTAAATTGTGATAGTGTGTATATTGTAATATGAATGATTCATCCACATTACAAGTCTGCTATTCTATGTGCTAACGCGTCCGCGCGTTTTTAAAACTTTTAAGAACGGAACTTTCAAAAACCGGTAAGAAGTTAATACTAATGTTTTATTAGTCTGTGCATATGGAAGAGTCTGTATAGTCTGTGGGGTAAGAAGTGTCAAAAATTATGACGTTCTGTCAATTGTCAGATCAAAAAAACTTAAAAAGTCAAAAATGGCGAACGTTCCTCTTGGCATAACAACTCATGCTCAAAAAGTTTGTAGCCTTTATAAAAAGGCTTTACGTAATTTAGAGTCGTTTTACGACAGACGGTAAGTTAATACAATCGTATAAAATCTTTTACCTTTCTATAACTTAATCCAGAGTTACGTAATGGCTCCTTGTTTTCAATCATGTCCATCGTTTTATTTTGCAGATTTTTTAAGTTTTATTTGTTTTGAAAACACCTTGAAAATGCCGAAGATTATTAATTTAATTAATAGAAATGATGCTGAAGGTTATTCTTTGTTTATTGATAGATTTGTTTAGAATTTTTTATCCTCAAGGAAACTGTATTACATAGATTTAAGATTGGTCCAGTCCAAGACCAATCCTAATGGCTAAATCTATGCTGTATTACTAGAATAGAAGGAATTGTGTCTATAGAAGTCTATTGTAAATGTTAGTTTACCTCTACAGATGTAGAAGTTATTAGTTAATTTATCAAAGAATTACCATAAGTATCTACTTTATGTATAACACTGGTCTGCAGTGGAATCGTAAGTACATAATATTTGAAATATTTTTGACTAATTTTTACTCAACTGAGGCCCGCTTGCAGAAACGCCGGGTTATCCTTTTGACCCAGAGTTAGCTGCTACTTTGACAGAATTTGTATAAAATTTCTGTCAAAATTTCAAAATTCCTGGGTTAAATGTAATCCGGAATTCCGCAAGCGAGCCTAGGTCTGCTGAATACTGGTTACTACATAAAATTTATTTCTGAGTTCAAGTTTACAAGATATGTAACATCATTTGATTGCTATTATTCCATACCCATTTAACTGACTGATGAATTACAATTATTTGTTTCACCACAACAATGTTAAAACCATTGCATTTTCATGCTCTATTAAGCACAATGTACATACTAGTAAGTGTATGAAAGTATAAATCTCAATTTATATGTAGGAAAATGACCCTAAAATGTGTGCAAGTAATTCTGAATTTTTTTGTTAAACATGTGGTGCGGTGCATTTTAAAAACTGTACATCTTTACTCAAAGGGCATTCATTTGATGGTATATCCATTCAAATGAAATATTATTTTTAAAATCAGCTTTCATGGGGTTATTGAGAAACATATTTACCATGAGAAAAATATTGAAAATAAATTACTTAATTAAAAATCACAAACCTCTTTTATAGGTCCAAGTAAAAAATAAATTATAAATAGAAATCCTTCATCATTTGTAATTTCCATGAAAAGGATGAACAACACCATAGATCTATTATATCTACTATTTTTGAACAACACCATATTTCTAATTAATTTTGAGATTGGACACCAGGATAAATCCTGGGCCTCAAATTTTATCTGCATTTCAGGTATAAAGGGTCTGAAAAATTGGCCCGTTGCAAAACCATAATTAAGTTTCGCAGTGTCAATACAGTGACTATAATTTTTCTGTTGTCTTATCAAGTACTTCTTTAACTCATATTTGAAAATCTTCACTAACAACTGTGAGGCATTTAGTGACATCGACGGATAGTGCTTCCATTGTCATAGCCACAGGTCATGCTAAAAACATTACTAGGACCAAGTTGTATGCTTTAATTTACTGGAGATCATTCAGAAGCAGAATGTAGGCCGGCAGCGAAAAAACAGCAGATATTCAGCAGCAGAGTAAAAAATAATCATAAATAATTTATTTTGCAAAATATACACAAAATCAGTATGTAATTGCAATTCCTTCCATTTTATTTTTTCCAAAACTAGAATAAATTTTTGAAAACCATTATTATTTTCACGTTTAACATGTCACAAATTTATTGATTAAATAGCCACTTCATGTGCATAACACTTTTCAAAGACCAGTAGACCAGTGTAATATGAAAGTTGAATAAAATCATTACTTTGGTGTGTAGATCTTACCATATTGAAGTTCACATTTGTATTTCTTTTAATAAATTGAAATCTTTAATTAATCATTTGTATTGACATAACAGACATGTATACCGCTACCAAGCTGTGCTTCTCAGAGAGCGCTTCGACACAAACGCAAAAATGGCAGACATGCGTAAAGCTGCTCAACTACTCAAAGAAGGAGAAGAGGAACTATTCTTGAAACAGCATCCCATTCCTAAAAAATGTAAGACTTAGAAATTCTTTATTTAGTTATTTAAATTTTTATAAAAAAAAACTCAAAAATAAAGTAAATGGTTAGATAACTTACATATCCATACTAATTATGTATATCAAATGTGTGTCAAATTTGGTAGGTACATAGCAATCTTGCATCTGGGAGACAGATTTAATTTTTATAAAATAGTCCTGGAAAATAGTGAACAAGTTAACAAGTTGTAATTATTACACTATTTTAATTTGTTACACAATCTGTAATGTTGATATTTTCGTCATTTTCAGTCGCAACAAGTGTAGGAGGTGTAGCGCATGCGCGTATCGTCACTCCGCCGGACTGGGTCCTAGATTACTGGCATCCATTAGAAAAAGCTCAATACCCTGAGTATTTCAAGCGACGTGAGGAAAGGAAGAAAGAATTTATTGCCATGTGGGAGAAGGAATATGGCAAACCCGATCCTAAAGATCAACATCATTAATCATTGTATGTAGTTATTTATGATAGTAAAGTATTTGTTATTATTTGGTTGTATTAATTACTAAACTTTTACAGAACTAAATCCATACTAATATAATAAATGCGAATGTGTGTCTGTCAGTCTGCTACGCTTTCATGGCCCATCTATTCAACCGATTTTGATGAATTTTGGTATAGAGTAACATCCTGGGGAAGGACAGGCTACTTTTTGTCCCGGAAAATTAGAGTTCCCGCGGGAATCAAAAAAAAATAATCAACGCGGACGAAGTCGCGGGCATCATCTAGTTACTAATAATTCAGTTCTGTAAAAGTTAACTTGTGTGAAAAAACCTATGTTGATGTTTGTGTCTTGTGAAGATGTCACAAGTTATTATTTTATGATAAAAAATACACTCGCTGGGAAAGTGCTATGCTCAGTCAGATATATAGTAGCTGTATGTTATTGGTAAAGCTGGGTTTGTAGAATAAAATAACAGGTTTTCAATCAGCCCCCTGATTATGTAAGAATGGCCGATCAAAATGTTAAAGTTCGGCGTCAAAGTAAAATAAACCATAACAGAATTAAATTAGAGCTCAATTTCGTGTATCCATTCTCATACGTTTAGGGTAACATATAAGAATGGGTACACGAAATTGAGATCTAATTCAATGCTGTTATGGTTTATATTACTTTGACGCCGAACCATTTGATCGACAATTCTTACATAATCGGGGGGCTGATGATTCATACATAATTGATAAAAAAAAGAAGCATTTATTTTGTTATCATATATTTTTAATATAACTAAAAGCTTAAATAAAACATGATAACACAAGTTTAATAAAAAAAATCCATAGTGGAAAGAACACTGCACCTTTTTGGCTTATTTTAATAACTACAGTAGTATTATTAGTAAATATTATCTTTACATAATTTGGAAAGAAATCTCTTAACTATAATATGATCATGGTGTCATAATCGTATTATTTTGTATTATGGGACATTTTCTACCAGCAATGTAGACTTGTAAACGATAAAATGCTACAGTTTGCTACAGATTTTCCACACCAGTATCACAAATCAATATTAAATGGAAGAGTAAGACAATCTTTTGTGAAAACACCTTTGCCCAGAAGTACAAAATTAAATATTATAATAATAGTCAAGAATAACCATTTATTTGGAAAAATAAACTCATCTGTTATCCATATCACACTAAAAATATTTCCCCAAGCAGGCCTAGCATGACTACTGCAACATAATATTATGTTCATTGTATCTGGCTAGACTTAAACTTTATCTTACTACTAGCTGATGCCCGCGACTTCGTCCGCGTGAATTGGGTTTTTGATTCCCGCGTGATCTCTTCAATTTTCTGGGATAAAAAGTAGCCTATGTGCTATTGCAGACTATAATCTATCTCTGTGCCAAATTTCATCCGGATCCGTTCAGCCGTTGGAGCGTGATTGAGTAACAAACATCCATACATCCATCCAAACTTTCGCATTTATAATATTTATTTGATTACAAACTTAGATTATTATGTTTAAAGGTGGTTTGCACAAAGAAACCTAAAAACGAGGTTTATTGTATTAAATTTAAAAGAGGTTATCTTTATGAGTTACTAACATAAAATTAAGTTTTAATGATATTCTTGAAACCTTTTAAGTTTTCATTATATTTGTGCAACACACCCTAAGACATGAAGACTTTAAGTAATATGTTATGAAGAACATAAGTCTTATCACAGTCTTGCCAGTTATGCTAGGGGAGCAGAGTACACAGAGCACATTTTGAGAAGCACTGCACTATTTTATTCAGTCCAAGTATTCATGTACACACAGTCCAAGTTAGTCTGCACGCATCTCAGTTGCCACCGAGTGCCTGTCCACGGCCCCAGTTGTGGCCACCGAACACACCGCCACCACCTGTGGCCACTCTCGTTGGAGGCGCGCTACCGAAACCGCCGACATACCGTGTATCCGGGAAGATACGTTTACTGAAACCAAGTCAGAAAACGCATATAAGGTAGGTAATTCTAGTTATTTCTATGGAGAGGTAACAAGTAACAATAACTGTAAATTAATTTTTCTGCATTAAGTTTCTAGACAAAATGTACAGTCGACGCGACGTCAAAAGTCCATACATAGCGTAAATGCTAAAACTGTGTGCAAGTAATCTGAATCACTCATCCACAGAAACATAATCTGTCCAAAATATTTACATTAATTTAACAACATTAGGTTCTACCTAATATTATTTAATACTATTTAGATTATTGCCATAAATTGTTAACCTACAAGATGAATACTATTTATGTAAGTTTAAGGGTTTAAGTTTAACCTTTGTAACTAACAAGCTTGCTTGCTTATTCCATAATATGGACTTTTGACGTCGACCGTACATAAATACCAGATAGACAAGTGAAGATGATGAAACTATAAGGATGAAATGGGGAATTTTCAAAGCTTAGATCGCTAGATGTTAGATCAAGCACCCCTATTGGTGGGTTTGACACACATCCATAGCTTATCAACATATCACATCTTAGGGTGCCTCTAAGAGTTCATTGTTGTACCATGAAACCTTAAAATCTACACAATATAAGTGTGTGGGTTATGTCATAATATTATGACCTAATTACTGTATAATCAGTATGAAATTGTGATTTCTGACAAAACACAATGCCAAATTATGCATTGTTTATTGATTGAGGTAGGTACCACATTTAGATAAGGCGTGGTATTTAATCATTTAAGTTTTATGGTAATAAGCTGATCAGAATAAAAATATCCACACTTACAGAAAAGCAGGTGGTGTAAGAAGAGCTGGTCCTCCAAACTCCTGAGGGTACTTGAACAGCAGGAAGGAACAGATGTGACCAATCATGATACCCAACAGCTCCATCACTCCACTGCAAAAATAATAATTTCATTTAACTATTTGATATTACTAATGGTCTATTAATATTCCTTCATCAGAAGTGGGGTTTGCCTGATATTATTTTAATAGTGTTTTTAGTTATTTTCGTATAAATAGCTATGATGCAAGACCATAACCATATTGTATCAACTAACTCAGCTCTATACTGAGTAGATACACAAGAATTTCAAAAACCTGTCAAGTGTAAGTCAGACTCATGCACAAAAGGGTTCCATACCACCACAAAATAGAAATTATTTTAGTAAATAACAAGAATGATGTCATAACAACACAGAATCAACTTGCTTGCTGGCTTACATTTGGCACTAAACTGGTAGCTCCTGACAAACAATTCAACACCCTATGAGTATGGAATTCTAAATATTGATTGATGGGCAAGTGACATTTAAAAAAAAAAAATTACGATGTAGGCTTGTGCTTGACGACACTCATGCTTAGTTCAAAGCAATGATGAGGTCTAGGTTAAAACGAGCTTGCTTTGAATATGCCTATTTACTTTTGCCTTGAAGGTACCCAAGTCATATGAGGCATAAACAGCTAAATCTTTTGATTGCATTGATCCAGAAGCTTGAACAGTTCTCTACTGGACTTATGACTTATTATTTTCAGAATTATAAGCTACATCATCAATTAATTGCTGTCTTGCCATCTCGATAATTTGGTGACTGTTTTATTGATATTTGCTGATGCAACGAATCCAAAACAAAGCAAGACATTTACACTCAATATGTCACCACTTTGATGCCATACATACTGTGCATAATACAATGTGTTTGTGTGTGAACCTTAAAAGTCTTAAATGCATTTTAGAACTCACCCTCCACTGATCACAAGGTTGAATGCCAGTAAGACCCAAGGTAGGTACATGGCCTTAAAGCGGCTGCCAAACCAGAATGACACAATGACATCCTTGTTGAGCTGACACCATACATACAGCACTGATAGCACCATGGGGTCCATTAGTACCTTTAAAGAGCATTTATTTTAAAATGAAAAAGGGTATAATGGGTTAAAGGTCCCGATGAGTTAGGAAAGAAGTCCTTTGATGAGATGGGAAAGGAAATGACCACACCTAGTCAGCCTATCATCTTATTCAGCTCTTTCCCAACACCCTTTTTATGTTGTCAGTCCTTCTAAATACAGTAAATACTAGATACTAGCACAGTTGTTCACCTTTCATAAAGTTAGTTGATTTTGATTTTAGGAGGCAGTGTGACTAATTTGGTTGTACACAATCACTAAACTAAATGATGAATGATGATTAAACTATTTTGCTATCCTTTTCTGCAAGAAGTATAATGAAAAGGTAGCAGTATATTTAATTTTTAAGAAGTCAAATTAGTTAAGATTAACAATTATTGATATTATTAATTAAAGATTGATAGTTTTTTTGATGACTAATTTTATCTCACCGATTGAAAAAATAGCAAAATAAAAGGGTAGGTACTTACAATTAAATTAACCATCAATCCGACAATCACACAGCAAACCCAGTTAAACAACAGCATGTAGAAGTAATCTGCTGGTTTCCCTGCAAATATGCTCATCTCTAGCCTCTGAGAGTACTGGTACAGGAAGTAGCAGTTTATTAGAAAGTGGAACCCAGTGCCTGGAGTGATTGGGTAGTAGAATAGAGCTGTGATGGGTCTCCATATCTGCAAAAAATGAATTATTGTTCAACCTTTTACTATACACCAAAAGTTAAAAAATCCCTATCCTATGCACAGGTGCATCCATTGGTTTATATAAAATATTTTACAGGACGTCAATACAGATTAAATTCATTTTGACTTATTGACGAACTTTATTTTCATACGAGTGTGACAAAAAAAGATACGCGCCGAATTGAGAACCTTCTCCTTTTTTGGAAGTCGGTTTAAAAACCATGACCTAAGTACCTATAGGAATTAAGAAGGGCTTACCTACCTGAAACTGGTGTATGAAAGGGTAGTAGTCCAAAATAAAGTAACCGCTACTGAGCAACCCAAACCGTCCTATAAGACTTAGGCCTATCGTACAAGCCAGCCAGTATCTAGTGAAGAACGGAATACTGTTAAACCAATCTTTAAATTCAGACATTTTGTTGCTCTCACAGTTAACCTCCCGCAATGAACTGTTTCACAATATAACTATGATTTAAAATAACAACAAATGAGTCGATAAATTCGACAAGTAGGTACACGTGTCTTCAAATAATTTGTCGGAAATCTCGATTCTCGACTGAAATCTCGAATCACGCAAAATTAATTCTAATTTAATTTTTTGACAATGTTGACATTGACGTTTCCACAGACTACAGTACTTCCTTAGTGTGTGTTCCGTTATAAGCACTGCGAGCACTGGCAGTGCTCTTTACTGGGGACTTCCAGTGCTCTCAGTGTATTTCGGAACGCACCCTTATTCATTGACTACTTTATAAACTAGAAAAATAAAATGAATCTGAGTAAAAATGTGTATAATCTTTAATCTGTGATGAACCACGAACTCCACCGGCCGCAGCACACAAGTGGTACAACACTAAAACGATGTCAAGTCTCTGTAGTGCGATTGCGTAACTTCTGCACCAATCATTGTTACAGTATCAATTGTTGTGATTGGCTGAATTGGAATTTATGGTATTCCAGCTGCGTCAATGGATTTTGTCCAATAGTGAAGAGTGTTATCCGTTGATCTATCTATCTATCTATCTCTGCATAAACTAGTCTGTGGTCAAGTCAAGTTGGAACCCAGAGCCGTAAAGTCAGTTAATTAAAAAAAAATGGTCTCGTCATTTTTTTAAATTTTAACTGGCTTTACGGCTCTGGGTTTCAGCCTCTCTGAACCTTGATCACGTCCAAATGAAAGGATCACGTCAACCTCTTTCTCTACTCTAACCGTATGACTCTAGCTCTAACCTTCTTCTACTCTAACATAACTGAGAACTCAAATTAAAAGATTTTTTTCTGGTCCGTGTTCAAAACCTCCGTTATGAGCTGTGGTTATGAGTCGCTAGGAGTATATGTATTCTGTGGTCAAAACTTCAAAAGTCAAAATTCAAAAATTCAAAATTCAAAATTCAAAATGTTTTTTATTCAAATAAGCTTTTACAAGCGCTTTTGAATCGTTATAATATGAATCTACCGCTGGTTCGGAATGCCATTCCTACCGAGAAGAGCCAGCAAGAAACTCGGTGGTTGCTCTTTTCCATCAAAACTTACAATCATCATAATGATACAAGTAACTGCAGTCCCACGCATAGCTGGAGCGAATCAAATCCACGCTGTTTTTTTTTTATCATTTACGTAATCTTCGATTGTATAGTAAGCTTTTTTCACGAGCATACCTACAATACTCAATACACGCCAAGACTGGCAGACAGAGGCAGCCCATTTCCGACGGTGGCACCCGTTCACGAGCATGACGCATGATCCAGCCATTGCTTCGCTCAACCATATTTGAGGGAACGTAACAACCCGCACCACACGACACCACCACAGAAACGGTAAAGAGAGTGTGACATACCCGACTACCCATATCAAGGCATAGAATTGAATACTGTTTAAGGGTGCAAATCGCCACCTATCGGCAATAATAATATTAAAGTTTGTATGTGTGTATGTTTGTTACTCCTTCACGCGGCAACTACTTAACCGATTTGGCTGAAATTTGGAATGGATGTAGATTATACCCTAGATTAACACATAGGCTACTCTTTATCGTGGAAAAATCCATGGATCATTAACTTTACACAATTTGTGAAAACCAAAATTCACGCGAGCGGAGCCGCGGGCAACAGCTAGTCGGAAAAAATTGTAAAAAAAATATTGATCTTTATGTTTTAGTTTATCGTTTAAATGAATATATTATCATAGAAATGCTCTTTTGTCATTTACGTAATCTTCCACAGTATAATAAGCTTTTTTCAAAAGCATACTTTTAATGGATTTCTTAAACTTGTGTAAAGGCAAGTTTAAAATAGATTGTGGAATTTTGTTATAAAATAGAATGCTCATTCCCACGAACGACCTTCGGACTTTTTTGAGGCGGAGCGATGGTGTCACGAGCTTATGGCAGTTTCTAGTTGGCCTATCGTGCAGATCGCAAATTCTTTTGTAATTCTGAAGGCGCTGTTTCACAAAGATTAAATTACTGTAAATGTATTGCGAGGCTACTGTAAGAATACCTATTTCCTTGAATTTCTCTCTAAGGGATTCGCGCGGTTTTAAATTATAAATTGCACGTATTGCCCTTTTTTGTAATACAAAAATTTTTTGAATATCTGCTGCTTTACCCCATAACAAGATTCCGTAAGACATAATACTATGAAAGTAAGCAAAATATACAATTTTTGCAGTTTCTACGTCAGTAAATTGTCGAATCTTTCTAACAGCGTAAGCAGCAGAGCTGAGTTTGCCAGCCAGAGTTGATATATGGGTGCCCTGTGGGCAATGTAATGGAATGTCATTATCCGCTGATACAACTAAGGGATCATAGTTTGCACACTGCACTTCCACTGGCACTATTGCATTGTCTTTATTCGGGCACTGGCACTTATTGATCAGAGAGTCGAAACGGTCTATATTATAATTCCCTATTGCTAATAGTTCATCTGCAACCAGTATTTGCTCATTGATCTGTTTCTGTGACTGCTCATATTGTGATGTAACAGTTTTCAATGAGTTTTCCAATTGTAAAATTTCATTATTCAGGCGGTTAACATCATATTCATATTGTTCTCTCATTGTATGTAAAGAAGAACAATATGTGTCCAGCTTTATTAACAACTGTGAACGTTCCTTCCTCAGTGTAGTATTTTTAGTTCCGGTTTTTTGACTTTTAATAAGTTTTTTTGTTTTGGCTATAAATTTGCCAAGTTTTATGTACCTTTTAATTTTTTTGTGACTATTCAGAGTAACTGGCACTGAGGGCGGTCGTTTAACACAAGGGCTGTCACAGGTGAGATCGATGGTAACTACAGTTGGTGCAGTTGAGGATGAAGCAAGCAGCTCGTCATATAAATTATTTGTTTGTTGTATTTCACAACTTAGAATTTGTGACTGAAGATCACAAATTATTTTTTGTGATCTACTCAATTCATCCTCTAACATAGAAATTTTTCCTAGTGCCTCTTCATATGTCCGTATACACTGGTCAAATGAGCTGACTGCCATCTGTAGCTGGTCCCGCTCCTCCAACACCTGGGTGTGAGCGCTGTGCAGGCTAGCGAGTTCAGCCTTCAACTGTGTGTTCCGGTCAATAATAATTCTCAACTCAGCTTCACTATCATCCTGTTCCTTTAGTAGTTGTTCATTCAGTTGTTTCAGCGATTTGAGTTCCATTAGTGCATTTTTTAGCTTCTGCTGCTCCTGTATGGCTGCTGCCCGTCTGGTCTGCATGGTAGGAGCCATTCTGCAGTAATTACACCTGAAACACACCAGGTGATATATGTTAGTGAAGGAAGATAGAAGTGTTTTGAGAGTATAGAAGAGAGGCTAGTAGACAGGAGGATAAAATAGTAAGGAAAATAAATAATATGTAAATAAATAAATAACAGGGGTGTAATTCAGTAGTTTACTTAAGTAGTGTTATGGGCTAGGTATGACACAAAATTAATTCACCTAATCAGACTATTTGCGTTAGTTACAACAAAAGCTTATTGTTGGTGTCATAATAAATCTACATTAATGTTACATTTAGGGTGGTGTTAAGTACAGTGAATTATTTTGTCTGCGGCAATCTAGGACATTCTGCAACTTTACTTCCACGGATCTGTCAAGTAAAGTGAGAAAAGTCTTTGCCTATGTGTGAGGAGGGACGTGTCTCGAGGTTATCGAGAATGTACGAATAGCGTGTAGGGAGTGATAATGAGCTAATAATTAGTATGTGTATATTCTATAAAATAGAATAAAAGCAATACTCCCCCGGTTTAGCCGTTGATTTATTATGAATCACGCCGTCCGTCTGCCGTCAATTGCTGTCACAACTTCTCAGTTTGAATATCCAATTTTCTTCAATACTAGACTAATAAATTATTACACTTATATATTCACATTTAATTTAATATCGAAATAATACAAAAGTATTTCTTTTTATTCTAAATAAAACAGTAAAATTAAAATTATTATTGGATCAGCTGTTTTTGCAACCTAACACTTTGACAGCTGCCACAGACTCTTCAACTCGGAAATACTCGGAAATAACCTATTTTGCCGCAAAGACGCAATTTATTTTGAATAATTGTGAACTACGAATATAATTTTAAAACAAACCTTTGAAATCATTAAAAATAATGAAGAGTTTACTGAGGAAATGCATAACATTTAGTAATTTATCTTTTACTAGAATAAACACTGTAAGATTAGCTTCCTCCAAGAGTGATGCTCAAAAGAAAGAAGATACCAAGCCTGTAGAAGAAATAAAAATTAAAACGAGTGAGTTGTGTTCATGTTATATCTATAAAAATCCCAAAGAATGATTCCACCCAGCTCATTAAGTAACTCTGTATTGTTTTAGATATCGTAGTTGAGAAGTATGGTGCGGTCACTACACTGAACATCGATCGTCAGAAGACCCGCAACAGCCTCGACGAAGCCACACTAAGAGAGATGACGGAGGCCATCAATTCTTTTGAAAAAGACTCTGAGGCCAAGGTCCTGGTGTTCAACGGCGAAGGAGGTAGCTTCTGTTCAGGGTTTGATTTGGATGAAGTTGAGGAGAAGGGATATAATACACTGATTGATGCAGCAGTGAGTTTCATTTTAAAAAACTGTTTTATCTCCAAATTGTTATTATGTACTTATTCAAAGAAATAATAATTTCAGGTTCATTTACTCAATACTCAATCAGTTTATTTCATGAAGGACATACAAGTGTCCTTTATGCTACGTCATGTTTTTGCTCTACCACTGGTTCGGAAAGCAGTTCTACTGAGAAGAGCCGGCAAGAAACTCAGCAGTTGCATTTTTCAAACAGCAAAATGTTTCATAAAAATATTGGATACTAGCTGATGCGCGCGACTTCGTCAGCGTGGATCGAGGTTTTTCGGTTCCTGCGGGAACTCCTTAATTTTGCAGGATAAAAAATAGCCTATGTGTTGTTCCAGACTATAATCTATCTCTTTGCCAAATTTCATCCAGATCCGTTCAGCCGTTGGGGCGTGATTGAGTAACAAACATCCATACATCCATCCAAACTTTCGTATTTATAATATTTATTATTTGATAGTTTTTTTAACAGTAAAATTGACTTACAGAAGAATAGAAAAGCTAGATTAAATTTCCTTGTATATTTATATATCTTAAGGTCTATCACACTCTATTTTCTCTGTAAGTTCACTTCTATCTCTCTGTCTCCACTAGTCCCCCAAAGATTAACTGGAAGTGATACTTATTGGTCCATCTATGTGCATTAAAGAATTGAAAGAAACACAAAATATCTTCATAACTCTAAGTGTGTGATCTATAGAGCAAACTTTGACTTAAGACATGGTTAAAACAAGACAGATTTATGTTATGCACATAAGTCCATCTCGTTTGAACTATAAGCAAAGTCTGACCCAAGTCAAAGTACCATCTATAGATCTCAGCATTAGTCAATTTCTCTACATACCAAACAGCATACACAGCTGAAACTAGGAATTTTTATAGTTTTCATGGTGTGCTACACCTTTCTCCAGTCTGCTTATAGTCCATTCATTCTAGATTTCAATGTATGGGGAAAACGGCAAAATTAATAATTGTTTGAAACTACTGTTGTTTTATACCTATGAGTGAGTACATTAAAAAACACAACTCTCCCCCCCCCTCCGGTGGTGGCTTCCCCCCTCCCCGCCTTGAAAAGTGTGCCATTTTGCAGATTTCCTAGATTTTCAAGAAAACTATACAAGCTAGGACAAAACTGTCAAAGAGAACATTGTTCCTTAATAAATTACCTACAAACAAGTTCATAACATTTATGGTGATCGGAGTTATAGTGTACAAGCTATGATGCGTTAAAAAAAAAGTTATTTAATTTCTATTTATTCCATACTATTATGTAAGTCAAGATGACTACCACCGGTTTTTACAAAATAGCAAGGTATATTTCAAAAACTATTTGTCCTATCAAAATAAACTAAACACTATTTTATAGGTAAATTAATTATCTTTGTCCTAAGTCCTGACAGCTTTTTTCCTAGCTCTAATACTTCTTCTTGAAATTACAAAAAACATTCACGGATTTTACAAGGGTTTCTTTTTTTATGCAAGTTAGACAGCCATATTTCCGAAACTATTAGTTCTGTCAAAATAAACTAAAAACTATTTTGGAGGTAATTTAATGAAGTTCATTTTTGCTTATGATATTTTTTTTCCTAGTTCTAATAGTTTCTGTGAAAATTAAAAAATATATACATGGTTTTTGAAAAAAAAAAAAATTCATGGAATAAAGGTAGTCATATTTTTCGAACTATTGGTCCTATCTAAATAAACCATAACATTTTTTTGTAGGTAATTTAATGAAATTAATTGCTCTTCGAAGGATTTTTCCTAGCTCTAATAGTTTTTGTGCAAATTGCAAATAACACAGGATTCTAACAATTTTTTTATTTTTCTTTGTATACAATACGTGGATATATATGCGAAATTATTAGTCCTATCTTTATGAACTAAATATTTTTTATAGGTCATTAAATGGTGTTTATTTTTACTCCTGACAGTTTTTGCCTAACTCTTAGTTTTCTAGAGATTACAGAATACATATAAAATGTTGAAAATTGGCTTATTTTACTGAGCTGCGATTTTTAGTCAACTTTAACGCACCATAGCTTGTAAACTATAACTCCTATCATCATAAATGTTATGAACTTATTTGTAGGTAATTTATTAAGGAACAATGTTCTCTTTGACGGTTTTGTCCTAGCTTGTATAGTTTTCTGGAAAATCTAGGAAATCTGCAAAATGGCACACTTTTCAAGGCGGGGAGGGGGGAAGCCACCACCGGAGGGGGGGGGGAGAGTTGTGTTTTTTAATGTACTCACTCATAGGTATAAAACCACAGTGGTTTCAAAAAATTATAAATTTTGCCGCGAAAAAATCTAAAATGAATGGACTATTATAAGCTTTGTGCCTGTTAAAATTTTTAGGGTATTTGAGGCATCAGTGACAAGCACACTTTCGGAGTTATAATAAACTAGATGATGCCCGCGACTTCGTCCGCGTGGATTAAGGTTTTTTGATTCCTGCGGGAACTCTTTAATTTTCCGGCATAAAAAGTAGCCTATGTCCTTCCCCGAGATATAACCCATTTCTATACCAAATTTCTGCACAATCGGTTGAAAAGATGGGCCAGGAAAGCGTAGCAGACTGACAGACAGACACACTTTCGCATTTATAATATTAAGTATGGAAGTATAGATAAAGTGAATTATTTCAGTCGCGCCTTCTCCGTCGGCCGTTATGTGACAAGCCCACAATAGCAGCAGTCACAGGCTACGCGGTGGGCGAAGGCTTCGAGCTGGCCCTCGCTTGCGATCTGCGAGTCATTGAAGATACAGCTATTCTTGGATGCCTTGGAAGGCGATTTGGTATGTTCTTTTAGCAAATGTATATAGAATGTGATATAGATATGAATGTATATAGATGTGAATGTGAGCACTTGCACTTGCAAAGAAAGAAAGTTCGAAGGTTGTTCGTGGGAATTAGCATTCTATTCTATAACAAAATTCCACAACCTATTTTAAACTTGCCTTTACACAAGTTTAAAAAGTCCATTAAAAGTATGCTTCTGTAAAAAGCTTATTAAACTGTTGACGATTACGTAAATGACAAAGGAGCATGGATTTGACTCGCTCCAGCAATGCTAAGGACAGCGGTTACTTATGTAATTACAAATTAATGAAATTGTAAATTTTTTTTTCAAAAGAGCAACCGCTGACTTTCTTTCTGGTTCTTCTCGGTAGGAACGGCATTCCGAACCAGTGGTAGATTCATTTGACTATTCATAAGCACTTGCATAAGCACTTGTAAAGTCTATTTGAATAAAAAACTTTTGAATTTTGAATTTGAATTTTGCAAAGAAGAATTTGTACTCTGTACTTAATCAATAGTAGACCCAAAAGGTTATTTGCCAAACTCCAACAAAATCTTCTACAGACCTAAATCCTTGCGTCTGCAAGTTATGGGAATGAGCCTGTTATTATTAAATTTGTGGGATACAGGATTTTTTCGAAATCCGTTGTTTATAGACTTGCTTAGAAATTTTTGAGTACCATACTAATTTAGGTAGCTAAATGCATACTTTTTCTATGAAGTCTTGTGTGATAATGCAGTCTAATTGGACCTACTTATGCAAAAAGGAACCAATCCACACACATGCCAAAAATGAGATAAGTATACAGAAAGCTTTTAAAATGCACCGTCTATCGACCTTGGAAAGATCAAAATGATCTGACAATTTTGGTCACACAATGTCAAAATTGTCAGATCATTTTGATCTTTCCAGGGTCGATAGAAGGTGCATTTTAAAAGCTTTCTGTATACTTATCTCATTTTTGGCATGTGTGTGGATTGGTTCCTTTTTGCATAAGTAGGTCCAATTGTATGATGAAACATGCTTACCTTGTAGAGATATATGCTAATAGTTAAACAAATTTTTTTTATTATGTAACTCCATAACTCTGTCAAACAACCAATTTTGAACTTTCTTTTTCTTTCCAAAGATCAGGTTTCAAAATACTATCAGGTTGATCCCATGTAAATCTGGGCAGAACTCGTCAATGGGTAACCATGAATCTATCTCAATCAGTGTGCAGCGTAATAAAAAGTAGAGTTTTAATGTTTTAGGTACCTAGTACATAAGCTAAGCCCACCCATCACCGCAAAGGTTGAGTTCCTATATAGTCACATCCAATAATGTCACAATGTGACTCAATGGAAAAAATCCCTATATGATCTACCAATGAGTCGCACTAATCAAATAAATATTATAAATGCGAAAGTTTGGATGTATGGATGTATGTTTGTTACTCAATCACGCTCCAACGGATGAACGGATCTGGATGAAATTTGGCACAGAGATAGATTATAGTCTGGAATAGCACATAGGCTATTTCGCGGTGTAAGAACCAGATGAACGTAACTACAAAAAAATCAAAAATCGTTTTTTTTCATAAATCGGATCACAGTGCGGTCCTTTATGAACTGCCAAAACGACGTAACGATATATTCAATATTTCACAAATTCCAAAAAAACGCATCAGCATTTCAACAAATTTCAATAGAACCAGAAAAACGTATCATGAGTTCCGCTAAATTAGTTTTAATAAACTAGATAGAAATATTGTTTGTTTCACAATATCATAGAACCATATCAACGTAAAAGCTTTTACGTTGTTTTGGGTGTTACAAAATTTTGTTTGACGCTAAGTTTAAAAAAGCCAAAACAACGTTTATCTATTTACGTTCTATTGGCATAAACATTTTTGTAAAATAAATAATTCAAGCTTATAAATAATTCATGACAAAGCGACGTAATACGATATACGTTACTTTGGCGGTACTATTTTCTTTGTTAATTATTAAAGTCCATTGAAAAATACAAACTTACGTTAGTATGGCACCTTAAAGTTGAGTTGAAGCTTTCAATATAACAGAGATTAACCAAAAGTATTTTGAACCTAGGCACAGTCAAATGGAAGCTGATAACATCCACGCGACTATTGAACTGGCTAAGAAGAATATAAGTTCCGATATTTCATCCATCCGGATTCTATACAATTATTTTAAAAAAAGCTTCCCGAAAAAATCCATATGATGTCATTTCTACTGAAAAATATGAAGATTTGCAGCATTTATGCAGACAGGGTAAATGGTTCCCATCGCAATATCACAGTTTTTATAAAGGATATTCAGTTGGATCAACAGATGATGATGAAGATTTTTCTATGCGGATGGCTGTATGTTGATTAAACTAAGATTTTACATTAAAATTGTACTTTTTCACTAAGTTAATAAAGATTATTTTGATTACCTATTTAGATGATGACGAAGACAATTAAGATTTTTCTATGCGGATGGCTATAACACGTTGAAAAAACAATGTTTATTAATAAAATTGCGCGTTTTCAGCAAAAAATAAAGATTGTTCTGTTTGATTGATTTCCTTTTTAATATTTTTTATTTATTTCATCACTAACACAAATTAATAATACTTAACTTTACAATTTTTAATGACGTATTTCAGTACGTTAACCTCGCGATAACAACAGAAGTTTAAAAAATTAAGGGCCATACTAACGTATGTCTACCGGATCAAAAAAAATATTGTGCCTATGACGTTAGCATATATATATATTTAAATAATTCTTAACCTTTATAAAGCTCAAATAGTATACCAATACAACGGTATATTTTGTTTTTTCGTCAATTGTATAGTTTCTCTTTAAATAGCTGGTAAAGTCTGAAGAGGCGATTTTAGACAGTTTTTTCGCTCTCCTGTAAAGTTTGCGAAAACGTAGTTACGTTCATCTGGTTCTTACACCGCGATTTTTTATCCCGGAAAATAAAAGAGTTCCCGCGGGAACCGAAAAACCTCAATCCACGCGGACGAAGTCGCGAGCATCAGCTAGTTCATAATAATTCAATTCATTTAATCAATATAGGTACACTGTGGGTACACTTATTGACGTTAAAAATTACTTACAAAACATGATGGTGATAATCAGTTACGGTATCTTAAAACTAAAGCTATGAGGGTTCCACACGCGCCCTGGTCTGTGAAGAGCCCACAACAAACTCAGCCGGGTTTTATTTTATTATCACCATCTCACAAATCATTGCCAAGCCGTTTTCTGTGTCTTGTCAACTAGTGTATGTGTGAGATAAAATATTTTCTAAAAACAAGTAATAGGTTCTTTTAATGTCTATCAGGTGCACCACAAAGTATGTATGGAGGCAGACGGCTAACGGCGTTAATAGGTCTATCTCGCGCGCTGGACCTGCTGATCACCGGGCGACCTATCTCAGGCACTGATGCCAACATGATGGGGCTAGCATGCAAACTAACTACTACTGGCACAGGTAATACATTATACAGTGTGTTATTTTGAGTGGTGCAACAGGTGATTTAAAAAATGTTATGGTTCATGGTTTCCTTACCAGAAATTCTAATAGTATTTGTCCCATAAAATAATATCCTATATATCTAACTGCTCTCGCCCGCGGCTTCGGTTCCCTAGGGATTTCAAAACTCTGCCCTTATTTATAACGAAACACTATTGTTGTTTTATTTAAATAAAGTAATAAAAAAAAATTGGCAGTCATAGGGACTGCCGATAGAAGTGAAAACGAATAAGTATTATTAAAGTTTTATTACGAATGTACTATATTTATATTTAAGACCTTTTGTCTTCAGTGGTTCGTAACAACGCGAGGTGTCGGTCACGCGTTTACACATTTTCACCCCCTACCAAAAAGTGCTCAACGCGCCTAAAGAAGTTTTCACTTCAAAAAATTAATTGATGATCACTTTCATACTGAAATACACTGCTAAGATGCATATTATACAGTACTAGATGATGCACGCGACTTCCGCGTGGATTGATGTTTTTTTATTCCCTCGGGAACTCTTCAATTTTCCGGGATAAGAAGTAGCCTATGTCCTTCCCCGGGATGTAACCTGTCTCTGTACCAAACATCAAAATTGGTTGAGTAGTTCGGCCGTGGAAGCGTAGCAGGCAGACAGACAGACACACTTTCGCATTTATATTAGTATGGATATGGATACACTGGCTAAGATATTATGTATAACTAGCTGATGCCCGCGACTTCGTCCGCTTGGATTGAGGTTTTTCGGTTCCCACGGGAACTCTTTAATTTTCCGGTATAAAAAGTAGCCTATGTGTTATTCCAGACTATATAATCTATCTCTGTGCCAAATTTCATCCAGATCCGTTCAGCCGTTCGGGCGTAATTGAGTAACAAACATCCATCCATACATCCATCCAAACTTTCGCATTTATAATATTTATATTTGATTTGATTAAGGGACCGGCGACCGCCGCTCGCAACTTCTACTCGAACCGCAAATATAAATTTGGCGGTATATTGCTATCCCTATTTGGCTGAAGACACATGATCGCGTGCAAGCGCGATAGCAATATGAGCGTACAGAATTTGTTATACATTTAGTCTTGTTCCGTGAATACCAAAAATGATGAATGAAAAATTGTGGTGTTTTTAACTTCGTGTTGTTATTCTGTAACGCGACAATATAGGCTATGTTCCTGATCAATTAGTACGTGAGATATCGTTGGGTTTAATATGAAACAAATAAGGAGAAAACATGTTGTTTATGTCGCAAAAACATGCAAAACGCAATGTGCTTACATTTAATTTTGGGAAAGTATTTTGGAAAAATAATTATCCAGGGACCTAGATAAAAATACAAGTTCAATTTTAATAATCGCATAATATGGAGGAAATATGCTCGAATTACTAATTATTTTGGTATTACGTTTGTATGAGAAATTCACTCTCCGCTGGCGCCTTAAGAACATCTATTTGAATGGATCTGCTTTTTACATTTTTTTTTGCATTTCAGCTCTTGGAGAATCAATTAAGCTTGCCAAGTCCTTGACAAAGTTCCCACAAAATGCTTTAATAATGGATAAGTTAGCGGCCGTCAACTCTCAGCTGAACCCCAACAGCGAGGAAAGCATGCGCGACGAAGCCGTCATGAACAGTCTGTTAGGATCCGCCATTGAAGATCTCAACAAAGGCATCAAGAAATTCCAGGGAGGTTTGTCTTTCATTTTTGATGCTAATCTTATCAGAAAGTATGTATTGCCTACTTAACAGATCTATGTGTAGCTGCTACAACCCATCTCTAAAACTGTTTCACATGCATATTTTAAAATCAGTAGCACTATGAGTTTGGTTAACTCCAAAATATTGATAGTTTGCCTTAGTTAATATACATGTAAGTTACATACTAAAGTTTGATATTTTTTTGCTTTTTCTTTTGTACACAATCTAAACTAAAATGGTTTCTATTTGTATCATAATGTTTGCTGCGGATAGCCCTAGATTTAGACCTGTCAATTTAGTTTTGAGATTGTGTACCTAGGAGGTAACAGAATCATTTTGAATTTCGTTTTCTTAAAACTCGTACTAAGCGTATAGAAAAAAGTATTAACGCCTGAATTTCTGTCAAAATTGTAGCTAAAATGAAAATTTTATTTTACCAGGTATCGGCAAACACGGCAAGTTTTACAAACTCACTGAAGTCCCGTTAAAGGATTGGGAACTCGAAGAAACATTCGAAGAGGTTACATTTAAAGTGGAAGATGAGAAAAAGGACAAAAAATCTTAGAACTAGTGCAGTATTACTTAATAGAGGTTGTTTTGATGGTAATGTTGCTTTAAGTTGTGCATCTTTAACATAGTAATTTATTGTTATTTAATTTAATAAATATGAGTTAGTGATAAATATGTAGTTTTTATCTACAACCAATTTTTTTTTGCATGGATACATTTTTGAACATTCGGTTGAAACCCCCAACCAGTAATCAAACCCAGGACTGAAACCGGGACTTTTCAGAAGTTATAAGGCTCTGACAGACGGCCGGACGGACGGACGGACAAGTGCAAATTCGCAAATTCACTCAAGTAGACTCGGAGACCTTCGCTTCGCTTTGTCAATTATCAATTATTAAAACACTAAATGCATTAAACATTATTTATTTATAAAAAAAAAACCTTATAATTTATTCATCCTTGACTCCCTTCTGCGCTTGGTACTTATAATGCAATTCTGAGCAGTCTTCATTGGAGATGTTGACCCAACCCTTTTCATTCATGTGGTAGACTCGGATGATGCCGCCTGAGTAAGCGTCGCGGTGAGTCGCGTGGTAAATGGCGCGACGACCTAGCTCTGGAAAATAAAAGCAAAACTGATTATTTATCGATTTAACAAGAAACCCAACTGCAAAGTAACCATTTACAAACGAATCACATTTCGTCGACATCGCAACTTATTCTGGTGCGAAAAGTAGCCTTTTAGATCAAAATCGGTTGAATAGATGGGCCGTGAAAGCGTAGCAGACAAACACAGTTTCGCATTTATAATATTAAGTATGGGTTTTCAAATGTCTTTGAATTGTTTGAGTTATGTCAAACGCAGCTTTACTGTCAAAACATTTCTTTAATTAAAATAGCCCGCTTTTACTGTTAATTTTAATTATATTTAGTTACTACATTCATTGTACCTGATTGCAACATAAAAAACTAGATGATGCCCATGACTTTGTCCGTGTGGATTAAGTTTTTGATTCCCGCGGGAACTCTTTAATTTTCCGGGATAAATAGTAGCCTATGTGCTTCCCCGGGATACAACCTACCCCTGTCCCAAATTTCATCAAAATCGGTTGAACGGATGAGCCGTGAAAGCGTAGCAGACAGACAGACGCTTTCACATTTATAATATTAGTATGGATATGTTACCCTAATAGGTTTAAGTTTGATCAATCCACTGTTGTAACAAAATTTATAGTATTTTTATTTATAGTATAGTTACCTTGTGCCTCCTCATCTTCAAGGTCCCAATGGTATCCCGAGTCCAGAACACCAAAAGCATAGACTGATCCTGAGCCCACAGAGAACACTTTGCCGGGAGTTCGGGTTCCATCACTGTCTACATAGTATAGTTGGGCACCCTGAAATGTTTACATTAAATCACATATTAGTGAAATCATTATTGTACTATGACAATTGCAGACCTAATTTATGAAGAATAGATGTTTATTATAATTTCAAGTATATCATAATCAAACTATTGGACAATCCGAAATTCATGATTTCATATCCGTAACCTCCCTGAAACCAGTTTTATTCATTGACCGAGTGAAGCGAAGGTCTCTGAGTCTACTTGAGTGAATTGGCACTTGTCCGCCCGTCCGTCTGTCAGAGCCTTATAACTTCTGAATTACTGAACATAATTACTTCAAATTTAAATATAATATGTAAACCGATGGCCTCCCGCCGAATATGGCTTAAAAAGTTATAAAAATCTTTATTTCAGGGGCCCCCCTCATAGAAGCGAATGCGAAGTAAAATATTTTTTATAGCGCTACATAGGGTTGCGGTATATAATTTTAAAGATAATTAGGAATAGAGTCCAAAAATATTTTTTTTTATTTTTCCTCTAAAATTGACGAAATGGGGGGCTTTCAAAATGGAGATTTTCCAAAATGGAGATTTTCTAACGTCCAAAGTTGACCTCAGAACTCTCAATTTTCTGAAAGGCTGAGCCTGAAACTTGATCAATTATTTGAATTATATCCTGTACTTGAACAACAAATACTAAAATTAGATAAATATAATAAGGCAAAAAAATTATTTAAACTTTAATGAGCTTCAGTACTTTTAACAGAACTTCACAATGATGTCAATAGATGGCGCTCTGTGATACCGCGAGGTCTCAGTTCGGGGCGAACCACTAGTATATGTATCCAGATTTGAAATTTCATATCCATAACATCCCAGCCATGATTATTTTTTCTTTGTGTAGTTGTCTTACCCTCTTATCGATGCCAGCGAGCATCATTCCCATACTGAGCCCCATGCCCTTGTAGTTATACACCATGTTAGACATGAGCTTGCTGGCCGCAGCCACGGAGATTCGCTCACGGTTGCGCAGCTCGTACAGACGGCATTGTTTCGCTAGCACTCGGTCCCAGTATACACAATCTGCCGCACCACCCGCTAAGGTGCCTGAGGAGAAACATTTCAAGGTTAAGAGGTCAAGAGTCTAATTTTCTTCTTATTTTGTGTTTCTTAGCTCTTCTGAATTGTTATGAATTAATATTAAAACTTATTTCCCAGGACTGGCAGAGTTAGTACACAAAATAGTAAGCAACTTCAGAACTTTATATTTAGGATAGAGGATTTTTTTTCTTGTAAAATTTCTCATGAGATAAGAGATACATGAAATAAGTTATTTTATTCAATAATTTAATTCAATTCCCAGATATTGGCTTTTAGGTCTGCCATAGGGGTAACACATTGTTTCACCAGTGTCAAGTATATTTTTTTAGGAGCTGTTCCTTATAGCATTTTGTTAGCCCCCAGACTTCTTCCTTTATTGTTGGTATTTACAGGTTTTGGTTTTTGTTCTTCATTAATTGTAATAAACCATGGCATATTAGCAACTGAGCATAGCTGAGTGTTATATAAATATATTGCAATAGCATATAGTGTCAAGTATATGGATAAGGCTTTTATCAATTAAAACACTTACCAAGTAAGTAGTCATTGATTTCAACTATTTTCTTCATAGACTGTGAACCAATGAACTGACCAGCAGTTGCTCTGGAGTCAACGGCTAATAGGACTCCACCCTGAAGGAAAAACCCGAGTGAAGTTTCAATTTGTAATAATTAATAATAATTATGGATACACAACTTAACTAAGCTTATTTTGGCCAAAGGTAAAGTAAAGTAAAGTAAAAACACTTTATTACACACAAACAATTAATAACAAAACAGAGGTAAAACTAATCGTGACAGAATTTACAATTTGTTACGGTGTAAAGGTGGCCTTATCACTATGAGTGATCTCTTCCAGGCAACCTTTCTAAGAAACTAATTAATTTTCAACCACAGTGGCCAATCTCCACAGAGATTAAGCCATTTGCAAATGAGATAATGTTATTGTGCACGAACATACATGCACTCCCTATTGATGCACATCCCAATGAACTGAGAGTTAGAGCTCTCTTAGTTCATTGAGGTGGCAATCTGACATGACTAGAGAGCAGGACCAGGTGAAAGAAGTGTTGAAGTAGGGACTATCTATCTATAAATTACCCTTATTATTTTATTATTATATTATATATTAAATTTGTTGTTGCTGCAGTGGGGAACCTGTAACATTAACATCTTCCACTTGGACCTATTTTTTTTTAACTTAAGAATGCCTTGATTTTGGTAAGATATTATATTGGTTTAGTACTTTATTTCCTGTGTATATACTTACTTTATAACGAAAACCAAGGGTGGTTGTACCATGATCAAACTCGATTTTGATTTGGCGACCTGTCTCATCCTTTGTATTGAACTGTGCCAGTGTTTCGATTGGCTGTAAATAAAAATAATTACACGGTATAAACTCCTGTCCATTAGTGCCTAACGTATAAACTTATTTTCATCAATTAAAATATCTCTGGGATTTTGAGTTTTAAAAGTGAATATGAAAAATAGGTATATAAGAGTTTAACATTAAGCTTTATCAGTGCTATAGAAAATGGAATGATGATCGGAGGGAGTTAAAGAATAGAATCTCATAGCTTTTGAACCAGATGCCGGTAATGGTTCATGGTCCATGGATCAAACTGTCTGAAATCCTCGGCTTTATATTAACTAAGTTAGCTAGTTTACAGACACTTCACGACCCTAGGGGCCTTATTTCATTAGAGATTGGACAAAAATACGCTACTTACGTTAGCGAAAGGCGGAGTTGCGAGTTGAACACTGTTCATGAAATTCTGAGTGTAGCCCATAACATCGCCATTAATGGATGCCAGCGCATCGGCAGGCCTCAGGTTGATTTTCTCGTCTAAGCGGCAGTAATCTAATAAAGCCATCTTTAGTATTTAATGATTTCCTCTAGTTTATTTAAACTTTATAACTTTCGGTAAGATTTGGAATGACAAGCGAAAACGAAAAGAAAATGAGAAAATGCTAAATAATGGCGTGACACTTGACAGATGACAGTGACAAAGACAAATGACATTTTCGTTAAATAACCAAGCGTTCAAAAATTTGGTTCGACTTCAGTCATTTTATTATTAATGTTATTTTTATGAAATCACTATAGAAAATTATTCTGACTACACAGAAATAATACAAGCTGGATTGCAATTTCGTGATACTTGGCTATATTTGCTATTCGTTAATAGATGGTGTAACTATCTTTACTTTCAATTATTACCGCTACTCTCTAAGAGATGGCGCTACTAGTTTTAAAATTAAAGTGAACTTTTTAGTAAAGAGTGGACAAAAATAAGCTTCACAGCTGAGTTCAACTTTACAGTCTGGTGGGAGGTTCGGTATTCAATAGATACCACCTTACCGACAAAGTCGTGTCACTAAATTTCCAATCAACCAATCGATTAAAAACGAGGAGGTTTTCAATTCGCCGCGTACCTATTGTTTTTTTACTTTGCTGATATTATGATGAATGCGCTTCCATCAATTAATTTTATCGTCAGTAATAATTATGGTCAAGTGAGATTGTTAGTCTATAGCGCTAATTTGCATCAAACAATAAAATAGTATATTTCATTACAAGTGTGGAAAGGCTGTCATTGCAAAGAGTTCCGACAAATGTCTACCCGAGCCGAGGCGCAGCCGAAAGCGAGGGTTGACAGTCGGAACAAGTTGCAATGACGGTTCCGCACGTGTACTGAACGACTATTTTTAATACAGTTGCGAAAAAATGAAGCAATTTAATAAAATAATAAAAACACAATAAACTCAACTAACTTAACATTTATTTCTTATAAAAGTTATAATTCACATATTACATTGAAATTGGTACAGTTTTTTATACTAACTGGGGAAGTTTTAGGTTGCATATTTACTGTTTGAGACAAACTATTATTAATTTCGTATGATTGTTCATGTATATTTGTCATACAATGGCGTTTGCTAGTTGATGGAGTTGGATCTGATGAATTATCATTATCAACGAAGGTAGATGGACGAACGTTCTCTGCAACATGTGAAGGAGACGGACTGGACCTTAAATTAATGGAGTGTGTGATTTTTTCCCAGTTTCTAGTTTGTTGCATTTTCAGCATACTTTTTATCATCGAAAACCTCGTCGACCATAACGTAGGTTTTAATTTTGCTGAGAGTTCGGAGAAGTATGCCAACATAACATTTTCTGAAAAACTATTTGCGTTTTTCTCTTCTCTCCACGCAATAAATTCGTCGTAATGTAGATATGTAGCGACTTTTTGACTTTTCCGGTGAAATGTTCTCCGAAGCATGCAATTATACTGAGTTCCGGTGGTGTTAATTCAAAAAAACTAGGGTCGAAATTACTCATTTTGTGCAACAAACAACTAAACTCGCAAAGAAAATTTCTGAAAAATGGCGCCAACCGTAGAATATAAGCAGAGTTTTTTTTTCTTCACCCATTCTGGTAGGCAAAGGGAACTATGCCCATACAGCCAAGTCATAGAAATAGTATGTATATTCATGAGCCAAGTCTTCAGTAGAATTTTTTTATTGATATGAAATGAAAATGAAATTTAATGAGATGAAATGAAATGAAACCTAACCAAACTCATTCAATCAAATCATTAAATCTGATATTGAAACAAATTAGTAGCTTCTTTTTAGAAATATACGTATTTGCATGAATCATAAAAACTTCTATGAATTTTTTTAGTAAAAACTTCATGGTTGGTTTTTCTTTTTAATAGACATTATTTTGACAGTTGGGAAAGAGAACGCACGAGTTCGGGAAAGGTAAAAAAAAAGCACGAGTATGTAATAGCCCACATCCCGAACGCTATACGTCCCTGCAATACGCCACTTTTTGAGCAACTGTATTAAAAATAAACTTTCCTGGTACTTACCTATCTATTAACGAAACACCGAAAAATAACATAAATACCTACTTAGTCTGCTCCACTTAAATATTTACCTACCTCAACTAATTATCCTATAAAGAACATTCCCCGACTTTTGACGTGTTTAGAGTATAATTTGTAGCGGCTAAAACTTTCGGCGCCATATCCACCCATCGCTAAGTCAAATCCAAAAGTCGTGAATCCGTGGAAGTCACGACCCGTTGCCGAAGAGCGCATATTAACAAATGTAAACCTAGCCCAACGAAATGATAGCCTAAAAACTCCTAATTGCAACTCATGGTGGCTGTTGGTTACACCGATCTGTAACATATTAGGGTACCTATCTAAATATCGGTTCGACTGCGCATACATAAACCACTGCTGTGGACTGCACGTTGCGCACAGCGACAGATTATAAGTGGGGCTTATTTCGAATAAAATAAAACATATAGTGGGTATCATGTTAGTATTATTGTATATTTTATTGCTGAAATTTGATATAATATGACTAATTTTGTAATTTGATGTAATGTTTTATATGATTTAAGTACCTATGTTATTATTTTAATTTGTATTTATGTAATGTGACTGTTTGAAATTAATAATTGTCTAAATGTATGAGTCCTGTCACTTGAAATAAATAAATTATTATTATTATTATAAATATGAAGTAGGTAGTAGACGTACAACATTTTTTCTCAATTTCCAAATTAACTTATAAAAGTCACGACTGCTTTTCTCCACGGTCGCGGTGCCCTAAACCGAATGAAACCTCTTCAGTGCAAAAAATGCACTATCGGTATGATTGGTAGTAGGTAGGTACCTAGCTAGGTATCTACCTATTTATGCTATAGCACTAGTTTCCGTCCTACAAGATTTTCCAATATTTTATATAATTACCTACCTACTAAATATACTAAGCCCGCACTTAACATTGCTTTTTTAATGGCAATGGGCGCTTCTTCATTGCACGGCCCGGCCCCGGCCCGGCACCGACACCGACTTTGGGCGTTTCTTCATTGGACGGCCCGGCCCGGCACCGGCACCGACACCGACAGTATTCAACGACACGACACCGGCACCTACATTCTTCATTGACCGACACCGACACCGACAAGCTCCGAACCGCGTGAGCCAAGAGCGATGGCAGCGTACAAGTTGACGACCTCCGTGGCGCAGTGTGTAGCGCTGTTGTCTTAACGTGCGGAGGTCCCGGGTTCGATCCCCGACAGGGTCAATTTGGGAATTTATAATTTCTGAATTTTCTCTGGTATGGCCTGGTGGGACTGGGAGGCTTTGGCCGTGGCTAGTTACCATCCTACCGGCAAAGACCGGCCTTTTAAATAAAATTCTACAAACAAACAAGCAGGTAAATATAAAGATAAAAGAACTTATTGATAATATTAATGGAGGTACGATTGAGGATCATACTTGTTACAAAATAAATAAATAAATCAGAACCTGAAAATTGAGTCCTCTAATGTCCAATCCCGGCAATAGGTAGACCGTACCAATTTCTATTAAAAATATACACTCTTAAGAACATCTCCGATTCAAATGTTACACAACGGTGTAAGAAGCGGTATCATTCACAGTATATTAGTGCATTCCTGTAATCCTTGCAGTTCGGAAAGGGTTTAGGTTTGGTTCCCATAGGAATCTGAAAGTGCCCCTGTTTGTCACGCGATCAGTCTTTTCTGGTAGGTATTTTATTAGTGCGACCATGATTTAGTATAACTTTTTGATTTGGTGCTCTATACCACTTTTTTCAGGTGAAACATTAAACTTTTTGGGTTAACGTACCATTCCCAAACCATTTAAGGAGATATTTTGACTTTAATTAGCTGTCATTTTAACAGATTTTGACGGAAGACCTTAGTTCTATGTTATTTTGTAAGTTTGTTTATAGACAAAATGAGGACGTTAAATCATAGCAGCATAAGTATTAAGGAATTTCTGTAATTATGGCATAAATCCTAAAAGATGAACTGTTCCTTAGTTAGACCAACAGTAGCTAGTTATTGACCAAGATTGAGCCAGTAATTGACCAACGTATTAACACATACAGGGTGGATAAAATAAAACAGCATTTTTTTCCCAGATAAACAAATTCAATTTTTTTTTTAACGAAACATGCAACAGATTATCGTACTTATTATTAGTTGCCTATTTATTAGCACATGTATTGCAAAATTATTTGGTATTGCATTAATTTGTGCTCGTTGTGTAAAAAAATGTAAAGCAAAGTAATTAAGGTAAGGTAAGGTAAGGTAATTAAGGTAATTTTTTTATAAAACCTCATAACTCGAAAACTGCATACTTAATAAGGATAGATTTTTCTTGTAATTTTTTTGGAGCGGTCATTAGCTCTTAACACCCATTTCAAGCTTATCCATTATTTACTTGACAACCTATATGTTGGCAATGTCAATTTTAGTAGGACACCTAAAATATACAAATGTCTGGTCAACTCCACGAACACTATGAATGTAAGTACCAATCCTAAACCACTGGTCAACTACTGGAATATGTTAATAAAAATGGTTATTTTTGTATTGTGCATCAATAAAATCAAAAGGAATTGTTGAATAATAATGACCAAAAAAGAAAATTAAAGAACCAGTAGTAAACCATGTGGTCAATGATAGGCACCCTATTAAATTAAAGAAATAACCAGTAGTTAACCACATGGTCAACTATTGGCACCCTATACAACATGCGTTCCAGTAGTTAACCGGTCTCAGAAACCTATTAAAATCTAAAATTTTGTTCAAATTTATATCTGCTATCATTACACTGATTAATATATTAGCTAAATTTCATAAAATATTTGCAATTTACTTCAAAAATATTACGATTTGAATCAATTTAACTTTACCTTTCATTGAACACTCCTAATAGCAATGGCGGCCGAACGGCGAGTGAACGAGATACGTGGCGACAAAAATGAAAAAGAAAGCTATATTTTTTTTTCATTTACCCACAATTTCACAGCATTAGATTCTCAAAGATATGATTCAGTAACACAGACTTAAAAAACCTACAGATATTGGCGCGAATTCTTAAAATATTGACCTTTTGACGCAAATGGTCAACTACAGGTTACTGGTTTGGGACTGGTACGTCCATCCTACTTCCGTGATTTTATAACTTGACTAGTTATAGATATGGGTGACTAGTTGATTACGGTTGTTGTTACGTTCACCCAGGACGGTAACTCGATGGGTGACCTAAAGTTGAACTACATTCTTTCCGTGCCTCGGATATTGCGTTAAAAGATATTATCTTAAGCTTCGATTTTTGTTCTAATTACCAAGCTATTCGTTATTCACCGATTTTGTAGCATATTATTCAATCGGTCTTGACTCTTGTATCTGCAGTTGGCATCACATAAAAAAATCCTCTAGAGTCTAGACCGACAGAGACAGTCAGAGCACGTGGTTCTGGTTCTACTACAGAATACCAATTATTAATAGTAGGTTGGTTCTACTGACATATTATCGTTGAGCGCGTAGCGAAAGGTTGACTGGCCAAGTATTTCGAGGTGGTACACAGTACAGACTATAGACACCACAGTCTCGCCTTACTTCAAACCACTAAATTCTTCATGAGACTGGCTCCTATTTGATAAAAGTTACAATCCGACAAATTAGTAAAAAGTGACATATTGTTACGACGTTGTTGTATGAGATTAATCGTATAATTTTACAACTTTTGTAACTTTTATCAAATAGGGGCCTGAGTTATTCTACTTAGTACTTACAGAATCAGTTACGACGACTAATAATTACTTAATTGATCTATCTGTAGGTACTGAGACTTGACATGGCTAGCGATATTATCCATGAAATTCTCTAACTATAATAAACGTTGTACCGTTGTTCATAATATTATATGTTTTCTTCTTTCAAATGTCAAATTACTGATGTCAGAAAGAGAGAAACTGGTGTGCAGTTATTCGCTCGCTATACCTAATATGAAAATATTATAACTTTAGACAGGAACTTGTCCTTGTTAGTAAATTTTAAACATCTTCAAGCCTGAGGGTGTATACCTACATATTGTTGAATGTACTTACAAATAGTCGACTACAAATCTTTTAAAGAAAGGAGAAAATTTAGCCGCTCTACATAATTACGTTAAAAGCTCTACGTCAACTGTTTTTATATAGATCCTATTAATTCTATTGCAGTTGTCCTGTAATCACGCCGCAACAGAGCAACGTATCGATGTGATTTTTTGCATGTGTATAGTTGAGGACCTGGACATAGGATTCTTTTTATCCCGGAAAATTAAAAAAATCATAAAAGGCATTTTAAAAATCGAAATCCATGCGGACGAAGTTGTGGGCTTCATCTAGCGACATTTTAAATGGGAAACAGCCTCTCTGTTACCCTTTCACTTGTCTGTGTTCTTGCTTTAGAGCTTGTATCCTGGTTAAAAAACAGTTCACATAATAATAAATAAATAAATAATTTTAAAAAAACACCACCACCTTACGCCGCTACTCACACTAACATACACACGAAAAAAAAAAAAAAAAAGAAACACCGCTCACAAAATAATATTAAATATATATATTTACTTACTTATATTAATTATTTGTAAAAAAAAAAAATACACCACTTTACGACCATCGTGAGTGGCACCTAATTCAGAGCAAAACTCGCATTAAGAAGGTCTCTGACATCATGTCAGAGGATAACTGAGTGCGAAACATAAAATAAAAAAATAAAAAAAAACCACCACCTTACGACCATTGTGAGTGGCACCAATTGTGAGCAAAACTCGCATTAAAAAGGTATCTGACATCATGGCAGTTGTCCTAGCTGCCATGAGTGTGAACCATTAAAAAAAAACTTGTATCCTAGGTAGAGCTGGACAGAGGATAGGAACGTCATTAATTTATCCCGCAACACTAGAGTTCCCATCTCAGCAGAGACCATTATAAATTATTATGTCGTACCTATATTAGGTACGTGATATTATATTATTGTACAAGAGTGTGTGCAAAAACCGGTACACATTTCTTTTCTGTGTACATAGTAGGTACGACACGACCAGAGAGGAATCAAGCGAAGGACAGTGCTCAAAAATTAGGTTCTCTCATTAAGTAAATGATAAATGATAATAGATTTGGGATAGTCTCTATTATCACAAAATATGTGGACAGTTGAGTAGATTATTTGGGAAGCACACAGTCATAATGTCATTTCAGAGGAATTTTAATGCCGCTGTCGCTATGACACCGAAATTGCTAGAAATTAGCGCTTGGAACAGGCCATATTGACCGCCATGGGCTGTTTCACAGGGGAAATTAGATTGTTATTTGTTAAGAGAACCTATTTAAATAGTTAACAGTTATCGTATTAGACTAGTTTTATTTTATTTATTTTTTTATTTTTAAGTTTTACTAGCGATTTTTTACATCGAATATTTAGTAGATATAGGTAGGTATCTACATGCAAGATAAATAACATTCACAACGTGTAAAAATCGTATAAAAGTAAACAGAACATGCAAAATAGTTGCAATGGGATAAAAGATTTTGTTGAAGTTTGTTAAGTTTGCTTGTTGTTAAGATTATTATCATAATAATAATTTAAGTACTTAATTAATTTATAATGACAATAATTCATCATGCCTCTCTCATAGAGAGTTACATATTATTGTTCTGTTTGCCGTGGAGACCCTGGGGCCGTGAAACATTTTTTGCGAGATATTTCACTGCAGTTGATTGCCTCATTGCCTGCCTAGCATGCGCACTACGAGAAAATTATGTCTACCCATTTTATCGCGTTATCTCTATTTTTCTACCCTAGCTAAGATGGTTACACTCTGTGGTTACACTTATGAAGGGCTGGCTCATTTTTTGCGCAAAGGATCGAAGGAAGGAAAGACCTGGCTGTCCAGCGCGGAAATGCAGCCAGCATTCTTGACATCATTCCACGCGGGCATGATTAATTATAATAACTATATTATAATTAATCATGCTTATGTTAGGGGAATGAACCTAATTACTAAATTAGGTTCATTCCCCTAACAGGTAAGCCCGCTACCATCTTAGACTGCATCATCACTTACGTGATGGCTAACTTGTAGTGGTTAAAAAAAAGGTTAGGCTAGCTAGCTTTAAGTTCTTATTGTATTGTTTTCAATAAATGTTATATTTTCAGTTGCATTTTGATTTGAAAATTACTTCATTAATTTTCTTAGATGTTTTATCTATAACCGATCAATTCACTTCTAGCTACTTTCTGCTGTTGCTTGATTTATCTTCTTAAAAAAAAGTTTAATTGAGAGATGGGTTTAATATAACTGCCATGCCCCTAACAGGTTAGCCCGCTACCATAGACTGCATCATCGCTTACCATCAGGTGAGATCGCAGTCAAGGGCTAACTTGTAGTGGTTAAAAAAAAAGCTAGCGTAAATCTTTACAAAGACAGCATGTCTAGATAAACTACTAATAATCCAAAATCTCTTCCAAAGTAATAGCAGTGCAATACACGGTCGCGCACGGGCCGGTGTTGCCAGTTGTATAATTAGAAAATGAAAGGGTGGCGCGCACGCAGCCCGCGGCGCACCACTACTATCGCTGACCATCGAGCACGGTGGAGCTAGTGTTGGGAAGAAACTATCGATAAAAGTAACAATTTACGAGAGTGTGTTATAAGTTAATCAATATAAAATTGTAACAGTGTGTTTTACTCGTATTTTATTATGGAAGGTATCAAGCAAAAACCATTGCAAGCTTTCGTTGGCTTAATCAACTGCTTCAATGCTGCATCCCAATTAAAATGATCCACATGGACGCAAGACAGAACTATGCTATATATTTATGCTATATTCATTGATATTATTATCAGTTTGGATATACCGCAGAAATTTAACTCTAGTAAGAAATTAATTTTGGTGTCCATCACATAGGACTATGAGCCTATCGAAACCTCCGACGCGAAAAAATCTGAAACAGATAAAGAGAAATAAAGAAAAGAGCTTGACTAAATAAAAGCATTGGATAAGCTCATGTATACCACTAGCTGATGCCCGCGACTTCGTCCGCGTGGTTTAAGTTTTTTTGATTCCATCGGGAACTCCTTAATTTTCGGGGATAAAAAGTAGCATATGTCACTCTCCAGGTCCTCAACTATACCCATGCGATCACGTTGATCCGTTGCTCTGTTGCGGCGTGATTGAAGGACAAACTCTATATTTCACCCCTTTGGGGGTCGAATTTTCAAAAATGGTGAAACACGTACTCTTGCATATCTAACTGAAAGCCCAAATGCTAAGTTTCATGGCTATAACTTGAGAAATGAAGGACTTTCATACAAACTTTCAACCCCTATTTTACCCCGTGGGAGTGGAATTTTGAAAAACTGTGACACAAATACTTCTTTATTTATTGGTAGGCCAAAATACCAAGTTTGGTTGATATAACTTGAGAAATGAAGGACTTTCATACTAACTTTCATCCCCTATTTCACTCCTTCGGGGGTAGAAATTTCAAAAACTGTGAAACACATATTTCTTATTTATTCTTTAAATACTTTCAACCCCTATTTCAACCTCTTAGGGGTGGAATTTTCACAAATCCTATCTTAGCGGATGCCTACGTTATAATAGCTATCTGAGTGCAAAATTTCAGCCCGATCCGACTAGTGGTTAGAGCTGTGCGTTGATAGATCACTCAGTCAGTCAGTCAGTCGGTCAGTCAGTCAGTCAGTCAGTCACCTTTGCCTTTTATATATTTAGATTTATAACTTGGTAAAGTTGCTCGGTGGGTAAGATAAGCATAAAATGAAACATAAGTTTATCGATATAATCAAAATAAATGCCAACTCTATCATAAAAATTTACTCCCCTTGCCTCAGGGCGGGATGGCAAACATTCTTTATTTTCGAATATTAATAAGGAGCGTGCAACATTACGCCGTATTTCACATTGAGTAACATTATCATCTTTTGTCTTTCTCACACGCACATCTAATCCGTATTGTATGTCTTACTTTTTTTATTCAAATTTGAAATAATGGCGATCTTTTCGTAAGAAGCACCGTGGATGTTAAGATTTAGGAACAGTATGCTTATTATTTGAATACTTGATGACGTCTAGCATCCAATTATCTGTAGAGAAGATCGAAGAAAGTTAAGGTTTTAGGTAAGTATATTTTAGTTCGTTACTTCTTAATGGGGGTTAAGTTAAGCTACCTTTGCTGTTTTGCTTAGTAGCCATTATAATGACTACTTAGTTAGCAAAACCAACAGCATTACAAGTGATTACTTAGAATCACTTGTAATGCTGTTGGTTTTCATAGGATATTATTAGCTTTGATTATTGCTATTAGATATATTAGGTACGTGTATCTTTTCAAATGTCAGCAGGCATTTACCGGGTCCAACAGCTAAACAGGAAAGGTAGATATCTAAAGACCTTCCCGGACCTCTTTAGTCAGTCATCAACCCAGAGGTCTTATCACGTAAACATGATTGTAACAGTGTAACAATCACAAGCACACATCCATTGTCGCATCAAGAATAGACAAAAAGTTATTAAATATTAATAGAGGTTTTATTTTAATAATGTCCTCCCGACCGAATTTCGGCCACGGCGGCCTATCTCCAGAGAGATTAGCCATCTGCGCGGAAGATATTATAGTGCACAAGTATGTGCGCCTACGCAGGTGCACTCTCTGTTCCTTTACTCTCATAGCCCGATGGGACAGAAAATCCGAGACGACCGGAGAAAGAACGGGCGCAGGACCGACGGCTTAACGTGCTCTCCGAGGCACGGGGATGAAACACCGCCAACTTCCTAACTCCGGGCTAGTACCTACTGAGAATGTATTGGCAGAAAAACCCAATCCTTGTTATGGCCCGACCCGGGACTCGAACCCGGGACCTCGTCGGCCGCAGTCGAACATGCCAACCACTAGTGACTAGACTAACGAGGCAGCTATAGGGGTTTTACATAGGTAATAAATACGTAGGTCTTGTCAAGATTGCGACCCACTCATTCAACTGATAATACCTATGCGTTTTCAAAAACTTATAAGAACCTTTCCATTACTGAGGTTTAAAAAAAGCTCTACATATTCCATTGCAATCCAATAACTCTTTCTGTATTCATTTGTGTAGACAATTTCTATAAATTAATTTGACCTATTCAATACAGTTTAAATTAACATAATGATTAATTGACCACAACAACAGTAATTATGTATTTAATCGTTGGTATAAAACGATTAGGTACACATTGTTAGTTCGCTGACAGTGCCCTGGAGCGAAACTAAGAAGTGCTCAAAAAATCGCTCATAGGTCATCAAGGAAGTAATGAAATTGCCTAAAGCTTGGCCATTAGGAGAAATTGATGTGGTGTTGTAGGTAATGGTATATCACTTTCTCTTTAACTACCTACTAAGTCACTTCTCTAACTAGGTAAGTACCTACCTACTGACGATTTTATGAAGAAGCTTGCTTAAGAAGATACGTTTGTCTTGATGATTATACAATCGTGATAAATTATTATCGTTTTATAATGAGTGTAAAGGATATTGGATAAAACATGTGTTATTTTGCGTAAGCCATACCCAAGGTTAAATCTACCGGAAAGCGCAGAGTTGGACAACCCCCCCCAACTAGGTGGACGGATGATTTAAGCAAGTAGCTGAACTGGGAGTCACTGGAAGCAAGCGGCACTAGACCTTGTCTTACAGAAGGAACGCGTTATAATCAACTAAGTACGATTTGTTTGGAATGATCAAGCGCTTTAAGACAGATAACAGATGGCGCTCGTTCAGTTATTTCCCAGTATAGGCCCGCAGGAGATGATGACTCCGGTTGTCACAGTCAAAGGTCTTTGAGCTGAACGCACGAACGCGTAATAAAATCCCAACAAGTTCGGATTGGTTTCGGACGTCGGACTTGCACGTACGTATACGTACGACACTCGCGCGCAGTGTGAGCGCTTTCATAGTACTCAGAAGGTCGGGAATGTTCGTGCGTGTTCGTACGTTTCTGCACGAATGGAATTCGTACGAAAACGTATCCAAAGTGAGCTCGGCCTAAAAGTTGAATCGGGATGAAATCGGGGCGCGGATTTCAAACATAGAACACATCTCTTTCACTTCATGATTTATTGATTTGTAACCACATCCTCAGTCCGCCAGGCTGCCTGGAGTTAATATCGGCGCCCCGGTAATACAAACAGTGTCACGTGACCCGCCCCGCAGCGGTCACGTGCTGCTGATAGTGATCTTTGGCGCGCGAAATTGTCTGTGCGAGAGGTTTTGATGCCATCTCTTAACTCAAGCTTCGGTTGGATTGCTTTTTCTGGTTTAAAACATTGTAGAAAATCTTTAATCTTTGTTGGATTTTTTGTTTAAGACTTATCAATTCGTCATCACAACTGAAGAACGCGTCCACAAGGAGATGACTCCCAAGTCATTTTTACAATCCACAGCTTTGGCTTCTTGTGAGACTAAAGTTTGATGTAGATACCTAAACTTCGATTACCTAATATTATGATTAATTATTAATTTTTAAAAAAAAGTGTGGTGTCGTGGGACACCAGATAGGAACGATGTTCCTTATTACATAAATTTTAATTTCAAGTTCTAGTCGAGGTAAAAAGAAAACAATTATTCAGGTATAAATTTTTTATTATGATTTTTTCGCATCGTCCTTTAAGGAACTTCGTTCCAAAATGTCATGAAAATATATTTTGCCTTAGTAGGTACTTAGTAGGTATTAGCTTCTCTCATAATATAATGTAGAACCATTGTAGACCATGAGTATTATTTCTCAATAGATGATTCCCGCGACTTCGTCCGCGTGCATCAAGATTTTTTTGATTCCCGCGGGAACTCTTTAATTTTCCGGGATAAAAAGTAGCCTATGTCCTTCCCCGGGATACAATCTACCTCACTACCCAATTTCATTAAAATCGGTTGAGCAGCTGAGCTGTGAAAGCGTAGCAGACAGACAGACAGACGGACAGACAGACACACTTTCGCATTTATAATAGTATAGATTAAGGAAGTATGGATATGGATAGTTTTAACGTATGATAATAGAACTTTGATTACTTATCGCGTAATTTTTAAAAGTATCTGTTATATACGTAGACTAATCATGCATCCCATACGTATTTCATAAAAATAACCCATATCCATACTCCATTCTTAATAATATATACTTACTTACTTATATTATTAATGCCAAAGTGTGTGTCTTTCTGTCTGTAACGGCTCATCTTTTCAGCCGATTTTGATGAAATTTGGTATATGGGTAGGTTAGTGGTTACATTCCGGGGAAGGACATATACTTTTTATTCCAGAAAGTTAAAAGGAGATTTTTTTAATAATTAAAAAAAAGTAGGTAAGTATTTCGTGAGAAAACAAAATAGATATTGTAACACAAACAAGTGGGTTCTATAACATGCCGAGTCCAATTGGCATGCCAATAATGCATGCGTGCATGCGTGGGTCATCTGTGATCTGTACAGTCAATACTGCGCGCTGAGTGACACTTGACGTACCGAGAGGGCTAATCCCAGAGGTTTTAACAGAGGGCTGCATTTCGTAAATAATGGATGTGGTACTTGATTTTCATACATGTCATGCAATTAAAGAGAAGTTCTGACTTAAACGCCCAGCCCTAGAAAACTGATATTTTACCAGAGGTACCTACCCTTTATAACAACATAACAAAAATAAGGCTGACTGCGATCACACCTGGTGGTAAGTGATGGTACAGTCTTAGATCGTAATTCCCACGAAAAGAAGTCTTTCACGTTTGCTTTTGCAAAAAGCTATTTTAAACTTTTATTTTATTAATAGATAGCTCTACCCAAATTTCGTGGGATGGGCCATGAAAAGTTAAAAAAAGACAGACAGACACACATTCTCCCTTATAATACTAGTATGAGTTATCTCGAGTTATTTTCTATTGCATCCTATTTGTGCGCAGTGCATATATTTCCAAAATTTACGAGAACAACATCACGATAGAGAGAGAACAGTCTAATAAGAGGACACGATCAAAAGCTGCGCCATCAATTGGCACCATCAAATCCCTTTAAAAACTTTTTGAGCAACAGAGTAGTGCTTATGTGGAACAAACTGCCCGAGGATGTGGTGATGTCAACCTCTGTAAATCAGTTCAAGAACAGACAGTATGAGCACTTAAAGACAAAGCACAAGATTTGATATAGGTGCATCAGCGAAAGCTGCCTAGCAAGATAATAATAATAACTAGCTGATGCCTGCGACTTCGTCCGCGTGGATTGGGGGTTTATGGTTCCCGCGGGAATTCTTAAATTTTCCGGGATAAAAAGCCTATGTGCTATTCTAGACTATAATCTATCACTGTGCCAAAGTTCATCTAAATCCGTTCAGCCGTTCGTGCATGATTGAGTAACAAACATCCATCCATCCATCCATATATCCATCCAAACTTTCGCATTTATAATATTATTAGTATAGATAAGTTTAAGTATAGATAACATCGGGACTCAGAACCTAAATAAATCGCATCCATGAACTTTATAACAGCAATGTACTTACGTCTCTTAAAATGAACAACACGAATGGTGTAAGTGTTGATTTTTGTGCTCAGCGATATCCCGGGCGATCCCGCGCGCTTTCCCAGGGCGTAATGAAATATCATTTCTCCCGGGATCGCGGTAATAGTAAGCCTGTTATGGCCCTCGTGGATTTGCAAGTAATTAGGAATTTCGGTGGCGTACGTGGAATTGGGAGAATAGTTATTGGATTTTCACACATGACTGTAGGTATATTATGGTTACATCATATAACAATCTAAACTAATATTATAAATGCGAAAGTTTGGATGGATGGATGGATGTTTGTTACTCAATCACGCCAGAACGGCTGAACGCAGTTGGATGAAATTTGGCACAGATATAGATCCCATAAAATTATAGATCTGGAATCCCATAAAATTAAAGAGTTCCCGCGGGAACCAAAAAACCTCAATCCACGCGGACGAAGTCGCGGGCATCAGCTTGTAATACTTGCAAGCATGGAATTAGCAATCTGCTTAGTGCTCGCAAGTGGTAAGGAATCTAAAAATATCGCTCTGCCAAGTAGGTATATTAAAAGTAGAAAATGATTCGTTTTCTAAATACATACTTACTTACCTTCTAAATTCTCATAGTTAGTTACACTAGCGGCACGCTATGATGGCCGGTTGGACAAACGTTCCGTATTAATTGATAACGACTTTGAAGGAAATAATTGTATTACTTTATTGACGATAGTGATGTGCAGAGATTCATAAATTTAAAAAAACTTAATTGTTTTTTGTTCGAGAATAAATTGACATTCCACATAACTATTGTAATGTGTCAAACCGGCCATCATAGCGTGCCGCTAGTGTAGTTAGTTAGTACCGGTACCTATTGCCAATATAAGACCGTTTTAGGTCTATACCTGTACCTAAAACGTTGAATAATCATCTGACAACTTGAAACTTATCGAGACACGTTTGAATTGAAACCATTCTTATCGCTTCCGTCTCTCTTCAGTCTTCAACAAAATCCTCACAGTACTTCGATGCCCCTCTAAAAAGATAATCGAAAAACGTTATGCTCATTTTTGACTCTACCTTATCTACTCAAGTACATCTAAAACAAACACTTTCGTCACGCACAAGAACCTCATCAAAACGCACCGCAACCGGCGTCATTACGTAATCTGCATAACTGCATTTCTAGTGTTGGATTGTCGCATCGCCGAATCCCGCGGGATCCCGTCCCGTACAATAAAACTCAATTGTAACCTTGTTATACACATCCCTACGTGTAAACTTATGACTGACGAATTAAGACTCTATTCCATTGGTTTTATAGTTGCATTTGCTTTGTCATGTGTAAATAGATTGAACATTTTGGATCAATTCTAACGATATCTGCACGTACAAGTTTGTTATATGAATATGAACTTTATATATCTAAATCGTGAATTCATGTTTATATGTGAAATAGAAAATGCTTAGACCATTTCGGAAAAAATCATAGATGTGTCACCCCCATAGTTATTATATGCAAATAATACGCATAATTTAGGGTTTGCCCTATTCCGTGTTTTATCTGCTTATCTGTGAAATGGCTCAATTAGAAAAGCGTGTAGCCGCTCTGTGGTTAAGGGTGGAATGCAAATCGCGATATCTATGGATTTATGGAATATGCTAAATGATTTATCGCAATGATAAGTTTGTGCGTTCCCTTAGATGCTGCATTGGTATAGATATTTATTACAAAAAGGTAGGTAAATCGTTTTTTTTATCCACTACAAGTTAGCCCTTGACTGCGATCTCACCTGATGGTAAGTGAAGATGCAGTCTAAGATGGTAGCGGGCTAACCTGTTAGGGGCATGGCAGTTATATTAAACCCATCCGCCCCTAATCAGTTTCTACACGGCATCGTACCGGAACGCTTAATCGCTTGGCGACACGTCTTTTCCGGTAGGGTGGTAACTAGCCACGGCCGAAGCCTCCCACCAGGCCAGACCAGGGAAAATTCAGAAATTATAAATTCCCAAATTGACCCTGCCGGGGATCAAACCCAGGACCTCCGCTCGTTAAGACGATAGCGCTCAACTCTGCGCTAGGGAGGTCGCCGAAAATTTAAGTAACTTATTAATTTAATTAAATTAAATTAAAAGGTTTTCGATTTTTCCGTTTCAATTAGGTACGGTCATGGTACGGTACATTCGTTTTATCTTCTAGAAATTTGAATGGTTAAAGTCCATAATGCGAACCCTAATAAGTATATTATCTTCTAAATAATAAAGCACAAAAAGCATAAGTAGGCACTAGGTATGTTATTTTCAATTTGAAGACTCTTTCAAGGGTGTTATTTTAGAAGATATTTACAAAAACTGCAACGGATTAACTAAATATTGTCTTTGGCAATGATTTCCATGAACAGGCCCATAAAACCACACAGGATGAAATCATGGCAGGCTCGCTCCAAACATTAAGCCCTAAAATATTTTTAAGCACCGGTCACATACATTTATAACCATTAGCGGCTTCACAAAAACCATTACAACCACTAATTTTACCATATCTATAAAACTAAATAAATCAAGAAAAAAGCAAACACACTATTAATATCTCTATCCTTATACTTACGTTCGGAAACGCGACGATAATTACAGTCCAGAAACGTTGAGTTTAACGTTTGAAAATTAAAAGAGTTGAGGCGATCTCGAACGCCACGTATCATTATATTTGCTTTATTTTTTTCTTGTTCCAGCGACCCGAGGTTAAGGTGGGTCACGACACATCCCAATTAGAGGTGATTAGGCATTGTAATTTATTGAGTGCGTTCGGAAACGCGCCACGGCATCGCGGCGTGCTTTCATGTACCGTGTGTCGTGGCGCCATGGTTTGATTTATCTTAGGTGTTGATTTGCAAATGCTTCTTTAGCTTTTGTTAATTTTATAATGAGGTCTTTGGCATTCATTAATAACGTATTAATTTTGTTGATACTTTTGATTCTCGTTTATCTTCGTACAATTTTTGTAAAATATTTCAAATTTCACTGTTTCTATAGGTCATCAGCTTTCTTATTAATAATTTAGTACTTACTCGTATCCATTTTTAGCACTTTCGTATTATTTTTACCTTATTTTCTGAAGTCAGTATCTTTAATATATAAGGTAGGTAATCTGTTTCCGAATCCATGCTGCATAAAGTAAAAAAAACCGCAAATCATCGAAAAAAAATCCATGTCTCTTTCTAAATTTACTCAACAATTTCTTTGAATTCATTTTCGTTTCGAAACGATTTTTCACAAAACGAAGGGCGTAAAGTACTAAATTAGCCTGATCGCAGTCCAGGGTATTAATTATGGTGTGACCGGACTTTCCCGGGATTCTAAACTTGCACCGCGACCCCGCCCTATGATTAGTCGCCATACACAATGCGCATTAAAAACTTTCCAAGCACATTAGAGATCATAAAAAGTATATCTCTTTAACGTGGCTGGCGTGTTATTATTATATTATGACAGTAGAAGAGTAAAGTATAAAATAAAAAGCAAAAGTAAATAAAAGTATTATAATTGTGAAAATTTATAATTACTTACAACATAAGTACACTGAAATAAATTTCTAAACATCGTCTGATTTTCTCCTTCCAAAAGCGTCTGATTTTAAAAGGGAGAAGTTTTCTTTTACCGATTACCAACTGAATCGAAAATCTGCAATACTACTACCAGAATTGGGAAAGAATAAATTCAATCTTTTATAAGAAAAGCTTTTTTAATACAGTTGCTCAAAAAGTGGCGTATTGCAGGGACGTATATAGCGTTCGGGATGTGGGCTATTACATACTCGTGCTTTTTTTTTACCTTTCCCGAACTCGTGCGTTCTCTTTCCCAACTGTCAAAATAATGTCTATTAAAAAGAAAAACCAACCATGAAGTTATTACTAAAAAAATTCATAGAAGTTTTTATGATTCATGCAAATTATACGTATATTTCTAAAAAGAAGCTACTAATTTGTTTCAATATCAGATTTAATGATTTGATTGAATGAGTTTGGTTAGGTTTCATTTCATATCAATAAAAAAATTCTACTGAAGACTTGGCTGTATGGGCATAGTTCCCTTTGCCTACCAGAATGGGTGAAGAAAAAAAAAACTCTGCTTATATTCTACGCACAGAGTACAATTTCTACGGTTGGCGCCATTTTTCAGAAATTTTCTTTGCGAGTTTAGTTGTTTGTTGCACAAAATGAGTAATTTCGACCCTAGTTTTTTTGAATTAACACCACCGGAACTCAGTGTAACTGCACAAAATGCTTCGGAGAACATTTTACCGGAAAAGTCAAAAAGTCGCTACATATCTACATACGACGAATTGGTTGCGTGGAGAGAAGAGAAAAAAGCAAATAGTTTTTCAGAAAATGTTATGTTGGCATACTTCTCCGAACTCTCAGCTAAATTAAAACCTTCTACGTTATGATCGAGGTTTTCGATGATAAAAAGTATGCTGAAAATGCAACAAACTAGAAACTGGGAAAAAAATCACACACTCCATTAATTTAAGGTCCAGTCCGTCTCCTTCACATGTTGCAGAGAACGTTCGTCCATCTACCTTCGTTGATAATGACAATTCATCAGATCCAACTCCATCAACTAGCAAACGCCATTGTATGACAAATATACATGAACAATCATACGAAATTAATAATAGTAGGCATAATGTACTCTGTGATAGTAGGTATGTCTCAAACAGTAATTATATATGCAACCTAACCAACCTAAAACTGCCCCAGTTAGTATAAAAAACTGTACCAATTTCAATGTAATATGTGAATTATAACTTTTATAAGAAATAGGTAAATGTTAAGTTAGTTGAGTTTATTGTGTTTTTATTATTTTAATAAATTGCTTCATTTTTTCGCAACTGTATTAAAAATAGTCGTTCAGTACACGTGCGGAACCGTCATTGCAACTTGTTCCGACTGTCAACCCTCGCTTTCGGCTGCGCCTCGGCTCGGGTAGACATATTTTGTCGGAACTCTTTGCAATGACAGCCTTTCCACACTTGTAATGAAATATACTATTGGAAGGAAAATACAGAAAGAACGTCAGAAAATTGAGCAATAGAACGCGTTCATGACCTGAACAACATCAGGATTGAGGTGTTAAAACCCAAAATTCTGTGACAAAATATACCCTATATCTAAGTATATACTTTTTATCCACAACATCAATTATTTTCCTTACTTTTTGTTTTCGTCGTAGTTTGCGTTGGTTGTACCTACGTGTTTCCCTGCACAATTAGAATCGAGGGATACGGGGCACGTAGACAAATTTCTCAAAAGCCAGAAATCGAGCGAGCGAATGTATGTTGCATAAAATGGAAGAAATAAATTGTACAAAAATAAATAATAATCGCCTGGTGGGAGTTTTCGGCCGTGGCTAGTTACCACCCTACCGGCAAAGACGTGCCGCCAAGCAATTTAGCGTTCCGGTACGATGCCGTGTAGAAACCGAATATAGAAGGGGTATGGGGTTAATATAACTACCATGCCCCTAACATGTTAGCCCGCTGTCATCTTAGACTGCATCGTCACTTACCATCAGGTGAGATCGCAGTCAAGGGCTAACTTGTAGTCGTAGCTTGTAGTGGATAAAAAAAAATTACATACTACAATAAATTGTGTTTTGAGATGCGTCGGTGGCTGCTTATAGGTCTTGAAAACCACATTTTTTTAAGCATACTTACATAATAATAATATGTCACCATTTGATAGAAACTTTAAAAAGCTCTGTTTAGCCGATAGAGACAGAGCCCTTAATACTTTCAGAACTTAACCTCTCAGCAATACTTCTCTGGACGACTTTTTCCGGCGTCGATTATGGTGAGGAAGGTTTCGTAACAGTTCCTTCTAGGTTCTAGGGCGTTGTCTATATTTCAATTAACGTCACTCGTGTCGTCCAAACGAGAGCCGATAGCATCTAACGGCGTATAATTGCAGCCTGTCCGAATGTCCGGCTATAGTTATTATTAGTTATTAGCTATTGCATATATCGCGCGTGCGCTCGCTCTAGGCGTTTAGGCGACTACGAAATGTATGAAGTTATGGTCAATAGATATGATTCATCCGTTCTTTCTATCATTTTTAAATTCATCATCCATCGATTTTTATTCTAAAGTTGTATTTGATATAATATTATTTTCATCCCACCATCTCGGAAAGAGTATTTTTACTCTTCGATATCTGAATGCAAAAGCCGTTATTATCCTCTTGAGGATAAAGTAAATTGAATTTAGAACATCGTGTGCACGTTAGTAAATATCACTCGTCTATGAAGTTTGTGAATTCAAAACACCATTAAAAGTTTAAAACCTATTTACCTCTATGGTGCCGAATTTCCATACAACCGTTTTTAATTTGTTAAAAACTCACACTCGTAACCTTCTTGGTGTACCTACTTTTTTAATTTGCTTTGCGCGCACCTTTTTCTTTCACGTAAAATATTACACTCAACAGCTGTAGCAAGTAGGAACGTTACTTTCAATTTTTCTTAATTATACCTACCTAAGTATTATTTGTTAAGATTATTCTGTAATACTTACCTTTCATAATGTAGTAGTTAATACCTAAACTGAAATAAAATTATCTTGTGATTTTTTTTGCATTTAGTCATTTCCTCGCTGAGGTGGGATGAAAAGTTACGTGTTGCACTCGAGTGAAAAGACTTTTCACCTCGTGCTCTTTTGATTCCCTCGCTGACGCTCAGGATTCTAATTTTTGAATCCTTCGCTTGCTCGGTCATCAAAATTGAGCACGTGGTTAAAAAACAACTTTTCACTCTTGTATAACAAATAACTATTGAAGCCCGTTTTCACCTGGGACCGCCTAAGCCAATATGTTTCTTTTTTTACTGTGTTTCAATTGGGTTTAGGTGGACCCCTAAATTAAGAGATTGTCGGTGAAAACGAGCGTTTTAGTCTGATTTTTCAATTCTCCGTTTGAATATCTAGTTGTTTTATTTATTATTTCACTCAATGATCTTTTATATATAAACTAGATTTCACATTATGTTTATTTCTTCAGAAATGAGATCCATGGTTCTAAGGATCAAAAATCTCGACATTCATGCAGATTTTGAATTCTAGGGATAAGTTTTTAATTAACACCTACATTTATTATCTGCTTGACCTAAAAATTTGTATCTTTCTAAAAATTCTAGCCTCAAGTTCATATTTTATGTAGATGAGATGATCGGCCAGCTAACTCTTTCTTACGCTCTAACAGTTACCCTGCCCACAAATCCATCATTATTTTATCAGTAACTCTTACTATAGTTCATCCTCCTACTCAAATCTATGAGTTTGTGCAATGAGCAATCGTAAAGATACATTAGAATTTTGTTGATCATGTGTGAACAGAAAAGTTCACTCAGTTCACACAAAGATTTAAAAAAATGCTAACATTTTAGTGGCAATTTTTTATAGATTTGTGATCCGATTAGCCTCAGAACTGAAACTCTCTATTCTGATCATTTTCCAAGTATCGCCAAGTAAGGCATTTCTTCTGTCTGGGACAACTTAAAATATGCTTACATACTTGAGGCCCAACTGTCTAAGCAAATTGTAATCATTTGACAGTTTAAAAGTAAAACGTATTACTCGAACTGTAAAAGGAGTTCATACATTGTTTTTGACGTGCAGGCATCTATGTCCTCCATAAACAGGTTGAATCATCCTTTTGTCAAATGATTACGATTACGATTTCCTTACACTGGGCTTACACAATCGGGGCACAGGTCCTATACCAATACCGGGTAGCTTTAATAATAGCTAATCTTAAATGACCTACAATGGATTATGGATATGACCTACAAAATACTTTCATAACGGTTCTTTTATATCATACTTGCTCAGTAACTAGGGATTACTATGGTGGAAAGTCTCCTTGTAAGTTGGTGTTTGCAATTCAAGGCAACATTACGTCGCACTATGCTTGAATTGTAATGTTCACATTACAGTTCAAGCTATGCAAAACTCCTTGGTAAACAATCTCTTTTCTTATAAAATGGTAAGAAAACTTTTTACTGAAAAAAAAACACTGAACATGGCGGCATTTAATTTCCATACATTTCAAACTATGCAAATCTCCTTGGAACTCAGAGCCGTAAAAAAAAAATGGAAAACTATTTACGAAAAAAAAATGGAAATGGCGGCATTTCATTTGATCTGAAAGTTTGTGAAGTTTGTTCGTAAAGTGATTTAATTTCATTTTGCATTATCAATGTTTTATTTACCTCGTAAGAATGATATAAAGTAGAATGCTTACCTCGGTTGCAAGTAGCTATTACACCCTCGAACTATATTCACCCTTGCTCGCTGCGCTCGCTCGTGTGACTAAATATCTCGGGTGCACGCGATCCATTAGCGCCCTATGCGAGCTGCGCTCGCACTGGCGCCAAATTGGATCTTGTTCTGTAATAGCTTACTTACGTCCCTTGTGTAACAATCTACTATTAAAAAAAAAAAAATTCAAAAGTTTTTTATTCAAATAGACTTTTTACAAGTGCTTATGAATAGTCGAATGAATCTACCACTTATTTAATTCTTACTTTAGGTAGGTACGTTGATACTTGATTGATAATATTATATCACTCATTAAACTATTTCTCCTTTGATCTAGTAATATACGAGTAATAAGTCTATGCCTTTGATATACCTAATTAAGTAATTTAGATGCATGCGCTCATTGCTCACCCCTTCAAAATTACAGGACAATAATAACTCAATAAATTCTTAAAAAAAATGAATTAAATGCTCTACATTCTACAATTTCAAAGTTGAGTTCATGCAGTAGGTATGTTATTTGCCGTTGTTCTGTGATATCGCTGCATAGTAATTTTCATAGAAACCGTAAACGTAGTCTATAATAACGATGTAATAAATGTCTTTTACCTATAATCTAATCGAGACATCTATCAGTATGGACGTTCTGCTAAAAGTTGCGTGGGCATACAACTATAAAGGACTTGTCCAAGATTGGGCCTTGAACATGAACCAAGATGATTTTAATACACGTGAATAGAGATCCTAAAATATGGCTTTTACAATTATTTACACATTTTTAAAGGACCCCAATTTGGAGAAAAATATATTTTTATTTTGTGGCTTTTTTAGATCTTTGTCTGAATTTTATCAACAGTAAAAAAAAAACTTGATTTTTTTTGTCACGTATGTCATTGGGTGATTGTCAAATGTCACTGTCAGTTTTGTTTATCTTAGTATAATGGTGATTTATTGTTGTCTAATAATTATTTTACGAATGTCTCAAATACTCAATTATTATTTATTAATCTTATAATGTTGTATGTACTACCTATGTAGTGGAAAATGGGTAGTTTATCGAAATGGAATATTAATAATCACAATTAATGCGCATTACCCAAGTTTTAGTGTTGCCATCCATCGAAAAATATTTTCTACAAACGATATTTTTCATAATTAATTTTTAAAAAAACGGGGTTTTCTAAAATTATTATTTAAATGGCGTTTAATGTTATATTTTTTTCTCTTTCACGTGATGGCAGTTTGGTTCTGGTTCATTGACACTCAGAATAAAAAACCACCCTCCATACTGAACTGGGACATGTCCTTTACCTGGTTGATTAGATTTTTTTATCAATGACAGGTACTTTAGTGCTTTTTTTTTCTTCACTACAAGTAGATAGCCCTTGACTGCAATCTCACCTGATGGTAAGTGATGATGCTGTCTAAGATGGTAGCAGGCTAACAGTGTTGAGCGCTGTTGCCTTATCGTGCTGAGGTTCGATCCCTGGCAGGGTCAATTTGGGAATTTATAATTTCTGAACTTTCCCTGGTCTGGCCGTGGCTAGTTACCACCCTACTGGCAATGACGTGCCACCAAGCGTGTAGAAACCGAATAGGGGTTTAGGTTAAATATAACTGCCATGCCCCTAACAGGTTAGCCCGCTACCATCTTAGACTGCATCATCATTTATCATCAGGTGAGATTGCAATCAAGGGCTAACTTGTAGTGGATAAAAAAATAAAAAACATCTGTCTACTTGACGTACACTCATGACTCCCAAACTGCTCATTACATTTTGTCAAATGAGTTGTTTAATAGTAATTTAGTTACGGCGACAACTCTGCGGGTAGTCGATTGGCAAAATTTGTCCTCTAGCCGTCTGTGGGGGAGTCTCGACTACATGTTTAAACACGGAACCATTGTTTGTCCACCGCGCCCCTTCGGTTTCACGTATTTGGGATTTTAATTTGTCATTCGGGACGTGAAGGGTTGCTAGGTTTTATTTTAATCTAGGGCTTTGTGTATGATGTCACATAGAAATTTGTAGGTGTATTTATTTTGCACGTGAGTTTTTTTGTAGAAATTATATTTGCCTAGCTCTATGAAGAAAAGTTGTCATCACAGAACGTGGGTGGTGCCGTGTAGTAGGTTTTTAGATAGTTAAAGATGCATTTTAAGACTAAATACTAAGATTTCTGACACCATATTATATTATATGGTTTGGGTTCGGGCTCGATGGATAATTTAAATACAAGACAATATTTTAATATTATTTTCTTCTTCTTCTTTTGGTTAATGGCTTTTCTTAGTAGAGATTGACGTGCGACATAGCCGATGACGTGTAACCAAGAGAGAGAGGGACAGCAATAGACATTGATCTATAACTCTGTGCCTTGATGACCACAGACATTAACTCAGACTAAGATCAGACTATTTAATATACTATGTAACAAGGTATGAATCCCAATTCCCATCATATTATCTTTCCCTGGATCCTATTGTAATATTTTGTTGTTTAGGATATCTCAAGGATATCTGATGCTAATTGCTAGTGGTCCCGAACTATCTGCTACTGTGTGGTAGAGTCTTGAGTCTTGACTTGTCTTTGTATTTACACAAGCTGTTGTTCACTTCATTTCTGTTCTCTCTCGAAATAACAGCGTCAAATCATATCATATTATATCATATCATACTTCATACTAATATTATAAATGCGAAAGTGTGTTTGTTTGTTGGTTTGTTTGTTTGTTGGTTTGTCCTTCAATCACGCCGCAACGGAACAACGGATCGACGTGATTTATGGCATGGGCATAGTTGAGGACCTGGAGACATAGGCTACTTTTTATCCCAGAAAATTAGGGAGTTCCCGAGGGAATCAAAAAAACTTAAACCTTGCGGACGTAGTCGCGGGCATCAGCTAGTTACCTAATAAAAAAAGAAGCTAATAGTACCTATAGCAACTATCTGCGTGTAGCTTTTTAGTAGCTGCTTGTAGAGGATACAAGAACGGATAAACGAATGAGCATATTAGGTCGCGGTATATCCTTATTCCTAATGTTGACTTACGCTAGCTTCCAATATGCGTCTAGCAATTACTCGTGTGCATATAAAACATGTGATTTGTGTGACCGATGTCAGCGACCCCAACGATTAGCGCTATGGTAATGACCCCTCGCTAAACTTCACGATAACTACCCTATTATAGTAGCTCTATCTTTATTACTATAAAATTGACTCACTTTTTGTGCTCTAGTGATGTAGCTATGAATATATTGAATGAATGAATGATTATTGGATATTATATTGTTATGGTATTATTGTAATCAATCAATTTCATTCGTTCAGAAGATTGACACTGAGAATTTAAATAATCGTTAAATAATCACAAGTTATTTTTGGAAAATGTTTTAATTGGTGTTACTAATTTTGGAATTATATGTAATAACTAGCTGATGCCCGCAACTTCGTCCGCGCGGATTGAGGTTTTTCGGTTTCCGCTGGACCTCTTTAATTTTCCGGGATAAAAAGTAGCCTATGTGTTATTCCAGACTATAATCTACCTCTGTGCCAAATTTCATCCAGATCCGTTCAGCCGTTCGAGCGTGATTGAGTAACAAACCTCCATACATCCATATATCCATACATCCATACATCCATCCAAACTTTCGCATTTATTAATATTTATTTGATAATATATATTATATTTAAAGAACTATTAAGGTAAATATTTAAAACCTTTGATTTAAATCTTAAAAATTTGGAACATTAATGTGTCACAGCAGGCCATCAAGTATTTGCAAATAGTAGATTAGTAGCCAAGGGTTGTAAGGCATCAATTGCAGCCCGAGATATTTAGGCGCACGAGCGCAGGGAGGGCGCCTATAGTTCGAGGGTGCAATTGATGCTTACACCCGAGCTAACTACTCTGCTTTACATCTCGATTGTGAGGTAAAGTAGGTCCTTATTACCCCCAAATGGAGCTTGTAGGTGACCAATTAGCGCTCGAGGGTAATAATGTAGAGCTAGAAAAGCCCTAGGGCGGTAAGTAATTTAAAAAAAAAACTCTTCACTCTTTCAAAAAGTTCGCGTACATCTAACCATCATACTTTTTTTAATTACTTACCGCCCTAGGGCTTTTCTAGCTACATTATTACCCTAGAGCGCTAATTGGTCACCTACAAGCTCCATTTGGGGGTAATAAGGACCTACTTACCGAATATGAGAGATGTAAAATATATAATAGTATTTGCAAAGTTTTCCGTTGCAAGCTTCTTTGATAGCTTGATGCTTTCGACGACCTCCGTGGCGCAGTGTTGAGCGCTGTTGTCTTAACGTGCGGAGGTCCCGGGTTCGATCCCCGGCAGGGTCAATTTAGGAATTCATAATTTCTGAATTTTCCCTGGTCTGGTCTGGTGGGAGACTTCGGCCGTGGCACAGAATAATAACTAGTACTAGCCGTGGCTAGTTATCACCCTACCGGTAAAGACGTGCCGCCAAGCGATTTAGCATTCCCGTACGACGCCGTGTAGAAACTAGAAACTGAGGGTATGGGTTTAATATAACTGCCATGCCCCTAACAGGTTAGCCCAATACCATCTTAGACTGCATTATCACTTACCATCAGGTGAGATCGCAGTCAAGGCCCAAGGGCTAACTTGTAGCGGATAAAAAAAAGAAAAAAATGTCACATCACTAGCATGAGATTAAGTGTAATATTGTTAATACTCCATTTGTTGCGCTCTTTGATGTTCAAATGGACTGAATCACATTTCGATTGCTTTGAATGTAGGTAACTTACTCATTGTAATGTATTTTTTTTAACTTCGCTAAATTGTAGGTTGTATCGATAATTCGACACACTAGTTTGATTGTAAAGACTGTCAAGATTGTCAGATAGAGATTGTATAGATTCTTATTCTTATCCATACAGTTCCAAGTTAAAATTATTCATCAGCTTAAAGCTGGCCAAGAATACACAGACAATACACAGATAATAAAAAGAAGAGTTTGTGTAGTGCGAACTTTTTACCTTCGTGATAGGTACCTAACCTTCTGAATTTAAGGAAAAATATCGTTTGAATTGGATTTTTTATTTTACAAACAAATGCTCCTCAAATGCTCCTATACAGCTAACATTGTTGCATCATAATAATACAAATCCGTTATCCAATAACAACTGGTTGTTAAAATGTAAAGATCACTTCATAAACGACTATCAAGCGCCATTACGGGAAACGTACATCACAAAGAACCCATAAGGGCTGATTACACCAAATGCCTCAAATTTCCGAACGCACAAAATTGCCAGGCCGTATGCGAAGAATGCCAAACGCTGTGAAAAAGAAAAAGTATTTGGAGCGAAAAAGTCGTGATAGTTATTCGAAAAAGGAACGCTCGGCAATTACTGGCACGCGAGCGGACAGTCGCGCGCCATAATATAGTGGTGCGTACACATTGGATGCGTTAGCCAAGCAATATAAAATAATTTATTAAGTTATTTAATTTTGCTTTATTTTTAAAACTTTTAATGACTCGATAGCTAATGCGGGTCAGTTAGTATAGCTGAAAAGTATTTCGCTCGGTTGGAATTTATCAAAATACTTTCTAGGTACGTTCTAGAGAAAACTTATGATATGCTATGCTAGGTATAGACCCAGATGCTTGGTCTAGCTTGAGCTAAATAGTCAATCAGTTTCTCCATTCATAAAAATGCGTGGTTTGTTTGAACGACTAGCATACCAGTCAGCACCTACGGTGCCGATATTGATGTTAAAATCTTTCTTCATATCCCAACAACAACTGTACACACTATTACAGTAATGAATGGTTATAAAACGCATATAACGCAGTGTAAGGGGCAAATTGGGACTTATAAAAATACTCGCCGAATTGAGAACCTCCTCTTATTTTGGAAGTCGGTTAAAAATACAATAATTTACATTCATCTACTTCACGAGAGAGTTTAGCGAATTTTAATGAATAATGTAAAATATCGAAATTATTTTTAAACATTAAATGAGCACAGTAATTTATTAACCGACTTCCAAAAAAGGAGGAGGTTCTCAATTCGGTGCGTATTTTTTTTAATGTATGTCGGTGCTTAGCTCCGTGGTTTCTAAACCGATTTGAAAATATCTAATGCTGTAAGGTGTACCGTACCGTACTACACGAAATCCTCAAACTAGGGAGTTAGGAAATTTTGATGGTGAATTCATATAGTAGGTATCAAGTCACGTGTATACGATTAAATTCTGAGTCCCAACTCCTCAACCCTGTTGCTGCAGGGTACAGAACTCCTTAAAAATAGTGATTTAGGATTTTTTATGGTGAATATTGCAGGTGTCATGCAACGACTTCATACTTAGGTCTAAGTCCCAACTCCTCAACTCTGATGCTGCAGGGTACTGCACTCCTAAGCCGTGGGGATTTAGAGTACATTAAAAAGTTAATAATTAAAATTCTTTCCAATAAACTGTATAACAACAAAAGTATAACAAAGATAGGCAAAGTTGACGCGTCAGGCTCGCCCGACTTCAACATAGTGTGTAGTAGAAATCAAAATATTTTTTACTTTACAGTGGCTTTGGAAGTCGGTTTTTTGGAAAGAATTTTTATGAATAGTATGACCGCATCCTTACCGCCAATTGTTCGTCGTGATGGCCGCGAGCCCCTGACGGAACCGCTGGCACGATCAACCACTAGACAATTTTTGTATTCCCTTTTTCGCTAAATCTAGATTTGTATTAGGAAAGTAACCTCTATAAACAAGAATATCCGCAGACAAACTGGATATTACTGTTTATTTCTTACTAGCTGATGCCCGCGACTTCGTCCGCGTGGTTTAAGTTTATTCGATTCCCGCGGGAACTCCTTAATTTTCCGGGATAAAAAGTAGCCTATGTCACTCTCCAGGTCCTCAACTATACCTATGCCAAAAATCACGTCGATCCGTTGCTTCGTTGCGGCGTGATTGAAGGACAAACCAACAAACCAATAAACCAACAAACAAACACACTTTCGCATTTATAATATTAGTATGACTAGACGATGGCCACGACTTCATCCGCGTGGTTGCAGGGTTTTGAAATCCCGCGGGAATTTATTGTCTGATAAAAAGTAACATATTAAAATGTCACTCTATAGGTCCTCAACTGTTATACGCATTCACATAGTGTGAATCGTGAGTGAAAGACAAATCACAGAGACACAGAGACAAACTCTCCCCTCTTGTATCATTATATAGGGCGGTTTTCCAGCAAAGCGGAGTGGAGCGGAGAGGAGAGGAGATGTTTTGTAAATGGCAAATCAGATTTGAGTCCACATCTCTCGACTCAACTTTGGTGGAAATCTTTCAAGCGGGGAGGAGAGGAGATGATGGATGGTGGAGCAGGCAATCAGGTGGTAGACAGCATTGTATTTACCTACCTCACGTCTCCGCTCAGCATTGTTGGAAATAACATGTCCGCTTCGCCGCTTGTCTCCGCATCTCTCCTTTCCCCTCCGCTTTGGTGAAAACTCACCCCGTCTGTAATTAGCCTATCATCGGTTAGCAAAGAGATTAAGAAAAAAAAAAAAAAAGTTTAAAGGGGAGGTTATAGGAATTGATACATAATAAATGATTTATTTATTTCACGTAGGACTATGTACTTGTACCACATTATAGAGTCCCACAAACTTATCTGACCCGGTGACAGCGCCGCTAGTACATAATATTATGAAAAATTAAATTAAAAAGAACTTAAATAAAAATTGCTTCCAATTTTGCCCACCGGGTCAGATAAGTTTCACGGATTGTAGATTAATTTAGGATACAGCTTAAACATGATATAAACCATCGGATTCTAATTTCAAATATTTAATAGACGTATGAGTGGTGGAACAGAATGGCGTTGGCCAGTGGTGTAGCCGCGAGTTTAGACTTGAGTAGTGCGCCGTGACCGCCGCGAGCCCCTGATGAATGGCCCCGCACCACGCCTCGCCCTTACTTGCAGCTTTCTTGGATTGATCATATTAATATGTTTACCACATCACTAGCGACCATAGAGCATACAATCGCTTTGCCAGACTCATGTTGCACTACCCGAAGACAAGTCAATTTGCTAGGTAGGGTTGATCCATGTCTATTGTATCCTAAACTTAAAGTTTAAACAGAGCTAGAATGTATAGCCATACATGATCGTAAAGCTAGTGATAAATATTACGAGCCGAATTGAGAACCTCCTCCTTTTTCTGAAGTCAGTTAAAAATAAATATTAAGGCCCGCTTGCACAAGATGGTTTAATACTGTATTTTCTATAGGTCCTACCTGTCCTTTTCATGTCAATCTCTGAATAAACTAATAAAAAAACACAGCATCACAAAATTTAACAATAACAACATTAACAAGTCGGGCCCTTAATTAAGTAATAAATATCCGATTAGCATACTTAATAATTTATCATGTCTAATTCTAATGATATACCTAGGTAAATGAAGATAAGTTATTGTAATTATACGGTAGTAGTATCGTTAGTCAGTAGCTACTAACATAACATAACATAACATAACATAACATAACATAACATAACATAACATAACATAGCAAAATATTATAAACTCCAAAACAAGCCCCATACTTACCTACCATTCACTACTTGATTCCACACTCATTGTTGCGGAGTTGGGTATTATTATTAAGGGCCAGATTGTCTTATTCCAATATGCCTACTCATCCAAAACCAAATACCTCCAGGCGAAAATCCCCCATTCACAACCCCACGTTTCCATCGTAAAAACCCACCGAACGATTGATCTGCGCGAATATGTTCCAATTAAAAAAAACAATTCCCTTTTCAAACCTGACAACTCGGAAAATGAACCCGTTGCACCGCAGCGGGAGTTGTCAAAGACAATAGTTTTTCTTTTTTAAAATTCGTGAATTTGCACGTTTTATGTGCCATTTGTTTCGAAACTAATTAAAAAATAACCGCTTTAAATGAAAAAATATATTATATACTTTTACTATGTGGATTCAAGCCTTAGTAGGTATGTTTAACTTAATAAATCCTATTCCATGTGTATCAAAATACTGCTCGCTGAAAATAAGAAAACTCAGTAGGTTTTTTTAAGCTGAAATAAAACAAAAGAAATTATATTAGTTAAAGATTAGTTAATTAGTAATTATTTGATTCGAATCTGTTGTGACAATGAAAATATTCTAAAAGCTACAGCTGGCAGCTTTTGCCGTGTAAATAAAAAACAAATCCAAGAATTCAAATTCGGAATCCCCTCGCATCGAATCGATAGGTCGGTGTTACACTGTGCGCTGGAGGCTATTTACATTAAGCAACGTGTGCATTACTCTTATAAAGCTGGGATTACGTCGATCTTTCATTACCTAATGGCATAATAGGGGAGCGCTTTTGATTATGTTTTGGAGCATTTTCTTGTTCTTTCATTTTATTAATATGTTCCCGTAGGTTACCTTTAATTTAGGTAGCCTACCTACTGGTCATTTACCTAGTCGAGTTATTCAAATTTTAGGTTCCTTCACTTACCTATTATCTAGATTCTTATAGATGATGGCCGCGACAACATTACGCGTGAATTTGGGTTTCAAAAATCTTTTTAAGTTGCTCTGTTGCAGCGTGAATGCAGGACAAGGCAACAGACACTTTTGTAATCCATACTAATATTATAAATGCGAAAGTCTCTCTGTCTGTCTGCTACGCTTTCACGGCCCATCTGCTCAACCGATTCTGATAAAATTTGGTACAAGGGTAGATTTTATCCCGGGGAAGGACATATGCTCCTTTTTATCCCGGAAAATTAAGGAGTCCCTGCGGGAATTAGAAAAACTTAATCCAAGCTGACGAAGTCGTGGGCATCATCCAGTTATATTATAAATGCGAAAGTGTGTCTTCTATCCATCCATCCGTCCGCAGGTAAGTATGTCCGTCCGTCAACCGTCCGTCCATCCGCCCGAGCCCTAGGACAATCAAATAGTTCTCATGGGACCACAATAACGTAAATTAACGCGGACGAAGTCGCGGGCATCATCTTGTTCAAAATATAGTTGTGCACTTATGGATTTTTCAGAAAATATTATAATATTGTAAGTACTATTGAAGTGTGTGAAGACCATAGAGTATACTATAATATTATCTCTATGGTGAAGACTCTTTTACGAGTACCTACGGAGCGGCACTTCAGCGGAATAAGCTCAGCGGGTGGCGATGTCCGACCGCGAGGGCACGCTACCGCGCGTTCTTATTTCAAAGTTTGACATATTGATGCGGTTGGCAATACGGTATATTATGTGTTTGCGCTTTGCAATGCTGCTGAACGGTTGGTATTTTTATAGATTTCGCGGGAAAATGAGCAGGTCATATAGCCTATCTGCTAATTTTTCGCGCGAAATATAAAAATAGACAGGCAACAGAACAGCTATTTCTATTAGAAAGTTCTTCTAAAGTACTTAAAATGATAAAAAGAGGCCTTCGTTCGTAACCATAGACACAAGGCCTTCTGTCTCTTTGTTTCTTGATGAGTAGGAAAAGTACAAAGACAAGTCACGAAACTAGCGGCTTTTATAGCTAATATAACGCATGATTTAACTTACTACATAACCGATTGAAAATTAATTAGAATAATATATGTAAGAGTCCCACAAACTTATCTAACCCGGTGACAGTGTCGCTAGTATAGATCTACTCGTATATGAAAAATAAAATATTAAAAAAAAACCACAGGCACAAAAATTAGCTGCAATTTTGGCCACCGGGTCAGATAAGTTCAATGATGGCCTGTATTTCCAGTTAAGACGTTCTTAGGAAAAACTAGCAATTTTTCTTTAAATCTATATTCTATACTAATATTATAAATGCGAAAGTGTGTCTGTCTGTCTGTCTGTCTGCTACGCTTTCCCGGCCCATCTTTTCAACTGATTTAGCTGAAATTTGGTATAGAGGTAGGTTATATCCCGGGGAAGGACATAGACTACTTTTTATCCCGGAAAATTAAGGAGTTCCCGCGGGAATCAAAAAACCTTAATCCACGCGGACGAAGTCGCGGGCATCATCTACCTAGTAATAAATAATTAGATGATTCCCGCGACTTCGTACACGTTAGATTTTTTTTTGATTCCCACGGGAACCATTAATTTTCCGGGATAAAAAGTACCCTATGTCCTTCCCCGGGATATAACCTACCCCTTTACCTAGCAAATTTCATCAAAATCGGTTGAACGGATGAGCCGTAACTGTTTACTGTGGTAAAAGCTTAGCAGATAGATAGACAGACAGACAGACACACTTTCGCATTTATAATACTAGTATGGATAATATAAGGAACACCCAAACATTTTTTTAAGGTACGAATTATTATTGAACTAAAAGAGTATAGTTACAAACTTGCAAACACGCGGTACAGTGAAGAGCGAAAGCGCAAAGCTGGCTGAAAAGCTCATTGTAGTTCACAGACCCAACCTGCCCCTTCTGTCAATGAAGTGCTCTTGTTAAGTGATTGTTTGATCGCGTAATGCAATATCGATAAGCCCTCATACCTATGTATATCTAAATTATTTATTGTTTGTAAAAAATATATTATAATTTTTCTTTTCCCAGCAGAAAGCTGTTGGGCGCTAGTGATTCGCCCCGAACTTTGATTCAAGACCTCGTTTGAAAAAGCTTAACCTGAAATGTTCTACCTACCTAGGTAGGCGCTGTAGTTGCTCGTTGCATTCTTCAACCAAGGGTCAATTATCCCGAGTAATATTATTCGCAATTATATGCGAAAGTGTGTTTATTTGTGGGGTTGTCCTTTAACACACAGCACACTGCAACAGAGCAACGCGGATCGGCATGGTTTTTTGAATGGGTATAGGGACCTGGATATTGAGGACTTAGAGCGAAACACAGGCTAATTTTTACCCGGGATAATCAAAAAGTTCCCCCTGGAATTTTAAAACCTAACTCCACGAGGACGAAGTCGCGGCCATCACCCAGTTTTACATTATAAATACCTACTTACCTACTAAATTATTCACAAAAAAGATACCTCTTAGTAACGATTATAGCATAATACCATCCCAGTGGTGTTGGATGTGTTTAATCATCCTGATCAACCCTTTGATAAAAGGAGTATAGGTAAATGTACAGATAAATGCAAAAAATTATGCATACTCAAGTATTTTTATATAGGTTGACTGCCTCGTTGGTCTAGTGGTTAGAATTTTCAACTGCGGCCGACGAGGTCCCGGGGTCGAGTCCCGGGTCGGGCCATAACAAGTATTGGGTTTTTCTGACAAGAAATTCTCAGTACTAGCTTGGAGTAAGGAAGTTGGCGGTGTTCCACCCCCGTGCCTCGGAGAGCATGTAAAGCCGTCGGTCCTGCGCCTGATCTCTCTCCGGTCGTGTCGGATTTTCCGTCCCATCGGGCTATGAGAGTAAAGGAACAGAGAGTGCACCTGTGTATGCGCGCACTGCACACTCGTGCACTATAATATCTCCCGCGCAGATGGCTAATCTCTCTGGAGATAGGCCGCCGTGGCCGAAATTCGGTTGGGAGGACATTATTATATAGGTAAATGAATGAATGAAAACATCTTATTTCGAATAGCAGTGGATCATATTTTGGGCTCTGTTACAAGTTTTAGCCAATCTAGATTATGAGGCTAAAACCGCCTCATCTTTTTTTCGCTCCACATGTGTTTTTTAAAATTCTTTGTTGTGTGTCTAATTTTTGGGAACTTTAAATGGCTTGGTTAGTCAAATTAAGCTGATTATGTACATTTGTTAAAAGCATCGCCTACATTGGTTATTGTCTAGTAAGTAGTACAATTTCTGATTCTTATGAGATTTTCATGTCTGTAACCTCAAAAACTTTAGAACTTTCATACAAACTTCCAACCCCTATTTCATCCCATTAAGAACGAATTTTTTCCAAATCGTTTCTTAGCTGATGTCTACGCCATAAAAGAAAACTACCTCTCAAATTCAAAGTTTGTATATCGTATCATATCATCATACTAATATTATAAATGCGAAAGTGTGTTTGTTTGTTGGTTTGTTGGTTTGTTGGTTTGTTGGTTTGTTGGTTTGTTGGTTTGTTGGTTTGTTGGTTTGTTGGTTTGTTGGTTTGTCCTTCAATCACGCCGCAACGGAGCAACGGATCGACGTGATTTATGGTATGGGTATATATGTAGTTGAGGACCTGGGAGAGTGACATAGGCTACTTTTTATACCGGAAAATTTAGGAGTTCCCGAGGGAATCAAAAAAACTTAAAACACGCGGACGGAGTCGCGGGCATCAGCTAGTAAGTAATATGCTTTACAGTTCTTGAGATATCGTGATTAGTCAGTGAGTGAGTGGTATTTCGATTTTATAAGCCCGCCAACCCGCATTGGAGCAGCGTGGTGGGTCTAAGCTCTAATTCCCTCTCTCCTATGAGAGTGGAGGCCTGTGCCCAGCTGTGGGACGTTAATAGGCTGTAGTGGAAAAAATAGATAACTGTACAATTGAAAATAACACAATTTCGAAAGATGAAATAGCTTTGCCCTCCTCCTTGTGAAAAAGCTCACAAATCAGTGATGGTGCTACACATCCGGTCGTCGCCGGCGCACCATCTGTCAACGTTGTTCGTTGTCGAGTTGGCTAGGGTTGGCCACGATAAACGTCGATGTCAAATGGTCACTTTAAACAACTATTAATTATCACTAGTAATTATTAAACAGTCAAGATATATGTAATATAATTTTCGTATCTACAAGTAGTACGAGACTAGTTATTAAAAAAAATCACATAAAAAAGGCAGCAAATAAGCTTTTAAGATTACTAAAACGGCAGTTCTGCGAAATCTATTGTCGTCAAATAGCCGAATAATTAAAAAAATTAAGATGAAACTATAACTATAACTTATTTTTCGTACCACTTGCTCAAAAAAGTGACATTCTATGCCACAAAAAGCGAACATAACAATAGTCGTTTTTAATCTGTTAAAAACAGGGAAAGAATATTGTACTGAATTTCATTCATCCTCTAGGGGGAGAATGTGATTTTAATTTTTTTTAACGACCTCCGTGGCGCAGTGTTGAGCGCTGTTGCCTTAATGTGCGCAGGTCCTGGGTGAGATCCCCGGCAGGGTTTGGAAATTTATAATTTCTGAATTTCCCTGGTCTGGCCTGGTGGGAGGCTTCGGCCGTGGCTAGTTACCACCCTACCGGCAAAGACGTGCCGCCAAGCGATTTAGCGTTCCGGTACGTTGCCGTGTAGAAACCGAATAGGGGTATGGGTTTAATATAACTATAACTGCCATGCCCCTAAAAAAAAAAAAAAAATTAAAAAAAAAGAAAAAAAAAAAAAAAAAATTAAAAAAATTTGGAATACTTACCGAAATTTATACTGAACTACATCCGTGTTTACACCATTGAGTTTGTATATATAAAGCATTATATTTTTGAAAAAGGAATACGCATTTATTATGCAGTTAAGATTATTAAATAAAATGAGAAAACCGACGAGGCCGTATGAGCTTGATGCCTTTGCTTTTCCGACAAAAAAATATTAGTCTAGGAATTTGCCGAGTTTTTGTTTTTTTCAAATACATAAACGTTAAGTTTATTTTAATTTATTTTTATAAATAAGTTAATGTTCTAAAAATACGTTACGATGTTAAATCAAGTGTTAATTTTTTCGCAAATGGTACGAAAAGTAGAGTATTTTCCTCGGTGATAAAGCTGTCTTAGTCTTGGGTGAACTTAAATCCCTCGCTACACTCAGGACTCGTCTTAAATCCCTCGCTTCGCTCGTGATTTAAGTTTTTAACACCCTCGCTACGCTCGGGGGTAAACCTCGAGTCCTTCGTTACGCTCGCGATTTAAATCGTCACCCGCGACAGAAGACACTGCTTTATCCCCTTGGTTAATAATCTACTATTTCTTCCTGACTTATATTTTATTACACAAGTTAAGCCTTAAATTACTTGCGCTCTAACACTGCGGAGATCATTATTTTACATTATACGATTGAATGATTCTCAATTATGATTATCTTCTCCTACCTTATCGACCATGTTTATGTAATTTTGCATACTGCCATTGCTACATTGATTTTACATGTTTAGTTGTCACGAATGGACTGTGGTCTTATCGACACATTATTTATCGACATTTGTAGTAAAAGGTACCTATTGCCAACACTATAGTTCTCATTTCAAATATGATAAATTATTCAGCGTAGTTTTTTACTCATTACTCGTGGTTCAAGCGAGTGACAGATGCGCGTTGTTTACCGAAAATTACTTTTGAAATGGACCGTTAAATACGCTGGTGCCCTCATTAGAAATATGAGATTTTATGTTTCTTTTTTTTTGTCCAGCTCATCATAGTCTAGTACAAAATAAATTATATTTTTTGAGAGTAAAACTTATCAGCCCTGACATAGTAATAGTATATTTCGAATAATCTTAAACATAACTGATCCCCTTTCCCCCCTAATAAGCGTAGAGGTTATTTTAGGACAATAGTGTATTGGATGGATTGATGTTATTTGAACCTGTCAGATTTCGGTGCCTACAGTCCTTAATAGACCAGGGTAGAAGCCTTTAAAAATAATAAAAAGTGAAAAAAAATAATAGTAGGATGAAACCCATTAGAAAAGGAGGGGAATATTATAAAAATGAAAGGAAAAATAATTTACGGGCGATCTGAGGTCGGGAAGGGGATGGGGGGGGGTTTTAAGGGTAAAAAACGGTTTTTCACCCTTAAATGGGGGGGGGGGGGGGGTTTAAGGGTGAAAAACCGTTTTTTACCCTTAAAACCCCCCCCCATCCCCTTCCCGACCTCAGATCGCCCGTAAATTATTTTTCATCCCATGTATTCGAAAAGGACGACTTGGTTCGCCTTTATGTGCGCCCAAAGGTGGTGTTTTCTATAAGAAACTTTTAGCGGGCAGTAATGAGTTTTTAATCCTCTTTATACTCGTAAGTGCGCCGCAATTATCTTTGCCGCGCACTTATTGAATTTGGAACATCTTAGTGTTCAGCGCCAACGCAAATTGACGACCTCCGTGGCGCAGTGTTGAGCGCTGCTGTCTTAACGTGCGGAGGTCCCGGGTTCGATCCCCGGCAGGGTCAATTTAGGAATTTATAATTTCTGAATTTTAAGTAACGAAAGGGCTATATGGATATATATATTTAAAAAAAAAAACCGTGCGGAGGTCCAGGGTTCGATCCCCGGCAGGGTCAATTTAGGAATTTATAATTTCTGAATTTTAAGTAACGAAAGGGCTATATGGATATATATATTAAAAAAAAAAAACCGTGCGGAGGTCCAGGGTTCGATCCCCGGCAGGGTCAATTTAGGAATTTATAATTTCTGAATTTTAAGTAACGAAAGGGCTATATGGATATATATATTTAAAAAAAAAAAAAAAAAAAAAAAAAAAATTATAGTAAATATTATTATAAAGGCGAAAGTTTGGATGGATGTGTGGATGTATGGTGGTATGGATGTGTGTTACTCAATTACGCCCGAACGGCTGAACCGATCTGGATAAAATTGGTTGGCACAGAGATAGATTTAAAAAAAAAAAAAAAAGATTATAGTCTGGAAATAGCACATATGCTTTTTATCCCGGGAAATTAAAGAGTTCCCGCGGGAACCAAATTTTCTCATACAGGGTGATGAAAAGTAGAGTGTATCATTCGGGCGCAAATATATTTTTGGCTCGGGCGACGTACTTTGAATCCCTCGCTACGTTCAGGATTCTACTAAAGAATCCCTCGCTACGCTCAGGATTCTACTCTAGAATCCCTCACTTCGTTCTGGATTCAAAAAAGCGCCCTCGCCGTAAAAATATTATTTTGCTCCCTTATAATACAATCTACTATTTCCTTCCATTTTTATAATATTCCCCTCCTTTTCTAATGGGTTTCATCCTACTATTATTTTTTTTGGTTTTAAAAATTATCGACCCTGGTCTATAAGGCTAGGCTGAATATTCATTATGATAGGAATGAGCCGATAAAGTGTTTAGCCATATTAGATAAAGAACCATCATACAAACTTTTAGTTTTAGTAGGTTACCTACCTTCGCATTCCTTGCAAGAGCTTTTAGTTTAAAATCTTAAAGTTTTATTGAAGGTTCGATGCGCCTTAAAAGCTTTCTTGGTGCATCATGAAGCGGTGATAGTCTAACTGTAATGAATTGGGACTTCAGCCTCGATTTCGGCTGGTTGCGGGTTTAATAGGTCGTGCACTCCAAACTTTTCAGAAACATGTGCATTTTAAGAAAATAATAAATATCATTTGCTTTAACACTTTAAGAAAAACATAGTGAGCAACCTGAGATTTCTCCATAATGTCTGCCAATCGCTTTACGTGGCGGAATATGGCCAAAACACTTTTCATTCTGAGAGGATACTCATGCCCAGTTTTGTACCAGCGATGAGTTGAGATGATGACTGTAGATCATCGCGTGAAAACAACTGACCATAGAGATAACCTATGAATAACACTTCTATAGGGTTCGATAGACCCATCAACCAACCATTTAATCAAGTGTTTCAATAATTTATTTTATTTATAAAGTAGTCACATACGGGGGCCTCCCGCTGCGTCCAGAGCGCTGATAAATACGATCATAACACGGCAATCTCGATGTTGCTCTGTTAACAGGTATAACTCCTTGTAATTCAATTATTATCGCGATGCCTTTTTTGTCTACCGTATCGGTGGATGTAACGCGATTTTTAACGGTAATAAACATTTTACATAATAGATGTTGAGATACATAAAGTCCGATACAATAATCTTGGTAGGAGCAATGTTTCTTATAGGCAGTGCCAGTGTTTTATGCTTGATATTTCTTTTATAATATGGTTTAGATACATTAAGTAATTGCTAGCGAATTACTTGCGAAAGAGTTTGTATTACTACCTATTCTGTGGTATTACCACTGAATAGGTGGTATTATACTTACCTATAAGAGATCCAACACACTAGGGTCAAGAAATTCTTTATTTAGAGCCGTACACACCACTACAACAGGACAGAACCCCGACGGTGACGCTTGGAGTTGAGGGGAAGGACACGCAATAATTTCCATCTAATTATATCGTAGTCTTTAACTCCCTTTTAGCGTTGTATTTATCATATTTCAGAGTCCAGATACCTTCTATCTTTATGGTAGGAGTTTGCTTGGATTAATAATTTGGTGGGCAGTGAGCATCCACACCACATCCTACCCACATAGATACGATCCGACTAGACAGTATTTTTGATACTCACACATGCTAACTTACAATACGTAAACTACAATTTTATTCTACGTTGATTTTTATTAGTTACGCTCTAAACGTTCTAATAAAATTTAGGACTCCCCGTTGAATATCAAAAGCGAACAGGGTCGTGTAATACCACAAAGTGACGTCACCAGCAGGGCACTTTGATCCCTACTTAATGCCACCTAGTGACGTGGGGTGCTTTCGCCATCATCCTAATGTATCTACCTAAATGAACCTACTGGATGAATTTACGTAGGTATACGTACCTTACGTACATACTCGCCATTTAAAAATCCTACTAATATTATAAACGTGAAAGTTTGGATGTTTGTTACTCCTTCACGCCGCAACGACTGCCGATTTGGCTGAAATTTGGAATGGAATTAATATTTAGGCCCATATACATTTTATCCCGGATAATTAAAGATTGCGCGGGGGATCAAAAAATCATAATAGGTACACGCGGACGAAGTCGCGGACATCATCTAGTAAAATATATATATCTATTGAAAAAATTATCCACTAGATGATGCCCGCGACATCGCGTGGACATAGGTTGTTCAACCCCGTGGGAAATTTTTAATTTTCTCCACCCGTTAACATCGCTTGAACAGATGGGCCGTGAAAACGTAGCAGTCAGAGACACACTTTTGTATTTAAAAAATTAGTATGGATTGAAAATATTATCAATTGAAATTAATAAATTATTTAATAAAAATAATACGTATTATATTAATATTGAATACAAATCTATAAACCCACCCGCTCAGCTAGGTTGGTATTATAATACATAATATGTCACATAGCAGTCAGTTAGACCACATGTTAGACTACCTTTTCTTTAATTAAACGTGATTGTCAAGGTTAAGGGTAAGTACCTACCCTACCCTAACTAAACCCCACCTAGTGGTGGGAAACCCTACTTGGTGGGGCTTCCCACCACTAGGTGGGGTTTATTTAGAGGTAGTTAGGAAATAGCCCAAGAAATTATCGGGGTAGACTGTATTTTGTAGAAACTGGATATATGTGGAAATTGTTACACGAGACCTACTTACTTACGTCCAGGGCAACCTAGTTTGAATTTTGATTTTTTATGATATATGTCCATATTTCCTTTTATATTTCCACAGTAGGCTAATAAATGCAGTTTTATCAATAATTTAATTATCATAAAACATAAATAAAAATGTAAGAATATAGCGTGTTTAACTTCGCGTTACCATGTCTCTGGCCGTATCAGCATCCTTGCTATAAGGCCTGATACACACGTTCACGCACGGTCGGCATTTTGCCGTCGTTGTACGGTCCCTGTCTCAAAAAATCGACAATGAGCCTGTATGTACAGGCTCATTGTCGATTTTTTGTCATTGATTTTTTTACACAATATGTCTACATAACAAAAAAAATAAAAAAAACTTGTAAGTTTCTTGAAACATTTGACTGTCGTACGGCTAATTTGAACTATTTGAGGAGTTCATAGATGCTTGCATTATTTAAAAAGCGTCTAATGAACGTCGGTATGACAAACGTAAGCATACGTTTAATGCTCTCAAATGAGCTTTTTCTTTCTTCTTTTACTTTTTTTACACAATCGGGTATCAGATCTCTGGTTTCGTGACGCCAATAGCTGTAGGTCTCTGGTAGGATGCTCGTGTAGAGTTTCCTTATAAGTCAACGAATTGATTTGTGTGCGCGCAGCACAAAGAGGTTATAATTTTCGCGCCACGCACGTCCCATGCTGCGCGCGAACCGTTGAAATATTGATTATTTTCAACGGATTCCTCTCATTTTGTCTGCTACTATCATAACGGTATCGAAGCATTAAGTGCAGTCTCTATTAATTTTATCTTTATAATGTCTGATGCAGTCTCTATTCCCTCACTCTCGTAGTCCGATCGCCGAAGTGACGGCATTCCGACACGAACGGAGAGATATCAGGTGCAGGAATGGAGGGTTTACGTGCTCTCTGCATGGACTGAAACAACGCTAATTATACTTCCTATACCTTCGTGGGTTAGCAGTGTAGCTGCTAACTTAATTAAAAAATCAGTAGGTGCTCTACTGATTTTTTAATTTCTTATCAGAAAAGCCTCATGTCTGTTACAACTTAACTATATATTAGCCCGATCCCGGAATTCAAACACAGGACCTCGTCATCCAGAGTCAAACATCTTTATAAAGTCGATTATCTTTACCGTTCAAAAAAGCCGTCGGTTTGTTTTACTATTTTTTCTTCAGTTTCAAGTTTCTTTCAATTTACGTCATCACAAACGTATTTGAAAAGCTTTTGGTTCGGGCTTTTGGTCAAATACTAAGTAAATGAGAGGTCAAAGAAGCATGATGCACTACTATTTCCAGCTAACTATGACGTGTCATCTTGAACTTTATATGACGCACATCTTTGAAGAGACGAGTATACAAGCCTGAGCAAGCATGGGTATTCAAGCCGTGAAAAGATCGCGAGAACAATGAGTGCAGGCGCAAAGCTGTGCTAATGACGCCTGAATAATTTAGCCGCCCGGCTAGCGTGGAGGGCGCTCGCACATACGGCTTTATTTACAGTAATTTTGAAAAATGGGGACGATGGCCAAGTGTTATAAAAGAGTTATATTTCAACAACTACTAGTTGAGAATATTTTCAACATGGTAAAAAAACGATTCTGAGAGCTCAACTCTTTGAGATTTTTAATTTTTAATGGTTATCTATTATTTTCATTGATTTATAATTTTAGTACCTATTATTTTAATAATATTATTTTGTACGCCGCTCGGCTAATAATTATGTTGGACTCGGTACTAAAATTAACCATCTCTTAAGTATACACATATTAATAATGTAAATAAAGAATCTGAATCTGAATTTATTGACAAGAATATTAGTGTTCGAGGTGATAGCCTGTGGTTATCACCTCGAACACTTAGGTTAGACATAAAAATAATAATTTCGAAGCCCTGCCACTCAAACTGCATATGCCCTAACGGGGTGACTTGGCAATTATTATTGATGTATTGTTCAAGTTGTTGCAAATAAATGAATATGAATATGAATATGAATATCCTATTGTCCTAGAATCTAGGTTCTAGATGAATGACAAACGCGGTAATGCGACAGGAACAAACGGTAGCTGACCCACCACGTGACCTACGTTGTCGCGTAGATAAGTTTGTCATTTTCTATGGAGTCTCGTCGCATTTGTCGCTTGCCTAGGACAACGGGAGACACCCGGCTTTAGACAGCCAACTACGAGTACATTACGCAACAGCAGACGGTACCTTACGTGTTCGGTATAGAGGTACCTAACCGTGTATCGATATAAAAACTCAATGCCGATGAAACGCAGGAGCTGTTAGGATTACTTGCAGATCGTTACGATGACCTCAAGAAGGCAGCGAGAAAAGATGGGGGAGGCGGAGAACTGTGTTTGCATGCTTTCGACAAGGCCTATGTCCTGTAGTTGACGCATGAAGGCTGGTGGATTGGATTAGAGTATATTATTATATATCTGATTTTTCTCACGCACCTATACTCTTTTTTAAACCAAATGTTTTCATGATGCTGGTAAAACTTATACGTGATCTATTTCGCTTGTCAGTAGTTTAGAGCTTTTTGTTGATACTTGGACAATGCATACGAATCAATATAAAAAACTTTGCTCGGAATTTCACAAGAAATTAGTCACACTGCAAGTGATTTAATATTTCTGCAAAGGAACAGGTTACGGATAACTCCCACAGGGATTGCGATTTCACAGTTCAATATGGGTTCTATAATACCTTCTCAAAATTCGATAACGGATGAGCATAGCTAGGATTATTTGAATTGGGACTCAGATAAAGTATGTCAACTGAGAGATTTTTGATTCTATGCGATCTCATGTACTTACTGTGGTGAGGTGAGCGATGATGCAGTCTAAAATTGACGCGGACTAACCTATGGGGCTCCCTACATCACATAAAGCAGTTTTTTTAATCAACTACAAGTTAGTCCTTGACTGCAATCTCACCTGATGGTAAGTGATGATGCAGTAGACTGCATCATCACTTACCATCAACTTAACATCTGAGAAGATGGTAGCGGGCTTACCTGTTAGGGGTATGGCAGTTATATTAAATCCGTACCCCTAAACGGTTTCTACATGGCATCGTATCAGAACGCTAAATCGCTTGGCGGCACGTCTTTGCCGGTAGGGTGGTAACTAGCGACGGCCGAAGCCACCCACTAGGCCAGACCAGCTAGAAAATTTATAAATTACAAATTCCCAAATTGACTCTGCCAGGGATCGAACCCGAGACCTCCCATCGTTAAATAAAACAATAGCGCTCAATACTGCGCCAGGGAGGTCGTCTAAAATATAAATTGTTAAAAGTTTAAAATGTCTGTTTCTCTTTTATATGACGTACCTTGACGTCCCTAAAATAGGGATTATAATTTTGAAACAAGAACGTCAACCATGTTAAAATAATACTGCTTTATGTGATGGGAGAAAGCCCTCTGGAAGATGCGATGGCGGTTTTCCTAAACCGTTTCTATACGCGGCCTCATGCCTTATATTTACTAACTAGCTGATTCCCGCGACTTCGTCCGCGTGGAATAAGTTTTATAATTCCCACGGGAACTTCTTTCCTGAATAAAAAGTAGCCTATGTCACTCTCCAGGCCCTCAACTACACCCATGCAAAAAATCACGTCAATCCGTTGCTCCGTTGCGGCGTGATTGAAGAACAAACCAACAAACCAATAAACCAACAAACCAACAAACAAACACACTTTCGCATTTATAATATTAGTACGATTGCTTAACGGCATGAGTTTGCTAGTAGGGTGGTACTGGTAACTAACCAAGGCTGAAGTCTTTAACTAGACCAGACCTGAGTCAATTAAGAAATTATAAATTTAGGTACATACATTCCCGTCTGGAATAGAACCCATGAACGTCACATATTCATAGAAGCACTGCGCTCTCCACTGCGCCAGGAAGCTCATTCAATAGCAAAACTTCATTGTAGCAACATAATATATCAAACAAACAAATCGAGATGTTCACAATAAAGAAGAAATACAGCATATAGGATGTTGATCGTGGTCGAAGAGGCGATAGCAACAACCCAAAAAAAGAAACAATACAAGATGTTCAGAAAAAGAAGAACGTGTAACGTGGTTACAAAAGTGAGTGAGTGCAATTTTCACTTGCAAATGGTATGCGCTGATGCAGTTTACCAATATCCAATACCTACGAATGAAATCAAATAGATAGCTACAGGTATTGAATACCTACCATAATCTACGAAGATTTTGAAATATCATATCGCAAAATATATATCTGGGATCAAAGAAATATCTGGGATGCATTTTCACGCACGGATAAAGGTGAATTTTATTTTAACCACGCGCGAAAATTCGGCAATTACGGGGTAAACCTTGTGAAAAAAGTCGAAATAGCGAGGTCAACGTGCCCTCAAAATCTGATATAAGTATTACCTAGGTACCTAATTATGAATAATGTATTATAATAAAAACATAGCAGAATCCAATCGAAATACATTATACATTCAACGTGGGACGGTGGGCGGTTCTACAAAGGGAGGGAAAATCAAACCGCGTTGTTATTTCAAATTACATTTTTCTGAATTTCTTAGGGGAGATTGTTTGCCGGGATTCTTAATAGAAACGTAACATTCCCGAAGAAACAATGGGATAAATAAAGGAAAATATCCCTTATTGTCTTAACGATAAAGGCCAAAAGTTACGCATAATGAGGGAAATGTTATTTAAAAAGTCTGTTTCCGCACTGACAGTTTTATTAATTTTCGTTTTTCGCTGAAATCCCTTGGAGATTTTCTCGGTTGTTTTGTTCTTCTCTTTGATAATAATATGGTTCGGTGTAATTCTTGTACCTATTTCTATTTGATAATCTTTTAACAGGAAAAGCCTATACCTTTCCTGTTAAAAGCTTATCCAATTTGGAAGCGATAGGTAGGTACCAAAACTAAACTGCTTGTACATTAAAATACGCCTCTACAGGGTGGAAAAAACGAACGACACGACAACAAGTATTTTAAATATTGAAGCTATCTTTTACTCAAGTCTCAAAGGAAACATTTTTTGTATTTAAAAATTAGATTTAAAAAGCTTACCTGAGTCGGGAATTGAACCAACGAAAGAGACCAAAATTTGAAAACAAAACAAAAAATAGTGCTGATTTGGACCAATTATTACGTCGTTACTATATATAGACATTTTAATATATTATTTACATTATGACATTTTATTTCCTGATGAACAGTCGTAAAATGGTAAAAGCTTCAAAGTTCAAATGCAGTATGGCATTAGGTACCTACTTGCCGCAAAGTAGCCTGATTAAATTGAAATCTATTTATTCTTATGCCCGTTTTCACCGGCAATCACTAAACTAGGCAAAATTACATAGGTGATAGAGACTTTTTAATTGTCATCTGATGGCTAAGGTACAAACTACCCTAAGGTAAGGTGAGGTAAGGTAAGGTGTTCCCTAAACTTAAGAAAACGCCGGTGAAAATCGTGAAATATACCTAACTACTATTTTAAACAATAATAGTAAGTATATAATTTCATTTTTGGGTATTTTGGTGTTGAACCCTGGGGTCGTAGGGCGAAGACGCTACACCCCTTTTTTATAGATCTATCATCTCACAGATTCCACAGGTGACCGGAGGGCTGGCAGTTACCTCGTCCAACATGATATAAGTTTTGACTATTCAGCGGGGTAACGCAGTCAGCGTTCTGGGCACATTGCCTCATTGCAGCGGTATGGATGAAATTTTTTGTTTAGTTTTTAATTTAGTTTTAATTTAATTTTTAATGTATTTCATTATGTTTAAAATGTAATCAAATAAATATTATAAATGCGAAAGTTTGGATGTATGGATGTATGTTTGTTACTCAATCACGCTCCAACGGATGAACGGATCTGGATGAAATTTGGCACAGAGATAGATTATAGTCTGGAATAGCACATAGGCTACTTTTTATCCCGGAAAATTAAAGAGTTCCCGCGGGAACCGAAAAACCTCAATCCACGCGGACGAAGTCGCGGGCATCAGCTAGTGATACAATAAATAAATATATTTTTATTAACTAAATGATACAAAATTGGCAGCTGTATAGATAGCATTTCCGGCAAAGCACACCTATGCGAGAAAATTCCTGCTACGTAAGTAAATAATTTGAAAGCGATAAAGCTCGTACTAGCGACCGAGATAGGTGTCGCTCACAAATTTCGACAAAGCCCTCTGACAGCAATTCCGTTTTAGCACTTTAATCCCGATTCTAGTTCGGAATAAAAGGCATATTTTCGCCCGTCTCTCGCAAAATTGTCATCGCAAATAGCTTTCGCCTGAAGCGATGTAACTGCACACTTCTAAAACCACATAACTGCCAAAACCGCAGATTAAAACCTACCTATTCTACGACACATAAAGTCGTTTCTACCCTGACTGCTCACTATTCTGAAGTGTAACAATGAAAATGCCAGCATTGCACACGTAAATACGATTCGTCAAAACGGTTAACCGTGTTAGATTTAATGTGGAAAAGAATAAGGTTCACAATCATTTGAAAGGGAAATCTGAACTTGAAAATCGTCGCTGACGCTCGATATCAAATAAACAATGTCGCGACACGGAACGCCTGAAGCGACTGCGAATGCTGTGAGTAAAATTATACCTTATAAAGTTCAGTTGTAGAGCTAAAAGTGCTATGTTAAGTGATTATTGCTAGGATTTTCGCCGGGGGGAGGGAAGGAGATGACGTTATAAGGAAATTAGTGGATATGAGAGGGATAGTGATATAGCTCGGAGCGCTGTGATTGGTCAGGAAGGCCGCGGGCTGTGAACAGTAGCCCGCCCTATGTCTACTGTAAACGATGACGAGCTTCAAGAAAAAGGACGTATCTAATGCTGAAATACAGCTGGAGCTTCATTACACTTTTCAGTATTCATAATATTATTGTGTTTTCAGTTTACATTCTTGTTTTTACTGCATAATTATTCAGGTTGGAAAAATGATTATGAAAGCAATCAAGCCAGAACTCTTTCCGGTTGGGTGGAGTTTGGCGGAGAGAATCTGATCTATTTTTTTGTAAGTAGGTAGGTATCTGCACACAGTTGGAGTAAGTGAAATAGTTTGATCGAAGTTTGATTAGCCAACATATGGTGTGTACAATACCGTATTATACAATTATGACTATCCGCGTGAATTAGCGTTTCGAAATTCTTTTCTTTGCTTTCATCTTAAGCTGCGTCATTACTTTCCACCAGGTAGACAGTAGCAGTCGATGTCATTGAATTTAAAAAAAATGTTATTCCGAAAATTGTGTTCCTCTGAAATCAATCTGTCTTGTTACTTGTCTACCGAAAGTAAATTCTAACTTTTTTTTTCAGAATAATCACTTGCCCACTTCTACTGTTAGATCCCCGGCGGCGACACCGAGGGCGCCGTCTTGCGACGCTCGAGGCGCACACACACACACACGCACAATCTAGCAACACACACATACACACACACACACACATACACACATATACATACTTTTCCCTATTTTCCGAGAGCCCGAACAGAGGAAAACTTTTAAGCGAGTGTACAGCATAAGTCCCTTTATATTTGAGGATTCGTATGTAACTACATTATTATTTTGGTAGATAGGTAGGAACTTCCAGAGAGTTCCACCTACGAGGTAAGAGTAACTCTATATGTATTATATCTCTAGCATCTGGTTGTGATTAGTGATTGTTCACAATCGGATTATGTATATACAATTTTAATATAGAGGGCATGTAGGCAAATAATGTATCTAGGTACCACGTATATACTTATAAAAATTACAATAGGTACCTATACTTAGTAGTAGTTCTGTATGCTGAAAATAATGAAAACTTATTAGCGCTATTTATCTAAGTAGGTAGATGCAGTGGCGGCCTAAGGGGGTGGCAAGCAGGGCAACCGCCCAGGGCCTCGCTCTTGCAGGGGCCTCGCGCTCTTGTACAGCAGCGCTTAACAGCCAAAGTAGAAAAAGTCATGAGTACTAAAACGAATGTGTATTAGAATCTTGTGCCTCGCAAGTTTGTATGTTTCTATACATATGAAAGTACTGCAGGGAAGAACGGGAACGAAAATTATTACGTTTTTACACCTATTTCATTCTTACCAATCTCAAGCTTATTTCGAATAGGAAAAACTTAAGAAAACTTGAACTTAAAGTTGCGAAGAACAAGAAAATTCGCGAAAAATCAAGAAACAACGCAAATCCCAATGTTCCGACTAATAAGCAAAATAAATAAGATCCTTAATGAGAAAAGCCAAAAGGTAATTCCCTGTAATCTTGTTAGGTAAATGTTTTGGGGGGCGAAGTGTAATTATTTAAGGAGTCCCCCACAAAGGAAGCGGGCCCGCGGTGAAAGAGTCCTTCTTGTAATTATTTTTCCTGAAACTTTGCCACGAGTTTATTTTTAGGGAAAAATTAGGGTGAGATGCATATGGAATAGCTAATGTTACGTAGATTGTTAAAGTTGCTTTTTCCGTGACTTCTTCCTCGTGGAATCCCTGTTGCAATTGCTCAAAATTATATCTTAGTAGGTAGTTACCTACTGTACAGAGTACAGAGGCTTTGACCGTGGCTATAGATACTAACCTACCGGCAAAGACGTGCAAAGAGATCCCGTACGATCCGGTACGATGCCCGTGTAGAAACCGATTAGAAGTATGTGTTAATTATTATAACTGCCATGCCCCTCACAGGTTAGTCCGCTATCATATAGACTGCATTTAGAGTTATTCGGATGGAATTTCTAAATATCTTCCTATTTAGTGGGGTCTATGTATACGTCTAGTCTCTATAGGAGTCTAGAGAAAACCTACATTACTTACCCATCGGGTAAACTTTGTTGATATGTCAGGCAGATATCCTTTATGTAATAACTTTTATGGAGCGTAGCATCCTAAGCATTAAGCTGAAAGATAGGCAGCGAAGTGACTCCATCTATACTTATAATAAAACTGTAACAGGTCCAATTCTGTACATTGAAGATATTTTGAAAATTTTTTTTGGAGGGCACTCATTATTCGATACTGAAGCCAAATCTGTAATTTTTTTCATTTTTGTCTGTCTGTCTGTCTGTCTGTCTGTCTGTCTGTCTGTCTGTCTGTCTGTCTGTCTGTCTGTCTGTCTGTATCTTGGCCGCGCATCACGCCGAAACTACTGAACGAATTCAAACGAAACTTGGCACGATTTGAGCCCATACTACGAGGTAGGACATAGGATACTTTTTATCCCGAAATTCTACCCCCGAAGGGGTGAAATAGGGGTTGAAAGTTTGTATGAAAGTCCTTAATTTCTCAAGTTATAGCCATGAAACTTGGTATATGAGCTGCGGGTTGAAAATGGAGACATACGTGTTTCACAGTTTTTCAAAATTTCACCCTCAAAGGGGTGAAATAGGGATTGAAAGTTTGTATGAAAGTCCTTCATTTCTCAAGTTATATCGATGAAACTTGGTATACAAGCTACCGGTTAAAAATGAAGAAATACGTGTTTTACAGTTTTCGTAAATTTTACCCCCGAAGGGGTGAAATAAGGGTTGAAAGTTTGTATGAAAGTCCTTCATTTCTCAAGTTATATGCATGAAACTTGGTATATGAGCTGCGGGTTAAAAATTAAAACACACGTGTTTCACAGTTTTTCAAAATTCCACCCCCGAAGGGGTGAAATAGGGGTTGAAATTTTGTATAAAAGTCCGTCATTTCTCAAGTTATTTGAAACTTCGTATATCCACGCGGACGAAGTCGCGGGCATCAGCTAGTTAGAAATAAAACAAAAATTATAGACGCTCTAAGTCATAGCAAGAGCCAAAAATGGAAATGGGCAGGCCATGTTGCACGCACTTGCAACGAAAAATGGTCAAATCGCACTACTCTGTGGAGTGGCCCAAAAGGCATTAGGAAACGCGGACGTCCCAAAGAACGCTGGTCAGACGAGATAGTGGACGTTGCTGGAAAAAGCTGGATCAGCATAGCACAGAACCGCAAAGCATGGTACAAATTGGAGGAGGCCTTTACCCGCAAGGGGTCCTTGGTTTAAATTTAAAATACTTCTAGGTTCCTTTGTTTTTTATTAATTTATACACTCTTGTTCTTGTATATCCTTTTTCGTAATGTACCTACTCTGTAACTGTATAAGCAAAACTCAAACTAAGGAATAATAAAGGCTTTTTTATTTTTTATTTATTTATTTATTTTAATGTTACGTAGATTGTTAAAGTTGCTTTTTCCGTGACTTCTTCCTCGTGGAATCCCTGTTGCAATTGCTCAAAATTATATCTTAGTAGGTAGTTACCTACTGTACAGAGTACAGAGGCTTTGACCGTGGCTATAGATACTAACCTACCGGCAAAGACGTGCAAAGAGATCCCGTACGATCCGGTACGATGCCCGTGTAGAAACCGATTAGAAGTATGTGTTAATTATTATAACTGCCATGCCCCTCACAGGTTAGTCCGCTATCATATAGACTGCATTTAGAGTTATTCGGATGGAATTTCTAAATATCTTCCTATTTAGTGGGGTCTATGTATACGTCTAGTCTCTATAGGAGTCTAGAGAAAACCTACATTACTTACCCATCGGGTAAACTTTGTTGATATGTCAGGCAGATATCCTTTATGTAATAACTTTTTTTTTCCTCCCTCCTAGGAGTGGACTTTGGTCATTTCGAATAGAAATAGGAAAAAGTAGATGTATTCTTTCAAGTTCTTACTTTTTGTTGGAATTAATACTTTGTGCAGTAAGAAACCAAGGTCGATTGGATGTGAAAATAGATACTTAGGGGCAAAGTCATATTCAAACCGAAGTACAGTATACCTATCATTTTATCATGGCCTATTTGTGATTTATATTTATTTGTATGTTCTTTAAATATCTGGCTAAAGAAACGATCTTTTGTTACGATTTCGAATAAATACTCGTTAGGCTACCAGGGTCTAAGGATAAAGTAGAATGTAGCCATAAGAAACGGGTATTTATTACAAAAGTAATAGCAGAAAAAACCTTCTTATAGAGCACGTAAAAAAGTAATAATACAAAGTATTATACAAACAAATGTTTGTACAGTGTGGTTTTAAGGAACATCCATACAATTCTTAAGCTAAGAAGGCCTTTATGAAAAACTTCATCTCAAACAAACAGTGCCTACTCCTGCTGTTTGAAACTCGGGTCTTAGTTATTTTACTTGTTTGTTTCTTTTTGAGAATATTAGGCATACCTTTTTTTCGCTATTCCTTCTTTCTTGCGAACTTGAGTCAGCAGCAATCGTTGGATGTAGATTTAAATTTTTAAATCTACATCCATTTTTCACAAAACCCTAAGACTAATTAGGTAACCCGCCCCGGATCAGCACGTAGGGCTCTGTATCGATAATAGATCTTATATCTAAATATTAATTATAAAGCTAATTGTTAGTAAAGTCAGGTTCATATCAGGACGGATCCAGTACCCTAAAAACATTCAGGATGGAAAAATTTAAAAATGAGACTTGACTGGAAATAATACAGTCGTTACTTGTAACAAAATGGAATATTTTACTGCTATTACTTATACTTACTAAAGGTTCCTACCTGAGTTTATCTGTTTCTACATCTAATCTATTTGTTATTAAAAAAAAATCAATATTTAGTTTTTAAAACATACTAACTACCTAAGTACCTATTTCTAGAAAGATTTCAACTATCAAGACCGGTGATAAATGTTAGTTCACGTTCGCCGGCATTCTTATTGCTCTCTAATTTATTGTACAATTTAAATTCGTAAATTTTATGTTCATTAGGATTAGAAATAAGATAGCATACTATGTACCTACCTACTTTCTCCTTACAGGAGGTTGTATTATACGCAAAACGTTGTAAAACTAAAGTCATGGTTAAACACAATGCGTAACGTCAGCCGTAGTGGTAATGATGATGACCACCGCGTAATGTAACATACTGTACCTAACTACCTAGACGTCACAATAAACGCATGATATCAGCGACATAGTAGATATGCGTTTCTGAAGTGTAGATACAGCCATAGAGTAAAGTAATATACCTGAGATACAGCTTTGTGCCTCCTATCGAATAATAGTATTTAGGTACATACGGTCCGCGGTTCGGCAAAGCTAGATTACGCGTACCTACATTGAAACGCGCAGTCCGTCTATGGTTTTACGTAGCGTAGTTCATCTACGTAAATCCATAGACGGACGCGAATATACGAAACACTTTCTTGCATTGCTCTGTGACACACTAACAGTACTGGTACCTACTGAGGCGACAGCGTCGTACTGTAGGTCTAGTTAGAGATTTTTCACCTATTTGAAATTGCGTCTAAAACTACGATTTTATTGAATTGAACAAATGATTGGATGACAGACGACAGCTGGCCCACGATCTAATAATTAATCCTCAAAAATCTCGTGATTTTTGACGTACTTGCTTGCTGGAGTGCTGATGACGTGACGCATCGTGTCTAACCAGGGTCTAAGCAGGCACGAAGGCCATCGTTTCCTACCATTCACTTGTCTCGCGAGCCCCGGGGCGGCAGATAATATTGTGCATCGCGTTATGTTCTTATTGGGCGTCGTGGCCGGGAGCCGCGGGCGCGGATATTTTCAAAATAATAATTAAGCGGATACATTTATTATGCCGCGCATATGTAATGCTGCCCAATGTGTTTATACAGGATGTACTAGCAGTAGGTACTAGGGCTTTCGAATACCGGTTTTTCTCAATACCGGTATTAATACCGGAATGATTTTTTTCAATACCGGGATCCCGGGATCCCGGTATTGGAAAAAATTTAAAATGTGGCAGATGTTTTTTAACTTAAAATTAGTCTTTTCTGAAGCAAACGGCACCATAAAAAACAGTTTTATCATAAAAAAAATTTTTCACCAAATTAACTCAAAAAAGTGCCTTTTCTGCATAAAGTCAGTGAAGAAAAGCCGTTAAGTAATTCCTTCACTCTATTTTATATCATGCAACAATATTTTATGAAATTGTATTTTCTTTAAAAAAAATCACCAAGTGTTGATTTTTAGATTTATTTGTATGTATTTTGAGTATTGAGATAGTTATTTATACGTTGACTTAATTCCTACGAAACTATCGTTTGTTTCATGTATGTATAAGGTGAAAATTACGGACCACGTAATGTTCTGAAACTCCATCACATCATTTTAAATACAATACATACAGTAATACTTATATTATTATCATATAATCAATTTCTTATTCATATCAATCAGAATATCAACTATATGATTTTTAAAATAGAACTATTTTTGGATGAATTCTCAATCAATCAATCAATCAATCAATCAATCAATCGTTTATTTGCAAGAAACATTGTACAATAAAAGATGACAAACTAATATTAAAGAGCAAACATGTTTCGTCATTGCTGACGTGCAAATTTATAAAGTAGGTAGGTACTTAGTCTCTAGATATTATCATCTTATCATATTTTATAACGGTTTGCGTACTCTTGTATGGTGTAAAATGCTTTGTCCATTAAAAATTCTTGTAGTGAACGCTTAAATTTATAATAGTTTTTAATATTAACAATACTTTCTGGGAGTTTGTTATACAGAATGCAAGTCATAACAAAGGCGCTATTACCAAAATGTGCAGTCTTTGATGCCGGCATGCGGAGTTTATTTATATGTCTTTTACTTATTAAATTATCATAAAGGTGCAGATTTCTTCGAGCAAACAATATTGACTCTAAAATATACATAGAAGGAAATGTTAAAATTTTAAATTGTTTGAAATATGGCTTACAACTGTCGGTTTGCTTTAAATTGAACATTGCTCGTACACATCTTTTCTGTGCTTTAAAAACTGCATCATGACCCGCTGCGTTACCCCAGAAAATAAGCCCGTATCTTAAGACGGACGCGACATAGGCATGGTATGCAGTTCTAAGAGTATCTATGCTAACCACCTTAGCGAGCATATAAAGAGCGTAAGAACATTTGCTCAATTTATTACATACAGCTTCAAGGTGCGCCTTCCAGTTTACATTGTTATCTATATGAAGTCCTAAAAATTTAGTTACATCAATGTCTTTAATTTTTTTATCGTCATAAGTAATGTCAAGGGGAATAATTCGCTTATTTTTATTTCTAAAAATCATAATATTTGTCTTGTCAAAATTTAAAATCAGGTTATTTTTATTTAGCCAGTCAACTATAGTTTTAATTGATTGGTTTATCTCATTTTCAAAATCAGGTATATTTTTATTTATAAATGTCACAGTACAGTCGTCAGCAAAAAGAGTTATTGGATGTGGAATTGACTTTGGAAAATCGTTTATATAAATTATAAATAAGAGAGGGCCAAGTACACTCCCTTGTGGCACACCATACGGTATTGATCGAATGTCAGATTTATAAATGATTTCAGCTTTGGATTTCTGGTCAATTTTATTTATTATAGTGTACTGCACTCTATTCTTTAGATAAGATTCAATCATATTATTAATATTACCCCGGATACCATAATCATATAATTTGTTTATCAATAAGCTATGATCTACGTGATCAAAAGCTTTCCTCAGGTCCATAAATAATGTGTATACTGTGTATTTTCTATCTACATTTGTCATAACTGTGTTTAAGAATTTATAAATTGCCATGTTAATGTCGCTTTTTTTCCGGAATCCCATTTGTTCATCGGCTAATAATTTATTTCTGTCAAAGTAATCATATAGTCTCTCATATATTACTTTTTCAATAACTTTTGAAAATACTGAAATCAATGCAACCGGCCTATAATTTTTCATATCATTTCTCGTTCCCTTTTTAAAAAGTGGTTTAATTATGGTAGTTTTCAATTGCTCTGGAAACGTTCCTTTGAGTACACACATATTGATAATATGACTTAGAACTGGAGCTATTACGTGTGATACACATTTTAGTATGTGCGTGGATATATCGTCATGGCCGGTACTTTTTGTATTATTCAAAGAGCTTATGTGACGCACAATTTCTTTAGCAGTAGTGGGTCCGAAGAAAATTGAGTTACTATTATTATTTTTTATATTATAAGACTTTACAAGGGCTATATTAGGTTTAATTTGATCAACAAAATAGTTATTAAAATTTTGTGCTATTTTGTAAGGATCTGTTATAAAATCACCATTTACATTAATATTCTCAATAAAAGTTTTAGGAATCAGCGGTTGTGATTTTTGATTCTTACGAAAATATTCAACGTACACACAAAATTAATTAGATATGGCAGGGAATTTTAAATAATTAGTGAAATTAGTGTCGAAGATTGTAATATAAACTACTATCGTCGTCGTCGTCTCAACCTATAGACATCCTGGATGTAGGTCTCCTGCATAGATCGCCACAGAGCACGTTCTTGTGCCCCTTGTTTCCAGCGGCTCCCAGCTACACGCTTGAGATCGTCCACCTAGTGGGGGGTCGTCCAACACTGCGCTTCCCGGTGTGAGGCCGCCCATTGCCACTTAAAGCTTGGACTCTTCGAGCTATGTCGGTTACTCTGGTTCGCCTACGGATCTTCTCATTTCTGATTTGATCACGCAGGTATACTCCAAGCATAGCTCTCTCCATTGCCCGCTGAGTGACCCTGAGCCTTCTTATCAGGCCCAAAGTTAGCGACCATTTTTCGGAGCCGTAAGTCATCACTGACATCACGCACTGTTCGAAAACTTTCGTCTTCAGGCACTGAGGAATTTTGGACGAGAAGATGTCGCGGAGTTTCCCGAACCCTGCCCAGCAGAGTTAGATTCGGCGGTTGACCTCTTTCTCGAAAATGGACCTACCTAACTGGACTGTATGTCCTAGGTATATGTACTCATCAACAATTTCGAGTGCAGAATTCTCAACTAACACAGGTTGGGGCTGAACGTGTGCATTAGAAATGATCTTTATCTTGCTCATATTAATTTTTAGGCCCACCTGTTGAGGAACTACTAAATGAGTAATAAACGATATTTTTGTAAGAAGTCGATCGAAGTCGAAGAAAACGATAATTTTGTCAAAACACAAATTAATCTAAAATCCAATAGTTATTATTTAAAAGAAAATAATATTATATCATAATAAAATATGCATTAGACTTTATAAATCAGATTTCTGAACGTTTTGAGAGAAATAGAAATGCCAAGCCACAGGGATCTAAATTCAAACACTAATTTTTCCCTCTGAGTGAACAAAAACGACTTTTCTTCACTGGTTTTAAAAGCAATAAAAGCGCTCTTTTTGAGCTAATATGCTTAAGATACAAGTTTTAAACTTAGCCGAATAGAAAACAGTGGCATCTACCAAGAATATATGCAATTGTCACTGTTTCGTTTACAGTGTCACCAATACCGGTATCCCGGTATTAGACATTTCAATACCGGTATTGAAAACCGGCGAAAAAAGTCCGGGATCCCGGTATTGGCCAATACCGGGATCCCGGTATTGGAAGCCCTAGTAGGTACCTACTAGGTATCAACGACAAACAAAATTCTAATTCTATTGTGATAAAGGGATAGTAATATTATGTAATTTTTTCCTTCTTCGAAACCGATTTGCTATTCCTCCATGAAATTTAGGCATCTACAGCAGCAGCAGTAGTTTTCCATGGCTTCCTGTCGTTGACTTTTAGATGGTTTGTCGGTAGGTTCACCCTTTTCTCGCTCGCCGCGTACTGCGCTGTGCTGTATGGCAACTGCAGGATCAAGACCGCTCCGGAATCATAACTAACAAACTGTCTCTCTGTATTGTTCACTATAACTCCAGAGCATTCTGTATGTAGTCCTCAACTGCCGGTTAGTGCGCAGCGTCATTACCGTGGCGGGACGCTCGCCGCGGGCTGCGCTGTACTGTATGGCAACTGCAGGATCAAGAACGCTCCAGAATCATAACTAACATACTGTCTCTCTGTATTGTTTACCATAAATTCAGAGCATTCTGTATGTAGTCCTCAACTGCCGGTCAGTGCGCAGCGTCATTACCGTGGCGGGACGCTCGCCGCGGGCTGAGCTGTACTGTATGGCAACTGCAGGATCAAGACCGCTCCAGAATCATAACTAACATACTGTCTCTCTGTATTGTTTACTATAAATTCAGAGCAACCTGTATGTAGTCCTCAACTGCCGGTCAGTGCGCAGCGTCATTACCGTGGCGGGACGCTCGCCGCGGGCTGCGCCGTACTGTATGGCAACTGCAGAATCAAGAACGCTCCAGAATCATAACTAACATACTGTCTCTCTGTATTGTTTACTATAAAGGCAGAGCACCCTGTATGTAGTCCTCAACTGCCGGTCAGTGCGCAGCGTCATTACCGTGGCCGGACGCTCGCCGCGGGCTGAGCTGTGGTGTATGGCAACTGCAGGATCAAGTCCACTCCAGAATCATAACTAATATACTGATTGTCTTTTCTTATGCATTTTAATATAAAAATCGGCAGCGGAAATCGATTCACCCAATCTTATAAAGGTATTTACTATCTATTAATACTTAAGTCTATATAGATATTAAACATCTCGTACCTAAATAAACCATATTGGTTTTTGGGGCTGAAAATGATTTTGCTCTAGAAACTTTAGATCAAGGTTTACGTTTAGTTAGAGGGAAAAAGAATAGGTACCTATTATAATATTAGTCATGGGCTAATATAACGGCTCTTCATAAAAATTATACTTTCGTATACCTATATCAATGCAGATTTTTTTCGCCTATAGCATCTACTTCGTGATAGAACAACAAAGAAGCGATTATTAAAACCCATTGCCCGGCAAACGAAAATTATTATTGTTATTTAATCCTCTATTGATCTTACAAAGGGAGGGTTACCTATTGATGTACGTTCTGCAAACCATAGACTTAATAAACTACCACAACCGATGAACACAATTCACATTTTTTACATTATCAATCGCGTCTAAATTAACTAAGATTTGTTGGTAGGTACTAGGTATTAAATGAGATTGAACAATCGCAATCTAGATGACTAAATTTTCATCTTCGTCTTGGTACTTAAAGGGGATAGAACCGATCTGGCATAGCGACCTGCCGCCATTTTGATTTTTTTTCGAAATCGCGGCGCACGATGAAAGTGATATGTATGGGTAGAGGACACATAGACGAACAAATAATGTCAAGTAACATAGTACCCCAAAGTGTCACGTTAACGAGATATTTGGAGGTAAAGATAGACATATGAGGACAACGACAATCATTAAAAATAGACTTATTACGTGTCTACAGGCGTCAGATTGTATTCAAATAATCGTTTCTAGGTTGATCATTATTATTACTGTTTATTAGAAGAAAATAGGTACATTACATACTACTAGGAACACGAGAAAACTATTACATACTATAATTAATTATTTATCTACTAAAACGCATCGCAATGAAACGCAGTCGACATGTCGCGTTGGTCGCATGTCACTTAGCTTAAAAACATTTTTTTAAGTAGGTAAGTATTGCAGCTAGTTAGATATGTAGACAAGCCAACACGCGCGCGCGAGATACTTTGACATAATATAGCGTTTCATTGCGATGCGATGCAAATAATTAATTATAGTAGTAGTTTTCTCGTGCTCCGAGTAGTATGTAATGTACCTACTCTCTTCTAATAAACAGTAATAATAATAATCAACCTGGGAACGATTATTTGGATACAATCTGACGCCTGTAGACACGTAAAAAGTCTATTTTTAATGATTGTCGTTGTCCTCATATGTCTATCTTTACCTCCAAATATCTCGGTAACGTGACACTTTGGGGTACTATGTTACTTGACATTATTTGTTCGTCTATGTGTCCTCTATCCATACATACTACTTCCATTGTGTGCCGCGATTTCGAAAAAAAATCAAAATGGCGGCGGGTCGCTATGCCAGCTTCCATACAAAAAGGTTCGAACCCCTTTATGAAAAAAAATTACGAATTTGAGACACGATTTAAAAATGACCTACTTATATTTAAAAACTGATGTTTGTTTATGAAATACTAGCTGATGCCCGCGACTTCGTACGCGTGGATTGAGGTTTATTGGTCAAATCTATCTCCATTCCAAATTTCTGCCAAATCTGTCCAGCCGTTCTGGCGTGATTGAGTAACAAACACCCATCCATCCAAACATCCATGCAAACTTTCGCATTTATAATATAAGTAGGAATATTTTATCCTTTTTTTAGTTCTGTGGTCCACAAGGGTAACTAACCCTTTCCCTTTCGTCGGCTGCCATTGTGGAGAGCGCGAGGCTGCACAAATACCTTTAGTCTTGTTGAGATGAATTAATCGATCTATTCACGTTTTCGTTACTGAGAGACGAAAAAATTACTTGAACTTCATAAAATAAAGTTTTAAGTTTCATCAGTTAAATAAAAGTTATAATTAGGATGCAAACAAAGTTTAAGTTATAAGTTTATTCTTAAAGATTTTTTTAGATGAATGCAGAAGACAGTTGTATAGAAGTATTACTGAATGATGAATAATCATCACCTCAACCCATCGCGTCGACCCTCAACTGTACACGGATTTAGCATAAGAAGGGTGCTTGCCATAGTCCACCACGCTGATGACACACAATTGAATACATTATGGATAACTCGTTGAAAATTATCTATCCATCCATGTAATTTTGCTCACAATGTTTTCCTTCATCTCTGTTTCTACACTTTGATTAAGTAGCTAGTGTCGGGTGATTTTTTTTTAAACAAATGCAAAGTTTTATTAACTGGTTTAAATGAGTTCTATTTCCAAGTTATTTCAGAGACGATACCCAGAGAGATTACATAGTAACCATTACTAAAATTCTACATCAATGATAGCAACGAATGTAATCGATGCTCGTGCGCGAGCATCGATTACATTCGTTACTATGACAACGGCTTAAACCTCACAGCCTCGCTTATTACCCCACAATCACACTACGAAGTAACGCGACTAAATAAGCGTGAAGTTGCTCCGCTTTGCATTTACCCACCTAAATGAAAAGCACCCTTCGTTAAACTAAAATCTACTCTATAACTATACAAATAGAGTACAATCAAAACTTTAAAATTGGAACCAAGTTCACTTGATGATGCACTCGTGCAGCCATTATAGCAAGAGCCTTATTTCATATCGAAAAGAGTCTTTACTCAATTTGGTATAGGGTTTACTATAGTCTGATGAAGGGATCAAAATAAAATGGAACGTGTATTAAGATGATTGTCCACGCCTGTTACACAGAGAAATGAAAATCCAACGCGCGCAGTTCCTATTCTATGGTAGAGTTGATACAATATTTGTTTTGATGATAATAAAACTTACCTATTAGGTAAACACTGAACGACTGTACCGATACCAAGCGTAGCAAATAGACAAATACTTATTATTAAATTAATAACATTAAATTGTTGTACGGTCTACATATTATGATAGTTGTTTTAACTTTTACAAAGAGCTTTCGAACCGTCGCAATGGATCTTAAAATTAATGGATAGACGTCCACTTTTTCTTTGGTACGTAATATAATTTTAGTGCGTATCACTACGATAAACTACAGACTGCTACGCAACACGCTAATATGCTAAATATTTAGTATAACTATTTAGATTTTTTAGACCCGTATAGTTTAAAAAATCTCTAAATTTTAATAAGCATAGACATAAAACTAATAACCCAAAAACTCATCTCAAGCTTTTTGACCGTAGGGTGTTGTCAGTCAATCAGTCAATTTTCCTTTTAGTTTTATAATTTTATGCAGACATTATTTTTCGCGACAAAAAAGGAACATATTCGTAAGGCGTGACTACTAAAGAAGTTTTAAAAAATGCATTGAAAGTAATTTCCCGTGAAACTACCCCTAAGCTGAACTAATGGAGTTACATGTAACGTTTAGTTACGCTCACTTAACTTTGGCTTTGAAGGGCGATAACATCTTATCTCGTGACTTAATTCACTGAGCTTTGATGTACTGACAGGCAAAATTAGTATAAAATTACCTTTTTGAAGTGAAAACTTCTTTAGCCGCGTTGAGCACTTTTTGGTAGGGGGTAAACTTGTGGATTCGCGTGACCGACATGCTCGCGAACACCGACATGCTCGCGTTGTTACGAAGACAAAAGGTCTTAAATATAAATAAACTTTAACTAACTACCTTTACTTTAACTTTAACTTAACTTTAACTTTACTCTAACTGTACTTTAACTTTATGAAAAAAAATTTAAATATTCGTTTTCAGTTCTATCGGCAGTCTCTATGACTGCCAATTTCTTTCATCTACGATCTCCCTGGCGCAGTGGTGAGCGCTGTTGTTTTACAAGTTAGAGATCCAGGGTTAAGTAGATCCAGAAATTTCAGGTTTAACGTTTCGATATAAGATGCCTTGTGGAAACCGATTGGGACTATGGTTTTAATATTTAACTAAGTACCCCTAACAGGTTAGCCCGCTACCATCCTAGATTGTAATTACTCAGGTCTAATCGCTAAAAAGAGCTAACTTACAGTTATACAGTGGAATAAAAAATAAATAAATTAACACTCTAGGTCTAGGTCTATCATTGTATATCCAGAGAAAAATACAAGAAAATAAACGTATTGTATTCAATAGGAATTAGTCCATACTAATATTATAAATCTGTCTGCAATGCTTTCACCAGGCACGGCCCATCTGTTCAACCAATTTTGACTACATGCTAATATTATTAATGCGAAAGTGTGTCTTTTTTGTCTGTCCGCTTGCTACGCTTTTAGTCAATCGATTTTGACAAAATTTGGCACAGAGATAGGTTGCATCCCGGGGAAGGTCATAGATTACTTTTTATCCCCCAACATTAAAGAGATCTTACTTATATATAACAAACTAGCAGATGCCTGCGACTTCGTCCGCGCTTCGTCGTCCTAATTTTCCTATGACACTCACAAATAATGTGGCTTTCTATTGGTACCAGAATTTTCAAAATCGGTTCAGTAGATCCAGAGATTACCCTCTCTAACCCCACAAACTTTACCTCTTAATAATAATATTAGTATAGATTTAAGTCACGCGGATGAAGCAGGTACGAGTAGCTGGACTGCTGTATGCAGCCTATAATCATAAAAATTAAAAAAAATCAACAACATGTTATTCGGAGAGTAAAAAAAAGAAAATTCCCATACTAAACTTTGTACAGCCAATTTCCAGCTAAACGTAATTTTCCTCGCCCCGGAAGTTCCGAGAGCAAACTAAATAGTGGCGCCACCTGCCGGAAGTAGGCTCTATTGGCGGAAATGGCGCGGCCGACCGGAAATAGGAATTTACACCGGCTTTGTTAGTTCTTATCGGGGAAACGAGCTGAAGGAGTTTATTTAGAAAGTTACGAGGGTTCAAATTATGTTTGTCGCTATATAAAATTGAATACAATATCGTTTCCTTTAAGGAACATTCACTTTAGTCTTCTAACTTCTTTATTACTGTGTATCATTTAGGATTGGAACATAATATACTTAATAATTATTAGGTATAACACGGAAGGTGAGTGGTTCAATGATCAAATGTAAAAAAAAGTTGTTTCCCCGCAAAACGCTACATAACATGAAAAGCTTAGCGCCCATTTAATAACATAAGTACTTAACTAAGGAAAATCGTGAGGTAATAGGTAAGGTCCATGTATTGCCTAGTTATAATGAAACATACTATGTAAATGATTAGTATTTATTTTCTAAAGTTCATGCTTTGATTGCACTTTTTTTTATCCACCACAAGTTAGCCCTTGACTGCGATCTCACCTGAATATGGTAAGTGACGATGCAGTCTAAGATGGTAGCGGGCTAACCTGTTAGGGGCATGGCAGTTATCATAAATCCATACCCCTATTCGGTTCCTACACGGCATCGTACCGGAACGCTAAATCGCTTCGCGGCACGTCTTTGCCGGTAGGGTGGTAAATAGCCACGGCCGAAACCTCCCACCAGGCCAGACCAGCGAAAATTCTGAAATAATAAATTCCCAAATTGACCCTGCCGGGGATCGAACCCGGAAACACTGCGCCACGGAGGTCGTTAAAACTTTCTGGACTGTTAGCCCGCACATTCTAAATTTTTCTAAATCGGCTTTCCCGTAGGTACCTCGCAGAAGCAATCAACGCTGGTCTCCGAAAATTATTGCATTCCTTATAAAATAATTCGTTTCTATAATATTATCTGCAGAACGTATAACGTGATACATGCATGTCACGATTCCGGGAAGGTAGGCAGTGCGTTCGCACGTCCCTGGGAACGGTCCAGTGATAAATCAACTAATTGCGACCCTAAGGCTAACCCGAAAACGCACGAATGCCAAATATTTCCACCCCAATACAGTATTTCACAGTTCACGATTCAGGTTCGTGATGGTGCATACTGCCACTGAATAAAACGCTCATCTTTCGAATGATTTCATGACCAGCAGTTTTCCTGCGGTTTTGCCTGTCGCAGAGTCCTTGCATCGTAGGTTAGAGATAGGTAGGTACATATAATACTTAAGGTCCCTACATAGAACCCTTTATTTGGTACTGGCCCAAACAGGTCCAATGAATAGTTGCCATACATAAACTTAGTCTTTTCAACAGATTTTCAAGATTGATTATGGAACCTTATCACAAATAGAGCGCTGTGCCCTAGTGGCCTTTCCTTAAATCCCAATTTAACAAAAGGGACGCCGTCGGTAGGTACGTCAATTTGATTTTGTATGGAATTGTCCTGATCACAGCCTTCCATACAAATTTACCTGAACGTAGATGTTTCGTTTGTCAACTTAAAAGGTTAGGTACTATTATGCACTTAATAGGTAATAGCTATAGGGCTCTCGACTGGGAACTTACCCCTAACTATTACAACCACTTTTAATATCCTTACATACAGACTGACTTACTTTAGTTGGCTCTATCTCCATGACTTACAAAATTGCACGCATCACTGACATTGCATTACGTGGGTATTAAAAAATTAACTTTTTACCTATGCTTTGTACGCGTATTAAGTAACAGCCTCCTGTAGTTAATTGGGCGTTCTGACTCCAGGCGGTCAGGAGTCCACGACCGGCCCCCGGCGAACCGTGCGTACGCCAAGACGGCCGAACATTTAGAACTTCGAAGCTACCTATATGAACACTAATAATCTTGTAGAACTACATGTGTATTGTATTGACTGTGTAGGTATGAATATCCAGTATGAAAAAAAGAGATGCAAAAGCACAAAAAGATCATTAATAAAAACATTGAGGTTCACAACAATTCTGGTGTACACCATCTCAACAAAACTAAAACAGTTCTACGAAACGGGCAGCACTAGATTTAGATTTTAGATCTTAAATCCGTCATTTTAGTTTAGTTTAGAGATTGTGTGGCCACATTCAATCCATGTGTACTACTTCTTCTAAGTTTCTTGAAGCTCAACTAGGTGAAACATACTAGGGACCGGAGATACTTATCATAATGTTAGCGCCAAACTTTCTGATATTCGTGAACAATATTCTGTGCTAGACAACAACTTGGAATGTGATAAGGTACGAGTAAGCTTTATCTTAGAAATTGTATTATCAAATAAGCCTATTCGTAATGAGACGTAACTTTTTCACGGCCCATTCGCTGAATCTATTTTGACGAAGTTTTCTACACAGATAGCATATAGCATCCACAATTTTTTTTAGCCCGGAAAATCAAAATTTCCAAACATGGACGTAGTCATAGACTATCTATCATCTAGATTCTAGTTTATAAAACATATTGTGGTCAGTAAAGAACGATGACGTGCAATCAGCCATCTAGACTCCTTTATTTTTGTTGATGCCGCCATTGGATGAACCGTAAAGTCTCAGGTACGTATGGTATAGTTTCTACCGAGTTCTACATGAAAACAAAACAAAATTATTGCAGGCGGCTCAAGCCCCGCCTCGCAAGCTGCAATACGACGGTATAACAACCTGGTATTAAGTGTATTATGATATATTTCCGATGTATAAAACTGTGGGTATCTATGTAAATATCTATACATGTAAAAGTTGAGAAATCGACCCATTACTCAAAGAATAGGTCGATGCTATTCTATTTAAATTCGTCCATGTAATAAAGTGTCAAAGATTTTAGTACAACGACGTAAACTACTTGAATACTAATCTTCCATGTGATGTTCGAATATTGCTTATGATTCAGCCCGTGATTACTGAAAAGTGAAACCTTTTGTCACGCAGTTCGAAAATGAATGGAACTGGCGTAAATATTGTAGAATGTGGAAGCTGAGAGTCGGATTTTTAGGGACTGCGCCACTGGGCTAGGCAAAAAAAACCAAGTAAATATTTGGTGATAAGTACCCGACCATTTTTTTTTAATTTCACGCCATTTGCACTATCAGCTTTCACAGGACAGACAACTAATTTCGTAAGATTAAGACTTTACTGGGCCTGATTCTGTAGTGCACAATCTCTAAACTAAACTAAAATTAGAGCATTACAAATATTGCTAACCGTTTCATAATACTCCCTACGGAAAGGGACAGAACTAGATTTAAAGCTGCCATTTTAGTTTAGTTTAGAGATTGTGTTATACAGAATCAGCCCCACTGTATAGTTTTTCAAGATTCTATAAGGAGAGGTTCTCCTGTCTGAAATGTTATTATCTGACTTCCATGGGCATGCCTACATGCAGCTTAAAATATCGTAGATACTATTTAATCTGAGGCCGAAAATGTAAACTCCAAGACCGTAGATAGAGATCTTCTTATCTAAAAATGAACGTACTTCCAAATTACGCTCACGTTCCAATTAAAATATAGTTGGCAATACACATACTAAAATTCTACATCAATACATTTGTATTGTGTAGTTCTGTTAGTTATATATTTTTTTCATAATTTCAGCGGCCAGATTTAATGGCCAATGAATGCTCAAATAAATATTATAAATGCGAAAGTTTGGATGGATGTATGGATGGATGTTTGTTACTGAATCACGCCCCAACGGCTGAACGGATCTGGATGAAATTTGGCACAGATATAGATTATAGTCTGGAATAACACATAGGCTACTTTTTATTCCGGAAAATTAAGGAGTTCCTGCGGGAAACGAAAAACCTCGATCCACGCGGACGAAGTCGCGGGCATCAGCTAGTTAATGCATAAATGACGCGCATGTACAGTATGAGATGCGTTCAGTTTTAGATTAAAAACCCGTTATGAATCTATATACTACAGCTCAAACAGCTGGATCAAAAAACTTGATCTTTTGCCTGGTTTGAAACATAGACTCTGAAAGAATTTTCAGGATAATTCACTCCACGACCGAAGCGACGTGCGTCAGAAAGTAACAAAATAAAAAAGTTAGCCAGGAAAGTAAAAATGGGATTGCAAATTCCCAATACAAGGAACCTTTGAAGGATATTTGTATGATTTACAATCAATAACACGTCGACTGTATTTGTTATGCCTTTGTTCTTAGGAAATAAAATTCACCAAATAGCACCCAAGACAATGGAATTCTGAAACATAATTTATTGCTGTACCAACATTCTGAAAAAAATTGGCTTTCGCAAAGCTTTATTATTATATCATGTTTTATCCTCATTTTACTGTACAGAAACAGATTAGGGGTATGGGTTTAATATAACTGCCATACCCCTAACTGGTAATACCTACCGCTATCATTTTTGACTGCCTGCATTATATCTTACCCTCATGTGGGATCGCAGTCAAGGGCTAACTTGTAGTGGAATTACAATAAGTTTTATAAAAAACTTGTATGTTGACGCAACACTATACCTACGCACGTAGTTATCAACTTTCACCACAGAGTACTTAATAGTAAGTCTAAGTACCTTATAGGTACTATCATGGTCTGGACTCTAGAGATACTTTCTTCTGTTACTATGCACTATTTTGGACATTATTGTCTCTTCTGTTATCGTTAGCAAGTTGTTTACGAGTTTTATGATACGTTACAAACAGCATTATTTAGAAGTGGAAAAATGTAAATAAAAGATGTAGAATTTTGGGTTTACCCAAGTTGTAATATTTAACAAGTTAGACCTACTGAGGTATTTGTAAAAAAGTACATGTTCTGGATATTCTGAGCATTCAAAATTGGTCACACAACAAAAATTTGTATTGCGGAAAATAAGTCCACGCAAACACTTATTTATGGAGCTGCTCAGACTACCGCGACAGCGCTTTAACATGTTTCCTCTACGTCGCGTACATCCCGTCTTGTGACCCGTTGGTGAGATCCAGGACAACTGGTCAGTAGTGTGTTTTCACCATAGTATTTGAAAGCCTACCTAGCTTTGTAGATGTTGAAATAACCTTAATATTTTCTATCCCAGCATCATTCAAAGCTTGATAAAATATGTCACCAAGATCTAAAGGTTTGTTGATGGTTTGTCAAAAAGCGGTTACGCAAAGGGCCAAAGGGTGACCGTGTATACGCGTATTCAAACATGTCATCAAAGAGCTTCAAGTGCCGAGTGCATGGTCGGCGCAATATGTCAAAGCATTGAAGCGATATTAGAGTTGTGATGACCCGAAAACTACTGTCGATATATTTTTTTACAAAAAAGGTGTAGTAAAGCAGTGGCGTGTATGACATAGAGGCATAAAAGCATCGCTTACCCTAGTTAAAAATAAGCTTATTTTTCATCATGCCCTTCCTAAAATTAGGTACCTATATACCTAACTAATGCCTACGTTGGCGCCGATTACTGTGCACGCCACTGTAAAGAGTTTTAAGCAATAGTCGGAACTTGCTCACAAACAATGTAAACCGCTCACGAGAAAACTTGATATCATATTTAACAGCAGACGTGGAAATTATACTTTTCAAATTATTCAAGTGTTTTTAATTTAAATATATCTTCTTACTAGCTGATGCCCGCGACTTCGTCCGCGTGGATTGAGGTTTTTTTGTTTGCTGCGGGAACTGTTCAATTTTCCGGGATAAAACGTAGCCTATGTGTTATTTCAGACTATAATCTATCTCTGTACCAAACTTCATCCAGTTCCGTTCAGCCGTTTTGGCATGATTGAGTAACAAACATCCTTCCATACATCCATCCATCCATCCAAACTTTCGCATTTATAATATCTTAAGTATAAGTATTGATTTACTTACTCACTCAAAAAAAATAGCATCGTCTTACATTAACAAACGACAACCCATTTTTTCTTCGGTGTAGGTCTAACTCTATTTTTCGTAAATTGTATGTAATAATTTAATATTTGAACTTTAGATAAATAACGAAAGTTTTATAGTTATCTAAGTCGCAAGTGCCTCGAGCCATCATAAAATATAAGACTTAGACTGGACTTAGATTAAAATTATTTACGTTCATTACATAATTTATGTAATTAAATATCTCGTTAATTCAGTCCAGCATTTAATTTAAATAGTATTAAGTATGTAAGTATGAATAGGTACCTTCTGTAATATTATATCGGTGATGTATAGATAGTGTAATTCGTTAGAGCGGCGGTCAAAGGACTAATTTATGTGAATAAACCAATTTATTACAATTATAAAATTCGTGAATGAAGGCTACACAGATTAGTGCGTAAATCATCGCATGTTTTTATCGATAACTAACGTCATCATAAATTATTGCAGCCCTATTAAAACACGAATGCATTCTGATAGAAATTTGTTTTTAATCGCGCTCAAATTGGGCGCGAAATGAGTTCGGACCCTCTCGGGTGCGTTCGTTTAGTCGACGATAGAGTCATTTAAATTAAAAATTAAAAGCCGCGCTTTTTGTGTTTGGTTTTTAAACCAAATGGGTAATTACAATGAGACACTGCAGTAATTGAAACTATTATCGTTGTTTAACCCATTTTCGTGACTTTCTTTGTCATTGTAGATTCCAAAGTCTCATGCTTTCTAAACTAGGTAAGTACCAATGTAGGTAGATATATAAGCAATTTTCAAAGCTCTACTATCATGGATAAGTAAATATGTATAATTCCTTTAGGTAAATTGTTTAATTAGGAAGAGTTTACTTGATTCAGTTTAGAAATTACTGAGACGACCTCCGTGTCGCAGTGTTGAGCGCTGTTGTCTTAACGTGCGGAGGTCCCGGGTTCAATTCCCGGCAGGGTCAATTTGGGAATTTATAATTTCTGAATGTTTCCTGGTCTGGCCTGGTGGAAGGCTTCGGCCGTGTCTAGTTACCACCCTACCGGCAATGACGTGCCGCCAAGCGATTTAGCGTTCCGGTAGATACAAAACCGAATAGGGGTATTCAAAAAAATTCAAAATTCAAAATTCAAATGTTTTTTATTCTAATAAACTTTTACAAGTATGGTTTAATTAACTGCCATGCCCCTTACAGGCTAGCCCGCTACCATCTTAGACTGCATCATCACTTACCATCAGGTGAGATCGCAGTCAAGGGCTAACATGTAGTGGATAAAAAAATAAAAAAAAATAAAAAAAATCACATCGTTCTACAAAACATTAATTAATCGTTTGCACCGTCGATCTCCATGTGCCTTTTCAATGGTTTTCTAAAACCACAGATAGACTCAAATTAATTCCGGATAATGCACAGCTGTGATTATTTCCCTCCAAATCAGACAGTTCAATTGCGATCTCCATGACGAGTGACATTTGTTCAAATTGCCTATATCGCTCGCCACACAAACCAAACGTTTTGCTTATTTCATAAACTTTATTCCTATTTAATAAAGTTCAAAATCGTATTCCCAGAGTTCACTTAATAAAAGGCCTTTTTACGTCTGATTTCCCGGCTAATGTGGCGTGTAAATGAGTTCTTTATCGCAGTGTTTTTAACTGTTGTTTGTATAATTTTCAAAGGGTGAATAAATTAGATGATCGTTATTATGTGTTGTAACGAGTTATTGGCGAAAACGTAAAACTGAATGGAAACATAAAAGTTTTGAGATTCATTTGAGTTATTTATTTTATTTTTTGTTTTACTCGTAGGGAAGGTGCGGTATCCACTTAAACCATGTACGTATAAGTTATATGATGCCAATTACCAGCTCAATCAATTCAGTTTTGAAAGAGTTTGAAAATTTGTATGAAGTTCATTATACAAGTGTAACGTCATCATCGTTTCTTTAATCGATAGTTCAAAATGGTTATCAAAATTATAACGTGGACGTGGATTTTATGTCCTTTTGAAGACACTTTATTTAATAAAATAACCAATAAGAAATAATGAATTTTGACAAATGCAGCATCACTTTTGGCCATTTACAACTTGTTGCTACGTTTACCTACTTTTTCAACTCTACCTTCTATTGATCACGCAGTCTGAGTCTATAGATAACTATCGTAAACCTCAGTCAGTGCTTTGGGTATATAAACAGTCAGTCTATATACCCAAAGCAATTATATTGTCTATAGCCTATAGCAAGCATACACGTATTTATATTATAATGCAACCAGCATTTATTTCCCTATATCTTATTAAACTACCATTACCAACTGGAGGATCTGCGTAGGTATAACATCGAATACCACACACCTGCCATTCAAATCACGCCTACAATATTTTTCACAATTTATAACTGCAGCTTAATGCATACTTGATAGAGGATATTATGCCCTATGTTTATGTGATAAAGGTATAGTAGAGATTAACGTTGATTATTCAAGAATTTTGCTTCAGCCAAGAAAAGTCAAAGAGTATTCAAGTCTTGAGATAGATAGAAGGGTAAGTAGGTTCTATAAGTAAAATAAAATTTATGACCTATCTATGTCAAATTTGCCAATAATTCAACTAAATCTTTTTGAGAAGATGATAATTGAGTAAAAATAAAACTAGCTACTGTAGTTTTATTATCTACAGACACTGGTTTATTTAAGGAAATATTTTCTTACATTTTGAACTTCGTCGCTAAAACTTGCGTGGCGTTTAAATATAGCTATTCTTATTTTTTTATTTTTAGGTAGCATGTCATGGTTGGCTTTATTCCAGGACCATACTTAATTTTTTTACGAAATGAAACGAAATTATTTAGTGGGATTTTATAATCGTTTGAATTCATAGTACCTTCAGGTTTCTATTGCTATCACAATGGATTCCCTCTCTGGTTCACACTATAATGTCGCTCGCACTTCCATTATCCTTGTTCAAAGTAGGGTTCTACTGCCGCACTCAGAGTCGCCTAATCATTACTTAAGGAACTCCTTAGTACCTAGAGATTTCAATGCAAAATCTATTAAGCAACTCAGTCCGGCAGTAAGAGTGTCATGTCTACGTTTCGTCATAATCTGTGTCTACACTGTAGCGCAGAGTTACCGAAGTGGCAGATTGTACAGCCTGAAGCAATCACGAGCGCTTTTCTACGCACCGCTTTTGTTTTAAAAGCAGCCTTTATTGAATCGCCTGAATGATGGCAGCTGTTGGGAGGACAGTAAATAAGGAGAATAATACGCGAGGTTAGATGGAGTGTCAAACTACAGCTCTGCAATTTTGTTCAGTTAGATATATATATCTACAATGAAGTCTCCATTTATAGCAAGTAGATAATAAAAACAAACCTTCTTATAAATTCATTGTGTCATTGAAATAAAATTATTATCAGAATAAGTAGAAATAGTATAGTCCGTGTTACGAAAGAAGTCCCGTGACAAGTGGAACTAATAAATTTTACATGGGTTGATAGGTAGGTAATTAATTGCATACTGACGACTACTAGCGCTGCCTCTATGTGCCTCACTCCTTTCGTGACACGGACTCTACTAGTCTCTCGGACTACTCACTAAACAGATGACTAGAGTTAGTATGTATTTTTAAAACAGGAAGAAATTTACAGCTCTGAGTTCTAGCCCTTATGAGCCTACTTAGTTACTTATAGTGCCAGAAACTTATCTGGTGGGACTGGACCATTCCTACATAATATATAGACACGAATACGAGTACCTAAATCAGGATCTACTCACTAAATGGGCTTCTGGCAAGAAACCCAGAAAAAAAAAACATATTACAAAGAAAATCTAGTTACAGGTAAAAATACATTAAAAAAAACTATATATTCTCTCATATTGTTTTTATCTGTGACATTTCTAGTTTCATCTGAAACAGACAACAATTTACCGATATCAGTATCTATTAGATAAAACAAAAGTAAGGTATGGTACTCCACATTCAAGCCATTCGAGGTAATAGTCCAATAGTCGGCCGAGTCGCAGAACGTAAGCACAGGCCTCGGGCCGTCACGATAAATGACCCAGCCCTGCCGCCCATAGACAATTTCACCGGACCGCACTCTTGAAAAGACCTCGTCTTTTTTATCAAGCTCGAAAAACGAACACGATGACCTTCTTACCAGCTTGCTATGTTAAATAACTTTCTATATCTTTCTTTTTTATGTAGAACTGAAATCCCTTTTGTCTTTCCATCTGATAATACTTTTTTAAGCAATTAATTAATTATTGTAGCACCACGAAATAAATATTGGATTAAAGCAATAACTGAGTAGCGAATGGTATTTATTTGGTAATGAAATTTTAATTTTTGCTATCATAAAAAGTCGGAATACAAAAGGATGTTTTGAGTATATTGACCCTTAATCGAATTTTCAAATCTCAACGATTCTTAAGAAGTTTCACTTCAAAAAACATTTACAAAAAACTCTTTGTTGGTACAGTCTGTAAAAAATGAGTGCGAAATGGCGGGAAATTTTAAAATAATTAGTCTGCTTTCCCTACGTACTTCACACCGACATACACCTTCTATTAATATTATAAACGCGAAAGTTTGTATGTATGGATGTATGGATGTTTGTTACTCTTTCACGCCAGAACAGCTGAACGGATCTGGATGAAATTTGGCACAGAGATAGATTATAGTCTGGAATAACATATAGGCTACTTTTATCCCGAAAAATAAAAGAATTCTCGCGGGAACCGAAAAACCTCAAATGCATGTTTGTAATGTAGGTTTTCTGCTTAAAATTTTAAGAGAGGCTTCGTAGTAATTGATGACCGGTATTTTTTAAATATTCCTATGAAATATACATAATGAATAAACAATAACAAACCACGTATTTATCGCCATCAAGCTTAGCAAAAAACATTCACAAAGCGAACCCTAGCGAGCGTCACAGACCCCTAAATTACGCGGACCGACCGACTATAATTACGGAACCCTATCGGGTTTTTTATCATGCCCCATATCGGCCACAAATCTAATATAACTAATGACGGGATTCGTCTCGCCATGTAAAAGATCTATTACTTTATGGTTTTATTTATCCTTTGTGTCGTAGCACGGACAATTTTTTTTTCGATGAATTTTCAAACAATCATAATATGATACTTGGTGAGTTACATTTTAATGGAAACGGGCAATAACACCTATAATAGTTTTTTTATCCACTACAAATTAGCCCTTGACTGCGATATCACCTGATGGGAAGTGATGATGCAGAAGATGATAGCGGGCTAACCCGTTAGGGGCCCCGGGAGATAAATCACAATTAAGCCCATACCCCTAATCGGTTTCTACACGACATCGTACCGGAACGCTAAATCGCTTGGCGGCACGTCTTTGCCGGTACGGTGGTAACTAGCCACGGCTGAAGCCTCCCACCAGGCCAGACCATGGAAAATTCAGAAATTATAAATTCCTAAATTGACCCTGCCGGGGATCGAACTCGGGACCTACGTTAAGACAACAGCGCTCAACACTGCGCCAGGGAGGTCGTCAAAATCGTATTTATTAACAATGCTCTTTAAGGGAACACTGAAGACTAAAAGTGTCTGTTTTTATGTACAACTACTGTCACGTAATGGGCTTGAGAGGCATTCCCTAAAATTGAGGTTGGGAAAAATGTGTTGGTGGAGAACGGGCTAAATTCGGAGGAGTGGTGGGAGGCTTCGGTGGTGGCTAGTATTACTATATCCCTAGCAGGTAAGTCCGAGCACTTAGCTACTGATCATTACTTACCACTTGGTGAGATTGCACTGAACAACTAGTATTTAAATTTAAAAAAAAATTCAAAAAGAAAAAAAAAACCGACTTCAAAAACCACAAACACTAAAAAGTAAAAAATAATTTAATTTATTATGTATACAAGAGTTAATGTAGTTCTATAATAACATTTTTTGGAGTCGGTACCAATTAGTGGCATGAACCGCGACCTACTCTTCATTATTGTTGACGAGACTCCACATTGGCACCGACTCCTAAAAATGTTTTTATAGAACTACATTAACTCTTGTATACATAATAAATTAAATTATTTTTTACTTTTTAGTGTTTGTGGTTTTTGAAGTCGGTTTTTTTTTTTTTTGAAATTTTTTTATTTCACAATTTTTAGTGGCCCCACTGTTTTAAAATACAGTGTGTAACCAGAACGCTAGTAAAAACTTAGCGTTATTGTTAAACTACCTAAAACAATCACACTGATCGCGAGCAATTTACTCTTATCCATTGAGGAGTTCCGTTCTCCATCTCCGGAGATATTCATCAGATCTTCACCAAATTAAAATGGGACCACCTATGTAGTATGACCTACCAAAAAAAAAAAAATTATCAATATCGGTTCATAATTGGCGGAGAAATCGCGTAACAAACATACAAAAAAAAAACATACAGTCGAATTGAGAACCTCCTCCTTTTTTGGAAGTCGGTTAAAAAGGAAAATTGTGTAAGAGCATAAACACACTAGGGACCAAAATAATTGTTGACGTTCCCTTCCGACGCGGACGATTCGCACCGATGTTTTATCCTGTACGGTCCCAGTCTCGCCTCTCCTATGACCTAAAGGCAAAATTCTGTCGGCTGCCTATCATAGTATACTTCGAGCCTCAGAGAATTTAAATGCTCGAACTATGCTTATCGCCAACTGTCATAATATTAATCTCTCGATAAACCTGACAGAAACCTGTCAAATTAAAAAAATTGATGCTCATAAACAATCAAACCGGCGTCGTGCCATGGCGAGAACGAGTGTGCCAACGTGTTAACAGCCTCCCGCAGTGCGCTGTGCAACCGTACAATTAGTTTAATGGATTTCATGATTTGGGTTTGAAGTTCGACTAATTGTTAGAGCATTTCCACATGGTACGGTGCGAAATATGTATACGAAGAAAACGTGAAGGAAAGTCAGGAAATTTAGTTACCCACGTATTTTTCGGTATTTACTGGAGAGAGCAGAAAGATCTCTTTCTTTTTTTTATGTTTTAAAAAACAGATACGATATCCGCTTTAAATGACATCATATTATCATACTAATATTATATATGCGAAAGTGTGTTTGTTTGTTGGTTTGTCCTTTAATCACGCCGCAACGGATTGACGTGATTTTTAGCATGGTTTTAGTCGAGAACCTGGAGAGTGACATAGACATACTTTTTATACCGGAAAATTAAGGAGTACCCGCGGGAATCAAAAAAACTTAAACCACGCGGGCGAAGTCGCGGGCATCAGCTAGTTATATATAATTATATTTTAATTTTTTAGGTAACGTGAAAAAGACTTGCTTTTGGTAAAACATATAGGAGGTGAATCCTTACCTAGAGCGGAAGAGAGTGCCTTTCTAAAAAGGAAGTACCTAAAGAAAAAAATCTACCTTTTAAAATCTATTGCTACGCAAAAGTTCTAAACTATGAGATGAGCTAGGAGAGAAGGATATGGCGCTTGTAGTACGTTGAGACCTATACTGCGAAAGTCCTGACTTTACTCCTTTAAAGAAAAGTCAAAAGCTCCCGCTCTAGCTAAGAATTCACCTCCTAGGTATATGTTTTACTACAAGTAAAGCTTTTTCACGTTACCTTAAACATAATAATATGTGTCATTTTAGCTGATATCGTTTCATTTTAGAATCTTTTATAGATAGGTACGATATCTTACTGCATTCTTCAGCACCGACCTAAAATACCCACCTAATAAAAATTTCCTGATTTTCCTTCGGATTTTCTTCTCTAGAAAAGCGTTTCTTTAAGATAGAGCTATAATAGGCATCTACCGAGTTAGAAAATAATAAGCAATACCATTTAAGTATTTTCTAACGTCCAATGCTTTTGTGGATATCATTTCTTTTCTATGCCTTAAAGGGCTTATATCAAGAGCCGTAAAACCAGAATAAGCAGATTCGTAATACCATAAAGTCAGTTATAAAAAAAAGAAAAGTGAGGGACTAATTTTCATTTAACAATTTTTCTTTACACAAATGGACGGCTCAATTTCCGGTTTATCTAACTACAGTTACAACCAAAGCTCTATTTCAACTATATTTGCGTATTATATTAAAAGCTGCCTTATAATATAATTAGTCTTCAACACTAACAAGCTAATGTCAAAATTAATAAAGTAGTGGTATCGAGTGGCCACGTGGCGCACAAAGAGCTATTTTTTACCCCGTACCCACCCCCTAATGGGCGACGCGTGACCCCACGAGTACGTATTGTTACCGGGGTATCATAATACGTGGAGGACCTGAGAAAATGCGATAATTTGATATTGGTAACTGTTAATTCAATAAAAACATTCAGTCAAAAATAATTACTAGAACGCCTGACTTTGCCGACATAATAGACATTGGTTGTATTATTAAAACAAGCGGACAATAAGATTACTCCCTTCCAAATCCACCTTTAGCATCGATTTACCTTAAACTAAAGACCTGTGCCTGTATCTACGCACCATTTTCATTGGGATCAAATCTGTGTTAAGTATTACAGTACCTACTGCCAATAAAGAACATGAGAAATCCCGAAGAAGACGATTTAATTCAAGAGATAGACAAGATTTATGAAGTTTTTCAGAAACCATTTTCACGCGAATGTACCTCTGCTTGGAAAAATAAGACACGCGCCATGCCACCTGCCACTTCAATTTGGATTTGAATTTCGAATGCCACGTTCTAATATTAGGATGTGTATTCACTAACGTAACACATTCTAACTATTGATGTATTTTTCCATGTGAAAATTTCATCATTAAAAAGAAGTAAACGCCTGTTGCCTTAATTTAGTTTTTTTATATTCATATTCATTTATTTATTTCGATTTTGGCTTGTATAAAGCTCTTACGACCTTCCTAGTACAGTATAAATGCAGTTACTTAGCGGCTATTTACCCTTCGTTGGACTTAAGACTTATATTTTGTTGACTGATATGTAATACCGGTGCAAAGCTTACTATGTATGCTTTACAACCTATTCTGTGGTGACAGTCTAGTGGTTAGGACACCCGACCTCCTGTACGGGGTCGCGGGTTCGATCCCCGGGCACGCACATAACTTTTCTAAGTTACGTGCATTTTAATAAATTAAATATCACTTGCTATAAACGGTGAATGAAAACATCGCGTCGTGAGGAAACTGCATGACCGAGAGGTCTTCATAATGTTCTCGAAGGTGTGTGAAGTCTGCCAGCGAACTTGGCCAACGTGGTGGACTATGGACTAACCCTTCTCATTCCGAGGGGAGACTCATGCTCAGTAGTGAGCCGGCAAATGGGTTGATAAGAGGAGATGAAGAAGAATACCTACTTATGATAAAAAGGGCGTTATTTAGATGTGCCAACCTACTAAAACTATAATTACATAGTTGCCCGTCGATTATGTCGTTTCATGTAGGCTAAGCTTACAACCTTAAAATGGCTATAAAAAGTCAAGCCCATATTCTTGTAAACTGCCGTTAATTATGCACTTTAAAAATTAATGACTACCATTCTCTGCTCAGTGTTCATGATGAATATTAAAATTATAATATTATTAGGTGTAGGTATTATCAGTACCTAATGTCTGATTAATTTTAGTTTTAGCTTTACATTTTACTTAATTCGTGAAAGATTTGCCAATTGGATTAGCTCTGTAATTTATCGGCTGAAATGTTGTGACATATAATCTTGATTTTACAAAATTCTTCAGATTTCAAAATAGTTAATAGTGATTCCAACAGATATTTATGTATAACTATAATGGATCCACAGCAAAATAATTTGGTAGGTATTACAATAAAATTTGAATGACAATTAATCAAATAAATATTATAAATGCGAAAGTTTGGATGGATGGATGTATGGATGTATGTTTGTTATTCAATCACGCTCCAACGGATGAACGGATCTAGATGAAATTTGGCACAGAGATAGATTATAGTCTGGAATAGCACATAGGCTACTTTTTATTCCGGAAAATTAAAGAGTTCCCGCGGGAACCGAAAAACCTCAATCCACGCGGAAGTCGCGGGCATCAGCTAGTTATCCATATCCATACTAATATTACTAATTCGAAAGTTAGTCTGTCTCTTACCTACCTGTTCACACCCATTTTAACGAAGTTCTTCCTTATTCTGAGGAACGGACATCGGTTTTTTTTATTCCGAAATACACAGTACCTACTAGCACAGTTTTACGATTAGTTACCACACGTGTTTAAAAACTGAATCCACGATATAGTCGCATGAATCAAATCCATATAAATATTATAAATGCGAAAGTTTGGATGTATGGATGCTGTGTATGGATGTATGTTTGTTACTCAATCACGCTCCAACGGATGAACGGATCTGGATGAAATTTGGTACAGAGATAGATTATAGTCTGGAATAGCACATAGGCTACTTTTTATCCCGGAAAATTAAGGAGTTCCCGCGGGAACCGAAAAACGTCAATCCACGCGGACGAAGTCGCGGGCATCAGCTAGTAAATATTATAAATGCGAAAGTTTGGATGTATGGATGTATGTTTGTTACTCAATCACGCTCCAACGGATGAACGGATCTGGATGAAATTTGGCACAGAGATAGATTATAGTCTGGAATAGCACATAGGCTACTTTTTATCCCGGAAAATTAAAGAGTTCCCGCGGGAACCGAAAAACCTCAATCTACGCGGACGAAGTCGCGGCCATCAGCTAGTTATCTACATAAATATTTGCTCATAGTAGATAACCATACCAAGCTTTCAGAGATGATTGAAGATACAAACAACTTTACTACTTGCAAAAGTCTTTAGGAAAATATCGCTTTATTTTATCACTCAGAGTCATAGATATATTCCTCATTGTTGAGGATAAGCTATACTCTTATATACCTAACTAGCTGATGCCCGCGACTTCGTCCGCGTGGATCAAGGTTTTACGGTTCCCGCGGGAACTCCTTAATTTTCCGGGATAAAAAGTAGCCTATCTGTTATTCCAGACTATAATCTATCTCTGTGCCAAATTTCATCCAGATCCGTTCAGCCGTTCGAGCGTGACTGAGTAACAAACATCCATACATCCATACATCCATACATCCATACATCCATCCAAACTTTCGCATTTATAATATTTATTTGATGGCTTACCTACTTGAATTAATAATGATAATGCAGTGAGGTTTCTGATCCTTTACCACATCGACATCCTCCATATCATTAGTAACACAAGTTGTCGTACATGAAATAAATAATTTCATTTAATTTCCAAGTTATAATCAAAACAAAAACATACGAGATATTGCGATTTGCCATTTTTATGCAATAATGTAAAACCTTACTTTACTTCATAAAATTACTAGCTAATGCCCGCGACTTCGTCCGCTTGAATTGAGGTTTTTTGGTTCCTTCGGGAACTCTTTAATTTTCCGGGATAAAAAGTAGCCTATGTATTATTCCAGACTATAATCTATCTCTGTGCCAAATTTCATCCAGATCCGTTCAGCCGTTGGGACGTTGAGTAACAAACATCCATCCATACATCTATCCATCCAAACTTTCGCATTTATAATATTAGTATAGATTGCAATTTAAGCATTAAAGTAATAGTTCTGTACTTTAGTTCATAAAAATTAAGCATGAATGTGTCCTCCTCTTTAAAATAAGAGTTGTTATTCCCCGCGCATGACACGCGGGGCGCGAATTGGCGGGAATCGATGCCTGAAATCGCGTTCCGTTCTCAATTCGAACCGATTTGCACGAAATCTTTGATCTTTAGTGCAATCTGTTGAACTAAAAACTTTTTAGTTTGTATGTGACATAAGCTCCCACTCACAATAATTGGGGTGAATTTTTGAATCGATTATGAAGCTTTCTACTAGACTGCACTTTTCGAATGATTGTAAAAAAATGCATTTTTGTATTTATAAAAAAAAAACATACGCGCCGAATTGAGAACCTCCTCCTTTTTTGGAAGTCGGTTAAAAATACTAGATGATGACCGCGACTTCGTTCGCGCGAATTAAGGTTTTTGATTCCCACAGGAACTCCTAAATTTTCCGGGATAAAAAGTCCTTTTATGTGTAAAAGATGTTATGTCCTTCCCCAGGATGCAACCTATCTCTGTACCAATTTTCATCAAAATCGGTTAAAAAGATGGGCCGGAAAAGCATATTGGACAGATAGACAGACAAACGTTCGCATTTATAATATTAGTACAAGATAGTATGGATGAGTAAGTCATATACATTATATAAGTAAGTAGGTATTCTTACAGCTTAAGTGGCAGAAGTAACTGCAGCTGCCGACTTTTTATTTTAGACTTCTCAATTTGTTAAGTTTAGAGTTTGTGTACAACAGAATTGGTACCATCAGATATCTACATACAATCTACATACCTAATAATATTAAAAAGTATCCCAATCACATAATATTTATGCAAGTATTTCAAATACAAACTTTTAAACATAATTATCAAATTTTTAACGCAACAATTTGAATATCTAATTCTTAATAATATGCTTTGAAAGTTTTTAGGAATCCTTGGACGTCCGATGCTTTGCCTTATCGGAAACATCGATAGTACCACCTGTTCCAGATTATTCAGAACCGATGTGCATATGTAATTGATGGATGAGATTTGGAAGCACAACGTAGGTACAATATGGGGATACCCTTATCAATATTAAAGATATAATGGCCGAATACTGAAAGGTCTGAAGAGAATCTGGTGCCATTTAATCCTTAATATTCAAAGTTGGTAACAATGTACACTTTTTGATAAAATATATCTGTTCAATTTAGGTAACGACTAAAATGACTAATCCATACTATTCATACTAATATTATAAATGCGAAAGTGTGTCTGTCCTCTACGCTTTCACGGCCCATCTTTTCTACCGATTATGATGAAATTTGGAACAGGGGTAGGGGTAGTAGGTCCCGGGGAAGGACATAAGTAGGCTACTGCCTACTTTTTGTCCCGGAAAATTAAAGAGTTCCGGCGGGAATCAAAAAAATTATCTCTTCAAGCAATTTTGATGAAATTTGGTATAGGGATAGTTTGTATCCGGGGAAGGACATAGGCTACTTTTTATCCCGGAAAATTAAAGAGTTAAAAAGTTAGTTAAAAGCTACTACAGTGCAGCTATAGCTAGCATCCATATTAATAAGATTATAAGTCAAATGGTAAGAAGTATCTAGACGAAGTACGTGGCTATAGTTTTAGGTGGGTCAAAATACCTGTGGCTCATCAAATACAGCTCATCTGTTCATCAAAATCGGTTGAACAGATGAGCCGTGAAAGCGTAGCAGACAGACAGACAGACACACTTTCGCATTTATAATATTAGCATAATAGTATGGACATATGGACTGTTCTTTCGTGGATTAGCTAACCCTTATGTTTTTTTCAGTATTGTTAAAGGATTGATTACGTTGTTCGTTATTAACCGACTTCCAAAAAAGGAGAAGGTTCTCAATTCGGCGCGTATCTTTCTTTTTTAGATTTACTTAGCTTTTAAATTGAAAATAACATCTCTAATTTGTTTTCGCGTTAGCCTATAAATCACGAAATAATGTTGATTGTGCAAAATAGCCTCCATTAAATCGTTACAAACTTTGATGCAACATAATGTACTGTAATAAATCACAAGTTTTGATTACGAAAAAGTTTTTCAATGCTATCACTTTTTTTAGTTATTATTTTGTTTAAAAAATAAAGAAAAATAGAAAGTGTGTTTAATCGTTGGTTAATTCTCATCCCTAGTCTCTCTTTTCCTTGTTTACAGATTCTTGCCTATGTTTAATTATTTTTTCACCTCTCTAGCTCGAAAAACGTGCCTTTACTGCTTTAAAACCAGTGGGTATAGGAACTTGTTTTTGCTCACTCAGTGAGAAAAAGTATTTTGAATTTATAACGCTGAAGATTGGTCATTTCTTTTCATACTCGTAGTCCACGAAATGTTCAGAATCAGTTCGTATTTTCTCGATATTGAGGTGAAAAGTTGTAAGTATGTATCCCACGATACCAGTGGCGATTCCTGGTGGTCAGTCTTGGGTTTGCGCTAGTTGATGGTTACATAAGTACTTTCTCATTAAAATACATTTTCATCCCACCATCTCGGAAAGAGTATTTTTATTCTTCGATATCTGATGGTAAAAGCCGTTATTATCCTCTAGAGGATAAAGTAAATTGAATTTAGAACATCGTGTGCACGTTAGTAAATATCACTCGTCTATGAAGTTTGTGAATTCAAAACATCATTAAAACCTATTTACTTGTACCTCTATGGTGCCGAATTTCCATACAATCGTTTTTAATTTGTTAAAAACTCACACTCGTAACCTTCTTGGTGTACTTTTTTAATTTGCTTTGCGCGCACCATTTTCTTTCACGTCATATTGTTTAAAATTAAAACCGATTAAAAACAAGAAAATTGAAAATAAGTGAAAAACCTAAAATGAGTGATTCTAGTGACGAAGAAATTAACAGAATTGAATTTAATCTTGTGATTTTTTTTGCATTTAGTCATTTCCTCGCTGAGGTGGGATGAAAAGTTACGTGTTGCACTCGAGTGAAAAGATTTTTCACCTCGTGCTCTTTTGATTCCCTCGCTGACGCTCAGGATTCTAATGCTGATGCTAATTTTAGAATCCTTCGCTTGCTCGGTCATCAAAATTGAGCACGCGGTTAAAAAACAACTTTTCACTCTTGTATAACAAATAACTATTACCTCATATATCACTGATTAGGGGTAAGTATAGGTTTAATATAACTGATAGGTACCTATATCCCTAACAGGTTTGCCCGCTACCATCTTAGAGTAGGTACTTACATCATCACCCACCACCTGGTGACATTGCAGTCAAGGGCTAACTTGTACTTACTAGAATAAGGAATACTATTTCTATTTATTTTACACTAGCAGATTCCCGCGACTTCGTCCGCGTGAAATAGGTTTTTTTTAATTTCCACGGGACCTCCCTAATTTTTCGGGTTAATCTCGGTTCTCGTACCAAGCCTATGACACTCACAAATAATGTGACTTTCTGCTGGTACCAGAATTTTCAAAATCGGTTCAGTAGATCCAGAGATTACCCCCTACAACCTCACAAACTCACAAACTTAACCTCTTTATAATATTAGATAGATAGATAGATAGATAGATGAATACTTTATTGCACACATAAAAGAATACAAAGTAAAGTTTACTAAAAAGTAGGTATGCAAAGGCGGCCTTATTGCTTACTGAGCAATCTCTACCAGGCAACCTTTGGTGAGAGGATTGAACAGGTTGTGTAGGGTAGTGTGGCACAATATAATACACGTTATTATTAATAGTAGGAAAGCACATAGTAGATGTATTATATATTTATACAATACATATAAGTAAAATAAATAAATATAGATAACAATATATATTATACATATACATACATAAATAATACATACATAAGGCATACATAAATTACACATTTAGTTAATATTACATAAACATATTAACAAATTACGATAGATATATTAGGTATTTAGTTTATACTACACCCGCTCGGAAAGTACCCTCTTGCTTGTGTCAAAACGAGGTAGAAAGTACGTCATTGCTACAAACCAAATATGCGGGAGGAAAAGATGTATGAAATTTCATTTCTAACGTGCTAAGCGGGGAGAAAACTGTATGAAAATCCATTTCTAACGCGCTGTTGTTTTTTATTTTTAAGTAAATATGGTATGGACCACAGATGTACGCAGGGGACTTTGGTGGTACGTAAAATAAATAAATAATCTTTTATTTGTAGGCTACTTTTAAGGTACGCCAGCTACTTTCGAGGTACGCAGGCTACTTTGGTGGTACGTAGGGTACTTTGGTGGTACGCAGACTACTTTTAAGGTACACCAGCTACTTTCGAGGTACGCAGGCTACTTTGGTGGTACGTAGGGTACTTTTAAGGTACGCCAGCTACTTTGGAGGTACGTGCGGTACTTTGGTGGTACGCAGGCTACTTTTAAGGTACGCCAGCTACTTTCGAGGTACGCAGGCTACTTTGGTGGTACGTAGGGTACTTTTAAGGTACGCCAGCTACTTTAGAGGTACGCAGGCTACTTTGGAGGTACGTAGGCTACTTTGGTGGTACGCAGGCTACTTTTAAGGTACGCCAGCTACTTTAGAGGTACGCCGGCTACTTTAGAGGTACGCAGGCTACTTTTAAGGTACGTAGGCTACTTTTAAGGTACGCCAGCTACTTTCGAGGTACGCAGGCTACTTTGGTGGTACGTAGGGTACTTTGGTGGTACGCAGGCTACTTTTAAGGTACGCCAGCTACTTTCGAGGTACGCAGGCTACTTTGGTGGTACGTAGGGTACTTTTAAGGTACGCCAGTTACTTTGGAGGTACGTGGGGTACTTAGGTGGTACGCAGGCTACTTTTAAGGTACGCCAGCTACTTTCGAGGTACGCAGGCTACTTTGGTGGTACGTAGGGTACTTTTAAGGTACGCCAGCTACTTAAGAGGTACGCAGGCTACTTTGGAGGTACGTAGGCTACTTTGGTGGTACGCAGGCTACTTTTAAGGTACGCCAGCTACTTTAGAGGTACGCCGGCTACTTTGGAGGTACGTAGGCTACTTTGGAGGTACGTAGGGTACTTTGGTGGTACGCAGGCTACTTTTAAGGTACGCCAGCTACTTTAGAGGTACGCCGGCTACTTTAGAGGTACGCAGGCTACTTTTAAGGTACGTAGGCTACATTTAAGGTACGCCAGCTACTTTCGAGGTACGCAGAGCTGTACGAGGTACGTACGTACCTCTAAAGTAGCTGGCGTAACATAAAAGTAGCCTGCGTACCACCAAAGTAGCCTACGTACCTCCAAAGTAGCCTACGTACCTCCAAAGTAGCCGGCGTACCTCTAAAGTAGCTGGCGTACCTTAAAAGTAGCCTGCGTACCACGAAAGTAGCCTACGTACCTCCAAAGTAGCCTGCGTACCTCTAAAGTAGCTGGCGTAACTTAAAAGTAGCCTACGTAACACCAAAGTAGTCTGCGTACCGCTAAAGTAGCTGGCGTACCTTAAAAGTAGTCTGCGTACCTCTAAAGTAGTCGGCGTACCTCTGAAGTAGTCGGCCTACCTCCAAAGTAGTCTACGTACCACCAATTTTACTGGCATATCTTGAAAGTATTCGTCGTACCGCTAAAGTACTCAGCGTAGCTCCAAAGTAGCCAGCGTACCACCACAGTAATATGCGCATCTCCTTTTCCAGGATACAAGCTATTCTCCTACCTTAATATGTCGTTGAAATCGTAAGATTGTCGATATCGATGTCGATCGAAATAATACTCAAAATGTAGTCTAGTTGTGATAGTGAAGCTTCGAATGAAGCGACTCATATAGTTATGATAGAACTTCACTTTTTTTTTTAATTTTTTTTTTTAATTTATTGAAAACAATACAATAGAAATTAAAGCTAGCTAGCCTAACCTAATTAAGGACTATTAAATATTATTAACTATTAACCTAAACCTTTGTAAGTTCGTTTTTAATCACTAATTATCGTTTATTTTCCTCGCAGGTGTAGTATAAAGCACTATGTATCACTCGGGAGAAAGTAAGATTCCTACCTCGCGTGTATTGCGGCCCTTCGGCTACGCCTCGGGCCTCAAACTACACCCTCGTTAGTAATCGGTCACTTTCTCCCCTCGGTGAACAATGTACTATATTATGGCATGGCGTAGTTGAGAAAATATTCTTTGAGACTATTTTTAAAAATAGGTCAGGATTTGGAGTCTCTACACATAATATACAGTATATTAGTACAGTGCGTGTTACATTATTACTATGATATCTTCTAAAATATTCATCTGAATTAAGTGGTGTACGGGCGAATTTGATCTATTATTAAATACTTGAGATTAACAACCATGTTATTTTGATAAGGATTAATACTATGTTGGTAAAAACACCTTCGCGAGTATAGCATTGTTTTAGACCAAATTTGAAAATCATAATGACTGTTATTGTGAGACGACCTTAAAAGATAGCTATATGCTGTCGCGGACTTTTTTTTAGAACTTTTTGAGAGGAACAATTCCACCGTACATTGTTTTCGTGTACCTTTTACTATTTACGCAGCGCACGCCACGGAAGCTCTCAGATGAGAAAATTTTTTCCGACTTCATTCACATGCAATTTTCGTAGGGATCTTTAATGTTTTTGAAAATAAAATACAGCCTATGTTACTCGCTGATAATGTAGCTTTCTATAGGTGTTTTTTTTTTAAATCGGTTGAGTAGTTTTTGAGTTTCGGCAAAAGCAAGTAGCTCGCAATGCGCAACTCATAGTGCACGCCTTCGGCCCGTAGTGAGCGGGGAGTAAGCGGGCCGAAGGAGTTCGAATATTCTCGCAGTACGAGCCACGTGGCGATGCGGCGCACGTCACAAGTCACAACTCACAACCAAGGTGCGAGGTGTCATGGAGCGTGCGTGATTTTAAATAATTATCGAAAACTTATATGTTTTGTTAATGGTATCTATTTCATGTTATAAAATATTAGTATATTACTTAAATAGATCTAGTATAATTGGTAAGTAACTTATGCATAATTATTGGTATCGCGGCGCAAGCTGCGCAATCTTAGAGGAATCGCCACTGATAATATGACATATTATGGGATGTAACAACGAGGTTCATCACATCATTTGCAAAAAAAAGCAAAAAAGCAATTTCTGCAAATCAAAGAAAAGATTTATGAATTTATAGAGTATCCATACTTCCATACTAATATTATAAATGCGAAAGTGTGTCTGTCCGTCTGTCTGTCTGTCTGTCTGTCTGTCTGCTACGCTTTCACGGCCCAACTACTCAACCGATTTTGATGAAATTTGGTACAGAAATAGGTTATATCCCGGGGAAGGACATAGGCTACTTTTTATCCCGGAAAATTAAAGAGTTCCCGCGGGAATCAAAAATCTTAATCCACGCGGACGAAGTCGCGGGCATCATCTAGTACCTATTTAATAAATAATAAATATAGTTAATAAATATTTATTGTAAAGGACTACTTAATATTCAAATGTTGAAGTTTGAATAAATAATAGATGATCAAACGAACTTCCTGAAGTGAAGTTCGATCATTATTATATGAGTCGCTTCATTCGAAGATATAATTTTTACATTGTAGTTTCCTCAATCAAGCAGCAACAATCGCACGATTTTTAGAGATGTTTTATTTTAGTATAATGATAAAATTCTCCCGCTTAAGGCATCCCTACCTGGTTACACATTCAATATTTGTTCGTCATTCTTTTTAGAGATATATAAGTACCTAATGTTATTGCAAAAATATATTTCGGGTTGGGTGGGTTGGGAATTTATTTATATATCTTCGAATGAAGCGACTCATATAATAATGATCGAACTTCACTTCAGGAAGTTCGTTTGATCATCTATTATATTTCGTCGCTTCATTCTTCAGATATAATTTTTACATTGTAGATGTTTAGAGATACAGAAAATATCTATTTTTGCAAGAACTGTATCCATGTTGAATAGATACTAATTATTGTTGTCAATATATATATTTTTTTTTTCAATCTCTTATTTGAGTCGTAATGTTTTAAGCAGCTTTATGCTTAAGGTTGGAATCATGTGCGGATTTCTTGATATTCTCATCTACGTATAGTTATATCATATGTATAGTTCATGAGTCTAAGATTTTTCTTAAGTATTCATTTTACTTTAGAAATACAATGTTGCGCTTTTTACATCAGCGCCTGAGTAACAAGTTTACAGGTTGGATGCAAGCAAATGAAACCAATAATTATTGATGTTAATGCTGCAAGATTTATAATCTAATCAAAAGTATATTAGCCGGCCCAGTACTTGGTTGTATTTACACACAACAGACGTCCAATGGGGCGTTTGAACGTTTGGAAACCTAACCAGAAGGGGGGAGAAAATTATTATTTTTCAAAACGCGGCGGGAAAGGAACGGGTTATTCCGGTCCTGTTGTAGAGGTCCTTTATTGTTGTAGAGGTAAATTATGTGCCTGTAGTAACAGGCACATATTTAATAAAATTATTAATAATGGTACCATTTTATGATGTTTGTCAAAAAATTATGCCATAATCAAGATTATGGAATACGACAAATACCTATTTGTGTATAAGTTCCCCGCAGAATATAAATGAAAAATGATGAATATACTCGGTCGATATTGTGATAGACTACTAGCAGTGGCGTAACTATAGGGTGGCAGGACTGGCAAAATGCCACGGGCCCACAACCAAAGAGGGCCCCGGCCCAAGAGGCCACGAGCTCAGAAATAACATCAGTGGTTTATTAAAATTAAATTCTAACGTGACTATTTTTACTGGGACGCCGGAGGGCCCCATCCGAAATATTTGCCACGGGCCTCAGATGGTATAGTTACGCCACTGACTACTAGGTAGTACTAATGTCGACTTGGAGGTGTAAGTCGGTCGGTTTGGGCTTTAAACCCCACTGACGTTAGAAGCTTTAAATTAAGTGAGATATCAGGCTACTATACTTTTTTAACAATGGACAACCTAGTTGTTCATGTCGCTAAAAACATGTGTCATCAGTCATTATAAATTATTTAATATTCATAAGTACCTACTAATTTTTGAATGAATGCGTTAAATCTTTTCCCTCCGTCAATTATTAAGGTAGACGCGCTGAGAGCGTGGATCTATACTCTTTACTCTTTTTACAAAAAACAAAGTATTTTAATTTTGCATTAAGCAAGTTATTATGGAGTATGTTAAGGCGGAGTAAATTGTATGTTTTCCACGAGTGATAACGATGTAGGTATTATAATAACGACAGTGTCATGACGGTTTTTCAAAGATTGTTTCCAATATATGGACGATGCATAGATACTAAAGTTAAGATCCCGCTTCGGGCAGCATGAACTATGCATTATCCCGAGTTTGCAGTAATGCTTGCCCGCTAGCCCGCGAAAAATCTTTTTTAAAAAAACAATAATACGATAAAATTTTACATTGTTAGGTACATCATACGAAGTCTACTTCCGGTCGTAAAAATACTCGCCGTTTAACCGACTTCCAAAACGGAAAAGGTTCTCAATTAGGTTTTTATTTTTCTGCCGTCTTCTAAGTTTAGTCAACCATTCTTACGCGTCATCGGATGTATGATATATTATGCTTCCAGCACGATAGAGATATAAAACTAGAGATTTGAGCCCAAGAACATGTGGGTAGGAAAAACGTAAAACTTGTGGGTAATTTTTGCAATTTTACCACACATTTTTGTTGCAAATTTTCTTTGCACACCACTATGAGGCAAGATACTAGCCGCTTTTATTTTCGTTTTCTGTATCTACAGTATTCGTAAATAAATTGAATTTATATAACGCTAAAGTACCTAGATAACTGATAAAAAGGATAGGTATATTCATTATCTCAGACCTTTTGTTACCTCTCTGACGGTGTATGTACGTTTAATACTGAGAGGTTTTATATTGTGAACAATTACATCTGGAAATTTTGAACCTGAGATCTTGACTATTTCATTCACTGAATGATTTACATTTCTTTCAGGTCTATTCATTTATTATATTTTTCACCAAATTTTGGATCATTTCCTGTCTCTTCTATCTCCGAGTACCCCGAGGAGTTCTGGATCGAGCTCTGGACAAACTTAGAGCATCTATTAAATCTGCGTGTTAACCCCCGGTTAACTGCCAGGTTTTTCGGTTACATAATATTATCGTATGAAATATACAAGGCGTAACTTCTAGCCTCTGTTAAACCTTCGTGATAACTCTCGGATAACCACCAGGTTGTTCGCCTACACCCCATTGTTGTATGGAACGTACAAGACGAAACTTTTAGCGTGTATTTAAACCCTCGTGTTAACTCTCGGTTAACCGCCATGTTGTTCTGTTACATAATATTACAGTCTGAAAATGTAGGTACGAGACTATAAAGTTTTAGTCTCTGTGAAACCTTTGTGTTAACACTCTGTGAATCGCCAGGTTGTTCAGTTACACAATGATTTGTGATTTCTAGAGAAAAATGTTTGTTGTATGTTTTTCTTACACAGGTATGATGAAAAGTAAGGTAGACGGCCATCGTTTTAACTCTTGGTCAACCATCAGGCGTTTGTACGTTCGAATAAGCCGGTTTTCTGCTTTGAAAGCGATATAATTTAGCTGTATTTTAATGCAATATTATGATAGTGAAAAATTATTTTTATGCGAGGGTAGGTTGAATTATGAATGCATACCGGGAGTCTGATGAGGATTCTATAATAATCCTTCGACGATTACGTTTCTGTTGTTCGCGTTTTCGTTTCGGCATTTCACTTAAATATTCACTTTTAAAAGTTTTAACAAACAGTGCACGTGCGTTTGCTACGTCGCACGAAAAAAATATAATAAGAGTAAAAAGTAACTTTCTTTATAAGTAGGTAAATAATTAATTTACCTGTGTTCCGGATACTTCTCGAGTATTTGTGAACGAAACGAAATCAATTTGTGTTAGGCTTGCTAAGCCGGTCCTTAGTGACGAATCTGATATAGTTGGTCGTCTTTGACTCTTCACGACTTCCCCCTTGTTCAGAGAATGGTGAATTCGTCTTGTGCATGGTGCTCAACCTCATTTGTATCTCTAAAGAATACAATAAGTGAGCGGACGAATATGGAGGTAGTATGTACGAGTATGTACGCATTTTGCGTTAATTTTGTCTCGCGGACAAAAGCTTGCAGTTAATGTGCATATCTAGTCAAGGTGATAAGTATATATTCACTGCATGAGTGTCATAAGAATATGACTCATAATTAGCTCGCAGCTAATTATGATCTCGCAATTGACTCGCAGTCAATCCCGAGTTAAAAACACTTTTTTAGTTTGCAGTTAATGTGCATATTATCTAGTCCAGGTGGCACATATTCACTGCATGAGTGTCATAAGAATATGACTCATAATTGGCTCGCAGCCAATTATGATCTCGCAATTGACTCGCAGTCAATCCCGAGTTAAAAACACTTTTTAACACTTAGTAATAGAATTTTCGACTAACCTGCAAAGTTCTCGTCATCAGACGAGTCTAACGGGCGCCAATATTTCTCCTTATTCTGCTGTCGCTAGGAGTGTCTAGCTGGAAGGTTTGATTTGCGTCGTGTTACTTCGCTAGTAACCTCCCAGTGGATTAGCGTACTTTAACACGTACTTCGTGTAAGTACTAAGTAACTATAATTACTTAGGCGAGCCATGCTGAAGGGCTTAACCTTCTTCATGGTGCCTCTTGGGCAACCCGCCGGATGGACATTTAGAATAATTAAACGCTGCATAAAAGAATAATTTCATAAGCGTGTTTTATGCTGAAAAGTTTACTCTCCTTCGTTGTTACCTCTCGGGTAAACCCTAGGAAAACCTTTAGTGAGTTAGATATTATAATTATTAATGTAATAAATACGCAAGAGCCACAATAAAAGTGACAGAACTGTTTTGTCTAAGTACCCACATACAACATAGTGTAATTTGACACTGCATGAAAATATAATTTAAGTATAATTTCTTAAGCCTGTCAGGCATGAAATAAATTGCTGAAATTGAAAGATTAAAGACTCACCGTTTTCCTGTAAGAAGCAGCGGCTGTTTCTTTTTCAATATTTTTTATTTAGATATAAAATAATAATATTAACTTTGTTGAAAGTGGGAACGTCCGATCGTTGCTACGCACGAAAAAAGAATGACGAACAAATATTGAATGTGTAACCAGGTAGGGATGCCTTAAGCGGGAGAATTTTATCATTATACTAAAATAAAACATCTCTAAAAATCGTGCGATTGTTGCTGCTTGATTGAGGAAACTACAATGTAAAAATTATATCTGAAGAATGAAGCGACGAAATATAATTTTTATTTTCACTGTAACGAAGCGTAAGCACACGCACATACCTATTAAATCACTAAAAGGTTGCATACTTACATAAATACGAGTAGCTACCACATCTAGTAGTAGAAATAGTAGAAATAGTAGAATAAGACTAGAGTCTTATTCTACTATTTCTACTATTACTAAAAACCTTACCATATTCAGTTTTCTATTCGATATTTTTTTTAAATGTCTTGGTAACACTGGTTCTATTCTCTTGATCACCTTAAGTGAGGCAGCAGCATTAACATACGTAATTTGTGGTGCCCCACTCAATCGATTTCATGACGTCCTGGTATGTTGGTATGCGATGATTTCCTGCCAGTATCGATACGTTAAAAGGAATGCCTTTAATTTTACATTATTAAAAGATGTATTGGACCCGTTTGCTTACATCTACTACCTGAAAAGTTAAATATGTACCTACATTTTAATAATTAATAATAAGAGAAGAGAGAGATCCAATATACATTGGATTTAGGTGATTTTCACTGCAACACGGAATTGGGATTCTTAAGGGATTGGATGGAATCAAGGTCACTGTCCACTGGGCATGTCATGCTTATCGTAGAGATGGTGCTCGTGGATCCGCAAAAATCCTAGAGTGAAGACCACGTAAGTACCTACAAGCTGTGGTACAATCTAAATTACTTTTTATATCGTCGCCCTAGACGAGGCCCGCAAATTCGTCGGCGTGGATTTAGTTTTTTTTAAATCCTGTGGGAAAGCGTTGATTTTCCGGGATGTAAAGTAGCATAATTACTTAACTAGGATGGAACCTGTCTCTGCATCAAAAAGTCAGTGTCGGTTGAACAGATGGATCGTGAAAACATAGCCGACAGACGTTTTACTCAATAAAATGCATTTATCAAATCAAATAAATATTATAAATGCGAAAGTTTGGATGGATGTATGGATGTATGGATGTATGGATGTATGGATGTATGGATGTTTGTTACTCAATCACGCTCCAACGGCTGAACGGAAGAGTTCCCGCGGGAACCGAAAAACCTCAATCCACGCGGACGAAGTCGCGGGCATCAGCTAGTAGATAATATCTATTATAATAATTAGTATTCTCTCAGACATGACCCGAGAAGCTTTGGCGAAATTTGGGTGAGGCCTAATAGCTACAAGTATGCCGTAGACATGGCCGTAGAGGTGACTTTTAGGAAAGTGTGATATTTTTTTTATATTTTACTAGCTGATGCTCGCGACTTCGTCCGCGTTACGTTACGTTTTTTTAATTCCCGCGGGAACTCCTTAATTTTCCGGGATAAAAAGTAGCCTATGTCACTCTCCAGGCCCTCAACTATACCCATGCCAAAAATCACGTCGATCCGTTGCTCCGTTGCGGCGTGATTGAAGGACAAACCAACAAACCAACAAACAAACACACTTTAGCATTTATAATATTAGTATGATGTACCAACTGACATTTTAATTGGGTGTTTGACTAGGTAGGTACTAGTGAAATAAATTATTTTTTAGTGATTGTTTTACTAAATAAAGGCTCTGCTAAAAGTAGTAATATCCACTTCCCCTGCTAGTTTTATGTTGAATATCTATTTTAAACTATGAATTAAAGTAAAAAAGTGCGTCGAACTTTGATGACGTCACAATCCAAAATTTCATACAAAATCCATACTATAAGCACGCGTTTTAACGTTTGAAAAAAAGTTGCTGATTTAATTGGGTATTTGACAACTAGTCAACTAGTTGTCAAATACCCAATTAAAACATGAAAAAGACATAACGTAAATAAAGGCATTTTAAAAAAATATATTCTTCTTGCAGATAGAAGATAGCACATAGATATACCTAATAACTAGTGGTTCGCCCCGAACTGAGACCTCGCGGTATCTATTGATATCATGGTGAAGTTCTGTTATAAATACGGCAGCTCGTTAAAACTTAAATAATTTCGTTTCCTTATATTATTTATCTAATTTTAGTATTTGTTGTTCAAGTACAGGATATAATTCAAATAATTGATCAAGTTTCAGGCCCAGCCTTTCAGAAAATTGAGAGTTCTGAGGTCAACTTTGAACGTTAGAAAATCTCCACTTTGAAAGCCCCCTATTTCGTCAATTTTAGGGGAAAAGATTAAAAAAAAAATTTTTGGACTCTATTTCTAATTATCTTTAAAATGATATACCTACCGCAACCCTAGATGTAACGCTATAAAAAATATTTTACTTCGCATTCGCTTCTATGAGAGCCCCCCTGAAATAAAGATTTTTATAATTTTTTAAGTCATATTCGGCGGGAAGCCATCGGTTTACATATTATATTTAAATTTGAAGTAATTACGTTCAGTAATTCAGAAGTTATAAGGCTCTGACAGACGGACGGACGGACGGACAAGTGCCAATTCACTCAAGTAGACTCAGAGACCTTCGCTTCGCTCGGTCAATAATATTATGATTATGATAATAATTTCGGAACTTTATAACCGTTCAAATCAATCACAATTTACTTTCCAGTTAAACGATGATTACTTTACACTAAAAACGATGGAAACACGAAGGAAAATTATTATAATTTGACTAAAGGATCACATGGGCTAATCCGATAATCGTCTGATTCAACCCTTTTATTTTGAAATTTCTTTTTATGGTTGATGGGTCCAGTCACGAAGGTGGAGCATATCAATTATTGTCAAACTTAAAGAGTCCATATCCATACTAATATATCCATACTTAATATTATAAATGCGAACGTTTGGATGGATGTATGGATGTATGGATGGATGTTTGTTAACGGTTGAACGGATCTGGATGCAATTTGGCACAGAGATAGATTATAGTCTGGAATGACACATAGGCGACTTTTTATCCCGGAAAATTAAAGGGTTCCCGCGGGAACCAAAACCCCCAATTCATGCGAACGAAGTCGCGGGCATCAGCTAGTACTCCATAATCGGTGATAGCCTCGTGGTTAAGACTTGGGCCTCGTATTCGAGTGGTCCAGCGTTCGAAACCCGTACACGAATTACTAATCGGAGTTATAATATAAGTTTTAAGCAATTAAATATCGTTTGCTAAGCGGTGAAGAAGCAAATGATATAGGTACAACTTCTTGAAACACACATAATTCCGGAAATTTAGAGGTGCGTACCCAGGGGATTGAACCCCTATCACCCGAATAGGAGGACGGCTGTCTAAGCCCCTACCTAGGTTATCCCTGCGACACAATAGATACGGTCCGACAAATTTACCCGATCCGGTGACAGCGTCGCTAGTATATATCTACGAAAAATGAAAACCCAAACTAAACAGGCATAAAAATTCGTTCCAATTTTGGCCGCCGGGTCAGATATGTTTGTGGGACTATGGGTACATAAGACATGTTAAATCTCACTGCTAAAAGTTACAAATCGAAATGTTGTAATTGGCCGAAACTATGGTGTACTCTGGCATCGACATACAATTTTGGCTAAAGGGGAAAATGTGACACTGTAGCGTGCTGCAGCAAGGTAGATAAAGATTTTGATGGTAAGTAAACAAAAGGTGTATTTTTACCCAAACAAAACTAAACTAGGTTAAGTAGGTAATTCAGTACAGTTAGTTACTAGTTGCTGCCATAACGTTCAAAGCAATTTAAATGGTATTATATCCAATTTTATCATACAATAATTCGTCTTAATTTGTCTATAAACACTTAGGATTATTTATGTATAGAACGTTTACAGCAATTTAAGCGGAGTACACATCATTCGGCTCTTCGGGACAATTTGGAGCGATCTCTAAGACAATATAATTTGACTGATTGATTGCCGCGACGGACACGCGAGCGTTCGAAGTTCGAATCAAAGAACAAAGGAATTTTAAAATTTTTGAATTTTGAACGGGATTTATTACCACATAAATTACTATTTTTTCCCTTCGGATAATCTTAAATTGCTCAAACTATAATATATTTTTTGTTAATACTTATTATATTTTGTAAGTATCTCTAGTGTCTAGTTACGTCTGTCTTGTGAAAGTTGAGGGTACACAATGGCTCTAAATAAAAAAAATCGGGTACCTAACCCGGGATGAAGTAAGAATAAACCACTGAAAAAAACACGCTTGATCGTTTTTGCTTATTGCACCAGTAGGTATTGCCGTTATCTAAAAACGTTAGTAAGTAAAATAATCCACTTAACTCAATGACCTTTTCGCTCATAAGAAGCATAATTGGTAAATCGATGATAAATCGTAATAAGTTGGGTTGAAGTTTAAGTATGCCTGAAATTATCTATGGAATGAGAAAATAGTTATTTGTTCAACGAGATAGCAATCCTGAGTGTGGTGAGGGATTTAAAGGCACAAGAAACTAAAAATCTTTGGTATCGTGCAGTGGCGATTCCTCTAAGATTGCGCAGCTTGCGCCGCAATACCAATAATTATGCATAAGTTACTTACCAATTATACTAGATCTATTTAAGTAATATACTAATATTTTATAACATGAAATAGATACCATTAACAAAACATAAGTTTTCGATAATTATTTAAAATCACGCACGCTCCATGACACCTCGCACCTTGGTTGTGAGTTGTGACTTGTGACGTGCGCCGCATCGCCACGTGGCTCGTACTGCGAGAATATTCGAACTCCTTCGGCCCGCTTACTCCCCGCTCACTACGGGCCGAAGGCGTGCACTATGAGTTGCACATTGCGAGCTACTTGCTTTTGCCGAAACTCAAAAACTACTCAACCGATTTTAAAAAAAAACACCTATAGAAAGCTACATTATCAGCGAGTAACATAGGCTGTATTTTATTTTCAAAAACATTAAAGATCCCTACGAAAATTGCAATAATGTGAATGAAGTCGGAAAAAATTTTCTCATCTGAGAGCTTCCGTGGCGTGCGCTGCGTAAATAGTAAAAGGTACACGAAAACAATGTACGGTGGAATTGTTCCTCTCAAAAAGTTCTAAAAAAAAGTCCGCGACAGCATATAGCTATCTTTTAAGGTCGTCTCACAATAACAGTCATTATGATTTTCAAATTTGGTCTAAAACAATGCTATACTCGCGAAGGTGTTTTTACCAACATAGTATTAATCCTTATCAAAATAACATGGTTGTTAATCTCAAGTATTTAATAATAGATCAAATTCGCCCGTACACCACTTAATTCAGATGAATATTTTAGAAGATATCATAGTAATAATGTAACACGCACTGTACTAATATACTGTATATTATGTGTAGAGACTCCAAATCCTTACCTATTTTTAAAAATAGTCTCAAAGAATATTTTCTCAACTACGCCATGCCATAATAACTAAATACCTAATATATCTATCGTAATTTGTTAATATGTTTATGTAATATTAACTAATGTGTAATTTATGTATGCCTTATGTATGTATTATATATGTATGTATATGTATAATATATATTGTTATCTATATTTATTTATTTTACTTATATGTATTGTATAAATATATAATACATCTACTATGTGCTTTCCTACTATTAATAATAACGTGTATTATATTGTGCCACACTACCCTACACAACCTGTTCAATCCTCTCACCAAAGGTTGCCTGGTAGAGATTGCTCAGTAAGCAAAGAGGCCGCCTTTGCATACCTACTTTTTAGTAAACTTTACTTTGTATTCTTTTATGTGTGCAATAAAGTATTCATCTATCTATCTATCTATCTATCTAATATTATAAAGAGGTTAAGTTTGTGAGTTTGTGAGGTTGTAGGGGGTAATCTCTGGATCTACTGAACCGATTTTGAAAATTCTGGTACCAGCAGAAAGTCACATTATTTGTGAGTGTCATAGGCTTGGTACGAGAACCGAGATTAACCCGAAAAATTAGGGAGGTCCCGTGGAAATTAAAAAAAACTTATTTCACGCGGACGAAGTCGCGGGAATCTGCTAGTGTAAAATAAATAGAAATAGTATTCCTTATTCTAGTAAGTACAAGTTAGCCCTTGACTGCAATGTCACCAGGTGGTGGGTGATGATGTAAGTACCTACTCTAAGATGGTAGCGGGCAAACCTGTTAGGGATATAGGTACCTATCAGTTATATTAAACCTATACTTACCCCTAATCAGTGATATATGAGGTAATAGTTATTTGTTATACAAGAGTGAAAAGTTGTTTTTTAACCGCGTGCTCAATTTTGATGACCGAGCAAGCGAAGGATTCTAAAATTAGAATCCTGAGCGTCAGCGAGGGAATCAAAAGAGCACGAGGTGAAAAATCTTTTCACTCGAGTGCAACACGTAACTTTTCATCCCACCTCAGCGAGGAAATGACTAAATGCAAAAAAAATCACAAGATTAAATTCAATTCTGTTAATTTCTTCGTCACTAGAATCACTCATTTTAGGTTTTTCACTTATTTTCAATTTTCTTGTTTTTAATCGGTTTTAATTTTAAACAATATGACGTGAAAGAAAATGGTGCGCGCAAAGCAAATTAAAAAAGTACACCAAGAAGGTTACGAGTGTGAGTTTTTAACAAATTAAAAACGATTGTATGGAAATTCGGCACCATAGAGGTACAAGTAAATAGGTTTTAATGATGTTTTGAATTCACAAACTTCATAGACGAGTGATATTTACTAACGTGCACACGATGTTCTAAATTCAATTTACTTTATCCTCTAGAGGATAATAACGGCTTTTACCATCAGATATCGAAGAATAAAAATACTCTTTCCGAGATGGTGGGATGAAAATGTATTTTAATGAGAAAGTACTTATGTAACCATCAACTAGCGCAAACCCAAGACTGACCACCAGGAATCGCCACTGCATATTATAATATATTATCTAATAATGTCTAGTCTAGTAAAAGTGGATAATATTGTTGACGTCCCATTGATGTAGAATTTTAGTATTACTTATTCTATTTCAATGGTCAAACCCAATAAAAAACGATACATTTGGGGATAACCGGCATAGTTTGTCTTATAATTTCCTACCACTTTGCACTCTGAGCTATACCTATTCAGTTATTTCGTAATCCATGTGTAGAGTCTGCTTAAATTAGACGATGCACCTAAATAAAGAAAATTACATGGTAATATTAGCCTCGCGTGCTGTCGTACACATAGCTCAGTAATTGTGATAGACGGACAAATGCTTGGAATATTTCCCAAATTACTGGCCTCAGTGTAATTTGGTACCTCACCCATATTGTTAGTCACTACCAAATTATAGTACGCGTACCAAATATTTTATCAACTTGGAAAGATACGTTCATCAGGCGCAGGTTCCTATTTGACCCATTTCAGGCTTGCCAGGACCGTGTTTGGTGGCGCGCTCTCGAAAACGCCTATATGTCCAGCAGTGGATGCATACAGGCTGATGGATGGATGGATAGGCTTGCCAAGCAAACTTAATCTTACTGAAACGTAGGTCTTAAGTATTCTGTGATTAGTTGGAGATTTTGATCCTTTCGATCGCGTCTAAATTAATTACTATTTGTTGGGAATTCAACAAGAGTTTGATATTGTGCATGGCACTTGATGAATTCCATACAAATCGTAATTAACAGCTTAAACACGATTGAATAGGTAAAAAATCTCCTACTAGGCCTAATGAGGTAAGTACTACTTACTCAGATATGGTCATTGTCAAAGTAACGTTGATAAGGGGCTAGGGCTGGACTGCGTGACTTAGACGATGGCGTACCTGAAAGAGCATGGGAAGAGCAAACATCGCGCTTTGATAACTCCATGCAAACTTGACATAATATAGGAACAAATGAAGACTTTAAGCAGATTCCTTTTTCTGTGACTAAAATGCTCTAGTTAAAACGATTTTGGGAAGTAACATTTTAAAACCAAATAAAAGCACAATATATTTTTGACGAAAGCTCACAATATCTGGGTATATAAGTCCAAGAGATGTTGGGCATATATACCTAGATATTGTGAGAGGTTGTTACATACATACTTACTTTCTACTATTCTTGGAATATTCTTAAAATTATGATAAATATAAAATCATTGCGTATTGGGTACCTGCAAGTACTTAGCTAGATTAGATTCAAAGCCATGATTTTCAATAAAATATACTTACCTTGATTTTTTAAATAGCTATTAAATAACTCTATCTTTTAACGCCTTAAAATTTTGTTTTTTGAATTTGTTCGAACCAACAAGGAACCCTGATCGCTAAATGGCGGTCATAAAGCATCAAATGACTATGTTCGAGCTACAATTAGAGGACCTCTAATACGGGGTTCTGCGCCTTACAATTATAAAGTATTTTGATATTATGTTATACACAATAGGTTGTTTTGACTACGGACATCCTTTTAGGTTGCCCTATGATCGATTTAACTGATAGAGCTGCTTTTTCACTCAACGTATGTTTAACTACTATGTACTATCTATATCTTCTATATATACTATTATAGACCTACATGCGTGTGGTGATGGATAGGGTTTTAAGATGCAAACTAACAATATGTAATACACAGACTCGACCATTTATTAAGGAAGAAACACAATAACATATAAGATATATTAAATTAATTGCAATGTAACAATATAACAACAACTAGATCCATAACCACTCGCGACCAAGGTATAAAGATAGGTCTACTTTCTGTAACACTTGCTACTCAAGGCAAATCTGAGTATCGAATGGTTAAAGACTTTGAAGTTGTTATAATGTAAATTCCAAAGCAGTATTGTGACGTCATGCCATTAATGGCGGAAAACCACGCGTATAGACTACTTTGCCGCGCCACAGGTTCAGCGCCATCTGTAGTCAGCAAGCGGCACTAACATCGAGCGGCGCTGTCATCTAGCGGCGCTAACACTCGGCCATCAGACCACGCGTGCGTCCCGAACGCGTTCATGTCTGGTGTATTTGCTGAGAACAAAAAACGAAATGTTACAATTTCTGTTAACCATCCGTTCATCCCAAATGTGTACAATGAATTCGGGACAAACGGTTAACTTGTGACAACGCAAATGTAAGATTCACAATATGGAATAAACCACTTGAAAATCTAAAGACCAGTAAAGGTCGTCAAACATGTTAACGATTGAAACCATATTGAAATCTTAAGTTCGAAAGCCTACATTAGACAAATGAAACAAAACAAGTTAAGGCGCAGATACTTTACTATGAAACTTAATATTTTTCGCTAACACTCGGCCTTTTGTTTTGCTCACCGTCCAACGTATGATAAAATTGTATTCATGATTCGATAACTAATGTCAATCCCTTTCGCTTCATTATCGACTTGCATATGTGATTAATGCGCAATACGTGCAAGATGAATCGCCGGCATAATCCACTTACACGTTGTACTTGTGTATCATGGTTTCTATAACAAGTGATGTACACATACAGTATCACTAGTTTTGTACACCATGTACCCTGTATCGTAAACAAGCGGTTGTAATTTGTAAACTCTCATCTCCGCTTAGGGTAAGTACTACTCATCCCTCACATTGCAACCGATACGCAAAGCGAAAGTATCAACTCGTAAAGTAAATTTTATCAAATGTACCGTATATTGTGCAAAGTGGATTTCCTACATACCACGTGACCTTATGGTACATGCAAACATCATTAAACCATTTGATACAAATTGCTAAGTAACTTGGGTGTCTGCTCGTAAAGTAAATTTTATCAAATGTACCGTATATTGTGCAAAGTGGATTTCCTACATACCACGTGACCTTATGGTACATGCAAACATCATTAAACCATTTGATACAAATTGCTAAGTAACTTGGGTGTCTGCTCGTAAAGTAAATTTTATCAAATGTACCGTATATTGTGCAAAGTGGATTTCCTACATACCACGTGACCTTATGGTACATGCAAACATCATTAAACCATTTGATACAAATTACTAAGTAACTTTGTAGTGTAAATCTAGTAATGTACATAGCCACAGTTAATTGTCAAGTAAAGTGGGTTTACGACATACCACATGGTGCGCGAAAAGCTGTACACAGTTTACAGTTTGATTCCAAAAATGCTACGAACGTTTTAGCCACAATATTTTGTGTATATTTATCGTAATATTTCATTTCTCAAAAGTCCAGTATAATAATTTAGACAGTTAAAATTTCATGTGTAAATTCAATTGCCAAGTTTAAAATTAAAATGTTTCAAAATGCGTTAAGCGTTAATAACCGTAACGAGATATTATTGTAAAATGAATAATCGTAACGTTATATTACTGTAAAAACTGATTTTTCAATATTCAAATTGAAAATGTCTAAAAATTTTCGTAAAACGGAAGTAACATTCCAAATTGTATATTCAATTCGTTAAATGTAAAGAATCAAAATTGTTCGTGAACCGGAAGTAACGTTCCAAATTATTGTAAGTATATTCAATTCGTTAAATGTAAAGAATCAAATTTGTTCATAAACCGGAAGTAACATTCCGAATGAAAATTCAATAAATGTAAACTAAATTGGAGTTAACTGATGACCTTTAATGTTAATGTAATTATTTGTTCAGTATTGATTCAGTTCGGATATGCTGAATCATCGTTAAGTGTAATTTTAATTTGTGAAAAATTAATTTCATTTCAAAAGTAATATTTTAACCCACAACTAATATAATCCGTAAATTATTATGTACCTACCTTCGTTACTCACCGTTTATATATTTTAGAATTGTAGGTAGTCCGAAAAAAATATTATTCGCACGTGGATTGTTAATACAATGTAGAAGAATCGATTCAAGTATCAACACGATTCGTAATTAATGGAAACTCAGTTCGAAAAATGATATTTTTAAGTTATAAAACTAATTTCAATTTTAAAAAAAACATTGTAGGTACAATTTGAAATAAATTCGTAACTATTTAGTGTTACTTCTCGGAATTGAAAATAAAATATATTTATTCATGGAAGCCGCTATGTAAACTTGAGCTTGTCTTTAACGTCACTTTGAAATCAAAAGCAATTCTTTTATGATAACTTTTAGCACAGTAAACAGATAAAACTTTTAGCTTGAATAAGTACCGCTCGGCATCTCTGACAATTAACACACTAAGAAACCATATACTTTCCCTATGGTTCTAGTTAATTACGTAATAAGATGTAAAAGTGAAGGTAATAATAAAAAATAAATTAACCGAGCTCTATCAAAGGAAATTTTTACTCATCGAGCGTTAACTACATTATCGTTGTAATACTCGTTATCTCATCGAGCGTTAACAAGCACATACGTAAACTACCTACTTTCAAAAGAAAAAAAAAAAATTACAGCTAAGAGGCAGTGCAATGCGTTTACCTCTGTTAAATTAATGTCGTTAACCCACATTTGTAATTTGTAAAGAAATGTTCAAAAACTTACAGTTTATCCTTTGATTACCAAACCAACTATGGGCGTCTTCTTCTTGAGCACTTCTGATATTATAGACCTACATGCGTGTGGTGATGGATAGGGTTTTAAGATGCAAACTAACAATATGTAATACACAGACTCGACCATTTATTAAGGAAGAAACACAATAACATATAAGATATATTAAATTAATTGCAATGTAACAATATAACAACAACTAGATCCATAACCACTCGCGACCAAGGTATAAAGATAGGTCTACTTTCTGTAACACTTGCTACTCAAGGCAAATCTGAGTATCGAATGGTTAAAGACTTTGAAGTTGTTATAATGTAAATTCCAAAGCAGTATTGTGACGTCATGCCATTAATGGCGGAAAACCACGCGTATAGACTACTTTGCCGCGCCACAGGTTCAGCGCCATCTGTAGTCAGCAAGCGGCACTAACATCGAGCGGCGCTGTCATCTAGCGGCGCTAACAATACTTATAATAAGACTGTAACAGGTCCAATTCTGTACATTGAATATATTTTGAAAATTTTTTTTGGAGGGCACTCATTATTCGATACTGAAGCCAAATCTGCAATTTTTTTCATTTTTGTCTGTCTGTCTGTCTGTCTGTCTGTCTGTCTGTCTGTCTGTATCTTGGCCGCGCATCACGCCGAAACTACTGAATGAATTCAAACGAAACTTGGCACGATTTGAGCCCATACTACGAGGTAGGACATAGGATACTTTTTATCCCGAAATTCTACCCCCGAAGGGGTGAAATAGGGGTTGAAAGTTTGTATGAAAGTCCTTAATTTCTCAAGTTATAGCCATGAAACTTGATGTATGAGCTGCGGGTTGAAAGTGAAAACATATGTGTTTCACAGTTTTTCAAAATTCCACCCCCGAAGGGGTGAAATAGGGGTTGAGGGTTTGTATAAAAGTATTTAATTTCTCAAGTTATAGTCATGAAACTTGATATATGAGCTGCGGGTTGAAAATGAAAACATATATGTGTTTCACAGTTTTTCAAAATTCTACCCCCGAAGGGGTGAAATAGGGGTTGAGAGTTTGTATGAAAATCCTTAATTTCTCAAGTTATAGCCATGAAACAGCATTTGGGCTTTCGTTAAAATATGAAGAAGTACGTGTTTCACCATTATAGGGGGATTATACCGTGGGATAGTAATATAGGCTACTTTTTATCCTGGAAAATTAACTGAAAAACTTATTCGACGCGGACGAAGTCGCGGGCATCAGCTATAAAGAATATACATACATACATACATACATAGGCTACTTTTTATCCCGGAAAATTAAGAGTTCCCGCGGGAATCGAAAGACTTAGTCCACGCGGACGAAGTCGCGGGCATCAGCTAGTATTGCAATAAAAATTTATATTGATGACAATTTGATTATAACTTACTTTCAGAAAACAAGAATAATTATAGATGCACTACCTACCTACACGTGCCTATAATCCATACTAATATTATAAATGGGAAAGTGTGTCCGTCTGTCTGCTACGCTTTCACGGCCCATTCTATTAGTCGATTCAAAATTTGGTATCCTGTAAACTTATCGAAGAATTTTTTGAATAAAAATATTCTCATACATTAGGTAAGAAAAAATCTAATTTGCCACGATTAAAAAAACGTATAATCATCAATGTCATTCATTGTCATTCCACATCTAAGAAAATCCGTTAGTTCCGTTTTCAAAATAACGGTATGACAAATCGGTCGGCGTAAAACAAAAGGTGTTCTCGAGACAAAAAGTGTGAATTTATCAAACTGAACTGACATTTTTGTTTTTTATTAGTGTTTAATAGATGCGGCCCTGGGTCACCGTGGTGAATTATTGACAAATGAGCTGTTAATGTGATATGCCGATTTTGTAAACCATTACATTCGACACTATTATTATAAATGCACAAGAGTGTTTGTCAAGATTCATTTATTGCAAATTTGGGTTTACATTAGGTCTCTGACTGTAGGTAGGTGTCTGACTGTTACTTTTTTTTATCCACTACAAGTTAGCCCTTGACTTGCGATCTCACCTGATGGTAAGTGATAATGCAGTCTAAGATGGCAGCGGGCTAACCTGTTAGTGGGCTAGTGGCATGGCAGTTATAATTAACCCATACCCCTAATCGGTTTCTACAATGGCATCGTACCGGGACGCTAAATCACTTGGCGGCACGTTTTGCCGGTAGATTGGTAACTAGCCACGGCCGAAGCCTCCCACCAAGCAAACCTTTTCTCGTTTAACCCATATTGTCGAAATATGCGGCCTTTACCTGGGAAGGAACCGGCTAGATTTAGTGTCCTCTTAGTTTAGTTTAGAGATGGTGTACAAAAGAATGAGCCATATTTTGCAAATTGGTTAAGAAATAAATATTTTTGATTTTCTGCTTTTTTTTATATTGTTTTATAGGTCGTATACGTAAGGTTTACCTACAACAAGCTATTAAAAGTCTTGAACGTGGTGGTAAAACATCTGTCAAATCCATTGTGCGGTTTAAAATTAGCGGTGGTTCTGACTACGAAACATTGAAAAACGAACTTTCCCGTATAATTATATGTCATTATATATTTGTGGAAACGCCTGCGTTTCCGTATATGAAACCTACCTAAAGACGATCGCCCACTATCACAAGAGCCGCAAAATTCAGTGTCGCCGGCAACGTATCTATAAAAAAATACAGAATTTGGTGTTGCATCTGTTACAGTACAGAGGTGCGATTGTGTAAGAATTGCCAATTAAATCGTCAAAGTTCAGCGTCAAAGTAAAATAAACCATAACAGGATTGAATTAGAGCTCAATTTCGTGTATCCATTCTCATACGTTTAGGTATGTACGATACCCTAAACGTTCAATGCTGTAATTCAATGCTGTTATGGTTTATTTTACTTTGACGCCGAACTTTGACGATTTGATCGGCAACTTTTAGACAATCGGGAGGCAGTTCTAGAACCATCCACTATAAAAAGTGCCGAAAATACTTTAGTGAAGGAGTTTCTTCGGCAGCACAAGTCAACAGCAACAGACGCGCCAGTAGACATACGAAAAACATCACCGCATTCGCGCTCAAGCGTCTATTGCGTCACTAGCGGCACAGCTAGCGGGCTGCAGCAATGGGCGATCAGGTTTATACAAATTTTTATTAATATCTACCCCGAGGTGTCGACCATTTGGCCGATGTGAAAAAGTTTGGCGTTTACGAATTCAAAAGTTTTCGCTTTATCCCTAATTTGCGGTGCAATCATGGTGTAATATAATCATTTGTTTACTTTGTTATTTGAATCGTGGGTGTTATTGTGGCCATTTTACGACCGTAGTTTTACTTGCGCAGTAGTGAGCGCTGTGGTCTTACAAGTGGGAGGTTCCGGGTTCGATCCTCAGCAGGGTCATTTTGGAAATTCATAATTTCTGAATTTTCTCTGGTCTGGTAGGTGGGACGCTTTGGTCGTGACTGTTGGTAGTTACCACTCTACCGGCATAGACGTGCCGCTAAGCGATTTAACGTAACGGTACGATGCCGTGTAAAAATCGATTAGGGCTATGGGTTTAATATTTATACGTAACTAGGTACCATAACAGGCTAGCCCTCTACCAGCCCACCTCTACTAGCCAGGTGAGATCGCAGAACAGGGCTTGTAAAGTATTCAAAATACATAAATCAAAATTTTATATTGTCTAATTACAAAAAAAAATTGGCAGTCATAGGGACTGCCGATAGAAGTGAAAACGAATAACTATTTAAAATAATTAAAAAAATCAAAATTAAAATAATTAAAATATAAACCTTAAAACTAAGGGATTAAGGTTTAATTACGAATTTAGTAGGTAGTTATATTTATATTTAAGACCTTTTGTCTTCGTAACAACGCGAGCATGTCGGTGTTCGCGAGCATGTCGGTGACGCGAATCCACAAGTTTACCCCCTACCAAAAAGTGCTCAACACGGCTAAAGAAGTTTTCACTTCAAAAAACATAAAGTGCGACGAAAACGACAGAGGGCAGCTGCGCGACTAAACGGCACACTACCAAGAAACATATTTTAGAATCCTTGCCGAAGGACCTCCATACTGAAGAGCGTGATAGCGCGGACATTACCATATACACGCCCTACGTAGGATGTCCCTAGGACTCGGCCCTACGTCACAGAATAAGTATTATCTAGAATATCTACGTAGTACTTGTATAGTTCGCGCGCGAGTTGAATGCAGAGCTTATGTATGGTGCTTTTTAAATAGACGCGCACAGTTTAGAAAGTGTTTAAAAACTAGCTAATGCCCGCGACTTGGTCCGCGTGGGTTAAGTTTTAATTTTCCGGGATAAAAATTAGCCTATGTCACTCCAGGTCTTCAACTATACCTACCCATGCAAAAAAACACATCGATCCATTGCTTTGTTGCGGCGTGATTGAAAGACTAACCAACAAACCAATAAAACAACAAACAAACACATTTTCGCATTTATAATAAGTACTACCTACTATAGCTGATGCCCGCGACTTCGTCCGCGCATGGTTTAAGTTCTTTTGATTCCCACTGGAACTCCTTAATTTTCCGGGATAAAATGTAGCCTTTATCTTATTCAAAACTATAATCTATCTCTGTGCCAAATTTCATCCAGATCCATTCAGCCGTTCTGGCGTGATTGAGTAACGAACATCCATTCATCTATAGATACATCCATCCATCCAAACTTTCGTATTTTTAAGTATAATATAAGTAGTATAGATTATTGCTGATCAACATTGTATTGTTTTTCTTCAATCTCTAATACCTAGTGGGTCAAAATTATACTTGAATGGTCAGCAATCAGCATTATACAATTTTAGTGGTTAGAGGTAACAGTAGGTACGATTTTTAAACATTTTCTATCATCAAACCAGTTCGCTCCTCATTGGATTTAGCTGGAGTAAAAGACAAATGTTGTTTACATTGTTTTTTTTACTACCTACTCTAATTTATTATTACCTACTCCAGCTAAAGTTAATTCGCTGTTCAAATGCAATTTATGTAAGTAAAATGAAAAAATATCATCATAGAAGTTTGAGTCAAAATTATAGATGTTTGGAGCTGGGCACTGGGCCTACCTACCTACCAACGGCACGGCAAAAGGTAGGTCTTTTTACATCAATGTAGAGACTATAGACGCATTCAAATATCATTATCGCTAGAATTCTACGATGCATAGTTAATGAAACTTACCTACGATAGGTAGGTACCTACCTAGGTACGTTCCTATACCTATAAGTAGACCTAGATAGCCTATGGTTGTTTTTTACCATTAGCAAACACAGTAAAAAAAACTGGTAAACATAAATTAGCGTCCTTACAAAAATAGTGTTATAAAAGACATTTAAAATGTTCTTTTGTAACTGACGAATTGAAATAAAAGGCGACATACTGTCTGTATGTAGGAACGAGCATCGCATGTCGTGCCTCCAGGCGCCGCCGTGGGTTCCACTGACGGAAACAATTAATATGAACATTTCGCAAAAAAGCCTCTTTTTGTACTACGCATCCTGGAACCTTTAACCACTTCATCACAAAAACGAAGTAAAAAGAACTTTATTTACAAAAAATATGCAATGTTAACCTCTCTATTCTTACCTATTGTGATATCAAATTTATTTTGCAAAGCATTCAATCAATCGAAACCTCTTTACAACTAAAAGAACCTTTGAAATGTATACAGGTGATTCCCGCGCACCGTAAGCGTAGCTAATTCAACGTCGCTCGTACCTATGCAAACATGAAAAAACCTTTCAAACATTACAAAAATCTGACACTTCGAAAAAATCACTCGACAAACATCACGCTGCTCACTTAACCCTACAATAGCCGTGGAGAATTACAATTAATCGCCTCAATGAGAAATGCCACCGCGGTACAAAAACGTCAAAATATTGTCTGCGGACACAGCGCCCCCACGGCGGGCTTGCTACCCAATGGGGAGGCGGAGTAGTCGCCGCGCGGGGCTCTCGGGCCAATGACGCCGGCCCGGGGCGGAGCCTCCAGCTACGCACGGCGTTTCGCCCCCAGCGAAAACCTTTTCGCCTCCAGTCGTTTACCGATAAGCCCGCGGGATGGTCGATTATTATTACATTTTGTACGCGTGATTCTGTGATCTCTGCCCCGGGCGTTGCCGAATCGATAGCGATGCGTGGTGCCATAGACTCTGACTCGCTCGTGATAGACTGTGCGTTCTGTGATATGTTTGCCTTAGTATAGATATATAATACGGCATGAACCTTTACATGCAGTGCCATCGTGAGGTATGAGTGTCACGTTTTGTAATATATTTTATGCTATAACGACTAACGTTACTGAAATTTTATGTATACCAACACCTAATCATCTATTCTCTTTCTGTTCTGGAAAGTAGGTACTCTATTTTATAAGAAAACTATTTATTTCACTATGCTTCAATAAACAGTGTCCTAACAGATTTTTGGAAAACTGCAAAGTGAACCGATTCCTAAAGGTCTAAGTGTAACCTTAGCTGGCTAGATAATTGAAGCTGATCATATTGCTATATGACGATAGTTGATATGTAAATTACTCGAGATATCATCACTCATTTCCATTAAATTACTATATTATAACAAACACAACAAACACAAACTATTATACAATTGATAATTTTTTTAATGACAAAGTTGCATTTAAGTATGTTGACTTTGCCTCCAGCGCCCCACAGCACAGGATGGTATAATAATTTACAACTGTAACACTGTATACCTATTGCCTACTTAATGTAACATTTTGCTTTTTGAAAAGAGCAACTGCTGAGTTTCTTGCCGGCTCTTCTCAATGGACTTTCTTTCCGAACCGGTGATAGAGTCAAAACGTGCCATAGCATAAGAGGCACTCGTAAGTATGTCCTTTAAGAACTAAACCGATTGAGTATCGAGTATAAAATAACGTTTCTTTGGCTAATGTTAGATAATTCATCAATTCACTGGGTGTCATTTTACTTAAATAAAATATTGGGTCTTATGAATTGTTAGGTAATTTGTAATTACCTGTTATGCAAAGTAGTATGATTATACTGAGTTCATCTGCCAAAAACTGATAGAACCATGATAAAATAGTCGGCGATACGTCGCGTCGGCGAAACGACGCGACGGTGACGATGCGGCGCTTGAATGCGCTTTGAGTTTTCGAAGAAAACAGAGCCGAATTTTTCCTAAAATAACGTAGCTTTTAACCTTAGTGACGTTTTTTTTTTAGCTATCTGTACCTACTGTTTTTTTCTGTAGCTTCTTCGTTGGTGTCTGTGTTTTGTATTCTTTTTTATGTAAATTTTGTGGGCCTCAATAAATGAATTAAAAAATTAAGATACTAAGTAAATTGTGAAACAATCGTTTTAAATATTTTACTAATTGTAATACCAAAAAAGAGCAATATTTTAGTGTGATGGTACGATTTACCTAACGTACGTATTTTAGGGTTAAATTAACGCTAATACCTATAAATAGACGGCATTGTCCAAGAAATTGACCTCCTACCATTATGTGATTAATGAAGGAGTCACGACCCTCAGTAACGAGGATTACGACGCAGATAGAGACTCAGATTCAATTATTAGGAAGGTATAATACTACTAATATATTGCTAGAACACGCACAAGATACTTTCATAAAGATAGTTGTTTAGTATCTATAGGAAAGATAAAGAACCAACAACTGAGTGAAATGATGGTGTGTTTAAAAATCCCTACAGCCTATAATTATAGTCCTTCGTGGACGGATATACCTATTTTAAACATTATAATTTACGGCCCGACAAATTACAAAGGAGACAAAGTTTTGTGAAAGAATATTTATAGTAGATTGTATTATAAGGGAGCAAAATAATATTTTTACGGCGAGGGCGCTTTTTTGAATCCAGAACGAAGTGAGGGATTCTAGAGTAGAATCCTGAGCGTAGCGAGGGATTCTTTAGTAGAATCCTGAACGAAGCGAGGGATTCAAAGTACGTCGCCCGAGCCAAAAATATATTTGCGCCCGAATGATACACTCTACTTTTCATCACCCTGTATGAGAAAATTTGGTTCCCGCGGGAACTCTTTAATTTCCCGGGATAAAAAGCATATGTGCTATTTCCAGACTATAATCTTTTTTTTTTTTTTGAAATCTATCTCTGTGCCAAATTTTATCCAGATCCGTTCAGCCGTTCGGGCGTAATTGAGTAACACTCATCCATACCACCATACATCCACACATCCATTCAAACTTTCGCCTTTATAATAATATTTATTTAATTATAATTTTTTTTTCTTTTTTTTTTTTTCTTTTTTTTCTTTTTTTTTTTTTTTTTTTTTTTTTTTTTTTTTTTAATATATATATATATCCATATAGCCCTTTCGTTAGTTAAAATTCAGAAATTATAAATTCCTAAATTGACCCTGCCGGGGATCGAACCCTGGACCTCCGCACGTTAAGACAGCAGCGCTCAACACTGCGCCACGGAGGTCGTCAATTTGCGTTGGCGCTGAACACTAAGATGTTCCAAATTCAATAAGTGCGCGGCAAAGATAATTGCGGCGCACTTACGAGTATAAAGAGGATTAAAAACTCATTCCTGCCCGCTAAAAGTTTCATAGAGAAAACACCACCTTTGGGCGCACATAAAGGCGAACCAAGTCGTCCTTTTCGAATACATGGGATGAAAATAATATTCCTTTATGGTTATAAGGATAGGTAGGTACCTACCGTATTTTGTGTCCGAAGTCCGACTCCAAACAGTAAGGTGAATTCCACACTGCGACGCGTCCCGCGACAGCCCGACGTTGACCGTAAGTATACAAGTTTCAAGTATTCAAAATACGCGTAGTACCACAGAATAGGTAATATGTAGTAGGTAGTACCACACATTAACAACGCCTCTCCGAGCATGGAAAGTAAGCAGCTCCACGCTCCGTCGCAGGGCGCATCGCAGTGTGTGATTCGCCTAAATGACTCTCATAAGGGTATGATCATAGATGCACTATAATTTTTGTACTATACAGTTTATTTGTACCACCGCAACAATTGAAAAAAAATCTAAAACAATAATAAGAAAAACAAGAAAATTACACAAAAGACAGAAGTAGTGATAGGAGAAAATAAGGATAATAATAATAATAAATTAAAGGCTTATTTATTAAGGATAAATATACTATAATATAATACCTAATATTATGTAGATAATATTATGAAGGTAAGTTGTCCGTGCTGAGTTTTGAGCCCTAAGAAGACCTCCATGGCGCAGTGGTGAGCGCTGTGGTCGTAGTATGGGAGGTCCTGGGTTCGATTCCCGGTAGGGTCATTTTTTTAAAATAAATTCTGATTTTATAATTTCTGAATTTTCTCAGGTCTAGTTACCACCCTACCGGCAAAGACGTACCGCCAAGCGATTTAGCGTTCCGGTACTATGCCGTGTAGAAACCGATAGGGGTATGGACTTAAAATAACTGCCGTACCCCTAACAAGTTAGCCTTAGCCCGCTACCATCTTAGACTGCATCATCACTTACTATCAGGTGAGATAGCAGTCAAGGGCTAACTTGTAGTGGAATAAAAAAAAGTTACTCACTATGTCGAGTGTGTTTCGGGGAATTTAACGGTTCGGTGCCGTTTTTAGCATTTCGTAGGTAGGTAGGTACTTACTTGCCCTGCAAAGGGCAAAACGGAGACCTATTTCACTCTGATGTCTGTCTGTATGTCATGGGTCTCTAGGTCGTAGACGGATTGTGTTACAGACCCAGGATATTTGGTTTTGTTTAGATGTTGAAATAGATAATACTTACTTATCTAGTTTTTTTTAAAGATCATTGATCATAATAGTATGTAAGGAATCCTAATAAACCGAGGCCCGATTTGTACTTGACCTGTTTTTTTTCACATTCTACTCCCCGGCGCGGCGGCGGATAATTTAGATGTACCTAAGTACTTATACATTTAGGACATCCGCATGGGTAGGTATGTCCTAAAACTATAATACTTACTTTCCTATCCGTTTCGATTTGAACAATATTAAAAAACAAAATATTATGATAAAAAATATAGAGCCGTAGGGTACCACAGACCACTACCACCGCTAGGTAGGTAGGTACTAGGTAGATACTAGGGCTTTCGAATACCGGTTTTTCTCAATACCGGTATTAATACCGGAATGATTTTTTTCAAAAAAAATTTAAAATGTGGTAGATGTTTTTTAACTTAAACCACCATAACTTAAGGCACCATAAAAAACAGTTTTTTCATAAAAAATTTTTTTCACCAAATTAACTCAAAAAAGTGCCTTTTCTGCATAAATTCAGTGAAGAAAAGCCGTTAAGTAACTCCTTCACTCTATTTTATATCATGCAATATTTTATGAAATTGTTGAAATTGACTTTCTTTAAAAAAAATCACCAAGTATTGATTTTTAGATTTATTTGTATTTTGAGTATTGAGACGCGTTGACTTATAATTCGTTGACTTAATTCTTACGAAACTATCGTTTGTTTCATGTATGTATGTATAAGGTGAAAATTACTGACCACATAATGTTCTGAAACTCCATCACATCATTTTAAATACAATCTTATTAAGTAGGTAATACTTATATTATTATCATATAATCAATTTCTTATTGAGTGACCCTGAGCCTTCTTATCAGGCCCAAAATTAGCGACCATTTTTTGGAGCCGTAAGTCATCACTGACATCACGCACTGTTCGAAAACTTTCGTCTTCAGGCACTGAGGAATTTTGGACGAGAAGATGTCGCGGAGTTTCCCGAACCCTGCCCAAGCCGAGTTGGATTCGGCGGTTGTCCTCTTTCTCGAAATAGGACCTACCTAACTGTGTCCTAGGTATATGTACTCATCAACAATTTCGACTGCAGAATTCTCAACTAACACCGGTTGGAGCTGAACGTGTGCATTAGAAATGATCTTTATCTTGTTCATATTCATTTTTAGGCCCACCTGTTGAGGAACTACTAAATGAGTAATAAACGATATTTTTGTAAGAAGTCGATCGAAGTCGAAGAAAACGATAATTTTGTCAAAACACAAATTAATCTAAAATCCAATAGTTATTATTTAAAAGAAAATATATCATAATAAAATATGCATCAGTTATAAATCAGATTTCTGAACGTTTTGAGAGACAATGAAATAGAAATGCCAAGCCACAGGGATCTAAATTCAAACACTAATTTTTCCCTCTGAGTGAACAAACAAAAAACGACTCTTCTTTACTGGTTTTAAGCAATAAAGGCGCTCTTTTTGAGCTAATATGCTTAAGATACAAATTTTAAACTTAGCCGAATAAAAAGCAGTGGCATCTACCAAGAAATATATGCAATAGTCACTGTTTCGTTTATAGTGTCACCAATACCGGTATCCCGGTATTAGACATTTCAATACCGGTATTGAAAACCGGCGAAAAAAGTCCGGGATCCCGGTATTGGCCAATACCGGGATCCCGGTATTGGAAGCCCTAGTAGATACATAGGCTATCTATAGGTACTAATAATATAAATGCGAAAGTTTGGATGGATGGATGGATGGTTGGATGGGTGGATGTTTGTTACTCAATCACGCCAGAACGGCTGAACTGATCTGGTTGAAATTTGGCACAAAGATAGATTATAGTCTCGAATAACATATAGGTAGGCTACTTTTTGTCTCGGAAAATTAATGACTTCCTATGCGGGTACCAAAAAACCTCAATCCCCGCGGGCGAAGTCGTGGGCATCCGCTAGTGAGTAGGTAGATAAACACGTGGATTCCCAAGTAATAATCAGTAGGTAAGTACTAAGTAGATAATTTCAACCATTAAAAAAATTGCCCATTATTATTCAAAACGAGACACAAAGTTAAAAAAGCACACCAATCCAATTTTGTACTTGACTCAACATTGTTGTAAAATAATAGGATACCTGTCTGCCATTGCCTCTTCGTCTCAAAGGAAATTAAAAAAATACCATAATCTCAAATGAAAAGGATTCTTTAAAACAACCGGTGCGATCCCATTAAGTCGCTGTCATCGCGTTGATAAGATTAAAAAAAAAAACAATATTAGCCGCACAATAACGCTCCTGTCAAATCGGCCATTAATTTCGAATTTTGAATTTGGAACGGGAGCGGTGTTGCCAAGTTATTCATCGTCATTCAGTGACGCAATGCGACCACACAGTTTTGCTGAATGCAAGCTTATCAAATTGATTTTGTGACCTTTTTTGCTAACGCAATAGTCTAGATAATAGGTATGGGTAGAGCTCTGTTGAGATATTCTATTTTAAAATCAAGCTGGAATTTCCTAAAATGTTTTCATAGATGTCTACGTTGTAGAGAAAGCTTAAATACACCGAAAATCATTAGTTTCTAGATCCAGCGGAATGAGTTGTACGTTAATTAATCATCTTTGTCTTCTTTCACGTACCTACTGCAGTAGGTATAAGTTTGAGGACCGCGGAGCGGCGACGCCAATAATATATTTAATTGTTTTTTTTACAAATCCCTTGAGAATTCTTTGATTTACCGGTATAAATACCTTAAGACCCTGGGATGCAACCTGGCTCTGTATCTACCAAATACACCAAATATCATCAGATTCGGTTTAACAGATGGGCTGCGAACAGATAACAGAAAGACAGTCTGATTATTTATCGTTGACAAAGCAGTAGAATGCAATAATTTTGTTTTTATTATCTTTATTAATGAGTTTCTTATAATAAATTACGTTCGGTAATAGATTTTGTCAAAAATAAATGCGACATGTCGTACAGTGCCCCGCCCACAAATCGATTAGTAATTACTCAAACAACACGCTTAATTGGCCATTCCAGAATACGATTTTAAATGGGTATCGCAAGGGATTTATGTTTAAGAATGATGGTTTACTGTTTTTTATTGTGTAGGTAAGTAATTTTATTTCAACGAATTAATCTTATTTTTTTTAAATTAAGTGGTTCATGTAGAGCTTAGAAGGTAGTAAGTATTAAGTATTCTGTTGCTCAGGTGCTTATTACTTATGTATAGGTACCTACCTTATTTATTGTTATGAAAAATTTCGAAAAACTCTCCAAACCAGTCAAAATATGGAAAATAATAAATATTTTCTAATATACTTTATAATAGTTAAATATTTTTTTTTTTTTAATCCACTACCTACAAGTTAGCCCTTGACTGCGATCTCACCTGATGGTAAGTGATGATGCAGTCTAAGATGGTAGCGGGCTAACCTGTTAGGGGCATGGCAGTTATAGTAAACCCATACCCCTATTCGGTTTCTACACGGCATCGTACCGGAACGCTAAATCGCTTGGCGGCACGTCTTTGCCGGTAGGGTGGTAACTAGCCACGGCCGAAGCCTCCCACCAGGCCAGACCAGGGAAAATTCAGAAATTATAAATTTCCAAACCCTGCCGGGGATCGAACCCGGGACCTCCGCACGTTAAGGCAACAGCGCTCAACACTGCGCCACGGAGGCCGTCTATACTTCTAGAGCTACAATTATCGGTTGTGGGGAAGTCAAAGAGTCCCCACGGGATTTCTGAAAACCTGATCCTTCGCAGACGAACTCGCGAGTATAATTCAAATGAACTATCCACTTGTAAGTTTTTACGTAAGTATACTATATACCTATCGTACCTACTTAAGCAACTTACATTATTAACATTTGCATACAATACGCAACTTACAAGATTGTTTACATATCGTTTATGTTACTTAATTACACTAGCGGCACGCTATGATGGCCGGTTTGACACATTACAATAGTTATGTGGAATGTCAATTTATTCTCGAACAAAAAACAATTAAGTTTTTTTAAATTTATGAATCTCTGCACATCACTATCGTCAATAAAGTAATACAATTATTTCCTTCAAAGTCGTTATCAATTAATACGGAACGTTTGTCCAACCGGCCATCATAGCGTGCCGCTAGTGTAAGCATCATTTAATCGAATTACCTACGTGAGTAAAACCACAGATTAGTGGTAAAACTTACAAGTGTAAACGTGGCCTAAAACTACCTACTCACTGAACCGTATAATTCCATTCTTAGATGCCAAATATTTTATTTCCATATTAGGTATTATGCATGTTCCTGTTAGGTATAAAAAGCCAGTTACAATGAAATTCTCTCAAGTTGATTATTTCCGTTTCCATATGAATAAGAATAAAGGAGCGGCACGGGACCAAATAAGTTTTTTTTTCGATTTTTGATTTACAAGCGAAGACGGGTACAGTTTTAATGAAACGGGTAGTGTCACAAGTTGAGTTACGACTGCGATGCAATTCCTATACTACGGTTATCCTATATACCTGCCTACGGTTTAAACTCCTGTACGGTATATTACTAAGAGAATAGTTTATGACCTATAACTAGATTCTAATACTTACTGAACAATATAAATAATTATTGGTAAGATCGTAAGAATACCGTGGGTGGTGGGTTTTAAAATTGCGATCATCATCGTCAACCGATAGAAGTCCCAGCTCTTAAAATTGCGATACACGACATTACTTAGGTAGGTAGGTACCTAGTACCTACCTAAGTAATGTCGTGTATCGTAAGTAGAGGCATCGCACTATCATGTAACAAGTTGGATTCCTGTCATGAAAATACATTTTATTAATTTTTATACTCATGTAAGCTGTATTTAATTAGGCCCACTATACTTCGTCCACGTGAATTTTCAGAGTAGGTGAATGTATGTGTCACCATACACACATTTACTCTGTATTCAAATCGCGCGCGAACTATAGATTTAAATAGGTCGTGGGAACATTTCCTTTTCCGGCATGACATCTCAGTACAAAATTTCGTTAAAATCGACAAGATGTTAATATGGGCCGTGAAAAGGTAAACAACTGACAGATAGACACACTAGACACTTGCACAATAAGTTGGTCGGGATACTCATAAGGCTTTCTCTTTAACACAAAGTTTAATTTTATTATGGGATAAATAGAAAGCTTCTGCGTTAAATGTGCCCAAACCGAATTCAGATGTAAGTACTTAAATTGATATAGGTAGGTATGTATATCTCTAGATCAGAAATATAGTGCCGTAAAACTTAAAATAGGCTTTTATACACGTACAAGCGTTACGCTGCGTTGAAGAGAAATGATAAACACCGCAATTTTACATTTCGATGGTAAACTAATTTATTTAAATCTGCTACCAATCTCTATTTTGAAAAAAACACACTTGCATCAGTTTAATATAATCTGTCAGTTACATAAAAGGCATGTTTGTTTACAAAAGTTGTTCTTTTTTTTATTCTAACGGCGCGGCGCGCGGTTGTGTTAACAAATCATCCTAGGAACACATTTAGCTATTTTTCATACTCAACTTCTAAAAGCAATTTGTTACAAGCACAAAGCCATTGTGGTCCAATGAGGTCGGGCATATCGCTTTTCTAACCCATAAACGGAATTTATATCTGACATTATTCATATGCCTTGCCTTCCCGTCCGGTTGTTTTCCTAATTAGAACTCCATTCAAACGAACCCCATTAAAACTCGTCTAAATTAAAAATCGAATAACTTACTAACTAGATGTATAAATCACGAGAAAGACAATAAAATATATTGTCCAGTCTGACAATCGCCCGAGCAATAATTAATATAGCACTACGCTTACCGAGTAATTAAAATAAACTAATTTCTAAATGCGAGTGGCCGTGTTTTATGAATGAATGGTTGTTTTTTTAGTCTGGCAACATTTCTCATTCTCGGTCTCGCACTGACAGTTCGGTTGACGGCGTTCTTTTTTGAAGTGCGACCTCGCAGCGGGTCGCTGGAGCAACCGTTGGGATTTTAAATTATCTCAATTTAATTTACTTTGCGCGCTCTCTTATTTAATGATGTTGCTTAACGTATACACCTTTAATATTCCATTCGTTCATTTATTGAGATACAGTATGAGTGTCAGCTATATTAAGTATATTGGGTAGACAGGTACTAGGTACCTATCTAATATAAATCATCTCGAAGGCTTAGCTAATCCGTATTCCGTAGCCGAATACCGTAGCATATCCTGTAGGTACCTAATAATTATTACTATTATTATTATTGATATGTGGTTCTTCTGCGAATGATAAATTACCTGGTTCGTGGTATTTGAAAAAGTACCTCACAATACGGTGAAAACAAACTTAAATGTTGGAATTTTTAACAAACCTTAACTGATAATAGTATACCAATAAAACTTTAATATACAGTAGATGCTTACGTTGAATCATTAAATACCATAGCCTAGTCATGATCTCCGAGAAAAGCTCGCAACTAAATATTAAATAAATTGCCTCTAATCCCCACTCAATTATCCTATGCTATATGATTTTGAGGTTTCCTCTAAATTCCTTCAAAATCCTTTCTCACGCTAAACAAAATTTCGACTCTCACGAGTCAGTCTAAGAATTTTTATTTGGCAACACCAAATGATGAGCAAATCGGCACAGATAATAACAACCTGCGAATGGAATTTGGAAAAGAATCGGATTCAACCGCGTGCACGGTAGCAATAACGTGTAATTTAAATGTTTCAAATTTCGAACACGTCCTTTTAAAATTTGTATTTCGTGCGCGCATGCCTTATTGAGATTACAAACGACATTATTTTTTAAGTGAGATGATTTGCGCGTTAATAAGGCTTAATTAAGATCGCAACCACATCTCAGATGCTCCTTTGTCGCTATGTATTATCTCCTCATCGCTCTAATAGTATCCAAAGTGGATTTTGAATTACCAGTCAGGTCAAGGGCATATTGCAATTTGCAGGACGTTGCACGCTCTAGCACTTATACCTCCCTGCAATTATCATCTTAATATGCTGACAATGATGATCCTTTTTGTTCTCTGTCCTTGCTTTTATATTTTATTATTGACTACTAGTATTATCCATGTGTTTGTGTTGCCTTTTAGTTTAATTGGAGTATGTTTGAGGTGTTAGTAATGAAATTAAGAACTTGACTAAGATAATTATATAAGTTATGATTATATGACAATGTACATAAGATCTAATGAAATTTAAACTTAAAAATACATAACTATTTGCACACCATTGTATGGTAGAATATGTAAGGGAAATATTATTTTTAAGGCCTATATCTGTACCCATATTCTTGCAAATAAAAGATTATTTATTTATTTGTTTATTATTTAATTGGGTTATCCATGGATTATCCTTAGGGTCGTGCCAATAAAAATAGCACAGTAAGTAGTTTTAAAAATAACGAAATAATAATTGTTGCAGCCTTTATTTACGCGTACTTGAAACTTGAAGGGAAACTTCTTTGACTTTGTGAATTGTGGCAGATATTAAAAATAAATAAGTCTGGATTCGATTTCAGTGGTTTGAGTTCTAAGTAAGTAGGTACATATTTTTTACTTACCTACCTACCATCCCATTTTGAAAGCACAGAAAGTGTCATTTTGAAGTATCAAGGAATATATTGAGTTTTTAATCTATATTACCAAATAATTGATGCTTTAGAACTCCTCTAAGTATATACTAGTGGTTCGCCCCGAACTGAGATCTCGCGGTATCCATAAACTTTTACAGAGCGCCATCTATTGACATCATTGTGAAGTTCTGTTGAAAATACTGAAGCTCATTAAAAATTAAATAATTTCGTTTCCTTATAATATTTATCTAATTTTAGTATTTGCTGTTCAAGTAGGTACAGGGTATATAATTCAAATAATTGATCAAGTTTCAGACTCAGCCTTTCAGAAAATTGACTGACAACTTTGGATTTTTCAAAATTGTCACATATAAAGCCCCCCATTACGCCAATTTTAGAGGAGAAATTTAAAAAAAAAAATTTTGGACTCTATTCCTAATTATCTTTAAAATGATATACCGCAACCCTATGTAACGCTATAAAAAATATTTTATTTCGCATTCGCTTTAAGACATATTCGGCTGGAGGCCATCGGTTTACATAGAAGTAATAACGTTCAGTAATTCAGAAGTTATAAGGCTCTGACAGACGGACGGACGGACGGACGGACGGACAAGTGCAAATTCACTCAAGTAGACACTTCGCTTCGCTCGGTCAAAAATGGTGGCCACAAAACAGCTGTACTATTTGGCGGCCATTTACATGAAAGATCTTAGATAGTCCCAAATCGCGCCTAAATCAGTAGGTATGTCTTCAATAATACCTAATCAAAAAATCTTGTTATTTCATTTAGTGTAACCGTATATCAAAATTGACATTAACTTTTAACTCTCTCATTTTTCCTAGACCGGAAACCATGACACCCATAGATTTAAACCGTCAATTATCCTAATAGAATATCTGTCTGTCTCATTTTTTAATGTATAGGTGCGTACATTCCTTCACATATGTTTTCGATAAATTGCCTTCTATAGTTCAATGATCTTTTATTTTATTTAACAACTAGATGATGCATACGACTTCGTCCGCGTGGATTCAAGTGTTAGAAAAATGCCACGTGAGCTCTTTGGTTTTACGGTATAAAATGTCCTGTCGGGAGGCAAATATTAAATTAATTATGTAATTTATATTCATCAAAATACATTATAGTCATGGAAACATAAACAAGTGTTACCATGGAAACATAAAGTCAATAACGTAACGAAGAAAGTTTGATTTTACTCCCCATACATTTTCATACCGCGGGCTTATAGGTATATGAAAATCGATTCTAAAGGAGGTTAACTCCAATAATTAGTCAAAAAGCCCGCCCCGGGACGTTTCTGGTGCAAAAGTGCGGCCTTGTGGGCACTTGTAGACTACACATTTGAAATTTATAGAGTTTATACTGATTATACCATAGTGGTATAAAAGTCAAAACACCTCTTTTTATCTACCAGCAGCTCTATTCCGTAAAATCAGCATCAATATATTACAAAATCTCAACTGTTGTAATTTTCTGAATTTATAGTATTGCTGCTGCAAATAAATTTTGGCCAATAGGGAAAGAGTGTTAGCCAATCAGAGGTGTGATTGCTATTACACTGTACCAATGATTTTAACTGAACTGAACGACTGCCTCGTTGGTCTAGTGGTTAGCATGTTTAACTGCGGCCGACGAGGTCCCGGGTTCGAGCCCCGGGTCGGGCCATAATTAAATATTGGGTTTTTCTGACTAAAAATTCTCAGTACCTACTAGCCCGGAGTTAGGAAGTTGGTGGTGTTTCACCCTCCTGCCTCGGAGAGCACGTTAAGCCGTCGGTCCCGGTTATTATCACTAACATGATAATAGTCGTTAAAGCCTGCCAACCCGCATTGGAGCAGCGTGGTGGGTCTAAGCTCTAATTCCCACTCTCCTATGAGAGTGGATGCCTGTGCCCAGCAGTGGGACGTTAATGGGCTGTAGTGGAATGATTTTTAAGTAAGAGCCGTGGGTCGTGACCGGCGCACGAGCGGCGCGCCTCTCCGTAACGCGGTAACCTCACGTATTTGTAATTACACTGAAATCCCCGCTGCCCTCATCGTTAGGTACCTATCGATTATACGGTAGCTAAAGATTATCAATGAATACAAAACTGCGACCTGTTTATGGAGTTCATAGATGCCTGCACGTCAACAAGCATGTATGAACTCCTTAAACTGTTCGAGTAATACGTTTTTCTCGCTGGTCTGGTCTGATCTCAGGGAAACTTTAAGATTTTCCGGGATACCTACTAAGCTTATGACACTCTCCCGGTCCTCAACAGCTATAACCGTGCAAATTTTTTTCACGTTCGCATTTATACGAACGGATTTTTATGTCTAGTGTAGATGGTAACAGGTTTCTAACTGTATAAAATTACAACTATTATTTTATCTAAGACACACACACAGACGGAAATACGGACAAATGGACTGAACGAAGCTATAAGAGTTCCATGTTCAATGAAAAAAAAACTAACCTACACTTCTTTAATTTCGATACATTTCTTTCGATTTAGCGTTCCGGTATACGATGCCAGAAACAGAATAGGGGTATGGGTTTAATATAACTCCCATGCCCCTAACAGGAACGCCCGCTACCATCTTAAATGCATCATCACTTAGATACCATCAGGTGAGATCGCAGTCAAGGGCTAACTTGTACTGGATAAAAAAAAAACTTCTTTAATTTTAGATCTTCGAAAAATATGCAATGAGCGACTGAATTTGTAGAAGGAACGAGCACTACGCATACCTACCAGTTTTTGTTTTTGTAAAGATTTGTAAGTGATAAAATTTAAAAATAAGCGATAGGTAGAGGTACTTTAATTTCAAAGTAAGTCTTATATAACGATGGACCGCAAGGCGCGTGCCGAATCACCCATAAGTATAATATAATCACTAGCTATTATGTGAAAGTAACTAACTAGTAATTTTAAAATAAGTGTTACAATGAATTATGCATGACTACAATATTTCCTATACACAAAATATAGTTAAGATTGTATTTTCGTCTCTAGATGTACCTACCTATATATGAATCTATGAAAATTTAAACCTAGGTACTTAATATACGTAATTTTAAAACATTGTTTAAATAATAAACATGTCAGTAGCACATTTAACTACATGTCTTGGAGGGTTATAAGTTATAACTAACCCTGGTATATTGTTAAAGGTGGTTACCGGATTTGACCAGATTTTATTTCTTTTGGAATAATTATACCAGCTCCCAAAAGAAGAAGAAAGAGAAACGATACTGACTTATATAGAAGTCAGCATCTTACGGATCGATACTTTTAAAGTGAATTCTTTAGAATCGTAGTGATTTAAAAATTCGATGAAACGAAACGAAAAAGCGACACCAAAACGATACAAACATATTATTCATGATAGGAGAAGTCTGCGAGAGAATGAGATAGAATACAAGTTATATAACTCATTATCTCGTAGGCTACTTTTCTGAAGTTTCACTTCTGCCATGTGTGAATTGCACACACACACACTTTTTTTTCGTGTAGGAGGGGAAAATATTCATGGACATCCGACTCCGAATCGGATAGTGCCGGACTCCTACCGGCTAAAACCCCCTCCTTCCTCCAAGCAGTAGTAAGCAGTCTTACGATCGATAAGTACTTGAGAACGTGTTCTTAGCTGACGTTGGTTTATTAATACTTTTTAAATATAGAACGTCCGCATAAAAGTGGGACACCTTGCAACACTACACGTCTACGTCAACCGCACGACACTCGATCTGGGCAAAGGCATCCATCACACTGCCCCGCCCTCGGCAACGCTTAACCGCGGCTCGGTGATTAAAATCTAAAGCCATCTTAAAAGCATTTAGAATATCGTTGCTGTAGTGAAACAATGAACTTGGAAAAATATTGGTTCAACTTTAGGTAATTGAAATTATTATATGGGATGCAATCGTGCATTGTCGTGTCAACATCTCCTGAAGATGCTCCGGCGTCGGAGTGAAACGTACGTTGAGAATAATTTGGAAGATTCGTGTGGTGTGGTGTTGTGCCGGTGCGAATTGCTGGGCGGTGATTATCGCAAGCTACATGCTGTACCCGCTTTTTTTTATCCACTACAAGTTAGCCCTTGACTGAGATCTCACCTGATGGTAAGTGATGATGCAGTCTAAGATGGTAGCGGGCTAACCTGTTAGGGGCATGGCAGTTACGGCAGCTTTGGCAGATTATAGCGAATAATTAAACTAATTATTAGGGATAATATAAAATTACCTAAGTACCTACCTATTACAGATCGGTATCGGTAGTAAACCTGGCAAAAATTGCTTGAAATCAATACTAATATAAAAAATGCGACAGTGTGTCCGTCTGCTGCGATTTCTCGGCCCAAGTGTTCAACCGATTTTTAAATTACAGATTTTTAAAAAAACTAAATCAAGCGGACGAAGTGGCGGTCATCATCTAGCTAATAATAAGGAGAAATCAAATAGCCTTTTCAATAACGCAAGCTCTATTTTTTCCACAAGTTTTTAAATAAAATTAAACTAAATATTGTATATCGAATTTTTGTTTAATACCATCATGTATCCAAAACATCATTCATTTACTCTTAAAAAAATAAAAACAAATCGCTGGCAATTTAATACAAGCCTGAATTCAAAAAAAGAACGGGCGGGATGGAATGTTGAAATGAACGGGGCTACCAATTTTTAATACGCATTTAGAAATTTCTGTCAAAAACAATCACTATTTTTTAAGACATAAAATTCACTTTCCTTTAAAAGCAAAAAGGAGTTAAGTCTGTTTTTAATTAAATTGAAACGCTTATTGACTTCCGTTTTTACATAAATTACGAACCTCTCAAGTAAGCATACGTGGCCGGGAATTGTTAGTTAAAGTTGGAATTTGTTAATAGACCTTTCAAGCTATTTAAGACTATAAGATATACCCGCTACTCCATCCTATCGTAACTCGTAATATATTTTTTAAATATGAGAAATTTGCAAGACCTCTATTTCATTCTGGAGGCCTATTAAGTACTTACATATTTAGGATTGCTACAGTATAATGATCGCATTCACCTCTGGTTGGTTAACAGTCCGTAAACCCGTAAACCGACATTTTAAGAACTTTTGATGAGCTTTGTGCATGAGATATTAGTATTATAACAAAAAGAAAATTAAAACATTAAAGATTAATCCCTCCTTAGTAGACTGTAGCAAATAAAAATTTAATTTTATTGAAATATAATAGTGAAATTCTCATTCTTGCAGAATACGTTTACCATTTTTGCACTTTTGGGTGACACTTTTCACCCATATAAATCCACGAAAAATTATAATAAATGACTTATAAAAAATACTAATATGATAAACACGCTCTTAAAATTGGACTGTTGCAATTCGTTTTTATACGTTCTATACAAAATTAGTTAATAAAAAAATCAAATCAATGTGCACGATTTATCAAAATTTACGCGTCACAATAACGTGTATTTCTTAAAAGTTTGACGAAATTACTGATAAAATAAAATTTACCATGAATGTTTAGTATTTATATAACACAAATTGTGTAAAAATAAAGTTCTATAAAATACCTATATGACCAAAAAATATTATCAAAGTCTGATCAAATTCACGTGTAAAATGGTACTGCAGATCGTACGACCGCACGTACGTACGAACTTGACTACGCAAAGTATCAAAGTATCTTTACTGGCCTATGTCGTCTATGTATGAGTGCAGCCTAATGGTCTACTGTGCGGTATACCTACAGATTCCAAAATTGACCGATGGCGAGTATGGATGCTTCTTCGAAATGTGGTAAAAAGCATGTCCCAAGCTGGAGAACGTATGTTAAAACTAACTCTGGCTTATGTAATTTTTTTTGTAGACACTATACAGTGTCCTCTACACCCTTCATCAAGAAAAAGAACATAAAAGAGGTGAGATCCATCTAAAAAAAAATTTTAAACCTCCAATTTCTAACCTCCATGACTGTCCCACTGCTCGTGTCGCAGATAACAAACCTATTTATTTAAAGTATATACTGGATTAAAAATTCTCAAAAAAATATATTTCAATAATGAATAATTAATGTTTTAAATAACAACAGCAGCGTGAGACTACGTCTTTGAATTATTTTTTTACTAGTAACTAAAGTCTGTCCCACGACTTTTTAATCATTCATGTGAACTTATACAAACACTAACGTAACTACCCACATATCCATAAAATCCGCATCGTCGTCGCGTTGTACGAACAAATTCAGTAGCCTTGAGCAATTCGTGTAGAAAGGACGTGTCTTCGTCGTTGGGTTACGAAAATATTTCGCATTCTCCAACGGAAATTTCATTTTGTCAACTTTAAACCCTCATTCATAGAACTCTCACTATACCGTAAGTAGTTATCACATTTACATATTTGTATTTTTTTTATATTTTAAGTATGTTTTACTTTCTAACAAAGCACATTTTAAAAAAATACTATGCTTACTTATTAAGTAAAAATTTAAATACTAACCAATCCTAAGTACCATGATTCTAATTACCATTATTACCATGACCATTTTACGTACATGGTAATTAGGCATTGTCTAGGTAATTAGATTAGTGCTTGAATGTATGGAAACTTCTAGGTTTTGACGACCTCCCTGGCGCTCCTGTGGTGAGTGCTTCGGTCTCAAAAACAGGAGTTTATAATCTTTAAAATGGTCTCCGGTCTGATCTGGTGGTAAGCATTGGCCGAGTCTGGTTACCACCCACCACTGTACCGGCGAAGACGTACCGTGCCATGTGATTTAGCGTTCCGGTACGATGTAGCGTAGAAACTGATGACAGATTTAAGTTTAATACTACCTTACTACTCTGTAAGAGTATGGGGCGCATCTTAAATACGAAGCTCTTGGCGTACCTAGAGTCTAATGATCTACTTTCAGACCGCCAATACGGGTTTCGTAAAAAACGGCCTGCCGGTGATCTACTCGTGTACGCCACCCATATTTGGGGTGAAGCCATAGAGAAACATGGAGAGGCGCTTGCTATATCTCTCGATATCTCTAAGGCTTTCGACCGGGTTCACCCTTCTTTGCAAGCTTCCAGCATTCGGTCTCCCGCCGAGCTTGTGTGACTGGATATCTGATTTTTTGAGTGAAATATCCTTCAGAGTAGTCATTGATGGCTGCGTGTCAGATCTTATGGCTATTATTGCCGGTGTTCCTCAAGGGTCTGTTCTCTCCGCTACACTATTTCTGTTGCACATCAATGATCTGTTGCAACCCGGTATCCATGGGTACATAGACGACATCACTATAATGGAGAGATACATATCCAGTTCACGCGCAAGTAGTTCAGGTACCAATGAACTCAGACAGGCGATGGTTCAGCGGTTGAACTCTTCCCTGAAATTCGTTTCAAATTGGGGTGTTGCCAATTTGGTGGAGTTTAATGCAACCAAAACGCAGGCATGTTTGCTCACAGCAAAACGGAGTCCATTCATCTTGACTCCCACTTTTCGAGATATATCCTTGCCGTCTGCCGATTGCCAATATCCTAGGCCTCGACATCATGGCTAAGATCAACTTCGGGAGCGAAAGCCAAGACAACCACCAAAAAACTTGGTATACATAACAAGGTCAAGCAGTACTTCACGCCACGCCAACTGGTTACCCTATATCAAGCCCAAGTTCGGTCGTGCATGGAGTACTGCAGTCACCTTTATGATGGCTCTGCTAAGTATCAGCTGGCGGCTCTTGATGCCGTAGATCGTCGAGCTAGGAGGTTGATGGCGAAGATTTACCTCTTCTGCCGAAACTTCAAACTCTGGATCACCGCCGTAATGTAGCCGGCGTACCGGTATTTTATGGGATATATTTCGGAGAGTGTGCTCACTTCACCTTTCTACCACCGTGCCGCAAGGCGCCATGCGAGTTTCCACCCCTATGTCGTAGACGTTCCATCCACACGTCCGAAGCGCTTTGTGTCTTTATTCCTTCACTGAAATCTGTTATTTTTTAAAATTAGTTCAGAGTCATTTTGGTGCTAGTCAACACTGAGATAATTTTTCAAAAACTTTGTTGTTCTATCTTTTAAGTGGTCAAGAAGACTGGCGTTTGTTTTTAAATTTTTATATGATCATGTCACTGAAGCATGTTATTTTAAGTTGTGTGTGTAAGAGAGTTTCAGTTCAGAGTATTATTTTAATACTATTTATTATATACTTATACCTACTATAAACAACTATTAATTGTATGAGAACTTTGCTGAATTGGTTGATTTCGTCAACGAGATCGACTTTTTTTTTACCACTACAAGTTAGCCCTTGACTGCGATCTCACCTGATGGTGAGTGATGATGCAGTCTAAGATGGTAACGGGCTAACCTGTTAGGGGCATGGCAGTTATATTAAACCCATATCCCTATTCGGTTTCTACACGGCATCGTGCCGGAACGCTAAATCGCTTGGCGGCACGTCTTTGTCGGTAGGGTGGTAACTAGCCTCGGCCGAAGCCTCCCACCAGGAGGTGGGAGGCTTAGGCTATTTTTAGTCTTATTTTTATTGCTGAAGCGATCTATGTTAAAATGATTTTTCAATGAGACTGACTTTTGCTTATAATTTTTTTTAAATTATGTTGGTAACTAAAGCATGTTTTTTTTAAATAACTTTGAGCGTAGTGAGCTTCTTTTGATACTATGTATTTATAGTATACTTAGACGCTTACGACGATGATTACGCGGTAAATCTAAGTAGGTTTGTTAAGAAGATTACTTAATATATTGATCACGTTAACGAGACTGATTTTTTTTGTCAAATTTTGTATGAGTATGTTTGACATGCCGTTTTAACAAGATTTTGTGTACAAAGAGTTATTTTGATAATATTCTAATAGACGCTTACTTTACGCTTACTATCTATCTATTTGATAAGAAGTCTACTGAATTTATTGATCTCGTGGACAAGACTGACTTTTGCTTATTAAATTTCGTACAAGTAATTAAATTTCTTTCACAATTTTAACAAGATTTTGTGAATATAGAGATAATTTGATAATATTCATAATATACTTAGACGTTTACTCTAGCTAACTAGGTATATATTTGATATTAAGAAGATTACTGAATCTATTTATGATGTCCTCGTGACTGACTTTTGAATTTTGCGAATCGCGATTGAATCATTTACACTTTTTTTTGATATTAAGATAATATAATTGTTCTTTCAGTTTTATTTCTGTATTTTTCCACATTTTCTTATAGATTTTTATAACACAAACACTTAAGTTTTATTCATATTACTCATCACCATTATCATAACCAAATTACCATATGCATATTCTAATCACCATATCCCGGACCTCATTACCATGTCACAATTTTTCATTACCATGACCACAATAATTACCAAACACCTTATATCTCTAAGAGAATCAGATCCTGGTGAGAGGCCTTCCTCATCACTGTGATAAATGAAGGTACCCCTTTGTCAAGGTCAACTTAAAAAAACAATAACTCAAAAAAAAAAAAATTTTTTACAGCGGTCGATAATGACATGAAATCGAAGAAGTGCCCGTATACGGCCTCTTAACACTCTTCGGCTAAAAACCAAAATCCATTATTGGAGTACGAATATCATAAATTTAATCAATCACAATAATTGAAACAGTAAAAATACTAACTGAGACAGTTAAAAGTTTTCCATAATAGGGCTACTGAAGATCACAATATGACGTTGACAATCCTCAAAAAATCTAACTTCGTAGCACTACCGTAGAGGACCGTAGCGGTGCAATTAAAAACTAGGCGGCATAGAGGCCTCGAATTCGATTCCCAGTTAGATAGATCACTTTCCAAAATAATTTTCTCGCCTCTTTGTCTACCTGGATAACAATACTAAAGCTGTGTAAACTCTGCGATTCGAAATTCGTTCACACCAACTAACATTTAAAAAGGCGTCGAATCGTTGTCCTTCGAAGTGGAGGTTTTGCGCGGACGGTTTGACCCTCAGTTTGATCTGTCCTGTCCCCATAGTGTGTTTTCGCTCTAGTAGGTACTGTAACATTACGGTTGATTGCTATAACTTCAACCAAAATACAATCTCTCGTGAAGGCTTTGCAGCGAAGAACGCGCAAAAAACCTCAAGAAAACGTTATCGAATTGATTGTGCTTGGACTGCTGTCAGGCGCGATCCTGTCATCGCTAAAACACCTAACGTGATTACAACCTCTGTCAAAGAAGCGAAATTATCACAACTCGCAATCGTTTTTGGACGAAAATTACAAATAAAGACGCGTAAATCATAACTGTAGCTACAATGAACCATAAAACGTTTACGAAATGCAACGCGCATAAAAACTCATTTGACAGTCGAAAATAAACCGCATCGTTGCAGAATACAGTTCAAATTCGTATGAACTGAGAGTTTTTTTTTAAGGTCGGCCGGCGATTGCCCGAGGCCTGGCACGGGCCGGCGGAATGCCTAGGAACCTTAACATAATCTGTGCTCGATGCAGGTTAAAAATAACTGTCAATAAAACATCCTCTTTTTATTAAAAAAAAGTACCTAAGTATTCACCGTAGGCAAAGCTATAGTTCGTGCGCGAGTTGAATGCAGAGCTTATGTATGGTCTTCTTCTTCTTCTCCGGATGCCTCTCCGTTCTCGTTGATCGGAGGTTCGTATGTATGGTGACACATTCATAAGCTCTGCATTCAACTCGCGCGCGAACTATACTTTTGTGCTCACATAAAGCGTTTCAGTTTTTACTTCCGTCGTCGTCTCCGATAGACGTCCACTCATTCTTTGTCTATTTCTATAGGACATACTTACGTTCATAAGACGTCTTATTTTAATTCTACACCCGGTTCGGTTCGGTAAGGAGATTCTACTGAGAAGAGAATGCAGGAGAAAGGTCTATTTGCAGAGCTCCATCTCTTGCCGCTTACCACCTCATAGCTATATCTTGAGATCCTCGCGTCGATATAGTGTTAGCACCTTGGAACCCCAACGCTTATTGGTTCTTCGAAAAGTTGTATGGAAGCATATGACTTTGCGTCCAGTATTCCACAGGATATAATAATAACTCTATATATCAATGTTGACTGTACTCTGTGTTTGAAAGGAGCAACTGTTGACTTTCTTGCCGACTCTTCTCAGTAGAACTCATTCCGAACCGATGGTAGAGTCAAAACAAGACGCATCATTAGAGACACCTGTACCTACGTTCTATATACATAAAGATCCATACTAATATTATAAATGCGAAAGTCTGTCCGTCTGTCTGCTACGCTTTCACGGCGCATCTGTTCAACCGATTTTGATGAAATTTGGTACAGTAATAGGTTGTATCCTGGGGAAGGACATAGGCTACTTTTTATCCCGGAAAATTAAAGAATTCTAGATTAGTCTAATTCTAGATTCTAGAGAAGAATATATAAATAAACAACACTGAGTTTGAGACTTTAAAAGAAAGAAGGAAAATCAATTTAGTCGTCAATGGAGGCACAGACAAAACTAGATACAAATGTAACACTTTCGTCTGTGACACCACCCAGAATGGTGTATGGTATATGGTGGGTGTACAACTGTACAGCTCAGAATTATCCTCTTTATCTTTGAGTTCATCCTCGTTGTTATGAACGTAAGCTACATACAACCACCACCACCACCACTACAGCCCATTAACGTCCCACTGCTGGGCACAGGCCTCCACTCTCATAGGACAGAGGGAATTAGAGCTTAGACCCACCACGCTGCTCCAATGCGGGTTGGCGAGCTTTAACGACTATTGTCATGTTAGTGATAATAACCGGGACCGACGGCATAACGTGCTCTCCGAGGCACAGGGGTGAAGCACCGCCAACTTCGTAACTCCGGGCTAGTACTGAGAATTTCTAGTCATAAAAACCCAATACTCGACTATGGCCCGACCCGGGACTCGAACCCGGGACCTCGTCGGCCGCAGTCGTACATGCCAACCACTAGACCAACGAGGCAGTCATACAACTATCATAATAAAAACCCAAAACCCGACCACTCAGCAGGTACTGGCCCATCGCAGGGATAATAGGCGGCAATTAACTCGTCAATACAGCCCGCTATCAATCATCGCCCGCGCCACGAAGTTTCACTGTTAGGTCACACGTGGACGTGAATCAGAGCTTAGGCATCTCAAAATAAGCTCTATCAAATCAAATCAAATATAATATTTTTTATTCAAGTAGAGTAAGAAATGTTTTTGAATAGTCGAGTGAATCTACCACTGGTTCGGAAAACTTTTCCTACCGAGAAGAACCAGCAAGAAAATCGGTGGTTGCTCGTTTAAAAAAAATACATCAATGTGTAGATTGATGAACACCGCAGCCCTAAGCAATGCTGGAGCGAGTCAAATCCATGTTCTTTTATCATATATTATATAATCTTCAACACTATATACCTAACTATGCTTACAATAATAAATTTAAAATATAAAAGATTGTACCTACTGACTACCTACTTGATAATCCATACTTGAAACATATGTACTTGATAATATAAAATAGACGATGCCCGCGACTTCGTCCGCGTCCGCAACGACAGGGCGGGTCAGCTAATTTATTATGTGCTGTACAAAGTAATGCTAGACGAGAATTTACGTCAACCTCGATTAATTTGTCGTCAAAGAAAACAATTACCTCCTGTATATTATTTTATTTTAACCTAATATTATGACTTATATTGCCCTACTCGTACAAATTATTATATTTTGCTAACAGGTAAGCTGCAAGAAGAAAATCTTCTAATTGATGACCGAAATAAGGAAACTTTCCGAAGAAAATGACTTTTCGTTGTGTGCCCGCATTTCAAACTGTGTCTAATGACAGTAACGCCACCTGGGTAAGTTTATGTGAAACTTTTATGTAGAAGTCACGCTATTTGCCGCTAGGTGGCAAAATAATATCAAATCAAGTTTATTGAAAAAAATTTTCAAACAAAATATCGATCTATTATTTAAACAAAAATTGGGTAATTTTGAATATAAAAAAAAAATAATCACACAGTACTTTTAAACTTATATACAGCGACATCTGTACATCTGTTAGAGTACTACATTGTACGATTACACTAATAATATTTCTACTCCTCAATAGATGGCGCTTCCAATAATGTACTCCAACTCCAACAAGTTTTTACTTTTTATAACTATAAATAACATTTTTACTTTTTTAAAAAATACAGCTAATAAAAAATATAGATTCATCTCAATACCTTGAAATCAGATTTATACATTACCCCGGAATACAATCTATCAAGATGGGCCGTGGGCGTAGCAGACAGACAGACACACTTTCGCGTTTATAATATAAGTAGGTATGTATGGATTTATGAGTTTTTATTTATTTTAACTTTATTTACCAATGGGGTCAAGTTGAAGCTCGCCTATAAGGTGAAGTACCTAGGTATGCTTTGTGTAGGCGTGAAGTATCGTTAGACAAACTAGACACTAGACAGACGCATTGTTGTTTTATGTGTTATGTCGTTGACCCACGAAGACCTGTTGACATGTCAATAAGCCAAATATGAAATTATGACCCCCTCCCACGAATTGTTTGATTTTCGAGACTTTACCGGTTTTCACCTACTTAATAGTTGATTGTACCTTTGAGTAGATGAACAACACTGTTTTCTTTTATAAATGAAATGAAATGATTTATTTCACATAGGACAACTTGTGTCACGTTTAGACTCTACCACCTGTTCGGAAAGAGCCATCTACTGAGAAGAGCCGGCAATAACTCAGGTAGGGTAGGAACTTTAGGTACCTATACACCTTATATTAGACTATACATTATGCCCGAAGCTGGTTATGAAAATTTGCTGCCCTACCTCGGGATGCCACCTATCTCTAAACAAACCAAATTTCATCGAAATTGGTTGAACATAATAATACCTATAATAATATGTACTTACTTACCTACGGTACGGTAACACTGTTACGGTTATAAAACTGCAGGTCCAATTGTGTAGTACATTGAAGATATTTTGAAATTTTTTTTTTTGAGGGTTCTAATATAATCGATACTGAAGTCATAAAAATAAATGAAAATGAAATGAAATGACTTCAAATGAAACTTGGCATGATTTGAGTTCATACTATAGTTTCTTGCTTGTTCTTCTCGGTAGGAATGTTATTCCGAACCAGTGGTAGATTCATTCGACGATTCAAAAGCACTTGTATAAGTTTATTTGAATAAAAACATTTGAATTTTGAATAGGATACTTTTTATCCCGAAATTCAGCACGGTTCTCTTGGGAGAGGGGATGAAAGTCAAAATGTGTACCTACTTAGTTGTATAACTAGTAATTCAATAGCGTGTAGGCCTATTTCATTAATTCTTTTTTTGTTAGAAGGGATTGTTCCGTAAATATTTCATAAGGTTTTGTAGTTCAGAAATTACATGCATCACATCTCTCAGTATAGCTGGCGCCAATCATTTAGTCGCGTCCGAAGGTGACCGCGGGACAGGAGTTGAGAAGGCGGGTAGGGGGGCGCGAGGGGTGGTGCTTCATACTAATAATATTATTTATCTATTATTATTGCGAAAGTGTGTGTGATTGTCCTTTAATCACTCCGCAACAAAGCAACGGATCGACGTGATTTTATGCATGGGTATGGAGAGTGGCATGGGCTACTTCTTATCCCGGAAAATTAAGGAGGTCCCGTGGGATTTAAAAAACTTAAACTACGTGGACGAAGTCCGGGGCATCGGCAAGTTATATCATATATGAATATCGTCTACGGCTACGCTCTTGCCATTACGAAAAAGGTGTAACTTTTCTAAGAAACAAAACCTTGCAATCCAGTTTTGCTACTAAATCTTTTCATATTGAATAGGTTGGTATGTTGGTACTGTTATAATAACTACGCCATAGGGCGAAACGCAGGTAGGTACTACCAAGTACCAACATACCAGCGGGACAGTGGAAGATCTCTCATCTAGAAATAATTTATGCATTATGGTCAAACTTAACACTACTCTCACCCTCTTTAAATGATTAAAATGTCTCACAAAATAGATGCAAGCTCGTTGAAGTCTTTTCTAAGAAAATGTCGATAATGCTTGTGCTACGAAGTCCAAATATATTTATATAAAATGTATATTTTTTACTTTATTAGGTACGGTTAATAAAATCGCGACTCGTCCCCTGCAGAAAAGCAGTTTTATATTCAACTTATTAATTACAATTCATTATTGAAAACATACAATAAAACTTTAAGCCAGCTAGCCTAACCTCGTAATTGCTAAAAAAATCATACGGCGTGAAATAGTGGCAATATTGCTGGCTGCATTTTCACGCTGGACAGCCAGGCTGATTCTTTGCGCAAAAAATGAGCCAGCCCTATCTATCACCAGAAGCAATTATATAACCGCGGTGAAATATTTTACAATCGTAATATATGAAAAGTTATGAAGCCAATCTAAAGAGTTTCTAACAAGTCTTTTGTTTTACTCTTTAAAAAGACACCCACACCACATTAAGTTTTGTAAAGGAATATTAATAACTCACGCTTCACATAATTAGGTAATAAAAATAAAAAAATAAATTAATAGATCTTTTTATGTAACGCATGTGCTAGGTTTGTTAAATACATTTACATTAAATTACCTTAAATTACATGAAGGAATAAATAATTTACATACATTATCCACACGCTTGTATACCCAATCCAGATGCTATTAGGATAATAAAAATAGGTTTATCTCTTCGGCTCTTATGATTACAGTCACTCGAGGGAAAAGGATAAAATGCTAACTTCCATCCTAATAGCACCTGGATATGATATTACTTTAACCTATATCAATGTAATCATAATGCTAGAAACGCACTCAGAACTTACCACGCTCGACGTAAGATGGTATAAAGTACCTAGTGTTCCGGTCCTTATTACTTCATTATGGTATTATTTTTAGCGTTACGTCTCGAATCTTGATGCTTCGGGTGGTTTGTATGCATGGTGTATAGTCTACTAGCTGATGCCCGCGACTCAAGTTTTAAGTTTTATTGATTCTCGCGGGAACTCCTTAATTTTCCTGGATAATAAGTAGCCTCAGGTCCTCAACTATAGGTACTCATGCAAAAAATCAGGTCAATCCGTTGCTCCATTACGGCGTGATTGAAGGACAAACCAACAAACCAACAATCAAACACACTTTCGCATTTATAATATTATTAGAATGATTAGTATGATAGTATGATAGTATGATAGTATGATAGTATGATTGTATGCTTCTGTCCTTAAACTTACAATATACAGCATACAAAGTTACATTTTAAGCAATTTTTAATGATAGTACTTAGAAGTAGTAGTACAACATTGGTACCTAAACTAAAAATACATAACTTAAAAAAACTGACCACGGTCCGCTCGTACCGCACGAAAAACGCAATGTCAAAATATGTACGCAATCATTTCACACGCACACATACACGCACTTTACGCGACCTACTTGCACACACACCCACAGTATTAGTCTTAAACTGGATATAATATGAAAGGAGGTAATGTTATAGATTCGCGACGTGGTGCGAGGAGGAAGCTTTTAACGTAAGCCATGAGAAAAGCTCAGATAAAACTCTCATGTGTAAAAGCTCTTCCATCATAGAGCTTTTACCTTAGATGTATTAATTAAAATAGATAATTAAAACTATAAACCTAATATGAGTTACATTAAAATCTAAAATAAAAACTTTTTTTGTTCGTCATTCTTACTCACATACTTATATATCAAATATCTAATAAATATTATAAATGCGAAAGTTTGGATGGATGTATGGATGTATGGATGGATGTTTGTTACTCAATCACGCCCCAACGGCTGAACGGATCTGGATGAAATTTGGCAAAGAGATAGATTATAGTCTGGAATAACACATAGGCTACTTTTTTTCCCGGAAAATTAAGGAGTCGCGGGAACTCCTCACGAAACGAAAAACCTCGATCCACGCGGACGAAGTCGCGGGCATCAGCTAGTTTAAAATAAATAAGTTATTATTTTGCTTGCCCTAACGCAGACTACGGTATATTTGGGCTGCAAATTACAACGCCAGCCTGTGTTTTTAGTCTAGTGCTTTGGTCTGTAAAAATTGTGGTGTAATTTTAGATTTTTTAAAGGCATTAAATAAATAAAATTAAAATTAAATATAACATTTTAAGGCATTAAATAAATAAAATTAAAATTAAATAAATAATTTTATTGGTTTTAACTTTAAACAATGAATTCTGATATTAAATTTGCTTTTTTTTAAACAGTTTTTTCTGCCTAGATAGCTTTAATCTTTTCTTACTGATATACTTAGTTACTTTTTTAACTAGTTTCATTTCTGATCATCGGCATCGCTTGTCGTCGAAAATCTAGACCCAGAACTTTGGGTTGTATGTTTGCTGGCCAGTTAATTATCTCCTTTTAGGACAAACTACAAAGGTACAAGTTTATTTACTTACTCCAATCTACAAAAAGCTTTCAGTTTGGAAAAAAAAAACATTTTAACTATATAATTTCCATTGATTTTTTTAGATGAGCTCAACGCTAAAAATTATAATTCATCATAAAAATATATCATAGGTACAATCTTCTCTACCCACTGATACGTATATATACCTAATCCAGCGTAAACTATAGAGAATGGAATAATGATGAAAGCTATTTTTATTACGACTATTAAGCTGTCGATGGTGGTCAATCGTGAAATTTATCGCATTCTCTGCCCTATACTGCGCAATCCCCATCTTTATCATGTCCGCTGGCTGCGCGCGCGCAGCGCCCACTCCATGTGATAGCCGCGAGCGACGCGCGCCTCACGTGGCTAAAGACGCGGGAACATTCGAATTTCGAATAATTACTTTTTCATCCGACTGTTTTTTTTTGTGAATGAACTGTGTTCGATCGTGTCACATTAGATAATAGATTCAAAAGAAGTTTTTTATGCTAGGACTAAATCGTATGTGAGTGATCGTTTTCATTCTAAAACTAGATTGTTTATATTAAGATTATGTGATATACTCGTATGTATATACATTATATACACGGTTTAATTTAAATCAGTCGCGTGTTGTCTGGTTTTTGCTCGGTTCATAAACCGTTACTATAATGACATATTGGATGGATATATCTATTTCAAATACCGAGACGAGTAAACAATAACATCATTAGCGAGAAAGAGACGAGCACACATACAAGACAAGGATGAAGATAATAATCTTTTCAAAGAAAATAGAATTCTCATACGAATCGTAATGGTACCAATAATCGTGTAAAAGTTCACGATTGCCCAACGCAGTAACAATAACCCGACCAGCGAAGGTTGAGCTTGAGCAAATCTTTTCCAATCGGAGCTGATAACTCAAACCGGGGGTCAGAGTACGTTAGTTGTAAATAGCGGTCATCTCGGTACAGATAATGATCTGTCGATGATTTACGCCGTGTTAAACCGACAATGGCGCGCGATAACCCCCAGCCGTTCAATACAATGTGACCAATTAAATTTGTCGGCAACATGACCAAAATTAACGAAACCAACCTGCCCGACATGACGCAGCAAGAAAACCTAACAGTCGATGATATTTTCAACGAAAATTTGATTATCAAAAGCAAAAAGCTCGATTACACTGCAATAGAAGAAGCGAAATCAGCAAATAAAGCTAACAATATCAAAGTTATCGATCACACATTTTTGAAAAGAAGATCAAAGCCATTTGAAGCCAATGTAAACTATGATTCGGAAAAACTTGTTCAGCCAAACATAAACATTACCATTGACAAAGATTCTAATAAGACTATAAGGTTAGAGTTACGGCATCCAGATAACCAATGTGTGATCACAGACTATAAAATTAATGAACCTATATGCGAGGAAAATGGCGATGGAACCGTATTAACGCTTGAAAATGGGGCTTTAAATGGATTTGCTATGAAAGACAACTTGACTTTAGATAGCGAAGAAAGGAATCATGAAGACGTAAACACACAGAATGGAGATTTTGCTAATGAGAATGACGGCGACGATAAAGTGAGTATTTAGATTTAACTAAATATTATATGTCAAAGTTGTACTTAGCTAATACGACAGAAGGTGTAGCGTTGCGGTATGATTCCAAGTAGAAACTGTGGTGTATTTTCAGTGTATTTTATCTAAATATATAAAATGAAAAGGTGACTGACTGACTGATCTATCGACGCACAGCTCAAACCACTAGACGAATCGGGCTGAAATTTGGCATGCAGATAGCTACAAATTACAATGATGTAGACATCCGCTAAGAGGGTTACTGAAAATTAAACCCCTAAGGAGATAAAATAGGGGTTTGAAATTTGTGTAGTCTACGCGGATGAAGTCGCGGGCATAAGCTAGTTTTTGGTATAAAAAGCTATAGGTAGGTACACCATCGAAGCTTCAGGTACACGCTAAGTAGCGTCCAAAATGTAGCACAAGTTAACCGTATTATATAGAATACTCTCTTGCTCAAACTCATATGATTAAATATGAGTTTGAATAAGAGCGCTTCCATCTTAAATTTAAATTGACTAAGAAAACATAAAATATATTCAAAAAAAACATATTGAATGTCATTTAAAACCTATATAGTCCAAAGGTACTCGTATTAAACTAAGTATTCATAATAACCTCTTTGCTGGCGTAATAAAGGGTAAAGGTAAAGGTTTACATAAACGTGATTCTTTTGAGACGCAAACTGCATTCAAACTGACCTGTTACATTATTACTCTGACTCAGTTGATACTGGAGAGTAGAGCATAATTATAATTCTCAGAATTTCTGATGAAACACGATCTCATTAAAAAAATCTCCTTCTTTAGGTATCTTGTGTTCGAAACTTACTACTAAGGAAAAGTGAATTGAAAAATTGAAACCTGATAAATGTATCCTCGTGATAAGGCGTAAGATATATAATTGTACCAGCTGATGCCCGCGACTTCGCCTGCGCGGAAAAAGCTTTTTTTAATTCCTACGGGAACTTCTTATTTTCCGGGATATAAAGTAGATCTGCCACTATAATAATTAAATAATAATAGTACCTAAATGTCACTCAATCAATCAATCAATCAATCGTTTATTTGCAAGAAACATTGTACAATAAAAGATGACATACTAATATTAAAGAGCAAACATGTTTCGTCATTGCTGACGTGCAAATTTATAAAGTAGGTAGGTACTTAGTCTCTAGATATTATCATCTTATCATATTTTATAACGGTTTGCGTACCTACTCTTGTATCCAAGCCCTCGACTATACCTATGCAAAAAATCACGTCGATCGACAAACCAACACACTTTTGCATTTATAATATTAGTATGATGATGATAGAGTAATTAGTAAATAATAATACATTTAAAGTAATAACCGTATTTAAGCCGTCTAAACTGATTTTCACCCAAGTTCCAAAGCACTAGACGACAGGACAAAACGTCGTTCCCCTCCGATGAGAGTCTTTCGCGCGGTATTTTTGTCCTACCCGTTTCCAAGGTGTTTTCGCTCAGGGGGGTTATTACCATCGCTCAAAGCAGTATTTTTTCAAAATGCTAGTTTTATGTTACTTACCTTGACGTCCCTAAAATAAGGAATATATTTCTAAAATGCGAACGTCAACAATATTAAAACAATACGGGTTTAACAGATAGATAATAATACGGACAATAAATTATTATTAATCCATACTAATATTATAAATGCTAAAGTGTGTCTGTCTGTCTGTCTGCTACGCTTTCACGGCTCATCCGTTCAACCGATTTGGATGAAATTTGGTTTGGTAGGTAGTAGGTATCCCGGGAAAGGATATAACCTACTTTTACAGGCTACTTTTTATTCCGGAAAATTAAAGAGTTCCCGCGGGAATCAACTTAATCCACCCATACGAAGTCGCGGGAATCATCTAGTAGGTACTATTTGTTTATTTGTATAATATTACAAAAAAGTGCAACGAATCTCTTAACAATTCCAATTTGTCCGTATTTTAATTATAATCTATCTCAATTTCAGAGAACGCGATCTAAATCTATCAATAAGATGATATATTAAGTAGCTCCTGATATGCATCTCAAGTAAATCGAAATAGTAACTAGCTAAGGAGTAGTATACATTACAGAAGCCGTAAGAGGCTGCCGGTGAAAAGGTTAGATTGAACATAAGGTCAGGGCTTTGATCTGCCGCGAGCCGACTCAAATGAATTCACATACCTTATTAGATAGGGAAACAATAGCTAGGTACATGTTCAGTGTTTGAGTTTATAATCCGGCAAAAAGACTAGTGAAATAAAACTAGACGACATAATTACAATAAGAAGAATAAGAGCAACTGCTGAGTTTCATGCCGACTCTTCTCAGTACAATCTACTTTCCGAACCGGTGGTAGAGTCAAAACATGACGTAACATAAGAGACACCTGTATGTCCTACATGTTTGAAATAAATGAATTGAATTATTCTTATATCTTTTTGGCTGGGTTTTTTATTAAAATTATTTATGAAATTTTTGGGGTGTAAAGTTATATTTAATTAATAATAGGCACCTCTAACATAACCAAGACATCCATTAAAATCAAACTCAAATAATATGATTATTTCAAGTATATAGAAGGCCTACATGAAATAATCAATTAAACAAACATATTGTGTCTCGGTAAAGTTCACAAAATATTCAGTTTTAAGTAACAAAGTATTTGTTAAAGCTTATCTCACCCGATATCGGTGTAATGTATATTTTTTATGTATTCGACGTCCTTAAAAAGAATCCGATTTCAAAGTCTACTTACTCTTATGGGTTTCATAACCGATCGTGTAGATGTAAGAGATTAGCCGCAGATCCGTTACGTGATAAGGATCGGTGCAGACCAGACCGACCTCTCGAATATTTACAGCGAAATGGCGCGGAACTAACATTCTATACAGATTATAATAAAACATAATATAAAACTGACCTATGTTTTTTAATTAAGCGTGATTGGAAATAGGCAGTGATAACCTAGCATTCAGGACTGTGTGAATACTCGTACCTAGCTTTCTGAATGTGGGGAGCTAGGTGGAGAGTTAAATGATTTATTTATTTCATATCATTTCATAGGAAAACTTATGATACGTTAAGACTCTACCACCGGTTCGGAAAGGTGATTCTACTGAGAGAGATTCTACTACGGAGAGCCGGCAAGAAACTCAGCAGTTGCTCTTTTCTTAAAAAAGAAAAAGGTTAAAAAAAGTAAAACAAGTTGCTCTATGCTTTAAGAATTGGAAAATTGCCGACCTTACTTGTTGATTCGTTTCTTCCATAGACCATAGTTCACTACTCATTTTCCATAGACCTAGGCAACCCTACTGTAAATCATAAATGATTGCAAACATACTTATTCAAATCGATATATAGTTAAACATATCGACTTTTGTAGTAAGGTAAAGTTAACATACCTAATTACCTAACTGGAAATAACAAATTGTGTATTTACAAGTACTGCCTTATATGGAAAGTATGTTTAACATATTATGCCTTCAAAAAAGGTATGTAAGGCTAAAATTTACCTACTGACGTCTTTAAAAAAAGCTTTTTTAAGTGTCATGAAAAATGCCATCATTAACCTATTAACGGTCAAGTAACATTAGTTTTAAATCTTATCCAGATATAAAATAGTTAAATAGACTAATAAAACCGCTTAAATATTCTGTGACCGTATCTATTCTGTGTAAAGCTTACGCACGTTGTCATACGTATAAATCTGATCGCATACTAGTACGAAACGATCTACGTGAGGCGCAATACTCGACACAGGCACCAGTTCAAGTAAAAATAACTTTAACAATGCACCAGTGTGTTGGGTTATTTCTTGATCTTCTTGGCGGTAGATAATTTATTACCTAGAAGGTGCAATTGATAGACTGGCATATCAACGGACACCTCAAACTGGATCTATAAACTCGACATTTTACACTAAATTAATTGAAATCGTGACTATGACATCCACTAAAAAGAATTTTTAGGAATTCCTACTTAATTCTTAAAACCTAAATCCCTGTGAGCACTGTCACGGAGGAAGGTCTAGCTACTGATATAATAGTTATACCTTCAATATCACAGTTCGGGTTCAGCGGTGAATACGTTGAGTGCGGCCCTGGCGCCTCCTTCAGATCTTCTTGCAATGTGTGATGAACTTAAAAAGCGTAACCCACGCATGCCTGTATAATTTATAACTGTCACTCTGTTGATAATTCTGTTTAGTTAATTTCGTTAATATGCCATTTAGAAAGTCGTTTAGAAGTTGGCTCGGCTAACATAATCAATTGGTTAAACCTAGGTAGGCAACTTTATTTTTGCTGTTTGCCACCATCGATTTTCCTGCTTTTTATACAGCTATTAGTCAAAATGATGACTTGATGACCACACAACTCATGTCTGGTGTTTTCATGTGTTGTGGGTATTGGCTAGTGGCATCCTTTACACTGAATAATATTCTTCGCCTTTCATTGGAAATTATATGTATTAATTGAAACTTGCAACTGAATCATCTCTCATTAATTATGGCCATGAAGTTAAAAGAGCTATCTTCTATTCATAATTAATATTCCCGCGATCGATGCGATCGATTCTCATCATTTGGAATTTATAATTTCTTCTTTTCTTTTCTTTTCTTTCTCTGGGCTTTTCCGCACTTAAGCACCGCTGCCCGTTGTGCGTGAGACCTTTGGTGAGACTCCCCTCTGGATCACTCCAGCCAGCCGAGCTCACTCCAGAATCCAAGCAGGCCGCCCAGGTCGGCGAGGACTTCCGGGAGTGTTGCTGGGAAGCCAATGTAGGTTTCTCGTTGAGTGGTTACAGCACTACATTCAAGTAGTACGTGTCTTGGTGTCTCCTCGCTCTCCATGCAGGCTCTGCATAGAGGGCTGTCGGTTATACCTAGAACATATAAGTGTTTGTTAAGTGGACAGTGTCCTGTTATCATGCCTACAGCCGTCCTGAGTTTAGCTCTGTTTAGTTGCAGTAGTTTCTTAGTTAAGCGTTGGTTCAGGCTGGGTATAGCCTCTTTTGTTTGTCTGCAAACGGTGGTGTTTGCCCATAATTTGGCATGTGTACCTACTGTTTGTTGTTTTAACCAAGTCTTGTACTCACTGAATGGTATTGGAACGATAGGTTCAGGTCCCATTACCTTCAGGTTTGAGGCTCGTCGAGCTAGTTCATCGGCTGCGTCGTTACCTATGTTGCCGCTGTGACCTTTAACCCAGCCAAGTGATACCAGGTTTGATTTTGTTAGTGTTTGTAATGCGTTGTGGCAATCCAATACGAGCTTAGATGTGCTTGTGTTTTTGGCTAATGCTCGCAGGACTGCCTGACTATCACTATGAATGTTAATATGAAAGTTTGTTACCTGTCTGTCGGCCATAGCCATGGCCGCCGCAGTAATGCCGACGCACTCCGCTTGAAAAACAGAGTTATTCTTACCGAGCGCGCGAGCGATATGTATGTTAAGCTCGGGACAGTACACTCCTGCACCAGTTCCCTGGCTGGATTTTGACCCATCTGTGTAAACGTCTATCGTATCCACAGTAGTTTTGTGTATTCCGGTCTCTGAGATGTTGATCTTATAATCTTTCTCGATTATGTGTTCCTTCTGTGTTTTGTCACAGAGCCATCCTAGCATTGGACACATCTTGTTCTCACCTGACAGTATCCGGGTGTGCGCTGTATTTGTGTCTTTCCACAGCCCATAAGTTTTAATCTTAGCGCTGCGAGGGTAGCTTCTTCTCTTATGTGGAGATGTAGGGGTGGAATTCCCAGTATTACCTCTAAAGCATCTGTTGGGGTGGTGCTCATGCAGCTAGTGATCGCTAGGCATGATAGATGATATGATAAGATCTATCTCTTGTTTTTCACAGTGATTGATGAGGTCCATGACTTCCTTTGTGGGGATCTGGCCTTCAATTGGTAGATACAGTGATGCCAAGATTAGTGGTCTAGGCGTCCACCCATTGTTCTGTTTCATTTCATTGTGTATTTTTATTGCTGTTAGATCTCTGTAACAGTAATGTGTTAGTAGTGTCGCCGTGATACATCGTGGTACGTATATACATGTTCGTGGCGGCTCTTGCGAGCTGTGGTAGAGGACCTTACCGTCGCAATTGCCGAGGCCGCAAACACGATTTGCCCGAACCCACGGCTCCTGGATTAGGGCTATGGTCTCGGCCGCAACCTCCAGCTGTTTTCTGAGTGTGGCCGTCGCGAGGTATTTATGCTGGAGGTTGGTCTGCACTATATTTATGTGCGTGAATGTTGGGTATGGGAGAGAGGAGTTTACAGGTCCGGGGACCGTTGTTCATTTCCGGCCATAGGGGCCCATGTCTTCAGCAGCTCTTGGAGGTCTTGAGTTGCTGTGTCAGTTAAGTCCGTCGTGTCCGTCCCCGCTTCCTCCTGCCACTCTGTCTTGTCTGGTATGGGAGTCGGCGGTGACTCTGTCAACACCGCGTTGATATTATCAAGCACGGTGCTGACAGATGGTTCTTGAGAGTCTGCAAGTGGGTCGTCTGTCTGTGCGTTAGTGTTCGTGGTTGTTTTTGTCGTTGTGGTCTTTCCTGGCTCAGAGGACCCCATGGGGGGTACATCACTCACTCCTTCACCGGTGAAAAAGCGGATGTATATGGACCCCGTGGAGTAGGCTACTTGCCTCCCCCTCGCCAGGATGTGTGCAATCTGCTCCTTGGGAATTCCTAATACTAAGAGAACACCAGGAGTATTGCTGTCAACTTTGATGTAGTTATACAGAGCCCACGTTGAAATCTGGTACCAGGGGTTCTGGCTGGCCAGGATCCTGTGTAGGTGCCCGACCGCCTCCTTGTATTCTGGTACAAACAGTGCGGACCTGATCCGTACGGGGATCTCCGACTGCTTGATCAACGTGAGCCCCGTCCCCTCTCGTGGTGACTCCAGTCGTGGAACAACCTCTTGTAACCACGAGAGGGCTTTGTCATCGTAGCACCATAGCTTCAGCACACCCTCGCTCAAGAAGGCTTTGCCCTCGAACGCGGGTGCGTAAGGTAAGGTGCCTGGTGCCGATGGTTGGAAGCAAGCAGCAAAGATCTCGCTTTGGATTTGACCTTGAATGTTGCTCGCTTCCTGTTGGGTCATGTCTGCTCGTGGTGTAAGCATTACTGCCACACTGAGGTGCGGTTGTGTTGCGCGGGCATATGAGCCTGTGGGTTCGGTCCTCGGCCTTTTACGTTCTCCCCGAGGGGAGATCGTGTCATCAAGCCTGTCACGCTTAACGCCTGACTGGCCTGACGACGGGACGGGGCCCTCCGGCCCTCCCCCAGCCTCACCACCGCTCCGCTTTCGCCAGTACGTATTCGACCGGCGGGCGACAGGGATTGGCCGGGGTTGGTCCGGAAAGTTTGCACTGTTGGTTTGTTTGTTGTCAGTTGTGTGGGTGACAGTGGTCGGGCCACGACCAGCACCGAGCCGGTCCGCGTCCACTTCTCCTTCCCCCTGGCTCGAGACGACAGTGTCCGCGGACGGCGGGCAGCGACCCTTATGGGGCGGCCGCCCACCTCCGCTTCGACCATACGAGCCTGTTGCCAGGGGTACGGTGTCAGTGACCGCAGACCCTCCCGGCGCCGGCCATGACCGATCTCCGCTCCAACCCGTAGTTTTGTGGGTGACAGTGGTCAAGTCACGACCAGCACCCGGTAGGTCCGTGCTCACTCCTCCTTCCCCCTGGCCTGAGACGACAGTCTCCGCGGGCGGGCAGCGGCCTTTTTGGGGCAGCCTCCCACCTCCGCATCGACCGTACGAGCCTGTTGCCTGGGGTTCGGTATCAGTGCCCACAGACCCTCCGGGCGCCAGCATTGACTGATCTCCGCTCCGACCCTGAGAGGTGTCCGTTCGTCTGGTCCTTTTGCGCTTCCTTTTCGCCTTTGCGACCACCTGCATCCATGGGTTTTGGTCCATGGGTAACAGTGAAAGAGGGGTCGCGGTGGTCGGAGGAAGGGAAGGTAGTTCGTCTGTCCGTTTTTCGTTCGCCAAAGTCGTTGTCTGTGTGGGATCGTCCGTCGTTGTCCGTTTTGTTTGTGCCAAGGGTTGTGGGGGGTGCAAAGCACCAGGCGACTTGGTGCCCGACCCAGAGTACGGTGGGTCGGGTACGGTGGGGTGGACAAATGTCTATCCTCGCTTTCGGCTGCGCCTCGGCTCGGGTAGACATTTGTCGGAACTCTTTGCAATGACAGCCTTTCCACACTTGTAATGAAATATACTATTTTAAGCAAATCTTCAATAGATAAAAAACGTGTATCAGAGGCTTTAATTTTTTGATAGCCACAGAGAGAATAGGGGTGCAAGACAAGTTACTGTACTCGCACGTGTGCATCGCACTTAAACTTGTAACTTTAAACTAAATTAAACTTAAATAAACTAAAACTTAGGTAAACTTGTAGTGGAATGAAAAAATAGCTTAATGCTCAATAAGTATGGATATCAGCTACTCAAAGATTAAAAACTAATAGTTCGTGACATACTAGGCAAGAACAATAACTCATTCTGTACTCGCACAGTGACAGATTGTCAGATTGACATGACGTATTGCGAAACACCCCTGTCAATTGTTCTGTAATCCATATTGAAAGGTGTTGCGAACTATTGCAAATACGAGTATTATCTGTGACGAATGCTGTTTTAATTTACTGCTCATTAAGATTACAAGATAATAAACTATTTATTGGAGTTTATTGGAGTTATACTCCTTAAGAATCGATTTTCATTATACTATATATAGCTCGATTACCACTCACTCACTCACTGACTGACTCATTGACATAATTGTTCTCCTAGAAAGAGACAGAAAACGATACAATGATGTACGGGAGATGTGTTCGGGTGCGGGATTCGAGTGGGGAAAAATTATGACATTTCAGAAAAACAAGATGGCGGCCGACGTGATTCTTGTAACTCTTTTGTTTTCCAACCGATTTCTTTGCAACTCGCAATTATTAAAGAAATTAGGAAACGATCAATAGAAAAAGTGGAAAAAATTGGAAAAACAAGATGGCGGCCGAGCTGTAGTGTTTTCAAATTTTTGATTTTTCGACCCCGAACCGCGGCGCCACAGATTCGAAACGGCGTGGTCGAGCATGATAATTTTTTCTTTTTTCGACTACAATTATCCTGTATTTTGACAGAATGGGAGTGGTTTCTAAAAATTCAAGATGGCGGCTGTCGCGGCGGTCTTTTTGTTTGAGGTACGAAAAAACGCAATTTTAAAACTCAATTTTCTCACAGTTAACAACGTCGGAGCGTTTCGACTTGTACGGTGCGATTGTGTGTACAACCTCGAGGTATGGATTGGGGAAAAAAATTACCCCATTTTTCGGGAAATTTTCAAGATTTACTCCAAAAATAAAAAAATCGAAATACGGACTTTTTGCAAAATTCGAGTACGAGCAACCACGTGTCCCACTTGTGCAAATGACATTTGGGTATTTTAGTCGCCGAGGTCTGGCAACACTAGAATTTATCAAAGTAAAAGTGATTTTCGACATGGTCTTTTTTCAGGGGCGATCATTTCAGCTGGGTGCGAGCGAGATGAAAAATTTAAACGTCATCAGGAGCGGTATATCCTGTAGTTTACGGGAAAATTATGAAACTATGTAAAATGTTTCTGTGCAACGAGGTGGCGGCCATTTTGTATTCTTTTTGTGTTTTTGAAAATTTCGAACACGTTTTTGAGGCAGTTGGCAACATTTGGGAAAGTTGACATGTATGGATCGATTGTCTAACTGGACCGGCAGTATCGAGATATCTAAACAGTGTTGCCACATTTAGGGTAGTTTTCGAGATTTACCCCAAAAATTTCCTCCTGTAAAATTTTGTATGAAAATTTTTTTTTCCACTGATGGCTTCGTGTACAAGTCAGAAAATTAAACTTGAAGAAAATATGGAGACAGCTGATGATTGAGGATTTCGGAGACGGGTAAAGAGCACGGTCCAGGTATTGAAGATAAGTGGGGGGTGCTCGACCAAATGTCATTCGAAACTTCATCCAATTGACAATGAAATGAAAAAAAAAATCAAAATGGCGGATTTAAGATGGCCGCCATACAAATTTATTTGGTGTCTATCTCAGAAAGTATAAAAGATGGAAGAGTGGTTTCTTGGCAAAAGATGATCAGGACGAGAAGGTCTATGTAGCGAAAAGAAAAAAATTTCAAGATGGCGGAATATTTTTTTTCATACCAAATTATATAGCGATTAGGACATACATAATTGTTCTCATAGAAAGAGACAGAAAACGATACAATGATGTACGGGAAATGTGTTCGGGTGTGGGATTCGAGTAGGGAAAAATTATGAAATTTCGGAAAAACAAGATGGCGGCCGACGTGATTCTTGCAACTCTTTTGTTTTCCAACCGATTTCGTTAAAACGCGCTAAGATTGAAGAAATTCGTAAACGATCAATAAAAATAGTGGAAAAAATTAGAAAAACAAGATGGCGGCCGAGCTGTAGTGTTTTCAAATTTTTAATTTTTCGACCCCGAACCGCGGCGCCACAGATTCGAAACGGTGTGGTCGAGCATGATAATTTTTTGCTTTTTTCGCCTACAATTATCCTGTATTTTGACAGAATGAGATTGGTTTTTAAAAATTCAAGATGGCGGTTGTCGCGGCGGCCGTTCGGTTTGAAGTACGAAAACACGCAATTTTAAAATTCAAATTTCTCACAGTCGGCAACGTCTGAGCGTTTTGACTTCTACGGGGCGATTGTGTGTACAGACTCGAGGTATGAATTGGGAAAAAAAAATTACCCTATTTCTCGGGAAATTTTTGAAGATTTACCCCAAAAATGAAAAAATCGAAATACGTATTTTTTGCAAAATTTGAGTACGAGCAACCACGTGTCTCACTTGTATGAATGACATTTGGGTATTTTCGTCGTCGAGGTCTAGCAACACTGGAATTTATCAAAGTAAAAGTGATTTTCGACATGGTCTTTTTTCAGGGGCGATCATTTCGGCTGGGTGCGAGCAAGATGAAAAATTGAAACGTCATCAGGAGCGGTATATCCAGTAGTTTACGGGAAAATTATAAAACTATGTAAAATGTTTCTGTGAAAAGAGGTGGCGGCCAGCGTTTTTGAGGCAGTTGGCAACACTTGGAAAAGTTGACATGTATGGATCGATTGTGTAACTCGACCGGCAGTATCGAGATATCTAAACAGTGTTGCCACATTTGGGGTAGTTTTCGAGATTTTCCCAAAAATGTCCTCCTGTAAAATTTTACATGAAAAATTTTTTTTTCACTGATGGCTTCGTATACACGTCAGAAAATTAAACTTGAACAAATATATTAAGACTGCTGATGATTGAGGATTTCGGAGACGGGTAAAGAGCACGGCCAAGGTATTCAAGATAGGGGGGGGTGCTCGACAAAATGTCATTCAAAACTTCATCCAAAAGATAATGAGCTGAAAAAAAATTTAAAATGGCGGATTAAAGATGGCTGTCATACAAATTTATTTGGTGTCTATCTCAGAAAGTATAAAAGATGGAAAAGTGGTTTCTTGGCAAAAGATGATCAAGACCAAATGATCAAGAGGTCTACTTGATGAACAGGAAAAAATTTCAAGATGGCGGAATTTATTTTTTCATAGAAAATCTATTACGGCGAATATTGAAGAGACAACAAGACGTGTAAAACAGCTATGCAAGATTTTGATAAGGTTCCGTTTTACCCATGCCCAGGGATCCCTGGGATTACAAAACAGGAAACATACCGAAATTTAAAAAAATCAGCGCCATTTTGAAATTCTTTGTTAATTGACCGATTTCGTTCAAAATCGATATTTAGGACTCCCTGGGATCACTAAACAGGAAACTGATACCAAAGTTTTAAAAATCAGCGCTATTTTGAAATTCTTTGTTAATTGACCGATTTCGTTCAAAATCGATATTTAGGGCTCCCTGGGATCACAAAACAGGAAACTGATACCAAAGTTTTAAAAAACCAGCGCTATTTTGAAATTCTTTGTTAATTGACCGATTTCGTTCAAAATCGATATTTAGGGCTCCCTGGGATTACAAAATTGAAAACTGATACCAAAGCTTTAAAAAATCAGCGCCATTTGGAAATCCTTTGTTTATTGACCGATTTCATTCAAAATCTATATTTAGGGCTCCCTGGGATTACAAAACAGGAAACTGATACCAAAATTTAAAAAATCAGTGCCATTTTGAAATTCTTTGTTAATTGACCGATTTCGTTCAAAATTGATATTTAGCGCACGCTGGGATCACAAAACAGGAAACCGATACCAAAGGTTTAAAAGATTAGCGCCATTTTGAAATTCTTTGTTAATTGACAGATTTCGTTCAAAATCGATATTTAGGGCACGCTGGGATCACAAAACAGGAAACTGATACCAAAATTTAAAAAATCAGTGCCATTTTGAAATTCTTTGTTAATTGACCGATTTCGTTCAAAATTGATATTTAGGGCACGCTGGGATCACAAAACAGGAAACTGATACCAAAGGTTTAAAAGATTAGCGCCATTTTGAAATTCTTTGTTAATTGACAGATTTCGTTCAAAATCGATATTAGGGCTCCCTGGGATTACAAAACAGGAAACTGTTACAAAAATTAAAAAAAATCAGTGCCATGTTGAAATTCTTTGTTAATTGACTGATTTCGTTCAAAATAGATATTTAGGACTCCCTGGGGTTACAAAACAGGAAACTGTTACTAAAATTAAAAAAAATCCGCGTCATTTTGAACTTATTTGTTAATTGACCGATTTCGTTCAAAATCGATATTTAGTACTTCCTGGGATCACAAAACAGGAAACTGATACCAAAGTTTTAAAAAATCAGCGCCATTTTGAAATTCTTTGTTAATTGACCGATTTCGTTCAAAATTGATATTTAGGGCACGCTGGGATCACAAAACAGGAAACTGATACCAAAGGTTTAAAAGATTAGCGCCATTTTGAAATTCTTTGTTAATTGACAGATTTCGTTCAAAATAGATATTTAGGACTCCCTGGGGTTACAAAACAGGAAACTGTTACCAAAGTTTAAAAAAAATCAGCGCCATTTTGAAATTCTTTGTTAATTGACCGATTTCGTTCAAAATCGATATTTAGGGCACGCTGGGATCACAAAACAGGAAACTGATACCAAAATTTAAAAAATCAGTGCCATTTTGAAATTCTTTGTTAATTGACCGATTTCGTTCAAAATTGATATTTAGCGCACGCTGGGATCACAAAACAGGAAACCGATACCAAAGGTTTAAAAGATTAGCGCCATTTTGAAATTCTTTGTTAATTGACAGATTTCGTTCAAAATCGATATTTAGGGCACGCTGGGATCACAAAACAGGAAACTGATACCAAAATTTAAAAAATCAGTGCCATTTTGAAATTCTTTGTTAATTGACCGATTTCGTTCAAAATTGATATTTAGGGCACGCTGGGATCACAAAACAGGAAACTGATACCAAAGGTTTAAAAGATTAGCGCCATTTTGAAATTCTTTGTTAATTGACAGATTTCGTTCAAAATCGATATTAGGGCTCCCTGGGATTACAAAACAGGAAACTGTTACGAAAATTAAAAAAAATCAGTGCCATGTTGAAATTCTTTGTTAATTGACTGATTTCGTTCAAAATAGATATTTAGGACTCCCTGGGGTTACAAAACAGGAAACTGTTACTAAAATTAAAAAAAATCCGCGCCATTTTGAACTTATTTGTTAATTGACCGATTTCGTTCAAAATCGATATTTAGTACTTCCTGGGATCACAAAACAGGAAACTGATACCAAAGTTTTAAAAAATCAGCGCCATTTTGAAATTCTTTGTTAATTGACCGATTTCGTTCAAAATTGATATTTAGGGCACGCTGGGATCACAAAACAGGAAACTGATACCAAAGGTTTAAAAGATTAGCGCCATTTTGAAATTCTTTGTTAATTGACAGATTTCGTTCAAAATAGATATTTAGGACTCCCTGGGGTTACAAAACAGGAAACTGTTACTAAAATTAAAAAAAATCCGCGCCATTTTGAACTTATTTGTTAATTGACCGATTTCGTTCAAAATCGATATTTAGTACTTCCTGGGATCACAAAACAGGAAACTGATACCAAAGTTTTAAAAAATCAGCGCCATTTTGAAATTCTTTGTTATTGACCGATTTCGTTCAAAATCGATATTAGGGCTCCCTGGGATTACAAAACAGGAAAGTGATACTAAAGTTTTAAAAAATCAGCGCCATTTTTAAAATCTTTCTACTTATAGGTGAATTGTGTATCTAAGTAAATAAATTCGGTTTAATACAATAAAGACGTCAAGTCTGTACTACTTAGTACTAACGTCTAACCACATCTCGTGAGCTGCTTTAGCAGCTCGCGCACAGAGCGAAACACTAGTTAATATATATATAGCTGCTCGTGCTGATTGACTGATTGATCACCTCTCCTGTAAAATTTTGTATGAAAACTTTTTTTTTCACTCATCGTTTCGTATAGAAGACAAAAATTCATGGGGAGGAAAAATACGAAGAGAGCTGATGATTGAGGATTTCGAAGACGGATGAAGAGCACCAGCCAGGGTATCGAAGATAGGTGGGGGGTGCTCGACCAAATGTCACTCGAAACTTCATCCAATTGACAGTGAGCTGAAAAAAAATTCAAAATGGCGGATTTAAGATGGCCGCCATACAAATTTCTTCGGTGTCTATCTCGGAGAGTATAAAAGATGGAAGAGTGGTTTCTTGGCAAAAGATGATCAGGACATGAGGGTCTACTTGATGAACAGGAAAAAAATTCAAGATGGCGGAATTTATTTTTCCATAGAAAAGGGTATTGAAGATAGGTGGGGGGTGCTCGACCAAATGTCACTCGAAACTTCATCCAATTGATAGTGAGCTGAAAAAAAATTTCAAAATGGCGGATTTAAGATGGCCGCCATACAAATTTCGTCGGTGTCTATCTCGGAGAGTATAAAAGATGGAAGAGTAGTTTCTTGGCAAAAGATGATCAGAACATGAAGGTCTACTTGATGAACAGGAAAAAAATTCAAGATGGCGGAATTTATTTTTCCGTATAAAATGTATGGCGAATATTGAAGAGGCTACAAGTGAAGAACTATGCAAGAATACGGTTCCTTTTCAAGATTTGTTTTTATGGAAGAAATCTCATTTTGACGAATGGTTCGGAGAAAAAAATATGGAGAGTGATGATGATCGAAGGTTCGGAGGATGGGTGAGGAGCACGGTCAGGGTATTAAAGATAGGTACCCTACTTAGGGGCTGCTCAAACAAAAAGGGAGGGGCGGGGGGTTGGTGGTCTTTGTTTTATGTTTTTCCTTTATGAGAATTTTCTTTTACGTCGGACGCTTGGCGTGCTGGCGCTTCCACTGTGCTCAGTAGCATAGCAGTGTGTTGTTCAGATCAGAACACGTAGACAGTAAATCAGCTGCCCGATTATGTAAGAATGGTCGATCAAATCATCAAAGTTCGGCGTCAAAGTAAAATAAACCATAACAGCATTGAATTAGAGCTCAATTTCGTGTTTCGAAATTGAGCTCTAATTTAATGCTGTTATGGTTTATTTTACTTTGACGCCGAACTTTGGCGATTTGATCGGCCATTCTTACATAATCGGGGGGCAGGATAGTAGGACGGCGAGTAAGTAGACAGTGGACCACGCGGTCCACTACGCGGTCCGCTGTAGCGGGCCGCGCACCCACGCGCCATACTAGTATAATATAAGCCCGGGGTATGAAAATGTATGGGGAGTAAAATCAAAATTTCTCCCTTACGTTACGTTACGTTTATGTTTCCATGGTAACACTTTTCGTACGTAAGGAGTAAATCCAGCATAAATACCTCAATGAAATCCAGTCGTACGTCGGAGCTGACACACACATTTTTTTATTTGTGTATATTAGTTAAATTTTAACAAAGAGCTAATTACTTAAACCACAAAAAGAGATAATAAACTATAACAGATTTAGATTACCTACCTCTTTACTTTTTTTTATAAAATATAATATGTTTAATCAACTTAATTCTAAGTTTATCCTGTTTATACAATAATGTTTTTTTTATGTTTTACCCATTTTCCTGGGATATCTGGGTTGTTGTCTATTTCAAACAAAAAGTATAGATTAATTAGGAAATAATATACCAGGTTATATACTTACGTGTATTTACCTTTACTTAACATACCAATAAATCATATCAAATACTAGCTGATGCCCGCGACTTCGTCCGCGTGGATTGAGGTTTTTCGGTTCCCGCGGGAACTCTTTAATTTTCCGGGATAAAAAGTGGCCTATGTGCTATTCCAGACTATAATCTATCTCTGTGCCAAATTTCATCCAGATCCGTTCATCCGTTGGAGCGTGATTGAGTAACAAACATACATCCATACATACATCCATCCATCCAAACTTTCGCATTTATAATATTTATATGGATAAATATCATAAATGCGAAAGTTTGTTGGTTGTATGGATGTATGGATGTATGGATGTATGGATGTTTGTTACTCAATCACGGTCTAACGGCTGAACGGATCTGGATGAAATTTGGCACAGAGATAGATTGTAGTCTGGAATAGCACATAGGCTACTTTTTATCCCGGAAAATTAAAGAGTTCCCTCGGGAACCGAAAAACCTCAATCCACGTGGACGAAGTCGCGGGCATCAGCTAGTATTATATAAAAAATCTGGTGGCTTTACCTTTAAAATAAAATATTACTTATTCGTTAATATTGATAAAGCGGCAACCTTTTGCCTGAGTAACTTGAGATTATCTTTACTTAAGTAAGTACCTTAACATAAGCAAGAATATTTTGCGCACAAATCGGGCACAGCCCGTAGTTAGCTCTACTTGTACAGGATGGTAGCAACTAGCAATCCATACTAATTACTAATCCATCCATACTAATATTATAAATGCGAAAGTGTGTCTGTCTGTCCGTCAGTCTGTCTGCTTCGCTTTCACGGCCCATCCTTTCAAACGATTTTGATGAATTTTGGTATAGAGACAGATTGTATCCCGGGGAAGGACATAGGACACTTTTATCCCGGAAAATTAAGGAGTTTCTGCGGGAACCAAAAATAACTTAAACCACGCAGAGGAAGTCGCGGGCATATCAGCTAAAAGCCGGCGATATCAAAGAAGTATCTAAACTTCGTCACAAGAAATGACTTAAAGAAAATGATAATTCCATTCAATTTTATTTATTTATGTCCACAGATTTAACCTTTTAATACAATTCCTGTAAACCGCATGTAAACCAAAATTTTCTGGAAGTAATACCATTTAATTTAATTATTGTAACCAAAATATGCCATACAAATAAATTATTATTAAAGAGACGTTAAAGTGCAAAAGTTGTCCACTACATTTATGTTGCGTATAATGCAGGTTAATATGAACATAAATCGAGTGGGTTCATTAACAGACACTAATTTGCGACGATAGGCGATAAGAATGAAGCAGTTTATTTTAACGGGCGTGTTCTCGAAATCTGGCATTAAAGCCTTGGGCATACATAACGCGTGAGTACAGCAACGGGTACCGGCGGAGTCGCGCTATCGAAATAAAAGGGAAACAAATCACTGCTCGAAGTAATCCATACTTCCATATAACTTCTTCCATACTAATATTATAATTAATGCGAAAGTGTGTCTGTCTGTCTATCTGCTACGCTTTCACGGCCCATCTGTTCAACCGATTTGGATTAAATTCGGTATAGTGGTAGGTTACATCCCGGGGAAGGACATACGCTACTTTTTATCCCGGAAAATTAACTAGTTCCCGCGGGATTTAAAAAACCTTAATCCACGCGGACGAAGTCGCGGGCATCATCTAGATTCTAGTGAATGATAATAAAAACGTTGTTAGTACTCCAACAAAATAGTGAAACGCTTTAAACAAGAGTAAGTAGTGTGGTGACCTGCCGTCTTGCATCGCTGCCGTCACGCTTTATTTCTAACCAATGCTTTATTCTTAAGGCATTGGGTGCGTGGATAATCTTATGCGTGACTACGTGTTTACTGTTTACTGTTTACACTTTGTTTATACTAATATAATTTGCATGTCAGGCGGTTTTTACTTTTTACACTCATTTATATAAATTAATTAAACAAACGCCAACCAGATTATATAAATCGTAGCGTATAAATCGGGTCAGTTCCATAAAAAATTTATTCAAGGTTTGCAAGTATTGAATTGTGGTATTTTAGATACATACTCATAAAAGGAATCTTTCATGACAATCCGGCAACAAACATACTGATATTATAAATGCGAAAATATGTTTGTTTGTTTGTCCTTCAACCACGTCGAAACATAGAAACGGATCGATTTATTCTTGCAATGGTAATGTTGAGGACCTGAAGGGTCATATAGGGTACTTTTTATCCCGGAAAATTAAGAAGTTCCCGTAGGAATTAAAAATCTTATTCCACGTGGACGAAGTCGCGGGCATCATCTAGTATAGGTATAATATTTTCATGTAACAAGTCACATATCTTTGTAACTCTATAGCGAAACACGTTACTATCATATCATACTTCATACTAATATTATAAATGCGAATGTGTGTTTGTTTGTTGGTTTGTCTTTCAATCACGCCGCAACGGAGCAACGGATCGACGTGATTTTTGGCATGGTTAATTAAAGAGTTCCCGTGGGAATCAAAAAAAACTTTAACCACGCGGACGAAGTCGCGGGCATCAACTAGTAATGAAATAAAAATCCTTTCAGAACTCTCATTTCTATTACGGTAACAGTTTTAGCTTAGCTTAGCTAATTTTATTTCAGCCTATACAGGTTGTGTTACGCTTTGATGCATGAAAAAGGATAATATCAATAATTTAACTAATAACCATAAAATATCATGCATACCTACCTAAATGTCTCTTTACATAATACATAGGTAAGTATAAAGACTGTGTGTACGCACTACGCTGTCCTGACTCCTGACGCTTAGTTCTAGTAGGTAGGATTTAGGTAATTATATTTCATTTGTGCAAAGCCATATGAAGGCGGATTCCTATTACCCCATGACCCATCACCACGATCAGAATCATTTGAAATATTTTATTTTCTTCCATCAAGTCGACGAGTAAGTATGTAAGTTGTGACTAGACCTGCATAATATAACAAATGTGAGAATAATATGTGTGCAACAAGTGTCCAAGTGAATTTGCCGCCATGCTGAGCACAAAGTCAGCAGAATCTGGGTCGTCAGCTTACGAAGTAACGCTGAGCTACCACAGACTCTACATACATTTGTTGAACCTGTTACCTACCATACCGAGTGTCCATTTCTAGGTAAGTTTTTCCATTTACATACAGATATCAGTTCAACATCGAGTTTTTGGTATCTGTATGTAAATGGAAAAACTTACCTAAATAATATGATGTCACTTGTCATGGTCCAAGATCCCGCGACGATCAGACCTACGTTATTTTATTAAAGCTGATTTTTTTGTATGTATGTCTCTAATAGGGGTAATAACCTACCTAATTTTGCTCTTCAATCTATCACGAAAAGCTGTCAAATAGTGTGTTATTTGAAATAACACTTTTAATTGAAACCACTTGTCTACCTCTTGGCGCGTTAAAAAAATTAAGTATGTCTAACTAAATATATTTATTTTCTCATCTTACTACGACTTATGACTTATACTCTTTACTAAGCCATAATTAAGATGCAATTAATATAAATTCTACAATAATATACTTTAAAACCTTGGCCTAGAGAGAACACTTACACTGAAAAAAAAAATTAGTAAAACTAATTGCTTTTTCGGTAATATACATTGCTTTGGCCAGTAAAAATGGAGCCTATTGTCCAAACAAGTTCAAGTAACCGAAAGAAAAACAGTTGAGTTATAACAGTAGATTTTACCGGTTGACTATTCTTACTGTTTGTAAGACAGTAAGTAAGAAAGTAATACTTAGTATGAACTGTTTGTTTCAGTAAACTTTAAAGTTCAAACAATTAAAATAGCTGTTTAGCTCCTAACTATATTCTAAAAAAACTGTTCTGAAGCAGTAAAATTAACTGCTACAATATCAGTAAAGCTCTGAAAACGGCAATACTTAAAAAGAACCGTTTGCTTCAGTAAACATTAATGTACAAACAATTGAAACAACTGATTAGCTTCTTACTGTTTTTTGCCCATTTCGACGAACTGTCAGTAACCAATTACTTTTACAAAAAATCAGTAAGTATTTTTAACCGAATTAAATTTTACTGTGCCAAAACAGTAAAAAGTTTCGTGCTATTTTTTTCAGTGTACTAACAACTACTGAAACTAGTAAACTATAGGTACTAATAACTTAATGATTATTAGATAATAGATATTAATTTACATATAAAAAAACTTCATGAAATTCACACTCTGAATAAAACAGCAATAAAGGTACGAAAATCTTAAGAATATTTCAAAATTCCACTCCAAAATAAAGGGACAGCGTAATAATCGAGTCAAAATTATAATTAAACATAAAAAGCATGTTAAACACAATAATTTTGGTATATAAAAATACTTGAAATGACTCATTGTTGATTCGAAACTTTCAACAAAAATTTATGCCTTTTTAGCATAGGGTTGTCAAAATATTTCTCATAACTACACAAAACATACGGAAACAAAAAATAGGGAATCCCTATAGCGTATCTTTTGTCCCCTATTATGGATTCCGATATGGTATAATTTTGTGAATCTTGTCGTACTTACTTCTTTCCCGTGGTAACTCTTTAATTTTCCGGGATAAAAAGTGACCTTAGAGTTATTCCAGACTATAATCTTTATCTGTGCCTATCTATATCCGTTCAGCCATTCTGGCGTGATTGAGTAACACACATCCATCCATCCATTCATCCAAACTTTCGCATTTATTGATTGTGTATTAAAAACGTGTTTAAAAACTTATAAAGCAGCGGGCAATCGCTAATTCTTGATATTTAATTTAATTAAGTATTATAATTTCATTTTTCCATTCTTGAAACACTATTTAGTTATCGTTACGTTTCAATTTTCAAACTACATTTAACATTTTCAAACTATACATAATATCCGGATAAACTCACGTGTTCTGTCGGAAAAATGCCCACAAATGGAAATGAATATCACTCACGATAGTTTAAACGTTAACATTTTCAAACTACATTTAACATTACAAGGCTTGATCTTCAACCCTGTATCTGAAAAATATGGAGTTGCCAACCTTATCTTATAAGAATTCCGCACGCACCTGTATCGGAAATCTCGAATTTCATGCCTCCTATCTCGCTTGCTCACAAAGCAAAATTATCTTGAAGCCTTTTCCATATTAATTGACTGCTAAAGCTGCGTACAGATTATTGTGCTGATAGTTTTATTTGTTCTTTCAATATCTAATTCAATTGTTTTATATCTAAACTTTTCCTATAAACTTGTGAGTTACAAGTTGCAAAGTTTAAACTTATACTAAATATCTTATTTTTATAACAATGATGATTTATTGTGCTAGGCAATGGCACAAATATAACTACGAAAATCAAATGCGACCAACGTAGGACAAAATGTCGACGTGTGAAGTAATTACATACGAACTATAAGGTTTCAGCCCGTCTATTAATTTACCGTTTAGATAAGCTACAGACCTTGGACGTGACCCATAAAATACATAAATAGATGAATACTGATCCCCCGATTGTGTAAGGAAATCGTAATGGTAATCGTTTGTCAAACGTTTAATTCGACCTGTAGATATAAGGAGTTCGTAGGTGCCTGATTGCCAAAACGCATGTACGGACTCTTAAACAGGTCGAGTAATATGTTTAAAGCTATCAAATGATTACGATTTGTTTAGACAATTTGGCTTCAGGACAGTTTGAAAATATCATTAGGAAAACCATTCGTCCAGGAAACGTGTGCACTATGCCTAAAGAAGTAACGACAGTTTATCTTGAATTAATTCGGCCTGCCTGCATCAAGACTCAAGATACGCTAAGTTTTTTGTTAACACCTTACGAGCGAAAAGGTTATAGCTTTTGTGCCACCGCGCTTATATAAACGGAATTTATTGTTTTCGCTGTAAGGATTTAATGGGTTTGTTCGCACTTTCTAATACTCGATACTGATAAAAAAGGTTCTTATAAGTCATTTTTACCCGACTTCTAATAAGAGAAGCGTCACGTCGCGGTCGGTCCATTTGAAGCATTAAAGAAGGTCAATTTAGTGGAGTTTTCACCAATAAATAGAGTGTCTTTCGGGCATAGTGACTATAGATACGAGTATAAAACAGTAATTATAAAATAAAATAAAATAATTTGCAATTTTAATGTTTCAAATGTTAGGGAACGCTTCTTTTTACCTTTATAATACTTACTTAGCACATCTTTTAATCCGAATTAAAGAAGGAAACATAATACTATATTGTCCAAATTACCCTTCGACAAAATTTTCATCGATTCATAAAAGCTTTACGTAAGCTCTAAAAACTGCCTGTGAGTACCAACAGGTAGCTTTTACGCAACTACCAAAAAAAATTCTGCCGGTCAGAGTTGAACGACCTGTATGTCGTCTCGAATATGTGTCAAGCGTAACTTGACGGGACGGTTTTTTTTTTGCTCGTATAGGTACCTACTTATGCCCTATGCTATGTTTTAGCTGTGGTTTTAGTTACTTAAAACCTGTTTTTATTTTTAATAAAATGTGTGATCACACCAGTTACGCCAAAGCCGAGGCTTGTTATTTCTTTATGCAATTAACTAAAAAAAAACAAATAACAATTCTAATATAAGTAGTGAAGAGCATTTATATACTTTGACACTATAAGCACAGAATACTAACTATTACTACGTATGGTTTACGCATGCGTTTAGAATAATTTAAATCACAACAAACTAGGAAAACATGATTATATAATAAACATTTTCTTTTCTACTGCAGCCCTTCTCCCCTGAATCACTAATTGCAATTTGGGTACATATTGGGCAATATTTTTTTTATACTTTTACGAGGCTCATTTACTGAAAAAGACACTTTTACGCTCACATTCATGTGCCCTTTTTGCAATTAATAATCCACCTAGTAAGACGGTAGCAGGCTAACATAGTAGGGGCATGGCAATTATATTATTAAATTCATACACCAAGTCGCTTTCTGTACAATTCTTTACAAAATACAATACTCTAATTAAGTTTCACTATGATACCACTTACTTACCTATTTTCTATCACACGATTTAATCGCTCTTATTAGACAATCATTATCGGCTATGACATATTTCGTAACAATGGCTCTAGATCACTTGTCATACAGTGCATTAGCAAGGAAAGGTCGAGTTACACTGGATACCACCCACGTGCGACTGCGCACGCCTATACTTTGTAATAGGTTTCAAAACAGTTAGTCTAGTTGTTACTAAGGTTTCTCGATGAAATCCCACTCTATACCGGTTGGACTTTAAAGTGGAAGACTATCATGTTGTACGATATGCCTGGCTTTGAGACAGCTTTAGTAAATATTTGAAAAAAAGAGCAAAAGTCCGTTAAACTTACTTTTTAAAAAGCTGCTACTAGCGCGACGTGACATTAACATACTACTACTACTACTACAGCCCATTAACGTCCCACTGCTGGGCACAGGCCTCCATTCTCATAGGAGAGTGGGAATTAGAGCTTAGACCCACCACGCTGCTCCAATGCGGGTTGGCGGGCTTTTAACGACTATTATCATGTTAGTGATAATAACCGGGACCGACGGCTTAACGTGCTCTCCGAGGCACGGGGGTGAAACACCGCCAACTTCCTAACTCCGGGCTAGTACTGAGAATTTCTAGTCAGAAAACCCCCAATAGGTACTCAATTATGGCCCGACCCGGGACTCGAACCCGGGACCTCGTCGGCCGCAGTCGAACATGCCAACCACTAGACCAACGAGGCAGTCAATACAATACACATAGATTATTAAACCTACATAATATTATTGTTGTCTTTTATGTCATATCGATGACGCACACTATAAGAGAATTCTAGCACTTTTAGACTTTTTGAAATAAACTTACTTATATAGGTACATATCAAAAATTTTCGGAACCGGCAGGATTTTTGAACCTGCGTCTCTCTGGGAATCGCGCCCTGAGCGCCTTGACCACTTGTCCACGGTTCACTTACCTGCCAGTGACGAAATTTGAGATATGCATCTTTAATCCAGTATTTTTACGCGACTGTCTATGCCATCCAGTAGCGATATATTAAAGTATCGAAACTCTTTAATTCATTTAATTCATTTATTTAAAAAAACATGTAGGACATACAGGTGTCTCTTATGTTACGTCATGTTTTGACTCTACCACCGGTTCGGAAAGCAGATTCTGCTGAGAAGAGCCGGCAAGAAACTCGGCAGTTGCTCTTTTTTTTTTTTTTTCATACAATAGTCAATAATATAATACATTACGTAGCTTAGTGTAATAAGTATGTAAATTAAAATACAATATTGTATGTTATTATACTGTCCTGTGGGGAGCTTGACCCAGAGTCGGTTGCTTCCATACAACTTTGTCATTAAGAAATTCGTCAATTGTATAATAGCCCCGACTCAACAAGTGTTCTTTTACGGTTTTTTAAATTTGTGTAGCGGCAAGTCCAATAGTTCTTTTGGAACCATATTATAAAAGGTAATACTCGACCCCACAAAGGATTTCTGCACCTTACGTAGACGACCTTGCGGCATTACTAGTTTATGCCGGTTTCTAGTAAGTCGATTGTGTGTATCCCCTCTTTGCCTATGGAGATGAATATTTTGTTTCACAAACATTATGTTATCGTATATGTACTGCGATGCAACCGTAAGGACGCCAATTTCTTTAAATTTTTCACGAAGGGACTCGCGTGATCCGAGTTTATATATTGATCGAATCTTTGAACGAGGAATGACACATTTTGCGTTTTACAAATTTTATAATTTTATTACAGTGCTTCACACACGAGGAAAGTTTCTAAACTTACTTATATACATATCAAAAAATTTAGGAATCGGCAGGATTTGAACCTGCGTCTCTCTGGGAATCGCGCCCAGAGCGCCTTGACCACTCCACGGTTCACTTACCTGCCGGTTCAGAAAATTTTTGATATGTATTTAAGTAAGTTTAGAAACTTTCCTCGTGTGTGAAGCACTGTAATAAAATTATAATTTTTTTTGAAATACTTAGTTACTCGTAATAATCAAATGTGACATATAGTCTACATTTCTGATGACACATATGGCAATATCCAATTGAGATACCAAATCGAGAACAAATAGTAGTTCTTTTACATAAGACTATCAGGCCACTAACAATAATATATGGCCACTTCATTTTGTACTACCATTGTATTTTTACACATATCTAGGCACGTATTTGATAAATAGCCTCTATCTCGTCTCGACTCGCCGTTACAAGAGAACTTGGTATAGACGTTTGAGCAAACAAGTTTTTTACGACACTGAAATATGTTAGAATTCAATACAAATGTATCATTGCATATTTGCATTATTTGGTATGATTTTTATCTATGACACTAACTACATTACTTTGTTGGTACTTTATAGCACCCCGATAAAATTCCGCATCTTCAGAACAGCTGTTCACTGTTCAGTTTGCAGCTATATTAAATACGGAGCTTTTAGGTTTAAAGATATTTATTTATCAAGGAAGCACAAGAGTTCACTTATATGAGAACAAAAAAAAAAGAAGAAAAAGGTGACCTTATACTAATTTCTATCTACAAACTAATCTTAGGTATTATTAAATTTCACTTTGGAAATGTTTAAGTAATTTTTTTATATTAAATTTAATAAAACATTTTTCATTAACAACTTCATTTGGTAAGCCATTGTATACAGTAGTGCTCAAACTGTATAGTTTTAGTACCTTATGTAAAGTTAAGTCGTTTTACTTCAATAATTATCAAAAAACTAGCACGTTCTTTAAATGCACTGCTCTTGCCTCTTACAGATATTAATTAATTAATACACTCGCTATCAATTTCAATATCTAATTATAAGTATCGAAAAAGTGAGTAGGTAGGCTACCTGGAAGTGTCAAGTTACACTTAATCAATTTACTCCTATGAACTTTCACATTATAAGTAGGAGCACTGTTAAAGTATTAAGTCGTAACCTAATATGGCTGTTCACGACTAGCGTACTTATCTTTGTAATTGGATTGATTTTGTAATTTTTTTTAATCGTATGGCATTTGATTCATAATAGGCGTATTAACGAAAACACGCTTATTATTGATATGCCGCGGCCTGGTTCGTCGCTCGCTTAGCACCACCCGGGGAACACGTGCAGGGAGGTAAAAGGTAATTCCTGCGGACGTGAGCGGCGGGGCATCCCCCAATTTTGTAATAATAATTAAGTATGGTAGAGCAGAGCCAAAGTGGAGCAATTGTGATTTGACTATCGGAATCGATAACTTGAAGCCGTGACGTTCGTGTTTTAGAATTATAATCTTTATTTTAGGGACGTCAAGGTACGTGACATAAAACTGACATTTTGAAATAATACTGCTATCGATGGTAATAACCATACTGATATTGCGGACAATAAGGGCTGCCAACACGCTGATATAACATGTATGTACTTTTATAATTACAATTTAAATCACTTTAATAACAAAAATAATGAGTGATGTTTTATAATAAAGAAGGTAGGTATATGAATATAATGCATGCTTATAGTAGATTGTTCATCAAGGGACTAAAATGAGGCGAGGTATGCTATAGTGTCGAGTAGAATGGCTTTTAGTCCCGTGGTAAACACTCTACTTTTCACTTCGATTGCGAGAAAATAAAATAAATAACGATTTTTAATAATTTTATTGCTATTCTATTGTTACTTTTTAAAAGTAGGAGTAAGATCTTTATTTTCACTTGATGATATTAACAAATAAATAGTCACATTCACTTTACCCTATGCCTTCACTTTGTATTACGTATTGTGCATCGAAATCCGAAATGGATTAAATAAACATCCCTTTATATAAATGTATTAATTAATTACAATAAAAATATTAGAGATTTCGCGGCAATCCGCAATACCAACTTTATTTTCTCCTTATCGCTCACACAAATGTCAGACCTGACTACTATCATACCATGACAGTTTTAGCAGTCCTAGATGTACGGTACTGCTTAAATGACATTAGAGTGATCGAATTTTGTATTATAAAAATTCTGCTAGTTTCATTCGTTACGCCCCTATCACCCCGCCGCTTTGCTTTGTCTAGATGCCTTCGTTGAACGACTGGTAGGAAAGAACGTATCTTATTAGACTGTGTCTGTGACATTAGTTTGGGCTGTTGATATTAACCATAGACTATAAATTTTTACTACCTATTTACTACCTATAACGCCAGTAATTATTAAAAAAAAACACCAGCAATTATTAAAAAAAAATTACTTTAATCCCTAGACCCTAAATGCTAACTTTAGTCCGCCTACGCTAAGCTTTAATGACATCTTTTTAGAGCATGAGAGGTGAAAATCATATTAATGTTAAGCTTATTATATTGAATAGGAGCCTGAAATATTAAATTTTATTAATTTTACTGGTTATCGTAACTAGGTATAGCAATGCAGTATTAGTTAACTAAATTCTCAAAGTTACCAACGATGCGTTTTGTGAAAATTTATGCCGGTTATATCCCTTAATCATACACTTATTTTGAAATCGAGAAGTAAGAACAAATTCTACGATCACTCAATAAAAGTTTACTATTTATGAGATATACTGACAAAAAACTCTTTTTCGTTATTAATTAAGTTTTCAAACTATTATAGAAAAAATACATTAATTTCCTACCCATATTTCTTTGTTCTCCAATCAGTAGCTAAGTAGTAGCTACACTTACATTATTTTGTTATAGAAAACACACAAAGAAAGTCCAGCAAGTTGACAATCCTATCTATTACTCATTGCGTATATTTCGTAACACTATAATTTTGCATATGTAATTACGATTTGCACGGTGTGGCATGGGTATGCTTTTGCATTTAATTACTGACTGATTTTCATTATGACTTTGGTGTATTATGTTAGTAATATAATAATAATATTAGAATTAAATAGCCTATATCGAAATTTGGCAAATCAAAACTGATCCAACGAAGAGTCGGGTCATTTTTGGTAGCATATGTTTAGCACAAGTTTGTTCAATAGCTCAACTGTTATTATAATAAATTTGTTATTAATAAAGTATGTTATATGTTACTTTCACTTTTTCCTCCAACTAAGCTTAAAGTTTTTACGAGATTTAAATCCAAGTCGAGTCCAATTTAATGGCTCACCGGCTACTTTGAAAACTGAAATAGGCATCTTCTTCTTTTATCAATCGATGAATAGTATATTGTGATACAAGGGTGGAAAGTAGGTTATTGCAATCGAGCTGTCATTAATAAGCCCGAGCCGAAGGTGAGGTTTTTTAATGTCACGAGTTTGCAATAACCTTCACACCCGTGTATCACACGACGTTTTTCAATACAGTTGTGGGAAATAGTAATAAACAAATCAAAGAATTACAAGTTTATTTCAACATACATACGTACATAGTAAACAATTCTGAAAATTGAGATAGTTTTTAACATGGAATAACTTGACCACAATGTAGATGGTTTATATTTTCCACTCAATTCATGAAAATAAGCTAACAAAACATTTTCTGAGAATGACTTAGTTTTTTTATGTTTTTTTCCATGAAATAAAATTATTGTAAGCCGTCATATATCTTTCTCGAGATTTTGGGGGCAAATTTCCATCTTGCGCAGTTTTCGCCTCAGATAAAATATCTGGTGGAGTTAATTCCATTTCATCATTAGTACCAGAACTCATATTAACAAAAATATAATCAATTTATCACATAAAAAATAAAAAATTTCAGCAAATGGCGCGTATTTACACCTGGACATTTTTTTTTTTCAACGAAACTAGGCTACGGTTTCGTACCTACGCGTATACAGCCTATTCGATTTTTGTCAAATGTTGAAAATAATTAAATTAAAACTGGTAATTAAATATAATCAACAACCATTTAAAAGAATTTTGGAAATTCAATGCTAAAACGTACGGATTCATTCATTTTTCCTCGTAAAAAGCCTATCCGATTATATTCTATGTATGAAAACTCCTTGCTACTAAACTTTTTTAATTGACTTGGAAAATTTAAAACTAAACTGCAAAAGTAAGTGTCGAGCTTGTAAAAGTAAGTCACGACCGTGCAAAAGTAAGATGCCTATGCGAAAGATTCAATTTTCGAATCATAACTACAGCCTCTGAAAGTGCGCCATGTTTGACAACTGTATTGAAATAGTATATTGTGATACAAGGGTGGAAAGTAGGTTATTGCAAACGAGCTGTCATTAATAAGCCCGAGCCGAAGGTGAGGGTTTTTAATGTCACGAGTTTGCAATAACCTTCACACCCGTGTATCACACGACGTTTTTCAATACAGTTGTGGGAAATAGTAATAAACAAATCAAAGAATTGCAAGTTTATTTCAACATACATACGTACATAGTAATTAATTCTGAAAATTGAGTGTAAAGCTTGAGCAATTACTAAAATTCAGTGAAATTTGCTGCTGTGCACGGGTTGAAGATCGCTCAAATCGTATAGACTCAGTAGTTTTTTCAATCTTGCGCAGTTTTCGCCTCTGATAAAATTCCATTTCATCATTAGTACTAGAACTCATATTAACAAAAATATAATCAATTTATCACGTAAAAAATAAAAAATTTCAGCAAATGGCGCGTATTTACACCTGGATATATATTTTTTTTTTCAATGAAACTAGGCTACGGGTTCGTACCTACGCGTTTACAGCCTATTCGATTTTTGTCAAATGTTGAAAATAATTAAATTAAAACTGGTAATTAAATATAATCAACAACCATTTAAAAGAATTTTGGAAATTCAATGCTAAAACGTACGGATTGATTCATTTTTCCTCGTAAAAAGCCTATCCGATTATATTCTATGTATGAAAACTCCTTGCTACTAAACTTTTTTAATTGACTTGGAAAATTTAAAACTAAACTGCAAAAGTAAGTGTCGAGCTTGTAAAAGTAAGTCACGACCGTGTAAAAGTAAGATGCCTATGCGAAAGATTCAATTTTCGAATCATAACTACAGCCTCTGAAAGTGCGCCATGTTTGACAACTGTATTGAAAAAATATTTACAATTCAAGTATCTACCTAAGTCTGGTCCAAATTGTCCAGATCCTGATATTTGAAATACCTGCTTAAAGATATTATATAGGTGGCTGCCCTTATAATGTATCTACTTAGATAAAATACTTAATAACCACAAAACCATGCTGATCAAACAGCCAACCACAAATTCCTTTATTTTCTCACCGATAAGGTATTAATGCCCATAATTTTAAGGAATAATAAAGGAAATAATATGTAGTTCCGCTCATATTTGTATAATATTAGTTCTGTGGTCAGCATACTTCGATTCAAAATGAGTATATCTCACAGAATAACTTTCAGCTTAATATCAATCGTATAATAAAGAGATAAGTTTTAAAATTGAATCTCGCTTAATGGTAGAGCTGTTGGTTCATAATAGCAAGAATATCTGACCACAATGGCCTTACAGAATCAATCTCTTCCAAGAATATAACGGACACGAACCGGCATCTTTGTACTTTCTTTTTTCATAATTAACTTTTTTTGCAATCGGCATTATTTTATAGAACATACGTGTAGGAAGTGATATTGTAAACGTTGCGACTTGCGACTCATGTTGATAATTAAAATATTCAATAGGTGTAAGAAAAAGTAATTAGGCATATACGTAGCTACCTATTTATGTTTCTTTATATATTTTTTACTATGTAAACCACAAAGGTTCTCTCAATTAAGTCTATTTATTTATCTATAGTATTATTGGGTAAATTAAATAATTATATTTGGTTGGTATTATGATGCGATAGTGTGCATATTATACTTACTTTGTTAAATAGCCTATCACGGTAAAACAAGCCAAAATAAATATAAAAACCAACCAACCAGCAAAATCTAACAATGGCTAACCTTTGCCCAGAGACGATAAAAGAAAAACATACGCGCCGAATTGAGAACCTCCTCCTTTTTTGGAAGTCGGTTAAAAATAGTTAAATAATCTTCCATTTAAAAAACTAATCTTTACAAATAACATTCATTTTGCTTATGTACCTAGACAGTTAAATAATTGAATAGTTTATTAACATCTCCAAACTCCAAGTCCAAAGCTCATAGGCCAAGATGGCTCAGTAGCATTCTTCTAATTTAACAGTTAGATAAATGCTTCCTGAACTTTAACCTCAAATTATAATATCCGACTAGATCGTGTATGAACACAGAAGCATCTGTCATCTTTTTTATCCGCCAGTGCCAGACATTTGTGAATACCTTTGAATTTTTTTTTTAACATAATATTTTGAACGCTCGTACGCTTGACTGAAATATTAGGGTAATTGAAAAACAGGCATACCTATTATAATGTAGCTCAGGTTTGAACACGCATTTTACTTACCTCAACTTTTTTTAAAAACTACTTTAGTGCCTCGAACCTGGTGTTGGCCATAATCAGCATTATTCGAAAACTAGCTGATGCCCGCGACTTCATCCACGTGGATTGAGGATTATTGGTTCCCGCAGGAACTCTTTCCCGCGGTCCCCGCGGTTTCCTCTCTATGTGTTATTTCAGACTATAATCTATCTCTGTGCCAAATTTCATCCAGATCCGTTCAACCGTTCTGGCGTGATGGAGAAACAAACATCCATCCATCCATCCATCCATCCATCCATCCATCCATCCATCCATCCATCCAACCATCCATCCAACCATCCATCCAAACTTTCGCATTTATAATATTAGTATAGATAACTAAAAGCACTAAGTATGTAATTAATTATTATTCGCCATTCTTACGCAAACAATGGTTAATCGACGGAAAATGGTCCTAGAATTTCCTATTTTGAGCTAAGTATAAATGCACCAATACATTTTAATATTAGACATAAATCAGAAGTGGGATTAATATAACTACGAATTCCAACTTTTTTTCTTACAAAAATGCACTGAGTACTCTTAAATCTTAATAGATTATTAGTTATGAGTAGGTACCCACTTATATTATAATATTACTCGTATAATATTATGAGCTATAATGGATTGGGTCTGAGCGCACGTGCGTGCACGACTATTCCAGTGACCCTAGGACCTAGCTACCATTGTACGTGTTGACTACTGATAACACATAAAAGGGAATGAAACGGCCTTTCACCGTCGTAATGCATGATTTATCACTTAAACTTTACTTGCTCTGCAATAGATTGTACCTACTACAAAACTTATAGGCTAATCGAATTTATAAAACTTATATTACTAATATTACTTATATTACTAGCTTATATTTACAAAACTTACAGGCTAATCGAATTTTCATTTTCTAAGTAGGTAAATGTTGTATTTTGACGATAGGCTAGAGCGATAGGATCAATAATTTAAATCTGATAATTCCCTTTTTTAGGAAAGTTAACCCCAAATCAGAATAAAAGATTAACAAACATCCAATTACCTGAACAACCATAAAAGTTAAAAGCAACTCTACATGTGTTAAAAAATCGTGATACGAGTGAAAAATTTTACTCGAGAAAAAATATATAATTTAAGGTGAGTATGTAGGAGTTTTCAAACACTTATTTTTGCAAAAGTTTTCCATTCAGTGTGTCTATTATTCAAGGAAAAATTCAAAAATCAACTTAGTTGAAGCTTTTGAATTTACTGTTGAAGTAGTAGGTACTCGTACATAAAAACAAATTTGTAAAAAATGTATCTTACGAAAAAAATACACATCTCAAAATCTATTTTAAGAAATTCTGAACGTGATTAAACAAATAAAATTCTATATTTCCGGACGAGAGGCTAGCAATATAGGCGCCCCGCCATCTTGCCTCGGGCGATAGGACCAATTGGCGCGCGTACATTCAAAAAGAATCTACTGACGCAACGAATTTTATTTTTCTATTCATTTACATTTTTGCATTGTGTTCTGGTAATTGGGCAGCTCTTTCATTTATTATTTGAAACAGAATCAATGCTAGTTACGAAGTAATTTTAATCTTCGAGTCAGAATTATTCAATTCAATAAGTAACATTTTTATATCTGAAGACTTATTTTCAATCTATCATTCAATTCATTAAAATTGCTGCTAAAGTTCGTCAGGCATATACCTAGGTATAATACAAGTTATGTTTATCTCATTTCTCGTAGGCTACTTTTCTGAAGTTTCACTTCTGCCGTGTGTGAATTGCACACATCACACTTTTTAGGGTTCCGTACCCAAAGGGTAAAAACGGGACCCTATTACTAAGACTACGCTGTCTGTCTGTCTGTCTGTCTGTCTGTCTGTCTGTCTGTCTGTCTGTCTGTCTCCAGGCTGTATCTCATAAACCGTGATATCTAGAAAGCTGAAATTTTCACAAATGATGTATTTCCGTTGCCGCTATAACAACAAATACTAAAAATTAAAAAAATATATATATTAAGGGGGGTCCCCATACAATAAACGTGTTTTTTTCGTATTTTTTTGCTCAATATAAAAAACGGTAACAGGTAGACGGTTCAAATTTTCACAGAATATTAACTTATATATTACCTTTCAAAATAAATAATTAAATATCAATAAAGTAAATATTAAAGGGGGGCTCCCATACAACAAACGTAATTTTTTGATATTAACAATAAACCTCTACAAACAAAGTTAGTTTTGCGGTTCATTTCGTCTTGTTTTTAATACGTCATAAATCGTAAAACTTACTACAGGTTTGTACGGAACCCTCGGTGCGCGAGTCCGACTCGCACTTGGCCGGTTTTTTATTAATTAATAATTTTATTACTCATCAAAATAGATTTAACGTATCGTTAAATCGATAAAGGTATTTTAGTTTGGTAGCAACTACTGATTACTATAAATTAATGTAAGTAGGTAATGATTAATTAATAATTAATTTTTATGGTAAGCCCAAGAATTATCGCAATTTTACTAATTTTCGGCGAGACTCTTTAGGTTCGATAAAAAGTCCATCAATAATAAGATACATACTTACTGTCGAGTCCCAAAATTGATTATTTCATTTTATAACTCTAAACTAACCGTTTTCGTATTCGGTGAAATGCAATTAATGATCCCCTACTCATGTACTCGTACCTACTCATATTTATAGGATTGTATCTATGTATAGTATTCTATGCCCTGAGGCAAAGTACACATCTACAGAAGGGTGACTAATAACGGATATTGAACAAAAGTGAATGAATCAGGAAATTCGTTTGCTATACACAACGCGCATTTTGGAGTATTTATTGAGTATCGGGCTCATAAGAAATACCCGTAACTTCTCCTCCCAGAATACCTATTTCAGAAAATTATTAGGTACGTGTTAATATAAGTAAGGATTTGTACCAATTTTCAAAAGATAGGTACTATACTTACCTTGTAGTGCCGGTAATCTATTTGTTTTGCTGACAAGAAAGAAGTTGCCCCATCACCACAACCGTTGGCGTTTTTATGCCGGAAAAATGCCAAAAGTTTCCACGGGATTTTCGAAAAATGAATGAATCCTCGCAGACGAAGCGCATCAATATAACAATGTCGTCATTTAATTACACCCTTTATACTCCTATACCTAAGTGCAATTATGTACAATATATTCATCGCATTGTAACAACAGCCACTTTGTTAACATACAATTTTCCACTTGGTCAAGCGCACATCGTATTTTCTCGTACAACCCCCCCTTAAGACATTTGCTAGTACTTAAGCCTTACATTTTAAGGGTTATATTGCAAGAAATAATCCGTATAATCGAGGATTATTGTACGTAAAGTTCATTGCACACTTCAATGACCACCAATCGGAGTGCGTTCGCACTGCCTGTTAATTAGCGATAGCCTCGGGGTGGGGTTTAGCCCTAATACTTGTTCTCGAATGTAACTCGACGGTGATTTAGTGCGGAACACATTAATACGTCTTTGTAATTTCAAGTCTGAAGCGATCCCAACGTGTGACGGCAAAATACGAGGCAGGCCGTTATCCAAGTGTGTTTGTTCTTTGGTGTTTTCTTTAATCACACCTCAATAGAGCAACCGAACGAAGTGATTTTTTGCACGGGTAGAGTTAGGGTCCTGGAAAGCGACATATATTATGCTTTATGTTCCGGAAAATCAAACAGTTCAAAGTCACGCTGAAAGGTGGCGGCAACGTCACCTTACCTACTACAAGCGCCTAACTCCTACGCACGCTCCACTGTTTAAACGCCATCTAGAGTTACTTGGACTTATACACGTTGCCATCGGTCCGCCCTGAGTTTGCACCTTTAGCTTGTTTTACGCAACACGTAATTAGCTTTTTACTCTAGCACGTTCATATAAATGGTTTATCGATAGGACGGTTGATAAACTAACTCAACCTAGGAAACTTCAAGATTTAAAAATACTAGTGGTTCGCCCCGAACTAAGACCTCGCGGTATCCATAGGATAGTTTTAACTATCTTTACGTTCATAGACATCAGTACTATCACTATCAGTAGTCTATTTTTTTTATTCCACGTAAGATGGTGCTAATGTCTATTATTTGTAAGCATAAACGAATAAACTTTTACAGAGCGCCATCTATTGACATCATTGTGAAGTTCTGTTAAAAATACTGAAGCTCATTAAAAATTAAATAATTTCGATTCCTTATAATATTTATCTAATTTTAGTATTTGTTGTTCAAGTACAGGATATAATTCAAATAAATGATCAAGTTTCAGGCCCAGCCTTTCAGAAAATTGAGAGTTCTGAGGTCAACTTTGGACTTTAGAAAATCTCCACTTTCAAAGCCCCCCATTTCGTCAATTTTAGGGGAAAAATTAAAAAAAAATATTTTTGGACTCTATTCCTAATTATCTTTAAAATGATATACCGCAACCCTTTGTAACGCTATAAAAAATATTTGACTTCGCATTCGCTTCTATGAAGGCCATAGGTTTACATATTATTTTTAAATTTGAAGTTCAAGAAGGCTCTGACAGACGGACGGCCAGACGGACGGACGGACGGACAAGTGCAAATTCACTCAAGTAGACTCAGAGACCTTCGCTTCGCTCGGTCAATAATCATTCTAAGACAACGATAGGTCACTTAACACTAACAGTTAACACTGCAAAATATAAAACAACGATATGTATAGTAACTCAAACGAAAAATCTATACTAATATTATAAATTCGAAATTTGGATGGATGTATGGCTGGATGGATGGATTGATGTTTGTTACACATGAGGTTACACAATCACGCCAGAACGGCTGAACGGATCTGGGTGAAATTTGGCATAGAGATAGATTATAGTCTGGAACAACACATAGGCTACTTTTTATCCCAGAAAATTAAACAGTTCGCGCGGGAACCAAAACTCTCAATCCACGTGGACGAAGTCGCGTCCATCATCTAGTATTCAATAAATTTCAACTAGTAACGCCAATAAAAAGGGGGTCAATCGAGAGCTCATAGTAAGCCCATACCCTCAGGGCGGACCGCCCTCGGCAGTCGGCACCGAGCACGCGACGCGCGCGATCGCTACAAGGTCATACGTAGTGAAAATTTACGTAAACATTACTCTACGGCTCCCGTTAACGTAAAAATTCGGTATAAACAATATTTTTCATAGGCAAAAGTAATGAATAAAAATTGTGATTTGAACATAATTTTGTACGTTATGAAAAATTTACGTTAACTCTACGGCTGTCTGACGGCAAAATCTTTATTGCAGGCAAAATTACGTATGATAAAACTTTGCATACCATCGTATTTTTAGAAAAGATAACAAAAAATTACAGGACATATTAAACACTAAGATAATTATTTTAAATCTGATTTTCGCTTGTCTAATGATCGATTGTAAAATAAAAGTAGAAGAAAACTAATATGACATTCAGATAGAACAAAGCCAATTAATTAACATTTTTTGTTACATAATATTATAATAGATATGCCTTATCTATAAATCTTTAATCACCCACCAGTTGTAACGGTATACTGTACCTAACCGAGTAATTACAATAAAAAAGTCAATTAAAAGAAAAACGCATGAGCTTAATGAATACAATAAAAAACTTCTCATCTAAGCTACAGTATAAAGCAATATGCCTGAACTATTTTTATATGAATTCTTTGTAATTCTCTATACTAGAGTAATGGCTCTAATAGCCGTGCAGAATCAATTTTATGACGTTATTTGCATAATAAAAAATTTCATAAACATTAGAGATGTTTCAACGTCTAATTGCCGGTATCGATAAACAAAGCTATCGATATATTGCCTTTACAGAATTTGCATTAGTAAACTTTATTTTTTGATTAGAATATAGTGCCCAAAATGCAGTATAATTTAATCGATTATTCAATGAGAGTAAATTGTTGTTATAAAATCAAATCCGGTAGTCAGAGTAGGTCGACGCACGCCTTGGTCGAAAGGTGGTAATTTAAGAAGTAATCACTTACTGATCGTTGCCTGAATCGTCCGCCTTTTATGGGGCCAGTAATTATCGAATATTCGAATACAGTTTGTATATTATATTGGTTTTTATATCGATCCCTTTTTATAGATTATATTATTGACTTCTTTAATGTTCGAATTTATAAAAATGTGCTGCGAAGTTATAATTTGCATAAAATCGGTCGCATAAATGTCGTTCTCCGTTTGAGTGTGGAAGGAAAACGATAAATTTTAGTGTAGTGGCATCAAAACAGTGGCGGTGGCGTACGTGGATCTATCCAGCGTGATTGAGGTGCAGGTAATAATTTAAAATAATCCTTTAAATCATCTACTAAATACCTACTTTAAAAAAAGATATTAGTTAGACATTGGAAACATCGATAAAAAGCCGTACGATGGTATCGTCAAGGAATGAATTACCTTAAAAGCAAATACTTCAGTATCCTAACGAGTAGTAGCTAACTATATAAGTAGTATTTTCTACATACTTATACCTTTTATTATAGACCTCGTATTTCGTAAGTCGTATGATATTCTAATAAAAATTGTGAACCTCCAAGATGCGGAAAATGGTTCACAAAATTTTAACAGCTATTCGAGATATAAATTAGAATACTTAAATACATTCAAAATTGTCAAAACCATAAATAAAACATTCGTTCTAATCATCCGAAATCACTATCGATACGTTTGTTTTACTTAAATATGTAAACGATCTCACAAATTAGAAACAGTTTTATAAATTTATTCAAATTTTGATGAATTGATCCAATCAACGTAATGGGCATATTTTTATAAATCATTTAGCTCTGAATGAGTCCTTAACGGTATCAAACACGGCTTTTATTTTACAATTTAGGTTTGCAAAGGCAATAAAGTTGTATGCTAAACACGAAACTGCACATAAACGTGTTGGCACGTCATAAACATAATATTATCTTATAAATAATAATTAGAAGAAATATTAACGAAAATTCTTAATCTTAAAGAGATTCCTTAAGGTTAATAAATTATTTTATTTAAGAATAAAGAAAACGTCCTGTTAACTTATTCAGTCCGTGTGTCGAATGTCGATCGGTACATTAACAGACTTTTAGTCTACAAGGGCTAACTTTGTAAGACCATCCGACATCATAAATCCATTACTAATCCATACTAATATTATAAAATAAGTGTGTCTGTCTGCCTGTCCGCCTGTCTATCTGCCTGTCTGTCTGTCTGTATGTCTGCTACGCTTTCACGGTCCATCTGTTTAACCGATTTTGATGAAATTTGGTCCGGAGGAAGGACATAGGCTATTTTTAACCTGGAACATTAAAGGGGGACTTGAAAAACCTTAATCCACGCGAAGTCGCGACCATCATCTTGTATTATAAATGCGACAGTCTGTCCGCCTGTAATATTTTTATGGCTCAACAGAAGAATCAATCCTGATGAAATTTGACACGTACAGATTGCAACCTGGCGATGGACATTTCATACCGTAAAATTAAAGAGTGAAGTTGCGAGCATCATCTAGTACTGCCATGAAGTTTTCTAGACACCATAGACTATCTAGACAAAATTACCTACTAAATAAGCTCTGTCGTAAAACAGGATATTTTTTTGTTAGAAATCCTATTAATTCAAGATGACAGAGCACTTTATATTGGCAAAAGCTCTTTTTACAGTCGGTTTGTATAATTTACTGTTGGGTTTTAAATTGTTCAATTAATGTTAAAATCTGTTAGTAGGTATGTGATAAGATGTAACGTGGGCGACTAATCTTACGTATTCTTGTGAAGAAGGTGTCAATACTTCCTTTATTATTTGAGCATCAACTTGAAATATTGTATGGCCGGTGTTCCATTTGCGGTTCATTATTTTTATTTGTTCTATGAATATTTTTGTCTCTTTGGATAACCGGTTAAACAATATTTTCAACAAACAAAACATTTCCATATCAATAATCGATATTATTACAGACTGATTAATCGTCATCTGTTTCAAATATCTTATACATATAGAAAAAACCAGGAAAATAGAAACCAGTGCAAGACGCAAAAGAATCTACTATATTTTTCCCATCCAGTCAATTTCATAATCTGCTCAAGATACCTAAGTAAATGCTACTCATTTCATTTTGTATAATGATTTTCATTAACACCTGTGAAATAAAGCAGCATCATACTCACAATTACAAAGTAATAAGCTATCATAAATTAAATGTAGACATCATTACTTTATCACAGAACACCGATTTACACATCGCTAACGAATGGTCTTGGCCCATTTCGTATGTTAATGAGACGTACGTACCGATCAATTTATATTGCATTGTAATAGAGATACTCCTATTACGCATTCCTGCGATTGATTGATTGATTTAAAAGTATAAATGAATAACAGTAAATGAAATGACTTGTACTTGAATATCGATAGAACTTCAAGCACTATTGAATCCACTATATCATATAAATACTATAGTAATCATATACCTAAACGATAATGTGTCCAAAATCAAATTTTTATTCTGAGAACAGTGCTAAATTTAAGAAGATGCCTATCAATAAAAATGAACAGTAATGAATACAAGTAAAATATAAAATTAAGTATCTAAGTATATGTATAATTTGAAAAAGTTAAATAATAATTTTCCGGTTTCAACTTTCAACAAGCCCATAACTACTTGCTAATTAAACATCGATCAATTATAAAATAAAATGATTGAGATACGTATTGCGCGGCCATTTTTGATTGATTGAATTCTGTTTACTCCATGATACATCGACATCGATTTTTTTTGGTTTTGACCGCACTATTTAATTTATTTTTCAACTAGCTGATGCCCGCGACTTCGTCCGCGTGGATTGAGGTTTTTCGGTTCCCGCGGGAACTCTTTAATTTTCCGGGATAAAAAGTAGCCTATGTGCTATTCCAGACTATAATCTATCTCTGTGCCAAATTTCATCCAGATCCGTTCATCCGTTGGAGCGTGATTGAGTAACAAACATACATCCATACATACATACATCCATCCATCCAAACTTTCGCATTTATAATATTTATATGATAAAAATTTAAAGAAAAATCAAAACCGTAAATTATGTAAGTGATTTAACGCTCAAATATATCCAATATCCAATGCGAAACTGCTTTTATCGACTAAAGATACTTTACAAAGTTCGTAAGTATCTCTCTCAAGAACTTCGTATTCAGTTGGTGGAGGCTTTAGTAGTTTCTAAGCTCAATTATGCAGATGTTGTGTATGGGCCACGGCTGCTTTGTAGAACTAAACGCCTTATTCAACGTGTGCAGAACGCTTGTGCTCGTTTTTGCTTCCCGATTCCTCCGCGAAGTCACGTCACCCCCTATTTTAATAATCATAATTTATTAAAAATGAAATCACGGAGGAAGCTGCATCTCGCTGGGTTGCGAGTATTTAAACTGGGTAAGCCTTTTTACCTAGCCCATAAACTTAAGTGGGTGGGTGATGGAGAGACAGACCGTCTTCGTAGCTGTCGTAATCGGCTCCGTATTCCACTCCATCGCACGGCCGCTTTTAGAGGCTCTTTTACTTACTCTGCCACAAAATATTGCAATAATATCCCCCCTCCAATAAGGAATTTAGATTAGACCAAATGAACCCATATCACTCGGACTTGATCATTTCAGAAGCGCGATGTAGAGCTGTATTAAGACACGTCGCAGCCTTTTGTTGGATTTGGTATAACATGGTCATTGGTTAAAATATATCGATCACCAAATTTATATTATAAGTACCTGCCATCTATCTAGATCGAGTCAAGTACGTCTGCCGTTTGATTGAGCATTGCGTAGTGTATTTATGTATACTCTTTATTGTACACCACAAAAACACAAAAGAAACAGACAATAAACATAAAAAATTAAAGCTTAGGTGCAATATAGCCTTATATTGCACCTAAGGTTTAATTTTTAGGTAGTGTGTACTAGGTGCTACGCAGTTTTTGTAGACGGGTGCAATCGTGACTGTCGTAGCTCTACGAGCGACGTGAATAACCTTTACATGTAAAACAAATATTGTGTACAAACAAAAACAAACGATTACGAATTCTGGTAAATATAAGAAGGAAATGAGTCTTATAAAGCGGAAACATACTACGGATAAAAAAAAATTGCCTGGCTGACAAAAAGTTTAATAACGCGCTCTTTAATATGAAACGAATACTGCAACAGGATAAACGCGTTAACCACAGAAAAAGAAATCTGTTGACTATGCGATGCGGCCGTTTGGCGCAGACTTTTTGTCCTGTCCTATTATCCCTAGGGTGTATTCGCCTTAAATCGATATTTCTAGCAAGCAACCGGTAAGCTAGTTACGATGCCGCTATAAAAAGGAAATTAGTAGTAAAAAGAAGTAATTCCAGGTTCTATTCTAAATTTTATTGTGACGCCAATCTCAGTGAACTCGTGAAAAAAAGAAATTTTAAGCGAACATTTTGTAATTATTTCATAAATAATGATCTAAGCATTCATATAGATCTTTTGGCTTCTAAGTTATTCGACCATAAAAAAACTATGGTACCCGCCCCGGCTGTCACAGTTGGCAATTTACCAAATGGTTTATTACAGTGCAATTAAAATAATTAAGTAATCTACGATTGAAAGATCGTAATTTCTAAAAGCTTTGGGCACAAGTCATTTAACACTTGTTGTGTAAGTGCTCTAGTTTGATTTAGAAAGTGAAAAAAATTATTGAGCCTCATAAACTAATAATTAATTTAAAACTTTCGTAGCGTCAAACTTATATTTTAAGTAGGTACTTTAAAGCATTATAGGTTGTTTGCATATTATACGTTTAATAATCATCCTTAATTTAGAGTTCTGTATAAGTTTTCATGAGACGAAGATCACGTCACGTCTGCCTCGCAAATAGGTATACTTTTTGTTTAAAAAACAAAGCAAACAATTTTAGTATGATCTTGTCTAAGAAATTCAGCAATATAATAAATAAATTAAGTTTATAATAATTTTATTTATTATATTTTAATGTATTTACAATTTGACTGTTTATTAAAACGAACCATATCTAACGCGTATTTCTCTATCTCACCAATTACTGGACATACTCGCATTGACACAGATTAAGTACACATTAATTAATTAATAGCGCAAATCGATCTCAATGTCAAGCAAAAGGTTAATGAAGAAATATTTATTTCAAGTGCATAATTTCGTAATCATCTCTTGAATTTTTATTTTCTTTTCGTGTATTTTGTCAATGAACTTTGCAACGTTGATTAATTAATTAATTAATTAACCGTATTCACTGTATAATGTGCACAGTGGCCTATGACTACTTACTTATTATCTACTAGCTGATGCCCGCGACTTCGTCCGCGTGGATATACCAAGTTTCATCGAAATAACTTGAGAAATGACGGACTTTTATACAAACTTTCAACCTCTATTTCACCCCTTTGGGGGTGGAATTTTGAAAAACTGTGAAACACGTGTGTTTTCATTTCTAACCCGCTGCTCATATACCAAGTTTCATGGATATAACTTGAGAAATGAAGGACTTTCATACAAACTTTCAACCCCTATTTCACCCCTTCGGGGGTAAAATTTACGATAACTGTGAAACACGTATTTCTTCATTTTTAACCGGTAGCTTGTATACCAAGTTTCATCGATATAACTTGAGAAATGAAGGACTTTCATACAAATTTTCAACCCCTATTTCCCCCCTTTGAGGGTGAAATTTTGAAAAACTGTGAAACACATATGTCTTCATTTTTAACCCGCAGCTTATATACCAAGTTTCATGGCTATAACTTGAGAAATGAAGGACTTTCATACAAACTTTCAACCCCTATTTCACCCCTTCGGGGGTAAAAGTTACAAAAACTGTGAAACACTTATTTCTTCATTTTTAACCAGTAGCTTGTATACCAAGTCCGCATAGCAATGTTCATTGCTATGCGGACGACAGTACGGGTGATGCCTTATATAAAGGCCGTGCACAGCTTTCTCGTGCTCAGCTGGAGGAGTGTAGAAGTACGCTTGTGTCGAATATCGAGTCCTGTCTCGACCAAGTATCACAATGGGGCTCACAAAATATTGTGCACTTCAACCCCACCAAGACACAAGTATGCGCGTTTTCGGCAAAAAAGACCGCTTTTAAAACTTCTATTCTCTTCCAGAGCACTCCCCTGACTCCATCTAACAGCATTGGGATCCTCGGTGTTAGCATATCGAACGAAGTCCAGTTCCGCGAGCATCTGGAAGGTAAAGCCAAACTAGCCTCCAAAAAACTCGGGGTGCTCAACAGAGCGAAAAGATACTTTGCGCCTAAGCACAGGCTTCTGCTGTACAAAGCGCAAGTTCGACCCCACATGGAGTACTGCTCTCACCTCTGGGCCGGAGCACCCCAGTACCAGCTCCTTCCATTTGACCGGATACAAAAGCGGGCAGTTCGACTCGTGGACAATCCCAAAATCACTTGCACGCTGGAGTCCCTAGAGCACCGAAGAGACGTTAGTTCTCTTTGTGTGTTCTATCGTCTCTACAATGGAGAGTGCTCTGAGGAGCTATTTAATCTAATACCACCTTCCGTGTTCTCCAGTCGCACTCTTCGTCGCAGAAACAAATTTCATCCTCACCACCTGGATGCCTGGTCTTCTTCCACCACCCGCTATTCCAGGTCATTTCTGCCACGTACCTGCAAATTGTGGAACCAACTTCCATCTTCTGTGTTCCCTAATGATTATAATATGGGGCTCTTCAAAGGGCGGATAAACAAATTTCTCAAAAGCCAGCAACGCATTGGCGGTTCCTCTGGTGCTGCAAATGTTCATGGGCGGCGGTAATCACTTACCATCAGGTGACCCGCCTGCTCGTTTGCTCGCTATGTATATAAAAAAAAAAAAAAAAGTTTAATCGATATAACTTGAGAAATGACGGACTTTCATACAAACTTTCACCCCCTATTTCACCCCCTTAGGGGTGGAATTTTGAAAAACTGTGACACACGTACTTCTTTATTTTTTACCGTAAGCCAAAATAAAAAGTTTCGTTAATATAACTTGTAAAACATCTTGAGAAACGAAGGACTTTCATACCAACTTTCATCCCCTATTTCACCCTTTTGGGGGTCGAATTTTCAAAAACTGTGAAACACGTATGTCTCCATTTTCAACCCGCAGCTCATATATCAAGTTTCATGGCTATAACTTGAGAAATTAAGGACTTTCATACAAACTTTCAACCCCTATTTCACCCCTTCGGGGGTAAAATTTCGGGATAAAAAGTATCCTATGTCCTACCTCGTAGTATAGGCTCAAATCGTGCCAAGTTTCGTTTGAATTCATTCAGTAGTTTGGGCGTGATGCGTGGCCAAGATACAGACAGACAGACAGACAGACAGACAGACAGACAGACAGACAGACAGAGAGACAAAAATGAAAAAAATTACAGATTTGGCTTCAGTATCGAATAATGAGTGCCCTCCAAAAAAAATTTTCAAAATATCTTCAATGTACAGAATTGGACCTGTTACAGTTTTATTATAAGTATAGATACTAAAACTGAACATAACATAACGATAATTATTGGAGATATTAACATAGATATCAATAAGGATAGAATGGACTCCAATTCTGAAAAATATCTCAACCTCACGGCTTTTCATGGCTTATTACCTGCACATTGTTTTGTAACACGAGATGCTAGTGGATCATGTATTGACCATGTTTTGTTAAAGACAAAACATCCCTCCATAACGATAGTTCCTCAAACCCAAATAACTGATCATAAGCCTGTAATATTAGATATTCTAATGAAACAGCCTATAACTCAATTCTTCACCACTGAAATTAAAAAGGTAAATACGGAAAAACTATATTTAGACGTATCAAACAGTGATTTTAATCCAATATTAGATAATCCGGACCCCAATTCCTCATTGTTCTGCTTTATTGATATATTAAGCACCGCTGTTAACAATAACACCCAAATAGTTACATTGTCTCGTCGTAAGAAAATTATCAAGCCATGGATAACGCCTGGGCTTCTTAGGTGCATAAGGCACAGAGATAAATTGCATAAGAAGGCCAGGCGTTCGCCAGAAAATGAAACAATTTGCCTTATCTACAAACGTTACAGAAATTTCTGTAATAATCTTTTGAAGAAGATCAAAAGAAATTATGACAAAGAACAGGTAAATATGGCAAAAAATGATAATAAAAAGCTGTGGAATGTCCTTAAAACAATGATAAATTCCTCAAAGCAAAGAGGGTACAATAAAGAGCTGCTAAATATTGAAGACACACCACAACGATCGGTCGATTATATTAATAACTATTTTATTAATGTGGGTAGAAAGTTGGCTGAGGGTTTTGATAATTTAGACAGTAACACAACAAATTTTAACACACGTAATCAAATAAATTCTTTTGTCCTTTTGGATACAGATGAGGAGGAAATAAATCAAATTATAAAGAATCTAAAAAATGAATGTACCATTGGATGGGATGGCATATCTAATAAACTACTCAAACATTGTAAGAATCATTTAATTCCCTCAATTACGTATATATTTAACTGTTGTTTGCAAAAAGGTATTTTTCCAAAAGCACTAAAAAAATCTGAGGTTCGACCAATATTTAAAAATGGTGATAAAACAAATATTGGCAACTATAGACCAATTTCCATCCTTTCATCTCTATCCAAAATTTTAGAAAAAATAATTAATACAAGACTAGTTAAATATTTGGAAAATAATAATCTCTTATCTCCTAATCAATTTGGCTTCAGGTGTGGTAAATCCACGGACGACGCAGTGCATTCTATAACAAACTATATAGCTACCAATCTTGATAAGGGTAAAAAATGTATAGGTATCTTTCTGGATTTGGCTAGGGCTTTTGACACCGTATCAATCCCAATCTTACTTAAAAAGCTCGAATGCATCGGTGTTAGAGGCCTTCAGCTGAATCTGTTTAAGGATTACTTGTCAGATAGAGTACAGTGCGTTAGAGTAGACTCTTATACTAGTAGTGAACTGCTTGTTACACACGGAGTGCCTCAAGGCAGTATTTTGGGCCCCACTCTTTTTCTAATCTATATTGATTTCCTCACTCGTCTCCAACCGACCAACGGTCAGATAATTTCATATGCAGATGATACTGCGCTAGTTTTTGCTGGTAATTCATGGAGAGAAGTATTTGAAGTAGCTCAACAAGGGTTTAAAGATGTCACCAAATGGCTACATGATAATATCCTATCTCTAAACATTGACAAAACTAAATATATAACTTTCTCAATGAGGCAAACCGTTAACCTTCCTAATGACCTACAAATAGTAGCTCATTCGTGTTCTCACGCAATTAGATCCTCATGCATTTGTCCAATGCTGGAAAAGGTTCAATACATAAAATATCTCGGTGTGACCTTGGACTGTAACTTAAATTTTAACAAACACATTGACTTACTAAGGACTAGACTGAATAAAATGATCTACATTTTCAAAAACCTGAGGCACGTAGTTGATCCAACAATTCTTAAGCGTATATACCTAGCCCTCTGCCAATCTGTACTCACATATTGCATTTCTTCGTGGGGGGGTGCCTCTAAAACTACATTAATGAAACTTGAAGTCGCTCAACGAACTATTTTAAAGGTATCTACGTTTCGCCCGTTTCGGTACCCTACATCTCTGCTGTATCAAAACTGTGAAGTCCTCTCTGTAAGAAAGTTATTTGTATTGAGTATCTTATTTAAACAACATATTGAACTAGCATATGACACCTCTTATCTAAACAGACGCAGGAAACATATAGTAGCAAGTCTACCGCACCATACAAAAACATCCTTCATTAAAAAATTCTACTATTTCCAGGGGCCTCATATATATAACAAAGTAAATGCATCGACCCACATCTACCCACTAAATAGAACAAATTGCAAAAAAACGGTTATAACTTACTTACTAAAATTATCATATGAAGATACCGAAAACTTGCTTAATACATTAAAATAATTACTAGGTACCTCTTTCGACTTATATATTTAGGGGAAAGTTAATCATTAATCTTCTTAATATTATGCCCTTTACAGTAAATTTGCTTACGCATTGAGAATTCTTTACACTTTTACATTATTACACACCCTCTCTAATAGTTCACATTACACACACAAAATACAGACATGCACCTTTATTTTATTAGTTTATTCCAGAGGGGTTCAAATATTTTTATATATGTATTCTATGATAATAGCTATAAAATATATATTTATTGAATTAAATGCTAGAAAAATAACACTAGGGGAGTCGGCACTGAAGCTGAAGCACAGGTCCACCTTAGTTCAGCTTCAGAAGCCCAGATTTTTAAAAATAATTTAAAATAGCAACTGGAAAAAATTATAACAGTACGTACTTACACTTACACTAACTTAATGTATCAATTATGTAGTGTTAATAAGATGTAAACTTAAAACCTAACTTAAATTGTAAAATATGTAACCTAACCTAATTTTTTGGCATAAATAAACAAATTTATTATTATTATAATTTATTATTATAAGCATAACGATGGGATACTCTCATCTACAATCGTTATCTATGATTTTCGATATTACGTGCTCTTTTAGATACAGTTTATCCATCCATATCTATCTTGTATTGATGGCTCTCTATTTCACCTCTCTATCTATACCTACTCTAATATAAAAAACGCGAAAATTTGGATGGATGGATGTTTGTTACTCAATCACGCTAAAATGACTGAACGGATCTGCATGAAATTTGACATACTTACAGATAGATTATAGTCTGGCATAACACATAGGCTACTTTTTATCCCGGAAAATTACCAAAAACCTCGATCCACGCGGACGAAGTCGCGGGCATCAGCTACTTTGATACAAATCCAACTGTTTTCTTGACGTGTACGCTACAGTTTATTCTTGGTCTTAGAAAATCTCAATGATGGTTCTTCGATCGAATACTTGGAATTAGGAATACCTACTAATTGAGTATTCTAATAAAGTAGATAGATTCCTAATTAAATTAATAATAATAATAATAATTAATCCTTTCAGTTATGCAATTATCTTAGATGTCTGTAATAATTTTAGGTACCGACCAGATGAATTAATAAGTAGGTATACATGTCGCTAACATAGTCAACAAAAAAGGATTTTAAATATCTTCTTTAGTATGGTAATAAGCGAAGCGAAGGTCTCTGAGTCTACTTGGGTGAATTGGCACTTGTCCGTCCGTCCGTCTGTCAGAGCCTTATAACTTCTGAATTACTGAACGTAATTACTTCAAATTTAAATATACTGTGTAAACCGATGGCCTCCCGCCGAATATGGCTTAAAAAGTTATAAAAATCTTTATTTCAGGGGGGCTCTCATAGAAGGGGGGCTTTCAAAGTGGTGATTTTCTGACGTCCAAAGATGACCTCAGAACTCCCAATTTTCTGAAAGGCTGAGCCTGAAACTTGATTAATTATTTGAATTATATCTTGTACTTGAACAACAAATACTAAAATTAGATAAATATTATAAGGAAACGAAATTATTTAATTTTTAATGAGCACACGTATTTTTAACAAACTTCACAATGTTGTCAATAGATGGCGCTCTGTACAAATTTATTCGTTTGTGCTTAAAAAGAAAAGGCTGAGCCTGAAACTTGATCACTTATTTGAATTATATCCTGTACTTGAACAACAAATACTAAAATTAGATAAATATTCTAAGGAAAGGAAATTATTTAATTTTTAATGAGCTTCACTATGTTTAACAGAACTTCACATAGATGGCGCTCTGTAAGTTTATGGATACCGCGAGGTCTCAGTTCGGGGCGAACCACTAGTATAATCTCTAATCAACATCAAAATGATATTTCGGCAACAAATCTCACCGCAATGTCACAGCCTTCTTAGTTTTCACCGTACATCCGGTGACCATCGCATAAATTATATTAAAAAAAGTGGATCGACACTCGACAGTAATTAATAGAGACGCAAACTCGAGACAGATTCAATTTGAGCGTAAGATAAACTGTGGTTTAGCCAATAACTACTTCAATAAAACCACAATCTATAGTTGATCTAGTTATCCATCATTGGAAGGTAGTAGATTTCTAATCTATCTAATTATAATTTATAATTATTAATACTGTGACTTGTGAGGCATATGGCTATAAGTAAGGTTCTTTTTTAGGGTTCCGTACCCAAAGGGTAAAAACGGGACCCTATTACTAAGACTCCGCTGTCTGTCTGTCTGTCTGTCTGTCTGTCTGTCTGTCTGTCTGTCTGTCTGTCTGTCTGTCTGTCTGTCTGTCTGTCTGTCTGTCTGTCTGTCTGTCTGTCTGTCTGTCTGTCTGTCTGTCTCCAGGCTGTATCTCATAAACCGTGATAGCTAGAAAGCTGAAATTTTCACAAATGATGTATTTCCGTTGCCGCTATAACAACAAATACTAAAAATTAAAAAAATATATATATTAAGGGGGGTCCCCATACAATAAACGTGTTTTTTTCGTATTTTTTTGCTCAATATTAAAAACGGTAACAGGTAGACGGTTCAAATTTTCACAGAATATTAACTTGTATATTACCTTTCAAAATAAATAATTAAATATCAATAAAGTAAATATTAAAGGGGGGCTTCCATACAACAAACGTAATTTTTTGATATTAACAATAAACCTCTACAAACAAAGTTAGTTTTGCGGTTCATTTCGTCTTGTTTTTAATACGTCATAAATCGTAAAACTTACTACAGGTTTGTACGGAACCCTCGGTGCGCGAGTCCGACTCGCACTTGGCCGGTTTTTTTCAGTTCACCCCACACACTGACCACCGACCGAAGTGATCGACTCAGAAACAAAGAATCCATACTAATATTATAAATGTGAAAGTGTGTCTGTCTGTCTGTCTGCTACGCTTTCACGACCCATCTTTAAAACCGATTTTAATGAAATTTGGTACAGGGGTAGATTGTGTCCCGGGGCATACATAGGCTTTTTTATCCCGGAATCTAATTATAGATTCCGGGTTTAAAAAGCCCTAATAGGAGGAGGAATAGGAATAATATAAATAGGAGTTCCTGTGGGAGTAAAAAAACTTAATCCACGCGGACGAAGTCGCGGGCATCATCTAATATGAAAATACATGAGAAATAAATTTTATTCATCTAAAATTATTAACAAATCAAATTACGTTTTCAAAATACATACCTACTTATTATTATTATTATGAACATAAATTGTTCACAAATAATATTGGGGTTGTTTCAAATTTATATGGAGCCTGGGCCAGGTATTTGTACGGTATTTCAAAATACTCGGGGTCATAAAATAGTAACATTTTTTCTTTATTTCTTACTAAAAAGTTCAATTTACGAGGTACAATGCGAAATTATTTTGCAAAATAAAAGCGCAACAACATGCGTCCATTTTGACATTGACGTATATTACACGTGTTATGATGACATTTGACATAAAATTACCTGGGAAATGTGAATTAACCTTAAAATATCCAACAGCAGTCAGATTGATGGATGGATGCGCTGCGAGAGTTGCTATTCTACAAATGTACCTAATTAAACATTTTATTTTTGTACCTCTTAATCACTGTAAAACTGCCAAAAAGCATATTTTATTTTGTTTTCTATGATTTTATACTATTTTTTGGAATACTGTACAAGTACCTGGCCCAAGATGAAACAACCCCTTTGATTGTTCACTCATAGAAAATAAACCGATTATGTAACGATGAACCGATTATGTATGTATGTGTTTGGACATTGAAATTTGAAACAGATAGTAAAAGACATTCATAAATTATTTTAAAAATAAATTGTGAATCAAGAAAGTTATAATTTTTTTTAAAAGATAAATCAAGATTGTTTTGTCGCAAGTCTGTCTTGTAAAAAATTGTCCACAACTGGATATTTGGCAATCGATCTAAATTCGATACTTTGTTTATTACACTTAATGTTAGGTCAAATATAAATTAAGCCGTTGATGATTGGGAGCATAAATCTTTTTTAAATTGCGAGCTGCCTACTTGCGGCGTTAACAACATAGAGAGCAATGTTTAAGGCTGTATCCACATTTGTATCATGTTGCCATAATATCGTTAGCCATAGTCCGAAAAAGCTGCTTCATTGTCACTACCTCAATTGTTGCTTTGCGTCCTAACATAGGCATCCTTAATTATGCTTATATGCGTTCTAACATAGGTGCCCGGTATCTACACAGTCAATCTGGATCGCGATCCAGAGTGTCTGTATAATGACTGAGGATAATATTTTGTGTAAGCTAGGTACTTAAGTATTTCATAAGTCAGTCAACAGTTTCTATGCCCTCCCGACCGAATTTCGGCCACGGCGGGAGATATTATAGTGCACAAGTGTGTCCGCAAACACAGGTGCACTCTCTGTTCCTTTACTCTCATAGCCCGATGGGACGGAAAATCCGACACGACCGGAGCGAAATCAGGCGCAGGACTGACGACTTTACGTGCTCTCTGAGGCACGGGGGTGCCTCAGAGACACCGCCAACTTCTTAACTCCGGGCTATAGAACCTACTGAGTATTTCTTGCCAGAAAAACCCAATAGGTGCTTGTTATGGCCCGACCCGGGATTCGAACCCGGGACCTCGTCGGCCGCAGTCGAACATGCTAACCACTAGACCAACGAGGCATCACAGTTTCCTACAACTGTCATGACTCACATCGATCGAAGCCTATGTTTGTATCGTGGCTTGCCAAAATTATACAAATATAAACACAGCCTTAAGCGGCATGCGTCGTGGGTAATCGTATCGCCTCAATTAATTATTTTTGTATGTCTTTCACGCAGTTATTGCAATAGGCGGCTCTTTGAAACAAAGATTACAATATTCAAATTTACGATGTATAGAATTCCTATTTTATTAATAATTAATCTTTAATAGCCTTATATGACTATAATTTGAATAGGTAATTAATTTAACAAAAATGTAGAAATGATAACTTAAGAAAAAACTATTAGTAACTGCCCAAAACACTGGCGCTATTACCTCGTAGAATAGCAAGGCTAAGCCGATGGGCTAAATAAGCGCCAGCTCTTTGGGCACCAGAGTCGTGGATCAGATTTATAAAATTCTTCCATTGAATTATATGTACAAGTACATAATACCTCAATGAATTCTTCGTGTTCGATGACCATTGATTATTTTATTTATGGTGAGTATTAATAGTATATTAATATAGTGATAACACAATCAAATAAAGCTAGCGTTCCTAGCGAAGGATGGATAAAATAACTTTATTAGTTAACTTCAAACAAAATTATTAAATTACTTTACTTTTTAATCTCTTAACACTTGGTTTCAGCTGCTAGCTAATGTGAAATAGATTACATCCAAACAACGCAAACCCATCAAATTGAAACAAATGCGAGTAATAAAACTGCAAGGCGTTGAATTTCTCATTCAAACATCGCGTGCGCAAGTAATTACATTATTCCGTATCATTATAATGTAATTCAGTAATTGATAAGTTTTGAGCTCATAGTGTTATTAATCAAAAATAACTTAGATAGGTGCATTAATGTCTTATGTATGCTTTGATGACAACGATATGGAAACAATCCAACTATACTATATATGATATTGTGAAAAGTTGGGGGTTAGGATGTAATAAATTACAACACGCCACAACGACTAAACCGATGGCTAAAATTAGGAATAGTATATACGCTTATACCCTGAATAAATATATTAATTCGTTAGAAAAATTGATTCGATCCCGTGGGAATCAAAAAACCTAAATCCACACGGATGAAGGTCCTGCCATCATCCAGTCTACTATGAAAAATATACGTTACACTTTACACTAATTGTGACTATTGTATCACTTTACCCAGTAGGTACCTGTACGGAAGTACCTATACGGAATAATCATAATCCTAATTAACCCGTTGAACGACCTCGCGGTCCCAAAACCCATTGGGTATAGTTTGACGCTTAATTTATACAGCACAATAGCTAAATGAACAAAAACAGTCTGAGCACAGAAATAAAGTTGTTGATATGATAATTAGTTAATAACATCAATCACATGCAGGTAATTGGCGCTCGTAGGCGTTAGACGCAGTCTAATTACTCTTTATAATTTTTTATATTACCCTTAGATATAATAGCTGCAGCGATGAAAGCTGAGTAAATTGTATTTATTATTAAGTCTTTATTATCTGTAATGTTTTAATAAAATTGCTTTAGAATAGAATAGAATAGAATAATTTTTATTTGCATAATGTAACATAAGATGACTTTTCCGACATTTTCACGTCTTATAATAGTTAGTATTCTGTGACGTGTTTATGCGTCTTCGTTACGCATATTTTATAAGTTATGAAATTTTTAAAACCATGAAAGCAACGAAATCAAGGTAATTTCTGATTTTAAAGAGTAGGCCTATAATTAGTCTATAAATTAGCATCATTTTTAGAATGTCAATTGTAAGCTTTCTAAATTAGCTAAAAATTAATAGGATTAAAAAAGTTCAGGATAAAACAAAACCAATGTGAAACGCTACAATTCTATACAAAATCTGGATATTTCAACCTGGATATTTAACCTATGGGTGCAAGCCCTGCAGCTGCAGTGTGTCATCGCAATATTTTATTTATTTATTTAGTACACTAACAATTTACATATATGACAAACACAAGAACGTTCACATTATTACTATTTCTTATATGTAAATCGATTACAAGTGTACATAACATTTAAAAGGTTAAACGTCATGTAAACTAAATTTTGCCATAAAAACTTACATACTGTGTATTATAAACTTACAAACTTACGTACATACATAATTCATAATTATAATTTAGTAGGAAACAAAATACAATAAAATAAGTAATACAATAAGTTATTCAATAAATTCAGTCAAGACGATTTCTAAGAAAATATTGATCCATATCCAGTTTAGAGTTTCTATGTAGGCCACAGAACATATTAAATGTTCTGTGATGTAGGCCATGTTTGTAGCTTATCCTTCAATCACGCCGCAACATGCACAGATAAGTGTGTCGAAGTGTACATTGTATAAGTGACGGTGTCGTGTTGTCCCCCAGGAGCGCCTCGGCGGCGGCGGGCTAGGGTTGAGCGGCGGCGGGTTCCGTGGCGCGCAGCCCTCGCTTGCCGACTTCCAGCCGCCCTACTTCCCGCCGCCCTTCGCGCCCGCGCACCCCGCCAGCCCGCATCACCAACAACAGGTACGAAGTACAGCCAAAGTTAATAAATAATGCATCGTCTACCAATATAGACAACCTGTTAGGGGCATGGCTGTTATATTAAACCCATACCCCTACACGGTTTCTACACGGCATTCGTACTGGCACGCTATATCGCTTGGCGGCACGTCTTTGCCGGTAGGGTGGTAACTAGCCACGGCCGAAGCCTCCCACCAGGCCAGACCAGGGAAAATTCGGAAATTATAAATTCCCAAATTGACCCTGCCGGGGATCGAACCCGGGACCTCCGCACGTTAAGACAACAGCGTTCAACACTGCGCCACGGAGGTCGTCTTCCTTCCTTCCACAAGCCGCGGTCTTGCGCCCCCTGAATCCAGCGGTTCCTTGGGGCTCGCTTGATGCTATCCGTTCACAGATTGCGAACGGTACACTATCTAGTGCGGGACGGCCATTTCAGCGCCGCATCAAGTGGCATCAACATCTATTTTTGCTTTATAAAGTAAGCTGGTGCCCGCGACTTCGTCCGCGTGGATTGAGGTTTTTGGATTCCCGCGGGAACTCTTTAATTTTCCGGGATAAAAAATTGTCTATGTGCTAATCTAGACTATAATCTATCTCTGTGCCAAGCTATATTTCTATGCTATGCTATCTCTATTTCATCCAGATCCGTTCAGCCGTTCTGGCGTTACTAAGTAACAACCATCCATCCATCCATCCATTCATAAATCCATCTATCCAAACTCTCGCATTTTAATATTAATAGTATAGATACTAGATAGTATAATATAATATAGTATAGATACAATGTATATTGTAACCAATTTCAAACTATGGGTTAGGCCACGTTAGGCTGAAGCTAATGCAGCTATGTGATGTAATCTTTATCTTCCCAGAGCCATGGCATGGAATACAGCGGAGGCAGTGGTGGGCCGGAGTACGCGCAACACTACGCGCCTCAGCAGTTGCTGCCTCGCCACCACGGACACCACGAGCCTCACTCGCACCTGCGACACCATCGCGACCACCACGACATACACTCACATCATGTAAGCTATACCTACCATAATTGCTCGTTAATACAGCGGAAGCCCTTGCGGGCCGGAGTTAGCGCCGTAGAACAGTCCGACAAACTTATCTGACCAGTGTGCTTATCTCGCGACGAGAGAGAGAGATGTTGTCGTTGCCGGCAGATATTTCATTTTCCCTAACATGCACAAAATGCGGTATATTACAAGAAAAAAATAGTCGACATGTAAAGGTTCGTAGAGAAAAATATCACAGATAAGAAATATTACTTTTATCTCTACTTTTGACGTAACGAGACAAGTAACCATGTTAGCTATGACAGAGAGTTAAGACAGAGAGAGATAACGGGTAGACATAATTTTACTCGTAGTGCGCATGCTAGCCATACTGGTAACAGCGTCGCTATATCATCTATGAAATAGTACATTACATTGCGAGACCGGGAAGTACGCGTTTTCTGGTCGAATGTTAGTTAGACTATATACGAGACCGCTCTCCCGGTCGAGGTGTGTATAGTGCTTTTCTAAAAAATGAAACAAGTGACTTTTTTTTAATATACTAAGTATATTAAGTAATTAAAAGAAAGTAAATAAAAAAGGAACCTACTTAAGAAATATTAAAAGTTAAATTAGTTATATTTGAATTACTAATTGAAATTGTAATATTTTAATAGCTATAAATAACATAATAATGTATTATACATTTTCTTGAAAAAAAAATTAAAACTAACATTACATTACATTAAAACTAAAATAAATTAAATTAAATCTAAAACCTCATCGAGACCACCGCAATTGTAATTGGTTTTCCGGGTACATTTATGTTTGTTTAGCTAATTCGGCCTCCGCTCTCAGAAAAGGAGGCGTGTCAATCTAAATCCATAATATCCTCACTCGAACTCATTTTTTCGTCACTTTTAAATAATAAATTATAACGATTAGGTATGTAGTTAATTCCCGCCTTTCAATGTTATAAAGATAAAAAATAAATATTATACTTTTAATTATTTTTTTTTGCGCTGTGAGTGCTGAACGCGTAATACGGTAGAGTTTCAAATTTAAACTATTTAGGCCAAAGAACATTACAACAAGTTACAAAATATTCAGGAAGGAAGATTCCAAATTCAAACTTATGATATGTAATGAAAATACATACATTCTTTACTGGCCTAGGCCGGGAAGTTTAACTTTCGAACTCATTTACAGGGTATGAAATGTACACATTTCATATCATTTTTTAGAAAAATAAAATAAAAGCAAAAACTAAAGTTAGTTCCAATTTTGGCCACCGGGTCAGATAAGTTTGTGGGACTGTAGTTGCTACACCACAATCTTTACTTGTACTTAATCTATACTAACGGGATAGGGACGATGCCTATATCAAAAATAAATTATTTCTAACTGATTATTAAATAGAGGGTCTGCCAAAAGACCTAAAATTCACATCCTCGGTTAGTTTTAAGTTTGATAACCATTTTAAAATATAGATTAAAAAAACAAAGTGTGTTGAAATTTGATGACGTCAAAACTGAATTTCACACAACTTCCATACTAGAAGTGCGTTTTTAAGTTTGATAACGAGTTGCTGATTTGATTGAGTTGTCATCATCCCTACTGATTGTTTACTAAGTATTTAGCATCATATCATCTTACATTGAGACAAAAATTGGTTGGAAAGCTTTCACCCCAGATAAAAGCTAATTTTATCCCGAAAAATAAAAGAATAGGATCTATCCAGACATTTAAAAAACCTAAATCGACATGGATGAAGTTGCGGGTAACATCTTAAAATATGCATGCAATGCAATGCATTTATTGTGACGTGGTTGTTACCAATATTACAGTTAAACACATGTTCTACAGAATTGTGTAATCGATTAAGATTGTACCGTTCTTCAACAAGAATTCACCCTACCGCGTGCTTCCGCCGAAGTCTTAGCATACTTTGACTACTCCCTATCCCTAAATAATTATGTTATTAAAATACCTATCCCTTCAATCCTGCTTCAACACAAACAAATAATGAACTACGAATTACTAATATTTTGGGTAACGACGAAGATTTAATTTACTCTCATTTTACCTGCCACGTACCTGCAAATTATGGAACCAGCTTCCATCTTCTGTGTTCCCTCTTGATTATAACATGGGGCTCTTCAAAGGGCGGATAAACAAACATCTCAAAAGCCAGCAACGCATTGGCGGTTCCTCTGGTGCTGCAAATGTTCATGGGCGGCAGTAATCACTTACCATCAGGTGACCCGCCTGCTCGTTTGCACGCTATATATTAAAAAAAAACCCCTAGACTCATCTTACAAAATGTTTCTGTTGTTTCAAATGCTCCAACATACTTAACGCCCGGAACATACTACCATCGCATAAAGCCGTATTGTTATAATAATGATCGTTCGTGTTTTAGAAATATAATCCTTATTTTGGTACGTGACATAAAACTGTCATTTTGAAATCTTTTAGCGATCGTAGTAACCCCCGATTCTATCTCTGCTACAGCTATAAACTTGTATGAAAAGTTGTTCCCGAAACGTTGACAATAATACATATTTTCTTTTCACAACGCTACTCTAGCGATAAACGAAAAAATCACTTTGGAAGATTAGTTCACTGATGCTTGTTTGAAAGCCCGAAGCGGATCGGGCACTGGAAAATAGCGGAAAAATTTCGTGACCTTTTAATACTTATATTGATGTTAACCAAATAAAAGAGATTTCAAGTAATAAAGTAAGGTTCTATTGAATTGTTTTCAATAAATGTAAAGAAAACTGTGGTAGAATACAAGAAACTTTTATAATTGTAACACCTTTTTTACCTACTGTATTCACAAATAAATAAATGAAATGAAAAAGTAATTTCTTATTCAATTTCATTTTCCAAATGTATAATTCAAGTTCCATCTTATAATCATAATCATAATCATAATATTTATTTGCATCATGCAGGCCTGCATCAGCCTTCATCCAGGTTGTCTATACCTTACGGAGGTACTCTCTCCTATTGAACTGATAGGCAGATATTGTTGAACGATATTTAATCGTCTATGTTAATCGAATATCCAGACTCAAACTCATGTTTATTTATTCAAATAAACTTAAAAAAGTGCTTTTGAATCGTCGAGTTTAATCTACCACTGTTTCGGTAATTTGGAATGCCATTGCTGGTCCAAGAAGGACCAGCAAGAAACTCGGTGGAAAAAATTAATCTATAATTAATTACCTACGAGTACATCAATGCGTAAATAAAATAAATAACCATTTTTTTCTATGCACTACAAGTTAGCCCTTGACTGCGATCTCACCTGATGGTATGTGATGATGCAGTCTAAGATGGTAGCGGGCTAACCTGTTATGGGCATGGCAGTTATATTAAACCCATACCCCTACACGGTTTCTACACGGCATCGTACCGGAACGCTAAATCGCTTGGCGGCACGTCTTTGCCGGTAGGGTGGTAACTACAGCTCCCCACAGGACAGTATAATAACTTACACTATTGATATTTAATTTATATATACTTACCTACGTAATGTAATATATTGATTTAAAAAAAAAAGAGCAACTGCAGAGTTTCTTGCCGGCTCTTCTCAGCAGAAGCTGCTTTTCGAACCGGTGGTAGAGTCAAAACATGACGTAACATAAGAGACACCTGTATGTCCTACATGTTTTAAATAAATGAATTGAATGAATTGAACTAGCCACGGCCGGAGCCTCCCGCCAGGCAATTATTCATGTGTGTGTAACATTTGGCGCAGTTATCACACGGCGGGTTCAGCTACGGGGCGGGCGGCGACCGGCGGGCGGACTACGGCGCGCGGGAGCAGCACGAGCTCGCGCTACACCACGCGCTACACTCCGCTGACGAGACACAGGTCAGATACCAACCCGTTGTAGTTTTTATACTGTTCACACAGGTACTACTGATATCATAATGCCATACTAGTATCAGCCTTCCTAGTTGGTTGTTCATTTTGGTAACAATGAACAACCAACTAGGAAGTACAACTAGGTTATAATAGGCTAGGTAGGTATGAATTTTGGTGTTTGAGTGGCAATAAGTCAGTCAGTTGCACAGCCGCATGCGGGCAGACTGTCACTATAGGAGAGCCCTACATGAACCAAATACTGAATCAGCCTTCCTACTTCCTATAGAGATAGTTACCAAAAGCACCTGAGTAGATAAACCTATGCCAAAAGTATAGTTATCTCTTAGTATATTAGGTAAGCGACGAAAGCGGTACGACTCCATAGAATATGACAAATTTATCTATACGACAACGTAGGCCACGTGAAGGATCAGCTACTGCAGGCCGAGTTTGAGTTGTTTTTACGTTTTTTATGCGCAACAACGATAACTAACTACTATTTTAAATATGGAATTGATCGTTAGCCAGCTGTCAAGCGCTTGACAATTCCATACAAATCCTAATTACCGTTGTCGCGATCATATGGAAGACGAAAATCTCCCACTAGGCACTCAGGATTGACTCTGTCGCGTCGCATCGTATCGAGTGAAGAGTCGCGATTTTTGTAGACGCAGTCGCGACAATCGCGACTGTCAAGGTTGTCGCTGACGTAGGACAGGGCCTGAGAGTACCCGGCTTATCACTCGACCGCGTGCCTCGCGGATATGTCTCGAGAACAGTAACCCACACTAATGCCAATATTACACGATGCAGAGTAGCGCTCACTACTCTGCCCTCGTGTGAAATCGGCATAAGGGCGGGCGGCGACCGACGCGACGGCGGAGGGCGGCGGCGATTGCGGGTTGCCGTCTTTGACGTATGCGGAGTCAAGCAAATTCAGTCTCAAAACTTGCGTAATCAGCTTTCAACTTTAGTAACATTCTTTTCCAATAAGATGGGCAATATGAAAGCTAAAATATGAACGTTTTGAGGGTTTTCAATAATCATAATATGCTATTATTATCTATAGTCTATACTCTAAGTATATTTAATACTAATATTACAAATTGTGAAAGTTTGGATGGATGTATGGATGGGTGGATGGATGTTTGTTACTCAATCACGCCGGAACGGCTGAACGGCTAAGCTTACTCGGCCGCACAGACATTTACTATAGGTACATTTTATAATTATTGCGGTACCATGATACCCGATTATTAAAAAAATATTGAAATACCAAATCCAAAAAGAGCAACACCAAATCCTGTTCGATCACTAACTCGAATACATATTCATTATTAAAGTAAACATTGCATCGAGCTCATTAAACTATACATAGAAATCTCCAACGTTATACAGCGGCGATCAACTTTTTTATCGATATCAAATAATATCGACAAATATGTCCGCCGGCGAATTGGAATTTCATAATAAGCTTAATAAATTAAAACCCTCGGCCTTTGCCGGACGCGATCCGGGATATCGAAGATTTTTTTGCGCTTTATTTTTAGAATAATGAAAAATAACCCGTGACTCAATTTGTTTTTTTTTCAGAATGCAGGCATGGATGATACGACTGGGTTTATGACAGATCTTCCGTTATTAAAAAGTGAGTATTCATATTACAAGTAAATCCATATTCCATACAGGTACTAATAAGTATTATAAATCCGATAGTGTATCTGTGACCTGTCCTTGTAGCACGGTAATATTATGTATAGGTATTGTAGTGTGTGTGTGTGTGACCTTTTCAGTTTCATCTAATATCGCGATTATGACGACATTTGGTAGGTACATACTCGTAGATAGCTTGCATCCCGGGAACGGGCATAGTCTCCTTACTAGTTTTTATTCCAGTATTTTCAGACATCTAAGTCTACGCGGATGAAAACGCGGCCATCATCGGCTCCTTATTAAAATAAACTAGTCACTAGTATTGTACTTCTCTACTAGTCTCTTAAATAGACAGGAGTAGGTAGTAGGTACGTCTTGCTATCTCAACAATTAAAAAACAAGCGGCAGAACCATTTATCTTAAATTACAAAATGTAAAATGTCTACCGCTCGCATATACTCGTACCTACCGTCCGTATGAACACTTTAGATGGTCCAAAGACAATCACAAATCAAAACACGTTATTAACTTATCATTTTCTCAACGATGACCTGACAGATAAGCAATAATTAGGCCCCGTTCAGTTATCGGATAGGTGTATCGATTTTTCTAAAAAAAAACTCTCATCTCATTCGAACGAATAAATCGATTCAGAGAAATAAAAGTATCGATCAATCATCCGATATTTAAACAGCGTAGGTCGGATACGGAAATGAGATGCGACTTGTTTAGATAGTAGCTCATTTTTATGTTGGTTAATTGGAGTGAAACACTTTGAGTAACGTTTGCTGTTGTTGTTTTATTTTTCACTTTTCTAATCGCTCACAAAGCTCTTTCTAATTGATATTTATCAGTTACACTCAATGTTATTTTATTTATTTGGATTATAATGTAGCATGTAGAATAGATAGGTAAGTTCCTACAAATGTTATCACTAATGCAGCAAGCCCAATCGACAAGTTACATATTACAGATAAATCAAAAGAATAAAAAAGTAGTTTTGAAGTAAAAAAGCAGTGGTGCCTAACGTATTTTTCGTGGAATTAAGACTTTTTGTTATTTATCTGGATTCGTATTTCGAATAAATACTTTTTATAGAGAATAATATTGCTGGCCGCTAACAATGTTTAATAAAAAAAAGCTGCCCGCGCTTATATATTCCTTTTTCAAATTTTCAAAAGACGTGGCGTTAACTAGCCAGCATGGTGCACGGCTAATGACACAGTAATGTTTATTGTATTAGGTCGGCCATAGAAAAAATATTGTAATGCCAATGAGTTCACGCTGCGCGCATGTTTGGGGCGTGGCTGTAGTGAAGTCAAGAGCTATTGTTAATATTCAACAGAGGGAATTGAAAAACACCCGTATTTTTGGCGGAAGACTGCAGCAGTTGCACTTTCGCAAGCACGTATTTTAACTAACTAAGTGTACTATAATATGGAGTTTGACTTCTCATAAGTGAGACAAGTTGTCCTACGTGAAAATTGAAATAAATAAATAAATCAAATCATAAATCATGTAAACAGTAATTTTGTCAATTATATTAATTGCCGCTTTAGCCCACAGCAACATTCCATAGGAAATAATACCACATAATAACTACATATTATGAAAAAATAAGCAAAATATACAATTAGCAGTTTCAACTGCCGAATCTTTCAGACAACGTAAGCAGCAGAGTTGAGTAGGTACAATACGATACAATAATTTTCGAATAGATTTTTTTAGTTCATGGCACCAATCACTATAAGTCCTCATAACTCTGTTATCTATGAAGTATCAGCGTTAAAACGGATTTTTCAAAAATTCTGTATATTACATTTAAAACATGTCTCAGTCTCGGTTTAACCAGATTAAAAATTATATATTTTCTAGGTGTGCGCCGATGGTACTGCGCGATGCTGCGCATTTCAAATAATATGCCACTTTAACTATAATCTGAGTAACTAGTAAAGTACCTTCTTACTCAGTTGTCGTCCGTCAAAATAGATCACTTAAACTTATCCCTTAACACGGTGGACTAATACTTAATACGGTGAAAACCCGCATTATTAGACGACGGATTTTTGTCCCCACGGATTTTAGTCCCTTTAGGAGCACAAATAAGCTGTGTCTCTGTTCTAAGAAGAAAAGTATCAAAATATTTAACCCTAAATATCTTTCAACAGCAATGAAAGGTCGGGACGGGCTGGGCGGCGTGGGGTCGTGTGCACCAAACGACGTGTTCTGCTCCGTACCTGGAAGACTCTCCCTGCTGTCTTCCACCAGCAAGTACAAAGTCACCGTGGCTGAAGTGCAGAGGCGGTTGTCGCCGCCGGAGTGTCTGAACGCGTCGTTATTAGGAGGCGTGCTAAGAAGGTATGTTTATAAAAATCACCTACTTTCTAAAAAAGCTGTAAGTATTAAAGCTCAGAGCAGGGAACGTGTGCACCAAACGATGTGATCTGCTCCGTATCGGAAAGACTCTCCCTGCTACCAGCAAGTACAAAGTCACCGTGGCTGAAGTGCAGAGGTGGTTGTCGCCGCCGGAGTGTCTGAACGCGTCATTATTAGGAGGCGTGCTACGAGTAAGAAGGTATGTTTATAAAAATCACCTACTTTCTAAAAAAGCTGTAAGTATAAAAGCTCAGAGCAGTGCACGTCGATGTGATCTGCCCCCCGATTACGTAAGAATTGTTCATCAAACGTTAAAGATTTTTGTCAAAGTAAAATAAACCATAACTGCATTGAATTAAAGCTCAATTTCGTCTGCCGATTCTTATACGTTTAGGTATGTACGATACCCTAAACGTATAAGAATGGGCAGACGAAATTGAGCTCTAATTCAATGATGTCATTGTTTATTTTACTTTGACAAAAATCTTTAACGTTTGATGGACAATTCTTACATGATTGGGGCCCTGCTCCGTATCGGGAAGACTCTCCCTGCTACCAGCAAGTACTACAAAATCACAGTGGCTGAAGTGCAGAGGCGGTTGTCGCCGCGCCGGCATGTCTGTACGAGTCATTACTATGAGTCAAGGTAAGTCCATCTCCATAATCATTCCATAATATTAATATAAACGAGCCTTTTTAGATCGATTTATTTTACATTTTATTTAAAACATTTTTGCTGAGTAATATTGCACACAATAATTATAATACAAGAAAAATGAAAAAAGAACATAATTATAATATTACTTACTAAACCCACTTACGTACAATGTATAAATATTAACATAGTCTCTATTTACCTCACAAATCACGGTTCTTCAGAGCAGGTATTAAAGATAACTGTGAATTATTTTGGTGTTTCGGTGCGTGTATTTATAAAATATTTTCGTCTGTTCCAAAATGAATAAATTATGTTTTTTTTTTTTCATGATATCATTTCCCAACTTAGCTCTATTAGTTTTAACTCGTTCTTAATCTATTATATAAAAACCGGCCAAGTGCGAGTCGGACTCGCGCACCGAGGGTTCCGTACAAACCTGTAGTAAGTTTTACGATTTATGACGTATTCAAAATAAAAATTACGTTTGTTGTATGGGAGCCCCCCTTTAATATTTACTTTATTGATATTTAATTATTTATTTTGAAAGGTAATATACAAGTTAATATTCTGTGAAAATTTGAACCGTCTACCTGTTACCGTTTTTAATATTGAGCAAAAAAATACGAAAAAAACACGTTTATTGTATGGGGAACCCCCTTAATATATATATTTTTTTAATTTTTAGTATTTGTTGTTATAGCGGCAACGGAAATACATCATTTGTGAAAATTTCAGCTTTCTAGCTATCACGGTATAAGAGATACAGCCTGGAGACAGACAGACAGCGGAGTCTTAGTAATAGGGTCCCGTTTTTACCCTTTGGGTACGGAACCCTAAAAATAAGTCGGGTTTTCCTTCTTGACGCTATAACTCCAGAACGCACGAACCGATTTCCACGGTTTTGCATTCGTTGGAAAGGTCTCGGGCTCCGTGAGGTTTATAGCAAAGAAAATTCAGGAAAAATTTCAACAGAAAAGCGGGAAAATCTTAAACCACGCGGACGAAGTCGCGGGCGTCAGCTAGTAATGTATAAAAGATTTTATGTTATAGACATTCTGGTTTTGTCCGGTAATTAAGTGGCAAGCTTTTAAAGCTCTAACCACAGTAGAAATTTTTCTACGGGTACATAGTACCTACCCATGTTCAGTGGTTATGTTGCACTGTTTTAACCGGTTCAAACGTTACAGTATCGTAAGCAAACCAATTTTTATAATTACGCGTTAGAAACTGGCAGCCTTTATAAATTCATTCATCTCGCCGATCATTTAGAAATTACTTACTCCCGTTTTACGACGTTATTAGGGTTGTCACAACTCACAAAGTATTTTTTACGTTTAAATTTTTTCAAGGCTTGATCTCCTTCTAAGATGAGCGCGAATATACCATTCATTAAGCAATTTAACACCTAAAGAAACAATTACTGCACTATCTAATTGCTTATGACCTAAAAGGTTTCAAAAACTACGTCATCACTCATCAGTCATAATAATATAAATGAAAATGACTATTTCGGGAGAATGGGTCAGGGTATTGATATTCACTATTCAGATAGATAGAAGACATTCTACTTCTCATTATTTTTTAAGTGTAGCCATTTATTAATTTGAAAATATTAGGTAATAGTGTCAGCCCTTACCACTCGTGTATTTATTACATTTTTTTGCGCCCAACTCTATGCGGCATGTGGCTAACAGAATAGAGCCAGACCACTTACATTGAGTTTTATACTATCTGACCGTTTTTAATCTGCGGTTATTTTGCATTATGTGCGGTAAGGTGTCGGGTGATAAATATTCAAATTTCCTATATAAGTAACTATAGGAACACGTTTAATGCGTGTAATTTGATATGCAAATATTGTAAACGTAATAATGTGTAGCTAATGAACGCGTAGTAAAAAAATTAAAAGCAGGTTATAGGTACCTAACTAGACAAAAAAATACTTACTAAAAAGTCATACAACTCACCAAATAAAAATAAGGAGCACATAGACTAAGAGATAACTGCACTTTTGGCAACCATCGCCTGAAAGGCTGATTCAGTGTTAGGTGGATGTAGGGCTCTCCTCTGATCACAAAAGTTGCAGTCTGCCTGCATGTGGATGGGCCTTTCGCTAGATATGGCCGTTCAAAGACGACATGTATGCAATTATTATGTACGACGACATAATAATTGCTATTTTTTTTTTACAGGAACGCATAGTAAGTATAGCTTATAACGTCTTTAAGAGTTAATATCTAGTAAAAGGTCCATCCACATGCGTCAGTTTTTATGCTGTTTACATAGGTACGTACTGCGCATACTTTAATACTGTACAAGAATCAGCTTTTCTAATTATCGTTCATTTTTGGTAACAATAAACCGTCTTTGAGCGGCCATTTCTAGCGAAAGACCCATTTGGCATGCGGACAGACTGGCAGATTTCCCACCAGGAGAGCCTAGGACCCACCAAATATGAAATCAGCCTTTCTAGCGATAGTTACCAAAAGTGCAGTTATCTCCTATAATAACAGCCCACCTCAGACTTTTTGTAGGACCGAATAATCGGGCCGACATTATCAACGCCTTTGTGATCGTCTTCCTCACATTTTCCACCGACAATCGAATCGGCTGTTTTTTTTTTGACCGACTTTTTGTAAGACGCGTGCTTTTCAATATATCTGTATGTCATTTCGTGCCGACAAAAAATCAAAAAATGACGTGGGCTAAATGCTAAATTTCGATTTTTCACCCTTTGGGAAATACCAAAATAGGAAGATACGTTACGTCCTGTCCTGTACCTACCTACGTGATCTATCTATCTATTAACCTCTTTAATCTGTCATATCACAACCTGTATGTATTATATTATTGTGCTGTCTAATCTGTGGCTACTTGCTAGAATAACCTGAACTGTGTATTTTCATAGTACGTAGGTGTGAATTGCTAGAAAAAACCTATTACACACCATTAGATATCTATAATTACGTACTTTTTATGGGCTTTTTTATTCCATTGGTTGCTAATTTATTTTGGCAGTGGCCGGATCACGTCTTAAAAATCCAATTATTCTACAAAAGAAATTGTAATGAGTATCGTATGCTCATTTAGGTACGGCGTTTTGAGTTAGGATTACTATCTACTAGACTCCGTAATTGGTACCTATATTTATGTCATGAATCGATATGCCTATATTGGTAGATATGTTAGCTACAATTTAAAAATATTTTTTTAAAATACGGAACACTAACAGCCAAACAAATAGTTGTAGATAATATTATGTAAGTGTTAGGTAGGTATAGGCTTTACACGAAGCGAGCGAAAGCTAAAAAAAGTGAATCAAATGTTGATGAATTAATGTGACATCATACTAATATTATAAATGCGAAAGTGTGTTTGTTTGTTGGTTTGGTTTGTTGGTTTGTCCTTCAATCACGCCGCAACGGATCAACGGATCGACTTGATTTTTGCCATGGGTATAGTTGAGGGTCCTCAACTATACCCATACATACTCGTACATGGAGAGTGACATAGGCTACTTTTTATCCCGGAAAATTAAGGAGTTCCCGCGGGAATAAAAAAAAACTGAAACCACGCGGACGAAGTCGCGGGCATCAGCTAGTGGTTGATAATTTTTAAAAAAACACACGAAAATGGTCAAATAGATGCGTACGTACTACGTATGGTACGTAAATGTACCCCTTACAAACTTTTTTAAAGTAAGCACTCTTCACACCTTTGTTTAACGGTCTTTATAATATGTTTCCTACATATGTATTTTAATATTGAAAGTATTATATTAATTGTTCCGAACAAATACATTAACCTACCCACGTAATTTTCATTTACTCGCTTCAAGCATAATTGCGATCCCTTCTGATTGCACCTGAGCACAGTTTCACCTGAATATCATTGCACCTGAGTGACAATCCCATGCTACGGATCGACCTAAATCGCTTGATTTCGACGGCTTATCCAAAGTTCAATACGATGATTTAAACAAGATTCAGCTAAGCCTCCGAGCGCGGCGTATCTATATACTACCAACGTCCACCATCTTCTAATCACTTCAGCGTGAAATATTTTGAATATTTTTTACTAGGTATATTCATTTCTTTGTTTCAACCATACAATGTAGCTTGATTGTGGTATTCTAATTTCTAGTTTAACTTTCATCCCGCGTAATGAAGCACGTATTATTTTTGATGGATAGCAATCGCTTGGAAACTCGGATACATATTTGGTTTCAATCAATAGTATTCGACAAGGGTAATTGAACTCGGACATTATAAATTATAGAAGTGTTTTTGAAGATTCTTCTACAGTATCTAGGTACAGTTTTGCTAGCTTTTGGCAGTGATACGATTTCTTGCGTTCAATTTGTATTTATTTCTAGTTTATTATTAGATTTAATAATATCTACTAGGTAAGGGATATCTAGAAGACTAGGTACCTAAGGGGTTTCAGCTGAGAAGGCCATTGGCAATTTACCTCTATGGTCTATTAATTCTGTACCCCCCATGCCCCCAGCCTTATACTTTTTACACTTTTACTGACTCAGTTAGGTATAGTTTAGGTGTTCTGTGCCAACCTCAGATTAACCAACTAGCCAACTATCCTCAAAATATTCGTGGGCAATTCGTGGGATTAATTTTTGTTTGTTTTTATTTTATTAAAGGGAAGAGTAGGTACCTATCACCATAGCTGTCGTATTACCAGCCAACCCGCATTGGAGCAGCGTGGTGGGTCTAAGCTCTAATTCCCACTCTCCTATGAGAGTGGAGGCCTGTGCCCAGCAGTGGGACGGTAATGGGCTGTAGTGGTGGTGGCAACTTGAATGCATATTAACAAAACAAACGGTGTCTAACTTTCTCAACGCAATTATAAAAGAAATCAAAGACATACGAGTACGTAAGTACATGATTGATATCTTTAATCGGACAGTATTCGATACTCGATATCCGATTATTCGGTGCCCATTAGTTTTCAATCTGTCGATTCATCCGATTTAGTTTTCCATTGATTCCAAATTCAAATCATTGTTTGGCTCGTTAGCTTTGGATGATTCGAGATTCTTTTGTCGATGGTTAAGCGGACGTGTGAAAATATGAGTGAACAAAAGTGACCACAGACAAAGTTTCGTGGGATTTTTTCGCAAAAGCTTCGTGTTCCGTTACTTATAAAGTGAAGCGTAAAGATGGATCTTTTATACTTGAATGTCTTCGATCTGTTTGCTCAAGTACCTATTTTTTTATAATTTTAATTTTGTAGCGAAGTTGGGTCAAGCATTTTGGTAGGTAGGTACAATTTATAAATCAAACCCTCTATAAATATCTAAGGAAATTCCGCAATCCGGAGGGGAAATTCAGCCAGACGCGCGTCGGTTTACGAAATTGAGCTTATTATGAACAAAACCTCCGTATTGGGGAGGGCTTGTAAATTTTAATGGTGTTCCGCATCTATCTGTGGAAATCTTTTGAATCGTAATACAATAAATAAGAAACTAATCATTCAAAAAATTAAATTAAGTAATACTTTTCGACCATCTTGCGGTCAGAATGATACCAACCCATAGTAGGTATCTACCTACCTACCCATAAGGTGGTAAATAAGTATCTTAACTATATACCTACCTGTTTACGCCTTGAATTGCTTCATAAGTTGTTTTCTTTATAAATATTATGTTTATAGAAAAAACATTCAGCTATATTTTTACTTGAAGCAGTAAGTATAGACCACAGGCACGCATTTGCCTCCACAGGCTATGAAGAAAATTATACTTAATTAAAATCTAAATTTAAGCTCTATTTCTTATGCAAAAAATGCTTGGGTGGCATTAAAAAACTTTCTATAAGTCAATCATAAAACCTCGGCATGAAAATGAATTTAAAATCCAGCTGTAATCGATAACTTATCTGTGGATCAATCTAGCGGTCGGTAGCAGGTCTGCGTAAACGCTTGGCTTATAAATATTATGAACTTTTGTTTATTTTTTAGCGCATAAGTAGGTACCTACCAATCAAGCGACCTCCTGTACAGGTTTGGTTCGATTTCCGGGCACGCACTTCCAACTTTTCGAAGATAACAGGCCGATAACGTCCCATTGCTGGGCACAGGCCTCCACTCTCATAGGAGAGAGGGAATTAGAGTATAGACCCACCACGCTGCTCCAATACGGGTTGGCGGGCTATAACGACTATAATCATGTTAGTGATAATAACCGGAAACCGCGACGGCTTAACGTGCTCTCCGAGGCACGGGGGTGAAACACCGCCAACCTCCTAACTCCTGGCTAGTACTGAGAATTTCTAGACAGAAAACCCAATACTTAATTATGGCCCAACCCGGGACTCGAACCCGGGACATCGTCGGCCGTAGTCGAACATGCCAACCACTAGACCAACGAGGCAGTCGTAGTTCGAAGATAAGTTTTAAGAAATTAAATATCACTTTCTTCAAAGGGCGAAGGAAAACTTCATATTGTCCTCGAAGGTGTGTGAAGTCTGACAATCCGAACTTGCGTGGTGGACTATGGCCAAACCCTTCTAATTCCGGAGGAGATTCGTGCTCAGTCAGTAGTGAGCCAGTAAAGAGAGAAAGAGAGAGAAGTAGGTACCAATAATATAAAAGCAACAGAATTTTGTATGGAGTGGATTTTTGAGGCCGCAGTCGAACTTGCTAACCAATTATTTGGCCAACGAGGCATTAGCTAGCTAAATAACTAGCTGAAACCCACGACTTCGTTCGCGCGGAATATTTTTTTTAAAAACCCACGATTTCCTCAATAACTCCTCAATTTTCCGGGATAAAAAGTAGCCTATGTCACTCTCCAGGGTCCTAAACTATACGCATACGAAAAATCACGTCGATCCGTTGCTTTGTTGATTGATGATTGAAGGACAAACCAATAAATAAACACACTTTCGCGTATAAAAAGTAAAAAAATAAAAAGTATTTTCTTTAATAATAATCTGTCAATAAGATAGATAGATAGATAGATAGATAGATAGATAGATAGATAGATAAACTCTTTATTGCTACACAATACATAAGAAACACATTAAAAATAAAACAAAACAAAACAAAGTGCGCAAGGGCGGTCTTATCACTAAAAGTGATCTCCTCCAGACAACCCACTAATTAAGAACCTTTATGACAGGAGCGGGATAGTGCAACAATATAGACTGCTATACAATATACTACATAAACTTATAGTTATATATAAGTTATAGTTAGCTTGTCAACTTTGCTAATTCTTTTTTGAATCTTCCTAGATTTCGACCGGAACTTAAGAGGATATGGCATGAACGGGAAACTTTGAGAATAGGTATTGAACAGTTATATTGCCGTCGCGCTGCTCCTCGAATAGAATTTCATAACACCCGATAGGGACAACTGCAGCTTGGACCGATAATACCTATGAAAAACAGTCGAATTCTTACTCTCGTATTTTTCTGTTTCCTCCTCCAAAACATAACCGATTTTAATTCTTTTTTTACGAATAATTTAAGAAGGACTCGGGCTATGCCGGTATGTTTTTCTTTTTTTGATTATATCCGTCAAATTTATTTGCAGGATCTCTGATGATGGCACGAAAACTGGGCCATTTTTTGCCATTTTTGAAGGTTTCTTGTTCTTAAAATAATTAATTTATTGAAAAAAGCTAAACATAGGAGCATGGCACGGACACATATGGATTTTATGGAGCAAGAATATTTTCTCTATTGTAATTATCCACGGAGGAAACAGACAAATGTTTTAGTATGGAGAAATCGCCGGGAGAATTCCTCTTAACCGTTATTTGCGGGCACTTTTGGACAAAAATTGTTCCGTCGGGCACTGTATTTAAGTCAATCTGTTGTCAAAAAAGTAAAAAATATTCCCACCATATCTAACAAACGTCTTTTCTTTAATTTTTTCCACTCTAATTGGGAAGATATTTCATTTATGATTATGACCCCAAATAAGAATAAAAAATTAAAATATCTTTCTATAAAACTACAAATTAACATTTGCTTGCCGTCTGCGATTTCACGCTCGTTAAGCTTTAAGGTTAGGTGATTATGTCTAACTAATCAGTTGTCAAAAAACAAACTGGCCACGCTTCTTAACCCGTTTCACACCAAATCTAATTGACAGTTCTTTATGTATTCGTTGAGCCAACAATGCTTTTGTTTGTTTGTTATTCTTCAATTGAGCAGTCGGAGAATAATGAAGGCCAATTAATTTCATTGTTAAACTTTTAAATATATTATTTCAAATATTTGGCGCTTGTTGGTTCTAGTATTTACAAATGTTTCAAAACCCCTTAGGGGTATGGTTTTAATGCAAAGCTGCCATACCCCTAACAGGTTAGCCCGCTACCATCTTAGACTGCATCATCACTAACCACCAGTAAAGATCACAGTCAAACAAGGGCCTTTGTCAAAGGAGCCTAACTTTTGGATAAACAATAATTTGCAAGGCAAGTTTTTAAAGGTTTTCAAGGTGTTAAAAGTTTTTTAATGGTTGCTTTTTGTTTTAGAGCGAAAAGTAAAAATGGCGGTCGGCTGTTACGGGAGAAGTTAGAAAAAATCGGTCTCAACCTGCCGGCGGGGAGACGGAAAGCTGCCAACGTAACCTTACTTACCTCTCTAGTAGAAGGTAAGTTTACCCAAAATGAGCTTTTTAAGCCAACCTAATATACTAACCTCAGGCTCCATTTAGGCGTGCCACAGGACTGCATGGTACAGTAAATACCTAATAATAAGTTCCAAATTAAAAATGTACTTAGCATGTATCGCCTGTATTATACCGTAATATTCTTACAACACGATGTCATCTCGGCATAAAATAGACTGCTGTATGCTGATTTTATAATTTTATTACAGTGCTTATTTAATATGCTATTATTTATTTAGTTTATTATGCTGCTTAGGACCTCATTATTATTTGTCACCTAACTGGTTTTACGTTGTTGTGAAAAATTTACCTGACTTCTTATATACTTCATTCTTACCTAGTATGGCAATATATTAAATCCCATACCCAGAATCGGTTTCAACGCGGCATCGCATCGGAACGCTAAACAGCTTGGCGTCGCATCTTTACCGGTAGGGTGGTTAAGCCTTGTCCTTAGCCTTCCACCAGTTCAGACCAGAGACAATTTAGAAATTATAAATCCCCCCAACTGCCCTGTTGGGGATCGAGCCCGGGACTTTTTAATAAAAACACCACAGTTCCCACCACTCCGTACGCAAAGTTGTAAACTCTTCTGACAATCTCTCGAGAAGGAGTCTTCTTCAGAGATTAGGGGGGTGGGTTTTGGGGGGGAGATTAGGGGGGTGGGTTTAATATAACTGCTGTACCATCTTAGACTGCATCATCACTTACCAGGTGAGATTGCAGTTAAGGGCTAACTTGTAGTGGAATATAACAAAGGAATTATTCTTCTACCTCCTCAGCGGAAGCAGTGCACTTAGCCCGGGACTTCGGCTACGTGTGTGAGACAGAGTTCCCAGCGCGGGCGCTGGCGGAGTACCTCGCGCGACAATACGCCGAGCACGACGCCAGGCGGCGCCGGGATCTCCTGCAGGCTACTAAACAGGTAGGCCTTTGCACATTACACAGATTCGACGCCGACTCCACTTCGGCTCAACTCACAGTATAGCATTGAAATGTGAGCTGTATAACGTGTTCCTTACGGTGAAATCAACATTTAATTAATGGACCACGTTTGGCTCACGCGTCGTACCCTTATATATCCGACCATCCGACCCGTTTGTTAGACCCGTACAAGTTTATCAGATTCGCACATTAAGTATAATATAGGTACTCGACACCGACTCAATTATTCACAGTAAATCATGAAAATATGAGCATATACGGCATGTTCCTCAGAACCGAGTTGAGTCGGTGCTCACTGCTCAGCAAGTAGCAACCGCTTGATGAAAGTCAAGACTGTGCAAAAGAATCCAAGTATAGTCTCATAGCAATATTGCTTGTAAATCTTTTTTAAAGCTGAGAACCACATCTGACCCCCCCTGGTGTAAGGAAATCGTAATCGTTTGTCAAACGGATAATTCCACCTGATACAACGTACGTAGGTACGTACGTACGTATACGTTTTCAGCTTTAAAATGTCGATTTGCTTAGACAATTGGGCCGCTGGTTCTCAGGCGTACTCCTTCCCAGTTTGAGAATTAGTGTTATCAATGATCAGGTGGTAAAGGAGGTGATGGACCTGCTGAACCAGGACCGGTCGCCGCTGTGCAACACGCGGCCGCCGCACCTGCTGGAGCCGGCCATCCAGCGGCACCTCACGCACTTCTCCCTCATCTCGCACGGCTTCGGCGGGCCCGCCATCGTCGCCGCGCTCACCGCCATACAGGTAACTATCCTGCTTCTACTCTAAACTTGATAACCATCCGGCTGAACGACTAGCCGCCAGATTACAAAACGGCGGATTTTATGATTTGGTGGCGACATATTAGCCTGACTGACTGCCTCGTTGGTCTAGTGGTTAGCATGTTCGACTGCGGCCGGCGAGGTCCCGGGTTCGAGTCCCGGGTCGGTTCACAACAAGTATTTCTGACAAGAAATTTTCAGTACTAGCCCGGAGTTAGGAAGTTGGCGGTGTTTCACACCCGTGCCTCGGAGAGCACGTTAAGCCGTCGGTCCTGCGCCTGTTCTCTCTCCGGTCGTGTCGGATTTTCCGTCCCATCGGGATATGAGATTAAAGGAACAGAGAGTGCACCGGTGTATGCGCACACACTTGTGCACTATAATGTCTCCCGCGCAGATGGCTAATCTCACTGGAGATTGGCCGCCGTGGCCGAAATTCGGTCGGGAGGACATTATTATTAGCCTGACAGCAGACAATTTTTAGCCCGCCTTTATTCAGCTTCTTCACTGCATGGAGTGAAGAGGCTGAATAAAGGCAAGCTAAAAATTGGCCCTTGTCCCACTCCCTACCAATTGGCTCTACACCTTTTGACGACCTCCGCGGCGCAGTGTTGAGCGCTGTTGCCTTAACGTACGGATGTCCCGGGTTCGATCCCCGGCAAGGTTTGGAAATTTATAATTTCAGAATTTTCCCTGGTCTAGCAGGTGGGACCGGTAAAGACGTGCCGCCAAGCGATTTAGCGTTCCGCTACGATGCCGTGTAGAAACCGAATAGGGCTATGGGTTTAATATAAGAGCCCGCTACCATCTTAGTCTGCATCATCACTTACCATCAGGTGAGATCGCAGTCAAGGGCTAACTTGTAGTGGTTAAAAAAATTAAAAAAAAAACACCGTATCTACCCTCCTAAGGCAGGGTTATGGAGAGAAGACGAAGGATAATATAATATCCTCCCTCTACCCTCCGTATACCTAACTATCCCTGCTGCTGCTCTGTTTGACATCATGGCTTTGACTACAAAATATGGACCAACTGCATTTATCATTTAAAATAACTTAAGTCTTAACCTCGTTATGAAATCTTTTTAGATTGTTTAAAGTGGCTCCTTTATAAAATTACTTCTTGTTTCAGAATTTCCTGAACGAGTCATTAAAGCATTTAGACAAATTGTATCCACAAAGTGGTATGGTGTCGTCATCGATGGACAAAACAAAAATGGACCCCGACATCAAGAAGTAACAAATGCACTACCTCGGCGTCGTCCGTCGCAGGACAGCGCGAACGTTATGAAAAATAATAAATTAAATAATAACTTGCATTTTTTATGGTGGCACTATTTTATAAGTTATGTTGTCCCGAATTCTTAAACAAAACAAAATGTTAAATTATTGAAATTACAGACCGTACTAAAATCTTGAAATTGCTCATAGATCGAGTTAGTTTTTGTTTCGATAACTCAAGCTGTAGTTGACGTCGGTCATGTTTAAAGTTCAGGTGGGTGGGCATGACAGGCGGGTAACCAGACTTTACCTCTCTCGCAATTTCTAAAATTTTTCAATTATTGTGGCCAATCCAAACATATTATAAAAACGCCCATTGATGGTCACAGTTGTTGTAATGCAAGGTGCAACTGGCAGGGCCTGAGGTAGAGCACAGAGTACATAATAGTAGATAGATAGGTACTAGATACCTTACGTGTTACGAAAGAAGTCCCGTGAAGAAGACCCACGGTGAATACAACGCGGCCTCTATGGGACTTCTTTCAGTAACACGGAGTCTAAATATTTGTTATTTTTACGTTTACATAAAAGAAGTCTCAAAACTGTTAAACATAAAGTGCAATTATGTACCTAATACTCAAGATTGTGAGAATTTTGTAAATATAGGTCTATAAATAGGCGATTATTTTAAGAAAATACAGTGTGTGATCGTAGTAAATTTTTTATTTAATGAAATAGTTTCGATTGTGATTCAACAGACGGTATTTATTTACAACTTTAAAACAATATAAACATAATTAGTCAAGTAAAAGCTGAGAGTTCAAAATGGCGGTAAGTTTAAAATATTAAAAAGGGTTGGGTGTCCCCAAAATATATACCTACCTACCTACTGGTTTCTTTGTCTAGTATGGTCTCAGTGTTGCCAGTATAGTCCGTGTCACGAAAGAGGTCAGATAGTCCCGCTGCAATTACTGGAACTAATACATTTTACATAGATACAATAATAATTGCACAAACAGCGCTACCTCTAGGGGACTTTCGTAACATGGACTCCCGTTATATAATTACAGTGGAATTCATAATCGACTGAACGGCTCTTTTCCGAGACGTTTCAAGCGCTATGTATCGAATTCAAGCTTTTTGCATTTCATAGTCGAAAGAGACTCTCTTTTGCATTTCATAGTCGAAAGAGACTCTCCATGCGGTCGCTAACAGCGGCTGAATACTGATTCGCCGATTTCCGCGAATCAGACACAATCAAACGAGGCTTTTGCTATGACATGAGTTTGACATAGCTTTATTTTTGTATTTTGTGGGCTATTTGTGCGTAATAAATCTTGATTTTTAATAAAAAATCGAAGAAAAAATGTGATTTGAGTTACAACATGTTCAACAAGTTTGTACTTGTGGTAAAACCAATAAATCCACCAATTATCCAAAGTGTAGTGTAAAGCGAATGATGGCTTTACATTGACATTACATTGATGATGAAATCGCTAATTACAGCCAGTGCATATAAAACTACGACGATTTATGCTGTCCTGATACAGACGGGTATTTCCGGAAGTTACCCTTCTCGTTCTAAGAAGAGGCACGCGCTCAGTATTTAATAGTGGGCCGGGGAGGGATTGAAACGATGGCTATGAATTATTGCCAGAAGAAAGAAGTGCCGCATGAGGACGGACTCTTGAAAGATACCACAATCGGCCAGCCTACATAAAGATGCAAGGCTAGTAGACGCAAAGGCTAATTGATGGTATACAGAATTAGGTAAACAAGAAAGAAGAAAATTTTTATAATGACTCTGTACTTATCTCATAGGACATAGGATGTTGACGAATAATACATAATATCGAGCGCAAAATAAAGGAACTACAGTTAATGTATGTACTACACAGTACCTAAAGGCAATTCCAGAACATACGTTGTTCTACTATCCTCAGTTTGAGCCAAGATCTTGTGTGAAGAAGTTAGAATAAAGGTCGTGGATTAATTCATTTGGTTGGATGACCTCATATTATGATATGTGCATTTCTTGAGGCGAAAAGGAAGTGGCTAGCAATACAAGAATCATAATAGCAGTCTAAAATATGAATGATGTCCTTCTTCAGCCTGGTATTAATTGTTAAAATAATATTAAATGGATTATAACATTTTGTAGTTTTCTGTACTTATTCATTCATAAATAAAAATAGAATTTTTATATAAAGCCATGTATAAATGCCATAAAACTAGCTCTATAAGTACCTTCATGGTCTTTCAGTCTTGACTACTTACCGACGCTAAAAGAGGGTGTGTGTGTTTGTGCATCTGTGTATTTGTCTGCGGCAGCATAGCTTCCAAACGGATGAACCGATTTTGATTTATTGTTTTGGTTTAGAGGACTTGATCGAAAGTGTTCTTAGCAATGATTCAAGAAAATCTCTTCAGCTATTTGCAGATTATCATAATATGTTGAAGAAAGTATGAGAGCAACTACCAATACAGGTTTGATAGATTCGAAATTTGGTATCCTATTACTTCAGTGACTAAGCAAGAACATGATAACTTTGATCTTAACATTGAATTATTTATTTAAATCAGGCAACAATATTTAATCATAATTATAACACAATACAATATAATTCATAAAATACTATAAATACAATTCTAAAAATAAGTATATTATAGTCTTATGAAGCAGAAGGAATTCTTGTTCTCGCTTCCCTGTAACGACGGTATACTATGCCCTCAGGCCAAAAGTCTGCACTGATGAACACATCTTTGCACCATGCCGGAACAGTTTAGAACGTACTCGTAAGAGCTGAAGTAGTTCTACTGGACTTCAGTTTATGGAGAGTAAGCTGCACTTTTGTTATCTGCGAACAAACATATCTTCGCGATATTTTTGCAAAGGTGCTCCAGAGCGATTCTTATACGTGCCCAGGATGTACCGTCAGCTTGGCCGTCTCTGACTTTATGCAGGATATACAAATCATGAAGTTGTGCATCACCGCTATCAAAGTGGTATTATTCGTCAGCGTTTTACCACGTAAATTTCGAATTCGCTTCGGTCTTTGCTTTCTATTATTCCCTAAAATTGGAAACCATTGGAAATTGAAAACCGCGTCAATGTTTGTTTGTAAACAAACATTGACGTTCACTTGAGTGACTCAGTGCGTCAAAGTGACATCCATAGAGAATTTCCACAGATAACATGTCAATCAATAGACAATATTCTGTACATCTCCATTTCTTCTCCATTCAGCTAGGAGATTGTCTGGCGAACGTTTATGAATTGCAACAAAGGTTGATTCTACATTCAAGTCCTACGCGAATCGTGAACGGCATTTTGCCAGAGACTGGTTACCCAACGTTTATGAATTCCAGGGTTAATCTACTTTCAACCATGAAAGTAAGATCTATCTCTACTTCCATGCTCTCAGCTTTCACTGAAAAAAAGGGTCAGTGAAATACTTTTTTTATTTTTTCAAGACATAGGGGACTAATTTTTAGTTACTGGCTAGAATTTTTCACCACCGCAATAACGAACACATATCAAAGTTGAAATTTGTATATATTTAAGATAGAAATTAAAGACTAGCATTTTCACATTCATTCTTAACTTAGTTTTAACACGAAAACCTCTTTAGTTCGTAATTTATAGTTAGGAATAGTTTTGCTAGTGATTCATTGTGAACGTGTGCCAATTAGTTTTAAATTTGATTGCATTTGAATATGACCGAGAATAGTAACTGGAACAGATGTATTTTATATATTATATTTTATATGTGTCGCAGCCGGATTGCAGAACACCTAGAGTGTTTTTGTAAAGCGCGAAGCCAGAAACTGAAGTGAAGCTGAATGAAGTGGCAACGAAATCAGTTTTCTGGCGTATCCCATTTAAGTATTTTGTAAGTATGATCACCCTACGGCTGAAGATGGACAACCCTATTGTAGATCGGATCGCAACGACAATCCGGCTGAACGTCGAGCCGCCAGATTACAAAACGGCGGATTCTACGATTTGGCGGCGACATTGACATATTATTAAATGCTATTAAAAATTGTTAAACCCATAGACATAGAAATTTTTCGCTACGCTGTTAAACCTCAGTTTTAAGTTCTTAAAATTAAAAGTTATTTGAAGATTAAAAGTCGGCTCGATATCGAATTAACTAATTGTGCCAGAAAATGTAACGAAACAAATAGAATAAAGTGCTGGAGGCCCTTTTAACGTCCCATCCCAATTTTTTGTTTCAACTTTATAAATCGCAGGTACATGTACCTACTTACAAGTAACTGTAAATTACGAAGTAACTACCTAAGGCCGTGATTACACTTGAAAGTTTTTACGTAAGTATAGAGCACGTAATTAGTAACTTACTTAGTATACGGTAGCTACTTACGCGACTTACCTACAAGACTGTTTAGATTTCGTAGGTAAGTTTCTCATAACGCCAATAAATTGAGTAAAACTTAGATACCTACAATTTTAATCTTTAGCCTAATAAATATATAAGTAGCTGTAGGTATGTTTCATAAGATACACAGAAAATGTCGCCAACCATTAATATTAATGTGGAGACAAAATCGTCTTTGCGTCCTTACACGCGTGGCGTGGAATAAATACTACCCCCCCAATACCCCCGATTTTCCCCCTTTTTTAATTAAACTATAAATAATTTTCGATTTTTTTTTATTTTAATGATGTTAGGCCACTATTATACACAACTATTCCAAATTTCATGTCGATAGCTTTAATAGTTACTGAAATAATCGACTGTGACAGACGGACGGACGGACGGAGAAAGTCACACCATAAGGGTTCCATTTTTACCATTTTGGTACGGAACCCTAAAAATGGGTTGGGATGTAAAAAGTGTGCTTTCGGCATAATAACTTAGACCAACGTTTAATTTTATTTTCTTGCGTCCGAATTTAAAATATTAAGTACTTAAATTATTTTTAACGCAATTTTTTGTAAATATGTACCTACTTATTTACGTTACTGAAATTATTCAAATATATTTAAAAAATCGACAATGTTTCTTTTATCGAACCTGCATCAACATCATCTGAATCATACTACTTATATTTTATATGCGAAAGTGTGTTTGTTTGTTGGTTTGTCAACGGAGGAACGGATCGACGTGATTTTTGGCATGGGTAAGTAGATATAGTTGAGGGCTTGGAGAGTGACATAGGCTATTTTTTATCCCGGAAAATTAGGGAGTTCCCGAGAGAATCAAAAAAAACTCAAACCACGCGGACGAAGTCGCAGGCATCAGCTAGTAATTAGATAATTAATAAACTAGCTGATGCCCGCGACTTCGTACGCGTGGATTGAGGTTTTTGGTTCCCGCGGGAACTCTTTAATTTTGCGGGATAAAAATAGTCTATGTGCTATTCCAGACTATAATCTATCTCTGTGCCAAATTTCATCCAGATCCGTTCAGCCGTTCCGGCGTGATTGAGTAACATCCATCCATCCATACTTTCGCATGATGGTTTGTTGGCTTAATGGTTTGTTGGTTTGTCCTTTAATCACACTGCAACGGAGCAACGAATCGACGTGATTTTTGGCATGGGTTCAAAAGAGTTCCCGAGGGAATCAAAAAAACTTAAAACACGCGGATGAAGTCGCAGGCATCAGCTAGTTTATAATATTAGTAGACGGTATTAGTATAGATTAGGTAAACTAAAATCTCGCATGGCCGAGACTTATTATTGAATCACAATTAAGTAATTCATGTCTGCGCGGGGCTATAAAATACAAACGTTACAAAGAACCCAGAACGGCTGAACTTTCTCTGTCTTCGCGGGCGCAGCGGTAGCAAATATTTACCTACTCTTACGGTTTCATGTGACCTTTTGAGGCTCAGAAGGGGTGGAACCCAGAGCCGTAAAGCCAGTTAATAAAAAAAAAATGTGACACTGACACATGACAATGATACCTGGTGCTCGCAGTGCAAATCGGAACACCCAATCAGTCTACCTATGGTCTACCTATGGTATAAAATGACAATAATTATTTATCTCAGTGCTCTTATAGGGACTTACAGCACACGAGTATATATCCGATTCAGTCACAGGATTCAGTTCTCTGTGCTTACAGTGCTCGCAGTGTATTTCGGAACACACCCTGAGTAAGGATCCTTCTTTTAAACCAATTAAACAGAGACAATTAATTACAATTTACAAACAACATCCAAGCAATACTAGTCTCAACCACGTCTCAACATGGAGGAAGGAATTACGACTGCCGTCTAAGTCTCAATGTACTCTGTGCTAGTCTCTGGCTGGGTTGGATTCCGTAGTATAATTATTATACTATTTGTACCATAATTTTATGTTGCGTAGTATATAGTATCGTAATGCTTGGATTGTACGCGAAAATACCATAATTTTAATAGGTACCCAATTATTTATTTAACATTTACCCCTAATCACAGACATATAAATAGAAGCAGACACAACATAAATTTCACACCCACATAGACAAGTGTATGCGAATCAGTGTGACTTAGTGTGACCGTGTCCCTGCAAGCAAAAATGTGTATGTATTAATTTGCTGCAACACTGTGCTACACCAACGCACACATTGACAAAAATTCAATGCGTGGCAGTCATTATAAGACATTTATGAGACCTATGGCGTTTGTTTACATTGTGTTGTCTTGGGTGTCATAAGTTTTTTGTGAAATTTGGAGATTTATATGAATATTTACTGAAATAAAATGGTGAAGTGTTGTGTCCCCCTGTGTTACAACGCTTCGTACAGGAAAACCCCAGAAGTAACGTTCCATCGGTAAGTAAAATTCATGCTATCATGTAGCTTTGGAATGTTTTCGTATCGCATCGTATCAAGGCTAAGATATCTAATATTTTATAGTTGTTATGACGAAATATGTAGCCATGCATATATTAAAACTATAATATTATGGTTTTCTGTAGAAATACATGCTTTAAGTTGTTGAATAATCTTTTTTGACATATTGAGAACTTTAACAAATTACAGGGCCGGACTCGACGACTCTTTTATTTTAAGTATATAACTTCGACTTTTAATTTCAGGTTTCCAAAGGATGAATACCTGAGAGACCTATGCATAAAAATATTAATACAAAAGACTGGCAGACCAACTCATGGAGTGCTATATGCTCCAAGCATTTTACAGATAATCTAAGAACGTAATATATTCCGTACAATTCTATCTCCTGGTGCAATACCGACCATTTTCAAAGAAAAGTTAGTTGAGGTCTTATACTAAGTAGGTACCAATTTACCTTATCTTCCATTAGGTGGACGAATTTCATTAATTTTTATTGAAAACCTCAATACAGATTCTAAAGCACTAATTGTAAAGTTTATTTGAATAAAAAACATATGAGTTTAACCTGTTGTAATTTTTTATTTAACCTCTTCTTGGAATAACGATTCGATTCGATTGTTTAACAACATTTATTTGGCTTACTGCCAAGAAATTATTGTCAATAGGAACTTTGAGCTAAAATCTGGCGGTATTTACACGATATCCGTTGGTACTGTTCTTCTAAATAATATCCCTATCAACTCGACGCAGAGAACGACGCGAGAACCACTGGCCATGATACTGACGGAGTCCTCAGGATTTGAGTTGTAACAGGAGTTATAACTCCGCGCGCGACGGTGACGATATCACACGCAGCGCGGAGCTCACATCTATATTCACCACATTGACTAGGGTCCCGCACGTGGTGATGATTACCATTACTAGTGTTACTATATTGCAGTTGTGATCGCTTGTGATGAGGAAATTATAAAAGTACCAATAATAATTATTATTAAAAACCTTACAAATTATAGCTTCCAAATGATAGGTGTCTTTAGGTCAATTTTTTTCACGCAACCTAACCCTACATATTAATGATGTTTTATGCAGCAACAAGGTTCGGCCCTGAGTTTTGTGTATGTGTGCGTAATGTTTTCGTGTGTTTGTAATTGCCACGCTATTTTGTACGTTATCTTGCCTCTGCTGTGCCCCTAATGCACGGACTTTTTTCCGAATGGCTACATCAAATGAAAACGAGAAGTAATGACAGGGTTAGAAGGGCAAGAACCCAGCGCCGTAAAACTCTATATTAAAAAAAACCGAGAAGCATTATGCACGGGGAATCCTTGCAATGTTTTGCTGCTTAGGTCATTTTGTGGGAAAGGGATGGATATATTATTTTCTGCTTGAGTAGGACTGAAATGAACACAGAACACTTATACTCCTAGGAAATGAATGTATAGCAACAGATTTCATATAGCGCGAGCCGAAATTAATCAATTATTAATAAAATATTTAATAACTATTTTAAATTGTAATGGAATTGGCGCAAACCATAGATTACTTTTTACATTATCTCTAAAGATACTAATTTTTTGTTTTCAAAACAGTATACACATTGTTTATATATTTTTACTAAATAGACAAAAAAAAATTCCACTAGGGGGCGGTTTCAAGTGCTGCCCTCTACAGTCAAAGCTAAGTCCCTATTATTATTTTATTTATTGTAAATAAACAATTCAAAATTATTATTACAGCCTAGCTTCGAAACCGATAAAACCGTTCAGTTTAAATTTCCCGCCACAGCAAACGTAGTCAACACAAAAACAAAACGTAGTATAATTTCTGGTAAATAGTGGCTGTGTTCCGAAATACACTGCGAGCACTGTAAGGTGTGACGTCACTTCAGTACACTGCGAAGCCGTTCCTTTATAGTTAGGTATACTGGGTACTGCTTAAAACGGAACGCTGTCAGCACTGAGACAAACACTGAGAGCACCTTACCTCGAAAACGCCAGTGCTCACAGTACAAAGATGGCGTCGATTAATGACGTCATATATTTCCCTAGGATACTGCAGCAGTTTACTGTCAGTTATAACGGAACGAATTTCTCCACAGTAAGAGCACTGAACAGTGCTCGCAGTCTATAACGGAACACATACAGTATAATTTTAATTTCCATAGACAATAATTTTATGGGAGCCCGATTCCAACACTGCTCAGCCGAGCGATCGCGTAACTTCTGCATCAATCATTGATACATCGCAATCACCTCTGATTGGTTAACACTCTTCCATTATTGGACATAATCCATTGACGCAGCAAGAATGCCATAAATTCAGCCAATTACAACAATTGATACTGTAACAATGATTGATGCAGAAGTTACGCGATCGCTCGGCTGAGCAAAACTGCAAACACAATACTTATCTACAAGGTTGCCAACCGTACGAGGTTCCTCGTACAAATACGAGATTTGTGGTCTTCCGTACGAGGTACGAGGACACTGTCAGCCTCGTACAATTGTGTACGAGATTTTGACATTAAGGAAGGATATAGCCATACTAAACTTGTAAATTACGAACACACCAAAAAAATGTGTGCGCATTTAAGTTTGGACTGAACGCATCCTTAACGCGCAATGAAACGCCCCGTTTGAGCGCGGTTTTTGTCTATTGTTCGGTAGCTATCCCGTCAACCGGGAATTTCCCGAAAAATCTAAATTTCGTTCTTCCGACTCTTCCGTTCTTCACATTAGCCGTCTCTAGCCATCCTGAAGGGTTGAATGAACTAAGTGAGCCAGATAAGTTTTGGGCCCAATTACTGAAAACAGAGGACTATTCCGAGCTGGCTCATTTTGCCTTATCTACACAGTCTCTACCTCACGCGAATGCCGATTGCGAGAGGGTTTTTAGTAAAGTCAATTTAATAAAAACTGACATAAGAAATCGGCTAACTGTGGAAACTGTGAATGGCACACTTCTTGCTGCAGAGAGCGCAAAAGGTCCAACACGAGCTGGAAATTGCATTAATTTCGAGCCAACGAGAGAGATGTATAGCCAAATGACTAAAGAAAAAATATAAATATATGGCACTAAAAAGAACGAAGAGAGTGAGGATGTTCCTGACATCATATTTGAATTTGAAACATAGGCATTAGGCAAAGTGAAATGGGTCGATTTGTGATTAAATATTAATTTTTAATACCTACAAATGATGTTTTATTTAGTAGATAACTTGAAACAGTATATTTCATTGTGTAAAATGTCCTAAATTCAAGTTATTTCGGTTTTACAACCTTTTATTGAATGTACGAGGTTTGCAAACCAAAATACGAGATCTTGAGCAGCTCGTGTACGAGGATAAAAATTCTAAGGTTGGCAACCCTGCTTATCTATGACTGCCAGCGATGCCAGATCGTTCCCTAGGGAACGAAAAGCGTTCTATTTTATGATCAAGCGTTCCCTCGGCGTTCCCTTACTTCAACCGTTCTTTTCGTTCTTTTACGAAAACAAAATTAGAAAATAATTAAGGAAGTCAAGACTACATAATCTGTGTTCAAGAATCAAGAACAAAAAATTGCGTTTCGTTTCTCCATCCGGCCCAAAACTGCCGCCCTTTCCTAAGCAAGTACGAACGCAGCCATAACAAAAAAATACGCTTCTTTAGTCTGTGGCGAGCGAGACGACTGCCGAGTGCCGCCGCGCCGTTCCGGCGACTGCACTATGACTGCACCATGGACTTAATATATAATATACATTATTAGGACTGAGCTCTCCTTTCCAAAAAACGTGCCGAGAGAGATATGTTGAAGGGAGGATTTTATCTCGTTCTAATAGGGTGACCAAACATTTTTTAACACACAGGAAAGTTCATTTTGGCAAATACCTATCACTTGTCAGGTTGGCTGCGGAGTTTGAGTATTAAAAGAATCAATGGGAAATAAAACAAAGCGTCTGTCACTAACATTTATTTAACATTTAATATTTTAACACAAAAATATCAGAAGTCTGGCGAGTAACTATGATTATTTGCTTCGTTTTTTTAACATTTATTGAAAACTATACAATATAAATTAAAGCTAGCTAGCTTAACCTAATATAATAAATCATGCCCGCGTGGAATGGTAGCGAGAATACTGGCTGCATTTCCGCGTTGGACAGCCAGGCTGATCCTTTGCGCAAAAAATGAGCCAGTCCTTCTGTCACCAGATGAGGCAATCAACCGCGGTGAAATATCTCGCAAAAAATTTTTGCCACTAGGACTCCACGGCCACGACAACATACATATATCCAAATTAGTCGGATTATCGCGTATATAAATTTTAATATTTTGATAAAGTAAAATTGCCACTATTGGTCAGTTTATGAGTGATCTGTGCTATTGGTCCCACCACCAGACGACGTTGACGTTGTAGGGGGTAATCTCTGGATCTACTGACCCGATTTCGAAAATTATGTTACCAATATGAAGCCACATTATAACTCGAATAATAAAAATACTTTTTCGTGGTAGTCTGATTTGCAAAGTAAGTCGGAGAAAAAACGTTTCTTACGGAGAGATATAATATTATGATTGAGTTCTGGAGAAAAGTTGTAGTTGTATTTGAGCATGGTCAAACTACTTTGACGCATACGATAATAAACAAATTATCTTTGTTATTCCCCTTACCTGTGAAAAGAAATGCCGCAACCAGCATATGATTCGCTTTTACATTTCTTGATGCAACAATTTTTGACCATTTTTGCATATTGAGAATTGAAAATAACACTAGCTAAAAGCACAACTAATGCGTCTCCACAAAACAACAGCAGGTCCATGGACACCCTGGTGATGGCACATTTCAGTGCTACCAGGGTAATTCTATATAGCTACCAAACAATCATGTTATTTTGACTATTTACTTTAAAAAATGGTAAATATAAAAAAATTAAATTGTAAACATAAAAAATAAATTATATAAAAGTATTCTAAAAGCTAAAAATATTTATAATTTCTTGTTTTATTTCTACTTGGAAAAATGTTTTCTGCCACTTTCAACATTTTTTTCTACTGGCAATTGAGTAAAAGGGACACAGTACCCACCTTCAGACTATCTCTCTCGGCTCGTTTTCCCTCTTTTGAGACAGCCTAACAAACCTAATCTGAATGTCCAAATGTTAAGGTTCATTTTCGTATGACACATTATCTAGAGTACTCAGTCCTATTATTGTATATTAAGTCCATGGACTGCACTATATTCAATATACTCTATGGGCGACTGTGTGTGTGATGTTCTGTGGTGAAGTACACGGGTCACGGAGTAAATCTAAATTGGTAAATAAACAAAGTTTTTGATTTGCTGCAGCTTGGGAGTTGGGAAGTTTTTTCACTGAGTGTGTACTACCGTTGAGCACAACGGTCTGCCCGCGAAATTCAAATTTAATTTGGTTTTTCGCAATTTGAAAGCTTATAACACATCGTAGGCTTATGGCCATGGCATGGCTATACTCACGTCAAACTCGATACTCGGATTAATTTCCTAAACTGGACACTTTCAAGCATAATTTTTAATATCAACCTGTGAAGATGATACTGCTATTTTCGCAATTTCAATGCCATAAGCCTACGATGTGTTATAAGCTTCCAAATTGCGAAAAACCAAATTAAATTTGAATTTCGCGGGCCGGATGTGCTCATCCCCCTTAATAAATGAATATAAATGCCTATATAAACCTATAAGTCTTGCACAATTAAATTTTCTGGAAAAAAATTGATTTAAAAACTTATATTATGTTCTTCGTTCCCTCACCTCGAATTTCGTTCCTTTTCAGACACCCCGACGTTCTATTTCTCCAGCCGCCAATGGCAACACTGATGACTGCAAACAAGAGTCAAGACAATCAGGACTATCAGATTTTAACAATTTTTTGAACAAATACTTATTTTAATAAGTCTATGAACAAATAGCATTGTTTTCGGCTTCGCTGCTCAATACAAAAATATAGTTGTAGCCAGCTTTAAAACTCCAATGTTAATTTCAATTTACACAAGAAAAAATGGATCGTCAATGGTGTTTCAAATTCCAAAACGAACTGGTGGACAATCTGAATGTTGCGTATACAAACCGTATGTTGGTGTTTTGGAATAAATTTCAAATATATCTAATGGATAAGCGAGATTTGGATAGGCATGCAGACCTACCAAACTGGCGATGGGTAATTGATTGTACGGACTTTGAAATACACCAACTTATATTATCTGACAATTTACTCTGTATGGACAAAGAAGGCATTGTGTTTGCTTATTACCTAAATCACCAGCAAAATGAAACTGTCCCTAAAAGACTTAAGATGAATTTCCAAAAGTTAGAAGATAATATTTTATGCATGGAATGGTATGAGAATTTATTATTTTGCATAAAATTAGAAATGGGAGAGCTGTTTTTAAGGACTAGTAAGATTAAATCACCTGATAATGATAATGTATTTTTAAAATCAAAGTTGTACAGTAATAATAAAATAGGAAATGAAATTTTACTACAGTTACCAACTGAAATAAAAAGGGAAAAATGTTTACTATGTTGTCATAGGATAGATGGAACTGATTTTGACAGTACTAACCAAATTTTCAGGAAAAGCAAAAGTTTACAATGTAAACAATATATCATTATTGTCAGCTTTGATAAATTGACATTGTATGCTGTCGTAGTGGATTTAGAATTAAACAGTAATATCTTGGCACCTGTTAAACTCCTGACATGTCCCTCAGAGATAAACAGTATAGTGGTAATAAAGGAAAACCATTTAAATTTACTCATAAGCCTGAGTGCTGGTACTGTAATTAAACAGCCTTTGAATAATAACTTACATACTCCTAACATAGCACATCTGAATACTGCCATACACAGGTTGACAGTATTAAATGATAAAATTATATACACTGATGGTATCACAATGTGGGTATCCTCAAATACATTTTCAGAGCCTGATGCAAAATTGAGACAGTTGTTTGTTAGGAATGTGAAAGATTTTACACAAATTGAAACTGATGGTACAATTATTTGCACAACATACTCAAAACTAGTTTATACATTTGATTTAAAAGATGAGTCATCTTATTTAGTTCCTATAGCTGCTAGTGAATACTACTCGGCTGAACATCTGTTCAATAATATGAATTATTTGCACAGAATAATGGAAGAAGTTGAAAAAAATGATGTAATTATCAAGAATATTAAAAAAGAAGAGAATTACATTACAACACTAGCTTTATCAAATAGACAAGACATTATGGATGAAATGTTACAGTACTGTGTCAGTGCATATGAAAAATATGAAGGTATCCTCAAAGAGGGGTTAGTTCTCAATTTGACTAATAATATGCAAGATTATTTTGAAAAGGATTCATATTATATTCTTATTAAAATGTTTAAAGCTGAACAAGAGAACTTTGATGATATATTGGCAAATATTTTTACAGATTTAGTAATCCATATCACAATTTTATCTGAGCAAAGAATCATAAAAACTATAAGTATCAAAGTTACCGATCAACTCAAGATTTTCAACATTGTTGTTCCCTTAAAGATGAATAAATTGAATATAACAGATTTAAGGTTTGATATAAAGATAGTAAAGAAGATTCCCAAGGTTGTTAATTGCAAACAGAATCTTTGGACAGCTGTGTCCTCTAAACAAGTGAATGTGACTCCAGAGCATTTCATTAGGGCAAATTTACCAGACAATGTAACAATACTGAAAGATCCAGTGGATACTATCGAGAATTCATTATATAAATATGCATACAGACATCATGGGCATCTTTTTAAAATTACCAAAGCATCAGAAGATTTTCTAACATGGTCCTTTTACATTAAACTGCCCAATACATACAAAGCTATTTTACAAAATGAAACATTTTATAATGAGCATTTTAAAAACTCTACTACAGCTAATTTTCTCCTAAAGGAAGTATCTTCAGAAGAGTTCCTAAACTTGAGTAAAAATATCTCATTTTTAGTAATAAATGAAAAATTAGACATGGAGATTATAAATGAAGGCTTCTCTAATAACTCGAGTAGTAAAATGATTAAATTTTCATGTGAAAATCCCCTACTTGCACTAGGAATAAGAAATTTCTATTCCAATTTGATACAAAACAATTTCCAAGGATATCAACTCAGACAAACATTTATAAGCTGTTTTAAAATAATTTCATCACTTGAGGTAACTCATTTCATCTAAGTATCTCATTACAATGTTTAGTGCACAGTACTTACTAAATTTTCTTTCTTATTACAGAAAACTGACAAAGAAGTTAAGAATTGCATAGAAAATAGGTTGCCATTTGAAGAATTTTTCAAAATTTATGAACAGTTCCAAAAAAGTCTATGTGAAACTTTAGTATAACTTGCATAATATGGAAAATCTATGTCAGTTCATAAGAACCATGACCTATTCTTCTGAGAATGATTGCATGACTTAATAGTTAATAGGCATTATATTACCTACTCACAGTGTAAATGGTAAATGCATTGTAATAAAAACAGGTAATTTATTTAAACATAAACTGTAGCATTATTCAAGATTAACCCACCCCACAAGATTACCTATTTTTTTTCATTTGACAGTTTGTCTAATTAATCGACAAAATTAAAGAAAAATTGGTTGTGAGTCTATCCCTGAACTAACTAGGAATAAATGGGAACGACAGGGAGCGGTGATAGCCTAGTCCTAGTGGCTTACGTGTCCTGCTTCCTATTCGTACCTCTAACTCAAAGCTTCCTCCCTGGCGCAGTGTTGAGCTCTGTTGCCTTAACATGAGAAGTCCAGGGTTCGATTCCCGGCAGGGTCAATTTGGTAATTTATTATTTCTGCATTTTCTCTGGTCTGTTCTGGTGGAAGGCTTCGGCCATGGCTAGTTACCACCCTACCGCCAAGCGATTTAGCGTTCCTGTACGATGCCGTGTAGAAACCGACTATGGGTATGGGTTTAATATAACTGCCTTACCCCCCTAACAGGCTAACAGGTTAGCTTGCTACCATCTTAGACTACTTACATCATCACTTACCATCAGGTGAGTTAGCAGTCAGGGCCAACTTGTAGTGGAATAAAAAAAAACATCGAGAGGTAACCTGCATGAACGAGTGTTCTTCATAATGTTCTGAAAGTAGTGGTGATGGACTAGGTATGGCCAAATCTTCCGCATTCTGGGAAGACTAGCTCAGCAGTGACCGGTGAGACTGCAATGGGCAAAATTAAAAAAACTGCCTCGTTGGTCTAGACTCTAGTCCATTGATTCCCAAAGTGGTCCAGGTGGACCCCCAGGGATACTCGGCAGGGGTTTACGTTAGCGTGACAAAAAAATGGGGATTGGGGGTTCACAATTCGTAAGCCACGAAAATTTATCTGGTTTCGATAGTGAAGAACTAAAATGTTGGCTTGACTTCACCTATCATTTGTAGGCAGATATAATATTTTAAGAAGCTCAGCGACTGTTACTTGTAAAAACTTGCATATTCCATATTCAGTAAGTACAACGTGTAGAGAAAGAGAAAATATACTAAGTACCTAAGTATTTTTCTTTTTATTTTTACCACTCCGAATGGGTAGTTTTCTAAATAAAATAAGTGAGGGCTGGGCTATAGTATACTGGACGCGGAGTTGGACGTTCATATTTTTTTTACAGAAAGCCCTTGATGTGGTAAGGTAAGCCTTGCACTAAAATATTTTACGCCGGAAAGTAAATAGTAATACTTTTCGAGGGGGGGGGGGGGGGGGGGGGGGGGTAGTGGGAGAGGTTAATTTCTGAAATAGAATGGGCGCCAGAAGACTCGCTTCTGGCTTCGCGCTTAAAAAAAACACTCTAGGGGTAGGGCAGACAAGACTGCGTGGAGTCGGGGAGTGCCGATTCGGTTTTGTGATCAATTTTTAGTTAATTAAACCTTTAACCTTTAAACTCTGTGTTATATTCGAATGATTATTTAAAAAAAAAGCCTTAAAGGACTTCTATCCAGGGCCGTAAAATAAATTAAAAAAAAAAAAGTTATAAAAAGCGTCCATGAAACGGATTTTAATCACAGACTAAGTACTATTTTACGTAAACGAAACTTTAGCACGCCAACTAAACGTCAATGAGTCTGTAATCTATGGCAAATGTCGTAAGAAATAGTGAAAAGTATTAGTTTCCGACATAAAAGATTTTAGTGCAAGGCTTACCACATCAAGGTCTTTCTGTAAAAAAAATATGAACGTCCAACTCCGCGGGTAGTATACTAAAGCTGAGCCAAATTTTGAAAGTGGTCTATGAGAAAAAAAGTTTGGCAACCTCTGGTCTAGTCTAACAAGACCTTTGATTATGTATAAAGGAGCAAGAACAAGACACTGCAGAATCCGAAAAAAATTTAAAAGCTTCAGAACCTAGAGCAAAAAACATATTGCTAAAATTCTTGAAAATTCTACATCAATGCCTATCATAGATTTTTATCTGCATATTCGACAGGTTCGGCCCACAGCGGCCGAACCCACAGAGCCCGAACCTCGAATGCGGTGCGCTCTCGCACCTTTTTCGATCGTGTAGCGCACTGTCGCACAGTACGCCGAACATTATTTTTATTATTATTACTGGTACGGTTGGTTCGATCGCTTGCAGATCGCAAAGAGAATATAACCCGTGGCAGATCGAATTTGATTCGAAAGGATTCAAGACATACTATCAAAACGCGACGCCACGCCACGCCATCCGAAGCGTGTCAGTACTAATCAATCCCTTATATTTAATACGTTCAGAAACATATATTATACAACACGCCATGTGATCACACGCGCCCACACGCGGTAAAATCTAGTCGAGCTAGATCGGCGTGTTGCCAGGAGAGGGGGAACACACGCTACCCGACGCGTGTCAAGCAGTGTGTTTCTAGTTATCACCCGACGCCACGCGTCAGTTGCGCGAGAACTTTCGTGGTGTATAAACGCTATTTAAAAAAATTACTGAAATCCACCATACTCCCCGGACCTTGCTCCAACAGATTACATAACATTTTTTTTGAAATTTGGATCTTCTTGCAAGGGAAAAAATTCAACTCCGATGGGGCAGTCCAAAGCGCCTTCAAAGATTTTATTGATTCCCGTCCGAATGGTTTTTTTAGTAAAGGGATCAATGAACTACTTCCACCATCACCACTACAGCCCATTAACGTCCCACTGCTGGGCACAGGCCTCCACTCTCATAGAAGAGAGGGAATTAGAGCGTAAACCCACCACGCTGCTCCAATGCGGGTTGGCGGGCTTTAACGACTATTATCATGTTAGTGATAATAACCGGGACCGACGGCTTAAGGTGCTCTCCGAGGCACGGGGGTGAAACACTGCCAACTTCCCAACTCTGGGCTAGTACTGAGAATTTCTGGTCAGAAAAACCCAATACTTGTTATGGCCCGACCCGGGACTCGGACCCGGGGCCTCGTCGGCCGCAGTCGAACATGCCAACCACTAGACCAACGAGGCAGTCAACCTACAGTCAATGAACTACCTATGAGATGGCAAAAGTGCATAGATAGCAATGGTACATACTTTGATTAAATAAATCCATACTAATATTATAAATGCGAAAGTCTGCCTGTCTGTCCGTCTGTCTGTCTGTCTGTCTGCTACGCTTTCACGACCCATCTGTTCAACCGATTTTGCTGAAATTTGGTACAGAGATAGGTTGGATCCCGGGGAAGGACATAGGCTACTTTTTATCCCGGAAAATTAAGGAGTTCCCGCGGGAATCGGAAAAACTTTGTCCACGCGGACGAAGTCGCGGGCATCATCTAGTATATTATATTTTAAAAAAACTACTTTATGTTCCTCCCTTACAAAACGCCAATTTCATATTATGTAAAGACCTAATACATGGCTACGTCACTACTCTTTCGCCTTTCACATGATACTGGCAAAGCTAATGTAGATTGTACCGTCGGGTGGCGTGTTGTATATGTGCACGGCACGCGTCGGGTGTGGACACGCCGCGTCGGATCGTGTGTTGATACTTGATAGTATGTTTCAAGCCATAGAGTAGTATGGTATATTTTCAAGCTTTAATGACTTCAATGACAAGAAAATAAAGGTAAGGACCGTTGATGGAGGATGGACAATAGATCCGGCACTAAATTAAAAATAATAGTGTGAGTGAGACCCATAAATTATATCTGTAGGAAGAGTAAACGAGATGAAATATAATATCTGTTGGCTCTTTCACGTATGCGAATTTTTTGTTTGGACCCAGTTCATCGGCTCCCAACAAACATTAGCTGTCAAACATTGTATTTATAACATTTCTTTAAAAAACTGTGTTTGTGACGCGTAATAATATAATTGAGTGAATTTATGTGAATTTTTGAACTGAAATCATATTATAATATGGGGCGTTGTTGTGTACTAGGTTGTACGAATCGTCCAGAACGAAAAATTGAAAACATAACCTTTCATCGGTAAGTATACTTGGTTTTACAATTTTATCGAAGTATTTACTATAAATTTAATAGAAAACGTTCATTAAATTTGTTCTTAACTACTGCGTGTATTTGCCGATTAATAAACAAGTGTATTTTTTGCAATTTTCTTTTCTTTATTACCCGACCAGAGTGAATATTACTATTATAACTCGTGACCGCCATTTTCAATGCTTCTTCTTAAATTGTTTGGGTTTTCATAGAGTTGGGGATACCAGTATTTTGCAAAATTTACCCATAAATCCTATTGTCCTATCCTTATTAAATTGATGCTATTTTTCATTTCCAGCTTTCCAAAAAAATTGAAAATTCGAAAGTTGTGGACTCTACTCACTGGAAGAGCACTGAAAAACTGGCAACCAACTGAGAATGCTCGAATATGCTCCAAACATTTTGAATCTAATTGCTTTCGCAAAACAAAACATTTAACTTACTTGTGTCCAGATTCAATTCCAACACTTTTTATTCCTGTAAGTATACCAAAATACTTACAGGAACTTTGTAGAATGTTAAATTTCCTACAAGTTTGATAACACAAAAATTTTTGTATGTAAATTCGTTACCGAGATATGACGCTTCGAAAAAATATTCTTAGAAAATTAAAAAAAAAAGTTAGAGAAAATGTTAACTAACCATCCCTGAACAACATCCCAAAGTTTCATTAACTTCCGATCTTTTTCCATCTGAAACTACCTGTCGCCTGGGCTAAAACATTTAATAAAGGGGTATTTCTGAATCATCAAAATTAAAAAATATGATAATAATTAAAACTTTTACCCCATAAACAATAATTTAAATTGATTTATTTTTATTTTTAGCTTCCAGAAGAAGATAATTCTATCACAGTTGAGCAACATAAACCAGCAGAAGTGGCTATGAAAGTTGAATCTTCATTGGCATGTTATTTTTTGTAGTTGTTTTATTTCAGAAGGCTAGATCATTGCAAATTGCACTTTATGTTAATTTCATCGTACATTCTTGCTGACGGGTCGCGTTAAATCAAACTGTATTTAACTATATCAGTTTATTTCATTGTCTTGCATGTAATTTGAATATTAACTAATTTATTTAATTTCATACGTTTTTCAGGGTCTTCGTGAAGTTATTTTGGACACAGATCAACTGAGCACTTCCACTTGCACACCAATTAAAGTATTTGAGGTACCTATGGAAATTATTAGTAATTATTCTTTTGTAAGTTTAAAATAAATAATCAGACTTCAGTCATGCATCCAACATCTTGTTTTGTTGTAGGTACATAATATTATCTAGTATACTCATTTCCAGGTGGAAGATGGTATTTCAATCGCTGGACTTGCACCGCTGGAATTAGAAACGCCTAGGAAAAGAAAATTACGGAAACAATTGAATAGAAAAACGATACTAGCTGAAAGCAGAAAAAGAAAATTAGCTATGCTAAGATCGAGAACCTGGCGGTTGAAAAAGAAGACTGCAGAGCTGTCGAAAATTATAGAGCAATTAAAATCTCGTCATATGATAAATGAAGAATCCGCTGCTATGTTGTATTCCATTGAACCAGCAAACAGAGACTTTTTCAAAAAATTTCTTTGTAAAGATACCACAGAGAGAAAATATTCTCCTGAGTTAAGGAAGTTTGCCTTAACTCTGAATTTTATTAGCCCTAGAGCTTATAATTATGTCAGAAATCAATTTAACACCTGTCTACCTCACCCACGAACACTGTCGCGATGGTACCAGTGCGTAGAGGGTGACCCAGGATTTAGTCAGGAGTCGTTAGAAGCTATCAAACTTCTCAATAGAGCTAACAGTGAAAAAAACCCATCACATAAATTACTTTGTGCTTTAAGCTTTGATGAAATGTCTATAAGGAAGTTCGTAGATTTTGATGGTAAACAGTGTTTTGGATTTGTCAATTATGGCAACAATGTGGAGAGTGACCAGTTAGCTAGAGAAGCCTTAGTTTTTATGATAACGTGTGTAAATGGCTCATGGAAGATACCACTGGGTTACTTCTTGATCGATGGTATTACCGCTGAACAAAAAGCTGGCTTAGTAAAGACGTGCATTGAAATGATACATCGTGAATGTGGAGTTGAAATTATTTCAGTTACGTTTGATGGATGCCCAACGAATTTTGCTATGGCCAAGCTTCTTGGGTGCAATTTGAATATTTGTGAAATTGATCCCTCTTTCAGCATTGGAGATAAAAAGGTGGTAATATTTCCGGATCCTTCACACATGTTAAAGTTGATTCGAAATACTTTAGCTCAAAAAGAAAAAATTACTGACGGACATGGTCGAACGATTTCTTGGGAGTATATAAAACTTCTTTTTGAGTTACAGGAGAATGAAGGGTTGCACTTGGGCAACAAGCTAAAAAAAGCTCATGTCAATTTTACGAAACAAATAATGAAAGTAAAATTGGCAGCCCAAGTTTTTAGTGAGTCTGTTGCCGATGCGATAGAGTTTTGTTCTAATGAACTTAATATTGATAGTTTCCGAAAATCTGAAGCAACAATTGAGTTCATTCGGAAAATAAATAATTTATTTGATGTAATGAATTCGAGAAATATGATCGCGTATGCTTTTAAAAAACCGTTATTTGAGGGAAATTTTGCGAAACAGAAGATTTTTTTAGAAGATATGTTGGTGTATTTGTCACGTCTTAAATTAGATGGAAGGAATATCCTAGACACTAATAGGAAAACTGGATTTTGGGGATTTATAATTTGTATAAGAAGTGTTTTATCTCTGTATGAGAATCACGCTAGGAGTAACTCTCTTAGATTCCTCTGTACGTACAAATTCAGCCAAGATCATTTAGAATACTTTTTCAGTGCCATACGGGCTAAAGGCGGTTTCAATAATAACCCCACTGCGAGGCAATTCAAATCTGCTTTCAAAAGGTTGTTAGTTCATGGGGAACTTAAGCATATTACAACTGGCAATTGTATTCCTTTACAAGAAATAAATATATTAAGTTATTCCAAACCTGAAGTGGCAATCAATAAAACAACTGATAGGAGTAGATTAATTGAAGATTCTATAGATGACTCTGGGAACAACATCTGTGGAGATATAGATTTGATGCGAACCATGGAAGATCATGATTACTTGACAGATCCAAGCAGATTAACAGAGTTCTCAAGACAAGTCATAATCTATATTGGTGGTTTTGTTGTCCACAAACTTCAAAAAGAATTGAAATGCCAGGAATGTATATCTGCCATAATATCCGAAAAATATACAAGTTTACAATTGAAGAAGGATAAAGGGGGATTACACTATCCCAGCAAAGATGTTGTCTCAATTTGCGAAATAAGTGAAAAAATATTTCGCCAAAACAAAAGCCTGAGTAAAAGACATATTTTTCATACTATTTTACAGGAATGTCTCAGGAAGTGCTTGAATGTCAAATTATTTTGTCAACTTGCGCATCATTTCCATAGTCAATCATTTCTAGACTGTCATTTTCCACTTTTAATTAAAGCAATCTGTATAAAGTATATAAAAGTGAGAATACATTTCGCAACAAAGAAAATATCTGAAGAGGATAACAAGATTCGAAACTTTTATAATAAATTGATTTTATTTAATGGCCAGTGACGATTTTACTTTCGAAATAAAAAAAATATTAATTTAATGAACTGTTTTTTTGTATTTTTAGCATAACAGACTCCACTTCCATCCGCTTTTTTCGGCTATTTTTCATTCTTATTCCGCGCATAAGTAAATGTTAGAATTACCCATATCAATGGGTTTTTATTTGAAACTTTCCCATACTGATGGGTAATAAACCATCAATATGGGTAAAATTTTTAATCTAGTAATCTTTATATGACGTCATAGACTATCGCTATTTCATTCGGTATACGTTACTAGCAAATCTATTGTCCATCCTCCATCAACGGTAAGGACAAACTGAGCCCACGTATGCAACGTATGCAACACATTATGATTTATGACATCTAGACTCTGGAATTTGTAGGTATGAAAACAGTTGAATCAGAAACATACTTATCATACGCAACGCTATCACACGCGTCCCACGCAACGTTAGATCTGTTTCTGTAAATCCAGATCGGCGTGGGAAGGTGGAGGGGATATCATACGCCATCATCATGGGATGGCCCATCCCATGATCCCACGCGCCACTCGCCAGTGTCACCAGTGTGCAGGTTATACAATACTTATTTAAGCCAGTGTGTTTCTTTAACTTACGCTTATCTTACGTTCGCAGCGCGTCAGTCACGAATAGACGTTGGGAAGATACCAACTACCTAAATTAAATATTCATTTAAAAATAACAACCATAATAAATCGTCCTCAAATTCACTCTCAGTATCGGAAAACATTACACTACAGCACCTGAAGAAATTACAATATATGAGTCTGACGTCAATAAGCGTTGTGTACCACAGTATAATATGTCTGTGTTGTGTACCACGTGTACCTACGCGGGACAAGTGTGCACACGGGCCTTTGGCCTTTGCACTTAGAACATTTTTCGGTTGTATGGGGGTGTTAGTTCCACAACTCCTTAAAGGATGGCGCTCATGGCGCTTATCTTGTACTGAAAGTGTGTGTACCAAAAGTCTGTGATCAGGTCTGTGATGGCGCTGAAGTAAGTGTTCGTTCAGAAGTTTATGTTTTAGATCAATTTAATGCTTTTGCCATTTAAATAAACACATAGCTAATAATATGTAAAACAATTTTTTTGAGCAGAATATGAGTTATCTTAGATAATTTATAAAGATTTATCTGTTATAAATATAATGTTATAAATTTAGTGAGTTAGAAGTTTAATGAAACATTTGTGTTTTAATTTCTAAACGTGGCCAGCCGCACATTTTAAAGTTGACAAGTTTGACATTGACGTGTCCTGGCATGCCGGATGCCGGGTGGACAAAATTATTATTTTTTTGTTTTATAAATTCGTTGAAATGTGAAACAATATATTATTTTAGTGTGTATTATGTGTGTACGATGTGAAAAACATAAAACTGTGGAATAAATGTTATAATTCATGTGTATTCTTTGTAATTGGGAATATAAGAGAAAATAATCAACATGCGTTTCATTTAGTAACATCTGAACACCATCTTTTACAATTTGTGTTTATCGTATAATAATTTATCTTAATTATTACAAGGTCACATAATTCTATAGTTGCAGAATTAGGTGATCTTGTAATAATTAAGATAAATTATTATACGATACACAAGGACTTTAATATATAGTACCTTCTATAGGACTGTAGTAGTGTGTGTAGTGTGTGTAGAGTGTATACATATTTTAGTTGGACAACTTCCCGATAGATGTCGCTGTAGATGGAAAGTCGAGTAGCAACTCTATACCAGTATATAATGTAATGTACTCTGTGTGTGCACACCACCTCTCCCTCGTTGCACAATATGATAGCCGTCTCTATCCCCTTTAAGGTGGATTACACGGGTCTGCCCGCGAAATTCAAATTTATTTTGGTTTTTCGCAATTTATAAACTAATACGACAAAGTAGGCTTATGTGCTTATGGCATTCTAATTGCGCCAATGGCAGTATCATCTTCACAGGGTTATATAAAAATCTTTACTTGAAAGTGTCCAGTTTAAGAAATTAGTCAGAATATCGAGTTGGATGTGAGTTACTCATAAATTAGTCGATAATCTGATTCCTTCTTCTATGTTTGGTAGGTACACACCTACCAAACATAGAAGAAGGAATCTCTAGAATCAGGGTCAGCGTGTAACCGAAAGGGATAGGTAATACTATGAAACACCTCCCAAACGTCATACAAACGTCGGCACAATATATGGTTTGTTTGTATGCAATAGGCATAAAATCCGTGACACGCAGAAAGGGAGAGAAAAACATATTTTTTTCTCATTCTATCTTGTGTAACATCCCAACACTGCATCTCTTTCATGTGGGAGTAAAAGGAGATATGGCGGCGTCTATATATCTTACTCAGTCTACGGTACCAAAAGTCTGTGATCAGCAGAGCGATCGGTTAATTATTGTCGCAATATCACATCCAAAAATGTCATAAAGGATATACATTGTTACAGTCCATAGAGCCGGCTTCAAGTAAGCATTTTCAGGATTGTAGCAATGGGTCGCAAACGCGTTTGCAACGTGATTATCACGTGACTATCGACATTTTGGTGGTACAGACCTATTTATAATCCGACTAATTTGAATATCTATGGTAATCATGTGGTAGGTAATCTAGCAATTTAGTAGACTTGACAGTCTTCCAAATATAACTGCGTTAAATATTTCACTAAGTAATATTTTAGAGTCTGTGGTGTCTTGTGATTTTCTATTTATTATAATTGGCTTTGTTTTATAATAAATTTATTACAAAATACTTTATTTTAAGAAGCCATGCGCGCATGTTAGTAAATTTTCTTTTTACGATGCAATCCAGAGACTAGTAACCAGCCGAGCGATCGCGTAACTTCTGCATCAATCATTGATACATCGCAATCACCTCTGATTGGTTAACACTCTTCCACTATTGGACATAATCCATTGACGCAGCAAGAATGCCATAAATTCAGCCAATTACAACAATTGATACTGTAACAATGATTGATGCAGAAGTTACGCGATCGCTCGGCAGAGAGATGCAATCAAAGATACCATAAGCTAGAGATATCTCGACTCTCGAGATACCACAGAGTTTACCGAAATTGTCTATGGATATTTTCATTGTAGTCACAGATTATAATTTAATGCGCAATGGATCAGCCTGACAGCTGACTGTCCAACGAGGAAATGCAGCCAGCATTCTTGCCACCATTCCACGCGGGCATGTTTCTAGCTATTGTTTTCATTAGAGGTTTTAAAAAAAGTAGTACATATAGTATGTACTATGTACCTAGGTACCTACTTAACTTAATTCTTTTTTACCGTTAATTTTAATTATAAATAACTAGCGCGACTTCCCGCGACTTCGTCCGCGTGGATTAAGATTTTTTGATTCCCGCGGGAAGTTTTTAATTTTCCGGGTAAAATAGCCTATGTCCTTCCCCGGAATACAACCTACCCCTGTACCAAATTTCACCAAAATTGGTTGAACAGACGAACCATGAAAGCGTAGCAGACAGTCAGGCAGTCAGACACACTTTCGCATTTATAATATTAGTATGGATGTAATATTATTACATAATATTAATGAGTGCCAATGTGGAGTCACGTCAACAATAATGAAGAGTAGGTAGACGGTTCATGCGGCTAATTGGTACCGACTCCAAAAAATGTTATTAAAGAACTAAATTAACTCTTGTATACATAATAAATTAAATTATTTTTTACTTTTTAGTGTTTGTGGTTTTTAAAGTCGGTTTTTATTTTTTTTTTGAAAATTTTTTATTGTCCTCAAGGATCCTTTACGGACAGTCTCAGTAAAACGTAGTGGTTATATTCTCTTGGGTCTCAGTGATACGTGAAACCAAACCCCTGTTTTGACATTGATGCAGTCCTTTAATGATTGATGCAGTTACGCGATCGCTCTGCTGGGGTTCCCTGGGAGTGGGATCACAAACAGGAAACTATGAACAGAATTTTAAAAAAGTCAGCGCCATTTTGAAATTCTTTGATATCGTACCGATTTCGTTCAAAATCGATATCTGGGGTTCCCTAGGATCACAAAACAGGAAACTGTTACCAAAATTTAAAAAAAAAGTCAGCGCCATTTTGTAATTCTTTGTTATCGTACCGATTTCGTTCAAAATCGATATCTGGGGTTCCCTAGGATCACAAAACAGGAAACTGTTACCAAAATTTAAAAAAAAAGTCAGCGCCATTTTGTAATTCTTTGTTATCGTACCGATTTCGTTCAAAATCGATATCTGGGGTTCCCTAGGATCACAAAACAGGAAACCTCTATGGTTACTTGTCTCTGGTCTGAAACTTGTGTCAAAAAATAATATTTTCACGATTTTCATTTTTCTTGTACTTTTCCTGGATCAATCTAGGGTGCGTTCCGATTTCCGAAATACACTGAGAGCACTGGAAGTCCCCAGTAAAGAGCACTGCCAGTGCTCGCAGTGCTTAAGCGGCCTTTAGATTTGGCTAAATTTAGTACACTAAATGAAAAAGTCTCTAAATTTAGACAAGTGTAAAGACATTCAGACTGTAAGACACACTAATTAGACAATCAGAGTCGTCACTGCCGATCTAAATCATTAGCATGCTGAATTTAGCCAAGTGTAAAGCGATTTAGGCAAAGAATGCGTTCAGTTGTCCGCCGACCGCGGTCGAGTGCGGACACGCTTCATTGGTTGCCCTTGCCGAACACATCGCAGTGCTTTCGAGCAGCGATGTCGAAAGAAAAAGAAATAATATTAAGGTTATTAGATTTGTATAAGGAAATGCCCTATTTATGGGATAAAACCCATACAGAATATAAAAATAAAAATTATCGACACGACGGGCAACGAGTCCTTTTGGAAATTTATAAAGAACTAGCTGATGCCCGCGACTTCGTCCGCGTGGATTTAGGGTTTTCGGTTCACGCTGGAACTCTTTATTTTTCCGGGATAAAAAGTAACCTATGTGCTATTCCAGACCATAATCTATCTCTGTGCCAAATTTCATCCAGATCCGTTCAGCCGTTGGAGCGTGATTGAGTAACAAACATCCATACATCCATACATCCACACATCCATACATCCATCCAAACTTTCGCATTTATAATATTTATATAATTAAATATAAAGATATAAAGAATAAGCCAAACGCCACATTAAAAACACTGAATAAAAAAAAACAAAATCTTCGGACAAACTACGCCAAAGAACATAAAAAGGTATGAATTTAAATTAAACCATTTCCTGCGTCTTTTTTAGGGTTCCGTACCAAAATGGTAAAAATGGAACCCTTATGGTGCGACTTTCTCCGTCTGTCTGTCTGTCTGTCTGTCCGTCCGTCACACTCGATTATTTCAGTAACTACCGAAGCTATCGACATGAAATTTGGAATAGTTGTGTATATTAGTGGCCCAAAGACACTGGAATTAAAAAAAATTGGAAATTATTTTTGTTCTTATTTAAAAAGGGGGGAAAATCGGAGGGTTGAAATTTAAAAGTGAGATAACTGTACTGTGTGGGGTATCATATGAAAGGGTTTACTTTGTAAATTCTAAAACAGATTTTTAATTATTTTTAGTCATGATAGTTTTTGATTTATCGGGGGAAAAGTCAAAAAAGTCGTTCCCCCCCCCCCCCCTTTATCTCCGGAGTTTACCAATCGAAAAATCTGAAATAATTATGGTCAATAGGAATTTATGTATATTTTACAGGAAAACTATAGCCAATGCTCTAACTAGCATAGTTTTTTTTGATATTAACAGAAAACCTCTACAAACAAAGTTAGTTTTGCGGTTCATTAAATTCATTAATCGTAAAACTTGCTACAGGTTTGTACGGAACCCTCGGTGCGCGAGTCTGACTCGCACTTTGCCGGTTTTTTTATTTAATAATTAAAATCGAGCTCGACGCAACCATAGCTAAGGCGAGCCCTATTCTTTGATGTTTTGATGGTCCCATGAGAGAGCTCTATGTACGTACAAGTTCGAAATTCGCGGTTAAACTGAGTTTAGCCAGCTAATTAGGTCAAGTGTAAAGAGCAAGCTCTTTTTTCACCACGCTCACTGTCTGAATTTAGTGTACTAAATTTAGCCAAATCTAAAGGCCGCTTTATAACGGAACCAGTGTTGCCAACTTAGTGGATTTACCACTAAAACTGGTGGTTTCGACCCCCCCTTTAGTGGCGAAATATTGCTTTTAGTGGCTAGTGGATTTTTCTAGTGGTTTAGTAGAATTCAGTTTCATAAATTATGGACGACATTTACACATTCAAATAAATGAAATTAATAAATTAAGTTATTTTTTTAACTTCTTAAGAAATATTTCATGAGCGGTGTGCACTTTTGGATTTTCCAAATTTTTTACTTTTACTGTGTAGGCAATACTGATCCTTCAAAATGACGTGCTATCAAACGTATCTGTATCTGCCAGATGCGGGGTAAAAATGTTGCGACAGTTAGACTGTCTTTAGCAGCGGAAAGGTACACGGGGATTACCCTTAAAATTATTTTTAGTAGCACATAGTTACTGTATAGCTAGTTTAAATACTCTAAGGTTTATAGCTGAGAATCTCAGCTCGATAGACTATACACGGGGATTTCCCGTAAAATGATTTTTAGTAGTTACCTAGTACCTAAGTAGTTAGGTAGTTAGTTTACAGCTGATATTCTCAGTGTATTCTATTATATTCACGAGTTCATACATGTGTTATTATGCCCAAACCATAATATACGCAAAAGTTTCGGGATTCTTGGCTTCAAGACCCACATATTTTATAAGATTGGCTTCAAGTTATTGAAAGTACTGCTGGTCAAGTAGCGAAATGCAAATTAAGTGGTAGGTACGGTTTTACGGAATCACTACGGAGATTTGAAGTCGCATGGGATGTCAAAGAAGCATCTACAAAATAAAAAGGTGAACTTTTTTTTATTAGTTACCTAGTCATTCATTTAACAGTTTAATCAATCAATCAATCAAATTATTTATTTAACACTAGATGATGCCCGCGACTTGATTCGCGTGGATTTAGGTTTTTGAAAATCCCGTGGGAACTCTTTGATTTTCCGGAATAAAAAGTTTTAGGCAAACGCGTCCCATCTTAGGCCACATCATCACTTCCCATCAGGTGTGATCGTGGTCAAGCATGCGCCTATAATGAATTTAAAAAAGATCCTTCTTTTATGAAGTCGGTTAAAAATGGTTTAGTGGAAAATTTAGCGGATTTGAGAGTAGAGCCGTTTTTCGTTAGTGGTTTTCTGGTGGTTTTAGATGTTGAATCTGGTGGGGAGTTCATTTAACCGTTGGCAACACTGAACGGAACACACACCTAGTCTGTACTCTGTAGTCATAAAGGACTTGTCCAAGATTGGGCCTTGAACATGAACCAAGATGATTTTAATACACGTGAATAGAGATCCTAAAATATGGCTTTTAGAATTATTTACACATTTTTAAAGGACCCCAATTTGGAGAAAAATATATTTTTATTTTGTGGCTTTTTTAGATCTTTGTCTGAATTTTATCAACAATAAAAAAAAAACTTGATTTTTTTTGTCACTGTCATTGGGTGATTGTCAAATGTCACTGTCAGTTTTGTTTATCTTAGTTTAATGGTGATTTATTAATAATTATTTTACGAATGTCTCAAATACTCAATTATTATTTATTAATCTTTTATTGTTGTATGTACTACCTATTGTAACACTATATTTAAATATATACCACACTATTGCTCTATGTCGCATACTATCCGTGTTATTGTGTATTCTGTGGTTATCATGTAGTCTGTGAATAGTGTGCTAGTCGGTTGCCGCCATATTTAAATTCAGTTATGCAAGGGGGGTCTTGTAAAAGGGTGCGTACTATTTTTAAAACTGAGATTTATGTAATTTATAGGGATATTTGTTGATAGTAAACTATTAGAAAAATTATAAAGAGTGATACATTGTTAATTTATACAAATTTCATAAATATTGGATATCGAGAGTAATTTGTAAAGAAAACCCTACCAACTGTTAAATTATTATTATATCAGAATAAATAGTGTAATTTTGTCAGTATAATCTTATGTTTTCATTTTGATTAACCCTTTCTGAGATGTCGTAACATCTCAGAAGTGGGATTACTTAACAATTTTAATTTAATTGTTTCGTTACCAACGCCCCGCATTATTACCTATTTAACTTTCGAACATAGTTTTTTTTCCTTTTGGAGTTAAATGCTTGTTAGTACATATAAAAACACATTATTGTAAGTTTCAGAGACAAGAGTGACTGCAACCCAGAGATGAATTTGCGACGTAGCTCTGTGCGTAGCTCTCACCGGTCCGACAGACAGGGCCGGGGCAGTGAAGTATAAATTCTAATTGCCCTATTGTTATAACATTATATTGATTATTGAATGCACCAATTCATTAGTTGTGAAGAAGAGTATATTAGGTAAGACTAATCTATTAAATGTATTGATCATGACCATTTTTGTATGAGATTTGGGCTGTTCTTGCGTCACCGAAATAACGGTAAAACATTTTTTTTAAAAAAAGTATCCAATCTTCGGATTAGATAATAATAAAAAAAAAAAAAACATTAGGATATTCGATTTGAGTTTAGAGTAATCTGAATTTTAAATTATAGGTACTTTGAGGTTAAGTTAGGCAATTGTTAGGTATACTTTATAATAGTAAGTATATGTACCTAAAGACAATAGACAATTTATATAATTATTTTATTCTTAGCTAATCACAGTGGAAGTATGGTTGATGTATTAGATATCATTTAGGTATAGTCTATGACTTAGGTAATATCCAAGAAAAAGTATTTACAGTATTCAAGGTATTCCTGATAATTAAAAAAAAAAAAAAAAAACAAAAACAGGTGATTTAGTTTTTTTTTATTTTAAACATAATTACATTTTTTTAGGAACTCCAGTAAAATATAATAAGTGTGGCTTGGTCAGGTGCCTATAAATGTTCTTATCCAAAAAGCTTGAGCTACTGCACGTCTATAGACTGCAGAGCAAATTTTTGATGTAGTAATAGTGGGTCCGGAGTGTTGAGCAATGAATTGTGAAGGAAAGGGATACTAGAATTTCAGACGGGTTCATTTATTGACTTGTTGATTTCCTGCAACTCTGTTAGATTTGCATCAAGTTGTTGTTGTCTGTGGACCTTGCTATCTGCTGGTCGCCAACAGGCAGCACAAACTTTTTCCAGCCTTGAAACCTAGTAAAAGAATGTATAAGTTGATTGAGTAAATAATATATACACACAATATGTACAACTTGATTAAACAAAATAATTAAGTATATTAATTCTTATTACCTAATGTACTGGGGTAATATTTATAAGTATAACATCTCTTCCTGGGCATTCCCATGACACTATTAGATCGAGCTCTTAATATAGATATTTCACAACTGAAGCTAACTTGCTGATGACCAAATTCGGGTGGAGGTACAACCTCAAAGATTGCTTGAGATTGAATTTATATACCTATAGCATTTAACATAAAATGCTGCCACTAGTGATCTGAAACAAAAGATTTAGATATAATTATTAGCACTCTTGAGATATAAAACCACGTAAAATAGTTTGGCATTTGGATATATCAATGTATTTAATACTTACTAAGCCGATGCGATTCATGAACACAAAACATTTGAGTGCTGAATATGTTAATTCATTTATCGAAAATGTACTGATCACTGCCTTGGAACCGTAAGAAAACAATTTTACAACTGAATCAGAACGGAATGATGAATAAAAATTAAAAATTAAAATTGAACAATACTTGTCTCTGACAAATGACAATAGCGTAACCATAGAATAATATAACCCTAACGGAGCGTAACCACAGATCACTAATAAACTAGTCCAGAGCGTGACGCTCCTTGCTCTGACGTAACGTTCAGAGACAAGGTAATGTTAGTGATGTTACTTGTCTCTGAACTCAACCAATGATTTATAGGGACGTACAAGCAAGTACTCGATACTTTTGTTTCGACATCAAGTACTTTTAGAATCGTTCTATTTTTTTCGATACTTACTCATTATCGAATTAAATGTACTTGTTCTTCGGTCTAGGATCGATAAATGATAGATATGATTGATAATTGTTTTATTGCTTATTAATTAGGATTATAAGTATTATAATAATGATATAGAGGCACGCGTGATGGTCCCGATGGTATTATGCACACTGATTGATTGTTAAATGAAATGTAAATCAAAAGTATTTTAATTTTATATTTTTTAATTAAATAGAGTAATTTAAGCGCTTGGTTATAAAACAAAATGTTGAAAAAAAAATATATCAATGTGATAAATCGATCAAAACTCTTTCTAAAATAAAGTCGATTACTATACGAAATCGAATCGTTGTCGTATTATGACATCAATGAATTAGTATAGTTTAGATAATGTAGTAATAAAAAAATAAATGATAATCTAGAGATATGAGTAGTTATCGATAATAATATAAAGTACTCATTTATATTAATACCGCACTACGTAGTGAAAAATCACCAAACGGTTTGTGTACTACTCATTTTTGGTAGTACAGTAGGTATCGATATTTCGGTGGTATCGGAACATTCCTGTCCATAGAACAACATGACGTGATAATGTTGCCACAGAACACATAAACTCCTAGCGGAGTAAATGTCAAAACAACACACTACACAGTAAGAGTCACTAGAGTCGTGAAACAGTAACAATATAGCGCATAGAGTAAATATATAGGAAGAGGAGACAATGCAATAATAATACCACAGGTGAGCGAAATGGGTATATAATAGACGCTAATGCCAAGGAGTGACAGAGCGAGAAAATGTTCTTTTGTCCTACTCAGTAGCTTACGAAAAAGTGGCTTAACCTATACCTTTTGTTTCTGGTCGGTGAACCTATAGACCATGGTGTATTGCTGTGGGTTAGGCTGCAAAAGCCGAACTGAACGTAAATACGAAAACATAACCTAATACCATTAAGATCACTAAAAGATATCCCGTACGCAGAATCTCAAATCAAAGGCAGAGTGGAAAGCACTCAACTCACTGCACTTCAAACAATAAACCACATGAAATAGGAAAAACGCATAGAGACGATATCAAAAACAAATTAACAGCGAACTGATTAACTGATAAAAAAATCATAGACTATACGTATAAAATACCGTTTGACAGTTTGACTTGAATTTTGAAAACTCTCAATTTGGAAATTGACAAGCATATTGACAAGTATGACATTTCTTATCAGCTGAAAGCTTTGGTGTTGCCGTTGTAATAAATTTTTTTTTTTATCATTGATTTGTTTTGCAACTGAAAACCCTTTATTTATCAAATCCACCTATTGAACCACAGACATCTAAAGGGAAGGTTTACGTATTGAACAAACCAATGCCTACAAAGTTGACTACCCCTGAATGTGGCGTTTCCGCTTATTTCAAAACAAAACGATATAAAGATAAATTATTTAACCCCATTCGCTTTTGATTAAAATTGGTTTTTGTGAAATTATAATTCAAAAGATTTTTTTTATAAATAGGCAACGACTTATTACAAATAGACGCGGCATACGCAAACATCATTGCACTAAAAAAAACGGCGTAAATATTACGTACGCGGAGAAAGGGAAAGAACATACTTGTTGTTAGAAAGAGATGAATATAGATTCTGAGTTACACTGTTGTTAACTGCAATGTATGCAAGTGAGGGCAAGTACCTTCTTAAATTCTTGCCAAAATAAAGCGCGGGGAACGTACGTAATGTTTTAAATATCATAGTAAATAGGTAAGTAAATGGTAAAGACGCAACAACAGCCCAGTTTTCGGTATTTTCCTTTTGATTTGAATTGTAACCTGTGATGATTTATTTTCAATGCTTTGCAAAATTAGTGAAAAGAGATGATTTAAAATATCGTAGCCGTCTACAGGGTTTCGGTGAATGCAGTAACCTGGACTCTGTACGGCTTTAGGAATTTATTTATTTACTTTCTTTAAGAGGATATGGCATGAACGGGAAACTTTTAGAATAGGTATTGAACAGTTATATTGCCGTCGCGCTGCTCCTCGAATAGAATTCCATAACACCCGATAGGGACAACTGCAGCTTGGACCGATAATACCTATGAAAAACAGTCGAATTCTTACTCTCGTATTTTTCTGTTTCCTCCTCCAAAACATAACCGATTTTAATTATTTTTTTACGAATAATTTAAGAAGGACTCGGGCTATGCCGGTATGTTTTTCTTTTTTTGATTATATCCGTCAAATTTATTTGCAGGATCTCTGATGATGGCACGAAAACTGGGCCATTTTTTGCCATTTTTGAAGGTTCCTTGTTCCTAAAATAATTAATTTATTGAAAAAAGCAAAACATAGGAGCATGGCACGGACACATATGGATTTTATGGAGCAAGAATATTTTCTCTATTGTAATTATCCACGGAGGAAACAGACAAATGTTTTTGTATGAAGAAATCGCCGGGAGAATTCCTCTTAAAGTATTAATTGGAAATATTAGTAAATATTTTGACATTGCATGATAATAATAACTTCTAGATCGAGGAAGATTGTTAATAGAATAATGATAATTAGTGACAGAATGCATGAATTATTCCATCAAAATAATAATATGTTAAGGTGTTGTAATTATTATATTATTGTATCTCTAATAATTTGCACGCCATAAGATTGGCAGATTGTGACACGGAAATACTTAACTACAATCAGCAAATAAATGATTATGATTAGGTTGAGGGACGGTGTTCTAAGCCGGGCATGATTGGCGTAATGAACTCGCCGCCCAGGAGTGGCTTAGAGCATCGCAGCCGTCTATGGGGTTCCGGTGAAGGCAGTAACCTGGACTCTGTACGGCTATAGTTAGGTTGAGGGAGGGTGTTCTAAGTCGGGCATGATTGGCGTAATGAACTCGCCGCCCAGGAGTGGCTTAGAGCATCGCAGCCGCCTATGGGGTTCCGGTGAAGGCAGTAACCTGGACTCTGTACGGCTATATTTAGGTTGAGTGAGAATGTTTTGAGCCGGGCAGGATTGGCGTAATGAACTCGCCGCCCATGAGTGGCTCTAAACATGCAGCTATTGATGGTGTCAAAGCGAAGGCAGTAACTTTGATACCGCATGGCTATAGATAACTGTAAATGATGTTGATAAGCAGTGGCGTGCAGTCATAGAAAAGAAAAGCAATGCTTACTTTATTGTATCCAAGAGATTTTTATAATTTAAAGATTTTTCTTATGAAAAACATACTTAAGTACCTACCTAATAATGTTCTCCGCTAAGTGACTGATTCAAAGAAAAATAACCAAAGATTTCATAATTTACATTTTCATTGACCGCAGCCCTGCGTGGCCTACCTAATTTTATACTTGTTCAGGAATCTTTTGTTCAATAATTATTGATTGTAATACTTTAATGTTTTTTGTAAACTCATGACTGTTTAAATAATCCTGATTTAATTAGTGAATAAGAACGAAGGGACTCGTTCATGGAGGATGGCCGACTGTAACACTATATTTAAATATATACCACACTATTGCTCTATGTCGCATACTATCCGTGTTATTGTGTATTCTGTGGTTATCATGTAGTCTGTGAATAGTGTGCTAGTCGGTTGCCGCCATATTTAAATTCAGTTATGCAAGGGGGGTCTTGTAAAAGGGTGCGTACTATTTTTAAAACTGAGATTTATGTAATTTATAGGGATATTTGTTGATAGTAAACTATTAGAAAAATTATAAAGAGTGATACATTGTTAATTTATACAAATTTCATAAATATTGGATATCGAGAGTAATTTGTAAAGAAAACCCTACCAACTGTTAAATTATTATTATATCAGAATAAATAGTGTAATTTTGTCAGTATAATCTTATGTTTTCATTTTGATTAACCCTTTCTGAGATGTCGTAACACTATGTAGTGGAAAATGGGTAGTTTATCGAAATGGAATATTAATAATCACAATTAATGTGCATTACCCAAGTTTTAGTGTTGCCATCCATCGAAAAATATTTTCTACAAACGATATTTTTCATAATTAATTTTTAAAAAAACGGGGTTTTCTAAAATTGTTATTTAAATGGCGTTTAATGTTATATTTTTTTCTCTTTCACGTGATGGCAGTTTGGTTCTGGTTCATTGACACTCAGAATAAAAAACCACCCTCCATACTGAACTGGGACATGTCCTTTATCAGCCACTCGGCCTATCAGGGATCAATCACTTGCTAGTTGCTTGAAAAACTAAAAGCTATTGGTTTGACAATCATGTACTTATTACCTCAATGTTGACAATGAAATAATTTAATTTGTAACCTTACTTGGTGTGGTTTAGTTTAATTTAGTATTATTTTATTAACCAATGTTTACGGTGCATCGTTCATTACGTTTCACCCGGTTGGCGGTTCAAGGGGTTCAAAATAAACATGTCATGGGCATGGGATGTTTTATAATAAGTTTGTTTTTCGTTTTGTTTCATTCTCAATTTGCTCCAAAGTCTTAAGCACATGAATAAATTATATCTGGCATATTGTGTTAAGTAAAATACAAATTACAAAGACATGATCCAGGAAGATCCCATCCCCTACTTCGTAAATACTTATGTACCTACCTAGGTAGTTTACATTCTAGTAGTTTGGTGCAAGTTGTAAAGAACTTACGTGATTCTAGTGACGAAGAAGTTAACAGAATTGAATTTAATCTTGTGATTTTTTTTGCATTTAGTCATTTCCTCGCTGAGGTGGGATGAAAAGTTACGTGTCGCACTCGAGTGAAAAGATTTTTCACCTCATGCTCTTTTGATTCCCTGGCTAACGCTCAGGATTCTAATTTTAGCTGTTTGCTTGTGTGTACATTATAATAATTATTTTATATTATGCATAGTTTGTGGGGTCGAGTATACGCTTTTATAACATGGTATTAAAAGAGTTTCTGGAGTTGCCAGTACATCAATTTAAAGACTGTGTTAAACAGCATCTGTTAAGTCAAGGGTATTATAGTATAGATGATTTTCTTGATGACAAAGTTCATGGAAGCAACTGGCTTCGCATCCAGCAACCCACAAGTCAGTGTAATACCTACTTGTTACATAGCATATGCATTTTATATTATATACAAATTGTTACATTTTTATGGTTTTGAAAAGAGCAACTGCTGAGTGTCTTGCCGGTTCTTCTCAGTAGAATCAGCTTTCCAAACAGGTGGTAGATTCTTACGACTTATCATATGTGGCACAAGTCGTCCTACATGAAATAAATCATTTTCATTTTCATTCTTTAATGCTGATATTAAAAAAAAAACTATGCGAATTCCATTTATAGTTTAATTTTAGATCCCAGGATATCCATACGAAAAAATCCAATTTCAAAGATAACTTATTCAAGCATGGTTGATCCTAAAAGAATCATGAGCTATGAGGACATGCTGAAAGTGATTCACCAACCTGAGAAAGTGATTATAGATGTCCGGAATGCAGATGAAGTTAATTCTACTGGAAAAATACCTTCAAGCATTAATATACCATGTAATTTTGACTATACCTATTACCTAAACCTTTTTGAAGTGAATAGCTTCATTACTCAGTTCAATGGTTAAATCGTTGGTCAAACTACCAACTATCCCATTATTAATGATTTTTTTTTAAATCATAATACCTATTTACTTTTAGTGGGGAATGTCCAAGATGCCTTAGCTACTATGTCAGAGGAAGAGTTCAAGAAGCAATTTAGAAGACCAAAACCATCGGCTTCTGATGAGCTTATATTTTATTGCCAGTCTGGTAGACGTTCCACTGAGGCTTTAGATAAAGCATTGAAACTTGGATACAATAAGTAATTTTTTTATTCATAATATTAAGCATTCTAAATTTTAATCATAACAATTTCAATTAAAGTTCTAAATTATTTTCTTACAGATCCAAAACCTACCTAGGCAGCTGGAATGACTGGTCTAGCAAGCATAAATGATGAATAATTATAAAGCATAAATGATGAATAATTATAAATAAAAATATAATTTTTAACCAATTTTTTTATTTATTATAAAGGACAAAAATATGCATTGTGATTAGATTCAATCTATGCACTGAACAGATTTTCATGAAAAAAGCTCACCAATCTGGCCACATTGGGCCATGCAGTTGAAGGAAGACCTAGATTTCTTTAAAATCACTAGCTTTTCATTCATGAACTAGAGTTCACTATTGTTCTGATGGTTTTAATGTATTTGTTTCTAGTGTAGTAGGGAGGGATGGTGGTCTTTGAAATATTCCAAGGATCTCAAATTATATTATATATTTGTGAAACACCCAAAGATGTTTCTGAATAATATTACAACAGCCATTTATCATCTTGTCAAGACTTCAAGAACTAAATTCTGTGAAAATAAAAGTCTTGTATTAATATTAAAATTATTTTATTTAGACCATTCGCTTAAGTAGCTCGTTGATCTTGTCCTCGCGGTTTCCGAAGTCGCCGCCGTCAACGTAGTGAATGGTCTTCTTACGCCACCCACCCGTTGGGTTGTTTAGTTTGAATGGCCATAGGAAATTACTTGCATACTGAAACAAAATTAATATCTTAGAAGATATCATAGTGATAATGTAACGCGCACTATACTGATATTATAAAGAGGTACTGAACCGATTTTGAAAATTCTGGTACCAACAGAAAGCCACATTATTTGTGAGTGTCATAGGCTTGGTACGAGAACCGAGATTAACCCGAAAAATTAGGGAGGTCCCGTGGGAATTTAAAAAACTTATTTCACGCGGACGAAGTCGCGGGAATCTGCTAGTGTAAGATAAATAAAAATAGTATTCTTTATTCTATAGATAGTTCAATCCACGAAGACGCGCCCCACTATTTATCGCGAGGGGAAACAACGTGGTGCGGGGAGTTCAGATTCCGATTAATGTAAGGTGTGTTTTTATTTAATGTGTAATATCAAAGTGTAATTGAATGATTTTCTTATGTTATTAATAAATACATTATTTCCATAAAGTCGTGTTTTATGATAATAATTATTAGATACATTATTTCTTGTTATTAAAATATTATTATTAACCAATATCACAATTAATTCATTCTATGCAGGACCATCACGACTATTTCTTTTTTAAAGTAGGTGAAATGAAGTAGAGCATACTTCAAGTTAATTATGACATTTTTCGCTATTTAACTTTGTGTGCGTGTGCCTACATTGCTACTCGCTGCGTAGTAATAGAACTCACATTCTTGTAGTTTACATTGCACACTTGCACTGTAAGCCATTGCGGAAAAGAGTGGGGCGCGTCTTCGTGAATTGAACTATCTATAGTAAGTAGAGGTGGGCGTTATAACACACAACACATTATATATTTAAATATATTTTTATAACAGTATAACACATTAGACGAAATGCTACCAGACTGTTGTAATATATATTATTTTCTGTCATTTTATTTCGTTTGTAATTTCACAGCGCCATCTATGTCCACAACTGCTCTTCCTGTCCTGGTGCCAGGAAATGGGTTTTTATCTTTAACTTGTTAATTTTATGAAATTTCAACAGATGGCTCTTTTTTAAAGCAAATACGATTGATATGCTGCAGTCTGCAACACAGTATTCAAAGTAATGTAAACACTTTCTGAGAAACAATAAGAGCTAGTTTCACATGCGATAAAATTACAACAGTGTTAAAGCAGTGTATATAGCAGTGTTCAATTTTATAACATTGCAACTAGGGCTTCCAATACCGGGATCCCGGTATTGGCCAATACCGGGATCCCGGACTTTTTTCGAAGGTTTTCAATACCGGTATTGAAATGTCTAATACCGGGATACCGGTATTGGTGACACTATAAACGAAACAGTGACTATTGCATATATTTCTTGGTAGATGCCACTGTATTTTATTCGGCTCAGTTTAAAACTAAAAATATTAGCTCAAAAAGAGCGCTTTTATTGCTTAAAACCAGTGAAGAAAAGTCGTTTTTGTTCACTCACATGGAAAAATTAGTGTTTGAATTTAGATCCCTGTGGCTTGGCATTTCTATTTCTCTCGAAACGTTCAGAAATCTGATTTATAAAGTCTAATGCATATTTTATTATGATATATGTAATATTATTTTCTTTTAAATAATAACTTTTGGATTTTAGTTTAATTTGTGTTTTGACAAAATTATCGTTTTCTTCGACTTCGATCGACTTCTTACAAAAATATCGTTTATTTATTAGTTACTTATTTATCATTTAGTATTTCCTCAACAGGTGGGCCTAAAAATGAATATGAGCAAGATAAAGATCATTTCTAATGCACACGTTCAGCCCCAACCTGTGTTAGTTGAGAATTCTGCACTCGAAATTGTTGAGGAGTACATATACCTAGGACATACAGTCCAGTTAGGTAGGTCCAATTTCGAGAAAGAGGTCAACCGCCGAATCCAACTCGGCTGGGCAGGGTTCGGGAAACTCCGCGACATCTTCTCGTCCAAAATTCCTCAGTGCCTGAAGACGAAAGTTTTCGAACAGTGCGTAATGTCAGTGATGACTTACGGCTCCGAAAAATAGTCGCTAACTTTGGGCCTGATAAGAAGGCTCAGGGTCACTCAGCGGGCAATGGAGAGAGCTATGCTTGGAGTATACCTGCGTGATCAAATCAGAAATGAGGAGATCCGTAGGCGAACCAGAGTAACCGACATAGCTCGAAGAGTCCAAGCTTTAAGTGGCAATGGGCGGGGCACATAGTTGGTAGAACCGATAGGCGTTGGGGTCCCGAAGTGCTTGAATGGCGGCCTCACACTATGTGGACGGACGATCTCAAGCGTGTAGCTGAAAGCCGCTGGAAACAAGGGGCACAAGACCGTGCTCTGTGGCAATCTATGCAGGAGACCTACGTCCAGGATGTCTATAGGTTGAGACGACGACGACGATAGTAGTTTAAATTACAATCTTCGACACTAATTTACAGTATTCCCAAATTAATAATGCGCATAGAAATCTTCGTCACTGTTCGGCAACGGTCGTATTCCCCGAGCATCGGAAGACGATATGTATATAGAGTGGTTAAGTGCATTTTCTTCATGCATAATTTAGTAGAATTATGTGTTTTGTGCTAAAAGAGATAAATATTGACTTATCAGTAACAAAATTTGATTCGATAATTCCATGTAAGTAAATAGCGAAGAAAACCGCACGATTCCGAATATGCTACAATCTTTGTAGAATTGATTTGAATTGATTGAAGGGTGTGTAATAGCAGCTCCATATAATTCCACACGGAGAGAACACGTGCAGTCACCACCAATATATAAAGACGACTGATTTACCTTTGACTGACAGTGACCAGCGACCGCCGCGCCGCCGACAGCCCGAACTGTTTTCGATTGTTTACACATGATATTGACTCCTATTTCTTTCGAACAAGGTGCAAAATGCTTTAGGGCTCTTACGATTCAATAATTCGGGTGTTTCCGCGAATACGACAATTAGCGAATATCTGCATGTGCATTATTAATTTGGGAATACTGTACTAATTATTTAAAATTCCCTGCCATATTTATTTAATTTTGTGTGTACGTTGAAAAAGTGCGTCACAAATATACTTTATATTAAAAGTTCAAAATTCAATGGAGGTTAAAATATATATTTTCGGAAGAATTCATCCAAAAATAGTTCTATTTTAAAAATCATATAGTTGATATTCTGATTGATATGAATAAGAAATTGCTTATATGATAATAATACAGGGTGTCCCTGGATAAAGTGCAACCCCGAAAGGGGGTGAAACTAGACCAAAAATTATCGACAAAAAAAATAGAAAAAAAATTCTAAAAAAATTATTTTACTTTTTATTAGCGAATTAAGATTTTTATTTGTTATGTAGACTCTATGTAAGAAAAAAATCGATTTCTTCAAAATTAGTGGGTCGATTGCTTTGAAATAAAAAAAAATATTATGCCACATACTTGGCGGTAAGGATTAAATAACAATTAGCACGCAAAAAAGTAGCATCATGACATAAACTTTGCTTTTTATGAAAAAGAAACCCTTTTTTATGACTATTTTTTTCAATGATCTCTAAATTTCTCAGAAAAATGCCCCCAATACCAGAAGATTTTACGATTTATTATTATTCTCTATCATATTACCTTTCAAATAAAAAAAAAATCTTCGTTGTAACCCAAGAAACGAGCTGGCTATGAAGTGTTGAAAGTCGCCATTAAAAGTCAGATTTTGATTACAAGTTTTAATCAAGTCGTACATATTTTTATTTTTTTACAATTCTTATAACTATCACATTAAATGCTCAAAATGGCCACCTCGTTGCTGGAGGCACATTGCAGCACGTAGAGCAATTTGGTTTGTAGCTCTACGCACCATCCCTGGATCACTTTTTAATTCATTCGCACATTGAAGTATTCGATTTTGTAACTCGGCTTCAGTGTTTACTGTGGTTCTGTAGACTTTTTGTTTCATTGTACCCCACAAATAGTAGTCGAGAGGTGTCAGATCAGGTGAACGCGCTGGCCAGCCCACTGGTCCTTCCCGGCCAATCCACCTGTTTGCATAGTTTTCATTTAAAAAACTCCGAACATTTCGCCCGTAATGAGCAGGACATCCATCCATCTGCAAAAACATACGCTCCCGCCGCCTTGTGGCCAGCGGAACTTCTTCAAGCAAAAATGGCAGTTCGTCTCTTAATAAAGATAAAAAACGCTCGGAGTTTAATGTTGTAGGTAAAATAACTGGACCAATTAAAACGTCATCGATTAGAGCCGCCCACACATTTATTGAGAACTGCACTTGAAATGTGGATGCCCTCTTTTAAATGTGGATTTTCATAACGCCATTCATGTAAATTCCTGCAGTTTGTGATTCCATTCCGAGTGAATTTTGCTTCATCCATCCATAAAATAGTTTTTAAAAATTCTGGATCGTTTCTAGTTTTTCTTTGAATCCACGCCGACAGGACGCACCTTGGACGATTGTCTACATTTTCATGCAAGTGCTGGACTCGCTGGTAATGGTATGGATGCAATCCCTCCTTTTTCAAAATTCGCCATACCGATGTTTTAGATAACCCGTGACGCAAAGCCAATCGTCTAATGCTGGTTGTAGGATCAGCAAACAAATCGTTTAAAACGGCCTCTTCTATTGAATGGTCAATAATTGTAGCTTGTTGTTCACGGAGATCTCGAGCTAATCCAAGTCCGATGTTGGATAACTTCCGGTGAATTTCTTGAAAATTCCGTGCTGATGGTATAAGTCTTCCCGGAAATGCGTTTATGTATGCTGAACGAGCGACTGTTGTGCGTCCACGTGACATTCCATAATAATAATGGATGTCAGCGATTTCTCGCGGAGAGAACTCGGTCAATCGCGGCATCTCAACAATAAACAACAAAGTAGAGTCAAAAACGTAACAAAAAAGTCATTAACAGAACAAAAACAAAATAACGTAACAAAAACTCAACGCACAGGACAGTTATAGGAGTAGTAACAGGTAGTAGCGACGAGAATATCGGAGCGACTGGCTACCTGACTAAGTGACTACTCCGCATTGTTAGTCCTATTTCGAACCCCTCCCCGAACCCCACCCCAGTCCTTGCTACAACACAAAAAAAGGACGCGTCCCGGCAAACGACGAGTGGTGACGTCATTTTTAAAAACTCTTAGCCAGCTCGTTTCTTGGGTTACAACGAAGATTTTTTTTTTATTTGAAAGGTAATATGATAGAGAATAATAATAAATCGTAAAGTCTTCTGGTATTGGGGGCATTTTTCTGAGAAATTTAGAGATCATTGAAAAAAATAGTCATAAAAAAGGGTTTCTTTTTCATAAAAAGCAAAGTTTATGTCATGATGCTACTTTTTTGCGTGCTAATTGTTATTTAATCCTTACCGCCAAGTATGTGGCATAATATTTTTTTTTATTTCAAAGCAATCGACCCACTAATTTTGAAGAAATCGATTTTTTTCTTACATAGAGTCTACATAACAAATAAAAATCTTAATTCGCTAATAAAAAGTAAAATAATTTTTTTAGAATTTTTTTTATTTTTTTTGTCGATAATTTATGGTCTAGTTTCACCCCCTTTCGGGGTTGCACTTTATCCAGGGACACCCTGTATAAGTAGGTACATATTAGGTACTTAATAAGATTGTATTTAAAATGATGTGATGGAGTTTCAGAACATTACGTGGTCCGTAATTTTCACCTTATACATACATGAAACAAACGATAGTTTCGTAAGAATTAAGTCAACGCGTAAATAACTATCTCAATACTCAAAATACAAATAAATCTAAAAATCAATACGTCTTGGTGATTTTTTTTTAAAGAAAATACAATTTCATAAAATATTGTATGATATAAAATAGAGTGAAGGAATTACTTAACGGCTTTTCTTCACTGAATTTATGCAGAAAAGGCACTTTTTTGAGTTAATTTGGTGAAAAATTTTTTTTATGAAAAAACTGTCTTTTATGGTGCCGTTTGCTTCAGAAAAGACTAATTTTAAGTTAAAAAACATCTACCACATTTAAAAAAATTTCCAATACCGGGATCCCGGGATCCCGGTATTGAAAAAAATCATTCCGGTATTAATACCGGTATTGAGAAAAACCGGTATTCGAAAGCCCTAATTGCAACAGATGGCGCTTATTTTAATAGCAAATACGATTGTTGCAGTATTCAAAGTAATGTAAACACTTCCAGTGGAATAATAAGAGCTACTTTTACTTGCAATAAAATTACAACAGTGTTAGTTTGGATTGCAAAGTAATGTAAATACTCTTGTCATATCTCTAAGAGCTATATTTACTTGCGATGAGACGAAGATGCTATTTTTATGATTCTGCTTTAAACAACACTTTCATTAGTTTGAGTTTCATTGTATGTATTATTAATCCAACCAGAAATTGAGTGCAAAGCTAAAGTTACTGACTTATAGTTTTAATATAAATTATAGACGATTGGTGTAAATAAAATGCGTGTTAGTAAATAGTAATTAGTGTTAAACAGTAAACACTAAGTACTAAAACGGCGCTTAACGCGAAGGTAACACGGCGCGTTTTTTGGTCCTCCTAAATATATTATAAAACACTAACACTAAGTAACTGCAAACCGCAACAACAGCAAGCAACAGTGTAAATAATTTCTATCAAAATTTATAACATATAATATATATTATAACACTTTAAAACAGCAGCTAGAAAAATATATTATAGCAGTATATTTCATTGAAAAATTATAACAGTTTAGCCCACCTCTAATAGTAAGTACAAGTTAGCCCTTGACTGCAATGTCACCAGGTGGTGGGTGATGATGTAAGTACCTACTCTAAGATGGCGGGCAAACCTGTAACCTATCAGTTATATTAAACATATACCCCTAATCAGTGATTTATGAGGTAAATGTGTTTTATTGAGAAAATACCTAACCATCAGCTAGCGCAAACCCAAGATTGACCACCAGGAATCGCCACTGCATAACACGTAAACATTACGGCATGTATGGGCTGTGAATTACATGTGGGCTGGGCGTGTAGACAGAGGGGGACATATTTGCTAATTTTAGTGGAAATGAAGGAGACAGATGCGTACTTAGTATGGAATTTTTTCTATAAAAATAATAATCTTAGAACAAGCCTGGGAACGAACGGCATGTAGCCGGCCGCGGCAATATCTTTTGAACGAATTACGTTTTGTCAATTATTGTTTTTAGTTTTTGGAGAATGTTTGTATAGTACTATTGTGTTTTGTGAGTGTAGTAATTTTAACTTATAATTTAAGGATTTAAAATACTTAAAGAAATAATAGTGTAAAATAAAGGTAGTAACTAGGTACCTACTAGGTGGGTATGGATGGCATTTCCTAAAGGGAAGCCGGTAGGAATCGTGTTGTATGGACACTTCGCCACTGCTATTTATAGTAAGATATTACAGTAATGCATGTCCTTACCTTGAACTTGTCACCAACAGTAAAGATTTCATGGATAAGGTCCTCTACACAGATGATGTTGCACTTGCCAAGTTTGTCTTCAATGATCTTGTTTGAAGAGATGGGAACTCTCTGGCCGTTAATTTTGGCGAAACCACGTTTGTAGATAAGCTTGAAACAAGAAAATACATAAGCTATGTTAAATTGGACAAGCAAATTAAAGTTAGATAAAATATCATGAGCGACTTTTTGAGTAGGGGATATTAATATGGTAAATACTAGCTGATGCCTTGCCTTAAGTTTTTTTGATGTGGCTGATAGCAGATAGCATAAGATGTGTTATTCCAGACTATAGTCTATCTTTGTGACAAATTTCATCCAGATCCTTTCAGCTGTTCTGGTGTCATTGAGTAACAAACATTCATCCAAACTTATCTTCACGAAACCTATTCTACAATTAAGTACGTTTTAAGGATCAGGGGTTCCGGTTTATTAAGCATTTCAAGAGTAAAGTAAAAATGTAATAGGTTTGTTGTGTGGTCTTTTCTATTCTTGCAGTGAAAAAATGATCTGTTTCACCTTGACATCCGCATACATACTTTGTATAACTAAACCAAACATATTTTACATTTTTACTAGGTATAAAAAAGAAAAATTCTCTTACCTCTCGCACGCTCTTAAGGTTGGGATAGCCCCACGTGATGTAAGGCTCAGCAATACGCAGCATGTTCACTGTTGCTTTGTTTAGTTTAATGAACACACCATTGTTGATCTGTCTTAGTCTGAACAGCTTGAGGACTTTGCGAACCTAAAAGGAAGACATTTTATTAAGTATACTGTCTACAAACTATGCAAACTTTGACCAAAAATAAAAAACAATCTAGTGAAATCTTTCCCGAGTTTCCCAAGATTAACTAAAAAAGGTTCCCAAGATTAGGCTTTAAAGAGAATATTTCAAAGAGTTTCTTCTCTAACCCAAAGCTGAATTTTTTTAGGGCTGAATTCAATTCAGTATAGGTTCTCTATAGGCAATACTATAGCACATCTCTAAATGTAGAGCCTGACTAAGAAAATTCCATCCGATTGATTTTGGATGGGTGAGCTTCACAATAATAAGAATTTTAAAAAATACTATTCAAATTACCTTAGGCGAGACCTGATTGATACCACGGATACGCATAATAAATGCAAGCTTGGCTTCACCGGGTACATAGTAGTTTCCTCTGTTGCGTGCCTGAAAGTGAATAAATTACTAAAGAAACCAGTATATAATAGTTGCTTATAATAATAATAATTGCTTATAATAATAATAATAAAGCTTTATTTATTCCATCTGTTACAGTGTTTCTTTCACATTGCCTTTGCCAATGTAATTATTATAAATGTTAGTTTTTAGTTAGTTTATAGCAGCTTAGCAGAGAAAATTCAGAAATAATAAATTCCCAAATTGACCGTCGGGGATCAAACCCGGGACCTCCGCATGTTAAGACAACAGCGCTCAACACTGCGCCATGGAGGTCATCAAAACCCACCTCTACACCAAATTTCATCAAAATCAGTTGAATAGATGGACCATAAAAGTGTAGCAGACAGATGGATAGACCCACAACTTCATTCTAATGAACCTTCTATCTCTATAGTAATGCATTTTCACCCAGCTTTGAAATTAGCTTAATGAACAATTTTTTTTTAAGAGGTTTATCATCAGAAATTGTAGACAGGTTTTCTTTTCACTGATAAAAATCATCAGTGAAAAGAAAACATGTTGATCATAAACATGGCTTACCTCCTAAAGTCCTGACTAAAGACATATATCTCTATAACAGGTGCTCTTAACTTCGAATGATTTAACTAGGGACACCTTGACATATGTTGTTCCATTATTACGTCTTACCTGTCTTATCAGTCTGATTTCATCACGCTCCTTAATACGGTATTCCTTTACATACTGTTCAGCCCTTTTGAAGATTTCCTTCTTTTTCTTGATGGCAGCTGAACGCCTTTTGATCGTCACCTGAAAACAATGTTTTTATTAAGAACAAGTTGTTAATGTCAACCTATTGATAATTATGCTGTGCAATGGCTCTTTCATAGGAGGAAGGGTTTTGTAACATGTGGGATGTGTTTATTCAGAATGAATGTACTCCTATAATGGACAAGTTGCATGTACACTGCATAAATCTAAACAGCAATTCCTAAGTAATAAATATTTAGATATTTATTAAATAATTTACTTGATATAACAATTTGCCACTCATACATAACATAGAATAGAATGTATTTATTACACATTGGAGAAAAAGGGTTCTGACAAAATGCCAAAAATCTCATGAATAGCTAATTGTACTATATTATGGCTAAAGATTGTCTAAAATTTTTAAGAATAACAAAAGGGTAGTGTGATTTTACCTATCTTCACAGCTGTGTTCTAGGTATCTGTTTCTAGTTTGATAGTCAATACTGAAAGAATCTTAGACAAATACCTGAATGCGACGAGCGCGTAGAGCGTCTCTGCGTTTGCGGTGCTTGAGCACTGACTCAGGGACAGCAGGCAGCTTCTTGCTGTCCTCCTTACCCTTCGCTACCTTCTTTTCGGCCGGAGCCTTCTTCTCCGTTATCGCCACCATTGTGCTGAAGAGATTATTTAATATTATTAGCCGACACAATTCTTACGGCAGGTTGTCAAACTATTCAAATGCTATAAAACAATGCTCGCCTAATTATTAAGCAGGCGGGAGGCGTTAAATCATACCTGATAAGGTTTCAAATAGGTTAATTCAACAAAATTACTATAATTTCTTAACCAGTTATTTTGACATCAATAGGTTGATACAATAATCAGGTTCGTCTATTGCGTTTTGTTAAATCTACAGCTACTACAGGGAAATAATATATTATATATAAATAGTACTGCTTTTAACATGAATTATTGGTCAAGCATGCATCTTAGAGGTTAGAAAACGTATCAATACAAAATGCACAGAAATCCTCTAGGGTCCAAAAACTTTTGCGCATAGTAAAAGTGAAGAATAAGATAGTTATGCACAACAGAAAGATTTACTTTTCTATTAAAATACAAACAGTGACCAAGGCGGTGGTGAACACGCAGGACACAATGCACTTTATAGAACATGCACTTTTCACAAATGTCGTGAACTCTACAATTATGATATCACTTCAATAATATTCCTCTATAAAATATCGTCTTAATAGCACCATTTATTATTGTAAATATCTAAAAATTTAACCACCTGCGAGGCAAAACTCCACGCGGCACGTGTGTCAAATTTTAGAAAGAAAGACAAAACCATAGACTTCCGGTTGTCGCCATGTTGGAGTTTTGTAATTGGCAACATTATGGGTGTGTTCCGAAATACACTGCGAGCACTGTCTGCGAGCAAGTCCCCATTAAGAGCACTGAACAGTGCTCGCAGTGCTTATATCGGAACACCCACTATATTTAGCAATATTCTATTTATTAGAGCTCTCGATTGTCAACTTTTAAATAGCATACTTTTAGAAAGATTTATTCATTTCATTTTTAAGACAACAACATGAACCATCATTATCTTTTTCATTCTCCTTCATTGTACAATAATAAAATAAAATCATCAAAAAAATTCAGTCAAGTATGCTTCCGAAGAGTATTTAATCTTTAACAGCTTTCTTTCAAATCAAATCATCTTTTGTTTCCACCTTTGTTTCCACACAGAGTACAATAAATATACTGTTTCCTTAGCAACAAGATAAATAAATCAAATATTTTTGACGCACTCAGAAACTGTTCCTTCAGAAGAAAATTCAATTAATGATCATTATTATTATTATTAAATTAATAACTATATTAGTGTATCAATATTTTGGAATAAAATGGGGGAAAAAGATGCGCAGCTCGCTGCCCTAGACATTGGAGAATTAGATATGTACGTTCAGACCATGGAACCTTGGCGCATAGACTCAATCGGCAACCAAGCGTATGTAACTGATTATTTTCACGTACTTAATTAACTATGGTGTTATTTTTAATAGTAATATCAAATCAACTATTTGATGTTTTATCAAACAGCTGTAAAATGACATGTTTTGGTCCTTCGAGCCGGATATAAAATTAATATAATACCTAGGTACCTATCAATTATGTAATTTATATTTTGTTTTAGATGGATTGATTGGCATATCAGACTGCAGAAACTAAATCAGCAAGCGGTTTTAGAAGCTTCATCTATGCAGGAAGAGTTAACTAAGGAAACTTTAATTTCGTATGGAAAGGTAAATTAAGAATAATAATTGTTACGTAAAAGTTATTGACTGCCACTATCAAGTTATTCACGTATGTTCGTTGACATACTTACATAGTTACCGTAGAATAATAATATCGTTTTTCAGTTATCTGTTTTAGTACATGAAGCAATATGTATACAAGTATGGCGTTTGAAAATCTACCCGCAAATAATGAAATTGGAACCGGCGCCCTCTAACACTTTTGGAATTTATATGGTGGTAAGTATTTTGTATAAATTAGAAATTAATCACAATATTTCCAATAGACTCAAAGACAAATGGTATCAGCTGTGCTCTACTTACATTAAGCTAGTGATACCCGCGACTTCGTTTTTGTTTGTTGGTTTTTTAAGTCTTGTGTTATATTATACAGTGTCAATTTTCGAAAAGGGCACAATATGTCTAAATATATTTTTAACTTTTCAGGAAATGAAAAAAAAAGTTACTTAATTATTTTCTGAAGAAAAATAATATTTTAAAAAAATTGATTTATATTTTGCTGTAAATATAAAGATATTTAGGACTAAGGAGATAATATGCCCTTTTCTTATTGATGGTATTTCGAGTTCACATAATTGCTACATAAAATTACTATTACTTTAGGTATCTAAAATTAAACATAATCCTTATTTTAAAGATAATTGACCGAGCGAAGCGAAGGTCTCTGAGTCTACTTGAGTGTATTTGCACTTGTCCGTCCATCCGTCCGTCTGTCCGTCCGTCCGTCCGTCCGTCCGTCTGTCAGAGCCTTCTGAATTACTGAACGTAATTACATCAAATTTAAATAAAATATGTAAACCGATGGCCTCCAGCTGAATATGGCTTAAAAAGTTATAAAAATCTTTTTTTCAGGGGGCTCTCGTAGAAGCGAATGCAAAGTAAAATATTTTTTATAGCGTTACATTGGGTTGCGGTATATCATTTTAAAGATAATTAAGAATAAAGTCCAAAAATATATTTTTTTTAATTTTTCCCCTAAAATTGACGAAATGGGGGGCTTTCAGAGTGGATATTTTCTATCGTCCAAAGTTGACCTCAGAACTCTCAATTTTCTGAAAGGCTGAGACTGAAACTTGATCAATTATTTGAATTATATCCTGTACCTACTTGAACAAAAAATACTAAAATTAGATTAATATTAAGTCTAAGGAAACGAAATTACTTTTTTAATTTTTAATGAGCTTCAGTATTTTTAACAGAACTTCACAATAATTATGTCAATAGATGGCACTCTGTAAAAGTTTATTCGTTTGTGCTTACAAATAATAGACGTTAGCACCATCTTACGTGGAATAAAAAAATAGTCTACTGATAGTACCGGATAGTACTGATGAACGTAAAGATGAGCGCGCATCTAGACATGCTCGCAAGTTAACTATTACAATATAGTATAGTTAAAACTATCTTATGGATACCGCGAGGTCTCAGTTCGGGGCGAACCACTAGTGATTAACTTTTAAAAAAATATTCTAAGGATCTCTTTCGTTTGTCATTACAGTATTTCTTCATAAAATTCTGCCAATTTTTCCGGTACCTATACATATATATTGTTTCACCTTTGCAATATCTGCGATTCTCAGATGATTAATTGTTTTCGCAGTTATATCACGAAGCGGCGGTCGTGGGATTACTTGAAACCGTTTTATTTCACGAAGACGGAGCCCAATGCATCACCGAAGTTGTCATTGATCTGCTACACTACGCTGTCGATCAACTGACTGCCCTTGTTGTGCTTATCAAGTAAGATTTAGTGATGATTAAACACGAAGACTTGAGAGATTGTATCGACTAGCATTCACCGTTAAACATCAGGGGGTGAGGACGGACTGGGATACATCCAAAAATCTTGAAGATCGACACACTTGCACTTAAGGATTTGGATCCTGAGTTAAAGCACTGAGAACCAAGTTCCAGCGTCCGCACACCTCCCTTGCACGCCTGCAAAGTAGTCACAGATTACTAGGATGAAAGTGATGTTTTACACATCTTTCGGACGCTTATCGATTAATAGTAAGTTTAGATAGATAGATAGATAGATGAATACTTTATTGCACACATAAAAGAATACAAAGTAAAGTTATGTAACTAAAAAGTAGGTATGCAAAGGCGGCCTTATTGCTTACTGAGCAATCACTACCAGGAAACCTGTGGTGAGAGGATTGAACAGGATGTGTAGGGTAGTGTGGCACAATATAATACACGTTATTATTAATAGTAGGTAAGCACATAATAGGCGAATTATATATTTATAAGTACATTACATACGAGTTTATGTAAAATAAATAAATATAGATAACAATATATATTATACATAAACATACTCGTACATAAATAATAGTTTAAGTGGACGACGGAACGAGGTTCTCATTGCTTTAACTCAAAGCCCGAATGCATTCAGTTCGCGTGCGTACTGTAGTTTCTTCTATTTTTCAAGCAAAAGGTACCTAGTCTTCTGTATGAAAAGAGGAACTGACTGACTGACTAAACATAATATCAACATTATAGGTTCTCTACTATAGAAATTTCAAAATAACCACCCGAGCGAAAATCTTAATACTGTTAATCGTAATCAAATAAATATTATAAATGCGAAAGTTTGGATGGATGTATGGATGTATGGATGGATGTTTGTTACTCAATCACGCTCTAACGGCTGAACGGATCTGGATGAAATTTGGCACAGAGATAGATTGTAGTCTGGAATAGCACATAGGCTACTTTTTATCCCGGAAAATTTAAGAGTTCCCGCGGGAATCGAAAAACCTTAATCCACGCGGACGAAGTCGCGGGCATCAGCTAGTACTTAATAATCTTAATCAAATAATGCAAATTCTAGCAATGGATATTTAAATCCACTATCAGTCAAAGAGCTGGATTGTGAAACAGCAGCAGAGGAGTTGGAGCGTCAAAAAAAAGACTTACAATTCGATATCAGCATGAGATGCATCTCTATCGTCCGGTAAGCAAATAATAACAATGATAGCGAAACTATTATTTAAGTGCTAAAAATAGATGAGCAAGTACGTGAAATATTTAAGTTACAAATATTTTTATCTCACGAAGCGACGCGCGCTTTACTTGTGGTAACTAAACCAAGTGTGCAATACAGTACGTATGTGTGCGTGCAAGACGAGTAGCGTTAGCATATTTTAGGAACCATATTCTCAAACGTGAATCTGTGGAACTTATTTTTTCTTTATATTATGGTCTTTTTTGTTGTTTATTGAGTAAAATAAATGATTAAATAAAAAATAAATGATATTTTGACTTACTTTATTTTCCCTTTTGGAGCGTTTTTTCATTGGTGAAGTAAATTGTGACGAAAACTAGGGTAGATTATTTTCGTCTTTCAATATTCGTGCAACAGTTCATAAGCTAACTTGCATCAGCAGTGCGCTGTCTAATATTGCGCAAAGGAGATAAATCACAGTTATCATTGTTATGAGCTGCCATAAATGCATATTCTTCTTTTACAAAATGATACACCTTGGTGATCATTTCACGACCCTAAAACAAATTACATATAATATGGATAATAGTAGTTTACGAGTAAAACGTCGTTTTTGACACAATATTAGTCTATGTTATCTGTAAATACTTATGAAAATCTAAAAACTAAAAAGGTAGGTATAAATTATTATGTAAAAAAATGAACCAACCTCACTAACTATCAACGACTTTTCGACGTTTACTTTCCATACTGACGTTACTTCACTCCCGCGCGCACGCACATTGTACACTGTGTTTGTACACTTGGTAACCACAAGTAAAGCGCGCGTCGCTTCGTGAGAAAAAGTACTTATAGCTTGTTACATAATAAAGAATACTTTATACTTAAATTAGAATTATTTATTCAGAATCACCTAGATAAAAAAAAATAGGTATATTATGTACATAAGGTTTCCTGCTGTTGCAGCTATTTAGCTGAACATATGGAGATAGTTGGAGTGGGCGCATCAATATCGAGCAATTTGTACAAGACATATGATGTGCCATCTATTCTGTGCCATCTTATACAATTAGAACCATGGAAACGAGTTGACGATAAAGGAGAATCCCAAATGTTCAACTGTAAGTCAAATTTCTGTTTTAACTAAAAGTAGGTAAGTAGGTATGCATGATATCCCACCAGGGATGGCCCATTTTTCTTCTTATCGTTTGACAAACATTTTCGCGGAATACAATAATGTGAAAGACGTTTTTACACAATACCCGATGTACTTGCCACGTTTTCCATTGTTTTCTTAACGAAGTAACTAAGTAACACCTAAGTTTTGAAATCCACCAGTTGGTCGTTGGTCGAAGCCGTCTGCAGAGGATTGTATGCAACTACACCGCAGTGAAGCGCAACTGTGGTTGTGCCTTCGTCAACTGCTTCTGGAACCGCGCCTGCCTCATCATTACACTGTCGACGAATGCCGTCGATCAGCATTCTGCTCGGTAATTTGTATCACAGATTTGTATGGATGGGCAAGGGACATAATTTTCCATCCCTGTCGGTGAGTTCCCATCGACTCACACTTGAGTGACTCGTTGGGAAATCATTTACTTTTAAAAAAAGCAGATAACTGTTTGACTTGTTTAAAATTCTAATGGAAAAAAATAAGTTACAACTAATAATAAATGGCTGATTTAGTATAGACGGTCTTGAAAAGAGATGATACACAAGATTGATTTATATCAGATATAGGTACTTACGCCATAGAGCGATGAATAATTGCGAGTGAATAATTAAGTATTATCGAATTAACTAATTGTTAAAAGTACAGAATTAACTTCAAGCTCTCTGCATGTGTTTGCTGTATTTGCGTCAGCTCTTGTAACGAAAATTGAAAAATATGGTTCTATTTTATATAATAATTATTGTTTATTATTTTACATAATCTTGCAAGCTCCAAGCGAAGATAACAGATACGGTACTGGATCAAGTACCACCGTTGGGCGATCTCAAGATGTTCTTATGCCGACTTGCTGTGGGAGATTATTCAAGCGTTCACAATCGTACTAATGGAGTTAAGAATCCAGGGTGTACGCTCATTGAAATTGTACCTCAGGTAGTTATGGTAGTTTTGCCATCCTTTTAATAGCGGTGAAATCCGAACCACTTTACGAGCAAATGTGTATAACTATTGCAATAGAGTACCTACTTAGATACCTCATGAGCGAATAAAGATTTTCGGTTTCCAAAGTCGGTTTACCAGTAAGTACAGCTTTGATAGCGTATAATACTTATCTCGAAAACCTGACGCTTTAGAAGACTTTGTCTCATTTAATACGTCTTGCTTTTATTGATGCCAGCTATTGAGTAATTAATACAGGTTTTATGAGTGGCCTATATTTCGAAAATAAAATTAAATGGCACGGTAGGTAGGCTAGGCTCCATAAAAAATATTCTAACCCCTTTAAATAGGTACGAGATTTTCTTAAATTTTTTAACAGTTAAAACAAGCATACTTGAAGGATGTGCACAAAAGAACGAAATCATTAGCAAAAGAACAGCTAGAGCATTTCCACTTAGACGGCTCAGAAGCGTCAAGAAATATGGCAAAGAAGCTTCTAGAATCTTACACTAGTGATGCTGCTTTGGCGCTAGACAGTGGCGGAGCGAAGTGCGCTAAGTGCGGTGATAAAGCCAGCAAGAAATGTTCGAGATGCAAGACTGAATGGTATTGTGGCAGGTAACTCCTACGCTATTATGCCAAGCACAGATCAGGTATTAGTTACTGCCAAGTGCCAACTTGCAATATTATATGTACCTACCTATTTTAATCTTATAAAATATATTCTAATATTCATGGTCATTAATATTATGCACGGAATCTTTTTTTTTTTTGAAGTTTTTCAAAGGGCAACATTGGTTGGGTTGATGGTCAAAAAGCTAGAAGTCGAAGCGTAGAAAGTTATCAATTGTCTATGAGTCGGAGATTCAAAATTAAAAAAAACCAGGAATAATCCCGCCAAATTTTAAAAAGTGGTTCCTACCACAGTACCTTCCCATTTATAAATTTTAGTTCGCGCGCGGGTTGAATGCAGAGTAAAGGCCAAAACACACAGGGAGCGGGCGCGGGTCGGGTCGGGTGCGCGGCGGGTTGAATTCCTTGTATTTATATGGACGACATCACACAGCGTCACCCGCCACGCGCCCGACCCACGCCCGCATTCTGTGTGATGACCATGTAAACACAAGGAATTCAAACCGCCGCGCACCCGACCCGGCCCGCGCCCGCTCCCTGTGTGTTTTGGCCTTAAATGTGTCACCATACATTTGCTCTGCATTCAACTCGACACATACATTTACTCTGCATTCAACTCGTGCGTGAACTATAGGTAGGTACTCACTCTAGCAGTCCATGAGTCCACTGCCCAACACTAAACGCACTAGAAATTAGAATGCGCAGGAAGATATTACAATAAATTACTTATTTTACAGAGAATGTCAGGTGCAACAATGGCCTAGACATAAAGAAATATGCGATCAGTTTTCCAAGCTTTGCGTGTGAACTTGCGTACTTTATTACTATTATGTATTCCGTGGACCGTGACTTAATTCAATAAAATCTCGTAGACAAACTTTTACACCGGGAGGGTTTTGTTAATGTTAAATTCATAAAATATCTACAAAAGCAGGAGAGAAGCAAGGCACAAACCGCAGCGGGCAGGGCTCGAATGGTATGCTCTTTCAGCTTCACGTTCCTTTGGTTTCTCTAGCCAAAGTAAAGAAGACACCACTCCACCTTAACAACACCCAAATATTAATGCTTAAATTTTTCTGTGTGTTACCTACTATTAAATAATATGTAAACTCATTATTACTATTTAATAAAACAAAAAATGATTTTTTTGGGTTTTTATTGTTTATGACATTACACCTAAGATTTAGCTTGATGACTTCAAGTAGTCTTTCAGCACATCCAGCGCTGGTGTCTCCTCACCAAAGTCCTGCAGACAAAAGAATAGGTTCTTAAGCGATATTTAAACTCTAGACAAAGGTTTGAAACTTTGAAAGAGATGATGATTGGGCAATTTTGTTGTACACAATCTCTAATCGATTGCTACTACCCCTCCCTTTCATAACACTCCCTGCATAAAGAGAATGCAATCAGTGACTTCTTGATTTAGGGATTGTCTCCCTTTTAACACTCCCTGCATAAAGAGAATACAATCATTGGATTCTTGATTTAGGGATTGTGTAGAACAGAATGAGCACCATCTATTAATAATTGGACTGATCTGCTGCACACATGCTCCTCACAAAGCTTTAAATTTATTAGTGTGTTGTCCCTTTAAAACTGAAAATAAAGTATTTTTCTACAAAATATTTTGTTCGAGTGATAGGAAAGTTGCCTGTGCAAATGGCACGACACCATAGGGTCACACGGGTTACTCTAGCGCTGTCTTTGTACACAAACAACCTAAAAAGGAGTTGTTAGTGATCGTGCATCGCGCATAATGTTGTAAAACAATCACTTAAAAAGCTTTCTTTACTAGCACCTATTCACCATTTCACTGTATATTTAATATGTATTAAGTGATTTTAAAACAGTTTATTTATTCCCTCATAGATTTACTATGAACAACTTCAATAAAAAATACTTACTTTGATAACTACACATGAGCATCCAACAATCTTTCTTGCCTTGCCATCCTTGTCAATTTTACATAAACCAGCCCATTCGCCGAGTTTCTTGTTGTTATCAACCTAGAACAATCAAACTGTTAAGTTTTCACAATATTTAAATTATATTTAAATTATAAGTAGATGTACATATTTCGAACTTCAAAGTAAAACATTTAAGCTTAAAAAATATTCTCTTCAATATACACAAAAATATACAACTTAATACTGGTAAAATCCATAATATCAATGTCTGGATGCTAGGAAAGTTGACTCATCATGATGTGAGTCACCATAGGGGCACACATTTTACTATTTGCTCCTTTGGCCTGTCCTGCCATGTGGACAGGGAGGCTCGTGCGGAGCAGGTTTACCAAATCTTAAAACCTAGCAGAGCTGCGTGCATCAAAAATATTCAAAGATTTCAGTCTTTTATACTTAGACTATGGTTGATTCAAATTCATCCATACTAATATTATAAATGCGAAATTGTGTCTGTCTGTCTGTCTGTCTGTCTGTCTGTCTGCTACGCTTTCCCGGCCCATCTTTTCAACCGATTTTGCTGAAATTTGGTCCAGAGGTAGGTTATATCCCGGGGAAGGACATAGGCTGCTTTTGATCCCGGAAAATTAAGGAGTTCCCGCGGGAATCAAAAATCTTAATCCACGCAGACGAAGTCGCGGGCATCATCTAGTTCATTATATATTTTACCACACGATGCCTGCAAATACATTATTTGCCCATAGGGACTTTGATTCCATATTATGTCCATTTCTGGTATGCAAGCTCTCCATCTCTATCACAATCAGTTAAGGGTCATGAAAAGGTAAAATACTTTTACGCTTTATCGTTTCACACTTTTACGTTTATAATATCACTTTGAATTACCTTAACAAGGGGGATTTGATGCTCATTGCAAAGGGCCTGCACTAACTTTTTGTATGCAGCCTCATCACAGTTTTCAGCTAATACACAAAGCACTGCCTGTCTCCTGCAAAAAAAAAAATACAATTTAATACTTGCTATCATAATAATTAAAAATGTGTGTCATAAGAAACTAACTTCACTTGGAAATGAATTGAAATATTAAAAGGGTTATCCATTCCCTGGAGTAAGAGAAGAGATTACAAAAACAAGAGGCTACGATCATCCAACAGAATTTACTTAACTTTTGGGATCTCGAGTCAATGATGTTCTAATGTGTTACTGATTCGATTTTTGAGTATTCAATCAACTTTATTTGTGAACAAATTTTAATTGATTTGACACATTAATTGTATTTATTTTTACTCAACATTTTTTATTGCTTTATAAACATACCCAAGTAATTAAATGACTTATACTCATGTATATATACATATATTTAGCTCGTAGCTTTAGTCTTAAGATACCGTTGTTAATTATCACCATCAATTCTTATTCTTTATAAACATGACGTTCAGAAGGTGTACTTTGTAGGTACCAATTTTGAATAAAGATGATTTGATTTGATTTTAAATAAATCATTTATATAAAACAATACAGTAAATGTACATCAACCAGGCTTTGTGACTATTTTGAAAAAGTAATTCTTACTGGTAATTACTAGTTAGAAGTTTGGAATTACGAAATATCGGATAAAAGGGAATGTAGCTTCACTATTGTAAAAAAACTGCATCTATGAAGTATTGCATTTTTTTTATGGTTGCCTGTCAATAATTATGAAACTTCAAACAGCTATGTCAAAAGTAAAATTAATGGTTGGACAGAAATATAATCAGGGTTGTAATTGTCTTGCTTGCTTGTAAGTGAAGTTAGCATAATTTTTGTAGCATACTTGGGAGGCCACAATCTTGATGCAACAAGAATGGTGGTACTATGTGTATGCATTAATGTGGGCTAATGAGTAAATCCACCTGAGTACAGACTGCAGCAGATATTTCCACTCTCCAAGAGACTAAAACAGAAACATGGAGAGTGAATATTTGTTTAGTTCTATAGCCAATGTATTTCTCTATACAGTCTACAGGTTTCTTTAGTGCTTATTTTCTTATTTTGAATTTCAAATTACTGATAGCAAATACAGAAATTGCTGTTTAACTATTAAAACATTAACTCTAGGATGCTACTAGTATCAAGTGTTCATCTGCTGAAAAACAGTTAATATTCAGGCCTTTTCAAGATTTTTGCATTATTTAAAGTTAAAATACCAATACAACAAAATACCAGATAAGAAAATCCTACATAGCAAACATTTCTCGATTATGATTGATACACTCTATAAAAAGAATAAAATTAAATAAAAATAAAAATACTAGCGTTAAAATATGGCAAGGCATCAATATGCAAAATAGATAAATATCTATTTTATTTTTTATTATAGTTTAACATATACATACTTATCAAGTGCCTTTGCTGCTTCATGGAGACCATGAACAAGTCCCCCATGAATGAGTGCAGTCTTTAGAACTTCCTGGAGGGCTGTGTTCACGTCCATCGCACCTCCGCTAAGAACAGGGTTGTTTGGTACCTCACTGGAAATAATTCATAGAGAAAATTAATAAAGGCCTGCAGGATTAATATACCTAGCTTTTATTTAACTGAATTTCAGAGCGTATGTATAGCAGTGTAGATCAAGAGTGCGAACAGGTGAGAGCTCATAGCAAGGAAACTTGTTTTAGAAAACCATTACACTCCCAAATTATGCTATTATTAACAGCGCATGTAATTTTTTGACGAAATTACATTTTAGAAGGTAACACATCGACTTATTAAAAATAAATTGCGATTTAATTAATGAGAACGCCCATAAATTTTAGCCCTAAATCTGAGGACCAGTTACTAAAACACGAGAAAATTTCATTTACTTATAGGTTATGTTTACAATTCCAAAATAAACACACGATAATATGGCATTTTAGAACTTATACAACAATGGGCAAAATGCAAATGCATCACATTAGGGACATTATATCACGATTTAAGTCGAAACTTTAAGATAAAACAATCATACAAAAAAATACTCACACTTCGACATCGGCCATGGTGTATAACGATCAGTTACTCTGAAATAAGGAATGAAACACATTATAACACTCTTATATGATTTGGTAGAATATTTGGTAGCACTATATGTAAAAAGATCACAGAAATTCCAATCGATTACGAAAAAATCGACAATAAAATGTATCACTTTACCTTGCGCACCGGAAAAAGACTAGGGTTGCCATTTTTTAGGTTGACTTTGACTTAAGTTTGACAGTTATCAACTCCCCGTAGTAAATATGTTCCTTGCATGGAAGAAGGAATTACGACTGCCGTGTTCCTTGGTTATCAATTATTTACCCCAGTTAGCCCAATGAATAAAGAAGTAAAAGGAGCTGCCATAAACTGTAATCGCCCTATATGTATATATTACATAAATGATAAAAAAAAAGCGTGGATTTGATTCGCTCCAGCTATGCGTGGGACTGCAGTTACTTGTATCATTATGATGATTGTAAGTTTTGATGGAAAAGAGCAAACACCGAGTTTCTTGCTGGCTCTTCTCGGTAGGAATGGCATTCCGAACCAGCGGTAGATTCATATTATAACGATTCAAAAGCGCTTGTAAAAGCTTATTTGAATAAAAAACATTTGAATTTTGAATTTTGAATTTTGAATTATATCTTGGACGTGCCGTATTCACCATTTTAATTTCTATTTCTTGAGTACTTCAAGTGTCATCGCCTGGTAACGTGTACCTAATTGCCATGTGTAATTGGCTATTTGACAGTTTTCGGAAAAATACTTAAAAATGTACGTGGGTTCATTTTATACCTCTTACAATGATTTTTTTCTCAAAAACAGTGTTATTTATTATAGTCCATTCATTTTAGATTTTTTCACGGCAAAATTTATAATTTTTTGAAACCACTGTGGTTTTATACCTATGAGTGAGTACATTAAAAAACACAACTCTCCCCCCCCCCCCTCCGGTGGTGGCTTCCCCCCTCCCCGCCTTGAAAAGAGTGCCATTTTGCAGATTTCCTAGATTTTCCAGAAAACTATACAAGCTAGAACAAAACCGTCAAAGAGAACATTGTTCCTTAATAAATTACCTACAAATAAGTTCATAACATTTATTATGATAGGAGTTATAGTTTACAAGCTATCGTGCGTTAAAGTTGACTAAAAATCGCAGCTCAGTAAAATAAGCCAATTTTCAACATTTTATATGTATTCTGTAATCTCTAGAAAACTATTAGAGTTAGGCAAAAACTGTCAAGAGTAAAAATAAACACCATTTAATGACATATAAAAAAATATTTAGTTCATAAAGATAGGACTAATAATTTCGTATATATATCCACGTATTGTATACGAAGAAAAATAAAAAAATTGTTAGAATCCTGTGTTATTTGCAATTTGCACAAAAACTATTAGAGCTAGGAAAAATCCTTCGAAGAGCAATTAATTTCATTAAATTACCTACAAAAAATGTTATGGTTTATTTAGATAGGACCAATAGTTCGAAAAATATGACTACCTTTATTCCATGAAATTTTTTTTTTTCAAAAACCATGTATATATTTTTTAATTTTCACAGAAACTATTAGAACTAGGAAAAAAAATATCATAAGCAAAAATGAACTTCATTAAATTACCTCCAAAATAGTTTTTAGTTTATTTTGACAAAACTAATAGTTTCGGAAATATGGCTGTCTAACTTGCATAAAAAAAGAAACCCTTGTAAAATCCGTGAATGTTTGCCCTCCTTCCTCCCCACTCCCCCAACCAACCCCCCCCCCCCCCCCCCCTTCTCACTCAAACATCTCGCCGATTGTGCTTTGATTTTAACTTTGAATAAATTAAAAAACTTTATGATACTCGTATATAATAAACACATATTATCTAATGCCCCCTTTTTAGGGTTCCGTAGCCAAATGGCAAATGGCAAATGGAACCCTTATGGATTCGTCATGTCGACATGTCTGTCCGTCCGTATGTCACAGCCACTTTTTTCCGAAACTATAAGAACTATACTGTTGAAACTTGGTAAATAGATGTATTCTGTGAATCGCATTCACACAAAAATACAAAAATAGAAAAAAAACAATAAATTTTGGGGGTTCCCCACACTTAGAACTGAAACTCAAAAATTTGTTTTTCATCAAACCCATACGTGTGGCGTATCTATGGATAGGTCTTCAAAAATGATATTGAGGTTTCTAATATCATTTTTTTCTAAACTGAATAGTTTGCGCGAGAGACACTTCCAAAGTGGTAAAATGTGTGTCCCCCCCCCTGTAACTTCTAAAATAAGAGAATGATAAAACTAAAAAAAATACATGATGTATATTACCATGCAAACTTCCACCGAAAATTTGTTTGAACGAGATCTAGTAAGTAGTTTTTTAAAAAAATTTAAAACTTACTTCATGTTTGTACGGAACCCTCGGTGCGCGAGTCCTACTCGCACTTGGCCGGTTTTTTTATGCTAAAATGGATGGAGTACAAGTGCAACAATGGCGAGGAAATGTGTTGAGTCTTGAAAACTGGGACTGGAAAAAAGACAACTTTTTTCGCCCATACACATACTACAAAGTCACCAGCTCCAGCATCGAGCTGATCTGATGATGGAACCAGGAGGTGGATAGGGGAACTCTTCAATGATTATTATCAGTAAGCCCCTTGAGTATGGGCTCAATTGGTTTGTTTTAAAGATTCCAAGCGTGTTTTTGAACTAATTTAAGGCTTATTTTACTGAGCTGCGAATTTTAGTCAACTTTAACGCACCATAGCTTGTAAACTATAACTCCTATTATAATAAATGATATGAACTTATTTGTAGGTAATTTATTAAGAAACAATACTCTCTTTGACAGTTTTGTCCTAGCTTGCATAGTTTTCTTGAAAATCTAGGAAATCTGCAAAATGGCACACTTTTCAAGGCGGGGAGGGGGGAAGCCACCACCGGAGGGGGGGGGGGGAGAGTTGTGTTTTTTAATGTACTCACTCATAGGTATAAAACAACAGTAGTTTCAAACAATTATTAATTTTGCCGTTTTCCCCATACATTGAAATCTAGAATGAATGGACTATTAGAAAAAATTACATTTTTAATACAATAATTATACATTCGCGCGAAAACAGCTGGTCACGTGACATTTGCTAGCTGTGACGTCATAGCTCTAAATAAAACAAAGCTAACTACGACGCTCCAAGTCTTAAGTAATTTCGAGTGGAAAGTTTTTGTTTTTTTTTCGCATGCAGCTCATTTTGGACGTGTGGTCACCTCAGAATGCCCGGGATACACGAGGCTAGTTTTTCAAGCTAGGATAGCAAGCTAGTACTGTCCTGGCTTGCTGACCTGGCTTGGAACATGCTAGTTCTGTTGACATGAGGCTAGGATTATTTTAAGCTAGTACTATTGCAGTGACTGAGGTGACCACGCGTCTAAAATGAGCTGCATGCAAAAAAAAAACACTATTCGACTGAAGGAGTTACTTCGAAAACTGTGCCAATTCGCACTAGACGAACTAGAAGAAGAGTTACAAAAACGGGTGTGGACAAGACTGTGATGTATGACAGAACGTCACTTGTCAACGGAATAAAAATGGTTGAATGAATTGAAGACAGAGTATTTTAATAATAATCCTGTAATCCTGTTGGATTCCCTTTAGCAGGAAACATCACATTGGCGACGAGATCGACTCAAATTTGCGAAGAAATAATCAGCGGACAGTAAGCTGAATTTAAGTATTGGTATACATAGCGGTAGTGGACGTAAATTCAACAATGTCAGTTGGAAAGATTGAGCATTTTGATCCGGTCACTGGTAATTGGCGCTTATATGCCCGGTATACACGAGGCTAGTTTTTCAAGCTAGGATAGCAAGCTAGTGTCAGTAAGCTAGCAAGCTAGTACTTCTGGCTTCGTGTAGACAAAACTAGCTTCATTTCTGAGCTAGTAAGCTACTAAGCTAGTTTACAAGCCAGGATAGTTTTTAATAGGATGGAGTGTTATTTTTTAGGATAGTAGCGCCCCCCACCACTGATTTTACTATCCTGGCTTGTGTACTAGCTTCATGTGCCCGGAGAAGCTAGTTTTCAGTTGGCTAGTAAGCAGGAACCACGCGTTTTGTTTATTTTTTGGCGTTAGAAGACTCAACAGAATATCAAACAAATCAGGCGTCATTCGCAAAATACTCTTATATTCGTCTAAATCTTCATTGCGAAATTCTTCCAATAGTAAAGCAGATGATCCACGTTCATCTCTTCTTAAAATCCACGGTCTTGTCCACACCCGTTTTTGTAACTCTTCTTCTAGTTTGTCTAGTGCGAATTGGCACAGTTTTCGAAGTAACTCCTTCAGTCGAATAGTGTTTTTTTTTCGCATGCAACTCATTTTGGACGTGTGGTCACCTCAGTCACTGCAATAGTACCTCAGCCTCGTGTATCCCGGGCATAAAATGCCCGGGATACACGAGGCTGAGGTAGTTTTTAAGCTAGGATAGCAAGCTAGTACTGTCCTGGCTTGCTGACCTGGCTTGGAACATGCTAGTTCTGTTGACATGAGGCTAGGATTATTTTAAGCTAGTACTATTGCAGGGGCCGGGTGAACTAGTAATTAGTAAAAGTTTTAAAAAATTTATAATAATTAAACAGCCTATGATGGGTTTTTCTATATTCATAAACAACTAGCTGATGCCCGCGACTTCGTCCGCCTGGATCGAGGTTTTTCGGTCCCCGCGGGAACTCCTTAATTTTCCAGGATAAAAGTAGCCTATGTGTTATTCCATAATCTATCTCTGTGCCAAATTTCATCCAGATCCGTTCAGCCGTTGGGGCATGATTGAGTAACAAACATCCATACAACCATACATCCATCCAAACTTTCGCATTAATAATATTTATTTGATTAATTTTTTTTTACATTTTCTTCATACCTAACGACTTGTAAACATTGTTAAAAAATGCCATGAAAATAAATGAGAGGAAAAATGTATTGTTCAGCGATTTGTAAGTTTTATTTCACTGCTCCTTAATTCAACACAACAGTATATTTGTTCCCAATAGGCAATAGTGGTTGAGTCCATATTCCTACAGGTGGGACCACGGAATACCACCATGTAATTTGTATTCTTAATATCACAACACTAGACAGGTATGTTGAAGAGTAGGTCAGGTTTATCTTATTAATATTATAAATGCGAAAGTGTGTTTGTTTGTTGGTTTGTCCTTCAATCACGCCGCAACGGAGCAACGTATTGACGTGATTTTTGGCATGGATATAGTTGAGGACCTGGAGAGTGACATATGCTTTTTATCCCGGAAAATTAAGGAGTTCCCGCGGGAATCAAAAAAACTTAAACCACGCGGACGAAGTCGCTGGCATCAGCTAGTTGTACAATAATTGACATGTCACCCAGTTAAGGCATATGCAAGAATGGCATAATATGATGAAACAATATAATTATTATGTTGCGTCATCTGCATCACAGCAAAGCCACATCGATAAATATTATCGATATTCATCAGGGCCGCACTTTGGTAAGTCGCCATTTTAGTATACCGTTAATGTTTAGGTATACAGCTTTTTTTCGTAGGTATGACAAGTCCTTTAGTAGTACTTCCTTCGTCATTGAGTTAGCCCGTCACGCCCGTCACAAATCAACCATAGATCCACAGCATAGATCTCAGGCTCTATAAAGAATAGAGTCGGGCAGTCGGGTAAGATTGATGCTTGGATTGATGGGTTTTTTCTAGTTTTTGAGTTTTTTCCTTTTTTCATCCGACATGGCGATCGGCCATCGGGGACTGTTCTTGAATGGCTTTTTTTAACCTTTTTCTTTTTGCTGTAAAATGTTGTCAATTATATAGCTGTTATTGTTATTAAGGTGGTACAATGGGGTGGTATGTGGGATGGAATAAAATACCCAACATATTATAGCCAACTAAAAAATAAGGTTCTTAACTTCTTGACTCAATATTTTCTACAAAGTTACTTTTGAAGATAATAAAATATAATCTATTGTACACCATCACTAAACAAAAATGTTATTTCTATTCTTTTCTATTTTCATTGCTATCCCTTTCTTAATACTTTGCAATCAAGAACTGAAAAAAATGTTGCCAGTGAACATTTTATCATTAAGCTTAGTATACACAATCAAACCCAAAGATCAAACCACCAAACGGTAGTAAATCATACTAATATTATAAATGCAAAAGTGTGTTTGTTTGTTTGTTTGTTGGTTTGTTGGTTTATTGGTTTGTCCTTCAATCACGCCGCAACGGAGCAATGGATCGACGTGATTTTTGGCATGGGTATAGTTGAGGACCTGGACAGTGACATAGGCTATTAAGGAGTTCCCGCGGGAATCAAAAAAAAACTTAAACCACGCGGACGAAGTCGTGGGCATCAGCTAGTATATAATAAATCCATGCAATAAAAAAGTTTCAATTACATACAGCAGGCCAGGCCACTTGTACATACTGTCACCTTGACGGTTGATTTTAAAACATTTCAATGTCTTTTTGTATTCAACTTTATTTTTAGTAAAAGCCATTTAAATGAAATTTAATTATATATGTTTAAACTAAAGTTTTATGTTATGAAATCATTGTTTTAGTATAACTACCATTGTATTGATATACCAATCGTGTTTAATTTTTAGTTATAAACAGTCAGTGAAAATGTGTCACCGGCATAGAATCTTATTCAAACTTTATTAAATAAACAAAGCAATGTCTCGTTGTTCAGATATTCTATTTATGACTGAATATATAAAAAATGTATTGTATTTTGCTACAGTTAGACCAGGAAAAACTCTTAAACACACTGATGATACACATTATTTTTCTATAGATGACGATTTAATATATGAAAACTATTACTCTGACTTTGGACCTTTAAATTTAGGATGCGTGTACAAATATTGCAAAATTTTAAACGAGAAAATGAAATTATATTTAAATAAACAGTACATAGTGCATTATACTTCTATAGACCATAAGAAAAAAGCAAACGCTGCTTTTCTTCTGGGATGTTATGGTGTATTATATTTAAGTTTACAACCCAAAGATGCTTTGAAGCCTCTCCTTGTGCATGGACAAAGTTACAGGTAGCTAAATAAATGCTTAAAAATGAGTAAAAAATATATATTTCATGTTATTCAATGTTTTTTTTTTAAATTGTAGACCATTTCAAGACGCAACACAGGGTGACTCAACTTATACAATTTCTTTAATGGACTGCCTTCAAGGTTTTTCTAAGGCCCGTAATGTAGGCTTTTTCAATTTCCAAGATTTCAACTATTTAGAATATGATAGATTGGACAAAATACAAGGTGGTGATCTAAACTGGATTGTTCCTGGTGAGTGGAAAATGAACTTTGATAGCTGACTTTATGTAACTGATGTATTTAACTGTAAATATAGGTAAATTTTTAGCATTTATTGGACCTGTCGACTACTGTGTGTCTCTATATCATCCTCCGGAGATGTATATAGATTATTTTATAGAGAACGACGTGAAAATTGTTATAAGACTTAACAAAAAACTTTACGATGGTAATGTGTAAGTAAAACTTAATAATGATTTGGCTTGAGTAATATGAGAACTTTTTTATGCTTTTAATTTTTGATGTATAATTATTATTCTTTAGGTTCATCAATGCAGGGATAACACACTACAATTTATTTTTCCCTGATGGTTCATGCCCACCAAGACACATCCTACTAAAATTTTTACAAATCAGTGAAGAATGTGATGGTGCAATCGCTGTTCATTGCAAGGTTATCAATTTGTCTTTCAGCAGAAAAAAACCAGCAGATACATTTTGAATATTGAATATTGATAATTTTGAGTAGGGGTTCGATTTTTATGAAATTTTTGTTTAGGCAGGTTTAGGTCGCACTGGATCGCTGATTGGTTGTTATTTAATTAAACACTATCGAATGAGTTCCCATGAGGCTATAGCGTGGATGAGGATATGTAGACCTGGGTCAGTTATTGCCCAACAGCAGGTAAAATAAGCAAATATTATGTATTTGTAATAGATACTTATAACAAGTTGTTGTAAGATTTTCTTTCTCCGAAATAACATACTCTTGATATTGTAGGGATGGCTGGAGGACTTGGAACCGTGGTTAATTAAACAAGGCAATTTATATAGGTAAACAGGTGAAGACTTCTTAATAGAAAAAGTTAAGTTTTTCAAATCAATTAAAATTTACAAAGTTTGTGGCAGGAGACGGAATAACCACGATGTCGATAAATTACCAACACATGAGTTTGGGATCTACTCTATTGCTGAGAAAACACACAAGCAAAGACCAGTGGTGCTCAGCAAGTCACAATCGCCACCCCCACCAATCCAGAGACAAGCTCGATTGGATATGTCTTCACCAGCACGGCCTCAAGCATCAAATGCAAGAGAAGGTATCTCCGAAATTAATAAATCTTAGTATTTTGTATAGTTCAGACAGTGTTATTTTTAACAAATTCACTTCTACATAGCACGTATATTAAAGTAACACTGTTTGAACGTATTACAATTTTATAATTTGTATAATGCACTGCCAAGATTATGTAAACAGTTCTATTTTAAAATTTCCTTATGGAAATAGCGAAAAATATTTAACGGTATTTTTTATTTGAATCCAGAAATTTTCGAAAATGATGAAGAAGTTTTTATAGCAGCATGCGATTTAACAGTCCAACCTACAGAGACAATGACTCAGTTAAAAGGTTGTGTCATAAATAATAGTACTATAAATGAAGAGTATAATAATCGAGATTCTGAAATAAATATACCTCTATGGAAAAAATACATTTGTTGTAAGCCATGCACTAAAATGTGTTTCGATAAACTATGGATATTGGCAGTGCGTTGTGCAAAAATAGCACCAAATAAATGCTTGCCCAATAAATGTTGTGTTTTGTTAGATTGGGTTAGTTCTTTTTTTGTTTAATTATTTATCTGATAAATTTTTCTTAACATTAAATATTGAAAAATAATTAAATAGATATTTAACTAGTTATTAATTCAAATTTATTTTGTTGAGGCAGCTCCTAGTAAGACGACCGAAAAACCACAGTTCGGCTGGAAGGAGAGGATGAGTGATTCACAAAAATTTCCTGTCATAGGGTAATTACGATTTTATAGATATGCCATAATTTTGTCATTATATTAAATCTAATTAAATAAAATATTTCATAAACTATTTACTTTTTAGAACCGAACCAATTGAAAAAGCACAATTTGGGTGGAAGGAGAATATGAGCAGTGGCCAAAAAAATCGTATTAAAGGGTATTTATTAATAATATATTAATATTGTATACTTATATTCAGACTTAATAAAAATTGTGCACCTAAAGAAGCTTTTAATTATTATTATTATTATTATATACTTTATAATTGCACCAAAAAAACAAAAAATAGAAAGAAGAAAAAACACACAGACATGATACAAAAGGCGGCCTTATCGCTTACTAGCGATCTCTACCAGGCAACCTTAGGAATAGGAAAAAATAAGGAAAAAGGACTGCAGGTGGTGTCATGAGTGTCATCCTATAACATACATACATTCAAATAATAGACTTGTATAGCTATATACTGTAATTCAGTTTAAATAAGAGAAATAGTGAATATTATTTTTAATAATGTCTTCATTTTGAAAGATAATAGTTTTTTACAGCATCTTTGAAAATGTCTAGTGACTTTGATTGTCGTATAGTTAGTGGAAGTGCATTCCAAAGCTCAGTAGCTTGCACAGCGAACGAGTTTTATGTATTATGCATGAGTAATAAATTAATAATATTAATATTAATTTTTAGAAAAACGCGAGACATAAGCCCGGCAGTCACAACACGACGTTGGAGTGGGGCGGGTGAACCACGTGTATCCCGGCCATCGTCGTCTAGAGCTAATTCTGTTAAACAACAAGCAAGATCTAATGTAGTCAAAACATTTAACTCAATAAGTGAATTTTCTCTTCTTATTTTCTTTTCATTATTATACTCAAACATGATTTATTTTAGGAATCCAATGATAGGAATCTCAGTGGATACTTGCATGTCCCCACATTTCACACAAGTCAGACACCGATTGCAAAAACATTAGATGACGCTCGGGTAAGTTCTGTTATAAAAGGCTGATAATATTAAATTTAAAACATACATGTAATAGACTGTAACTTGAATTTACAGAATATATTATTGAGGAGCACTTTACATAAGGATCAAAGTGCTACATTGTATAATTACCAAAGAACAAATTTGTATTGCAATCAAAGAACAATTGCGTCTATTGATCAAAGATCAAGAAAATTAGATTCTACAATTGTAGTCAAACCACAAAACTCTTTTCGAGGTGGGACAACAAATGCTTTCAATGATAGTCCAGTTCCTGGCAATGCTACGAAGCTATTACCGACAACATTTAGCACAGGTGATAGTACCTATAATTTATCGTAGATTTGACTACGCCAGTTAACTGACCTTGTAACGGGATCACCACGTCCAAAGCGATATATGAATACGTCACGTAGTTTCTTGAAAACGATACTTAAGTAGGTACAATATAATTTACAATATTATAGCAACAATTATAAAATATCAATAGTTCCCAGAAGTCCAACTCAACCTCAACAACGGCGTCGCCTAGGTCGAAGTCCAAGCCCACCTGTTATCAAAATGGTAAATGAACAATCTCGGGCAACCAATACACCTCCACCGGTTAAAATCGTCAAAAATCATGACTTGAAAACAAATCTCAAGGAAGAACTGTCCAGACTAAGATGTTAGTATGTTACTTTAAAGCAAAATAATAAGTAGGTAATTAACTATTAATAACAGTACTCAGGATACTTAAAATTTATCCAAATCGTTAGAGCAGTTTCTGAGAAACCAAACAATCCTTATCCAAATATTGTAAATGCGAAAGCGTGTCTGTCTGATAACTACGCTTTCACGGCCCATTTGTCTAGTAAGTACAGAGAAATTTGATGCATTCCGGAAAAGGCTATTTTTTATTACCAGAAATCAAAGAGTTCCCAAAGGATAGGTATTTCTTAAATCTAAACTAAAGGTCAAAAACCTCAAATATGAAGTCGCGGGCATCATCTAGATTCTGGACTATAATAAAAATAGCCATGCATTAGTCTTGCAAAAATTTTGCGTATAAACCATTAACCAATGATGATTCTAAACAAGATTCTTGGCTATCTAACTGAAAAATTACAATTCGATTCGATCCCCGGGCACACACTCCTAACTTGAGTTTTGTGCGTTTTAGGAAATGAAATACACAGAGTTATGAAATATCACTTGCTGAAGCAAAGCAAGTCCGTACTCCTTAGACTAATACTAAATTTACTAATATTAAACTAATATTATAAAGAATTTAATTATATATATATTTGATTGTTTCTTTGTAATGGATAAACTCAATAAATTAATAGATTTAAATATTTTATTATAGTTCTGTAAATCGTGTTGTATGTACTAAGCCTTACAAACCATCTTTTCGAATTTTGAATTTAGATTTTAGAACCTGTGTTTAGAACTGTCAACACATTACTAGTTTAACCATAGAGTTGTAAACACATGTCAATTGTCAACGGCGTATTGTCAACGGTGATTGTCAACTGTCATGGAGATTTGTCAAACTAAAAAAATAAAAATAAAATTATTCAAAGCAAGGAAAATAACCTCAAAATAAATACTAAACGAAATAAATAATAAAATTATTGTTTTCTCATTATCAAGATAGTAATCATGTGTTCGATTTAATAACTTATGTTAGGTACCGGAGATGGGTGGGTTAGTATCAAAAGCGTTGCGACCGTTAAAGAGTTATAACATTGAAAATCGAGCTCACCAGGTTATATCGAAAGAAAAACCAACAGTTGCACCCAGCTATCCATCCACAGTTGAGGAGTTGAAGAGGGTACGCGAAGTCGATCCTGACATAGACGTAAAACTTAATAAAAAAGATCCAGAACTTGACGAAAGATTGAGAGATGTTTATGTAACCTCACACGGTCGGCCAGAAGACGACGTGACTAAGGAAAAAAAGGAGAAAATCTCTGACCGACCGCTCCCCCAAGATCGCAAGGCTGTGCCGGATTTTGACTTTGGACTGAAAGAACCTGAAAGAGTTCCATATGGCAGAACCACTTTACGACATGCAATAGATTATATTTCTTCTCATCAAGTTAATCCTGAGGAGGTTACAGCCGAGAAAATCGCTTTCGAATATAAGTTAAAAGTGGAAGATGTAGAAAATATACTCAAATATTTCAAAACATATGAAGTTTATTTGCCAGCAACTAAGACATCACCTGCTATGTTTGCTGGTCCAACAGAACTTAGGAGACAACTATACAAGTCTAATGTTAAGGAAATAGAAGTCAAAAAGGATGCAGATGTAGAGAATAAACAAGCAGAAATGAAGTCTACATAATAATATATTGTTATATTCTATTTTGATTAATTTGAAAGGAGTTACCTCAGACATACATATATAAGTTGAACTAAATAGATGAAATTAGTACTAAATTATCTGACAAAGATAAATATGAAATGAATCTAAGGATGCTAATAATATTATTATTCTTTACCTAGTTTAAAGCTTTTAATATTATATAAATATATATTATACTTTAATCACTTTAAACAAAATTGGTCTTGAAATTATAGCAAACCCATTGCATATTGGAAGTATTGATATGAATTCTTGTAAAAAATGTTGTTAGATTATTTCATGAGGAACAACAGTATAGTATTGTTAGTAAATGTATTATACTTAAACAGTAGGAAATTGAGGTAAATAATTACCTAGCTATAAATTTTTTATTTAGATCTTGTTGTTCATTAAGTCTCACTACTTAAAAAAAAAGTGGCATGCAATTATTATTGAATACTTATTTCATCTTAAAACTTTTCATGGAAAAATGTGTAGAATATTAATTTTATTTTACAAGGTAAGTACTTTAAAATAATATTTATCTCTGTGCATTCTTAATTCTAATAAACTACCTAGGTAGTAAAATAGCAAATGATTTGTTTCAATGTGATTTAGATGTACCTAGTTAGAAAATAAAACGACTGATTTTTCATAATTTAAATCTACACTTAAAAGTTTTATCTTACAATAAATTATGAATTAAGTTAATAATTACTAGCTGATGCCCACGACTTCGTCCGCGTGGATTGAGGATTTTTGGTTTCCGCGGGAACTCTTTAATTTTCCGGGATAAAAAGTAGCCTATGTGTTATTCCAGACTATAATCTATTTCTGTGCCAAATTTCATCCAGATCTGTTCAGCCGTTCTGGCGTGATTGAGTAACGTTTTAAATAGGGATTGCCAGCTGCCACATAATCTGAAACTGTGCAGTGGCCAGTGGCCTATTATTACCATAACATTTTTAAAGCACTGAGGTAAACCCCCTCTGAGGGGTGAGTCTTGCTCCGCGCAAAAAAACTTGCAACTGTATTTTTTGTTAAATTTTGTACCAAAAAAAATAGGTGTTTACAACAATGTTCCTTGAGGCGACACAGTGCGAAAGGGATGCCCATTGATGTAACAACCAGGCGACCTGCAACTTTCTTGAGAAGGGGCTCAGTTAAACGGACTAAAGTCTAAACGGTAGATGCATCATAGCTATAATAGACCAAGATCCCGCGACGATCAGACCTACGTTATTTTATTAAAGCTGATTTTTTTTGTATGTATGTCTTTAGTAGAGGTATAAACGATCCCCGACTATGAAGTTTGGATCGCGGTTGCTTTGGAAGCTATCAGGTAAAAAAGGTGGCACCTCAAATTCGTTAAAGCATTTAGCTTCCGTTTTTAGGGTTCCGTAGCCAAATTTGGCAAAAACGGAACCCTTATAGATTCGTCATGTCTGTCTGTCTGTCTGTCTGTCTGTCTGTCTGTCCGTCCGTATGTCACAGCCACTTTTTTCCGAAACTATAAGAACTATACTGTTGAAACTTGGTAAGTAGATGTATTCTGTGAACCGCATTAAGATTTTTACACAAAAATAGAAAAAAAACAATAAATTTTGGGGGTCCCCATACTTAGAACTGAAACTCAAAATTTTTTTTTTCGTTTCAGTTCTAAGTATGTGATCCCCATACGTGTGGGGTATCTATGGATAGGTCTTCAAAAATGATATTGAGGTTTCTAATATCATTTTTTTCTAAACTGAATAGTTTGCGCGAGAGACACTTCCAAAGTGGTAAAATGTTGGTCCCCCCCCCCCCCCCCCCCGTAACTTCTAAAATAAGAGAATAATAAAACTAAAAAAAATATATGATGTACCTACATTACCATGCAAACTTCCACCGAAAATTGGTTTGAACGAGATCTAGTAAGTAGTTTTTTTTTAATAATTTAAAACTTACTACAGGTTTGTACGGAACCCTCGGTGCGCGAGTCCGACTCGCACTTGGCCGGTTTTTTATATTTTGCTTTGGAATAATATTAGAAACCACGTTGTCCATTGTCAGACACCTAGTACGATTAGGTACAAAAAATTTCAGCTTTAATAAAATAACGTAGGTCTGATCGTCGCGGGATCTTGCTCTATAACAAGACGGGCGATGGTGATCTATATTTTCCTCCAGTAACGACGCCAAGGCACGGGTCAATCGGCGCAGCGTCACTGGGCGCACAGCGGGACGCGCCGCCTGACCGCCGGGCCCCTTCCGTGCGTTCTGATGAGCGACCTCTCGCAACACAAGGAGATATGCTGAACAGCATTAAGGTATGCTCATTTCATGGCTTTAAAAGACTAAGCTAAGACTACTGCTGAGATCTATAGAGCGTACTTTGACTTGGCTCAGACGTTACTTAGAGTTAAAACGAGATGGACTTAACACTAAAACGAGACAGATTTATGTGTTAAGTCTAAGCAAAGTCAAATATTGGATAGAAGCAGGCGTTACTTTGCGGAAGTCCATGATATTGAAAAAACTAGAAGTTTAATTCGCTATAATCCGCCACAGAAGGTAAATCTATGTGGTACAGTGCGTATCTTGAACTCTGTCAGCCTTATCGCGGGCTGCCAGTTCAAGATACGCACTGTACCACATAGATTTACCTTCTGTGGCGGATTATAGCGAATTAAACTTCTAGTTTTTTCAAATGTAAGCAAAGTCAGTCTTTTAAGCCATAAATTAATGTATTTATGATTTTTACCTGCAAATAAGTGGCGCTTTTAAATTTAAATCTAAACGCACTTTCACTGCACATACCTACTATTTATTGCAACCATAATAATTATTGCAACATTCGTGACTTATTTGGGTACTCTATAATTTTCCAGTTCCAAAGAAGATTTCGTGAAACTATAAACGCAGAGAGATCCGGCAAGTTTAACGACATACCAAGGTACTTGACTTCCTAAGCTTAGAATCGATTTCTAACGTTTTTAGGTACTAGTGTTCGCGGAGGACAAGCCCTAAGTCCTTAATACAATAACTGAACTATTTTAACGACGGCAAAATAATTACGGCAAGGACTGTACCTCGTCTGTGAAGGCAGGCCCTTAGGTCTACACAGAAAAGTCCGCGATGGCATACGTCTAATGTACCTAAAGCTTTTAAGTATACTTATCCATTTTTAAGTTAAAAAAATGGTCACATATCATGTGGTAGGTAATTGGAAAACTATTATGACAGACGTTCCGATATTAATTCTTACTAAATTAAATACAGAGTTAGCTTATGCATTTCATGCACATACGAGTAATATCGTCCTCTACAGTTTACACCATATACACTTTTTTTGGAATTTTTTGTGTGTTTGAGTGGGTCCCTACTCCCTAGATGGTTCATATTCACAATTGGACCCGGTAGGTGGCACTGCAATTGGGTACTAGGTTCAGGCAGTGGCGTGCACAGTATTCGGAGCCCGGGCAGGCATTGGTTACGTAGAAACATACTTACATTCAGGCAGGGAATGATGAAAATTATGCATTGAGCTTTTTTAACTAGGGTAAGCGGTACCTTATGCCTCTATGTCGTGCACGCCACTGGGTTCAGGGCAGGACAACGTCTGCCGGGCCCACTAAAATTAATATGCTTAAGCACTGGACTGTAATTAATATATTGGTATTATTTTAGCACAACTTCCAAAGATAAGCCAACTATTCGAGATATCAGCTCTAGGAGGAGTAGTGCCGGACCGAAGCCGCATATTAGCCAAGAACATAGGTACGTTAAATTTAAGTAACACCTAGAACTGTAGTTCTAGAACCTTCGGATTGCTGCTTTGTAATATTGATATCGTTAGGAAATCTAAGTACAATTTCTTTGAAATGAAAAGAAATTCTTTTCAGATTCAATAGTCCTACAGAAGAGAAGGCTGGTACGGATGCGACAAGACGGTTCTTTCGCGCCCCACGACCAACTTCGCCCAAAGGCAGACGATCGCCGAACCCGTTTTACTAATGATTTCGTTTTGTAATTTGACAGAGGTATCTATTAATAATTTATATTGTGGCTATTGGTACAAAATTCGGAGTGAATTTTTGTGACGTTGAGGTTAACTTGTATGATAAAATAAATCTGGGAAATTATTATTTTTTCACTATTAAGATTTGCAATGTACATAGTGAAAACTATTGTACCTATGCGTTACTTTTAGGCTGCCTCACTAAGCTACAGATTATGTGTCAACCCCACCAATAGGAGTGCTTGATCTAATATCTAGAAATCTAGATAATATATTAAATAGTTTTGTAAACAATAAGTACCTAGGTATTCGCCATTTAGGAAAATACAAAAAAAAATTTAAAAAAAATATGTTATTTATTTACAAATACATAGTTATTGACTTATGCTAATAAAATTAATGCATTGCTAAAAATTGTTACTCTATTCTACACAATTTTTTATTTGATAGATTCATTTAGTACATACATAATATTGGGCAAGTGAGTAAGAACCTCAGATCAAAATAATACATGGATGGAGTGAGAACTTCAAAATGCATGTAACTTTTTGTATGATAGACAATAATAATTAAAAGTTAATAAGTATGTAAAAGTTATTTTGTAAAAAAATAAATAAATAAAAAAATAGTTTTAGTGCAAAGGCGGTCTTAACGCTTTAGCCTTTGCATGCTTCACTCTTTTTTTTCTGTATTTATATGTTTCTATGTTTGTGTACAATAAAGAATACAATAATAATGATAAAGTTTTAAATTATTAAACATTATTTTAAAGAAGAAGCATTGTTTACAATAAGTGTTCTCTGAAATGTCAAATTATATTAATGACAGAAAGAGTTAAGTAACTTTAAGTTTAACTATACGCCCGCTAATCAATATATTTTATTAGCGAGGCCAATGGGGCTGATTCTGTTTAGCACAATCTCTAAACTAAACTAAAATGGCAGCTTTAAGGCGCCAGCGGAGGGTGAATTGCTCATACAAACGTAATACCAAAATAATTAGTAATTCGAGCATATTTCCTCCATATTATGCGATTATTAAGATTGAACTTGTATTTATCTAGGTCCCTGGATTTTTCCAAAATACTTTCCCAAAATTAAATGTCAGCACATTGCGTTTTGCATGTTTTTGCGACATAAACGACATGTTTTCTCCTTATTTGTTTCATATTAAAACCAACGATATCTCACGTACTAATTGATCAGGAACATAGCCTATATTGTCAAGTTACAGAATAACAACACGAAGTTAAAAACACAACAATTTTTCATTCATCATTTTTGGTATTCACGGAACAAGACTAAATGTATAACAAATTCTGTACGCTCATATTGCTATCGCGCTTGCACGCGATCATGTGTCTTCAGCCAAATAGGGATAGCAATATACCGGCAAATTTATATTTGCGGTTCGAGTAGAAGTTGCGAGCGGCGGTCGCCGGTCCCTTAAATCTAGTTCTGTCCCTTTCCGTAGGGAGTATTGAAAGGGTTAGCAATATTTGTAATGCTCTAATTTTAGTTTAGTTTAGAGATTGTGCACTACAGAATCAGCCCCAATGTATATCGATTTTAGGAATAAAATCGCCAATTTTGATTAACAAAAAGTTGTTAAAGACGTAAATCTCAGCATTAGAGTAAGGCTGAGATCTATAGTGCGTACTTTGACTTGGCTCAGACTTTACTTAGAGTTAAAACGAGATGGACTTATGTGAGTAACATAAATCTGTCTCGTTTTAGCCATGAAGTCAAAGTTCGGTCTATAGATCTCAGCATAAGACTGTCTACTGTCTATGATCTGGCTAGTCGGTCACACACTTGCATAGCGTACAAGCTATATAGCTCGATCCAATGTAATGATTGATCTGAGTTTCGACCATTTTTTTATCCACTACAAGTTAGCCCTTGACTGCGATCTCACCTGATGGTAAGTGACGATGCAGTCTAGGATGGTAGCGGGCTAACCTGTTAGGGGCATGGTAGTTATATTGAACCCAAACCCCTATTCGGTTTCTACACGGCATCGTACCGGAACGCTAAATCGCTTGGCGGCACGTCTTGGCCGGTTGGGTGGTAACTAACCACGGCCGAAGCATCCCACCAGGCCAGACCAGGGAAAATTCAGAAATTATAAATTCCCAAATTGACCCTGCCGGGGATCGAACCCGGGACCTCCGCACGTTAAGGCAACAGCGTTCAACACTGCGCCACGGAGGTCGTCAAAGAGGTTGCCAAGTGACAATAGGCTAGGGCAGGCCCGGTTCGGGCGGCGGGGGGGCCATACAGTTACCGTCGGGGTATCTCTTCTTGAACGCCAGTATTAGGTCAGGATCCACCAAGCGGACGCCGTCTACTTGGTTACCGAGGGTTATCCTGTTAAACATAATATACAGGTTTTTAAGGTTTCCATACACAAAGGGCCAAACAAGACCTTATTGTCCTTAATAAGTTCTAGTTTGGTACTCAGAATCTGCCTGTCTGCCACGTAATTATTGGTAGTCAGTTGAAATTTTTCGCAGAATTTAATAATATTGTAAATATTAAAAACTAGATGATGCCCGCGACTTCGTCCGCGTTGATACTGGTTTTTTTAATTCCCTCGAGAACTCTTTAATTTTCCGGGATTAAACATAGCCTATGTGCTATTCCCGACCATAATCTATCTCTGTGCCAAATTTCATCAAAATCGGTTGAACAGATGGGCCGTGAAAGCGTAGCAGACAGACAGACAAACTTTCGCATTTATAATATTAATATGGATTTAGTTACCAGTTGGGTTGAACATTATGTGGTCGACCGAATAACTCAATTTTTCTTGTGCCAGGACTCAACCTTTCTGCAAATAAAGTAATTAGTTTTTTTACTATTTTCATAAAAATATAAAGCATTTTACTTGCACAAACTTTAAAGGGCATAAAATTACCAATAATGCCGTAGATTTCATCTGGTTTGTGCGACGTGGCGCGAACTTCCGCCACGATGACGTCACAGTCGAGGCCACGGTTCAGATTATCTGGATTGCCCTTCATTCCCACCTGGAATAAAGGAGGTTGGAACATTTTAGATAGTCATATATCGATATTTTGGTACGAAGGAAGGAGCGACCGTGGAAGTGTGTCACTTTCCGCAGTGTAACTACAACTGATCCACTCTCGGCCAGAGCTCTTTTTACCTTACAGCATCTGTAGTCTGTATTACCAAAACATTTATTTTAAAAAGTGTAAAATCCTGAAGACTAGCTTGTTATCGTCTTAAATCCGCATTGACATCCAACACTTACAGCCCATTAACGTCCCACTACTAGGCACAGGCCTCCACTCTCGTAAGAGAGAGGGAGTTAGAGCTTAGATTCACCACGCTGCCCCAATTGGCGAGCTTTGACGACTATAATTATCATGTTAGTGATAATAACCGGGACCAACAGCTTAACGTGCTCTCCGAGGCACGGGCACGGGCGTGAAACACCGCCAACTTCCTAACTCCGGGGTAGTACTGAGAATTTCTAGTCAGAAAAACCCAATACTTAATTATGGGTCGATCCCGGGACCCAGACGGCCGCAGTCGAACATGCTAACCACTAGACCAACGAGGCAGTTGATATTATCAGTTTCTTAAAATACATACTAGCTGATGCCCGCGAAGATTGGATGTCCACTTCATCCGCGAGGATCGGTTTTTTTGAATTCCCGCGGGAACTCTTTATTTTTCCGGGCTAAAAAGTAGCATATGTCCTTCCCCGGGATGTAACCTGTCTCTGTACCCAATTTCATTAAAATCGGTTGAGTAGTTGGGCCGTGAAAGCGTAGCAGACAGACAGACAGACAGACAGACTTACGCATTTAATAAGTTAAGTATGGAGTTTAGATTTTTTTGTTTTTAGTTTTGTAACGAATAATTAGAAAAGTTTTGGTTACTTGTAAGTGGTCACAATATTTAGCTTTTTTTTTTATAGGATAAGATTACTTCTGTAATGTTTTAGAGTAAGTGTCCATTAGTAAACCTAATAAAATAAAATAAAATATTCCCTCACCAAACAATGTTCCTTGCCGTGGTTGAGCCAGTGGCCCGTGCGGCCGGTGCGTATGATCCGCTGCAGCTGGTTGGTCTTCACCCAGATCAGCTCGTCCACGCGCTCATAACCCCACAGCTTCAGACACTCCCTACCGAGCTCCATAGCCCTGTAGGGAAATCAATTACTGTACTGCACTTGCATTTACATTGACTCAAAGGCAGTTAACAGGTTCTGATGATAAATTGGGAAGGTGGTAAGCAGCAGGGTATCAAAATTCAAAATTCAAATGTTTTTTATCCAAATAAACTTTTACAAGTACTGTTGAATCGTCAAGTGAATCTACCACTGGTTCGGAATGTCATTCAGGTATATTAAATTAAATGTAGATTATATAATCCAACAATCTTGTTATCCTGTCAAGGGTACTAAAAATGTACAGTTGCATTGTCTTCATAACGTTTATGGCAAGCTTTCGTCGACTTTCTCTTTCACCACAAAATTGGCTACAAGATGCAAAGCGACTTCGAGTGCGGCAAGTGTCCGAAAAGAAGTTGCTTGCGTTGTGGAGCAAGTTTTCTAGAATTCGGAAGATCAGTAGTTTCAGAGTTTACCCCTCACATATCTTACCTCGTTGAAGTACTATTATATGTGGATAGAAAACTTAAAAGCATGACTATCATAGATAGAAAACTTACCGACCGGTAACCCACAGGAAGATGAGCCCGCTGTCCTGCAGCTGTGGTACTCCCAGACATCTCATCTCGTCGTCAGACATAGTGCCGTATGGTAACTCCATGTGGATATCCCAAGGTGGATCTGCCATTATCACCGCGAACTTCCCTACGAAATTCCGCTTTAGTTAAAGGATGTTACTGCCAGAGGTATTTAGTGCTACACTGGCTTCGTAAGGGCGTCTAAAGATTTTCGATCTTCTCTTTTAAAGCGAAGCTTTATACGGACATTACCGCCGTGGAATAAAATCTTGAAATGTAAATCTTTAGGTGATTGTTACTCCGTCACGCCACAACGACCGAGCCGATTTGGCTGTGGAATGAAGTTAGCTTTTACCTTGAATTTAACACAGGACACATTATATCCCCGAAATTAGAGATTTCCCGCGGGAATCAAAAATCCTCAACGCGGACGAAGTCGCGGGCATCATCTAGTCCTTGAACCAACCTTGAACTCGCTTCTCATTTTACTTGACTTCATACTGACTAACAAACTAGGCTGGCCTGCTCCATTTATGACTTCAGGTCCGGTCCAGTTCAAACAAAACATTCATCATTAAAACAATTTTTTTATTTAACAATAAATTCCTTTTAATAGGTTCAAGTGTAAGATATTTTCCCAGTTTAAAAAATGATTTCTCACAATCTTTAGACAGAATCATACTAATATTGCAAACACACTTGTGTTCGTTTGTCTTTCAATCACGCCGTAACAAAGCAATGGATCGACGTGATTTTTTTGCATGTGTATGCAAAGAATGTGTGTATAGTTGAGGACCTGTAGAGTGACACATGCTACTTTTTATTCCAGAAAATTAAGGATTCCCTCTAGAAATTAAAAACAACCTATTCGACGTGGACGAGGTCGCGGGTGTTTCGGTGCTATTGATAAATACATCTTACCTAAAAACGTCATGTCTAGATATCTCAAATCACACTGTATCCATTGTGGTGGTGTCAATGTTAACACTCCATCTTGCTTTGGAGCTACGTTGGTACCTATAACAAAACATAAGTATATGATAATTGATTACTCAAGCCACTTCCTAGTTATTGTCAATTTTTGGTAACAATAACTCGTCTTGTAGCGGCGATAAGTAATCAGTTGTCCAGCCGCATGCAGGCAGACTGTCACTATTGCCACCAGAGGAGAGCCAAATACTGAATCAGCCTTCCTAGCGATAGTTACCAAAAGTACAGTTATCTCTTAGCCTATAAGGACTTGAGGACTATACCCACGAATACAAAACGCACGGCAGACATCCATTAACAGCGCGGCATTTGTTGTTGTTGCCAATGTTGGATAGAGAATTATGAATGAACCAGAAGCTTAATTCGCTATAATCCGCCACAGTAGACAAATCTATGTGGTGCAGTGCGTGTCTTCCACCGACAACATGCGAACACCCACCACCCAGCAATTTGACACTGCACAATGCACGACTGTTGACTCGACAATGCACGATTGTGAAGTCTTCACAATCGTGCATTGTCGAGTCAACATCTCCTGAGGATGCTCCGGTTTCGGAGTGAAACGTACGTAGAGAGTGATTTGGAGGTTTTGTGTAGTGTAGTGCTGTGCCGGTGCGAATTGCTGGGTGGTGAGTGTTCGCATGTTGTCGGTGGAAGACACGCACTGCACCACATAGATTTGTCTACTGTGGCGGATTATAGCGAATTAAGCTTCTGGTTCATTCATTATCATGGACTTCCGCAAAGTAACGCCTGCTTCGATTCGATATTTGGATAGAGAATTGAAAATTGGCTTACCGTTGTGACTTCCTTTTGTAACAGTTTCTGCGGTCAATTTATTCGCGTTTAAGTTAGGATCAGCGTTGTCAACTTCGTAGTGAACGTACCTAAAAACAAAAATGATTTTATAATTTTAGACACGGTTATGGTCTTATTATATGTATACAAGCGCGGTTTAATGCATTATGTTGTATGAGAATGACAAGTTTAACATCTGTTTAGTAGGAAAGGTGACCAGAATAAGATTAGTGCCGTCGCGCTTTTTTTTTTAATCCACTACTAGTTAGCCCTTGACTGCGATCTCACCTGATGGTAAGTGACGATGCAGTCTAAGATGGTAGCGGGCTAACCTGTTAGGGGCATGGCAGTTATATTAAACCCATACCCCTATTCGGTTCCTACACGGCATTGTACCGGAACGCTTAATCGCTTGGCGGCACATCTTTGCCGGTAGGGTGGTGACTAGCCACGGCCGAAGCCTCCCACCAGGCCAGACCAGGGAAAATTCTGAAATTATAAAGTCCCAAATTTACCCTGCCAGGGATCGAAGCCGGGACCTCCGCACGTTAAGGCAACAGCGCTCAACACTGCGCCACGGAGGTCGTCAAAACGGAGGGGCGCTGGACTCCTAACGGCCTGAAGCAAAGGCCGATAGGGACAACTGCAGGTTGAACTGGTTATACCTATGAAAATAGGCAAATTCTTTCGTGTTCTCCTGTTTCTTCCAGGTTTTTGTGCTTCATCTAAGGGAAAATTACCAGCCTCATATCCTCACTTCCAAACATGCATTACAATTTGCAGTAGGCAAGTGCAGCTGTAACCTGCTCTAGAACTCTCTGCTCTAGTATAGAATAGTATTTTTTCTCAAACTTTCTTACATATTACGTATTAGGCGGTTAAGTTCCATGAAACGGTGTTAAAGGAAAATTGTAACACATAACTAAGAGATGGTGATAAAATTACAATTTTTCACTATTAAAAGTATGACAAGGGATATTTATGGTTTGTTTACAAAGATTCCACATCAAATCCGGCTATAGTATAGGCACTAACTTGCAGCTGTCCATATGAAAGCAGGTGTTAAGAAAGGAGCAGTCTCCAAGGCTCTCATCCGTGTGGCTCTGGATGATCTTCTTAAAGTGTAGCTTCTTACAGGTGTAGCCACCGGGCTCACCGGCCGGCGACTTGAACGCGCGAACACATTCCGCGCGCGTTCCGTGCGGACAGAACTCCATAACTTGAGCTCCTATTTACACAAATTTAAAGTCGTAATAGCCTAGTGGTTGAGTCACCCATCCTCCTATAAGGGGTACAGGCCCACAGGGTTCGATCAGGTTTTAGAAATTAAACCAAGTTGTGAGGAAACCTACAGGCTACATGACCGAGAGTTCTTCATGATTTCTACAGTGTATGAAGTCTGCCAATCTGAAATTGGCCAGCATGGCGCACCATGGCCAAGCCCTTTTTATTCCGAGAGGAGACTCGTGCTCTGTCGTGTAGACATGTTGTTTGTGTCGTGGAGACAAACGTGCAGGGATATGGGATGCCCTTCCAGCTTTGAATATTGGTATATTCAAATCAAGATTGAATAGGCATTTTCTAGGTGGCACAACTCCACCTTAGGCTGCATCACCATTTGCCAACAAGTTTGATTGCAACCCAGGGAAGGGACTATACTATAACCAGATACAATAATTATTATTGTATTTGGTAGAAAATTATGTAAATCTCACACGAGATACGCATTTCAGTAAATAAGGAAAATTCATATAGTCAATTGTACACACTGCAAGTGCCAACGAATGTGGCGTTTCGATGACGTCATCTGCAAGACGAGTTCGGAAATTACGTCATAAATATTATACGACCGTTTGGCGTATTGCACACCACGATTAACTTAAAATGATAACAATGAATAATTCATTTTCCTTGATGATGGCTCTTTCAGATAAATTATTTATCTGAAAGAGGCATCATCAAGAAAATAATGGAGAGAACATACCTCCTTGACTTTTGAATTTATCAGCAAGCGATTTCTCTTTTGCTGTTGGTTTGCTCAATAGGTCCATGATTTCTTCTCCAACTCTCTTCACTGCTTTCTCTCTACTTGAAGGCATTGCCAGCAAAGACTAAAGATTAAGGAAAAAATTAAATTAAATAAAATAATAATTAAATTATTACTAGTTCTATGAAAGCAATAAATGAATATTCTGAAGTAGTAACCATAATGTCTGTATCATCTTTCCCTGTTTTCTTCTCATCTGTTGTGGTTTTAGAAACTTTAGGATTTGGCCCTTCTTCTAACTTTTTATCACCTGAAATTATGCATTTTTTATTTTGTAAATGAGTTGTAACTGTATTATTATAAAAACTAGATTTTAATGAATGTTTTATGAAAAATATTTAGATATCTTATGATTTATGGGCACCTTTTCTCTTGGCAGGGGTGGATTGCTCCTCCATAAGAGCAGCCAAAACTGCTGCCAGTCTCACAGATTCTGCACTCACAACTTCTATACTGGCATCTGTTGTGCTTTCTGTTCTCTCTTTAATTCTGTGAACAAATATTTAGATATTAAGTAAGTAGATTACAGAAGTTATTAATTAAAATAAAAGATTTGAATAAATCATAGTATCTAGTGTTACAGGATGTAAGATATTAACTATTTTTATTATAACAGTAGCAAACCTTTGACAAATTTTGAAATCTTAGGAAACCTTGTATTCAAATATTTGTATAAAACTGCATCAAAATCCATCCACAATTCATCTAACAATCCTTTTTACTTAATGCCCCTGGGTATGTTTTACGCTCTAGTGGTTTTACATTTCAGATATTAGAAAAAAGAAACACTTCTGTATTATATGTTTTTACAGTCATTCAAAAAGTGTACCTACAGTGTTACCAGTGCTGAATTTGAATAAATTACTTTTGAATTCAAACTTTGCAGTAAAATACTTGAATACTTACACAATAAGCTTCTGAGTGGCAAACTTCTGTAATAAACTAGCAACTATGCCAGTATCCACATCACCCAAGCCAGGCAACAGGGCACTGGCTGTGGCAGGCAGTTGCAACTGCATGTCTGATAGCACTTGCAGTAACCTCACTTCTAAGGAGGCTGACATCATTGGCTTAGGTTTCTCTACGGGAGCTGAAATTGAGCAAAATAAACTAGAATCCATATTAATTTAAAAAATGCATTAAATGTGAAAGTTTGTCTTTGTGTCTTGTCTCTCTTTTTCACAGCTAGTCTGTTAACCGATTTTGGTACAGAGAAAGATCCATCCAGGGGCTAATTTTACCCTGGCTAATCAAAGACTTCCCACAGAAATAAAAAAAAACGGAATCCACGAGAATGAAATCAAGCAAGCAAAAAGAAGATTTACCTTCAGTTTTGGCCGTTGTCGGGCTTGCAACCGCTTTGCTCGATGAAGTAACCGGCGTCCCTTCATTTTTGTCGCTTGCCAAAGTTGCGCCAAGAATACTTTGCCTTTCTTTCTTCCTCTTTTCTAACTTCTCTCTGAGACTGTTCCGCTTGCTTTTCACAGCTTGAATTTCCTCCCATGCATCTGACATGGCTAGTTCAATTCGTTAAAATTTTAAAAGCGAATATCATAGAACCTATCACTAAAATCTACTGGCTTCAAAATTTCGAGTTAGGCCTTTTAAATATTTCATAACTGTTCAGTACATTCGATTTCATTTGTTCACTAAATAAAATACCGACTTATAATATCACAAGATGAACCTATCAACTCAATATACGAATCGCAAACTTAAATAATTATTATATTAGAGGGATAGCTACAATCCCGTGTATCATTTTTTTTTATTTTTTCTGTTTGAACTTTGAAGTTTCTCAAGTTTTGACAAAGATTTGACAGAACGCCTGTCAAAATATGTTTTAACTGATTTTACGGCTCTGGCTGGCTGGTTACTTTAAGCACTATCAAGATTCAAGATTCAATTCATTTATTCAATATAGGTACACTGTACACTTATTGACGTAAAAAATTACTTACATAAAAAACATGATGGTGATAATCAGTTACGGTATCTTAAAACTAAAGCTACGAGGGTTCCAAACGCGCCCTGGTCTGAGAAGAGCCCACAACAAACTCAGCCGGGTTTTTTTTATTTTTTTATTATCACCATCTCACAAATCATAACTAAGGAACTATCAGAGCCATTTGAGCAAATCATTGCCAGGCTTCCTTGTCGTTTAGGTAATCCTTTACATGGTAATAAGATTTTTCAATGAGTTTACGTTTTACATTAACTTTGAACTTGTTCAGAGACATCTTTAACATGTCTTCTGGGAGCTTATTGTAGAAGCGGACACTGGTTCCAACAAATGAATTGCTAATTTTACTAAGCCTAGAAGCAGGTATTACAAGTTTATTTTTATTTCTAGTATTTACATTATGACAATCACTTTTCTTCTTGAATTTATCAATGTGTTTATGCACGTATACCTTTAAAAATCCCACAGAAAAATCCGATAAAAAAGTGTATAGAAAATATTGAATATTTTTCAATTGTTCTGGAAAAACAAAGCATCCCCAAAATCAATGTCCTTCATGTAATATCTCGTAGATATACTCAGTCTACATACGTAGATAATTCATTATGCATCCTTGATCACAAACTACATTAAGCAGGTACAAGCCAGAGCTGTAAAGTTAATAAAGAAAACTAATTGTCAATTGAGACCATAGATTTTAACATGGAGGAAGGAATTACGACTGCCGTCTAGATTTTAATGTCAAAGGCATTGAGACTGACAAAAAAAACAAGAAGAAGAACATCAATTTTCAGTTTGAATTTGTTTACTTTGCAATTTGCATCATAGCTTTGGATTTCTTGAGTGCATTCATTGCGAATTGCGAGTTTCAATCATAATAATAAGATCAGTATCACATCACAGTAACCTTGTAGTGGAACAGCTGTAAGCTTAGAAGTTGTTAGTTGACAAAGAACAGTAAAAATGAGTGAAAACGCGGATGATTGTAAAAAAGCACCGATGACCGAGGAAGAAAGAATCGCTCTTTGCCATAAGCTGGATAAAGAACTTGATGATTTTATTAATAGTTTGGAGAGAAAACGATACACCGAAGGATGGCCAGAAGACCGCTGGGAGGTATGGTGGTTGTAACATTTCACACAAGTTTTTTAAGATTCATTTTATACCTACTTTAGCTTACTTGAATGTTTCACGTTTTTAATAACTTATTATGTAGTTACTTAGCTACAATAATTCTTACTTTGGTCTCTATAGTACAAAATAGATTTAAGTGTGCAATTTACCTGTACAGAGTGGTATATAATTTCCTACTCTCCGCATATTTTGATTATTAAAGCTTCATTAGCAACTGTGATAATTTCAACCAAAAGTCAAATAGCAGAGTTTAAGTTGTTATCGTTTCAGCAACCTTTTTGCATATATAGATTGGGATACGGACAAACACAAATAAAATTGGTCTCCCTACTACAATGCAATGCTGTTGCTACACCCAAATTGGGTATATATAGCCTACCTTACCTATTATTGACTAAAATAATGTTATATTTTAAGGAATAAGTGTACCTATGGAATTGCAATAAATAAAGAAATTGAGAAATTGATATATAAAACTACAGGTTGCTTAACTATAAAACCAGCAATAAATGCCAAAAAATTAGATAGAAATAGAAATAGAAATAGAAATGATTTATTTCATGTAGGACAACTTGTGCCACTTATGATAAGTCGTAAGAATCTACCACCGGTTCGGAAAGCTGATTCTACTGAGAAGAGCCGGCAAGAAACTCAGCAGTTGCTCTTTTTAAAAACAGAAAAATGTCACAATTTGTATATAATATAAAATGCATACGCTACGTAACAAGTAGGTATCACACTGACTTGTGGGTTGCTGGATGCGAAGCCGGTTGCTTCCATGCAACTTTGTCATCGAGAAAATCATCTATACTATAATACCCTCGACTTAACAGATGCTGTTTAACACAGTCTTTAAATTTATGTAATGGCAACTCCAGAAACTCTTTTGGTACCATGTTATAAAAGCGAATACTCGACCCCACAAAGGATTTCTGCACCTTGCGCACACGATATGACGCTGTTACAAGTTTATGGCGGTTTCTAGTACATCGATTGTGAGTATCACTTATTTGCTTATAAAGATTAATGTTTTTCCTGACAAAGACTATATTATTGTAAATGTATTGTGAAGGCACCGTAAGTATACCAATCTCTTTAAATTTGTCACGAAGTGATTCGCGTGATCCGAGTTTATAAATAGAACGGATAGCTCTTTTCTGTAATATAAAAATTGTTTGGATATCAGCCGCTCTGCCCCACAATAAAATGCCATACGACATGACACTGTGGAAGTAGGCAAAGTAGACAAGCCTAGCCGTTTCAATATCGGTAAACTGTCTAATTTTCCTGACAGCAAAAGCAGCCGAGCTAAGTTTTCCCGCTAGTGTCTCTATATGAGCGCCCCATTGAAGCTTATTATCCAAGGTCACCCCCAAGAAAACTGTGGAGTTCTCCATTTTTAGTGTTTCCCCATTTAACATTATTGATTTATCGATATTCTTTACATTAGGTAAAACAAACTCTAAGCACTTGGTTTTCTTTGCATTCAGTAACAAATTATTGACAGTAAACCAGTGTGATACGTGTGATATTGCATTGTTTACATCGTCAAAATTGTCCTTACTCCTATCAACTTTAAAAATAAGCGATGTGTCGTCAGCAAACAATACAATATCACAAACATTGTTCACATGGTATGGCAAATCATTTATATACACTAAAAATAGAAAAGGACCCAAGATTGAGCCCTGTGGGACACCCATTAATGCAGACGAGCCCTCCGACCTCACATTGTTTATGCATACCCTCTGAGTTCTATCACCAAGATAAGAGGCAATGAGATCAAGTGCAACGCTTCCAATGCCATAGTGGCTTAGTTTAAGCAACAAAGTTTTGTGATCAACACAATCAAATGCCTTAGAAAGGTCACAGAAGACACCAATAGCATTCTGTGATCGCTCCCAGGCATCGTATATATGTTTTAGAAGTTTTGCGCCCGCATCAGTTGTGTTTCGACCTTTAGTGAAACCGTACTGCTCGGGGTGAAGTAAGTTATTGCCGTTAAAATGATTCATTAATTGGCTCAAAATTACTTTTTCAAAGTATAGATAGATAGTAAGTAAGATATTATAAAAAGACTACTGTTCAGCTCAACTCCATTCCTTGGGCATGGTTACATAATTCCGTTTATCATTTATTGAATTCTTGCAGGAAGAAATGGAGAAACATCCATTCTTCATGAAGTCAACACCAGAGAACGGTGAACTGTCCCCACTTGCTGAAGGCCTGGCTAAACTGAAGTTTGACCCTGAAGAGAACACACCATTAGAGTTGGCCACTAGCTACAAAGAGGATGGAAATTTCAATTTTAAGCACAAGAATTATAGATTGGCAATATTGGGGTGAGTAAAACCATTGATTTCAGCTTGAAGATTTTACTGAAACTGTGCACCATTTTGTAGGAAATGCACTGGTCACAGTTTTTTTATCTTCGGATAGAGTATGTGTTTCGAAATATTATACACATTATTTTAATTTGCATGAGTGTCAGTAAATGCAAAGGTCAGTCTTAGGAGACATTGTTCTTACAGGTACACAGAGGGAATCAAAGTAAGATCTGATGATGCAGAAATTAATGCAAGCTTGTATAACAACCGCGGGGCTGCACAATTTCATTTAATGAACTACCGTTCAGCTTTATTTGATAGCGAACGAGCATTGTCGTTTAGCCCAGACCACGCTAAAGCACGTTTACGGGCAGCTAAATCAGCACATGCGATCGGGAAATTCGATACGTGTATAGAACATTGTGAAAAATTACTACAAACTCAATCCAAGGATAAAGAATTAATAGAACTTCTTAACGTAGCGAAGAAGAAAAAGATGATTCAAGAGAGGGATGAAAGAAAGAAAAACACATTAGAAGCCAAAAGAAATGCAGAAAAACAAGAAGTGATTAAAGCTATCATTGATAGGGGAATCAAAATATCTGATTGTGAAGATGAAGATGACATTGACTTGTCGAAATTAGAACCGTGTATACCTGGTGCCCATGATGCCATAGTTTGTTTACAAGACGGCATTTTGATGTGGCCCGTTCTGTTTTTATATCCAGAGTACCAACAAACAGATTTTATTAGGGCATGCCCAGAAAATGTGCCCCTTATAAACCAGTTAGAACAAATATTTCCTGCTCCTTGGGATGACAAAAATACGTACAGTATTCGCAAAATTAATCTTTATTACGAAGGCTCTGACAGTATGCCACACATCATTGATCCTGCAATGAAATTGGGTGACATTTTAAAAATGAAACATTATGTTTTGAAAGCAGGTACACCATCATTCTTCTGCTTGCTAAAAGGCAGTCGATATGAAAGGAGCTATTTAGAGAGTTATCTTTAAATGATAGAACAGCAATGGGGCTGATTCTGTAGTGCACAATCTCTAAACTAAACTAAAATTAGAGCATTACAAATATTGCTATCCCTTTCTTAATACTCCCTACGGAAAGGGACATAACTAGATTTAAAGCTGCCATTTTAGTTTAGTTTAGAGATTGTGCACTACAGAATCAGCCCCAATAAGTTTTGTTTTATACATTTTATTCCTCCGTTTATGCCATTTTTTAAACCGACTTTCAAAAAAGGAGGAGGTTCTCAATTCGGCGAGTGTTTTTTTTTTTTTTTTTTTTTTTTTTTTCATGAAATTTTATCAAACTTGAAATATATAATATGTAACATAATCGTTTTAATTTAAGTACAAATTGTGACGTGATTATGTGATTAAAATTAAACTGGCATGACATTAATCGTGTGTGAATTGTATGTGACAAACTGGTATGTTTGCTTATATTGCATCTAAAGTTTTTGTATTAAGACCAATGATAATTATATTGTTATTATTTTTATTAAATGTTTAAGTAATGTTAGAAATCATGTCAATGTTTTTAAGTAAAGTTTTATTTAAAATGTAAAAAGGATTTTCATTTGTCATTCTACCCCTGGCCCACCCAGACCAACCAAGGCGAGGTCACTCTGACTTACTACCGTTTCGGGCGTGTCGGTTACAGTCAACTTCAAAAGGGATTTCTGGTTAAAATAAAACTTGAAACTTTTCGCAAATAATCATATTCATTTTACAAAAGATTATCTTAAATGCTAAATAATTAATTAATCTGTCATATCATCTTCTTCACCCATTTCGTAGTTCTGATGTGGGTAGAAAGGCCCTGGAGGTTGGAAGCCGCCTTTATCATCCATTATTGATTGGTATGGGTGGTGGGGCATAGCACCCATCCATTGTGGATACCAATATAAACCCTGTTAAACAAAACAAATTAGGCACAGTGAAAATGGAGGTCTCGTATGAAGGTCGAAAGTTCTTTAGCGCTACATTGTTTAATTTAACTAATAGTACCTATACAAAATACGGTACTCTCATCATTGAATGTAGGTAATTTAAAACGATGCCGTGTTGACTAGAAACCGATTAGGTGTATGGGTTTATTATAACTGCCATGCCTCGTAACAGGTTAGCCTGCTACCATCTTAAACTGCATCATCACTTACCATCAGGTGAGATCGCAGTCAAGGGCTAACTTGTGGTGGAGCTGTCTAAGAGGATAAAAACTTAGAACATTGAATTATAATTACATGTAACGAGCGAGGAGAGGGGAGAGAGAGAGGGAGGTAGCAGTGAGTAGTAGAGGTGGGGAGAAAAGAGGTGAGGAGAGGAGAGGAGAGGAGAGGGTAGAGTAGAGGAGAGGTGGCAATGTATAAAACACGGACATCGGGCCGTGTTCGGGCATTATACCGTGTATTTTTGAAGTGATACGTTGTAAATTATTGTAAACAGTGAAATAAAAGTTGCTGTTGATTGTGCATATTAATTTACGTCTTTCATTTCTGACCGTGCGTAACAGTCAGAAGTGGGATGAATAAGGCCCACAAATATCTCACGATTAAATGGAAAAAGCCAAGAATGTATGTGAGGTCGAAGAAGATGCGAAGTTGATTGAGATTGTGAGGACGCAGATTTTCTTCAAGACCCTGAGGTAATTCGACAATAGTTGACATCACGAGTAGTTCCAGCGACAAGGACAGCAGTTTCCGAAAACCTCCTGTTTGTTTTCGCTGTAATGAGAGAAGACACCATTGCCCATGCCGAGCTGTGTACAGAGATATCAGAGGTAAGCAAATTTTTTGTTAATTATGACAGTAGAGGTAGATAAACAAGTTGTAGGTATAATCGGTGGGTTGTCACTAGGTGAAATAGATGTGGGGGAAATTAGTGCAGACGAGCGGTGTGATTTTATCGACTTATTGATAGCCCATTCAGATTGCTTTGCCAGCTCACCTAAAGATTTAGGCGAGACGTATTTTGGAGATATGAAATTAGGAGCATTAAGGGTATACGTGGCTATAAAAAGTTTACAGGCAGGCAGGTTGTTCCAGCAGATTCCTTGGGACCTTTCCGTAGTGATGATTGCAGCGATGATTGTAGTGTTAAGGAGATGGTCTAATTGATTTATCAGAGAGCTAAAGTTTTTTTTGTTTTCTCGCCAATTGCGGGGCAATTGTTGCAGGATGGCCGACTGTAACGAGCGAGGAGAGGGGAGAGAGAGAGGGAGGTAGCAGTGAGTAGTAGAGGTGGGGAGAAAAGACGTGAGGAGAGGAGAGGAGAGGAGAGGGTAGAGTAGAGGAGAGGTGGCAATGTATAAAACACGGACATCGGGCCGTGTTCGGGCATTATACCGTGTATTTTTGAAGTGATACGTTGTAAATTATTGTGAACAGTGAAATAAAAGTTGCTGTTGATTGTGCATATTAATTTACGTCTTTCATTTCTGACCGTGCGTAACATACATTTAACATTTTGATTAGAAGATTATTCAGATAAGGTAAGATTTTTTTCTTTTGCATGAAGATTAAGTACATTGTATCTTTAAGGACTCAAAGTAAGAAATAACAGTAACATAGCTAAGTAATTCTGGTGTACACAGTCGTTTAAACTATATTGATAGGTCTAAATCTAGCGTTATCTTATTCCGCAGGAAGCAAAATGTAAAGGACAACAATACGACTTGAAATGAAAGTGACTATATAAATTAAAATCAATTGAACTAACCTTGCTCCCTCCTGCGGCGCTGCAAGTGAATCTATCGTCGTGTAGTTCGACGGAGTCCAAGTAACTTTTCCCAGCTATGGAACCGTAGTTAGGTGGATACATGAATAAACAGCCTTCTAAAATATCTGTGGAATAAATAAGAACCCTATTATAGTGCACAAGTGTGTGCGCAAACACAGGTGTACTATCTGTTCCTTTACTCTCATAGACCGATGGGACGGAAAATCCGACACGACCGGATAGAGATCGGGCGCATGACGTTACGTGCTCTCCGAGGCACGAAAGGGGTAGTAAATGAAGTATCTCTATAGATATTTTGGGTTGCCATTTATTACGGTTTGTTATAGCTCAAGGAGACAAAAAAGGGTCAAAAAATCATGTAATTCCATTTCATTCTTTCACGCGTAATGAATGAGTATGCATTCCTTTCTTATGCGGCTGAAATGGGCGTGTCTAGGTTTCTTTGTCTTTGTATCAGGAGAATGGAAGTAATCAGAGCTCAAATGAGGAGATTCGACTTACAAGGTACTGTAATATTCTCCTCGTCTTCTTCGTCAGGCTTTGGCGTGGGCTCTATGTATGGGGGCACAGGGTCTATTCCTGTGCCTGGATCTCCCGAGATAAGAAATGGACCTGTAACATTTTTTTAGAAATCCATACTATTATAAATGTTAAAGTGCGTCTGTCTGTCTGCTACGATATCACGATTCACGACCTATCTTTTCAACAGATTTTGAAAAAATTTGGTACAGAGATAGGTTGCATTCCAGTGCGCTTAGCATGCGCACAACGAGATTATCTCGCGACGAGAGAGTGATGTTGTCGTTGCCGGCAAATTTTTCATTTACGCTAACATGCACAAAATGCGGTATATTACAAGAAAAAAATAGTCGACATGTAGGTAAAGGTTCGTAGAGAAAAATACCACAGATAAGAAATATTACTTTTATCTCTACTTTTGATGTAACGAGACCAGTAACCATGTTAGCTTCGGTAGACAGAGAGAGATAACGGGTAGACATAATTTTACTCGTAGTGCGCATCTACTGATTATGCCGGAAAACCAAAGAGTTCTCATGGGATTTTTCAAAAACCTAAATCCACGCAGACAAAGTCGCGGGTATTCTCTAGTTGCTCTGTGAATGTTTTCAAAAGTATGTTACATTTCTTTCAATATTTTGCAGGGAAATAGGAGTACAAAAATTGACTTTTCATCATACCTATTCGAAAAACGCATATTGGCTTCAGAGGATAGTGGGAGCAAAGTGTAACTTGTAGGCCCATAGGACTTTTCATTTTTCTCTTCTGATTGGTCCGAAGTCACGTCATCAATTTGTTGATTGGATATACGACTTTGCATTTCTCTGTTCTGATTGGTCCGAAGTCACGTGATCAATTTGTTGATCGGATATACGTCTTTACATTTTATTTAAACTTTAAATATACGTCTAAATAATGTCTATACAATAACATAGAAGGTTGATAGGAGTATCTTCTGATTGGTGCTTAAACGTATAGGTAATGTCCATACATAGTAGGTTGATACTCCTAGCTTCTTTTCATACGTAATGATGAAAAATAGTGTGTGTCACTCGGGGCCAAAATTTTTGTTCTCGGGCGGCGTAACTATATTGAATTCCTCGCTACGCTCAGGATTCTACTTTAGAACCCCTCGCTACGCTCGGGATTCTACTATAGAATCCTTCACTTCGCTCTGAATTCAAAATAGCGCCCTCGGGGAACAAAAATTTTCTTTGGCCCCATGTAACACAAATAACTAAGTATTGAATGGGACAATCGCAATCAGCACTGTTTGGCTGACAAGTGACTTTGCGCGACTGGATCAATATACCTACCACCATAATGGTTAGTGTAATTCCATTCGCAGACATGATGGTCGCAAACTAGTGGCGTACGAGGTTCCTTTGTATAATACGTATTGCCGTTCGGTATTGTCTGAAACACAAAGAGTAACTATGGCTAGAATCTCCCTACTTATGCAGGAACGCATATATATTATACTCGCCTTCCTACCTACAGAACCCCTAGATTTTTGGGGTATCAAAAAACTTTCGTAAAAACGACGAAATCTACAAGTTAATTACAACGTTAATGAAGCGTGCAAGTTAATTACACTGTTAGTGAATAATAATCGTAAAAATTGAATAATTTGTCAAGCAATTAACAATGCAAGTTTTGATGTAAGTAGAGCAAAAGGCTGAGCTGTACACCCATTCTGGGTGGTGTCACAGACAAGCATATTATTAGGTACAGTAGTATAGTATACTAGCGATCCGCCCCGGCTTCGCACGGGTAGCACTAATAATCCTAATCTATATAATATAAACTATCCTATCTCTCAAGTTAGATCGAACTGCACATGGTGTGCGAATTTTATTATAATCGGTTAAGTGGTTTAGAAGTCCATTGAGGACAAACATTGTGACACGAGATTTATATATATATAGATAGATGATTGTTTGTTTGTGACACCATCATTGAATATTTTCTTTCTTTCTTTTCTTTCTTGTCCAAAAACCCGATCCATGCGGTGCTTATTTATACCACTGGCTATAGCCTGACCATCCAGCGAGATTATAGCACCAGTGAATTGGTCACTATGCCCATAGCCAAAAGGTGCCATACATTGAGGTATTATGTACTAATACATATAATTCAATGGTGCCATAGGATTTTAGCATTCTACCTATGTATGCAGGTAGGTTTGTATGTACGTATGTTCCACCATACCGCCTATTGCCTAAACTACTTGGCCGATTGTGATGAATGAAGTGTTAATTGATTCGTTACCATGACATGTAGGCTATCTGTACTAATATTATAAATGCGAAAGTTTGGATGGATGGATGATTGTTAGAACGGCTGAACAGATCTGGATCAGATAGATAGATTATAGGCTGCAATAACACATAGGCCCTTTACCCCGGAAAATTAAAGAGGCCATAAGTACAATGCAAATATTGTACCTATTTACCAATAAATAATCATGATGTCGATACCGGAGTCCTTGTATATTAAAATCTAAGATAAACGATCCAGAAGTGATGATGCATGATGCGGCCGTCAGCGGTGGAAGCTTGTACATGATCAGACCACACTTCACAATCGCCTTCGGTAAAGTGGTGACGTCTCTCTCCCTTTGCAGTAACTTTTTAAATGGAAACCTGTGAAATATTTTAAGTGGTAAAAAAGTGTGTGTGCAATTCACACACGGCAGAAGTGAAACTTCAGAAAAGTAGCCTACGAGAGAATGCGAGATAAATATAACTTGTATTCTATCTCATTCTCTCGCAGGCTAAATCCTAATATGAATATGTTTTTCTCTTTTTATAGTGTCGCTTTTTCGTTTCATCGAATTTTCAAATCACAACGATTCTAAAGAAGTTTCACTTCAAAAAGAGAGTTTCACCCTAGAGCTGAAAGTTGTCCCTTCCGATCTGTATTTATCATTAAAGCCGACCTTTGTCAAGTGATCTAAAATGTATGATGCCGCATGGATTTGAGGTAAGTATGAAATTTTAAAACTAAGGGCGAAAACGCACTACTGGCACTATGACAAAACGTCAGCGCGTAGGTATAATATAACTTCTGCATCAAATGGAAAACGCAGCCAGCTCCATATAATGCGCTATTGTGCCGCGCTGACGTTTTATCCTGTGACCTGTCCAGTTAGTAGGTACTTAGTTTAGCGCTAAACATGACGTGTAGATACTAGGTACTCCACGAGTGGATTTCTATCTTATTTTTAACGTAGTAGGTAAGTCAACGAGTAATATCATAGTCGGGCGTGAGCATAACAAAAAGTTTGCAGAATATAGAATCATACCTACTAATATTATAAATGCGAAAGTGTGTTTGTTTGTTGGTTTGTTGGCTTGTCCTTCAATCACGCTGCAACGGAGACATGGATCGACGTGAATTTTTGCATGGGTATACCCAGTATACCAACCAACTATAGTTGAGGACCTGGAGAGTGACATAGGCTACTTTTTATCCCGGAAAATTGAGGAGTTCCCGTGGGAATTAAAAAAAACTTATTCCACGCGGACGAAGTCGCGGGCATCAGCTAGTCTACTTTAAATTGGACAATTAAATTTGCAGGTACATTTTTTAAAGTTTAGTTACCTAAATATGCAGATACCAATGTGGCACTCCAGCCCGTGCAAGTAGTTATCTGTCGGGAAGGATATGCTTGGATCATCTATCAGGTAATACTTTTGTTCGTCGTGATAATGCAGGAACCCAAGGAAGATGAACGAACGATCTTTGCAATACGGAGCTATTCCTTTTCCCATACTGTAGATGTCACTGTAGAGCTCGGAGAAGAAAATGTAAACGTTTTTTCCGCAGTAAAACTCTGAAATAATAATCGAATTTATTTTAGGAAAATTCATGTTTCATGGCAGAACAAAATATCACTTTTCCAGTTTGATCGAGCTGATCTTCAGAGCCAATTTATGCTCGATCTCATTTCAATTTGGCGCCCAAATTGGGGCCAACTTTGAGCTGTTGGAACGATGGCCAAAAATGCACATACCTAATCATGGCACTAAAATATTGATTTACCTTGACTGACGTAGAACTCCATAGGCACTGGACCACCGGTATAAGTAGCCTTCCTTTCTGCGGCGATAGAATTGTGATTTTCGTACATGGTTAACATGTTATCGATAACATCGTCCAGGGTAATTAGAAGAACCTTTGAAAATAAGTAGTACAAAATGTATAATATATTTTAGAGTCATCGCTCCTTATTCCATTTCCTCATGATTTGTGCTAAATTTCAGCTTTTTAAATCGAGACGAAGGGCTGGGTGATGATGAGTCAGGATTTTTCTTTTTACTCGTAAGTATAATAATTCATTTCACTTCATTTATTTAATCTTATCTTTAAATCAAGAGTGAATAGGCATATTCTAGGCAAGCGCGTCCCATCTTAGGCCGCATCTTCACTTCCCATCAGGAGTGATGTGGTCAAGCGTACGTACCTACTTAGTTAAGACTATAAGCACATGAGTTTTATCTACCCTGTGCTATAAGTAATAAAAAAAAAAGCATACAATCGTCGTTATGCACAGTTATCAAAAAGTAATAAGTACAATACAGTTTTACATATCAACTCAAAGTTTAGTCTTAGATAGGTCCTACATCATTTATAACAAAGCTTTAGTTACTGCTGCGCTAGGGAACCTGTTTGACAGCGGCAACGAGTGTAATGTAAGATAGTAGTGTAGAGTAGGTAGGTATAATGTACTTAGAGTTACTGCTGTACTTACTTTTAATTCTTGTATGTGTAATTTGATGAAGCGTCCTAAATGATCAGTCGCTATGTGGACGCGCTCATTAATCATGAACTGAAATTATAAAATATATTTTAAACAAAACTACGACAAATCCACACAATTATTCTTTAACTAGCTGATGCCCGCGACTTCGTCCGCGTGGACTAAGTTTTTTCGATTCCCGCGGGAACTCATTAATTTTCCGGGATAAAAAGTAGCCTATGTATGTATGTATATTCCTTATAGCTGATAGTTGATACCCGCGACTTCGTCCGCGTGGAATAAGTTTTTCAGTTAATTTTCCAGGATAAAAAGTAGCCTATATTACTATCCCACGGTATAATCCCCCTATAATGGTGAAACACGTAGGGGAGACCAGGGATGAAAGTAACACGGGATGAACGTAACAAATGAGTTTTTGAACGAGTTTTGTTGGTTACACTGATGGCTGTTTCACCAAAATGCTCAATTTTGAACCCCCTCTAACCTCAGTTGCGCTCACTGTGCTGTGCCGACGGTTGTTGACGTGACGAGTCGGTGCCGCAAAAATACCTCCGAAGTTAGTTTTGGCAATTTTTTTCAACTGCGTTTGTTTTTATTATGGTAGGCTTAAGCTTGCGTGTCAAGTGCCAGTAAATTAGCATAAGTATTCATCTTTTGAAATTAGCATTTGAAACGGTATATTTCTATCGGATTTTTAGTTTATAGGCATGTGTTTGCCATATTCGGTAAAATTTTTAGGTAGGGATGAAAGTAACAAGTTGTTACTTTCATCCCGATGTATATAGCATGTTTTATTGTGCCTTTTTATATTTCAAAGTATTGCATAGGTTCTTATTTTCTTATTCCAGAATGCCTAAAAAAAATAAACGAAATGCCAGTAGAGGTTTAGTTACTGCAAAAATTATGGATTTGGCTACAGAAGAAATACTTCGCAGAAAAGTACACTCACCAAGAACTCCTTCTGAATTAACTGCGTAAAAAACAATGCATGGTGGATAATTTCCTCTCAAAAAGTTTTAATAAAAAATCCGAGATAGCAATATGTAGGTAGGTATTATATCTATCCTTTAAGGTTAAACCCATAACCATTTTTATGATTTTCAAACTTGGTCTAAATCAATGATTTAATAACGAAGATGTTTTACCGACAGAAATAATCCTTTTCAAAATAAATATGTTAGTCATCTCAAGTATTTAATGAAGTTAAAAATTGTCCTTTACACCATTTAGTTCAGATGAATATCTTATGAGATATCATAGAAATAAAGTAAAGTGAAATAGGAAATGGCGCGACTACGGCCGGCAGTGGGGTGATTTGTTTGTCTGGTTGATATCTAATTTTTAATTAAGTATTTTAGAAGTTTTTTTCTAGAAATGTTTTTTTTGACATTTGTGATACTTATGTAAAACATAAAAGGTTGATTATGTTGATTATGAAAGTAACTTCGATTTTATTTGTAATGTTACAACCAACCCGTTACACTGTTACAACCAACCCTAGGGGTAGGGATGGTTGTAACAAATTCCACTCTTTTTATTTGGTAGTTTTTCTCAAAATCTATAACATCAGTTGCATTTGTGCTAATGTTAAAAGATAGCTGAAAGACCGATCTATCATATGTACTAATAAGAATTTTGATATTTAACAAGCTCTGTGAGATATTACGAGAAAAGTGAAAATTGTTACGTTCATCCCTGGTCTCCCCTACTTCTTCATATCTTAACGATAGCCCAAATGCTATGTCACGGCTATAACTTGAGAAATTAAGGATTTTCATACAAACTCTCAACCCCTATTTCACCCCTTCGGGGGTGGAATTTTGGAAAACTGTGAAACACATATGTTATCATTTTCAACCCGCAGCTCATATATCAAGTTTCATGGCTATAACTTGAGAAATTAAGGACTTTCATACAAACTCTCAACCCCTATTTCACCCCTTCGGGGGTGGAATTTTGAAAAACTGTGAAACACATAGGTATGTTTTCATTTTCAACCCGCAGCTCATATATCAAGAGTCATGGCTATAACTTGAGAAATTAAGGATTTTCATACAAACTCTCAACCCCTATTTCACCGCTTCGGGGGTGGAATTTTGAAAAACTGTGAAACACATATGTTTTCATTTTCAACCCGCAGCTCATATACCAAGTTTCATGGCTATAACTTGAGAAATTAAGGATTTTCATACAAACTCGCAACCCCTATTTCACCCCTTCGGGGGTGGAATTTTGAAAAGCTATAAAACACATATGTTTTCATTTTCAACCCGCAGCTCATATATCAAGTTTCATGGCTATAACTTGAGAAATTAAGGACTTTCATACAAACTTTCAACCCCTATTTCACCCCTTCGGGGGTAGAATTTTGGGATAAAAGGTATCCTATGTCCTACCTCGTAGTATGGGCTCAAATCGTGCCAAGTTTCGTTTGAATTCATTCAGTAGTTTCGGCGTGATGCGCGGCCAAGATACAGACAGACAGACAGACAGACAGACAGACAGACAGACAAAAATGAAAAAAATGCATTTTTTTACAAAGTACCTGCGATTCCATTAGATAATCTTCAATTTACACGCATAGTTTGGAAGTATACCTAAATATTAGGTAGGTATAACATTTTGTCATCACAAGAAAAATCAAATCGATCATAATTCATAAGTTCCAGTTGTTTATTAAATGGGTTGTAGGTTTTCAAGTCAGGGCAATGGCAGTACAAAGTTTAAGTTGGTAGGGCAAAGTTTTCCTCACTGAACTCACCTGATCTTCTGCAGTTTTGACCCTCATCATTTCGTGCTGATACAGCCAGAGATTGTCCAGCTTATCGGTGGGGTCGTGACCATAGATCTCAAAAGCATCGATGATCATCGCTAAAGTCAAGTTTTCGTTTGGTTCCAAACAGCATGGATGGTTGCGTATGTTGTACGGAGACTGGTTGAAATTTGGAGAAAAACGAGGTATGTATTATGCATCTATTTTGATATTTTGCTTTGTGTACAAATACAGTACGATACCTTTGTTCCGCATCTATAGGTGGTTGGCGGCTCAAACGTTTTCAACCAATTTATCAAAGCATATTTGTTAATTTTAATTCTATACCTTGAACTTTAGAAGTTTAAGATCTCCTGAAACCTTTATAGTTTTCGATTGATTTTCTTAGCATGTAAAACGACAGTTAAGTCGTCAAACGTTACTCAATCACGCCCCAACGACTAAACTCATCTGGATGAAATTTGGCACAGAGATAGATTATAATCTGGAATAACACATAGGCTACTTTTTATCCCGGAAAATTAAAGAGTTTCCGCGGGAATCAAAAAACCTTAATTCTCGCGGACGAAGTCGCGGGCATTAGCTAGTTATTAAATAAAAGTACTTATTTCGATCATACCGTCATCTGGAGGAAGCCAACACATATAGCGAGCAAAAAGCGCGCGCGAATCGAGCCGTCCATTTTGAAAGCATGGCGGCGACTGTGTTATTCCAATTAAAATTATTTATTGCTTGGTTATTATTTTTTATTGCTCTAAATAACATTTTGTAAGCAATTAACTTACATGATATTTGTAATAAAATTAGTAGAACTTAGAGGTAGAAAAATATTTTTCATCGAGAAAGTTATAAATACAAATTATTCGGTAGATATATTAGGTAGATACCTACTTAATTAAAGGAATTTAACAGTTTTAACTTTTAACAGTTTGTTGTAGGCAATCGGTTGTAATCTATTACAACATAAATGTAAGGCAATAAAATGGAAGGATTGTGTTTCACTACGAGAAATAAAACTCAATAATCGAATAACATTTTGTAATATTTAAAATTCACACTTAGAATCCATTTTCATCACAATACATGCGTAGGTATTTATAAAACATTATTGCAGTTGATTACATTTCTAGATACGTTTATGATGTAAAAAAAGCGTAAATCAACAACTAAGGAAGACAGACCATTTTTCAACGTACGATTAAAAATATTAAGAATAAATCTTAAAATATATTCTATTATACATATTATATTATTTGATAGTCAGGAATTTAGGATTTTTTGGTGACCCTATTATTTTTACTTACAAATATTATGGCGTACTAGTATAGGGGCAGGTTTGACTAAACTGTCTCTACTACTTCACTTGACAGCACGTAAACGTAAATAATTGATTTTATCTAATAAAATTAATTGAATTTTAAGTAATTCAAAATATTACAGTCTTGTTTAATAAATACGGGCAATAAAATTTATATAAAAGCAACAAATTGCAAATCAGTTAAATATGGAATACATTTAGGTACGACGAATTATTATTTCTGAACATAAAATAAATCTATTTTATTTATTTATGGACTAACACCTGGGATGTATTACAATTTCTTATTCATAAACATTTTTGCAATTCCTTTATATAATGACACGTAGACCTGAACTGCAGAATTCTAACTATTTGCTATATTTGATTCAACAGCTTGATACACAAAATAGATTATAAGTTGAAATACCTATTTAGTAGCTGATGTTCATTTACTTTTAAGGCCAGATCTTCGTGTCTGTCTAACGTCGATAGTTTAGACAAAAACAACATGTATATTATTGTCTAAATTTAATTTTACAAGATTCATAATCAACAACAATTATTAAGTAAGTCTATAGACTATTATGAAGGAGACAATATACTATTTTAATGAAAACGTTGTTAAACAAGTATAACAGTATGATTGTATTGATTGTAGGGCTGTTATATATTGCGATTCCTTTATATAATGACACGTAGACCTGAACTGCAGAATTCTATTTGCTATATTTGATTCAACAGCTTGATACACAAAATAGATTATAAGTTGAAATACCTATTTAGTAGCTGATGTTCATTTACTTTTAAGGCCAGATCTTCGTGTCTGTCTAACGTCGATAGTTTAGACAAAAACAACATGTATATTATTGTCTAAATTTAATTTTACAAGATTCATAATCAACAACAATTATTAAGTAAGTCTATAAACTATTATGAAGGAGACAATATACTATTTTAATGAAAACGTTGTTAAACAAGTATAACAGTATGATTGTATTGATTGTAGGGCTGTTATATACGCTAGAGCAACATAATACGACAATACAGCATAAATGATTACAAATCGAAATATTAATTTTGCGGCCTGCAAGATCGTGCTGTAGAATTGCAATATCAATATCAGTCTGCCGAAGATTCTTGCTACATTTTCAATAGGTAAATGTAGCATGCAACCCACAGTGTCGCAATGTCACATTGCATTATTCTGGCATAAAATGACCTTAATGTTTTAAGGTTGTTTTATTAAATTAATCTCAATTTCTCAAAAAAAATTTGTACAATTAACATATTTTATTTTTTATTTTTAACACTGTGTACTATACATTAATTGACCGAGCGAAGCGAAGGTCTCTGAGTCTACTTGGGTGAATTGGCATTTGTCCGTCCGTCCGTCCGTCTGTCAGAGCCTTATAACTTCTGAATTGCTGAACGTAATTACTTCAAATTTAAATATAATATGTAAATCGATGGCCTCCCGCCGAATATGGCTTAAAAAGTTTTAAAAATCTTTATTTCAGGGGGGCTCTCATAGAAGCGAATGCGAAGTAAAATATTTTTTATAGCGTTACATAGGGTTGCAGTATATCATTTTAAAGATAATTAAGAATAGAGTCCAAAAATATTTTTTTTTGAATTTTTCCCCTAAAATTGACGAAATGGGAGGCTTTCAAAGTAGCGATTTTCTAACGTCCAAAGTTGACCTCAGAACTCTCAATTTTCTGAACTCTCAAGCCTGAAACTTGATCAATTATTTGAATTATATCCTGTACTTGAACAACAAATACTAAAATTAGATAAATAATAAAAGGAAACGAAATTATTTAATTTTTAATGATGATGATATTTTTAACAGAACTTCACACTGATGTCAATAGATGGCGCTCTGTGAAACCGCGAGGTCTCAGTTCGGGGCGAACCACTAGTATCTAAAAAGTTTATTATCTTGCACATATGAATGGCGTCGAACCTATCTTATATATTTAAGCAATTTTACCTTAATTGATATAGTATATTTTATGGAAGACTTCGTTGTCGAAGAATTTCGAACATTATATTTTATTTTTGGAAGACATTTAATTTCTTTAAATAATTGTAAATATAAATTTAACCATCTAATTTTACGTAAGTATATACATAAATCTATATAATATTACTGGAAGACAACTTGAACTGTTATCATCTTTTCTTTTTTCTAAATGACTTTCTAAGTTACATACATTTCAATCACAACAGACTAGATGTTACTTCGCGGTTAACGTTTTAGACATATCGCAAATGTGCGGAAGTTAAATTTTAATACATGAAGTAAATGCGTAAGTAAATCTAAAAATAGTTCAACAATCATCTAAATACTACTTTTAATTAGAACGGCAAACCTATCTTAAATGCTTTGACAAGAGCCGAGCCAGAGTCATACATCCCAATTACACCAAAAAGCACTCCAAGCCCAATAATAAAATAGTCATAGGCGATTGTTGTGCTTTCGAGTTGATTGCCTTTCAATTTGATATGGAAATAAGCTGGCCATATAAAACTCAACATGGTACCAGTGAAGCTTCCAATAAAGCCCATGAGTATTGCGAAATGAGGAATGAAAATTGCCATTAGAATTGTAAACATTATAACACCGAGCCTCCAAGCCAGACCCCAAACCTTCAGTTCCCCATCTAAAGCGTATATAGGCGGAAAAATTGTTTTTGGTTTACCTCTGAATAATACTCTTTCTAAAAGATCACAAGCAGCATAATATGGCAAAGGATAACTAAGTACTGCCTTGACGACCAGAAAGAAGTTTACCAATCCTTTAAAACCTGCTGATCGAAGGTTATTCGTTATCACTTGTTGCGTATCATTTTGGAAGGTCAAAAAACACACGTAGCCGAAGATAGATTTAAACGCAGCTGCGGCTATATGTGACCAATTTAACATCCATTCAAATCTTGAGCGGTCTTCCATGTTTCCTTCTAAAGTAGGCAAAAATATTTGCGATGTGTATGAAAACACAATCACACCTAGACTGATTGGGAAATTTTCGAAATCTAATGACCATTTCACTTTCGACCAACCCCAGTCGCCGATATAAAGAATGCAATATCCGAGAACAATTGCATTAATAATCAAGTGGCTCATTGTGCACCAAAAAGACAACATGCTCACGCTTTTAAGAGATTTCAAAAAAGCAAGGGGTAACAAGAATATTCCAGTCAGCATCATCCAAGATCGGGTATCAATTGAGCCATCGGGAAAGGTTCCAATCATAAGATCGCCACAGACGACGACGTAGAGGATACAAGTCATGAGTAATTCAATAATTTGTGCGATGTTAACAATTTTAGCACCATATTTGCGCCCAAAGCACTCTTTAGCAATGCTTACGTAAGAGTCCCGAACTCGAACGCGTTGCCCTGATACTGGGTCATCTTCGTAGAGGCATTCAACAAGGATCTTCCCGGTGTAGCAACATATATGGGCAATTCCAATCATGGCAGCTATTGCCCAATATCCTCCTTGTAGAACTGCAAAAGGCAACGATACTACGAACATACCCTGTAGAAGAATAAATCGTTAATTTTTTTATAAACTTGATTAAAATAACAGTTGGGATATAATAAAATGTTCGTATCTACCTGAATAGCATTGGTGACATTCCAAGCGGCTTGGAATTCGTTAATCTTAGCGCCAGGTTTTCCGCCACCTTCTTCGAAACCACCTTCTTCTGATGAAGCGTAAAAATCCACGCTCTGCATGCTTTGCGCTCTGAAAGAATAATTTATAAAAGAACGTCATTGTGTTGTTCGTTTTGTTTGTTACATCATACTTAGAAACAGTAAACATTTTAGCTTTTATTACTAAGCGTACCTTGGAGCCCCATCTTGTTGAGGATATGTGTTCTGATAACTTGTAAAAGAGTCTTCGGCCTGAAGGTCTCCGCTGAGAAATGGGTTAGTGGGGTTAGTTGACTGGTATGTAGGCGAAGTTGTTTCATTCATCGTCGACAACTCGCAACTTTCTCCCATATCTGGATATTACAGAGATAGAATTTGAATTAGGGAAAAAGTTTATATTTTAAGACAGTAAAATAATTACAAGCACTTTCATTGTCCATTGTTTAATTTTAATTACTAATCTTAAAGGTTGTTGTCTCTACTTTTGTCCAAATTATTTTTCTTTAATATCTCGGTTGATTCACCGAGGGCTCGAAAATAGATTTATGTAATAAAAATATGACTTACCCATGTTAGCAAATCGGACATTTTGTGGAGGTCGCGATGGTGCTCCTTGTTTATCAGGTACTTGCTGTCTTACGGTCTGCATTGCCACGTCCAGTACATTCTTGATAGGCGGTAACTTGATGCGTCCTAGATTAATCATCTTCAATTCTTTTTTTTCACTTTTTCACAATTATTGATTTACTTATTCACAATTCTTCTTATATACCGTATTGTATAAATATGTCAAAAATTTACGTAACAGGAAGACATGTATTTTAATTCTACACTTTAACTCTAATTGGAAGACTTCTTTACATTAAACTATATTAATTTTTTTACATTTTTTTAACGTGCCCTTTTGAGTAACCATTTATGCGATATCAGTACCCCCATGTTTTATAACGAATTGTTTTATATGAGAAGGTATGGTTTTAGAGTTTTGCGCGTTAATACTGCACTAAATGAGAAAAATTCTCATTTTTGGGAGGTTTTTCGTTTGATATAATGGCTGCACGGCACTTACTCGAGGTGTTTGGGCGCGACGCGAGGGAGATGCGCGGAACGGCGATCGATATACGAACAAAGTTTCTTGGCACAATAACAATGTTTCTATAATAACCGATGTGGGTTACTTAATGAAATAACATTAATTATTATGTTATTATTACGGCAGTATTTTTGCAAAGAAAATCTTCAGTTATAAATAATAATTAAGTCAAATAAAGCGTTTATAAGTACATAATTATTATTTAATACGATTTCCCAGACCAAATTAAAACTAAATAAAGGAAAAAAGCTGTATAATTGTTGCTAAGCCTTGAAAGATTCTTTTATATTTTCCCCCATTAGCTTAGAGGTTCCGGGTCGCTTAGTGAAATTGCACCTTAAATGAAGTTTGCATTAGGGTTGTGGCACTCGTATTTTGCAAAGTATTATGGTGTAATTAAGATCTTTTTGTAATGATAGTCTATAGCCATCCCTATAGGGATTGACACTTTCATTCATTCAGGGCCGTCTTTAACCTTTTGGAGGCCCTGGGCACATTAGGATAATGGGGCCCCTATGAAAAGGCATATGCCTGTTAACAAAATACTACTCTGTCAAGAAAGTACCGGGAAAAGGTCTATAATATACAAAATGTTAATTATTATTCCAAATTTATTGTATCTCCTTCAAAGTAGGCCCCTTCGGAAATAATACGCTTACGCCATCGAATAATCCAATTTTCAAAACATTTTTTAAAGGCATTTTTCGGAATCGACTTCAGTTCTTGCCGCGAATTCTCTTTTACATGTCTTCTATCGATCGAAAACGGGTGCCACGAAGTGGTAATTTGAGTTTTGGAAAGAGAAAAAAGTCGGCCGGAGCCATATCCGGTGAATACGGTAGTTGTTCGATGGTATTTGTTGAGTTTTTGGTCAAAAATTCATTCACAATGATGGCCTTGTGCCTTTTATTTGAAGACGTCGATGGCCGACCAGAGCGAGGCAAATCTTCTACCACATCGCGACCACTTTTGAATGCATGGTACCACTCGTATGCACGTGTTTTTGATAAAGTCGATTCCCCGTAAGCTTTCTGCAACATTTTCAGCGACTCTGGACACGAAATTCCATTTGCGATGCAAAATTTGAGACAAACTCTTTGTTCGATATTTTCATTCATTGTAAAAATCGCAAAACACTATTGAGATGAACTGACAAAATGGCGCACTGTAAACAAAGTAAATAACAATTGACGCTCAAACTTCGCGGCAATATAGACGACAGTTGTGTCAACTTAGCGACAAAAAATAATTTTTGAATTGAATTTGGAATTAGAAACAAATGATGAATTCCTGGTACTTTTTTGACAGAATGTAGTGCTTTTTGGGTCAAACTTTTTTCTCCGCCTCCGAAAAATATGAACGAAGTGTCATTCGATTCGGAATAGCTTGTACCTAGATGATTTTTGAACAAAATTCAAGACCCGCTTACAAAAATTGCAAAAGTTGCAAGAGTCCCCGTTTTTGGCCGTATTTTCAACCCTCTGGGAAATTATGAATATTGGATCTACAGTTCCGGGAAGCAAATTTTTTTTGGGGAATTTTCTCCTCTTTTTGAATCTTTTTTCAAATTTGAAAAATGTCAAATAGTTTTTGAGATATTTGCAAGAAACCAAACTCCATTTTTTTTTTCAGTTAATTGTTAATAACTTTGCAATTTTTGCAAGCGGGTCTTGAATTTTGTTCCAAAATCATCTACACGCTATTCCGAATCGAATGACACCTCGTTCATATTTTTCGGAGGTGGAGAAAAAAGTTTGACCCAAAAAGCACTTTTTGACTAGACTATTATTTATAGATGTATGTTTTAACAAAATAGACAGAGGACTATTTAAATCAATCTAGAATATTGATATCTACTCTTTAGTTGATATGGATATTTGAATCAATATTCTAGATTGATTCAAATGTTATTTTAAACGGTTACTTTAAAAAATATTCAAATTCAATTTTAAATCTGATTAACTTACTTTTGAGGTATATTTTAAACGTAATATACCTACCTAAGTGTATAGTTATCGTTAATGAATACCTATCGGTTATCTATCGGTTGGTGATCGGGCAGTAACTAGGGGGCCCCCAACAATCGCGGGGCCTTGGGCACGTGCCCAGAGTGCCCAGTGGGAAAGAGGGGCCTGCATTCATTCGAACTTGCGTTTCTAGGTACTTAGGTACCTAACATGGAAAAAAATCAAAATTTTGAGCGTCTTATAAAAAGAAAGTTAAATTATTATAACAGTAGGTAAACTTACTAACAAAGTTAACTTCATGTTTTTCAGCAGTGATTGGTCGTTAACAGTAATTTGATACGCTTGTTTCTACATTTTACGCCTAGTTACGTTACAGTTTATACGACATGGCCTTACTCTCATGCCTTTTAAAAATAATCCTCTTTGATCTTTCTATTAAATTTACCGTAAGTACCTAACTACCCATCTTAGATAATTTAATACTGAATTAAATTCTTTTGTATCTATTAGAAAAGTCAAATTCAAATAAGTAGACAAGTTTCGTTACTCACGCACACGGCACCTCAGAGGCAAACGGCTGTGGCTTTAAGTGAGATGTTCCGGGTTAAATTCCTACCTAAGTCAGTTCGGGAAATTATATTTTCTGGATAAAGATCTGATGAGAAGCTTCAGCTGTGTTGCAGTTACCGTCAAAGCCAGCCCCGCGAATCCGTATTAAGTGCTAGTCCCAAGAACTTGACTGGCCCGGTGGCCAAAATTGGAACTAAATTTTATGACTGTTTTGTTTTTATTTTAATTTTAATATTTATTAGTAACACTAAAATGCGATAGCAGCGACGCTGTCACCGGGGCAGATAAATAGAATAATGGCGCGGAGAAACCGTAGAATTTACGGACATCTGACGGAGTTCCAATTTACCATTTACTCAGTGCAAGGCTGAGGGCAGGCTTAGGGTAAAATTGCAAAAATTCGGCAACAGCGCTAACTTGAACAATGATAAAAAAATCTTTGTAACAATGATATTGTGTTTTAGAATGCCTACAACATACGCAATCACCCTTGCTGCCAAGAGACTTCCGAAAATATCAGCCTGTCGATGATGATCGACGCCTACGAGATCTACGGTCACGACCCGACGGACAAACTCGACCATCTCGCACATTACCAGATAGAGATGATGAAAATTAAGAGGGCACCTGATCAGGTGTGTACCTAGTACCTACCCATATTCTATTCGATTAGGTTTTTCATATCATAGACGGTATTTGTCGAATGCCTCTTAATTAATATAAGAGGAAGAGTTTTGACGACCTCCCTGGCGCAGTGTTGAGGGTTGTTGCCTTAACGTGGGAGGTTCCCGGCAGGGTCAATTTGGGAATTTATAATTTCTGAATTTTCTTTGGTCTGGTCTAGTGGGAGGCTTCGGCCGTGGCTAGTTACCACCCTACCAGTAAAGACGTACCGCCAAGCGATTAAGCGTTCCGGAATGATGCCGTGTAGAAACGGACTAGGGGTATGGGTTTACTAAAAACTACTTACTAGATCTCGTTCAAACCAATTTTCGGTGGAAGTTTGCATGATAATGTAGGTACATCGTATATTTTTTTTTAGTTTTATCATTCTCTTATTTTAGAAGTTACAGGGGGGGGGGGGGACGACGACGACGACACACATTTTACCACTTTGGAAGTGTCTCTCGTGCAAACTATTCAGTTTAGAAAAAAATGATATTAGAAACCTCAATATCATTTTTGAAGACCTATCCATAGATACCCCACACGTATGGGTTTGATGAAAAAAATTTTTTTGAGTTTCAGTTCTAAGTATGGGGACCCCCAAAATTTATTGTTTTTTTTCTAGTTTTGTGTGAAAATCTTAATGCAGTTCACAGAATACGTCTACTTACCAAGTTTCAACAGTATAGTTCTTATAGTTTCGGAAAAAAGTGGCTGTGACATACGAACGGACACACAGACAGACAGACATGACGAATCTATAAGGGTTCCGTTTTTGCCAAATTTGGCTACGGAACCCTAAAATAGGCATACGGAGGAGGATTTCGTTCCAACTATAATTTGGTTTGTTTCAGTATATCATTAACGAGCATGTCCACATTGCGACTGACCACCTCGGCAGGTTTATTAACATGCACGTAAAAGAACTGAAGGTTAGTTGATATTTATCAAACTAAGCAAAAATTTATTATGGTATTCCCTTCAGTTGCATATTCTCTTGTATGTTTGAATCCAGGTTCTGCTGATCGCTCTAGAAGATGCAATAGACAACATGCTGACAATGTATGACAATCACAATGCGATTAAAACTGAAAGAGTCGCCACATTCAACTCAGCTGCTGGTGGGGCTGTTCCATCTGAATTTTATCTAAGCCAAGGTAAGGTTATAGAAAACTGTATAATGTCCAAGTTTGTAAAATGAAGGTAGGTATATCAGTCTAATGATACTTCAATCCACGAAGACGCCCTCCTATTTTTCGCCTCATTAGAAAAGTTGCTCTACAAACATTATTTTTATAAAGTCGTTTATTGTAGTTAAATCAGGTACATAAGTACTTCCCTATTATATAAACCAATATATTTAGTCACGGGTGTAGCATAGATTTAAGATTGGCGTAGACCAATCTTAAATCTATGGGGTGTAGGTACTGCAAGCTAAATAGTTTCATCATAACAATAGTAATTAGGAGTAGGGTGCATCTTCGTGGATTGAACTATCTATAAGATTTTATTATGAGAATGATTTATAAAAATTTTGCAACTCTGGAATATATTAATAAAATCGGCAGAGAGCTTGACCCCTTCTACCATATTTGATATTGTCTACTCAGTGTAATTTTATCTATCATGACGCTGTAGGGGCACAATTTTCACAGAATTTTATTGCGGCAAGAACGTTTACATCTTCATATCGGAGTTATACAGCGACATCTATAACATGGGCAAAGGAATAACTCCTCACTGCAGGGGTAGAGGCTTCCACTTCTTAGGCTTCGTTCATTTCGCGGACGACAACAAATATTACCTGGAAGAGGATCCGAGCATAGTTTTCCAGACTGACAACTTTATACATGGGCTGGAGTGTCATCTAGGTATTTGTATATTCAGGTAGGTACTTCATTTATTAATTTTACTATACTCAATGAGTGAACTAAATATTAAATGCTATCTCTGGCTACAAACTCTCAACCAATAGACGTCCACTGCTGGAGGAGGGTCTCTTGCATAAATCGCAACGTATAGGACACGGTCTCGTGCCGCTTGCTTCCAGCTTGATCATCATCGCAATACAATACCTACTTAAATTCAACCAAGCTCTAGCTAAAAGTACCTACCTTTAAAGCTTCATACGTAACAGTAAATCCACTTGATTAAATGTGCTGATATTCTCCATTACTATTTGACAAACTATAAATTAATATTGCTGTATGAAACATGTGATTGTTGAATTGGTATTAAGTTTAACCCTTAAAAAGAAGTCAAACATTGCAAACTAAGTAAATGTTTTGTAGATAAAGTTTTGTATTTTACTTGCATCATCCTTCTTGGCTACAATAGGTACTTGGTGGCCTGCCAATGAGGAGTGCTTCATTGCAGCGCTTGTTCATTTCACTGTTTACGTATTAAGGATCCCATCCAGTTCTTTGTTTTGTTTCCAACATCAAAATTCAAAAGCACATTTTTTTTCAGATTCCCCTTCAAAAAGAATCTCCAACACGTGAGAGACGTGTCAGCGCTTCCGAAGGCGATCGTCAAATGCGGGCTCATCATGTACAAACTACCCCCACTTACTGCCGCGTCTTGTATCATCACCTCGGGATCTTTTATACTAGACTTCAATATTCAAGGGATACGGTTTAGACATTATGATTATATGCTGGTGGGTATATTCAGGTTTATTTTCTAAAATCTTGTGTGCTTTGGATTTTTGGGGTACCTATGATTTTTTAACAACGTAATCGATTTAGGCGCGGATATATAAGTATACGAGAGGCGCGGGGCCGCGACTCGGAAGCCGTGTGGTCTTGGAAGGAAGAAAGCGGCGTCCGCGCCTCGCCGCCTCTGTAGGTATACCTGTGTGCTTAGCATGCGCACAACGAGATTATCTTGCGACGAGAGAGAGAGAGATGTTGTCGTGGCCGGCAAATTTTTCATTTACCCTTACATGCACAAAATGCGGTATATTACAAGAAAAAATATAACTTCTATCTTTTTTTTAGTTTCTTCCCAATGGCCACTCATTCTACACAAAAGAAAAGATGACACCGTTAGTTTGCGACCACCATGTTTGCGAATGGAACAACACTAATTTCTATGGAGGTAAGTCCCAAGTTCCAACACATCTCCAAGCCTCCAAAGATACCAACTCAACTATCTCGCATAAGAACACTTAATCTATTTTATCTACGGTTTTACAGAGTATCTGCATTGGTATAATTATAAGATATATATATATATGGTCTGGAAAGCTCTTCCGGAATCTGTATTGCCTCGTACCTATAGCTTGAACATTTACAAAACAAGAATGAATACCTAGGCATTTTCCAGGAAATTGTTTTATTAATTAGATTATAATCTTATCACAGTAATTTTCAATCGGGCTTGCTTGTAGTCAAATGTAAGCAAACATACTCGCATTAAAAAATTCAGGTATCTATTGAATCGAAGCAGGCGTTACTTTGCGGAAGTGCAGGACACGCACTGTACCACATAGATTTGTCTACTGTGGCGGATTATAGCGAATTAAACTTCTCGTTCATTCATTTTCAGGTACCTATCTGCAAAATGGTCACATGATGCTGTAAATTTTTAAAATTTTGTTATATTTCAGGACCTTTTATAATTCCGGGCGACCCTGGCACAGGCATCTCCCCGGTCCCACCATTCCTCGAAGCAACCACCGAGGCTAATTATCGTTTCTCCACGGAACCTCCTGGCCACGATTACGCTAATATTACTTGTAAGTTTAGTTGCAGCATGTTTTGTAGTTTCTTTGCCCGAATAGCGTAATGGGGTAGGTACAGGGTTTATTGAGTTATGTAGGTTTACTAATTACTAGATACCTACTTCTTTCTAACTCTTACTTACATTTAGGTGGTTTTACAATTTGCTCAATCATTCTAATATTATAAATGCGAAAGTGTGTTTGTTGGTTCGTCCTTCAATCACGTCGCAACAGAGCAACGGATCGAGATTTTTTGCCCTACAGTTGAGGACCTAGAGTGATCTAGACAGTGACTTACAACTTACAAACTTATTCGTGTCCCGTGGGAATTAAGTCGCGGGTATCAGCTAGTTTGATATAAACGTGTAGCTAATTTAATTGTAAACGTGAATGTGCCTAAATTATTGACTTGCAGATACCTTGGACGGATGTTGGTTCATGTTTCCTCCGAACTACGGCTCGATAGCTGGCATCAGCTACCTAGATCCTCTCACCGTCAACGAGTACCGGTACACATGCTCAGGTTCAGGAAACAAGGTATAGTGCATAGAATTCTTTTTTTTTGTCTAGTACCTACTGGGCAACTCATTCCTGCCACAATACACTGGTCGATAATTTTTGAAGTTGATATTTATAGTTTGTGAAATTCCAAAATGGATCCCACACCGAACATAGCCAGTAGAATTTGTATTACTGACGGTTACTTACATCTATGTTAACTTGGACTTAATTTTTGTCTCCTATCGCATATCGAAAGCCACTGTGCTCAAAACCAAAGATCTGACGAAATCTGAAGAGCAATTTACACCGCCTGCCTAAAGCACTGCCGAAATTTTACGGTGCGACTTTTCTCGCAAAATTCTGACATGGAAATAGTATGAAGCCTTGCCCTCGCAACAGTTAAACGCAAAAAAAAAAACACGGATTTATTTCGGTTTACTATCTTTTTTTGTGTCTGTAGAGTCGTAAATTGCGGAAGCAACTCAGGCTTTGTACGCCCTTCGGAACTGATTACAATTTTTCAACTCCATTCTGCTTTTGTTCATACAACAGAAATTGACATTTTCTTTTGAGATGCGTACGCGTCCCTTCAGTTATATCTTAGGGCTCCCACACAAAACTGCCTTCGCATCGCATCGCAAAAATCTGCGAGCTCGCAGGACGCATCGCAAAAACTTCCGATTTGATTCGCATCGCACATTCCTGCGATGTTACGTCACACTTGGTGACCCCATTTTTAGTCCGCTCTGAGACAGCGTGTGGGCAAGGCGCCGCCGTCGTTGTGTGGAAAAATGGCAAACGTTGACGTGGATGTTTTAATAACGTTAATTGAGGAGCGCCCCGTCCTTTGGGACAAATGAAGATATGCTCATTCTAAAATAATCAAAAAATGTATCTTCCTCTGTTCTCAAACCATTGTATTTTCGAATAAAATAGTTCCCTTCAGCGTTTATTATTATAATAAGTGGATGAACCCAAAATCTTCTTTTTTTTCTATATCTATTTAACAATAACAGCACTGCAACACGCTTCTTTCGATGTCACTACTTCTAAAAACACGTCCAGTACGGTAGACTACCGTCGAGCGTATGGTCACCAACGGCTTTGCCGCACGAAATCGCATCGCACGGATGCGTAGCTATGCATCTTAATTGACAAAAGCTGAACCGAGCTGAATGAGTATAATTAGGGGTAGGTATGTTTCCGATATACACTGCGAGCTCTGTTCAGTGCTCTTACTGGAGAGAAATTCGTTTCGTTATGGACTGACAGTATACTGCCGCAGTATCCTAGCCCCTAGGGAAATATATGACGTCATAAATCGTCCGCCATTTTTGTACTGTGAGCACTGGCGTTTTCGAGGTAAGGTGCTCTCAATGCTGTCTGCGTTCCGTCTTAAACAGTAACCAGTATAGCTAACTATAAAGGAACGGCTTCGCAGTATACTAAATTGACGTCACACCTTTTTGCTCGCGGTGTATATTGAACATACCCTAGATCATCGATTACCATTTCAGGGTCTGTATTGGTACCCGCAATGGATGGGTGCGCCGCCGCACCACCCGTACCCGCGCTCCGGCGACTCTCCTGGGGAACTTAACGCAGAAGCGCCTGGCGTGTTCTACCCGCATCAGTCGAAAGGACAAGCGCCGCCTGACATACCGGGCTTCCTAATAGGGACCAATTAAATATAATAATTATTTATAATCTGTTTGCTTTCTTTTTTTAAACATTTATTTTAAAGCTTATCGTATGATTTTCTAAGTCTAGGGACTGAAGTCGGGTAAACAGCGGCTGCAATTCCGCTGCAACTAAATATTAACGCGCCATATTATTATGTGCGAGTGAACTATCGACAGTATTTTCAATAGATTTGCCCCTCTTGTAAATCTTCTCAGGAGTTTAAGAAAAGTTTTACAAGAGACAAATCTATGAAAATAACATATGTATCTCGAGAATACCGAAATACAGCTGCCCCTGTATATGCTGTTATATGTTCGACTACGTTAATAGTCTTTGATTATATACTCCATATAATCAAAGTTAATAGTGCAAAAAATAACCGCTTAAAATAGGGGTTTTTTTTTCCAGTATTTTTCAGCAAAATAACAAACCATAGACATACGATTAGGAACTCTTTTCTATTTCGTTGTGAGTATCTTTCGCACTAACTCTTTCGTAACCCATGCAAGAGTCAAATATAGACCGACAAACTTATCTAACCGGTAACAGCGTCGCGTCGCTAGTATCTATGAAAAATTTAATAAAAACAAAAACTAAATAGACATAAAAATTAGTTCTAATTTTGGCCACCGGGTCAGATAAGTTTGTGGGACTATACTATAATAGTGTCTAAAATAATAAGAAAGTTTACGATTTTTTAACAACTTTTATTCATATTCTTAAATCTTAATATAATCATAATTTACACAAACATAACGAAATGTAATGATATCTCCAATAGAAGATAGCTGGTACCTAAACACTATTGCATTAAATGTTCTATTATGTACGGTATTAAGGTTAGTTCACAAACTTCAAACGATTTTACTATTTAAACATGTTTAGACGTGAAGATCAACATAAAAATTAAATTGAAATAAAGTTGTAGTTGAAATCAATTATATTGTCCTAATAGTTCCCACTAAAATGTTAAACCGAAGCCTTCCAACTATAAAACTAAATACTTCTTAATTCTATCAAACAATCGAAAGAGGATATCACACTTTTACTTTCTAATAGTTTTGTTATATTATGAAGTAACATGTATATTCAACAATTTATATTAGGCTCTAAAATTAAGCAGGTATAATATGGATAAATTCATTGACGGAACCGAAAAACATTCTTTTTCACTGTATGTTTAATATTACGTCAATGAATTTATCTAAATCATTTATTTATAATTATCTGTATCTTATACGTACAATGTCTTATAGAAAAATAACAGTAAAAAAAATAGATACCGTGGGTAAAATAAAAAAAAAAATTGGAATGATTAATTAAAGAACTTGTCCAGATGAAGCGTTTTATGCGATAGGTTGCGTAAAGGTTTAGGTGAAGGCGGTAAGTCGTAAAATAAATACGTATTTACAGGTACGCAACATAAATTATATTGTTGTTTGCACTTTTACACACAAAGTTAGGGTCGGCGCATATCTGGCGCAGCGAAGGGCATTTTTCACTGCCAAGCCATTATCGACTTTGCCAAAGTATAATTAATAATATTGAAATTACTGCGCGCTACCTTTTGCCTCAAGTCGCTTCGACGCTCTCGGACTCGAGAAGTTATGTCCATTGATTTTTTTTTCAAGTTTCAACATTAGCAAAGTCGATAATGGTTTAGTTAGTGAGAAAAAGGCCCTAAGTGCAGGATCAGGAATTTCGCGATATTTATGTGACTGTCTGAACTCTATTTACTCCCACTTACAAGACCTCAGCGATCACAACTCACTGCGTCCGGGAGATCGTTGTTAATCCATAGATAAAATGGACTTATATGTTAAAGGGACTTAGAGATTTTGTTTTGCTATTGATGTACCTTGTAATTTGGACGGAATATCAATTGCTGAAGATCCCAAAGATTTGAGATATTTTATATTTTCAAAATATCAACACACACGCCGTATCGAGTAAAACGCCGAATATGAGCAAGCTGCATTCTTAGGCAGTTATAGTAGATTAAAAAAAACCGGCCAAGTGCGAGTCGGACTCGCGCACCGAAGGTTCCGTACAAACCTGTAGTAAGTTTTACGATTTATGACGTATTAAAAACAAGACGAAATGAACCGCAAAACTAACTTTGTTTGTAGAGGTTTACTGTTAATATCAAAAAAACTATGCTAGTTAGAGCATTGGCTATAGTTTTCCTGTAAAATATACATAAATTCCTATTGACCATAATTATTTCAGATTTTTCGATTGGTAAACTCCGGAGATAAGGGGGGGGGGGAACGGTATTTTTTTGGACTTTTTCCCCGATAAATCAAAAACTATCATGGCTAAAAATAATTAAAAATCTGTTTTAGAATGTACAAAGTAAACCCTTTCATATGATACCCCACACAGTACAGTTATCTCACTTTTAAATTTCAACCCTCCGATTTTCCCCCCTTTTTAAATAAGAACAAAAATAATTTCTAATTTTTTTAAATTCCAGCGTCTTTGGGCCACTAATATACACAACTATTCCAAATTTCATGTCGATAGCTTCGGTAGTTACTGAAATAATCGAGTGTGACGGACGGACAGACAGACAGACAGACGGAGAAAGTCGCACCATAAGGGTTCCATTTTTACCATTTTGGTACGGAACCCTAAAAAGCCCTAGCCTAGACCTGGTTTTGAAGTCTTATTGGTACCTACATTTTATACAAGTTTTGCGCCAAACGTGCTGGCTTTGGTCGATATACCTTCGATCAATAATGCACTAGATATGATTACAACATAGAATAGAAATTGTTATTTTCCAGTTTGTACCTACTTATATTTTACACATTATATTTCGCACTACTTTACCTTGCATTTTTACAACATTTAAAAGCATACTGCACCATCGTAATACATGTTCATTGTTCACATTTTCTCTATCTCACTAGCAAACTAATGTTTGGTGAAAACTAATTTTTCACAGAAGTTTTTAACGACAGCTTATCTAGTACAGTATGTACCTACTGACCGAAGTGAGACTAACTCGTGCTTTAAAAAAAACGTTAATTGGGTCAAATTTATTCTGACAGTTTAGATTCATTACTCGAAATCCATCAACGTTGGCGAGATGTGGAAACTCATATTAAGCGATCATATCTAATGACGACGAATTGGCAGTACCTCGTAAGACGAACTATTTTGGTAGCTGGACTACACGATTTCTTGTTCCCACCTTGCTTAACGAGTTGCCTAGCGAGTCCAGGGACACAAGTGTCCCAACACTAGGGTCACTGAGCTCGGAGGGCAATATTAATATAAAAAAAAAAAGATAATAAGAAAAAAGCTTAGGGATGTTTATGTGAGGGAGCTATAGGTGCTTAAATAATTTCATGATCCTTCATGTGAGCATCCTTAACTCCTTAAATTAGTAGGTATTAAATTTGTTTTTGGATTTCCTTTTGCACGTTTTTAAATTTTGTTTAATTTTATATTAAGTATTAAGTATGAAATTGTGAGACGGTACTTATTTATTGTAATTAAATAAGAGCATGATCCTGTCAACAAACTGCCATGCAGTTTGACGGAATAAAATAGAATATTCTGTACTGTGTTTACTGTGGTCAATAAAAAAAAAATAAAAAAAAAAAAAAAAAAAAAAAAAAGAACGTTCTGGTCGTTTGTGTGGGAACAATATGGTTATGTATGTTATCATGAATAAATGCTAGAAAAATGAGTAAATCTACTGGTAGTTGTTGAAAATGTGAAAGAAATGTCATGCTCATAAAATATTGTGATAGGTTCGTTTAAAAGTAAAATAAACTGCCAACAAGATTACTTTAAGTAAATAATATATAGACCAAAACATATAAATAAACACTATGAATAACAAAAGAACATTTCAAAAATATTTTTATTAAAACAGTTTTAATAATAATTTGTATGAGTAAAATACTAAAAATGATTTTTTATCACGTCTAAAAATACATTTTTGCGTTCATATTGCACTAGGGTAGTTGCATTTTATTTAGCGTCTAATTAACAGGTTAACGTTAAATTATTTTCTACCTGTTAACGCGTTCTGGCGAATTCAACGCTAAATATTTTAGGGAAATCGATTTCATGTTGGCAGCTATAACATACTATAACATTAATTTATAGAAGAAGTAAGAATTCCCCTTAAATTGTCTATAATATGACATTAACATACACATGTTTTTCTAGTCTAACCAATATCTATGGACTAAACTAATGGACATTATTCAAGATTACAATTAATTTTGCCAGTAATTTTTATTTTATACACTTAACCATGTAGTTTGTAAAGCATTCATTTTCCATGAATTAAAAAAAAATACATTTCGATTCCTGTTACCCTTTTTCATAATCGAATCCAAATAACCGTACTAATTCCACTTATAGATACTTAAGTTTTATCGAGACTGTTTTATTGAAATTAATTTAATATGGCGTTTGGGAAAAAAGTGGTTTCGTTATGTTACAAGTGATTATGTTGAAATTTGTCTACTTTAACTTTAAAGGGATTATTGAAGTAAGCTGTCAATTATCACATTGGCACATATTTTGTCCGCGTCGAAATATCTGCGGCCCTGTCAAAATGACGTCATACAAACTGCCGGTGTAGTCCGTGTCACGAAAGAAGTCCGATTTGTTAGTTTAACTAATACATTTTGCATACAATTGTATAAATATGGGCCTACTAGCGCCGCCTCTAGGGGTATTTTTCGTGACACGGACTATACCAAATAGGCAAACACGGGGTGAGGTGCGGGGCAGCGAGGGGAGAATCGCATTCCAGCGAGGTACGCAGATATATCGACGGGTTTTAAACGAAATACCGAAAACAAAAACTTTTGTTTAAAGCTCACCTCATATTCTACACAATCACGGTTATTTCTCTGTTACTTTTAAAAATCTGGTGTTTGGATTTAACTTTATAGTATTTTAGTAGTCAATGTTCTGTACATTTTTGATTTCGCTGGGAATCGAATTGACGTTGTACACCCACACCCAAAACGATTGAACAAGGATTGCTATGTCTTATATGTCGGTTATTATGCTCTATTTGTTGTCTAGTCTCTTTATATTGGTTTATTTCTGCTTAAATCAGCCAATGTCTGTGGCCGGTCGTTATTTCGACGCTTACACCGAAGTGATGTTAGCCAAAAATCAGGCTTTCTGTTCAACAGATTCTTCAAATTCAAACTCCTTTTCCCAACTTTCATCGGAATTAGCGCTCGCGTCATCTTTAACCTGATCTTTGTCGCCAAAATAATCCTCAACTAAATTGTTACCGCATTCATCTGTTTTCTCTTTATTTGGTGATTTATTTTTATTTTTCTTGCCTATGCTTTGTTTTTGGTCTGTGGTCTGATTGTTTAGTTTGTCTCTGGCGTCCGTTTCGCTTTTAATGTTATTGTTTGTGGCGTCCCGCGCGGGTTTATTTTTTTTAGAAGCAATCTCTTTCTCGTACTCTTCTAAGAGTAGGATCTGTTGTTCCTCGGTCAGTTCTACATCATTTGCGAAATCTTCTGTGGAGATTTGAAAAAATCCCTCATTACATTATCGTTTTAGAACAAAATATAAAGTACTGTGCGCTTAATTGTATTTTCAGTGTGCTAATTTAAAAAAACTTAATATCAATTCCATATATATTAATTAAAAATTAGTATTCAAACATGTTTGTAACTTTTCAGTATAAAAATAGGACGTCTCTATGGAAAAGTCTATTTTTATATACATTTAAAGTTACTTACCGTCTTCCCAGGCTACAACTTTGTCCTCAGGTTCTGGAGTTTCGTAGGTTGGAGGCTGGAGGTTCTCTGTTACAATATCTGGGAGAACTTTCTTGGGGCTCCTAAAAAGAAAAGATCAAGGACTGAGTTTTCTTTGCAACGTTACTCATTATGAAAGTAACTTCAATAGCCCGTGATACAATAAAACTGCCATTCTCTCATAGGTTAACTTGACCATCTTAGACTGCATCATTACTATACCATCAGGTGATATCGCAGTCAGGGACTACCTTGTCAATAAATCCGTAGTTATAACATAAATACGAAACGTGTTTCTTTGTCCTTTAATCACGCTGCAACAGAGCAACAGATCGACGTGATTTTATTAAGTGTAGTTGTCACCTGGAGAGTGACATAAGCAATCACTTATCCCGAAACATTGAAGTTTACCCGGAATTTTCAAACCTAAATTCACGCGGGCGAAGTGGCAAGCATGATCTAATCATAAGATAATATTATAAATGCGAAAATGTGTCTATCTGTCTGTAAGCTACGCTTTAACGGACTATCTTTCAACCGATTTTAATGAAATTAGGTATTAAGATAGGCTTAATGCCAGGGAAGGACATAGCCTACTTTTTATCCCGGAAAATTAAGGAATAAAATAAACTTTATCCAAGCGGACGATGTCGCGGGCATCACCTAGTCTAATAATCTAATATCTAATATCCTTACTAATATTATAAATGGGAAAGTGAGTTTGTTTGTATGTTTGTTCCGCTTTCACGCCGTAACTACTGAACGGATCTGGATGAAATTTGGCACAGAGATAGATTATAGTCTGGAATAGCACATAGGCTACTTTTTATCCAGAAAACTAAAGAGTTCCCGCGGGAACCGAAAAACCTCAATCCACGCGGACGAAGTCGCGGGCATCAGCTAGTATAAATATTATAAATGCGAAAGTTTGGATGGATGTATGGATGTTTGTTACTCAATCACGCTCCAACGGCTGAACGGATCTGGATGAAATTTGGCACAGAGATAGATTATAGTCTGGAATAGCACATAGGCTACTTTTTATCCCGGAAAATTAAAGAGTTCCCGCGGGAACCGAAAAACCTCAATCCACGCGGACGAAGTCGCGGGCATCAGCTAGTAATGTATACATTGTAGTACTTACTGCTCGATAGGTGTCTGTAGCGGCAAATGAGCTAATACGGGGTCCTCTGTTGTGTCTTCTGTGGGTTGCTTACGAGAAGCTGCTGCCAGACGGTCTTGCAGTAACGCCACGCGGAACAGATATCTAAAAAAACGCGCCGAATTATTGACCTCCTTTTTGGAAGTCGGTTAAAATATACATCATAATCATAATCATTTATTTGCTGATTGTAGGTGAGTACATATTAATAGCAAGTTGTTACAATAGTAGGTATAGTTCCGAGCCACAATCTGCCAATCATATGTCGTGCAAATTATTACATAATATTATACAATAGTTACAATGAAAACACTTATACATATTATTATGATAGGAATAATTCATTCATTCAACCACTAATTATTATTATATTACAATCTTCCTCAATCTAAAAATCATTCTTATTATCATGCAATGTCAAAATATTTACTAATATGTCCAATTAATATTTAAAAAAAACAAAATAAAGTGTAAAGCTGATCGTCAAATTATGAAAAAATAATAATAATATTAACATGATAATAATATTAATGTATATTCTATATTCTTCATTTGTGTTATTTTTAAAATTGGGTATTTGACAACTATTAAAAAAGATATTTTTTAGAGATTAATAGAGGATCTCCCAAAAGTCGTAATATAATGTATATATTATATATTCTTCATTTCTATTATTATTAAAATTGGGTATTTGACAACTATTAAAAAATATATTTTTTAGAGATTAATAGAGGATCTCCCAAAAGTCGTAATATAATGTATATTCTATATTCTTCATTTCTATTATTATTAAAATCGGGTATTTGACAACTATTAAAAAAGATATTTTTTAGAGATTATATTAAATAGAGGATCTCCCAAAAGTCGTAATATCCACGTCCCCTGTTATTACTATTTTAGACTATCGATTAAAGTAAAAAAGTGCGTCGAACTTTGGTGACGTCACTCTTCAATATTTCATACGAAATCCCATACTAAGCACGCGTTTTGACGTTTGAAAAAAAGGTGGTAATTTGACTATTACAATGCTATGAAATGGCAGGGTAGCTAAAATACAACAAAATAGTGTATTGTAATTGGTATTACATACATTTGCAAAGTTTCAAATCGATACAACAACTTTACTTCCAATATAATATGTTTACATACAGTTACCATCTGAAAATTTTTACCATTTTTCAAATCAGATTCCTTATAACACTGCGTGCAGTAAGGTGACGCCTTAGCAAGGAATTTATTACATTTCCAAGTTAGGATCATGTTTTCATTCATGAGCTGAGGACGGTCACTGAGGGGGTTTTAGTGGGTAAAATCCCACATAACCCGATCCCATGTGGTCGGGTATCTATAGAAGATTCCTCCCCCGTTAACAAAAAAAAAAGGATAATAAGTTTTCAAGCATCGAATTCAACGAAAATTGTATTGATGATATTATGATAATAAAACTCATTTTCTAATTTCAAGTTTGACACATTAGCATCGTCGCATTCTCTCTATTAAAAAAGGTTTTCTACATCTGACCTATCTGAAACAGGTATGCAATTATGAACCTAAAGGCCACATTTTCTGACCGCGACGGTAAAGCTACTCACAGCTAGTTGTAAAGTGTTTAGCTAGTTACAGGTGAAGCTAATAAAAGCGCGTTAAAAATAAACCTTACCTCTCCCAAAACTCCTCATTGGACACAGCATCTGGTACCAGTTTCTCATATTGCGTCTTCAGCACTGGATTGGTCTGCAAGCGGCGGATAGCTGACGACGGAGCTATGACTGACTCAGAGTTCTCCAGACTGGAACGCCAGGCTTCGAACTCGGGACTGTACGCCGGGACTATGTATGTGGCATCAACGCGCTGGAGGGCTTCTAGTTCTTTCTATTGCGAGTGAAATAAAATACCCATTACGTTTAATGTTACATTACCATTAAGTTTTTGTAAAACGTAAACTAATTGAAAAGTCCTATTACAGCGTAAAGGATTATTTGAATGATAGGAAGGCATGGGTATGAATCGTTCCAGCAGCTAATTATGTAATTGTTATAATTAAAAATCGAATTAAGTAATTTACGATATTTGTGAGATGGTGATACTAAAAAAACCCGGCTGAGTTTGTTGTGGGCTCAGACCAGGGTTTTAAGATACCGTAACTTACTATCATCATAATATTTTATAAGTAACTGGACGTCAAGAAGTGTACACTGCGTACCTAAATTGAATAGGTAAATATACTTTGACTTTACTGATGCGCCTTCAAATGGACCATAACTGTAAAATTAACGTCTGCTCTGAGGTGATATCTATGTCCTAAATCCACTGACTGGATCCACCGGTGGATTGAATAGTACTCTAGGGTTCACTGGGATCCGCCATTAGTCAGGGTGGTTAAAAGTTTCAACATATTTTGTGATCACTGGGAACCATAAATATAACCGTAGATTTTGAAAGAAATCGTACAATAGCTGAGAAATTTTAACGTGAATGATTTAACTTTAAATACGATGGCCACTTTGGATTTCAAAATGCACAACATTTTCAGTGGATACAAATGGATATTAAGTGTTAAAGGTCTCTGTGATTCACCCAGACCAATGGGGTCACAGTGAACCCCAGAGTGCTATTCAATCCAATTTATCCACTTGTGAGTCTAGCCAATGGATCCAAGTGGATTGAGGGTGCCTATATAATGCAAAGAGTAACAGACACCCAACACTAATATCATCTGCAAACTCCATCCAACTCTGCAGAAAAACCTTAAATGAAGTCCTCCTTATCTACCCATAGGTAAGTATTTTTAACTTTAAAATCTTCAACTATTAAGACTTGAACAAACACAACGCGCGGCGGGAAGTCTAACGAGGACTCGAGGACTTCAATATAGCTATCCGGCCATCGTACTCGGCAGTGTGTCGTTCTTCATACAGTTCCATGTATTAAGAATCGTACGCATTAATAGGTGTTGCCATGTAGCCACCGTAACGCACCTTTCCCGTCGCGCCTTGTATTTGTCCAGGCCTGAAGGATTCTTACTCTAAAATGTTATTACTTTATATGTGGATAGCATGGTGGTGTCGCCTGAAGACAGGATAACTTCCGTGTCATCCTCATCATCAGGCTCAGGATTCAACACGGTGCTCACTTGACCTGCAAGAAAATGATAGATAGATAGATAGCTAAATTCTTTATTTCCACACAAACTTATAGATATAAAGTAAACAAGTAGAGAAAATAAAGTGCGCAAGGCCAGTCTTATCACTAAGTGTACGGGCACGAAATGAGCGGTAGCGGGGCGACGGCGACAGCGAGGCGATGGAATTCGAGAGCTGGCGACGAATTTCGGGAAGGTGTTTTTAGGCAATCTGAAATTGTGGAAAAATATAATTTCGTTCATTGACGAATCCAGTCAGTCAGTTCTGCCAGTCTGGTAGAGCGTTTGTGGTTATTTCGCTACTGCGCAGCATATAATAACATTTGCTGAAATAATCCGAAAAATCATTTTTTTGATTGATTTTTTTATCTTTAAATTTTATACTTATAGAATTCGAAAAAATAAATCCCAGACGTTTTTGTCGGTTATAAAGTATTACCAGACCTCTTTCAAATTGTTCCCGAAATTCGTCGCCAGCTCTCCGACTAATCGCATCGCCCCGCTGCCGCCGTCGCCCCGCTACCGCTCATTTCGTGCCCGTACACTAAAAGTGATCTCCTCCAGACAACCTTTGACAAACTCCAGAGAATCTTTGAAAGGAGCGGGATAGTGCAACAACTTATGATCATACAACACACACACACACACATATATATACATAAACATTAAGTACATACTAATAATTACATAATTAGATATACATAATTCAAAAATATTAATATACTATAATAAGTAATTTTTAATATAATATGTAACTAGCTACTGCCCATTGCAATGTAACTCATGCCTACTTAATTGTACGAGTATGTTGACGTTAGTATGTAACTTCACACAAGTGTCAACAACAACTACGTTTCAACACAATCAAATGAACAAAATCCTTTGAAATTCATCATTGGATCTTTGTAGAAGTTTTTTTACAAGAATGAATGATCAATACTTACCAATAAAGGTGCTGAAACTTTTCTTCATAACATTAGCAGTTGACTCTGGACTGTCCAACTGAAAATAAAAATATGGTTGTCTATTTCCATTGCATTTTATTTTACAATTTAATAAACACTAGCTGATTGACGTTTTTCGGTTCCCGCGGGAACTCTTTAATTATACGGGATAAAATGAAAAAAAATGAAAATGAAAAATGAAAAATGTTTATTTTCCAAAAACAACTGTGACAATTTATCCTTATGTCCTATGGTACCCACACTAGGTAATCCTGTATCGTGGGTACCAATGTCGCATTAAACAAAGAAAGATTCACAGTACGAAATTTGCCAAAGAATTGAATTGAAGAATTTGAATTTTGAATTTGAAAGTTGCCTATGTGTGATTCCAGACTATACTCTATCTCTGTGGCTTTTATCCAGATCAAATCAGCCGTTCTTGCGTGATTGAGTATAATATTAGACGTGAATTTACGTAAGTTTTTAAAAGCTCTAAGCATATGGAACCAAAGTGTGGTTTGTCAATGCAATGTAGGCTTAATTTATCTTATGGTCCGAGAGCCGGATACACCACCGATACAGATCCTATGGACTATGGTAACTTACCATAGTCCATAGGTAACTTCACGGATCGGAACCCCTTGAGTTATATATCAAAATATAGGTAATTTTATAACAAACACGATGGTTTATCATGGCCTACAATAAACCTGTCAAAAAAAAATTAATTAAAAATAGCCTGGTCAGGATTTAAATAGGCAAGCTATTTTAGGCGTATTTATCTATTATTAAATAAAAAATAAAAATTTGTTTCATCTGGTTAACAGATCGGTGAAGGTCGTAGTGTATCCGGCTCTTAAACCATCAGAAGTAGCATGGGTTTTCAAAACAAAAATGATGTTAAATCACCAAAACATGATGATGGACTTACCTTCAGCGTTTTTCCAATGACATTAGAAGTGGAGCTGAAGACATGGCTGGCCTCACTCTTGACAGCTGAGCCTATTTCGTCAAGGTCTTTCTTAACCATTGTGTACACCTCGGCTGACTGAAAATTTGGGCCATTTTAAATAATTGAGTAATTATTTTTAATAATTAATTAGTGTGTGTAAATTGAATCCAGTAAATTTATGACCCATTCCGCGTTGATTGTGGTTTTTGATTCCCACAGGAACTCTATTTTTTCGGGATAAAAAGTAGCCTATATCTGCAAACTATCCCTATACCAAATTTCATCAAAATCAGTTGAACAGATGAGCTGTTCAAGCGTAGCAGACAAACACACTTTCGTTGTATAATATGTATTAGTATGGATATGGATGATTATGCTTTTATATAATTGTTGATAACTTAGAGTTAGTCAAGAGTTGGACCCAGGCAGGCAACTCAAACTTTTCGGAGTTGTGCGTTTTAAGAAATTAAATATCAATTGCTTTAAGCAGTAAAGGAAACCATGGCGAGGACACATGCAAGCCCAAAAGTTTGCACAGGTGTGTGAAGTTTGCCAATTAGGACTTGGCCAGCGAGGTAGTCTATGGCCAAAACCATTTTATTCTGAGAAGAGACTCATACTCATTAGTGAGCCAGCAGTGGGTTGAAGTGTTGATGATGCTTTAATTAACATACCTTTGTTTTTGCAGATGATATCCAGGAGTCCCACCACCTGTTGCCACTGGCTGTCTCTTCCTGTTGAGGGGAGCTGGCACCATCACTGGGATTTGATTCACACCTTTATAACAAGTATATTATTTGAGTACAAAATTGAAGTCTAAGAGGACACGTTCGAAAGCTGTGCCATTGATTGGCACCCTTAATCAAATCCCTTATTACACTTTTTGATCAAAGTAATTAGTGCATATTTAATAATTTTTGCAGTGGTGTAACGAAAACAGGTTGTTTTTTAATAATGAAAAATGTGCTGTCATCACCTTTACTCGGAAAGCAGCACTGATAGTTACGAATTATTGGCTAGCCGGATCAATTATATCGCGCGTGAATACGATAAGGGATTTAGGTACGAATTTGTCAGAAGATCTGACATTCCGTGGACACATACAAGATATCTGGTCTAAAGCATATAGAATTTTAGGGGTTGTGCTCCGTCAGGCGCAGCATTTTAAATCGATTGCTGCTATTAAACTGCTCTACAACGCTTACGTGAGAAGTAAACTCGAGAGCAATATCTATATATTTGGCTTCATATAAAGCCAAATATATAGATATGCTCGAAAAAATACAGAGGAAGTTTATTAGATGGTTATAGAGGAAACAGTATGGCTATTCAGTGGGTTATCCTACTATATATCCAAGTCTCTTCCTCCTTGGAATGATAGGATACGATAGGTTGGAAGTGAGACGCAACATAGCTCTACTTCTATAGGTGGTTAACGTGCTACAGGGCAAAAATTGTAATTAAGCCATATTGAGTTCTGTAAACCTGCATGTACCAGATGACTACGTAACTGCCCGTCGTCGCAAATTATTTGCATTACCGTACTGCAGAACAGTAATGGCTGGGCAAGCTCCACTGGCTCGTGCACTGTGCTTGCTTAATGATTTAGCGCAAAAGAATTGGGAACTGGACTTTTTTAACACCCAACCGCTCCAACTCGTAAATAAAATAAAAGCTTTGCTAGAAAGTAAGTGATATGTAGTTTATTTTAGTGTTTTTAATGTTGTTTTTTTTTAAATATTTTATTTGAGTTTTTTATACATAATGTCTAGTGTTATGTAGTTTAGTTTGTTTGTTTTATTTTGTGTCTATTTTTATTTTTAATTTTAAGGTATTTGTAGCCTGGGCAGACGAATTGGGCAACTGTAATGTCTCCCCAGGCATGTTTCACAAATAAAGAATAAAGAATATTTGTAACAAACTGCCAAGGTTGTGGCTCAGTAAATCAGTTCATGAATAGACTGGATAACCACATAAGGACAAAGCAAAAGGTTTGATAAAGGCGCATTGATGAAAGCTGTCTAGTCTATTATTATAAATAATAATAATAAAATATATGAAATAATACAACATTAACAGCTATTATTTAGAGCAATGAGGTTATAGTCTAGTGGTTAAGATTTTGGCCCCTAAGGCTTCAATCAATCAATCAATCAAATCATTTATTCAATATACGTTAAAAATTACTTACTTATAAAACATGATGGTGATAATCAGTTACGTTATCTTAAAACTAAAGCTACAAGTACTTCATATAAATGCAGTCTTAGCACCCATTCAGTAGCGGTTTTTACGTCAGGCTTTGAAATTATTTTTTTCATTTTGCAGAGTACATGAAAAAGTGCCAGTGTGTTATACAGTAGAATTTATAAGTTCTATTAAGAAATGGAAAAAATTGCATCAAAGCCAGTATAAAAATGTGCTCGTCTGAACATTAACTATTAGGAGCTACATGCATTTAAAGAAATTCAGTATCACTTGCATATGTAGGAAAACATCATTAGGATACCTGCATGCCTGAGATCTATTAATAGAGAGATAACGCTCCCAAGACCATAGCTCAGTATTGGGCCAGCCAATGATAGCCACTACTTAATGTGGACTATGTTTATAACTTTAGATAACAAATTGCTTACTAAATTAATGCTGCAATGTAAAAATAAAGGTAACATGTTTGATAAGATAAAAACCATAACACGGCGTACAGGTGAACCAACAAAGAAATTAATTCAAACATAATCTAAGCCATAAAACAAAGAACCTAATCATTGAAATAATTCTGTTTTATTTATTTCTATTAAAATTGAAAGGTCGCTTGTTGACATTACCATGCGTGATCTCTTAGCGTGTTATGGAATGTATACAAAGTGGAACAAATTAAAAATTTGGTCCTGTTTGACTAACCATGAACCAGATATAGAAACTCGTAAAAACTATCAAGCTTCCTTGAAACGAAAGTACAGGAAATGAGTAACAAATTAATATCGACTAATTTCAAGGTAGCTCGATCAATTCATGAACTGCGATGTTTATTTATGTAATTTTGTGCTGTTTAAATTTTTGTTGACACTTTACTGATGGGTGGTTTTAAAGTAGGTACTTACTTCTCCGCCATCGTGCTGTGTGTTAATTATTAGTTTGAATGAAAACAATACATGAATTTCTGCACAATTTATCTGTTTTAAATGTTTTGTTTTTACGCTAAATTTATAATTTATTTTGACATAGTTTTTCAAGTTTTGTTTGCGTTGACATTTGTCAATTTTTTAATGTTTCCATCACAGATTATGTAACTCTTCATTGTCCTGTTTCGACTTTTAAATGAAAATTACACTATTATGTTAAACTTAAAATAAATGAAAATAATAATGATTGTGGAGTTTAAAATTTAAAACCACGTTATTTTCAAAAGTTTTATAAAGTGTGACTCACATTAGTGGAAAGGAACGTCGTCTTGGGTCTTTAGGGAATCGCGGGTTATTTGAAAAAGGTGTGAGTTGGCTAAAGTTTTTGACATAGAAGAATTAACCGTTTTTGAGGAGTAGTAAGGAAACATGGAATTAGGAATTACGACTACGAAGTACCAAAGTAACTAGTGGTTCGCCCCAAACTGAGACCTCGCGGTATCACAGAGCGCTATCTATTGACATCATTGTGAAGTTCTGTTAAAAATATCATCATCACTAAAAATAAAATAATTTCGTTTCCATAAAATATTAATTACCTATCTAATTTTAGTATTTGTTGTTCAAGTACAGGATAATAACTGCCTCGTTGGTCTAGTGGTTAGCATTTTCGACTGCGGCCGACGAGGTCCCGGGTTCGAGTTCCGGGTCGGGCCATAACAAAGGTAGGTAATGGGTTTTTCTGACAAGTAATTCTCATTATTAGCCCGGAGTTAGGAAGTTGGCGGTGTTTCACCCCCGTGCCTCGGAGAGAACGTTAAGCCGTCGGTCCTGCGCCTGATCTCTCTCCGGTCGTGTCGGATCTTCCGTCCCATCTGGCTATGAGAGTAAAGGAACAGAGAGTGCACCTGTGTATGCGCACACACTTGTGCACTATAATATTATCTCCCGCGCAGATGGCTAATCTCTGTGGAGACTGGCCGCCGTGTTCGAAATTCGATCGGGAGGACATTATTATCGCGCGGTATCACGGAGCGCCATCTATTGACATCAGTTCTGTTAAAAGTTCTGAAGCTCATAAAAATGAAATATAATTTCGTTGCCTTATACCTAATATTTAACTAATTTTAGTATTTGTTGTTCAAGTACAGGATATAATTCAAATAATTGATCAAGTTTCAGGCTCAGCCTTTCAGAAAATTGAGAGTTCTGAGGTCAACTTTGGACATTAGAAAATCTCCACTTTGAAAGCCCCCCAACCAACTTTGCAGACGGACGGACGGACGGACGGACAAGTGCCAATTCACTCAAGTATGACTCAGAGACCTTCGCTTCGCTCGGTCAATTATTGAAGGTAGGTCCTAGGTACTAGGTACCTATATTTACCTCCCTTGCTAATTTAATTTAATCAATTAAATATTCCCAGTGGGGAACCTAGGTACATACGAAAGCTTAAGAGTAGGTAGGTAGGTAATTATAATAATTATCCGGTACAAAATATTAATTTTGCAGAGTTGCCTATCTCTCAATCTTCCTCCATGGATTATTCAATAAGGTATTAAAGGGAATACTTTTATGTTCCGAGCTTAGCTCGCAAGATATATCGGTATTATGATACGTACCTTTATGAGTGGCGTGTTTGTTTAAATGGTACCCTGGGCGTAATAGTTATGAGCACTTAGGTTTACCTTACTTATTTGATCTTCATACTCATTATCATCATCATTTTTTTCATTTTCATTTCATTATCTCCACCATCAGCTGGCCAAATATACCTAGGTAGGTACACTACCTACTGATCATGGGTCTCTTCTCAAAATCAAAAGGCTTATGCTTATTAATATATTCCACGGATTGGGAGACTTATGCACACATATTAAAGAACATTATGGAATACTGCGAAATTATTTAATTTTTAATGAGCCTCAGTACTTTTAACAGAATTTCACAATGATGTCAATAGATGGCGCTCTATGATTCCGCGAGGTCTCAGTTCGGGGCGAACCACTAGTATTATAATAGCGTGCCTGGGATCGAATCCCGGACCGATAGTGCGTAGTGGTGGTTCAGACGTAGGTAGATGTAGTCCACCTATTCGGATGTCGGAATGTTCACTTGGAGATATCATAGAGTTCGCGCACGAGCAAATGTATAGCACATACATTTAATCTGCATTCAACTCGCGCGCGAACTGTACTTATTTAACTAATTTTGCTTACTGATTCACTATACTATTTTCCTACTATACTTATCTACTGTGTACCTACTTAATTGGTGTCGTTTCGTAAATTAAGCACGTAACTAATGAGGCTAATTCTGCAATCCGTGGGACACCTTAACTAAGTTAAAATGACAGTTCTATTTATATCGCTATCCCTTTCTTAATACTCCCTGCGGAAAGGGGCAGCACTAGATTTTAGAGATGTTATTTTAGATTAGAGATTGTGTTAAACAGAATTGGCCTTATTTTGGGTTTTTAAAACATGCAACTGATTCAGTCATGGCATTCAAAAATATACCTACGACTTCGGTAGCGTGAATTTAGATTTTTTTAATTTATTTTACCCAAGGGAACTCCTTGATTTCCAGGATAATTAATAGCCTGCAACCAATCTTTGAAACGAGTTACCTACGGCATAGGAACCTTGAAAAGGTAGGTAACAGATAGACAAACAAACAAAAATACGCCTTCTGCATTTATAATAAATCAGTTAGCCTTAGATTAATTAATTATTTATTAAAATATTATGTCTTGTACCAAACTTGTTTGCATCGTTGTATTAAAATTCAAGCACTCCCACTGTTAGTTTTCTATCAGATTTGGTGTAGCTTTCTTCATGGTATTAATAAGAGCTTGCGAACCATGCCAGCGGTCGTATATACAGCGTGTTCTGGGTTGGACAAGGTAAATCCGTCCGTTCCATTCCATGTGGACACGTTCGCCTTCGGCAAAAAAAAATTCTCAGCTCTATCATCTCTACTTATTCCGAAAAAGCTGCATCCTCGATGCATCAATCATTCTTACATACAACTTACAATCTCAATTGCCGAATGTAGGTATGCAATGAATTTCGACCAGTAGCGAAAGAGTGTTCGCCAACAGTATAAACCGTAGTGCCCTGGGATTAAAAGATAGTCTGTCTAGTGAAAGCGGAGTTCAAAATTGCGGAAAATTAAATCGGTTATCCCCAAATGTACTAAGTAAGTATATTTGTTTGGTTAAGCCTGGAGTTTTCTAAACGCCATGAGTGTTTCCAGTATCTTAATAACGACTGTCAGCTTTCATTAGACAGATTTTATTTACTTACTAGATTTTTTAATTCTTTCACTTGTGTTTACGGTTCCACACTCTTAAGTAATGTACGAACATATTATAATTAGATATTTTCAGTCTTCGTTCTCCTTCTTCTGTATTTAATTCTTAATTAAATGATTGTGTCATTTCATAGGTTTAATTTACAATGTACATAATAACATAAGTGACTATTTACCACAATATGTAGGTAGGTACCTATTAACAGATACCACCTTGGTAAGTTGGTATACAACCTTAAGGTGGACTACACAGGTCTGCCCGCGAAATTCAAATTTAATTTGGTTTTTCGCAATTTATAAACTAATACGACAAAGTAGGCTTATGGCATTCTAATTCCGCCAATGGCAGTATCATCTTCACAGGGTTATATAAAAATCTTTACTTGAAAGTGTCCAGTTTAAGAAATTAGTTAGACTATCGAGTTGGATGTGAGTTACTCACAAATTAGTCGATAATCTGATTAATTACTTAAACTGGACACTTTCAAATAAAGATTTTTATATAACCCTGTGAAGATGATACTGCCATTGGCGGAATTAGAATGCCATAAGCCTACTTTGTCGTATTAGTTTATAAATTGCGAAAAACCAAATTAAATTTGAATTTCGCGGGCAGACCCGTGTAGTCCACCTTAATTAAATTTCAGATCTTTGAGATCATCACGTTTTGTTACTAACAAAGCAATACAACGAAAGCTTGTTACTAATATTCAGTAGGTAAATAATTATTGAAAAATATGTAGGTACATACTGAAAAATGAGTAACATGGGAGACAACGATTCTTGTGTAAAGTAACAGGACAAAAAAATTAAGTAAACTGTACCCTAATTAATTATCAGAGCAACCCGTATACAACAAATCTGAATGGATAATCCTTCGTATAAGCCGTAATAATAATATACCGTGATCGACACGAGTCTTCAAAGTTCATCGCTCAATCAACCCGCCGACTGACGTCATCCGTCGTGAGGGTCCCCGCCTCGCCGCGAGATGGCGCTTGACGATTGAATCTACCCTCACGTCACGTTATGTGTGTGGCTAGTTCAGGTTAATGAACTTGGCGTGTTCATTTTACATACAAAGTTACTTTTGTTAATTTTTGCTATTTTGCTAATTTTATTGATATTAATTGATTTCAAATTATCGTACTCTCTCATTGACTTATATGTATACTACATATAAGTCAATGTACTCTCTCTCCCCCTAAAAATCAAAGAAAGGACTCTTCTACGTCCAGAGTAGATTAGGAGTCAATTTAGACTGATTCGGCACAATCATAATATTATTCCGTAGATACCTGTGATATAGACCTACATGCGTGTGGTGATGGATAGGGTTTTAAGATGCAAACTAACAATATGTAATACACAGACTCGATCATTTATTAAGGAAGAAACACAATAACATATAAGATATATTAAATTAATGGCAATATAACAACAACTAGATCCATAACCACTCGCGACCAAGGTATAGAGATAGGTCTACTTTCTGTAACACTTGCTACTCAAGGCAACTCTGAGTATCGAATGGTTAAAGACTTTGAAGTTGCTATAATGTAATATCCTAAAGCAGTATTGTGACGTCACGCCATTAATGGCGGAAAACCACGCGTATCGACTGCTTTGAAGCAGAACAGGTTCAGCGCCATCTGTAGTCTTCGAGCGGCGCTGTCATCGAGTGGCGCTGTCATCGAGCGACGCTAACACTCGGCCATCTGACCACGCGTGCGTCCCGAACGCGTTCATGTCTGGTGTATTTGCTGAGAACAAAAAACGAAATGTTACAATTTCTGTTTACCATCCGTTCATCCCAAATGTGTACAGTGAATTCGGGACAAACGGTTAACTTGTGACAACGCAAATGTAAGATTCACAATATGGATTAAACCACTTGAGTTATAAAGACCAGTAAAGGTCGTCAAACATGTTAACGATTGAAACCATATTGAAATCTTAAGTTCGAAAGCAAATACATTAGACAAATGAAACAAAACAAGTTAAGGCGCAGATACTTTACTATGAAACTTAATATTTTTCGCTAACACTCGGCCTTTTGTTTTGCTCACCGTCCAACGTATGATAAAATTGTATTCATGATTCGTTAACTAATGTCAATCCCTTTCGCTTCATTCTCGACTTGCATATGTGATTAATGCGCAATACGTGCAAGATGAATCGCCGGCATAATCCACTTACACGTTGTACTTGTGTATCATGGTTTCTATAACAAGTGATGTACACATACAGTATCACTAGTTTTGTACACCATGTACCCTGTATCGTAAACAAGCGGTTGTAATTTGTAAACTCTCATCTCCGCTTAGGGTAAGTACTACTCATCCCTCACATTGCAACCGATACGCAAAGCGAAAGTATCAACTCGTAAAGTAAATTTTATCAAATGTACCGTATATTGTGCAAAGTGGATTTCCTACATACCACGTGACCTTATGGTACATGCAAACATCATTAAACCATTTGATACAAATTGCTAAGTAACTTTGGTGTCTGCTCGTAAAGTAAATTTTATCAAATGTACCGTATATTGTGCAAAGTGGATTTCCTACATACCACGTGACCTTATGGTACATGCAAACATCATTAAACCATTTGATACAAATTACTAAGTAACTTTGTAGTGTAAATCTAGTAATGTACATAGCCACAGTTAATTGTCAAGTAAAGTGGGTTTACGACATACCACATGGTACGCGAAAAGCTGTACACAGTTTACAGTTTGATTCCAAAAATGCTACGAACGTTTTAGCCACAATATTTTGTGTACATTTATCGTAATATTTCATTTCTCAAAAGTCCAGTATAATAATTTAGACAGTTAAAATTTCATGTGTAAATTCAATTGCCAAGTTTTAAATTAAAATGTTTCAAAATGCGTTAAGCGTTAATAACCGTAACGAGATATTATTGTAAAATGAATAATCGTAACGTTATATTACTGTAAAAACTGATTTTTCAATATTCAAATTGAAAATGTCTAAAAATTTTCGTAAAACGGAAGTAACATTCCAAATTGTATATTCAATTCGTTAAATGTAAAGAATCAAATTTGTTCATAAACCGGAAGTAACGTTCCAAATTGTAAGTATATTCAATTCGTTAAATGTAAAGAATCAAATTTGTTCATAAACCGGAAGTAACATTCCGAATGAAAATTCAATAAATGTAAACTAAATTAGGGTTAACTGATGACCTTTAATGTTAATGTAATTATTTGTTCAGTATTGATTCAGTTCGGATATGTTGAATCATTTCGTTAAGTGTAACTTTAATTTGTGAAAAATTAATTTCATTTCAAAAGTAATATTTTAACCACAACTAATACAATCCGTAAATTATTATGTACCTTCGTTACCGTTTATATATTTTAAAAATGTAGGTAGTCCGAAAAAATATTATTTGCACGTGGATTGTTAATACAATGTAGAAGAATCGATTCAAGTATCAACACGATTCGTAATTAATGGAAACTCAGTTCGAAAAACGATATTTTAAAGTTATAAAACTAAACATTGTAGGTATAATTTGAAATAAATTCGTTACCATTTATTGTTACTTCTCGAAATAGAAAATAAAATATATTTATTCATGGAAGCCGCTATGTAAACTTGAGCTTGTTTTTAACGTCACTTTGATATCAAAAGCAATTATTTTCAGGTAACTTTTAAGCACAGTAAACAGATAAAACTTTTAGCTTGAATAAGTACCGCTCGGCATCTCTGACAATTAACACACTAAGAAACCTACTCTCCCTATGGTTCTAGTTAAATACGTAATAAGATGTAAAAGAAAAATGAAGGTAATAATAAAAAAATAAATTAACCGAATTCTATTATAGGAAATTATACTCATCGAGCGTTGACTATAAACAAGTACATACGTAAACTACTTACTTTCAAAAGAAAAATAAATAAATAAATTACTGCCAAGACGCAGTGCAATGCGTTTACTTCTGTTAACTATATTAATGTCGTTATCCCACTTCTGATGATATAGACCTACATGCGTGTGGTGATGGATAGGGTTTTAAGATGCAAACTAACAATATGTAATACACAGACTCGATCATTTATTAAGGAAGAAACACAATAACATATAAGATATATTAAATTAATGGCAATGTAACAATATAACAACAACTAGATCCATAACCACTCGCGACCAAGGTATAGAGATAGGTCTACTTTCTGTAACACTTGCTACTCAAGGCAACTCTGAGTATCGAATGGTTAAAGACTTTGAAGTTGCTATAATGTAATATCCTAAAGCAGTATTGTGACGTCACGCCATTAATGGCGGAAAACCACGCGTATCGACTGCTTTGAAGCAGAACAGGTTCAGCGCCATCTGTAGTCTTCGAGCGGCGCTGTCATCGAGTGGCGCTGTCATCGAGCGACGCTAACACCTGTATTATGTACTTGGACTATCTGGGCCGCAAAAACCTATATACATTTCAGAACTCCTCACTCCAAAAACGAAAAGGCTTTTCTATTTAACTAGAGAACTTAATAAGAATAGATTTTTCAAATACTGTTGGACTGTCAATGGAAGAATTTATCTGAGAAAGGAAGACGGCTCGCAACTTATCCATGTTCGTAGCGAGGAGCAACTACAGGAGATAAAACAACAATACTCGTTCTGACTAGTACTAGAGAGGATTAGGATTGATAAAATATATTTTATTTTAATTAATTGTTATGACAACACACCATCTTACACTTATCTATACATTAATATACACATTACATCGTATTCCACACTTTATTACTCTTATTACAAGACAAAATTATTACCATCTGCGGAAAAGGTGCACATTATTTTAGCGAATGGGCTAATCTTACCACGGTTGAAGTTACTTGCAATTCATTGGACTCTTAGCTTTCGATTTACCAGCCGTAAAGAATCAGGAAATGCAAAGAAGTTTAGTGCTTACTGTGAAACAATAGGGCTCGCTTTCGCTTGCTACCAAAAGTCATACTTGGTAATATTTTTTATAGACACCCTCTTTTCAAAAATACACAATGGTTGATTTTTGCGATTTACTTAATGAACTTGATAATACAGCAGCCCAATATCAGGTATGTTTCCCCGAAGATTGTCCTTCTTTACTGCTGAATAAAACAAATTGCCTTAAAGTTTTTGTGCAAAATATTCGAAGCATTAAGAAAAATATATCTAATTGAAGCGTACTTTTGTCTAGAATCAAAGTGCAGCCGGATATTATTATCCTAACTGAATGTTGGCTATCCACCGTTGATACCCCTCCGATTATAAATAGTTACACTAGTTTTTATACATTAAAAATTCTGAATCAAAACGATGGTGTGGTATTATATGCAAAGTGCAATATCGAACTTTCAACGTATGAACCTTCATTAACCGATGCAAACTGTCTCGTTACCAAAATTGGTTGCGATACCGCTATAATTTCCATTTATAGACCTCCATTTAACAGAAAGGCAGACAATTTTTTGTCTAGCTTGGACGTTCTACTGAAATCGCTAAATCAATACAAAAATATCACACTAGTAGGGAATATTAATATAAATATTGCCGACAACAACTCTGATGCGAATGCAGCTAACTATTTAAATTTACTTGCTTCGCACGGGTTACTTCCTGCATACACTTACCCAACGAGAGGTGAATCATGTTTAGACCATGTTTTCTTGAAATATAAAGCGAATACAACTTGTTTAATTATCCAAAACTCAATTACGGACCATGATTCAATTCTGTTATGTTTAGGTCCTAATTTAAAACCTGAAATTAACCATCAACCAATCCTTAAAATTAACTATGATAGATTTAGCCACAATATATATAATACTGACTTTTCTCCTATCTTTGAAGCGAATAACTGTAACATAGCAGCTGATTATCTTGTTAATACGATTAATAAACTAATTCAAAAAAACTCCTATTTTAAGGCTACTTCTAAACGCAATTGTATTTTAAAACCTTGGATGACAAACGGCTTACTGCGCTGTATTAGGAACCGAGATAAAATGCACCGGAAACTAAAAAAACAGCCTGAAAATGAAATCTTAAGGATATCCTACAAAAGGTATAGAAATTTTTGTAATAAATTGATAAAAAAACTAAAACAAGAGTATGATAGATCGGAATTTTTAAAAGCTGGAAACAATTCTAAGAAAATTTGGCAATTTGTAAATGATTTAACGCAATATAAAAATAAAAGTTCACCATCAACTCACCTGCTAAAACTATCTAGCTCTGAGGCCGAATCTGTAGATCAGATCAATCTTCATTTTGCTTCGGTTGGTAAACTACTTGCCGAATCAAACGATCATAGCCTTATCGAAAATGTCTCTCAATTTGATAAGAATCAGCCATCATGCGTCAACTCATTCGTACTTTTAGAAACAGACGAAACAGAAATCGGAAACCTAATTGACTGCCTTAAGGCCGATAGCTCAGTCGGATGGGATAATATTTCAGCCCAACTAGTTAAACATTTCAAGGATATCTTGATTTCCCCTCTGACTTATATCTGTAACCTTAGTTTTAGGAGTGGAAAATTCCCTAACGTCTTTAAAAAAGCTATTGTTGTACCTATCCACAAATCTGGCAATAAATTGGAACTAAATAATTATCGTCCAATATCTATTTTACCTACTTTATCAAAAATATTAGAACGATTGCTAAACAAAAGACTCACGAATTATTTAGAAACTAAAAAACTTCTCTCAAACAGTCAGTTTGGTTTCCGTCGTGGTTTGTCTACTTCTGATGCGGTTGGCAAGCTCACCGATCATATAGTCGGGGCTTTGGATGAGAAACAAAAGGTCATAGCCGTCTTTTTAGACTTAGCCAAGGCTTTTGACACCGTTTCGGGACAACTTCTTGTACGTAAATTGGAACGGCTTGGTATTCGTGATAATCAACTTGAGCTGTTTAGTGACTATTTAACAAATAGAAAACAATGTGTCAAAATAGGTAGTACATTGAGCCAAGAAATTAATATTGATTTTGGTGTTCCCCAGGGAAGCATCCTGGGCCCAACCCTATTTTTAACCTTTATTAATGACCTATGTGACTTGCAGTTGGAAAAAGGTAAAATAATAACTTATGCCGATGATACAGTTATTATCTTTAAGGCTAACACCTGGGCAAAGGCATTTGATGCGGCACAAACTGGTTTGGATAAAGTTGTTAAATGGCTATCACAAAATAGGTTGACTCTTAATGCACTAAAAACTAAATATCTCACTTTCAGCATCAAAAACGCCACAAAAATTGATACAGTCTCTTTCAAACTAACTGCTCATTCATCATTATGCATAACGTCCTGCAACGGTAAACCTTGTAGCTGCCCTGCTTTGGAAGAAGTTAATACAATCAAGTACTTGGGGATTACTATAGACAGAAACCTTTCTTTTCAGCCTCATATAAATGCTGTCACGCAGCGTGTTCGAAAACTAACAGCTATATTTAAAACTATTAGACACGTTGTTGATGCAAAGACGCTAAAAAGTGTATACACTGCGCTATGTGAATCAATACTAACTTATTGTATAACATCCTGGGGAGGAGCATGTACATCGCACATGCTTCCACTCGAAAGAGCCCAAAGATTGGTTCTGAAGGTTGCCACTGGTAGGCCTTATGACTATCCCACTCGTGATCTCTATTTACAATGTCAAGTTCTAACGGTTCGACAATTATTTATTTATAAAAGCATCTTGCATCAACATATTAAAAATGATTTTAAAGAAAACTATACTGCAAAGAGAAGGCAATATAAAATTTGCTATGTCCCACCTTTCAGAACCTGTTTTGCTCACAAACACCAACCTTTTCTAGGCAAGTATCTATATAACGCAGCTAGCAAAGAAATACATATCTATTCCCTGTCAAAACACGACTGTAAAGAAAAAGTAAAGGCCTGGCTTCAGACACTTGATTATGATAAAACTGAAAAATTATTAAGAATTCTAAAATAAATTTAAAAATTTAATATTGTGCCTTTCTCCCTCTAATATACTACTGTATGTTACACTAATTATAATCTCGCAGTAAATATTATATTCTCTAACACGCTCATTCACTCTCACTCTCTCACTCACCCACTCACACACACACACACACACACACACACACACACACACACACACATATGCACAAACGCACATGCACCTCAGAATCATTCTAATGTGCATTTAAACAAATTTTTAATCTTATTATGTACGATTTGTAATTAATATAACTTTCTCTGAAATGCAATTCTGAAACCTTCAATCTGGAAGAGATTCAGCAGCTAAACACAGGATTGTAGGATTCTAGTTAGCTGCTGGTTCAACCCAATTTTCTCTGTATTCTTACTGCATTAATTTGTATGTAATTTATTAATTAATTATTAGATAGATTTATTCTCAGGATTTATTATTAATATTAATATTTGTACCTAAAATCTAGCAAATAAAGAATTTATTATTTATTATTATAATCTTAACGTATCATAAGTGACACAAGTTGTCCTACATTAAATAAATAAATCATTTATAATTTTTCATTATTTCCTATGGCGTTCATATCGTAGGTAAAACTAGGTACTGAAATAGTAAAGTAGTAGGAATGACAAAAGCAAATTGACTGACTGACTCGACTTATATATTAAGTAGGTAGATACATTAATGTATTTTACATCTCTCATATTCGGTAAGTAGGTCCTTATTACCCCCAAATGGAGCTTGTAGGTGACCAATTAGCGCTCTAGGGTAATAATGTAGCTAGAAAAGCCCTCGGGCGGTAAGTAATTAAAAAAAGTATGATGGTTAGATGTACGCGAACTTTTTGAAAGAGTGAAGAGTTTTTTTTTAATTACTTACCGCCCTCGGGCTTTTCTAGCTACATTATTACCCTAGCGCTAATTGGTCACCTACAAGCTCCATTTGGGGGTAATAAGGACCTACTTTACCTCACAATCGAGATGTAAAGCAGAGTAGTTAGCTCGGGTGTAAGCATCAATTGCACCCTCGAACTAATTAAATATCTCGGGCTGCAATTGATGCCTTACAACCTTTGGCTACTAATCTACTATTAAAAGTCATCTAGTCAAGTGTAAGTACATAATGAGGCTGCACTATTAGGTACTTGTAGCATATTGCCTTGCAATAATTAAATATATTGTATAAGTGCGTCATTATACTATTTACGTGTTTAAGTCATAAAATATAGTTAGGTTAGATAATTGCTTATTGAGAGCAAGGTTAATTTGAAGTAAGTATTATAATTTGAGTTCAGTTCGATTGTTCGTTGCAGTCGGCGATGGTTTTATTGATCGGCAGGAAAAATCGTGCTCAGCAGAATAGTGTCACCATCAATTATAATACTATACAGTACAGGGATTACGATGGATTGGGGTGATTTTTTGGTGACTTCAACCCGCCTTTACATCAAAAAGTTGCGATACTATAGTTTTTGGCAAGACTTGTAAATATATATTATTAATATAAGCCAATCATGGCTATTCAGCTAGAAAATCAGCCAGCATTATTGCTACCATATTTGCATGGTGTTTACAGTAATTAGGTCAGGCTAGCTATAATTTTAATTTTAGTTGTAAGATTTTGTGTTAGCACATATACTATCCACCACCACCACCACCACTACTACAGCCCATTAACGTCCCACTGCTGGGCACAGGCCTCCACTCTCATAGGAGAGAGGGAATTATAGCTTAGACCCACCACGCTGCTCCAATGCGGGTTGGCGGGCTTTAACGACTATTATCATGTTAGTGATACTGATAATAACCGGGACCGACGACTTAACGTGCTCTCCGAGGCACGGGAGTGAAACACCGCCAACTTCCTAACTCCGGGCTAGTACCTACTGAGAATTTCTAGTCGGAAAAACCCAATACTTAATTAAGGCCCGACCCGGGACTCGGACCCGATACCTCGTCGGCCGCAGTCAAACATGCTAATCACTAGACCAACGAGGCAGTTATTAGCACATATACTATCAGATATATCACCTGTTTGTGTGAAGACATAATATGTCTTACCTAGGCCACATAATACGTAAAGGTAATTTTATTTCAAAGAATAATTTACAAGTTTTGTATACAACATTACTAAATTTATAAAAAAAAAATAGATGCACATAACAGTACATATTATTTTTTATGAAATGGTACCTACCTTACGAAATAGTTATTTGTGTTACATGGGGCCAAAGAAAATTTTTGTTCCCCGAGGGCGCTATTTTGAATTCAGAGCGAAGTGAAGGATTCCATAGTAGAATCCCGAGCGTAGCGAGGGGTTCTAAAGTAGAATCCTGAGCGTAGCGAGGAATTCAATATACGCCGCCCGAGAACAAAAAATTTGGCCCCGAGTGACACACACTATTTTTCATCATTACGTATGAGAAAAAGCTAGGAGTATCAACCTACTATGTATGGACATTACCTATACGTTTAAGCACCAATCAGAAGATACTCCTATCAACCTTCTATGTAATTGTATAGACATTATTTAGACGTATATTTAAAGTTTAAATAAAATGTAAAGACGTGTATCCGATCAACAAATTGATCACGTGACTTCGGACCAATCAGAACAGAGAAATGCAAAGTCGTATATTCGATCAACAAATTGATGACGTGACTTCGGACCAATCAGAAGAGAGAAATGAAAAGTCCTATGGGCCTACAAGTTACACTTTGCTCCCGCTATCCTCTGAAGGCAATATGCGTTTTTCGAATAGGTATGATAAAAAATATGTTTTTATGGTTACCCTACTAGCAATGGGCGCAGCTCGTGGGTAAGCGCATCTCTATAATGCAAAATATTTATTTGATTAACAGATGTTTGCGACTTGGTCCATGTAAAACTATATAGCTCTGTATGTTTGTGATGTCTTTAAGTTGGGTCCCTAGTCTCTACGTATGCAATGCATAGTATAGCGAATAGCAATGCTTGACAATACGTATTACGTGCAGACATTCGGCTGCAAATAATATAACTTTAAAAGTCCAATCGGTACCTACGTACTTTTAAGAGAACAAGTACCTAGTAAAGTGTAACGCAGATCATAATATTATCTGCTTGCCGAAAATTGTTAAAGTGCAAGCTTTATAGAGCTTTGCAATGGTTTACGTGGAGTCTCGTAGCTCGCGAACAGCGACATGCTCGCGAACACCGACATGCTCGCGTTGTTACGAAGACAAAAGGTCCAAAATATAAATATACTACATTCGTAATGAAATTTTAATCCCTTAGTGTTAAGGTTTATATTTAAATTATTTTAAATTTTGTATTTCATTAAAAAAAATTAAAATTTGAAATACATAATATATTCGTTTTCACTTCTATCGGCAGTCAGACTGCCAATTTTTTTATTCTCAACTTATATATTTCTTGAAGACCAGCAAGCAAGTCATTAGCTACGCTCGTTAGCTGTTTGAAAACTTACTAACGAGGCGACGCGTAACGCGACGTTGAGAAAATTCGGATGTGTGTGAATTTTCTCGTTTGTGAGACCAACAACTTTTTTTGGCTGTTGTTGAGTTTTTGTTGATGAAGAAGAACTTGTAAGTACCTACTCCACGAAAAATAAATTGTACTTTTCAGGCAACTACAGTAGGTATATAGCAGCAGGATAATTCTGTACCTACCTAAGTGTTTATGACAGTTGGTAAGTACCCGATCGTGATTCTTTCCATAAATAATTTATTTTATGGTCTTGATTATGAGGTAGGTAGGTACCTAGTACCTACCTACCTACTGGATGATGCCCGCTACTTCATACGCAAGGGCTTTTTAAAAATATCCCGTGGGATCACTTGGATTATCTTACCGGGATTCAAGCTATCTCTGTAGGTCTGTACCGAATTTCGCCCAGATTAGTTAGGTCGTGGTTAGGCGGATGAACCCTGAAAAGCTGACAGACATGAGACAGCCATACTACGTTGGACTTGGTTAAATAAACGGACACGGCGTTCTAATTACATAGAACAACCATTTTTACTCGGAGCTGTCTATATACGGAGATGGCAGTTCGCGACCGAGTTACGAAATGCTCATACCTAATGATAGAACTACATAGTAAGTTAGTAACCCTGTAGAGCAGTTAATTTAATTATTATCATACCCTGTACCTGCAAGCATGTCGCGTAGAGAAGTGGCCGGCCGCTGCGCTGTCCGCTGTCATCGGATGGCAGATGCGCACGCGCATTAATTCGCCGGCGACATTCTTATTTCTTTGCGACCTTCGCGCCACCGCCACGTCCTCTGCTACAGGGACTGGATAATAATATTTAGTTTGTATTGAAACTAGGTATGTTTTATTTCAACAATTAAATAAGCCAATTCATAAAATAGGTACCTACTACCTACATAAGTCAATTCTTGAATAACGCCACGTTCATTTGGATGTACAACTTATGTAAGTAGGTACTTACCTACTGTAATTTGTCACATTTTTTGTGAATAGGGAATGGGAAATTCCGAAGCTTCAACAGTAAGTAGTTAGGTACCTACAAAACGAGGTTTTCCGAAAGGAAAAAGGAAAGTGAGAAATGAGGTGTTTGATAAAGGCTATCAGCTTCTCTGAATGTTTGTATCCTTAACTAGTATCTAACCACGAGCCTTCATGGAGTCCTGTTAGCAGAGTACTTTACTACCACCACTTTACAAACTTTAAGCTATTGTCTAAACCTATCTACTCAAATTGTCTTACTAGGTACGGCTTCTTGGGTCATTTTCAGATTATAGGCATCGATTTAGATTGGTCTCCGCTTCACTACAACGGAGACCAATCCTAAATCTATGATTTTATAGGTATTTTTGGATTTGAAGTTCAAATAAAAACAAAGTACTATTTGTGACCAAAGCACATCTTTAGCAAGCTATGTCGATTTGCTAGAGTAGGTACCAGGCGATCATGGGGCGTAGAGAAGTGGTCGGTCGGCTGTCCACATGTCATCAGATGTGCGCACGCGTAATAAATCCTACAACGACATTCTTTGGGTCTGCCGCGCGCCGTTGCTTTGGATTCTACCGCTGAATTGCTTCGCCAAATATTAAATTCATACGCATAATTAAACTAAACTTCATAAATTTTAAAACGACAACATATTATTTAAATCATGATTTTTATGTTGCTATTAGATTACAAAATATACATTTTTATAATAATTATTTTGTAAAATACTTTGTTAAAATTTTGTTGTTTGTGCATACTTATAAGCCTCAAAGCGGAGTCCTACGTAATACTAGATGTAGATAGATAGAACTCTTTATTGCACACACTTAGAACAAAGACAATAAATAAAAAGGTTAAAAGATAAAACAGAAGGGTGCAAAGGCGGTCTTATTGCTAAAGCAATCTCTTCCAGACAATCATCCCGTTGATTGCTGTTAAATTTTTTTAATAGCATTCAACGACGACATAATAATTGCTAAAGTATAGCTTATAACGTCTTTGAGAGGTGATATCTAGTAAAAGGCCTATCCACATGCGTCAGTTTTTATACTGTTTACATAGGTACTGCGCATACTTTAATACTGTACAAGAATCAGCTTTTCTAGTTATCGTTCATTTTTGGTAACAATAAACCATTTTTGAACGGCCATATCTAGCGAAAGGCCCATCCACATGCAGGCCGACTGTAACTTTTGTGATCAGTGGAGAGCCCTACATCCACCTAACACTGAATCAGCCTTTCAGGCGATGGTTACCAAAAGTGCAGTTATCTCCTATAATATTTAGGGAGAGGACATTATCAAACGAGAGCGCTAAAATATATAATGAATACTAGCTGATCCCGCGACTTCGTCCGCGCGGTTTAAGTTTTTTTGATTCCAGCGGGAACTCCTTAATTTTCCGGGATAAAAACAGGTCCTCAACTATACCCATGCCAAAAATCACGTCGATCCGTTGCTCCGTTGCAGCGTGATTGAAGGACAAACCAACAAACCAATAAACCAACAAACAAACACACTTCCGCATTTATAATATTAGTAGGTATGATACATACATAGATACATACATACATACATGCATACATACAGACATGCATACATACCTACATAAAACAGCCTTGATTGATATAAAGATGCAATAACTTAACTAGGTACCTAAGTAGTTTTCATCAGCTCTATCAAAGTAGAGCAAAGTTGTCTGGCAAAAATCAGAGGTTTTTGTTGGACATCTGGGGTCACGGGAGTGACCCCGCCAAAGCGAGCCAAAGGAAACGGGGCACTACCTACCTTTTCTCGAAGCGTTTCGTCGGATTTTCGAACCCTCATAGCTTAGGTCCAGATGATGCTAGAAAGCTGAAATTTTCAGGATAAGGTGTTGTTGGCAAACTTACCAAATATACCAAGTATAAATTTTCTAGCATATATAGTTTCAGATTTATTGATACCTGAAATACGTCGATTTCGTGACTGACTCACTGACCGTCATCAACATGAAAAAGGTACTTCCTGAAGTGCTAGAAGGCTGAAATTTGGTATGTAGGCTAGAATTTGCATATAAACAACAGGAAAATTAAGAAATCTGAAACTTTTCCCCTCCAACCCCTCCTATAGGGGGTGCAAATCTGACAGCATTTCCTCGTATTTTAGAACAGTCATAACTTCGGTACGGATGATGGTAGAAAGCTTTAATTTTCAGGATAACATGTCGTTGGCACATTTATTAAACATACTAAGTTTCAATTATCTAGCATTTATGGTTTCAGATTTATTGATACCTGAAATACGTACTTTTGGGGGTTTTTTACTTTTACTAAATCACATGAAACACGAAACCTCTAGGGTACTTCCTAAAGTCCTAGAAAGCTGAAATTTGGTATGTAGACTAGGAATTGCACATAAACAATGGAATAATTAAGAAATCTGAAACTTTCTTTTTCCAACCCCTCTTATTGGGGGTGCATATTTGACAGCGTTTCCACGTATTTGCTAACCGTCATAGCTTCAGTCCGGATGATGCTGGAAAGCTGAAATTTTCAGGATAAGATGCTGTTGGCCAACTTATTAAACATACCAAGTATCAATTGTCTAGCATTTATAGTTTCAGATTTATCGATAACTGAAATACATCGGTTTCGTAATTTAGCCTTATAAATCGCTGATGAAAATCAAAACCTCTAGGGTAGGTACTTCCCAAAGCCCTAGAAAGCTGAAATTTGGTATGTGGGCTAGGAATTTCATATAAATAATGGGAAAATTAAGAAATCAGGAACTTTTCCCTTCCAACCCCTCCTATAGGGGGTGCATAATAGCTGCACAGTCGGTACTAAAAGAAATATGTGCAAAATGCCGTATACATACATAATACCGTACATAAATAATATATATATAAAATTCATGACTCAGGTACAAATGTTCTGAATACAAACATTATGCCCCTAGCAGAATTCGAACCCGCGACCTCTCCCTCAACAGTCATGGTCTGTAACCAATCGGCCAAACAGGTCGCACATAATAATCACGTAATCTTGTCATTTTTATTCTCATTATTTTCATTTTATTACTGAAAAATTATAAAATACCTATAAGTACTTACGACATAAAATATTTTTCAGAGGTAAATATACCTATAGTAATCATTGGCGAAGAGTCCACGTATGACCCGGCATCCCTTTAGGAATTGTTCAATAAGTAATCAACGATATTTTCGTCTAACCCTGTTCTTCGAACTAAACACTGTTCATTGGTTTGAATTAAATTAACGCGTGACAATTTATAGAAAAGTAGATGATGCCCGCGACTTCGTCTGCGTGGATTAAGGTTTTTGATTCCAGCGGGAACTGTTTAATTTTCCGGGATAAAAAGTAGCCAATGCCCTTCCCCGGGATACAAACTATCCCTGTAAATTTCATCAAAATCGGTTGAAAAGATGGGCCGTGAAAGCGCAGCAGACAGACAGACACACTTTCGTATTTATAATATTATATGGATCTAAACTAATATTAAAAAGAGGAAAGATTTAACCGTCAAGTTTGCTGTGGATAAAATAAAAAAAAACTCAACCGATTTTAAAAATTCTTCCGGCACTTCACGTAGGTTCATACCAGTGCTAATGTAAAATCTTATGTGCTGCTCAGTGCCCACTGGCTTTAGTGAAAAATAATGGACTATTATCATGATTAGTGCTAGCCTTGCGAAGCGGGGCGGGTCGCTAATCAACAATAAGCAGATATAAACCGGCTGGCCCATACAACCAAATATCTTTAATACTGAGCACCAGACTCGAAAATAAGAACTAACTTAAGTATGTATGGATTTGCCGCTCATTACATACATATACAGCAAACCCACAAAGAAAAGAGGCAACGATAGAGAGTGGGCAATGAAAAAAGGAATAACTGTAGTGCGAGAAATAGAGTCCAAAAAATTAAAAAATCTAGTGCGCCTGCCAAAAAGAAATGAAATCCCACCAAAACCATTTCATGGATAGGCTGCCAAAACTCGCATACAAGTCCAAATCATAATGCTTTCACTGTTAAAAAGTTATGAGATCTCTAGTAGAGCCAAGCCCCTAGTTGAGCTCCGATTTGTGCTGCGCATCATCATAGCCCATGGGGCCAGTTCCAAGTCCAAAGTGTACAGGTTTAAGTACTTTTGGCTGTACCACATTTACTACATAGAAGTCCTGACTCTATAAACTCTACATCTTGATAAAAAGATGTGGCTTGGCTGTTTCGTGATCCAATCAATCATTTAATGTTCGTGGAATAGGTATAGTTTGTGCGAGAATCACGAAACGGCCAAGCCACATCTTTTTATCAAGATGTAGAGTTTTTAGAGTCAGGACTTCTATGTAGTAAATGTGGTACAGCCAAAAGTACTTAAACCTGTACACTTTGGACTTGGAACTGGCCCCATGGGCTATGATGATGCGCAGCACAAATCGGAGCTCAACTAGGGGCTTGGCTCTACTAGAGATCTCATAACTTTTTAACAGTGAAAGCATTATGATTTGGACTTGTATGCGAGTTTTGGCAGCCTATCCATGAAATGGTTTTGGTGGGTTGGTATTTGTCGTACCTACCTTATATATTTATGCAATATCGTTCCATATACCAATATTATAAAATATGTGAAAGTGTGTCTGTCTGTCCATCTGTCTGTCTTTCTGTCTATCTGCTACGCTTTCACGGCCCACCTGTTCAGCTGATTTTGACGAAATTTGGTAGGTACAGAGATATACTTGGGTTGTATCCCGGAGAAGAACATCGCTACCCGAGAATTTTTCAAAAACCCAATCGTCGACAACGTCGCACCATCTAGTTGCTAATATTAGCGTAAATAAAAAAATATCTAAATACTTAGTACCTTGAGGGAAGGAGGACCTATATTAAGTACTAGCTGATGCCCGCGACTTCGTTCGCGTGGATTGAGGTTTTTTGGATCCCGCGGGAACTCTTTAATTTTCTGGGATAAAAAGTAGCCTATTATATGCTATTCTAGACTATAATCTATCTCTCTGCCAAATTTCATCCAGATCCGTTCAGCCTTTGGGGCGTGATTGAGTAACAAACATCCATACATCCATCCAAACTTTCGCATTAATTATAAACTAGCTGATGCCCGCGACTTCGTCCGCGTGGATCGAGGTTTTTCGGTTCCCGCGGGAACTCCTTAATTTTCCGGGATAAAAAGTAGCCTTTGTGTTATTCCAGACTATAATCTATCTCTGTGCCAAATTTCATCAAGATCCGTTCAGCCGTTGGGGCGTGATTGAGTAACAAACATCCATACATCCATACATCCATCCAAACTTTCGCATTCATAATATTTATTTGATTAGCATAGATTAGGTCTATTTATTCGTCCAAGTTATATCGCAAAAAAGGACTCATATAGGAGTCATATGTTTTAGTTGTATCATTCCCAATAGTGCGTATATTTTATGCAAAAGCGGCATGCGGTGGCCCTTAATAAGCAAATGATGTCGGATTTAAAGCCCGACGTCGCAATTATTTTGCTATTTGGATGTACACGAGGCGGCCTTTTCGCTTTACTCGCTTACACGGGCAGTGATAGCGTAAGAAAGTTTAAATCTTACGTTGTTTTATGAGTTCTACATAAATTTCTTTCCTTTTTATTATTTTTTAGAACGTTGTGATCTTATTGGAAAATAACGAACGTTTAGCCTTGATCCATGGGCCATTTTTTTACACGCTTACCTAACTATAGACCAGTGACAACACTATATTATAGAGATTAAAATTCGATTAATACTTTAGTAACCTGAATAGGTACACCGATAAAATGGAAAACACCACTAGTTAGGTACTTACGATCAAGTAGGTAAATAATTGACCGAGCGAAGCGAAGGTCTCTGAGTCTACTTGAGTGAATTTGCACTTGTCCGTCCGTCCGTCCGTCCGTCCGTCTGTCAGAGCCTTATAACTTCTGAATTACTGAACGTAATTACTTCAAATTTAAACATAATATTATGTAAGCCGATGGCCTCCCGCCGAATATGGCTTAAAAAGTTATAAAAATCTTTATTTCAGGGGGGCTCTCATAGAAGCGAATGCGAAGTAGAATATTTTTTATAGCGTTACATAGGGTTGCGGTATATCATTTTAAAGATAATTAGGAAGTGGGAATAGAGTCCAAATTTTTTTTTTTTAATTTTTTCCCTAAAATTGACGAAATGGGGGGCTTTTAAAGTGGAGATTTTCTAACGTCCAAAGTTGACCTCAAAACTCTCAATTTTCTGAAAGGCTGAGCCTGAAACTTATCAATTATTTGAATTATATCCTGTACTTGAACAACAAATACTAAAATTAGATAAATATTATAAGGTAACGAAATTATTTAATTTTTAATGAGCTTCATTATTTTAAACAGAACTTCACAATGATGTCAATAGATGGCGCTCTGTGATACCACGAGGTCTCAGTTCGGGGCGAACCACTAGTATTATGATGGTAACCAAAGGTAGTCCAAAGGTAGTAGTTCAGTCCGGTTTTCAGGTTTCGGTTCGTTTAAAGGTTTAAATGACTGTTTAAAGACTGTTTAAATAAAAGTAGGTATACGAGATATCGAGGTAGGTACCTACTCGTGGATCTTTGTTATGAATCCTTTTAAAATCAATGATTGGTGTTATAAGTTATAAAGTTTACTTTTCGAATGTAGGCAGGTAGGTAGATATCTACTATCTACCGTTCCCTTTGCTGCAGTCAAGTGAAAAGTTAAATTACATCGGCTTCACGCTACGACTATCATGCTACCACATTCCCTAATCGTTTCAGAATAACAAATGGCCTGCCCAAACCGACCGACTCGTCAAAATGAACTTATTTGTCAAACTCAGATGACAGAAATATGATAAAGCAAGGCAGGAAATTGAAATCTGTATCACTGGCCGAAAATCAGGCGCGGCCATCTTGGACGCTAATCGTCGCTACAAAGATTTGAATATGGAACTCTTTATTCGTAAATGGCGTTTAGTTTTTTCTGTTGGTTGCCAGGCTGTTGATGGATAGGTGTTCGGCCGGAAATTGTTTTAAATTAGACTCGCATTTTTTTCTTATCTGTAAGATGACTGCGATGTTATGCTACTTTTATTTAGTTTTAAATGTACTTTGGCTACTTTATCATAGCTACCTACAAATTAATTCGTTTTTCTGAAATCAAAGAATCTATAATACCTACTTAAGGTGATGAGGAAAATCTAATTATCTAGTCATTAAGTCATAATATCATTGCATTAAGTAGATTGTCTGAAAATTAAACAGTAAAATCACAGATGTAGTACCAGATACCGCGCTCGGAACACGGCAGACGCGCCAACAAAGCGAATACAAAACGAAAAGCAAATACAATTCTCAGTTAGTTGGATGCGACGCGTCGAGAAGTTTTGACGTGACGTGTGTGTAGACAAGTTTCTCAAAATAATGCCGTCTTGTGTCTTGAAACACTGTCAAAATTGTTACCAAAAATTAAAAAAGGAAGATGATGTTTCGTTTCATAGGCAAAAATTTATATTTTCATTCTGTTAGATTTTTTTTCCATGATAATTAATTGCTGATGACTTGAAACACAAAACCTCAACGATATCTATCAGTGTTGCTAATTTACGTTGAAATATTTTCCCTTAAATTAAAGGTGTAAATGGTCTGTTAGTAGATAGTTTTTTTTTTGTGAAACAGCTACGCTGCCGGCTTATTTCGAAGTACGCCGATTAATTTATAGGTACGCCAGCTGCTTGGTACGCAGATGGTACGCAGGCTACTTTGGTGGTACGTAGGCTACTTTTAAGGTACGCCAGCTACTTTCGAGGTACGCAGGCTACTCTGGTGGTACGTAGGGTACTTTGGTAGTACGCAGGCTACTTTTAAGGTACGCCAGCTACTTTCGAGGTACGCAGGCTACTTTGGTGGTACGTAGGGTACTTTTAGGGTACGCCAGCTACTTTGGAGGTACGTAGGCTACTTTGGTGGTACGCAGGCTACTTTTAAGGTACGCCAGCTTCTTTAGAGGTACGCCGGCTACTTTAGAGGTACGCAGGCTACTTTTAAGGTACGTAGGCTACTTTTAAGGTACGCCAGCTACTTTCGAGGTACGCAGGCTACTTTGGTGGTACGTAGGGTACTTTTAAAGTACGCCAGCTACTTTAGAGGTACGTAGGCTACTTTGGTGGTACGCAGGCTACTGTTAAGGTACGCCAGCTACTTTAGAGGTCCGCCGGCTGTTTTAGAGGTACGCAGGCTAATTTTAAGGTATGTAGGCTACTTTTAAGGTACTCCAGCTACTTTCGAGGTACGAAGAGCTGTACGAGGTACGTACGTACCTCTTAAGTAGCTGGCGTACTTTAAAAGTAGCCTACGTACCACCAAAGTAGCCTACGTACCTCGAAAGTAGCTGGCGTACCTTAAAAGTAGCCTACGTACCTTAAAAGTAGCCTGCGTACCTCTAAAGTAGCCGGCGTACCTCTAAAGTAGCAGGCGTACCTTAAAAGTAGCCTGCGTACCACCAAAGTAGCCTACGTACCTCCAAAGTAGCCTGCGTACCTCTAAAGTAGCCGGCGTACCTCTAAAGTAGCTGGCGTACCTTAAAAGTAGCCTGCGTACCTTAAAAGTAGCCTGCGTACCTCTAAAGTAGCCGGCGTACCTCTAAAGTAGCTGGCGTACCTTAAAAGTAGCCTGCGTACCACCAAAGTAGCCTACGTACCTCCAAAGTAGCTGGCGTACCTTAAAAGTAGCCTACGTACCTTAAAAGTAGCCTGCGTACCTCTAAAGTAGCCGGCGTACCTCTAAAGTAGCTGGCGTACCTTAAAAGTAGCCTGCGTACCACCAAAGTAGCCTACGTACCTCCAAAGTAGCCTGCGTACCTCTAAAGTAGCTGGCGTACCTTAAAAGTAGCCTACGTAACACCAAAGTAATCTGCGTACCGCTAAAGTAGCTGGCGTACCTTAAAAGTAGTCTGCGTACCTCTAAAGTAGTCGGCGTACCTCTAAAGTAGTCGGCCTACCTCTAAAGTAGTCTACGTACCACCAATTTAACTGGCATATCTTGGAAGTATTCGTCGTACCGCTAAAGTACTCAGCGTAGCTCCAAAGTAGCCAGCGTACCACCACAGTAATATGCGCATCTCCTTTTCCAGGATACAAGCTATTCTCCTACCATAAGTCGTTGAAATCGAAGGCCTAAAGAAAGAACCAACAAATAGATTTTCTTTCATTAATTTGGCACTTTTTCATTAATCTGGCAACATTTCACGCACACTGATGCATGTGTTCAGACAGTGCTGTCACGCACACTCGAATAAATTTTGGCCGCACTTCCATGTTCCGAGCGCGGTATCTGTTTACTACATCTGTGAGTAAAATTAACAAAATCAATTGAAAGTTGTAAAAAAGTTGACGTCTCGGTTCACAAACAAGGCAGAATCACAGAATATATTATAATAGTACAAGCAGCAGAATATTCAACTATACACAGTTTAAATAATAACCAACAACAATATGCTCTATCTATGGGTCAATTTCAACAAAGGCGTTTTTTTGTTTCATTTCGGTGAACTTTCGTATTATCAAGTTTTCTCAAATTTAAACAGTAGTTTATTGTACTTCTTGATATTCTTCATGCTCTTATTTAATGTCATCAAAATATACCTTAATAAACTAATAAAAAATTGTGTTTAAATTTGTGATGCCACTGAAATGAAAAATTCGTTCACCGATATGAAATAACTAGCCACCGAAATGAAAAAACCTATCCACCGAAATTAAAATCCACCGAAAACGAATATAAGCATTCTTTCTTTTCTTCTCTGCTCACATAATCTTCTTCTTTCCTTTCTTTCATCTGCAGTCAATGCTAGCCTCGGCATTCCAAAAAATATGTCAATTATAGTTGGTAGATCGCGTTTCAACTTTGCATTCACCTGGTACTTTAAAATAAATAAATCGGATTCTATTTAATCAAATCTCGTTATAGTCGGTTGAAATCATATGCGAAAGTGTGTTTGTTAGTTGGTTTATTGGTTTGTTAGTTTGTTGGTTTGTCCAACAAAAGAACAAGCAGGATTCAGATACAATTACTCCACAACTGATCATATACATTGAAAAATGCAATGAATATAACAAAGAATACTACCTAGGCTTTGTCGACTATAACAAAGCCTTTGACTCAATAAAACACTACCACCTATGGCAGGCACTCGAAAAACAGGGAGTACCAACTAAGTTCATTAGATTAATAAAAGAGATACATAGAAAATGTTCAGCACGAGTCAGACTAGAGAAAGAAGCAGAAGATTTACAAATAAAAAAAAGAGTCAGACAGGGAGATCCTCTATCCTCTAAACTGTTCTCAGCCATTTTAGAGAAGGTTTTTCAAAATCTAGATTGGGATAACTATGGACTTAATAATATAAATGGGAAAAAATTAAACCATCTCAGGTTTGCAGATGACCTTATTCTAATATCCAACAATCCTAACACACTAGAAATAATGTTACAACAACTGGAAAAAGAGAGTGCTGTGGTAGGTCTAACTATGAATACAGAGAAAACTAAATTGATGACAAATGGAGACCAAATTACTATAAAAGTTAATAACAAACCAATAGGATATGTTGAAGATTATGTGTATCTGGGACAAGTTATCTCTCCACACAATCAGATGACTAAAAAAGTTAACCAAAGAATAATTAACGCATGGAAACGATACTGGTCTTTAAAGGAAATTATGAAAAGTAAAGAACTTCCAGTAAATGCAAAGCAAAAAGTATTTGATACTTGCATAATACCGTGTATAACTTACGGATGGCAAACTTGGTCACTTACGAAAGCGAACACACAGAAACTAGAAACTTGTCAACATAATATGGAGAGAAGTATGACAAACACAAAAAAGAAAGACAGAATAAACCTAAAAACTATTTGAAAACGCAGCAAAGTGAAAGATGTAACAGAGCATAATATAAGAAAGCTAAAGTGGCGTTGGACTGGACACATGATTTTTTTTTTATTGCAAGATAGGCTTGCGCTTGACGACAATCACGCTTAATGCAAAGCAATGATGAGGTCTAGGTTGAAGCGCGCCCGCCTAGAAGATGCCTATTCACTCTTGCCTTGAAGGTACTTAAGTTATACGTGGCAGGGAATACATGTGCTGGAAGGGCATTCCACATCCTAGCGGTTCGAATTAGAAACGTAAAACAGAACCGTTTCGTTCGAGCTGACTGGACGTCAACCACATAAGGATGCCAACGCAAACGGTTTCTTGCTGTTCTGTGGTAGAACGGTGAGGGGGGAACAAGGTTGAAAAGTTCCTGAGCACACTCTCCAAAGTATATCCGATAAAAGACCGATAAGCAAGCGACATTGCGTCGGTGCTGTAAGCAATGCAGTTTCGCCTGCGTGAGTGATTGATCGCCAATGATTCTTCGGGCCCGGCGATCAATCGAGTCTAATGCATCGAGTTGGTACTTGGCGGATCCATCCCAAAGGTGGCAGCAGTACTCCATGCCAGAACGAACTTGGGCCTGATAAAGAGTGAGGCGTTGTTCCGGTGTGAAGTACCGCCTCACCTTGTTCAAGATGCCAAGTTTTTTGGCAGCTGTTTTGGCCTTTAACTCGATGCATTTCCCAAAATTGAGATTGGATGAGATTTCAATACCCAAGAGCTCAATATGATCACTGATCGGGACGGATATACTTTGAAAAGTTGCAGCCAAGGTGAAGGGGCTCTTTTTCGCGGTGAATAAACACGCCTGTGTTTTGGTGGCATTAAACTTGACTAAATTGGCGTCACCCCAATCGGAGACCTCCTCAAGAGTCAAGCTAACGCGATTCACCAACGCCTCTCTTTGCTCAAGTATCTCAGTAGCACTGGCTCTAGAACTGGACATGTATCTCTCCGTAACAGCGCTGTCATCAGCGTACCCAAAGATACCGGGTTTGAGGAGATCGTTGATGTGCAGCAGGAAAAGTGTTGCTGAGAGAACAGACCCTTGAGGGACACCGGCATTCATAGCCATTAGGTCAGATGAGCTGCCGTCAACGACAACCCGAAATGACCTTTCCCTCAGAAAGTCAGATATCCAGTTACAGAAACCAGTAGGTATCCCGTACGCTGGGAGCTTACTGAGAAGACTGCCGTGCCAGACCCGGTCAAATGCCTTAGATATGTCCAGAGATACGGCGAGTGCCTCGCCGTGTTTCTCAATGGCTTCACCCCAAGTGTGCGTGGCATACACCAGAAGATCTCCTGTAGACCGATTTTTCCGAAAACCGTACTGCCGGTCCGACAGACAGACTGATGATGAGAGACAGTGGTGGAAAATGGACTAAGGAAGTGACCGAGTGGTATCCGAGGGATGGGAAAAGGTGTAAAGGAAGGCAAAGGAAAAGATGGGCAGATGATTTAAGAGTGGTGGCTGGTGCTACATGGCGCCGAACAACACAGGAGAAGAAGATCTGGAAGGCTCTGGAGGAGGCCTATGTCGCAAGACAAGCTGATGTTCAGAAATAATTTAAAAAAAAAATAAAACAAACAACATTGTAAAATATTTATTCAGCAATAAAGGCTATGATTATGATTATGGTTTGTCCTTCAATCACGCTGCAACGGAGAAACGGATCGACAATAAATCGCACAAAAGTACAGGTCTTAGAAACACATTAGCAAAATGTATTCAAAGATTGTGAAATATTCACCTCCTAGCTTGGATTTTCACCGAAATGAAATAATAATCAACCGAAATGATAAAAACATCCACCGAAATGAAACAACTATACACCGTAATGATAAAAACTCACCGAAATGAGAATTTTTATCATTTCGGTGAGTATTTTGTCATTTCGGTGGTCAGTTTAGGCCACCGAATCAACCGAAATGAAAACACCGAAATTAAAATCAAGGAAAAGAATTAACATTACGAGAAAACTATTTATTATAGGATGTAAGGAATACTACACAAATAAACGTAGTACCATTAGCCCATTCATGAATACTTAAATAAATTTACTAGCTTATTGCAAGACAAGTTATACCTATACACGGAAATGAAAAGAAATGTGTTCCATGTCACCGATATGACATACTTATGTGTTTGGCGGGAACACGCAGGCAAGCGGCGCACGTCCTCCCACGATCAACATATAGAGGCCACAGTTGCGAAAGTTTTAAGCGCACCCGGTGGGAGCTAGAGTTGTTTTAAGCAAAAATATACCTGATAAACTTTTTGTCACCGAAATTAAAGAACTTTCAGTGACAGATTCATTTTTACTTTCCTGCTATTAAACTGGGTAGATATTATTAAAAAAATACTTTGGGATTATACTATCACTATTCATGATTAAAATAAAGGTAGCCATAAACCTCATTAACCAATATTTTTTGTTTTATGAGGAAAATTACACAGAAACATGTTGCAGTGACAGCCACTGAAATGAATAATTCGGAGCTTTACCATTTTTTTTTTTTAAACTGTAATCCTAATCCTGAAATATTTACAGCCTCGTACATAGGTAACTACCTCTTCTACCTAGAAAAAAATATTAGAACTGTATAGTAACGTTCTGCACTACCGATTTCATCCATGCCGCATAAATTTTGCTGTTGGGAAATTCACCCCTATGCTGAATAGAGTTCTATTTTAATCTGAACTTACTTGGATACCAAATTGCAAAATAATTATGCAAATATCATTTTTAAGTCAATGCTAATACGTTACAAAATAGTTTGATAAAGGTACGGAAATTAACTTCGGAATTAAGATTAGATAAAGTACAGATGATCCCTATAAGGTCTGGGAATAGCATGGGCTCCTAATGTCTGTTTAAAGTGCCGTATCATTAGGTTACCGATGGCTAAGAGTAATTCAATCAGATATATATGGCGAACGATTAAGCAAATTAAAAGTAACTCTAAATAAATTACGAATAAAACCTTTTCTGGTATTAGAAAAGTAAGGGTCCCATTAGTCAAGATGGTTACGTAATGGTTTCCTTTATGCATACCTACTATAGCCTTTATAGCGTTTCTTGCACGAGCTCTAGCTACGAGCTTTTCCTCTACATAGCCTCTTTGAGTGTTTTAATAATATTTATCGATTTTCTCTGGGCTGGGCTTTGGCCGTGGTTTATTACCACCGTATCGGCAAAGACGTACCGCTAAGCGACTGAAGCGTTCCGGTACGACGCCCTGTGGAAACCGATAAGGGTTATGGGTTTATTATAACTGCCATACCCCTAGCCGGTTAGCCCGCTACCATCATAGACAGCATCATCACTAATTCACTTTGTGATTGCAGTCAAGGGCTTGGCTTGGCTTGCTTGTATGGCAATGGAATAAAAATAACTTATAGTTACATCTTTTATATTATGCGACCATATCCAGATAAGGTTGGTCCCAAAAACAACTAGACTAGGACCTATGTACCTACCTACCTACCCCTGTAATTTGATCCGGGAAAATCTAAAAGTTGCCTCAAGACTATTTAAAAACCTAAATTCACGTAGTCATAGTCAAGTAAGTAGGTAGGTATCCTGAACAAAAAGACCAGGAAAAATTGCTTTTTCAAAAACAGGAGATTTATTTTAATAACGTAGATAAGTATTGCAATTTCAAAGGAAATGCGTCAATTGGTAGAGGTATCGGCAGTAAATTAGATAGCTTTTAGAATACCGCTCGGTATCAAGTTGGAATTAGCTAGCCGCCGCGGTACATTACCACCGCATTTGGCGCGGGCCGGCTAGACCGTTAGCAGTATATATATTTAAGTTAATCGTGGATTAAGTCGGTACACTACACTACAGTGGTGTGTTGTGATCTGGTTGTGAAGATATCTCCTCGTGACTGTTAAGAAATATAGGGACCTAAGTAGGAAAGTACATTATACATAATATATCTACTTACTACGAGTAAGAATGTAGACATTAATTGCTCTCAATTATTATGAAATTAAACTTGTTTCAGCTGAAAGTTAGCCAGCTCTTTCTTTACTTCCATCATTTAAGTTTCGTGCTATACCGTTTTTTTAGCACAAACATACATTCAAGGATACTGGAGCCAGTATCCGTGAATATATGCCTATTTTATCGAAGCTCCAGGCTACCTCCAGAACAAGTAATCCTCTTGATTAAGTCCAAATTTGTTATACATCCTAGCGATTATCAAATTTATGTTCTCCACGTTAATTTATAGAGCATGTGAAATTAACATTCTGCTCCATTTCTTTTAGCTATATCTATCAAGCTTCGATTAAGCACAGTTAACGTTAACTTCATATAGTGCAACCGGGCCTTGAGGCCAAGTAGTCGCTTTTAATTAGCGCTATCTAATTATTTACGTGGTCGCGCACGCCGGCGACCTTTAAGCGTTAAGTATTTATTGATCTATAGATACTTTAAATATACCTGCTATAGATATAATTAAACAATTTATACGGACGATTATGCAACTGTTTGGAATTTTGTCTGAAGTCTTGACCCTAAAGTGATAAACTCAAGAGACCACCTTTTTGGAATACGTAGAATAAGAGAAGTAGAATAAGTGACAATGTCGGGCTTCTTCTAAAGGGAATTCCTGAAAAAGGGAACCTAGAAGAGGTCTAGATTAATGGTGTTATATGATGTTGGGAAGGCTTTTCACAAATAGACAGCCGAACATCAATTTGTGGATGGGACCTGATGATGATAATCCAGTATTGCAAATGCTTCTATTAATAGAAATCGTATATATATACGGAAATATTATCGTAGAAAAACACTGCAGAATGCGAAGTTGACAGTGGTTCATTGCGGCAGTGCTACGCCTAAACACGTCCTCCTGGGACACCAAGTATCCAGCGCGACCGAATACTTCTAAACTATATTACTGCTTCTACCACAAACGTACACCGTGTCAACGCCTTCTTACAGCACCTTGGATTATACATATTATTGGAATGCCTAGGAACCGCGTTGAACGCGTAGCCGTCGCGCGTCATTGTCATCGTTGTGTGAGCTAGCCTTTGAGCCATGGAAGAAGGAATTACGACTGTAGTCTTCATATTTCTATGCTTTGAGCGGTAAAGGCTTGGTCATGTATCAGACCCCCTAGCATGGGCCGAGACAATTTTCTCCCCGAGGAAAGGATAAAATTTTTAATCCTAAATAAATAAATAAAAACGCTAAATAACGGTGGATAAATAGTCCCCCGAGTCCCCGTGAAATGTCAAACGGGGTTAAACTTCTCCTCTCCCCTGTTGCCGTGCTCTGAGAAGTGGATATAAGTTAATTTTATCTCTTGTCAGTGGATAAAATCGGGGGATAAATTTTTTATATCCGGCCCATGCTAGCCCTGCTGTAATTACTTAATGATGAGGCGAGGTTGTACACATTTTAGTTTTGACTATTTAGAATTTAGATAGTGGTTACAAAATTGGCTGAATGTTTAAAATAACATTACCAAAATAAATGCAAAACGCTTTACAAATAAACGACTGTTAAATCGTTTGCAAAAATATTTTAATTGTGAACAAAAGAATGATGTGGACATGTAAAGTAAAATAAAAATAAGTTGCTGACGCCTGTGAGTAAAAGTTATTTCGGATTAATAGTTAACTGTGAAGTTTTTTACTTACCTCCCCCTAAATATTTTTCTTACTTTCCCTGCTCCATAATGTTTTGTAGAGTTATTAAAGAAAAATGTATCTTTGTATGTAATTTTCAGCATAGTTTTTCAGCGTATTGTTATAATTAGTAGATACCTAGTACCTATGATTTTTCTCTCATGCCACCCTAAAAGTATGTGTCACAAATTCCGATCAGAATAATAAGTGTGATGTATGCCCTGAGTAGCTTTAACCTAAGATTATAGAAAAAAAAATTGCATTCGTTTTGATTTTAAGAATATAGTAAAACAATTTGAGATTTAATAAACCTTATCGAAACTATAATCTTACTTACTTTTTTGAAAAGAATTTTTGCATCCACATTATGTCTATCGATAGTCACCTTTTTCCTTGTACCTGTTCCGATCAACGCAACGATCTTTCAGGAAGAGAGCAAAGGGACAGGATTCGATCTGGTGCCGATACTTATTCGTAATTAGTTCGGATCGGGACGGGATGAAACTACTTTGGGGCCCATTGCCGCAAAACAAATTAAATAAAACCTCCGTGTACGCGCGGTTGCACATTCGTCGTTGCTGTTGCATTTAGAATTAAATTTTTACACGATTTTCTTTTAATACTTTTTTGGTTACGGTAAATAAAGCTCATACCAATCTGATCTGATGAAATAGTCAGATACCTACCGGGTAGAATTTACCTTAACCCATCCGCTAAGCAAATGAAAAGTTCTTTTGTCATCATACTAATATTATAAATGCGAAAGTGTGTTTGTTTTTTGGTTTGTTGGTTTGTTGGTTTGTCCTTCAATCACGTCGCAACGGAGCAACGGATCGACGTGATTTTTGGCATGGGTATAGTTGATGACCTGGAGAGTGACATAGGCTACTTTTCATCCCGGAAAATTAAGGAGTTCCCGCGGGAATCGAAAAAACGTAAACCACGCGGATGAAGTCGCTAGCTAGCATCAGCTAGTTCATGATAAAGAAATCACTGCGAATTTGTTATGTAAACTATGAATTATTATTAATGAAATTAGTTTAAAGTTTATTCTTCTTCGAGTAAGTTTTTCACTGCGAGCTTACCTAGTTAAGTAATGATGCAGTCTAAGAAGGTATGGGCTAACCGTTTGTTAAAATGGTATGGTAGTTACAGGTAACTAGCCGCGTTCAAAGCCTTATATAACCAGACCTCGAATAGACCGGGAATTGAACTCGATATCTCCCACTAATAAGACCAAAGCGTTCATCACCATCAGCGCCAAAAAAATCCTTAACGAGAGTTATAATAGTAGATTATTAACCAAGGGGATAAAGCAGTGTCTTCTGTCGCGGGTGACGATTTAAATCGCGAGCGTAACGAAGGACTCGAGGTTTACTCCCGAGCGTAGCGAGGGTGTTAAAAACTTAAATCACGAGCGAAGCGAGGGATTTAAGACGAGTCCTGAGTGTAGCGAGGGATTTAAGTTCACCCAAGACTAAGACAGCTTTATCACCGAGGAAAATACTCTACTTTTCGTACCATTTGCGAAAAAATTAACACAATAATAATATGAGATACCTAAGCATTTATTAAAAATAATGACAATTAAAAGTAAAAGTTAACATTCGAAACATTGGTCCAATTATTGATAGAGAGAGTTACATTTTTGTTCGACAATTCACTGTCACTGTCGCTTTGATTTAACATCGTAACGTATTTTTAGAACATTAACTTATTTATAAAAATAAATTAAAATAAACTTAACGTTTATGTATTTGAAGAAAACAAAAACGCGGCAAATTCCTAGACTAATATTTTTTTGTCGGAAAAGCAAAGGCATCAAGCTCATACGGCCTCGTCGGTTTTCGTCATTTTATTTAATAATCATAACTGCTTATTAAATGCGTATTCCTTTTTCAAAAAGATGTATAATGCTTTATATACAAACTCAATACAAACTCAATGGTGTAATCAGTATAAATTTCGGTAAGTATAATAATAAAAATGTCCTCCCGACCGAATTTCGGCCACGGCGGCCAATCTCCATGAGAGATTAGCCATCTGCGCGGGAGATATTATAGTGCACAAGTGTGTGCGCATACACAGGTGCACTCTCTGTTCCTTTACTCTCATAGCCCGATGGGACGGAAAATCCGACACGACCGGAGAGAGATCAGGCGCAGGGCCGACGGCTTAACGTGCTCTCCGAGACACGGGAGTGCAACACCGCCAACTTCCTAACTCCGGGCTAGTACTGAGAATTTCTTGTCAGAAAAACCCAATACTTATTATGGCCCGACCCGGGACTCGAACCCGGGACCTCGTCGGCCGCAGTCGAACATACTAACCACTAGACCAACGAGGCAGTCAAGTTTCGGTAAGTATTCCAAATTTAAATCACATTCTCCCCCTAGAGGATGAATGAAATTCAGTACAATTTTCTTTCCCTGTTTTTAACAGATTAAAAATGACTATTGTTATGTTCGCTTTTTGTGGCATAGAATGTCACTTTTTTGAGCAAGTGGTATGAAAAGGTATTTTTCATCCCACCATCTCGGAAAGAGTATTTTTATTCTTCGATATCTGATGGTAAAAGCCGTTATTATCCTCTAGAGGATAAAGTAAATTGAATTTAGAACATCGTGTGCACGTTAGTAAATATCTCTCGTCTATGAAGTTTGTGAATTAAAAACATCATTAAAACCTATTTACTTGTACCTCTATGGTGCCGAATTTCCATACAATCGTTTTTAATTTGTTAAAAACTCACACTCGTAACCTTCTTGGTGTACTTTTTTAATTTGCTTTGCGCGCACCAATTTCTTTCACGTCATATTGTTTAAAATTAAAACCGATTAAAAACAAGAAAATTGAAAATAAGTGAAAAACCTAAAATGAGTGATTCTAGTGACGAAGAAATTAACAGAATTGAATTTAATGTTGTGATTTTTTTTGCATTTAGTCATTTCCTCGCTGAGGTGGGATGAAAAGTTACCTTGTGATTTTTTTTGCATTTCGTCATTTCCTCGCTGAGGTGGGATGAAAAGTTACGTGTTGCACTCGAGTGAAAAGATTTTTCACCTCGTGCTCTTTTGATTCCCTCGCTGACGCTCAGGATTCTAATTTTTGAATCACTCGCTCCGCTCGTGATTCAATTTTAGAATCCTTCGCTTGCTCGGTCATCAAAATTGAGCACGCGGTTAAAAAACAACTTTTCACTCTTGTATAACAAATAACTATTATAACACCAGCTAGATATTATAGTTAACCAGACATAATATGCTAAGCGTGTGAGCTTTTGAAGCTAAAGCTTTTATAAGCCTACCTATCCGTATTTTGAATGTGCTGTAGGACGTAAGTCTATACTTATGCCGTATTTTGTATCCTTTCGTATCCTGTAGGACGTCCGACTCGTAGGGTAAGCCTGTGGAGTGTAGACTGTAGAGGCTGTGCCGCGACAGGCGTGTGCTACCGGTGGACGATACTAAATAAGAGTGTCACACTAGCCTTTACGAACACCGCCGGGACGATGGTATGCAAAATTCCGCAACGATGTGCAACATTATAAATTATTTGCATAAGGCTATTTCCCAAAAATGAAAAACCATACTTTCCAGAGGATTTCCAATTTAGTGCTTTCAATATGTGAAAGTGTAGGTACCTATATGCCTGCCTGTTATACAGCCGAACTGCGCCGTACCTACTTGACGAAATTTTGTACGTTCCTGCAGCTATCTCAGCTTGCATACCGGAATAAATAAATAATTAATAGGCATGTAAGTAAGTGCACTTCCATGTGTTCAATTATTAATGATGATGATATTGCCAAGACGGTCTTACAGATTTCGTAGGAGGTGGAAACTATATGTTGTTCTTGAGTCGCTACTCGTTGACATGTTTCTGTACCATTTCTCTCTCCAGCACTCATCACAACCCGTTGCCAGCTCACACAGAGCATGACTCCTCTGAAAGCCTCCAACCCAAAAGAAGCCGGTGCTGAGAACTTCTATGATGTACTCCGTATGGCCAGCGATAGAAATCGGTGAAGACAATTCAAAAAAAAATTCAAAATTCAAATGTTTTTTATTCAAATAAGCTTTTACAAGCGCTTTTGAATCGTTATAATATGAATCTACCGCTGGTTCGGAATGCCATTCCTACCGAGAAGAGCCAGCAAGAAACTCGGTGGTTGCTCTTTTCCATCAAAACTTTAATCTACAAAACTTTAAAAAACAATTAATCTACCACAAGTTTACCTACCTCCTACTCTACGTAACAGACCACGGATTACTACTCGGTGCTCTAATTAATGGTGATCACGATCCTCAGTCCTGAGGAACCGACTAGAGAAAGAGAATGGAGGTGATAAATTGTATGACACCATCCGTCGGGCGCGCACCTTTTTGTTGCGCTCCGTATTTCGGCTGGCTGCCATTTATCGCTACATCTGAGATACGGCTATCCGTAGCATCTTTATGCGCTTGTATCAGATAGCGGCTGATATTCGCCAAAGCCACTGATTAGCCGATAGCTATTGATAGTGCGTTCATATTTTATAATGATATACTTATGTCTCCTTAATACTGAATCTGGCGTTTTACTGGGCACTGACCATTTAAAGAAAGCCCTGCTTCAGGAAACGTTCATTATTCAAACATTCGCTGAATTGTAGAGTTCTTGGAATAGATTCAATTTACTATGCATAGTATTGTATGATGTATCCCTACCATAATAAACAATAAATCTTACTATCATAGTAGATTTATTGTTTACTAGCTGATGCCCGGACTAAGTTTCTTCGACTCCCGCGGGAACTCATTAATTTTCCGGGATAAAAAGTAGCCTATGTATGTATGTATGTATGTATATTCTTTATAGCTGATGACCGCGACTTCGTCCGCGTGGAATAAGTTTTTCAGTTAATTTTCCAGGATGAAAAGTAGCCTATATTACTATCCCACGGTATAATCCCCCTTTAATGGTGAAACACGTACTTCTTCATATTTTAACGAAAGCCCAAATGCTGTTTCATGGCTATAACTTGAGAAATTAAGGATTTTCATACAAACTCTCAACCCCTATTTCACCCCTTCGGGGGTAGAATTTAGGGATAAAAAGTATCCTATGTCCTACCTCGTAGTATGGGCTCAAATCGTGCCAAGTTTCGTTTGAATTCATTCAGTAGTTTCGGCGTGATGCGCGGCCAAGATACAGACAGACAGACAGACAGACAGACAGACAGACAAAAATCAAAAAAATTACAGATTTGGCTTCAGTATCGAATAATGAGTGCCCTCCAAAAAAAATTTTCAAAATATCTTCAATGTACAGAATGGGACCTGTTACAGTTTTATTATAAGTATAGATTTTGGTAGGGATTATACTATAGATAGTAAAAATAGTAGATTATTATTAACCAAGGGGATAAAGCAGTGTCTTTTGTCGCGGGTGAAGACTTAAATCGCGAGCGTAACGAAGGACTCGAGGTTTACTCCCGAGCGTAGCGAGGGTGTTAAAAACTTAAATCACGAGCGAAGCGAGGGATTTAAGACGAGTCCTGAGTGTAGCGAGGGATTTAAGTTCACCCAAGACTAAGACAGCTTTATCACCGAGGAAAATACTCTACTTTTCGTACCATTTGCGAAAAAATTAACACAATTAATAATATGAGATAAGCATTTATCAAATAAATATTATAAATGCGAAAGTTTGGATGGATGTATGGATGTATGGATGTTTGTTACTCAATCACGCTCCAACGGCTGAACGGATCTGGATGAAATTTGGCACAGAGATAAATTATAGAATAGCACATAGGCTACTTTTTATCCCGGAAAATTAAAGAGCTCCCGCGGGAACCGAAAAACCTTAATCCACGCGGACGAAGTCGCGTGCATCAGCTAGTTAAAAATAATGACAATTAAAAGTAAAAGTTAACATTCGAAATATTGGTCCAATTATTGATAGAGAGAGTTACATTAACGTTTATGTTTTTGAAGAAAACAAAAACGCGGCAAATTCCTAGACTAATATTTTTTTGTCGGAAAAGCAAAGGCATCAAGCTCATACGGCCTCGTCGGTTTTCGTCATTTTATTTAATAATCATAACTGATGCGTATTCCTTTTTCAAAAAGATGTATAATGCTTTATATACAAACTCAATGGTGTAAACACAGATGTAGTTCAGTATAAATTTCGGTAAGTATTCCAAATTTAAATCACATTCTTCCCCTAGAGGATGAATGAAATTCAGTACAATTTTCTTTCCCTGTTTTTAACAGATTAAAAATGACTATTGTTATGTTCGCTTTTTGTGGCATAGAATGTCACTTTTTTGAGCAAGTGGTACGAAAAGTATATTTTATTGTTATGTAAATGAAACTATATAAATAGGTAGCTAAACATTACTTACTGCTCTGTATTAGTTATTTATGCAACAGTTTTGTATTAAGGGGTATTAAAACACGACGCGTAGCGGAGTGTGATAATAGTATCATATGAGTGTTTTAATACCTAATTATCAACTGTTGCATAATATAAGACTTTATCTACACTCATAATATTCAGAATCCTCTATAACAGATTCTGTAATAGTTAGCTTACTGCTAACATTGAAACATCCAGTCCTAGTAACCTAATATCATCAAAACTCAAAACTTGAATCGCTCATTTTTTTTTTTACAAATAAAAAAAACGAAAAAAATGGCGGGGAAAATTCTAATAACCTACTTTTTTTACAGCGCGCGGCGTTCTGGTAGTGAAACGCGCGTGTATGACAATGTTCTTTTTTTGAAATTCGTACAGATGTTCTTTTTTTGTAATTCATACAGATACCACGCATCGAGCAGATGTGGCTGTCTGTTGAGTAAACCCTTTGCGTAGAAGGGATCGAAAAAAAAACAAAGGGGTGTTGTAATGAAATTCAGTACAACATTACATCACCCGTTTGGATGATGTAATGGTTATTAGGACATTGGGTGTTTTAATGTTGGCAATTAGCTAACTGTTTCAGAACCTGTTATAGAGGATTTATAGCATGGGAGTAGATAAAAATAAACTACAGGCACATAACTACATACTCGTAGTTAAGACATAAATTCAATGATATGCGCATGAAGTAACAACTTTCCCTTTGCTTTGCGCATTCAGTAAATATTTCAGGTTATGTACTTAATTTTTGAATTCGATATTTTTTATTTAAATGAATACAGATACCTATATAAATCTTTTAAACTCAATGGTTAGTGATCCATTAGGTATTAAATTAAATGTTTAACTATTCCATCCATGTGCCATTCATATTAATGCATACCTACTGGTCACGAACAGTCATTTAAGAACCTGAAGTAAGTACAGTACATAAACATAAAAGAGTCGTAAATAATAGTAGTCATTTAAAACTGAAACTCCGCGGAGGTTACATATATTATCGGTATATTTTATCTGTGGCCGGTAGCCTGTCGCTGTCACCGCTCTTTGTGGGCACCCGCTGCGTACATGTGCTTATACCTTTTATACCGAGGCCCTATGTTGGAGATAGATGCGATATCAGATCTGTAGTATAGCCATATAAAACGATATTATGTGTTACTTGCGTTAACACCATTAGATAACAGTATTATTTTTCGAAGTAAGATGAAACTAGCATTTGCCGTCGACCACCTCATATATTATTATCTCCTCTAGTTCTCTATCTATCTACTTAAAGATAAGCTATTACTTGAATCTAAAACGCAGTTTGATTAGTGTTCGTACAAAAGGTATTAGGTATCTTTCGAACTATGAAAGTTTCATAGTTTCAAGTTTTATATCTAGATACCTACATTTTTATTATACCTAACAATTGTATGAGTTAACAGTTTACATATTATTATAAACTACTTATTCGAATTTACGATTAAAAAAACATTTGCTAAAGATAATATTTCTTTATGCAACAGGATAATAGTAGGTACATTATGGTACAAGGGTGTAATGTTGGTGATTACCGCTGAGGCGACATTGAGACCCGAGCCGTTAGGTGAGGGTCTTAAGATAGCCGAGGACGGTAATCATCAATACACACGTGTATCATACGACGTTTTTCAACACACTTGTGAAGAAAATAATACTAAAAAATAATACTTTTTAACATCGAGTGCACATACCTACACCACAAAGAGCTAGATTTGTACTTGGAAGATAATTCTTTAAAGTACGCCATGAACACATTTTCTGAAAAAGACTGCGTATTCTTGCTGTTTTGCCATTGTATGAAATTTTGGTACAGCGCTAATAGATATTTTTCCTTTTCGTTTTCAGGTAGTAAACTTTCCATAACGTTAAGGGCTGTATATCGGGCTGTGTACAACATAAATCATTTTCTTCATAATTAGTACTTGTAGACATTTTAATTAATAAAAAACTGTAATTTCAATAGTGCAAACGAGTTGTGAATAATTTTTCGCAATGGTGGGAAAAATTAATCAGTTTTCCTACGCGCACGCATGACTAAAAGATTGAGGTTTCTTTTTTTTTGGTTTTTCGCGGATAGCGTTTTAGCCACGTACAAAATGGGGAATTTCAAGTTTTCTTTATTACAGAAAAAACAAAAGTTATATTAGAGTGAAAGTTTTATTTATTAAACACGTACAAGTTGAAATTATCTAAGTATTAAAAAATTCTTTTCAAAAAACCGACTCCAAAGCCACTGTAAAGTAAAAAATAATTTTGATTTCTACACACTATGTTGAAGTCGGGCGAGCCTGACGCGTCAACTTTGCCTATCTTTGTTATACTCGCCCGACTTCAACATAGTTTGTAGAAATCAAAATTATTTTTTACTCAATAAGATATTAAGTTAAAAATAATTTTGATTTCTAGTCTATTTGACGTCGATTTTCAGTCGACGAATTTTATTTTGAAAATAATATTATAACACTAATAATACAACTAACTAATATTTTTAAATTGTTATTTTGATCTGGTTTAATACTTTACTTTTTACTTTACAGTGGCTTTGGAAGTCGGTTTTTTGGAAAGAATTTTTATTTTTTACTTTTTAGTGTACTCTAAATCCCCACGGCTTAGGAGTGCAGTACCCTGCAGTATCAGGGTTGAGGAGTTGGGACTTGGGTTTAAGTATGAAGTCGTTGCTTGACACCTACAATATGAATTCAACATAAAAAATCCTAAATCGCTATTTTTCAGGAGTGCTGTACCCTGCAGCATCAGGGTTGAGGAGTTAGGAGTCAGAGTTGAATCGTATACACGTGACTTGATACCTACTACATGAATTCACCATCAAAATTTCCTAACTCCCTAGTTTTGAGGATTTCATGTAGTATGGTACACCTACAGCATCAGGATTGAGGATTTGGAGTCAGAATTTTTTATGGGACCACCTCAGGAGCTTCCTCTAACCAAAAAAAAAATTTTTTCAAATCGGTTATGAAACCACGGAGATATGCACCGACATACATTAAAAAAAAAACATACGCGCCGAATTGAGAACCTCCTCCTTTTTTGGAAGTCGGTTAAAAATACGAAGTTGCATAAAATGAGCAAGCAATAGGTACATTAATTTATTTGTAAACTTTTTTAAAAAGAAAGCAACTCAACCAATAAAAAAAAAACTCTATAACTCACTAGTGAATAATAGCAATGAAAAAGTCAGTTTGAAAAGGTGTCATTATGTGCCTAATTGCGGTGAAATTAGAGCCACTTTATGAGCAAGTGTGTTGAAAATCCTCGGGAAACAATTTAAACAAATCGCGACAATATCGCTACGAATCCATTACGAAAATTCTTTGTCCTTAAGCGGCGTGCACACTATTTATCTAAATCCGGCAATCTTGATATCGGCTTGTGTTTGTCCGCTTAATTAATTGTACTTTGATTGTACGCGTCAGTCGTATTTGTAAACTAAGAGCTAGTACTAAGTATAATGTGTCCACTGCAAGGTGTTTAACGTTAATGTTTAATTTTTTTGGAATAGACAGAGTCGTAAAAGAATGTTAGGATTACATATTTAATGATTTTTTTATAATAAGTTGTTGACTGCCTTGTTGGTCTAGTGGTTAGTATGTTCGACTGCACCGACGAGGTCCCGGGTTCGAGTCCCGGGTCGGGCCATATTAAGTATTGGGGTTTTCTGACAAGAAATTCTCAGTACTAACTAGCCCGGAGTTAGGAAGTTGGCGGTGTTTCACCCCCGTGCCTCGGAGAGCACGTTAAGCCGTCGGTCCTGCGCCTGATCTCTCCGGTCGTGTCGAATTTTCCGTCCCATCGGGCCGCTATGAGAGTAAGGGAATAGAGAGTGCACCTGTGTATGCGCACACACTTGTGCACTATAATATCTCCCGCGCAGATGGCTAATCTCTCTGGAAATTGGCCGCCGTGGCCGAAATTCGGTCGGGAGGATTATTTATTATAATAAGTTACTTACTAGGTTGTATGTGGCTTTCATTCATAAAAATCATCCATACTAATATATGCGAACTTAATATATACTTATAAATGCGAAAGTGTGTCTGTCTGTCTGTCTGCTACGCTTTCACGGCCCATCTGTTCAGGCGATTTTGATGAAATTTGGTGCAGGGATAGTTTGTATCCCGGAAAATCAAGAAGATCAAAAAACTTAATCCACGCGGGTGAAGTCGCGGGCATCATCTAGTATTTCATAAAGCCTTTTCCTTGGCCAATTTTCTTTACTAGATTCGAAATTTAAAGCATGCAGTTATTAATCTAAATGTTAAAAAATCCTACGTAGAAGTCACGAGTTTACAGTTAAAGATTTTCTTCTTTTCTGTTGCAACAACTGTGCATTTTGTATCCCGGGGAAGGACATATCCTACTTTTTATCCCGGAAAATAAAGAAGTTCCCGCGGGATTCAAAAAAACTTAACCCACGCGGACGAAGTCGCGGGCATCATCTAGTTTTTAACCGACTTCCAAAAAAGGAGGAGGTTCTCAATTCGACGCGTATGTTTTTTTTTATTTTTTATTTTTTATGTTAAGTAGGTATACGTAAGATCTACTACAGTCGGTATAAGTACTAAAAGCGTTTCGGTCACCAGCTCTTATACCAATTGTATCCGTCAGTCGTATTGAGATCGATGTGGATTGAAAAGGTATTAAACTGTTGATACAAGGATAACGATTTGATAGTATTGATTGTTCGAATAATGTGATCTTTATTGACATGACCACATGTGATTAAAATAATTCTTGGTGGTTCCATTACCTTCATACTTAAATCAAAGCCGTACCGCCAAGCGCCTTTAGTTCCGGTGTAGTTAGGCGTATGACAAGGTGTCACATAAAATATTATTGACCAAAATATGTGGCTAAGGTATACGGGGAAATGCTTATTTATGGCTCAAATCCTACTTAGGAGATAGAAAACAATACACGGTGCAAATACAATACTTCAATAATACGACAAACACAACAAGCAATATCGAGTCAGATACACGCGTCACAAATTGGTCCATACCAAAATATTCAATATTGCAATGCCCAGACAGGGCCTCATGTCTCTGTACTTAATTGTATTATGAATTTGTACATGAAAGCATAAATAAATGAAAAAAAAAACCACTGAACTGAACAAGGAAAGTATTTATCTAGGTCTCTACTCACTTGCAAGGACTTCCACTCGCCCCGAGGTCTTGCGCCCCTGAGACATAAATACCTAATATTGATGTCGTCCATAGTAAGGGGTTAGCAATGCTTTAGAAAAGCTTGATAGTGGAAATCCTTGGATACCGTATAAAAAATACTTTGAGTACTTAAGTAGTGTAGTACTTACATAAGTAGTGCACAGACAGACGCGGATGCCGGATAGCGACTGCATTTTATACTATTTATGAATAATATTACCAAACTACTTATCTATACTTATAATAAAACTGTAACAGGTCCAATTCTGTACATTGAAGATATTTTGAAAATTTTTTTTGGGGGGCACTCATTATTCGATACTGAAGCCAAATCTGTAATTTTTTTCATTTTTGTCTGTCTGTCTGTCTGTCTGTCTGTCTGTATCTTGGCCGCGCATCACGCCGAAACTACTGAATGAATTCAAACGAAACTTGGCACGATTTGAGCCCATACTACGAGGTAGGACATAGGATACTTTTTATCCCGAAATTCTACCCCCGAAGGGGTGAAATAGGGGTTGAAAGTTTGTATGAAAGTCCTTAATTTCTCAAGTTATAGCCATGAAACTTGATATATGAGCTGCGGGTTGAAAACGGAAACATACGTGTTTCACAGTTTTTGAAAATTCGACCCCCAAAAGGGTGAAATTGGAAATGAAAGTTGGTATGAAAGTCCTTATTTATATATTTTGGGGTTAAGTGAAGTCCGTAGAGAGGGGGAGGACACAACGACCCTAGAATCGGGCCATATACTCTACCATCGGCAGGGAGATAATCCATCACAGGGCGGCGTCGGATTCCTCGTCAACAAGGTCCTCACTGATAACGTTGTTGAGATATCCAGTGTTTCGGCACGGGTAGCGTATCTCATAATTAGATTGACCAAAAGGTATTCCCTAAAGGTCGTCCAAGTATACGCGCCAACTTCATCACACTCGGATGAAGAAGTCGAAATCCTGTATGACGATATTGGCCAAGCCTTAGAAAACACCACTAGGGCCCACTTCAACGTTATCATGGGGGACTTCAACGCGAAAGTAGGTACACAAAGCGGTTCTGAGTCTGTTTTGGGACAGCATGGGTATGGTAACCGAAACCACAGGGGCCAAATGCTGGTAAACTTTCTTGAGAGGAAGGGCCTATTCTTGATGAACTCGATCTTCAAGAAGCGGCCTCACAGGAAGTGGACCTGGAGGAGCCCCGATAATGCGACTAGAAATGAGATAGACTTTATCATAACGGACAGACGCTATATATTTAGAGATGTTTCTGTGGTTAGCAGGTTTAATACAGGGAGCGATCACCGACTTGTCCGAGGCACTCTAAATATCAATTACAAGCTAGAAAGATGTCGTATGATGAAGTCTACGCTCAGGCCCACTGTTTTCCAGACCCAGGCTGGCTCGGAGCGGTTCCAGATGGAACTTCAGAATAGGTTTGAAGCTTTGGAACCTACTGTCGATGTTGACGAGGATTACGAGACTGTGGCTAACATCATCCGGGATGAAGGCTACAGGTTCTGTGGAACAAGGAGTGTGCTTAAGAAGTCCAAACTCTCGGATAAGACCCTGAATCTCATGAGAGAGAGGCGCGAAAATCTGCAAGCTACTCAGGCGGAACACCTAGCCCTCAATAGAAAGGTCAAAAGATCAATAAGACGAGACCTCCGGAGCTTCAATACTAAAAACATACTACAAGCTATAGAGCAAAACCGGGGGTCCAAGGTGTTTACCCAAAGTCTTGGTAGATGCCAAATGACCAAACTTAGGACCTCGAGTGGTAGAACCGTTTGCGCCAAACCAGAGATTCTCGCTGAGATAGAAGACTTCTACGGCAAGTTGTATGACACCCAAGTTCCACAGCCTGAGGCCTGTGACCAGGATCCCAGAGCCAAGTTAACCCGCCACTACACCGATGACCTTCCGGAAATTAGTGTGGACGAGATTGTGCTGGCACTGAAACAGCAGAAAAATGGAAAAGCCCCGGGAGAAGATGGAGTCACCTCTGAGCTCTTGAAGGCAGGAGGTATGCCCCTGCTTAAAGAGTTACAGAGGCTTTTTGACTCTGTTATTCAGAACGGGAGAACTCCAAAGGCATGGAATAGGAGCATAGTGGTTTTGTTCTTTAAAAAAGGTGACAAAACACTCCTTAAAAATTACCGTCCCATCTCGCTCCTAAGCCACATCTATAAGCTGTTTTCCAGGGTCATCACGAACCGTTTATCACGAAGGCTCGACGACTTCCAACCACCGGAGCAGGCTGGGTTTCGGGGGGGTTACGGCACCATAGACCACATACACACATTGAGGCAGATTGTACAGAAGTCTTACGAGTACAACCAGCCTCTGTGCCTCGCCTTTGTGGACTATGAGAAGGCCTTTGACTCCATCGAGACCTGGGCTGTGCTGGATTCCTTGCAGCGATCCCAAGTTGATTGGCGATACATCGAAGTGTTGAAATGCCTATACAGCTCAGCATATATGACAGTCCAAGTACAGAGTGCGTCTACAAGACCTATCCAATTGCATCGTGGGGTGAGACAGGGGGATGTTTTATCCCCGAAACTGTTCTCTAATGCTTTGGAAGATGTCTTCAAAACGCTTGACTGGAAAGGACATGGCATAAACATAAACGGAGAGAACATTTCACACCTCCGATTCGCCGATGATATCGTCATCATCGCAAGTTCGCTGCAAGAGCTTCAACAGATGCTTGATGGCCTCCACAATGCCTCCCGACGTGTCGGTCTCCGGATGAACTTGGACAAGACCAAGGTCATGTTAAATGACCTGGTCGCTCCGGAGCCGATCAATGTCGATGGGTCTATTCTCGAAGCTGTTCAGGAGTATACATACCTTGGGCAAATTTTCCAATTGGGTAAAAACAGCTTCGAGAAGGAGATCGATAGGAGAATACAGCTAGGCTGGGCAGCATTCGGAAAACTTCGTCGAGTCTTTGCGTCGCCCATACCGCAGTGCCTGAAGACTAAGGTCTTCGACCAATGCGTCCTACCAGTTATGACCTACGGTGCCGAAACGTGGACACTGACAGCGAGACTAGTACACCGACTACAGGTCGCTCAGCGTGCTATGGAAAGAGCTATGCTCGGAATTTCTTTGAGGGATAAAGTCCGGAACGAAGTGATTCGCCAAAGAACTAAAGTGACCGACATAGCTCTTAGGGCCGGCACGCTGAAGTGGCAGTGGGCTGGTCACGTGTGTCGGAGGACCGATGGACGTTGGAGTCGAAAGGTCCTCGAGTGGAGACCGCGTCTTGGTAAGCGGAGCGTAGGGCGCCCCCCAGTAAGGTGGAGCGATGATATCCGGAGGGTGGCTGGCATCGATTGGATGCGGAAAGCCGAGGAAAGAGCATGTTGGCGCTGCTTGAAAGAGGCCTATGTCCAACAGTGGATGCACAACGGCTGATGATGATGATGATGATGAAAGTCCTTCGTTTCTCAAGATGTTTTACAAGTTATATCAACGAAACTTTTTATTTTGGCTTACGGTAAAAAATAAAGAAGTACGTGTGTCACAGTTTTTCAAAATTCCACCCCTAAGGGGGTGAAATAGGGGGTGAAAGTTTGTATGAAAGTCCGTCATTTCTCAAGTTATATCGATTAAACTTGGTACACAAGCTACCGGTTGAAAATTAAGAAATAAGTGTTTCACAGTTTTTGTAAATTTTACCCCCGAAGGCGTGAAATAGGGGTTGAAAGTTTGTATGAAAGTCCTTCATTTCTCAAGTTATATCCATGAAACTTAATATATGAGCTGCGGGTTAAAAATGAAAACATACGTGTTTCACAGTTTTTCAAAATTCCACCCCCAAAGGGGTGAAATAGGGGTTGAAAGTTTGTATAAAAGTCCGTCATTTCTCAAGTTATTTCGATGAAACTTGCTATATCCACGCGGACGAAGTCGCGGGCATCAGCTAGTCTTGTAATAAAACTGTAACTAGACGATTTCTGTAAGATTGAATATTTTTTGGAAAATCTATTTGGAGGAAGCTTTACTATCGATACAGAGCCCAAAACATTTTTTTGGATAGGTATATTTGTCTGTCTGTTCGCGCATCGCGCCGAAATCTACTGGACGGATTTGAATCCACCATTAAATAATATTTATGGTACTTTTTCATACTACTAGTAGTCTACTACCCTATACTACTATTCCCCTACTACTAGGTACCTAGTACTTAGTACCCGAAAAACAATAGTTCCTTCGGGATAAGGGATGAAAGTTTTGGTCGCTTTTACTCGGTCAAATCTGTATTGATTTTGACGATAGCTTCATAATTTTATCTCAATTATAGCTTTATTTAATATTATATACTCGTATGTAGATTTTATGTATCAATAATAAGCGTAATTGCTACCGAATACCGCGTATGTGTGAGGCTTTTAGCGAAGCGCGGGGCTATGTTAATGGCCACTCGCAAATTCCTGCGTAAAGCGCGCGCTAATTTAAACTGGACGCTGATATGTACAAGTGCTGGGGATATTGGAATCTCTTTCGTAATATAATTTTATAGTTTCACTAGTTAATGCCCGCGAATTGGTCAGCGTGAAATAAGTTTTTTTTATCCCTTGCCAATGCTTTGATTTTCCGGAATAAAAATTTCTATCCGTACCACAGTTTGTGAAAACGGTTGAACAGGTGAGCCGTGAAATCGTAGTAGTATGGAATTATGGATTCACTAAATGAACAGCTAGAAGTGCGTCAAACTTTCTTTTTGGTAAGTTTCATCGATTACGATTAGGTATATGAAGGAGTAAAAACGAGAAGGATTATTCTAATGATTATTCCATTTCGCGAAATTTTGTAACATCAAAGAAACTGCCAAGGCGTTGACAGCAGATTGGTAATTTATTTTGGTTCGCTTCTTCAATAACTTCTTATCATACTAATTGACCGAGCGAAGCGAAGGTCTCTGAGTCTACTTGAGTGAATTTGCACTTGTCCGTCCGTCCGTCCGTCCGTCCGTCTGTCAGAGCCTTATAACTTCTGAATTACTGAACGTAATTACTTCACATTTAAATATAATATGTAAACCGATGGCCTCCCGCCGAATATGGCTTAAAAAGTTATAATTTATTTCAGGGGGGCTCTCATAGAAGCGAATGCGAAGTAAAATATTTTTTATAGCGTTACATAGGGTTGCGGTATATCATTTTAAAGATAATTAGGAATAGAGTCCAAAAATATTTTTTTTTTTAATTTTTCCCCAAAAATTGACGAAATGGGGGGCTTTCAAAGTGGCGATTTTCTAACGTCCAAAGTTAACCTCAGAACTCTCAATTTTCTGAAAGGCTGAGCCTGAAACTTATCAATTACTTGAATTATATCCTGTACTTGAACAACACATACTAAAGTTAGATAAATATTATAAGGAAACGAAATTATTTAATTTTTAATGTGCTTCAGTATTTTTAACAGAACTTCACAATGATGTCAATAGATGGCGCTCTGTACAAGTTTATGGATACCGCGAGGTCTCAGTTCGGGGCGAACCACTAGTATTATAAATGTGAAAGTGTGTTTGTTTGTTGGTTTGTTGGTTTGTTGGTTTTTTGGTTTGTTGGTTTTTTGGTTTGTTGGTTTGTTGGTATGTTGGTTTGTTGGTTTGTCCTTCAATCACGCCGCAACGGAGCAACGGATCGACGTGATTTTTGGCATGGGCATAGTTGAGGACCTGGAGAGTGACATAGACTACTTTTTATCCCGGAAAATTAGGGAGTTCCCGAGGGAATCAAAAAAACTTAAACCACGCGGACGGAGTCGCGGGCATCAGCTAGTCAATCTATAGTTGATAAACACACTGCCGAAGGGAGACGTTATTTCCACGATTTTTTGAAGTTTCTGAAATTGGAGCTTCCCCTGTAGCTGTGCATGGCATTATTTTATTTATCGCTGCCACTATCGGTGATATCGGTAGCGCGATAGCAGGCGAGGCAGGTAAATGAGGCTTATACTTTTTGATTTATACTCTAATTATTTGCACCTGAACTTGCACATAAAATATACAACGTTATACATAATATTACAGTATATTTTATTTATTAACTATACATCGATATCATTGTTGATATTAAAGGTTGTTATTATTATGAAAACATTATGCAGGGTCGGGTATGCATGTTTAGCAAAAGATTTATATTTATATATATAGATAGATGCCAGTAACTTCGTCTGCGTGGATAAATAGAACTTTTTAATTTTCGGGGATGTAAATTGCGAAGTAGTCTATATTACTCTCTAGGTGCTCCACTATGCAAAAAATCACCTCGACTCGTTGGTTTGATGCGGCGTGACCATGATGAAGGCCAAACCAACAAATAAAAGCTTAATTTTAAACAGCTCTATAAAGGCGTAAAGTGATGCTATAAGCAATAAGCGTTGAATTGAGTACCTCCTGATCCATTTTCGGTAGTCGGTTACATAAGACGGTTTTCACTGAAACGCCTACTTACTGAAACAAGATAGCGAGGTCATGACGTAAGCGTGTTTCGAAGAACAACGTTTCAGTAACGTCATTTTTACGGGTTTATGTAGGTTTAACAATTTCATAGCTTTCCAAGCTTTTTGTGGCCTGTGAGTCCCTGTAGCTGTGCTAGACATTATTTTATTTATCGCTTTCTCTTTCAACGATATTGGCGGTGCGATAGCAAGCGAAGTTGTAAATAAGGCCTATACTTTTTGATTTATTTACATTAAGTACAGCTCAAGTTTTCACTTGAAAGTACGCGCGCGAATTGAATGCATTCGGGTCCTGAATTAAATCGTACGTTAATTTCCTTGGTAGGTATCTATCTACACCTGCAAGTTGATGCCCTAGATATGCAATTTCTCAAGCTTATCAATAAATATAGTAATTATAGTGGATGACGGAACCTGGTACCATACCTACTGCCAACGCGCAATACTGAAGCAAGATTACTCAAAATGACAGATTGATGTCATGTACAAATATACTTTGACATTTCTAAAATAACGATAATAATTCTAACACGAAACTCAAATATGGCTTTAAGCGTTGTCAATATGGCACCAGGCTTTCATCGCTAAAACTCAGAGCCTGCTAATACATTTAAATCGAGTTCGCGACAGTTGCCATAATAGTCGTCAACCAATAGACGTCCACAGCTGGACATCGATCTAATCTAAGGGTCATCTAATTTCCACTGGTTTTGCCTGGTTTGTCCTAGTGGTAGTGAGGAGTCTGTCAATTTTGCGCTTTCTAGTTCGAGTTCGCCTTTCCAGAAACTTTGGACGCCTACCTATATTTTTAAAATATCATGAGTGCGGGGTATCAGGGGCTTTATTACGTTTTTGTAATTGCTACAGTACGACGAACGCAATCACCTATAATTGACTAACAGTCTTTATAAATGCCATACCTTAATACCATGAGTTCAGCCAATCACAACAATTGGAATTGTAACAAAATATATTGATGCAGTGTTTACGGAATAGGCCTACAGGCTGCTATATAGAGGCAGAAAGAGCTGATTCTTTAATAACATTATAAAATAGATCAGACTTAAAAAGTAGGTTAAAAGGACTTTTAAAAAATAATAGAACATATAATATAACTTGGTAAGTAAAACACAAAACTCATGTTATTACTTACGTAAATTGAATACAAAACGCTTGTAATCCGATAAGTGTTAAAATATCAATGGCTAATAAAATTAATTTTTACGACAAATCAATCGCTGTTTCCTGTTACTTTTTGTTTGCCATAAAATTTCAGTAGGTATTGTTTTATGATATAATAAACTACCGATTGTTTGCTGGTTTGTTCAATTTGGAAGTTTAAAATAAGTTGAAAGAAAAGAAAGAAAGAAAAAACATTTATTCACAGCATTGTGCCACACAAAAGTAAATGTTACCATGGCGCTTCCAGTACCTGAGCATTAGACTCATGATCAAGTCATAGAAACACCATGATAACACTTGTGGTGTGTGGCACAACCTGAAAAAAGGCATCAGCTCAGCATAGTTGGAAACAAAGCAATTTCGTCCGCCATATTTATTAGTGTGACGTATTTTTTTTGTAATTTTCTCAGCAAACCCTTTTAATTGTTAATTATAACATGGGGTTTATTAAAAATAACTAGTTCGCTATCCTTGGGAGTCCGCCATATCGGATTTAGAATGACGTCACTTATCTAACCATGCTTGTCATCCAAACTAAACGTAACGTTGTATTGCAAAATTTCAGTTCCATCGGTTAGACCGTTAGGATGACTGTTTTAAAATTCAGTAGCTAGATTTTACCTAAGAACCCCATAAACATTGCAAGTTCAATAAAAGCATAAAAAATATATGTAAATTCGGTATAAAAATGTTAAGTAGTAAGTATAGTAGTATAGTTTTTGACGACCTCCGTGGCGCAGTGTTGAGCGCTGTTGTCTTAAGGTGCGGAGGTCCCGGGTTCTATCCCCGGCAGGGTCAATTTGGGAATTTATAATTTCTGAATTTTCCCTGGTCTTGCCTGGTGGGAGGCTTCGGCCGTGGCTAGTTACCACCCTACCGGCAAAGACGTGCCGCCAAGCTTCCGCAAGCGTTCCGGTACGATGCCGTGTAGAAACCGAATAGGGGTATGGGTTTAATATAACTGCTATGCCCCTAACAGGTTAGCCCGCTACCATCTTAGACTGCATCATCACTTACCATCAGGTGAGATCGCAGTCAAGGGCTAACTTGTAGTGGATTTAAAAAAAAAAAAAAAAAAATAGTGCTACATTTAACTTAAATTTCATAATTTGCGGCCTACATCTGAAACGAATACCTAATGAGACAGCTTCACGAAAAAAGTCCTTTCACAATGTATTCGATTCAATACGATTATTATAAAAAACATTAAAAAATCTGTAATCAGTTTTACATTACTAGTTATAAAAATTTGACTATTTCTGTGTGACGTTATATTTTTTTCTACGATAAGCCGTTAAGAAGGTAAAAGCTAGGGGTGGTCCAACGGCTGAGTTTTTATGAATTTCTAATTTATTTATGAGTATGCGACGTGTCGATTATGAATATTAAAATGTTGTGACAGACAGACATGCGAGATGTTTGAAGTTATTCTAAAAATATAATGGATGATTTTTCTATGATTATCTAAAAGCGAAAGGTCACTCACTGACTGACTGACTCACTGATTCATCACGAGATCTCAGGAACCATAAAACATACAGACTTGAAATTTGGAAGGTAGGTCCTTCTGTGGTGTAGAAACGTGTGGTGTTCTAAGAAACGGTTTTTAGAAAATTCACCCCTAAGGGGTTGAAATGGGCGTTGGAAGTTTGTATGAAAGTCCTTTGTTTTTGAAGTTAGACACATGAAAATTAGCATTTAAGTTATTAGTTTAAAACAATAAAAATCTGTGTAAGAAATTTTCCGAAAATCTACCCTAAAGAGGGTGAAATGGGGGTTGGAAGTTTGTATGAAAGTTTGAATGTTTTTGAAGTTAGATACTTGAAAATCGAGATTTAGGTTATAAGTTTTAAATAATGAACACCTGCTTATGCTATATAAAAAGCCTCTTTAGATAGACTTTTTGCAGCGGGAAAATTTCATAATCTCATAGGAAATCAAAAATTGTACGCGGACGAAGTCGCGGGCGACCTCTTCAAACCCTGTGCACGCCACTGTCCATAGGTACCTATGAACTACGAAGTCGCGATATTTACCTACTATAGCGGTAGGACTTTTGTGGATAGGCCTCTTGCAGCGGGATAATCATATAGGAAGTTTGAAATTGTACGCGGACGAAGTCGCGGGTGACCGCTAGTCATATTATATAATCGATGATTTTATTTTACTGTGGATTTGGTACATAATATCTCTTTTTATAGGTATTAATGGAGTAAGTCATAAGTTTTAACTTTTTAGTGTTATATGCATCTAATTAGGTATTTAAAACTTATTTTCTCTTTGCGTAATTCTTACAATGGACTTAGTTATTTGACTATGTTATCTACATGAAATTACAAAATGATAGGTAGGTACAATTATGACTAATTAAGAACCTCCTCTTTTTGATGTTAGTTATAGGCCATAACTCAAAGTTTATGTAAATGTGACGGGCTGGTGTGACTGACGGACCCAGAGTCAGACAGGATGTCGTGACGAGGCAGATATGTGAGTTTTTGCCCCGTTGATTAGACTACGAGCTTAGTTCAGATCCGTGATCGTTTCGTGGTCAAAACTCGAGCTTTCAATCAGCCTAAATCCGAAAGTAACACTGACCTGCGTGTTTGTTACTTCTGGAAGTCTCAACTAAATCGATTTCGGGGTATAACTGCATTTTGTTATAATTGATGTATAGGTAGACCGTTTCTAGGGCAGGTGGAAGGCGTTTCAAAAAGTCAAAAGTTGTAGAAATTCAATATAACCTAAACATTCTGTGGAATGTGGAGTTTATAATCACAAATAATATATTTAATTTATCACCTTGACTCAATACTCTTTTGACAGCTCTTTCGTAGGTTTGCAATAGGTAGGGAACTCTAGAGAATATTTTGAAAAAAAAGTCCGTAGACAGAACCACATGCATTTGCTAGCTACTAACAACCTTCTAATCACACCGATTACCAAGTACCAAAACCACCTCTCGTGCCACGTGCGTTATCAAGGATGTCCTTTTTACCCATATTCGATACCAAAACAATTTATTAACGACCCATTGTTTTGCGCGTAATACGTGTTTACAAAACACTATAGTGAAAATAAAAGATTTTAAGATAAGGAGGCGATAACACTACGAATTTGCGTTACAAGCTCCCAACTGCATACCGTTCGAGCCTTTTTATTATGTCGACCTTATTAGCTACGGTTAAAGTGACACTAATCTGTGTTAAGCCCTTTATCTGAACTGGGACACAGGAAGTACCCAGCCCGGAGCCTCCTAGCACGAAAGTTGTGATTACCACATTAATACAATCGCAATGATTGCATGATGGATTGAATATTTAACCGTATTGCAATTATGCATTTTCACTTACCTATAGTCTCCTTAATGATGTCTGAAATGGAAGCTAACCTGTAAGAGTTGGCCTTGCTATATATTATATATAGTGACATAGTTTATCATTACGCTATGATGGCCGGTTGACACATTACAATAGGTCAATTTATTCTCGAACAAAAAACAATTAAGTTTTTTTAAATTTATGAATCTCTGCACATCACTATCGTCATAGCTATCGTCAATAAAGTAATACAATTATTTCCTTCAAAGTCGTTATCAATTAATACGGAACGTTTGTCCAACCGGCCATCATAGCGTGCCGCTAGTGTACAATACAACTTTTAGCTACAACGCAAAATCTATAAAGCATACCTACTTGCGCCGAAAATTTAGGCTTCTGTGCAAAAAATGAGTCAACCACCTGTCACGAGGCAATTGTATTGAAACTACAATAACTTTCAACGGTAGCAAATAAAAATAATTAGTAGCATATTTACGGATTGTTAAGGCCAATATGAATGGAATCCAAATCTCGCTATGCAAAGTATCTATACTTATAATAAAACTGTAACAGGTCCAATTCTGTACATTGAAGATATTTTGAAAATTTTTTTTGGAGGGCACTCATTATTCGATACTGAAGCCAAATCTGTAATTTTTTTCATTTTTGTCTGTCTGTCTGTCTGTCTGTCTGTCTGTCTGTCTGTATCTTGGCCGCGCATCACGCCGAAACTACTGAATGAATTCAAACGAAACTTGGCACGATTTGAGCCTATACTACGAGGTAGGACATAGGATACTTTTTATCCCGAAATTCTACCCCCGAAGGGGTGAAATAGGGGTTGAAAGTTTGTATGAAAGTACTTAATTTCTCAAGTTATAGCCATGAAACTTGATATATGAGCTGCGGGTTGAAAATGGAGACATACGTGTTTCACAGTTTTTGAAAATTCGACCCCCAAAAGGGTGAAATAGGGGGTGAAAGTTGGTATGAAAGTCCTTCGTTTCTCAAAATGTTTTACAAGTTATATCAACGAAACTTTTTATTTTGGCTTACGGTAAAAAATAAAGAAGTACGTGTGTCACAGTTTTTCAAAATTCCACCCCTAAGGGGGTGAAAAAGGGGGTGAAAGTTTGTATGAAAGTCCGTCATTTCTCAAGTTATATCGATTAAACTTGGTATACAAGCTACTGGTTGAAAATGAAGAAATAAGTGTCTCACAGTTTTTGTAAATTTTACCCCCGAAGGGGTGAAATAGGGGTTGGAAGTTTGTATGAAAGTCCTTCATTTCTCAAGTTATAGCCATGAAACTTGGTACATGAGCTGCGGGTTAAAAATGGAGACATACGTGTTTCACAGTTTTTCAAAATTTCACCCTCAAAGGGGTGAAATAGGGGTTGAAAGTTTGTATGAAAGTCCTTCATTTCTCAAGTTATATCGATGAAACTTGGTATACAACCTACCGGTTAAAAATGAAGAAATACGTGTTTCACAGTTTTCGTAAATTTTACCCCCGAAGGGGTGAAATAGGGGTTGAAAGTTTGTATGAAAGTCCTTCATTTCTCAAGTTATATCCATGAAACTTGGTATATGAGCAGCGGGTTAGAAATGAAAACATACGTGTTTCACAATTTTCCAAAATTCCACCCCCAAAGGGGTGAAATAGAGGTTGAAAGTTTGTATAAAAGTCCGTCATTTCTCAAGTTATTTCGATGAAACTTGGTATATCCACGCGGACGAAGTCGCGGGCATCAGCTAGTAATAGTAATAAAGTACGCAAGTTCACACGCAAAGCTTGGAAAACTGATCGCATATTTCTTTATGTCTAGGCCATTGTTGCACCTGACATTCTCTGTAAAATAAGTAATTTATTGTAATATCTTCCTGCGCATTCTAATTTCTAGTGCGTTTAGTGTTGGGCAGTGGACTGCTAGAGTGAGTACCTACCTATAGTTCACGCACGAGTTGAATGAAGAGTAAATGTATGTGTCGAGTTGAATGCAGAGCAAATGTATGGTGACACATTTACTCTGCATTCAACTCGCGCGCGAACTATAAATGGGAAGGTACTGTGGTAGGAATCTATACTTATAATAAAACTGTAACAGGTCCAATTCTGTACATTGAAGATATTTTGAAAATTTTTTTTGGAGGGCACTCATTATTCGATACTGAAGCCAAATCTGTAATTTTTTTCATTTTTGTCTGTCTGTCTGTCTGTCTGTCTGTCTGTCTGTCTGTCTGTCTGTATCTTGGCCGCGCATCACGCCGAAACTACTGAATGAATTCAAACGAAACTTGGCACGATTTGAGCCTATACTACGAGGTAGGACATAGGATACTTTTTATCCCGAAATTCTACCCCCGAAGGGGTGAAATAGGGGTTGAAAGTTTGTATGAAAGTACTTAATTTCTCAAGTTATAGCCATGAAACTTGATATATGAGCTGCGGGTTGAAAATGGAGACATACGTGTTTCACAGTTTTTGAAAATTCGACCCCCAAAAGGGTGAAATAGGGGGTGAAAGTTGGTATGAAAGTCCTTCGTTTCTCAAAATGTTTTACAAGTTATATCAACGAAACTTTTTATTTTGGCTTACGGTAAAAAATAAAGAAGTACGTGTGTCACAGTTTTTCAAAATTCCACCCCTAAGGGGGTGAAAAAGGGGGTGAAAGTTTGTATGAAAGTCCGTCATTTCTCAAGTTATATCGATTAAACTTGGTATACAAGCTACTGGTTGAAAATGAAGAAATAAGTGTCTCACAGTTTTTGTAAATTTTACCCCCGAAGGGGTGAAATAGGGGTTGGAAGTTTGTATGAAAGTCCTTCATTTCTCAAGTTATAGCCATGAAACTTGATACATGAGCTGCGGGTTAAAAATGGAGACATACGTGTTTCACAGTTTTTCAAAATTTCACCCTCAAAGGGGTGAAATAGGGGTTGAAAGTTTGTATGAAAGTCCTTCATTTCTCAAGTTATATCGATGAAACTTGGTATACAACCTACCGGTTAAAAATGAAGAAATACGTGTTTCACAGTTTTCGTAAATTTTACCCCCGAAGGGGTGAAATAGGGGTTGAAAGTTTGTATGAAAGTCCTTCATTTCTCAAGTTATATCCATGAAACTTGGTATATGAGCAGCGGGTTAGAAATGAAAACATACGTGTTTCACAATTTTCCAAAATTCCACCCCCAAAGGGGTGAAATAGAGGTTGAAAGTTTGTATAAAAGTCCGTCATTTCTCAAGTTATTTCGATGAAACTTGGTATATCCACGCGGACGAAGTCGCGGGCATCAGCTAGTCAGTAATAAATGTATCGGCGCTATCTTCAAAGGCGCATCGGTCTTTGCGCGCACCGCAGCGTCGCGTGCGCTTATGATATAGGCTCGATTTGTAGTGCAAGATAGGCGAATTAGGCTATAGTCGTATCCGGCAGGTAAAGAATTAGAATCGGTGGCCTAGACATAGTAATCGTAATCGTGACTTCTAAATTACCTCGAAAGAAAAAATGACAAACTTATTCTGTCATTTTGAAGTCTCACGGTCAACGGTAGTTAGTGAACCGACCAGGGTCTTACCGTGGTAGGTACTACCGGTGGTCTTACTGGTAGTAATCTGGAACCGACATTATTGTGAATCATGACCTGGCATTTAGAGGGAAAAGAAGAAACCATCAAAACATTATCATACTAGTCTAAGCTTTCTTATCCAAGCAAACTTTATGGTTTGCGTGTAAAGTCGCTAGCATGAGCTATTCAGTGTAATAAAATCTGTCTTGTATATAAGCTGACTTGTTGTTTAGTTTTCGTTGAGCTTTTGTTTTAATGAGCCTTTGCTAGCTTCTACTGTGCTACCGTCCTTACGATCTCTGCTGGAATATTTATCGTCCAATTGGATAATAGTATTTACTACGAGAAGTTCTGACACTTGTCTAATTAAATTACTCGAGTTTTACATAATATTTGGCTTCCGTTTCAGCAACAACCTAAGTGCCTACTAAAAATATGATTAAGTACGAAAGATCATAGTTAAATAAGGTCCGCTTGCAGATTCTGCAAGCAACTGCAAGTTGCTCTGGGTTAAAAAACCCAGAATAACTTTGACAGAATTCGTATAAAACTTCTGTCAAAATTTAAAATTAATTCCTGGGTTACACGTTACCGGTTGGCAGACGTGCAAGCGCTAACTCTGTTGAAACGAAATAAAATGTATCTCCCTAAAAATAAAATAAAAAATAAAATAAATAATAAATAAACATAAATTAAACCTAAATATTATTTAGATAGAGTAAGTAGACCGTAAGTAAATAAAAGTAGAGATTAAGTCTTTCATCCATATTAGGGACTGATGCTTTATAGTAGGTAGTTCTAAAATCTGCTCGAAAAACTTACTAGAAATAAACAAGGTGAATTAATGTTCTTGCTCCAAACAAGACAAACTTAATAAAACATAATAACAATAAATTGTGTCATAAAAAGGTTTCAAATAAAGCTGCTACTTACAGCAATTTTTTTCAATGGGTAAAACACAACATTTTGTTGTATTATGTACAAAGAGTTGTCATATTCTTAGAGCAGCAATGTTTTACAAAATGGATTCACGTGTAATTCAGCAAAATATGTGCATTTGGCGCTGGCTTTTATCCATGAAGTGTAAATAAGATACTTAAATTAAGCTTATGTAAAATAAGCTCTAGGCTCAAATATTTATAATTATGAGAGGGTGCGTGCTTTTTTGGGGCCAGATGAATGGGTCTGCCACTCTAAGGTCTCACTCAAAGGTCATGTGAAGAGGCGATTCGATAGTAAGCAATAAAAAACCATCATTACTTGGAAAAAATGGACAGTATTGGGGATATATTATTATGTTTCTTTCGTTCAAATGTGTACCTATGTTTATTTCATAAGTTGCGAGTGCAAACGCGAAGTGAAGCCGCATTTCTTCGGTGTTATTTATGAGTACTCGCATTTCCTCTTCACACTTACATATGTAACTTGAAAATGTTTATATTATTCACTTTAATAGAATATACATGACATACGAGTACACAGCTAGTCGGCTATCTACCTATTCAATCATTTATGGCAAACGTACATAAGAAAACGTAGCACATATTCCAGCCAACTGCTGCCAAAGTTATATTCATACTAAATATTAATTTGAACGTCTGTCTGTCTGCTACATCTTTACCCATCTGTTTAACCGACTTTAACTAAATTTGGTGCCGAGATAGGTTGTATGATGCTATTTGGGGAAAGTACCTGATGTACTCGTAGATGATGCTTTGTAACTTTTGTGGCTGCCTTGTTGGTGTATCATTCAGCGTGATCATCGCGCATGAAGGGGTCCTAGGTACGATTCCTGAGTTGGATCAGTAATAGTTAGGTATTTGAAAATTTCAAATTGAAATTCTCAGGGAAATACTAGGTACTAGCCCGGAGTCAGGAAATTAGCGGTGTTTCATTACCTTGCTTGCCGTCGGTCTTGCGCCTGAACTTTTTCCAGTCGTGCTAGATTGCTATTCTAATGGACTGCGAGAATATGAGAATAGAAACTGCTCCTGTGTATACGCACGTGCTTGTGCACTATGATATCTCCGAAAAATGCCGTCGAGAAGTATTTCATACTTTAAGGTTTTGTAATTTACCTTACAATAGAGTCGGCAACCAACTATGTAATCGGTTGTTTGCAAGGTTCATTAAACTTTGGGGCGTTAACTATCGAACCAAGACACAAATTCAAAATCAAATATTTTTTATTCAAGTAGACTTTTTACAAGTGCTTTTGAATAGTCGAATGAATCTACCACTGGTTCAGAATACAGTTTCTACCGAGAAGAACCAGCAAGAAACTGGGTGGTTGTTCTTTCGAAAAAAAAAAAAATAGTATTTACAATTCGAGGGTCCCTAATCCCTATCGATGCTCATATCGCACAGTTTTACAAACTCAAAACATTGTTTTTGCATATTCGCAATTATATTTGCTGTTTTGCATGTAAAATCCGTCATATCGACTTTGTTCGTGTAAAATGTAGTCACACGAACAATAATAATACACCTCATTCATCAAAATCGGCACAGTAGTTAAGGCACTACCGTGGAACATACATAAATACAAACATAGACTGCTAAACTCACAACCCTTTCTTTTGGTTTAGCCGTAGTCGGGTAAAAACAGTCGGCTAACTAATGGTTTTAGTTCGTTCTTTTATTTTTCAAATAAAATATATTGAAGGTTCATTAAACTTTGGGGCGTCAACTACCGAAACAAGGCACAAACTCGAGGGTCCCTATCGATGCTCATATCGCACCATTTTACAAACTCAAAACATTGTTTTTGCATATTCGGAACGTCACGTCAATACATCAATAAGGGCCGGCGGGGGCGGGTCGCGGTGCGGGCCGTAATTACAGGCGGCTCGGGCCGCGGGCCGAATACCCGTGCCAAACAAATTATTTAGTAATTTTAATCTTATTTGGACTTAAACTAGGGTCATAACTTCTAAACCTGAACATCGATTGTTGTCTTATAAGCAGAGGACTCGGGTTCGATCCCCGTCAGGGGATTTTCTCTGGTCTGGTCTTGTGGAAAGCTTCAGCCGTGGCTAGTAACCACTCTACGTGGCGTGCCGCCAAGCGACGATGCCTTGTAGAAACTACAAACCGAAAAGGGGTACTGTAAACCGATAACGGGGGTTTAATTTAACTGGCTTCTTTTATTTATTTTTTCTTACAGCTTCGCCCGCTTCCATCTTAGACTGCATTACCAATAATTACCGCCAGGTGAGATCGCAGTCAAAGGCTAACTTGTAGTCGATAAAACAAGCGATTTTAGCAATCGGATTTTCTGAATACTCAATCGATAACAAAAATTTTAAAAGGAATTTCTAAGCTCTACAAAGGCTCTACAAGTAGGTACATTTAGATTTCCACTACAGCCCATTAACGTCCCACTGCTGGGCACAGGCCTCCACTCTCATATAGGAGAGAGGGAATTAGAGCATAGACCCACTACGCTGCTCCAATGCGGGTTGGCGGGCTTTAACGTCTATTATCATGTTAGTGATAATAACCGGGACCGACGGCTTAACGTGCTCTCCGAGGCACGGGGGTGAAACACCGCCAACTTCCTAACTCCGGGCTAGTACTGAGAATTTCTAGTCAGAAAAACCCAACACTTAATAATGGGCCCGACCCGGGACTCGAACCCTGAACCTCGTCGGCCGCAGTCGAACATGATAACCACTAGACCAACGAGGCAGCTACATTTAGATTTAGTAGAGCTAATTTAGAAAATAATATTTAACCAAAACTAATATGTAGATGTTATAATCAACTAATTTTGGACATATTATCAATACAGTAATTTTCGAGCGACTTACTTAACTTAATTCTCATAATTATGATAAAATAGATAAATATGAAGATTCATACCTATACTAACTAATAGATTTATATCTTTAATTTTTATTGATTACATAGCACTGCTCTTTAAAAATATAGTCAGGTGCATTCATTTGATTCAGGTCATTAAATTAAATAAAACAATTTATTTGAGAGAAATTAGGTATACCTAAATATGCAAGCCTAATAAAAACCCCTAGGAAGAATATCGATATCACAGAACATATTATTATTATGTGTTCTGTGATCGATATTCAGACAAAATATCGACTATCGATTTTGAATAAAGTGGCATCCTTAACTTGTGCTGTACCTCAAAACCTCTTTTTGTTCAATGTACTTATTTGCGAAGCGCGTGTGAGGTTGGGTTCAGGAACGATAATGATTAATATGTTTTGTTACTGTGTAACTAATAATTATGTGTGCGATTTGAATTATTGGCATATTAAGAAATTTAGGGTCGTATTATGAATTGATTTCAATGTTTTTGTCTTGTTATGATTACTGCTTTGATCGTCGCATTCATTTTTATGGACGCGTGTGAACTTTGTGTGTATTAGTTCAAAGAGTTCTATCGGAAAGCAGAACTCTATCTATTGAAAGCAGTTTCGATACTGCAATATATCGTTACTAGATGGCATAAACAATCGCGTTAAAAGACTGGATTAAAGATGCATATCTCAAACTTCACTGACGGGTAAGTAAACCGTGGCCTAGCGGTCAAAGGCGTCCCGGGCGCTATTTCCAGAAAGACGCAGGTTCAAATCCTGCCGGTTTCGCAATTTTTGATATGTATTTAAGTATGATCATAAAGTACTTTCTGCCTGATTAAGCAGTTTACCTTTAGTTGGTTTCGCATTAGTCATTACAGTTTATCTAGTAGTGGTCGTCTTCGTCAACCGGTAGACGTCTCTTGCTAGACATAAGTTTATCTCTTGTTGGGACTTAGACGCGTGTAATTATCAGCCATAGTCGCCTAAGTACACCTCTAGCCGCGAACTGGGCAGTTTCACCATTAATTATGATATTGTGTTGTCATAGTGATCGACTTTTTCATGCACTAGTGTCACTAATTGGACAGAAAAATGACAAGGCACTTTCCCCTCGCCCCGCAAAAGTTAGTCGAACGTGATTTCATACACTTTTCTTACGTTTCCTATCCCGTGTTTATTTCATCCAAGGTGGGACTTTCGGATACCGCGCGGTCTTGTGCAAGCCGCCAGGATCCAGCGGTTCCCTGCGACTCGCTTGATGTCGACGGTCCACTTAGTGGAGGGTCTGGCAACGCTGCGCTGTCCGGTGAGAGGTCGTCATTCCAGAACCTTAGTGCGCCGGAGTGTATCGGTTGACCAAACTATTATTATTAATTTGTTGAGCTTTATTGGTTACTCTAGGGTCTAGCTCTAGAATTTAGTTACTATACAGATCTTCTCAGTTCTTATTTGATCACGTAGATCATACAGTATGAATATAGCTCTCTCCATCGCTCGCTGCGTGACTCTGAGCTTTCCTACGCGGCCATGTATCTATCTAATAAGTAGTGCCTAATAAAAATGTAGTAGGTACCTAGTCTTTTAGTTTGGTTTATTTGGGACCGATTGGAATATTGCTTGAACATTTAAACCTAATTAGTAAGGTACACTATTTACCTATTCAGTGGGTTCTACTCAGTCGATTTTAATGAAACTAGTGACCTAGTCTAATTAAATGCTCATCATGAATAGCGCAGCTGTGTCGTTGTGGTCTTATAAGTGGGAGGCTTCGGTCGTGGCTACTTACTGTTACCACCCTAACGTTTAAGCGTTCTGGCACAATGCGAAGCCTTGTTAGGGTCTCACGTCTCACCACACCTATGGACACAGAACTGGCTTAAGCCGGTCTCCTTCCATCCCTACCATCTTAAACTGCTTTTACACGTTCTACACATGGTGAGATCGCAGACAAGGTAGTTTAAAAAAATAAAATGCAATTATTTAGAATATAATTTTTATTGTTTCTTATAAATTTTCTTAAAAATAGGAAGAACTTAGTTTCGCAGTGCGAGTGTTTTCGTAACTAAATCTACGGATTGCGTAACAAACTAATTAATATTTCAGCTAAACTTTTAGTACAAGTTATATTAAAAACTATGAGATATTTTCAATTAAATGTTCTTACAATTTATACAGACAACGTACATTAGATAATATTATAGTCTAACAAAAAAAATTGACATAATTCTTAACTATATCTACAGGCATAATGGAAGAGCTAGGTTTTCGAATTAATTGACAATGATCTTGTTACTAAAAATATACAAAAATAGTTACAAATAAATAATCTTTTACCATTTTACATAGGACTTTATTTAACTACTCTCCCAAAGGATGTCTACTTCATCCATAACGAGCAAAATTACCAACATTGTAAAGTTAGCACCATTCGAAACTCAAATCAAATTAAAAAAGAACATTATGAATAACAAAACCAAAAAATATATGAAATGCATCATAATGAATTTCACAATTTAAAAAAAAAAAGTAAATTCTCACATAAATTTAAATAGGTCGACGACCCGCGAAGCCATAGAGATATAATATATAGTAGGAACGCGAAGCTTACATGCATGAACTAAGGTGCAGTGCACACCGGTAGAGTGGACTGGAGCCGAGGTGCAGCGCCTTTCACGTGTTTTTTATTAGGATATCAATTTCAACTGTATGTCAAAAAGCATAAAGTTGAATTTAAGTTGTTACAAAAAAGACGGCTCGACTCTACTTGTGTCGGTCGGCCCAATCCGGCGAGGTACGAACAAACTACTATAAAAATCTAACGCGTAACGTTCACTGGGCGAGGTATAGGTAATGATTTTTATGGGAAGGTTATAAAATCATATAAAAATAATATAAATATGGGATATATCACACACAGGATATAATATTATTATAATAGTACAGTAAAAAATATTACTGTGAATTTACCAATGTAACAACTACTATGTGGCTTTCAGTATCTATGTCAAGTAATAAATATTGTTTTGTTGATAGGAAATATTTACTATAATTGAACAACAAATTGAGAAAAACATGGTACAAGAAAATAAATAGTAAAACAAACTTAATACATTTTGAGAAATAGTAAAACGTTTCAAATAGATCTGAGCTGTTTAGAATATAACTAACTCTCTTGTTCACTTTGATACGCAGTATCACTAAATAAAATCTTTTATTTACCTAAATTGTCTTTCCAAAATAATCACAAAATATATTTTTACATCTATTAAGTACATAATATTTCTTAAAATAGTGCGTACCATGTACTATTTTCAGTCATATTGAAATTTTGTTCCCTTTTTAATTAGACTTGTTAAAACGTTATAATAATTATAACAATACGATCAGTTACTATCTCATAATAATCATCTCTTTTTAAGATGCGTTTTCACTTAGTTCTAAACAGTTCTGAGCGAAAACGCAGCTTTACACAAATTAATTTCCCATAAGCATCAATATTCAACAATAAAATGATTACTGATCTCAAAAATAGCTCTTTGGGCTATAGTTGAAAAGAGTGCTAACGTTCTGGATGCAGTTATTGTCAATTGCTGTAACAAGTCTGTCGGACGCCTGCAAGGATCACACTGAACTCATCATCAGGTCGTGCATCAGGGGTACCAGGTTGTGGTGGTATATACGGCGCAGCGGGTGGAGTTCCTGAGATGACTGAAGCGTAAGGCGACGGGTACATCCTTTCTGAACAGTATTCCGGACCGGGTGACGGCTCACTGCAGTACTGCTGCCGATATTGCTGCTGTTGCTGCTGCTGCTGTTGTTCGTATCTGTAGTGCTCTATTGCCCCCTCTGCACCATAATCCAAATACTTATCAAACTCTCTAGCATCTAAGTCCGATTCTGGCGATCCTGTTCGGATCTCTGGTCGAGGGTTCATTATATTTTGCTGTTCCCCATCTTGATTTTGATTCGGAGGCTCCTCAGCAAAATAGGTGCCACCTGAATTATATTCTTCATACTCAGTTTTAGGTTGTTCGGGATAGTGAGAAACGTATGAGTCCTCAGTTTTATACATCTGATGCTCATATTGTTCGTAAGGGTGGTACTGGATGCTGTATTCAGCAGACAAAGGCCCGCTCGGTGCGGAGGAAACCCTCGGCGCAGTAGACCCTAACGTCTGCTGGTCCTGTGAAGTTGCAACTGGTGGGAAGAACGTTCCAGTTACTAATGGAGATTGTTCCGCTAACGTCCTCTGTGTGCACATAACGTACATTCCGTTAGCCATTCCCATAGCGGCGACGGGTGCAGAGGAGTATGAAACAGGTGTTCGGAAAGATTTGTAAGTGTAGGAGTCTGAGATGGAGGCGTTTATCGCTCTTCGCCTTTCCTCGTATTGGAAGTTTTCTTTTTCATTTTCGACTGGTGAAGCATCCGGGGTAGGTAGTGGTGCTTCGGCAGGGGCACTCCTCCTACCTTGTGGTTCAGGAGATCTTGCCGGCGAAGATTCCGGCGTTTGCACGTGTCCGTTAAATTGGTTTGATTGGTATGAGTCAGAAGCGAGGGGTGATGTTCGATATGGGGAGAAACCAGCTCCGGGATTGTGGGAGAAGCGTGTATCAGGGGAGTCCGTTGCGGTTGCGTACGGAGAGCCCAAGGTAACAGAGGCGGAAGGTGGGGCGCTGGACGGGGTGGCCGGCTGATTCGGCCTGGTCTTGTTCTGTTTTCGCCGTCGTGGTCGATACTTGTAGTTGGGATGTTCGGTCATATGAATGACACGTAGTCGCTCCGCTTCCTCTACGAACGGCCGTCGATCTTGAGGGGTCAATGAACGCCATTTTTTACCTGGAAAAATAGAAACGGATATTGAATCTACTGATTGGAATTCTTATTACGTAGTTACTAGGGAGTCCCTACTAGTCTTTGCACGTGTGTACACGCTACCCTTATGAATATTGTTCAGTAGAACCGATATTTGTTAGAACTCTTTTAATACATAACTTATAAAATTAATTATTTTTCTATTCTAACAACTAGTAGTAAGTGTAGCTGGACTCAGTCTCGATAGCAAAACTTAGATAGGTATTAAACATTCCTTGAATTTTATGAATGCGAAATGGACAGCAACTGTCACAAAGTCAGGCTAAATAATCACGATAGTGTTTTATCAAATAACTATAAAACACCTACCGTGAGTGTCTCATAAATAACCTCACACTCGGTCTCCAACAACGACACCAATGTAAATAGAATTGAAGCTCTATTTTCTGGCTATTAGGGTTTCGTTTTATTTGTAGTTGGAAGTGTAAGGCTGGTGGAAGTATTATCGGGAGCTTGAACAATCTTTAAGGATATTTATCAATGAGACGCGACTTGCTACTGGCATATAATTTTAGAGAGGCGCTGTGTCGATAATAGTCGATAGCTCGATAACTTGCTTAATGTTTACGATTAAGTGTGTGGTAGTGGAATTTAAATGAATTAAGTAGGTACTATAAATATATTCTCTTCATTATTCTGGAAATAGCTTTGTTAAAGTAAACTTTATGAATGTGCTTAATGGCTATTCTGTCTAGCATTTAAATCGGTCTATTCGTTTGAGCTCTACGATGATACATACAAACAAACAAACAGACACACTCAACGGTTAAACTTATAACACTCCTCTTTATGCGTTGGGGATTCCTAACCTATAGAAAACGTTGTTGCAATAATAAATTGAATTATTATAATTTAGGATATTTTTTTCTAAATGTTATCTTACATATTATCTTCGCGTCGTATTCCTCACAACTGAGGGTCGTGACTCGTGACCCCTTTCCATTATTTACATAATGGTAGGAGTTTTCTTGGGATAATAATGCAGTGGGTTCCCAGTCCCACCAACGTCGTTCCGCATACGACTCGACTAAGAGTATTAAACTATTAGGTTTATATGTAACGATTATTATTACATGATATTAGTGATAATAGCTGGGACCGACGGCTTAACGTGCTCTCCGAGGCACGGAGGAGACGAAAAGGCCATATTTGAACCTCCAAATTCGGTCACCCACCCAGTTATCGACTTGGGTCAACGTTGCTTAACAATCGCAATCGACTGATATGCGTTGTCACAACTAGGCCACTCGTCCCTCCTTACATACAGGTCCATGTTTATGTTAGTAAACACCTTTCTATTTGATACAGTAATTAATTATTTATTCATAACACACAGAGAAACCTATCCTAATCCTCCTCCTAATAAATGTTACAATCTCAAAATGTTGTGAATTGTGATTGGCTGAATTTATGGTAACTTTGCTGCGACAATGGATTTCGGGCAATATCGATAGAGGTGATTGTGATCGTTACAATGTATGCCATCATAAATACGCAATAAGGCCTCAGTGTTCTCGTAAATAAACATTAATACTTGAGGAAGGCTGAGTAATTAAAAACAATTTTTACCGAGAAAACACAAAAAACGCGCAGGTAAGTTGAACCTGTTTGACTGATGTCAAATGTCAAGCTGACAAATGACGGGGAAGGGCTTCCTGTAGTGCTGATCCATTAGCGTTCGCCGGATTATCGATGTTTCGGTTATCGATAATGGTTGAATATTAAAATGATTTATTGAATCTTTAATAGAAGCTTTCTGTATCTTTATATTCATCAGTGCTTTATTTAGAATTGACTGTTGGGAGAGCTTGAAGATGCTGTGTACTATCGTCTTTAAGAATTTTTCGTATTATATAATACTAGCTGATGCCCGCGACTTCGTCCGCGTGGATTGAGATTTTTTGGTTCCCGCGGCAACTCCTTAGTTTTCCGGGATAAAGAGTAGCCTATGTGTTATTCCAGAGTCCAGACTATAATCTATCACTGTGCCAAATTTCATCCAGATCCGTTCAGCCGTTCGGCCGTGATTGAGTAACAAACATCCATCCATACATCCATCCATCCAAACTTTCGCATTTATAACATTATTTGATTGTTGGGAGAGCTTGAAGATGCTGTGTACTATCGTTTTTAAGAATTTTTCGTATTATATAATATTACTAGCTCATTGCTGATGCCCGCGACTTCGTCCGCGTGGCTTAGGTTATTTTATAACTCCCGTAATAACTCCTTAGTTTTCCGGGATTTCCTTTCCCGGGACACATACTATGTCTGTACTCTGTACCTACCAAAAAGATGATAGATGGACCATGACAGCGTAATAAACCAACTCACATACGTATTTATAATGTTAAGTTATAGGATAGAGTTTACAGACTCGTAGTTCTGTTAAGAAATTCTTAGTACTAGCCAAAGAGGATGTTTCATCCCCGTGCCTCGGATTTACGTAAAGCTGTCGCGTGAGAAAAATTTCCTTGTTTACCTTCCGATTTTTACCTTCTAAAACCGATTCCTTCCAAAATTGGGTCTTTTCCTTCCACCGATTACCTTCTGAATCGGGGAACTGCCAAATTCCTACCGATATTTAGAAGGTAATGACTTTTATCCGTCTAATACGGAAGAACATAAAGGAAGGAAATTTGTTGGAAGGAATTAACCAAAAAGGAATTTCCTTCCAGCTAAATATTCCTACTAAATAAGGATGCATTATAATAATTCCTCCCAAATTTATCCTTCCAAATTAGATGTTAATGTCCTTCTGAATTCAAATCCAAAGTTGTCGGAAGGAAAACGCAGCTAACCTTCTGATATTGAAGGATATTTACCCTCTTAACTAGTGGGAAATAAATTGACATTAATATTCCATCAAAAAAGAAAGGATTAGAAAGGCTCGCTGGAAGGAACTACCATCCAAATTAGATGGATCACACTTGGAGGGAATAACACAAGGAGTATCTTCTAAATTAGATGATAATATCCTTCTAAATCAATTATAATTTTTCGGTAGGAATAGTGTCGGCAGGAAAACGCATATTTACCCTCCGAAATTGAAGGATATTTACCCTCTTATTTAGTAGGAAATGAAGTGACATTACTATTCCATCAAAAACGAAGGGATTAGAAAGGCTCGCTGGAAGGAATTACCATCCAAATTAGATGGATCACATTTGGAGAAAATAACACAAGGAACATCTTTCTAAATTAGATGATAATATCTCTCCAAACAAATTGGAATATTTCGGTATCGGAAGGAAAACGAATAAGTTTTATTAAATAGAAATTGTAACACCGAATGTAGTACCCGACCCGACCACTAGATGTCGCTACGCGTATATTGGCTCGCGGTATAGGGTGGCGCCGGTCAAACACATATATATCGCCAAGTCCGCTTGTATCGGTACCTGCATCGTGGCAAATGGTGCTTCCACCTAGTTGGGACATTCATTGAAAGCGCATAGCAGAGCATAAATCATAGGTGGTATACGGAGTACGGACCCCTGCTTCCACCCTTGCTGGGACAGGGCGTTTTGAAAGCCTATAATTTTGCAAAAGCCCGCTCCGTAGGTATTCGCCTTCGCCTTAGGTAGGTAATATTATGTCTTTACCTTCTAGATTTGGAAGGTTATTTATATTTACCGAACAAATATGACCAAGTATGTATTTACCGTCATTTATTTTCCTTCCAAAAATTACCTTCCCTTTTGACTCAGTAGGAATTTCCGACCGAAATTTGGAAGGTACGTATTACCCACCAAAATAGAAGGCAGACATTGTTTGGAAGGAAATTTTGGACGGTAATAATATCCTTCCAAGTTGAAAGGTAAATTTCCTACTGAGTCAAAAGGGACGGTAATACCTTCCGTATTTCGGAAGGTCTTTTTTCTCAGTGCGGTCAGACAGACAGATATACTTGCGCATCTATAATACTAGTATATTGAAATTGGTAAGAGTTTTCTTGGGTAAATAATGCTAGGGTTACTGAGATCATCGGTTTACATATCATATTCTCAGTATGTAGTTAAAAATCCATATCCTTCAGGTTTGAACTGTGTTTATAGAACAGTTCTCGAGTTTAACGACCATCCTGGTGCAGTGTTGAGCCACCACCACCACCACCACTACAGCCCATTAACGTTCCACTGCTGGGCACAGGCCTCCACTCTCATAGGATAGGGGGAATTAGAGCTTAGAGTTTAAACCCACCACGCTGCTCCAATACGGGTTGGCGACTATTATCATGTTAGTGATAATAACCGGGACCGACGGCTTAACACGGTTTTTAAAAAAAATATATATACTTAGCCAGCAAACGAGCAGGCGGGTCACCTGTGGTAAGTGATTACCGCCGCCCATGAACATTTGCAGCCCCAGAGGAACCGCCAATGCGTTGCTGGCTTTTGAGAAACTTGTAGTGGAATTTAAAAAAAGTTTCTAGTACGTACCTACATTTTTATATGAAATCACATTTGAAAAGGCTAAACATTAATGCATGGTAGCGGCGAGGATATTAATATTACTCGCGTCGCTATGCGCACGCGTCCGCTTTATCAACGACACTCAATATGACTGATAACAGCGCATCGGGTTTCATGCGCTACCGGTGGTCCGTCCCATGCCTATGCAATAACATATTATTAATCTATCTTTGTATCTTCTTTAATCTATATAAAAAAACTCTATTGGACGATATCTGGTAGCATCATATTCATGTTATAAAAGCTCTTAGGAATCATAATAGGGATGATGACAACTCAATCAAATCAGCAACTCTTTATCAAACTTAAAAACGCGCTTCTAGTATGGAAGTTGTATGAAATTCACAGTTGTGACGTCATAAAATTTCAACCCACTTTTTTTCTTTAAATCTATTTTTTAAAATGGTTATCAAACTTTAAACTAACCGAGGATGTGAATTTTAGGTCTTTTGGAAGGCCCTCTATTTAAAAGTCAGAAATAATTTATTTTTAATATACGAGTAGGTACCTATTACCAATACTAGACAATGCCCGCGACTACTTTATTGGTTCCCGTGGGAACTCTTTAATTTTCCGGGATAAAATGTATGTTAAATGTAGCCTATGTATGAATTCAGGTTATAATATATTATTTATATTATATATTCAAATTTCAGCTCGGTTCAAAAAACATCAGATCATATTAAAACCTAAATACACGTGTCCAGTCATTGGAAAGGCTACTAACAAAATAATCGAAATTATTAACAAAATAAAAGGTTCACCATACATCATTTTATTATGGTGAATACGCGTATTATTGACGAGACCGTGTACGAAAAAAAACAACTCATAAGTTTTTTCATATTTCGGAGAAAATCACAAAAACTCCAACCACTGATACAGATTCGTAATAAATGACATCATTAGATGGGTCAGGATTCCAAATTTAAAATGGATTTTGGTTTCCCCAAATGACACAAATCCGTCAATGTGACATCTTTGTCATTCCGTTTTTGTGTAACTTTATCGATTTTATACTGATTGATATCAATGTTATTTTGTTATGGGTGGGATACCACTGTAAGGGCCAATATGCACACAGTGTGGTGAAATATGGCCTAAGCCCTTATCATTCTAAGAGAACTGAGAACTGAGATTCTAAGAGGAGAACTGTGCTCAGTACTTGTAGTGGATGAGATACTGAATATTTGATGGTACTTATTATACTTAGGATTATACATATAAATCTATTGAGTTTGAAATTATAGTTTAATTAAGACATTTTTATGAGTTTCAAGCAACAGATTATTTAAATTTTTACACACGTATCTTCTTTACGATATAAGTAATCATAGGTAGTTATACTAATTACTATAATGGTCTTCACTAAACTAAACTAAGTATTACTAAACTAGCAGTTTTACTAAGCATTGCTAAGTTCAGTTTAGGGTCCCAATATGTGACAACTAATTTTCATCTATGCTTTATTTTTATCTATGTCCCAAAACAGAAGTCAAATAAAAAGGTACTGTACCCTAATGATAAGCGTAATGATTCCGATCAATCAAGCGTGTTATGACGCACGGTGGTCCGGACGTATCATTAATTAGATTATGTCATTAGCATGGATAAGTTTTTGACCGTTTACAAGAGGATTAATTTCTGTTTGTTTTTATGACTTTTTAAAAAAAATTGGGTTTCGGTCGAAAGCTGTGAAGGTAAATATTCGTACAAAAGTTAAAATATGTATTTAACGAAATCAGGTGGAATGAGTTTTCAATTTTTGTTATAATTTGTTTTTGTTGTTATAATTTCATGTCATACGCAAGAAATTTTGTATATAAAATTGAAAACGTACCTAATTAATTAGGACTAAGTATAGGTCGAATGGATAGAATTTTAATCGACATTACGAAGCACATATTTTGTTATAATATCATACGCAAGAAGTTTTGTATATAAAATTGAAAACGTACCTAATTAAATTAAGACTAAGTATAGGTCGAATAGATAGAATTTTAATCGACATTACGAAGCAAAAGAAGACCAATATATTATGTTACACTGGAAAAGTTGACTATTGTTGAGAGGAATGAAGACACATTTATAGCAGTATATTACGGTTATGGTATTTTTATAATTTATATAATGGCAGTAAATAGTCAATAATCCATTTTAATTTTGTAAATTTTGATGACTTATTGAACTAATTGTGCCAATAGTGTTGTTCAGAGATGCTTGATAACTGCCGATTCCCTAATATTCAACCAAAATACGAAAAAAGACATTTAAAAAAAGCTAGACCGAGAACATTCCTCAAACGAAATATCGAAAACCGAACGGTGGTGTTACAAAGCGCCGCTAGATGGCAGTTTCGATTTTTTGCCGCAACGGATGTCCAACAGCACGCGCTGCATTCTAAATTCGAAATTTCTGCCATTCCACTCTATCTGGAACGGGGCATATCGCCGTCTCCCTCTGGCCACATTTTTTTGCATTTCGATTCAGAGTGCGTGGTCATTTTTGTCGTTTTTACGGCTGCTTTTCTTTTAGTATTGCGGTGGCAGTTGGCTTTGTTTTATTTGCGCTTATAAAACGTTCGCAATAAACTATCCCGGTCAGGGTTATTAATCTATGGTTGCTTTGAATATCCTTTTTGGTTTTAAACTTGTCTTATGCATGTATATCAAAACACATAATACCTAATATGAAAGTTATCTCTCATACTTAGACAATAGTTTAGGTTCTCCTCAGCATCTCCTTAGTCTGGCCAAAAAAAACCAAAGTAGAACCATTTTTAGGGTTCCGTAGCCAAATTTGGCAAAAACGGAACCCTTATAGATTCGTCATGTCTGTCTGTCTGTCTGTCTGTCTGTCTGTCTGTGTGTCCGTCCGTATGTCACAGCCACTTTTTTCCGAAACTATAAGAACTATACTGTTGAAACTTGGTAAGTAGATGTGTTCTGTGAACCGCATTAAGATTTTCACACAAAACTAGAAAAAAAAACAATAAATTTTGGGGGTCCCTATACTTAGAACTGAAACTCAAAAATTTTTTTTTCATCAAACCCATACGTGTGGGGTATCTATGGATAGGTCTTCAAAAATGATATTGAGGTTTCTAATATTATTTTTTTCTAAACTGAATAGTTTGCGCGAGAGACACTTCCAAAGTGGTAAAATGTGTGTCCCCCCCCCTGTAACTTCTTAAATAAGAGAATGATAAAACTAAAAAAAATATATGATGTACATTATCATGCAAACTTCCACCGAAAATTGGTTTGAACGAGATCTAGTAAGTAGTTTTTTTTAATAATTTAAAACTTACTACAGGTTTGTACGGAACCCTCGGTGCGCGAGTCCGACTCGCACTTGGCCGGTTTTTTTCATTATTATCTAAGAATATCATCTACTTCTATATTATAAGGTATCGAGGAGAGAAATAATTGTTTAATCATTTTAATTGAACTGTCATTTTTTCTTTGGGCACTTTACCTATGTACATAATACATTCATGTACGGTGTAAGTATCTATCCACGGCTCCGGCCTCCTCCTTTTTCTATTGGTATTGTTTATGTTTAATATGCTTGCTCGTAGCGATGGTGCCAAATACTGGATATAAAATAAATAATTCAAAAGGATAAGTACTTTTCAAACATCAGTGTGAAACTTCAAGATTTCTATACATAATATTTCCTTCACCATAAATTTGATGACGCCACTTTCTTTGCACGCACTTAGGAATCCTTCTACAAGTACTAAAATATTATTAGAAGAAACACCACATCACCTCCCAGTGGTGCCAACATTTTAAGCTTACATTCTATACCATAAACGACTCATTCTTTGTTTTTTATCTGTAAATTCCACGAAGTGGTCAGCGAAATAAAATTGCCAGGCTGCCGAAATTCATAAAGAAAGGTTTATTCGGCGACTTATGTTGGCGGAAACGAATATGTTGCTTTGGTTTGTGGTACAACTTATAGGCGACGACGTTGAAGGTTGTATTCGTAGGTATTATTTGGAAAATCCACCATTTTCGGGAACCTGGAAGTGCTGTGCGTTCCTGACTTCAAAACGTTTGGTGGCATGCACACATAGCGATTTCATTTGTTTCTTTATTTTTAGTTGATATTTTCAGTATAATGCTGGATTCTCTTTCTCAATTTGTGCAATTGAGCGGGTCATTTGTCGTGATCAAAAGAGGATATCTGAAGAAAAAATGCAAAATGTTATCCAAATAGCGCAATAGAGCCGCTAAGCTAAAGTGGCAGTGAGCCGTGATCACTGATGGGCTTTGAAAGCCAATGTGCTGGAATGGTGAACTATTGTTGGAAGACCCAGCGGACGTTTAAGTAATAAAAGGTTGAGAGATGGCATCAAGCGGGTCGCAGGTAGTTGTTGGACACAATCTACACAAGACCGTTGATAGTAGGTACGTGTAGAAATCCTTACAAGAAACCTATGACTAGCAAAGGGCGTTCATCGTTTGCGATGACGATGAAGGATTTTTTCTGTGGTATTGCTTGTGTATTGTGAAGAGCTGTTGACTTTCAACGTTGAGAGAATGACGAGAGATGGGAAAAAATATTTATACACAGCTCTTTTGCCTTATACCAAACACCAAGAGTACATATTATCTTCGACAAGTAATAAACTTTACTAGCACAGTAAATTCTATGCCTCCAGCTTGCATTGTGACTATGACTAGTCAGGCTAACGCTGCAACGCCCCAGGCGTACAGACTACAGACGGACTATAATCTTATATGTAAGTACAATTTATTTTATGTACTAAATACGAGGAGCAAAAGAATGAAAGCGTATACTAAAATATGTATTGTACCTACGCCGTTATTGCATTTTGTTTCGTTTTCTTTGTGAGAATTTTTGTAGTGGGGTGTGTTAGAATGGTCAAATATTATATGTTATTGTGACATGTAACTATTTGTAGTAACATTCTTTAAAATAGGAATTGGCGAATTGAATAGGTGTCTGCGATTCTATTTCTTGCTGGCTTGACTCAGCAACGGTATAGAGAAAAGTCGAAAGAAGTGAATTTTCTGCATAGAGTAAGTAATATAGGATTTTCAGTGAATTCTTCCTCATTATGTTTTCTTAAATTAGTTTTCTGTATTTCGGGTTTATTTTTTAACGTTTTAACTTTCTTTTTCATTCGTTTGACCTCATTCGTAACGGGCATTCCTATCGGAATGGAACGATAGCTACGTGTTTCATTCAATTTTAGTTATGGTAAATCAAGTATTCCATACTGTACCGTTTCGATATTTATTTCTCCTAATTTGACTGCATTTCTCGGTTACTGGTCGTGCCCATTTATCATATACATATCTCGCTCTAACATAACAAAAGTGGATATATTTGTCACCGTCTTGCAAGTTAGGATTCGATGCGCGTACGCCGACGGGCCCGCGCGTGCCCTGACGTCGTTGAAGTTTTTTTCTATCACAAGAAAACCCATAAAATCAAGTGATTGTTGAAAGCTAGTAGTTAAGGGTGATTTCCGTTTGTTTTAAAATAACGATTAACGAAGCCAGAATGATACATAAATAATATTAAGGGAAGTAAGGTGGGAAGAAGATAAGTACAATATGGTGGCACAATCCTATCTCGAGTAGCAAACCTAAGACATAAATGAATATAGGGAACAGATATATGTATACCACCACACCTGTGGTGGTAGTGGGTACGTCATGGTACGATTGAATTAACCTTAGAAGAATATTCTTGGTAAACTGATTATCCAAACTAATATTATAAATGCGAAAGTATGTGTCTGTCTGACCGTTTGCCTGTCTGCTACTTTTCCCAGGGCCATGTTTTCATCCGATTTTAGCGAAATTTGTAACAGATGTAGGTTAAATCCTGGGGAAGGACATAGGCTACTTTTTACTTCGCAGAAAATTAAGTAGTTCCCACAGGAATACAAAAAAACTTAATCAACGCTGACGAAGTCGAAGGCATCATGTAGTTATTTATAAAGATAAACAAATATTACAAAGTTAAATTTTGAAACTGGTAACTCAAATATTTTTTTTTAAATTTAATTTATACTACTTATTTACTATTCTCCTAGTCTTTTGGTATCGCTCAGCTCTCTTTCAGCTTCAGGGTTTTGCCAGTTATACATGCGAAGCCGCAGAAAGTTAGCTAGTCTAATTTAAACCGTAGTCTGGGGGCTACTACCATCGCTTTAAACAGAATTATAATTCTAAAACAGGAACGACAACAATATTAAAACAATACCACTTTAAGCGACGGCAGTATGCCCCCTGAATTTTGTCCAAAATATGCCAAACGTTTATATTTTATTTTTTGAGTTTGGCTTATTTTTTAGGTTTGGCTGTCTTTAGTTTTTTTCCTATCAATGACATACCGTTTCTAATACGGAGTAGTGGTTTTGTAATTCTACCCTCAATTCGCAACAGTGGTAAGCTATGTAGAAAATATTTAAATTCTTAAACCTTGACTGCGATCTCAAGGCGTTAAAAGATGATGCAGACTAAGACTATACGCTAACTTAAAAGATATATGACATTTTTTAAAGCAATTTAATGGATGCACTTCAATAGTGGCCATATGTATTGTAAAATAATGTAATAATGTGTGCTTTCATCGGTCGTACGTATCACGTGTGGGTCCGTTGGAAGCATTCTATTGCAGTAAAGACGTAAAGGCGAGCGCACACTCATTAACCAGGCGGGTATTCGCGCCGCGTGGCGCGGTCACGTCGCCAGCACGCGCCGGCGCCTGTGTCCACTGTTGGACGACACGACTTTTTGGTCGACGTAGATTGGAATATTGTGGTCGTCCAATCGATTGACCTTGTTCTCCAACTAATCTGTCATCACGAGCACCTAAGCGTAGTAATAATAGTAATAGTATCTTTAAATCAACAGTGATTGAGTATCTTCATACAAGTGCGTTGCATATTGACTGCATCTTCGATTATTGCCTGCAAATATGACTGTAGGCGACAAAGAGCTGAACAGTTAAACAAGTTCAAAAGTAAAAACTGCGTAGCTAAATCGCTGGATACTCAGTTGTTTCATTCATTATCTCCTCTTTTTTGCAACGAATTTAAGCATATATTATTATATTTAAATATAAATATAACAATATTCTAATATTATAATAGCCGGCTTAACGAATTTTGTCCAAAGTGCAAAAACAGCTTGCAGACAAGGTAGGTAGGCGAATTTAATTTGTATCCCGCAAAATCAATTCCTGGGTCATGAGATTTTCAAAAATCTTATTCCACGCGTACCGTACGCGTGGAATAAGATTTTTGAAAATCTCATGAGCATCACCTACGGCTACTAGACAAAATGTTCGTTGAGGTAAATCTGCCAAAAATAATTGGTATGGACGGCCAAATGTCGTGACATGACATATTCATACAGTATTGGCAGATTTGGCAGAAGGGCTCAGAGATCGATCGACGTTCATTGAGCTAATGGAAACGCGTAATATTCGCATTGCGGAACGCCTCGTGTTACGTTATTATAAGTTATTATTGTTATCTGCCGTCCATATGGTTCGAGCCAGTTCGAGCGATGGTCAATATTTGTTAGATTTTATATTCTTGATGTTTCTTAAAAAAGCATAGTATTTTTGCATTTTTTATTGACACAGTTTACTATCTATATAATATGTTGTATCTATTAACTATTTGTAGGTATTTTTTGTGTCCTAGATATGCATGGTAGTATAATTATGTAGGAAGTGATCTGTCGGATAGATACCTACAGTAATTTTAAAGCCTATAGATTATATCCATACCAACGCAGTCCAGGGTTATTTTTTACAAGGAAACCCTAAAAAAACCTAGAAGATACTAAAGGTATTGTAACAAAAAAGAACCTGACTGATGAACATTTCATCGTAAGTAGGTAAAGCTCAAACCGGATACTAAGAAAAAATATTCAGAAATTGTACCCGAAAGGAGCCAGGTCGGGTAAGTTAGGTTTGAATAAAATTTGTAATACTCGTACTTGGTACTACTTACCAAGAATACCAAATAATGGAGTAAAAATCGAGTTGAACACCTGCAGAAATCACGAAGTAGGTCCAGCAAAGTGCTAGATCAATATTCGCCTGTCGCCCGTTCCCCGAACCGGCGGCGTAGACAAAGAGCTGCATTAGAATGCTGACGGTGTTGCCAACCCTACGCCTGAACTACCTACTGTGCTTGTGAAATTAACAAGCCCTTGAGATGACCGTTTCATTGAATGATTAAAAGGAAAACGTGAGATTTTAAAACAGTTCATACATTGCTCCCAAAAATTAAGACGATAGTGGCAGATTCTGTTTTCCGTGATTTATAAACTAGGCTACATAGAAAGGACTATATTAATATGTATACATATTATATTATTATGTACAAGAAATACAACGAAACCAAAAAAAAAAACATAATATATTATGAGTATACCTAGTGTAGATTTGAAACATTCGCCCATTGAAAAGGCAAGATTTTTTATACCCGAATAAAAGACTTCAACGAGAGCGCAGCTCTAATTTTTTTCATGAAATGTAAAGTTTGTTTTAATACCAAAAACACCATTAACTATTTGATTGAAAATCATGCTTACTTTTTTTAGGTTCTAAATGGGCAAGGTAATTATAAATAATAACATTAAGTAGAATAATAATGGTAAAAGAGCAAGATAAAAGGGGCAAAGTTCAGGTCTCATATTTAATTCAGTAGTGCTTACCGTCTCAATACACGAGGCTTTTGCACTCACGATTTTCCTAATCTATTTAAGTACTATATTTTTAATGTAACTGGTAAAAAGAACATTAAATTAACAGTAAGGAAGCCAATTTATTATTTTTTGATGTTACATACTCACAGAAACCTTGATAGACACTTAATGAAGCGGTGATCGACCTCCTGTTGTGGACGCGGGTTCGATACCCGGGCACCTCCAACTTTTCGAAGTTATGTGCGTTTCAGGAAATTATTTATATCACTTTCTTCAAATGGTGAAAGAAAACATCGCGGGGAAAACCTGCACGCCCGAGAGGCGTATAATTTTCTCGAAGGTGTGTAAAGCTGCCAATCCGCACTTGGCCAGCGTGGTGGTCTATAGCCAAACCCTTCTCATTCCGTGAGAAGACTCGTGCTCAGTAGTGGGCCGGAAACGGGTTGATAAGAGAGAGAGAGACATGATGTCACTCTATAGCTGATAATATTATACAGCATTGCGCAGGTTTCAAAAAACTACTAAAAAGTATAATATTAACAATAAAAGGTCAAAGTCAGTAATGGTAACGTAGCCACAGATGTTCCCATACTAAAACAAATGTCAATGGCCCCGAAAATTCTACAATTCCATACGAAATTATAGGGCAATCGCTCGTCCACCAAATGACAGCCTGTGACAGCAAATGACATAATTGTCAAAACGTTCACTTCAATGACTGTCGCACGTGACAGCAACACTCGACAGAGACGGACATCGGAGTTAATGAAAGACAGAGAGAGATAGGAAATGGCGTGGCGGTGTCAATTATAGGCGGGAAAACGGAATTAGAGACCATGAGCGCGCCGGTTTCAAATTTGGAACCGTTTCGTTCTAAAATCGATAAATCGATCAATTTTGTATCAATTGCGTGTGGTCGATTTTCTAAGAATAATTGAATATCAACATTAAGTTCCGATGATATACAATTATGTTGATTACTATCTGTGAACTCATGAATGAAAGTTCGCTTCATTCATGTCACAGATATGCAAAATATGGACGCAATATTTTTTAATAAAAGCCATTCAGTGGGGACATTATTATTAACCGCACGGTTCGCGATTTTATGAGCATATTTTATGTGTTATAAGAAAAATCTGCAATATATTTGACGTCGCGGTCCGGCCCTTTCGACGCCTGTCGTGCATAAAATCCATGATCATTTCTCCTAATTATACGTGTGAGGACGTAGGCTTTTGATGCCTTAACTATAAACGATTGCGATGCGGGTCCGATTTTAAAAGTAAATAAATTGTAGAGGTACAAGTATCTAAATTCTTTTCAAGTATGGTATTTTTATAATTTTATTAAATATCCTTTACATTGTTATCCGTAGGGGTGTCTATGAAATTATTAAAAACTAGCTAACCGACCTTGGCTTTTCTCAGGTAGAATTTCCGAAAATCCTATCTAAGTGGAGGATAGAGAAATCCTACAACAATTTAGTCAGATAGAAAAGGTTACTAACTGATCTATCAACTGATAGGACACATAAAACCACTGGACGAATGGGGCTGTTTGGCATACAGATAGCTATTATGAAGTAGGTATCCGTTAAGAAAGTTTTTTTTTGAAATTTCAACCCCTAAGAGGGTAAACTAGGGATTTGACCAATAAAAATAGAACTTAACGTGAGCGAAGTAGCGGGCCAAGGCTATAGCCTTTTATAGCATGTAAGTGCATTTTAAAGAATGCATGACCGTAAACACGTGTAGATATCGCAACCGATATGTCGTGTGAAGAAAAAACGTAAACCAATGTGGGTGTTCGAAATATGAAGTTAGAAATTACTTTTAGCGCGAATGTGGGACTTTTTTTAGTTCAAATTGTTGTGATTACAGCTATTATACCATGTTTATAAAAGAGTTTTCAAGTGGTTTTTCTTTTAAAAATTGAACATTATTTATTGCGCTAACTGGACAATATTTATGGCGGGTAAAAAGCGCAAAGCAGATGTCACACGTTTTTAGTCGGGTCGTGAAAGCGGCGTAATTTTATTTATCGTTTTTTGATGAGCCGGTTTATTCACGGTAAATTCGATGTTGATTTTTAACTTGAATATTTCTCGTGGAAATATAATGATTGTTGCAAAAGGATTCATATTCCACACTAGCTGACCCACCCATTTTCCTTTGGATGTAATTTATTAGTAGTCTGAACCTGCGTTATAAAAAAAACGTATATGCATATAAGATAAATATTAATTTGTGAGACCCAATTTGAACTCAGAAATAATTGAAGTATTTCTTGCCGGCTCTTCCCAGTAGAATCTGCAATCCAAACCGGTGGTGGAGTCAAAATTAAACGTATCTTAAGCGAACAAGTATGTCTTGGATACCATAACGGAATAACTATGAGTTTGAGTTAAAATTATTTTTCTTAGCGACGAAAAATTTCTTGATATTCATTTAATAAGAAAAAAATTATGTCTATCTTCTATCTATCTCTATCTATAATTATAAAATCATATTTTTCAAAAAAAAAAAAGTGTCAAGAAGCGCTATTTTTATACTTTCAGAGCTCCAAAAGTTTCCCAACAAAAATGTTAATTTTCCTTCTAGCATCAATCAATAATGCGTTGCACAATACAATGAAATGGCCATTTTAATTAACTCAATGAACCGTAATTACAAGAATCTATTACAAAAAACATGTGACACGGAAGCCTCTGCAATTGTGTAAAAAATACAATAATTATGACACATTAATGATTTCTGCTTTCGTCATGAATATGGAAGCGTATATGGGAAAAGGCGGGTCAACTTTCTTTACCACTTTACTCCAGTAATTTTACACTATAATACCTCAATAGTTTGTATTGTTTAATATTAATACCTTGGATATTTCGTTAAATAGGTAGTAGATATCACAGAGTACATTAAACATGTAGATATTATATGATAACTGTCCAACATATTATTAAAATCATTATGATAATGATTTCTGAATATGAAGGAGAAAAATCCTTGTTTTGACATCATCTTTTACAGATCTTGAATATATTGAGAAAACCATTAGGTTAAAATTTTAATTTGATGTATTATTTACAATGTATTTTGGTTTGTAAATTTTAACAATTTAAACGCATAAGACATACTTAAGCGTTTATTTGGGGATAGTGTACCTATAAGCTTGTGGCCTAATTTTAAGTTCTTTTTCTGAGCGGCACAAAACCATTTCCTGTGGAGAGTGAGAGAGAGGAGAACTTCGTCCAGCTGTGGACATCTGTCAGTTGAGATGACGACGACACGCTCATTTAATTTCTTTGCAACGAATAGACAAGAATAAAAACAACAAGTTTTGGACGAGAAGTTTATAACACCACCGCTCAAACATTAATACGGCCATACCTAACAACTAGAAAAGTATTATTTTTCGTAAGAGGCGAGCGCGGCGACCCGTGACGACGTTTCCTGTTGGGTGCTATGACCCCAAAGAAATGTATAGCTCAGAACTTCGCTTTTATACTTTTATTCGACAGGAAATTACTCGATTTTCGGACAGCCATTTTATGCTCCACTGCCATCGATTTTTAATCGATACAATTAGAATGTATCGGATCGTGTATCCTGTTATACTGCCTGTAACCAAAGCAGGTTACCGCACTTCGTTATAAAAATTAGCGAGTCACTTTTTCCCCCAAATAGTGATTACAATTACCCAAGTTGAGTCAGTTACCATACGCCTAATTACATGCCATTAAAATCTAATTTTGAAAACATTGGCTTACTTTTTAGTAACACGCGTTGTTTATTTTAAACTAGAGTAGTTATTAAAGTAAGATTTTTCCGAAATAATCAGCTAACATATTGTTTTCAATGTTGAATACCTCTTTGAACTTGTGTTTTTTGTAAATTTAATTTACACCTACCAGTCCTGAAATTTTCGCAAACATAGGTCAGCAATAGCAATTCATTTTGTATTTTCGGGTTTGTCGCGTTGCTTTACGGTAACACTTATGGTAACATGACGAAAAGTGTTTCGCATACACTCGGGCATTTCGCGCTGGCGTTTTGTTGTGTCAGGCTTAAAGTTTAAACACGCAGTCTTTAAAGTGTTAAGTCAGGCTTAAAGTTTAAACACACAGAAGTATGCTTAAACTTTAAGCCCTTAAATACGCCTTAAATAATACCTAAGCTAAAATTACGTGAAAGAATGTACAGAGCCTAAAATAAAATTTGGCATTAAAAATTCAGAACAGCTTGTTACATTTCACGTGAATTCTTTGAGAATTCCTGCTCGTAAGTAAGCTTATAGCGGTTTTTAAGCTAAACTTTCAAGTTCAAAATATCTATCTTTGCAATACACGTGGGAAACTGCATGGATTATAATATAAAACAAATTTTTTCATAAGAAATGTTCCTGTTAAATCTTTTTTTCGCATGGATGCTTTCGATTCTATAATAACGATAATTATAGCAATAACAGCATAATTTTAAACATCGATAGTGCAATATGCATGAAAGGCAGTTCCCATGACCATAACTGTATGCCGTGATTGAGTTTCATATTTCTTCTTTAGCATTAATTAGTCGAGGTCAGTGATCTTTGACCGCGCTTTTTTATATTGGAGAGATTGCAGATTTTCAACGTATTAAAAGAGATTAATGTATCAAAGGTAATTTTGCGATTCAAAATAACAAGAAATTTAACTGTAGTTGGCAACTAATGTGATAGTAATAACGAGCACTGAGTGTCTAGAGTTTAGTGCAGTTATTCATTCATTCATTCATTATTTTTCTGGAGATCTACTTTCGGGAAAACGTTGCGATTATACACATCGCCGTAGAATTTTGGCAGATTTATAATTATAAATAATTAAATAAAGATTTATAATTGTTATGTTTTAATGACAAGTTAGATTAACTTGAGCACTAAGCCGTTACACTCGAAGTTTTATAGTTCAGAAAAAGCTCATAATATTTGCCACTAAGTATAGGAACGTCTTACGCACCGTCGCGCGTCGAGGGATTTTTCCAAATCAAAGTATTCACGGTATAAAAAGACACCAAGGATAGTGCAAAACGTATTATTTAATAATAATTTGTAATATTTTTGCTGAGCAAGTTAGATTAAGTTTAACAATTTTAGTTATATTATGTACTTGTAGGAAATGGAAAATTGGCCTACCAGATTGGTGAGAGATAATTTTAGTGTATATAACGGTCGTGTATCGTTATATGTTTATTTATTTGAATAAAAAATGTATTGAATTTGACTTTAAATAAATCAAAAATATAAGTAGGAACAGCTTTTCTTTAAAATAGAGATCTTTTCCATTTTAGTGAATTAGGTGAATTTTTAAATTGCTGGAATGAGGCATACAGCTTAAGTAATTTGGCAATTATAATAAAGTCAAAAGGTGAGATTGGAACTATAACCACAAGGCTCAAACATAGCGTGACCCTTTCTCCGATGCAAGTTCGAGCTGTGACCCGCGACGCGTAACTTCCGTGTTCCGACCCGATGCAGTTCACACGTTGCGTTGCGTTCTAATACGGCAGCGAGTAAAACCATAGATAGAGATTACAGAAAAAGGTAGATAAAAAGTAGTGAGGAAGCCGATTAAAAGTAGAAGTCGCATTAATCAGTGTGACCGACGTAAGTTCAAGCTATGACCCACGATGCATAATTTCTGTGTTTGGGACCCGTTCGACAAAATACCTAGTTTGATAAAAATGTGCAACTAAATGAATTAGTTCTGAAGTAGCTGATTCAAAACAGAAACCTTATCAATCAACGTAGCCTTCCAAGATACGCGATTTGTATTCCTGCATGCAGTTTACATGTTGTCATGTTCTAATGCGGAACCATAGAAAATCTAAAAATGTAAAAAGGATTGTGATAAAGATAAATAAATTCAAGCTTATTGGCGAGGTCTCCGTCTGTTTATTGTTATGTCTGTGGTAGATTCTACGAGTAGTAGCAACGCATCATATATTATGTGAGAAACGCTACACTACTTAAGAGTATACCTACTTAGTACCGTTAGTGTATTTTTATTCGCATAACCAAAATAGGGCAATGGAATGCGACGTTTCTAATGACTTGTTATGATTTTTATCAGTGTTTTTCCTATATTAGAAGAGGCAAACTTACCTATCCTTAAAAAGGTATGTTTACTGCTTTGATTTGACATAACTATGTTATATAGATTAGATAATAGATCAGATACCTATTCAAAGCAAAAAGCGTATATTATAATGAATAAGTACAAATTGCAGGCCTATTAATTGTTTCGTTCAAACAAACAAACACGTAAAAAACTAAGTGTCACCAACCATAAAACTGACAAAAATTGGCTTGGGAAAGCTTATATGTACGTCCCTTGTAAACACTTGCAGGAAGTCTATTTCTGCAAGTTTTGTATTATGTTCTAAAACTTGCAGATTTTGACTCTGCGGTGACAGTGACAGCGGCTACCTGCAAGTTTTATTGTGGAAGCTAGTGGTTAGCATTAGACAGGTCGATCATGTATCAAGTTTGAAGCTGCAATAGTTCATAGGTTTGGGACTTAAATCCGCAAGATCTTAAGTTAAAATCTCACCCGTTGGACTATAGATATTTGTCATTTATCAACCCCTTGCAAAATCAAGTAACTTTAGTGGTTGTAAGCGAAAAAATCCTTTTTCGCTTACAACCACTAAAACACAAATACCTACCTATTACACCTACCTATAATACCTATTACAAATATCTATAGTCCAACGGGTGAGATTTTAGGACATTCAAAATTGACAAGTTAAAATTATTCACTGTCTACTTACTTTCTACACATCTACTCACGAAATACTGAGAAAGAATGTAGGCAGCAATAAAAAAAATATTGACGTAAACGTTATAGTTGTAAGAATTGTAAGTATCTCGCCCATATTATATGAGCTACAATTTATTACAAAAATTTGTTAGATAAAGCAATCAACACCGTGTTTTATGCCAACATTAAATATTAATGTAACAAAAAAGCTATTACATGCTTCGTAGTTAATTACCATGTATCACCATATTTCATAGTGTAACACTCCCGTCCTCTATTAACACCACCCAAGCGACTAATTTGATATACAAGAACAAAAAATACCACAGCCAAGCCACAAACTAAAATAAACTGTAACTCTGATGCGATAGAGTCCATTTTCTTAAAGTTCCATCGTGCTCTATGGATATCTATTAATGAATTCAGTCATTAATACTAAACAAGGGAAATTGTACTGTCCAGTAATGGATACAAGACTGATTTTTGAATAGACGATGGGTTGTAATGAAAATATGGAAATCAATGGGCGGTTCCAGTTCTTTGGACGCGAGAGCGGACATTGGGAAGACACTTTTTAAGAGTAAATTGCCTATGAGAGGCGTTCACACTTGGATACGTTTGAATGATCAAGCTAAGATGATGATTAAACGATTTATTATAAATATTATTATTTATTTCTGTGAGGAATACTAAAACTAAATTCACGATAATAGTCCCGTCAGTAGCTTTCGTTCACGTACATACCCATATCATTGGGATACCTTTGCTGAGAACAATACGAAAAAAAAAACTGACGTCACACTGAATTCAACAAGGTGGACGATGAACGCTTGTTTTTAAAATGTTTTTAATGATTTAAGACTTATTTTATTTCACTACATGTTAGCCTCACCTGGTAGCAAGGGATGATGCAGTCTAAGAAAGTAGCAGGCTATTCTGTACGGGGTTTGGCAGATATTATTAAACTCATATCCCTAATCGGTTTCTACTCAGGATCGTACCGGAACACTAAATCACTTGGCGGCGCAACACCAGTAGGATTGTAGATATTTTTAACGTCAATAAGTGTACCCACAGTGTACCTATTGTTGTCATAAATGAATTAAATCTTGAATCTTGATACCCACGACCGAAGCCACTCACCAGACGAGACAAAATTCAGAAATTTTAGTCCCAAATTACCCTGCCAGGGACCGAATCCTGAACCTTCCCACTAATAAGATCATAACTACTTAAAATACAGTGCACTGTATACTGCACCAGGGCGGTCGTCAAAATAAAACCGTGGTCACATCTATAAAACATCTGCCTACTATTATTAGGTATGTGATTAACAGAAAGGGGTCCTCAGCGATGACGAATACAGCGCTGAGAGGAAAACATTTTTGCGACACAATTTTATCTTTCTTACCATAATTTATCTTTTAATAATTCCACCTCGTTTAAAAGATACAAAGCATGCAGTCATATCGTTCGTGATCTTATCAAACATCTATTTATGTTTGTTGTGTCAATACTGTTGTTTTCTTAGCGATAGACATCATAATATTTTACTTTACACTGTGTAAACTGTCTTCGCATCTAATTTATAGACATTCGTCGATATTCAGGCAGACTACTATAATAATACAAAAAATAGAGAGATAACTTTCATTCGTATATTAAAAACTTACGAAAGTTAAAAATGTTAGGTTTATATTCATGCAAATACCCTTCTTATACCAGAATTCACAAGTAGAGATATCTATAGATATTCCTGGAATGAGTACACACTTACAGTACTTAATTATTTAAATAATTAATTATAGGCTTGGGTTTAAAGACAGTAGATTCCGTCGGATCAAACAGTCAGTTTTCTAACTGAAAATTAATATGATTTCTTCAATCTTAAATGCTTACAAAATTGGTATCGTTTTTAGATTTTATTTTTTATTTTTTTTAGTTTTTATTTTGTATTCCTTCCTTGCAAAAAACTATTTTTTATATTTTTTACCTACTAAAATCGGACTTCAAAGAAAATATTTTACCAGCACTTTTGATACGGTATAAAAATGGTACTGAATACTGTTAAGTGTTGTTCTCTAGAATAAAATCGTAACTACCTTTCGTAGACATTTTTAGGTACAAACATCAGCCGTCGAAGAAATTATTTGAATAGCTATTTTGCTATGGCCAGAGAAATATGTTGCTGAATGCTGTTATTCTCTAGAACCATTGAGTGATATTAAGGTGTGATGTGATCGAATCGGATACGCTGTAGGTATTATAACAAAAAAATTGAAACTCCGCTCGTAAAGCCCGAACGGGACAATCTAATTAAAGCGCGCAACATAGCGTCGTCGTATTAATAAAGCTACTCGTAATTTGAATTGGCGACACACATTATTAAAATATTCGAGAAAGCGCGCACAATAGTGGGAATGTCCCACGGTTCATCTCGTCACCTACTTACATCTGGATCAGGGTCTTTGCTTATAAAAAATTGGAGAAACCGTGAAAGAGCATGTCGGTTGGACAGCAATGAGCATGTGATGACTTATCTTGAAACTTGTTTCCAAATCAAATCTATGTTACATAGTCGAAACACTCTTTTCTTAGCTTTCCATATAAACTATTTTATTAGTCAGTAAGTAAGATACCGCTTACCAGAGCTAGCGAATAAATTAATGCAAATAGACTTTAAATAGACGAACGTGACGTTTAAAATAGTGATTCTGATAAGAAGTGGGAAAAAGAATTTAATACTTAGCAATAATTTTAATTTAAACCTATATTTATGTAAACTAATCCCATTTCTTCTGTGGAATATAAAGCTTTCAACTACCTGCATCTTTCTCACATAGATTCTGGTAATCCACCTCCAGCACGTACTTAGTAGGTAAAGATTCAACTTAAAAAATGAGAATAATTACCTACCTACCTGAATACACATCAGAACCTTTAAGGCTAGAGAACAACAGTTCCATACCAATCAGACAAAGATATCAATTATAATAATGTATTATTACAATTCATATAAAATGCTAGTTGTGAAATCAGCAATACAAATGACGGTTGTCGGAGTTACCAAACCATCCGCAACTCATGAATAAAAATCGTCTTAAGACATTAAAATTTGAACGGAAACCCTAACATATGAGAGCAATTTGCTCTGTTCACCCCAACGCGATGGTGCGTAATCAGCCAATACTAATGAACCTTATAGTTCTTAGAATTAAGTTGAAAATTCAATGGATTAGATCTGTTGGTACCGTAGTGCGTAAGTCACGGGTGGCCGCTCAACTAGTGCAAAGGTGAAAGAACACAGTACGGTGAAACTACGAGTAAAAAGTTTATAGGTATCTTTCTAGGTTTATTAATCTGCGTACTCTATATCTCGATGATCTTACTGCTCTTTGGATGAAAGAGTATCATTTCAAAACTCGGTATGGCTAAACAATGAATTGAAAGCGGAATTTCTAATCACGCCAGAGATGATAGAAGAGAATTTTAACTGATAAATAATTACCTACATACTACAGAACTAAGGCCTTACTAGCACAATACTGCCTATAATCTGATTTAGTTACATTTTTGATCTGTCTCATTTGATAAGTTCGTTTCGGGGTTGACATGAAAAAATACACATTTAAAGGCCTTTTGTCAGCGGGCCTAAGTTTTGTAAGAGAAGATGACGAAATCACATATGATCTGGTCAGAAAAAATAACGTTGGTTGAATGTGATCCTCAGCTGGACAAAACTGCAATGAGTGCACAGATCGAAGGAAGAATTTTCTGGAATAGACCAGGAATAGGTCCGAGTTAACAAAAGGTGGTTATACTAATGATGTTGATGATGATAAAATTATCTTAAATGGCTTTGGGTTGAAGAGCCTTTGTTCTGTTAATAGTCACATGCGTGAACATCTCTTTTCAATTTTAAGGCAGCCTTATTCGTACAATCACCACATACTATAAAATATTATTAACTAGATGATGCCCGCGACTTCCGCGTGGATTAAGTTTTTTCGATTCCCGCAGGAACTCCTTAATTTTCCGGGAATTAGATCTTTGGAATCCTTAGATTTTCCTATGCCCTTCCCCGGGATACAAACTATCCTTGTACCAAATTTCATCAAAATTGGTTGAACAGATAGGCCGTGAAAGCGTAGCAGACTGACAGATAGACAGACAGACAGACACACTTTCGCATTTATAATATTAAGTATGGATATCGAAACATGAACTTATTCTGACTCCTTGTTAAGATAAGTTATATGCTAATATAGCTCTGGTGAACTGGGTGTTGGACAGCAGAAATATACATACTCGTAGTGGTTTAGCGTAACCAATAGATTTATGTTGTAAAACTTCGCACATCACGTAGTTATTGCAAAATGGACCTTTCACTTGTGATTAAAATTCAGCCGACGCCCGGCTTATATGCTGGGCATCATCATATCATATCATTATATCATACAGACCAGACTTATATCAAACAAAATATATAAAATTTTATACTAAGTTAAAATCATACAAATATTATAAATGCGAAAGTGTGTTTATTTGTTGGTTTGTCCTTCAATCACGCCGCAACGGAGCAATGGATCGACATGATTTTTGGCATGCGTTTAGTTGAGAACTTGGAGAGTTCGATAGGCTACTTTTTATCCCAAAAAATTAAGTAGTTCCTGCGGGAATTATAAAAACTTAAACAACGCGGACGAAGTCGCGGGCATCAGCTAGTACCTAATAAAATTATTATGATCCAGAGTTTGTTTACAATATAAATTAAATTTAAGCACAATAGATATCTGAATGAAAACAATTAATATGAATTGATTAATCTCGGAAGATTTTCAAGGATTAATGAAACAAAAATTGGATTAAATATTAAGATACGACAATTGACGCGGCAATGTAATAATAACTTGAATATTAATATAAAAATGTATCTATCATCGTCATTCATAAATTCACAAAAAACAAGTATATCAAAATCGGTTCATCCGCTTGAGAGCTACGATGCCACAGACAGATACACGGATGCACACGTTAAAATTATAACACCCCTCTTCTTGCGTCGGGGCGGGGTTAAATAAGAAAAGTTTTTAGTATTCCACCAGACTCGCTGCTATTTTATAGTTCAAATATTTTACAATCTGTGGTTTGATATAATTTCCAGCTACCTGATCTGCGGGAAAATTGGAAAATGGAAATTCTATGTTCAAGAAAACATATAATATAAAATCATAGCCAAAGAAAATATAATGGTTTTCTATAGATAAACCGCCTCAGCTCAAATTGCATCATATCTTACCACCGATTGTTAGGAATAAAATTAATTTATTTTTCTTCTCGATATTTATTTTGAATCTACCTATGTAATATGTATAAAACAAGCTGTGCACCGACGACGCCTTGTCATGGGTCATTTTAATGAATAAACTTAACGATTTATTTAGGTTATTCCAAGTAATGCAATTGGGAAACGTAATTAGCATATGTCACGAACCGACCTGTTTTTCCAAATTAAATCAATACGGAATACCCTACTTTGCCAAAGTATCAAACGATACTAATAGTAAAGCTGAAAATTCCTTGTGAAATACGATGTTCCACTTGTAGTCGATTATAATAATATAACCAGTTAAAGTCTTATAATATCATCCTTTTTTTAAAGCATTGCACGTAGGTTAAGCGTAGGTAGGATGGCCTACGTCATTATTTGACCTATCGCAGATCGTAGTTTCGTAGCAAATTTTATTTTATTTATTTATATTTAGCAAGCAAACGAGCAGGCGGGTCGGGTCACCTCATGTTATGTGATTACCGCCGCCAATAAACATTTGTAGTACCAGAGGAACCGTCAATGCGATGCCAACGAGAACTTTGTTAATCCGCCCTTTGAAGAGCCCCATCCTGTAGTCATGAAGGAACCTAGAAGATGGAAGTATATAGAATATTATAGAATGTAGTAGTCATATTTCTTCAGTGGAGCGCCCTGAGTTTATATTTATCAGGTAAACGCGTAGAGGGCACGCGAACGCCGCAGCATCGCTTTGCATAACGCATGTCATGTATGCCCTTGACTGCAATCTCACCTGATGGTAAGTGATGATGCTGTCTAAGATGGTAGCGGGCTAACCTGTTAGGGGCATGGCAGTTATATTAAATCCATACCATTTTCGGTTTCTACACGGCATCGTACCGGAACGCTAAATCGCTTGGCGGCATGTCTTTGCCGGTAGGGTTGTGACTAACCACGGCCGAAGCCTCCCACCAGGCCAGACCAGTGAAAATTCAGAAATTATAAATTTCCAAATTGACCCTGCGGGGGATCGAACCCGGGACCTCCGCATGTTAAGGCAACAGCGCTCAACACTGCGCCACGGAGGTCGTCAAAAATATTCTATGTATTATTCTAATATAAAAGTATTCTATAGCTCGCTTGATGTCGCAGGGAGTCGCTGGATCCAGGCGGCGCAAGACCGTGGCTTGTGGAGGACCCTACAGGAGACCTATGTCCAGCGGTGGACGTCCATCGGTTGACGACGACGACGACGACGATTCTATAGCTTCTATTCTGCTGTATATTCGGAAGTTTATAAAACGAATGCGTTGGTTAACACAGCAATCACAAACCCCAATTATCTAATAAACGTACGAGTATGTACAAGGTTCAGCCCTACACCGCGTGCAACCGTTTTGCGCAACGCATGTATTGTACAGATGCAATGCAATATCATGGGAACATACTTCTTTGCTGCATTGTCGTGTTCGGCCATTTGTTGATTGGACTTATGTGATTATTGTGCCTTACGAAACGTAATTGTATTGTTGATTGATAATGGTTCCTAGGTTTATTGCAAGCGAATCGGAATATATGCTTATTCAGAATGTATTCAACTGCTTTTGATATAAAAAACCAATTAAAATTATTATGCCACCGCCAAGTTTCTTTCCTCTGGATAAGTACAACATTCGTAGTTAGTTTCACTATTGGATTGACGATTGGTCTAACCATCGAATGAGACTTTAGTTCCGAGGCAACCGCGGATCGTAGCAAGGTTGTAACTTGCTACAACTTCTAAAAGATGGAAATAATGAAGCCAATTCTGGTGTAGACCATCTCTTAGAAACTAAACTAAAATGACAGCTCTTTTTTTATAGCTATCCCTCTTAGAATACTTCCTGTGGAAACTGCAGCATTAGGTTTAGAGATTGTGTCAAGAATTATTGGCCACAATGACATCTCTACAAATTCAATAGATAACTAATTTCGTTAAGCCATATTTTGTAATTTTTTTTAAAATTATCGCAAAGGATTTTAAGTTCAATGTGCGTTCATTTGAAACGATGACCAGACGTATCCATCTAGGCATTTTTAGTTTCAGGCCAGATCAAAAACCAAACCATTTGAGTTTCTGAACTTTTGGTTCTGAGGAAAAGCCTTAACTTTTCCATACAAAAATTCCTAGGAACCATCAGGTTCTACACGGCACTACAAACGATAGAAATAACTATCGCTTCCTAAGTGAGACACATGCTTACTTGCACATCTTAGCAAGAAGCCATGTGTCTCACTTCAGCTAATTCAGCTGCGGCTCGCGGTCTTGATGCAACCATTTGAAATATAAGTACTTTGATGGTTTCGATATTTCGGATTGAACCATTTACAATATTTTGGTGGTTTTATTATTTGGCGGCTGTGCTAGATTTACCTTCATTTTTATCGTCTACAAAACACTCTGAAGTTAAAATAACAGCGATTACCTATAATTAAACTTCAACCTTAATGACTAATTAACCTAAATCTCATCCTAATTTGTATTACGGCATGACCTCTAGAATTTAGAAAGGTAAGCCAGAAAACGGCCCATATGGGTACCAGCGGCTATTGTCTGGGAAAAATACTCTAAGACACACATAAATGAGTTATCAGATTTTCGCACGGCTTTGCAACTTTATTGTATACAGGTTGGTATTATTTATATGATCGTAATTTTGAGATATTTAAATTTTAACAGATGCGTTCACTTTTTCGTGCCCGTTAGGTTTTACTTGATTATGAGATAATATTATAATTAACTTAAGAAACGTAAAAAGCTACATGAAAATATTTTAATTATGAAAACATGCTGAGGATGCACAGCACATGCACAGTTTTATTTGCGTAGAAAGAGAATAGTACAAATACAACTTTGATTTGTTTCTACTGTTTTTTGTTATAAAATTGTTGAAATTATACGATATCGGTATAAGCAACAGCCAAAAGTAAGTATTTAGCTCATCACAAGTTCCAGATTGACTTTCGGATCTTCTTGGAAAATTTTTAAAACAATTCCATAAATGCTGAGTATGTCGACTCTCCGCTGGTTGGTCGAATTTATGAAGAAGACGAGAAGTGAGTGGTTATGAAAGGCAGAGAGAGTACCGTGTGTGTGTGTGTTTTTTCAGTGCAGAAACAGGTTGATCATGACGACGCGACGTTTCAAATATCCAAGTAGTTTAAGGGTAAAGTTTTATCATATTACCTATGTTAAAGCTCCGAGCATCCTGTAGAACCGAAGCTTCAGTAAAGCAATTAATTTGATCGCAACATCGCTGAGCTAGTTATAGCTGTAGAAGCCTTGGCACGTTACCTAACACCAGGATTGTTCATGAAATAGCCTTCGAAATTTATTATTTTCAACAATTGCTCAAACAGAGTTCAGGGAGGTCAGCTAGTGAATCTATTACCTAATGGAAATCGGGCTTTATTTTTATTGATTTACAAAACTTATTCATATTAAATACCTGACCAAACTGCATTGGAGCAGCGTGGTGGGTCTAAGCTCTAATTCCCTCTCTCCTATGAGAGTGGAGGCCTGTGCCCAGCAGTGGGATGTTAATGGGCTGTAGTGACCTGACCAAACTGTTTAGTATGTACAACGTTAAACTGCTGGGTATAATATTTTTAAACTTTATGGGCAGTAACTAGCATGTATAGGAGTAAATATCTGGAGAGACAATAAAGTAGAGAGAGATTGTGTGAGAAAGGATGTAAGAGCATTCGATAGCAAGTTGAAGGATGATAAAAGTAAGTGGAAGACGAAGTAATACTGTACAAAACCCCACATAGCGTGGTATAGGAACAGGAAGAAAGAAGGAAGTAACTAGTAGTTTCTAAAGTCAAAGCGAAGATTTTCTGGATGGTGCGGCTTGAGCGGCTGTCGTATGACTTTATATAGGTACATTTTGATAATAAATTAAGATATTAATTATCAAACTTCAGAGCCGTTTTTGTCAGTATATATTTAAGGCGCCATACCGTATTGCATACTAATCGAAACGCGCCATATTCATATTCAATTTTAATTTTAATTATAAGTATTTGAGCGCTACCAAAATTGGTTTTGAGCAAGTACACAAGAGCAAGGGTGAAGCGTAAAATTAAGTGCCTCCGTATATATAGTGCTTAAATTCTCGAAGTACATATCCTACGTACCTACTTGGTTACTACGTCAAAATCTAACGACTGGTATTTAATAATACAGTCTCATATAATGAGATAAAGTACTGCATACGGCTCCGGTCAAAAAGCTATATTATATTACACAGTTTTTGCCATATCCTCAGAATCACACACACCGCATACTAAGCATGCACCTGATGCAACTTCCGTCCCGGTGACTTTACGCGTTTTTGAATTTTTTTATAGATAAGAGTTATTGATCTCTTCTTCGTTAGCCGATAATCGTCCATTTACTGGACTGTTAGGGACTTCCACGACACGGTCTTGCCTATATTCAGTAGCACGCTGCGACGCCTTTGACTTCATCTTGACGGCGTTGGTAGACCCGCCACTTATTCGGGGTCACGCAATGCAGTGCTATTCGGTACGAGGTAGCAATTCTATTACCTTGGGTTCCCGACGTTCATTGGTGCTGCGAAGAATATGCCCCTCTCATTGTCATTTCAGCTTTGTAACTTGTTAAGCTATGTTGGATACTTACTCTGATCTTGTACAAATCTCATCATCTGTGTATTGGTGATTTGATCTCACCTGACGGTGGTGCAGGCAGTTTCAGGTGGAATACTTGTAAAGATATTAATATATCAGCTGTAGCTGGATTAGTGACCAATTTGATGATATTTAACTGTTTATGATTTATTTATCCCTAGCCAATTTCATGAACAGAACAATCACTCCGTGTAGAATTATTTGAATAATATTTTATTAGAAATAATACAAGACATAAGAGAATCTTCATGTAAAGTACTTGGGTACTTAGGGTATATCTAAACCCTACTCATTCATAGATGGCAATCAGCGATAACTATAACTACTAAGCATTACATTTCGCTCCCCAGTTATTACTCTAAGCACCGTTAATATCATGTATATAAATTACCAACTTAACCCGAACACAATTAACCTTAATACAAACCGTATTACCATAGTGTTAAGCTATACGGTAAGTGAACATATTAGTTGGCAGTTTTCTATACATTGTGTCTTGTATGGTGAAAACGTATTTTCCCACGAAAAAAGGAAAACTGTTGGTTGAGGTGTGTCGAAATGTCTTGCGACACACGTTGATTGCGGAGAGTGGAATATGGAAGGTCATACTTGTTAATTATAATCGGAGTTAACAATATTGAGAAAAACTAAGGTCTGTATTGACAATCAACCGTTCCTAACACTTATACTCTACCGTTCGTTTCTACGAACAAATACAGGTAAGAAAAGGTTGCCCGTCTCAATTTCTTAGTCATTATTAAACAGAGAGTTTTCCACTGTTTTCCAAAAGTCATCAAGCTTCTGTTCTCTGTTATTTTAAAATCTTTTTTAAACTATCGATTATTATTAAAGCGCGTCTAACGTTGATGACTTCAAAATTCTGGATGAAGCTGAAGACAAGCTCCTATACTTTTAAATGCGCGTTTTGGTGTTTAATAAAGAGTTGCTGATTTGATTAGTGGACCAGTACCCAAATGTTTGAACTCCTACAGTGCGGACTACTAAGTTTTGAAGGAAATACCTAAACATAATAAACCATTTCTAATGTTTAATTGATTTGGTAGAAATGCGTTAAAATTGAATGCAGCTGCCACCTCATTTTGAACGGAGATGTAACGAACAGTTACTATACCTATAGCTACTTTAGATGGTGCCGTCACGAATAAGTCCTGCGTCCTGTTCTCGAATCGAATTACAATTTCAGATTTTATTAAGGAATGAAGCAAAAACTCTAAGTTGATTTTCTTCCGCTGATAAAGACGTCAAAAACCGATCGGGCACGTGTTTCCCATATTAATGAGCTTACAGGTTTGAAACTTTGAACATTTCTAAGACTTCGAGTTTCGCCCGCTTGCGCACAGAAGGTGGTAGCTGCAAAAACATGACCTTGACTTTTAAGGAAACCATGTACATAGTATAAAGCCTCAAACGTATACATATACAACGTGCAACGGCAGCACGAAGCGACTGAAACATATCCGTCTGCTGGTACTACTAATCAGAGTAAATACATAGTCGTTTTTTTTTTTGGGGCTGAGGTTTGAGCAGGGTTTTGGATATTTAGTGCATGCTGAGTTGGTCATTATGATTTATTACATTTGGAGATAACTATACCTATACAAGTCAGTGTAATACCTACTTGTTACGTAGCGTATGCATTTTATATTATATACAAATTGTTACATTTTTCTGTTTTTGAAAAGAGCAAAAGTTCTGCTGAGATTCTTGCCCGTTCTTCTTAGTAGAAACAGCTTTCCGAACCGGTGGTAGATTCTTACGACTTATCATAAGTGGCACAAGTTGTCCTACATGAAATAAATCATTTTCATTTTTCAATTAGTTCCTTGCAGTTATTTACGGGTTTATACACTTTGTTTATGTGAAAAACCAACTTCATAAAGGTTATCACTTATCATAATGCCATGGCGCGTTTTGTCTGTTTCAGGCTTTAAATATGCAAAAAATTAGACATTTGTTCCTACAGGACATGGTACAATTCGATTGCTATCAGCGCCTATAAAGGACTGGATTTTGGAATAAGTTGGAATAAATACGTTTTCTTTTTGCTAATCCATATCCACACTATCCATACTAATATTATAAAGGCGAAAGTGTGTCTGTCTATCCGTCTGTCTGTCTGTCTGTGTTTCTGCTACGCTTTCACGGTCCATCCGTTCAACCGATTTTGATGAAATTTGGTGGTTGGTTTGGTATAGGTTGTATGCCGGGGAAGGACATAGGCTACTTTTTATCCCGGAAAATTGGAGAATTCCCGCGGGAACCAAACAAACCTCAATTCACGCGGACGAATTCGCGGGCATCATCTAGTTTTGGGATATATGCACTTATTTGTGCTATGAAATACTCGTATGTTTAAAAATAATATTAAATGTTGAAGCATAAGACAATGCATTCAATAGGTACTAAAATGATAATGACGTTATCAGCAAGACTCGCCTGTGTTGGGTGCAATGAATTGTGTTATAAAATACTAGACGATGCTTGCAACTTCATCCGTGAGTATTTTAAGGATTTTTAAAAATATCTGGCTACTCTTTCATTTTCCGGGAATAAAAATCATGAAAGAAATCAAGCGTATGTCACTCTCCAGGTCTACAAATCTATACATGCAAAAAATCACGTCTTGAAGGACAAACATATTTTCGCATTTATATTAAGAATAATATTACTCAATCTCATGAAACTTTTTTCTAACAGTTTTATATTCCATACCTACTATAAATTATGATGAATGCGAAATTGTGTCTGCCTTTGCCTGACTATTATATGTTTGTGCTACGCATTCACGGTCCATCTTTCGAACCTATTTTGATGAAATTTGGTACTGGATAGGTTGCATCCCGGGGAAGGATATGGCTTAGGTAGGCTATCCGGAAAATTAAGGAGTTCTCGCGGGAATAAAAAAATTAATCCTCGCGGACGAAGTCGCGGGCATCATAGGCTATGTAAGAGGTATAAAAGAGTTATTACATCTGGTGTTAATCCTTTGCCGTAGATTGTAAGAATTAAATAAGGAAAAAAACTTGGACACGCCATCTTTTTGCGTTTCAGGCCGTATAATTAATTCTGTGACGCGCATATATGCAAAAACTTCATTATGGAGGAAATAATTACGTCGTTAGGTAGACACCTCCAAGTAAAATAGGTATGTTGTTTTTGTCGACGACAAGTTTTGCGCTTGGCTACGATCTCGATTCTAGCCTATGATTCTAGCTTATTGTTACGGGCTGGGGGTTATGTTAACGGAGAGAGATGCTGTATGTTTCACAATAATTTATTGGTCTTACAAAGTTGAGGGCAGCTGGTAATCGTTACACTTTTCTTCTCTTGTCACGACTTCTTCCTTCATCTTTATGTTGTTGCTTCGCTGACTGCTGATTTTATAACTCTATTGTTCTTACTACGAATTCAATAAATCATTTTTAAACTTTGCAAAAATCTTATATACAGAGCTTAGAATAACAACTTGACATGTCGGTTGTTTCCTTGGTTACCGTTCATTCACCTAGTTACGCGACACTGCCCCCTTCTAAAAGAAATGCTCGTCCCGAGCATTATTACTGCATTGCCAGGATATCTGTATGTACAACCTAAGCTAGTCTTCGTAATGGATGTTGTACCCGGAAGGCGACATCAAATGGATTCCTAGCCAATATATCCATACCAATCTTCAAAGGTTCGGAATCTATTTCCTCCTTAACAGCTATAAACCTGCGCCCGTTTCCGTTCAAGTGACCCGATCTCAATCTGTAGCCTTTTGCATGGATTACGTTAACGTGCCATGAGCATGTGGTCTCAGGTGGAGGTTCGTCCATGTCATCAACGAACCATTTATTTGTATGGCCAGCCTTGACGTTCGCAGACTCGAAGGTGCTTTGTTCAATACATGGCGTTACTTTCCTGTGTTTCCACGGGTGGCTCCCTGTAAGTTCTGTAGCATCGCCGATTCTAACGCCGTTGTAGCCCTTTAAATGGAACTGATTGATCACCTTTTCTTTCAAACTTCCCACTACGACTTCAATCTTAATGTCTACCGTCTCCGTCGCAGCCGTCTTCATGTCGACCGCCTCCATCTCTGCCGCCTCCATCTCGACCGCCTCCATCCCTGCCGCCTTCATCTCTGCCGCCTTCATTTTGACCGCTTCCATCTCGACCGCCTCCATCTCTGCCGCCATCATTTTGACCGCTTCCATTTCGACCGCCTCCATCTCAACCGCCTCCATCTCAACCGCCTCCATCTCTGCCGCCGCCATCTCTGCCGCCTTTATCTCGACCGCCTTCATCTTGACCACCTCCTTCATCTCGACCGCCTCCTTCATCTCGATCGTCTCCTTCTCCACAGCCCCCTTCTCCACGGCAACCTCTGCCGTCATCTTCTCCACGGCAACATCTGCCACCATCTTCTCCACAGCAACCTCTGCTGCTATCTTCTCCACGGCAACCTCTGCCGCCCTCTTCACCATGGCAACTTCTGCCGTCATCTTCTCCACAGCAAACTCTGCTGCCACCTTTTCCACAGGAACCTCTGCTGCCACCTTCTCCACAGCAACCTCTGCTGCCACCTTCTCCACAGCAACCTCTGCTGCCACCTTCTCCACGGCAACCTCTGCTGCCACCATCTCCACAGCAAACTCTGCTGCCACCTTTTCCACAGGAACCTCTGCTGCCACCTTCTCCACAGCAACCTCTGCTGCCACCTTCTCCACAGCAACCTCTGCTGCCACCTTCTTCACAGCAACCTCTGCTGCCACCTTCTCCACGGCATCCTCTGCTGCCACCTTCTCCACGGCATCCTCTGCTGCCACCTTCTCCACAGCAAACCCTGCTGCCTTCTCTCGTCTACGACGCATCCTCTTTGCAACTTCCTCCTTCGTCTTCCGCAAACTTTCACAACAACCGTGCAATTTCTCGTCTAACTTCCGTAATCGTTCATCAAAGTTAGTTAGCCAATGCACGACAGACTTGTTGTCGGAAGGACGTGAGCGGTTTCCTACAGATTCCGCCATTGCACGTGTGGTGACACCCTCTTTAGTTACCTTCTGTACTAAAGGCATCTCTCCCGATCCCACTTCTGACACCAATTGTTACGGGCTGGGGGTTATGTTAACGGAGAGAGATGCTGTATGTTTCACAATAATTTATTGGTCTTACAAAGTTGAGGGCAGCTGGTAATCGTTACACTTTTCTTCTCTTGTCACGACTTCTTCCTTCATCTTTATGTTGTTGCTTCGCTGACTGCTGATTTTATAACTCTATTGTTCTTACTACGAATTCAATAAATCATTTTTAAACTTTGCAAAAATCTTATATACAGAGCTTAGAATAACAACTTGACATGTCGGTTGTTTCCTTGGTTACCGTTCATTCACCTAGTTACGCGACATTATTAACACCGCGTCGCACACCAACGCAGTCTCATGCGTTTTTTGCTTTCGGATTGAATATGCTGCAGGCCCTACTGGCCGCTACAGCATCACCGGGGGGTTGGGCGAGCGCAGGGCTTGAAGATATCGGGTTTCAACGTCTTCCTAAGGGCGCCCTCTGTGTGGCTCAAACCACAGTTTATGATGGCGTTGGGACGAATGGGAGGTCAATTGGACTAGACTAGTCCGTATGCCCACGGTTCCACGTCCATAGGAAATGGGGGTAGACTCATGTGATAGCGAAACTGTTAACCTTTTATGCCTTTGACAGAAAAGCGTTGCATGCAAAATGCGTCAGTGTGCTAACAACGAGTACTGAAACTGAAAGTACCTGAAAATGGCCTAGGGCGGCTTTTCGTGTCTCAGACACGTTTCAAACTTTCGAGTGGTATACCTAAACTATTATGTTATATGTAGTTATAATATTAAATTATATACTTAAAAACGATTTTTCTTGGCATATCATGTTGTAACCAAATTAAAAGTTTGTATTTATTAATATCAGTTAATATTTTATTAGTATCTTTCCCACTCTCTCGCACATTCTAACAATTATTTTCAATTATTGTAAGAATATACTGAGACTTCTACAATGGTTCAAAATGTTAGTAAAAGAATACTTAGATATTTAGGTTCAATCATTAAAAATGTTAGAATATGCGATATAGAACTTAAAACACCCCTCCGCCTAAGCTTTCATTTGGACTAGTTTTTTCGATTTTCATACCGCTATTTTACTCTTAGGTTTTAAATTTCCAAAAATCCTTTCTTAATAAATGCCTTCGGCATAATAGCTATCCGTATGCCAAGCCCGATCTGTCCAGAGGTTTGAGCTGTGTGTAACTGATAGATTAGTCCAGTCAGTTACCTTTTCCATTTATATGTAGGTAGATGAATAGCTAACAAGTGAATATAACTCAAAGAATTAAAAAATACGACTGCCATAGTTAAATGATATTTTTTTGTGAATCACTGGATATTGAAATATAGTCTTATATATTTTTTGAATCTACTCATCATTTTCTTGATGACGACAATATAGATAATCTTATTTAGGAAAAAAAAAACAACTTTAGTCTTTGATGCGGGACCATGGTCACCCTATCAATGTTTTTTAAATTTTACTAGCCTATGTCACCCAGAATAAGCTAAGGATTCTAACTATACCTCACCTCATTCATCAAAATCCGTTCAGGCGTATAGAAGTTATGGTGGAATATACAAACTCACATGCATACATACATGAACCCTGAAAACAATATACTCCTTTTTTCAGGCAGTCGTATAATAAAAATTAGAAATGCAGTATATAATTTCAAAATAAAAATGCACTAGATACCAAGTGCTTATCTACAATTTATTTTAGAACTACCTATAAAACGACTAAGTTTGTGATAATAATAATATATAATTAGGTACTAAGCCTTCATTCTACTGATAAAATTAGTAACACTAAACTCTAATTATTATATTATGCGTCGTTTATATTAATACCATTTTACGCGTTATTTCAAGCGTAAAATAAATGATATTTCAGTCTCACTCAATTCATACCTAAGTACTAAAATTACCTACTTTTTTTCAGATAAAATTGTTCTTTGTTGAGTCAACATTATTTTTAGGGTTCCGAATATGATTATAGTGGGTGGGTACACGGGTATAGGTATCTGAAAACCAATTTTGTTTTGTCACCCAACCAACCAACTGTGTCATAAATTTTTTATAACATAGCTATAGAGAAAAATGTTTTTTTCATTATTAATTATTCTCTTAATAGTTCAGTAATAATAATTTTATGTAAATATTTAAGTTTTCGAAAAACCGATAAAAGTCTGAGATTTTTAAGATATAGATTTTTCCTTTTTAAGAATCGGGACTCACATACCTAGATGAAGTTAGAGCATCACAAGTTAGTACGAAATAAATTAAAGTAAGCTAATAAGTAAATATATTCAATTCACGAATATCCACCAAGTTACCCGAAGCCCATTAAAAACGATTTAATACGTCTCAATTATTCCATTAATTGGTTAATTGTTAATCAATCTTGTGTTCCCGGTACAGTCAAAACTCGTTCTTTTTTGTTTTAGCTAGGGTTACTGTACTTCATGTTTTCTCAGGACATATTCTGGTTAAAAAATCAATGTTCGCATAATGAGAATTGAAGCTTTGTTGAGTTATAAAGAGTACTTACTCTCAATGGTCGCTCTAAGGCGAGCGTTCGAGAGCATTATATGGTTTAGAGGACAGAAACCCAAAAGGACGTCGCTGAGCCGACTTCCTAACCCAATTCAGTATATATTTTGTTAGATCCACAACAGGTCTTAGAATAATTAAGGAATAAGAAAGCAGTATTCGATCAGATATTGCGGACCTTACTGTAATCATCAAATTCCTGGCTAACGATTCCTTACTTACTGAATTAAGGTATTCAAAGTTTATTAAAGATCTAAATCTAAGATTCTAAAGATCAAAATATTCTATTCATCATCATTCAATCAATCATCCCGAGAAATCTGGTCGCACGGTAGCCTACACTCACTTCATCCTATAACATCTTTTCTAACACAAAATGAAATGATCGATTTTTTCGTGTCCTACATTTCAAAATTGGAAGATGGGGAGCGTAATTTAAGCCAATAATTGCTTTTTATCGGCCAAATCCGTCAAGTATAATGAATATTTCGTCACTCATTACTGTGGCTGGCTTCAGATTTTTGGTGTCACGTTAAAAATAAGCATAATTGATTGTATTGAGATGTTGCCTTATTTGTGTAGGTTTGAGGAATGCTATTGACTTTGAAATGGATTCAGGTGAATCTGTATAGTTACGACTTACGAGGTGGAAAATTAAAATGCCATTGAAAACCGAAAAAAATATAACAGCTTGAAAAATTTCTTAAAGTCTTTGTATGGATGATAACCATTTTGTGTAACTTATTGAATACCGAATACTGACTGTGTAATGCTTTAGTGTTATTCTATTAGAGAATATAACCCGAATTCACACTGAAAAAGGTGGCGGGAAGCGAGTAGATGAGGAAGTCGGAGGACCGTGTTATCCTCCTGAAAAGGCCTATGTCCAGCAATCTTGCTTGAATAGATTTACTAAATTATAAGTATATAAATGTTTTATTTATTTTTAAACGTTTACGTTAAACGAGTTGTAGTAGGTACATATAAATGCAAAAACAAAACGCATTAGCGGCTTAAAATTCAATCCCGATGCTCTCGCAACTGAATCGACCGGATCTTGCCACAGCCTCATTAAAGATTCTAGGTCGTTGCAATCGCTAATTAGCTGAGATAAATACTGTATTAATTGTGTACGCCATTGGAGCGCGTATCGCGCCATCTCTGCGTTTTGTTTCGCTTCACTTGCTCTACAAGGCGTTCTTGGTTTTTTGGAAATGTTTAGGGATTATAATTATAGATATACCTACTCGTAAACTGTTTCAGTATTAACATGAATACCAATCGAATCTATATACATAGTCAAAGCAAGTTTCTAAACGCTACTTTATCCCGACAAAGAGCCTAACATTGTCAATAAAATGAAACACAAATATGTTTTTGTAACACTGCATTATCCTTATGTTGTCCTAGGTTCGACGTTAATTAAGTAGAGTATTATTGAATGTTCTTTTTTACACATACCAGTACTGTATACAAATTGTAGATTGGAGCAATCTAAGGAGAAAGTAAAAAAAATCATCATAGTCCATCAAGGCATTGGCGATTCCTCTAGGGTTGGCTGCATAAGTGCATATTAATGGGCGATGGTTATTACCTAAAATCAAGTGAGCTATCTGAACATAGTGAAGAAGAATTATTACCTTAATATAAAATAGGTAATCTACCAAGTATCAAGTCTATATCAGCCGTGCATCGTGAATTTAAAGTAAAGCCATTATAAGCGTAGACAAAATGTAAACAAACAAACGAGAGGTCGTTCGCCTAATGAAGGGGTAAACAACACTTTGGTCTTCTGTAAAAAATATTATATTATCAGATGTACCTAAGTATGTAAGTATTGAAGTTCCGTCAAGGGCTACGTTTACGTATTAATATGTTTGAAGATGAAGCCCGGAATTTTTGATCTTAGAAAATAATCATTCGTAGCCGTTGCAATAGTTTAGTAAACACAAACAGTATTTTTCAGTCATTAGTTGCAGAATTCGGTTTAGTTTTGCTTACAGTCTGAACAACTGTGTGATTTGGAAAGTCGATAGATATGATTATTTTATTATATTTAATTCAAAGGCAAAGAAAATAAACAAATGAAGTAATTATTGATGTTTTTATTAAAAAAAAATTCACAAATTCTTAAGGTTCACATAGCAATTGTGTAATTATTCGCAACATTAATTGATCGTTGATTACTGAACTACTAAGTACATAATATACATATTTACATACGTTAGTACTAATATAGTACTATTATGCATATAACAAGTTTTTTTTTGTTTATATTTTTATACGACTGCCTGAAAAAAGGAGTATATTGTTTTCAGGGTTCATGTATGTATGCATGTATGTATGTATGTATGTATGTGAGAGTAACAAAATAACAAAATATAACAACAGTAACAAACAAACAATAACTTCCACTATGAATAACGATATCAAATACAGTACATCCAGCGAGCGCGTTCCGAAATGGAATGAGTGAACGGCAAATGGCGGACCGACGCGTAAAATGTTACTTACCGCTATGTTTCGCCGGTGAGACGTCACGACTTTTATTATGAAATCCACTGTCGACCACGTAAGCGCGTCGCGCGTAAGTCTATCACTATGCGCGAAAGAGACAGTTATAGTTGTGGTGTAGTTAGTTGGTTTCGTGAGGGTTTCATAGTGAAGGTACGTCAATGAACTTTTGTCCACGCTTATATTGGCTTTACGGTAGGAACCTAGATTTAGGTAGGACCTGCACGCACTGAATGCTGAGTCAAGTCATGTCTCGGATTTGGAACTGTGTGTTGTCCCCAGATGGGGCATGGTGATGGACCCAACACTGGCCAGCATGCCAGCTTTAATTAGAAAAGAACTAGGCATATTCTGTTCTAGGAAGTCTCTGTTTTCCACGATACAGGGAATCCTAGTGTGGAAACCACTGCCCCACTAGCTCTAAGTATTTATATAGTCTATTATAGTCTGATATTTTTTCAAACAAATAAATAAATAAATGAAAAGAAATGAGAAAATTTTGACGGTAACGAGAATAAAGTCAAAATGCTTTTAGAGAGAGAGCGAGAGAGAGTTACCTTATCCTGCATTAAACCGATAGCTTACCTGTAAAAGAAATATCAAACGTTAGTATTTTAAACAAGTATCGGCATAATAAATTCAGAACTATAAAAATTAAAGCAAGACTATGAAATAAATTTAAATCTAAATTAGTTAAACATATAAACTGCATAATAATATTAAAAATATCATCGAAATTATTTTGAGCAACGACTCGACGTTGCGTTAAAGTTATTCCGCTGAATAGCTTATACGCTGGTCCAAGTAATTTACATCCCTCTGGTCGTCTTCGGGCTCCGTGAGATCCTCAAAAAAGGATCTAGTATCCTCGCACAATGACCCCAGGACCATTGAACACCATCTTCTGTTAAATTTTAAAACATTACCTAAAGTAAACAGAAAGTTATCGAGGTCGATTCAGATGCGTAGATCCGAATGCAAATTCAAAATTCGAACCGTGCCGAAACGCACCAGCGCCTTTCGGCCGATTGCGAAAACGGAACGGATATTGCCAGCGATTGGTTCGTTTGGATTTTGCCGGGTAACTGGCCACTTCCGGTCGAAGCTTTGTTTCTTCTCTGTTGGGCAACCGGATTGGGCGGTCTCTCGAGGCGATAATTTATTGCTGCCGATTTGCATTAATCTACATAAATAATTGGAACTTGTGTTTGTATTTTGTTTTTGATGGACTGACGCATGATTTGACCCCATTCATAGGTCGCATGTAGAAGAGCTGAAGGAATAGCTAACCTAAATTATAATGACAATGTAGTAAGTCTCGTAAGTTGAAATATTTTTATTATCAGAAATTGCTTCACTATTTTTTAAAAAACAACAACACGTGCTTTGGCTCTTTTCTGTCCGCTTACATTCTACACAATATCGTTAAAATCGCTAAATATTACAAACTCATAATAAAAGATGCCTTTCTGTAAGTTGCTTTGCACTGTGCTGCGGAGTCTTTATGTTCCTATGTTTAGGTTTCTAGCTTAAGTTCTATCATGCTATCTAACGTGGTCCGGACAAGCGCAAATCTTCCAGTGAACGTCGGGGACCGGAGGCTTCTAAATGTGTAGATTACTCGCTAAAACTCTACCATGTAATCTTAAGGCCACTCAAGTCAGTGTAAAACAAATCCGATGCACAGAGTCGGAGTACGGTAGTCTTCCAGGGGGAATCATCAGTACATAATATTATATTAAGATTGATAATCATTTTAAACTACTTATTGATTAAAGTGAAAAAGAGCGTCGAATTTTAATGACGTCCGTATTTCATACAAGCTCTAAAGAGTTGCTGATTGTCAAATCAGCAATTCTAGTAATCAAATATTCAATTCTACCATGCAATCTGGAATATAACGCCACACAAGTAATCAGTGTAAAAAAATTAATGAGAAGCATAGACACTCCGACAATCTCCCGAAGGGCAGCGTCACAGGTACGTAGTCTGGAGTCTGGACAATTACAGCTAGCCTACCTATGTAATCTATGTGCCTATTCCTGTTCTGTGAACATCGTGAAACAGAGGCTTTACATTACCTACTCGCTAAAAGTTCTAACATGTAATCTAGCGCCATATAAGTAATCAGTGTAAAACAAATCCGAAGCACAGATACTCCGATAGTCACCCAGAGGGCACCATCACTGGTGGGAAGCTGGGTACGTGATCTAGGCATTGCAAGTATGAACCTACTCCTGTTCTGTCAACATCGCGAACCAGGAGCTTCAGATTACCTACTCGCTAAAAGTGTACCATGTAATCTAACGCAATATAAGTAATCAATGTAAAACAAATCCGAAACACAGATACTCCGATAGTCTCCCAGAGGGCACCATCACGGGTGGGAAGCTGGGTACGTGATCTAGGCATTGCAAGTATGAACCTACTTCTGTTCTGTGAACATCGCGAACCAGGAGCTTTAGATTACCTATACTCGCTAAAAGTTCTAACATGTATTCTACGCCATAAGTAATCAGTGTGAAACAAATCCGTAGCACAGATACTCCGATAGTCTCCCAGAGGGCAGCGTCACGGGCGGGTGCGCGGTCTAACAGCGCGCCGCGACCCGTGACCGACAGTTAGACGGGAGCGGCCGCGACGAGCTACGGTCAACTCTGCCTTATTCCATTTTAGATTAATACCTACACGTCGAGGAACGAGAATAGCGCGGACACTGATTGAGCACTGAAATCGGCCTAGACCTGGATTGTTATTAATCTCTGAAAACACAATGAAGGTACCTAGTACCTACATACGAGTAGGTATATATATTGCTAACTAGTGCTTGACTGCTGACGCATCGTATTTTTGAACGCCGAGTGTTTTAGTCAATAGTAAAAGCAATTGGTATTAATAGCATTGAAATGCACATTTGAGCCTCGGCTGGTAGGTACATTCTTGTGAATTTTCTTTTAGAATCATACTTATGTTATATGCGAAAGTGTGTTTGTTTGTTGGTTTGTCCTTCAATCACTCCGCAATGGAGCAACGGATCAACGTGATTTTTGGCATGGGTATAGTTGAGGACCTGGAGAGTGACGCTACTTTTTATCCCGGAAAATTAAGGAGTTCCCGAGGGAATAAAAAAAAACTAAAATCATGCGGACGAAGTCGCGGGCATCAGTTAGTACACTATAAATAGGAGGTGCAATTTATGTAGCTACCTACTGGCTCGCAGTAACTTGGCTTCACAGATAGGCAATACGTACTTCCTGAATTAAGGTATTAAAAGTTTTATAGATTCATTGGAAAACTTGTAAGAAATTCTTAAAGATCTAAATCTCAAAATCTAAAGATCAAAATATTCTAGTAAACATCCCGAGAAATCTGGTCGTACGGTAGCATACACTCACTTCATCCTATAGCATCTTTTCTAACACACACTTTTACATCTTACCAAAACCACGTGATAGTAAAAAAAACCTTGATGTCGCATACGCCTACCAAAGCCTACAACCAACCGCAATGAAGTGTAGGCACTGGACAACCTAGATACTTATAGAATCTTGTAGTCTAGGCTAGGTGACTGTCCAATCATGTTATCTAGTCGATCTTGTTTAACCGGGCCTGCAAAGTATTTATAGCTCTCTCATTTATAACGCTTTGTAATGAACTTTCTGAGGGACTACCATTTTATGTCTTTAATCAGCTAGGTAGGGAGGTTAGGCTTTACACATAAGACTTACAATAATTAACGTGTTAAAGCTTTATTAAATTTATTATAACCCCAAGACCTATATCTACATTAATAATAAAATTTTACCGTTACAAAATGTTTTTGAGTCGTACCTACGCATATAGACTTTCGTATTTATAAACAACTAATAAAATGTGTTGACTGCGTCTGCGTCTGCATGGATTTAGGTTTTTAAAAATCACTTGGATAGCGGATGCTCTTGAGCATTATAACATTGGATTGATACAGGTGTTACATAATAGGGCTATATAGTAGAAGATCCGAATCTAAATCGAAACGTACCGGTTTGATAAGAGAATCAAATTTATTTTATAATAAATTTAATATATTAGAAAATAAATTAAAAATGGGTAGACAACAGAAATCCTGGACAGAATATTTTTAATTACTTTTCGAAAAATGATTTTTCATAAAATGTTGCAAAATGAAGATAATAATAAAACTTTATACTGGACTTAAAGTATAGAGCATATAGAATGTGCAATCGTAGGGTAGACTATTATTTCCATTATTTATCCAGGTAAATAATAGGGTAGACTATTATTTCCATTATTTATCCAGGTAAATAATAGTCTACCCTACGATTGCACATTCTATATGCTCTATACTTTAAGTCCAGTATAAAATTTTATTATTATCTTCATTTTGAAACATTTTATGAAAAATCATTTTTCAAAAAATAATTAAAAATATTCTGTCCAGGATTTCTGTTGTCTACCCATTTTTAATTTATTTTCTAATATATGAAATTTATTATAAAATAAATTTGATTCTCTTATCAAACCGGTACGTTTCGATTTAGATTCGGATCTTAGACCAATATGTCTTTATCCATCAACACAAAACTCACGTCGCGTCGATTTGTTGATCCGTTGCAGCATGATGAAGGACATACCAACCAGCACATTATCGTATTTTATAGTATTAGTACTACTAATAAATGTTTGACTAAAATTATGTGTTATTCCAGACTATAATCTATCACTGTGCCAAATTGAATCCGAATCCGTTCAGCTGTTCTGCCATGATTGAGTAAAAAACATCCATCCACCCATCTAACCATCCATCCAAACTTACCCATTTATAATATTAGTATAGATACAATTAGTTATTTACAGCTACTCCGATGCATCAACACGGCGACACGTACCGCCACGCGCGGTTTGAACCGCGCCCTCACAGGATGCTACTAACATTTTATGTCTTTTTTTGTTGCTTGATGAGATCATGCCGCCTTTTTGCCGAAAGTAAATTGTAGTGTTTGAGTCTTAATTGCAACTTAATAGTCGGCTATACGTATTTGCTCTGGACACGACCAATTTCCCTGAATTTCCCTGACTATTAAAAAGCCAATCATCAACTTTTCGACTTCATCACATAAATAGGTTACAAATTATGTAATTTTCTCTTTTTTATAACTATTTTATAACACTCTTGCTACGATTTTTACTTCAAAGGACGTGAGACTTATTATTTGCAATGTTCAGACATAATTATTAATCTTTACCTAGAGCTATTTTGATATGAGTTTTTCCTGTACAGAGAAAATTTAGCTTCCCTTAAAAAGATGTTGCTTAACAAGTTCAACTAGCATTTGCCCACGGCTTAATAACTCCTTAGGGGATGAATTTTCAAAAGTCCTTTCTTAGCGGGTGTCATAATAGCTGCTTCTTCGCAAATTTCAGCCCAAACAGTCCAGTAGTTTGAGCTGTGCATTGATAGTTCAGTCAGTCAGTCAGCTTTTATATTATTATATTTAGATAATTTATAGGTATTATACGCAACTCTAATCTAATCTGTAATACGTTAGTGGGCGGATGCTGTCACTGAGATATATTCAATTTTATTTATCTACAAATTGACAATCGTTTATATTTGATGAATGATAAAATATCATTCATAAATCATGGTGGTTATTAAAATATATTTGCTAAATCAATTGCCATATTAATGACTAGCAGACGCCCGCGATTCTATCGATTCTATCAAGATAGTGAATAGTGATGTAAACGTGAAAAAATATCGATAAGATGCTAGAAGGAATCAGAAGAATTTACTAGTGTTCATTTAAGAATGTAATATTTCTTCTGAAGGCGGATTTATAAAAGTTAATGGTTGTTGATGACGCAGAAACCACTCCTAATTCACTAAGGAATTTTGGACATACATAATACGTTCTAAAAGAAAGCAGGGAGGGAAATCTACAAATATATTTTTGTAATAATATGGTTGTATGAAGCTTTTATATTACTTTTATATTATATTACATATAATTGTTCTTTTTAACCCCAAGAACAAATTAATTAAACAAAGCCACGAGCAAAGGCTAGTTAAAGAAATAGACAGCGACCATCAGACAGTTTATTTATATTTATAATCTGTTGCGGTGTCAAATGGTGAATGAACTGCCAAACTCATTTTACATACGAAACTTTTTTGTACGCCCATACACAAGCTGTTGTATTCCAACATCCATTTATCATTCAATATCAATGAAATCGACTAGCACAGTACAATTATTATGACAGTCTCATTTGGCACTTGTAAATTTTTTTATCGCTTTAAATGCTATAAACATACAGCTCAAAATTGTATGCATTTGGGATCAATATAAGTTATGATGTCTGGCTTTTATAAGTACCGGTTTGTTTCATTCACATTCGAAAGACGCGTGCGTATGTTTGAATTAGAAAAATGTATTTTAATCTTCGTGCAAAGCAATTTTTAAATTGGCTGCTTGTATTTCTGATGCCATAACGAGACGGGGCGTTATTTCTAAAACCATACCACATCAGTCATCTATATACCTACTCGTAGTGTAGTGTGTCAAACTTATCTGGCCCGGTGGCCAAAATTGGAACTATTTTTTATGCTTGTTTAGTTTTTGTTTTTATTTTATTTTTCATATCCACTAGCGACGCTGTCACTGAGTCAGTTAAGTTTGTGGGACTGTAATGTACCTAATGAAATTTTAAAATTTCAGTATCACTGTTAAAATTAAGTATCACTCTATGCCAATATTACTCACGTTTACTTTAAGCAATGTAAAGCTCAAATAATATTACATATAGATAGATAGATAGATAGATAGATAGATAGATAGATAGATAAATTCTTTATTGCCACACATAACTTAGAAATAACTTAATTATAAACAAAAAAACGAAAAACAAATCGCGTGCGCACTTATCACTAAAAGTGATCTCCAGACAACCCATTACTTAAGGAACTTTAAAAAGGAGCGGGAAAGTGCAACATAAACATGCAATAATAATATACTACTTAAACTATACATACTAATAATACATAAATAACTATATATAAATAAATATTAACTCATATACATATATAGCAGAACATATATAAACTTATCCTACTTTTTCATCAGTCTTTTAAAAATTTTAAACTATTACGATGATACTTAGAATAATTTTCAACTCAGAACGGTGTCAATATGATGGGTTGAACCCATTTGAGATGAACATAAAGCTTAACCATAATATTTCACTCATCTGCATAATATAACGGTAAATGTAACATTTTGTTTTCGTATCTAGTTAAATTATAATACGCCTATAAGAATCGCCGTATCATGTACGTAGGCGGAGAAACGCGTCCGGTGTGAAGAATATTTTAAAGAATCTTGTATCGGAGATAGAGGATAGTGAAGCGTTTTCTTTTATTGGTCAAAAACTTACGGGATATGTAATTACAAAGACCCATAGAGATAGTATCTCTAATGGAAAGACCAATATTCTCATTCTTGACCTCGTTGTTTACGTGGATTCAAATCACCTTTTTTTACCAAAATCAGCCCCCCCGATCGTGTAAGGAAATCGTAATCGTTTGTAAAACGTATAATTCGACCTGTTTAAGGAGTTCACAGATGCCTGCGTATCATGTGTGAACTCCTTAAAACAGTTCGAGTAATACGTTTCAAGCTGTCAAATGATTACGATTTGCTTAGACAATTGGGCCTCAGATGATTAAAGAGTTAAGACATCGTATAGAAATCGTATATTATGTGTGTATAGTGTACTCGTATACACTTTTTATTAAGTCGGTTAAAACTGTATTCCGAGCTTACGTTTCTTCGTATATACGAATACTATTGCACTGTGTATTAAGTACATAGTAAATCACATAAGGGTTTTATGTGACTTCACTCGCGTTTATTACCAACGTACGGTCAGCAGACGTAAATCTTTCTTATGTTTTATTATTATTTCTGTCACTAAAGAAAGTCATTTAAATTTTTAACTAGCTGATGCCCGCGACTTCTTCCGCGTGGATTGAGGTTTTTCGGTTCCCGCGGGAACTCTTTAATTTTGCGGGATAAAATGTAGCCTATGTGCTATTCCAGACTATAATCTATCTCTGTGCCAAATTTCATCCAGATCCGTTCAGCCGTTGGAGCGTGATTGAGTAACAAACATCCATACATCCTTACATCCATACATCCATACATCCATCCAAACTTTCGCATTTATAATATTTATTTGATAGCTGATGCTCGCGACTTCATCTGCGTAGTTTAAGTTTTTTGATTTTCGCTGGAACTCCTTAATTTTCTGGGACAAAAAGTAGCCTACGTGCTATTGCAGACTTAAAATCTATCTTTGTGCCAATTTCATCCAGATCTGTTCAGCCGTTCTGGCGTGATTGAGCAACAAACATCCAGCCATCCAAACTTTCGAATTTATAATATTAGTATGATTTCGACACGTAATGCTACATGCATTACTTGTCAAAATCGTAAGTAATATTAATGAAAATTTCCATATTAAACAAGTATGAAAACGACAACAGTGTTTTCTAAATTTATAAAAATGAACTTGTTCTTATAAATACATAAGTACATATTACCTACTTTTAAGACATTTAAATCATGGAGTGGAGTTACGTTAGTGACTAAATATTTTTTCATATTTTAATTATTGATGTCAAGTACAATGGTATTTAAGTAGTGACGTGATTGTTAAGGAAAAATATAAACTCTATCACTAAGGTCATCTTTATGCGAATATTACGATTTTCGAATTATTTGATAAAGTTATAAATATTAAATTAGAAAATATAGGTAAGTCCTTAATTTTATAGTGTGCAAACATTTGTGCCAGAAAGTTAATTATTGACTAATTTAATTGAGCTGACTGCCACTAAGAAACCTAAATGAAAGTGCAGTTACCATTGTACTGTTTATCAAACAATAATAAAATGTTCTTTATAAAAACACTAGCTAATGCCCGCGACTTCGTTCGCGTGGATTAAGGTTTTGTTGTTCCCGCGGGAACTCTTTAATTTTCTGGGATAAAAAGTTAGCCTATGTTACCACATACACCACACATACCACATACCTACATGATGGATGAAATTTGGCACATAGATTATCTATGTACCAAATTTCATCCATCCATCCATCCATCCACACATCCATCCATCCAAACTTTTGCATTTATAAATATATATATAATATTTATTTTATTTTTCGCCTTTTATTCCGCTTGCACAGCAGACTCATTTTTTTGCTATCGTTACCTGTAAGTTCAGGCGTGCGGTTATATTACTACGTAGCAATTTTTCCTTCATCGCCTTGGAGGCTTTGCGCACATACGAGCACAAAAACACATCGCGGTTGACGGATTCTTTTTATTCCATTTTTAATACCTACGCAAAAAATAAAAAGACCCTTTTTACCTGTTATGGCCAAATGGAAAAGGTAATAATGTTAATTCGTTGAATTTAATAGCTCTATGGTAAAAAGTCAACTGGATTTTGAAAGATCGCATTCGCTTATTACTTAAAACATTTTATCACCTTAATTACCCTTAGCTGCCGTAGAAGGCCCCTACGTCAATTCAATTCATTTATTTAGAACATGTAGGACATACAGGTGTCTCTTATGTTACGTCTTTTTTTGACTCTATCACCGGTTCGGAAAGCAGATTCTGCTGAGAAGAGCCGGCAAGAAACTCAGCAGTTGCTCTTTTTTTTCGTAGTTTTTTGTCAAAAAAACATATATATATATTAATACAGAAATCTGAAATTTATTTAATGACATAACGTCGTTTTAATATCACCATTTACCACCATTGACCAACCCCAAAAAAACACAAAATAAACTTAATTTTAACACCGATTAAGAAAACTGTCAAACACGTCAAACGCACAACAAAAGGTATAAGTTATTAATATTTCATCCAATTATTCCCATATAACAGAATACAAGAAGTTAATTCCCAAAATGTTTCGTCATCACAAAATAGTAGAGTTCCCAGTAGATTTCAAAATGCAGGACAAGCGGGAACACTCGGATGGATAGATAGAAAGATTTATAATTTTTTATTACCGACTGTAATATTTAAAAACAGTATTTTTTAGTACACAAATTATTAATAAAAATTAATTAAGGTAGACGAAGGACTTTTATTGTAAGAAAGGAAAAAACTGGAGGAGGCTACGGCCTACGACCCACAAGGGTTATAGTGCCGCACGATGATGAACGAATTATTATTTTTTATAGATGGTTTGTTTTCAATAATATACACTGTTGATTTATAACAAAATAGGTAAGTACTTACATTATACTACCATTGACATTATATTGTAGATGTGCATAGGTAGGTACTCGATTTCTTTTTTCTTTCCAAACAGGACAAATCCAAGATAAAAGAGAAGTTTGGCATTCTCATAAAAGATGTTATAAAGACCCAACAGGGGTCATGAAAACGAAAGTCATGCTTGTATTAATTTAACTGATACACTAACAGAATACCGTCACTCCGTCTGCGTGTGAGATCAAACCTTAGCTAGATTACGCCCTCTGTATCTGGAATTATAATATAGGTAAAGGAAGTTTTCGCGGGATGTCCTTATGTAGATACTTTTACGCCCTCTGTATCCGGAATTATAATATAGGTAAAGGAAGTTTTCGCGGGATGTCCTTATGTAGATACTTTTACGCCCTCTGTATCCGGAATTATAATATAGGTAAAGGAAGTTTTCGCGTGATGTCCTTAGTTAGAAAATTTTACGCCCTCTGTATCCGGAATTATATTATAGGTAAAGGAAGTTTTCGCGTGATGTCCGCCAAACTTCATTTTGAAAATAACACATGAAGCTTACTTTGATAGCCTCTAATAATGTGTACGAGCCTTAAAGCTCATATTCTTAACTGATCCAAAGCCTAGACCCCGGTAATGGTGTTACTTAATACCGGGTACCCGGTACATTATGGAACGCAGCAGTTAATAAGGGAGCGCGTTTATCATCGGACGCTGCATGATGGATGCACCAGGGCCAGATACCGTCGACAAATAGTGTGGGTAGTGATGACCAGCACAACTTAGCTATATTGATATTTGAATAAAATGAACAGGTAGGAACATAAAAGCTAAAATTGATCATCATTTCTTAATACATATTAGAAAACGATGACAATATTTTCCTAGGATTGCCATATTTATTGCATCTAGGTGTATCTTACGTAGATTTTACTTCTTCATTGGAACTTAATTGTTAATGAGACTGAGCTATGAATAGATTCGTGACTACTTTGCCTGGTGGGAAGCTTTGGCTGTCGCTAGTTACCACCCTACTGGCAAAGACGTGCCCCCAAGCGATTTAGCGTTCCGGTACGATGCTGTTAAGAAACCGATTAGGGGTATGGGTTTAATATAACTGCCCCTAACAGGTTAGCCCGCTACCATCTTAGATTGCATCATCACTTATCATCAGGTGAGTACACAGTCAAGGGCTACCTTGTAGTTAATAAAAATAAGAATAAATTATGCCTGGCAGATTTAGAAAATATCATAAGTTTTTCTACAACAGATTGCCAATGATTGCGCACAGAAAAATATCTTTATTTATCGGTAAAAGCACATCACTATCGCAGCGCATACCGATACAATTAGTGTATAATATCGAGGATCGGGCCGCGCTAACACGGCGTTTGCTACATTTGTCACAACGACGCAGATGGTGCCAGAACCATAGAGTGGAATCTTTATTCATTTATATTTTTCCAATTTCGTTATCTGTATCTCTACATATTTTGGATGAAAATTTTCGAAAAGTCGTCAACCATTATGGAAGTGATTAACAAAACCCTCGGTGTAAAAATGTAGAGTATATTATAGTAATGAATTAATATATAACCATAGGATTCAGATAAATACCAATTCAGACTTGTACAGTGTATACACATTAGATAGAACAAACAGATTGAACAAACATAATTGATTGAACCACTGATTTCCTAATCACAATTTTAGAATTATGTTGTTTAAAAATCAATAGTGAATAGTGATCCACTAAAAATCTTTTAAAACTGTTGCAAGAAGACTAACTCTGAGTTTTCGAAACATGCCAATCAAAACGGTAATCTCTTCAAATCCTCTCCACTCCTAGAAAGCTATTACTTGGAACTGTTATCTCTACACGGGTCCATCTTTCATATTTGGACCGCACGGGAGGCCCAGGCGATAAGAGCGGATTAACTTGAACTATTTATCATTCATTCGTTCTTTTTTCTTCACTACCGTTTGCTATCCAACCTCCGTGGACGCGAGAACCGGTGACAGACTATACAATTTATAAATCTGATTTGAAATTGGAATATTCAAACAGGTGTACTGAAAGACCTACGTTACCTTTTTTTGTTAATTGCAAATTCTTTAGTTTTTGCTCGATTATAGAATGCTCCCGATAAAATAATTGAAAGACTTGTAAAGTGAAAATAAAAGAAAAATCCTTTAGATCCAGACTTAAAGTTTTCAACCGTAATAGTTACTAACAATATACGGAGAAACATTATAAAGCTTAGCGATAAACGGGTAAGAGACAACTACATTACGTAATTCGAAACAATACAATTTAATACTCGTCTCGTTAAACAAACAATGGAACGAGACAATATTTAAGTTCACTGTTACACTCACTGATCAATGGTAGATAGGAATCTCGTGAAAACAGCTGATTTGAACAATGAAAAACAAATGAACCTATTTAAATGAAAGCTAGATGTGAATGAACCGTGCACCTTGAGCACGGTAATATTGAGGGACTCCTGACGCGCAAATATAAAAGAACAATGCCCTATTGTTGTCGGCTACGTCATAGGTTGGAATATGGGTCAGACTTGGAGGCCCAAAAGTGGCTCAGCTGATCGTGGGAGCGGGAGCCTTTTGAATCGCCTCCCGTGCTATTTTACCGTTTTTATAGAACAATTATTAACAGGTTCCACGGTGACGTAGACCGATTTGCATATAATTGATATCTGAGAACGGGTGAGTGAATGAATTTAAATAAGCTCCTGTCATTTTTATGTTACAACGATGGTTTTTATTTCCTTTCTCGTAATTATTATATTCATATCGAATTATGAATTAAAATTCAATGAAATGCCTCTGTACAATTCTCATAAAGTTTTATGCAGTGTTTCTGGTGCCATTAACTTCATACTGACTTTATTTACATTATTGGCTTTACGACATCTTTACGACGAATATCCCAGAACCGTTTTAGTTTGTTAGTTTCCATCCACTTTCGTATTTGTAATAGGATACTTAGCGCGATTTTAGTGAAAAGGTAGTATTGGAAAATAGTTCTGCAAGTAACTCTCAAAAGTCCGTAATTATATTATAGCGGAACATAAGGGTTTACAAAGGCGCCTTAAATAGGAGAGACTCTGTTGCATTTTCAGGTCATACTTCCGAAAGTTAAAGGTTGGTTATTTTTGTGAATCGGGTCTTTGATAATAAACCTGCAGCGGACACGGTCGCTCCCTTTGAGCCGTCCGTTGAATGTCGAATGTGGTCAAAGAGTTCGCCGACGGCATTGCGATGTTGACACTCGGACAATAAATATGCGCATCTTGAAAACTTGGCCGTTCTGAAGGGAAGGGAATTGAACGCACAGTACCCCACTGAACAAAATATGGTTGCAACTTGCAAGTGTTGCATGAATTATAATGCACTAACCGGTACCCGCGATTTCGTCCGCTTGGATTGAGGTTTTTTGATTCCCGCGGCAACTCTTTATTTTTCCGGAATAAAACGTAGCCCAGGTATTATTCCAAAGTATAATCTATCTCTGTGCTAAAATACATCCAGGACCCTGGGTGTATTTTGAACATCGGATGTGAACGTATCTGGATTCCAGATCCGTTCAGCCTTTCTGGCGTGATGAATTATATTTATTTTAATTATTTATTCTGTACTGCAGTGTTTTATATTTCCGTTTATGGTATCAGTATCAACTTAATCCTCTGGTATAAGGTGGTAGATATTATTGTCATCATTGACCTCATTCATAACCCCAAAAGCCTTTTCGACAGATCTTTATTTGCTGTTTACAATCACAAACTTTATCCCTTATAATTTAGACTAGAAAGTCCCTATATGAAAATACGTAGTCTATTCATTCTATTCGTTTCAGAGTTAAGCTGATGATTTTGAAATCTACATCATACTAATATTATAAATACGAAAGTGTGTTTGTTTGTTGGTTTGTTGATTTGTTGGTTGGTCTTTCAATCACGCCGCAACGGAGCAACGGATCCACGTGATTTTTGGCATGGGTATAGTTGAGGACCTGGAGAGTGACATAGGCTACTTTTTATCCTGGAAAATTAAGGAGTTCCGACGGGAATAAGAGAAACTTAAACCACGCGGACTAAGTCGCGGGCATCAGCTAGTGAATAAATAATTTAAGAAAAATAATGCATGGGCAAAGGCTGATTTACCAAAAAAGCTACATTGCACTAATAAAACGTAATTGATCAACCTATGAGCAGCGACTGGGCATTATATATTTCGATTTAAAAAAACCACGAATATATACATTTTCAATAACTATCATTTAAGCATTGATCGATATTTAAGAATTTTTTTTTTTTTTTTAAGAAGTCGACTGTCACAAAAATTTGAGCACGCGATTGACCGACCGGCGCAGCGCGGCGTGGCGTCCGGGGCCATTTCTGTACAATGTGAACGGCCTGCAGGAGTAACAATGCGCATTGTTTGCTTAGGCCGGACCGCAATTATCTCCACGTGCCCGTGTTTACCAATTGTTATCTGCATCTAGCCGTCCTTGAGATTTCAATTGACATCCGACACGGTGCCGATTGTCTCAGCCTCTTCCATTGACGGATTTAGATGAATGAGTGACTAGTCTTTTGGTGTGTGTGCAAATTATGTATTATGGTGCACTTAAAAATACTAATTGTAAGTACTTTTACTTCTATGGCATGTACAATAAAGTTTAATCTTTCGATATTCTAGGTTTCAAAGTATCTACTAAAGTTCTGGAACCCAAATATTAAAGCGAATACAAAAAATTATTCATTCTAAAACTAAGGGATTCTGCTTTCCGTATTATTTTTGATAAACAGTTTTGATAAACTCTCCGAAGTCCGAACTCTGCTTTTCCAACCGGTCAAAATCGATATGATGGATGTCACAACCAAAAAAGTGTGGATCTTTGAAATTTTTTCGGTAGTCTGGTTACAGTTTTTTATTACTTACTGCTTGTTATACTTATGTAGCCGTGTTAAGTTACGTGAACCTATTTACACCTAGGGTCTAGATCACAGTTGTCTACTAACGGTAAAGCGTAGACTGCTAAGGTTACGGGACCGCCCATCTGTACTGTATTTTATGGGAACGCTTTGACAGTTTCAATATGACGGATGGCAAATTGGATAGGAAGGTATAACAGTAGCAAACGCAAACATAATTTTATTATGTTTAATTGGTTAATTTTTCAATGTGCCAACCAATTCATTTATCAACTATCATTTAATAAAAATATTTTTTTCTTTCTTTTTTCTATCTGCTTAATACTTGATTGTTATCGATTAGTCGGGGATCGTTTATACCTCTATTAGAGACATACATAGAAAAACTTTCAGCTTTAATAAAATAACGTAGGTCTGATCGTCGCGGGATCTTGCTCTATACCTATTTGGACTCTTTAAAAGGAGCAAGATGATGAAATGAATTTAATGAAATGTCCAATGGGAAAGATGTTTTTATGAAATGAAGAATGATTCAGAGTGTTGTGGGTAAAATATTGGTACCTACCTAAGTAGTTAAATTAACATAAAATTAAAACATGCAAGTATTTTTTTAAACATATTTCATCATTAGAAGTGATTACTTTACGAGACAGCTTTTATTTAGTTGCCAGAAAAATATTTCTGAAATTTTGTTACAAGTCATTTTGATATGAACGCTACCACAAAGGTGAAAAACCGCGTAAATGTCGTAACCTGATGAATTTATTCGTCAGCTACAACTCAAGTAATCGTTGAATTTGCTTTTACGATCAGGGTGTGTTTGTTGCAGTGCCTCTAAAAGGTTATTGGCTGAGCGTAACTCAACTTTCGTCTTATTTGATACTTTTTAGTGCCTGTCAAAATAATCTCATTTGCATTTTTAAAATGCGTTATTTGTGACAACAGGTCTTTGCGTCCTCCAATAACTTAAAATATGTTTTAGCTAAGGAATAGTTATTAGTTATGCATTGCACAGGTAATATATAGTTCGCGCACGAGTTGAATGCAGAGCAAATGTATGGTGACACATACATTTACTCTGCATTCAACTCGCGCGCGAACTGTACATTGTTCAAGTACTTATACCTACAACCTTCTTTGATGAAAATAATAATTATTTTTAAAGTTATAATAATAAATACTAATATTATAAATGCAAAAGTGTGTCTGTCTGTCTGTCTGCTACACTTTCACGGCCCACCCGTTCAACCGATTTTGATGAAATTTGGTACAGGGATAAGTTACATCCCGGGGAAGGAAATATTCCTCAATTTATTTTACATTTTACGACTTTTTAGTAACTGTCTTTCATTTAATTACTACAAGAAGATACCTGCCTTCTATTAGAAATAATAAAATTACTAAGATATTAAATATAATATTAGTTTTAGGGTTTTTACTGGGTTTTTTTGACTGAGACCTTTAAATCCAAAAAATCCTAATCTGCGGTAAAGAATTTAAAAAAAAATACATTCGCAGAAACGATCGAATTATCTCCTGAACGATTTTACGCGCATACAACTGCGTTTACGATGGCAACACTGTTGCAATATGATTTATAGGGAGTTTCGAGTGCTAACGGCGTGAACCCGCGACTTTGAAATGGCAGCATTTCACAGTTTCTTTCGGTATTTTTTACGACAGTGCTAATATGAGTTTTTGTACTTAGAAGTTACTCGTGAATATTTTGTTGAATTTAGATGTATTAAGCCCTACGCCATTTGAACGGAAGTATTTTCATGATGGATCGAATATAACAACAAGATGGATAATTGAATATGATCTCAGATAGAAGTTGGTATTGACAATTATTATTCAATTAAAAAAGTGAAAATTAGTTCTTTTATGTGTCGCGTTTAAGGATGTATCTTGCAATTTGTATATCGATGGTAACATTGAACATGGTTTTCTACGATGTGAACTGGCATACCTACCTATTGCAGTAAAGAAAAGTGAGCATTCAAGGCATATAAATGTAATATAGCCTTCTAATACGGCATTAGCATTTGTCGAGCTTTGAATAAATCAATTTTAAATCATGTCCCGACACAGTATACCACATTTTATTGTTATACCTAATTCTATTAATTCAAATATTTTTATCCTAATTCAAATATTTTTACTCAATTCGAGTCGTGTCGAATTCCGAATCCTTCCTAATTATTTGCTTCAGGCAACCTTGTTAAACGATAATATACTAAATTGAATTGAATAATATTGAATGTTGAACATGCATGTAGATTGTGGAACAACAAAATAGCCAAATATAATGCCAATAGCAAAATAGCCAATAACAAAAATTAGCTCTATGACCTAAGAAAAGATGGATGGAAATGGATCGTATAATAAAATGACGAATGACAGAAGCAAGTGGAAGCAGAAGACATGTTCTGCCGACCCCACATAGCGTGGAACAAGGACAGGAAGAAGATGAAAATCTCCCTTTTTTTTTGTTTTTTTAGTCCAACGTGGTAAGGCTCATATAGTTTATGTCCCGCTTTTAAAATTTAAACTAAATGCAAAAGACTTCTACTTTATATTTGCTCGCCAACAAATTCCCGCCACTTTCGACCCGTATGTCCCCTTTGGCTGGTGAGAAACCTGACGCCTACTGCCGTTTTTGAGCAAAATATTGCACGTTAATTTAACACAGAGCGGTCGGTCATTTGTGGCATAAAACGTCGCCCAATAGGGTCACCATAGGCATACCTTGGATTAAGTTATTTTTTTTAAGAAACATTTATTTACACAGTTTGGTCTGATTGGACAACATGACGTGTTTCTACTTACTCTTAACTTTGTTGTTCGGTTCAATGGAATTGGTTATTTTTTTTAAATGGACCTCCCTGAATTTTGAGGCTACAAAAAAAATTATACTACCAATATCTTTATTCGTGTAATTGGTACATTACAATATAGTAGGTAAGTATATTAATTTATTTATTGCAACATCAATGTAGGTTAAAACAAGTTAAAATACATAATTAGCTTTTCTTTTGTCATACAACGTACTTTTTCACATAGGTACCATTACCTATCTAGGCATGATTACTTTTTGGCGAATTTGATGACATGCAATTGATGACTGATGAGGCCGATGAAATCCTCCTATTTTGTATGATTTGAAACACACTAGTCAATGAAATGTTTTCAGGAATTTGAAGGATTTTTTCGATTTTCGCATGTAATATCTACGCCCCACTGAATATTACATACAACTTTACATAGTAGATCGTTGAGAAGCCCACATGTTGTAAAGAAGTTTGGTGCAAATGTGTTCCTGCCATAAGAAGTTAAATAGTAAAAAATATATATTTATTTAAACTGATTTGGTAACCCTACTAAGGTATCCGTTTTACTTTTCGCACAAGGCTTTCTTATGGCACGTTTTGACGATTCGACGATGAAATTCTTTCTTTTTTAATATTTAAGTTCGCGAGTACGAAATAATTTAAAACTGCATCTTTGCCCATAACAGTCTTAGTTGATACTCGAATAATTGATTTAAAGATCCGAAAACCATTTAGAAAAAGAATCTTTCTGATTAGTTTTTTATTATTTAATATCCCTTTGCTGTCCTGGACATGCGCTTTGCAAAAACTAAGAATATTACGATTTATAATAGTTTATGTAGTAATATTACTATAACTATAAAGAACCAAAATCTATAAAAATTTAACGTTAAATCTAATACACAAAATTCGGTATTTTTAAAACAATTCAGTTATGTAATATACGTATACCAGAGTGAAAGACTACATTGTATCGTAAAGTTTACTGTAGATTAAGTACCTATATTATGCATAATTTTTAGGTATATTAAAACTTATTTGATATATGTAGGTGAAATGATGTCCGTGTGGATTTAGTTTTACTTACTTACGTCACCCGCCAGATGTCTTTTTCCTATTTTCCTACGACCTCAGGGGAGTACGAGTTATCCAGGTCCAACGAACCCATACGCCAGTATCATCCTAAGCTCACTGATGGTTCCTTAGCATGACGTTGCTCCCCATCACATAGGGCCCTTGCGAAGACCCTCACTCTTGGCATAGTTTCTTCGCTCGTTCAACGTCCTGATGGCAGCTACGCGTGACGCTGTAGTGACCACTAAGACCTACGCAGTATCACCGCGTGCCTTCTTCAAAACGAAGTTTGGTGGTCATCATCCGAAAATCTTCTCTATTTTGAGCCGCATCTTTTAGCTTTGGATAGCTAAGCCCTGTCCACCCCCTTATAAAGGCGGAAGTAATTAGACGATATAAGGGGGCGGACAGGGTACGCAGTAGGCTACGCAGAATAGAACTTACAAATGACAATACAACTTCTAAGAGCATAGTGATTAGCGAAACGCATAGATATGATGCCGTCGCTCGCTACCAGCAAATCGCTTGTGGTTGTGTGATTGTGGCAAATCGCAAGTCGATCACATAAAACAGATCGACCATTCATTGAAACTCACGAATCCGGTACAACTCTCATTACATCCATTCATCTGAAATTAGTCTAAACAATATCGTGTTACGGCCGATGTTATATGTTACCGGTATAAACACACGCCTGATATTAAAATATGGCCGTGAGAAGGTGAAATCACGTATGAATAAGTGTTTTGATTTGAAACTCTTTTTTCATTCATGCAAAGTGTCATTGTAAGTAGTTTGAAAATTGCCGTTAATAATGTGTGGTGGTTTGTGTTAAAAATAAAGTTAAGTAGATATTTTTTTTCTCTTTAATCGCATAAGAATGGATTGGTTTTGGATGAAAGCCGTACCTATATAATTCAGCGCATAGGCTATTTTATCCTGGAAAACTGTCAATTATGATGTAGACATCCGCTAAGGAAAGATTTTTGAAAATGCAACGAGGGGGTAGGTAATAGGGGTTTGAAATTTATATAGTCGACGCGGACGACGTCGCGGGCAAAAGCTAGTATACGTAAGTATATTTTTGGATAAATAACCGACTATTGCAATAACAGGTGGACAGATTATATTCATTTTCCGTTATTATTTAAGCGTATTGTACCTATATTACCAAATTAAAATCACGAAAAATATTTAGGTGATATGCCTACTCAAGGATGTCTAAGCTATCCTGTACCTACTTGCACCACAGCTATTATGTTAAGTAGTATACGTATCGGTAATCGGTATTAAATATTAGGTAAGTTTAATAAGACGGTCCTTCCGACCGAATTTCGGCCACGGCGCGCGGCCAGTCTCCATGAGAGATTAGCCATCAGCGCGGGAGATTTTATTGTGAAAAAGAGTGTGTGCGCAAACACAGGTACACTTTCTGTTCCTTTACTTGCATAGCACGATGGGACGGAAAATCTGACACGACCGGAGAGAGATCAGGCGCAGGACTGACGGCTTTACGTGCTCTCCAAGGCACGATTATTAAATATAAGTGTACCGCAAAGCATTCCACGTTGTTGTATCAATTGCTTAACACATTATTACAAGAGCAAACTATGCAAATATCATTCATTATTCAGTACAAACCTAATAGGCTCTCGTTACATTATAAGCGAACGTAAATCAAATCTGATCTGTTGGCGGTAATGGTGGGTAAACGGTATAATTGAGGCAAATTATACAGCGCATTATGATAACGCATACTTAGTGACTATATCAATCAATTCCGTACGGCCTGTAATTCGACGCGTGTCACGGTTTTTACCATGTGGAACTGCATGAAAACTCTGTGGAAGACGTTGATTTTCAAATCTAAGGCGCAACGCACAACCGCAGAGTAGAGCGGAGACTACTCGTAGCACTCCAGCGTTCCAAAGTTCCACACACCAATCCAGTGTTGTTTTTAATATACCAATTTCAACTGTTTATGAAGTATACATGAAGCTGATTTCAAATTGTTAACAAAAAGGCTGATGCAAAGGCAAAGGTTTATGATTCCCGCGGGAATTCTTGAATTTTCCGGGAGGAAAAGTCTATGCCTATGTCCATCCCCGGGATACAACCTATCCATGAATAAAATTTCATTTAAATCAGTTGAACAGGAGGGCAGACAGATAGACCGACAGACACACTTTCGAATGTATAATATTAGTATGGATTTTCCTTCAATTAACTTATAATAACTACAGTTTCCAATCGTATTTTTTATCCATTTCCATCTAAAGACCGTCTTTCTAGAGGCAGTAAAATCTATCAAACATGAAAAAAATATAGAAATAAATACTGCCCTGGCGCGGGATATCAAGGTATAATGATCCGTTTTGTATGCGGCACGCGGAAGCTTCAGTATGGAGTGCCTCTTAAATAGAGGTAATAGTGAAAATTGACTCATTAATTAAGCTCTATTGGTCATAAATTGTGTCAATTGGTCCTTTCACATCTTTTAACTATAAAAAACAAGCAAAGTACTTTTCACTGAAAATGGCAGAGCAAGAACTTTTTACTACTTGAGTCTTGACCGAGAATAAAAAAAAAAGGGGATCGCAAAGTTTCTGTGGTTTAAATGTCCGTATTCTTCCTCATAGAAACTAGACGTAAATAGATGGACACTGATAATGCAGTGTTCACTACAGCCACCTCGCTTTGCCTGAGGCAAACGTACTATTTAGGTATATTTGACTCTTCATAAAGGTGAAGTAGAGTAGCAGTTTCGTGGTGATGAAATTGAGGCTCCTCGTGAGATTCTATACTCAATTTGGTTGATTACACCATCTGAACCCGCCTACCAAGCACTACTTAATATACTCTTCTGTAATCTATTTTTCATCAGCTAACTTAAAAGGAATATATAAATCTGTAGCCACTCGCGTATATCTAGTTTTTTTGTAGAGTAAAGAAATAGTAAACAAATCGCAGAATCCTTCTGAGAAAACACGTAGGTAAGCCACGCGCTATGCCTAGCGTTTTAGATTTGACATTCTAGACTTAGGTTTTTCACTGGTCACAGACACTTCACTCGTATTATTATTTCATCTAAATTCACGGTATTACTTGTTAGTAATACTGTGAATTTGTCCACCGTGCAAAGTGCGTCTTTTACGCGTTTCAGCGATAAGCATCTAGTTGACCTTTTTTCTAAAAGTAAAATAAAGAAAAACAATCGTATAGCTTTGCTTACTTTATGCTATTACTAACATGAGGGTAATATAACTACAATTTCAATTCAATATTGGCATGACATATAAAATTTAAAATTGGAACGTTTCAAAATTAATTACCGGCCGGCTAGCCATTCATGCTCGTGCATCGTGAGTGGCATGACGTGTGACGCGTGTCGGACGCACGGCGCATCGTGAGCGGCGGCCCTTTGTGCAGGGCGACAGGAACTAGTGTTGTAGACAGTATCAATACATGAATGAATAGTAGTAGTCTTTGTCTGGTATTAAAATGAATATTTTTATATCGGGACCCTTAGGCGTACACTAAGTGGGCCATTCACGTACTTTACTAGCTGATGCCCGCGACTTCGCGTGGTTTAAATTTTTTAAATATTGGAATTATGAGAATTAATTTTTTTTTGTCCACTACAAGTTAGCCCATGACTGCGATCTCACCTGATGGTAAGTGATGATGCTGTCTAGATGGTAGCGGGCTAACCTGTTAGGGGCATGGCAGTTATATTAAACCCATACATACCCCTATTCGGTTTCTACTTTCTACACGGCATCGTACCGGAACGCTAAATCGCTTGGCGGCACGTTTTAACCGGTAGGGTGGTAACTAGCCATGGCCGAAGCCTCCCACCAGGCAAATAGCAAAAAAAGGCAAATTTAAATATTACTAGCGATCCGCCCCGGCTTCGCACGGGTAGCACTAATAATCCTAATAGTCTATATACCCAATATAGCTATAAAAATGGTTATTGTGAGTCAACCTTAAAAGATAGATGTATGCTATCGCAAACTTTTTTTTAGAATTTTTTGAGAGGAACAATTCCACCATACATTGTTTTCGTGTAACTTTAACTATTTAAGCAGCGCACGTCACGTAAGATCTCGAAAGAGTGGATTTTTTCCGACTTAGTTCACATAATTGATATTTTCGTAAGGATCTCTAATTTTTTTGAAAATTAAATATAGCCTATGTTACTCGCTGATAATGTAGCTTTCTATAGGTGAAAGAATTTTTAAAATCGGTTGAGTAGTTTTTGAGTTTATCCATTACAAACAAACAAACAAACAAACAATCAAATCTTTCCTCTTTATAATATTAGTTTAGATAGTGATGATAGCCAAGTCGTTAAATGCCTAGCTTTCTATTCGGATGGTCGAGGATTCGATCTGAGGCACGCATCTTTAGCTTTTCAAAGTATGTGAGTTTTAAGAAATTAAATATCACTTGCGTTAACGGTGAAGGGAAACATCGTTAGGAAACCTTCATGTCGGAGAGTTCTTTATAATGTTCTCAAAAGTGTGTTACTTAAGCCAATCCGCACTTGGTCAACGTGGTGGTTTATGCCGTGGTGAGCCGGCAAAGGTTTGAAGAAATAATGGATGCTGATGATGCCCAGCGGTCTATAATATTATGTACCTAAGCAGTGCCTATCTAATAGGTAGCATAGGCTTACTTTTTAGGGTTCCGTAGCCAAATTTGGCAAAAACGTAACCCTTATAGATTCGTCATGTCTGTCTGTCTGTCTGTCCGTCCGTATGTCACAGCCACTTTTTTCCGAAACTATAAGAACTATACTGTTGAAACTTGGTAAGTAGATGTATTCTGTGAACCGCATTAAGATTTTCTTACAAAAATAGAAAAAAAACGATAAATTTTGGGGGTTCCCCATACTTAGAACTGAAACTCAAAAATTTTTTTTTCATCTAACCCATACGTGTGGGGTATCTATGGATAGGTCTTTAAAAATGATATTGAGGTTTGTATAATATCATTTTTTTCTAAACTGAATAGTTTGCGCGAGAGACACTTCCAAAGTGGTAAAATGTGTGTCCCCCCCTGTAACTTCTAAAATAAGAGAATGATAAAACTAAAAAAAATATATGATGTACATTACCATGCAAAGTTCCACCGAAAATTGGTTTGAACGAGATCTAGTAAGTAGTTTTTTTTTAATAATTTAAAACTTACTACAGGTTTGTACGGAACCCTCGGTGCGCGAGTCTACTCGCACTTGTTACACTTTTTCAAGGTTAAATCCATTTGACCTCAGTCTTATTGAATAATTATGTCATTTTTAGGGTCAACGGAGTCACGCAATGAGCATGAAAAACTACTGAATATTTATTGTAATACCTATAAGCAAGTTCATTTCAAATAGGTACCCAAGATACAGGATTACCTAGTGTGGGTACCATAGGACATAAAGCAAAATTGTCATAGTTGTTTTTTGGTAAATAAACATTTTTCATTTTCATTTTTTAGGGTTCCGTAGCCAAATTTGGCAAAAACGGAACCCTTATAGATTCGTCATGTCTGTCTGTCTGTCTGTCCGTCCGTATGTCACAGCCACTTTTTTCCGAAACTATAAGAACTACACTGTTGAAACTTGGTAAGTAGATGTATTCTGTGAACCGCATTAAGATTTTCACACAAAAATAGAAAAAAAACAATAAATTTTGGGGGTCCCCATACTTAGAACTGAAACTCAAAAATATTTTTTTCATCAAACCCATACGTGTGGGGTATCTATGGATAGGTCTTCAAAAATGATATTGAGGTTTCTAATATCATTTTTTTCTAAACTGAATAGTTTGCGCGAGAGACACTTCCAAAGTGGTAAAATGTTGGTCCCCCCCCCCGTAACTTCTAAAATAAGAGAATGATAAAACTAAAAAAAATATATGATGTACATTACCATGCAAACTTCCACCGAAAATTGGTTTGAACGAGATCTAGTAAGTAGTTTTTTTTTAATAATTTAAAACTTACTACAGGTTTGTACGGAACCCTCGGTGCGCGAGTCCGACTCGCACTTGGCCGGTTTTTCATTTTCATTGCCTACTGTTGCCATCAAAGAGATTTTTATTATTTTTAATCAATATAATAGGTTGAAAAATCTAGTTACCGATATTAGTACCAAAGTACTACTAGCCTGCATACCTGCAAAATTAATTCCAGGTATGATTTTTAACGAAGCTTTAAGTTTTCTGAACAATACTTATTAGATTTTAGATTTATTCAACTTTGGTACCTACACTGTAGGTACACGTTTTGAACGTTAATAATCAAAGTAGGTACTATCACATGGATGTAGGAATACCTATTCAGATGCTATCAGGGTGACAGTTAGCATTCTTCAATCATAAGAGGAAAAGAGATAAACCTATATTCATTATCCTAATAGCATCTGGATTAGGTTTATATAAGACGTGATGATACAGAACACGAGAACACAAATCAATTTATTTGAAGAATGAAAGCTGACAGTTGCAAAATTAATACGTGTCCTTATTTTAAGCCACACCTAAGAATAAGAAAGCAACGGTGATCACACATTTAAACATCACTCACTGCCAAAGTTTAATCATTGTTACATTTTATGATTTTAATTCATACTAAAATTCAACATCAATGTTTTAATTAGAATAAATATCTACCGAAGCAGTGATAGCCTAGTGGTTAAGACACCCGACCTCCTAAAACGGGGTCGCGGGTTCGATCCCGGGCACAAGCCACTAACTTTTCGGAGCTATGTGCGTTTTAACAAATTAAATATCACATGCTTCAAACGATGAAGGTTCACATCGTGATGAAACCTGCATGCCCGAAAGTTCTCATAATGTTCCCGAAGGTGGACCATAATGTACCGTCAATTTATTATTATTAATGTAGAAACACAGTTAGGTACAATTTTAATTTACAAGTGACGTTATATCTACATAACATTAATTCTATCTCTGCGTCGTATTCCTCATGAGTGTGACCCGATTCCACATAATGTCAGGGGTTTTCTTGGGATAATAATGCGGTGGGTTCCCAGGTCCTCCCGCACACGTAGATACATAAGTACATAGAATATTAATTCTAGGCTGGTATAAATACAAGTAAAAAATTATTGTCACCGTTTAAATATTATTTCACACAACGATAAAAAATTATTATTTAATATTTATACATAATTACATAGGTTTCATCATACTCGTTTGTTCTCGTATAAATACATATAGTGGATCGAGTTCTCCGAAGTTGAAATAAATATGTTTCAATAAATGAACCATTCTCGATCCTCCCACACGTTTAACGGTGCTTTTGGTGTTCCGTGTGTATGAAATAAACCATGTAATTTTATAAAACCGATAAGAGGTATAAGTAAAATAAAACTGCCGTACCCCTAACTTAGCGGGCTACCATCACAGATTGCAGTCTATATAACTTGTACGGAATAAAAAAATAACTGGTCTCCAGGCCTCATCGCTTGAAAGAAAACACCTAGCGAACTGGACAGGACAGAAAGTCTGCGGCTGCAGAGGGCAACAGTGATTAGTCCTGACCATGTCCTGACCCTTTGTCCGCACTCCTACTTTTATTATGTTTTCGCCCTCAATAAAGTTCCTAAATTCAGTACTCTACGCTATACCTACTCGAGCAAACCTACAAAATCTCCAGACGACCCTAAGTTGTTAGATTAAGTATGTCAATCAGTAGGTATGTTTCTCCTATTAATTTAAGTTTTAAGGTAGGCACCTTCCTATAATTTAAAATACTAAGTATCATGAACAAATATAGCAACACCAAAAGTCAAAACTGGTACATAAAGATCAGCTATGTTTAATGCGATTTTGGCTAAGTAAATACATAAAAAGTTAATTATTATTTACTTGAAGCGATTTTAAAAATATTCGACTCGCTCATACTCGGCGTACGCCTACACAAGAGGCGTTCAAAAATTCAAAATCCGAATTCATTTGCAATTCAAAATGGTCGACCAGGTGACGTAGCAGGAAATCGAGTTTATTCCTATGCTAATATGAACCATGTCTGTATAATTAAATTCTTTAAATATGATTTTCTGTAATTCTCGTTTAATATAAAAAATAAGTACCTAATACATATTATATATTTTATGTGACCTCATGATGGATAACAAAAACTGACTGTTTTATATAAAACATACTTAATTTAATACTCAGAATATTTTTTATACTCAGGTAAGTATCATAAAGACAATAATTACTTTAGGTATTTTATTTTATACATGACAAAAACGAAAAATTCAAAAATGAACTTAACCAAATACATGTTATGTTTTAATTTCACAGTCATGTTATTTTCTTGTCTTGAATGTATAAACAATTTATCAGTCTTACATGCAATAGGTAGCTAAGTATATAATTTTATAAGTTAATTTGGGATTTTTATATTACCTACTAAGCACTGTTTCAGGCGCTGTGGTATCCAGAATAACCACAAGGAGAAAGGCAAACCATACAGATGGTAGGTTATAATATATTTTTATTTTTAAATAAAACAATTTAATATTCACGCGTTTCAAATATATTTTAGTTAAGTACTAATTATGGACATCTCTTTGAGTGAAGGCTAGATATAATTCAATCAAAAAAATTGTAACAGCGACGTGTGTTTGATTGTCTTCAGTTCACCCACTATTTGCTTAGGTTTTTACCCTAAATGCATGTAGTCGAGTCGGCAAAAGTTGGTCTAACAAATCATTTTTCTAAAATTAACACTTTCTAATACTAATCTCCCAATTTCTTTATTTGAATGTGGCCACACTTTTAGTCGATTTATCGATCTCCGTCGCGATTAGGGTCTGGAACGCGACAGTCGATATCGATAACGACATGCGAAGACAAAACGTGATGCTATCTCTCTGCGGCTATTCCTCATTTGAAATTCAATTCGTTTTAGCGTCTGCAATAAATTTTGCGTGTGTTTGGCTTTTATTTTATTAAAAATATCCAATAGGTAATTACTTCAACTCTATAGTAAAAGTAGGTTTGATGTCCAGTTTGATTTGACTGCGGTTCCTTGTAAGTCTTTCGGGTTAAGACCCGGAATATTATAAAGTCGAGTTATAGTAATATCGATAACGATTAAACATCAAGAACTCAAGAGATTTATGGCCTGGGAAAACGGTCGATTTAATTCTTAGTAGGTACTTAGAATACATCTAAAATGTATCAGATATGTACATAAATTTCTCGACCAAAGTATAGGTTTTATTAATCTCTGTGTAATCTCTACCTGGTCTATTACTTCACGAATAAAGTCTCCCTGATTTTGAAGGGCTAAATATTTTACTATTTCTAACGTCTTTCTAATCTACCATAGAATAGATAAACAGACGTCAGAAATAGTGAAATCCTTGTTAGGTCTTGGGTAGATTCTAATCTAACCAAGACCTAACAAGACGTGGATATTAATATGTGGACGTATAGAGTGATAGGTAGGTACCTATAAGAAGTTTTGTCAATGATTAAGTAAATATTATAGCATAATTTATAAAATTGAACTTCTCTCTATTTGAATAATATAATAAAACCTATGCAGATACAAAATCGCATAATTAACCATGAAACAATTTCATGAAAACTATAAAACTTCCATGATGGTTTTCATAATTGTTTGTAGATGCAGTTTCCTCGACGACGGTCCGGTAGAAGCTAGGCTAAAACTTTTCCACAGCACAATGAAGGAATTAAGGTTATGCCTATGCTATATTTACGTTTTAGGTTTAACATCATACTCTTTAAGCATAAGATCATTTTTGCATATTTTAAGAAGTAAGAAACTTTCAGGATAAATATAAATTTTTCGCAATTTATGTAGTTCCAATATTTTTTTCCCCATAGTTTGGAGTTTTGGACCAGACTAAAACCGTATTAGCACAATGAAGAAACTGGTGGTTGGTTTTGTTAGTACGCTTATACCTTTTTCTTTAACCTAATGTTTCATGGTGTTTTATGTGAGCATTTCCAAACCCTGGATACGTATAGGTAAGAGACAATATTATGTTGAGGTGAAATGTTCAATATTAAAAGCTGCTTTAGACAGGAGAAGCTTTTCGTTTGATGACCGTAAAACTTCATTTCGAAAAAGATACCTACACGATGATGAAATGTTCTCGGTGAAAACAGAAAATTCACCTGTTATTGCTCTATCAACACGGTACAGTTAATTCCGTACGTCTTGGCCATTGGCCGGGCCGCGCGGCCGCGATTGGCCAGCGGCGGCCGGCGTGCACAAAGCGGAGAGGCGGCGTCCGATACAGAGGCTGTAATTGTCAGTTTACCTGTCCACCGGACAATATGAATATATGCACTTTATATTTAGCCCGTGGCTCCATGTTAAGAGGCCGTAACGAAACAAAAATGTGAGTAGCTCAGACTTGTTTACCGTAATGTACTTAACTACTGCAGAAAATTTTTGCCAAATATCAACACAAGTTAAAGAAATTATAGAAAAAGTCTTTACCGTTTCCACTTACCTAAAGTTAAAAATCAAAATGTATGGATGTCTTTGGAACATTTTCGTATCGAGAAAATTGTATGCAGGCGTATTTCTATCACATAATATATTTAGATTAAGGCCCAAAAAGCTCAAATGCTATTATTTTAAATACCTTTTAGAAGTGGCAATTTTTTTTCTTATGAGCCCTTATATATTATTTTCGGTAAGTAGTACATTTATTTCAGACTTTGGTATGTAGTTATGACTTTTCTGCATAAGTTGGTGTACTTACCTTCTTGAAGTGCGTAACTATAAAAGTTAGTTGTAAGTTGCAACTGCAGTACAGTAAATATTAGCTATAGGCTCTATGGCTCTATCCAAAATTGCGAATGTAGCTATGTATCTAGAATAACACGTTAGACTATGAGAGTATATTTATGTGTTACTGATAGGTTTAGAGGCGATAATAGTTAGTTTACCAGTCTATAGGACTATATGTGAATATATTGAACTTTATAATATTTAGCCCGTTGTATTCAACTAACTTGTAGTGCAGATACTGAACTTTGTTACTACTTGAACTTTAAAATGAAATTTTCTAGAAATCCAAATGAGCAAACCACTCTCACTAGGACTAATAGGTCAGTTATTTAGCTCCAATTAGCGTACTTCAAAAGATTAATGCAGTTCTCATTTCGCGTTACATTTTAAATTGAAAACAACGAGCAAAAAAAATACTAGAAAAAAAATTAAAATTTCCCACACGTGCCCGACATCCGATGCCCTAACTAAAGAATGCATGAATCAATTTGGATCGCTTTGTGCAGTGCAATTAAATATTAATAGTATTAACAACTAAACAATGAGCAGACTACCTACGTTGTCGTACAGACTCGTATAACGTGCAATCGCTAGCAATGAGACGGGCTGTAAGCCTTTCGTGTAGGTACCTACATGCTTCTTGACAGGTGCAAATATCTAGCCTAATACATTTGTAAGAGATGTCAGGAGTGATGCTAACTGTCGATCCATTTCTAAATAGCTTTATTCTGTTGTCATTAGTTAAAGTCCCCTTGTAACGGTTGTTGAAACTACAAAGGAAGCCGAAATTAACAACAAAGACAGTCAAAACGGCACAGACTCAGTCACGGCCACGCATTGCTACATTGCCCCTAAATAAATTGTGAATAAATAAAATTCAATACTTATAATATGCATTTGCATCGACACTCAAACAATGTCCAGACTGTACCTACATTGCCGTGCTTTTGCTAATAATGAGTCAGTCTGTTCACAATTTGTGCATGTTTATTACAAAGGTGGCAGGTGCAAATATCTTTAAAATATTCACGTCTTTCAATATTTATTATTTAAAGACCTGCTGCTGATGCAAAAGACCGAGAGTAGATAGAAAAACTTTAAGTATAAGCAAACGTTAAAACCAAAAAAAATATACCTCTCAAGGCTTGGAAATAAGGTTTATTATGGAAAGCAGTTTCTACATGTTATAAAGCCTAATACACAATAAAACTATTGTTGCTTATATTGTTCAAAATAATCACATTATACAAAAACACCATAACATGTTTCTGTATAGCAGTTTTAGCTAATGTTTTCCTGTCAAATATATCAGCCGATTAATAAAATAAACAGTTTTAATCAACAAATCTGTTCACAAAAGGACCAAATACCCTAAAGACCACCTGTTCGACTGCAACACTGAAGATCTTGAAGGACCCAGGATTTTCCTCCTGATTATTAATGAAAAGCATTTGTATGCTGTCCCTATCCGAAATTATAATAATCATTAACATTTTAAGGCACAGGATAGTGAGTTCAGGGCAAAATACATGTGACTGCAATTTCAATTAAGTTAAAAGCAAACTAGTGCTTTAGATATTTATATAGGAGTCTGAGTGAGTTTTAAATAATCACTCAGAGTATATAGGGATGAGTTTGCTTGTCTATAGAGTGAGAACAGTTGCAGCAATCGGGCAAATTCTTTAAACACTAGTTTACAAATAGGAAACCAAACCTTGTTCTGGGTGTTTCTGATCATCTGTATCTATATAGAGTTTATCTGAGGTTCTTGCCGGCTCTTCCCGGTAGATTCATCTTCCCGGTGGAAGAGTCTAGACTTATCAAAAGTGGCATAAGTTGTCCTACGTGAAATACATAAGTCATTTAGATTTATCACAGTAAATTTGAAAAACATACCCTCTATCCCTATTGGAGTTACAGTTCGTGCGCGAGTTGAATGCAGAGTAAATGTGTGTGCCACCATACATTTGCTCTGCATTGAACTCGTGCGCGAACTATAGGTTACCTACCTAATTTTCTTCTATTTAAACTTCTTTCATTGCTACTATGGGTCACCTGTAGATAAGTGATTCCTTGTCCACATCTTTTTCGTATTTGAAGACATCTTTTTTAATGCAAAATAAACTTTTTAAAAAATGAGTTACAGGTCCATTACTGCATAATACGAATTTATATCTTTAAATATAGTAGGTAGGTATGTATTTCATGAAACCATGTTGCAAAAAAATTTTACCGTAGTGACATTTTTTAACGAACATGAAATTCAAGATTCAAAGCATGCAAATTAGTCAAGCGACATTGGAATTCAAATTAAAAGATTTTAATTGTAGAACGCCGAAAACGTCATATGAAAGTCTTTAATTGATGTGTGGAAAAAGCTAAAACACTTTAATTATTGCAAAAGTCGATATGTTCGATTAAGTTTGGTACAGACTCAAAATATTTTATCGATAGCAATCCTGATGGCCGTTGTTGCACCTTTTGTGAATGTTGTGTATTATTTTAAAGATTACAATGAATTTTTTAAATGTTTTTGATTATAACAATGATACCTATTCTATATGATATCAAACATCTAAATATCAGTTTTTTTATAAAAGATGAGACTTTAATTCTGTTAAAATACATCGGATCTGATAGTAAGTAGCAGACATTAAAAGTATTAATGGAAATAAATATGCATTAATAATATATAATTTTTAATTAAACATAAATATATATTGTTTGGCAAATTATGCATATTGTAATTGCCAGAAAGGGACAGCATTAAAATATTTAACTAAATCAATTTAAGAGTCCTTGTGCAAATGAGCTTTAATATATTGATTTGCATCTCGATTGTATAACATGATAATATATTAAGCAAACCTTGGTTGAACCGCACTAGCTCAGTCATGTCAGTATCACAAACCATGTTAACTAAAATAGAGAGAGTTTTTTTCTCCACTCCAATCTAGTCCTTGACTGCAATCTCACCTGATGGTAAGTGATGATACAGTCTAAGATGGTAGTGGACAAACCTGTTAGTAGAGATTTAAAAATGGATGTACATAGGTACTTATTAATCTTTCTCAATCTAAAAAAAAACATAGCCGTGGAATTGACTAGAAATTAATTATTAGTTACAAAGTGCCAACAAACGGACCATATCAATTTTAATCACTTTATCTGTAGAACATCAATATTCAAAGGAATTCCTATTTCGCTGTATCTAGCACCCGACATGCACTAAGTCAGGAATGCTAACAGCGACGCCTCTTATAAGAGCCAAATATGTGATACTTGGTGATACTAGTTTTTATACCAACCGTAACTGTAGGCTGTAAATAAACCTGTTACTAAATTGACAAGCAGAACATAACATATAAAGGCTAAGGCACATTGTATGTGTGTTCAATCTATTATTTCACACTCAGAATTGAACAAATACAAATGTATTTATGCTACAAGTGCAGCATGGCGAAAATTACATATTATATATAAACTTTATCTATGTATAACTTAAATAGTGCCGAGAGTTATTACATAGAACCTTCTACAGTACATTTGTAAGTAAAAAAAGTTGAAATGCCATTTGTCATACTAACAAACAACAACTGTAAGTATAGAGTTTCAACTCAATCGGATGAAGGGAATAGGAGCGCATACGGGACAAACAAACAAAGATGCGTTAATGTTTATTAACCCACCTTTTTAATATTTTACTGTCGAATGCTTACTGACATACGGAATTAAGTATCTAACTAGCTAGGTACATAAATGTATGCTGTTAATAGTATTATCGTACCAATTACATTTAGGAACCCATAAACACTTACGTAGGTAGAGTCGTAAAGTTAGCCAACGACCAAGCCAAGTTAAAACCATAATCGTAAATCTACTCAATTTTCCCTGTGAGTAATTGATCGATAAATTTTCTCGGAAACTTATGACAGTAACACACGTCAGTTGTCACCAAAAGCAGACACCGACAGGAGCCGAAGACGTCCGAATAAAGCCGATCGAAATCAAATATGGCCGCACGCATTCCGATTGCATCTAATAACCTCAAAATCGAATGCAAAATGGCGTATTGAAATCACGCCGCTTCGTTAAGCATTCCAACATGCCATAACAGAGTGCGCATTTTCATTTGGGGCCATTGTATTGGCAGATATTAGTAATGATTTCAATAAATAAATTAATCGTATGCCTGCGCGAATAGCATCGGTTTGGCACGCGTTGTCGGACGGACGATGAATCGATAAGTTCACGATTGTACTCTATGGTCACTCGCTTTATTACTGATTTTATTTCACTTGACTCATGTCCATCCGTACGTGAGCTAGGGCATTAACTTCTATGAAATTTTTATTGTAAACGGACGCTTTTTACCTATACGTTGGTTGCATTTTGTAGAGGGCCTTTTGATTTATTTACATAATTGTTTGCTGTTTTGTTTTTAATATGTAAATCGTAATGCGTCTATTGCATGTACCTACCTTTGTAGTCCTACTAAAGCAGTGTACTAGATATCATAAATCCAAGGAGAATAAGTACCTACCACGTAGTAACTTGAATGCTAAGAGCTCGTTTGAGAATTCGTTTGCATCTTTGCAGTTTTCGAAATAAAAATTCCTTCAAGTAATTTGTGATTATTATTAATTAATGTATAGATACATAATTATTACATTTATTGGTAAAAACTTTTTATCTAACAAAACCTTCAGTAAAAAACCTTCTTTTAATCTTGTAAACTTAATGCACAAGTAGCGAGCACAGTCTCTAATGATAGGTCTAATTTTATTGCTATGATGTACTTTCGTAATGCTCCCTACAAAAAATGATAGCACTACTTATATTTAGACCTGACATTTTAGTTTAAGTTAGCCACAATATTATCAGTAAGGTTTTCTACAGTTTAATATTAGTAGCTAAAAATACATTCTCATAGAGCAGCAAACAGTTTGCACTATAAAATGAAATACCTACTTATATTAATAGTTAAACATAAAGTTACAGCGTAGCGTTAATAGTTCTGACCTACTCGAACTTTATGGATTGTTATTACGTCTGCAGTAACTCGTTCAGATAAATGTCCCTCTAATTATTAAATAGGTACTTAATACTTATGTATTTTACACTTAGTACGCGTCATCGCTTGCAGTAAGGTAGGTATTAGATCCTTTTGACACATCTAGTAAATTCAAATGATCATTAAGATAACTAAAATATACCGGATTAATAAAAAATTACTTACTAATATCTGCTTAAATGACAGCTTCTGTACATAATTCTGAGCTTTTGCTCTAATTTTTTTACATATTTTTTATTCAAGAATAAAAATATTTAAACTGGCTGCTCTAATATGGCATTACTCTACGTGATCTATGCGCGACCGACTGATATATTGTTATCGATTGTTATGTGCCCACTAAAAATATAGAAAAGTGTCTACTACAATAACTTTCAGCTCCTGTATTAAAGATAGGTAATTACCAGCACATAGTACGAAGGGCAAAATTAAACGTATATATATTCCCCGGACGATCAAAGTTGGCGTAGCGTATGTAATCCAGAATTAATTATCCAATATCATTGAATCCAGAATCAATTGCGAGCATAGGCACATAAAAAGATAAACAGTAATTGTGCAACGTGTTCTAACCTAGATTGTGAATTCACTAAGACTAGATACTAGCTAGTTTAGTAGGTATGTTCCTTCTGTCTAAGATTTGATTAATCTTACATCTTTGGATGTATTCGCAACTGCAATGTATATTTTAGCTGTGCGTAGTTCTGTTTTCCAACGGTAAGCGTAGTAGTATAAATTAGGCTCAGGCTTCGCTAAATCAACATAACCGATTATCTCTAACTCGATCGATTCCTGCGCATCGATTAATTCGCCATAACAATTTGTCGTCGGTCATATCTATCGGTTCGCCTACTTACAACAAAATAATGTATTCGACGCTCGAACCTTCGTAGCGGAGCGGCGCGGCGTAGGCGCATGCGTAGTACACTCATAACGTCTTGATATTTTACACTATTTTATAATCATTCAAATTTTTGCATAATACCATGCAAACTCTTGGCTTGGAATGTTAAACGCAAAGGTCAATCTGACTCAAATACCCATACCTAAAAGGGAATAAAATTTTATTTTATTATTTCTATTTTTAGAAGAAGAACAAATTGATTTATCAATTTGTTTCATGGAAGTAAATCAAACTGCTCGGTTACATACGTCACACGTGTTAAATGTTCTAGGGAAAACCTACCCACATGGGTATCAATTTACTATTAAATTGTATATAAAACAATCACGTACACGCAAACCGTATTCAGAGCAAATAATGCTTGCTTTATTTACATAAAGTCGTAGAGTAACACATTTTTGGATGTATTCAAATATATTAAACACTTCGCATGAATTATATGACACAAATTGGGTAGACAATGGAGTATATTAGTTAAACAATTTAAATATTTTTACGTTGGCGTTAGTCACTACCCAGTAGCAATGTTAGCTGTTTAAATGGGACACGATAATATAATTTGTAAAAGACTTACCTACAAAAGCCTGACAAACCACAGATAGGTACAGATTTTAGTTACTACAGTGTGTCAACAAAACTTCTAAAAATAATCAAACTATATTTTATGCGTCACGCTCTCACGTGGAGCTGATCTCCATAACGCTGAAGTTATGCTTATATTACACCTAGTTGTTATGACGAGCTGAATCTATGGTACTCTTGCTGCAACAGTGCATTTTAGCTTACAGTAAGAGTGTTAGAGATGATTGCGATCGTCACATTGTTGCTGTTAAATTTTTAATGTAGGTCTGCTGGAAAATGTAAAATAGGTTGTTTAAAAATAAACTAAGCTTATTAGGGAAAACTTTCAAGTATCAAAATCAAGTGTGTTGCCTCTGTGGCCAGTGGCTACCGCTATGAAATATAGGCTAAGTATTTGACTTGATCCACTGTAACGATATTGCGAGTGACTCATTTCAAGTATCAAAACCACTATGCATAAACGGACAAGTATAGTATGTAGCCAAGTAGCACCATAAAATAAATGTATCTGTTAAATCTCACCCCTCTCTAATTACGGATTAAATTAAAGAAATTTTTAAATATCAAAACTATTCTTGCTATACGTATCGTAATCAAAACTTGGTAATGCTATGAAGTATGGATATATCGGTGTAGTAGGCCCAAGCAGTCGTGACCCTATTGCGTATGACTCACGGCGCGTGCGCAACAGAAATTTTAAATTTCGTATTTTATTCCATTTGGCATCCGTGGCGGCACGTGACGGTTATGTTTTTAAAATAAGTAATTATTGCGATTTCCTTTAGCTCGTTTACCATATTATTCATATATTAATAAAAGTGCCACTACTACAAATTTCATACTTACCTAGTGCATTACGTCAAACTTACAGAGACTTTCCCAAATAAAATTTGAAAATTGGTAAGATGGTGATGCCGATTTAAAGATTTCCTACTGGAAAAGTTTAAAACTACATTAATCAATTTACAAACTATTGGTTCTCAATTGACTTTGCTGGTAATCGAATTCACCTTCGACCATCCTTTTGTACCAAATCCCTCATCATTGCACTAGCTAAGTCATACCTAATTACCTACCTATACAAGCAGAGTAATTGAGAGTGAGCAGAGTGAGTCATAATTATTAATGTACCTAGATCAATTAAAAAAATGGCAGTCATAGGGACTGCCGATAGAAGTGAAAACGAATATATATTTTTTTCAATTTTTTTTTTTTAAATCTAGTAGTCCCAATGACTGCCAATTTTTTTTAAATAATTTAAATATAGACCTTAACACTAAGGCATTAAAGTTTAATTACGAATGTAGTATATTTATATTTAAGACCTTTTGTCTTCGTAACAACGCGAGCATGTCGGTGTTCGCGAGCATGTCAGTCACGCGAATCCACAAGTTTACCCCCTACCAAAAAGTGCTTAACGCGGCTAAAGAAGTTTTCACTTCAAAAATATATTATTTCCTGTCACTCGCCAACAATACGGGGCAGTTCAGTAAAAGCCTAAAGTGGACTCCTATTCGGGTGGACGGGTCTTCGATCCTTGGGCACGCACTTCTAACTTCGGAGTTAAGTATGGTGTCTTAAGAAGTTAGAATTATCACTTGCTTTAATGGTGAAAGTAAAACATCGTGATTAAACGTGCATTATCGAGAGTTCTTAAAATGTTATCAAACATGTGTGAAGTCTGCCTATCCGCGCTTGCCAGCATGGTGGACTATGGCCAAAACCCTTCTCATTCTGAGAGGAGACTCCTGCTCAGTAGTGGCACTCTTATTTAATCTGTGGTATAAGGCTGGCGGTTGATTGGGATGATCTACCCTATGTAATCTGTTCCTAGGTATGTCTAAGAGTCTGGTCTTTAGATTGTATTGTCAGCTTACTGAGCTACCTCAGTTACTATCTAAAGTACTCAACTCAAATTAATTCACACCTATAATTCTGTCGGGGCTCATTGCTTTAACGAGCCAATTATACCAGCGTGGGTAACATTATTTGGTAGTTGCCGTTTAATTAGCGTGTAGCTGGAGTTACGCATTGTGCTTACATTGTGAGAATTATGCCAAAAGTCAAAAGGAAGGACCTAACCTTTTAGCGCAGGAAATAGTCTAAACTTTTAACTGTCGGTATATTCAGACAGACTACACTATACCGTAAAAATGTAGCCAGTAAATGAGTACTGTGCCAAGGACGTATATATATAGTGTGTAGAAGTTTTTATTCCTAATAATTACTAGGAATGGGACTAGATGTTGGTACTTAGCAGTAGGTACCTACTATCCAAAATTTGTCAGTGTAATCGTTGTATGTGTGAATCAAATTGGGTTTCCATATTTATAAAATGGTGCCCGGCGACAATATTGTTGCTGCTGTGGTATGCCTGAATGGACTTTTAGATTATAAAAGTTTCAAAAATAATGCTTACTTATTTTTGCAGGAACGAACTATGAACTAAAAGCTCATAGATAAAATATGATTTAGCTCCTCGATACCATTTTAAATAATTATATTTGGGACTATGAGTAGGTATACGTTTTTGGCAGGTGGATGTCAGGTGGTCCAGGTAACTTTGAAGTGACGAAAATTAAACGGCAAATATTTATTTTTATTTTTTATCGTAAATATGCACTACTGACACTAATTCAATTATAAATTATAATATCATGTTGTCTTGTAATAAACGTTGAAGTTTATTGCAAAATTCAATGTATAATAAATAAGAAAACATATTTTACTATAAACTGTATTACGCTATTACAAGGTTAACCCAACTGACAGTTTTCGTAGTGACTGGGTACAAAATATATAATGATATAATAAAAAAACCGGCCAAGTGCGAGTCGGACTCGCGCACCGAGGGTTCCGTACAAACCTGTAGTAAGTTTTAAATTATTAAAAAAAAACTACTTACTAGATTTCGTTCAAACCAATTTTCGGTGGAAGTTTGCATGGTAATGTACATCATATATTTTTTTTAGTTTTATTATTCTCTTATTTTAGAAGTTACGGGGGGGGGGACCAACATTTTACCACTTTGGAAGTGTCTCTCGCGCAAACTATTCAGTTTAGAAAAAAATGATATTAAAAACCTCAATATCATTTTTGAAGACCTATCCATAGATACCCCACACGTATGGGTTTGATGAAAAAAAAATTTTTGAGTTTCAGTTCTAAGTATGGGGACCCCCAAAATTTATTGTTTTTTTTCTATTTTTGTGTAAAAATCTTAATGCGGTTCACAGAATACATCTACTTACCAAGTTTCAACAGTATAGTTCTTATAGTTTCGGAAAAAAGTGGCTGTGACATACGGACGGACAGACAGACAGACAGACAGACAGACAGACATGACGAATCTATAAGGGTTCCGTTTTTGCCAAATTTGGCTACGGAACCCTAAAAAGGTCAAATAGGTAAAAAATAATAAATAAAAGGTCTCTGGGTGTCCCAAATATAATTAAAAAATTTGCCCAGTTCAGTGTTTTCTGATTATTATGTTTGACTGTTTACCACTAGCGATCGTCGATGACTTCTGATTTTCGAACGGGGAACCACCACCTATCCAGTGGATATGTATAATGTTCAATATAAAGTAAGTGCATGGCCATCCATCATAATTTTTATCTACTTAAGTGCCACAAGGATATATCGAAGCAATCTGCGCAGATGTGAATTTTCCTCTGGGATCACCTCCCAGGTCGACACGACCCTCACTTCACATTTTCTTATATAGCCATACAAACTTATCAATCATCCATTAATTTATTTTGAACTCTACACACATTAAAATAAGGATGTTGACAGTGATATAGTTAGGTTTGCTTCGTCGTTATCAGATGTGACAAACGGAATTAATTGTATTATTATAGTCCACGCGGGCAGAATATCGATAAGGTGGTCGGTGGCTTTTTGTCCAGCTTCTAAGAACAGTTTCGAACTATTCTATATGGATTTCGGAGTGTAATGTTCGTAGAATTCAATTTACCTGTCTAGGTTTCGTACCTATTACTGGCAAACTATATGTCTAGCTGTACGCGTTCCTAGCTCATTTTGATTAAAGTCTGTTTCGACGTGGAATTCGAAACTTGTTGCTACGTGAGTTTTAGCAAAAAGAACACTACGCGGCACGACCAAACCAAGGCTAAATCTAACCTACCTAACCTGTACCTACAATACTCTCACTGTAGACACTTGTAAATCTAGAAAGCAGGCAAGATCATTAAGTTTGTTCTTCATTTCAATTATCCAGCGATTTCTGTTATGATCGAATCTCATCATCATGTACCTACGTGGGGCTAACAGTGAAAAGAAAATGAAAAATCCAAAACTTAGATTGATATTTCAAAATGATCGATAAAGCGTTTAGGTCCAGCCGTCCCATTTTAAAGGTAAAAAATATGATATTATGCGTTTTATTATACACATCAAGATAATATTTCCATAAGTTGGCGGACGCCATATTGGGTACAGAGTAAAAAGTTGCCTTTGCCCAAAAATGGCGGGTCTTGCAAAAGATAAGCCGAAAATAGGTTCTGGCGGGAAATGTCTAAGATATGCTACTTAGTGTTTTAATTACTGACCATTTTGTAAAGTAAAAGGGACTTAAGTTGAAATATGGCGCCTTAATTATTAAACACCGTAAACTTCAGTAGTCGTCAACTAAAAACTATTTCCTATTTAGTGTTCGGGAACTGAATACTAATTAGGTAAGGAATCGCTTTTTTTTCTTTACTGGCACCAAACGCTGGCTTTACTAGCATCTGTAGTTTATGTGGGTACCTATCTGCATATGCGAACAAGCATTTGACACTTAAATTTTTTTAATTTAGCGCTTTACATTACTATTTTTTTTAAATTTAACGCTTGTCTATTAGTACTGCTAGTATTTGTCAAGTGTTGATGCAGTGTTGTGGAACGCTCGCGAAGTTAGCGAACAAAATCTAATTTTTCTTAGTTTTTGTTAAAATAATGGCAACTTTATTGCTTGTTGTGATATATCCATTAATATTATTGTTTTTATGGTGTGCAATAAAGTATATTTTATTTTTTATTTGCGTGAATGTGCAAAAGCTCTACGCACACTCGCACGGATATAAAAAATACAATGATGTTCACCGATTGAAGCGTATCGTATTAGTGACATGCAAATTTTCTGCCCTGTCACATCGCTGTGCTGTTCGGTGGACGAGTCAATCTGGGTAACAAATGATAATCCTTATTTTTTATTTATTTAGTTAAGTGGAACTTGGTACATTTGGGCGTTTATTTAGGTTTCAAATAAATATTTAAAGTATTTGTAGGATTGCCTTGACTGTTGAGTATCCCTAACTATAACGATAAAGTTGGGATTTTGCTAACACAATGTTTTCAATATTATAACTGCTGAATATATCTATGAAAGCACCAAAAGTATGTGCAATGCTTTGTAAGAAGCCTTCCCTTCAGCAGAGCTTTCCTTCTCATGTTGTTAGCATATTTTCTGTATTAGTTAGTAACTCCCTAATAATTAATTTCCATATGACTAATACAATAATCATATACATGCCTACAGTTATGGTTAAGGCGTTATGGCATATAATTATGTACTCAGTATGATCGGTGGCACGTGGACAAGGATGCCATTATTAGTATAGCCCCCCCCCTTAAATGGTGTGCAATTTAACCAATTAATGGTGAGGATAGTCCAAGGCCGCGACGTGGTAATACTGAGGACGCCGCTGAATAACTATTACTCGATACTACTTCCTATAAGAAGTTGATGATAATAATTTGCAACTGCTCCAGACTTCACAATTAATCATAATAATAACACTTATAGCTAGCCTAATCTAATCATAATCATAAAAAAAAATATTAACGATTTTAGTACCTACCAATTCCAATAAAAATGCCAATAACTATAGTCGAAGTGAGACACTTTTATCTCTAAAAGATTGTATTCGACGACCTCCCTGGCGCAGTGTTGAGCGCTGTTGCCTTTACGTGGGAGGTCCGGGGTTCGATTCCCGGCAGGGTCAATTTGGGAATTTATAATTTCTGAATTTTCTCTGGTCTGGTCTGGTGGGAGGCTTCGGCCGTGGCTAGTTACCACCCTACCGGCAAAAACGTACTGCCAAGCGATTTAGCGTTCCGGTACGATGCCGTGTAGAAACTAGAAACCGATTAGGGGTAGGTATGGGTTTAATATAACTGTCATACCCCTAACAGGTTAGCCCGCCACCATCTTAGACTGCATCGTCACTTACCATCAGTTGAGATCGCAGTCAAGGGCTAACTTGTGGTGGAATAAAAATAAAAAATAAATTCATCAGGTACTAGCCCAAAGGGAACCCTTTGATTTTAGGAAATAACCTGGATGCAACTTAACTCTATACCGACTTTCGTCAAAATTGGTTGATCAGATGGGCCATGAAAGCGTAGCCGACAAACAGACAGAGAGACACACTTTCGCATTTGAAATTGAACTGAGGCCGCAATTCAAATTTCAAATACATATTATCCAACCAATCTCTATTGCCATTTTCTCAATGCTCGCGACTTCGTTCGCGTGGCATAAGTTTTTTTAATTCCCACAGGCACTCCTTAATTTTCCGGCATAAATCCTATATCACTCTCCTGGTCCTCAACTATACCCATGCAAAATATCACGTTGATCCGTTACTCTGTTGCGTCGTGATTGAAGGACAAACTCTCTATTTAACGTCCTTGGGGGTAAAATTTTCAAAAACTGTGAAACACGTAATTCTTTATTTTAAACCAGAAGCCCAAATACCAATTTTCATGGTTATAGCTTGAAAAATGAAGGACTTTCATACAAACTTTCAACCCCTATTTAACGCTTATGGGGGTAGAATTTTCAAAAACTGTGAAACATGTATTTCTTTATTTTAAACCAGAAGCTCAAATACCAAGTTTCATGGATATAACTTGAGAAATGACGGACTTTCGTACAAACTTTCACCCCCTATTTCACCCCCTTAGAGGTGGAATTTTGAAAAATCCTTCCTTAGTGAGCGCCTACGTCACAAAAGGAACCTACTATCAAAATTTCAAATTTCTAACCCCAGCGGTTTAGGCTGTGCGTTGATATATAAGTCAGTCAGTCAGTCAGTCAGTCAGTCAGGACTGAATTTTATATATATAGATTAAATGTTTATCTGAAAAATAGCATGTAATGTATATAAGTGACTTAATAAATTGTATGGTAGGTACTCTCCAAGGTTACGACATGATTTAATGAAACGACTTCACAAGTAATATAGCTAGAGTCGTTTTATAGCATTATTTATTTGCAACAATTAGGTAAGTAAACGTCTAAGAATGGAAAAATTCCACATTAAATGAGGAGCTGACGAACAAAGGTAAACTTGTTCCAACTTTGATATTATAAGTTTTGAAAAGTCATTTTTAAAAGTCCGTACCAAATTGGTAGTACAGGTTCCATAGGGCTTCCCAATCAAATTCGTATGTAGAAACATACTCGTAGGTGCATTTAGCAGAAGTTGTTAGAGGGATTAGCAATGGATGTGTTTTGCCTAGCAAAAGGCTTGCCTTATAGTTAATAAAAAAAGATTCCGACGAATTGAGAACCTCCTCCTTTTTTTGAAGTCGGTTAAAAATAACACAGTTACAATAGTTTACTACTAAAACTATCGACTTTTGGAATAGTTTTAAATAATTCTTGCATCAATTGTCTTAATTGCGAATGAAAGAATTAAAAAAAACTGCAATTGCAAAAGGGACCGAAATGATTGCGTCGAAATCTTAAATTGTTAACTTGGATGACCAAGAGTGAAAATAATTGATCGAGTGGGGCATCATTTAGAAGGTAACTATAACAAGTTTACGGGTATTAGAATAATATGAAAGGACTAATGCCTGTGGACTAATGCATAATATATTCTAAAATAGACTTTTATTTTTAAGCTTTTTGTCTGGTGTAAGAGCTTGAGCGTAGAGCCTAGCCTAGAGCTTGAGAGTATTGAGCTTTGAATTTTCAAGTATTATATCGCTACTGGTGTGAATTCCCTTTATTTTAAAAGTTAAATGTCCTCCATAAATTAATTACTTACTATAATGTTGGATGTTTTTGTTACTATTGAAAACTGAGACGATAAGGGGAAGGGGAAGCCCATAATTTAGTTAAAAACATTATGTTTACATTTGCCAGTTTTTGCAGTATGCACTCTGTTTTAGTACAATACTAGATGATGCCCGCGACTTCGTCCGCGTGGATTAAGATTTTCTGATTCCCGCGGGTACTTTTAGATTTTCCGGGATAAAAAGCAGCCTATGTCCTTCCCCGGGATCCCTAACCTATCCCTGTGAAACTTCAACAAAATCGGTTGAACAGATGGGCCGTGAAAGCGTAGCAGACAGACAGACACACTTTCGCATTTATAATATTAGTATGGATATATAGTATGGATGTACTTTTATCTTATTACCCTTCTATCTTTTATTTACCCTTCTTATATACCATTCTATACCGTAAGCATATTCGAGTACCTACAACTACATGGTAGTTTGGTCATAAAGCACTAGCTATAGGTATAAGAGTAAATAAATTACGGAAAATACAATCTTGCATATATCTCGAACTGTATGTACCTACTGAATAATATAAGTGGAACACTCAATGATATTCTATGTAAGTACCTATATAAATTGGGTACACTCTTATGTTGAGGAAAAATTGTTGTGTAGATAAAGGTATATAAGAATTATCGTTTTAGCAATAAAACAATAAAACGAAAATATTAAAATTAACCACAAATACATAACTAGCAAGGATGTTAAACCGCAAATCAATAATAATAAATAGCGTCAGTTTATACTTAGGTACATAAAACATTAAAATAATAGGTGTTCGACTTGATTTACCTATACATACAAAACTACCTTTAATAGTACATTAGTGCAAAGGCAGGGAAATAGGCAATTGCAGGTGGAGTATGAGTTTGAAGGCCGAGCCGCAGGCGAGGACTTCACTAATACGAGACAGGCAATTGCCATTTCCGCCGAGGCATATATAGTACATTACTGCAGCGGCCATCAAAACAGGCATTGAAGGACGAACGTGTAAATGTGGGCCGAGGCGAAGCCGAGGCACACATACGTAAGTCCATCAATGCCTAGTTGTGGCCAAGGCTTGTATAGTGCTTTTCTCAAATAATGCGCGGAAATTAAAACTAAGTGTTCATCACAATCATTGTCTTCACTTGAACTCATTTTGTCAAAAACATTTCAAAATCAATGACGTACAAAGAACAACAATAATTTTTCCTGCGTCAAAGTGCTCATTTGTTTTTTTTTCAATAAACAGCTTTCTATTTGCAAGCTAGTTCGAAATTTAAATAAAACCTTTGATAAGTTACCTCCTTGGTTGCCATGTTTCGGAGTAAAAGATCGTTCCACTTTTAAACTACACGACAGATATGAATTTAGTATGTAATTTATTTGGCCGCTAAACCACGACAGATATGGATTTTCATACAACTTTAGAAGGCCGCTGCTCGCATGTATTTGGCCAGTACAGCAATTTCGATTTATCTCGAAGAAGGTTGTCAAAATAATGCTCAAATTTCCAAGCATGTTTGAGAAATAGTGCTTTTCTCAAAAGAATGCAGGGAAATAAAACATACTTTTTATATTAACATAAAATTTTCATATACTTTCATGTATTTTTTTTTTTGACTTCGCTGGAAGCAGGTTTTCCATTGCCAATTTGGCTTCTTATCTTAAATCTGGTGGAGTACAATCAATCTCCATTTCACTCTCTGAACCGTTGGAAACCATTTTAATTACTATTAAATTTATATTTATTATGTATGTAAATAACAAATCAAGACGAATTTTCAGCTTTGCCGCCAATTTTTTTTTTATCATCTGTGCCGACAGGCAAACGCATTAATGGCTATACAGCCACGTAAACGCATTATTTGTACTAAGCAAAGAGATATATGGTATGCCAAGAATGACAAAAGAGCCTCCCCAGCACGCCTTTTCATACAACATTGCAGGAGCGTTGTAATGTTCCAAATTCAAAAAACCGGCCAAGTGCGAGTCGGACTCGCGCACCGAGGGTTCCGTACAAACCTGTAGTAAGTTTTAAATTATTAAAAAAAAAACTACTTACTAGATCTCGTTCAAACCAATTTTCGGTGGAAGTTTGCATGGTAATGTACATCATATATTTTTTTTAGTTTTATCATTCTCTTATTTTAGAAGTTACAGAGAGGGGGGGGGGGGGGCACATTTTACCACTTTGGAAGTGTCTCTCGACTTTTTGAACACCTATCCATAGATACCCCACACGTATGGGTTAGATGAAAAAAAAATTTTTGAGTTTCAGTTCTAAGTATGGGGAACCCCCAAAATTTATTGTTTTTTTTCTATTTTTGTAAGAAAATCTTAATGCGGTTCACAGAATACATCTACTTACCAAGTTTCAACAGTATAGTTCTTATAGTTTCGGAAAAAAGTGGCTGTGACATACGGACGGACAGACAGACAGACATGACGAATCTATAAGGATTCCGTTTTTGCCAAATTTGGCTACGGAACCCTAAAAACGCTCCTGCAATGGATATGATTTTCTTTGTCTGAAAATTCGATACTTCGCGTGTTCTTTTTTCAAAATAATGACAATATTTCCATGCATGTTTGAGAAAATTATAATTAATGACTAAGTGACGAAATGAGTGACGTAAAAATTAAGTTCGTGTATTCAGTTTTTAAAAATTTATATAGTAAAAATAAATTTTTGCTTGCTTTGCTATATTTTCATTCTTTAGCTTGAAAATAAAAAAATATGAATTGTTAATATTAATTAATTAATACTGTTATATAATTTTGCCTGGTGGGAGGCTTCGGCCGTGGCTAGTTACCACCCTACCGGCAAAGACGTGCCGCCAATCGATTTAGCGTTCCGGTACGATGCCGTGTAGAAACCGAATAGGGGTATGGGTTTAATATAACTGCCATGCCCCTAACAGGTTAGCTCGCTACCATCTTAGACTGCATCATCACTTACCACCACGTGAGATCGCAGTCAAGGGCTAACTTGTAGAGAATTAAAAAAAAAAAAAAAATTGTTAAAAGCGTCATCGCGACATTTCGGTTACCCATCTAGTCATGGAATTGAGCCAACGCTGCTCAAAGGGTTCGATAACTAAGCCAAGTCACTCTTGTACATTTTATTATGCAACAAAGTACATGTGGTCTAAGGCCACAATAGGATTTTCCAACTTGGTCTGCACTGGAAACACATGTGATATGAAATATGCCTACGCTAGGTATCCTCACGTATGCAACTGCACATTACTTGTTATCAAACTTAGGTAAAGGGGTTGTTTCATCTTGGGACAGGTACTTGTACAGTATTCCAAAAAATAGTATAAAATCATAGAAAACAAAATAAAATATGCTTTTTGGCAGTTTTACAGTGAATAAGGGGTACAAAAATAAAATGTTTAATTAGGTACATTTGTAGAATAGCAACTCTCGCAGCGCATCCATCCATCAATCTGACTGCTGTTGGATATTTTATGGTTAATTCACATTTCCCAGGTAATTTTATGTCAAATGTCATCATGACACGTGTAATATACGTCAATGTCAAAATGGACGCATGTTGTTGCGCTTTTATTTTGCAAAATAATTTCGCATTGTACCTCGTAAATTGAACTTTTTAAAGAAAAAAATGTTACTATTTTATGACCCCGAACATTTTGAAATACCGTACAAATACCTGGCCCAGGCTCCATATAAATTTGAAACAACCCCTTTCCTGCTTCATCATCATCTCAGCACATCGCCGATCACACTAATACTACCTAATACTCCTTACCTAATCTGTGGACCAGCGCCGCTAGTCTAGTCTAGTACTCTCGTCTACTAGTCCACTAGACTAGACTTTGTGACCTATTTTAGGTATAGTGATTATCATGTTTCGCCAGCCACTGCCACCCAAACTGCCGTGGATTGGCAATGGCAGAAGTAGAATAGACCTGATCCTTATGATGCGTCTTCGTTCCGGGCACATACCATTGAACAAATTTGCATACTTAATGAAAAAAACAAATTCACCCAACTGCAGTGTTTGCAATGTGCCAGAGGATGTGGTCCATATCTTAATGGAATGTGCCAGAAACGAGGAGGTTAGGAGGAGAATTTTTAGGGATTCCGTAAATTCGTATGCTGTCGGTTTATTCAACACTGTACTGGCTTACCCGCTTTCAGCCAAAGCAGCGCAAGTGTTGCGGATGGTTAGGATTAGCATCGAAAAAAGAGAATAATATCTCGAGTTTCGATGACAATCCTAGCCATTTTTGTTGTGTAAGGTACACAACAAAAATGGCACATAATTAGTTTATATTATTTAGTAATTTGTCAATAATGTAGGTACCTATATATAATTGTTTACTTATTAATTTGTTATCCTACAGAGAGGCATAAGCGAATAATCTCTTTAAATAAAGATTTAAAAAAAAAAAAAGATTTTTTACATTCTTCTGCTATGCTCTGCTGGAAGTTTTGCGAGAGTTCCAGGCATTTCTGTATGTACTTTATTAGATCTGTTACTCTTCTACGAAAATTTCTATTATCTTTCTATTATTTATTATCTAGCGTCGACGATTTATAATACGATTCTGCTATGCAGTATGCTCTGCTGGAAGTTTTGCTACACTCAAAATTGGGTATTTGACCTTTATTACCTTCTAATTGGGTATTTGACAACTAGGCAAATCAGCATCTTTTTTTCAAACGTCAAAACGCGTGCTTAGTATGGGTTTTTGTATGAAATATTGCATAGTGACGTCATCAAAGGTCGACGCACTTCTTTACTTTAATCGATAGTTTAAAATAGTTATTCAACATAAAACTATCAGGGGACGTGGATATAACGACTTTTGGGAAATCATCTATTTAATAATCACTAAAAAATTATTTATTTGAATAGTAGTCAAATACCCAATTGCACACAGTGCCCAGTTGCCCAGGGATTGAACTCGTGATCTCCAAATATGAGTCCGAGGACTAAACCACTAGGCTATGCCTAGCCGTTATCAGTTATATTAATTGGTTATTAGTTTATTTAGTTATTAATTAATTAATATACTCGGTTATTACATAAACAAAGATACCTATAGGGTATTACAGCGGAAGCTATTACGAAGTTAGGTGATAACCGTCACCAAGGAGTCAACTGAACGCGACACGTAAGCCATCGGTAATCCCATATTTTGGTCGATAACTTACATACATTACTCATTGGAAACGTATGAATAATAGTGTAATATTAAACCACTCTTCGACAACAGTTTCCAAACAAAACTCCATAGAAAACTCACCCTTATATCTATGAGTGAAAAGGAACTCGAAAATTTAATAGCCACAATTCTAATGTATTTTGTAACTTTGTCGCCGCAGCACAGTACAAAACGCACGTGTCATATGATATACGACCGTATTTGTTTTAAAAAGTAATTGTTTAACAAAAATGTCGTTACTATTTACGGGTAGATGCTTTTTTTTTGTAAGTACGAGTTTTATTTCATTAAGAAAGATAGGATCGTACCACCCACGCTCAAACGCCATAATAATGACTTGCCATATCTAACCTCGAGTACAGTCGTAGGCAAAAGAGTTGTTACAAATCAGGCCACAACTAACGGTACTCCGTTAGTCGAGGCCTGATTTGGGGAAATGACGAATGAGATTTGATGCGAGACACAAATATGGATAATATTAATTGATGCTTCTGCTTACAGATCATTAGGTACATCATATCGATATTGAATTAAAGAGCAAAGTATCTTGTCTGTGTGAAATTAAATGAAAATTCATTTCATGAAGTTGTTGGAACTATTATTAACTATTGTAAAACAATATTTCGTAAGAATAAACCGATATAATACAGATAATAGTCAATTAAACATAGCAAAAATTAGTAAGACAAAAATATTCATGCGAACAAGTTTAGATATTGATATGTCTAGGCACAAACGTAGGTTAAAGTTTACATTAAAAGGGTTTTGAAATTTTCATAATAACGACTTTTGCTTAATGCATTGTATCAACACATAACATCTAAGTCATGTAAAAGGTGAAAGGAAAAGTTACCAAAAACTCAAGTTTTTAGTTTTTGATTGTTTGATTTGTTGGTTGGTTGATGATTATTTGGTTGATTTCTCTAGAACGTGGACTCTCCTCCTCCTGCCCCATTAAAAAGTTCCCCCGATACCAATAAACACAGTACTATATTTGCCTTATCACTTTCTTACTACTTTATTAATCAAAATAGATTGCCTTCATTTTATTTCACGTAAAGCATACCTATGACTTCTGCGCTCGAGTGTCCGGGTTATATTACATTGCGTAGTGAGCCGGGTTCATGTACACGGGCGGGAGAAAGTTGTAAAGGTCGCGTAATTACAATTATAACGATATCATGTATAATAAAAGAGCTTTAGATCCATGAACAGCTGACAGCTGCATATGAGTAGCTAAGAAGCTCATGAGGCAATGCAGCTTCATTCTGTCATTCTGACATTCTGGATCACAGGAAGGCCTGTGATCCAGAATTTTCTTAGTACCTACTTCACTGAGATCTATCATCAATACGTATTCTATGAGATCTCCATAATTGGCGACAGTTTTTTGTCATAAGAGCTCCAGTAAGCTTGATCCAGAAATAGCTCTTATTTTGCACAGACAGAGTAGGTTCACCGTCTTTAGATTTTATGTTACCGAGTTCGTTTAATATTATTCTAAATTGTGACTTTCTAATTTTACACATAAGTACACATTTACGTAATCGATGAAGACATTGTAGTGAATTTTATTTTACAAAGATCTCTGAACTAAACTGGACTGACAAGACTAAATCTTGTGCTCTCCTTTTCTGTAGGCAGCACAGTGAAAAGGATACCAATACAGTCCTGTATTTTAGGTGAGAGATTGTGCATAGCAGAATTAGCCACAATAGATACAATGAAAGATAGGGCCGATTTTACAGAGAAGAAACAGTAGGCAACTGTAGCACAATACGTACTCACTTCTGTTAATAAAAGTATTTCTAGTAGAAGCTTTAAACTAGTCTTAATAAGAGAATGTGACAGAAAAAATATTAGATAATTGTAGCGTTCAGCTATTAACACTAACTTTTTTAGTGACTGATTGCTACTACAGCTTCGAATGAAAATGAAGCTACTAGTGCAATTTCTGCAGCAGTATTTTATGTTGGTATAACGCATGGTATTTCGAGCCAATGTAGTTCTAGACGCAGGTTTTTTTTAAAATTTATTTTTGGTACATGTTAGGTGTAGATAAGTTTGAGTTTAAGAAAACCTATGAACAATCAATTTTGAAGATAGTTATAGAATAGTATTATTTAAATAAATTAAAGTAAATAATCTTGAAACTTTATATCGAGAGTGCGTGAGTCGTTATATAATGTTAAATTCTTAGCACCTAACTGTAGGTATATATTCTTGGAAAACTTCAAAATAAATACCTCAAAAAATTCTCGATACCAAAAAATATAATACAGAATGATGTATCGATTTTAAGAAGTTACACATCATAATATTAAGTAGGGGCTTGTAGAGTTCAAAGACTAAACTTGTTAAATATAAAATAAAAATACGATTTTCTCCGAATCGTCAAATTAAATTAAAAACCACAAAATACATGGAAGAAATAATAATATGCTAATACAAATAACTCGGTACGATAGATGTTAAATGGTTAAGAATTTTTTGAGCTAGTCGTCTCGAATTTGAATTTCAAATCGTCTGCAGCGAAGGCTGCTTGTTTTGATGAGTCATCGGCGAAGGGTTTAACTTCGCTCCTTCTAATAATATCAAATTAAATATATCTACCCCTTAATATATTGAGTCGGTTAAGATTGAATAAAACGTTTCGATTTAAATAGATAGTCTGAGATGATGCTCGCGACTTCGTCCGCGTGGATTTAAGCTTTTAAAATATATTTGTACTTTGTACTCTTGATTTACAGGAATATTAAACAATCAGGTGACGCGAGGTGATTTTCAAATAAGGCTTATATAGGTCCATTTCGATTTTGAAACCTGTCGTCTCGTCTCAGATTTCATCAAAATCGGTTAAGTGGTGGATGGATTGTAAAAAGGTGACAGATAGACACCATTTCTCAAAAACAATAGTACACAATAGGTATTGGTTAATAGATTTGAAAACGGATTCGGAATGTACATGTAAATGTACATGGCCTTATGGCCCGCATATTATGGTAGTACATCAGAAGCGAATTCCATTGCGGAACTGGCAGGTGGACCCTAAAAAGTTATACTTATATAAAATCACTCACCTAGCATTTTACTTAAATCAGCATTATGGAGATCTGGATTCTCATCAGCCAGTTTCTTCCGCTCCACCTTCGCCCACACCATGAAGGCGTTCATAGGTCTTCGTATTCTGGCTTCCTTCAAAGCCTTTGCTTGTCCCATTTTGGTGGTGAACGGCGCACGGGCGTATTGTTGGGGTGAATAGTCTCTAGTCTCATATGGACTTCTGTAGTCGTACTGGGCTCTGTAATCCAAGCCATAGGGAAGTGTAGACCAGACTACCAGTTCTGGACTGGTCTGGTCTTGGACGGAATCTGTGCTATTGTCTACTGCTCCTTGGACGTATTGCTCGTAGGTTCTATGGTACGTTGGTGGTGATTCGATGCCTCCTCCACCGGAGTCCATCATACTGTAGAAGAAAGAAAGTTTGTTATTATTCTGGTTATTGTGCTTTGAACAAGTAAAGGGATGCTAATGACTTGTGTAAAAAACACATGATTGCGTTACAGTAGACAACTACTAAGAGGCAACTATAATTAAATCAAATAAATATTATAAATGCGAAAGTTTGGATGTATGGATGTATGTTTGTTACTCAATCACGCTCCAACGGATGAACGGATCTGGATGAAATTTGGCACAGAGATAGATTATAGTCTGGAATAGCACATAGGATACTTTTTATCCCGGAAAATTAAAGAGTTCCCGCGGGAACCGAAAAACCTCAATCCACGCGGACGAAGTCGCGGGCATCAGCTAGTTTACTTATATTATATTTATTTCAATATAGGTGTCGTGCACCAATCGGAGCAATGATCATATTTTCATAAAGTAATTGAGTATTTCGTGAAATGGTGCTGTTTCATGAAATATTCAACTATTAATAATGGCCATATAGTTGAAACTTGAATGTTCAACGTTTGTCGATGACCATATTATAGAGTATCGATAAACCTTAATGAAGATGTATAAAATGGATGGGCTACGCCAAAATAGGTAAGTATTACTAGTACTAGGCACGTGTATGACAAAACTCTCACAAGGTGAATATGTTGAAGATGAGCCGACAGTCGACATCTGTAGCCTAAGCACGAATATTTTCAACTTTCGAATAGTAAAGGTAAAGTTAGCGCCGACAAGAAATTTTGTATGAAAACGACTGCAGCGCTCCTGGTGAGCGTTTTTGGTGTTAAATTCGCCAGCACGAATCAACTGCAGCTACGTTAAGTTAAACGTGACGCTGCTATGACGTCACTGTCCGGTTTCGCCGCGTTTTTCCCGAACAAATTCAAAAAATCGGCAGCACGAATATTTTTTTGACGTTCGGTATCGAGAGTTTTCGAAAGCTGGCTATCGAGAATTACCTAACCTAGCTCACTGAACTTTTTGAAGTGAGAACATTGACGTGACCATATTGCACCGTGATATTTGCTGTTTTATGTGAATAAAATAAATTAAATTATTATAATTAATAATATTTTAAAATGTTTAGAGATCTAAGAGAGCCTGGAAATCTCTCGGCGGCTTATTATTATTTCGCTTGGCGCATGCAAGTTGCAAGAAACGGGCGGGAAACGAGGTTTGAATTGTCGTAGCTAAACGTATTCCCTAATTCACAGATTTAGTACTACATCTGTGCCCTAATTTTATTAATAAATTCATTAAAATAGCCACTACAATCTGACGATATTACTTTTTATTAACAGGGAAATTAGTCGACGTGTATATATAAGAAATACGTCCGATCCCATGGACGTATCGGACACAGAATTTAAAAAGAGTTATCGAATAACCAAAAGCTTATTTAAATTCCTCTGCGAAGAGCTTAGGTTGAAAACGAACCTAAGATCCAGCCAACGAATAAGTTTAGAACTAAAAGTAAGTGGGTTTGCTAGAAACATAACAATCTTAGTAACCTAGATTCATATCTATACCTATACGCACTTAACTATAAGCATTCTTATGTTTGTATTATTACTAAATTCATAATGTATGTACATTAATAATATAATTTATGTACTTATTTAGTATATTATAAAGAAGTAATAAGGTATTTGACTGCTTATAGGAAATCATCTTGTCAATAATGCTTAGATTTCGTCGTTATTTTGAGTACCTACCTACCTATAACCTTTGATTATATACTCCCTAGATAACGCCTCACGCAATGAGCGATGCCACTAAAACTGGCCAATAATTACAAGCGTGTGTGAGTGAGGCACGCACACACGCTTAGCAACTGCTATGTCTTACACCAGCGTCATTTGTATCAGGGAGTTACCAGCTAATGAATCTTTCCCGATAAAATGGGGCAAAACCTGTAAAATTATGTCATGTTAATAAAATCGTAAATAATAGTTTATTATTGTAGGTACTTTCAATTGTGTGTTTAGTTGTCTCTTGAGTTAGAATATGATTTTTATAGAATAGAAAATAGAATCAAATAAAAATCAATTACGCATTTACAAAATATGTTTTATTATTTAATGTAGTGTCGACTTATAAAAATACTACGTTAAATTAAATTATATTAGAGGTCTCAAAGGTCGGTATAGGTCGGTCCATAGATATTCTTATACAGGTGTATAAGAATATCTATGGACGCAGTTTGAATTTTTTTGTAACTGTACCGATTTTGTACGAAATCGATATCTCAGGATCCCTAGGGTCACAAAACAGGAAACTGTTACCAAAATTTTAAAAAAGTCAGCGCCATTTTGAAATTTTTTGTTATCGTACCGATTTCGTTCAAAATCGATATCTGGGGTTCCCTGGGATCACAAAACAGGAAACTGTTACCAAAATTTTAAAAAGTCAGCGCCATTTTGAAATTTTTTGTTATCGTACCGATTTCGTTCAAAATCGATATCTGGGGTTCCCTGGGATCACAAAACAGGAAACTGTGACCAAAATTTTAAAAAAGTCAGCGCCTTTTTGAAATTTTTTGTTATCGTACCGATTTCGTTCAAAATCGATATCTGGGGTTCCCTGGGATCACAAAACAGGAAACTGTGACCAAAATTTTAAAAAAGTCAGCGCCATTTTGAAATTTTTTGTTATCGTACCGATTTCGTTCAAAATCGATATCTGGGGTTCCCTGGGATCACAAAACAGGAAACTGTTACCAAAATTTTAAAAAGTCAGCGCCATTTTGTAATTTTTTGTTATCGTACCGATTTCGTTCAAAATCGATATCTGGGGTTCCCTGGGATCACAAAACAGGAAACTGTTACCAAAATTTTAAAAAGTCAGCGCCATTTTGAAATTTTTTGTTATCGTACCGATTTCGTTCAAAATCGATATCTGGGGTTCCCTAGGATCACAAAACAGGAAACTGTTACCAAAATTTTAAAAAAGTCAGCGCTGCCTTTTTTAAAATTTTGGTAATCGTAATCGGTACGATAACAAAAAATTTCAAAATGGCGCTGACTTTTTTAAAATTTTGGTAACAGTTTCCTGTTTTGTGATCCCAGGGAACCCCAGATATCGATTTTGAACGAAATCGGTACGATAACAAAAAATTTCAAAATGGCGCTGACTTTTTTAAAATTTTGGTAACAGTTTCCTGTTTTGTGATCCCAGGGAACCCCAGACATCGATTTTGAACGAAGTCGGTACGATAACAAAAAAATTCAAAATGGCGCTGACTTTTTAAAATTTTGGTAACAGTTTCCTGTTTTGTGATCCCAGGGAACCCCAGATATCGATTTTGAACGAAGTCGGTACGATAACAAAGGATTTCAAAATGGCGCTGACTTTTTAAAATTTTGGTAACAGTTTCCTGTTTTGTGATCCCAGGGAACCCCAGATATCGATTTTGAACGAAATCGGTACGATAACAAAAAATTTCAAAATGGCGCTGACTTTTTTAAAATTTTGGTAACAGTTTCCTGTTTTGTGATCCCAGGGAACCCCAGATATCGATTTTGAACGAAATCGGTACGATAACAAAAAATTTCAAAATGGCGCTTACTTTTTTAAAATTCTGGTAACAGTTTCCTGTTTTGTGATCCCAGGGAACCCCAGATATCGATTTTGAACGAAGTCGGTACGATAACAAAAAAATTCAAAATGGCGCTGACTTTTTTAAAATTTTGGTAACAGTTTCCTGTTTTGTGATCCTACATACATACACACACCTTCCCTGATGTATTTCCTCCTTCTGGTGCAGTCGGGTAAAAATGAACATACATCAGTTTTTAAGACGGGGAAATTCGCAATCCAAGACTGGCAACACTTTGCAGCGACGCGATGATTTTGTGAAAATAATTATGAATTTGTTAGTTTTGTTTTCGTAAATTACTATTAGTTTTGAGTTACTTACCGATGGTAGGAGATTTGGTTATTTGTTCTTAAACGTCCTTTGTAGTTTCTGCAGATTTTGATCGCGCAGCTTGTCATTTTCACCGAAATAATCTAACGCAAAAAATGAGCCGTGCGTGCGTATCTCTTGACGTTACAATTGACACTGAGGAGTGGTGAGCGCTTTAGAGGCTAACAGTTAGTTGATATTTTTATCGACGCCTTTGAGCCGCCGTTACTCTATCTAGGGAGTATATAATCAAAGCCTATAACATTCAATTCAAATAAATTCAAAAATGCCGCGGTAACGATCCTTGTAGTGTCTCACTTGACTTGTGAGTTGTGTCTCAACCATCGACCAATAACGAATAGACGATGCGCGACGGCATTTATTGTGATTCTAAAATAATAGCAAAATCATATTAAAGTGTGATTAAACTCAAAATAAATAATGTACTCTGTGCTCAAAGTTAAAATGTCTACCGAGTGTGATTTGTATAAAGTTAGTAACACAGAGTATCTACTTTTTATATGTGTAACTACTTAATAACGATAAGCATCCAGAAAAGGAAGTGTTCCAAAGAATGCCAAAATGTACCTTAAAATTGATAGCTGCTGTGCTAAATAAAAGCTTTAAGTAGTGGACGTACGTCGTGTTTTTCCTGTGTGGATCCTTTTGATGCAGGTAAGTTCTTAAGTTGATTTAAACCATATTTAAACACAGTTTTTTATTTCATGAAATTAAAATATCAAACATCATCTAGCCTATTATTTTGAGGTTAAGTACAGTAGGTACACAATATAATGTGCGCTTGTTGATGTATATTATCCAATAAGAATATAACTAATAACTATTTTGCAAATAATATTCCAGCCTGATTCTATAAGATCAATAGGTATGTATTTGGATAATACAATATGTTGTTTATGATGAGTGGGGCAAACATAGGTAGGTACTTTATCAGTAGGTACCTAAGTATAATAATTAATAATTAGGTTTATAAATGTTACAGATAGAGGAAGATTTTGTACACTTCAAGTACATACTTACACTTTACTATAATTTGGACGTGATGCCAAAGATTTATACATCAGTAGAGAAGCAGTTTTGCCATCAAAGTTTGCATGATGATGATAGCAAGATAGCAGGAAAAAATTGTAACGCTGGTACTTCTCAAGCTGTTTACATAGAAAGGCAAACCTTATTCAAGAATGTGATGAACTGAACTCAGTTAATTGATTAGATTGGCCAGATTTTTGAAAAATACCACTGTAGCCAATAACCAACTTGACTGCAATATAGAGGAGGCTGTTAAATCAAAGTGTGTAATTATAAAATTCCTGATGCATTGAAATGATAGGTACTTATATTATTATATTTAATTAATTATAATTGATTGAAATGAATTATAAGTTAGCCCTGTAATGTGATCTCACCCGGTGGTAAGTGATAATACAGTATATGATCGAAGCAGGCTAACTTGAAAGCAGTAGGTATAGCAGTTAAAATCAAAACCATACACTCTTAATCAGATTATACATTCCATTATGCAGGAAATGAAACTTGGTGGCTTAACATTGCCGGTAGGAAGGTAACTAGCTACAACTGATGCTTCCATCAGATTAAGATAAAATTGTAAATTCCCAAATTCAGGGAATTTTTGCCAGGAATCAAACCCAGTACCTAACACTTTTAAGACCACTTGCTCTCACCAACATGCCAGGGCAGTTGTCACCAAATTACAATTTATATCCCCACAATATTTATATTTATTCAAATTTATTTGATATTTCAGAACTACCACAAAACATCATCGTGATGGAGTTAAACGTTTAAACCCACACAGGTAACTTTCCAAGACTGATGTGAAGACAATTGTTGTTAATCTAAAAATTAAATTGAAAGAGTAATAAGGGGTTTAAGAGTGTTCCGTTCCATATGTTAAGCTGCATTCTGTTATTAATTTAAATATTATTTTGGTGTGTGTCAAATTAAATGATTGGTAAAGCATTTCACAAGCTATATAATATATGTATACTTACTCGCTTATGAAAATATGTTAAATAAAACAATAAAATTGAAATAATGTTTTTTATTTAGCTATCCACAGGTGGTGTGGTCTCTACATTTCTTTTGTAAATTCTATAAGTAGGTACCTATTATTGACATGTAGTCAGTAAAGTTACTGATAAGATGATGATAATTATAAAAATAATAATAATAATTATTATTAAATATTGCTATGAAATAAATTCATGTTGTAAAGTAATCTTTTAATCCTAAAATTAAATTTAATTTGTAATCCTACAGCAGTGCAAATAATATTTTTAATACAGTCAAATATCCTATTCAGAAATAATTATAATGATTCAATCTTAACTATGAGTATTAACATAGACACAAAATAGATAATAAATATTATAATATACCATCTTATCATACAGGTATTGTGTGCCTTGTCAGTTTTTGCCACTGGGTCGTATCAACACCTAGTGGGAATGGCAAAAAACTTGGGTCAAACAAGTGTCAGCAAATATGTGGGAGAGGTGACTGAGGCACTGAATCACCCAAACATAACCAATACTTTTATTAAATTCCCCACCTTAGCAAATGAGAGGGAATTGATTAAACAAAAGTGAGTACCTACCTATTTTGTCTATAAAATTCTCTAGCCAAAACAAACATGCAATTTGTGTAAAATATTTAAAATATTAAAATATATTACAGATTTTATAGAAAGTATGGGATACCAGGTGTATGTGGCTGCATTGATGGGTCACACATTAGGATATTCACACCAAATAAAAACATTGAACACCTTTTTTACTCCAGGAAACATTACCACTCTTTAAACGTCCAAATTGTAAGTATACCTAGTACCTACCTACCTATTTCTATACTTGTCTACAAATGAATAACGATTACTGAAGTATTAAAATAACAGCTTTTTATGGTACTTAATATAACAAAAACACAATCTTTAAAATTTTTGTCTGTCTGTACCTACCGGCTAATCTCCGAAACTACTGAACTGATTTTGACGGGACTTTCACTGGCAGATAGCTGATGATTAAGGAGAAACTTAGGCTACTTTTTAACCGATTTTCAAAATAGAGGAGTTATGTTTTTCAACGTCAATATTTTCAACATTTCTAAACTAATTTGCTTTAATCGTTTTAATTAAATAGAGAATCGACAGAGAATGAGAGAATGGTGATTATGAAACTGTCGATTGTGAATTAATACGTAGTTATTATAGGTGCTTAGTTGCTTACTAAGTTTTTATGGACTACATCATCTTTATAATACAAATTCGAAAGTGTGCTTATTGATTTGTCCTTCAATCACGCAGCAACGGATTGATGTGATTTTTTGCATGGGTCATAGGTAAAGTTTAGTGAGTGACATAAAAACAAAGAGTTCCCACGGGATATTTAAAACTGAATCCACGCGGACGAAGTCGCGGGCATCAGCTAGTAACGAAATAACACAATTACATACGTCTTTTTTTTAGGTTTGCGATAGCGACTGTCGTATATTAAATATAAATGCGAAATATGGGGGAGCCACCCATGATGCATTTATATGGGAAAATTCTATTATAAATGAATTTATGCAGCAATTGCATCAAAATAATGAACAAGTTTGGTTATTGGGTAGGTAAACAGAAATATAAAAATTGTATCTAGTATAGGTAGTACATAGGAAAATACCTAGGTCACCTATTTAGTATCAATAACTCAGCACTGAATAGCTAATTTCCCATCATAGTAAAGTAATATTTAGGTATATTATTGTTTCTTTGCAGGGGATTCTGGCTATCCACTTCGGCCGTGGCTGATGACTCCTATTACAGATGCTGTGGAGGGTAGTCCCGAAGCCCTTTATACAGAAAAGCATGGAAAGGCAAGGGTGGTAATTGAAAATACTTTTGGGCGGTTAAAAAACAGGTGGAGATGCTTACATAGAGACCGCACACTTCACTTCAAGCCCGAAAAATGCGCCAAAATTGTTATAGCTTGCTGTGTTTTACACAATATTGGCCTACCCGACTCGGAAGAGTACGATCCTGCAGATGGTGATGGTGGAGTGCAAGGTGACACACGTGTAGGTTTTACTCAAGAAACATCATCGGAGGCGGCAGACTACTTGAATAGAGGTAGGGCTATTAGAAATCGCCTTGTTGAAAGGATAAATAATTCCGAATAGCTAATGTAATTATTTTTTCATTTAATTTTTACATTTTTTTAATTAAATTAGTTTTTATTTTAATTGGAGTTTTATTCTATTTAATTCATTAAGCATTTACAGACGACGACGTCTTTCGAATTAAGCCTACTCAAAGCGAATTCGCTCTCTGCTGGGAGCGCCGGCGTCAGCGTCAAGTGGTAAAAGCAAAAACAATGATGTAACTATATCTATAAAAGCTTTTTTAAAATATATAGACTCGCATAATTTTGTTCACACTTGATGGTAAGTGAATATGCAGCCTAAGACGGAACACAGTTGCCTACAAGATGCCTATTCACTCAATTCATTAACAAATAATTATGTAGGTACCTAGGTAGCGCCCTTTTGTGTGGTCTTAATATATTACTTAATTGAGTTGTATGCAGAAATATCTAAGAACTCACCACATTATCAACGTTAAATTGGGTCAATTAATGAAAAGAGGGGGACCCTGAGACAATAAAGAATACGACTGAGAAAACTGATAAATTGTATTTGATATTTAAATTATGATGATAATAAAATTAAAGCCGTTTTACTGTATATTATGTTTTATTATAATAAAAATATAAAATAAAATCATGCCTTTCCTTTCTTTCATACACAAGCTTTCTCAATCATTTTTTCCCATCCAAATATTTACCTATCATACTTAACGCCTCTTTCATAAATTGGAGCCATTGAGCTTGCAGTTGGAGTTCATCCTCCCTCTGACGAAGCTCAATGTCCCTCTGCCGTATCCTCTCTCGTTCCAATTCTGCATACATCGTATCTCTCTCCCTATTATACTCCCTAGCTTCCTTCTCACATTGTAAAAATATTTCCTCGACTCTTTTTTTGCTCTTTTTTGGAGGTTGGGGGGGAGGAGTTGGAGTCGGCAAACGAGGGGGCGTCCTTGTTTCTGGTGGAGTAGGGCTCTTGGGAGTGCAGGGCCTAGGTGGTGTAAGCAGCAATTGTGATGTGTGAGGGATCGGGTCCGTGCTGGTTGATGGTGTGTTCCAGCTTAACTCTTCCTCAGTCTGTTAAGAAAAAATAGTCTAAGTACATATTATTATAATACAATGAAAAAAAAATTTATACGTGACTACTTGAGAACCTCCTTTTTTTCGTCGGTTGAAAATATCGAAATCACATGTACTACTACAAGTGACAAGTCAAAAGAAAGCCATCTTTTGCTTAGTCGATTTTTAATTTTAAATCTAAATCAGCGTGGACAAAGTTGGAGGCATCAACTAGGTAATAAATAATACACTGAATGAACGAGAAGTTTAATTTCATTCATTATCATGGACTTCCGCAAAGTAACGCCTGCTTCGATTCAATAAATAATACACTGCTTATTTTATAGGAACCTAGTTACCATACCAAAAGGGCAAAAAAATAAAACTATAAAATGCTAACCTGTCCAGCAAAACCAACTTCAGGAACAGGCATCCCAGCTGCTGCCTGAACCCCCATTATAGCCATGACCCTATCTTCTACATCCGTAAGGGTCATTTTTAAAGCTGGCCCACCACCTGTGCCTTTTGCAGCTTTATGGATCTTTGCCCATTTTTTCTTAGTATTATTTTTGAGATCACTCCAAACCTTAAGCAAAGCAAAAAATAATTATCGAAATGCAGACAAAATATGCTAGGTAAAGTTAGTTATTTAAAGAAAATGTTAGTAGTTAGGTCACCTTTCTCCACCTGTCCTCAGTGCGAGACTCGCCGGCTCCTTCACTATTGAGTTTTTCAGATAATTCTCTCCATTTTAGATTGCACCACTGGCGGCCTCTAGGTCCACCAGTGGGCTTAGATAAGTCACCGTTTCTGCAAAATAAACCGAAGAAAAGTTAATAAGTGTTAACTGTATTTATAATTATAAGCTACCTACTATCATCTTGATACATAATTTAATAAAGTAGTACAAAGGTATATAAATACTTACTTCTCCATAAAATCCACCATGGTAACGAATTGCGCATAACTAGTTCTAAATGCCATTATAATAACAAAATAATTACAAATTTAAAAATTATTAGTAGAACAAATAAAATTTTACAATTTAAAAGGCGCGCTTTTTATTTTTATATAGCTGGCCTATCGGACTTAAAAGACGCGCGTGAACATAAGACCACAGACAACAACAACTGACGAGTAGATAATTACGTCGAAAAACAAATTTAAATTTTGTTTCGATTCATTGGCAATTTTATTGAAAACTATAGAAAGAATATTAAAACGCACTTTATTTTGAATAAAAATGAATTATGTGAATTACCTAGTTACTTTTTTGCATAATTTTGTATTTTTTTCCTAAATCTGCAAAAAGTTAAAAACCGGTAAAAGTGAATTTTTGAACGTGCAGCAAATGGTAGTGAAGATAGAGTGAAGTAATCGTATCGAGTAACGTGAGTGAATTATATAGGCTCGTGCTGAGGAAGGTGCCCGTTAGAGTATCGAGTAAGTATCGCTATCGTCACTCGATACGATTACTTCACTTGACATTCAAAATATTCGTGCTTAGGCTACAGATGTCGACTTCCGTCGACCGTCTTCAAAAACAGACTGACTAGAATCTAGTCAGTCTGTTTTTGAAGACGGTTGTAAAATTCATCAAACCTAATAATAGCTCTCAGATTTTTTATTTTTTATTCCACTACAAGTTAGCCCTTGACTGCGATCTCACCTGATGGTAAGTGATGATGCAGTCTAAGATGGTAGCGCGCTAAAATATTAGGGGTACGGCAATTATATTAAACCCATACCCCTACTCGGTTTCTACACGGCATCGTACCGGAACGCTAAATCGCTTGGCAGTACGTCTTTGCCGGTAGGATGGTAACTAGCCACGGCCGAAGCCTCCCACCAGACCAGGCCAGAGAAAATTCAGAAATTATAAATTCCCAAATTAACCCTGCCGGGAATCAAACCTTACCGGGTTTGATTACACGTTTGATGCACGTTAAGAAAACAGCGCTCAAAACTGCGCCAGGGAGGTCGTCAAATTAGGAGGAACACCCGCGTGTGGATAGTAATATTTAAGTTATGTAGTAGGTAAGTTGTTGATCTAGTGGTTTTCTAGTATGAAGTTTATAGTTGAGGAAATATTATCTAAGTATAAAAATGTTCTACAAATAAAGTGGAAATATGATATCGTTTCAAATCCTCATACATGGTGTATCACAAGAAATACGCTCGCAAGTAACTTTAAGAAGAATGAAGTGAAATCGCGGGAACAATACGCGATTTTCCCACAGTGGCGCCTCTCGCGGTATTCTGAGAAAACTTGGCAGTAATGTAGGTACACGGCACTTTCCTTTGATTTTGAAATCGAGAAACAACCTGTGACCGAAGGTACTTTACCGCAATTTATTTCTATCGAGCAAACATAAATTTATTTTCCATAGTAATAATAATATTATTTAAATTAAAAACTAATTAATTACATTTACAAAAAATACACGCCGTCCAAGTGATCGTTAATGGGGCATGGTGCCCAAAACACTGGCGCTATTACCTCGTTGAATGGCAAGGCTAAGCCGTTGGGCTAAATAAGCGCCAGCTCTTTCTATCGTATATTTTAAATTACTAAGACTATTGGGTTGACTATATACTATGTTACCCACAACTTCGTCCGCGTGAAACATGGTTCTAACTTCTACAAAATCCCGGTGGAATTCTTTGATTTTACGGGATTTTTAAAACCAAATCCCCGCGAATGAAGTTGCGTACATTATTGTGGCATAAAAGGGTCAAATTGTACTGGTTCTAATGTTCCCACCAAGGCGCCAGTATACGGATATTCTGCGAAAGCTCGGTGTCGTGTTAGGTGCGCGATAGCCGGCAGTTTCCTTTAATTTTGGAATCGCATATCGGATCGCGTTACTCTCTGTGTGGCAACATTTTTATGGCTAATATGTGGTAGGTGGAACTGTGTGGCCTCTATTCCTAGAAATTACGATTAAATCCCGCACTAGTTGCAGTAAATAACTTATAATTACTTGTGAATTTAAATGGAGTAAAGCAAATATCAGCGTTTTTTATGAAAGATGATGCCGGTTGCTCGTTGGATCTTCAAATGCCACACCGAAGGCCCTAGACATTTATTTGCCGTGATATGTTTTTCACTAAACTGCAATATGCGTAAAATGCAGTCGGCATCGTACCGGAACGCTAAATCGCTTGGCAGCACGCACGTACTTTGCCAGTAGGGGGATAACTGGCCACGGCTGAAACCTCTTACCAGAATGCCTCAAATGACCGGAGTTATATGCTTGGAGAATCGATGAACGTTGGGGTGCTAGTGCTACGCTGAAGGAATGGTGACCGTACACTAGAACTGCTAGGCAGGGTTAGTATACACCCAACGGACATCATATAGAAATCGCAAGAAGCTGCTGAACTCTAGGCCGTAGAGTGTGGAAATCCCTACTCTAGTGATCCATACTTTCGTACTAATATTATAAATGCGAAAGTGTGGTGTCTATCTGTCTGCTACGATTTCACAGCTCAACTGTTTAACCAATTTTGGGTACAGGGCTAGGTTGTGTACTGGGGAAGGACATAGGCAAATTATTTATTTAAGGCTTTTCACCTCGGAAAATTAAGGAGTTCCCGCGAGATTCGAAAAACCTTAATCAACGCAGACGAATTTGCGTTAATCATATAGACGTCGTACGGTTGAGAGTGAGACGAAGACTAGACGCGAGTGCCATGCAGCATTGATGATCGATTAAAACCATAGATACCTAAGTATACCATTACAAAGGTACATAAACAGATTAAAACTAAATTCCGCGTAGGCTTAGCAACTAAGCTCCTGTATCGGAGTCGATCGTTACGACGTGTCGGCTTGCACAGTTTCCTGATATCGTTATATTCTCGATACTCGAGATAATGACGCCGGGGCTAAACGACACCCGTTCGAGATTTTTAGAATTCCGTGCTTTACTTGAACACTGGAACACGTTTATCGTGTAACCGAATCGTTCTCCCTATTATTTATCGATTAATTGGTAGACTAGCTGATGCCCCCGAGGCTTGAGGTTTTTTGGTTCCCGCGGGAACTCTTTAATTTTCCGCGATAAAAAGTAGCCTATGCATGTTTTATTCCAGACTATAATCTATCTCTGTGCCAAATTTCATTCAGATCCGTTCAGCTGTTCTGGCGTGATTGAGTAACAAACATCCATCCATCCATCTAAATTCTAAACGTTCGCATTTATAATAATAATATATTAATTAGATACCTAGACTTCCTAGACACCCGACCTTCCTATACGGGGTCGTGGGTTCGAGCCCCGAGTAAACACTTCTAAATTTTCGGAGTTGGTAGAAATTAAATATCACATGATTCAAACGGTGAAGGAAAACCTTGTGAGGAAACCTGAGAGTTCTCCATAATGTTCAAAATAGTGTATGAAATCTGCCCATACGTACCTACTTATTATTTAACACATTTTAAACCAATATGATTTAGAACCAATATGATTTAGTAATTAGCTACACGATATGGTACGATGCCGTGTAGAAACCGAATAGGGTATAATATGGGTATAATATAACTGTCATGCCCCCAGGTTAGCCCGCTACCATCTTAGCCTGCATCATCACTAACCATCAGGTGAGATCGCAGTCAAGGGCTAACTTGTAGTGGATAAAAAAAAACATAGCTTAGAATACATATAAAAATAATATTCAACAATCACAATAACACCGTTCACCTCTGCCAATAATAGTACCGACATCAGAAAAATAAGATCGCTATGTTATCCAGACGAACACCTCTTGGTAGGTACATGTAGTTTATCTGAGCGTATGTTTGTAATGTCGTAGGTAGTCATATTATGTAATATTTTCATGTGTGTCTATTTAGTAGTCTACGTTTTACCGACCGAATTATACTGATTTAGACGAAAGTTGACACATAGATAGCTTGAAGCTGAAGACGGAGATACAGGTTTTATATATCCCAGAAATTCATAGAGTTCCCGCGGTATTTAAAAACCTAATTTTGCGGACGAAATCTTTTATCATAAGGCAATAAGAAAGATTTTTCTTATAAAAAAGCTGAGTTTCTAAGTAAAGGACTCTACTACAGGTTTGGAAAGCATCCGAACCTGTGGTGGAGTCCCGGCGTATCATAAGAAACACAAGTTGCCCTACAAGAGGTAGAACATTAATTGATTTCATTTCAAGATTCCTTCAAGGGTATGGAGAAGAGAATAATGAAGAGAATTTTTTTAATGGAAATGATAAATAAAACATTTTTGCAGACGCTACACAAACAGCTCAAGATGACAATCTCTCGTAGTCACATAACACCGACAAGTTATGTGACGTTCTCTAATAAAGTTCAGCCAGCAGTCGGCTCAATCAAATCCTTGATTTATTACTGCTAGATAATAGGTATGCCGTAAGTACTAACACCTACGTGTTTAAAGGCGAAAGTACACTACGGAATGGATAGGACAAAATCCGCTTCGGAACTTAGGTAAATTCAGACTGAAATTCGGTAGGGAGGACATTTTTTTCAGACGCCAGTTATAAAAAAGCTGAATCAATAATATTGTGACAATCCCAAATGCTGGTCGGTGAATTTATTGAATAACTACTTAGCTGATGCCCGCGACTTCGTCCGCATGGTTTAAGTATTTTTATTCCCGCGGGAATTCCTTAATTTTCCGGAATAAAAATTGCCTTCGTCACTCTCCAGGTCCTCAACTATACCCATGCCAAAAATCACGCCGATTCGTTGCTCCGTTGCGGCGTGATTTAAGGACAATCCAACAAACAAACACACTTTCGTATTTTTAATATGATTCTTGCTGCGATAACAACTTTGCTTCTGGCCAACAGCGCAAGTGTTAGCCTAATGAGCGAGGCCCTAAGCCTGAGGTATTTCAATAGTAGGAATAAGTCACATGTAGGAATAAGGGAATGTATGCCTAATTTATTAATCTATACCTACCACATATATAAGAATCAGCAATCTAAAGTATATTTCATATTATAAAAATAGCTATTTATACAATATCTACTACTTTCTTTTTCCACCTTATTATTCTGCGTTTATAAGTTTCTGCTAAATAGTTTATTATTATTCTACTATGCCAGTGACGTTCGCAAAAAGGCGGCCACTGAACATCAGCGTTGGGGCACCTGGTATTATAGTGGTTTCGTGTCTGAGAGACCCGGAATCCCAACACGAGCTGAGTGGCTTACCTGTTTGTTGCACTGCTGTACAATACAGTTGATTTTGTATGTAAGTGTTTAGTTTAAGTTTATTTCTGTGCAGTGCCTCAAATAAAGATTTTTCTTTCTTTCTTTCAATAATTTTGCTGCAATAAGGCCCAGGGGCGAGTCACACTATTGTTATTACATTAAGACGTATAAAAATATCTACCGTTTTCAAAAGATTACGAATAAAGTTTACAGTTAATCTAACAACATGATGTTTTCACCGAGCAATTTATTTAGACGGTGCGGAATGCATTTTCTAACAGTCTGAACGATTGTGCCGTTTTTTATTTATGTTTGCACGCGAATAATCAGAAAAACAATGGAATCTGATCAACTGTTTACCTATAGATGAGGTAAATAATAATATTGATGATGGAATATTCTTGTATGAGCATCAGATACTCTACTTTGTCGTGTATTATAAAGATCGTTGTATTGATATATTTTTATTTGATTTATCTCGGTAAGGGGCGCAATCTTATACAGAACACGAAACTTTGGTACTGACTACTAAAGAGAAAGAAAAAAATCTCAAATTGATCTAATTTACGTGAAAAATGTTTATATAGAGAAGTATAAACTTTTAAAGGTTTACGTAGGAGTAGGGATTGGGATCTGAGAATTATAATACTCACGAACACGCAAGAAAAAATTGCGAATGAATACTATTATTTCGTAATATGGTTTGAAAATTAATCGTAGTACTGAAGAGTTTAGCTATGTTTCAAGAAAATCTGTTCAGACGTTTGAAGATAGTTAGCTCTTTTCTAGGTCTTATTCTTAATTTATATTGTGAGTATTCGAAAATGCCTTTTTATATGAAGATGCGAAGGCATCTAATAGGACGCGTACGCGATCTTCATAAAATATGCAATTTCCGGAAAAAAAAAGCGAACCTATGCAGGCAAAAGTGATTCCACCCTTAAAGTCTATTTTTTTGGGCTTAGTTGTCTCTATCGATGTGACTCAAATATGATGAATGATTCAACTGCTTCAGATATTTCACAAACCAGCTGAACGCAGCGAATCGATCTTCAAAATCGCACCACAGGGTGATGTGTCGATTATTTTCAAATAAACCAAGACAATGGGCTATTGTTGACGACGCGGCGTCAGCGTTCCGCGAGCCATCTCTGAAAAGTGCGATATCGATTCTTCTCTGACAATCGATTTGATGATCGCCGCTTCCTACTTCCGAAGATTTGGAGGTTTCGCCGACTGGGAAATTGGCATGAGTCAGTTTTATTTGCTTAGTTCATGATAAATAACTTAAGATATTTTCATTGATGACATGAAAATTTTCATGATTCGAGTTTCATTTTTCTTTGCGATTAAAGTTTGCTGGTTTCGTATTATACCTAATGGAAGGTTCAGGTGAGGGTGGATCCCAAGAAGACGGGTATCTTAAGAAGGCTAAAATATCGTTTAAATAAAAAATGCACAGTTGTTGTAACAGAAAAGAAGAAAATCTTTAACTGTCTAAATCTAAACTCGTGACTTCTACGTAGGATTTTTTAACATTTAGATTAATAACTGCATGCTTTGAATTTCGAATCTAGTAAAGAAAATTAGCGAAGGAAAAGGCTTAATGAAATACTAGAGGATGCCCGCGACTTCACCCGCGTGGATTAAGTTTTTTGATCTTCTTGATTTTCCGGGATCCAAACTATCCCTGTACCAAATTTCATCAAAATCGGTTTAACGGATGGGCCGTGAAAGCGTAGCAGACAGACAGACAGACAGACTTTCGCATTTATAATATTATTAGTATGGATAGTATGGATTTACTAAACTAGATTTTATTTACTTGACTCAAATTCAATTTTGTTTTGACTTTATCACCCAGATAAGAATTAAATCTGCAGCCAACTAGGAATCCAGTAGGTAAACTAGTAACAATTAATATCTATAATATCAGTGCACTAGATGGTATTTCGAAGTGCTCGCTCCGTTGCATCGATAAAGATCGCTTATCTGATAGCTTATCAACGGTTCACATGTCTGCGCAGGCTGTTTCGAATGTGTTTTACAAATGAGAAACATATCTTATAAACGGAGATTAGATTAATTTCTATATTAATTGTAAGAAATTTTATCGGTGTAGGTAAACATCGGGAGCAAATCTGCATGCTTACATGCACATCAGATGATGAGATCGTTTAAGTGCCGAAATCTGTCCAGGAAGAAGAAAAAAAGAAGAAACTTCATGCCTGAAACTGCTCTTTATCTATAATGATCGCAAAGGTGTATGAAGCTGCCAATCCGCACTTGGCTAGCGTTGTGGACTATACCTACACAAAATGCTTATCCTTCTGAGAGGAGACTCGTATTCAGAAGTGTACAGGCGATGGGTTGGCGATGATGAGGAATAAGAAGCACTTATAGTATCAAGTGTGAAATTAAATTATATTGCAGTTACATTAAACCCACAATCTATTTCTATGCAGCATCCTAGCAGTTCCTTTTTCCACAATACTTTTCTGCTGCTTTTCATAAAGCTTCTTACTTTGAATATGTTAGAGTAAAACATGTGACGAGTACTGCCGTAACTAAAAATATCTGCGCAGAAGCAAACAAGGCATTGTCAGAAAGCATCAATATCAACAAACGCTACTGGGAGCTGCAAACAATGTCTTTGTGGAAACCACTGTCTACGAAAATACGTAGAATGTGCCATACCATATTATTATACCATTTACTAACTGGATCTTTCCCTGGGAACCTATACTCGCTATTAGTAATGTAAATAGCTCATAATATGAGTCCATTCCATACACCTCTTTAAAACATAAAACATAAAGACCCGTTCTTTGTTTTCCAATTCCCAAGAATTAATTTTAAAGATGACATAAAAGTGAATTTCAAATAGATTTTATTATTATTTCAATTATAAATTATAATCATCTTCAATGAACTATATACTTCAAGTAAATATATACTACTACAGATATACATTATATATTTCTATTATTATATAAAAAGACATAATTATTATCGTATGTTTATGTATTACTTTTATTCCTCTATAATCTTTCCAAGTGATGACGCAGTCTAAGATAGCAGCGAGCTATAACCTGTTAGGGGTGCTGCAATATATATTAAACCCATACCCCTAATTGGTTTCTAAGTACTCGGCATCGTACTTAACATTATCCATCCACGTGCGTCCACATATTTATCTTAGCAATTATTGCAAATCTGGTTATCAGTGGAAGGACGACGCACTTGTGATAATGATAAGAATGCACCGATAAGGAATTACCTAACACAAAGTGCATTTACTGCGTCTCTACCTTTGACTGTTGAACAGTATGCTTTTGCTTTTTATACTTAACTTTAATTTTCCAGTCTCGAGTATAATCTTTACTAATATTATAAATGCATAATTGTATGTCTGTTTGCTACGCTTTCACGGCCCATCTGTTCAACCTATTTTGGCAAAATAGTACAGAGATAGAGTGCATCTCGGGGACAAAAGATACTTTTTGTCTCGGAGTTCCCACGGTAATTTTAAAAAACTAAATTCACGCGGACGTGTCATATAATAGTATAACGTATTTAATATATATGCGTAAGTAAGTACCTAGTATGTCTAACACCAGCCTGTCTATTACCTTTTCACGTCTATCTAACCGATTTAGACGGAACTTGTTATATTACCGCGGATGAAGTCGCGGGCATCATCTTTATTATATAATATTTAATCTTTTTATCTATTCTATCTAGTTTTTGGTTTTTCGATCAACCACGCCGCAATAGAGCAACAAATCGACGTAATTTTTTATAGAGGACCTGGAGTCGAGTGACATAGGCTACTTTTTAACCCGAAAAATTGAAGCGTTCCACCCGCGGGATTTTTAAACCTAAATCTACGCAAACGAAGTCGCGGGCATCATGTACTAGTTTTATAATTCGAAAAAGTACCTTCACATATCAAGGAAGCATGGCATTACACATGGTGGATATAAGTACCTACTTACTGTTGATCTGCGAGCAACGTGATTAATTATATATCAACGTAGTTCTTTTAAACGTTTATTCGTAACCACCAGTTACTTGGCTGTTGCAATTGGTTAATAACATAAAAACCACCTCGGCGGAGCGTCGTAGATGATAATAAAATAATTGTTTTACATACAAGTGTTTATTTTTCACTAGAGAATGCATCCTACATCGTCTACGTGGATTTAAGTTTTTTAAATCCAGTAGATGACGTAGCGCGCATTTTTGCTATCTTTTCGCCCGTCAAAATATAGGTTAGACTGGTAAATGTTGCAGGTGAAGGATCTACTAACATAAAGACAGACAGACACATTCGGCATATTATACCTACCTATGGTATGATAATCATAATAAGTATAATAAGTATAATAATATGGATATTTGTCCCGGATTTGCCTTTCAGCCTTGCCTTGCGCTTAACAACCTACACCTAATACCTACCTATAGGTTCTCGATTCGATGCCGGTTTCTGGTAACAAATTTTGTAAGTAGGTACATAATTACACATTTTTTTTGTAGGTACAGCCTAAGATTTGATTGTTACCATTTAACTGGGTCAGGTCAGTGCGCAGCCGATTTTGACAAATCGTTATTGATAGTTTTGATCGTGATATAATATCGAGAATCGTGACTTACAACTAGCAGCACAAGTACAATTAGTGTGATAAAGCTGTTCCGTGACTTTTGCAACACTTTGTCGATCCAAAATCCACGAGAGAGGTGTACCTATCGCTCCGATTCTGCTAGGCTGCTGATATAAAGCGTCGTCAAGCAGATAAGTAGACAGGTACCTATATGAAAATATTAACAAGAATATACGAAACCTGTTTCTATAAAAATAGCATTTAGGAAGTGCTTTGTATTAACAAAATGAATTTAATACTCTCCTACAAGCATAGGTATCTACTAGCTTCACGGAAAATCAGCGCTATATACTAATAGATAATATAGCACATGCTAAGTGAAGACCATTTTGGGGATCAAGTCACATTTCACGTTTTTTTTCTGTTTATATCTTATTTTATTATTAGGTATTTTTTGTACTTGTATCCCTGAATAAAGATTTCTTTCTTTCTTTCTTTCTTCTACACGCAAGCTTCAATTATTTTTTTATAAAACTAAAATGCATGTTATAGGAACTTATTCGAAAAAAAATCATCATCATCATCCTCTGCAAATTAAAATTACTTTGTTGAGGTAATTAATATAGCAAACAACGAAAAAATAATTTGTGTCGTAATTAACTAAGAATCTTGTATATTTGTCAAACTAAAATAAATTGTTAATAGTCTACAGTCTACAGGTGGATAAATAAAATAAAGAAATAACTTAATTCTGTTTCATTTTACACTAGCTGATGCCCGCGACTGCGTTCGCGTGGATTAAGGATTTTTGGTTCCCGCGGGAACTCTTTAATTTACCGGTATAAAAAGTAGCCTATGTGCTATTCCAGACTATAATCTATCTCTGTGCCAAATTTAATCCAGATCCGTTAAGCCGTTGTGGCGTGATTGAGTAACAAACATCCATCCATACATCCATCCAAACTTTCGCATTTATAATTGACCGAGCGAAGCAAAGGTCTCTGAGTCTACTTGAGTGAATTTGCACTTGTCCGTCCGTCCGTCCGTCCGTCTGTCAGAGCCTTATAACTTCTGCAATACAGAACGTAATTACTTCAAATATAAATATAATATGTAAACTGATGGCCTCCCGCCGAATATGGCTTAAAAAGTTATAAAAATCTTTATTTCAGGGGGGCTCTCATAGAAGCGAATGCGAAGTTAAATATTTTTTATAGCGTTACATAGGGTTGCAGTATATCATTTTAAAGATAATTAGGAATAGAGTCCAAAAATATTTTTTCTTTAATTTTTCCCCTAAAATTGACGAAATGGGGGGCTTTCAAAGTGGAGATTTTCTAACGTCCAAAGTTGACCTCAGAACTCTCATATTTCTGAAAGGCTGAGCCTGAAACTTATCAATTACTTGAATTATATCCTGTACTTGAACAACAAATACTAAAATTAGATAAATATTATAAGGAAACGAAATTATTTAATTATTAATGAGCTTCCGTATTTTAACAGAACTTCACAATGATGTCAATAGATGGCGCTCTGTACAAGTTTATGGATACCGCGAGGTCTCAGTTCGGGGCGAACCACTAGTATTATAGTATAGATGTTATTTTATTTAATGGTAGGTATATGGTAAACATCACTGAGAAGTGTTTCTTTTCATAGGTTACACTCAGAACATTGGCGATACTTTTCAAAAACTATCGCACTTAGTGTTAAAAATGTTTGGATTCACGTACTTATCTACTATAATCTCTATTCGTTAAGTCAGAATCGCAAGATAAAGTATTAATAGAATAGAAATTATGAATGAACTCATGAAAATAAATTTGTATGCCCTAGACCGCACTCAGCATGCTAAAAAAATCAATTAGCTTTAGAGTTGTATAATTTAGCCATTGTGCTGACCGAGCCGCGGCCACATGCCGTCATTTATTTCATTATTATACCTCCTGAATCCTTTTTACAATGTTTCCTCAATTTTCGAGATAGACATCGGCATTCGAAACACTCTGTATATAAAACTGAAGTTAACAAGAAGTGGTGGCAATTAAAATAGTTGTTTTTAATAAGTTTATAATATCCATCTGCCGCGTGAGGTATGTATGAATTATTTATTTAGTGTTAGGCCGAGGGATGCGATAGGTATATAAGTACCTTTATCGATGATCTAGGACAGGACAGAACAGTTGTTACTGCAATAAGTATAATACGTTATGTTCAAGTTCTAGCTTTAAAGCTACTTATAAATAAACCATGCCCAAAATTCCCTTTACCTTATCCCTAAAAAGTATCCACAAACAATTTCTAGTTGGGATCAAATATGTCCTAATAACTGTCGCAATTGATATCAACGAGTGAACTCATAACGTGTTGGTCATAATGATATTTATCAATGATCGAAGTCGATCGGCTTTCTAATTTGCTCCTCTTACGATTGCCTTTAGAAGTCGTATTGAGATCACTGATAACGGACGTGCGATATTTTGTAACTTCGCTAATCTCCTACTGCACATACGTTCCTAAGTAGGTATACCTGCACATACGTATGTGGATGAATAAAAAGTTTGGTTCATAAAAGTTATAAGTACTGGTCTAAAATATAAGTATAAGTAATCACAGAAAAAAGAAAACATATTTATTATTAAAATGTAATACTTTCTTTTTCATGTAAAATTTGCACTTTCTTACTTTTTAGGTACTTGCAATCTTACCTTTGATTAACAATGGTAATGCTGAAGATGGAAGCGTGGTAATCTGGGATGGCTGTATATGTATATAAGTATAACCTAACAGTTATCTGAAAAGTGAAAATTTACGCGTAAACACTGAGTATTAAATCATTGGATTACTAACAACTTTTTAGGAACAGGTCATTATGGTAAGGACCCAATAATCATACTTGAATTTCCTAGAGTGACGAATCAGTTAAGTTTGTATCCGATTAAAGTACCTAATCTTAAGGGTAGGAAAAGTAGGAATAAAAAATATAATTAACCAATTTTGACCGGATCTTGATCTTCTGATCTGATGAATAAAGCAATCGAACTTTCTGAACTTACCAGTATTAATCTGGATTCTGATCGCTAATGCGTAAATAATAGATACCTATGCTAAGCTTGAGAACAAACATTGGCTAGAAAGATTCTGGTAAGGGGTCTAAAACAACGTGATTTTAAAACCAATAAAATATACTTACTCTTGCAACTAATACCGATCGAAGCATGACCATAACTTACATAAGGCAAACAAATAAAAACAAACAAACAAAAATTTGCAAACGCAAGAAATTGAAAGTTACCGGCGAACGATGCTATCTTGAAATTATTTCCAATTTCACCGTTTTGCGTCTCCGTTTCGAATACTCTTTAGGATTCCGTATCCAAATTGCTATTTATGTTCAAATAGATTACTGATACTGTCTTCTTATTGGTCGCACAAAGGTCCAACATTTCAAATAAAGTACTAAAATGCAAATCGCATACTAATATTCGAATTTAATCAAGGGGTTTACCATTTCTATGAACACCCAAATGTATCAAAAAGATCTACTGACTGATAGGTACATCGTGAAAAAAATCTTAAATTTAAGAGGGTCACAGGTTGGGATTTTTTTTCAATCTATAAGATATCCTAAGTTAGTAGGGTACGGAACCTCTAGCTAAAATCCTGGCTCTAACATGACCAATTTTATTTTTATTTGGACCGATGGCCGTCGCTGGGCGAACCATAAATTATAGTTCGGTAGCTCTTTTAAAAGGGGTTTTCTGATTTTTTATTTTGTTTAGCCCTTTGAAGAATTTATGTTCCGTCTTACTTAGTAGCGGTCAGCCGACTTGTCTGGCCCTCGAAATGTTGCTGCGTTGAGATTTTGCGACTGCACTGCTATTTACGTTTATTGGTTTTAACTTGCTACAGTGTCTTCTTAAGTGTAGTGTTGGTTTGTATATATTGTATCCTAGCTGCTATTGGCAAAGGTTGTGGGTTAAAAAGATTTCGCAGACTGAAGACCGCTTGAGCGTAACCCGTTATCCTAGGTGAACGACAAACGCGAAGCGACAGGAACAAACGGTAGCTGACCTCCGCGTGGCCTACGTTGTCGCGTAGATAAGTTTGTGATTTTCTATGGAGTCGTATCGCGTCGCGTCGCTTTCGTCGCTCACCGAGGACAACCGGTAAGTGTGGCGTATCCTATAGCAGTATGAGAAGACCACGTAAAAGGGTTGGTGGTATGTGGCTAGATAAGGGAAGCAGAGGACTTCTTTACGTGGAGGCCTGTAAGCATAATACCTTTTTATCGCTTACGCAACAGCCTAGTCGTTAACGTTCCATCTACACGCACGAAACGCTTTGCGGCATAATACCTCATACACGTGGCTAGGGTATAGAATACACTTCCGAGATTGGTTTTCCTACCAATTTCAAACTGAGTATCTTTTAAATCAGGAGTGGACATAGAAATCTACTAGCATATCATCACTTCCTTGAAGGTGTGAGTGTTGTAAAAAAAACAGAAAACGTCAACCTGCTTATTCGGGAAGTCTGTGGATCGATCCTGGGCAACATTAACTTTTCGGAGTCATTGGTCATGTGCGTTGAGAAATTAAAATGAATGGTTCAGGAAAGCTGAAGATCTGGTAAGTATGGCGGAGATTATCGGCAAAGGCTTACTGCAAACACGTAAAGCAATACATATGCAATATTACTCAAAATTACAGTATGATGTCACGTTTCTTGACGTTCCTAATAAGGATTTGGTGTAATTCTAAAACACGAAAGTCAACAATAATATAACAATATGTCTTTAAGCGTTGGCAGATGGCCCCTTAAGCGCTGTCCAGCGCCGTGGAAGTCAGCAGGCTGATGAAGATGATGAATTCAAATTTTTTTATCAGTCAATGGACGCAGAAGTGTTAAACTTTTATGTCCGACTATAATTTTAGAAAAAAAAACCAACAGCCCAAAACCTTATGGCAGACAAAACGGATTCCGAATACTGGCAATTGGCATAGTTTTCGGTTTTTTTAATCTCATTTTAGGCTCCGATGGCATCCTAACGGTATTTACCGGGAGACATAACTTTAGGACGGACCGCGGACAGACTTTTTCTTCTTTATTTTTCTTATTGACCTCAGTTCGCGTTCGAGGTTTTAACTTTTTATTCGACATTTTAAACTGTTTTATAAAAAACTATAAATTCAAAACATGTGCTTTATCATTTTAGGTAGGTAGAGCTAGATTATTAATATATAATAAGCGTACCATCTCTTCAAATTCCATACTTACCTAGTACCCACTAATGTTATAAATGCGAAAGTGTGTCTGTCTGTCCGTCTGTGTGTCTGCTGCGTTTTCACGGCTTATCTTTTCAACCGATTTTAATGAAATTTGAAATTTGTATTTTTTATATCATATTAAGTATGTACCCTAACTATAGATATTGATATGGTAACCTATCAATAAGACCTCGTTACTTAATTGCTGTATACAGTTCCAGCAACAAATTTATTAGTTGAGCTTAGGAACGTAAAATTATTAATCCCATCAAAAACATAAATGTGAAATGAGACCCAAGTTCAATATTCTGATCTAGGCCTTAGTTGTTGACTTCAACGACAAAACAAGTGAGATCTAAATGGGTGCCAAGTTCAATGGTCAGTCATAATAATTATTAATATAGAACTTTTAAAAAACTACAGCTGAGAAATATTTAGAATATTAATTTAGATAGTAATTTTATCGAATTTAACCTAAGATTATCTTGTTAATTAGGTATTTTGCACAGAATTTTAAATAGTATTTCTTGTCAGTAGTGGAATTGACACAAAAAGTATACTGGTAACTCTAATTGCGTTCAACGCCGGCCAAAATTAAAAAGAAAAGTCGCACAACAAGAATCCCGCCTATTTTTAAAAATGGAACCCGACGATGATTCGCCTAATTAATAAACCAATCACGTACAGTCGAGACGCGGCATCGAGGCGCGGCGGACGTGCGGGCGCGGGGGATGAACGCTCGGATATTCGAATACTATATTTTTTCGCCACTCCAAGCATCATGATGATACTTGTAATTGGCATAACGGTCAAAAGCTAACTTAGTATTAAAATAATCAACTCATAATAAATTTTTGCCATATCTAAGATAGATATACCGATGATAATATAAAAAACTGCTCTACAATAATATATGAATAAATTAAGAGGTACCAGCGCAAATAATAATAACGTGTTTAATCATTAAAGACTTTACGGCACACAAAACTAAAATTAACTTCACTGTAAATCATTAAAGTTGATTGTATTACCTACACCTTGCAGCAATAACCATGTTGTAAACCATATTAATAACGTTCTTTTAATTGAATCCACGTGAATGATTATCACAGATAAGAGCAAAAAATCAACTTTCAATGTTGACACCGAAAAATTATGTAAAAAATCTCTGCTCTGGGGTTTTAGGAAAAAAACATCATTTATCAAATAAATGCATTCCCGGTTATGTCCTTGCTCAGCGTGACTGCAAAAAGTAGTTGAATAATAAATGGTTGGCAGTACTGAGTCCCGAGGAAGCCCGAAGCGACGCGAAAGACGGCGGAGATTAGCGAACGCGCGCTTTTTGCTTGCATCAATCGATGCGCTCGCGCATTCGCACGATGAATTATTCAAAAATTGACATGAAATGGCGTATGGTTCTTTTTTTAAAATGAAAGGTGCCCGATTGAGGACTGTAACCGCCTGACGAATTCATTGGTCAACGGCTTTTTACGTTCGGTAATTGCTTCGTATTTATTTCCTTGAAAGTACAAAATTAATTAAAACCACTGCGTTTCTGAATGAAAACTGTTGACCTTAGCAGAGGTTTATGAGATTGAACTCATTCTCTACCCGCCACGGACGTCAGTTGGCTATAAAATGAATTTATTGACAAACCGCAAATAAAGTCCCGTCATTGACGATTCAGAAATAGGAGCTATTTTTATTAGCTATGCTATAGTTGAACAAGGAGATAAACCTTATACTCTTTGGATAAACCAGATTGACACCACAAAGTCTACATAATCCAGGTTCTTCTAATATTAAATGATAAGATTAAAATTTTACAAAAAATCATTTTACGTTTACCTAACCCCACTTAAGTAAATAATACACGTTTATACTGACAGATATGCAAAACGACGCCGGGTGTTTCTGACGTCGGGGTACGTCCTACAGAAGTGGAGCTGGTCTCATGTGCAGTGAGTGCTGAAAACGTTCGAGTATGTTCACAACAAAGAAGAATGATAGTTATCGATGATTGTGACGTTTTTCTCGGTGGCCGATTGAGAAATGCCGATAAAATTAAAGCTTCGCTACAAAATCACAATAATGTCGTGAACTGTGATATAATGTTAAAACATTGTAATTTGTTTCGTGAATTATGTTTTTGCCTTAGCTCTTGCCTCTTTTCCTATACTTATTTTCTCGTATGTTATAAATTCAGGGCTTGTAGGTCCCAAAACTTTTGTTACTTGGTATTACATATATATTAAAACTCGAGAAGTCGCAGCCTTTTTCCATCATAAATCAATTTTTTTCTGATTGTAATTACTGCAAAGAACAAAAAATATCCTCCTCATAATATCCGGATACAAACCTGTATTAAACCCAATGAAATTATTACTATACTTCATGTAGGTTATACCTATTCTATTATATATACTTACCTACACTTACATGTTATATCTCTTACGGAAACAATAAATACAATTTATTAGTATAAAATTCATTTTATATTTTTAAAAATCCACAACGTAATCCATGCGTCATAAAAATTTGTTTTTAGGGTTCCATAGTAAAACAAGCTACAATCCTAAATAGCTACGTCCAGTCCGTCTGTGTGTCACAGTCATTAAAAAAACCACTATAAAAGCTGTACAGTTGAAATTCAGAACAGTTTTAGAAACAGTTTAGTCTTCGAAACTTTCAGAGTACATCCTGATAGAGAGAGCTGAAAAAAAATTACCCACTCATTGAAAGGAAAACCATTGTGAGTTTTGTGCAAAACTCTATGAAAAAAGACCAGTTATTCATTTTTAATGTGTAAAATATATACATTTTTTATTTCATATTATGTAAAAGATTTTCGAAGATCTTTTGTTTCTAAAAGTTACAGAGCTGCCAACATAAAATTGCTTAAAACAAAACAATTCCATTCACTGTTTACCACATTAACTTTAACGCACGTAAAATTGTTCAAATAACGAAATATGAGTACCTAGTAGTATACATTATGCATTAAATGCATTAAGTCTATTAAGTATAATAAATAATAATTATTAATTTAAGACATAATATGTCAATAAAGAAACACAAAACTTTCTCCAAAGTTAAACTGTGAAGTAACCTATTGCTATAAATTTCATATCGCAATTACGTATCCAGGAAATTTTAAGAAGAGTCATACCTCATTTTCACCGATTAAAAATATCGAATTCTAGAGTTTGTCGGCGGTAAAAAGACAATAATTAAATCGGATAATGCTGTTAATGATGCATCGAAAGCTGACCGCGATTTCCAAGTATAAGTAATCATCCGAATTCTGCTTTCGATTGGACAAAGCTTCTTGTCTGAGCTTTTTCGAATAAATGTCTTCATTCGCTGGTACCATACTGGTGTACTCTCCCTTATGGGTATGACTTTACATGGACTTTATGAAAAACAAGGCATTTGATATTTTAATAACATGATATGTGAAAGCAGTTTTTTTGCGTTGAATATCATCATTAATGTTTCATCATGCATCTTGTTAATGAGGACCTTAGTATGAACAACACAAGGGTCTTTATTGACAATCTTTATTTCATTTCTCCCATGTCGAATCGTCAGGTTGAAAGTCATTTTTATGCTTAGGTAACAGAGTTCTGTAACGAGTAACTGCCTCGTTGGTCTAGTGGTTAGCATGCTCGACTGCGGCCGATGAGGTCCCGGGCTCGAGTCCCGAGTCGGGCCATAATTAAGTATTGGGTTTTTCTGACTAGAAATTCTCAGTTTTAACATGATAATAGTCGTTAAAGCCCATTGGAACAGCGTGGTGGGTCTAAGCTCTAATTCCCTCTCTCCTATGAGAGTGGAGGCCTGTGCCCAGCAGTGGGACGTTAATGGGCTGTAGTAGTAGTAGTAACAGAGTTCTTTGATAATCATATTGCTATGTAATTGTTGTAATTAAGTGAATTTGCGTTAGATACTCTTGCCACAAGTGAATTTATCTCAAAGAATTAAAAAATACGACTGCCATAGTTAAATGATATTTTATTGTGAATCACTGGATATTGAATTGGATAGTCTTATATATTTTTGGAATCTGCTCATCATTTTCTTGATTATGACAATACAGTTAATCTCATTTTGGAAAAAAAAAATCAACTTTAGTCTTTGATGCGGGACCATGGTCACCTTATCAATTTTTTTTTAAATTTTACTAGCCTATTTCACCCGGAATAAGCTGAGGTTTCTAACGATACCTCATTCATCAAAATCGGTTCAGGCGTATAGAAGTTATGGTGGAATATACAAACTCACATACATACATACATATTACATACATACATGAACCCTGAAAACAATATACTCCTTTTTTCAGGCAGTCGTATAAAAACTGTGCTTTTTAGTGCCAATAGTGTCAAATTGAATCGAATTAGAAGTGACTGGGAGCCTTCCTTCTTCGTCTCGTCTTATAAACCGGCTCACTACTGAGCACTAGTCTCTTCTCGGAATGAGAAGTGTTTGGTGTCGGCCACAGTCTACCACGCTGACAAAGTGCAGATTGGCAGACTTCTCACACCTTTTAGAACATTATGAAGAACTCTCGGGCGTGAAGGTTTCCTCACGACGTTTTCCTTCACCGTGTGAAGCAAGTGATATTTAATTTCTTAAAACGCACGTACCGAACTCCAAAGTTAGAGGTGCATGCCCAGGGATCGAACCGCGACCCCGTGGTGGAGGTCGGGTATCCAAACCACTAGGCTATCACCGCTTCTATCCAATTGTGATCCTTTATGATAACAAAAAAAAAAAAAAAAACAGCGTGGATTTGATTCGCTCCAGCTATGCGTGGGACTGCAGTTACTTGTATCATTATGATGATTGTAAGTTTTGATGGAAAAGAGCAACCACCGAGTTTCTTGCTGGCTCTTCTCGGTAGGAATGGCATTCCGAACCAGCGGTAGATTCATATTATAACGATTCAAAAGCGCTTGTAAAAGCTTATTTGAATAAAAAACATTTTGAATTTTGAATTTTGAATTTTATTCTAGATCCTTAGGTATATTGGGATCTTTTAATATGATCACTTATATTGTGATCATTTATGATCACAATATTGTTTTTATCGTTTTTAATGAAACGACCACCAGCAGTTTACGATTATTAACTCATACTAGTTACTGTAGCTCTTTTTTTTTATATTTCCTTTTTAGGGTTCCGTAGCCAAATTTGGCAAAAACGGAACCCTTATAGATTCGTCATGTCTGTCTGTCTGTCTGTCTGTCTGTCTGTCTGTCTGTCTATGTGTCCGTCCGTATGTCACAGCCACTTTTTTCCGAAACTATAAGAACTATACTGTTGAAACTTGGTAAGTAGATGTATTCTGTGAACCGCATTAGGATTTTCACACAAAACTAGAAAAAAAACAATAAATTTTGGGGGTCCCCATACTTAGAACTGAAACTCAAAAATTTTTTTTTCATCAAACCCATACGTGTGGGGTATCTATGGATAGGTCTTCAAAAATGATATTGAGGTTTCTAATATCATTTTTTTCTAAACTGAATAGTTTGCGCGAGAGACACTTCCAAAGTGGTAAAATGTGTCCCCCCCCCCCCCCCCCCCCCCCTGTAACTTCTAAAATAAGAGAATGATAAAACTAAAAAAAATATATGATGTACATTATCATGCAAAAAACTTACTACAGGTTTGTACGGAACCCTCGGTGCGCGAGTCCGACTCGCACTTGGCCAGTTTTTTAGTTTTACGTAGCTAGTGAAAAGGTAAATAAAACAAGTCTAAGAAACTTACTTGTAAGATGAAAAAGACATATTCCCGTCCATGGGCTGGTCATCCACTGCTCCACCTGTCGTCAGCATGAGTGTATTCATTCGTTATCAAACCACAATTTATCGCTATCGGTGTAACATCACTAGTCCAACAGTCAAATGCGTCAAAATGACGCGGTGCCACTTTTACGTTACATCACTAGTGTCCGCCTTGCCCTTGTCTCATTACCTGAAAAAAGAAAATATTCATAAAGCATTGTGTTCGTTATTATTATCTAAACTAATATTATAAATGCGAAAGTTTGGATGGATGGATGTATGGATAGATGAATGTGTGGATGGATGGATGGATGGATGTTTGTTACTCAATCACGCCTCAACGGCTGAACGGATCTAGATGAAATTTGGCACAGAGATAGATTATAGTGTGGAATAACACATAGGCTACCTACTTTTATCCCGAAAAATTAAAGAGTTTCCGCGGGGACCAAAAAAACCTTAATCTTAGCATTATTAGCATATCATTTCTTAATTCAACAGAGGAATACTATATTATTAAAAAAAACCGGCCAAGTGCAAGTCGGACTCGCGCACCGAGGGTTCCGTACAAACCTGTAGTAAGTTTTAAATTATTAAAAAAAATTGCTTAAGAATTACGTTTGTTGTATGGGAGCCCCCCTTTAATATTTACTTTATTGATATTTAATAATTTATTTTGAAAGGTAATATACAAGTTAATATTCTGTGAAAATTTGAACCGTCTACCTGTTACCGTTTTTAATATTGAGCAAAAAAATACGAAAAAAACACGTTTATTGTATGGGGACCCCCCTTAATATATATATTTTTTTAATTTTTAGTATTTGTTGTTATAGCGGCGACGGAAATACATCATTTGTGAAAATTTCAGCTTTCTAGCTATCACGGTTTATGAGATACAGCCTGGAGACAGATAGACAGACAGACAGACAGACAGACAGACAGACAGACAGACAGACAGACAAACAGACAGCGGAGTCTTAGTAATAGGGTCCCGTTTTTTACCCTTTGGGTACGGAACCCTAAAAAACTGAGGCGCGCTAATAAATCTGTATCGAATCATATCAGGTCACTTTTTATTTCTCGAAAAGTACTAATTTATTACAAGTGAATAGGTTCTTAATAATAATGTATGTTCAATGTTCATCAAAACTAAGCTGAAAGGATCGTGATGCCCAAGTTAAAAAAACCTTGAGTAAAGAATGAAAAATGTGTATGTAGGTGCATCAAACTGTAATCCCTAAAATACTGACGCATGTTACAAAATACAGCTTCTTCATACTAATCTAACACATCTGGTATCGAACCGGCATCAGATCCAAAAGATAGCAAGGCCTGTTTGTACGGAGGGAACCGGCTGAGCGGCCATATTGAATCTGATTGACAGCTGTCAATGTTGGCGGCACTGTGACGCGTCGCCGCGCCTTTCCGTTGCCTGCGCGTTACAAGGGGCACCACTAATTTAATTTATTTAAAAAAAACGATGTTCCTTGTTTTAATTTCGACGACATCCGTGGCGCAGTGTGTAGCGCTGTTGTCTTAACGTGCGGAGGTCCCGGGTTTCTATCCCCGGCAGGGTCAATTTGGGAATTTAAAATTTCTGAATTTTCCCTGGTCTGGCCCGGTGGGAGGCTTCGGCCGTGGCTAGTTACCACCCTACCAGCAAAGACGTGCCACCAAGCGATTTAGCGCTCCGGTACCATATCGTGTAGAAACTAGAAACCGAATAGGGATATGGGTTTAATACAACTGCCATGTCCCTAACAGGTGAGCCCGCTACCATCTTAGACTGCATCATCACTTACCATCAGGTGAGATCGCAGTCAATGGCTAACTTGTATTGGATAAAAAAAGAATAATAATTGGACGATTAAATTCATTCATTTCGTTCTACCTACCCAGGTATTTTGTTAAACATTACAGCCTGTGTATACACCAATTTCGAAATTGACTTTACTTAATTATAATTTAATAATTAGGTACCTAAGTTTTGTATTGCTTGACTCTCTTCCTACTCTACACTCATAGTTGCATCTATTATACAAAATTAATATTGCACCAAATATAAAAACAAATAAGTACTTAATTAATAAAGTTGTAGTAAGTAACATTAAAATGTTAGTTAGTACAAATAATTAAAATCGATTGATGATTGACCAATAAATAATTTCTATACTAAACTACTTACTAATGGGACGTCACTAAATCGTGTTAGTCTATTTCTAGATTTTTTAATTTACGATTTGATAGAAAACACCGGAGGTATTTTAAATAGAGGTATAAAAAAAGCAACCAACCAGTAAACTATATTAAAGAGAGATAGAATTTCATATTGAATATCCAATACACCTACCTGCTAGGTATTTAGTATTTACCTGAGTGTCTAATGTCTATGTAGTCATCGTACATAGTTACCTACTATTTATAATCATGCTGGATCATCACTATAGTGATTTATATGACAAGATATTTATTCGTAGGTATCTACTATCTACCTTAGCCATAATTTTAAGAATTTATTATGTAAGCGTAGGTACCTACTACCTAAGTATCTATTTAATTGCAAAAGCAATGTATCTAAGCAGGTAACTATGTAGATATGCTTGTTTTGGTTACGAATTCAATTATTATCTAAGTACTTGGTTTGAAGTAAATTTATTCATTCAATAAGTTATTCAGTTTATAAAGGTCGTATTAAAAGGCGCACATCATAATATTATATACTTTCATAACTTGGATCCACGAGTGGCAGTATCGACTGGTAATAGCTATTAAAGTGGTATGTAATGTACCTAAGAGATATACCTACCTATATTATCTATCATTTCTTATTATGAGGGAATTATGAAAACGATTATATTTTGTAGTTAGGTACTCGTACCTACTAAGAACTCTTTTCATACATAACTTCTTTAACAAATTTTAATTGTAATGATTGATCTTTCACTCTCGATGTTCCAAAACATCGATATAATCTCGGTTATCGACAATCTCTGCCACGGCTCTAGACAGCTTCCATCGATAAACATCTACAGGCGACCAAACACCGGTAGCTCTGAATGCCAATTAAGTATTAGGTTATTTTTATGTTTTTCCTAAAAACTAACAGCGTTTCTGTGTACGTTGCAGCATACAGGGTATCACTGAGTAGAGAAAGAAGGTAGGGCTTGGTTAAATATAGAAGTTTCAATTTTTTAATTAACTTGTTTCATTGACTTGGTAGGTATAATAAGTCAGGTGGTTAATTATATATATAGGTACTAGGTGATGCCCGCGACTTCGTCCGCGTGGTTTAAGTTTTTTTTATTCCCGCGGGAACTCCTTAATTTTCCGCGATAAAAAGTATCCTATGTCCGTCTCCTGGTTCTAAGCTACTTCCCCACTTTACAACCAAATCGGTTCAGCTGTTCTTGAGTTATAAATAGTGTAACTAACACGACTTTCTTTTATATATATAGATATATATTATGTTACCAGACATGTATCATACTAGTGGTTCGCCCCTAACTGAGACCTCGAAGTATCACAGAGCGCCATCTATTGACATCATTGTGAAGTTCTGTTAAAAGTACCTACTGAAGCTCATTAAAAATTAAATAATTTCGTTTCCTTATTATATTTATCTAATTTTAGTATTTGTTGTTCAAGTACAGGATATAATTCAAATAATTGATTAAGTTTCAGGCTCCGCCTTTCAGAAAATTGAGAGTTCTGAGGTCAACTTTGGATGTTAGAAAATCTCCACTTTGAAAGACCCCCATTTCGTAAATTTTAGGGGAAACGTTATTTTTGGACCCTATTCCTAATTTTATCTTTAAAATGATATACCGCAACCCTATGTAACGCTATAAAAAATATTTTACTTCTATGAGAGCCCCCTGAAATAATAGTACATTATGGTACTAGTGTGTAATGTTGGTGATTACCGCTGAGGCGCCATTGAGACCCGAGCCGTTAGGTGAGGGTCTTAAGATAGCCGAGGACGGTAATCATCAATACACACGTGTATCATACGACGTGTTTCAACACACGTCTTGTGAAGAAAATAATACTTAAAAATAATTTTTCCTTGGAGTTTTCAGGTAGTAAACTTTCCATAACGTTAAGGGCTTCACATCTTATATCGGGCGGTGTACAAAATAAATAATTTTCTTCATAATTAGTACTTGTAGACATTTTAATTAATAATTAACTGTACCTAATTTCAACAGTGAAAACGAGTTGTAAAAAAATTTTCGCAATGGCGGGAAAAATTAATCAGTTTTCCTATATGCGCGCGCATCTAACAATGGCGATCGGCCATAGACTAAAAGAATGAAGTTTCTTTTTTTGGCTTTTCGCGGATAGCGTTGTAGGCTGTAGCCACGTACAAAATGGGGAATTTCAAGTTTTCTTTATTACAGAAAAAACAAAAGTTATATTTGAGTGAAAGTTTTATTTAATAAACACGTACAAGTTGAAATTATCTATTTAAATACGAAGTTTCATGAAATGAGCAAGCAATAGGTAATTTATTTGTTTCTACTATTGAACACGATCTTTTTTGTATCGAAACTTTTTTAAAAACAAAGCAACTCAACCAATAAAATAAAAAAAACTCTATAACTCACTTGTGAATAATAGCAATGAAAAAGTCACAGTTTGATTATAGTTGTCATTATGTGCCTAATTGCGGTGAAATTAGAGCCACTTTATGAGCAAGTGTGTTGAAAAGGTTTTTATAACTTTTTAAGCCATATTCGGCGGGAGGCCATCGGTTTACATATTATATTTAAATTTGAAGTAATTCTCTTCTTCTTGCCCTTTTTCCCACGCTATGTGGGGTCGGCACAACATGTTTTCTTCTTCCACTCACTTCTGTTATCCGTCAACCTCTCATTCACCCCTTTTATACGCATATCCACTTTCACACAATCCATCCATCTTTTCTTTGGTCTCCCTCTACTCTTTTTTCCTTCCACATGCATATCTATCATTCTTCTCGTAATATGCCTTTCTTCCCTCCGCCTTACATGCCCATACCATGCTAGCCTTTTACTCCTCATCTTTTCTATCACTGGCGCTACTTTCAAACTTCCCCTTATATATTCATTCCTAATCTTATCCATTCTAGTCACACCACACATCCATCTCAACATTCGCATTTCGGTCGCATGTACTTTTCTTTCATCCGTCCCTTTCACCGCCCAACATTCAGAACCATATAATGCGACAGGTCTAACGACTGTATTATATATTTTCCCTTTTAGCTTAATTTGAAGTAATTATGTTCAGTAATTCAGAAGTTATAAGGCTCTGACAGACGGACGGACAGACGAACGGACGGACGGACGGACGAACGGACGGACGGACGAACGGACGGGCAAGTGCCAATTCACTCAAGTAGACTCAGAGACCTTCGCTTCGCTCGGTCAGATATTGCAAAAATGAAATGTGAAATTAAATATTTAGGAGGTTTATCTATAGGTACTCATGTGCTTATATTATAAATGCGAAAGTGTGTGTCTGTGTGTCGTTCTGTCTGTCTGCTACGCTTTCACGGCCCACCTGTTCCACCGATTTTGATGAAATTTGGTACAGGGATAGTTTGTATGCCGGGGAAGGACATAGTTTTTATCCCGGAATATTAAGGAGTTCCCGCGGGAATTGAGAAAACTTAATCCACGCGGACGAAGTCGCGGGCATCATCTAGTTACCTATAACTGGGTGGTAAAAAAAGTTTAGGTTCTAACATTAAAATAGGCGATTATGTACCTACCGTTCCCTCCCTAATATGAATCAAATAAATATTATAAATGCGAAAGTTGGGATGGATGTATGGATGTATGGATATATCCATCACCAAGTAACAAACTTGTTACTCAATCACGCTCCAACGGCTGAACGGATCTGGATGAAATTTGGCACAGAGATAGATTATAGTCTGGAATAGCACATATGCTACTTTTTATTCCCGGAAAATTAAAGAGTTCCCGCGGGAACCGAAAAACCTCAATCAACGCGGACGAAGTCGCGGGCATCAGCTAGTATTTGATAAGAATGCACAATTTTATTTTACAATATCTCTGGTAAGGTAACTATTGTATTGATTTGAGAATTAACACTTTACAACTGACATAGCTTCCTCACGTCTGTCCGCTCAACTAAAACAAACGGATGATGTTTTGATTAATACGCAGAGGTAATAAAAAACATGGAACGTGGGATCGATGCTGAAAGTTACACAACTAGTGAACATTTGTGCTTATTATAATACGTAGGTCATCTGCACATTTATAATGGCCTCTAGTGCAAATTTTCTGCGTCATTAGATATAAAGGATTGGTATTGTATAGCTATCATCTGTATCTGGCTTTTGATGAACTTTTTTGACTTTTGAAGGATTCACGTCATATATTTAAAGCATTCTTAAGTACCTAGTTGCGCAAATAAAAAGGAAATAGATGATTATCGGGTTATAAAATCTATGCATAAATCTATACTATGACAACTGTTAGATTACTGTACGACACTTGTTCTCATCTAGGTACATCTTTAGGAAAATCAGCTAGGTATAGTGTAGCTTACCTATAGACTGTTTAAATCTGCTTGTGGCTTATCAATAGGTAAAAGATCGAAATATCGGTATTGCAAACTTTTAAGTTAGGGTTGCATTTAAAGTAACCTAACTTTCAGCATCGATCCCACGTAATCAGCAAAATCCGTTCAGCTGAAAAACCTTAGTCCTAAGCTTACCGAGCTGAGTTTCTTGCTGGTAGGAACTTTAGGAAGGGTATATCAAAGTAGTGGTCACTTGACTGTATTCAAAAGCACTAAATTAGATAAAGTTAGATTAAAGCATTTCCGTACTTCGCAGGCACGGATTAATTGCTTATTATTAGTTACCTACTTCCTAAATAAGTAAGATTTTGAAAAATAGTGTCCAGTCGTTTGCTACTTGGGCGGTTCTTGGAATAATTACCTGAGTAGGTATGTAACTGCAGAGGAATTATAAATTAAGTAATTTATTTATTTTTAAAAGATAAAAATTTTAATTTTAAAGCATAAAAATTTTACGGTTAGTAAGTACTTAAGTAGCTACCTACAGGTACCGTTGTCCGTTAGGTATATTAGTCTTAGTTTTTTGCCGACAAGTCTTTTGGACCTGAGTGCATTCACTTTTTCAGTGGCGTCAAACCAATTCAGCAGTTCCTAATGAAAATTATCTAAGTGTAAGTGTGTAGGTAATTACTAATTACCAACTGTTAGATGGAAATTTAAAAACGATAATATAATATGGTATCACTGCTAATTGCTATGGTTTTGTAGAGTGGCAACACTGATTTGGGAACTCTATGAATTAGGTATTGTATAAGATGGCGGCCTTAACTGTGTGTGTAAATGGCTAAATAAAGTTGATTAAAATAGAGAACCAGTGTTTCGTCTTATACCTACCTACTACCTACTTGACTAAATAATATTTGCCTATGTAGGCAGGTAATAAAAGTCTCTTATGTCCTACTTAAGTGGAAGCGCTAAATTTGTACCTAACTTTAATTAAGAGGACGAAAAGGAATTATTGGAAAACTGTAGGTAGATAGTAGATACTTATCCTGGAAACTTTATGATATAAGTACGAATAACAATAAATTAATAGCATGCCAGTATTTCTTTTTTAATATTTTTGCATAAAAGTGAATTTACTTAACCACCAATAATAAAATTATTGTAGGTACCTATTGTTGGTACTGGGCTGCAACCATAATGCGTTTGGCCCATACCTATAAGTAGTCCCTACGTTTATTACACTGTGTATTAAGCAATGAAAATTTTTGAGGAAACAACAAAATATCTTTAACGCGTTTTCCTATATGTAGGTAAGTAATAATTATGATCAATTTCTAAAATAACTTTTCAGTTTTTTATTATAAATTTATAACAAACTTCTACGACGTGTCCTCGTTTTATTTCAAGTTTATTCAACCATGTAGGTACTTTGCTATAAATATTCTAATACAGGTCGAAGGGTCGAATTCGTTTGCTTCTTAATAGGCATGTTTATACAAAATAAACCATGATACACTTAAATAACATAGATATAATAATAGGTATATCATCTCTTTAAAAATATTAGGAGCTGATAAGATTCTATTAAATTTGGTAGGTAGGTAAGTTTATGTAAAAACATCCTTAGGAATTATTAGGTATTAACTACTTGTCTTAGATGATGCCCACGGGTCACGACACGTTTTTGATTCCCGCGGCAACTCTTTAATTTTCCGCGATAAAAAGTAGCCTATGCCCTTCCCCGGGATACAACCTATCCCTGTACCAAAATTCCTCCAAATCGGTTGAACATATGGGCAGTGAAAGCGTAGCAGACAGACAGACAGACAGACGGACAGACAGACACACTTGCGCATTAAATAATATTAGTATGGATATTATAAATGTGAAATATACAAACATACTTAGAATAACTACCGATAGAAGGTATGTTTCCAAACAACGCATTCTCAAAACGTAAGCTACAAATTCGCTATGTGTGCTGTGTTTACTTGCCTCGTAAACGCAAACATAATGTTGCCAGTTTAAATGTTTTCCCCCTTATAGTTGGGTAAGTAATTGGTTAGTTTGTTTCTAGCATTGTAGCTTCTAAAACTAAGTTAATCAGCTTTTTTCGGACTGCGCGAGCGTCGTACGATGCCATTTATGGCACCAATTAAACGGCTTACATTTCGCGAGTGTACTAGGTTCCTATAGGTAGTTAGTTATTCTAAGACAAACATATTATTTTGCACTAGCAATGTAAAGGGAACCTCTGTGCAAAATTTCAGCTTTCTAAGTTCATGGGTAATTAGTTGGGCGTTGATGAGTCAGTCATGGAGTGAGTAGGTATTTTTTTTTTAATCCACTACAAGTTAGCCCTTGACTGCGATCACACCTGATGGTAAGTGATGATGCAGTCTAAGATGGTAGCGGGCTAACCTGTTAGAGGTATGGTAGTTATATTTAAACCCATACCTACCCCTAATCGGTTTCTACTCGGCATCGTACCGGAACGCTAAATCGCTTGGCGGCACGTCATTGCCGATAGGGTGGTAACTAGCCACGGCCGAAGCCTCCTACCAGGCCAGACCAGAGAAAATTCAGAAATTTAAATTCCCAAATTGAATCTGCCGGGAATCGAACCCGGGACCTCCTACGTTAAGACAACAGCGCTCAACACTGCGCCACGGAGGTCTTGAACTACGACCTACTTATTTACTACTTAGGGGGTACTTATTTAATACCTATCTACTATAATAATGTCTAAAACTCTAAACTAAACTATTATGACCGCTCTTAATCTAGTTCTGTGCCTTTCCACAGGGAGTATTATGAAAAGCAATATTAGGGTTAGCAATATATTTAATGCCGTTATTTTGGTTTAGTTTAGAGATTCTGCAGAACAGAATTTTAAACCACAAATACCTACCTACCTATCTTCCGCGCTATCTTATAGAGATTGGCCGCCGTGGGCCGTGGCCGTAATTCGGTCGCGAGGAAATTATTTACTATTTAATACTAATTTCATTTTTGTATTAAATAAATAGTGAAAATCATCTGTATCTATCCGTCAGTGAAAATAATTATTTCAGAATGTGTGGGAAAATTAACTTCCCTCTAGTTTTGTTACCTTTCAGCGACTCATGATAAAACGCACAGAAATTAGGTTGATTTCAGCAGATGAACATTGAACACAGAGTTTATACCTATCTGATCTAAGAAAATAATATAACTACTTATTAACCTGTGTTAATAACGATACCAAGGGAAAAGAGAAGAAAAACTCACTTTTCCCTCCAACTAAACTTACAGTTAGTGCTCCGAGTAGGTTAGATCTTGATCTTGGGGAAACCTTTTGAGATTTAGTCAACCTATTGGGACTTCAAGTACAAATTGGCACATCAACTAAGCGGTAGAGATGTTAGGGTGAAAATATATTACGGATAGGTCAGCACAAAATGTTATCGCGAAACGTCGGCGCGCGTTTAGCCCACCTATATGGAGCTGCGCAGAACTGCGCGACACGATAAAACGTGTTTCCCATACGACGCTGGTCCTGCCCTGACCATAGTGTTTTTTGCCTTTGCTAAACAAACTGCTTATCAAAGCGTAATTTTCCAAAAAATAAGCGTCATTATCATTTATTATTTACCTATTAGTAAATAATATTATATTTTGGAAAGTTTGAGCATTTAAATAGTTCATAAAGGGCATGCAATTTCATTTTAGAAAATTTTTTCCAGTTGTCTGCTATAAAACAAACCGTCGAAGTCGGAAAATGCGTATCGGAGCGTATAATAGGACGGAAAATCTGCGGAAAAGCGCGGATCTAGTGCGCGTATTTTCAAACATGCTAAATTTCTCCGTAAATATTCAGATACATACTTACTCATTTTTTGATATACTTAGGTAGGTACTTGTTACATAAGTATCACGTATTAAATGTGTAATCCAAAACTATTATATAATCATTTTTCTATTTATAAAGGAAATGTGGTAGAGCAAATGAATAGGGACCTGTCTACCTACTAATATGTTTTCCTTTTACTTCTTGAATTTTTTATAGAATAAATTTTTAAATAATACTAGTTATCGCTGATACTTAATATTATGTTGATTTGCCAGATCTTATTAAAGTATTGTAGGTACATTTGATAAAGTTGGTTACAAACAGTTCGTATTTTACAATGGAGCTTTTCTTACTAAAAGCTTTCCTTTGCAGTTTGCCCTATTTAGATACCTATTCCAAATACTTTTAAAACATTAGGAACCTTCCTTATATTCGGTATATGATCTTTATATTTTATAAAACGTTAGGTACATACTTTACATAATATATTTAAGAGTTAAATCACGCGTTTATTAATTACTAAGCTAAAAATTATTTATGGGAACTTTCTAGGCAATTCATACATACCTCTCAATTTCAGACAGATTATATTTTTATTTTATTGTTCCCACTCACTAAATGTAAATATTTTACCACGATTTCTTTAAACTAAGTAGGTATTATATACAGAACGAGGTCTGAACTTTAACCGCAACTTGTCACATAAACTTTACTAAACACATTCTCATAAAATTCACGACGCAAAAAATACACTTCAAACCACTTGACACTTAAGTTTCTGAGAGTTAATTTTTAGGCTGTAAGTATGTTCGTAATTATTTGCCTATAGTCGATAGAAGTTCGAGGAAATTTTATAAAATTTTGAATCAGGAACAAAACACGATCACTTCGCGCCGGCGGGCGAGCACGATCGACTGGAGGCGCACGCGCACCTCAGAGCGGGCGAGCGATAGATTCAGGTGTGATCAACCTTTTGTAATGGTTGTTTTTAAAGCTCATGCTTTTGGCCTTCTCTTGCTTTTCATTATCAACCAATAGTATCATAAATACCCCCTTCTCATTCTGAGAAGAAATTAGTATTCTGTATTATTTATCAAAAAAAATGTTTAAATTTTCAAGAAAATTGGTTAAAATTCTATTTTCATATTTGAAAAATGAATTAATATTTGAAAACAAAAAATTCAATAAAAAGCACATATCACCGAGATGTCTTAGAAATTTTTAAATGATAATAATAGGTTCCTTCCAAATTTAATAAACACCATTAGGTATAATAAATACTACTTACTTATATTATAGATAATAAAATAAAACACTGAGTAAAACTTGCTGCAGGCGACCTTGTTGTATCTAAATGATGTTCTTAGGAAAGGAACTGAAAATTGTGGGTGGATGAAAATCTAGAGACCTAAACTACCCAAACTGCCAATCGACTTGAATTTGAGCAGTGTTGTGAGTCTAAGCTCCCATATATCCTGCTTTACTTATTTGGGTAATTAGGCATTTACCTTACATTTACAGAAATGAAATAAAATGAAAATACACTTTATTGTACACCAAACTAGATACACAACAGAAGAACATAGACACATATTTACATAAAGGGAAGAAGCTGTACAATAGGCGGCCCTATCGCTAAGAGTTAAATTAATTTATTCATTTACTTTATTTGTTTCAAACTTTATGTTTATGACACAGTCGCTCATATGGAAAACTACGAAAAATTACTTACTTATATACATTTTCCTTTCAGAAAAATACTTGATAGCTTCAAGGAAAACTGTGGACGACTCCTGGCAAAACCTGTTGAGTCAACAAATGTATGCATTAAACGTCTTGGGTATGCGTAGGGAAAACGACCGTCTCTATCCCACTTTGGATTATATAAATGTAGAAAGAAAAAGACGACACTACTATCGCAGATGATTTAACACAAATCTTATCCTGCAGTTACCTTTTAAAAACCGCATAAGTACTCAACGTTTATATAAACGAATATTCAACCTTAACACCACTGCTTAAGGTAATATTTTGTAAAATATTATCTCAGATTTATTAAAAGTTTAGGTTATAAGATAATCTGAATTATAAACGTTATAACAATTAAACTATACAATCAATGGGCTATAAAGGACTTCAATATTTTAGGAGAAATCTAAATTAAATAATATATTGTTTCCGTAAATTAAATTAGGGTTTAGAAAGATAATTTTGGCATCGGATGCGTAGGCGCAAGCGGACAGTGGACACGATTCATTGGTTGTGAAACTGCATCCGATTATTTTGTCTCTCTCGTACTTTACATCGAGTCGTATATAAGAGAGAGATAACATGTTGTTTACATCTTTATGGACCAAAATGTAGACGTGGCCATTTTAGTTTCATCCCAGATGGCGATCGGCCAATTTTCGTAGGTAGGAGGAAATGATACAGACAGTTTTACATAGCGGGCTTTTTATGTTATTTATCTTTAAAGACGAGTGCGTTCGATACTTATCGTTTAAAATATATTATCAAGTTTTTTAAATGGTCAAAGATTAATTTTATATCTGCAAGTTTTACTTAATATGTAGATACCTAACTAGATACCTACATAATAACTAACCAATTAATATAAATGTAGGTTGTACTTCCATACTATGATACTTCCATACTAATATTATTATAAATGCGAAAGTGTGTCTGTTTGTCTGTCCGTCTGCCGGTCTGTCTGTCTGCTACGCTTTTCCGGCCTATCTTTTCAACCGATTTTGCTGAAATTTGGTATAAAGGCAGGTTATATCCCGGGGAAGGACATCTACTGTCTGTCATCATCATCTGACTGTCCCGGAAAATTAAGGAGTTCCCGCGGGAATCAAAAAACCTTAATACACGCGGACGAAGTCGCGGGCATCATCTAGTATTTTTATAAATTAACTTGATTTTATATTCTTACGTTTTTCTTTACAATTTTTTTTTCAGGCTGACTGCTTAGACTTAGGTACCTCTGGTGCGGTGCGGTCATCGAGGTGCGGTAGAGCAAATGTCCAGCTCACAGGCAAAAGGTCCCGGTTTTGTCTGTTTATAGAACGATCTTTTTAATTCTACTAATCTCTGATCCTGTATCTAAGGTAGATTATAGGTAAGTATATTAAGCATCAACATTCGTATATCTCTCGTATAGACTCTGAAATGAAAACACGAAAAGCAAAGGTACCTATACCTACCTAGCACTGCCTACATAAAAAGGCTTAAATATTGCCTTAAATATATCTTCTTACCTATAAAGTTATTGATTTCATCATGTAGGTAGGTTAAGGTTGCAATCATTGGACCAGTGCTTTGTTTGGACCACTTAAATTTCTTGAAAATAAACAGTCCTAAAAATCGTGTCCGTTATTGACGAGACGCTAGCTATTGGACCCCGCACGCTGCCCCGCAACCTTCAGAAGTTTTTAAATACAGCGGTCTGAGCTGTTATGGTAGGTATAGACCTACATAGGTAACCTATTTTTTGATATGCCGACCATTTAAAAATTCTTTCTTTTCATATATTCGCGACTTTGTCCGCGTGCATTTAGGTAGGTAGGTATATTATAGATACTGTGTATTAAGTTGTCCTACGTGAAATAAATAAATCATTTTATTTCATTTCATTTTCGTGGGAACTCGTTGATTTTGGAGGAACTGCCTCGTTGGTCTAGTGGTTAGCATGTTCAACTGCTGCCGACGAGGTCCCGGGTTCGTGTCCCGGGTCGGGCCATAATTAAGTATTGGGTTTTTCTGTCTAGAAATTCTCAGTAGGTACTAGCCCGGAGTTAGGAAGTTGGTGGTTTTTCACCTCCGTAGGTACGAGTATATACCTCGGACAGCACGTAAAGCCGTTGGTCCCGGTTATTATCACTAACATGATAATAGTCATTAAAGCCCGCCAACCCGCTTTGGAGCAGCGTGGTGGGTCTAAGCTCTAATTCCTATTCTCCTATGAAAGTGGAGGTCTGTGCCCAGCAGTGGGACAATGACAAGGACTAAGGGAATGCTAAGGACAGCGGTTACATAAGTAATTATACCTACAAATTAATGAAATTGTAATTTATTTTTTTTCTTTTTAGGGTTCCGTACCAAAATGGTAAAATGGAACCCTTATGGTGCGACTTTCTCTGTCTGTCTGTCTGTCCGTCCGTCACACTCGATTATATCAGTAACTACCGAAGCTATCGACATGAAATTTGGAATAGTTGTGTATATTAGTGGCCCAAAGACACTGGAATTAAAAAAAAATGGAAATTATTTTTGTTCTTATTTAAAAAGGGGGGAAAATCGGAGGGTTGAAATTTAAAAGTGAGATAACTGTACTGTGTGGGGTATCATATGAAAGGGTTTACTTTGTACATTTTAAAACAGATTTTTAATTATTTTTAGTCATGATAGTTTTTGATTTATCGGGCAAAATGTCGAAAAAAATACCGTTCCCCCTCCTTATCTCCGGAGTTTACCAATCGAAAAATCTGAAATAATTATGGTCAATAGGAATTTATGTAGGTATATTTTACAGGAAAACTATAGCCAATGCTCTAACTAGCATAGTTTTATTTGATATTAACAGTAAACCTCTACAAACAAAGTTAGTTTTGCGGTTCATTTCGTCTTGTTTTTAATACGTCATAAATCGTAAAACTTACTACAGGTTTGTACGGAACCCTCGGTGCGCGAGTCCGACTCGCACTTGTCCGGTTTTTTTTAAAAGAGCAACCGCCGAATTTCTTGCTGGTTCTTCTCGGTAGGAACGACATTCCGAACCAGTGGTAGATTCAGTCATAAGCACTTGTAAAAAGTCTATTTGAATAAAAAACTTTTGAATTTTGAATTAGGTAAGTCATGAATTAGTCATCCATACGCCCGTACTAATATTAGGTACATACAAAATGCGAAAGCACCTACTTATAGGGTCCAGGTCTATCCATCTGTCAGTTTGTCTGCTACGCGTTCTTACGGCCCAATTCTGTTCAACCAATTCTGATACAGACATACCTAGTAGGTATGCATTTCGGGGAAATTTATGCCTTTTTATATCTCAATCTCGGAAAATCAAAGAGTTTCCGTTGGGTTTTCAAAAGCCTACATCCACGCGGTTGAAGTCGCAGGCAGCATATTGTTTATATAGTTGACTAGCTGATGCCCGTGACTTCGTCCGCGTGGTTTCAGTTTTTTTAATTACCGCGGGAACTCCTTAATTTTCCGGGATAAAGGTAGGCTATGTCACTCTCCAGGTCCTCAACTATACCTATGCCAAAAATCACGTCGATCCGTTGCGGCGTGATTGAAGGACAAACCAACAAACAAACAAACTTTCGCATTTATAATATTAGTATGATTAAAAAATTATAGTTCAGAGTTCCGGACTCTAGTTCGATTCTACACATGATAGGACTCATCACTCAACTTCTACGGCTTAATGCGTAGGTCTACGTGATACAGGAATACAATATTCATGCAATATGGCTAGGGTCAGTCACCTCGGCAATGACAATAATATGCTTCAAGGTAATTAAAGCGAAAGGACGTTGACGAGAAAGCAAGAGTGCGACAATTTCACGCCGATGAGTGCACGCGCTGAACTTAGACTTGCAGGGATTGTACGGTTGACAAAAAAACCTACCTAAATTTTTACGAATAAAGTTTTATTTTGAAATATTATAGATGATGACCGCGACTTGGTCCGCGTGGATTAAGTTTTTCTTAAGTAACTCTCGCGGGAACTCTTTAAATTCCGAAAAATCCGAAAAATCCTTTGTGGAAAATCCATGACTGGCAAATAAATCCAGGTGGTAGATAAATCTTCAAATAAACTTTTACAAGTTCTTTTAAATCGCCAAATGAATCTACCACTAGTTTGGAATGCCATTCCTACCGAGAAGAACTAAGTAGCAGAAATAAAAGTTTATGTAGGTACTTATCTAAATAAAAAAACTTTCTGATTAAGTACCAATTTTTTATTTATATTTGCACAACTAACTTGAGACATTCTCTTCAGTAAATCTTGACCAGTGACACCTATCTACTCACTTGTAAACGTTAAAACTTCGTGGGTTAACGTATGCACTTAACTTTTCAGTCGCAACGTTACTTAATATATTATCATAAAGTAGGTAAGTATATTATCCTAAGTTTCAATATACTTAGGTATAATTATTTCGTATAAGCAAAAGTAAATCATACCTACTTAATATTATAAATGCGAAAGTGTGTTTGTTTGTTGGTTTATTAGGTTGTCCTTCAATCACGCTGCAACGGAGCAAGGATCGACGTGATTTTTTACATGGGTATAGTTGAGGACCGAGAGTGACATAGGCTACTTATTCCACGCGGACGAAGTCGCGGGCATCAGCTAGTTATTTATATAATCGAATCTCTTAGTAATATATAAGACAAGTGTGTATTTGCGAACGGTACGTGACGGTGAAGCGTGCGCACGGGACAGATCTCGCCAAAATTGTCCCCGCACAATTTCCCCCGCTTTCCACAACTCTCTATTGTGCAATTCTAGATAATTTGATTACATCACATCCTTACCTACTATTTGCTTACCAGTTAGGTACTTGCCTGATAAATATATGTATAGGTAACTCCACTGCCAACGCATAAAGCCTTAAGTGTCATTATTGTTGACTTTCGTGTTTTTAGAAAATATCTAATCCTTATTTTAGGAACGTCAAGGTACGAGACATCAGTAATTTTGAGGTAAGCAATTTTACCTAGGTAATATTGCTTAGGTACCTTTTTAACTATTGCTTTAAGCGTTGGGAGTAGGTATGGCCCTAAGTGGGAGATTCATGAGAAGGTACTTAATAAGACATACGTTTAGCTTACATGTAATAGGGATACGTACGTACCTACCTACTTAAGTAAGTACCTACATAGTTATTTCAATTTCCTTTCCTTCCTTCTCGCTGCGTCCAGGGACAAATCAATGTCAAATTGAAAAATCAAAGTGAGTACCTACCTAAGCACTGTACTGTAGGTACACTTTTGTAACGTCGATAAATAAGGATAATAATGGTTTAACAAGTAGGGACGTGATTGTGGTAATTAATAACGATATTTTAAGCCAAAGCAAGGAGGGTTCACAACGCGCCCTAATATAGCTAGTCTGAAAAGATGGCCGAATCTTCCGATTGGTGCATAGCGCATCCCCATTCTTACTAATTATTGTACCTAGTGGAATTTCTTACTCAGTTTCGTAGATTTCTGCAAAGTAGATTAATTTTGTCCTTCGCCTTTATTAAAATAGATCCATCGACCATTACATGGTCGATGATTAGATCACATTTTCATGATCGATCTCCCCGGTGGAGTGATGAACGCTGTGGGCTTGTAGCCTTAAAATTTAGAGGTCCGATTCGATGCCCGGCAGGGGCTATCTTTTCTGAATTATTTTTGGTCTGGCCCGGACTTGGGAGGCTTCACCCGTGGTCTTCTTCTTACCGTATATAACGGTGTCATGACGAAGCAAAGACCAAGCGATTTAAAGCACTTTGGTATACCTACGTTGTAGTGTGAAATAACGGGTAAGTAAGTAGGTACAGGTTTAAAAATGACTGCCATGTCCTCCGGGTTAGCCCGTTACCATCTTGGACTGCATCATCACTTCAGTCATTCCAGGTAAGATCGGAGCCAAGGCTTTTAAATTACGTAGGTACCTACCTAAAGTTAAAAATAAGTTGAATGCAGATCACGTAGATAGGTACCTACTAGTTACTTATGTAGATACTAGCAGGCCTGTGTCACTCTTGGTACTTGCGCGACGAAAATACCGACGATCGCGCTCATTCCCGGAATGCTTACGCAGTCGGGGCTGGCGCGTTATAAGCGAGCGACGTGCTAGTGAATTTAACGCTGTTTTCGTAAATAGTTTTTTGAAAATATTTGTTTAATAGTTTAAGTTAAGTGTTTAGCATATTAATTATTTGTAGGATAAATAGTTGTAGACATTTAAACTCGTCATGTATATATAATGGTCTATCGATCTTTAGAATTATAATGGCAAAAAGTCGCTGCAACCATAATTATTGTTGCGTGGAAGGATGCTTAATGAGCACACAAAAGGATCTATTTAATAATCATTATTTAGGCTATTAAAGCTAGCAAGCAAGTCAGCAAGTAGTCAATACAATAATAAGTAGTCAATAGTACTTCTATCACGGAACAGGTACAATTCATGTCAAACTTAAATGAGCCTCTTTTCAAGTAATTTTTTTGAATCGAGGCACGAGCTGTAGGAAGTACAAACGAGTCGCAGGGAATACGCTCGCCCTAGTTAGGCCCTTACTCCCTAATTCTTATTACACCTTGCCGATTTAGAGTAAGGGCACGGAATATATATTTATATATTTCCGTGATCGAAGTGTACCTACCTCTCCGAGCGAAATATTATGTTTCGCCGCACTGCTTCGCCGCGACGAATGACCTTGCAAGTTGTGTGCGTAGTGAGGAACTCACTGTGTAGCGACACACAGTAAACACAGTCGATCATAGTCAGAGTAGGTACCTTACTTACCAATTCGAAAAACCTACTGTATTGTTGTACTGTTTGCTGACAGCCCTAGACAAGCTCGCAATGTCGTCCGTGACGTAGGAAAGGGAAAAGATGCAAAGCAATACGGACACTCGCGCGCGGCGATAAAGTTTAATTTAGCTTGCGTGCGTGATTTATCTTTTTAATAATAATTATGTAGGCTATTAAAGCGTCGGCAAGTAGTCAACATCAAAGGAGTGAGCACAGACTACAGTGTATAACTGGGAGTGAGACTTCTGTACGTTAGTACTATTATATTATTCTGTGATACTAGATACTATAACTCTACTTAGTTAAATACTGAAAGCTGAGATACCTACTTACCTACTTAAGTAGGCACCTTCAACGTTGGTTCAGTTAACTTAAACCTAAATAGATATCTAATATCTATCTTACCTGCACCGTTACCTTATACCTAAGTAGGTACCTATGTAGAGCTTTCTTTTATACAAAAAAACGTCAGTAGGTTATGAATTATTGTTACGTTTCCAACTCAATATGTACATACGTATCCAAGAATAACTGGTCAAGTGTGAGTCACAACACGCTTAAATAGTAGGGTTCCACACTAGTACGGTCGGGCAATCATGCTATTTGCCAGATACTTTGGTGTCATCGACCATTACTGGGCATTTTTGTAGGTACATAGGTACTTATCTACTAGGGCTTTCGAATACCGGTTTTTCTCAATACCGGTATTAATACCGGAACGATATTTTTCAATACCGGGATCCCGGGATCCCGGTATTGGAAAAAATTTAAAATGTGGTAGATGTTTTTTAACTTAAAATTAGTCTTTTCTGAAGCAAACGGACCCATAAAAAACAGTTTTTTCATAAAAAAAAATTTCACCAAATTAACTCAAAAAATTGCCTTTTCTGCTTAAATTCAGTAAAGAAAAGCCGTTTTTTTCACTCAGCGAGATTTTTTTTTGGATATAGAACGCTGTGGTTGATTATTACGCTGTGGATTGGTATGTCTATTTCACTGTCTCACGAAACGTTAAGTAACTCCTTCACTCTATTTTATATCATGCAATATTTTATGAAATTGTATTTTCTTTAAAAAAAGTCACCAAGTATTGATTTTAGATTTATTTGTATTTTGAGTATTGAGATAGTTATTTACGCGTTGACTTAATTCTTACGAAACTATCGTTTGTTTAATGTATGTATAAGGTGAAAATTACGGACCACGTAATGTTCTGAAACTCCATCACATCATTTTAAATACAACCTTATTAAGTAATACTTATATTATTATCAAATAATCAATTTCTTATTCATATCAATCAGAATATCAACTATATGATTTTTAAAATAGAACTATTTTTGGATGAATTCTTACGTCTGAAAAATATATATTTTTAACCTCCATTGAATTTTGAACTTTTAATATAAAGTATATTTGTGACGCACTTTCTCAACGTACACACAAAATTAAATAAATATGGCAGGGAATTTTAAATAATTAGTGAAATTAGTGTCGAAGATTGTAATTTAAACTACTATCGTCGTCTCAACCTATAGACATCCTGGACGTAGGTCTCCTGCATGGATCGCCACAGAGCACGGTCTTGTGCCCCTTGTTTCCAGCGGCTTCCAGCTACACGCTTGAGATCGTCCGTCCACCTAGTAGAGGGTCGTCCAACACTGCGCTTCCCGGTGTGAAGCCGCCATTCAAGCACTTTGGGACCCCAACGCCTATCGGTTCTACCAACTATGTGCCCCGCCCTTTGCCACTTAAAAGCTTGGACTCTTCGAGCTATGTCGGTTACTCTGGTTCGCCTATTGATCTCCTCATTTCTGATTTGATCACACAGGTATACTCCAAGCATAGCTCTCTCCATCGCCCGCTGAGTGACCCTGAGCCTCCTTATCAGGCCCAAAGTTAGCGACCATTTTTCGGAGCCGTAAGTCATCACTGACAACACGCACTGTTCGAAAACTTTAGTCTTCAGGCACTGAGGAATTTTGGACGAGAAGATGTCGCGGAGTTTCCTGAACCCTGCCCAAGCCGAGTTGGATTCGGCGGTTGACCTCTTTCTTGAAATTGGACCTACCTAACTGGACTGTATGTCCTAGGTACATGTACTCATCAACAATTTCGAGTGCAGAATTCTCTACTAACACAGGTTGGGGCTGAACGTGTGCATTATAAATGATCTTTATCTTGTTCATATTCATTTTTAGGCCCACCTGTTGAGGAACTACTAAATGAGTAATAAACGATATTTTTGTAAGAAGTCGATGGAAGTCGAAGAAAACGATAATTTTGTCAAAACACAAATTAATCTAAAATTCAATAGTTATTATTTATACGAAAATAATATATCATAATAAAATATGCATTAGTTATAAATCAGATTTCTGAACGTTTTGAGAGACAATAAAATAGAAATGCCAAGCCACATGGATCTAAATTCAAACACTAATTTTTCCCTCTGAGTGAACAAAAACGACTTTTCTTCACTGGTTTTAAGCAATAAAGGCGCTCTTTTTGAGCTAATATGCTTAAGATACAAGTTTTAAACTTAGCCGAATAAAAAACAGTGGCATCTACCAAGAAATATATGCAATAGTCACTGTTTCGTTTATAGTGTCACCAATACCGGTATCCCGGTATTAGACATTTCAATACCGGTATTGAAAACCGGCGAAAAAAGTCCGGGATCCCGGTATTGGCCAATACCGGGATCCCGGTATTGGAAGCCCTATTATCTACCTATTTTATAGGACTTACCAACAAGTAACTTAGTATTTTTTTCAAAAACTGGGAAACCTCGTAGTCGTAGTTAATGATTTTAAAATAGGTATCTATTTAACGAGGTATCTATCAAACCCAGAAAACCTCTACCTACTTACACCAATTTTTTGACCTCTCGCCCGCCTCTGGAATTCAAGAGTAGGTACCTAGCTCATGAACATTTTTCATGTTTAGAAGCTAACCTGAATCTTAATATGCCTCTTGTAGCGATTACAGGTACCTACTTACCTGTACTTAACTGTACCTACTTACCGAATTTTATTTTCAATACCGCCCATACAGTCAGTCGTAGAGGGAATAAAAGCGAGGTAGGTACCTCTCACCGTTCGACGTAAAGAGAATATAATATCATTTATCGTGCATGAAGTGCACGCAGTAGAGCCATAAAAGCACTGCTTACCCAAGTGGAAATACATCAATGCTGCAAATCAAATGCTACTGTCACTGCAAATCATGGCAGTCAGTAAATAGATCTACTTAGTTTCAAACCCTGTTCCCGCAGGAATTAAAATCTTAATCCACGCGGACGAAGTCGCCGGAATCATCTAGTATAATAAAGTTGATAGTTGAGCTGTGACACACATACGTACAGACTAACAGACGACTTAAACGAAAGTAGGGTTCCTTGTTTTACTACAGAACCCTAATAAATGGCAACATACTTAAATATTCCTAACACCTGATGCAGCTAACCTGTCTGCATAAACGATAGATCTACTATTAGATATAGCCAACATAAAAACCCCACCGGAAGCGTAGGGTCGCCGCGGAAGGCAATATCCGGTTTCCGGCTAACCCCTTTTTATTTTTATACAATTTATAAAGTTATTCGCTTCATTTCGTAGCTGCTCCTTGCAGTGGCAGGTTCTGAATATAAATTGGCTGATATCACGTGGCACGAGGGTGGTCTGTGGTTAATCTCGAAGTTTATGCGATTTATTGGTTTCACACCGAAAATAAAAAGTAGCGAACAATATTTTATTAAAAGTAGGACACGTGCCTTTATCCAAACAAATAATAAATGTGTCAGTCTGTCCGTACGTCTATCTGCTACGTTTTCACGGCCTAGGTATCCGTTCAACCGATTTTGACTACCTGGCGCAGAGGTCTTATAAGTGGGTGGTCCCGGGTTCGATCCCCGGCAAGCTCAATTTGGGAATTGATGGTCTGTCCGGTCTGATGTCTGGTCCGGTCTGGTGAGAGGCTACGGCCGTGGCTAGTTACCACCCTACAGGTAAAGATGTGCCGTTACGATGCCGTGTAGAACCCTATTAGGGGTATGGGTTTAATACAAATGCCATGCCCCTAACAGGTTAGCCCGCTACCCATCTTGGCCATGACATCACCCATGGCCGAAGCCGCCCACGACTTAACTGAATGACCAATGACGAAGCAGGTACAGTCATATAAAGATGCTATTAGGATGAAACTATCCTTTCCTCTCCAGTGACTGTAATCAAAAGAGGAAAAGAGATAAACCTATTTATATTTATTATATTATTATCCTAATAGCATCTGGATTGGATTTTAATCTAAAACACCTATTCTTAAATGTGGAAGCACAAACACATTCTGTGAATGAAAAATAAAAGTGTTACCTAATAAATACTTTAATATGAACACTTTTAAGTTTTAACTTACAAATAATAATTTAATTAAAAAGTATATAACATTTCGTTTTACACGCGCTAAGGGCTTTTACACAATGTGGCCAATTCTGTATAACACAATCTCTAAACTAAACTAAAATGGCAGCTTTAAATCTAGTTCTGTCCCTTTCCGTAGGGAGTATTATGAAAGGGTTAGCAATATTTGTAATGCTCTAATTTTAGTTTAGTTTAGAGATTGTGCACTACAGAATCAGCCCCACTGTTAAACCAAAAAAAAAATGGTTTTATAATAATTAAGTATAGTCTTCGAATACATCTGGATAAAAATGGAGAGTGTGCAAAGGCCCCAAATCACTTGGTAATTTCACTTTTAAGTAGCCATTATCACGAATAATGCAAAAAATATAAAAATATCTTATGTAATGTCACACTAATATGTGTAAAAATAGGTTCGAAATACTTCAAAAGTTTAAAACAAGGCGTTTCGAAGACTTTCTATAGCCTTGCTCTATAATAATAATATGGTCAGCCGCAATCCGGTTTTATTTTTCCCGAAATCGTCGTCGCATAATGAAATTTATTTTTATTGATGAAATTATGAATTATTATTGTTGAACGACACTCAGAGAGTCACTAATTTCATCTCATTTTGTGTTTTTCAGTTTCAGAGATATTTCATGTCAAAGATTTATCGGTATGTAAGGTCGACGTTAAAAGTCCATACATAGCTTAAATGCTAAAACTGTGCGCAAGCAGTCTGAATCACTTATCCACCCAATCATAATCTGTCTAAAACATTAGTTATAGTCCTACCAACTTAAATAGCCCGGTGGCCAATATTGGAACTAATTTTTATGCCTGTTTAGTTTTTGTTGTTATTTTATTTTTGAATACTAGCGACGCTGTCACCGGGTCAGATAAGTTTGTAGGACAATACCTTAATTTAACAACATTAGGTTCAAACCATCACTAGGTATTCAATACTACTTAAATTATTGCCAAAAATTTACAACAATGGGGCTGATTCTGTAGTGCTAAACTAAACTAAAATTAGAGCATTACAAATATTGCTAACCCTTTCATAATACTCCGTACGGAAAGGGACAGAACTAGATTTAAAGCTGCCATTTTAGTTTAGGTTAGAGATTGTGTTATACAGAATCGGCCAACTGTCAACCTAAGCCTAAAACCAAGAAAAGACGAAGATGAATATTATTTATGTAACAAGCCATTTCGTTTGCTTATTCTACATGGACTTTTGACGTCGACCGTTTCTACTCCGACTAGCACAACCATTTACTAAAATTCTACATCAATGAGCACAACACTAATTTTGTGATGCTGTCAATTTTTGATTCGTTTATTCCGGGGTTGACAAGAAAAGGACAGATAAATTTAAACATATTTAAATGACCTATTATTGACCGAGCGAAGCGAAGGTCTCTGAGTCTACTTGAGTGAATTGGCACTTGTCCGTCCGTCCGTCCGTCCGTCTGTCAGAGCCTTATAACTTCTGAATTACTGAACGTAATTACTTCAAGTTTAAATATAATATGTAAACCGATGGCCTCCCGCCGAATATGGCCTAAAAAGTTATAAAAATCTTTATTACAGGGGGGCTCTCATAGAAGCGAATGCGAAGTAAAATATTTTTTATAGCGTTACATAGGGTTGCGGTATATCATTTTAAAGATAATTAGGAATAGAGTCCAAAAATATTTTTTTTTAAATTTTTCCCCTAAAATTGACGTAATGGGGGGCTTTCAAAGTGGCGATTTTCTGACGTCCAAAGTTGACCTCAGAACTCTCAATTTTCTGAAAGGCTGAGCCTGAAACTTGATTAATTATTTGAATTATATCCTGTACTTGAACCACAAATACTAAAATTAGATAAATATAATAAGGAAACGAAATTATTTAATTTTTATAATGATGATATTTTTAACAGAACTTCACACTGATGACAATAGATGGCGCTCTGTGTTACCGCGAGGTCTCAGTTCGGGGCGAACCACTAGTATTTTTGGATCATCTAGGTATAGATATACTCTATCGATAAAATACGCGTCAAGTCGGTTATTAAAATAGGTTTCTTTATGCGACACCACTTTTGTTGAAAATTCAAGATGGCGGCCGGGTATAGGTCACAAATCTTCGAACCCATTTGTCCGGTAAAAATAGAAATACAGTAAGGTAAAAGTGAAAAATGCTTTTCGATCCGATGAACACACATATTATTATGTAACCTGTGGTGCCGTGAGTTTTAAAATAAAACAGCTATCCCGCTACCGCTGCGGGCGCGGGTGAAAACTGCTCTGTAGAAACCCACTCTAACCCGTTGTCCTAGGTGAACGACGGAAGCGACGCGACACGATATGATGCCATAGAAAATGACAAACTTGTTGACAACGTAGGCCACGTGAAGGGTGGATACAGTCGCGTCGCGTTGCGCCGTATCGAGTCGCGGTGTCGCGTTGTCGCTCACGTAGAACAACGGGTTAATCCGCAAGAAACCCGAGCTATTGGGCCTATTACACTATCAATATTATCGCGCGATACGCGATATTGGGGTCTTGTATCGACGAGATATTGATGATATTGATATGTATAGCTACACCTATTATATTGTATGATGACCATGAAATTCTAAAGCGCAAAACACACAGGGAACGGGCGCGGGTCAGGGGGTCTACTCTCTTTCTCTCAAACGAAACTTCGCAAACGAACGTAATTAGTCGGTTATTAGACCCATACAAAATCGTTCAATCCAATCGGTCACGAAAATTTTCTATGGATCCTTACTTCGTCTGCGTGTACGAAAACGAAATAGAGAGGAGCTTATAGATAATATTATGTAGGAGAGGAGTTAACGAAATTTCGTCCGTTTGTTTGCGAAGTTTCGTTTTAGAGAAGGAGAGTAGACCCCCAGGTCGGGTGCGCTGCGGGTTGAATTCCTTGTATTTATATGGACGACATCACACAGCGTCACCCGCCACGCGCCCGACCCGCGGCCGTGTTCTGTGTGATGTGTGTGATAAATACAAGGAATTCAACAAGCCGCGCACCCGACCCGGGCCGCGCCCTTTTCCTGTGTGTTTTGCCCTTTAGATACCAGAATCGCGATTAGGTATTGATAGTGTAACACCCCACATTGATAACTTCAACCAATAGATTTCTTAATAAATTCGAGGAATGTAAAAAACACCTTTTAATATGAACCTAAACAGTAACATAATTAAAATTAACAATTAAATATTGCATTTTTATTTTAGTATAATAAAAATAATTTAATTAATGATTTAATTAATTTTCTAGTTAAATTTGCCTAAGCCGTATATGACAGTCCGATACCTACGGATATTTTATTTTAAATACTAATATTAACATAGCATTAAGTGAAATAGAACATATTAATACAGAATTAAAATTTATTGCCTAAAGTACATATAAAAAAGTTAAGTATATTAAAAAATTTACAAGTTTTAAATTTCATTTAGGATTTTAAGTAGGTATTTTACGATATTTTCCACCCTTAGGGTATCTATACGCAAGTGCAGTTATGCGTCGTAAGGAACTATTTAATATATTATCCACATACATTTCTACCAAAAACCGTTCAGAAGATCGCCTTGTTTCGCATAAACAATGACAAGTCAGTGACAATTTTACCTTATTGATTATACTATTTATATGGGATTTTTAAAAAAATATATAGTATGAAATACATTGCGAATATTAATTTAAGTTATAGTAACTTAATGAACCCATTAATAATATAATTTCATTAATTAATTAGTAGTTTTTTTATATTTTGTAACTTAATAAATTTTCGACGTGCCAGGCATAGTACATTTTAAGCACGATATTCGAAAAATAAATTAAAATAGCTGAAACGTTGTACATGTAAAGATTAGGAGAAACACAAATGCCCCGGTAGTTTAATACGTTTACGGTTTTTTATCTTATAAAAATATTATTAAAATTACGATTAACACGCGTATCACAATTTTGTGGTAACCACTATTTTTTAATTCGAATTTTAATGTCAAAACCTGGCAACACTATTACACTAAATAAAAGAAAAACATGCTATTATTGCTCGAATCCAGAGCTGGTAAAAATTATATATTTAGTATAATTTGCCAGATTTTTGTTCCTAACATTACTTACTTCTTTTACAATATTATGTAATTTAATCTAATTTAAATAATGCGGCTAATTCTGTCGTATGCCAATCTCTAAACGTCATTTCATCCCCAACACTAGATTTAGAGATTGTGTTCGACAGGATTAATCACAATAATATTTAAATAAATAATAAAATAAATAATGGATAGAAGCAGGCGTTATTTTGCGGAAGTCCATGATATTATGAAAGAACTGGAAGTTTAATTCGCTATAATCCGCCACACTAGGTAAATCTACACACGCTAATCTACATATCGCAAGATACACACTTAACTGTACCACATAGATTTACCTATTGTGGCGGATTATAGCGAATTAAATTTCCAGTTCTTTCATTAATAAAATAAATACTTGTAATAACAAGTGCAGCCGACAAAACACAAGGTATGAATCAATAAAATCAATGTAAAATAAAATGGCAAAAATATAATAATTTAATACAATATTTAGACAAATTTCTGTTTTTATCCCTTTGGGTCCTTTTTGGGACCATTTAAACTAATATTTTATTTGTATCTATTTTTAATTTATTGTTAAGTATCAATCGGCTTTGTTGCCTAGGGTGGCTTTACAAACATATCCTTTTAGGGCTAGCACCCCTCTACACTTTATGTGGACCTGGTACCTAGCACACCAATCCAAATTGTTGCAACCGATGCCCGCGTCCGATAACGTTTTTAATGCTGTGAGTGAAAGAAGATCTGAAAAAAAAGGATAACCGATATTGTCATTCGAATGATTTGAACGCTTTTTCAAATAGCTCTTCTATACTTCTATAAAAGCCCGTGTTGATCCATCATATTGGACATAGGCGTCCTCATATACACGTCATTCTTTCCGGTGATTGAAAGATAATATCCACACTAATATTATAAATGCGAAAGTGTGTCTATCTGTCTGTCTGCTACGCTTTTGCGGCCCATCCATTCAACCGATTTTGATGGTACAGGGATAGATTGTATCCCGGGGAAGGAGGAAGGCTACTTTTTATTCCGGAAAATTCAAGAGTTCCCGCGGGAATCAAAAAACCTTAATCCACGCGGACAAAGTCGCGGGCATCATCAAGTTTGTAATAAAAAAGATAAGATGATGATTGAAGGATAACCTTTCGGAAATTTCTTAACGCCAATTTAAAAAGGGCACAGTCTTTTTTTTTAGAGGTTCAGAGGTAGATCTGCACTATCGTGGGCTTGACGCGTGATACTTCCCGAGGTTAAGTTATGATGACGTCACGTGCTATACTCAGTACACACCAGGACCTCGTTGGTCTAGTGGTTAGCATGTTCGACTGCGACCGACGAGGTCCCGGGTTCGATTCCCAATACTTAAGTAATAAGTACTTAAGTATTGGATTTTTCTGGCAAGAAATTCTCGGGACTAGCCCGGAGTTAGAAAGCTGGCAGTGTTTCACCCCCGTGCCTCGGAGAGCACGTTAAGCCGTCGGTCCTGTGCCTGACCTCTCACTGTTCGTGTCGGATTTTCCGTCCAATCCCCCGAGTACCGCTATGAGAGTAAAGGAACAGAGAGTGCACCTGTGTATACACTTGTGCACTATAATATTTCCCGCGCGGAAGGCTAGTTAAGCTCTATGGAGATAGGCCGCCGTAGCCGAAATTCGGTCTGGTGACTTTTCTTTTTTACAACAACAAGACACAAATCTTGCTTAGTGCAAAACAATGATGAGGTCTAGGTTATTATTATTATTTCTCACCAGGAGGATCCGCGTGCGTGAGTAACTGCACGTCATTGGCTCTGCAGAAGGCGTGTAGAGAGGGCGGCACGACGCAGCACGAAGCGAGGTTGATCTGCGCTATCGTGGGCTTGACCCGTGCCCACGCGTGGAGTTTCCTCAGGCAACCACCGCCTACGTCAGCTACGCCTAGTTGCTGGACACGTCCTAGACATAAATATTTTTTTTTTCAAATATTTTGGCCAAATAGTGAAAGAATATCAGCCAAACAGAATAAATTTATGTTATAGAGCTCTAGGAGTGACAAATGTAAAACATGTAAGGTGGTGTAAGACTCGATTGCGTTCCCGAGAAAAACGGCATTGACAGACAGACGGACCATGAAGTGATCCTACAATTTACGATACCCATTCGATAATAATATTATCAGACTAAGGTTTCTTTTTGATGAGCCAAAGTTTAAAAATGGGCTGGATCGAATAAATGAGCAACGAAGAGTCGTCGAGAGAGCAGTTTTACGTACTTAAACTTTTAAATTACACTTCAAATCCCAAGCTAAAACATGGCACATTATACAAAGTTAGAATTAATTTGACGAGGTACAAATAAAATTGACCAAGTTCTATGTATTTCTACAATATAAGAAAAAAAAAAAAAAAAACAACCTACCGTCTTTAACGTAATCCTCTAGCACCGCCCACAACACTTTAATACCGGGAAGTATCGCTTCACACTTCCTCGCGTCAGCTTCGTTGTCCGCTTCCACTTCTGTACTCGACATGCGTGCTGCAAACATTAGATAGATAGATAGATAAACTCTTTATTGCACCCACTTAAAACAGAAACAATAAACAAAAAGGTTAAAAGATAAAACACAAGGGTGCAAAGGCGGTCTTATTGCTAAAGCAATCTCTTCCAGACAACCTTTACATTATTTATTATGTTGTTGTAAACTGTTGTTAACTGCCTCGTTGATTCCGTTTCGTGGTTAGCATGTTCGACTGCGGCCGACGAGATCCCAGGTTCGAGTCCCGGGTCGGGCCATAATTAAGTGTTGAGTTTTTCTGACTAGAAATTCTCAGTACTAGCCCGGAGTTAGGAAGTTGGCAGTGTTTCCCCGTGCCTCGGACAGCACGTTAAGCCGTCGGTCCTGCACCTGATCTCTCTCCGGTCATGTCGGATTTTCCGTCCCATCGGGATATGAGAGTAAAGGAACAGAGAGAGCATCTGTGTATACACACTTGTTCACTATAATATCTCCTTTGCAGATGGCTAATCTCTGGAGATAGGCCGTTGTGGCCGAAATTCGGTCGGAAGGACACTATTTATTATGTTAGTCCATGTCACGAGTCCCGTCCCAATTAGTGAAACTACATAATACATTTTACATACAATAATTGCATAAACATGCGATAAAAAGTCGGTTGAACAGATAGGCCGTGAAAGCGTAGCAGACAGACAGACACACTTTCGCATTTATAATATTAATATGGATCCGAGTGTGTCTGTCTTCACGGTGTGATGTCATAAAAACAGCATTTAGTACCTACTAAACAAATAGGAGTTGCATTGTATACTCAGTTGAGTTGAAACTTTGCACAAATGTTTTTGGGACTTGCGGGCATATTTCTGATTTATTACGTATGTACGTGCAACGAATGCCAGGCATATGCTAATCATTTTATAATTAAACTAGCAGATGACCGCGACTTCGTCCGCGTGAAATGAGTTTTTTAAATTCCCAAGGGAACTCAGTAATTTTTCGGGTTAATATATAGCCTATGACACTCACAAATAATATGGCTTTCTTTCTATTGGTACCAGAATTTTCAAAATGGGTTCAGTAGATCCAGAGATTACCCCCTTCAACCTCACAAACTCACAAACATTACCCCTTTATAATATTAGTATAGATAAACTTACCAACATTACTTCCCAATGATATTGGGGATGCTTTGGTGAAATTATTCTTGAGGTTGCTGTCATCCCTGGTGTCGTCCCGATGCAGTATGTCGGGGTTGTATGACAGAATTACATTCTCTATGTGTTCTGTTTGTAGGGCTGTGAATACTGTAATATGACATTACATATTAGAACATAACATGGTTCCAAAAATGTGCCATTTCATACATTTTAAGACTGTGTAAAACAGCATTTTACAAGGAACAATTTGCCTACATGAAATAAACATTTCATTTCAACATTTATTCTATTTATATTATTAATTTTCGTAAAAGCTAATTTCTTCAGTAAGTAAAATAATTAATAAAAAAATTTTTTATTAAATTCAGTAATAAAATGGTCTAGGTATACTAATTTTATAAATTCGAAAGTGTTTGTCTGTCTGGCTGTTTTGGATGGTTTATATGCCAACCAATTTTACCAACCACCTATACAAATTTTAGTGAAATGTGGTATGCAGATAGCTGGCATTTCAAAGATAGACACAGGCTTCCTTTTATATAGGAAAATTACATTAAAATAACTTATCAATATTCTGCAATAAGAAGAAGGTATAAGGATTACTACCTGAATGATTAAGTAGTAAACAATACAATACATATCAATTGTTTATTTATAAGTAGAATAGCTGATGCCCGCGACTTCGTCCGCGTGGTTTAAGTTTTTTTGACTCCCGTGGGAACTCCTTAATTTTCCAGGATAAAAAGTAGCCTATGTCACTCTCCAGGTCTTCAACTATACCCGTGTCAAAAATCACGTCGATCTGTTTCTCCGTTGCGGCGTGATTGAAGGACAAACCAACCAACAAACAAACACTTTCGCATTTATAATATTAGTATGATTATGAAGTATGATATAATATAATAAGCTGAGCATGTCTTGACGATACAGGTAAATTGATAAACATCCAAACTTTATTTATGTAAGTAATAATAAAATAATATTAAAAAAATTCTTACCTACCTGTTACTTTACAAAAATCATGACATACATTTTTAAATGTGATGTCATAATATGATTTTTATGTGATGTCATGTTAGTTGATAAAATCAATACTAAAAGTTAGTTATGAATTTATTTTGCAAATCATCATGATGTCAGGTATTTACTTAATATACTTTTGAATAGATTCGCTCACCATTTTCCAAACACTCTGTCAAAGCAGTCGTACTGTCTTCATTTATGAATATTTTAACACCAATTTTCAGATTCTTTCGTTCCTCCTCTGCCATTTTATTCTGAACATCATCATGTGGTCGTGTGATATTGACAACTGCTTCATCAGATGCTGCAGACGTTGATACCACCATGTAGTCGGAATGTCGTGAAGATTCTGCATGTGCAGTACCATTTGCTATAGGAAACCCATTTTGTGAGCCCCATTCTGTTAAGGTTAGCTTGATGCTTTCTGATAGCTGAAATTGTCAAACCGTTTGATTAGTAAAAACCACCAAATTTTTTTCTGTCAGTGCTACAACCAAGACTAGGCAATATACATATTATATATCATCCTGTACGCTTAGTCTAAGCTTTTAAATTGCAAATTCGATTGCAATTTGGCATTGGCATTGTGTACTTATATTATAATCACGCCAACAAAGTGGTAAAATAAAATATTGAAAAAAATGAATGAACTTTTTTCTGTCATCTATATCATGGTGTGGGGTATCATTAGATAGGTTGTTCAAAAATATTGTGGGAGTGGGAGAACCATGTTTCGATTCAGGAATCCGTTTGCGAAATATTAAGTGCTTTTAAGTGCAAATTTTTGCTGGAGTCATGTGTTGTTTATAAGCACGTGAAAAAATTCATCGCAGTAAGTAGTATGTACTTATATAAAATTATGTATGTAAAAATGTTAAAAGGAATACTATCACAGCTAAGTAGGATTTACAGGTTAACGAGTATTAGTCAACCAACAAAATATAAAATGTCTGTAGGTATGTATATTGTGATGGGCAACTATGGAACCCTACACTGCACGTGGCTCGATACCCACTTGCCTGTTTTTTTTTTATATTCTTAAGTATATGTACTAGAGTTACAAGTAGCTGGTAGATATACATAAAGAAACAAACAAGGAAATAGGTATGTATGGAAAACAAGGACAAGACAATTGTGATGTTTAGTTATCTTGTATCAGTCTTCAGGCTTAATGCTAACAAGTGGCTTGTTATGCCAACATGGTTTGTTAACATAAACTCACATAAGTTACATTATATTGTAATCTGGTATATCAACACAACTCTATAGTTCAATTCTTTTCATGAGGCAAAGTATAGAAGACTTTTTTACAGAAAATAATATAGTCTTGTCATATTAATGTAATTAGACTGTTTAGAAAATACTCACAAGATTTTTTTTTTGTGAAAAAAATTGTCTAATTTCAAAGTTGACCCTGAGCATATCTAAAGAAAACATATAAGACAGAATAATTTTTGAAATAACTTGCTCAGTATTTTCATGACTGTCATTTTTATAAGTACCTATTTGTGGTTAAGACAGTTAGATATTTCAATTGAGGTAAACATGGTCAAGGGCAAATATTTCTTGAACACTTATTTCAATAAATTACAATAGGTTGCCTATGCTACAATACCATCGTAAGCTATATAAGTAAATTATATGTAATTTCAAGTCAACCAGGAAGACAAAAAGTAAACTGTAATGGCCATATAGCTACATAATTTAAAGATATACTAAGTTAGCTAAACAATATACATATTTGCTTATTCATCCATACTAATATTATTAAAGCAAAAGTGTGTCTGTCTGTCAGCTACGCTGTAATGGCCCATCTTTATTCTTTTCAACCAATTTTGATGAAATTTGGTACAATCGAGATAGGATGTATCCCGGGGAAGGACATAGGCTACTTTATATTGCAGAACATTAAGAAGTTCTCGCAGAAATCAAAAACTTAATCCATGCAGACAAAGTCGCAGGTATCTACCTAAGTTTTAATATACCTAGCTTACTATACTGAACTGTTATAGGTTTTTTTTGATTCAATTACAAACTGTTAAAGGTGGAAGCTTTAAATTAATATCTTTGTCTTAACTTAATTTTTTTTCATACAATAAGCAAATGTGACAATTTTATTATATGCCTTAACTAGCTGATGCCTGCGACTTCATCCGCGTGAATTGAGGTTTTTCGGTTCCCGCGGGAACTTTTTAATTTTCCGGGATAAAAAGTAGCCTATGTGCTATTCCAGACTATAATCTATCTCTGTGCCAAATTTCATCCAAATCCGTTCAGCCGTTAGAGCGTGATTGAGTAACAAACATCCATACATCCATCCAAACTTTCGCATTTATAATATTTATTTGATTATAATTATTTGGACAGTTTTTTAAAGAACAGCCTTAGTACTAAAGATGTTAAATGACTAGACTAGTGACTTCATAGTTTTCTATGTTTATAAATAAACCAAACCAACCTCTTCTGTGACATTTTGACCAGCTTTCTTCTTTATATCTATGAGGTTCAGCACATTTCCCGTGTTTATAGTCACTTTAGAAGCACTCCGCAACATTGTGTAAGGATTTTCAAACTTTTTAAAACTATTTTTAAGTACAAGGTTGCTGGTTCTTCGGCCTGTACGTAGCACAAGAGTTTAGATAAAATATATTGATTTAATTGCTCTAAAAAGCGTCTGCTCGCCACCGACAAGGATGATAAACTAAACTCCAGCAGCCTTGTGCAATGTGCAATGATGATTATATTTCATGGATAAATTAAATTAGCGAAATCAGAATAGGTACCTATTACCCATGGGTATGACGTGATAAAATAAATGATGGCGAAATAGTTTGGAGCCCTACATTTTTGAGAAAGATTTTATCACAGGCGTGCTAAGTTCATAATAGCTTTATATTTCAAATAAAGGACTGGAAATGATTACAATACATCTAATTTCGCTGAAAAGTGAAAACTTGAATTCAATCAGAGACAAGTAACGAAGGGTGCGTTCCGAAATACACTGAGAGCACTGGAAGTCCCCAGTAAAGAGCACTGCCAGTGCTCTCAGTGCTTATAACGGAACACACACGAAAACGAACCAATTGAACCACAGAGTCTCTGGATCATAATCTGCCGAGCGATCGCGTAACTTCTGCATCAATCATTGTTACAGTATCAATTGTTGTAATTGGCTGAATTTATGGCATTCTTGCTGCGTCAATGGATTATGTCCAATAGATTGCGATGTATCAATGATTGATGCAGAAGTTACGCGATCGCTCGGCAGATCATAATATCAGCTGACCACCAGCTGACATAGGCATAGACAGAGACTAGTAACCAGGACAAAGCCACAGACATATTAGTAGAAGCCATGGACTTATTATACAATAAGGACTGAGTACTCTAGAAAATGTGTCATACGAAAATGAACCTTACTATATGGACATTCAGATTAGGTTTGATAGGCTGTCTCAGCAGAGGGAAAACGAGCCGAGAGAGATAGTCTGAAGGTGGGTACTGTGTCCCTTTTACTCAATTGCCAGTAGAAAAAATTGTTGAAAGTGGCAGAAAACATTTTTCCAAGTAGAAATAAAACAAGGAACGTATAAATATTTTTAGCTCTTAGAATACTTTTAAATAATTTACTTTTATGTTTACAATTTAATTTTTTATGTTTACAATTTTTTTAAGTAAATAGTCAAAAGGTAATATGATTATTTGGTAGCTATATAGAATTACCCTGGTAGCACTGAAATGTGCCATCACCAGGGTGTCCATGGACCTACTGTTGCTTTGTGGAGACGCATTAGTTGTGCTTTTAGCTAGTGTTCTTTTCAATTCTCATAATAGGTATGCAAAAATGGTCAAAAATTGTTGTATCAAGAGATGTAAAAGCGAATCATATGCTGGTTGCGGCATTTCTTTTCTCAGGTAAGGGGAATAACAAAGATAATTATTTGTTTATTATCGTATGATTCAAAGTTGTTTGACCATGCTCAAGTCGTTTTGTAGACGGAAGAAGCTTAAACTTCAGATTAATATTGTTATATTCTGGGTATGGAAAACACAATTTTTATAATACATATTTAGGTAGGTAGGTACATGATAGTTCTAGCATTAACCCCAGACTCAAAAAAAAAAAAAACGTGTGGTGTCGTGGGACACAAACAAAGTTCCTTTTTACATAAATTTTAATTTCAAGCGAAATCCAATTTTTTTTTAATAAAAAAAATTATTACAATATGAACCTTAACACTAGGGCAGTGGTCCGACCGCCGCCGGCGAGAAAACGACTAACTATCGGCGATTTTCTCTCTCAAGAAACGCACAATAAATGTACATTCTGTGTAAACGAAAGAGATGCATATCACAGATGTAGTACTAAACAGATACCGCGCTCGGAACACGGAAGTGCGGCCAAAATTTATTCGAGTGTGCGTGACAGCACTGTCTGAACACATGCATCAGTGTGCGTGAAATGTTGCCAGATTAATGAAAAAGTGCCAAATTAATGAAAGAAAATGTATTTGTTGGTTCTTTCTTTATGCCTTACGATTTCAACGACATATGGTAGGACAATAGCTTGTATCCTGGAAAAGGAGATGCGCATATTACTGTTTTTTTTTTATCCACTACAAGTTAGCCCTTCACTGCGATCTCCCCTGATACTGTGGTGGTACGCTGGCTACTTTGGAGCTACGCTGAGTACTTTAGCGGTACGACGAATACTTTCAAGATATACCAGTTAAATTGGTGGTACGTAGACTACTTTGGAGGTAGGCCGACTACTTTAGAGGTACGCCGACTACTTTGGTGGTACGTAGGCTACTTTTAAGGTATGCCAGCTACTTTAGAGGTACGCCGGCTACTTTGGTGGTACGCAGGCTACTTTTAAGGTACGCCAGCTACTTTAGAGGTACGCAGGCTACTTTGGAGGTACGTAGGCTACTTTTAAGGTACGCCAGCTACTTTAGAGGAACGCAGGCTACTTTGGAGGTACGTAGACTACTTTGGTGGTACTTACGCAGGCTACTTTTAAGGTACGCCAGCTACTTTAGAGGTACGCCGGCTACTTTGGAGGTACTCGAAAGTAGCTGGCGTACCTTAAAAGTAGCCTACGTACCTTAAAAGTAGCTTGCGTACCTCTAAAGTAGCCGGCGTACCTCTAAAGTAGCTGGCGTACCTTAAAAGTAGCCTACGTACCACCAAAGTAGCCTGCGTACCATCTGCGTACCAAGCAGCTGGCGTACCAATAAATTAATCGGCGTACTTCGAAATAAGCCGGCAGCGTAGCTGTTTCACAAAAAAAAACTATCTACTAACAGCCCATTTACACCTTCTTTAATTTAAGGGAAAATATTTCAACGTAAATTAGCAACACTGATAGATATCGTTGAGGTTTTGTGTTTCAAGTCATCAGCAATTAATTATCATGGAAAAAAAATCTAACAGAATGAAAATATAAATTTTTGCCTATGAAACGAAACACCATCTTCCTTTTTTAATTTTTGGTAACAATTTTGACAGTGTTTCAAGACACAAGACGGCATTATTTCGAGAAACTTGTCTACACACACGTCACGTCAAAACTTCTCGACGCGTCGCATCCAACTAACTGAGAATTGTATTTGCTTTTCGTTTTGTATTCGCTTTGTTGGCGCGTCTGCCGTGTTCCGAGCGCGGTATCTGGTACTACATCTGTGATGCATATATAATAAAAGTTGCTCTCTGACTGTTCACCTTGTTCTACTCGTTTCTCGTTCATCGTCGGCAGTCGGACCACTGCATAAGGCATTAAAGTTAAATTTGGAATGTAGTATATTTATATTATGTAGGACCTCTTGTCTTCGATAAAAAAATCTTACTCTACGCATTTACGGACGGACGCGTCACGCCGGACGTTTTTTGTCGGCCAGGGTACCCCGTCGTCCCATAAGGAACTTGGTTCCAAAAATATAATTATGTCAGTGGCTTTAATTTTTGATAGCCACTGAGTTAGAGAATAAGGGGGGCAGGAGACATACTTGAGATTTTCCTTCTACGTAGAAAAAAAAAGATTAGAGATTGTCAGGTTGATATAAATTTTTAATATTTAATATTTTTTTTTTTTTTTAAATTTTTATTGATTTCCCATTTATTCTTTAAATACTCAAACTCCGCAACCAACCTGACAAATGATATTTACCAAAATGAACTTTCCGGTGTGTTAAAAAATGTTTGGTCACCCTATTAGAACGAGATAAAATCCTCCCTTCAACATATCTCTCTCGGCACGTTTTTTGGAAAGGAGAGCTCAGTCCTTAATGTAGGTATAATATAATAAGTCCATGGTAGAAGCAGACACAACGGATGTGTTCTGAAATACACTGCGAGCACTGTTCAGTGCTCTTACTGTGGAGAAATTCGTTCCGATAAAGACTGACAGTAAACTGCTGCAGTATCCTAGGAAAATATATGACGTCATAAATCGTCGCCATTTTTGTACTGTGAGCACTGGCGTTTTCGAGGTAAGGTGCTCTCAGTGCCTGTGCTCAGTGCTGACTGCGTTCCGTTTTATGCAGTACCCAGTATACCTAACTATACAGGAACGGCTTCGCAGTGTAGGTACTAAATTGACGTCACACCTTACAATGCTCGCAGTGTATTTCGGAACATACCCAACATTTTCACACCAGCCCCCCTAGCATGGGCCGAGACAATTTTCTCCCCGAGGAAAGGATAAAATTTTTATTCCTAAATATTAATTATTTATTTAATGAGATTAATACTTAATACAATATTAAAATGCTAAAAACTAAATATTAAACTAACTAAAAAATAAATTTAAAACAAATCCTTATATAATACCTACTAACAATAAAATAAAAATAAAAATAAATTTATTTATGGTAATTTATTCCTAAATAAATAAATAAAAACGCTAAATAACGGTGGATAAATAGTCCTCCGAGTCCCCGTGAAATGTCTAACGGGGATAAACTTCTCCTCTCCCCTGTTGCCGTGCTCTGAGAAGTGGTTATCTCTTGTCAGTGGATAAAATTTTTATCTCCGGCCCATGCTAGCCCTGCAGGACAGGAAGAGCAGTTGTGGGTGACATAGATGGCCAAGGAATATACTACTCTCTACCGAGAGAAGCGTATCTCCCTAGTAAAAAATGTGCCACAGCGCCTATACACGAACACGCTAGCGCCACTGCGGTTTGCCATGGAAAACCGATTTGGGCGGGAATTTTTAAACTGTAGATGTATATATACCTACCTACTACTATATAGGTACCTATTTATCTATTAAGGAATCTGTATTTATATTGAGTACAGATTCTCCAAATTCGGTGCTACTTTTTCAATTGCCGAATAAACTAAAGATCTTTTGAGTTTTAACAAATTTCCAGCAAAAAACTGACTAATCATCAAAAAATCCTTAGAACAATAATAATCGACGATGGAAAAATCACCAATCTAAAATTAATCACAAAATATTAAATTAGAGAAGTTGTACTCAATACACATACAGATTACTCAGTAAGTTATTGCAATTGAATAGGTAATTTAACGTTAATAAAACAATCAATCAGTTTAGTGATTTATTATTTATTCACTTATTTTGTGAGTTAGGTTTAGGTTTAACATCAGATTCTGTGACAGTTTAGGTAATCAAGATATAGATCATGTGTTTAGGTACTAACATTTAATTAGGTGCTAATAGTTTAAATAAGAATGTACCTATTGACTCACTTAATATTAAGTAGCTTTTCCTGGTTTTGGAAACTTATACCTACGTCACCGTCATATCTTCAGCGCGTGTTCTGCCACACTTCGCACATCTTCTATGATTATTTTCAGACATACCTATTTTGTTACAAAATTAAACTAGTCACACAAATAAAATATACGAAATCAAACTACCTATATAAATAGGTTAAATCATAGAGTTAAATAGAAAAACGTCCTGTCGTACCTAAAAACTTAAACACCTCTGCAAACGATAATATTATGTTAGGTAGCTAGCCCTTCATTACAATTTAATGTGGAGACTGGAGTTCACACTTCACAGATTACTTTACTTTTTATTTACGGTACTTTTTAAGCGGTGCAGCGAACTATACTAGGTGTGTGTTCCGTTATAAGCACTGCGAGCACTGGCAGTGCTCTTTACTGGGGACTTCCAGTGCTCTCAGTGTATTTCGGAACGCACGGCCGCCGGCACCGTGAGTGTGACCAAGCTCTGATGACACCTTTATTTTTTTCCGATGGTATACTTGACATGGAGGAAGGAATTACGACTGCCGTCTATTGATCAACGCACACAACGAAGATTATGTATGTGTGCAAGGGCAAAAACTCGTGTATAGAAGTTAGCAGACCCTGTAGATGGCGCTGTGAAATTACAAACCATAGAATAATGAAGACTACAGTCGTAATTCCTTCCTCCATGTTACAAACGAAATAAAATGACAGAAAATAATATATAATACAACCATAGATAATACCTATATATACCAGAGAAATACAACAGTCTGGTAGCAACTTACAGACCCTTGTGTTAAACTGTTATAAAAATATATTTTAATATAATATAATGTGTTGTGTGTTATAACGCCCACCTCTATTTGTAATTGCCACGCTATATTTTTGTACATTCATCCAAATCAAATGATGTTTGTAAAGTTGGAAGTGAACCAATTTAAGCAAGATCTGCACCCCGGGAGTTTGGGTTCAAGACCTCGTGGAAGTGCCCAACCCATCTGCTCAGCACATCCTTTGGTTCTGTGAGGCGTTTTTCTCGGTTCCGTGAGTATATTTGAACCGAAATCTTACATCTTGGACCAAAGATCGTACGAAGATTTTCAAAGAAGCTACCCATTTGGTGCGTTTCAGATAGATGTTGCAATTCGGGCTTTATTAGTCCACCAACAATTTTTCATTTCCCGTACTTCGAGTTTTAGCTTCTGCTGAATTTCAGAGCGTCTTTTAGCATCTGCTGTGTTCTTCAAAGCAATTCTCGAAGCCCCAAAGAGTTTCCGTAGCTCCGTATCCGAGTTATCAAACCAATCCTGGTCCTTCTTCTCCGGCTTACCTACAACTCGGAAAGCAACTTCATTATGGGAGTCAGCAAGGGAGCGCCACTCTTCATTTGTTGAAACTCCTATAGCTGTTGTTGTTAGAAACTCAAACTCAGCATTAAAGCTGTAGTATCATCACAGCAGGTCAACTTTTTAAATACCAGTCTGGAAGGTATTTTATGATCCGCTCTATGCGGAGGCTTGTACTGAAGTCTCATTTTAGACCGAATGAGACGATGATCAGTCCATCCTTCAGCTCCACGCATCGCCCTTGTTAGCAGTACGTCCTTATGGTTTTTCTTATGCACTAGTTTACGTAATCAAGCAGGTGCCAATGCTTGGAACGTGGATGCATCCAAGACGTTTTATGTTGTAACAGGAAGTCGGAAAATTGTATTAGTGATGCTGAGATTGAACTCTGCACATAAAGTTAATAAAGAGTATCCATTGGCATTACATTTACCAATGCCGTGCCGACCTAAAAGGTACGTCTTTCCATGCTTATGAAGCATGGAAAGACGCGAGAGTTCTCGCATTGAAGTCGCCGAGCAAGATCAATTTGTCACCTGATGGTTTTGAAAGTAAGACTTGCCGCAGATCAGTATAGAATTATTTGTCCTTGTCGTCTTCTGATGAGGTCAAAGTGGGAGCATAGACACCAATGAGATGCAGGTTTTTTCCAATGGAATTGTGTAGGCGCAAAGTAATAAGTAAGCCTTGAGCAACATCGTGACCTCTATAATATGTGTTTCGTCGATTTAGAGAAAGCATTTGATCGGGTACCCAGGCATGCGCTGTGGATGGTTCTTGAAAAGGCTGGATGCTCTGAGAAGCTGATACGAATAGTGTGCCAATTTCACAATGGTATGATGGCTAGAGTGCAGTGTGATAATACCTTCTCAGACCAGTTCCCGGTAACTTGCGGTGTAAAGCAGGGTTGTGTAATGGCTCCCACTTTATTTGCTATTTATTTTCCAACTGTTATGAATGACGCGCTTCAGAATTGCAGTGGTCAAATAACACTAAAATGTTAGATACGATAAGAGTGTCTTTGACTTGTCGCGTTTCAGGGCTAAGAGCAAGGTGCAATCCCTACCTATTCTGGAGATTCTCTATGCTGATGATGTTTGCCTTATGGCTGACTCAGGTGAAAACCTGCAGCAATATCTCGACCATCTGGATGCATCTTGTCGAAAGTTTGGTTTGGTTATACATATGTATTTCAAAAACACAGATATTAAAGCAACCTGCGAGGGGTAACTCTACAAATAACACCCCCGTCATGTTAAGCGGCTCGTGCGTAGGAGAGGTGACTTATTTTCGTTATCTGGGGAGTGTTATTCGCAGCGACAACCGGATATGCTCCGAAATCGGCTCGCATATCGCAAAGGCTACTGCAGCTTTCGGTAAGTTAAATGGAAGAGTTTGGAAGTCACACGATTTGCAGCTTTAAACAAAGCTGATGGTCTATAAAGCCATCGTCCTACCAATACTTTTGTATGCTTCTATATAAAACAGATATCAAACGTTTAGACTGCTTTCATCTCATATGTTTAAGAGCAATTTTGCGCGTTAAGTAAATGGCAGGACAAAGTTCCAAACTCCGAAGTTTTAAGGAAAGCAAACATGGATGGCATTGAGGCAATGACTTTGAAAGGGCAACTTAGGTGGAGTGGGCACTTGGTCCGCATGGATGACGCTAGGCTACCTAGAGCTGTTTTCTACTCTGAGCTTAGTACTGGTAAACGTAAGCCTGGTGGTCAATACCTGCGTTTCAAGGATGTCCATAAAAGGAATCTATCATCATGTAATGTTCCATCTGACAGCTGGGAACAGTTCGCGCTCCAGAGGCCTAAATGGCGTAAAATGATAAATGACAGGTGCAAGACCTTCGAAGAGTTGCGTCTACAACATCTTGACGCAAAACGCCACCTACAGAAAGTTCGGCCGAAGCTGACGTACACATAATATGTGTACAACAATTACAGTGGTCAACTTTATTGTGAGTCGTGCCGGCGGACTTTTCAGACCAAGTTTGGCTATGCTAGCCACATCCGCGCACACTCCAGGAAGTAGGTAAGCAAAGCCAAGATGTCGCCGTTGGCGGATACGCCAAGGTGGACATCATCATCATCATCATTTTGTATATTATCTTGTCTCTGCTTCTATTTATAACTCTGTGCTGCCAACCGTGTCCATGGCAATGACGAAGGACTCATTGGTCCATGGGGGTGCAAATTGAAAAGTGCAAAATTCTTGGCTTGTCACTGTCAAGTGTCAGTGTCAAGCGTAGGTTACTGTCAATGAAAAAGGAATAGTACTTCCTTCGTCATTGGTTACTGTACATTGGTTACTTGCAGTGTTTCCACAATGAGGGGAAATTCCCCATTTGAGGGGAAATTAGGGTCCATAGGGGAAGAAAAAGGGGAAGACATTAAAAGGGGAAATTGCGGGAAATCATGGGTAAAACCTAGCTTAAAACATTGCGGTAAATTTCGGAACTATTTTTTATGGACTCTACCGTGGACTAGCGTGTTGCCGTATATGTATAAGAAACAGTGACAACACGTGCAGGTGGCGTATAATTACCCTTATATCCATTCTGATTATGGCCTAAAATATTATTCTGTGCTAAAATGTATGTGCTGATTGCGTAAACTGACTTGGAATAAGAGGTGAGTATACAGCCCCAAGTTTTATAGATTTCTGGTGAAGCTATAAATAAAATACGAATCTACATTAATCTACGAAAAATACATTTAGTGTAAATAATATTATCATAGCATATTATCACCAGAGGCGTGGGCAGGCTATAGAAGAAAATCGATAAAGACCTTTTTTTTTTAGTTACTACACTAGGGCCAAAAGTAAAAACTACAGTAGAAAAATTTTTGAGGGGAAAAAAGCTCTGAGAAGGGGAAATTTGAATTGAGGCGCGGGGAAAGGAAATCATTAAAGTGGAAACACTGGCTTACTTGTCTCTGACCCATCTCTGACCTTTATTTCTTCATTCTTGTGCACACTAATTTTGTGCAAGATTATTAATTTATCCCTTGTGTTTTGTAAACAAAACGTTACAAGAAGAAACAAAAATGGGAGTAGATATTTTAAGTTTCGCTTATGCCGCTACTGTTGCCGCCGGTGGTATTATGGGCTATGCTAAAGCAGGTTAGTTAAAGTTCGGTTACTATAAGTTACTTTAGTACATAATAATTTTTTATCACTACATTAAAAACTTCTATTTAAAGTTATCATAGCCCAGCCGTTTCATTGATTCTTATATTACTAGATGATGTCCGCGACTTTGTCCGCGTGGTTTTTTTTTTATTTTCCGGGGGATTTCTTAATTTTCCGGTAAGTATGAAAAAGAGAATGTAAGCTACCTCTATTCTAAATTTCATCAAAATCAGTTGAAAAGATGGGCCGTTAAAGTGTAGCAGACAAACAGACACACTTTCGCAATGCGAAATTCGCATTTATTATATTTGTATGGATATACCTACTTGCTACATATTAAATACCTACCTATCTTTTAATTTATATCTCATTTTTTAATAGTAAGATAAGATAAGTACTTCATGCCTACTTATTTCTTTCAACACAAATGAATATTCTAGAATTTTTCATCCAATCACTTACCAACAAAGTATTTTTGAAACTCATTTTAATTTTGAAAAATCAATGTACTGTCATTGCAGGGTTGCGCTTTTCGTTAACACTTTGGAACCAAAAGTGCAATCAATTGTGGATGAGATCATGTTTTTACTGCAATTATAAGTTGCACTTTTTTTGTATAAAAGAGCTTCTTGGTTCTCTAACTAGCATATTTCTTTAGCTCTAGCTTTGTGTGCTAGTCTTGCAAATACTCAAATATGGCTGGACTGATTATGATGATTTTTTTGTGTTTGTTTGAGTGGGTCCTGGTATGGTTTAAATTCATAAATCAAACAGTCAATCAGGTCAAATCAGATACATTTAAGTATTTCAGACGTCAAAACGCATGATTAGTATGGAATTTTGTATAAAATACTGAATTGTGACGTCATCAAAGTTTGACACACTTTTTTACTTTAATCAATAGTTTAAAATGGTTATTAAGAAAGAAAGAAAGAAAAAAATTAAAAATACTTAAAAGAAAAATGAATTATTTAACTAGTACCTAGTCAAATACCCTATTGGACCCAGACCTAGGTAGGTAATGCAAACGGGTTCTAGGTACAGGGCAGGACAACATCTGCCGGGCCCACTAGTATACTACAATAATTGTAATATATATAGAGAGGATAGCATATAAGTAAAACTTGTCTAGAGAGGAAAAGGAGCACCAATTATACCAGGTCTCTGTATATTCAAGGATACAGAAAAAATACTGTATACCAGAAACCAGTAGGTACAGCTCACAAAGGTATATTGGATGTAACTGTAAAATACGATAAACTTTGGCTGGTGAGGTTATAGTATGAATGTAACCTAAATGCAGTAGTTTAATTCAGTGAAAAAAAATTGCCTAATCTATTAAATTTTAACTAAGCTTTAATTATATCCATGCGAAATCACACTATTATGCTGCTCCATCGTGGTGACCTTGAATGGAAAATCATCAAACAAACAGTTTTTAATTCATTGGTAGAATACAACGTATCAGAGGGACAAGTGGCCTAGTTGTGACAACGCATATCGGTCGATTGTGATTGTTAAGCAACGTTGACCCAAGTCAGTAACCGGATGGGTGACCGTTTTTTTTAATTGACTTCAGTAATCAAGCAACTATGTTTCAATGGCTAACGTTTCTAAGACGACTTTAAGATTAATTTATTCGACACTAGCTGATGCCCGCCACTTAATTCGCGTGGATTGAGGTTTTTTTGGATCCCGTGGGAACCCTTTTATTTGCCGAGATAAAAAGTAGCCTATGTGTTATTCCAGACTATAATCTATCTCTGTCTAAATTTCATCCAGATCTGTTCAGCTGTTCTGGCGTGATTGAAAATAATTTAATTATATCTTTTGCATCTGAAGTCTTGACTAGAGAAATGTACACTGTACTCAATGCTTATATTATGTGTGTATGTTTTTACTGTTTTTTTTGCTATATTATATCTGCTCAGCAGCAAAATAATACAATGTCTCAAATCGAGAGATATTAATTTATTATTACTTATTCAATTCCTTTTTTCTTTATTTTCCAGGATCAATTCCATCTCTGGGTGCTGGACTCATTTTTGGATCAATATTGGGTAAGCTGATTGAGCATTCATTTATAAAATGTCCGCTTATTGTGACAGGCAACTAAGATGGTACCGGGCTAACCTGTTAGAGGCATGGCAGTTAATTAAACCCATACCCCTATTCGGTTTCTACACGGCATCGTACCGGAACGCTAAATCGCTTGGCGGCACGTCTTTGCCGGTATGTCCGTCCCTGTGATGCCATCATGAAAATGATGGTTGAACAGATAAGCCGTGAAAGCGTAGCAGACAGACACACTTTCATATTCATAACATTAGTATGGATATTAGTTTTATTCCTAGGAAATGCAGGCACTTGTAACCAGGTCTGATTGCAGCCATGCGCTGGCCCAGATATTTAAAAAAACTATGATCATTTCTTTACAGGTGTTGGGGCATACCAGCTCAGCCAGGATCCTTCAAACTATACATTGATGTTGGGTACTTCAACTACTCTCGGTGGACTTATGGGATACAGGTACATGTAAAATTAATAAAATTTGTTGTGAAAGCTCATATCAGTTGTTATCAATTGCAAAGTCACTAACTGCCCCCTGATTGTGTAATGAAATCATAATCGTAATCGTCTGTCAAACGTATAATTCGACCTGTTTAAGGAGGTCACAGATGCTTGCACGTCAAAACGTAACATGTATGTACTCCTTAAAAAGTTTGAGTTATAACTACGTTATGAGTTATCACATGAATACGATTGGCTTAGACAATTGGCCCTCTGGTTGGTGACTGAATTTAGATAGATAGATAGATAAATTCTTTATTGCCACACATAACTTAGAAATAACTTAATTATAAACAAAAAAACGGAAAACAACGCGTGCGCAAGGGCGGTCTTATCACTAAAAGTGATCTCCAGACAACCCATATTATAGAGGTCCAAATTTGAACTTTTCTTTCATCCAAACCTCGCAGTACTTTTGCTTTCGGTCCTGATTACTATCATTAATATCTTGTTTATACCTACCTGAGAGTTGAACAATACTCATAATTGAATCATATATGGAAGAAACTGGAACCTACTGTATCGGATGGAGACCTCTACCTAATAAATGGAAGGAATCAAAACTCTCAGCAGTCGCGAGGAATGTGACGCGGAGATATGGAAAGTGAGAGAAAGCTATTGGTACTAAATCTTTAATCCATCGCTTTTATAATTCTGCACGTTATCGTGGACGTCGACGTCCTCGATTTTAACGTTGACGTCAGCGTCCTCGCTAAAAATGTATTACGTGGACGTGCACGTTACAGAGCTATCGTGAATGGAAATTTTAAGGCTTCTTTATATATTTCCATGTATTATATCGTCATTATAGAAATTATGATATAAGCGCATATTGTCTCTCGTATAAGTATTTCTTTAAAGAACGTAAACAATTTGAACTTGTGTCGACATCGTTCCGTAACAACTAACAGTACTAGAAGTATTTTGCCTTTCAACTTGTAGATGGTAGACAGTTTGTATGTAGACTTTAGTGTAAACTTTTTCCAGTTAAAGCTGGAAGTGCAAAATTCAGTGCATTAAACCATTAAGTTTTTGCTAATATGGAGATTTTAATTTGCCGCAGCGTTCCCAATTTCTCACGTAAAATAATCACTCTCTAGTCAGACTAGTAAATGAAATGAAATTTTCAGGTATTACAACGGAAGGAAGTTCATGCCAGCCGGTCTAGTGTTCTGTCTATCAGTTGGAATGATAGCAAGATTATTGATTAAAAATGTCAACGCAAGTCCTATGTCTGTAAAATCGAACTAATTGTGCCCACTGCCCAAGTGTTGATCCAGTGTTTTCAAAGCGGGTTTTTTAATCATAGATGTAGAACTTTTTCCTTAAAACTATACAGTTAAAGTCTATGGCAATGACAATCTAACAAGTCATATGTTTTTTTGCTTGTAAATATGTTTTAAAATTGGATTCCATACAAATCTCTTAAAAACTTATGCACCAAAATAGAGATATAATGTCCTTTATTACCTATCTTAGTTTATTCTTAAATCTAATTATAATATAATAGGTAATTCTGCTCTCAAAGATTTTGTGTGATCAAATAACATATTTTAAGAAAAAAGTTGTATGTATTTATAATTACGCAAATAGCAATATTATTACTGTAATAATATTCAATTTGTTTTCAGTTATTATTAATTATGTTTTTAATGTTGTATATTTTTATTTTAGTGTGTGTGAGGTGATGGGGTTTCTTTGCCGGGTAATAAAACTCAATATTCATATTGTTTCTTTTATATTTGTTTTCTTAAAACTTAGACAATTTAGGAGAAAACTTACAAGTTGCTTCATACATAAATAATTGGCATAGAATAAATAAATAAACAAAAGGCAAGTGATGTCAGAGTCGGAAGCTCGCTGCATTTTCCTATTTTATTAAACTAAGCTGCCAAAATACTACATTAATTTTTTTAAACTATGGTAACTTTAAGACACAACTATGTATTTTACATAAATAAATTTAGAAATAAAAACAGACTTAATACTATAACAAGTTTAAAAACTTTTTGTTCACAAGTATTTGATAAATAAAACAAGAGAGAAAGTAACTTAAACTAAAATATATTGAAAAAATAAATTATGGAAACAAATATATAGTATAAATAAAATTGTAACCTGCGTTACTGCGCGGTTTAAAAAGCAACTATTGATAAATAGCTTACATGTTTGGACGATTTGATTTTTCTTTCTACAGGGGGCGTTTGATCCCAAATATCCAAAATGCAAGACGTACCCAGAAACGTAGGGTTACGTATCGTATTTACGTATACTTATAATCCACATTTTTAATTATGTACTTTAAAAATTCTACGTTCCACTATCAATATTCACTCGAGACGCGCATATTATATTTTCGTTGAAGTAAATAATGTCCTCTTCATGCGAATAAATAATCGCTTCAGAGATGCCAGCCAGTCGCTGTTCGTATGTGAAGAACAAAAAGAAAACAGCACAAAAAAAAAAACAGTTATCAAAAATAAAATATTTTATGTGATGCCAAAACAGGCGAGAGTATTATCATATAATGTGTAAAATTGAGTAAATAAAATTCAAGTTCAAGTCAAAATAACTTCGCATATTTGGACTTCTTTGTCCACAGCGTGAGCCTTAATTGTATACTTCGCTTAATATTTATAAAAAGGCACTTCGTGGCAGTTTTTGTTTGTAACCTTAAAACAATTCTATTTTTTACAACAGCTTACAAAAATATAGTCTAAGAAAATATTTCTACAGTAGTTCCAAAACCACATCGAGACTCATTAGTTACTCTCATTTGATCGGTTTTGTTCATAATATACAGATTATAATAATGTACTTAAGAGTTCATTAAACGTAACACAATCACATTGTAATATCACTCACAAAACTATGTCTGACACTAGTCCTGTCTTCAGACACATTTTATTCACACTCATGCGTCACACTCCTTTGATTACCCGCAGAATACTGAATATTACCTCTTTATGTTATTAGTTATTGATCGTTTAATTTAAAAATTGAAATCAGTAGGTATAGCATATTTGTATATTCCATCGGTATAATATTTAATATCACAATAGGAGAGTATTACCGAGGTAATATTCATATTAGGCATGTGCGCACGTTTCACAATCGGAAATGTATTTATAAGGCTGGATCGGGACTGCCTGGATAGCTCTCCAGGCTTTAGTTGGCACGGTTGTACCAGTCTCTGGGTCCAGCAAAGCAGTCTTCAGTGTTTCTTCCGCTCGATTTTCTAGTGGCGGCTACTGTAAAATAAAAAAAATGTTTTATAAACCTAACTTGTATCTAATTAGATCGGGCTTTTCATTAGATTAAGTATTAAGAATCCTTTCAAGCTGTCTGTCCTGCGGATAATTCTAAAAGCTAATTTGAAGTAATGCTCATGCTATATCTACGATATTATATTATACTCTACATTGAGAAGAATTCTACATTGATATTATAAATATTATGTACAACTACTAATGATCAACTCGAGTAGTTTGCTTAAAATTATTATGAAATAATTATATTATGTAGAAATGTTTTGAGTATGGCTATGACGTATGTTTTGTATTTGTATGTACACTGAAATTATAATTATATACAAAATTTTGATTGCATGCTGAATTTTCCAAACTATCTAAAATATAAATTCGTGACAGTTCATAATCAATCGATGCAGTGACTAGTAAATGGCTGAAAAGAATGCATAAATATGACATAAGTGATTAAGTATTGTGATATTTTTTAAGATGTAAAAAACCATGAGGCGGCGAAGAAGGAAATGACATCAGTATGGTCCAAATCTGTTGATTGCCTTACCAATATATCATTTTGGCACTTCTATTTTCTTACAATCTCCCCTGACGTCAAATTCCTTTGGTAAGAGAAGACTAATCTCGCCGGTTCGATTTGAACTTGCTGAGAATTCGCATCAGGTCTAATCGAGTTGTCCAAAGACTTTCCTTCTGAATGATACGTTCCTATTTTGAAGAGAGGTTTTACTCCTTTACCCAAGAAAGGACTTTTGGTTGTACCCCGACCAAAATAGCTGTCCAAATCATCTTTGCTAAGGAAACCTCGTTTTGGTGTATCTGATTTTGAAGGTTTGGTACTGTAACTGTATTCTTTGAAATCGTATGGATTCTTTGTAGATGTGACGGAGTATTTATTTATAGATGGTGGATATGTACTAGATGGCTTAGTCGCCTCCGTTGATTTCTCTGTGTTCCCAGATGTCGGTTTTGTTGTGCGGAAATATTTGAATGGATTCACTGTTGTCCTTTTAGTTGTAGTTGTTTTTGGTGTCGTCGTAGTTGTTGTTGTTGTTGTGGTTGGAGTTGGTGTCGTGGTTGTTGTCGTCGTTGTTGTCGTCGTCGTCGTTGTCGACGAGTATACTGACTTTGTACTCTTTTGGTAATATGAATTGTATTTATGCTTGTATGGCGCTGGTGCTTCCGTGCTAGGTACGTATGGCTGAGTTGTGGCTTCTTTACTGTATACGTGTTCATAAAAAAATATGTTAATACATAGGATACGTTTGTTGGATATCTACACAAATTGTCGTCGACGAGATTATTGCTCATTTCGTTGTGTGTGACAATATTGTGATGTTCTGTTTTCATTGAATATTGAAATTGAATCCAAAATTGCAGTATAAAAAAATAATTAAAAGGTATTTAAACTTATAGTTAGGAATAGCTGTGAGTGTCTAAGATAAAAAATGGCTCTACCCATTAAGAGGTATATACTACATTATATTTTTATATTTTATGTATCTACCGCTATTGCAAAATAATACCAAAAAGAGATTTTAAATAGTTCTGGAAAATGTAAAGATTTTAATAATATTGCAATATTTTCATTGCTTTTTATTAAAACATTGGTAATGTAATAAGTATTACTGCGGTAATACAGACCTCGTTATGTTTCCGTAAAATGGACTAGTGTCAGGTCGCACGTAGCTTGGCGTGTGCTGCGAGTAGTCCGGTATGATATTTTCGTGCTCCGTTATACATCGACCGTTTATACAATACTGAAAAAATAAAAATAGTTAAGATTAAATAATTATAATCAGAAAAATTTGGATCTATATGTGTACTTTCAGTATTATTAATTAAGTCTATAACAATAAATAAAATTAATTCAGGACAAAAATATTTTATACTAGGTGATAGCCGCGACTTCGTCTGTGTGGATTAAAGTTTTTTGATTCCCGCGGATAGCCAATTTCCATCATTACACCTATGCCTGTACCAAATTTCATCAAAATCGATGCCGTGAAAGCGTAGCATAACACTTTTACATTTATAATATTACAATGGATATGCTTTCTGAATAATCTTGGAAACGAAAGAAAACCTTTTAGTACAGATACACTGGTTACACGTCATACGCAATGATAAGACGTGCGTTTGTTATTTTCATATAATTAACTTAACTTTTTGACGTACTTACCTGCCCATCGCCACAAGGCGAACCCTCCGCTGCGGGTCTGTAAGCAACGCAGTATCCGCTTGCTGCGTCGAAGCAGAAAAGTTGAGCACAGACCCGCTCGTCTTTGAAACACGCACTGAAATTGGATGTAAATTTTTTTTTTATAGCAGCGCATATAATATATGAAAAATAAAAACAAAAACTAAACATTCATAAAAATTAGTTCCAATTTTGTTCACCGGGCCAGATAAGTTTGTGGGACTACAAACAAATATTTAATAAATGTAACTATTCGGATCAACCACGTGAGGACGGCAGATGATTACCATAAGAATATTAGTTGATCAATGATTACCATTCATATATTGACTGGAATTAATAAAATATTGAAGAAAATTTGCTTGCTTGATAATTAAATTCGAAAGAGATTTTAATGAAACGTTCAACACAATTTTAAATGAAATGCTCTCAATGTCGGAGATTTAAATTTATAATTAAAACATACAGCCATTGCCAAAACAACATCTCTCGAGATGAGTAAATCATAAATGGTTTGATTACAGTATTAATGGACACTTAAATTAATATTCATTATAGACACATAAGGAAGATATTAACGAAAGGAAATAATCATACCTGGTCCCTCTGTCCTTCCGACATTGAGCGTCCAAAGTGAGTAATCGGCCAGGAAGTACTCGAGGTAACGAATCATCTTCATGCGGGGAGTTGTATAAGCAGGTCGCGGTGTCACCGCTGCAAATTCATTAATTATTTATTCGTAAAAAAAAAGTTAATGGCAGATGCAGAGATCATATCGTCAGAGAAAATTTACTTAATGAACCTGATATTATGGCCCTTACTTATAATTTTTACATAAATTGTTTAAAACAAGGTTTATTTAACAACATCAAATATAGGTACTACATGAACAATGGCGTGATTTTTTTCGTAATGAGTTATGCAATTTTATTGAACAATGATATGGTTTCGTTGAATTTAAATTATGATTAATTTTGTAGCAAAATATGAGAAGTGACAAAATATGACAACACACGAATGAGGGATGAGCAATACAATTGGCGTCCAATATGCGACGAACATTTTCAATAAATCTTTCGTAAGAATGCCTATTCTGCTTTTTACAAATCAAACATCACAAAATATATTACCTACATTAATGAACAGCATACAAGGCAACGTGTTATCATAAAAGAGGATTGGCGCCCAATTTGGGACTCTTTATTTTAACCACTGAATGGTACTTCATTGTAATTTAATTGCAGTATACTAACCATTAGAATTAGCCTTTCGATTTGTTTTATATCAAGCAAAACTGCAAAGAAATAAAACCTACTTTAAGAAATGATGGAAGCTCTGGACACTGCAAGGAGACCATCTGAAGCCTTTCTCTGTGTGCCTGAGATCAGACATGATGAACCCGTCTTCCCACCTGCACTTTTCAGCACCCGGACCTCCTAAGTATGAAGGCGGTGGACTACCGTCGTGAACAGCTCCAAGCCTATAACACAAAGATTAGAAGTGTAAATATTAATCATCTTTATGAAACTACCCCCAATTTAAAATTTTGGTTTAAACCATAGTAGCGCCATCGACTTGAATGAAGAAGCGGGTGATGGATGTATTATAAAAATACTATAAATGATTTCTTACAAATGTCCAACTTCATGTGCTGCCACAATAATACCGGAGAAACCGCCAGTGTCTTCAATGATGGCGACTGAGTTTACTTTTTCTAATCGTTTGTTCACGACGCAAGCTCCTCCGACGTAGGCGAATCCTAAATAAGAAAAATGTATAACTATGTTGTTCAAACAAAAAATTATAAGTATCAGAAGAATTTTAAGGATCATTAAAAGGTTTCCTCTGGAATCTGGATGGTGATAAGAAAATGAACTAAGTATGTACAAAGTACTTACGGTGATGATTTTTAGGATACTCGAAGATACTTACATAAAATGTATGAACCAGGATAATGTAATAAGAAAAGATTTAAAAATACTTACAGGGGAAGATGTTGCTGATGTAGATGTTGATTGAAGTTTATAACAAGAAAAGCACATGCAAAGCAAATATTTCTATGTTAGGAAATTAAGAAGTCCCGTGCCATTAATATTAGGAGCGCATTGCAAACTGTTAATAAAAAGTTATAAATCAAAACTTACAACTTAAATAAGTATGCAGTAAATAATTTATATAAAAAATATAAGTAGTACTTAATTATAATGGCTGTAAATTTTGGTCGAACCGCCGACATGTGTACGGGAATACTTTAACCCGAATATAAATATAAAATGTCATGCCTTTATTGTAAAATGGCTTAATCGGGCGAGGTAATTGAATATTGATCGTTTGTAATAGCAGAGTTCAGTTGATACGTAATAGACAGGTTAGTTTATATTACGATGTCCTCGTGTCATTTGAGTAAGGTAGGGCCAACTGGTCCCTGTGACCTTACGCAACTTTCTTGTTAATGTGAGAAGATGTACCTTTGAGAGGTTCGGCGCGCGAGAAGCCAATCATTATGTCGAAATAAAGGTGGGCGATCTTTGACTTACCATACACTTAATAAGATATGAGCAGTAATAAATAAAAGCATCACTTTAAATGCTACGCTTGTTTTATGTTGATGGATAAAAAAGAGTCATAGCATGCTTTACGAAAGACCGATCGGTTTAATGCTGGCCGCATGAGTCATATTATACATGTGAAGGTCTCGAAAAGAAATATATTTTTTAAGTTCATGGTTTGAATGATGATCTGTACATGACTGAGAGTAATGACTAAACTACGAACAGGAGAAAAGTTCAAATCTATATACATGGAAATACTACGAGCAAGTTTACGATAGTTGTGTAGGAAAAAGTGTTTTGCAAAGAAGATTATTCACAAAGTGCTAATGAAGTCACGGATTTGAGGGAACAGGTGTCGTAGGGTACGTGGTTCTTTCTGGAATATCGTGTTTATAATGGTGAGGGACTAAGTAGATGAAGTAACAGGCGTGCTTTGGGGGGTTAACAATCTTTGACACACGCCTACCTGCTGTCCCTCTATTGCACGCATCGTTCACATATTGCCTCCTGCACATGTCTAGTCTGAAAGCCATCGAAATAAAATACTCAATAAATTGCTTCAAATCAAATTGCTTCTTCCTCTGCCCTATATCCGCTTCAAGTTGAATATATTATCTTCGGGTCCTTTCGATTATTAATATCAATCTCCCATAACCGAAACCAGATGTCACGGACAATTATTATTAAACTTGAATAGAACAATGTCTATGACAACATATTCAGCGCCATTACCAAATCCTTAACCGCAAACATTAAAAGTAAAATTATAAAGCCGCATTATTTCACTCGTAAGCCTATGTTAATGCCGAGTAGGTCAACACCAGTCGCAACCTTATAAAGGTTTGGTTAAAATTAAATTACCAGCGGTGCCTTTTGTACAGCGACCACCCTTGCGTCGTCGGCACATGTCATACCTGTTGGTAAAATCAGTTTTTGTGTCTTCATTCATCATCGTGGTTCATAATCGATTAACATACTTATTTAATTTTTCTTCATTGCTTATGGGGTGGTAAACATTTTCAAACTAAACTTGGAATAATGGCGCCAAATTAAAGTAACTACATACTTATAAATTAATGTATACTTACCAGAATATCCGTATTTGAAAGTGCTAAAGCAAAAGTTTAAAATGAGAAAATTATCTAACCATGAATAATAATGTGGGCTTTGTTCAGGCACAAGTTTTGGACCTTTGCCAGGATTGTTCCTTTAAATAATTACCTGTTATATTTTAAAGTAAGCGTCATTCTGCATATCAATGACTGTTTTACATAGAGCGATTATTTGTTAAAGCATTTGGCTACAATTTAAATATAATCAATGCAAAATGATTGTATTGTAATCCCAGGATTACTCAACAACTTAATACATATGCAATCATCATGACTGAACTATTCGTAACATCCCAAGCGTATTTATGCTTATTATTTCTGTCTACTTATAAGTCAAGGACGAGTTCTTTTGATTTTAATGAACATTTCACGACTTTTGCAATATTTGAATATCAAAAATGAATCGGTACACAGTAGCATACTCTATCGTTTGTTACTGTTACGAATTTTTGACCCAGTTCCGACACTAACTTTTAGTCAAATGTCACAAGTGTCACACCCTCTCTTTCGATCGAATAGACACTATGTTCTGCACTAAATCTGGTACAAGGCCTTGACATGCAAAACTATCGAATCTTTAGAAGCTGTTCCCCGCCTTGTTGGCATGCTGTTCCGGGTTCTTATTTTTTTATTAAAATCTTTTTCGTTGCACTCGAGGCTGCTTGATTGTGGCTTGTTATCAATCTTTTAATATCAGTTGGGTATATAATATTACCAACTGCTAGTACGACCTTGACAGCTCCAATGAGTGAAATTAGTTGATGTCATAGCCATCTCAAACCTAAATATTGTTTTGATAAGCTCTGCTAATGGTGTTGATAATAAATAGGCTATAAAATACGACTACACGACAGAACAAGGAACTCGTTGGTTCTGTCGACCATGTCAATGGTGGTACACTAAGACATAGATACCTACCTAAGTACACAAAGGATACCACAGCCAACTTACTTGGTAATAGCAACGGCGATATCATACACTGGCAGTCTTCTCTCTCTGAAGAGATACTTGCCCATGTCAGTGAGCGCTGCTGCAGAGTCGATTGCGTCGCGACCCACGCGATTCCTTTCTAGATACGGCGTCGCGTCACGACCCTGGCGAAACAATGGGATAGTTATTAATGATGGAATTACCTATTCCAACATTCTGCATCGTAAAACCAAGCAAGTGTGAAGGCCCTAATACATTACTGGTTTGGTGTGTTGCAAGACGCGATAAACTACTTAGTGTGTACGTCCTCATAATAATAAAACTACTTAGCCTTAGGTATACCCGATGGGATTCCAATTTTCCCCTCTATTTATCCGCCTTAATAAGTACCAATTTACCATGGCAGCGAATCTAAGCGAAATTCTAAAATTTTACTTAGCATATAGCAAGGGAATAAAATTAAAAACGTTTCAGTCAAAGTTAAGAGTTTTATGACGTAAGTACCTACCTAGAGAAAAGGGAAAAGAAGAAAATGTATGACACCGATTGTTCATCTGTCCCATACTCCATAGTTTGAACAACAAGACATAGAAATGTAGGTATACAGGTACCTATTTGCTTCCGATTAGCAAAAAAACACTTCCTATTTATAACTAGCTGATGCCCGCGACTTCGTCCGCGTGGTTTAAGTTTTTTTTTTATTCCCACGGGAACTCCTTAATTTTCCGGGATAAAAAGTAAGTAGGTATAGGTAGCCTATGTCACTCTCCGGTCGTCAACTATATCCATGCCAAAAACCACGTCGATCCGTTGCTTCGTTGCGGCGTGATTGAAGGACAAACTAACAAACCAATAAACCAACAAACTCAACACACTTTCGCGTTTATAATATTATGTAATATTAGTATGATAGGTAGGGCTAGGAGCTTACCTACTAGCCACAGACCATGGGTTTACTACTCGGTGTTACTAGCAGAACAGGGTAAGTAGCTTAAAGGTATAATATTTTAATAAGTAGTAAGTACCTATATCTATTATTGTTTTAATGATGGTAGACAGGTAATTATTAGTAGACCGTACCTATCGTTTTCCATTAATTTGGTTTAAAGTCATCCAACTGGCGACATTTAAGTACCAACCTAGACCTACCTACCTACAAAATATCCAAATATCAAATAGTGAAGTGTCTGTAATAAATAAATAAAAATCGAACATATTTTTTAATTGGATGAAATGGTTTTCCCAATTCTATGACTATTCATTGAAATTAATTCATTCACAATCACGTGTCTAAGAAAACGTGATTTTTATGCAAACTTAACCTTGAGCTACCTATTAGCCAAAAATACCTGACAGCTGAACTGGTACCTACTAGTAGTACCTACCTACGTATAGAGTGCCTGACAAAAAAGCTTATTAACTAAGGGTGTGTTCCGAAATACACTGCGAGCACTGTAAGCCCCCAGTAAGAGCACTGAACAGTGCTCGCAGTGCTTATATCGGAACACCCGCTAAGTCTACCATTTACCAAGTTAGGCACCAAAAACTTCTGCAACATACGTTCTGCATTCGTATATTTACCTACTTAGCTACTAATAAGTACTTACACAGAGTACTTACTAATAAGTAGGTTACATACCTACTAACATAAGTTCCTACTTATAAATTATTACCTAGTGTTACCTAGGTACGTTAAATAAGATAAGTAGATACCTAGGTACCTACCCCGGTGGTAGGTGCTCTCTATCTCTCCGAGTCGTATTCCTCATTGCTGAGGGTCGTGACCCCTTTCCATTAATCACATAATGGCAGGGGTTTTCTTGGGATAATAATGCGGTGGGTTCCCAGTTCCCACGTCCTTCCGCATGCGACCCGTAGGTACTATTTCAACTCTTAGGTTTCTAACGATTATATTATCAGATGTTAGTGATAATAACCGGGACGTTCCTCCGAGGTACGGAGGAAACGAAAAGGCCAAATTTGGACTACCAAATTCGGTCACCCATCCAGTTACCGCCTTGGGTCAACGTCGCTTACCAATCGCAATCGACTGATATGCGTTGTCGCAACTAGGCCACTCGTCACTCGTCCCCGGTGGTAGGATATATTATAAATTTCGTTTTATTAGTAAGTATCAGAGTGAAATAATTTCAATAAATACCTACCTACCCACCAAATAAAACCAGTCTTTATTCACAAAAATATAAAACCCAACCGGTCAAACGGTAGGTTCAAATAAAACTTAATTTTTCAATAGGTATTGGTGTTGCAGGTGTTGCTAATTTTATACAAATTAATTCTGTTTTTTTTTCTTGCTAAATCTGGTTACGACGCCTCTATGTATTACCTATATATCTATCTGTTCCTAAGCTAAACCCAAGTACCAACCTAAAAAAAAATAAAAGTATTTTTGACGTGACAACGTCTTATAAATTGGTTTGCCGGGAGACACTTCAAGAAACTGCGTTACGCTCCGCGCGTTATGCGCTTACAATGAGAGCGAGTGAGAGGCACGCGTCCCTTCCACTCGGGCATGGTTAGCCCGCCTAAGAGCGAGAGAGACAGACATAAAAAGTGAAAGGCACGCGTAAGTCGTTGTCACGTAAAACTTTCGCCCGTATATCGACTTTACAGGCAACCAATTTTTTTTTGAAATAAGGGATTATCAATTAACGTAACTTACATACCTGCATAAAAAATAATAAATAAGTAAGTACCTAGGTACTATGCACAAAATAATAAAAAAACTGCTAGTACCTAATAAAATAAAATGATAATTTTATTACAGTTGATAAAAAAAAAATTAGGCTGAATATGTCGTAAGTCGTAGCCTAAATAGCGATGGCGCCAAAAAAAAACAAGTACATATTGTCAATAATATTTCGCGGCATTTTGTGTGAACTTTTTCTGGGTAAACGACAATTTAATTAATATTATTGGTAAAAATGGCCAGTGAAGCAGTTTTAAAATATTTAGTAGACACAAATAGGCCGTATTCATGTGCAGATATTACAGTAAACTTAAGAGGGGCGTACACGAAAAATGCAGTTCAAAAAGCCCTTGATGGTTTAAGTGACTCGAGTAAAATAAAATGTAAATTGTATGGAAAGCAGAAAGTTTATGCTGCTTTGCAGCTGGAAAATGTGGCGGAAACTACTGACACGGAAGGTAAATTAATAATAAAATATGTTTTGATAATTTTCTCAAAAATCATAGAGTAATATTTTTTAATAAGAAAACCACGCTTTACCTACGCGGTAGAGGTATTCCTACCTACCGACCTAAACATTATATAATGGACCTAACCGATTTTATTTCCCAAATTAAAGTATCTACTTGTGTACGTAATTTAATTTTAATTAAATTTTATTGATATATCAACCGTGCAATATTTAGGTAAGTACCTACCTACTTACCTACTTACCTACTTATCTAAATGGAAACAAATTAATGAACAGGTTATTAAGTACCTACTTTTTTCATCAGCAGGAAGGATATTGTACCTACCTATCTAATAATTCCTATAGTATGGTAATTACTTTTGGGTACGAGCTTTGGTAGCAGGAAGACAGGAAGAATAATTGACCGCTTAGAGTTTAGACTGGAATTCTATTAAAAATATTATTTTTGCAGACTACGACACTCAAATAAGCAACATAACGAATATAATGAACGACAAGAATTCCGAATTAAAGAAGGCAGAAGCAAATCTTAAGAACCTCGTATCTGCTCCCACAAATGATATGACAAGATCTCGAATCGAGGAAACTAAGAATAACATAGAAAAACTGGAGAAAAAGTTGAACGATCTACGCAGTACCACTGAAGTCATAAGTGCTGGCGAAAAGAAAATCCTTTTGGATGAACACGAAAAGTCTCTAAAAGAGTACAGGTAAATGTTTCATAATATTAATCATCATATCATACTAATATTATAAATGCGAAAGAGTGTTTGTTTGTTGGTTTCTTGGTTTGTTGGTTTGTTGGTTTATTGGTTTGTTGGTTTGTCCTTCACACGCCGCAACGGAGCAACGGATCGACGTGATTTTTGGCATGGGTAGGTAATAGGTATAGTTAAGGACCTGGAGAGTGACATAGGCTACTTTTTATCCCGGAAAATTAAGGAGTTCCCGTCGGAATCAAAAAAACTTAAACCACGCGGACGAAGTCGCGGGCATCAGCTAGTGTTCCGATAATTCAAAAAAGTTAAAACAATGTAGTACTTATTAAATTTGTACAGTTATTGTTGGTACTTGCGGTAGGGTTTCTGATAGGTATGCCCTATTAACGTAGGCGACGCGAGACACACAAATGACACACTTTCGCAAGTGAAAAGTCTTGGGTTTGATTCTCGACTAAAAAAGCTCGTATGCTACGACTAACGACACGTAGAACTTATCTACTACCTACGTGGTAGATTCTTCATTTTATATATCCTCGTATTTTGTTTGGCAGGAAACGCAAAAGGATCTCTTCTGATATGCTTGACGCAGTGTTGGAAGGCTACCCTAAATCGAAAAAGAGCTTTCTAGAGGAGCTTTGTATAGAAACTGACGAAATGGTTAATTTTAGTCTTAAGACACAGTAGTGTTCCATTTTTCAATAAAATTACGTTGGTTAGCTACCAAAGCAGTTTTATTTATCCGTACCTGACAAAGTACGTACTTCCTATCTAATAGTAGATTAGTAGCCAAGGGTTGTAAGGCATCAATTGCAGCCCGAGATATTTAGGCGCACGAGCGCAGGGAGGGCGCCTATAGTTCGAGGGTGCAATTGATGCTTACACCCGAGCTAACTACTCTGCTTTACATCTCGATTGTGAGGTAAAGTAGGTCCTTATTACCCCCAAATGGAGCTTGTAGGTGACCAATTAGCGCTCTAGGGTAATAATGTAGGTAGAAAAGCCCGAGGGCGGTAAGTAATTAAAAAAAAACTCTTCACTCTTTCAAAAAGTTCGCGTACATCTAACCATCATACTTTTTTTAATTACTTACCGCCCTAGGGCTTTTCTAGCTACATTATTACCCCAGAGCGCTAATTGGTCACCTACAAGCTCCATTTGGGGGTAATAAGGACCTACTTACCGAATATGAGAGATGTAAAATATTATGTTATTTACCATCGTAGCGCATCTCTGGTGAAAAGGCACCCTGCCTTGCTACGTTGCTAAGCTAGGGAGGTGTGTCAAACACTAATAGGAGCGCTTGATCTTATACGTATAACGTAAGTGGATATTAGATATGAAAATCAAGCGCTTCTATACCAAGATTAATATTTTTTCGCTTAGCAACCGTAGTTTAGTAACCTAGCAAATCTCTGTCGTAGGTCGAAAGGCACCTTAAGAGAGTCGCACAACGAACCATGGAAATGGCTTTCTTAGTATTCCATTAAAGATAAGATTTTAAAGGAAGAGATCCACTGGATGACGAAGGTCACAAAAGGGACAAGTAAGCTGAAGTGGCTGTGGGCAGGCCATGCTTGTCGTAGAACCGTTGCATTGGCCGTTAGAGTCAAAGTCCTTATGAGTTGAGACCTCGTAAAAATAAGCGTAGTGTGGGGCGCCTTCCAGCAAGATGGACCGACGACCTAAAGAGGGTAGCGAGAAGTGTCTGGATAAGAAACTGCTTCCTAGTTCCTCATCCAGCCACTTCTGAGAACCTAGAAACGCCTTTGTCCATGCAATGAAAGATAATGATGAATTATGTAGATCATCATTACCCTACCTAAGTACGTATAGGAAGTAAATGTACCTACCTGCTTAACAGACCTACTCAACTACAAACCTATTTTTATTTAGCCTATCCAAAACACGTGTGCACCTGTTAGCGAGAAATAAAAATCTATTTTAGATACATAATTATATTTGAATATTAATTAAGGAGGATTTTTTAATGTGATTGGTTTATATGGTAATTTATAGACCATAAAACTGTTTCTGCTCAAATAAATATGTCTGAACCGCATGCGTCATTAGGTAGGTAGATAATTATATATTATAGTCTAGTCTATTTTTCCTAAAATTAAATAATAGCTTCTTAATGAATCGCGTAAGAAACGCGTTAAGCAAGTCGCAAAGGATTGTTACTGCGCACTATTAATGAAAACGTGATTCAAGTGAAGAACCTAACTCGAGAACCTTTTAAATTAACGGAAAATATTTTTAGGCTGTGCCTACTGCCTGTATTTTGTGGCTGTACGTAGATTGACTGCTCTGACCGTCTAGCCAAGTCTAGTCTTCCTAACGAAAAGGTAAGCTACGAAATGTTCAAAATACTATGCTTGCGTGCGGATGTCCGAGACGCCAAGGTGTACCGTACCTACCCTTACTCTGAGATTGATCGAATTTAAAATACGGTCTCACTAAGTGAGGTGAATTACATTTGCATCAAACTAAAATGAATCTTAATCTTATTAATTTAGAGCTCAATTTCGTGTATGCATTCACAGCTAGCGCTCCAAACGATACGTTTCGAAATTTGAATCGGTTGCACTGAATTTGTGCCTTCAAGAGTTTTTGGGTCCATTTTAGTTTGACGCAAATGTGATTCACCTCACTTAGTGAGACCGTATTTTAAATTCGATCAATCTCCGAGTAAGGGTACTGATGAAAGCCTGAGCTAACTACTTACTGAAAATCAATGACGATCCGCTGCTGAAAAGAAATTACTCAGGCGATAGTAGAATAGAATAGAATGAATTTATTTGTCTGAATATGTGTTACAATGATGGTTACTAACAATGATAATGACACATAACCATAATATGTGGGTATGATGGTTAGGTAGGTACTTTATCCTTACATCATATTTACCTACACAGGTGCCTATCATCATATTTTATTACCTTTTTACATTTTGTGTACTAAAACGTCTTAGAACGAACGACAGAATAACGTAAAGAAGTATTCATAGATTTAACAGACCAATCCTAAATCTATGAGGATAAAATTCCTATTTTAGTTTCTAGTCTGCTGTTTTCCGAGTTAATTATAAGCCAAACGGGTTTTTATGTTTAACAAAAAAATAACATACCTACAAACTGACAGGTAGTAAGGTACCCTAAAAAATTAATGTGATGTCAAGTTATATTACCCAAATACTTTATAATTCTTGCAACCTATCTTGTGAGTTAACGTTTTTTATAACTTTAAAATCAATATTAAAATTGTAATCATACATAAAACAGACACTAATAAATTGTATTAGGTAGGTACACTAGTATATTATATTATTTTTAATGTGTTATATTTGACTGTTATGTGCCTACTTTATAATTATTTATATTATGCATAATTGAAACACAATTGGATATTTGACAACTATTCAAATAAATTATTTTTAATAAGTAATTATTAAATAGAGGATCTCCCAAAAGTCGTAATATCCACGTCCCCTGTTATAGTTTTATGTTGAATAACTATTTTAAACTATCGATTAAAGTAAAAAAGTGCGTCTAACTTTGATGACGTCACTATTCAATATTTCATACAAAATCCCATACTAAGCACGCGTTTGAAAAAAAGTTGCTGATTTGACTAGTTGTCAAATACCCAATTACTTAAACATTATTAAATTAGGGTAGAGCACGTTTGTAATCCTAAATTTCCCCATCTCTACTGTGGCTCTACCGCAGCGCTCTAGGTACCTACTACCTACTACCATTCCTTGACTCGTATTAAAAAAAACGTCATCAGCTAATTACAGGTTCTCAAGTATCGGTCTTCAGATAATCCACTCTAATTTTATAAATGCGAAAGTGTGTGTCTGTCTGCCCGTACGAAATCAGTACTTATGAAGTGTAATACTTACCCTCGATATAATAATGCCGGCGATAGATATCCTTATTCTGGGCCCTTTTAGTAGTTTGTATCGCAGATCAACGCCGTTCCAGAAGGAGACGAAATAACGTTTTATTTGCAGATTGTCGCCTCCGTGTAACCTGAGACAGACAAAGTAATCATCAAGTTGGGTTCGAACATTTCGAATTCATTGTTGAAGTGTCGACATAATAACACATTAGTAGCTAAGGATAAAAATTAGTAGAAACTGTATTGACGAAGCACGTAGTTAAAGTGCGCCTATTCTCATCCGTTGTTCTCGGTGAGCGACGAAAGCGATGCAACGAAACGCGACGCGATGCGACTCCATAGAAAATGGCAAACTAATCTACGCGACAACGTCGGCCAGGCATAGGTTACCAGCTTCATTCATCTATATATCCATTGCTGGACATAGGCCTTTTGGAGTGCGCGCCACCACCCACTGTCCTTCCACCTTCCTCATCCACCCACTTCCAGCAACCTTTTTGAGTTCGCTAGCGGGCTAGAGGATGTCCAACACTGCATTTACTGGTACGCAGTAACCACTCCAGAACAGACAGACATGACCTGACACTGCAACTTACTAATTCTCTGGGCTGTCAGTTACTTTAGTAGTTCCGGCGGATTTTCTCGTTACCGATTTTAAGTATTCATCAGAGAAACACCTAACATAGCCCGCTGAGCGACTATATATGGAGAAGACCAGTCAGTGTCCACGTTTCCGCTCCACACTGCACGTATCGATAAAAATATAATGAACGATATTGACCTGTAGCCATCGTAGTCGACGATGACGAGGATCTCCGGGTATATCACGTAAGGAGCCTCTCGTTTCCGCCGGCTGTGGGGCTCCGCTGACCGTTTCCGCCTGAACCTCTTGCCCAAGTGGTCTGGTTCCATGAAAGCTGTAAGAAAATATTTGACAGATATAAAACCGACGTATCTATACTAATATTATAAATGCGAAAGTTTGGATGGATGGATGTTTGTTACTCAATCACGCTGGAACGGTTGAACCATGGTTGAACGGATCTGGATAATTTGGCACAGAGATAGATTATAGTCTGGAATACACATAGGTTACTTTTTATCCTAGATAAAAGGTTAGCAAGTATTTTTTAACAATCATAATAGGTAGGTACATAATATTAGGCACGTGAACCAACATAAAAGCACCTTTCATCTGATTATAAAATAAACGTAGGCTCTTGCTTACCTATTAGGTAGGTACATCCTTGGGTTATCAGATGCATGAGGGTCGTCTAATCTTGAACCATATGTTATCAATTTTAACAACCCTATATTATAGTTAATAGCAGTTTAAGGTGAATTTATATTCGAATAATGCGACAATCTACAATCTGCTAATAATAAACCTAATATTGGCATTATAGAATCAACATTTATATTATTATTTATTTTATACCATGCAAACTGATATTCATTATTAATTTAAATAGATTTGCATACTTAATCTTGAATATTATTATGCACTAAAAGGTTTTGGTAAATTTATGCACTTTTCTATTTCATTGTTATTATTTTATCGCATTCTCAAATACATACTTAGACCTAATACTTAAGTTAAGATAAATATCTAAAAATATCTAATACTTGTACTATAGTAGGTATGTCTTTTAACTAGGTAGGTACTAGGTAACACCACCAAACTACCTAGCACCAAAACAATATTGTAGTTAACTGCCTAAAGGATTTTTTAAATTAATTTAACTGGATGTTAAATTTGAATCCCTTGTAAGACGCGTTAATAAACCGGCATTTAAGTTTATTAAGTCAAGTATCTTTAAGTGAGCATCTTAAGACCGATACAATGAGTACGTGTTCTTAGCTGATGTAGGTTTATTATGCCCGTTATTACCAACAATTCCTAAAGTTTAAGGAAACACCTAAGGCCACTTTAAATTATTGTTATTGGAGATACGTGAAAACTGTCACCTACTGGTATTCTATCGTTGGTAAAAACGGGTATTAGTTTAGTTTGTCTGGGTCCGGAAAGCGGTGGTAGCTCTGTGGTTTAGACCTCAGCCCTTGATTGGGAGGTTCGGAGCTCGGTCCCCGGGCACGCATCTCTAACTTTTTGGATCTACATTATATTCATGTTTTAAGCAATTATTATCTAATAATCGCGGTGTGTCTATAATATTCTGAAAAATGTGTGAAGCCAAATCGCACTTGGCCAGCGTAGTGGACTATGGCCTTTAAGAGGGGACTCGTGTTGGGTTATGATTATTGATATGATGTGATTGGTAGGCGGCTACATAACACTGTTAACCGAGTAGGGAATTGCGCTGATGGCTGAGGTGTTTTTCGATTGGTCGATTGGAGTTGAAGCAATATTTTTTTTCTTATTCTTAATTCTACTGGAATGGATTAAATGTGAATCAGCCAAGATTACCAATCTGGCTGTATCATCGAAGTGTCAGCGAAATATCAAAGAATACATCAAAATGTTTTTCTAGTTAGTCAGCTTAGGTACTCTTTCTATAGGTAAGTACCTATTAAGACGAAAATAAAATTTAATAATTTCTGCATGATAAATAATTGGCAAATATTTACATATTTACGATAGTGGTGTGACTATGATACGAGTTCAATATTAGGCAGGTATAATTAATACTTGGAAAGTGCTCAAAATGATAATTTCTCACCCATGAGATGCCTTACACGAATATTAATAGGATTTAAACAATATTTTAACACGAGATTGTAATTTGTAACTATAGTCTACACTGAAAAATGATTGTATATTTTAGACTTAGTAGGTAGGTATATTATTTAGGTATACCGCTAATTATATACCTATGCTGTTCTATTCCTAACAAAAGATGGAATAATAGACAAAGCTACAAATAATTAAATCTATAAAATAAAAAAAGAATGAATCAATAAAATTAACGGTTTTCCCGGAATTTCCCCGTCATTAGGCTATTTTCGATCGGGTTAATAATGAGTGATATTTAAAAATCTGCATTAATAAGAATGGCGTAACAAAAAAGGCTGAACCAAAAAGAACGCGGTTTCTAGAACTTAGAAGTTGTAAAACGAGAGACTAAAGACACTGGGAAGTGTTCGTTTCGGTCCCTCGCCATCGTCGACCTTCGAAAAACAGGCAAGCATCCGTGCTACGCTACGTTAAATAACTCCATTTGTCACGCTAAAGCGCGAATGACATCCTGCCAAGCAGTTACCTTCGTGCGACGCTGCCTTTTCTCGTTGTGTTTGTTTCAAGCCTAACAACTACCCGAGATCGATTCATGACCTTATGACCCCTCTGCATAGCAAGCAATAAAGAACAAAGATTATACATTTCTTGTATTTTACATATCTAAATATTAATGAAACCGATCAAGTAGACATCAAAAGTCAATTATAATGGAAACGTAAGCTCTATTTTTGTCGCTAAATAAATTATTTGCCGCTGTCAGGTAATTTGCCTAATAGCTGTACTATTGCTTATTTTGTGGTAATAGGTATAAGCCGCGTTCATACTTCTTTGTGAGGTTGTATAGGTTAAGTAAAGTATGTTCAGAGACTGTCAGTTCGTCATCACTTTTGACCGGTTAAGCACTCGTTTTTCGATACTTTTAGATATTATACATTATGATTATAATTGCCTGCATAACTACACTTGTTGTTGTAAGCGGGGAGAGAGTTCAAGTGACCGCGAGATCATATTATGCGGAGATACGTAGAAGAACAGCCGATATAGTTTGACGGGATACGAAACTGAAGTGCCAGTGGGCAGGGCAGATGGATAGATAAAGAAAGATTTTGGAATCCCCTTATGCTGGAAGGCTGTAGTCCTTAGGTGGACGGACGACATCAAGTGAGTCGCACAGGGCTGCTGGATGTAGATTTCGGGCGTCGCGTCGCAAGACCGAACTCTGTGGCAGTCACTACAATAAACTTAGGTTTTTTTTATCCACTACAAGTTAGCCCTTGACCGCGATCTCACCTGATGATACAGTCTAAGATGGTAGCGCGCTAACCTGTTAGGGGCATGGCAGTTATATTACCCATACCCCTATTCGGTTTCTACACGGCATCGTACCGGAACGCTAAATCGCTTGGCGGCACGTCTTTGCCGGTAGGGTGGTAACTAGCCACGGCCGAAGCTTTATTTTTCCACAATTTCAGATTGCCGACCTTCCCGAAATTCGTCGCCAGCTCTCGGTCCTCATCGCCCCGCTGTCGCCGTCGCTAGTTTCGTGTCTGACGCCTTAGGGCTTGCATTGAGCCTAAAACTAAAGCAGTATATAATAAATAAATTTCTGCAGGCTTTGTGGCATATGTACCTAATACCAATACGTTACGATCACGAAGTCCACTAACTTCTTAAATCAATCCAATTTAGTTTTAACTATACCTAATGAATTTTTAAATAAATTATATAAAACATGTTAATGGAACAGACGAACAGGCGTCTCTTGTCATATTTATAGTCATTTAGAATAGGTAGAATTATTATCGCAGTTTTATAAATCGCTGGGACGACATTTATAAAAAACTGGTTTGTCCACCATTTTGCATAATTTTCACACAGGTGCCTTTCCTGTCATGAGAGCGAACATGTGTGTTTCCTTGTATTGCTAATTTAAAAGATCATTTTATTGTTAGTTCTAACGACCTTTCTGCGGGGCCAGCGACAGGTGGGACAGCTGTCTAGCACGGAGCACCCCGAGCTTTTGGGGCCCCATATGTTATTTCATATTTCGTCACAATTTAGATCATCATATCCATTATCAACCCATTGCTGGCTTACTCCTGAGCACGAGTCGCCTTTAGGAATGAGAAGGGTTTGGCCATAGTCCACCACGCTACAACAACTGTAGTGTCACTTATGCTATGCCTTGGACTCTACAACCGATTCGAAAAAAATCACTGCTTTTTTATCAACGGGTTCTTCCTGGGTTTTTAAACCATTAAAACTGTAAGTTCTGCAACGTAGGTACATTTATAGTTGGCAAAATCATGAGCAATAAATAAAAGTCTGCGAAACAACCATGCACAAATGTCATTGTTCAAAGTAAAAAGTGTGTGTGTGTGCAATTTACACACGGCAGTAGTGAAACTTCAGAAAAGTAGCCAAAGAGAGAATGAGATAAATATAACTTGTATTCTATCTCATTCTCTCGCAGGCTAGATCCTGTTATGAATATGCGTGTCTCTTTTTAGTGTCGTTTTTTCGTTTCATCGAATTTTCAAATCACAACGATTTTAAAGAAGTTTCACTTAAAAAATAATCTTGATTTTATTTTCTACGCATTATGTTGAAGTCTGGGGAGCGCATGGTCGATGGGGGAGCGTGACGCGTCAACTTTGCGTGCCTATCTCTTGTATGTGTTAAAAAACAACCGAATTGAGAAGCTCCTCCTTTTAAAATAATACCTTATTAGATAAATAAGAAGTTTCCATTAGGATAAGTTTTTTTTGGATAGGTAGAGCATAACAATCAAATTAATAGTGTAGATAAGTATACCTATTATGTACATACTTAATGTGGCATCGAAGTGATTGGTAAATTAGGCATTATTCTTTTTCTTTCTTATGTAATCTTTACCTTCGCTATGAACATTGTCGGTAATCCACAGAATATAAACGAAGTAAATGTCGCACTAACGAGTTCGGCACAATGAACATTTTTATATATGTGTTTGCACTGAATTATCGACCATTATGGTAATCGATATTTAATTAAAATGCAATCTGTTTTATAATGTAATCGTGACTACCAGCCGATGTTTGCTAACACCTAAAGGTATATGTCCAAACATTAAGCGGGTATACGCGGCAGCAACGCGCGGCATTTGCAGGACACTATACACTGTAGTCTGTGCAGGACACCATTTTTCCGCAGCGATTTCTGACAAATATACCTATAACTATGCGCGGAAGGCACGGCGCGGCGGCAGACGCAATACAGCGCGGCATTCAACAAGCCGCGCAAGATTGACGCTCTATGTTTGGACACACCTTTAGTAATTATCATTATTTTTTATAGAGAAGACAATAATTGAACATTCCACAGCTTACACATTTGAATATTTTAACCCACTACACAACGCAGTTATAGGCGTTTTGAGTAAGATGTACCGATACCGATCCTGACTTGCTTTATCTGAAGTTTTCATTAAGTAGGTAATTTATTTTTGTCAGCTGCTTACAAATAGATCATAGGTATAATATAGCTACCTTTGTATATAAAGGTTCGAACTTAAAAGCTGGTCTTACCATAATCGCCTGAGTGGTCGTCGTGTGAGGGGTCCCTCTTTATGATGACATGTGCCGCGCCCTGTAGTGCCTCCTGCAACCTCTCTTGTTCAGCCTTTTCTCTCTTTACTGTAAAAAGACAATACGGTAAAGATGCGTAGATAAGTAACATAAACAGTCATGAACTTCACTGCTCTACTTTTTTAATTTTCTTTTTTTTAAGTCCTTTCTGCCAAGAATTCATGTTTACTAATTGGCTTGTAGAAAAAACTGCATGGTTCTCAGATTTAAGTAGACGCTAGAAACATTAATGTACCTTATGTATGTATCACATTGGCACCCTAACTACTTATATTATTATAATGGAATAATATTTACCAAAGAATTAACTAAATCAAGAATCTATCTATCGCAGAAAACCCTTCGAAATGATATAAGAGGCCGAGCAAAACCAGAATAAATAGGATAGGTATATAATTCCTACTTATTCCATGTTTTGATTCAAAAGATGCAACGGAGTAAGTACTAATTAAAAGTTTTAATTAGCCGTAGAAGAATGACGATTTTCATCTTCCTTACCAGTTATTTAAAAGGCGCAAACTTATTTAATGACGGTTAAAAAAGTATGATTATAAAAATACACGTAAAACACGTTTCGAGAACGATTTAAACTTTATAAATCAATATTACGACTATGAATGAAAAACTACCTGGAGCTTTGTGTCGACATAAGCCAATTTGAATATTTTTGCCATATTTTGTTATAAAGTAATTCGCGATTATACGTTAAACAGTGCAATAAAGTTTTTTTTTTAACTTGATTAGGTACACGTTTATTTTTGATCTAGCAGGTGCGTGCGGTAAAATCACCTAATGCTTTGTCGTCGTCGTCGATTAATCACTGATTTAAAAAAAAATTAAACCCTACTAGATGATGTTCGCGACTTCGTCTTTATTCGTGAATAAAGATCTCCTTACTTTTCCTTGTGCTATGTCCTTCCTGGGGTGAAACCTCTGTACCAAATGTCATCAAAATCGATGGATTGGATCGTGAAAGCATGGCAGACAGATCTACACACTTTCGCATTTAGAGTATGAGTATGGATTGATACGCAAATTCATTAAAAAAATAATGACAAACGTTTTTAAAAAACCGGATAAAAAAAATTAAAAATGTTAGGTAATACTCAAATTGATGCGCATTTTATGACCTATAATTTATGTGTCTTGTTTTCGACTCTTTATTGAAGTTTGAAACAGAACTTTTTTATTTTTCCAATAATTGTTGCCAATAAAAGTTGTCACGGTCATTATTATCGTTGAATTATTTATGCTCATAGAGTTTTTCCTCGATATTTTAGGAGATGACGCAATTAAATACAGCAACGTGCTAATTAGGAAGGTTTAAGATGGATTCAAATTAGATTGTATTCCAGCTAGACCACAGTCGCAGAATAATAATATCTGTAGAGTTTAAGATGCTTGCTAGACCTGTATGTCGCCTTTTCTACTATGTATTAACAAGTACCCGACCAAGGAATGGCCTTAACAGTAGGTACATGGCGTAGCTTAAATAATTCCATATTTACTTTTTTTATTATTTTAAATATTAATTTTCACTTCTATCGGCAATCCCGATGACTGCCAATTTTTTTTTATTCAGATACAAATATGTGTTTGACTGCAATTTCACCTGGTGTTGCATTTATTTAACCAATCCGATAAAACACATATTTTTAGAAGCACCTAAAAAAAGTACTGCAAAAACGCTACGTGAGGCCCTGCGTAAACATTAGACTTAGAGCTTTTACATTCGAACCGCCAAGAAAAAAGCTAACCAACCTAATCCAAATATGTATGAACTATTTCCTGATATAGCCATGTTATAAAGCTACCAAGATATACGAATTAAGCTGAGTAGTTTAAAAAAAAATAAAAAACACGCTTCACCAATTACCTTTAATGTAAATGGGACTGGGGAAACAAACTATGTACTAGTAAACATGAAGAGTTCCACAATCTACCTCTAGGATGCAACATCAGATCAGCTCGATTGGACCAAATTATTGTGTCGTAATCCGTATTACATACATTTTAAAGTTTTAAATCCATTGTCAAAGTTTTAAATCCATACAACATAATAACAAGTTGGTTAAATTCGATTTCTATAAGATCCGGAATCTACGCAGAACCGGAAGCAATTCCGGTTCTGCTCTACGTTCCTGATTCGAACCGCCAGGATGTGGAATGCCCTTCCAGCGCATGTATTCCCTGCCACGTATAACTTAAGTACCTTCAAGGCAAGAGTGAATAGGCATCTTCTAGGCAAGCGCGCTCCAACCTAGACCTCATAATTGCTTTGTATTAAGCATGATTGTCGTCAAGCGCAAGCCTATCTCGCAATAAAGAAAAAACCTACATAGCTACTTAGTTACTTAATCAGTCGTTCCAGAAAAAGCTTATAAAAGCGTGTCATAAATAAGCGTTACTTAATACTTACCAATAGGAAGTCCAGTATCAATGGAGACCATGTCAATCATGGTGGAGGGGTCCATAAACATCTCGTCATCCGGCGAGGTCGCCTTCATCGAGTCCGGGAGGGGTCGGATCACCATGTCATGGCCTATTGAGCCTTCCTGTCGAAATTAAATGTATATCCATTATCTACATAATTACTAACATAAGTTATTACGTAGGCATACCTATACCTAAGTAAGTAAAAGATGACTGACTGACTGATCTAATAAAGCACTGGACGGATCGGGCAGAAAATTGCCATGCAACTATTCTATAATATCTATGAAGTAGGCATCCGAAAAATCTAATCTAATACTGATCATCATACTGCATTATTTATAAAATACATACATGTACAGGAATTGGTTTGTCCCACGTTTATCCTTGGTTCCTAGATACCGAACTAGATGGAGTTTCGAGAGTAGGTACCTAAGTGTTTTAAAAGTTATCGGGTAAAATGGGGAAAAATCTAAATACGTAAAAGGCAAAGGTGACTGATTAATCTATCAACGCACAGTATAAACCACTGGACGGATCGGGCTGAAATGTGCCAATGTGCAAATTAAGATAATTATACATCTTTGAAAATGTTTGAAAATTCAATCCAAACATAATAACAAAGGGGTAAGATAGGGGTTGAAATTCACAATCAAATTTTTTCTTACCGTGAGCAAAGCCGCGGACAAAAGCTAGTAGATTCATGAAATAATATCAAGATTTGTGAAACTTATGGGAGAGCGAATACAAAGAAAACGGACTAGGTAAGGTAGGGACTATAGGACCACAGAATAGGTAATAGTATGCTAGGAGTGTTAGGACGGAAAGGGTATAATAGGTTGTTAACTTCATTGACGTTACTTGATGGTAGTAAAAGATCATATTCATCACGATACAGGTTTAGACGCTTGTAAGGTGTACTAAAGCATTTTCCCGCCTATTGTATGGATTGCAGCAATCGACCTTAGTCCACTTATGTTCTATTGTTTGAACTCGGTTTGTATTCTTTGTGTGCTTTAGGTTATGAGTGGCTGTCGTTATTACCGAATATTAACCGCTTTGTTTATTGATCTTCGAATGTGCATCGAATACCCTGTACAATTTATGATGCCTGGCGCCTGCAGATATTTGAAGGTTCTTACTTCTTACTGATTCTACGTAGAGAATAGATATATATTGTTTAATTCATGCTCTCTCTGTATCTTTAGACTGTATATTAAACTTTTACGACCTCCCTGGCGCAGTAGTGAGCGCTGTAGTCTTATAGTAGGAGGTCCGAAGTTTGATTCCGATGAAGTCCGATTGGCGGCAGGGTCAATTTGGGAATTTATCATTTCTGAGGTTGATCTGTTCTGGTCTGGTCGGAGACTTCGGCCGTGGCTAGTTACCACCCTACCGGCAAAGACGTTCCGCCAAGCGATTCCGGTACGATACCGTGTAGAAACCGATTAGGGTTATGGATTTAATATAACTGCCATACCTCTTACCTACAGGTTAGCCCACCCCGCTACCTTCTTAGACTGCATCATCGCTTAAAATCCAGAAAGATGATGGTTCTAAGGGAGTTTCAAGCAATCCGGCCTCGTTTATTATCTCACACGAAGCCTGAAGGGAACCTCTTTGCGCAAAATTTCAGCTTACCAAGCTGGCCGTTGATGAGGCAGTGAGTGATTCAGGATTTTTCTTATAATTGTTTGAGATAATATAAAATTGGTTTTTATATTATAGGTACTAAGTATAATGAGCCGTCAGTTCTCAGTAAAGTTCTGATTTCAATCTCTTTCTCTGCCTCTTCTCGTGATTACGTGACACGTGTATTATAACATGCTAAGTCATGATGAGCTTTAAGGTAATATACAGGCATTAAGATACAAGTAGATATGATGATAGTAATATTTCCGTCTACCAATTCCTCGAAAGCTAACCATAATAAGTATTGTCTACTTTACCAAATTGAACATTGGGATTATATAAGTCTCCAAGTCACGTATGCGTTGGATAAACTGACACATTTATGTCATTGACATTGAAATACGTTCAATATCCTATGGCGACTGGTTAAATTGGCTTACGTCCTGTCTAGATGATAATATATATAGCCCTATTATGTTAAACCTGCATCAATTATTGTTATAATCTTATTTGTTGTGTTTGGCTGAATTACTGCGATAATGTATTTTGGCGAACTTACAAAGGAAGAGTGTTAAATAATCAGATTTGATTGCGATTGTTACACTGTACCAATTATTTTTACGCAATAAGACTTCTAAAGTCTTATTGCGTAAAAGTCTTATTTTTTTGAATCTAATCGCTAACGTTCTCAATAGTTACATGCATATATAAAGTGGAATGAAATTAAATGAAATGAAAATACACTTTATTGTACTTACACCAAACTACAGCTGTCCCTACTGTACGGTGGCATCTGAGATGCGGCTTTTTTGCATAATCTGGATGCGGATGAAGTGGTCCCCGCTGCGCTCTTACTATACCTAGATACAGCGCCAGCGTACGAAGAAAATGCGGCTACTAAAGGTACTACCAAAGGAACTATAAAGTATTCTGTGATGCTGCACCGAAGTCGGCGTACTTGAGTCAGTCTCGTTGCAAATAATGTGAGGTTGACGTGCCATGTTATCTATTAAAAGCTCATAATTCAATGTCCAAGAGCGCAATGGCTACCAATCCATAATTTCAGGGCAAGTGACTAAAGCACTTGCAAGCGTTGGCGTTGGTGTTAACCGATGCATGGCAGCTGTCTGGAAAATCAATCAATAGATAAGCAATAAATTAAAGCAAAACGATCACCTACCACCACAAGATTTCCGTGTTTAGGATGTCGTCTAATCAGTAGAGCCGCCCCATTCTCGTCGTCGTGGTAGAGATCCCCGATTTCTTCTCCGTCTTCCTATATACAAAAATATAGTTATTTTCGTGCAACTTTCAACTACTACTACACGTGGAACATCCATACTAATTATATCATAAATGCGAAAGTGTGTCTGTTTGTCTGTCTGTCTGATACGCTTTCACGGCCCATCTGTTCAACCGATTTTGATGAAATTTGGCACAGCGATAGGTTGTATCTATGAGAAGGACATAGACTACTTTTTATTTCAGAAAATTAAATAATTCCCGTGGAAAACAAAACACCTTAAACCACGCGGACGAAGTCGCGGGCATCAACTAGTAATTCTACAAATTATAGATCATACGAAAGAGTGTTTGTTGTTAGTTTGTCTAAAGACACGTCTGTCTAAAACACGTTTGCATGTTTGTTTGCGGCCTGATTTAAAAATCACGCCGCAATCCGCGTGTGACGAATCGAAACGATTTTCTCGAAAAATAACATATTATTATATTATATGCTATTTCTTTCAAATTAAACACGGGATAGATCATATAATCATAGATCACCGGAAAGACGCTTGCGGAGTTTCTTCGGCGTTCTGTCGCGCAGATAATAACCTAAGTTAATAACCTAGTAAATAACCTAGTTGCATGGGGTCACCCCCATGCAACTAATTTACTGATTTCTTTGCAAATAGTACCTAGGTAATTATAATAACTTCTCAAAAAAATATACACTCAAAAAGAAATTCTTTAACCGGTCAAGGCTGACAAAATAGTCATTAGTAATACTCGAGGACGTTCTTTGTTATTCCGCTCCAGTTACCTCTCTTATTAACAATCGTATCGTACAGAGAATTATGATAACTGTCCACACCTCAGGAGTTCAGGACAATACGTTAAGGCACGGTAATGGTATGTTAAGGTGCGTGCACATAATGATTGCGATCTTGCCTCCTGTCATAAATCAAATATCGAATTACAATACGTCTTCGTAGCTCTTTCAAATTACCGTCATCATAATAAAGTATTGTCATCCATGCCATTGAAAAAATTACCTTTGTGCAAATATTTATTTCTTGAATGAATCTATACTTTATCTTTTAAATCTGAAAATTGTTTTAATGTCTTCACGACTATTTTACCAATTGTGAGGAAAGGCTTGCATACCTACTGTTACGGATATATAGGTTTATTTTAAAAAAAACGTGAATGCAGTCGCTTCAAAAGCTATTAGTAAACACAATTTATACCATATACATAATAAAATAAAGACATAATAAATACCACTAATTTCGGTGGCTGGCCACATAGAAGCCAGCCACCGAAAAATCTTTTCATAATTATACTAATATAATAAATGCGCACGTGTGTTTGTTTGTTGGTTTTTTGATTTGTCCTTTAATCACGCCGCAACAGAGCAACAAATCGACGTGATTTTCTGCATGGGTTTAGTTAAAGATCTGGAGCGTGACATAGGCTAATTTGATTTATCCCGGGAACATAAGGAATTTCCGTGGGAATAATAAAAGCTTATTCCACGCGGACGAAGCCGCGGGCATCAGCTAGTATTTGATATTTAAAATTGTACACAGTAGGCGCCTGCCTTATAAATTTCCAACAATGACCGGAAGTGTCCAAAATGAAGGCTGCATTTTTGCAATGAAGAAATTTCGTATACTTAATTAAATTGTATTCCAAGTGCAGACCTTATACCATACAAAGATAAACATCGGCATAAATAAGAATAGTTGAGAGAGTTTTTGAAAAATTCTTATGGTCACCGATGTGACTAAAGTTAAATTGAAACCTATTGTGGCAAATTATTCTTTAGCAGCCAGCCGAAATAGCAAGAAAATAAAAAGGCAGAGAGATATATATACAGGTAGATAGAACATCGAATATGTAATACGTTAGGTAAATATACATATATAAGTAGTATATTCATATAACTACATATAAGTATAGTTATTGCATACTAGGACTATCTACTTCAAAGGCCAAATTGAACTAGATGTAGTAACTCGTAGTGGTAACTAAAAAACTAACTGATAACCGACTTGCGGTGAGTTACGCCAAAGAAATTTAAAAATTTAAATGGTGGTTAAACTAATTTAATTTAATGAGACTTCATAGAACTCTTGCGATAAAATTAGTTTAATTAAAAAAAAATTGAATTTGAACTCAGCGTTAGTTATAAAATATGTAGTACTTAGTTTTAAATGTGGCACTTACTTAATTATTAGTTAATATGGGAATTAAGTTATTGTTTGGATTCTATAATAAGTTTAAATAACTAAAGCTTTCAAAATTGCATTTAAATAAGCCTAGCAAGACTACAAAATGTAACAGCATCTAATTTAAATAAATCACCATGAACACAGAGCTAACTTGAAGTAACTAGAAGATAACAATGCACCTTTATCAATAAACTCATGACAAAAAATGTCACAAATAATAAGTTATTTTCGACACGGATCTGTATTCGAATATAAATTAATAATTACTTATTAATTGAAGAAAGATATTATTATAATAAAAATCAACATACCGTGAAGACGGAAGTGTAATAATTGCAACACGCGTTTTGAAGGTTGGCTTCGGTCCTTTCCCAAATTTTAAGCATAGTCTTAATATTAGTCATTTCGTGGGAACGGGAGGTCGTGAGTTAAATGCACCCATTTGACCATTAGCATGGTTCAGCTTGATGTAGATTAATGTACGAAACTCCTCTACCTTTTTAGTATCAAACTAGTGCACGCCCGCGACTTCGTTCGCTTGGCATAAGTTTTTAATTCCCACAGGCACTGCTTAATTTTCCGGGATAAAAAGAAGCCTATGTCAGTCTCCACTCTCCAGGTCCTCAACTACACCCATGCAAATCACACTTCAAAAATCACGTTGATCCTTTGCTCTCTTTCGGCGAGATTGAAGGACAAACTCTCTATTTGACGTCCTTGGGAATAGAATTTTCAAAAACTGTGAATCACGTATTTTTTCATTTCAAACCGAAATCCCAAACACCAAGTTTCATGTCTACAGCTTGAAAAATGACGGACTTTCCTACAAACTTTCAACCCCTGTTTCAGCCCTATGGGGGTAGAGTTTTCAAAAATGGCGAAACACGTATTTCTTCATTTTGAACCGGTAGCTCAAATACCAAGTTTCATGGATATTACCTACTTGAAAAATGACGGACTTTCATACAAACTTTCAACACCTATTTTACCCCTTTAGGGGTGGAATTTCGAAAAATCCTTTCTTAGTGGATACCTACTCTTCACAAAGAACATACCCTCCAAATTTCATGTCTCCACCATGTCATGTCATGTCGACCAGCGGCTTAGGCTGTGCGTTGATACTCGTATATACTCGTAAGTCAGTCAGACAGTCAGTCAGGACTTTGAATTTTATATATATATAGATAACGTCGCTGTATATTCCCTTATAACTTCAAAATTTTTATTGGATTATAAGGCGGTTTTCATCATAATATAGAAAAATTTACGAGTTTTAATTGTATGTATAACCTATTGTATAATTAATATTTCGCTTAAGTACATAATTTACATTATACACAATAGCCCAGTGCGATATTATAATAAATCTATTTTATTTTAAAGTTTATCTCTGGTCTATACATAAATTACGCGAAAATCAAATATTTAGCTAAAATAAAGCTAGCTATAGCAAATAACTATTGATGCAAATATAAACTCTATCTAACACATGATAAATTATATTACATTTATTGAAGAAAATTTATCTAGATATTTGACCTTTAATTTCGGGAACAAATAGTTCCTACGATATTTAAAATACGTAAATGGACAGAAATTGATACGCGAGGAATAGCTATGACATGACACGATAGTATTTATGTTTGAACTTGTTTTTTAAACTCCCGTACCTACTCATAATTACCAACCTGCTCTATCTCGTAAAGTGCAAAGTAGGTAGGTAATTATGCAAAAACTATAAACATCAAGTAAATAAATAATTCCTAGTAATCAACCTCTGTGGTTAACCATTAGGTAGGCATAATAAATTGACTTCATTCATAAACACAATACTTATCTAACTATCGTTCCGAGTGATGTAAGAACGGGTTACGATCTTATATAGGGAAAACCAAAAACATTATTGACCTCTGAAGCTGTGTATGTAGATTATGTTTATTCATATTTTTGCTGCAAATAATCTTTTTAAACTAGTCAAATAAAAGTTGTGTTTTGGAACGATACTTAATTTTCGCCGACCTCATACCGAAATTTGATAGTGGCTTGTATGCGACTTTAAAAAGTAGGAGGTTTTTAAAAAGTACTCATTGAAAATTGAAAACTCAGCCTATCATTCTGGCATCGCTTAGTTTAGTTCATTAGGGCGTAAACACACTACGGAAAACACAGCGCGAAACATTTTCTAAATGGCAAGACCAATGCGATATGAAGAAAAGCGTTTCCCATAAGCCATACGACGCGGGTGTTGTCCTGTCCTGTCCGTACTTGCAGTGTGGTGGATCTAAGCTCTAATTCTCTCTCTCCTATGAGAGTGGGAGGCCTGTGCCCAGCTGTGGGACGTTAATGGACTGTAGTGGAGTGGTGGTCCGTACTGTGTTTTGGCCCTTAGTGTTTATATATTATAACCAGATGTAATACGTCATAATGGTGCGTGTGTGCACATGCAATTTAGTTCTTTACGACCCTGAAAGCAGAGGTTACGTTGGCAATAGAGAAAAATTCTTACACGTCCTACAAAGTTAAGGTTACGCTGCTACCAGCACTGAATTAAATGAGGTTTTAATGCTAACAATATCATGCTGTGCCTAAAATGGTAAATTGAACAACTGTGTCATTTATATAATTGCAGTAGGTAGTGAGGTATATTTGGTGACTTTTAAAATTACTTTTTATTAAATAAATGTTTGTAATCGAGTGCTGGCATTATTTACTGTCCTACTTACCTAGAAAAACTACTTTAAAAAGATTATGTATTTTTTTCATTAGTTACCTACTCATAATTTTGCGCCTATGTACCTATGTAAAAGACGCCGGCTTCTGCAAAAACAAGTTTAATTTGTTTTAAAGCAGAAGATTCATAATTTATTCCATTAGTACAATTTTTATGGCTCAATCACCAGTGGCGTATTTAGTAAAAGACTTCCTAATGATAAGAATACTCGTAAAATTAAAATTTGGCATAAAATATTAATTAATTAATAGAAAAATCAAATAGATATATGGATATTGTTGAAAGGTTCATTTAAATATATTTAACTAGACGATGCCCGCGACTTCGTCCGCGTGGGATAATTTTTTTTCTTAAATTTCGACGTGTAGGATCTCGTACTCTTTATTTTTCCGGAATAAAAAGTATGTCCTGTAACTCTCCAGGTACTCAATTATACCCATGCAAAAAATCACGTCAATCTGTTGCTCTGTTACGACGTGATTGAAAGACAAACCAACAAACAAACGCACTTTCGCATTTATAATATTAAATAGTATGATATTAGAGTATTTACGTCACATTGCATAAACCCACGGTGATAAAATTGCGGGCAAAAGCTTATTAAAATAACTCTACAATTATCTACATATTACAATAATATACCTACTAGGCGGAACTATAAGTGGAATTTAGGTTTAATCGTTTCTACAGTATAATCGGTGTCCGGTGTCATATCATAACAAGTTGAACATTGTACTTATTTAAATTGTGACTGCTTGAATTCGTAATTAAACGCCTCTATCTCCAAACGACAAATTACACACCTCGACTTGGTTAAATGCTCGAAGCCTCGATTTCATCCACAATAATACAATTAAGGAGGTGTTATATATCTCTAAACAAGATAGAGTTAGGAAATAAGCGACAGAGTAAATTGTTTTAGACAATGCATATAATTAATGGATGGATTTGAGCATGGATTTGAGCATGGATTTGACTCACTCTAGCAATGCTAAGGACAGCGGTTACTTATGTATCTATAGTTCTCGCGCGAGTTGAATGCAAATGTATGGTGACACATACATTTACTCTGCATTCAACTCTCGCGCGAACTGTACACATTGATGAAATTGTAAATTAATTTTTTCAAAAGAGCAACCACCGAGTTTCTTGCCTGTTCCTCTCGTTAGGAACCAGTGGTAATAATTTAGAAATTATAATTAGCCCTGCCGGAAATTGAACCCACAATTTCTCATTTATAAAACCACATCGCTCATCATTGCACCAAGGAGGTCATCAGTATGTTATTTGTATTGTGTAATGTGTAATCAATCTCAATCATTCTTATAGTTCAAAGCTCTAACATTTAAGGTTCAAGAGCAAAGGTTCTCGTTCGATCATCTCTGTTTGAACTTCATATTTCGAAATAGAAACGAACTCCAGCCAGGTTAGCCAACCTCCATAATTTTACTAAATTTCTAACGAACTTTTGTCCGCGCATTCGTTGGACGGGATTTGTCTATAGTTAGATTAGAAAGCATTAGTTATTGTAAAAAAAGGTAATTTAAGTTCTTATAATCCAAGGTTCTGCTATTTTAATAGTATGTTATTGGGTTATTCTATGAAATACGAAAAAAAGCATAAGTAGAACGTACACATAATATTATTGTTTGCTGCGGAAAACCACGGATCCCTAAAAATAACTATAATATTGATTTATGTTAATAACCCAAGATTGAAGTCGATAACATTTTCCTCAATAACATAAACGACAAGAACACACTACAATGTTAAAAATAGTTACATTATATTTCATGTATTTATAATTAAATCTATTTGTAGATGTATAATAGTCATTGACTAAGATAACAAAAAAATGAAATAAAGCATCAAGTATATGAAACAATTTTATTTGAGTTTAACATCTAGTAGGTACTCATAGCTTGTCTTTTGCATTGTTGTTTTCATTTTAATTTTGTAAATACACTCGTACCATAGTATTTACTAATAGGCTTACCTATTAGACATTGAAAAAGTCATACAATTATGTCTGTTTAACGAAACGTAAGTTGCTTAGAGACGTTATTTCTGAAAAAAATACTAAACGATTATTTTTGACAACCACTTTTCTAGTAATAAAGATAGATTGAATATCAAAAATCGCCTATAGATTAAAAAACTTTAAGCGGTAATCCGTCTCTGGATTCGTAGTTTAGAAACTCAAAATTAGTGTAACGTTTTTCTTGAAAAAGACTTCAACGCGCACGCTGCTGCTCGCACTCGAAGTATAAAAAACAAAGAAAAACACGAAACAACGTATTTGAATTGGTAGTACAATTCCGCATCTGAGATACGTCTGAGCTAATTCCAGTGGCTACTTAATTCAATTTAATGATAGACGTTGACGAGCAAATTTAAATTGTAAATCGCATTTCAGTGATTATTATACGAATTCTTGCAAACTACTAGATGTTTGAATACCATACATATCCTACCTATATTAGCTATAAATTTATAATATGACTACTGAATGTGGAAAAAATACCATCGAATTATGGGTAAGTATCATTTTATTACTTTTTTATATGTAGCAATCTCATATTAATAGAATAAGAACAATAATGGGGCCATGAACACAAAATACGAAAGGTCGTTATAGCATTCATTGGTGTAAGCGTATCTTAATTCAAGTTTTCATTTCAAGCACAAGCTTCTTAGTGAGTTGCATTGTTTTAGTTGGAATTTTAACCCAATCTAAAATCAAAACTTCCGTTTCAAACCGGCGGCGCGCCCGAAAATTCGTCAACATTTAGAAATACCTAGTACCTACCTACCTCTGACAAAATTTAAGTTGGTGAAATACCAAACCTTCGCATTATTTCAATCAAATGAACCGTTGTCTTGATTACAAGTAGACGGAATGTCAGAGTTATACGTTTATGTTAAATACATTCAAAATTATTAATCCATATTATTATTAGTCGAATACTTTGAATACCAGAAGACAAAAAACTTAGATAAAAGTGTTATTAAGGGTTAACGAGTGTTATTCGTACTAGTCTTAACTTTCGTCTAATTTCTATTCTTTTCTTAAATAGTCCAAGACGGTCAAATATCATCTTTGTAATTTAAAAACTGTGGCTCGAGCTTGAATATTTTGAGCAAGAACTGAAATTGTCCAAAACAAAACATACATATTATGCAAATTAGTTTCTCAATTAAGACGATTATTTTCTGATAGCTACATTATTATTGTTTGCATTGATTTTGAATGTAGAAAGCATCTATACTAAATACTAATATTATAAATTCGAAAGTTTTGATGGATGGATGGATGCATGTTTGTTACTCAATCACGCCTGAACGGCTGAACAGATCCGGATGAAATTTGGCACAGAAATAGATCATAGTCTGGAATAACGCTAACTCTACTTTTTATCCCGGAAAATTAAAGAGTTTCCGCGGGAACCAAGAAACCTCAATTCAGGCGGACGAAGTCGCGGGCATCAGCTAGTTTCGTATAAAATACCAGAATATTGTAATGCTGTTGATATTATAAAAATGATATTCCTGATATTCCATCCGGTAAATCATTGGCGCAGATTTTTATGATTTCGATAAACGATATTTTTATTTCATGACTGCCTTGACTGCAATCTGCACTCGCTCTAAATATTTTGTCAATTACAAGGTTAATTCTTGTAATATAGCTAATAAATGAATTAAATTATTATATTCATTCGTGTAAATCTGACAAGTAGACATTGAACCACATTATAGTACATTACTGCAGCGGCCATCAAAACAGGCATTGAAGGACGAACGTGTAAATGTGGGCCGAGGCGAAGCCGAGGCACACATACGTAAGTCCATCAATGCCTAGTTGTGGCCAAGGCTTGTATAGTGCTTTTCTCAAATAATGCGCGGAAATTAAAACTAAGTGTTCATCACACTCATTGTCTTCACTTGAACTCATTTTGTCAAAAACATTTCAAAATCAATGACGAACAACGAACAACAATAATTTTTCCCGCGTCAAAGTGATCATTTGTTTTTTTTTCAATAAACAGCTTTCTATTTGCCAGCTAGTTCGAAATTTAAATAAAACCTTTGCAAGTTACCTCCTTGGTTGCCATGTTTCGGAGTAAAAGATCGTTCCACTTTTAAACTACACGACAGATATGAATTTAGTATGTAATTTATTTGGCCGCTAAACCACGACAGATATGGATTTTCATACAACTTTAGAAGGCCGCTGCTCGCATGTATTTGGCCAGTACAGCAATTTCGATTTATCTCGAAGAAGGTTGTCAAAATAATGCTCAAATTTCCAAGCATGTTTGAGAAAAAACACATTACTTACCGTTTTCAATTTTATTCTGTAATTTTAGATCTATTGCTTTCCATTTTCGCCAAGTGCAAAATCTTGTTACAAAAAAGTAAATGTTTTCAAAATAAAACTTTAAAAAACATCAAGTACCTAATAATTAAGGAAAAAAATAATTGGTATCATTTCTTAATATATAATACCTTTAATTGATTTAAAACATAAGACTAATAACCAACTTTAAGGAATAGTTTGTTAAGCTGTTGTTCTATTAAAAATCATTAAGTTACATAGTAATATTACATCATCACTAGGTATTCACTACAATTGCACAATGCTGGCAAAGCATGCTTTAATTCTCGAAGTATCACCTGGTTTCGTTAGGTAAGCCTTCGTGGGAAAATGAACGCTTTCTCCTACTTAGATGAGCGCATTTTTTGCATGCCTTTGAGAACAATTGAGTGTATGTACATCACACACAGTTCAGGAAAGCCTGCACGCCAATATTATACATATAGTCTTAGCATATATAGGGATGAAATTCGCGTAAATAAATAAGAATCTATCACACGTTTTCTTAACCTTTCCCGGATTGGTTGTACAACGAATAGTGGAATTTTTTTATTGTATTGTTTTCGCTTTTCTCTATTGATCATATATCGGTGCGATATTAGCATAATTTCTTATATGCTAAGGTGACATGAGATTTCGAATTCGAGTAAAAGTGTAGTATTTTTTGCTACCAAACTTTTATAGCCTTAATAATTAGGTACAAGATGATACCCGATGCTACCTAGTTCGCTTGGATTTCGGTTTTAAAATTTAAAAAGTAGCTATGTCGTTCTCCAGGTCTTCAACTATAACGATGCAAATCGATTCAATCCGTTACCCTGTTGCAGTGCGTTTATAGGAGAATCCGACATACAAATTCATTAATTATTATATTACTAGATGATATCCGCAATTTCTCCCGCGTGGATTTAGGTACTTTAAAAATCCCGTGAAAACTTTCCGGGATCGAAATGCCTGTGTCCTTCTTCAGGAAGCAGCCCAACTTACAACAACAACAACCCGGAAAAAACCAACCAAATTTCGTAAATCGGTTAAACAGACGAAAACGTAGCAGACAGACAGATACTCTTTCAATTTAATATTAGTATGGATGTATGAAATATGAAGTATGGATTTGAAGTATGCAGAAAAACTTACCGATTTCATTTCCTCATAATCCACCCCATGAGGCTGAGATTCATTCGTCAATACTTTCCACATCCTCAAGCCATCCTTCTTCACCAACCCCTCCTGTTTCTTCAGCACCAACTTCAGCAGTTTCCCAAACGCCTCCAACTCAATCTTATGCACATCATCCTCCTGATTTTCCACCGTATGCTCTTTATCACCATCACTAGCACTATCACTATTTTCACTAGAATTCGACACGTTAAATTTCACGCTCACTGTATTATTTAAATCACCAATTAAATCAACATCTTTGATGTATTCCTTGGCTTTGATGAACATCTCGTCGTTTAGTAGAGACGGTGGGTTGGTGGCTTTTGTTGTTTTCGAGATCTTTTCGTGCGGTACCTTCGCAGGGTTGAAGGTATGTGAGTTTGAGGAATGGGACGTTGGTATGTACCTCCTTGAGAGGTGGTGGGTTAAGTGAACTAGGTGGTATATTGGCACGTGGCTGTGATCCTCGATGTGGAAGACGTTTCGGAGTTCATCTGGAGTCATGTGCTCGTGAATCTGTAACAAGAGATGATGTCATTGATAATCTGTTTCGAATAAGGGTATAGACACACGCGGGCTTTTTAAAGTGATCAATATTTGATAAAATACTTTTTAGGGAGATTTAAAAGTAAGCTAATCGGTAAAAAACCTACATAAAGTTATTTTTTATTAAATAAAGATACGATTCATTGCTAAAAATGATGCGAAAATGTAAAACACGTGAACGAAATATTGACGTCAATCCCATACGTTGAAATAGGTTTTTACTTTTTAGTACCTGTTTTATTTCAAGGTCTAAGTAATTAAATATAATAAAACTGATTAAAAACAAGCTGCAATTAAATATAATAAAACTAATTAAAAACTCAGCGGGCGGTGGGGAGGGCTATTCTGGGAGTATCCCTGCGTGATAAAATCAGAAGGGATCCGTAGGAGAACCAGAGTCACCGATAAAGCTCAATGAGTTGCGAAGGTTGCAATGGGTGGGACACATAGTTCAGAAAACTGGTGGACGTTGGGGTCCGAATGTGCTGGAATGGCGACCCCGCACTGGAAAGCGTAATGTTGGAAGTCCCCTCACTAGGTGGACGGACGACATCAAGCGAGTCGCCGGTTCCAGGCGGCGCAAGACCGTGGCTTGTGAAAGACCCTATGTCCAGCTGTGGACGTCTATCGGTTGGCGACGACGACGACCACGATGACGATTAAATAACCTAACTTGATTAAATATTATTTTAATATTCTTTGAAGCAAACTAAAAAAAATCTAGAACTAGGTATAATGAGTGTACGTTTGTGTTAAAGTTGATAAACAAACATAAAATAATATTTCGCACATTTTAATTAAGCAGATTTACGAGTAAGTCGCATGCAAAGTTTCCATCGGCTATTCATAGTCTTTAACACTATTACTTTTTATATTATTTATATGTTGTTTATCACTTTTTAAGTCTTTGAAAAACTAGTATTTTATAGGGTAACCATGAACAAGCTCATTATGTCATAAGCGGGACGCAAACGTTAAAGTTAAGTTTATGATTTCTTTGCAGCAGGACCTGAATTTAACTGTGTACGTAACACGTAAAATCAGTGGTAACACGCATATAGATCACCTCAAAACAAATTAGTAATCAAGAAATCATATCACTTTGTCTTAGTTTTAGTTGGTAAAATTATTAATAAATTATGCCTTCAGGTTGGTAACATAAACTTGTTTAAAATCTATTAATCATTTTTAAGAAGACGGAGGCTGGAATTTATCAACGAATATCAGATTATCACACGTACAGTAATCAGTACAAAATTTCAAAATTCAAATGTTTTTTATTCAAATAAACTTTTACAAGTACTTTTGAATCGTCAAGTGAATCTACCACTGGTTCGGAATGCCATTCCTACCGAGAAGAACCAGCAAGAAACTCGGTGGTTGCTCTTTTTAGATAATTAATTTACAATTAATATTACTTACATCAATGTGTACATAATTAACCGCTGTCCTTAGCATTACAGTAAAGTTAAGAAAGAAAATTGTATACGTTGAATCATTGAAATAACAGTCAATACCACATTTTATCATCAGTATTTCAACCCATCGCTGGCCCACTACTGAGTACCTACAAGTCTCCTCTCAGAATGAAAAGGGTTTAACCATAGACCACCACAGTGGCCAAGTGCGGATTGGCAGACTTCACACATACTTGAGAATATTATGAAAACCTCTCGGGCATTCAGGTTTCCTCACGATGTTTCTTTCATCGTTATATTAATTTACTTAAAATGCATATAACTCAGAAAATTTAACCCGATGATCGAACCCCTGACCACCCGAACAGAAAGCGCGATGTTCTAGTTATACTACTAGGTTATCACCACCCAACAGCACATTAAAATCAATTTAATTTTGTAGAGATTTACAACAAACTCGTTCTGAAATCAGGACTTATCCCGAGTAAAGAGGACCTATGGCACCTCTACCTCAGAGTAATAACGATCGAGTTAAACGTACATCCGTATTGGAGAATTTTTTGCGTGAATGTCACCGGTTGAACCCGAGGACCTTGGCAGCGGTCAACAACACCCTTGAAGCCTTTCACGATATTTATTGCCATATTAAGTTATTCTTACAATATGTGAATAAAATTGTCTAATAAATAAATAATTAATGACTTGTATTAATTTATAGGCAACTATTCTTGTACAGATGTCCTTAGAAAGACTTTTCTAGCATCTATTTAAGTTCAAAATTATGGAAAATAATATGATTTCGAAAACGCAAATAGATCGAATTTAATGTTGGTATTGTATTTAATGCAGAAATTGGCCATTTTTATTTATTTTTCTTTGAACTTACGTTAATAATTATTACAGCGCTTTTTTGAGTTAACAAAAATAAATTCTACAAGAATACCATAATATAGTAAACTCTAGCTTTTGAATGTTTACTTAATTAACCGCTCAATAAAATAGCCCAACTTTATATTTTACTATACGATGCCCGTGACTTCATCTTTAATTTTCCGGAATAAAAAGTAGCCTAATGTGTTAATCTATCTCCATTCCAAATTTCAGCCAAATTCATTGTCCTTCCTTATATGTCCTTCAATCACGTCGCAGCAGAGCAACGGATTGACGTAATTTTTTGCATGGGTATAGTTGAGGACCTGGAGAGTGACAATCCCGGAATATTAAGGAGTTCCCGTGGGAATTATAAAAAATCTTATTCCACGCGGATGAAATCCGCTTTATTCTGTTTTCGCTCTTGTATATATCGTCTACACCCAGAATGTTTACCGTTAAAATGGTCAAACTGCAAATTGTTTCATTTTTGTTATTTTGCGAAAGCAGAATTTTCCAAAGGCCGAACCATCAATGCGCAGAATGTTCAATACGCAAAAGGTTCTCTAAGCAGAATGTTACCATTGGCATTCTTAGCAGACCGGAAGTTGCTATCAGGACAGGTTTTGTAGATCAATCAGCATAGATGGGCGTTAACGTAACCGTACCTGCAAGCCTATGTTCTTACTATCCACTTCTCTAAACTTAATACGCGTAAGCAATAACAACTTCAATCTTTTTAGGCATAAATAGCATAATCGTTTGGTAATTTTGTATCACAAGCCACGATTGTTCTATACAGCTGTTACTGAAACAGTAAATTGTCGTTTTTATCAATAATTTACTCGCGAGATTAACGGTTCTAAGTCGTGAAGAGCAAGGATGATAATCGTGTGAACTAATTTCTAACTATTGTTGTTACAATAGTGTTGCTGTATAAAAGTCGCTGGCCTCGATCGAGTGATCTACATAGTTATTATGTAATGGGTGTGATCTAAACTAGTTTTTGTAGGCATAAAACCGTAAGGAAAGCTTAGATATAGGTATCAAAATTGTATTGTTTAGTTGTGGGTGGTCATGGCGGTTAGAATATTATTAACTCCTTTCAGACTTAACGATTAAATCATCGTCAGATAATATGATAATTATAATTGGCACTGACAGCTTAATGTGATCTCCAAAACACGAAGGAAGTTAAATTGCCACCCAAGTGCAGATAAATTCACTTCAATTCAATTTATTTATTTCAGGTTACACAACCTATCTTATCTATACTAATATTATAAATGTGAAAGTTTGGATGGATGAATGGATGGATGGATGGATGTTTGTTACCCAATCACGCCAGAACGGCTGAACGGATCTGGCACAGAGATAGATTATAGTATACGTATTATAGGCTGTATGGTCGATGAGTATACGTCAACATTTAAACAATTACACAAATTACATTACAAAATAACATTATCACTTACATTACATAATAAAAATAAATTATTACATTGTTACACAAATCACATCGATCCGATCTGTTGCGGCGTGATTGAAGGACAAACCAATAAATCAAAAACAAACACACTTTTGCATTTTTTTTAATTTATTTTTTTTATTTTTTTATTTTTTTATCCACTACAAGTTAGCCCTTGACTGCGATCTCACCTGATGGTAAGTGATGATGCAGGCTAAGATGGTAGCGGGCTAACCTGTTAGGGGCATGGCAGTTATATTAAACCCCCCCTATTCATATATATATTATTTATTTATCATATTAGTATGAAGTATAACACTTAATTACAAGCATTAAGTGCCAATTTTTAGTTGACTAGGTTTTACCTAGAATTGATACTATAGACATATAGTAGAAAGGCAAACCATTTCAAAATATAAATAGAGACAATAGAAATTCAAGTCCTTGGATTAAAAATATAATCTAGAATAGGAACTAAAGTCTGAACTGGTATCGTTAACACGAAACAATAACTTTAAATAATAATCCATTCTCTTCGATATATTCGTTGGAAAATGGTGTTTTTGTACATTGATGTAAATGCTAGTATTGCCTGCACCAGATAGCTATAAAGTATATTGACAATGAATTTTACACTCAAGTAAGTTAAACACAATAATTCTGGTTTTGCTATACTCACAATTGCTATACGGAACAAGGCAGTGTCCCCACCGAAATATGTACGGAATTTTATAGTAGGTATGTCTATAGGTAAAGCTGAATATTGCAAGCCACACGTTTATTTATTGAGTTATTTATTTACCTGATGCCTAAATAAATAACTCAATAAATAAACCTTACCTTGATGCCTTGATGCCTGCGTCTTCGTCCGCGTTTTTAAGTTTTTGTGAAATCTCGCTGGGGACTCCTTGATTTTCTGGCATATTTTAAGCTTTCTCGGAGATCATCCATCCATCCATCCATCAGCCTGTATGCATCCACTGCTGGACATAGGCCCTTTCGAGAGCGCGCCACCAAACACGGTCCTCCGCCTTCTACATCCACCCGCTTCCCGCCACCTTCTTTAGGTCATCGGACCAGCGAGCTGGAGGTCGTCCTACACTGCGCTTACCGGTACGCGGTCTCCACTCCAGAACACGTCTGCCCCAACGGCCATCGGAGATGTAACATAGTATTATCTAATATACTTAGTTAAAATGGACATAGGTATGATCATAATCGAGGACATAATCGACGAAAACGGAGATACTTAATTAAAAAGACAGCGACACTTTCGTATTTATAATATTATTAGTGAATTAGTGATAAGTGGTTAGTGATAAGTCCTTATGTGGTTGACGTCCAGTCAAAGCTCGAACGAAACGGTTATGCTCTACGTTTCTGATTCGAACCGCCAGGATGTGGAATGCCCTTCCAGTGCATGTATTCCCTGCCACGTATAACTTAAGTACCTTCAAGGCAAGAGTGAATAAGCTCCTTATAGGCGGGCGCGCTTCAACCTAGACCTCATCATTGCTTGATTGTCGTCAAGCGCAAGCCTATCTTGCAATAAAAAAAAAGTGACTTAGTGATTAGTGATAGGACTATAATTATGCGTTATTGCAATAAGACCACGATTCACCTAGCCTAGTCTGGTTAGATCATCTTGTTGGTTGGTGGTTGGTGTTCATCTTAAAACTTAACCAAACCCGATTATCCTAGATCAATGTAATAGTTAGACAAAGCCTTATGCAATACAACTTTCCCATTCGCTCGCCAAGAATATCTGAATCAAATCACTGAGACGTAATTCTAGTTCGAGCAGGAAACGAGTTAGGTAATCTAGGTGTATTTTAGTGTTTATGCATGTTTATAGGCCAGCAGAATAAACGTGGTGAAATTTATATCTACTAACAGAACTTTTTTTATTATTATCGGAATGTATAATTATTGTGACATTTTATTTGATACTTGAGCTTGAATCTTGATATTTAATTAAAACAAAAATAAACAAATATTATACATTAATATGCTAAAATCTGAATATTAAACTAACTATAAAATAAATTTAAAACATATCATCCTTATATATTTTTTTAAAATACTTAACAAATCCTTTTTTTTTTCAATTATATATCTTGGTCTTGACTTATAACAATGATCTCAACTTCTATTTAGTACTAAAGGTAATACCTATTTTCACACCCACAATTCTTAGAGGTTCAATAGTAAAATATAATTATTTTGGAATAGCCTAATGTCTAAAATTCCAAAGAAATTGATGGTTTTCCAATCTTTTCAGCAAAAATTCAGTGACACTGGGTAGGTACCAGGAAATGAATGTCTTAAGTGAAATCTAAGTTTGTACGACCTCTATTTATTTTATTACATAAGTTACTGAACTTAATAGTACCTAGATACCTATTGTAAGTTTTGGGGTGACAGTACCTACCTAGCATTTAAGGAAGTTGAATGATCTAGGAAATACATAACGCGACCTTAATTAAATTAGTGAAAGAAATTATTTATTATTGACGAACTATACTTATGTCCCTTTACTACTGATACCTAAGTAGTTTATTATTTTATGTTTCGTAGGATGTCCAATTCACATCCTTAAACACGTTTTATCAGGAGCGTATTCGCAAGGCTACACCAGATAGATTATCATCAAAAAATCTTAGCGTTAAGACAAAGTGGTTACAGTCAGTAAATTCGGTACTTAATTGATTAATTCGAGGGCGCTTTGTCATTAAATAAGACCTTCTACCAATTTGGACCATTTGGCGAAACGAAATTACAAATTAATTAACTAGCTGCGGTTACAAATAAACTTTGTGATTTGTTTCTTCGTGGTATTTAGGACTGCAGATTTCCTCTCTTAGGTCAGTGTCTTAGTATCAGCTTACGAGGAAAACACTCCTGAGCTAAGGCGATGGGTCGATCATAATTTGTGAAGTAAGGATGGAAACGTTGCACAGGTGGTGTTCCAATGTCAACCTGTCAGTCTAAGAAGACGGTCGACCAACCAACCTGTAGGAAGAGGAGATTAACGGATACCATATAAGAGTGGAAACGAGCCCGCCAACCCGAATTGGAGCAGCTTGGTGGGTCTAAGCTCTAATTCCCCTCTCTCCTATGAGGGTGGAGGCCTGTGCCCAGCAGTGGGACGTTAATGGGCTGTAGTGGTGGTAGTGGTATATAAGAGTGGGATTCTCATGGAACCATGTCAAAGCAAAGTAGCAAAAGACAGAAGGGTATAGAAAACTAAAATATCCAAACAAGGACTACAAGTACTCATATTACTCATATAGGTATTATGGCGTTTCGCCGCAGAAACGATCGCAGAGAACCTAATAGGTATTAGGTACCTATGTACTGAACGTATTATGGAAGTATATGCCGAGCGCAAGCTTTTATGGTTCAACTACTTGAGGGCTAAACAACCACATAACTAGAGATTCATCTTCGTAACGATTAACTGTAACGTAACAATAACGTGCGTGTGAATTTCCGAAATATTTCATAACATCTGTTTAATGCCAACGGTTTCCGACGACTGTGTTGCTAATACTTTGGAGTTTTTTTTTCACACAAACCCTGTAATTTGAACGTCCGCCATTCCATTGCCGACAACCTTGTAGTGTTGCAACACCTTAACATCACTAAAAAAGAAAAGGCAATAAGTATCGATTGTATTTAATTAATTATCAATTTAAATTGGCAGATTGCTAATAATCAGCGTCGGTGTCTGTGAAAAGCTTAAAAAATTGATGACATCGAAATTGGCGCGAAAGTGTCTGACATTCGAAGCGCCATCTTAACTTGGCGGCCATCTTTGTTTGACCTTGCTCTAGAAACGCACCGGTACGTTTCGCAATGCTTTTGTGGGAAATTTCGTTAAACTATTGATTCTTATGATATTTTTGACATTGCGCACTATACTTATTTTAATATTATGTAAGAAGTATTGTAAATTGGGAACTTCCTTCTCTTTGAAGTTCAAAAATACTTCATAATTTTACGATTCAGTGCTACAACGACCTCTATATTCCTAACGAGTTTTAATCAATGATTGAATGTTGCCCAAAGTATGAAAATGTACGTAAATCTATACGGGCGTTAAGGTATTAATATGAGCTTTAATCAAATCTTAGTATTGTAGAAAGTTACGGCAGATTACACACTTCGTGCATCGTACCGGATATTCCAAAAGCGCAAATGTTGCTGTTATATGTGTCGTCGTGACTTGCTCTTTGTAAAGCTTTACAATTTAATAGCTAGGTGATGAATAATAAATTAAATTAAGCTCCATGCATTTTACTATAGACACTAAACAGGGTTAGTTCAAAATTTTCTGGTGCACAGAATTATGCCTGTCTTCAGGGGTATGGGTACTTTTTGATTGAATTTGCAGATCAAATCTGATAGAAGCTCGAAAGGAATTGATGTCATAGTTTAAATTATTGGAAGTCCACAGCTTGATCTATAATCTCTTGTAGGGATTTTTACTAAGGTCTTATAGTCCAATGTCCAAACCCAATTAAATAAAAATAAAAATAAATGTAAAAAGATAAAAAAGAGCTTTCTTTAATAATTATGCCTATTCAATCACGTTTTTAATGATATTTAGTTTTAATGTGAAGGATTTTCAATCTGAGAGGAAGTCCGTCCTCAGGAGAAGAACGGCGATATGAGTTCACTGGGATCAGTCATTATACTCATGAGTCTTAATGAACATAGCCGGCAGTACTATTCGTACGATTTTCCAGATTCGAGATGCATTTTAGAAGTAAAAATTAATTAAAAACCACACCTAGGGAACTATTATTTATTCTGTGCCTAGAAATAAATGACAACCCTAAAAAGGGCAACAGCGGAGCAGCATGAATATTGGTACGATGGAAATAAATTGAACAACCCAACAAAGGTCTTACTTAAACCACTATCTGCAGAATTGAATGCGCAAATAATGCACAGTGCAAACATTTTAGCATTCCAAAAGATTACATTTATCCTGGAGTCAATGCACCATTGGCTTCATTTACTATACCTTTTGCTTTTGTTTGAAGGTTCAAGGCGACCTCGAGGACAGGTTTCGCCTCACTAACAAATCACTTAATGATTCAAAGATGATGTCTTTATATGAAAACTGACAGAACGGAGTATAAGAGTTTTTAGCCACGTTTGACTTACAATAAAATAGGTATTATCATCATCTTAATCAATCAGCTTCAAAACGATACTAAAAAGCAAATCTCCTCTCTGAATAAGAAGTATTTAGATTATAGTTAAACATGTATGATCTCAAAAGTATTACACTTCGATCTTCACTGGGGACATCTTAGCCATACAGGTTTCTTCACGATGATTTCCTTCAACGTTAAAGCCACACACAAACCTAACTGTGAAAAGAAAAGGGTGCGTGCACGGGATTAATACTTCTGAGTTAGGTCCCCCGAATGGGAGGCTAGAATCTTAACTACAAGGCTAATTCAGATTTCCGAATAAGTATATTCCTTATTATATTACTCATTTCATTTTGCACGCCTAATCTTAGAGTGAATCTTAGAGTCCTTAAGAAATCACAATTCTAAAACCCGATAATTTCACTCGGTGTGTTTTTAATCGTTTTTTTTTTGCTAAGTTATTTCTATGATCTATATAATGACAGATTCAATAAAACATCGATAAAATATAAGTAAACATAATTTCCCACAATTTTCTTGATTTTATTGCTGTTTTAAGCATTTTAGAGTGGCTGAATCAATTTGTAATTTGACGTTACGGTCACTTTGAACTACAGTTTTGAACTTAAAATTGAAAGGCGCGCAAGGTACTTTAACCTTGGTTAGTTTATGTTTTATTTTACAGTTCTTGTGTGTAGATATTTTTGTGTCTATACTCCAGCCATCTCTACCTTCGCTTTTTTCCAGACTTTTTTGGTTACTTGATTCTTTGGTACTCATATTCCCCACCTCTATTTTCTTTCTTTTTTGTATCATTTGACAACTTTGGCTCTTCCATTTCTCTTCTTGTTCGACCCTTATTTAGACTGCTTTTAGAAATCTAGCGAGCTGCTGTACATTGCTGTAGAATTGGTGGTCTATGTTAGTCACCTAATTAGGAATAATATTATATTTAAAAATTATTCCAATGAAATAATGAGATCTGAACATTAAAAAAAAAAAAATAATAATGTCCAGATTAAAATAAAATTCAAATATAAAATCACATTAATCAATTTAAATAAATAATATGTCAATTAATTGTTAAAAAAGTCAGTTAAAGAATAAAAAGACTTGTCACACAACCAACGAAAGAGTGTTCTTTTAAAGCTACTTGTAGTTTGATTTTTTAGTTTGTTATCTAATTTGTTATAAATTCTTACACACATAGCATGCGGAGATTTAGACGTTTGTTGTAAATTATAGTTTGTTGTGCATAGTCGATTTTTGTTTCTTGTTATATTATAATTATTTAGTTGCGAGAAGGTCTTGAAATACTCCATGTGCCGATGTACAAAAACTGCTATTTCATAGATAACTATATAGACATGGCAGTGTGAGAAGCTTGTGCGTTTTAAATAACGGCCTGCATGAATCAATTGGTCCCTTTAAATATATGCGATCATCGAAGCGACACATGATCTGCCTTCTGCCACTTCAGCTTTCTTATCCTTATGTCTTTGGCTATTCCTCTATCTTCTTCTTCCTTCTCCTTTGTGTCATTTTCTCAGCAATTGAATAATAATAGGCTCTAACTTTCCAATTCACAACCAGAGCAATCGGATGTTATTTAGGATATAAACAATAAACAATAGAAAGCTGTTAGGTAATACACATACTGTTTTCGAATCTTCGCGAGCAGATGTCGCTCATTGTTTCCGGTTCAAATGGCGATGGTATCTATCATTATTAATTTGAAGATGCAATAGAGTGACAATGAATCGGCAATAATTTCTCTCTGCAGTTATCTTAATCACACATTCACTGTGTGATTGTGTAAGGCTGAGATCAGTATGCTTAATCTAAGTTTTTACATTGCCCATTCGATTGATTGTAATCGAGCGTTCGATTACATTAGCGTTAAAGTGCTGTTCAGTGCAATAAGGTTCACTTTATTTCGGGAGACTTAAGTCAATCAAACGCTAAATCTAATTTTAAAAAATCAACAATGATTTATTTTGTTGATTGTGAAGCTTCACAATCGTGCATTGTTGAGTCAACATCTCATAAAGAAACTCCGGTATCAGAGTGAAACGTACGTTGAGAATAATTAAGAAGATTTCTGTGGTGTGGTGGCCGAAAATGGCCAAAATCGCGGGCTATAAGTGCGGGATACACACTGTACCACATAGATTTACCTATTGTCGCGGATTATAGCGAATTAAACTTCTAGTTCCATAATTAGATTTTTAATATTTTAAATAGAATGGCAAAAATAACTATGATCTTACGGGTGTCCGACGAGACCACACAGCTCGTTCTTCCTAGGTAGCTTCTGTGACAATGCTTGCCAGAGAACTTCTTCTAGCAATAAGCCTCAACACCGTCGTAACCTCCATAGCTATTTGAGCAATCTTAATCTCGAAGCCTACTTAAAATCGGTTGTAAACTTAAAAGTGTCACAGCCGTAGACAAAGAGCGATTAAAATAGTTCCCACAAACAGTAATTACACAACAAGAACATGACTTACGCTGTAAGTGACATCACAGCGTGAGCGCGCAGAAAACGAAAGTGTTATGGAGAACGAAAGTGGTCGCCGTGCCACTTCTGGCGGTGGCTTCCCATAGTAGCACGAATCACGCTGCCGTAATGAAACGGAGAAAGAAAGACAAATGATTTATTCGACAATGGGGCCCCAGACAAAACATATATTACAGATTCAACAATTTCGTCCGTGACACCACCCAGAATGGGTGTACAGCTCAGCGTTAAGCCCTGCATTTTATGCCAATAAATTGCATAGGTATGCAATTGCAGCAAGGCGCTGTTTTACCGTAGGATTTGTATCAGCTATTTATTAGGCAAGTAATGTAAATAAATAAATTGTTTTTTGCTCCAAAGAAACAAATAAAAACATTTTACAAAGAAAATCTTATATTATAATTTTCTTAACTGTAGTTACAAAGCGAAATACATAAAGTTATATAAATAAATAAGCCATTTATTCCCAAACAAGACATTACAGATCAATAAAAGGACACATGATTATTTTTCAAGAATTAGTAGGTTTCATAACATTATACTCGTACCTAGTTAGTCACAAATTTATTAAGATTTCTAAATTTACACAATATCAAATACATAAACATACTTAGACTCATAGAGAAAACCAATTGTCCCTAAGATGGTAGACCTGTGTTTCAGGCAACAGTGCTCTCCATAGTTGAACTCATGTAAAACACTACTTTTTTTTTTTAGTGTGGACTAAAAAAATAACCGACTACAATTATTGCTTTAGGTACAACGCATAATAACTAAATATTTATTACTTAGATGAAAACTGCCTCAATGTCGACAACTAAATTTAGACCTGTTAAAATTCAGTCTAAAGCACTAAATCACATAGTGACTAAGATTCTTAAAACTGGGTCAATATTGGCCATTTAAAACAAAGTATTGCGGTAAGTAATAAGTACCTAATTATAATTGTGACGGGTCAAAATAAATCCTCCTAAAAAAGTAATAAATATCCCCCACCCATACCTTGCATTCATACCACAAATCAATTAATTATTAGTTACTTCATATTCATACTTTCGTACTTCGCTAGAGCGAGCCTATTTTGCTTGTGATTTCACGAGCCATGGGAAGATACCTTTAGATGTAATGCAAGTGACCTAGAAACTCATAAATTAAATTCGAGTACGTATTATGATAATTTTGTTTAAGTGCCGATATTATGTCGTCGAGATTACATGGATTGAGATCATTATGAATAGGGTTGCCAGTTGCTACCTACCAAAAAATACTTAGGAGTGAATATTTAAAATAGTGTGTGGGTGGCAACCGGTTCCAAAATATAATAAAATGTAGCCATGCCTGACCTAAATTGTATATTATTATGTTAACACGTAGTTAATTTATACTAGAGCTGTAAAATACTTCGTCCCCGTGGATATTTGATACTAGCTGATGCCCGCGACTTTGTCCGCGTGAAATCAGTTTTTTAATTCCCACGGGAACTCCTTAATTTTCCGGGATAAAAAGTAGCCTATGTCACTCTCCAGGTCCTCAACTATACCGCCAAAACTCACGTCGATCCGTTGCTCCGTTGCGGCGTGATTGAAGGACAAACCAACAAACCAACAAACAAACACACTTTCCCATTTATAATATTCGACGACCTCCGTGGCGCAGTGTTGAGCGCTGTTGCCTTAACGTGCGGAGGTCCCGGGCAGGGTTTGGAAATTTATAATTTCTGAATTTCCCTGGTCTGGCCTGGTGGGAGGCTTCGGCCGTGGCTAGTTACCACCCTACCGGCAAAGACGTGCCGCCAAGCGATTTAGCGTTCCGGTACGATGCCGTGTAGAAACCGAATAGGGGTATGGGTTTAATATAACTGCCATGCCCCTAACAGGTTAGCTCGCTACCATCTTAGACTGCAGCATCACTTACCATCAGGTGAGATCGCAGTCAAGGGCTGACTTGTAGTGGATAAAAAAAAAAAAAATATTAAGTATGATAGGTCCCGTCGGCGCTCCAAATCACTTAGGACGTGACGGGACAAAATGTCCGCGCATGAACGTCCACGTCGGCATAGAGATGCACAGACAATTATTAATCATCGTTTCCCTTCAATGCGGAAGTTTTCCGCCGTCCTGTCCGGTTCCTAGTGTAAGTAAGTATTCACGCCCTTAGCGATGTAAATATTACATAACCTACCATGTCATGCTTAATGTAACCTGATTTATTGTGTTCTCAGATTTAATTTCACAGTGGTAATTTGTAAGGCTATTGACATAATAATATGTCACGGATATTATATTTATTAACTGTGTAAAAGGTCACACCAAACGATGATAAGTGAAATAAATAAAAAACCGGCCAAGTGCGAGTCGGACTCGCGCACCGAGGGTTCCGTACAAACCTGTAGTAAGTTTTAAATTATTAAAAAAAAACTACTTACTAGATCTCGTTCAAACCAATTTTCGGTGGAAGTTTGCATGGTAATGTACATCATATATTTTTTTTAGTTTTATTATTCTCTTATTTTAGAATTTACGGGGGGGGGGGGACCAACATTTTACCACTTTGGAAGTGTCTCTCGCGCAAGCTATTCAGTTTAGAAAAAAATGATATTAGAAACCTCAATATCATTTTTGAAGACCTATCGATAGATACCCCACACGTATGGGTTTGATGAAAAAAAAATTTTTGAGTTTCAGTTCTAAGTATGGGGACCCCCAAAATTTATTGTTTTTTTTCTATTTTTGTGTAAAAATCTTAATGCGGTTCACAGAATACATCTACTTACCAAGTTTCAACAGTATAGTTCTTATAGTTTCGGAAAAAAGTGGCTGTGACATACGGACAGACAGACAGACAGACAGACATGACGAATCTATAAGAGTTCCGTTTTTGCCAAATTTGGCTACGGAACCCTAAAAAGTTAATATAGTACTACTGTATAATAATTTCACAACAATGACACGCGTTCATGACATCACATCGCGCGCCGGTGAAACCGAAAGTCTTGTGGAGACCGAAAGTGGTCCTCGTCCTACATCTAAGATGTAAACACAGTGGTTGGCGCCAGTGTGATCGCGGCTTTATTTTATTTTGTACGGAAGTATTGTTATTGTTTTTAAATGGACCTTGACTGCACCTAGTGGTAAACTACTGCCTCGTTGGTCTAGTTGGTGGTTGGTTGGCAAGTTCGACTGCGGCCAACGAGGTCCCGGGTTCCAGTCCCGGGTCGGGCCATAATTGAGTACTGGGTTTTTCTGACTAGAAATTCTCAGTACTAGCCCGGAGTTAGGAAGTTGGCGATGTTTCACCCCGTGCCTCGGAGAGTGCCGGTTATTTATTATCACTAACATGATAATAGTCGTTAAAGCCCGCCAACCCGCATATTGGAGCAGCGTGGTGGGTCTAAGCTCTAATTCCCTCTCTCCTATGAGATTGGAGGCCTGTGCCCAGCAGTAGGACGTTAATGGCCTGTAGTGTGTGGTAAAGGTAAGTGACGATGAAGTCATAGTCAGAAGCGAGCTAAGGCGGTGACGGCAATGCAACCCTGTAGAGAGTAGACTGAGTAGAATCACGGGTAGAGTCGAGGCGCAGCGTCTTTGTTGATGACTCAAACTGAGTAGAAGTTACGCGTCGTTCGGATCGTCTGTGTTTTGTTTTGAGTAAACGAATTTCAACGATAAATCAAAGAACATACTTACCTAAAGTTGGGTTTAATTTGTCATAATTAAGTACTCAACTCTATTCTACTATTAACGCTGATTTAGCTCTTATGTAAATACTAAATAACAGCTGTATTGGTCTCCTCTACGTCATAAACTCCCCTGAGAAGACCTACCACTTATTTTTAATACACGATCACTACGAGATTACCTACACTACACGTAGACTACTACTCAAATACTCCCAGAGAGACGCTGGTTCAAATCCTACCGGTTCCGAAAATTTTTGATACTAGCTGATACCCGCGACTCCGTCCGCGTGGTTTAAGTTTTTTTTTGATTCCCGCGGGAACTCCTTAATTTTCCGGGATAAAAAGTAGCCTATGTCACTCCCCAGCTCCTCAACTATACCCATGCTAAAAATCACGTCGATCCGTTGCTCCGTTGCGGCGTGATTGGAGGACAAACCAACAAACCAACAAACGAACACACTTTCGCATCAAATCAAATGAATATTATAAATGCGAAAGTTTGGATGGATGTATGGATGTATGGATGGATGTTTGTTACTCAATCACGCCCCAACGGCTGAAAGGATCTGGATGAAATTTGGCACAGAGATAGATTATAGTCTGGATTATCACATAGGCTACTTTTTATCCCGGAAAATTAAGGAGTTCCCGCGGGAAACGAAAAACCTCGATCCACGCGGACGAAGTCGCGGGCATCAGCTAGTAAATATTATAAATGCGAAAGTTTGGATGGATGGATGTATGGATGTATGTTTGTTACTCAATCACGCTCCAACGGATGAACGGATCTGGATGAAATTTGGCACAGAGATAGATTATAGTCTGGAATAGCACATAGGCTACTTTTTATCCCGGAAAATTAAAGAGTTCCCGCGGGAACCGAAAAACCTCAATCCACGCGGACGAAGTCGCGGGCATCAGCTAGTTTATAATATTAGTATATGATGTATTTAAGTAAGTTTACTAATCAAATAAATTATTTTTTAGTGATTATTAAATAAAGGCTCTCCCAAAAGTCGTAATATTCACGGCTCCTGTTAGTTTTATGTTGAAAACCATTTAAAACTATCGATAATAGAAAAAAAGTGCGTCGAACTTTGATGACGTCACAATTCAAAATTTCATACAAACTATAGTAAGCACGCGTTTTGATGTTTGAAAAAAAGTTGCTGATTTGACTAGTTGTCAAATACCCAATTATGCCTTCATATAAACAGGTACCTACCTGCTTATATGAAGACATACCTCTAAAGCTCTTAATATAAACGGTTTGCGATCAAAAAGTTTGATAAGGGTCCATATGAATCCAATAAGAAGTATGCAGTCAAGTGGCAAAAGGCTTTAACCGCCCTTCAACCTATCGATAGCCGTGACCGCTAATTTTAACCGTCCGCTTAAAAAAATATGAATGAATGAAAATGAATGAATGAATGAATGAATGAAATATTCTTTATTGTACACCAAAGATAATTAAATAACAGAAACAATAAAACAAATAATATCTACGAGTACGTAATAGCACTGATAGTGCTACGCTCAAACGCATAAAAAGTATACGTCTAAATATTTGAACCAATGATCTAAATTGTATGAAAATGACAAAAATGTATTCTAAAATGATGTAAATAATGTCACAGGGCCAAATTTCATCTAAATCGGTTAAACGGGTGGACTGTGAAAAGAAAAGGAAATACGGATAGAATGCCAAATGGGAGATTTCCATTCCAGAAAATTGTTAACAAACAAACAACATAAATTCATTACGGGTCGAATACAGAACTTCCGTTAAAAAATTCAGTTAAAAATAACCAATTAATCGTCATCACAAACTGGAAGATCGCAAGCCAACGACATTTATATACGAGTATTTTGCATTGTGATACACGTATTGTACGTACGAGTAGGAACATTATTAATTTTTCGGTAACGAAGCAGGAAGTCTTTTAAGCTTTTAGCACAAGCTGTGTTTATAACATAACAATAAAAGTGAGGTAGCTTTAAATAAGAGACTGTATTGACAACAAACAAAACTATTATAATACTTGATGATGCCCGCCACTTCATCCGTGTAGGTTTAGGCTTTTTAATCCTGGGTACTTTTTGGTTAAATTCCAAAGGTAGCCGTCTCTTTGATAAGTTATCTTTGATAAAAGTTGCCCATGTCAATTTAAAAGTCCTTTACTATATTCATGCAAAAATCACGTCCTGATATCGACGTGATTTTTGCATAAGTTCAATATTTTTGTTGGTCTGGGACTGAGTTTAAGCATATTATTTAAATGTAAAAAGAGAAACTGACTGACTGACATATTCAAAAAAAAAATCAAATTTCAAATTTTTTATTCACATAGACTTTTTACAAGTGCTTATGAATAGTCGAATGAATCTACCACTGATCCGGAATGCCGTTTCTATTGCCGTGCCGTATCGTATTGTCAAGTAACCTACCGCTCAAATGGCTGGGTCTATAAACTTGGGAATTGCAGTTTCTCCCGACTAAGATTTTTTTTAAAATATCAACAGGATTTTAAAATGCATATAAGGTCAGTGGAGAAATATTTCAAATTAAATTGCGATAAAAAATCAGATGCTTATATTTTGATTGCTGATGTTGCGTACAGAAACTCAAAAGTTTCAAATCTAATCCGTTGAACTAGAATTATTTATTATTGAACCATACGCATCGGTGTTATTTTTAAACTGATGTAAAATACTGACTGTTTAATTTAATAATAGCATGGCGCCTCCGTTTAATTCAGGTTTAGTAATTACATACTCGAAAACGATTCGTGATCGTGACCAACGTGTCTCTATTTAGGGCGGAATGCTTTACTTCCGATTACAACCTCATTGTCCTTGGATGTTCATTCAATTTGTTATTCATAAGTGATATTACCTATGATAACTACACTCGAAAGATGTCACGAGCGATAAAATAATATGTAGATGCCTCATTAGGGTGCGTTTCCACAACATTTTTAACTACAATTTAGAATTTTATAAAGTTTTGCCTTGTAAAATGCAGAAATGTTTTTGTAATTGTACTTATGTATCTTTGGAGCAATAAACAAACAAATAAACAAACAATTTTAGCTGGGTTAGGACCCTTTCGTTGGCACGACAAATAGACGATAGTTAGATTTTAAGTACTTTCTATGTTTACTATGGGTTGGATCAACAAATAATACATATTCTATTCTATTCTACGTCGCTAAGCTACGGATGTGTGTCAAACCCACCAACAGAAGGGCTTGATCTAACATCTGGAAATCTAAAGCTAGCTATTAGCTAAGAAAATCAACTGCTTCTTTTGGTGGGTGAACAGATTCGTAGCTTAGCACATATGAATATGTGATGGAAAGGCAGTTGCAGGGTTCCTGATAACTGTAACGGAGCGGATATGAGCTTAATTGTCCAATCAGATTTTTAAGAGATGACGTGAAAATTTCATCACGCCATCTTATAATAATCTGATTGGTCTACACTCACACATCTCCACTCGACTTTGACACCACCCCTGCCGAGTGAAGTCGAAATGCAAAGTGGCCTTTTAGATAACAATATAAACTTAGCTTTATTAACTGTAGAATATGGCCATCATCTTCATGTTTTGTTTTCATTCAATCCAATTTCAAACATAAATTTAAGGAAATAGAGCTGAATATCGGTTGTTATCTAAAAGGCCAAGTCGAAGATAGTTACTTGTTAGGGCGCGGTAAGCTATAGATATAATTTCGATATTGTTAAATAGGTCCTTGATACCGACTGACATCTGTACTGATTATGTATTGTAGTGTTCCATATAAGCCTGATCAGAGATTTGATCGTGACCAAAGCGTACTTCCGATTCCTGGTCATTATTATATTTAATTTCTTTGATGTTATCATTCAATTAGGCGAGCTATTTTTTTTTTGAGGGACAAGAGGCCTTACCACAGAATAGGTAATAAGTAGTATGGTGTTACAACGCAAATCAAAGTCCAGGTTTTTATTACTAAAATCTGATAATAATCGTTACAAACCCAAAAAGCAACCTAAGCAGGTCGAATCCCATACGACCTGGAAATATGTCGCTTTATTATAATAGTAGGTGTCTCAATTTTTTTATCCATAATTTTTAATTTTAGGTATAATTTAATTCTATTTAAGTAAGTACAATTTTCTTATCCATACTTAGCTCAGTTGGTTCAGCAAAAATATCCTTTACAGTAGGAACATCTTGCATACAACGACAACTTTATGTATCTACCTAAACTCAAAGTTATCTAATAGATATTAACAAAGTACCTATATACACGGTAAGAAAATTGAATAATCTAATTTTCTAAACTCTGTAACAGTTAACCAATGAATATTAATTACTTCGTTATAGCTCTATAACTAAGCGAGCGTTCAATCGTTCTTGCCAATAAATAATCTAATTTAATTCATTAATTTCTTAGATTTTTTGTCTGTAAGTCAATCTCGCAACTACACTCATGACGCAATTGCATCATGGCGGCGGGCGCTCGGAAGCGGGAAGGAATGTTATGTCACCGTTGTTGCGTGACTTACAATAAGGGAGATTGTAGACTGTAGCCTAGCGGCTATGAATGTACAAAGAACTGATTGACGAGAAAATTACAAGATAGGCATATAAATTAGGTACAATGATTAGGTATTCGATGTCTTTATTTAACTTGGGCATACGCAACAGATGATGAAAAAATAGTGTTTAAAGGGTCTGAAAAATAGAATAAATAAGTAACAAATAAGTAATTATTCTCTTAGTAAGTTTTTAAGTCAGTAAATATTATGGATATGACTTATGAAACTGTGTGTGTATGGTTTAAAAGTATACGTTCTATAATACTCGATTGTATATCTAACAACTATGTTCTTTAAATATAAAAATTGGTACCTAGGTACTTAATGTCGATCTGGTTTACGATTTAAAGAAAAAATCGAACTAATTTATGCCATATCCGAATTATACCAAGCCTGAAACATTGATAATAAATAAATTAAAAATAAACGGCAATGCACTAACGAGATTACTTATAGCTTAATTTCTGCTAAAGAATAAGATTTTCCATCCAATAAAATTAGCACGTTTTTGAACACTTTAATTATGCTGTCATGTTTACTAATGTCTAAATTTAACAGCGCGGCAAATGTCATGTTAATAATATGAACTCTACCATAAAAAGCGTAAGTTATGGACTTATACTCTTCCGGCATCATAAAATCCTGATTTTATACATTAAGAAAATACTAATAAACAGCATACCTACTTACTGAAGATGAAAAATATCATAAAATCTGCAGAAGGTAGGTACTTAATCGCAAATATAACATCTCAATTATTTACAAAATCTTCGAAATAAAAGTTATATAGAACTGAATCCAAAGTAAAATAATAAAAAATGAAAATGAGACATAATAATATTATTCGTATAAAAAGTGAAATATTATGCTTCATTTTAAAAAGCCAACGCATTTAATTTTAAAATGAATTCAGTTTGAATCAAAAAGGAATCATTTGAACGACTCCTTAAGACATCAGTCACCATCATCATGACATACCTAAAGCCATAAAAAATTTGCGGTTACAATAATACTTTGTATCAAGCTTATTTATATACAATTATACATGTTTGCCCTTTACCCAGTAACACAAATAAATCTGTATGAGCAAAAAGTTGAACAGTGGCAAAGCATCTGTACACGCAAAAAAGTACTAAGTAACCACGCCAACAAAACACACTTTTCAATGACCAATCACGGCGCATGCGTTAAATTTGTTTAGATTTGACATTGGGCGTGTACGTTGAGACAATACGCGAATCGAATTTTTATTAACAATTACATTGTCAGTACCACTACAGCCCATTAACATCCCACTGCAGGGCACAGGCCTCCACTCTCATAGGAGAGAGGGAATTAGAGCTTAGACCCACCACGCTGCTCCAATGCGGGTTGGCGGGCTTTAACGACTATTATCATGTATCGTGATAATAACCGGGACCGACGGCTTAACGTGCTCTCCGAGGCACGGGGCTGAAACACCACCAACTTCCTAACTCCGGGCTAGTACTAAGAATTTCTAGTCAGAAAAACCCAATACTCAATTATGGCCCGACCTGGGACTCGAACCCGGGACCTCGTCGGCCGCAGTCGAACATGCCAACCACTAGACCAACAAGGCTGTCAGTACCATTGAGGTATTATGTACTAACGTACACATGTAATTCAATGGTCAGTACCTACTGGGTCCGGTCACACTGAATTAGGAAATTCAATACTACAAGGTTGTATTGATACAGTAATTTCGATATTTTGATTCCGCGTATGTAGTTGTACTCAAAATGGAAGAAAGCATTGACAGCTTTGACAAGTTCACGAGTCGCGGAAACGGGAAGTATATAGTCTATTGTTCGCGGCTTCCGGTGTTAAATTGTTTAGGAGGTTAAGGCTAAATATTGTTGAGCATGTCAAACAGACGTTATCAGTTTCTCGCAGTGCTCAGTCGGACGTGTAAGATTTATTCAAGGTCTGTGCTTAGCACGTCAACCTACATTTTCGAACAATACAAACTGTAATTGCTTACTTATAAGTAAAAACATATGTAAAACTTATAGTTATGGTATAATAGCTGTATGGGCGTAGACATTGCATTAGTTACCTACTACTAGATTATCGCGCGTATTATAGAGCTGCACAGACTAGTGCAACAGGATGAATAGTGTTTCCCTTGCGATGCGAGCGATTCGCGTGGACGTTCCCAGTCCTGTCTTAGCTCCCAGCTGCAGTTCTATGGATTATAGTAGGTAGGTACTAGGTAATAATAGTAGTTTATGCAACTGTCATATAATGTAGGGTATTAAAAGACGAGTGTGAGTTTATGAAACGAGCGCAGCGAGTTTCATAATAGTAACGAGTGTTTTAATACCCGTGTTATATGCAGTTGCATACACTACTTTATCTTCACTAATGCAATTTATCAAACAACAAGAGTAAAAGCTGACAATAGTTTATGTATATACGTGTATTGTCACAGTGAACTTGCCGCCATTAAAATCTAACCAATGAGAGCGCAGCTGCGCGCGCAGGGCCAATCAGAAGCGAGCGCGCGCTGTTCGTTTTTTATTTAATTGGCACAAGATCTTACCAAAGAGTTTTGTGTATGTAAGTTTAGTAGTTTCGACGAAGTTTTCACGTATAACCCAACTGTTTTCAAAAGCCAGCCTAATATCAAAATTTTATACAACTTGTATGAGGATTTTGACATAAGGCTCGCCAGGTTAATTGGTCGCGTTTTATTGATGTTATAATGAGATTTTACGATATCGATGTAGATATTATACCATCATTTGAAATTGCTTAAATTGAGTGTTTTGTTATCTGCGCTATAACAGTAGTAATTATAAGTCAAGTATTGGAAACATAAGTAGAATGTTATAACATTAGTGTAGATAAAATAATATAGGTACACGAAATGCTCGACTACTTTATGAAATGATCAATTCTATGATTTGGGCACGACATAATAGACACGTTTTATTTTGCACATTTTCCCTAACCTAACCTTGATGTTTTTATTTACTTCTGAGCCCAGAAGCTCAAGTAGAAGAAAAAAGTTCAGACTAGGCTCTAAAGGGCTAGAACCTAGAGCCGTTTACAATTCGAATAACACCAGGGAAACCAGGTAAACTAGCTAGATCGTTATTAATTCAACGAGTTACGAGTAAGTATAAATTCACCTAAAATGGCGTTACAACAAACGCCTTCCTGCAACCGCTAACTAACTCTTTCATAATCACTGCAACATTGAATAGATACCTACACTTACTTCATATTGGCAACTTGTTACTTTTTATGCAATTTTATTTCCAACGCTCATTGCTCGTTTTTAAAATAGACTAGTTTTCTTTATCTATACTTATTGATTCCTATGAAAGCACATAGAAAGCTCCGTCACTCAGCGGGGAATGGAGAAAGCTATGCTTGGAGTTGTTCTATGTGATCAAATCAGAAATGAGGAGAACCGAAGAAGAACCAAAGTAACCGAAATAGCTCAACGGGTTCGAACATAGTCCGAAGAACCGTTGAGGTCATATGAGCCATGGTGCTGGAACGTTGGATTCGCACCGGAAAGCGCAGCGTTGGCAAACTCTCCACCAGGTGGACTAAGTACTACTCGGTGAGGTGGACGGACGAAATCAAGCAAGTAGGAGAGAGCCGGGCAGCGCAAGACTGCGGCCTGTGAAACCTCGATAACACATACTTATAATGTCCAGCAGTTTTCATCTATCGGTTGACGACTTCGACGACGACGATGAGTAATCTTTCTTTACCGATTTTGGAGTTCTATTTTTTTATCCTGTATTTTCAGAACTGAAAGAGAATGCCGATATACACCGTCCACACAAGTGCTTAGAAAAGCTTAGGGCGGGTTTGGTTAAATCCATTACAACTACATAATATATACAATAGGAAATCTATCAATCAATGTTGTTATAGCTCTTTCGTATTAATTTTAATTAGTGCAGTTATGTGGTGTTGGTTACCATGATATTAATTTATGTAAATAAAATCCTTGGTCGGTATAAACTTAAACTCTAGGGCCATAAAAATCATATAGTTTGTAATAGAATACATAATGTTTATATTTAACTAGTGGGCCCGGCAGACTTTGTCCTGCCCTGAACTTTGAACCCGATTGTAGCGCCCCCTACGGAGTCAAATTGTGAATATAAACCATCCCGGCGTCCAAACAAACACAACAGAAAAAGAATTAGCGAAAGGGAAATAGGGATTCATTTTTATATATATAGATGTATATACATAATGTTTAATGTATATTATTGTGTGCCGACGAACGTTTGTCGAGAAAACTGTGATCTATTTATACGTTTGAATTAAGATTTTCTTTAACCATTTAGGAAATATTAACTCAATAAACAAAGTTGTTTACATGCGACATCCTAAAGAAAGTTGTTAGGTAGGTTTCAACAGGACGCGCTAAGTTAGAAGATTCGCACAAAGTGAAATTGAACAATTAACAAGATTATTAAGATTCATACATTCAGCTTCCGTTCTAGGCGTCATGGAATCCTGGGTTGGTAGGCATGTTTGTTCATATCCCCTGACCTCGCATATCTATAGTATTTAAACCACGTCTAAGGTCCAAAACATACCACGGACAGGACAGGACAAAACGTCACCCCTAGTTACCCACGTCGTATGGGAAACTGGTATTGTCGTTTCGCGCAGGTCTGTGCAGCACCATATAAAAGTGCTCGTCGACGTTTCGCTGTGACATTGTGCCTGTCCTGTCCGTAGTGTGTTTTTGCCGAAATGCAACAGTGAAGTTCGGTGTCCATTTTGAATGCAGACGAAATTAGTGACCCTCCCTAAAGTATACCCAGATCAATAAAATAATTCTCGTCGATAATTTTTTATTTAAAAAAGTTAATTTTATGTTCGGTCATTGTTTCGGAATGAATTGGTGTAGTTATATTTTAAATTAGATATTATTTACTCTAAATTGCGAAAATTATCAACAAGAATAATTATTCAAAACAAAACTTGCTGAAATACTCCTGAAAATAAATCATGAATGAATGAAAATATTTAGCCAATTATTTAATTGCGATTTTAATAAGATAATGATCAAAATAATTCTTTTTATTAAACAAATCATACAGAGATTAGGTAAGTGTAAATAGTGAAATATTTAGTAAATTAGTTGTGTAATCTGAACTATGCGTAGAGATTTCTGATTACAAACAACACATCTAATGCTCATGTATTGCCAATTAAATTAGCACTTGTTGTTGTTTACACGCAATTATGATCCTTATTATTATGCGAAAAGAGTTACCATCGTGTGATTTGAATTTTGTAATGCAGTCCGTAAAGCTACTTTTACACGCGCCACAAATCACAACTGTTTTATACCTTTGTATCCCTCGTTGAAATGCAAATCTTTTATTATTTCCGTTTAATAAGTCTACAGTCTAAACATATATTGATTAAATTTCTAGTTGGTCAAATATTATTCTTAAGGGTGCTTTTCCACCAAAGATGTGCTACGTTGCTAAGCTACGGATGTGTGTCCAACCCACTAATAGGAGCGCTTGATCCATCGACCATACAACTAATAGACTCCTCATATAGGGCGAACACTTTCAGACAACACATCAGACTCAATAGGTCTTATATAATTCCACGCCCTTGTAACAAAACCTACCGAGTTATTTAAATATTAATTAGAGTATATCGATAATTAATTATCGATAAATAATTATTAGGAGTTAGGACCCCATCCCATTTGATTTATGATTTTTTTGACCTTGAGTAGACCAATCAGCGTTTAGTACCCCGCGCCCGCTTACTTGAGTCATTTGACTGAATTGTTTGCATTACGAAAGCATAGTAATTAGGCGTGTATTGGTTGTGTGGTCGATGGCTTGATCTAACATCTATGCTATGAAGCTATGTAAATTAAGCGCTCTTACTGGTGTGTTTTACACACATCCTTAACTTAGAAACGTAGCACATATCTGGTAGAAGTGATTTCCACCCTAACCAAGGCTTTAATACTAAGTTCCTGCAAACCACAGCTGCAAACTCGAAATTTTCGAATTTAAATAATACAGAGGTCAAATATTATATTCAGTAAATAAGATGTCTGCCAATGTCTTTAATATATATATTTTCTTTATTTATAACAACACGCATGTCGCATAAACATAGTGCAATTTTGAGTGGAGATCAGCAATTTAGGTTCATACCTAGATATAATTTTTATAGAGATGTATCTAAAAATCTATTTTAATTTATAAATATTTATTGCAATTGTAATTAAGTACCTACATGAAATACACATAATATATAGTATATTATCGGTAAAGCTGCGCTTTTACAAAAAAAACAATTGACAGTCATAGGGACTACCGATAGAAGTGAAAACGAATATTTAAAATAATTAAAAAAAAAATTAAAATATAGGTAAACCTTAAAACTAAGGCATTAAAGTTTAATTACGAATGTAGTATATTTTTATTTAAGACCTTTTGTCTTCGTAACAACGCGAGCATGTCGGTGACAGTGTCGGTGACGCAAATCCACAAGTTTACCCCCTACCAAAAAGTGCTCAACGCGGCTAAATAAGTTTTCACTTTAAAAAGTAAACTGGCCCGTGTATAAGTAGCACATTACTCATTTCTATACTGTGCCGTTGGCGTCGCAATGACAAAAGGTTTCTAATCCAGTCCAAGATCAAACCCGAAGGTTTCGCGGTTAAATGAAATAGCTTTTGCGTAATTACCGTAATGGTTGTGCACTGTTGGTAACTTGTTCGTAGTTTTTGCACTGCTTGCTTTTATAATGTCGTCGACATGATGGCTTCGTACTGTTACCCGTTGTCCTAGGCAACAGAAGCATCGCGAAACCATACGACGCGACGCCATAGAAAACATGGATATCGTTATGTGTACAGAATGGGCCCTTTCATAGAAAAAAATTGGGCGTCCGACCTGTAGAGCGCGCTCCACACCTGTATAAGCCTGTCTTTGTCCCCGCCATAGCACTGTCCCGCTTTTCAGACTAGATGGCGTTAGTAAAATAAGTCCATATTCTTTGTTTGACGGGGCCCGTCTATATAAATTGGGGTCGTTGATAGAGAATGACCAAACTTGTCTACGCATAACGTAGGCCACGTGAAGGGTGAGCTACTGTTTGATACTGTCGCGTCGCGTCGTATCGAGTTGCGGTGTCGCATTTGTCCCTCACGTATGACTACGGGTTAGGAGTAAGGACCACTAGCTCCAACTTAACTAAATCATTACAATTGTTACATTATGTTTACATAATATTTCTATAATTGTCCTTTTCTGTCCGTTTTAATCAAAACATGACGTACCATAGGAGACACCTGTATGTTCTACACGTAATAAATAAATTGAGTACAATTGAAATCCGAAAGCTCTACGATTCCAAAGCCTTTATTTGCACTATTCCATGCAATAGGAAAGGAATTCGGAGGCCATAATATTAAAAAAATACAATATAAATGGTTAATAATAGGCGCAGTATGCATTGACTTTTACTATTATAATAAATAAATAAATAATAAAATTTCATTAATCAATATTTTTTTTGAAATTGCATGTATGAGTTTGAAAAATCGTGGTCGAATGATTTCAGTGTCATCACTTTGTTAATAAATAATAATAATTGCAGCTACTTAGATACGCCAAGTGGACTTGAGAAATGTTGGTTGCATTTGTTTTGGACTGTAAATTGGTTAACCTTGCGTATTTGCGGTTTTGGGTTAACACTACCTACTACCAGAACTTCTCTTTCTCTCTCTCTCTCTTAACAACCCATTGTAGGTTCACTACTGAGCACGAGTCTCCTCTTGGAATGAGAGGGGTTTCGCCATAGTCCACCACGCTTGCTAAGTGCGGATTGGCAGACTTCACACATCTTCGAGAACATTATGAAGAATTCTCGATGTGAGGAGTCTACCAATCCGCACTTGGCAAGCGTGGTGAACTATGGCTAAACCCTTATCATTCCGAGAGGAGACTCGTGCTCAGTAGTTAGTTAAAGCATAGCATTAAATATAAATAATTACAGTTAATTAAATACAATCAGACTGACAGGCTGACATATACGGACAGACAGACAGACACACTTTCGCATTCATAATATTAGTATAGATTTTTATAAATTCGGGCCTTTACCTCCTTTCGAATACCTTCAGGCTTCACAATTATATTGACAGCATTATTTCGAAATTAAAAAACTTGAGAGCGTTTAGTGTTGGAAGCAAATAAAATAAAAGATTTTAATGCGAGCATGACCTTCCAATCAGTGGCGGGGCAAGACCTAAATTTGAAGTGGGCAAGATACATTTTGCGAGGCCCCCTGATGGATGACGCAAGAGGACGGATTTTGTTGAAAGAAAAATTTTGCAGCTACACTGAGCAAATTACATTGTACTTTTTACTATGCAAACATAGTTAAAAAGTACTAAGTTTTTCTGGTAAAAAGTACCAAGTATAGTTTGTAAAAATTACTAAGTTACTTGGTAAAAAGTACAAAGTTACTTGGTAAAAAGTGCCAAGTATACTTGGTAAAAAGTACCAAGTAAATGAATTTTTATTCCAAACCGTATTTTATTATAAATACCTAATCACTTTGTGTATTATGTGCAAATGAATATTATTTAATTTTTAATTCTAATTGAATTTATTCAGTTTTTTTTAAATGAATAATCACTTAGATCAACATTGGATGAATTTCAAAGCTTTTATTCAACTTCACCACGTCATTATAATATTGTTTTAACATTAAAAATAATATAATATGGTGGCCCAAATAGTGACGTCCAAAGAAAAAATTTGATTCTTCGTACTTAGACCTATCATAAAATACCCCATGTACGAGTATGTTCAGCGATTTTTGGTAGTTTTCGAGTTATAATTTTTTAAAGATGTCTGAGGGAGTGAGTGTTAATTTTTTTTCTTTTTATTTAGTGCTTTTTTCCGAATTTTTTTTTTGTGAACATGCTTGCTATCAGGGCTGTGCAAAATACATGCTTTGCTATAATTGAAATACAAATTACAAAATACTTTATCGCAAGTAATTAAAATACGAAATACAAAATACCTATATGTAAGGTATTTGAAATATAAAATACAAAATACAGTATTTTAGCTATTTTTAATTGAAATACGAAATACGAATTAAGTACAAAATACAAAATAAGACGTAATCGTAAAACGTATTTCATGTTTTTTGTAACTTGTCTCTAAGCCTCATTTTCATTTTCATTTTCATTTTAACACTAACATAAGTCGGAAAATTTTTGGTCCTAAGTGAAAAGTTTACGTTCGACAGTAATAGAGTCGAAATTTCAACTTTAGATTAAAAATACTTTAACTTGTCTACGTCACTTCAGACTGATTTTAAAAACTTTTGAGGTTCCTAAGCTTCCTTTATTAGTCTAAAAATTTGGTACTTTACGGGGCATTATTGTGAGAAATCGGACGTCAAAGGCGGTAAGGCGGAAAATTCTGAACTTACAATTTGATTCTTAAAAATGTTTTTTGCGTATTTTTGACTATTTTATAGCATAATGCTGTAGAAAATTTCTGAATTTAAGTATTTAGCACAAAAATCCATACTAATATTATAAATGCGAAAGTGTGTCTGTCTGTCTGTCTGTCTGTCTGCTACGCTTTCACGGCTCATCTGTTCAACCGATTTTGGTACAGGGATAGGTGGTAACCCGGGGAAGGAAGTCGCGGGCATCATCTAGTAATCAATATATTTTATTGACATCAAAGTTATTAGGCGTTTTTTAGTTTTTAACAGACATTAGGCAATAAAATAACCGAATTGCACTCAGTTACTAAACAATAGCTGTTTCCTTTTATCCTTCTGGCAATAAAGTATAGCTTTTCCGCACCTACAAGTTTACCTGCCTTTGTCGGCAGCATTGTAAAGAATTGCTGGCAAAAACAGGTAAAAAATCTTGTGGGAGCAGAAAAGCTATACTTTGCTGTCAGTAGGATAATAAGATTAAGCTATTTTAGTAACAGAGTGCAATTCTGTTTCTTTTTTGCCTAATAACTGTTAAAAACAAAAAATGACAAAAAACATTTACGTTACCTTTAAATATCGATTATTTTTGTAGTAATGTTCCATAAAATTTCAATTTGCCATAAAATTGTCAAAAATAGACAATAATCAATTTTAAGAATCAATTTGTAATTTCAGAAATTTCCGCCTTACCACCTTTGAAGTCCGATTTTTCACAATTATGTTCCCTAAAGTACCAAATTTTTAGACTAATTAAAGGAAGCTTAGGAACCCCAAAAGTTTTTAAAATTAGTCGAAAGTGACGTAGACAAGTGCAAGTATTTCTAATCTAAAGTTGAAAATTTGACTCTACCTCTGTCTGACGTAAACTTTTCACTTACGACCAAAAATTTTCCAACTTATGTTAGTGTTGAGATAGTAATAATTTTATGCAAAATAATTACTATCTCAAATAATATTAATTTGCGCACAATATTATATAGTACACAGAGTGATCATTTACAATAAAATACGGTTTGGAAAAAATAAATAAATAATTTTTACCAAGATAGTATACTTGGTACTTTTTACCAGAAAAACTTAGTACTTTTTACCTATGTGTGCATAGTAAAAAGTAGGTAGTTTGTAATTTTCTCTGTGTAGATTTTTAAAAAACGAATGTGGTAGGTTAGTATTGCCAGATACTTGCTAGCCGGTGTTTTTATTATTTATTGCTAGATGAGTAATTATATCGATATAATCTATATTTGCGTTCGCGGGCCTTGGAGGAGCGAGGCCCCTTGGACCGCGAGGCCGTAGGCGGTGGCCCACGTCGCCCACGCCCTCCGCCGCCTCTGCTTCCAATAGATTAATTAGAGTCCCTCATAAGTTATATCTCTGAAATATCAAATTAGTTCTTTCATATCTATCCAGTTCATACATTAATTTCAACAGGGCCGTTACGTAAGGTTTAACTAACAAATATCATGTTACAATAGTTAAGTAGGTCTCGACCGATGAAATCTAGAATTAATTTAAAATAACTATTGATTTCTTGTGAAACACAATAGCGCAGTACACGTTAACTAAAATGAGGTCAGTAAATTTTAAGTTAAGTTTTCTATCGCGACTCCACTCTGATGAAGTGAATTTTGATCAAGTTATGGAGATCACACACGAGGGAGCAGACACGGGATAGGCAAAAACGTCAGCGTAGGGGGATACGAAGTTTTGTCGCGCATTCAGATCTTTCACACCAAAGATGGATGGGACAGCAACGACCTCAATTTAAATAGACGGGCCCTGTGAAACAAAGAATGTATTTTACTAACGCCGCCGTCTAGTCTGAAAAGCGGGACAGCGCTATGGCGGGGAAGAGGACAAGCTTATACAGGTGTGGAGCGCGCTCTACAGGCCCAATTTTTTTGTATGAAAGTGCCCATCTAGTATCTACATAATATATATCAATGTGGGACAGGTATTGAAATTTTGCTTGTTCCTTGATCGTATCGTCACGGACTTCAGCAAAGTACCTAACGCTTGCTTCTATCCAATACAAAGGACATGACCAGTAACTGCCCTCCGATTCGGGACAATGTGCAGGATTTCCGTTTTTACAGTAAGGTTTAAAAATTAAAACCGAAATTACTATGGATTTATTATTCCGAATAAGGTCAAGGTTAAACTGTCTATAAAAACAATACGTTTATTGTTTAAACGTACGTATACGTTTATTGTTTAATAAAGAGTTCATTGCTGCACATTAATTTTTGATATCTAGGCAAGCTCCCATAGTTGCGCTGGTCAAGTCCTTTCAACTCTCGTCTCGCCTCGCCGGTTTACCACTTTTAGAATAGGCGAACTACTAAATCCAATACACCAAGTTGGAACTTTGCATGGCTATGTTTCTTTAATTTGCATTTAAGCTAGAGCTTGTATAGGGGTAAAAGATTCCGTCGTGAAGAACCGTTTGACCTCATTGAAGATGCCAAGTTTCTAAATGATAGAAACAACCTTCATGCCTGATACTCTTTCAGTTCCCGTTATTTCCGGTCATTTATGCCACGCACATGCAAATAAAGTTACCAGCTTCAATCAGCGATGTTCCTTTGAAACGATTATAATAATTAGACAATAATCCTCTGTAGGTACACGGATGTTCATAGATGGCGGTTATATTTGCTTGCCAGCCTGCTCGTTTGCCCGTTATTAATGAGAGAGAGAAAATGTGAGATAAATCTGTGCGAGACCAAGCTATATTGTAGTCGTCGTCAACTAATAAACGTCCACCGCTGGACATAGGTCACTTGTATGGACTTGTGCCGTCTGAATTCAGCGGCTCCCTGCGACTCGTAGAGCTAAAGAAACCAGTCTAAAAGGTTCTAGGTATATTTTAAACATAACATCGCTATGTTAGAAGGTATATTAGCTAATAGGTATGACAAAATAGATAATTGCCATTTTCGCACATTATTAATTAAAATCTGCCAAGATGTCTGACATCATATTATTCTTAAAACATGAGGAAACAACTTGTTCTTGGAATATGTTATTTGCGCCTTTGTCACTGCTATTTCTTACTTATTCTTTATGTTTTGTGCGAAAGTTCTCGGAATTGAAAAGAACTAGTTTGTTCCTGAATGACGAATATTTTTAAACAACCAAAACATGTCATAAAGGCGTGCGTCACAGAAAATTAAGAGATAGGTAGGTATCTACCTATCTATTTTTATTTAGATTCCTAATTACATCAAATGCAAAAAGTGTTTGTGAAAGACTGTCCTGTCACAGTACTGACCTTACGGTCTGTTAGATGCTTAAATCTAATTCCGTGAACGTCTAGTCCATTGCGCCTAAATCCTAGAATATCATCTTCTATTTTTACTAGAATTTTACTAGCGGAAGTGATCTTATTTATTTCTCATACATTCTCGTATGTCTGGTAGATTCTATTAGTGGGGCGGCAAACGAGAATTACCTAATCATACTAATATTATAAATTATTATAAATGGAAAATTAAGGAGTTCCCGCGGGAATCAAAAAAACTTAAACCACGCGGACGAAGTCGCGGTCATCAGCTAGTATACTATAAAATCACTAACAGGACAATTTATATTGGATGATGTAACAAAAATAATAGACTAGATACTTAGTTACCTAATAAGTGTATCGAAACCTTTTAAAACCGCGCAGGTTTTAAAAGGCTTCGATCGCTCGTTAATAATAATAATCGTTAGAAAATTAAAATACCTGCTTAAATTCATTAATTGTTTCCTTAATCTACAGCGACAGCTAATCTTTAAAAGCTCTGTATTTTTATTTGACTAAATGTTTTATTGCTTGATCAAGAAAAACAAATACATTTTGTAACTAACTCTAAACTATATTGATGGTTAGAAATTAATTTTACTTTGATTTCTTAAGTGCCACTACGTGTTGTCAATTAGTTACAAAAAGTTTAACTTTTAGACATTAATTGATTACACATACATGAATAAAACATTATCTGATTAAGAGGTTGATAAACTTCTTTGTGTGCTATGTCATAATTAAACTGTGAATATCTTTGATGACGCCGCGGCTGTGTCGGGTTAAAAATGACCGTGCAATTATTGACAAAAAACAACGTTGCTCAGTACCTAACCTATTCGCAGAGGCAGGCAGACAGATATATATTGAATCTTTTAACCGTAAGTTAGGTTACGATAACTTGGGATAAGTCACGGTCATGTCAGATGGGTATTGGGTAACATTAAGTTAATTTATGTTAACTTAACCTAAGTTGCTTATGTAGTAAGGTAGGTACTGTAGTTAGGTAGTAAGGTTGTAGGGTCAGTAATATCGTGGTGTTCTATTGTTTAGTTACTCGTATATTACATACGTGGTATAAATGTAGCACATACAACTAATTTACCGTTTGTATTTCATCCATACTAATATTATAAATGAGAAAGTATGTCTGTCTGTCTGCTACGCTTTCATAACCCATCTGTTCAACTGATTTTGACGGAATTTTGTTCAGATATAGGCGGCACCCCGAGGAAGGACATATATACTACTTTTTGTCCCGGAAAGGACATATAAGCTACGTTTTATCCCGGAAAATCAATGGGGTTATTCAAAAAACTAAGTCCATGAGGACAAAGTCGCGGGCATCATTACTGTTTCCATTTGCCACGTAGCCTTACCTGCTAAATCCTAAAATAATATTCGTTATATTCGTTCGTTCTTAGTTCGTTATATTCTCAGTAGTAAGTAATTAAGTTTTATCTCCTGTACATTTTCTGTTGTTATTTTTTATTTTTTATAACGAATAATTGGTAATGTTGTGTTTGCTTGTAAGTGATCAATACATTTAGCAAGCATTTTTAACAGGATAAGATTACTTTTGAATGTTTTCGTGTAAGTGACCGTAGGTGAACCTAATAAATACAACAAAATAAAACGGTCTATCTGCGCGGTCAATACACTATGAACATGGAATAACACCAGGCTTGGTTTACAATGACTCATGAGTCGTGAAAAATGATAAAATCTCACTTCCACGAATCAAGACTAAAGAGTCAAATAAATAATTAATTGGGACAAAACGATAATGGAAAGACCAGTTGCGGTATTTGACTCCGTTTGTGGTTATTTTGAGATATATCTTTTACTTCAAAGCACTAATGAGCTCTATGTGCATTGTTTTCCTCATTGCTGATGGTTGTGATCCCTTTACGTATCAAACTTTAACACGTGAACATAATTTAAAATATGAAGAAAACACGACTACCCACGCGGCACGCGGATACGAGCTTGTCCGCACAAAAAATACGCTAGGCTGAAACCGCCCTAAGGCTGGACTTTTTTAAAAGCCGCGGGCGGTCTCTATAGTTATTCATATAACGGTAGGAGTTTTCTTGGGTTAATAATAACTCTTCGAAACTACTTCATTCAAAATCACCAATTTTCTATACATTCCCTTTCCACTTATTTTATAGATAGGAATACAGTACACATGAAACTTGTGTCACATTGCAAATCGCCGTTTAAAAACCATTAATTAATGCAATAAATAAGAAATAGCCGCCGCCAATACATTTAGGTTGAAATAAGTCATAAAAGAAGATTAATCCCAGAATGGCTTTCGTGAAAATGTCACATCTATGATTCACGTGTTGTATGAATATCTATAAATCACTTTGGTTAAACATTATTCCTAGTTTTTAAGTACCATTTTATTAATACGACTATTATACTTAGAATAATACCTATCATAAATTTGCTTTGGTTATGATTTGTTGATGTTATTTATATGCGTCTAGCTTTTAAATGTCCCGATAATATATATAGTTCTAAACTAAAAAAAACCGGCCAAGTGCGAGTCGGACTCGCGCACCGAGAGTTCCGTACAAACCTGTAGTAATTTTTACGATTTATGACTTATTAAAAAAATTGCTTAAAAATTACGTTTGTTGTATGGGAGCCCCCCTTTAATATTTACTTTATTGATATTTAATTATTTATTTTGAAAGGTAATATACAAGTTAATATTCTGTGAAAATTTGAACCGTCTACCTGTTACCGTTTTTAATATTGAGCAAAAAAATACGAAAAAAACACGTTTATTGTATGGGGGGGTCCCCATACAATAAACGTGTTTTTTTCGTATTTTTTATATATATATTTTTTTAATTTTTAGTATTTGTTGTTATAGCGGCAACGGAAATACATCATTTGTGAAAATTTCAGCTTTCTAGCTATCACGGTTTATGAGATACAGCCTGGAGACAGACAGACAGACAGACAGACAGACAGACAGACAGACAGACAGACAGACAGCGGAGTCTTAGTAATAGGGTCCCGTTTTGACCCTTTGGGTACGGAACCCTAAAAAAGGCTTTTAATATTATTTTTGAAAAAAATATAATTACTTTATATTGACCTTCAATTAACTCGCAATCAATGTGACTTTACATGAATATAGTTAAACACCTGGAAAGTAACATAGGCTACTTTTTATCCCGGAAAATAAGAGTGCCCACGAGACATTTAAAAAAACATCAATCCACATGGACGAAGCGCGGGCATTTACTTCATTCATACACGCAGTCATTCATTCACTTCCTCATAATATTGAACTTCTCGCTAAAAAGAGTGTTTTACAAATCAGGAAAAATTATGCATAAATCATAATGTAATACACCTGTAGAAGTACAAGAGTAGGTAGCTCATATTAGCTCAAAGCTGAAATGGCTATAGGCACATAGTTCGAAGAACCAATAGTCGTTGTGGTCCCAAAGTGCTGAAATAGCGACCTCGCATTGGCAAGCGCAGCGTTGGCAAACCCCCAATAGTTGGATATACGACATCAACCGAGTTGAAGGGAATCGCTGGACCCAGCGGCGCATGATACCGTGGCATGTGGAAGTCCCTACAAGAGACCTGTGTTCAGCAGTAATTTATTTTTATCGGTTGACAACACGATTTTCTTTTAGGTATTGAACCTAACTATGTATAGAATAGGTATATACCTAGAATCCGATACAGAATACAAAGCATTGAACCGTTAGCACTACACATTGAAGCAAGTGCATGAACTTTAATCTTTGTAGCGATCTTTAGTGTATGGTGAGGAAAAAAGTCTGTCAGTGTACCTACATTATTATTTGCACGTATCTACGTAACTGCTTATTGGTATTCTGTATGTCGTTGCGTAACAATAGGCAACGGACAATAGGCTTGATTGGTACAGAGTAATGGTTACATAGATATAATAATTTTAAGACAATGAAATATTATCCTATATTATCTACTTTAATACGCCTAGACAGACGTACGCAAGGTCCGAACATTAACAAAATCCAGTAAAAAGAGAAGCATATTTACCTGATAGGTATATTCCCGTTACCTGTGGTATATTCCATTCTTAAAGAGAAAATTAAAGAGACAATTCATGACTCACTCCCTTACTGGATGATTCATAAAGTCCCAGCTCTTGGATCAAAAACCTGAAATTTTGCAGTTTCCCCTTATAATATAGATAGATAGATAGAAGACACAGGAGACTAAACATTATGGCTGGCTTTCACAAAATGCCTACAGCAGCGAGGCCGCGGGAAATATTTAAAATGAAAATCTTTCATTATCTATCTATATATATAAAATTCAAAGTCCTGACTGACTGACTGACTTATATATCAACGCACAGCCTAAACCGCTGGGGTTATAAACTTGAAATTTTGACAGTAGGTTCCTTTTGTGACACAGGCGCTCACTAGGAAGGATTTTCCAAAATTCCACCCCTAAGGGGGTGAAATAGGGGGTTAAAGTTTGTATGAAAGTTCGTCATTTCTCAAGTTATATCCATGAAACTTAGTATATGAGCTATCAGTTAAAAATAAAGAAATACGTGTTTCACAGTTTTTGAAAATTCTACCCCCGAATGGGTGTAATAGGGGATGAAAGATTGTATGAAAGTCCATAATTTCTCAAGATATTTCTCAAGTTATATCAACGAAACTTGGTTAAAAAATAAAGAAGTACGTATGTCATAGTTTTCAAAATTCTACCCCCAAAGGGGTAAAATAGGGGTTGTAAGTTTGTACGGAACTCATTAATTTCTCAAGTTATAGCCATGAAACTTAGCATTTGGACTTTCAGTTAGATATGAAGAAGTACGTGTTTCATCATTTTTGAAAATTCGATCTCCAAGGCGAGTTTGTCCTTCAATCACACTGCAGCAACGGATCAACGTGATTTTTGCATGGGTATAGTTGAGGTACCTGGAGAGTGACATTGGCTACTTTTATCACTGAAAATTAAGGAGTGCCTGTGGGGAAAAACTTAAACCACGCGGACGAAGTCGCGGGCATAAGCTAGTAATATTATAAAATAAAGTCTTATCAAAGTTCCTAAACACAAAAAATAGAACAAAATATATATAACAGCAATTATTTATTAAAGATCATGATGGCGCTCTCTGGGAAAGCTTTAAGATAAGCAGTGGGTCTCCGCAGGCTGAAATGATGTTGATGGTGTTAAAATGCTACTACTTCCTGCGTTTAAAAAGATATGTAACATTATATTATACTATGATACCACATCAAAAAATATTTTAAACCGCAGATAACAGGGTTTTTACGTTCTGTGGTTGTAACTTTACACACACAAGCTACTCTGTAGCTACACGCGGGGTTACTGAACTATTTCACGCTGAATATATTTCAAAGTACATATTTTAATATTCATCTCGTATGCCAAGGTTTCATTTACGTGTGACAAATACTACAGAAAAGATTGGAATCTAATTTGCATAGGCCCTTTGGACAGTCAGAACGAAAAGTGGTAAAATACTTGAATCGTTAGTTGAATCTTCCGCAGGTTGATAACTATATAACCCAGTCCTACATATTAGTTCCATGACTAATAGAAACTAAATTGAGCATGAACTTCTACACGCGAGAACGACGAGTAGGTGTAACGAATTCGTTAGGACATCGTGGTGTAATACATAATCTGGAGTTAATTTGATGTGAAATCGTGTAATATCAAATCCTAGACGACCTTCGAGAGATGAGTATTCTTACGCAAACACTATAGCTAAAGTTGTTAAGGGCCTTGCAACATAAAACTCGGATAAAAACTTTTTGCGATACTAAATATCGCACGTGACTTCGTCCGCGTGGCTTTAGGATTTTAAAAATTCCCGTGGCGGGTCTCCAGTTATATCCACACCAAAATTCACGTCGATCCTTCGAGCTTTTGTTCCTTACATGAATGGAAAACAAACAGACACACTTTCGCCTTTATAATATTAGTAGGATACTATAAGAACAAGGTACATTTCACGTGTACACTTTTTTTTCAGTAGCTTCATGAGTGTTTTTGTAGTGCTCCATTTATTTTATCACTAGCTGATGCCCGCGAATCCGTCCGCGTGGATTGAGGTGTTTTGGCCTATCTGTTATTCCAGACTATAATCTATCTCTGTGCCAAATTTCATCCAGATCCGTTCAGCCGTTCTGGGAAGATTGAGTAACATCCATCCATACACCCAAACTTTCGCGTTTATAATATTAGTATAGAAGTATAGCTATCCCAAGAAAACTCCCACGATTTTGCGTAGTAATGGAAAATGGAAAGGGGTCACGACCATGTTGCGAGTTGCGACGCAGTGTAAGAAAACATACTTATTCTTTCACGTTGGCAGACTTTCATAATTGACAAAACGGATAGATAAAAGAAACCCTTGGCCTGAAATAAATACTCATACCTCATATTTATCTACCTCAAACGGGCTTGGCTAATAAAATTGCGCAAGGTAATAAGCTCTTTGTGGGACTGTCCTTATAATGTAAACTTAACAATATTGATACTTGATTGGGAGCAGACAGAGATTTATTAATCTTTGTGATATTAGATTTATTTTCGACATTTTGTACCAAAAAGTGATTTTTCAATGTGATCGATCGGTGATCGTCGATATGATAAATTGTTTTCCTTATAGTTATCAAACCAAATTATAGTACCTACTTCAAATTAGCCTATTTATTCCTAAATAATACAGTTTCAATTGATATTTCGAATAATAAACAACATCCTATAAATTTTCAGTTACTAATAATGAATGTATTGTTATCAACCAGAGGCGGATTATAATAAAACATGAAAGCAATTAATAAATCGTACTTTATACTTCTCAATTTAAAGAATATCAACAGAAAATTACAAATATGGCGCAGACCATTCTTAACATCAATCAATTAAATCATTGAACTATTTAAACACATTAATTAAATCATTTAACAATTAAACACATCAATTAAATATTTGAACTATTAAACACATCAGCTATATTAAATTAATTGCAATGTAACAATATAACAACAGATAGATCCATAACCACTCGCAACTAAGGTATAGATAGGTCGTACTTTCTAGAACACTTGCTACTCGAGGCAAATCTGAGTATCGAATGAATACAGGCTAAGTTGCTATAATGTAATATTCTAAACAATATTATGACGTCACGTCATTAAACATAGCTGTCACATGAGCGGAAACGTTTCTGATTGGCGGAAACCTCGCGTACTGACCGCTTTGCCGCCTCACAGGTACAGCGCCATCTGTAGTCATCCAGAGGCGCTAACGCTCATATTTTATGCTAACCATTTTCAACATGGCGTTCGTATCCGCCGATTAAATCAACTGACATGAAACAAGTCAAATTGACAGGTATTAATACTTTCTGTTTCATAACTTATATTGCTAACGTACGTCCGGTGGCGCCACTTGTACCGTGGCGACAACACGGCCCTCCTGCGCACGCATCCGTCCCTGGATGCCGTCTGGTACAGTTGCTGAGAACAAAAACAGCAACAATTAGAACGTTTTATTCAAGAATTCGTTAACCATTTTCAGAATTCTAACAAGTGGCCTCCAATTTACTATCCCATCAACGGCCAGCAACCGGAGGTCCACCTATCAAGGACACATGAGCTACTTGTATAACTACCAAAATTCCAACAAGTGGCCTCCAATCTACTATCCCATCAACGGCCAGCAATTGGAAGTCCACCTATCAAAGACTCAAGTGGCCTCCAGTCTACTATCCCATCACCGGCCAGCAACCGGAGGTCCACCTACCAAAAACTCAAGTGGCCTCCAGTCTACTATCCCATCACCGGCCAGCAACTGGAGGTCCACCAATCAAACATTCATGAGCTACTTGCATAACTGATGCTTAGATTTATTCCAAACTGTTCCATCAACGGTCAGTTAATTGTTAAGACTCATAGCTTTCCCTAGTGTAAGCATAATTCCAGAAGTGGGTAAATAAATAAATTTGCTTTAAAAATATATTTATACTCTCTTTAAAACTTGCACGAGCGAATGTTCACAACGTGTAGCGGTTTCACGGAGATTTAATGTAACAGTTATTAATTATAAAAACTTGGCCAAAACATCACAACAAAAAGGAATTAATCATTTGATCAGGCTGCAGTTGCTACTGCTAAGCTCTAAGCCAAATTGTGATCCAAACACAAAAGGATTCAATAATCGCCCAAGTATTCGTATAATTTATACAAGTTATTCCAATATGGCGATCCCGCCAACGAACTAAGAGAAATACATTGAATGAGTCAAAAACAGTTTAATTAAACCTTCATCAATATTTAAATTAACAATCTTTTATCTTTTTCTAAAAATTCAATTCAATTTTAAACACAAAGCTGACACTAGGCGATGCCTTTGGCCAACCCTAATTGCATATCACTATAAATCTTAACTTCAATAATTATAACGGATTTATTTTACACGAATAAATACCGTCACAAAGATATTTATTAACCAAGCACCAATATACAAGTTCGAAGCATATTTCACTCTTCACTAGACATTTAAAGGAAGGTTGAATTTATGTACATCCCAGTGGACTATTCCATCGCCGGCCAGTCATCACTAAGATGTACACCAGCATTATTTAAATTTTCTCAAAACAAAACCATTTTGGCTATTTTATCTATACCTTAATGCATGAACAACTCAACTTTGTCAGGATTACAGGTCCAACGAAAACAAACTTTCTATCCATAAAACTTCTCCAATCAAGCAGACAAAAGTCTAAATTAGATAACCAGGTATGGTAACATTAAAGAAACCAACCTGCAAAACCCATTTTATGTTTAACGTTAATCAGAACTTCAAATATCCGCTCGTCCATACCTGACCTCAACAATTTTAACGAATCGCGGTTGATTTGTACAGTATTGTTACTAGGTCATGGTTTTTAAATGACAACCCTCATTTAAACAACGAAAATTAAAATCATGTAAAAACAATTAATTCTTTTTACAGCATTCTTTAGTAAACAATTTGAATATTATGCAAACTTAAAAGCTTCAAGTTACGTATTCAAACTTAGGGTACGAGTGACTTTTTATCACAAAAATATTTTTGTACCCGGTCGGTACCTACACTATTTACGGAGCCACCGAACCTCTTTTTATACCACGAGGTTCTACTTTTCAACAAGATGGTTCAGCTAGACACTTTATACTATTCGGAAACTAACAGTCACGGCATTTGAGGGACTCAAAATTTAAACAACCAAAATTAACCATTCCGTAAAACAATTATTTTTTTGCAATATTCTTAAGTGAATCGTTTCCCTTTTTTTTCACTATAACTCACAAAATTAAATATTCAATAAACATTTTCTGATTAACGGCTTTGCTTTTACTTTTTAGGTCACGTGAAGTGATGTATGTCCTTCACAACCCATCTACTCAGTTTACAATCAAATTAAATAACTTTAATAATTACTCGTTCATTTACTTTGTACGTCAAAGTACATCATGCATACATGGAAAATTCTCACCAGCGTTTTGAAAAGCATCGTTTCACCAAAGTCTCGACGGTTTCATCACTGCACCAGCATGTCATCAGGCACGCAGCAAACTGCGCAGCAAAGCGCACACAGCGCGACACCGAGGCGCACAGCAAGGCACCTCACGTTCACAATTCACATGTAAACAAAAAACAATTTTAGTGGGCAAAACTGGTTCATGATCCCGCTTCTGATGTTATCAACCAGAGGCGGATTATAATAAAACATGAAAGCAATTAATAAATCGTACTTTATACTTCTCAATTTAAAGAATATCAACAGAAAATTACAAATATGGCGCAGACCATTCTTAACATCAATCAATTAAATCATTGAACTATTTAAACACATTAATTAAATCATTTAACAATTAAACACATCAATTAAATATTTGAACTATTAAACACATCAGCTATATTAAATTAATTGCAATGTAACAATATAACAACAGATAGATCCATAACCACTCGCAACTAAGGTATAGATAGGTCGTACTTTCTAGAACACTTGCTACTCGAGGCAAATCTGAGTATCGAATGAATACAGGCTAAGTTGCTATAATGTAATATTCTAAACAATATTATGACGTCACGTCATTAAACATAGCTGTCACATGAGCGGAAACGTTTCTGATTGGCGGAAACCTCGCGTACTGACCGCTTTGCCGCCTCACAGGTACAGCGCCATCTGTAGTCATCCAGAGGCGCTAACGCTCATATTTTATGCTAACCATTTTCAACATGGCGTTCGTATCCGCCGATTAAATCAACTGACATGAAACAAGTCAAATTGACAGGTATTAATACTTTCTGTTTCATAACTTATATTGCTAACGTACGTCCGGTGGCGCCACTTGTACCGTGGCGACAACAGTATACTAACTATCATGTAACAATAATTTATCTTTAACTAGCTGATTGCCGCCACGTCGTCTGTGTGGAACTAGGTTTTTCACATTTATTTTTAATGGAACCTTATTACCTAAAAATGATTGCTACGGTGTAACATTCAACTCTGATTGGTTAGGAAACACTCTTCTGTTATTGGTCAAAATCCATTGTCGCAGCAAGAATACCATAAATTCAGCCAATCATCATAACAAAGGAGATTGTAACAATGATTGATAGGTTTTACATAATGGAGCTACTGTTTAGGCTGTGACATGCATAACAGTCCTAGAACAGATTTGTAGTTAAACTAGACGATGCCCGCGACTTTGTTCGCGTGGTATTTTTTATGGGGAACTCCTTAATTTTCCGCAATAGAAACAGACAGACACACTATCGCATTTATAATATGAGTATGGGTATCATCTTTATAAATAATAATACCTAAGATCAAGCACGGTATAAACAAATAAACTGCGTTTGCATACGATGTAGGTACATACTATGTTATTACTTTTTGTAATAATCATGTTATCTTTGTATTCAAAAAACTTTAAAAAACATATTATGCTATCTATATATATAAAATTCAAAGTCCTGACTGACTGACTTATATATCAACGCACAGCCCAAACCGCTGGTCCTAGAGACATGAAATTTGGAAGGTGTGTTCTTTGTAAAGAGTAGGTATCCACTAAGAATGGATTTTTCGAAATTCAACCCCCAAAGGGGTAAAATAGGGGTTGAAAGTTTGTATGAAAGTCCGTCATTTTTCAAGTTATATTCATGAAACTTGGTATTTGAGCTATCGGTTTAAAATGAAGAAATACGTGTATCGCCATTTTTGAAAATTCTACCCCCATAGGGCTGAAACAGGGGTTGAAAGTTTGTAGGAAAGTCCGTCATTTTTCAAGCTGTAGCCATGAAACTTGGTGTTTGGGATTTCGGTCTGAAATGAAAAAATATGTGATTCACAGTTTTTGAAAATTCTATCCCCAAGGACGTCAAATAGAGAGTTTATCCTTTAATCACGCCGAAATAGAGCAACGGATCAACGTGATTTTTTGCATGGGTATACCTACTTAGTTGAGGACTTGGAGAGTGACATAGGCTTCTTTTTATCCCGGAAAATTAAGGAATGCCTGTGGGAATTAAAAAAACTTATGCCACGCGAACAAAGTCGCGAGCATCCTCTAGTCTTATATATAATGTTGGCAACAGTTTAAAATTATAATTATAAGCTGGATCATACAGGTTAATACCCTATTCCCATCGACGTCATTGATTACAAAATACAATCAAAGTGGTATAACCGGTCCATTATGAAACTGTGCGTTTACGGGCGCGGTTAACGAAATGAACTGATCTTGTCTTCAATACGGTGCATTGGTAATTTTGTTTTAATACGACTACTTAATTGGTACACATAGGCCCCTTTTTCCTACCAGGCACTCTGGGCAAGTGCCCAGGGCACCGCGATCGATGGGGGCCCCCTAGTTGCTGCCAGATCACCAACCGATAGATAACCGATATTCATTAACGATAACTATGCACTTATATTACGTTCAAAATATACCTCAATAGTAAGTTAATCAGATTTTAAACAGATCTTGAAGTCTCTTTTAAAGTAACCGTTTAAAATAACATTTGAATCAATCTAGAATATTGCTTATCTACAGTCTTTAAATGCATGTTTTAACAAAATAGACAAAGGACTTTTTGTTAAACAGGTATATGCCTTTTCATAGGGGCCCCATTATCCTAATGTGCTCAGGGCCTCCAATAGGTTAAAGACGGCCCTGCACATTACACACATAGCTATACAAGCTACTTGTCTCTATGAAATATACTTATAAATGCGAGAGCGTCGACTTGTCTGTCTGCAATTTTTTAACCAATTTCGACGGGTATGTACAGAGATAGTTCACCTCCCGTAGTTTAGTGGCACTTTAGTATTCCGCTTGATACATGAATAAGCAAATCAAAGTATGCACTATGGCACTATGCTATTACATACCAAGTGATAAGCTATCAACTTAATAGTAATAATAATAAAATCTTTATTTATGCAAACAAAATGTACAATTTCCTTAAATTACCCTGGACCCCCAAACTAGGATAACCCGTGACTTGGGGGTCAGTCTCTTCCAAATAGATATTCTAGAGTAACAAAAAAGATAAAAAATCTGCCTTATTTATCTTAACAATATTCACAGAGTTATGAATACAATTTGGAGCAATTTAAATAAGCTAACAAGTTCTTAAAGTTCGTATGCGTGTGCGTGTGTGTATGTGTGGGTGTTAGTGTGTGTGAATATATTTGTGTGAGTGAAAATTGAATGAATGGATTATTAAATTATAAATTACTTCGTTCGCTTGGAATTACGTTTATTAATTCCGTGGGAATTCTTTGATTTTCCGGGATAAAAAGTATAGCCTTTGTCCCCGGAATGCAACGTCTATACCAAATTTTGTTAAATCCAGTTATCCTGATGTGTGAAGAATACTAATACGAGTAAGAAAAGAGTCCGACCGATTTAGCATCTATAAAATATTACTTATAATAAAACTGTAACAGGTCCAATTCTGTACATTGAAGATATTTTGAAAATTTTTTTGGATGGCACTCATTATTCGATACTGAAGCCAAATCTGTAATTTTTTAAATTTATGTCTGTCTGTCTGTCTCTCTGTCTGTCTGTCTGTCTGTCTGTCTGTCTGTATCTTGGCCGCGCATCACGCCGAAACTACTGAATGAATTCAAACGAAACTTGGCACGATTTGAGCCCATACTACGAGGTAGGACACTGGATACTTTTAGATTCAGCACGGTTCCCGTGGGATAGGGGATGAAAGATAATATTTGTACTTATATAGTTGTAAATCATTAACGTGTAGCCCGATTTCTGCATTCATTCTTTTTTTGTTAGAAAGGATATAGTTTGAAGATTGTCATCTAAAAGGTCAAGTAAATTAATAGGTTCAGCTTACCTTGCTATTGAGCGAGTGTGTCGTACAGAAGGAGCAGAGGAGAACTATAGTGGGCAGCCAATGGGCCGACACATGCCGTGTCGTCTCCATAGTGGAACTGGAAAGAAGAACACAAAAATAAGTCAAGTTTCTTCGAAAAACACTTATTCAGTAACCTAAGAATCTGAAGTCAATAGGATGGGACTTCAGCAGAAAGCCGAATGCAAAATAAAAGTTTTGTTGCAGTTAACATCTAAATTGAAACTGCTCACTGACTGCGTTTTGGATGCTGCTTGCATGCAAGATGTATATTCACTCTTGATTTGAAGGTACATAAATATTAAAGGAGGAGGGAAAAACGGAAGTCGGAAGGGCATTCTTGATTTGAAGATACCCAATAATTGTTAATGGCAGAGTATTGATGTTCTTTTAAATTGGTGTTTTCCTTATACGTTCTTAACGAATTAGGAAGGAATATCTTACAAGTGTATAAATGATAAATCGTAAATAATATATTATTGCACCAGCGGGATTCGAACACGCGATCCTTGCCGCCTGCGGGTGAATGGGTGGTCGGTTAAGTTGAAATATTAATTCAATATTCGCTGAATGAGCTTATTGATAAAACGAGCATATATATGCAGGGTTGCCAAAAGAAGCAAAACATCCGTTTTTATGGAAGAATATTGCCACGCTCTTTCAAACTCGTAGGTACTTTTTCTGAATCATATCATAGGGGGTCTTACAAAAAATATCAAAGGATTTTTTTTTAATATATAGCCTAGCGCTTGACTTGCTTGCAAGTGGTGGATTTGAAGGTAAATTATCCATAAGTACCTTGGCAAGTATTCTCTCATTCGTATAATGAGAGAATATTTGCCAAAGCATTGCATGTTAGGGCATGCATGTAATAGTATATTGTGATACAAGGGTGGAAAGAAGTTTATTGCAAACGAGCTGTCATTAATAAGCCCGAGCCGAAGGTGAGGGTTTTTAATGTCACGAGTTTGCAATAACCTTCACACCCGTGTATCACACGACGTTTTTCAATACAGTTGTGGGAAATAGTAATAAACAAATCAAAGAATTACAAGTTTATTTCAACATACATACGTACATAGTAATTAATTCTGAAAATTGAGATAGTTTTTAACATGGAATAACTTGACCACAATGTAGATGGTTTATATTTTCCACTCAATTCATGAAAATAAGCTAACAAAACATTTTCTGAGAATGACTTAGTTTTTTTATGTTTTTTCCATGAAATAAAATTATTGTAAGCCGTCATATATCTTTCTCGAGATTTTGGGGGCAAAATTCCATCTTGCGCAGTTTTCGCCTCAGATAAAATATCTGGTGGAGTTAATTCCATTTCATCATTAGTACTAGAACTCATATTAACAAAAATATAATCAATTTATCACATAAAAAATAAAAAATTTCAGCAAATGGCGCGTATTTACACCTGGACATATATTTTTTTTTTTCAACGAAACTAGGCTACGGGTTCGTACAGCTACGCGTATACAGCCTATTCGATGAAAAATTTTTCAATACAGTTGTCAAACATGGCGCACTTTCAGAGGCTGTAGTTATGATTCGAAAATTGAATCTTTCGCATAGGCATCTTACTTTTACACGGTCGTGACTTACTTTTACAAGCTCGACACTTACTTTTGCAGTTTAGTTTTAAATTTTCCAAGTCAATTAAAAAAGTTTAGTAGCAAGGAGTTTTCATACATAGAATATAATCGGATAGGCTTTTTACGAGGAAAAATGAATGAATCCGTACGTTTTAGCATTGAATTTCCAAAATTCTTTTAAATGGTTGTTGATTATATTTAATTACCAGTTTTAATTTAATTATTTTCAACATTTGACAAAAATCGAATAGGCTGTATACGCGTAGGTACGAGTACGAACCCGTAGCCTAGTTTCGTTGGAAAAAAAAAATATGTCCAGGTGTAAATACGCGCCATTTGCTGATTTTTTTTATTTTTTATGTGATAAATTGATTATATTTTTGTTAATATGAGTTCAAGTACTAATGATGAAATGGAACTAACTCCACCAGATATTTTATCTGAGGCGAAAACTGCGCAAGATGGAATTTTGCGATCGATTTGGATTTGAGCGATCTTCAACCCGTGCATAGCAGCAAATTTCACTGAATTTTAGTAATTGCTCAAGCTTTACTCTCAATTTTCAGAATTAATTACTATGTACGTATGTATGTTGAAATAAACTTGTAATTCTTTGATTTATTTATTACTATTTCCCACAACTGTATTGAAAAACGTCGTGTGATACACGGGTGTGAAGGTAATAACCTACTTTCCACCCTTGTATCACAATATACTATTAAATAATTGCGATTCTCCGCTACAGTTTCCATATTTTTTATCACTTTACACTTCTCTGTTTAAAAAATACAACTACGTAATCTCTTTACTAATTTTGAGTTTATGAACCAAAAAAGTTGCTCAAATAGTTCATAATCACTTAACTAGGAGGTTAATAAAACGTCACGATTACATGAAGTAATAAATCACAGCCTATGATCACAGCCAGATTATTAATAAGATAAGAAATCTCTTACGCCATGTACCCATTTAATCTAATTAACCCTGGCAACCCTAAAGGAAAAAAAAGCTGAAAAGCATAGATTAATAATACGAAGTGAACTTCAAAAAAGCAGTACCAGGTCGATGACCACCGCACAAAAGGACACTGTCTTTTCTCAGAAGTCCGCCCGAAATATTAATAAAGCTTTGGTTAACACTCGTTTAAATGTACGGTTAGCAAAAAATACCTGGAAAGTTCTCTACACATGAAAGGTCAGAAGTGCAAAAATGTTCCCCATTAACTAACCATGTAATATTCTTTCTATTGTGTTAGACTAATAAACATTTTGCCAGATTCGTATTTCAGTACTCCAGATGTTATAAATTAAGTAAAAATAGTTGGTATAGGATAAAATGGTATAAAATAAATATTTAACAATCTAATGTTTGTCAGTTGTCAAAATTTGATTACTGGTCTCTTTTTCTATGGAAACCACAACTCTGTGATGGAAACCACATGGAAACCATCGAAATAGAAAGAGTAGTACTAAAATTCTACATCAATGATGGAAACCAACAAAAAGTTATTAGGTTTTCCTTGTCTAGAAAATCTCAATAGTAGCCTGAAATACGTAGTATTTAACTCCCTTGCATTTGAGGGCACACAAAGCTACCAGTCCTGCAAGTGATCTCTATTTGGTAATATTTAATTGCTGTCTCATCTTAATATAAGAGAAAGAGAAAAAAAAGTACACCTGTGTCTGTGCACACACTTATTGTGCACTATTAGTTTAACCAACGTAGTTGATAACTCGCCGTTGAGATTTGCAGCCGTGGCCAAAGGTCATGGCGAGAGGAAGAATTATTAAAACACGGAAAAGTAGAAGGAAAACTTTAGTTTATTTTTTTCCTAACCGTACTTTTTAAAGAAATGTTATCGGGCGATTTTTCATAAAATTAAATACCTTTAACGTATTTTTACCGTAACTGCGTCGTTTTATGTCAACAAAAAGAATTTACACACCTGCTTACGAGTACATTATTTTGTTACAGTCGTTACGAGTACGTTTTAAAAAAACACCGTTTGAAAAACAAGATTTCATAAAGAGCAGGTGACATTGCTTATTTATTTTTGTGCTCAAAAAATATTCACGTGTTACTATTGACAAGCAGTTAAGGACACAATTTTTTTGTTAATAAAGCCTCCTAATAAGCTAGGTATGTAATCCATATAAATATTATAAATGCGAAAGTTTGGATGGATGGATGTATGTATGTATGGATGTATGTTTGTTACTCAATCACGCTCCAACGGATGAACGGATCTGGATGAAATTTGGCACAGAGATAGATTATAGTCTGGAATAGCACATAGGCTACTTTTTATCCCGGAAAATTAAGAAGTTCCCGCGGGAATCAAAAAAACCTCAACCACGCGGACGAAGTCGCGGGCATCAGCTAGTTTTTTAATACATTACCAGATGGTTCCCATAGACGAGACAATAATTAATAAAAAAGGAAAGTACTACTTAAAGTAAGATAAAGATTATTTTACTAACTCTACCTGAATACGAGTAGTACCACAGAATAGGTAATAGTAGTAAGTAGTACTCTAAAAGTAGTTTCTAACTCAAAACTATTACCGTTACCGAATTTCAGCAGAAACAATATGATTATCTAATTAATTAATGATGCAAAATCATCATGCAATTCAATTAAAACCTTTTATTGTTTTATTTATCAAAAAATAAATATATATATAGCAATCTTATCTACAAAATCTACAAATTTTATCAAATATTAATATTTGAAAATTGTTTAATTTTTTCCTAACATTTACTTCTGAGTTCCTTTTTTCTGTTATGTTACAGTTTACCCTTTACCTGAGAAATGTATTTTGTAATTAAATATTAATTTGTAGCAATGAAAAATTAGCAATATGGCTTTGTTATAATTCTTTCTAACAGTTCTTCCCTAGTTCAAACTCATCTCATAACGAGATAAATGGCAGGTATTCACAGAATTAAAAGTTGTATAAACATTCATTCGTCATTTTACCGTAACCATGTTGTTTTGTGTCGTCAGAATTAATTTACACCTGTGAACTCGCTTGTTACAACCGTTTTGGAACAAATCCTAACAAATTGTTTCTTCGCACGCAATTTTATTTTCCAAACCGCTTTATTGTGCAAACGAATTACTATTTTTGCGTAAAACCCGTTATTTTATGAATGTGAAAAAGAACTTTTTTTACGTTAGCCAAGTTCCAAGTGAATTTATTTTGGATCTTTTTGTATAGGTACGTTTTAAGTCATACAATAGGTACTACAGTCTACAACCCTGTCCAACGACTGAGGACAAAGTACAAACCGTTCCGTTTCCTAGACTGGTTAGCAATCCTGAAAGTTATTTACTTTTGTTAGGTAAGTACTACTTACTAGTGAATGCTATGTGATGGAACATTGGAAGGTCGCCTTACCTCCAAGCTTTCCATTCCACGAAAAGTTGTGTACCAAATAAAAGCTAATAAATTCACATCGTACATTAAATTGAACATTTAACACAAAAGTACCGGAGGCACCGTTTAACGCGCGTAACATAAATAACTCCGTTTGCGTAATCAATTGTGTGAATAAAAAATTACGTAACGGATTACCGAAGTCCTTATCCTGGTAATTGGACAGCCCCGTGATATATCGCATCTGAAGTAGGGTTGCTAACATAATAACATAATATTATAATTGACCGAGCGAAGCGAAGGTTTCTGGGTCTACTTGTGGTGGGTCTACTTGTGGTGGATTAATACTAGTCCGTCTGTCCGTCCGTCTGTCCGTCTTTCAGTCCGTTCGTCAGAGCCTCCTGAATTAATGTATATAATTACTTCAAATTAAAAAAATGTTAGGTATGTCAATCAATGGCCTAAAGCCGACAATTACGTAAAAAGTTATAAAAATCCTTATAGGAAGCTCAATTTTTGTACAAAATTGATTAAAAATATTATATATTTTTAATCAATTTTGTACAAAAATTAACGATTTGTTATTTAATTTTTGCCAAGTTTTGGGTTTGCTAAGTTGCTATTTTAGACCAATTTGGTCCCGGTTGCTATTTCAAAAAAAGACTTGAAACGAAATGCTGTAACTTACGTATAATTTCATGCTTAAATCCTGTAGTTAAACGCTAAATCCTTATCAGTTAATTAACAGGAATGAAATGAACACAGTTTTTCCTAGAACATTTTTATCCTTTGACCTGTTGTTAAAGATAGCTCTACATCGGCAATTTTTAATTATTGTGGCTTTGTTACGGGCAGAATAAAAGAAATCAAATATAAAAGATCGTAAAATATCACAATACGTGAAAAATTGGTTCTATATAATTATATTTATTCAAAAAATTACGAGTGTGATAATTACGACGAATTAAATGAAAACTTTGTACGTAAATCCTTACTATTATAATTTATCAAATAAATATTGTAAATGTGAAAGTTTGGATGTATGGATGTATGTTTGTTACTCAATCACGCTCCAACGGCTGAACGGATCTGGATGAAATTTGGCACAGAGATAGATTATGGTCTGGAATAGCACTGAGGCTACTTTTTATCCCGGAAAATTAAAGAGTTCCCGCGGGAACCGAAAGACCTAAATCCACGCGGACGAAGTCGCGAGCATCAGCTAGTTATATTATAAATGCGAAAGTTTGGATGGATGTATGGATGTATGGATGTTTGTTACTCAATCACGCTCCAACAGCTGAACGGATCTGGATGAAATTTAGCACAGAGATAGATTATAGTCTGGAATAGCACATAGGCTACTTTTTATCCCGGAAAATTAAAAAGTTCCTGCGGGAACCGAAAAACCTCAATCCACGCGGACGAAGTCGCGGGCATAAGCTAGTAATTTATATTAAAAATGCTAAAGTGTGTCTCAGTGTTTCTCTCCTTTCACTAGCTGCCGCGATTTCACGGCCCATATATTCTCTTAACCGATTTTGAAAAAAAATTGCACACATTTTTCGTGATCAAAAAGTTTCCACAGGAATTCAAAAAAATAATTGAAAACCCCTAAATCCAGGCACATGAAGTCGCAGGCATCATGTAGTATGAACTAAATGAAAGTTATACCTACTCTAAAATAAGTATACGTAGTTATTTAGAATAAGTATCGGCAGGTTATACCTATACCTAGTAATAAAAATAATATGTTGTTTGGAAAACAAGTAAGCAAGGTAGAGATTAACATAATAATAACATATTAAAAGTCAAGGAACCTAACATATCATAAAATCATGGGTCGAAATAAGCTTATTATATGAACAATGAACAAAACAAACAAGAATCTTAATAACAAATGACCCTTAACCTTGTTAACTAAAAAATGACTTCGCAAAAAATAAACAAATTCCTAAGTAGTTAAAACCTAAAAATCGGAATCAACTTATTAAAACGTAGTCCCTGCTAAGTAGTAAGACTTATTTTTCTGGTATGTTTCCGTTTAATAATGTAGCCTATACTCTCACTACTGAGAACGAGTCTCCTCTCAGAATAAGAAGGTTTTGGCCATAGTCCACCAAGCTGCCCAAGTGGGATTTACGGACTTCACACACCTTCCAGAACATTATGAAGAAGTCTCGGAGATGCAGGTCTCACTACGTTTTCATTCACCGTTACAGCAAATGATATTTAATGGCTTAAATCACACATGACACAGAAAGTATAGTTGGTAGCTGCATAAGTAAGTAAATGCCTCGTTGGTCTATTGGTTAGCAGGTTCGACTGCGGCTGACGAGGTCCCGGGTTCGAGTCCCGGGTCGGGCCATATAATATTAAGTATTGGGTTTTTCTGACTAGAAATTCTCAGTACTAGCCCGGAGTTAGGAAGTTGGTGGTGCTTCACCCCCGTGCCTCGGAGAGCACGTTAAGCCGTCGATCCCGGTTATTATCACTAACATGATAATAGTCGTTAAAGCCTGCCAACCCGCATTGGAGCAGCGTGGCGGGTCTATGCTCTAATTCCTTCTCTCCTTTGAGGGAAGAGGCCTGTGCCTAGCAGTGGGACGTAGGCTGTGGTGGTGACCCAGAAAAGTAAGATGTGCGTGCTCGAGAATCGAACCGCCGACCGTTAACCAGTAGGCTATCACCACTACAGAAAAATACGTGCATATTAAGCTGTATTTAGTGACAGAAACATGGCAGGTTTTTATAACTTGTAAATGTCTGGAAACATAGTATTCTAATTGAAATGTACAAATATAACGCCTTCAGGTGTCATAAATACGCCTCAGACGATCATTATCATTTACAAAATCGATTAGCCTGCTTGCCTCTAACCGAACGGAGAGGTCAGATGGCAATCGATGCGTATAAAAAATAGCACTTTATACTTGTAGGTTTAGAGCTGTTAAGATATCGAATTTCCTCTATAAATGAGTTCATTATAATACGAATAGACTGATAATCTTCATTTAATAGCTGTATGGACCGTGGCTCAGTAACTAAGTATCTGTTGCAGAGTTGTTGTCAATGATATTATTGATATCATAGGTGTTGTAAATAAAAACTGCTGGCCTGACTCAACAAATAATGATTGCCTATACCTACCTGCCTGTTTACTACTTTATTTGAATAATGTAAGTAGTATAATGTAACATACGATTCTGAATGTTATAATTACTATAGATGATGCCCGCGAGTTCTTCCGCGTGGATTTCTGTTCCCGCGGAAATTCTTTAATGTTCTGGAGTAAAATATAATATCTATGTGATAAATCAGGTTATCTCCATTCCAAATTTCAACCAAATCGGTTCAGTTATTGCGGCGTGAAGGAGTAACACATATCCAAACTTTCACATTTATAATATTAATAGGATCTAGTTATTATTTTGCATGAGATTTTGGATTTTAATGCGTTTAATTGAATCCTTCATCCCCATCAAACATTGGAACCCAAGGGTGCTGGAAAATCATCCCGCAACGGAATTCAGAGCGTTAGTACCTACCACATTCCATTATCTGTGGTACCTACCCTCTCCACTTGGTACGACCGGTCAAAATCAAGTGAATCGTAGGAAGCTATTGGATCCAGGCGGTGTAATACCACGGCGTTTGGATGTCCCAACAAGAGATCTATATCAGACATATATACCTATCTATACAGCAGTGGACGTCTGATCAAGTTATCTATTCGCAAGATTGTAAATCTGTTAACGGTATCAACATAGAATTAGTTGGAAAAAGAACGCACTAATTTTAAAATATTACTAACTAATTAAATTAAATGTATAGATAAAAGGGATTGCACACAGGCAAATAAATAAGCTATTTATCGCAATTAAACAATGGAAAATCCACGAAAAGGTTACCACAGGCGACGGCATAATAATATGTCATTATACGGATGCAATATAAGCTTATCATCCAGGAAGGGTCTTCAGGAAACATCGCAATAAATAATACACATGACATGTAATAATTGACCGATTCGCCTTGACTTAGGTACAACACACACACGATGCTTTTAGCATTGGTCATCAGCGATATGATAACTTTTTGAAAACTGGACGCTATGATGACTCCCGTCCACTCGTTTGTTGGTAACCCGTTTGTTCTACGTGAGCGACAAACGCGACACCGCGACGCGATGTGACGCGATGCGACAGTATCAAACAGTGGATGACCCTTCACGTGACCTACGTTGTCGCGTTGACAAGTTTATCATTTTCTCACCTAAGACAACGGGTTAGTATTGGACGTTGAAAGCTAAAAAGCGACTTCCCGTGTCCCTCTGCACGCAATAAACCAAACTGTGACCCAAACCCAAACCCTAAAACGCCTGTCGCACTAATTTAGTAGGTATTAGTCTTCTTTTTTTTTATCCACTACAAGTTAGCCCTTGACTGTTCAGTCTAACATGGTAGCGGGCTAGCCTGTTAGGGGCAAGGCAGTTAACTAAATAAACCCACACTCCTATTCGGTTTCTACACGGCATCGTACCGGAACGCTAAATCGCTTGGCGGCACGTCTTTACCGGTAGGGTGGTAACTAGCCACGGCCGAAGTCTCCCACCAGGCCAGACCAGGGAAAATTAAAAAATTATAAATTCCCAAATTTACTCTGCCGGGGATCGAACCCGGGACCTCCGTATGTTAAGACAGCGCTCAACACTGCGCCACGGAGGTCGTCAATGTTCTTTCACCAGCGTAATTTTTGATTATACTCAAAAGCAAAAAAGCGGATACGTCATCGCAAGTGGTTGATCGCCGACGCTAATAGTGGGTATGTGTGTTTTGACTCTAAGGGATTGAGATGTTCAATTGATTTATCGCCATCATTTGCAGTCCGTCCGTGTAAAGAATTGTTTTAAACTACGTAAACAATGATGTTCGTATCTTTGGAATCACACTCATCAATCTGTGTAGCAATTATGCTAATTCGGATTAGCTATTTAAAATACATATTTTATTATGACACATTCAACTGCGCTTGCCTTCTTAAAGCGATACATTGATATAATTATTTGATACAAAGAATAATTTATACCTGTGTATTTTAGGCAAAACAATACCTACTATCTCAATATTATTCTATCTTTCTTGTCCACTTCTTGCCATATTTATATTCAAAGGCTCAAAAAACATAAAGTTATTAGACGCTAATGATTAACCTAACATAAAGTTTTTAGTCTAATGATTAGATTGCTCCTTTGGTCTAAAACTTAAACAGTGCCCATCGATGTAGGTGACTGATTTAGTTTCGAAAATGTCGCTGTTAATGTAATGTTAATGTTAGTTTAGTGTGACAATAGGTACAATAAAACAAACTATTATGCTATTAGATAAAAATAAGTCACTGTACCTGCTTATCATCGAAAAGGTGGCTCTACTTGCAATCACCTTTTTTATTTGAACAAAAAAACAGCCAAAAATCATCCATAAAAATTTTCTTACCTTCTGCTATTATATAATAAGTAAATAATAAAATATTCAAGTCAGTGCGCCGCGGAATGTTGTTTAGTTATTTATGTTTACCGAAGCTTAAGTTTAAGGTTAATGTGTTGGCATTTTGCTAATTAGAGTAGTATATGAATCATTATATTCATCTTTCAATGAGAATTTAGTTGCTATGCGATACACAGGAGGTCGCAGACAGCTGCAACATCCGCAAGAGATATGAGCAGGCCGAGTGAGAGATTTTTTACCTATTCGATGGCGTTTCAGCCCCCATCTTCTCTAACTCGTTTCTTGATAGCCACTGATATATATTTTATATCCATTGAAGGTTCGCTATGAAATGAAAATAACAATTTCATGGCAAACCTTCAATGGATAACAAAATGTACTCAGTGGCTTTCATTTTTTGACAGCCACTGAGTTAGTGAATAGGCGGGCTGATAACTACTATTTGTATAGAATTGATTATGCGCCAGTTGTCATCTGTCATCAAGCGCTTGAGAACTCCATACAAATTTAAGTTAACTAACGCAATCGAATAGGTAAAAAAGACCCACTAGGCCCCCTAACCAGGAGGCACATTATTCAGTAACTAAAAACAAGAGAGAGGTTATTGGGTCAACATTGAGCGCTTTGTAAATTACAAGGACATCTATAAAAGAATCAACAGTCTGCAAAAATTGCATTAAAACAAACATCTTTAGGACTTTTTTCTCCAAACGTTGATTAAAACAAACATCTTCGATCAACGTGTGGACAAAAGTCCCAAATAAATTAAGATTAAAAAAAAAAATCTTCGATCAATTTGGCAACGCGTTGAGCAATTTCCCTCAAAATTTGAAGCCCAATCCTCGAGCGCGTACTTATCGTGAGTTATGAGCCGAAAATTGTAGGATATTTTGACCAATTTGTTGTCAAACAATAAATTTGTGTCGAAACATTGTATCTATGGGTTTCGCAGAGCCGGTTGCGTCAGGGACAAAAGTGGGTATATTACAAAAATACACATTGCGAGTGACCGGGACCGTGCGAACGGCGATTATGCAAGGTGTATCCGATTTTGCGAAACGAATGTGACTTGAACTATCTTATATCCATACTTATATTAAAAATGCGAAGGTGTGCCTCTCTGTCTATCTATCTGCCTGTCTGTCTGTCTGATTTGGTAGGTACACAGATAAGTTGCATCTCGAGGAAGGACCTAGGCAACTTTTTATTCTGGAAAGTTAAAGAGTTCCCGCGGGAATCTAAAAACCTTAATCTACGCGGACAAAGTTGCGCAATTAGTTTAATGAAAGAAACCTGGACAAAAGCTCTATTTGAACTTTGAATTGAAATGAAATGAAATGATTTATTTCATGTAGGACAACTTGTGCCACTTATGATAAGTCGTAAGAATCTACCACTCACTTTGGCTGAGTAGTACCTACCTACTTATTATTAAAATCTCGTCCAAATCCTGTGTTTTGAAGATATAGGTACCCGTCGGAATCCAATGTTTTCAAGGTAACCACTAGAAATAATAGTAAGGATGGTTATTTAGTTTTACCAAGCTACAATTAAAAGCTGATGCCCGCGACTTTGTCCGCGGGCCATAAATATCCGGGATAATTGTAGGAGCCTATGTCCTTCCCCGGGACACAAACTATAAACGTACCAAACATCAAATCGGCTGAAAAGATGGGCCGTGAAAGCGAAACAAACTCACATTCGCATTTGTAATATTAGGTATAATTTTGTCTAAGTAGTATTAGTAATGAAATTATTTAGATGTTGAATATTGAAGCCTCCTTTCTGCTACAGCAGACGTCAATGGCCATACCTCCTGCCGTTAAGGAGTATGAAACGTTTTTTGACCCAAGGCAAATGCCACAAATAACCCCATCCCGTTATCGCTGAGGTGCCGGCAAACCATTAAACAAGCAGAAACTGCCTAATTTACACCATTACCCATTACAAGCAACGACAAAATCTTATGAATATAGCTCAAAGAATTTAAAAATACGACTGCCATAGTTAAATGATATTTTTTGTTAATCACTGGATATTGAAATATAGTCTTATATATTTTTGGAATCTACTTATCATTTTCTTGATGATGACAATATAGTTAATATCATTTTGGGGACCATGGTCACCCTATCAATTTTTTTTTAAATTTTACTAGCCTATGTCACCTGGAATAAGCTTAGGATTCTAACGATACCTCATTCATCAAAACCCGTTCAGGCGTATAGAAGTTATGGTGGAATATACAAACTCACACATACATACATGAACCCTGAAAACAAAATAATCCTTTTTCAGGCAGTCGTATAAAAATTAAAAGAATCTATCGTTTTTAATTCTACTAGATAGCCCTTGACTGCGATCTCATGTGATGGGAGGTAAGTGATAGTGCAGTTTAAGATACTAACGAGATAACCGGATAGGGATACGGCCGTTATTTTAAACCAACGCACCAGAATGCTAAATTACTTGCTTGTACGTCTTTGCCGCTAGGATGGTAACTTTTAGAAATTATAAATTTCCAAATTGACCCTGCCGGGGACCCGGGACCTCCCGATCGAAGGCCATTCAACAGATTTATTCGCAAACAGAAATGTTTGGCGGGTGATCCGTGATACCTTTTTTTTTAATTATCGAAATAAAAATTGTTACAGTTTTGGTGGGTAGCACTGCGAAAAACCACGTAGGTTTAAATTGCGTGCTTTTCCGTCAACTATCCAGTGCTTACCATTGCGCCAGAAAAGTCGTCAAATGTCCAATTATATCGCAACGAGAATATCATAATATAGGAACGGGGAAATTAGAAAATCTACGAAGGTTAATATCGCATGCAGTTATCGACTTCCATCAACATTTAACAAACTCAGCAAAATTTTTGCGCAATTTAATCTTATTATTCTCACAAATATTTCATTGTTCCATTTTAAATTTTTAAGAAAGTCGTGTCGCAACCATGTCGTGGTCGTTAAGTGTAAGCACATCTTACGTATTCTACGTGCAGTGTGAACTTAATATGCGTAATTTTATCACTTTAAAGTAGGTCAAGAATGTATTCAATTTCTTGCAAATAAAGCTTAGCGATTTTTTGTGGTACATTTTCAAGTTAAACATGTCAGGCTACACAAAACACGTGAACGACTCCTTTTGCAATATAAAAAATTATGTTATACTTTACTGCTTTAAAAGCTATGCTATTGAGGCTATCGCATACGTTGTAATGTTGTTTGTAGGTATACCTACTGGATTAGGAACTCAATGCATGCTGGATGCTGGCATGCTGTATGAGGCTGCTTTAATCATACTGGTCAAAAGGCGAAAGTAATTCAGCCATACAATTAAAGTAGTTACTAGTTAAGGTAGATTGGGCATGCTTATGCTTTATAACTGACGTAATCTTATAGTTTACTGAAGAAAACGAATATTATATTCGTCCAAGGATGCAAGCCCTTATCTCTTTATACAGTCCAGTCAAATAAGATCTGAAACAAAAACAAAAAAAACACTTTTGACAATTTTTTTCAACCCTTGCCGGGGGTTGCAGACACGAAAACCTAAGAGGACTAAGTCGCGGGAATAATCTAGTTTAAAATTTAAATAAGCATCATGCCACTTTGACTCTAGCTCAGTGTAAAAAAAATATTGAGCCTAACGAGCCTACCAAAATAATTTCAAAAATTCTGCACCACACGGCAACGGAACTGAGTTTCACGTTGCTTCGTCATTTAAAAGCTAAGCATTGAGCAACAAAGAAGAAAGTTACGAATTGATTCGTCAACCGAGTCAAGGGCGGTCATCCGTTTTCGAGACAAACAGCTGATGTCTGTTGCAAAATTCTTCAAGCAATCATTTTTATAATATTTTTTTATTTAATGTGTTTTATTTGGGCGTATGATCAGATAGATTGGATGGGCTCGGCAAAAGCCAAGATCTTTTTTTATCGCACATATTATGTACTATTTAGCTCCAAAACCGAAAAGATAGAGATACATGCCCAGGGATTGAACCTAAGCCCCAAACTAGAAGCCTTTGATCGCTTGAAAATTTGAATATACCTAATATAAAGAGAGCAATTGTCTGACAGCAACGTTAAGCTCTGATAGATATAGAAACTTGAAACGTTATGTAGGTTCATTATAACGTACTCGTAGACCCAAAACAAGATTTCACTTCCAAAATTCCTTTTTTTTATCCACTACAAGTTAGCCCTTGACTGCGATCTCACCTGATGGTAAGTGACGATGCAGTCTAAGATGGTAGCGGGTTAGCCTGTTAGGTGCATAGCAGTTACTCGTATATTAAACCCATAACCCCTATTCGGTTTCTACACGGCATCGTACCGGAACGCTAAATCGCTTGGCGGTACGTCTTTGCCGGTAGGGTGGTAACTAGCCACGGCCGAACCAGGGAAAATTCAGAAATTATAAATTCCCAAATTGACCCTGCCGGGGATCGAACCCTGGACCTCTACACGTTAAGGCAACTGCGCTCAACACTGCGCCACGGAGGTCGTCAAACCAAGTAGTTCCGGGTATAGTTGTGATATGCTAGCTGCTGTCCCTCCAGGTTTCACAAGGGTAGATTTTTCCAAGTCAATATCTTACAACACAAGTCATAGGATACTAAAATTTTAAATAAAGAATACCGCTTTCGCAAGATGATGCCGAAGAAAGTCCACTTTGGATGCGGTGCACAAAGTTTGAAAGGTATAATAATATCGGCCACGTGAAAACAGACCGTGGCGCGAATCCGTAATTCGGCTGATAATTCGACATCTTTCACTTTCTTTTGTGTCTATTTCAAAATTCGCTTTGTTCGTGAAAGTTGAGCAAACAAAATTTAATAACCCCTTATTATTTTGAAAATCCTGAAAAAGTCCAATCAGAATTTTTGTTGAAAGAATAGGGTGAGAGCGATACAACGGGCCATCGGGTACAGAATTTTTATCTGACGGATAAAACGTCCACGTAACTCACTTTTATATGGAGCTGCACACCCTAATACTTTTTTTATTTTTTATGGAATAAAAAGTTTACTCCATATACATAATAATACTCGTAGACCCAAAACAAGATTTCACTTCCAAAATTCCTTTTTTTTATCCACTACAAGTTAGCCCTTGACTGCGATCTCACCTGATGGTAAGTGATGATGCAGTCTAAAATGGTAGCGGGCTAACCTGTTTGGGGTATGGCAGTTATATTAAACCCATACCCCTAGTCGGTTTGTATACGGCATCGTACCGGAACGCTAAATCGCTTGGCGGTACGTCTTTGGCGGTAGGGTGGTAACTAGCCACGGCCGTAGCCTCCCACCATACCAGACCAGAGAAAATTCAGAACTTATAAATACCCAAATTGACTCTGCCGGGAATCGAACCCGGAAGTTCCCACGTCAAGACAACAGCGCTCAACACTGCGCCAGGGAGGTCATCCAAAAAACATGTTTCCCCTATGACGCAGACGCTTCGCGCGGACGTTTTGTTGTTGTTTTGTGTTTTCGGCCCTTTTTGGCCCGGCGCGTGTAGATTTGCTACACGAACATTTATAGCTTGCTTAGATTTGCAGGTACGCTATTTGTATGCCCAAGCCTTTGCCCTTACTATCAGGTGTGTAGCCATATTATGTGGCAAACAAAAGCTCATTGGCAATAGTTATTAGTAACTGTCAAGCAACTCATAAGTAACCGTCTTCGTCTATTCGCTAAATCAATCATCTATGAAGAAAGTAACAATGTTGTTGTTACATAAAAGTAAAAAAAAATATAATAATAAAATTAAAAGGATGTTACCTTATTATTTTTATTTGATTGCATCCGAAACTAATTCAATGACAGATCAAAATTAAATCTGTGATCATATAAAAAAAAACTCATTATTGCGATTGTAATAAAGAATTCGAATTCAGCTTTTAATTAATACTTTAAGATTAATAGAGCAAAAAGAGCTTTAGATATTTAAAATGATTGTTTGACGCTTACTTTAGGTAGCTTTTTTATTACACGACCGCCTAAAAAAAGGAATGTAATGTTTTCAGAGTCCGTTTATGTATGTGAGTTTCTTGGTTCCGCTATGACTTCTAAATGCCTGAACAGATTTGGATGTATGTATTCTTACATTATCCCGAGTGATACTATATATTTTTGAAAAAAATCCATATGCCGGCTTGGCAGTCCCGTTTTTTTTTGTAATTATTCATCGTGTTTTTTTTATTTCACTGTAACTACAAAGCTTTCACCGATTCAATCCGTTATCAGCATGCCTATTCAAAATTCCCAAATACATATTATTATTGCATAAAAATATAAAGTGATTCTACATAAAGTGCCAATAGGTTAATTTTTAACGAAGAAAACAATTTTAAGGTTTTTTTTATACTCAATTGATTTTTTTTGGTATTTTTTTTATTTTACCAACACCACCTATCATTATAAATCATTACTGTTTTTGTTTAAATGTATTACGCCATGTAATTCAAAATTTATAACATTTTTTCACAACGGGCCTACAATAGTATTTAAACAAAATTTTCATATAATATTTTCCATTTCCAAATGCGCCTAGCTTTACCCAGTTCGATATAATATTGTGCATTTTATCGAGAACCGATTACTTTATTTACTTGTAACGTCGTCGTACGTAAAATCCGAAAATTTTTCAAAATTGACTCTACCCTTTACAACTGTTAAGAAGAGTTATGTAAAAGTCCTTATTAATAAGGCCAGGCCTTACCTATCTAACAAAAACACACAAGTATGTTAAATAAACTACTAACGCAATATTCAATGTTAGGTAAGCAGTTATTGGATTAACATTAATAATAATAGAATATGGGTGTTGGCTCGGTATGCGTCGGTGGTCATACAAAAGACTTAAACGAGCTCGTGCGTATATTTTTACAACCAATAATAATAACTTTGCTGTATGGTGTCGAATTTCCCCTTACTGACCCAGCTACAAAACATAGGTACTTAGGGCCGCTTGCACCAGAACATTTAAACTGATTTAGTTAAATTTGCTGCCACTTTTTAGTAAGAGCATATTATTGCGGTTGCCAAAAAGTGACAGCACTAAAGAAGTCGGTTAAAATTTAACTACGTATTCAATATAACTGCCATGCCCCTAACAGGTTAGCCCGCTACCATCTTAGACTGCATCATCACTTACCATCAGGTAAGATCGCAGTCAAGGGCTAACTTGTAGTGGATAAAAAAAATTCAAGACATTAATCAATTAATTTTGCAAACAATTAAGTAAGTACCTCATATATAAATTATTATCTACTTTTAATAAGCACTTAAGGTATAAACTATAAATACAATTTATAGGCATAGTATTATTAAAAATATAATATATCCACACAATCTAGATAATCTTGATTTCTAGAACATCAGCGCATTTAGTGTGAATTTCATGTAGCTACACTTAAACTAGTATAGTGTCCGCTAGCCAAAGGTCATGTTTACTTTACATTTACTTAGATGCACGCATTATCGAAACGGATGCGTGCGAATCCGCATTCTTTGAGAATCTTCGGACCTGGGAATCTCCATTATCGGTACTTAATTTATTATTATTTATATAAAGACAACCACAGCACAAAGATTTATTATTCAGTGCTTGTACTGCATAATATTAGGTAAATACTAGCTGAAGCTGATGCCCGCGACTTCGTCCGAGTGGATTGAGGTTTTTCGGTTCCCGCAGGAACTCTTTTATTTTCCGGGATAAAAAGTAGCCTATGTGCTATTCCAGACTATAATCTATCTCTGTGCCAAATTTCATCCAGATCCTTTAAGCCGTTGGAGCGTGATTGAGTAACAAACATCCATACATCCATCCATACATCCATCCAAACTTTCGCATTTATAATATTTATTTGATTATTATCTGTTCAATATAGACCGACGCAAACATAAAATAAATCCGTGAAGCCTACCCATATTTACAGATAACTAACTGATGCCAGGGACTTTTTCTGCCTGGATTTATGTTTTTTAAATCCCGGTGGCATTTTCAGTTATGCAAAGAAATGCTCCCGCCAAGACGAGCTTAAAATTTACATTTTCAGGTATCCCACACGATCAAGATCGTCAAGATCGGTTCAGTAAACCGTGGAAAGGTACCTAGTAGGTACTATTCCCTATTCTGTGCTAATAGTAAATTTTAGGATTATAAGAGTATGGATTATACAACCCGGGGATAAAGCTTCAGTGAAATCTATGCTAACCTACTCTAAAGCAACTATTACCTATTCTGTAACTACATGTTTATTTTAAAAGAAAATATACCTGGTGTATCCTGATTCTGTGCAGTGTATGTTTAATTATGTTCTCGTTCTCGTAGAGTTCAACTTACCTGCAAAGAGAAAAAAAAATTAAATGAGTACTTTGAATTACAGCAATAAACTGAAATGCATACACGCTAAGTACCCTAATTCTATCAAAATTATGATAAATAAATATTATAAATTAAAGTTTTGAAAACTTCAAAGACAAGGAAATCTTCAAAAATATTTACTGCAGCAAAACATTCTCTGCTCTTTAAAACAATACCAACGACATGTTAATTGCTTGACGTATTATTTCAGAAAAACCCAAAATAACCTAGGCCCAATGCCTAGGCCCCTAGGGTGAGAAGTGAGAACAGCACAAAACAAAATGTCAGCGTGAAATTACGGCGCGCGCTCTTTTAATTTTTTTTTTTTAATTTATCCACTACAAGTTAGTGTTTTCGTCTTTAGTGCATCCTTTAGTATAGGACGCTTTCAGCTTTTATAACATGAAAAACATTATTGTTTTTATAATATTATTTTTAAGTGATTGACGTCCAATCTGCTCGCACGAAAAGTTTTTGCTCGACGTTTCTAATACGAACCGCCTGGATGTGGAACACCCTACCAGCGCTCGTGTTTCCTGCCACGTATAACTTAGGTACCTTGTCCTCAAGCGTAAGCAACTCACAATAAAAAAAACTAGGCTTATGTATATACTTGCCGATTCGCTAGTAAATAAGTCCTTATTCGCAGTGTGAAGTGAACTTCACGGGAAGTCTTAATGGGAAATTAGGTAGGTACTTATTAGGAATATACCCTAAGGCCACTCAAACATGTGGACAGCTCAGTGAACAAGAACAGGCGGTATATTATGTTTTCATTATCTAGAACAAACAGTACGTGTATGGAACAAACTGAGTTGTCACGTCAGAGTTAACTCCTCTAATATGTTTAAACATGGTTCATCGACATACATTGTTTAAACAAATTATCATGAGTTTGTGTGACCATGTGATATTTCTTTGTTATATGCTCACTGCCGTCCTTTATGGTTACAAAGAACTGTCTATATCAACCTATACTTACGGTCTATTGTTTTTAACAGCGAATATATTTATTATATTTAAACTAATAAAAGGATAAAAAATAATTTTTCATTTCTCACATTGATGTAGAATTTTAGTTACTCATTCTATTTCAATGATTTCTCACCTTGTTTTTCAATAATCAAATGACAGTTGGTGACTCCACAGAGTACATTGTTATGGTGACTCTACCATAGGCACACCATAGGTTCCATAGGTTCAAAGTATTTTTGTAGCACATTTTGTAGGTATTATAGCATCTGTACCACGAATTCGGATGTTTCAAAACCAATAGAAAGAGTTCGTAGTTATTGTTACAAGTTTAGTTATAATAAATAAAGGCTTATGCATGGCTGGGTACAATTTAAGATTCTTACAACATTAATTTAGGTGCCTATCAGGTTTATGCAATTTTACATTGAGTTTTTGCTGGAACCTAATTGAGTAAGTAAAGAAAAGCTCTTGCAATATTATAGATAATCTTGAAAATCGTCGCACATGGGACCGGCGACCACCGCTCGCAACTTCCAGTCGAACCGCAAATATAAATTTGCCGGTATATTGCTATCCCTATTTGGCTGAAGACACATGATCGCGTGCAAGCGCGATAGCAATATGAGCGTACAGAATTTGTTATATCTTGTTCCGTGAATACCAAAAATAATGAATGAAAAATTGTTGTGTTTTTAACTTCGTATTGTTATTCTGTAACTTGACAATATAGGCTATGTTCCTGATCAATTAGTAAGTGAGATATCGTTGGTTTTAATATGAAACAAATAAGGAGAAAACATGTCGTTTATGTCGCAAAAACATGCAAAACGCAATGTGCTCACATTTAATTTCGGGAAAGTATTTTGGAAAAATAATTATCCAGGGACCTAGATAAATACAAGTTCAATCTTAATAATCGCATAATATGGAGGAAATATGCTCGAATTACTAATTATTTTGGTATTACGTTTGTATGAGCAATTCACCCTCCGCTGGCGCCTTAATTACACTATATCGCTACCATTTCATGACGCCCATTTTACACGGCCAAAACATTATTAAACTTAGGAACGAGATTGGTTTAGTTCAACAACAACACAATACCTACAAGTACTACAAAATGGTACATAATTAATTCTTTCTAAATTGGCATTATTATTTGTACTAAACAGTTTAACTGTTTTATTAGTTTACTAATAAAACGCAGACGATCTCTACAGCAGAAATATGAACTGATATATTTTTTGTGACAAGAAAAAATTAAAATGTTCAATGCAATTTCGTTTCACATTTAAAACTTAAGCAATTATAGTTTTCGATAGGATTTTTCACAGCTATTTGTCAACAGTTTTATTTTAGTTCCAAAAACCTAAGCACTGCACTAATGACGCAAACAAGCCGTGAACAGAGATAATTTATTATTGCGACATTACCGCAGATTAATTTTTTAGCCAAGTAGGTACCTACCTAATTTAAACAACTAAGATGGCTGCGATAGGAAATCAATTATAAGTTTTTAGGCATTTTAACCACCAGATAAATTGATCAGATGATGTTGTAGATGGTTTAAAAATGGAATTCTTCAATAATTATTTCTTGCGTGAATCAATTGAGGTTTTTTCGTTATGGAGGTACAAAAGTTCAACGTTCTACCTTCAAATCAATTATGGAGGTTATTTGTCTCAGCGAAGCTTTCCCAGTGAAGCAAATTGAAGGCGGATAGCATCATAAAGGGTTTTTTAATTATTTTATGAGAGCGAAAATAAACTACGGACAAAAAAATTTATCTTGTGGATAAAAATTCCATATCATTCACTTTTATATGGGCACACTCGGCGACAAAACAAAACTCCAAGGAAAGCAAAGTAAAGCCTGCTTATATCCAATAGGACAAAAAGTATTTTATCACAACGGGAAGGTTTTTGGCCAGAACAAAGGCCAGAACGGTCCCTAGTGGGTGTTTGCTCTGAGAAATCGGTAAAATTATTTTGTAAGATACCTAATTTTAATCAAGAATAATGCCTTGATTTTGACTTAGCACCTCAGCAAAGTAAAAAACAGCACCAGTCTTAAATTACGAGTAATATTAGTAGAATTTTATTTGAAAACTAGAGGACGCCCGCGACTTCGTTCGCGTGGCATAAGTTTATTAATTCCCACAGGCACTCCTTCATTTCCGGGATAAAAAGAAGCCTATGTCACTCTCCAGATCCTCAACTATACCTACCCATGCAAAAAATCACATCGATCCGTTGCTCTGTTGCGGCGTGATTGAAGGACAAACTCTATTTAACGTCCTTGGGGATAGAAATTTCAAAACTGTGAATACGTATTTCATAATTTTAAATCGGAAGCCCAAATACCAAGTTTCAAGTCTATAGCTTGAAAAACGACGGACTTTCATTCAAATTTTAAACCCCTATTTAACCCTTTTGGGGGTGAAATTTTTAAATATTTTGACACACGTGCTTCTTTATTTTTTACCGAAAGCCAAAATATCAAGTTTCGTAGATATAACTTGAAAAATATTTTGTAAAATTAAGGACATTTTTACAAACTTTACTCCCCTATTTCAGCCCTTCGGGGGTAGAATTTTCAAAAACTGTGAAACACGTATTTCTTAATTTTTAACCGGTAGCTCATATACCAAGTTTCATGGATATAACTTGAGAAATGAGGGACTTTCATACAAACTTTCAACCCTTATTTTACTACCTTATGGGTGGAATTTTGAAAAATCCTTCCTTAGTGAGCGCTTACGTCACAAAAGGAACCTACTGTCATCAAGTTTCTAACCCCAGCGATTTAGGCTGTGCGTTGATATATAAGTCAGTCAGTCAGGACTTTGAATTTTATATATATAGATATAAGATCATAAAAAGCTTAAACCTTAAAGTTTAAAAAAGCCCGAAACCTTTTATTATAAATAAATTAATACCGTACAGGTTTACCATAAATATAAAGAATTCGATGGTATCGTTTATAAGATCCATAATATTATCAATCATACCTTTACGGAAATTGAAAAAAGTATCTACAGAGTCGGATTATATTACATATTTTCTGCAAGGTATTTGTACATTTTTTTTAAATTTATCCCTGTCTCTAAGGCCTTTAATGTATCCACTCAATGGAACAGGAATTTTCTTTCATTGTTCAAACAATGTCTAGAAGACAATGGAATTCAATTTGAGATGGATCAAAGTTTCACGGTCAATCTGTCAGGGTGAGAACGCGGCCTTGGAAGTCACGGTTATATTATTTTTTTATATAAATAAAGTGATTACCACCGCCCATGAATATTTGCAGCACCAGAGGGAACGCCAATGCGTTGCCGGCTTTCCAGGTGGCCCAAGACCTCGGCATGTGGAAGTCCTTGCAAGAAATCTACGTCCAGCAGTGGACGTCTTTCATTTGACGACGACAGCTGATGAAGAGGAGCATCTGCTTCACATTATGTTAAGCTCCCGTTTTGCCTCATTTATCACCTTGTCACCTTGACCGATTCGTAGCACAAACCGACCGTAGGTAGGCGTAGAACTTGTTTTAAAGAAGTTTTTTTTCTTTATGCTAATTAAATTAATTTAACAATCAAAAGGTTATAAATCCATTTCGCCATTTTGCCCAAGGTCTTCTGCGCAGCCGCAGACCGTGTATCGTCTTGCCCAAGCAGCAAGTAATTACAGGGCAAACAATACGTTTTGTAACCAGTCGCACGATCTTGAGCCTTGCGCCGCTAAAACGATGCTTATTGTCAATTAATTATTATTTAATGTGTTAATTTATTTAATTAATTCAATTTAATTACTAAAATAAGTTTATTATGTACATGTTAAGTATATTGATTTAAACACAGGTGAAAAAATAAAATTAATTAAAATAAAAATAATATTTTTTTTTAGTTAAACAAATGTGTATGTGTATAGAAAGAAATTAAAATTTTTAGTTATAAATTATTTTAGTTAAACAAATGTGTATTAGTAAGAAATAAATGTTGTAAAGACACCATCCCTCAAAAATAAAACAGATCTAGCAAGAAAATTTTCTGATTGAAAAAAAACAGCTTTTACTTAGATTTTTTGTATTATTTAATAATAACTGGCACCAGCAGCATTTTAGCTCTCATATACGACGTATCACAAACAGTAATTAACATCAAACAAAGGCTGTGTATAACCAGGCGTGAAATATTCGTTTTGAGATAGACCCGGTATTAATTGAACGGCTCTCTGTCAAAACAATGGAAATAGAATAATTACCGGAACTAACGTATTTTGGTCGAATACGTATAACCTTTATTGGCAGCCATAGTATGTATGGGCGCAAACCATTATTTGTATTAAGTATAATTTATTTGAATTATTGTAATTTTAAATAAGTTTTGATTTTCGAATGTTACTTCCGGTGTGATTGATTTATTAGTTTTTGTATTTATTTTTGATATTTCATTCACATCCGTTAAAAAGTTCTAAGCGCTTGTTTTGACACTTCCGTTTGTTCCGTTTATATTAAGAGTTTATATTGACTTCCGTTTATTTTTACCCGACTGCGGAACGCACAGGGTTATGTGTTCATCAGTCTATATATGTATATTTCCTTTGTGTCGCACTACAGACAAAACGGCTGAACCGATTTTGATGATACTTGCACCACTAGATTTGTCTTAATTTTCCGAGTGTCATAACGGAAGCCGAATTTGAGAAAAAACAAAATGGCGCCCACTAGAAGCCATATTGTAACAAATTTAAAAATGAAAGTCAATAAACTATGGCAAGTGGGGTATCGATGAAAAGGTCTTGTAAAATCAGAGTTAGGTTCCCTAGACCATTTTTTCATTTTAACGATCATTTAGGATTTACGAGGTTTCAAAGGTTCATTTTTAGTGTATTCCTTTGTGTCGCACTACAGACAAAACGGCTGAACCGATTTTGATGATACTTGCACCACTAGATTTGTCTTAATTTTCCGAGTGTCATAACGGAAGCCGAATTTGAGAAAAAACAAAATGGCGCCCACTAGAAGCCATATTGTAACAAATTTAAAAATGAAAGTCAATAAACTATGGCAAGTGGGGTATCGATGAAAAGGTCTTGTAAAATCAGAGTTAGGTTCCCTAGACCATTTTTTCATTTTAACGATCATTTAGGATTTACGAGGTTTCAAAGGTTCATTTTTAGTGTATTCCTTTGTGTCGCACTACAGACAAAACGGCTGAACCGATTTTGATGATACTTGCACCACTAGATTTGTCTTAATTTTCCGAGTGTCATAACGGAAGCCGAATTTGAGAAAAAACAAAATGGCGCCCACTAGAAGCCATATTGTAACAAATTTAAAAATGAAAGTCAATAAACTATGGCAAGTGGGGTATCGATGAATAGGTCTTGTAAAATCAGAGTTAGGTTTCTTTGAACATTTTTTCATTTTAATGATCATTCAGGATTTACGAGGTTTCAAAGGTTGTAATCCTTTGTGTCGCACTACAGAAAAAACGGCTGAACCGATTTTGATAGTACTTGCACCACTAGATTTGTTTTAATCTTCCGAGTGTCACTATGGAGGCCGAATTTGAGAAAAACAAAATGGCGTCCACTAGAAGCCAATTAATAAATGAAAGTCGATAGGCTATAGGCAAGTGGGGTATCGTTAGATAGGTCTTTTAAAATCACACCTAGGTTCCTTAAACCATTTTTCCGTTTAAATGATAATTTAGGATTTACGAGGTTTCAAAGGAAATGTTTAAAGTTCCTACATAAATCATCTATCTATCAAACTAGGTATGATACATATTATAAAGAGAAAAGATTTGGATTATCTCAAAAACTACTCAACCGATTTTAAAAATTATATCACTTATAGAAAGCTACATTATTAACATGTAAAATAGGCCATATTTCATTTTAAAAAAAATAAGAGATCCCTACGAAAATTGCAATAATGTGAATTCAGTCGGAAAGAATCGTCTCATCTGAGAGCTTCGTTGCGTGCGCTGAGTAAATAGTTACAGTTACACGAAAATAATGTATGGTGGAATTGTTTCTCTTAAAAAGTTCTATAAAAAAGTCCGCGATAGCATATATCTAACTTTTAAGGCTGACTAACAATAAACATTTTTATGATTTTCAAACTTGGTTTAAAACTATGCTTTACTTGTGAAGGTGTTTTTACCGACATAGTATTAATCCTTATCAAAATAAATATGTTCGTCATCTTCAGTATTTAATTAAGATAAAAATTGCTCTGTACACCATTTAATTTAGATGAATATTTTATGAGATATCATAGAAATACAGTAACGTTCAACAGAAAATGACGCGGCCGGCAGCGGATAGAAAAGGGTGAAGGTGGGGCGCGTACCTACTCTCACAATATAATATTACGGTAGTAACTTAATATCATTGTAAAAGCTTAATGTGACGACATAACCAGTCTCAAAAAACTTGATGATTTGTACTCCTTCAATCGATCAGTCAAAAAATCAATAAATTCATCAATGCCACATGCAGCGCATATTCGACTTACATAACTTACGACTAAAATTTTTAATGTCTATTAAAATATTGGTTCCGACTTTGCTACGTACTAAATACGTACAAATTGTGTTTTTGAAAATACTTTTTTTGCATTGTTCACGGGCATTTTCGTAAGTGGCCGACGTTCATTGGCTTACGAAAGCGATTGGACGCGGTAAATGCCGAGGTCTCGTGACGTCGCGTCGCTGCGATAGGACTCTCGAAAATTAATTCACTCTCTCTGTCGAAAAAATAGCAGATTCACGAACTTTACCAAACCAAATTTATATTAGCATTATAACATATTATGCAAATTTGATGATGGTTATGGTGATCACCATGGTAGTCATTACGAATAAATGAATCCGCTGCTTATTCACATGCTCTAAAATGCTACCACAAAATCTATAATAGTACCTTTGGTACAACTACGGGCAGAACAAACGTCGCCTGTTTACAATAAATACTGAACTAAAAAGTTTGAAATAAAAAAGTAATTTAATAAAACAAAAAACCCGACTGCTTGGATACCAAAAAGTATAAAACAAGACATGTATTGAAGTATTTCATTATTATCAATTTACATCGTATAATTATATTAATAAAATTTATCAAGGCGCAGTCGCACGTCCAATAGCTAACATTTACCTTAACGTGCGACTGCGCCTTGATAAATTTTATTAATATTATTATACGATGTAAATTGATAATAATGAAATACTTCAATACATGTCTTGTTTTATACTTTTTGGTATCCAAGCAGTCGGGTTTTTTGTTTTATTAAATTACTTTTTTATTATATTTATTAAGCATAAAGGGTTCTGCTTTTGACTTCCGGGAGAATAACTTAATATTAAGATTTGTTTTTGACTCGTGTGTATAAAATACCGTTGTAATGGAGGCGCGGGAATTATTACGTATTATTTTTGGAAGATTAAACATCGTTACAATCATCTACGACATCTTTCTACTTTACCTACGCTCGTGTGCAACAACATGTCTGACTTCGGTGCCAACGGCGATGACGCGCCGACATATGCAATAGTAGATGCTATGTATGTTTTTATATGTAATATGGTAAAGGTTTATGATCAGACGTTAGTCTATATACTATAGATGACGACCTCCGTGGTGCAGTGTGTAGCGCTGTTGTCTTAACGTGCGGAGGTCCCGGGATCGATCCCCGGCAGGGTCCATTTGGGAATTTATAATTTCAGAATTTTCCCTGGTCTGGCCTGGTGGGAGGCTTCGGCCGTGGCTAGTTACCACCCTACCGGCAAAGACGTGCCGCCAAGCGATTTATTGTTCCGGTACGATGCCGTGTAGAAACCAAATAGGGGCATGCGTTTAATATAACTGCCATGCCCCTATAACAGGTTAGCCCGCTACCATCTTCGACTGCATCATCACTTACCATCAGGTGAGATCGCAGTCAAGGGCTAACTTGTAGTGCATAAAAAAAAGATGAAATTTTCAATTTTTTTATATATGAAAAAAGAGAAAGAGACTTCTGTCTCACCCACTCACCCAATAATAGATGAGAATCTATGCCCAGCCCAAACCCTTGCACCTAGATACCTGAAATTTTGTGTAAAGGGTTCCTTTTATAATATAGAAGAAAAGGAATAAGGGAGCTCATTTAAAATTTCACGCTATTAAGTGTTCTAGCACAATAAAACTATGCGTTGCCTACTGTACCACACTGCTAACCAAAACAAAAACTGCCAGTCATACGAATTTGAATCTTAGTACTGATATTAATTAATATTTAAAACTAGCTGATGCCCGCGATATGGTTCGCTTGGATTGAGGTTTTTTGGTTCCCGCGGGAACTCCTTAATTTTCCGGATTAAAAATAGCCTATCATAATCATGCAGATCCGTTCAGCCCTTCTGGCGTGTTGAGTAACAAACATCCATCCGTCCATCCATCCAAACTTTCGCAAAATAACATTAGTATAGATAAATATTTAAACCATACGTTAAAAGTAATTGTATGTATACGAACAATAGCTATTTATAGCGCTCAAAATGATTATTATGTTTAAATGTAATTTTATATTAAGTTATTAACAATTTCTTAGTAGATAGGAATATTCCAACTTAGTTCACTGGTTTTGTTAATCTACATAATATGACATAATACGATTAAATTTTTAACGCCTCGACAACAAGTCAATGCAAACGGGTTCAAGAGCCATTCGATCAATATACCAAGTCTTTTGAGTTTCGACCAATTTGAGTCTGAAGATTTTTTTTCATCATACCTATTCGAAAAACGCATATTGGCTTCAGAGGATAGCGGGAGCAAAGTGTAACTTGTAGGCCCATAGGACTTTTCATTTCTCTCTTCTGATTGGTCCGATGTCACGTCATCAATTTGTTGATCGAATATACGACTTTGCATTTCTCTGTTCTGATTGGTCCGAAGTCACGTGATCAATTTGTTGATCGGATATAAGAAAGAAAGAAAGAAAGAAAAACCTTTATTTGAGGCACTGCAAGGAATAAACTTAAACTTAACACTTTTACATACAAAATTTTACAGCAGTGCAACAAACAGGTGAGCCACTCAGCTTATGTTGGGACTCCGGGCCTCTCAGACACGAAACCATATGATGGCGCACATCTGAGGTACCAGGTGCCCCAACGCTGATTTTCAGTGGCCGCCTTTTTGCGAACGTCACTGGCATAGTATAGAATAATAATTAGCAGAAACTTGTAAAGGCAGAATAATAAGGTGGAAAAAGAAAGTAAGTAGTAGATATTGTATAAATAGTTATTTTTATGATATTCTAGATTGCTGATTCTCATATTATTTATGTGGTAGGTATAGATTAATAAAGTAGGCATATATTCCCTTATTGATAGAAATGTAAATTACATAGAAAACAAAACAAAATATTTCTTAGTATAATGGAATAACATAATATCATAACTAATAAATAAACTGTATAAACAACTATAAAAATAAAATTAAAAAATAAAACTTTAAAGGCTCATAAAGTGATTAAAATTGATAACTATTGTTGTAGTTTTTGTATGTTTAGTAGGTGTTTTTTTAAATTTCGATTTAAAAGCGCTGGTCGTCTGGAGGTTACGTAAAGGTGGAGGAAGATCGTTCCAACACTTCGTCGCAATGTATTTAAAACTGCCTTTAAATGCCGCAGTTGTGTGACGCGGCATAAGAATAAGATAAGAAGCTGCCCTAGTGTGGTGGGTTGTATGTACATCACTGGCCCACTGAAGTTTATGAAACAGATACTGTGGAACTTTATATTTTATAACCCCAAATAATAAAGTAGCAAAATGTAACTGTCTTCGGTATTCCATTTTCATAATTTCAGCAGTATTTAAAAATGGCGTGACATGGGTACGAGGGGGTATTTGAAAACAGTACCGAGCACAGGCATTTTGTACCCTTTGAATAAGATTCTTGGTACCAGCCAGCAGTCGTGGGCCAATGACAATGTCTGCGTAATTTAGCTTGGACATAACTAAAGATTCGCATAGTCGAATACGGACGTCTGTCTTGATGAAAGGTCTTATACGATACAGAACTTTTAGGCGGTAAAAGCAGTTTCTTACTGTGTTTAAGACATGTTTTTCGAAACGGAGATTTTCATCCATTATTACGCCAAGATTACGTGCTTCAGTAACTCGTTCGATATAATCTCCTTGAATTTTAACGGTAGGTTTTTTATGTGAAATCTTTTTAATCTGTTTTTGAGTGCCAAGTATCATGTATTTTGTTTTGGTGGGATTTAGAACCAAACAATTTGAATCTGACCATTTTGCAATGTTATTCAGGTCTTCGTTCAGCTTTTCCACAGCTTCGTGAGTCTCATTTGGTGGAAATGAAATGTAAATTTGTAAATCATCAGCATACATATGGAAACGACAGTAACTTATAGTATTAATGACATCTGCACAGTATAGAATAAATAATAGGGGGCCTAATATCGAACCTTGAGGAACACCTCTAACAACAGGTTTGCATTGAGAATTAGAAGTAGAACCATCGTCATTTTTTAGCTCAACTATTTGGGTTCTGTTACTCAAATAGCTAGTAAACCAATTAACGGCTTCAGGACTAAGGCCATAATATTGCAGTTTGGCTAAAAGAAGCGGCACATTAATAGTATCGAAAGCACGAGAGTAGTCCAGCAATACCAGTATCGTGCCTTGCCCTGCATCCTGCGCAGTTAGAATATCATCTACTACGTCTGATAAAGCAGTGGACGTACTGCGATTTTTTCTAAAACCTGATTGCTTGACTGGTAAAATGTTGTTGGTTTCAAGGAAATCTGTGAGTTGGTCACATATAATCTTTTCAAGTATTTTAGACAGACAGGGCAATATACTAATAGGGCGGAGATCTTTAAATTCTAGAGGGTTGGGTTTTTTGGGAATAGGGCGGACTATAGCTTTTTTCCACGCGGAGGGAAATACACCAGTTGTGATCGACTTGTTGACTATATTAGTAATAGTTTCAAACGTATAAGGAAGTATGGTGAGTAACATATCGAGCGAAATACCATCTGCACCAATAGCATTGGATTTGAGAGCACGTATTATTTTTGAGATTAATGTGTAGTCAACTGGTTTCAAGGAGAATATTTGCGTTCCAAAACGAGTTGAAGCATAATATGCAATGTCGGAGGTTGAAGCTTGATCTCTACCTGGAATATTGAGGAAGTGACTATTAATTGTTTCAGGGACGTTAAGAGTAGCAGGTAAAGGTTGATCATATTTATTTTTTAAGTTAACATGACGTTTTATATGTTTCCATAAAAGCAAAGAATTTTTAGCATTATTATTAATATATATTGTGAAGTATACGGATTTTTCCATGCATATAGCTTTTTCCACTGAATATTTTAAATCTTTATAAAATTCAATGCAAGAATCTTTCTTAGTTTTACGTGATTTGGCATGCGCTTCATCTCTCCGTCTCATCATCAACTTTATATTATAAGTCACCCACGGGTAGTGTCCGTCTTTGATAAGACACAACTTTAGAGGAGCTAAAACATCGAATACCCATAAGACACAACTGTTGAAGGTATTGACCATATCATTTATATTTTTTGCAGTGTTTACCTCATCCCAATTAATTAACACTACACACTTTTTTAAATCGTCTGTATCAATTTCTTTTATGTGTCGGATGTAAGTACGTCGTGTCAATGACTTCTCCTTAGGAATATTAACTTCACACGATATGAAAGCATGATCACTGAGCGTGCATACATAGTCAACCCAAATGCCTGCCACGTTTATATCAGAGCATATAAGATCTAGTAAAGTCTCACTATGACTTGTGAAATGAGTGGGCTTAAGTACTTGTTGAGTCATATTAGTAAGAGTCAAAAAGTTATTGAACATAATTGTACTTATATTATTGGTATCCAAGTAGTTTATGTTAAAATCACCTAATAGCAAAATATGATCATGATATGGAAGGGCACCATAAGACTCTGTCAGAGCATCTATAAATATATTTACACTTAACCACGGAGGTCTATAAGCCGTTCCAACAATAATAGTCTTGCCGCTTATATTGATGCTGATCCACATTTGTTCTACATTTGTAGTATTCGGATGTGAAAGGGTTCGCGCACACAAACCGCGTCTTATATAGAATCCTACGCCACCGCCGCGAGATCGTATCGCAGCAGAGCGCGGTATGTGTCGCAGCAGGTAGCCAGGCACAACCGGCGCGCGAGCCTCCTCACCATCCCTGAGCCAGGTCTCATTTACTGCAAGTATGTCAACGTTATGGCGATCCATAGCATATACAAACTCGTCATGCTTAGTACCAAGCGAGCCTGGATTTAAGAAACCAAATCTCATGTTGCGTAAACCAAATTTAAAAATAAACTTATGTTGTAATTATCGTATAATAAATTATGTAGTAAATAAATAAAGCTTTTGAAAGTAAGAAATAAATATTATACGTCTTTACATTTTATTTAAACTTTAAATATACGTCTAAATAATGTCTATACAATTACATAGAAGGTTGATAGGAGTATCTTCTGATTGGTGCTTAAACGTATAGGTAATGTCCATACATAGTAGGTTGATACTCCTAGCTTTTTCTCATACGTAATGATGAAAAATAGTGTGTGTCACTCGGGGCCAAATTTTTTGTTCTCGGGCGGCGTATATTGAATTCCTCGCTACGCTTAGGATTCTACTTTAGAACCCCTCGCTACGCTCGGGATTCTACTATAGAATCCTTCACTTCGCTCTGAATTCAAAATAGCGCCCTCGGGGAACAAAAATTTTCTTTGGCCCCATGTAACACAAATAACTATTGAAGTGTGTAATAAAAATTGTAAAAGTAGTTTTGACATGACAGTAAATTTTCTACCATTCCTGACCAAATTTTTCAAAGTTACCTATTTCAATTGGCTCATTATATTGAGCCAATTGAAATAGGTAACTAAAAATCAAATGAAATCGAAATAAAAGGAAAGAATATACATATAAATCAAATACAGTTTAATATAAATCAAATGACGGTTTTTATTTTTGTATGTTTTTTATTAAAACCATTGATGTAGAATTTTGGTACATTAAAACAGACAAATTATGATTATTATTATTTTAAAAATATTCATACCTACGTCACAAAAGTGAAAATACTAGTACTTTCATGCACATTGCGTTTGAATTAAGAGCGCATAATGTACAATACCTCATCATATGAGGAATCCACGTTTTTTTTACAAAGTTACAAGCAGTGTTCACTCTTTGGCCTATTGTGTGTGTAGAAAGCAGCTGCGATGGCTTAGCGGTAATGAATTGGGGTTTGAGCACTATGTACGCTATACACCAAGTAAGTAGACCATTTTGGTAAATATTCAATGGCTTCTTATTTTACCTTCAAAAGATATTGAAAACCTCCCTGGTGCAGTTGTGAGTGCTGTTGTCTTAACGATGGAGGTCCCGGGTTCGATTCTCGGCAGGGTCAATTTGGGAAATTATAATTTCTCTGGTGGGAGGCTGCGGCCGTGGCTAGTTACCACCCAACCGGCAAAGACGTGCCGCCAAGCGATTTAGCGTTCTAGCACGATGCCGTGTAGAAACCGATTAGGGGTATGGGTTTAATATAACTGCCATACCCCTAACAGGTTAGCCCGCTACCATCTTAGACTGCATCTTCACTTACCATCAAGTAAGATCGCAGTCAAGGGTTAAACTTGTAGTGGAATAAAAAATATATAGTTACAGCTTTTATATTAAGCGACCAGATCCAGTAATAAAACTTTAAAACAGGTTGTTACTTATTTTTTTGGCAATGGCAAGTTATTGGTCGACCGTAAAAATACGACCTAAAAATAACTAGCGATGATTTTTACTAGCTGATCTCACATTAGAGACCAAGTTAATTCTGATTACTGAAAGTTAAAGTAGGCAAAGTAATGCAAATGTCCTTAGGTGCATTTATATTAAGTACTGAAAATGCGTTGTTGCTATGTGCAATTACTTTTATTACAAAATTGCGCTAAGTATATATTTAAGTATATATTTATATATATATATATATATATATATTTTACAGACCCTTAAATTTTACGGTTTACTTAATGAGTCTTTGACTTTATAATTCCAGCCTTTTAAAAACTCTCCTTTCATACCAAGTCGCAATGCAATCAAATATTTTAATGCCACATAAAAATATACTAGGTAGTCTATATCTTTGAAATGTTTTCGCAGTGATTATAATCTGAGTTCTGACCTCTGCAGTCCATTAAGACTGAATCAGTAGGTATGACATTTTGTTCCATTACCTAACCTCTAGAGCATATTACTATCTGATTTTAGGGACGATTCTAGAAAGTTACTTAGTGTGTTAAGAAAGACTAGAGCGGTACAAACAGTAGCGGATGACAAAACCTAGATTTCAACTTAGTGCTTACAACAAACGAAATGTTTCGACATTCGTAATGTTTTCACGACTGCTTGCAAAGCAGTAGGTACAGATATTTGTCTGGCAAAATTCCTGTAGGTGAATTATTTTGAAATTTTTATGACACGCAAAGGTAATAAAATGTAACACGTTCATCGCCGGGCAAAGTACGGCGCTTACGCGTCCAATCGAACAGTTTTCTTGATGTTTTTTTTTAATCAGGTAACAAAGAATTGATTATACTTAAATCTTGTTTTTAAACCACTTTGCCTGAGGGCGAAAACGCACTATTGACAGGACAATTCGACAAAACTTCAGCGCGTAATATGGGTAATATCCCGTGTTGTATGGGAAACATGTTTCGTCGTGTCGTGCAGGTCTGAGCAGCTCCATATAAAAGTGCGCGCGCTTGTTGTTGAAGACCGAACAGCGAACCGAACAGTAAGTACGCATCCTAAGCCTAAGAGGTTTACCGCATTACCTACTTCCTACCATATACACTAAGATTTTAACATTTTTTTATGCTGATAATGAAAATAAAAGTAAATAGCCAACTTTAAGAAACTTTTCTAAATTAGAGGCTTAGCCACGATATTCCATCACATTTTAATTTACGCCACAACGCACAGCTCTATGAAAATGTGCCTACTTATATAAACATTTTTAATGCTTCTTACGTACTCAGGACTTTAATACTTTAACCGCACATTGTGAAAGAGGTCCTAAGTTCGATGTAAAGACAACAAATAGCTAATACATGCATGCCGCGTAGTTTGAGGTAGAAACCACTATTTTAGAAACAGTTACCCATTGTTACGAACAATATTATATTGACAATGTCCCTCTATGTTGCTTACTGAGGCATTGTTTTAGAATACTAACATGCAATATAGCTACGAGTAAGTGAGAAGGTTGAATGATTTTCTATTGTGGCTAAGTTATTGGTAGGTTGATATTTACAAATGAGCAGCCTAAAATAATTACAGGCGCTTTCAGAAAGCTTATTCGTATTTTTATTTCGAGCTTAAGGCTAAGGTTTTCTATTAGGAAAGAGATGCAATAAAAGCGTTGTGAGTGCTAATTGCTAACACTGAAACCTTGTCAATAGTCCTAACAAGACCATAGAATTAGGAATTTATCAATATAGTAACATGAACAAGAAGGTACTCGTATTCTAGCCAGAGTTTTAAAGTTTCAGTGGAGAACCTGTTTCACTCGACGACGCGACGCTACATTTCAGCGATCGCCATGTGGTGGTCCTACTAGAGTAAATAATAGGGATGATGACAACTCAATCAAATCAGCAACTCTTTATCAAATTTTAAAACGCGCTTTTAGTATGGAACTTTGGAAGTTGTATGAAATTTATAGTTGTGACGTCATAAAATATCAACGCACTTTTTTTCTTTAATCTATATTTTAAAATGGTTATCAAACTTAAAAATAACCGAGGATATGAATTTCAGGTTGTTTGGAAGACCCTCTATTTAATAATAAGTTAGAAATAATTTATTTTTGATAAATTGCATCATCCGGCATCCCTATTGTGTATAGCTCTACAAAGAATCTGTAGCTTTACTGGACCATTCGTTTATCAGTTCATAAAAGGTACAATATAACTGCATCATTACGTAATTTCTTTTCTACAGGTTCTGAGACTTAACCCAATTAAAAACACAAGTGTGCTTGTTTATTAGTTTGTCCTTCAATTACTTACCTACAAAGGAACAGAGAAACGGTTAGGCGTGATTTTATAATATAGTTAAGGAACTGGAGAGTGGGTAACATAGGCTCCTTTTTAGCCTGGAAAATTATTGTTTCCCTGGAATTTTTAAAACATACTAAACCATCTAATTTTATAAAATATCTCTCAAATAGTATAATTAACTCCTAGAATCCTCTAACATTTCGTAGTGCATCTTCGCAACTTTTTATCATATTTCAAGTGAGACATAATTTGTGTTTACCACACCAAGACGGCGATTACAATTCGATTATATCTGTCCCTCACCCAGATGCTCATGTGTGGGTTACGACAATAGGAAACTATGACACAGAGGAAATTACTGTCTTGCGCCAACTGACACCATAAGAGATACCTTTGTATCTACTTCATATAATATAAAGGCAAGTCATTAGGATACTTAAAAATTATTATTTTCGGAGTACCTAATTTTATTTTTATTTTATTTATTCATTTATATCAGGCAACAAGGCCCATAATATAACACACATAATACCTTTAAAATAAAAAAGATACAATCTTAAAATACTATAAATAGGTAAATACAATATACCCTAGAAAAAAGACTACGGTAGGGATTTTTCTCTCGCTTCCCTACACGATATATGCCTTCAGGCCAAAAGCACCAAAAGTCCGCACTGATGAACACATTTTTGCACCAAGCCTAATGTGCGATAAGCATATAATATCTATTAAATATCTACTATGACTATGACTTGACGGTGACATCTGGTGACAGAAAGGCTGGCTCATTTTTTGCGCAAAGGATCAGCCTGGCTGTCCAGCGCGGAAATGCAGCCAGCATTCTCGCCACCATTCCACGCGGGCATGATTTATATAGTAATTAGGTTAGGCTAGCTAGGTTTATTGTTTCTATTGTATTGTTTTCAATAAATACTTGACGGTAGAGAAAAACATTTCTGCCAATGTGTCCAATACCTTTCTTATTCTGACAGGAGACTCAAACTCAGTATGATGTATATTTATGACTGTTTATTTTATTAATTGATGTTTTGTCTAGTTTTCGATTAACCTTAATGAAATGCACATTTTCGTAGGTAGGTATTTACCGTTCGTAGGCTTCGTAGTTCGTACCTAATAAGTAACCCATCTTTTTCATTTTTCTCAAAAAATTTTTTGCTTTAATATAAATCTTTAGGTAAGTAAGCAAAATGTTATCCGATGATACTCGACATCCGATGACTTAAAAGAAGTTGCAAAGGTTCTAATAACTAGTGCAAAAGTTTGCCTTTGACATCAGGTCGCAGACTGAGTCGTAAGCCAAGAAATAGTTTACAAAATAACACGTAAGAGGAACTAACTATGCTACTTACCTACTTGTAAATGTTATCTGTACCATAATACAATTTATGTTAAAGCACAAGATTTAATGCTCTAACACTATTAACACTCAGTCATGGCGGGAAGTTTGCTCAATCGACCACATAATTAATCATAAATCATACTGTACTCGCTTATTACGAGTAGGTATGAACAATAATATTATGCAAGAAAAATCTAGTTTGCGTGATTGCATGAGTTTTATTCTTGCCCTACAAAGTTACATATTTTTTATTAATTTGAAAATGTTATAATAAAAATTATGCATAGCTAACAAGATAACTTACAAGCTATGTAGAAAAATATATTATGATACTTATCTAAAATGAGTGCAATCGGTTTCACAATATTAACTGCGGAAAAAAGATATTACTTAAGTACTTTTTGACCGTTTTTATTTACATAATTATTTATTAATTTCAAATCAAAAACTTACATGGGTAGGTAGGTGAGTTGACGGTGACCGATAACATTTCTCAGTAAGAGCGAAAACACGTCAGCATTGGAGTAAAACGAGGTTTTATCCTATCGCCTAATACGCGCGAACCATATACAAGTAAAAGTAAATGATGCGAACGATTTTTCCTTTCCGGTCCCCAGTGTGTTTTCATCCTAAGTTGACTTAGATCTAGTGTAAAATAAGTCGGCTAAAAAACATAAGACAAGTTTGTGTATAACCATAATATAATAATAATATATGATTTGTTAAACGTGTAGTTATTTATGTATGTTAACAGTAAGAGGTAATTAGTAAAGTACGTGTAAAAGTATGCAACACGCCACCGCCAGCTAAAGTCGAGAAAACTTACACTTTTCACCTTATAATGCCTTCCTGTACATATTGTGTTACCAGTTTTTCTTACTTGGCTTCAACCTCTTTTTTAATTACTTCGCCTGACGATGTAAAGAAACGAGATTTTATTTCATACAAATGTTATTTTTTCGTCACATAATAAAATGAGGTAGTAAACAATAAACATAGATAGTTATTGATCTTATATTCATTTATAGATATGGAATGTAGATATGGAATCTACACAACCGTACAAAATTTGTACAAATGCGGAAGTTGTAACTTAATAGATTATGATCAAACATACAAACTCGTATAAAATCGGTATGTAGGTATCCTAATAGCTTTTTTTAACACTGCTTTAAAAATACGCCATTTCATCGTTTTCCTTTTAAGTTTTTAGGATTTTTATTAAATCAAGAGACAATCCAAAGTTTTCCCGGAATATTTATATATTCCGGGAAAACAATATTGGGTTTTCCCTAAGTAGCGAATGCATGCATGAATTCATAATATTCCTTAATAAAATATTGGTTTCGAACTAAGTCATCAAATAAGTTTAAAAATATTGATATACTTACGTCTCATCAAAACTCAAAACAAACTAAGTAAAGAGTATAGGTGTTTTGAACTTTTTGATAAGAACTTTAAAAACTATTATTTCCCAAATAGGCATAATCGAAAACCGAACCCGGACTTTTTATTTTTTGAAGTGGAAACTACTTATTAGCCGCGTTGAGCATTTTATGGTAGGGGAAAATCTTATGGGTTCGCGACACCGACATGCTGTGACGTATTATCACAGAATAGGTAATAGTATGTTAACGTATAACACATCGTATAGGTATATATCTGACCGTGTGCTGAAAACTTCTTTAGTCGCGTTGAGCACTTTTTGGTTGGGGAAAATCTTATGGGTTCGCGACACCGACTTGCTGTGACGTATATTTTTTTATTATTATTTTAAATATTCGTATTTATATTGGCGTTTGAAAATTTTATATTATTTTCAAATTTTAATACTAAAATTCTAAGTTATAAGTTTTCACTTCTATCGGCAGTCCCTTAGACTGCCAATTTTTTTTCTTATATAGGTTACCTACTTATAGGCACTAGTTATGAGTTACACGGTACAGAATAGAGGTCGTCATCGTTAAAAACAATTGACAAATCGACTGAATACCGCATCGATCGTATCGATCGAAAGTGAAGGTGTTGCACACACGCGCGTCTCGTTTGCCGCACGTGATCTGTGTATGTGTGAGTGTCCAGGAAGAGAAGTGTATCAGATGCCCACCCACGGATATTTGGAAAATGGAAGTGACATGAAAATCTTTATTGAAAACTTTACAATAAAACTTATAGCTAGCTAGTCTAGTCTAAATACTATACAATTGGTGGCAAGAATATGGGCTGCAATTTCGCGCTGGACAGCCTGGCTGACCCTTTGCGCAAAAAAGAGCCAGCCGCGGTAAAATGGAATTTTGGGTACAAAGATTTCATGGTTCTTCTTCAATTTCAAAAAGATTTAAAACGTGATTTTCCTTTGTCACTCGATCAACGAAAAATCAAAATTATAATAACGGTAGTAAAGCACTAGGAACACAGACTTATCACTTAACTACTTGCCGGGGCTGCGTCTTTGAATCTGCAGGTAAGTATGCATTATGCAATAATCACGAAATGATGCATGTTAAAATTACTTTAATAGTTTAAGAGAAGAAGTTAAGAGTACTTGATAAAAAAAAAAATTTTTATACACACAAAATTACTGGGTAACTCATAGTTTTTAATAAAAACTACAAATAGTTTTCTATTTATTTATGCAGTACCTAGGTAACTAGCTGATGCCCGCGATTTCGACCGCGTGGTTCGCTTTTTTAATTACTGCAGCAACTCCTTAATTTTCCGGGATAAAAAGTAGGTAATTAGGTATGTATATAGATAGCCTGCCCTTTCACGGGACACAACTTAAGTCTGAACCAAATTCCATCAAATTCCATGAAAACGTAACAAACAAACTTAAAATTTATAATATTAAAAATGAATAATATTAAAAATGATAAATGAATAATATTAAAAATGATTTATAATATTATTATGAAGTTATGATTCCAGCAAGTTATATATCAGTGTGAAAAATATAAAGTAGATAAATCACGGCACTCCGTTTACGGAGAAAACCTCTCGGTGCGATCATATCGCAACATTATCTGCTTAGTCTTATCACTGTAGCAGCCGTCAGCGAAACCAATAACATAATATACAATGTTAAATTGTCGTTAACATCGGATAATGATCGCTAGACGCTAACTTTTAATTCTTAGCACTTTAAATTCCTTTTGACTTGAAATTTATGGGTTTTGAGTTGGGTGTAAATTTTTTGTGTAAGTAGTTAAAAAATTTGTTAAGTTAGAACATGTTATTAATTCAGTTCAGTACGGTACAGTTCAGTACATTACATTATATAACATTACAGTACATAATACATTGCATGACAATACAGTACAGAATATAATACTTAAGTACCTACTAGTCCATTACGAATTTACATTGACTATTAGACTGCCATTTTGTTGTAGGAATTTTGGATCTTCAGAAATTAAAAAAACTGATTTAGTTAAATTTTGTAATGATAACTTTTTGGTAAGTTTATTCCGGGATTGACACGAAAAGTATGATAAAGAAAATTTAATTTTAACACATTTGACGGCCTCGTGCAAGTGGACCTTAAAGTATTATGTATGTAACTTATGAATTATTTTAAGCCTAGTCACTTCAATGCTGGATGACCGAACATCAAAATGGAAACATAGAAAACTATTTACTTTTCGATTTTAAATAGACAAAATAGAGGTCATCGATTGCTAAACGATCCAAAAATTGCGGTCATTAGAACGCCAAGCACGTATGTAATATATGAAGGTATGTTACTCACACGCATATTCGTACCTATATACTTCCACATCCACATATTAAATGCACGAATGGGCTTGTTTGCATACATAATATATCCCCTTTTAGTAGTAGTAAATAAACAAAATCTAACATGCATCTTACAGGATAACATTGGTTTCGTGTTTCACACAAGGTTTTACATCAATGATTTATTTTATTATTGCTTACACCACAAGGTTATGATTTATTTTTATTATAGCTTACACCTATTCTGCCTTTTGGAAATAGCAACTACTGATTTCTTAAGGCAGCTTTTCTCATTAGAATTGCTTTATCGACGAAGTCTTGACATGTCGTAAACGATTATGATAATCTTGTTGCGGCAGTGAATTTTGGCCAATAGCGAAAGACTGCTAACCAATCAGATGTGATTGCGATCGATTGCACTGTAGCAATCAACAAGAGTATACTTGGTCGCTAGCCCTTAGGCCTTAGGCATGAGGCGGGTGAATGACCAAACATGTACCAATTCCACCAAAAGAGGAAATTCAATCAATTGTAGTAATCGGTTGTAAAAAACCGGCCAAGTGCGAGTCGGACTCGCGCACCGAGGGTTCCGTACAAACCTGTAGTAAGTTTTACGATTTATGACGTATTAAAAATAAAAATTACGTTTGTTGTATGGGAGCCCCCCTTTAATATTTACTTTATTGATATTTAATTATTTATTTTGAAAGGTAATATACAAGTTAATATTCTGTGAAAATTTGAACCGTCTACCTGTTACCGTTTTTAATATTGAGCAAAAAAATACGAAAAAAACACGTTTATTGTATGGGGACCCCCCTTAATATATATATTTTTTTAATTTTTAGTATTTGTTGTTATAGCGGCAACGGAAATACATCATTTGTGAAAATTTCAGCTTTCTAGCTATCACGGTTTATGAGATACAGCCTGGAGACAGACAGACAGACAGACAGACAGACAGACAGACAGACAGACAGACAGACAGACAGACAGACAGACAGACAGACAGCGGAGTCTTAGTAATAGGGTCCCGTTTTTACCCTTTGGGTACGGAACCCTAATAAAAACGAGCACTCCTTTTTAAAAAAATCTTCTCGCAAATATTTACTTTAAACAAGCTCCATGTCAATATGCATGCTCGCAAAATGCCGGTCTCAATTTGCATTGATTAAATTATTTATTTATGACCGAAAATTGCGGTCATTGGAACGCCAAGCTCGTAATAGTTACGTTACTCATGCTTATGGAAATGTGTAACTTCCATACTTAGGTGCTTACACGCACAATCGAAGTGTCATACATTATGTTATGTTGTGATACCACTATCACAACATAACATAATGTAAAAGTTATGCTGACTTGAAGACTGTGCTTTTGAAATCAGTTTATATCCAACTTCACCAGAAGAAGTGTAATGTCTGATAAACCTGTATGTACAATGTATCAAAAAAATGTTTGACGTCGCTTGCAGTGCAGCCTGTAAGATTTGTCTTATAATATAGTTCTGGGTGGGTGACTTCACAGAAAAAAAAAACCGGCCAAGTGCGAGTCGGACTCGCGCACCGAGGGTTCCGTACAAACCTGTAGTAAGTTTTACGATTTATGACGTATTAAAAATAAAAATTACGTTTGTTGTATGGGAGCCCCCCTTTAATATTTACTTTATTGATATTTAATTATTTATTTTGAAAGGTAATATACAAGTTAATATTCTGTGAAAATTTGAACCGTCTACCTGTTACCGTTTTTAATATTGAGCAAAAAAATACGAAAAAAACACGTTTATTGTATGGGGACCCCCCTTAATATATATATTTTTTTAATTTTTAGTATTTGTTGTTATAGCGGCAACGGAGATACATCATTTGTGAAAATTTCAGCTTTCTAGCTATCACGGTTTATGAGATACAGCCTGGAGACAGACAGACAGACAGACAGACAGACAGACAGACAGACAGACAGACAGACAGCGGAGTCTTAGTAATAGGGTCCCGTTTTTACCCTTTGGGTACGGAACCCTAAAAACAATATGGTGGATCGCTAGTCAAAGAAAACAAAATTAACTTAAGCTTTAAGGTTGATGGAATTTAATAAATGTGGTATAGTAAGATTTATCCCGGTTATAGAGCACAAATAAAATCGGTCTCCCTACCACCATGCAATGTTCACGGTGTCCATAGCATGCCTTGTTTACTAATGACTATAATATGTTAATTAAGAAATAATGTAACTATGGAATTGCAACTAATAAATAAATTGAAATTAGAAGGGTCAACGGGGGAAATGAAATGAAAAATGAAAACACACTTTATTGCATAGTATACTAGATAGAAAATAAAATAAAGGGAAGAAGTTATACAATTGGTGGTCAGTTTTGAAAAAAAACCCTGTCCAGCATGACTATTTGGTCATTATATTGACCTCTAACGTCATTATAATAAATCCTATTACAATGGGTACAAAACTAACATTACGTTATCAGTCATACATTCACCGTGATTATAATATCCCGGCCTGTAGACATGATTACAATCAATTAGTAGAAACTACTAAAGGATATCCTTAAGCCAAGGTAAGACAATAATTAACCTATTCCTTTGTACATGTAAAAACAGGTACAAGACATGTCCAACCGGCGATATTGCATTTATCGGGGCTTAAATCAAAATTATATTGTACAGTTCCGGCTTCGGACAAAAAAGGATCCATGACATTATCGGTTAAATGAGCCAAAATAGTTTATTTATCAAAAGGAACCTCTAAACTAGTTTGTCAAATCGAACGACTCTATATTTATTATGTGCGCTTACGCATTACTTAATAGCGATAATATATACAATAATATACATATAGGTTTTGATTAAGCCTAATAATAATAATCACTTCAATGATTTACGCGATAGATTATTTTAAAAGTATATTATGTAAATATTTTTAATGGATCGTCTTATGGACTTACAAAAAGAAGTCCAGTTTATAGCATAATATATTGTATTAGAAAAGGCAAGAGAGTTCTAGGCCCGCAACTTGAAGCTTACTAGAAACGCATAGGGGTAGTTAAGGGCATGAATAGGACAGATAGCTACTGTATTCTTCGATGTAGGTCCGCGATGATGATGAATTCTCAAATAAGTATCAAAGACGTGATTGAAATACACCTTGAAAATAATAATAAATATGAATCTTTGACGTGGCTTAGGAACACATAATATTAATATATATATAGCTGCTCGTGCTGATTCACTGATTGATCACCTCTCCTGTAAAATTTTGTATGAACATTTTTTTTTTCACTCATCGTTTCGTATAGAAGACAAAAATTCATTAAGAGGAAAAATAAAGAGAGAGCTGATGATTGAGGATTTCGAAGACGGATGAAGAGCACCAGCCAGGGTATCAAAGATAGGTGGGGGGTGCTCGACCAAATGTCACTCGAAACTTCATCCAATTGACAGTGAGCTGAAAAAAAATTCAAAATGGCGGATTTAAGATGGCCGCCATACAAATTTCTTCGGTGTCTATCTCGGAGAGTATAAAAGATGGAAGAGTGGTTTCTTGGCAAAAGATCATCAGGACATGAGGGTCTACTTGATGAACAGGAAAAAAATTCAAGATGGCGGAATTTATTTTTCCATAGAAAAGGGTATTGAAGATAGGTGGGGGTGCTCGACCAAATGTCACTCGAAACTTCATCCAATTGACAGTGAGCTGAAAAAAATTTTCAAAATGGCGGATTTAAGAGGGCCGCCATACAAACTTCGTCGGTGTCTATCTCGGAGAGTACAAAAGATGGAAGAGTGGTTTCTTGGCAAAAGATGATCAGAACATGAAGGTCTACTTGATGAACAGGAAAAAAATTCAAGATGGCGGAATTTATTTTCCATAGAAAATGTATGGCGAATATTGAAGAGGCTACAAGTGTAGAACTATGCAAGACTACGGTTCCTTTTCAAGATTTGTTTTTATGGAAGAAATCTCATTTTGACGAATGGTTCGGAGAAAAAAATATGGAGAGAGATGATGATCGAAGGTTCGGATGATGGCTGAGAAGCACGGTCAGGGTATTAAAGATAGGTACCTACTTAGGGGCTGCTCAAACAAAAAGGGAGGGGCGGGGGGTTGGTGGTCTTTGTTTTATGTTTTTCCTTTATGAGAATTTTCTTTTACGTCGGACGCTTGGCGTGCTGGCGCTTCCACTGTGCTCACTAGCATAGCAGTGTGTTGTTCAGATCAGAACACGTAGACAGTAAACCAGCTGCCCGATTATGTAAGAATTGTCGATCAAATCGTAAAAGTTCGGCGTCAAAGTAAAATAAACCATAACAGCATTGAATTAGAGCTCAATTTCGTGTTTCGAAATTGAGCTCTAATTTAATGCTGTTATGGTTTATTTTACTTTGACGCCGAACTTTGACGATTTGATCGGCCATTCTTACATAATCGGGGGGCAGGATAGTAGGACAGCGAGTAAGTAGACAGTGGACCGCGCGGTCCATTACGCGGTCCGCTTTAGCGGGCCGCGCAGCCACGCGCCATACTAGTTAATTATATAGATCTCATAATTAAGCATATATGAATCATTCAAGCAGTGTGTAATTTCTTCATAATAATTTTAAAATTACGTTACATGATCACTTTTGGATTCATATGAAAAAAATACAAAAATATCATATATTATCAGATCGCTTGATCTTTATCCTGTTGCAGGTTATGCAGTTTAAGTCCTCACATTTTGGACTTTACTATTTATATAGTGAAATAAAGGACGCCCGCGACTTCGTTCGCGTGGCATAAGTTTTTTAATTCCCACAGACACTCCTTCATTTCCGGCATAAATATAAGCATATGTCACTCTCCAGATCCTTAACTATACCTACCCATGCAAAAAATCACATCGATCCGTTGCTCTGTTGCGGCGTGATTGAAGGAAAAACTCTCTATTTAACGTCCTTGGGGATAGAAATTTTAAAAACTGAGGAATATTGTATAATACAACATAATTTTAAATCGGAAGCCCAAATACCAAGTTTCCCAAATATCAAATCAACGTCAGACTTTCATTCAAACTTTCAACCCCTATTTAACCCCTTTGGGGGTGAAATTTTTTACAATTGTGACACACGTGCTTCTTTATTTCTTACCGAAAGTCGAAATATCGAGTTTCGTAGATATAACTTGAGAAATATCTTGTAAAATAAAGGACTATAATACAAACTTTATTCCCCTATTTCAGCCCTTTGGGAATAGAATTTTCAAAAATGGCGAAACACGTATTTCTTTATTTTAAATCGGTAGCTCAAATATCAAGTTTCTATAGTATAACTTAAAAAACGATGGACTTTCATACAAACCTTCAACCCCTATTTTACCCCTTTGGGGGTGGAATTTCGAAAAACCCTTTCTTAGTGGATACCTACTCTTCACAAAGAACACACGCTCCAAATTTCATGTCTCTAGGACCAGCGGTTTAGGCTGTGCGTTGATATATAAGTCAGTCAGTCAGTCAGGACTTTGAATTTTATATATATAGATGATGACATAACCAACTATTACGGATGACCGATGACTATTGTTGCTTTCATTGCCTTTCAAATTGTTATTCCTAACGACTTTTAGGGTTCCCTTCTTCAAAACTGAAATCGAGGTCTCTATTCTTAATCTATCCTCTACGTACGCGTAGATTTCCCAGAAAGCATAAATACTTTATTCAAAACATAGGTAATCGTACGTTTATAATTTTTAATTGGTTGACGTTATTGCCAAAACGCAAGAAATATAAGTAGTTGACGTAGTAAAGCTCTATGAACATTGGAAAACAGAACGGAAACGAAAATCGGAAACAAAAATAATTATGGCAAAAAGTTTTAGTTTAACAAAGTGTGAACCAAAATCCAGTTGCAAAGAAAGCAATCGAGTGTACATTACGTGTTTCAATACCAGGAATTTATCAAAAAAACCGATCAACAAATACTATAACGTAACTGCTGTAAGTGTTACGCTGTTGAGTAACTGTACCGCATTACATGTTTCTGCGCTTTAGTGTGATACCAGAGCAAAGGCTTGTAAAACTTGTAATATAAAAGTTTAATACGAGTACCTATATCAGGTGTCAATATATAGCCCGGAGTGCGTTATTTGTATTGACCAGTTTTAAGAGATCCGTAGTAAAGAAGGAACCCTTATATTTTCGTATATTCCTTCTGTGTGTCACAGCAGTGCAATTCAAATTTTGAAACAATTAGGCACATTTTCATATGCTACTTTAGTACCTCCTAAACAAGAAAACCCGTGAAAAAGAGTGCCGTTAATTTATGCAGTTGTCCTTAATGGTATCGTTGAATAGGTATTTTAAAATCATTTCATAGGCATTTTTTTGGAAAAAATGTCTTTTTCGAAATAACGACTGTCAAAGTTTTCATCAAATAACATGACTACGGAACTCTATCGTATTTTGACAAGCTCGTTTTTTTAATCCCGTGTGAACTCTTTGATTTTCCGGGATTCATTTTCTTTTCTTTTCATGTCATTAATAAGTTTGATCAAAATTCATTGAACGGTTGAGCCTTGAAAAGGGATAGGAACAAACATGCAATATTACGTATGTTTTTGTTGTACCTTCAACTTTTAAAAAAAGTTGGCTTATACAAAACAACACTTGTATGGCAAGAAAAAAAAGCAACAGTTTCAATAGCCGCCTTGCGAGTTAAGGGTTCCGGAGTCAATTTCCGATTTATCCAAATTAGGTAGCAAGTAATGGTCTTTCCAAATTTGGGTTAGGTTTGACGACCTCGCGCCTGTCAGTTAAACACTTCTCAAAGTGTAACACACACACACACAGTTTTATTTAGGTATAATACGAGTATAATACAAAAAGGTATTACCTAAGTGTAGTTAGTGTACAATTAACTTACTTTACGCCCGCTTGTTTGACGGTGTTAATAATTACGATGTCATTAAACTACGCGTTAAAAAATGATACAGAATAGGTAAGTATAATATAGACTTAAGACTTGTGGAAATTTTAATCGTTGCTAAGTTAAGCATATCTCTATAAACTAAGATAACTTACCTACTACTTCAAGTTTTATTTTCTAGTCTATTTTGTTTTGAACATGATAGACGAACCGATAAGATACATTTATTCCAAAATAACATCTATACTATCTATACTAATATTATAAGTGCGAAAGTTTGGATGGATGGATGGACGGAGGTTTGTTACCTACTCAATCACGCCAGAACGGCTGAACGGATCTGGATGAAATATCGCACAGAGATTGATAATAGTCTGGAATACCGCACCTACTTTTTATGTCGGAAAATTAAGGATTTCCCGCGGAAACGTAAAAACCAACCGGACGAAGTCGCGGGCATCAGCTAGTTATTAATTAACAATATGATAACTGTTCAGGTCACTTGCATATCTAGTTTCTTTATTTAGTCTATCCTTTAAATTATCCGACTAGATTCCGGAGTTGACTCGGGTATGTTAGACAGGTTACAAAAAAACCCAACGTTGCGGATGTTGAATGTCAAATAACAATTATTATTTCTTCTATAATAAGAAATAATGGCTTTTATGATCTACTAGCTGATTCCCGCGACTTCGTCCGCGTGGATGGAGGTTTTTCGGTTCCCGCGGGAACTCTTTAATTTTCCGGGATAAAAAGTAGCCTATGTGCTATTCCAGACTATAATCTATCTCTGTGCCAAGTTTCATCCAGATCCGTTCAGCCGTTGGAGCGTGATTGAGTAACAAACATCCATACATCCATACATCCATCCAAACTTTCGCATTTATAATATTTATTTGATATATAATATTATTGATATAAGCCTAATAACATATTTAAACCGCTGAGTTTTCTTTGAGTTGAGATTGAGAGTAATATTACCATGCAAAACTTAATTATTAATATGACGACATAGCAGTGTCTCGTATCTTTTTAACCGACTTCAAAAAAAGGAGGAGGTTCTCAATTCGACTGTATTTTTTTTTTCTGGGTGGACCGATTTGGATGATTCTTTTTTTATTTGAAAGCTGGTGCTTCCCGTGTGGTCCCAATTCAATTTGGTGAAGATCTGATGAATATCTCCGGAGATGGAGAACGGAACTCCTCATGGATAAGAGTAAATTGCTCGCGATCAGTGTGATAGTCTTGTAAACAGTATGTTTTAACTTTGCATAGCATATCTCGTTCTGGTTACATCCTGTATTTTAAAGTGGGGCCACTAAAAATTGTGAAATAAAAAAAATTCAAAAAAAAAAAACCGACTTCAAAAACCACAAACACTAAAAAGTAAAAAATAATTTAATTTATTATGTATACAAGAGTTAATTTAGTTCTATAATAACATTCTTTGGAGTCGGTGCCAATGTGGAGTCACGTCAACAATAATGAAGAGATAGGTAGACGGTTCATGCGGCTAATTGGTACCGACTCCAAAAATGTTATTATAGAACTAAATTAACTCTTGTATACATAATAAATTAAATTATTTTTTACTTTTTAGTGTTTGTAGTTTTTGAAGTCGGTTTTAATTTTTTTTTTTGAAATTTTTTTTTGTTTTTCACCCTTCCAATCACGAGACGTCTGAATACTAAAACAAGCCGTGTGGCTTTGTTGGATACCCGCAAGAACTCAGTTACTTTCGCTATTCTATAAAAAAATACAAAGCAGGAGAAATCCCGAGTAGGATTCGAAACTGCGACATCTTGCTTACGACAAGTACCTATTCAGTCTCACTCCATGTAAACTAGAGCGAGTGAGAGAGACGCTTTTTGATCACGTACGACTTTTCCAGCCCAGGTCCACGTGTTTTATCAGCTGTACTATTTCCTATTCTGTGGTTTTATACGGCCAAAAAGAACTATTTTTAAAATTTATCTGAAAAAGCGTAGCCTTTTCTGACAATGTACCCGCGGCCTTACAATTTTCTGCACTGATTCGCGAAGTCATCAAATGGAACGGCATAAATAAATGTAGGAAGACCCTTAAATTGACAATTATTTATTGCCAGTAAAAATTGGTTTTCGTGGTTTTCTACAGCAAAAAGTGGAAATCGTTCCGTCATACCGGACGTGACGTGAAAAATAAACAATATTATTACGATGGTATTATCAATTTGTAGTACAATTCTGTTTGCATAAGTTACGTTTTTGGGAGAACTCGTTATAACTTCGCAATGGTACTCGCACTATTGCTAAATCGTAAAAATCAAGATGATTCGTTTTCATCATCAAAGTTGGAAAGCAATGTTACCTTTAAAATAATGTAAATTAAGTAATCTTAATGATAAAAAATATTATTAAAGAACTATTAGAATAATCAACTACATACTTGCTAACGATCTGCATAATATTGACAAACAAGTTAGATAAGTACATTAAAACAACAGCTGGGTCGATTTCTTAGGTAAATTAATTTAAACCACCTTTTTTTTTTTGGAAAAAAGTCACAATATTATAATAACATTTAAAATTACTTCAGTTCTTTACAAAATAAAATGGTTACAACAACAACGACAAAAAATTTCAAATGCAATGTAATAAGAAAATGGATATTTCGTGACCAACGAAAATGGACATGACATTGGCGCTTGTAAAATATATCAGAAATTACACTAAAACCTGAGTTTTATGTTAATCGTGGATAATTCAATCGCTTCATCTTGTTCGTGTTCGTATAAAGTCGAAAAATTTCATTTATTGGTTTTAGGGATCCGTAAAAAACATGTCGCTGAAGCTAATGCAATGTTATAGCATTTTTTTAGCTCCAGCGACATGCTTTTTTCTAGCTATAGTCTAGCTAGTCACGCACTATAGGACGAAAAATCTTCTTTTTTTAGTTTTATTGTTTGTGATTATCTCTGTTTTGGTGTACTATAAATAATATTTCATTCATTCATTCGACTTACAAATAATTTTTCAGTGCTGAAATCAGAACAATAATGCATTTTCAGTACATTCCGTACATTTTCAGTAGTCCGGCAGGGTCAATTTGGGAATTTATAATTTCTGAATTTTCCCTGGTCTGGCCTGGTGGGAGGCTTCGGCCGTGGCTAGTTACCACCCTACCGGTAAAGACGTGCCGCCAAGCGATTTAACGTTCCGGTACGATGTCGTGTAGAAACCGAATAGGGGGATGGGTTTAATATAACTGCCATGCCCCTAACAGGTTAGCCCGCTACCATCTTAGACTGCATCATCACTTACCATCAGGTGAGATCGCAGTCAAGGGCTAACTTGTAGTGGATAAAAAAAAACATGCGTTCGTTTTTTTTATTCCACTACAAGTTAGCCCTTGACTATACGATCTCACCTGATGGTAAATGATGATACAGTCTAAGATGGTTGCGCTAAATCGCTTGGCGACATGGCATGCTTTAAAAATGTAATGTCTAAACAAAGACACCTATACGCGTGAAGAGTCCTGGAATCTAAATGAGTTTCTTACATTGCTTTAATGACATACAGATATTGTACTTATAACAATTATATTAAAGCAGATACGATTCGCACTTAGCCAATTTCTATATTAAAAGATAATATTTTTTATATATTTTTGCGCTACTCATATAATTTATTATAATTTATACAAACTTTTGTTATAGAATTAATAAGAAAAGTATAAGTTATTGACACTTAAATTCGAGATGGTATTTCGAACAAAATGTTCCAAATAAATTAGACAAATTGTGATCTATGTACCTACCTATATGAAATTCTATTCTAGAAATACAGGACCTAATCTATAGAGTTTTTGGTAAAACTTTTTTATTATTTAAAAGTTCGAGGAGCGGACTGATATCCGAAACGAAGAATATAAAAATAACTTTGTTCTAAACAAACTCGTAATCTTATGACTTGTTCTCGCAGCTGGTCCTATTATAAACCTTTTTATTTCATACGTTATTTCTTATATAGTTTAAAATAAATAATAATTTATTCAAAATTTAAGCATAAGTTAACGATACGAATTATAAAAAGATTTGCGAAACAGGTCCTTTATGAAGGTACGAACTAGAGTGCATAAAAACTAGTACATATATCTATACACACATATGGAACATGCAAAATCTCAACATCCTTTAACCAGCGATTTGATCTGCACTTTAGAAAGGGTCAGTTCACACCAAACGGAAAAATCGATGCGCTCTTTATTGATGTCACTGAATAAAGAACATCCTTTTGTAATTAGTATATTACGTAGATAGATAGATGACCCGAGACCTAATCTAGTTAAGTAATAAATGATTCAATTATTACGATCCATATATTGCAATACCAATCTAACGATCACGGTGCGCGCGCGCCGCTTATTGCGAACTGGATCGAAAGTTGGCCGTGACGTAACACTTCCGACACAATCGCGAACAGTATTGGGTTTATCGTATTAGGCATGTGGTATTGGGTCGCGGTCTAACCAGGCGTGTAGTTTGCTGCTAGGCGCTGAGCAAACGTAGACACTTTTTGTTACCAACACGACACACCGTTACAGAAAACCGTGGTTGCTGTGTCCGGTGTCGGCAATCGGATACAGTCCCCGGTAGTTGCTATTTAATACATTACAAATTGCACAAATTGTATGGATTAATGTTGCTTGTATCTTCAACTGACAACTTTTAGTATCTAGTTGCTTACACCCAACACGTTATTATTGGCCATACCCGAGTGTCAAGTGGAAGCAACTGGACACAAACAGTGTCTACGTTTGCGAAGTGTCTAAAACTGTGCCCACGTCAATGAAAATTAAAGCGGTAAATACTCGTACCTATCTCCATCGAAAATTCGATATTTTTTTACAACCTACATAAATACAGTATGTGGAACATTGATTTTCACTCAAAATATCGCTATATGCAATTTGAGCTGGTTTCAGAGGAATGCGTATGCGGCTAAGTGCAAAAAACATAATATTAGTGACCGGTGGTAGCGTGCACAGGGTTTAAAGCCAGAGTACTTAGGCATTTATTTGGTAGGTACTATTGATCAAGAGCTTTTAATTTCGCTTTCTGAACTAAAGATCGCTGTGAAAACTGCCCAATCCAAGAAAAATTACAAAAAAAAACAAAATCTAAACACCGCTTAGTTTACAGTGAACTGAAGAGTAACTGAGAAGTGAGAACCCTTTATCTCTAACAGTGGGACTGAATAATGATATCTGCAATCCCGAATCAGCATCAAAGGAACAGTAACAGTAACATAGTTGTAAAATAATTGGTTGACAGTAAATGGAGTCCAATAATAATAGGTATTAAGCCAACTAGCTGATTCGCTGGACAAAACTCCACATTTAAAAGCGTCCATTATTGTCACCTGCAAGCTACACGCCTAGTGAGGCCACGCCCTTATCTTAGTAAACGTGCGACGTACTTTGTTTAACAGCAAAAATTTGTTGTCAAACAAACTACGATCAGGTAGGTATAGTTGCTAAGTTTACATTCAAAGTCTACAGTAGTTTAGTTAGCTTTTATTTATTAGTTTCGTATTTGAATTTGGAATGAGCTTTTTACAAACTAGAGGTTCCGGGTTGAGTAAAATTATGGGTTTAGTTTTGGCAACCTTTGTTTTTTTAAGTTAGTCTAAGTATTTTCATTATCATTTTATCGTATCCTCGGATTTCATAGTTTTCCTATCAACAAAACTCTGCTTTTGCTAGAATATATAGAGCAGTAAAAGTATATAGTGACTATTTCATCCCCCTAGCTCTGTTTGAGGTAAAAATGTTTGACGATTTACCTGGTGTATTTGGTGAGGGCTGTTTTAATAATTTATTTTTCTATTTGAGGAATATTATTATTTTTATTTATTATAATATATTATTATTATAGGTACCACTAAATACTTTTTTTTGCTTTAGTTTTTTTTTATTTGAGGAATTTTCCTAACCTGCTCCAATCTGATCTTTGAAGGTGGCTTTTTACCACTATACCGGCAAAGATAGTAGAATAGCCTTCCGGTGCGATGCCGCGTAGATAATTAGAAACCAAAGGGCTACGTATGTGCAAATAGGTACTGTACCTACGGTATGGGTTTAATAAAATAATACCCCTTCCCAGTTATTCCTCTTCCGTCTAAGATTGCTACACTTAAAACCAGCTGAAATAGCAGCCAAGGAATAAAAAATCAACCATCAAACTAAAAAAGTCATTTTCCCAAAAAGAATTACAATCATCACTTCCGAGCAGCGAAAACTGTTTGTTTTTAAAAATATAACAAATCAATTTATTTTTTAACATTTTTGCATTCTGAAATACCGGTACGAATGCCTTCGTTCCGGTTTTCTCAGCTTAGTTTTAATTTACCAAAAAGAACTCCAATATTACACAATAACCTGTACTCTACTTTTCAGCTTTGAACTGTGCTCTACTTTTCAGTCACGAACACCGCTATTGATTTAAAATGAACCTTATGATCAAAGTATTAAATCTAAAATCCATTGAAAATATTGCTTATCGGATTATTTTTCTGTCAAACTAAATTCAGCTCTACTTTATGGATGTTAAGATGAAAAATCAGTTTTTTTACGTATTATGGTCTTATTATACAATCCCGTATAATTTCTGGAAAATTTATTAAAAATAAAATAAAAAGTGTAACACTTTTTGCGTTACGAAATGTATTTGTATGCAAACATGATGGTGTGTTACGAGTTTTGATGCAAAATAAGCTCGTAGGTAACCTTTTGTCTTCGAATATGGTAGATGGGGCAATAAATTATCTTCTCATAATCCTTGCGAAGGTTATATTCCTTGCCGTAGGTATTAATTTGAAGGTAGATTAACAAATCAAATAAAACAGAACCATGACCGTGTAAACAATTTAAAATATCAAAAAATTAATCAGTAGGAATAAATAAATAATTGATATAGGATCATGTTACAACAAGTAGAGACACGCGAGCCGGAAATGCCGCACATGTTACCAGGCACAATGCCCGAACACGTTTGTAAGGAGATTTATTAATTGGCATAAAATACAATATTGAGTTCCAAGGACAATCAATTAGAGCTTAGCCGGAATCTGATGCTGGTGCTAAAAGCAGCTCGCAAAACGAAATAAAGAACGAGAAAGAGGAAGAAAGAAAAAAAAAAGAAGTGTGGCACTCGGAGACTGCCTCGGTAAAGCTATTACATAGCATTTTTTATCAACTTATGTAATAATTATAATTGGACCTACTTATGCAAAAAGGAACCAATACACACACATACCAAAAGTGAGATAAGTATACAGAAAGCTTTTAAAATGCACCTTCTATCGACCCTGGAGTCGATAGAAGGTGCATTTTAAAAGCTACAGGTTACTACAGGTTTGTACGGAACCCTCGGTGCGCGAGTCCGACTCGCACTTGGCCGGTTTTTTCTGAGTGTTTCAAGCATGTTTAAGAAACGGTGGAGAAAAATATTGTAAGGAAACCTGCATACTGAAGAGTGCTTCATACTCAAAGGTGTGCGAAGTCCGCCAATCTGGACTTAGTGGACTTAGTAGTAGTAATCTGGCGAGCGTAGTGGACTGTGGGTCCCTTTTCATTCTGAGAGGTGACTTGTGCTCAATAGTGGGTCGGCGATGGATTTAAATGATGAACAATAATTATTAGTTAATTTGCACAACCTAAGCACAAACATGATAATAAATTTCAAATTATGGGACTAAACCAGTTTAAAAGAGCTATTTTCTTTCGTCAATAACATTAGGTAAGTGTCAAGTTACATACTGGTTTATGGAATCAAATAAATATTATAAATGCGAAAGTTTGGATGGATGTATGGATGTATGGATGTTTGTTACTCAATCACGCTCCAACGGCTGAACGGATCTGGATGAAATTTGGCACAGAGATAGATTATAATCTGGAATAGCACATAGGCTACTTTTTATCCCGGAAAATTAAAGAGTTCCCGAGGGAATCGAAAAACCTCAATCCACGCCGACGAAGTCGCGGGCATCAGCTAGTTAATTATAATAGAATAGTTTTCTCAGTAAAAAAGGTGATTTCATTCGTCAAAATTAAACATTATTTTTCATGTTTACAAAAGGTTATAATTTTTTTTTTCAACCAGCTACGGCCGAATTCGTTCGAGGCCTTCAAGTTCCAGTAAATAAAATGAAAAAGCTTTTTAAATTGAACGTGGAATATCTTGCTTGTACAGTACCTAGGCATTAACCTGTGCCAAAGATGATAATAAATACCATTAAAAAACAGTAAACATAAGGTGCCAAAATCAATACAAATCCAAGGAATTCCGTTAGATAAAGATGAACCAAAATTCTCCAAGATACCTACTCTAAACGTCAATGCACTTTCGAGTTGACTAGAGTGCTGGAAGTTGGAACGGTGGTTAAAAAATAAATATACTCTTATCCATGAGGAGTTCCGTTCTCCATCTCCGGAGATATTCATCAGATCTTCACCAAATTGAATTGGGACCACACGGGAAGCACCAGCTTTCAAATAAAAAAAGAATCATCCAAATCGGTCCACCCAGTCAAAAGTTCTGAGGTAACAAACAATAAAAAAAAAAAAAAAAAATTACAGTCGAATTGAGAACCTCCTCCTTTTTTTGAAGTCGGTTAAAAAACGAGTGATCACAAACGCAATCGTATTACGGTTACGGTTACTATCGTACAAAGAGTTAATTTTCTGTATTAATTTAATAAAATGCCATCACTTAATAACAGTTCGTGACTTATTGAACAAATTAAATAAAAACAATACATAAAAAGTTACATAGAGCATAGCTGTTAGTCATAGAATTGACATCATAATATAGTACATTGATCTTGCCTCTCAGACACTTGACTAATGTGTACTTGATACGGTCCTAAATTCACTTCCCATAGTTTGTTGAACCTTTACTGTTTGCATAAATTCTGGGCTCTGTGTTTTTAAAATATTGACACCTAACGGTCATCGAAGAAAGTATTGATTCAATGTTTTAATATGAGTTCCTTAAGCAAACCTTACTTGAAAGAGACGATTCCAAAGAATTATTGTGCATTGCTGTTCTGCTGTTTACTAATGTAAACTATAATTTTCAAACAATGAGACTAAAGTATAAATAGTAAGTAATAAAATAAACTCTTGACGACCTACGTGGCGCAGTGTTGCGCGCTGTTGCCTTAACGTGCGGAGGTCCCGGGTTCGATCCCCGGCAGGGTTTGGAAATTTATAATTTCTGAATTTTCTCTGGTCTGGCCTGTTGGGAGGCTTCGGCCGTGGCTAGTTACCACCCTACCGGCAAAGACGTGCCGCCAAGCGATTTAGCGTTCCGGTACGATGCCGTGTAGAAACCGAATAGGGGTATGGGTTTAATATAACTACCATGCCCCTAACAGGTTAGCCTGCTGCCATTTTAGATCATCATCACATACCATCAGATGAGATCACAGTCAAGGGCTAGCTTGTAGTGGATTAAAAAAAACTTCAGGAATAAAGTCCTGGATGTCTAGTATGTATAATTAGGAACTGTTATAGGGTAAGAGTATCCCAGTAAGCTAAACAAAGTCGGTTAAATATGATTTTTTTATGAATAAGAAAATATCAAAATAAGAAGGTCTACAACCACTGTTTGTTATTGATGCATAATGTTTAACGTTTTTGTTCATTCTATCATATACTTACTACGTTTGCATCACAGTCTTAAGGTCTTTTATTACAGCTATAATGCCAATCAATTGCACCACAACAATAAAAGTTTGTGCTGAAACTGAAAGTCAAGTGTCGTAATCGCTTTTAAAGTAATAAGACACAGAGTAAATAAACACATCTGGAAGTGAGAGGTCACGTTTGAGACGGTGCGGTGAAGCGAAAGCAAAATATGCAACATCTATTAGACTATTACAGCTTGTAAGATGCTACCGATTGCAAAACGGTACAGGTCGGGAACTTAAAGGTTATATTATGTAAGCTCTGCGCGTACACTGCTCTATGGACATTTTATGTAATATGCGCGGCTCATAGATTCTTCGATATTTGCAATTATTGGCAATTGAATTTGCAATCTTAGTGTGCTAGTTATGATGGGTTTTGTAAATTTTCTATTGTTACTTACCTACTTTATGTATTTTTATTATTTACTACTCATTTAAAGCTTTTTTGCCTTAGTGTGTTGTCTCTCTTACAGCTAAAGTTCTTATATTTTAGTTAACAATATTCTTGTCTTTTAACGCATTCGTTTTTCTTTCTTGTGTTACAACTTACAACTTACAAACAAACATAGTGTGATTCGTGAACAATTTTATTCGTTTGTTGGTCCTCAAATAAATTATATTGTAAGCACATGCCTATAACTTCAATTTGTATTTTCATAACAAACATAGCTATACCTACCTGTGTATCAAGTATAAACCAGTTTGAGAGTCAATATTGAATTCTAATTAACAGCCTCACACTACTCTAACAAACATACGTATATTTATACTTAAATATCTACATTTATATCAATTTATTACATGCTATATAAAACGGTTATAAACATATTCATATTAACCATCTTTGCTTTGTTACAAACTCACGTATAAAAACATTAGCATATACATAAAGGAGTAGCCACTTTACCTTTGAACCTAGAAATATACTATGTTCTATGACAATATTCTAAATTTTAATTTTTTAAGAAAAAAAATCATTTTCCCTGCCATAAAATCTACCTCTGCATAATAATATTAAATCAATTTATTACATGCTATATAAAACGGTTATAAACATATTCATATTAACCATCTTTGCTTTGTTACAAACTCACGTATAAAAACATTAGCATATACATAAAGGAGTAGCCACTTTACCTTTGAACCTAGAAATATACTATGTTCTATGACAATATTCTAAATTTTAATTTTTTAAGAAAAAAAATCATTTTCCCTGTCATAAAATCTACCTCTGCATAATAATATTCCAGCAGGTTTGTTTGTATAGCCAAACTTTAGTCTGTAGCAATAATAAAAACTCACAGATTAAATGCATACGCACCATAGTCCATACCATAGACTTATAATAATATTTGTGATATTTACTAATCCAGTGTCATTGGCCCATACACACACCTATATAATATTGTAATGTAGGTGTATTATGTAGTATTTATCTCTTGCAAAGTTGCAAGTCAAGTAACAATGGTGTATCCTTATAAAATTACAATTACAATTCTGAGATCAAAACAATCGGCTTAAATCTGATCTGATCAATTAAATATATAATTATGAATCACCTTCGAACACTACGTGATTACTGATTGATCACGACTACTGATAACGGTCGATAAAACTAAATCTTAATAGCGATAGCGGGCGTATGAGAAGAGATCAATCGCCTATTGTGTTGATACGAATGTCCTGGACCGATTATAATGAGCCAGTTAAAACCCGCTACTTTGCTCAAATCAAAATCCCAAGTCCTAAATCCAATAATTCTTCTATACTAAAATACTGTAGCAATATAGTCTTTGTCTATTCGTTCAGTACATGGTTTAGCTATAAAAATGCACTGAACCGTTTTTGACGTTTAGTTTTAGGTACGTAGTAGTACGTTCGTATTGGATATAAGTAATATTACTTTATACTATTTTGTTCTGAAACAACAATGGGTATTTCTCTTGAAAGGTAAGCTTAGGTACCTAGAGGCAGACAAAGTCAACGCAAATAACAAGTTGTCAAAACTTTGAATAAAAGAAGTTATAAGTTATAGGCATCATATTCAAGTAAGTACTTATAAATGTTAAAGGTTATTCAAAACTGAATGTGTGGCCTGTCTAAAAACGTCATATTATGATTTAGCATGTTAATAAGACTGCTTATGTCATAAAACCTGAATAGTACGCAAGCTCGAAAACTTCATTAGTTTTAAAACTAGTATGCCATCATATTAATTATGTAAAGGTTAATATGTCGAAGACAGTTTTAGTGAGTCTCTATCAACACTATTAACTGCTGTATATCATCAAATAGTATATATTCTATCTTATGTAATCATTTTTTTTTTCTTTGAATAAAAACACTAAATTTTAAATTAAAAATCAATATTAAGTAGCTATAAACCACCGTTTTTAAGGAAATCAGTTTTGTAGAAACTGTGTGGGCGAATAAGCTAATATAGTACCTACTGTAATGCCATTAAATCTGATATTTTCAAGTGTACACTCACCTTTAGTATACATTTAATGTTCATCTTATATTAGTTTACGAAACCACTAATACCACTTACGAATTTATTACTTTAAAATGACGTCCACGTTTTGTGTCATTATTTTACAATAATATGACATTTCAAGTAAAAGTTTAATCATATTATACTATGTAGTAAAAAAGATTAGTCAATATGCTATTGTGCTATAATAATATGTCAAGCCTACGCCGTTATTTATTAATTATTTATTTCTTCCTGTGATTTAACATTAATTAATGTTACACTAAATTAATTAATAAATATAAAACGGTACACGATGATTAATTCAACGTGCAGATCTCCATTTATAATAGAAAAATACTAAATTGTAACATCAACACACGAAGAACAAAGGTATCTTTTTTGTTAGATTTTATTCCTAAATTTTTATAGATTTATCTTTTTCTTCCATAAAATCTATAACCAAAACTCATTAACATATTCATGCTTTTTCCTGACGTTTTAAAGGAAAGATAAAATATAATATATCAATGTTATTTTAAAAAATAGGCACAGTTTGATTATAATCAGGTTACCAAGCTAGATACTACGACGGTTTGGAATGAGTTGTAAATTAGCAATAAACTCTAGTAGAGTATTTACTACAAATTTTGTTTTGGTACTCACACAGAAAAGGTTACGATTAGTTCACGTTTTATTAACATCAATTATGAAGGCATTTAAATTTCAAAACAATTAATTTGCTAATTATGTTGTGTAATTATACAAATTGTAACATATGTAGGAATTGGCCATTTAAAATTTGAATAAAGCAATTAGTAAGTTTTTTAGACAATCTCATTTCCTACAGATAAAGGGAAATGAATAGCGAACCGAAGTTCTCTAAAACACTGATAAAATACAAACATAATTTATTGTAGGTAACTATATTTTAACTAAAATATGAATAATAATATTAATATATCATACTAATATTATAAATGCGAAAGTATGTTTGTTTGTTGGTTTGTTGGTTTGTCCTTTAATCACACCGCAACGGAACAACGGATCGACGTGATTTTTGGCATGATTATACATAGTTGAGGGCCTGGAGTGACATAGGCTACTTTTTATCCTGGGAAATTAAGGAGTTCCCGCGGGAATAAAAAAAACTTAAACCATGCGGACGGAGTCACGGGCATCAGCTAGTACCTCATATATTACCGGAATAAAAAAAGTAAAGGTAAAAGGTATCCAAAAAATATATAACTAAACTCAGACTACACAGTAGTGTCACAGTTTTACGTAGTGTAAAACAGCCCTTAGGCCACATGCGAAAGGTTTTCACTCGAAGGTTATTCTCAAGATTGTGTAAATATTTGGCCACAAAGACGGGCGTCAGGCGGATTCTAGATTGTTTGGCTGCCGAGTTACATCATCCTTAATGGGGTATAATTATATTTTTAACCTGTCGCCTAATTAATTTATCAGACAGGTATTTTTGTAGCTATTTTATAGTTTGAGAATAGCCAGTGTAATATTATAAATAATTTATAATTAGTATTGCGGTTTTCATAAAATAATTTAAATAATGGTACTTAATTCAAAAATTGTTTATTAACAAGTATTATATATTCATCATTTTTAAGTGAGTATCTATTCCTTAAATATATTACAGGAAACAAACTGAATTCGTAACTGGGTTTTTTTTTAATTTTTACATGAGGGTTTCCATTACACATAGTATTTTGTGTAATTACCGAAAAAATAGGTACCTCTATGAGCATTTGAGTGTTATCTTACATTAATTTAAAAATCACATATTTACTAGCGTTTTTCCACTACGCTATTGATAAGGAAATAGTATACTTAATTATATATCACACGTCTGTAAATTATTGTTTTTAACTAAGTGGTAGGTAATTATATATGAAGATTTTGACATGTCCGTAATTTTGGCTTAAATCAAATAAATGCATCCCAGACATATACTTTATTGGGACCTTTATAGTTCAAAGGTGGCGGGTACTGGTTTTATGGAGTGACCGGTTGAGAATCGATTGTAAAATCGACATCAATTCAATCTATACATAGATATTATTATATGTACAAATATTATGTTGAAACTGTTTTTGTTAAACATGAAATATGTGTACAGACTACAGGTACCTACATTAATATCATATACTTTCGGTTATCAGAATGCATGATGTGCATAGTATAATAGTCGAAAATAATCATTTTTCTTAATGATCTTTTTGATAGTCTGATGATATTATAATATTATTTCAATAAAATATATTTTTAAAAAAATGAATTGCCTGAATTAATTTTATTTGTTACAAGTAGCCCAAAATGAAATTATATTACAACATAAATTAACTTTAATTTCACTTAAAATTAAAAAGCAAAATATGATATTATTATAAATATTCAATGGTATTCTAATATTCGTTAAATATACCAATACTATAATATGCCTATACTATGTATTTTATATCATTAAATAATTTTTTAAACGGCACTATCAAATCAAATAAATATTATAAATGCGAAAGTTTGGATGGATGGATGTATGGATGTATGGATGTATGTTTGTTACTCAATCACGCTCCAACGGATGAACGGATCTGGATGAAATTTGGCACAGAGATAGATTATAGTCTGGAATAACACATAGGCTACTTTTTATCCCGGAAAATTAAAGAGTTCCCGCGGGAACCGAAAAACCTCAATCCACGCGGACGAAGTCGCGGGCATCAGCTAGTAAATATTATAAATGCGAAAGTTTGGATGGATGGATGTATGGATGTATGTTTGTTACTCAATCACGCTCCAACGGATGAACGGATCTGGATAAAATTTGGCACAGAGATAGATTATAGTCTGGAATAGCATATAGGCTACTTTTTATCCCGGAAAATTAAAGAGTTCCCGCGGGAACCGAAAAACCTCAATCCACGCGGACGAAGTCGCGGGCATCAGCTAGTTATAATATATATAGAAGAATATAACGTAATTTTTTTTATTCCACTACAAGTTAGCCCTTCACTGCGATCTCACCTGATGGTAAGCGACGATGCAGTCTAAAATGGTAGTGGGCTAACCCGTTAGGGGTATGGCAATTAGGTATATTAAACCCATACCCCTAGTCGGTTTCTGCACGGCATCGTACCGGAACGCTAAATCGCTTGGGGGTACGTCTTTGGCGTTAGGGTGGTAAATATTCCCAAATTGACCCTGCCGGAAATTGAACCCGGGACCTCCCACGTTAAGACAACAGCGCTCAACACTGCGCCAGGGAGGTCGTCAATCAATAGATTTATGGTCTTAAATGCCACACCTAATTTATGTAATATCTTCTATAATATATAATCAAAATCGTGATCGATATATTTAGCGATAATGTTTAAAGGACCTAATTATTAATGAAATAAATTATGGGAAGATGATTTTCCAACTGTCAATACGTGCCACTATTTTGATGTTCATTACCATTATTTCGCTATAAAGAGTAGAGCAAATCACGATTATTAAAAGTGGCCTCATCATCATTTTATTTATATTAATTTATTCTTTGAATCTCGGACTCATATTTAAAGGATCATAATGTAAATTAATATCTAAGAAATTGTTAATCGGAGAACTATACTATTTTGCAGCACCATGTAAATGTTTTTAGTTTATTAACCACCATTTAGCTAATAAATATTTTTATCTACACTAATGTTATAACATTCTACTTATGTTTCCAATACTTGACTTATAATTACTACTGTTATAGCGCAGATAACAAAACACTCAATTTAAGCAATTTCACATGATGGTATAATATCCACATCGATATCGTAAAATCTCATTATAACATCAATAAAACGCGACCAATTAACCTGGCGAGCCTTATGTCAAAATCCTCATACAAGTTGTATAAAATTTTGATATTAGGCTGGCTTTTAACAGTTGGGTTATACGTGAAAACTTCGTCGAAACTACTAAACTTACATACACAAAACTCTTTGGTAAGATCTTGTGCCAATTAAATAAAAAACGAACAGCGCGCGCTCGCTCCTGATTGGCCCTGAGCGCGCAGCTGCGCTCTCATTGGTTAGATTTTAATGGCGGCAAGTTCACTGTGACAATACACGTACGCGTGAATTTAATGTTTCGCAATGTGTTTTGTATTGTCAGCTTTTACTCTTGTTGTTTGATAAATTGCATTAGTGAAGATAAAGTAGTGTATGCAACTGCATATAACACGGGTATTAAAACACTCGTTACTATTATGAAACTCGCTGCGCTCGTTTCATAAACTCACACTCGTGTTTTAATACCCTTCATTATATGACAGTTGCATAAACTACTATTTTCCACCCCTACTCAGATTTCTAGCTTGAGTCTTTGTAAGTACCAGAAAATAAAAAAATATAGCAAAAGATGAAAATATACCTAATATAAACAATTTTTAAAAAGAAACCTTAGGTCGGTAATTAAGTATTTAATTCTAAAAGAATAATCCAATAGATACCTACACGAAGTGTTATTATAAAAAAATATTGTATTATGAAAATTCTATTACAATTCTCTGATTTTCCGAAATAAATAATAGCATATTTTGCCTGTGGAACAATACAAATGATCCACATCATAATCGGTTTAAATGCAGATGGATTTACTGAGAAAACTGTTTGTGTTTCCAATAGTAACGCAATCTTTATCTATACAAACAGAATTTTCTATATATAATCTTTAATTCTTTACCAACAATTTATTTTAAGGTTACTCAGACACTTCATGAGCGTTGTTAACCTTAACTCAATTGGCACGCCTACATTCTCCAAATCACAAATACGAGTACTTTACACACAGTTTACAGACGCTATTCAATGATATTTATAAATCGGTTGAATAACCGCTGCTTTGTTAGTCAAATGGTCCTGGGTTCGATCCCCGAGCAAGCAACTTAATATTAAGTACTAGCTGATGCCCGCGACTTCGTCCACGTAGATCGAGGATTTCGGTTCCCGCGGGAACTCCTTAATTTTAATCCTTAATATTAATTTTAATGTGTTATTCCAGACTATAATCTATCTCTGTGCCAAATTTCATCCAGATCCGTTGGGGCGTGATTGAGTAACAAACATCCACACATCCATACATCCATACATCCATAAATCCATCCAAACTTTCGCATTTATAATATTTATTTGATGGACTGCCTCGTTGGTCTAGTGGTTGGCATGTTCGACTGCGGCCGATGGGGTCCCGGGTTCGAGTCCCGGGTCGGGCCATAGTAGGGTATTGGGTTTTTCAGACTGAAAATTCTCAGTACTAGCCCGAAATTAGGAGGTTGGCGGTGTTTCAACCCCGTGCCTCGGAGAGCACGTTAAGCCGTCGGTCCCGGTTATTATCACTAACATGATAATAGCCGTTAAAGCCCGCCAACCCGCATTGGAGCAGCGTGGTGGGTCTAAGCTCTATTTCCCTCTCCTATGAGAGTAGAGGCCTGTGCCCAGCAGTGGGACGTTAATGGGTTGTAATGGTGGGGTGGTGGTGGAGCAATTAAATAACAATAGCAATAACGGTAAAAGTAAACATCGTGAGGAAAATTGAGTGTTTTCCGTGATGTTTTCAAAAGTGTATGAAATCGGTCATTCCGCATGCCAGCGTAGTGGACTATGGCTAAAACCCTAAAAGGACTTGTGCTCAGAAGTAAACAGAGATGAGATGAGATCGCTAGCTTGTAGTGGAATAAAAAAAAACTATTGGTTGAGATGAAACGTTAATGCATTTTTAAATTGGGTTGCATTCAAGATAAATGAGCAACAATCGTACCTACTTGTAATTTGATTTCATCAGTGATAGATTAAGAAACTTTTACGATGCTGTCGAATGTCGATTCTGCAATGCGATCATTTGATTTTCGAGTGTCAGCTTTTTTAGCTATCTTAAACTTCTAAAAAAACACTTCTTAATAATTTATATTTCTGGTCTTAAAAAATAATATGTTCTTTAAAAGCTTACCATGTATATCTGTAATATTTCACAAAATTAGCCGGAACTCAAAATTACGAAAAAAATAACAAATTCTGAAGTGTAAGGACAATTTGAGGTAGGTAACATTTTAGTAATGTTCACCTTAACTTTACAATCTCCGAACCACGATTAACATAATATCGTACTCGAAATATCCCTTTTAGTCCTTAGAGGTACTTAAGCAAGGATACTTTTTGAGGTAAAGGTTTATTTAACAATGTTAACCTCATTTAAGTTTACAATCTCCATATACTATAAATAGCATATACTAATCGGATATTCTATAGGTCGAATTATTGTTAGCGCCTTTGACTCTATACGCACGTTTAGAACGAAGCCTTTCGCAATACTTTCAGTTTCAAAATTCGCATAATAAGTTTGCACAACTCGATTACACAACCTACATTGTTTTTGTGAGGAAACTTTTATTAACGTGACATTTTTCCCAGGTGTACTCAAGAAACCTACAAATAATTTTAAGCAACAAATTCATACTTACCTTTACGTAAAATTTGACCTATATTGGTTTTAAATAAGAACTAGTACTATTCCCATATAGATAGTGTGTCCCAAAAAGTGTTGATACTACAAGGTGAAGTACATACATTCCTTTCATTTTCTTATAACCGAGCAATACTTACGTGGTAAGGAAGTATCAGAAACAGAAGGGTGGACCGGAGGCGCTACCGCAAAGAAAATCACAATGTACACACTTATACGCCATACACACAATCCATCACGTTAACACAGAGTCAGGATAGATAAGGTGAAGGACACACAGTCTCAATTTTGCCTTGTGTCCGAGGCACTCGCGACACAATTTTTCCGTAGTTGGAAAATTCTTGCCGCGCGGCGCGGACGACGCAGGCAACGGCGAATCGGCGACTGGCCTGCACGTTCGCTACCATACAATAAACATTCGCTTCAAGAGTGGGGCGGCGTTGATATTTTTTTTCAGAAAACGGCACCTATTTACGAGTTTTCCTGTTTCAAAAAATATTCATCAGAACTTTAATAGGTTTACTCGGATGCCTGACCAATTAATTCGGAATTTGTCATTCATTTTGAAACTTATGGAACTTATCATTACGTTATATCTAACGTAGAGTCACACAGTCAATTTAGTTTTAGATTTTTCACACTATTGTTCTGTTATTATTATTTTTTGTTACACAATGGTCACTTTTAAACTAATGAAGCAAATATATTCTACATATGCTTAGTCAAGTTTAAAATAAAATAAAATATTATTTTATTAGCCAAGTAATTTTACGTGTTTTGTATGAAGCAATTACGTAGCAAATGAGGTTATTACACAAGAGATACTACTCTAGATATGAGGTAGTAGAGCAATTAGATACAGTTAGATATGAAGGTCAAAATATATAACAGTATTATAATTTTGCACCATATATTCTTTGTGATGTAGTCAAATAAACTTTAACTGACTTACCTGGAAGAGATATAGCAGCTATCATTCACGCGGCATCGTACCGGAACGCTAAATTGAAAACGCTCAAAAATGTAGCACGGCCTTTACGCCCGGTGTCATTGTTACGGCCTCCCACCAGAAAAACAATGGATCAAGAAACAAAGAAGAAAAGGAATTACCTTATGTAAAGTCCTAACCGTACATGATTCTGGTAAGAACCGGGTTCGGTATTTCATCGAATTTCGGCGATGGCTACTTACCGTCCTATAGTTGTACATCCGTACCACAAAATAATTTAGTGTTCTGGTACGATTCCTCGTTGCAATCACATCTTATGTAAAATGTGTCTCGTGTTACCGTAGAAAATGTTTAGTACTACAGCTGATGAAATCGCAATCAAACGCTACATTCATGATTTTAATGCTCTATGTTATAAACATGGTATTTTATAGAAAGCCTGGGTAGTTATTATTAATAACTAGCTGATGCCCGCGACTTCGTCCGCGTGGATTTTAGGTCTTATGGAGTCCCGTGGGAACTGGTTTTTTTCCCAGTATAAATGTATATAATATACTCGTATGAAACTGAATAAATGACCGTCAATCTGACAATATATTTGAAGATCTCTCTACTGTCTATGTCTGTAGTATATAATGTCTGTCTATGTCTCATTCACTTTTGTATATGGAGATTTTTTAACCCAATTTTTTTACTTTTCCGTACAATTTTTCAAACATTTTCTTTCATAGGAACCTTCTCCTTACAATAACAAACACAACAAAAAAAGAATTAGCGAAATCGGTCCAGCCGTTCACGCGTGATGCCGTGACCAAGGGAAATAGGGATTCATTTTTATATATAGAGATTAAAATTGGATACTATGCCAGTCATATTCTGGTTTAAGCCCCATCCTACTAGTCCTACTAATATTAAAAGGCGAAAGTAAGTTTTTTTGTTTGTCGTTTTGACGACCTCCGTGCGGTGGCGCAGTGTTGAGCGCTGTTGTCTTAACGTGCGGAGGTCCCGGGTTCGATCCCCGGCAGGGTCAATTTAAGAATTTATAATTTCTGAATTGTCCCTGGTCTGGCCTGGTCGGAGGCTTCGGCCGTGGCTAGTTACCACCCTACCGGCAAAGACGTGCCGCCAAGCGATTTAGCGTTCCGGTACGATGCCGTGTAGAAACCGAATAAAGGGTATGGGTTTAATATAACTGCCATGCCCCTAACAGGTTATCCCGCTACCATCTTAGACTGGATCATCACTTACGATCATGTGAGATCGCAGTCAAGGGCTAACTTGTAGTGGATAAAAAAAAATCTTTTCAACCGATTTTGATGAAATTTGGTATAGCTTACATACCGTCTTTTTATCCCGTAAAACTAAGAAGTTCCTCGGTAATCAAAAAACTTATTCTACGCGGATAAAGTCGCGGGCATCGTCTAGTAATTATTAAAAATTCGCAGATAGTTAAATTAATGTAGTACCAATTTATCACGATCCATTTACATATACGAGTACGTTCGCAGTGTAAATAGGTGTTAAACATTATTCATTATATTTTGCCCCCCATTATGAAAATTTTTCCATCGGATAAGAATTAAATTTATCAATATCAAGGGTCACCGCCGCCAATATTATATTCTGCGATGAAGCATTTTACAATTTGCCATAAAAGTGTTAATATTTTACTCCAAAAGATAAATCCAATTGATAGGCAAATTAATAAAAATTAAAGGTCAAGTCAAGTAAATCAAGTTTTAAAAATAAATTATAAGGTTCCTTTTTCTTATTTTAGGTAGAAAATGAGGAAAGCGATAGTGAGAAACTCTAGCACTGTATCAAGAGAAAAACACTGGAAAGCGCACCGTTGGCAGACCCCCTAGTATGTGGACGCACACATCAAGCGAGTCGCAGGGAGCTGCACAGCTTACCGCGACAGGTAGGAACGTGTTTCTCATACGAGGCGGACGTGTCACGCGGATGTTTTAGTAACCTTTTCGTAGCTCGTGGAAATAAAAATGTATTTGTTTATTAGTGAAATAATTTTGCACCACTTTTTGCGAAGTGTTTTTCTGTTAAGGTACCGTAAATTAAGTGACCATCAAACACATTGTCGTCATATTATAGTCACCATGAAGGCTCAGATTACATATGACGTAAATTGATATAGAATCGAAGTGAACACTAATTAATCAAGCGGCTTAATTTATTTTATCATATATAATTAAAATATTTTTTATTACAGATATACATTAAACTGGTTTGTGCCCTACACTTTTTGCGAGAGAAGTATTATATGTTAACAGCGACCGCAACGAAAAATCGTATTCGAGCAAACAAAAGACATCAACGAGCTTCATATTTTTACAATGAATTTTGCTTATGTTGAAAAGTACTAAAATTCACAGGTAATGTACGACTATTATTGGTTTCTAGGTGGTTTTGGATAAATTCTGCTTTTCGAAGCAGAGGTAGACTCTTTAACCCCTGTTAAACGTAATTAGCAGCGCTACCATTAAAATTATAATAATTAATAATGTGCACTAACCATAAACAAAACGTAATATTAGAATTTCAGAAATAACATGTGCCAACTTGATTTTTTATTCTATTTTATGTTTCAGGGGGCAAACTACCATCGCTTATGGACGTTTTATTTTAATATTGTTGACATTCGTGTTTTAGAATTATAATCCTTATTTCCGGGCCGTTAAGGTACGTGACATAAAGCTGTCATATTGAAATAATATTGCTTTAAGACTTAAGTGATGGAAGTAACCCCTCAGGCTTCAATAAAGGCATTTTTATATTTACTGCCTTACACGTGTAAAATGGCTACAAGTATACGCAGTCTAATGTTTACAAGTATTTATAGGATAAAAATATTAGGTATTAACAGTGTTAATCGATCAATTATAACGATTACCTTTATTATTTATTGCCTATTAATGGTAAATTTATTTATTGTTCGTGACATTTTCAACCCATTCCTCATATTTATGTCAAAACAATTTTATAATTGATTTTTACTATAAAATATAAAGCCGATTGTACACATAATTGATACAAAAACAAATCCAGTATCACACGAATGGCCATTTAGTGGTCAAAAACCCAATCACATTTTTTTATTACATTATAAAAAAGCAACCTTGTTATTACCCACTTCTGATGGTGATTGTAGACTTCTATGGATAAGGAAATACCAAAAATCTGGCAGCATTTTATACAACTTTATTTATTAATCAGCCGAATACTGAACTTGTTTAAGGACGTCATTAAAATAAAGTGTCTGATTTTTGATATTTTGTCCATATATACAAGAAATGTCAAAAAACAATCGATTGGTGCCCTCTTAAATTGTGATATAAATACTTGAGTATTCAGCTATAAGTAAGTGTTTACGTAAAGTGAAACATTACATTTTAAATATACAAATAAATGGCATATTTTTTCTTGCATTAGCTGTCCTCGTCGTTTTCAACAATAGACGTCCACGGCTGGACATTAGTATTTTGTAGGAACTTTTTTTTTCGTTTATTCGGTCTACCGACAGCTACATCATTTAAAACATATTATCACAGTTTTTCAATATGTCAGGTACTAAAACAAAATGATTAGCTACTTAAAGATAAACACCGCATGCGCTGTGGTAAGCTCTTTTACAACTTATAACTAGGAACAAACACAAAATCAATGCATTACAATGTAAAGAAAAAAAACAGCCGCGGTTTGGGCCGCCCGTCTGGATCCATCCTGTGGCTCCTTGTAACTCGCTTGAAAGCTTGCAAGGCTTGATCTGCAAATGATGCTGCAATCGTTGCGCTTTTCAGGACGGGTCAGGACGGTTCCTTTCAGGGCACACATTTGAAATGACGTGTGCCCTGGCCTTTGCCTCTTCAGCTTCGCAACCCGTCGACCAATATCGTTTGATCACGAACCCGCGAATAAAAAAAACGCAGTTCCTACGATCTCATAAGCGTCGGGAAATTGATAATTAATTACAGAGAGGAAATACTTGGCGTTATAGAGTTCTCAGGTTAGCAAGAAGTGCAACAATAACACTTTCATTCAGTTATCAGAAGGGAAGTTATAGAACACTCCGTAGCAAGAAACTTTATTATAAGAGAAATACTTTCTTTGGTAAAATTATGATTATTACTAGCTGATGCCCGCGACTACGTCCGCATGGATTAAAGTTTTTTAATTCCCGCGGGAACTTAATTTTCCGGGATAAAAGTGGGCTATGTGTTATTCCAGATTATAATCTCTCTGTGTCAAATTTCATCCAGATCCGTTCAGTCGTTCTGGCGTGATTGAGTTACAAACATCCATTCATCCATCCATACTTTCGCATTAATAATATTAGTGAACATAGATTAATTATGTCCTTCCCCGGGATGCATTCCATCTCCGTAAAAATATCGTCGAAATCGGTTGAGCAGATTTGCCGTGAAAGCGTAGCAGAGAGACAGACAGACATACTTTCGCAACAAGACGTGTTGTTTGTATGCTCGTATTTTTGAGGACATTGCCATGCCCCCCGATACCTAAGCTTTTTACTGTGTTATCAAAATATGTAGGTAAGTAAAATCCTATCTGAATAGACCCTTTGAATTTTCAATATCTAATATCAAGTAAACGGTTCACTCCACAAATATAGAAGACTCCACCATTCGTAGTTCAATCTTTGCCAATAGTTTACTTAATTACAATCTAAATAATAAAGTGTTTCTTGTGAAACAAAAAATGTTGGTAGGTACTCCTTTAGCTGCAGATTCGGATCTGCAATCAGAAACACAAGTTCACAAATACAGATTGCAATCGACACGTAACCTGCAATGCAATAGATAAAGTAGCCTAAGAGCTCATAGTAGTTTTTGATAAGGTGCTTGAAAGCTAGTTTGTATGTTGAAGTGGTATTTTACGTTACCGTTTTATCAACTGTGTAATTGTAAACACAATTGGGTATTTAACTAGTAGTCAAATAAATTCTTTTTTGTGTGATTATCAAATAGAGGATCTCACCAAACTCATAATATCCAGGTCTACTGTTAGTTTTATGTTTGAAACCATTTTAAACTATCGATTGAAATAAAAAAGTGCGTTGAATTTTGGTGACGTATATCAGTAGATCATACTAAGCGTGTAGTGGGTTTTACTCATACATTTTTTTTAGGTGTAGGGCTAGAGCAGTGTGCCGGCGCGGCGGCGCCGTCGCTGGAAGTAGCTGCGACCGAAGACGCGCGGTATTACCGGAACTCTGGCCACGGCACGAGCCCTGAGCTTATTCTGACCGACTCAAGCCGGTTCCCCGTCGATAGAATGAGAAGACCCATAATCAAGCTATGAGCTACTATTTTCCACGAGCTCTTTTAGCAGAAGATTACGCGGGCTCGCGTGCCAGGCGTGACCATAACCGAACTGGGTCGACACGATCGGTCAGACGAAATAATTTCGACTCCACATATTTAACACGCAAAACCTAAATATTGACGAAACAATGCGCTACGTACATTATTATTAATTTTTTACCGTTTTTTTCTTTCTATTTATTAATAAAGGCCGCTCGTGTTCTGTTTTAGATTAGTTCTTTTGTTATTTATAAACCTTCGAACTCCACCTTAATGCAAACTATATACGCTGTGCTATACGCAAGTTCATTTTATCCATTGTTTGCTCTAATAACAACTCTTGTGTTCTTCAAAAATAGAAAATCTTTTAAATGTATTAAAATTGGTATATTTAATATTATATTATTTGTAAGAAATGCACAGCAGAAATACATAGCATACCTACTTTATTGTAATTTTTCTCACAAGCTGATGCTCGCGACTTCGTCCGCGCGGAATAAGTTTTTTTTATTCCCACGAGAACTTAATTTTCCGGGATAAAAAGCATGTCACTCTCCATGTCTTCAACTGACCCCATGCCAATAATCACGTCTATCGATTGCTCTGTTGCGGCGTGATTGAAGGGCTAACTAACAAACCAACAAACATAAACACTTTCGCATTTGTAATATTTAAGTATAATAGCATAATTACTTAGCTCTTAAAAAAATCTAATTGTTATCTTAATATACCTTAGTTCTTCCGATGTTGGATTTTAATCTGGCCTTTTATTTTTTAAACCGTAAAAATCTTAGTGAAAACAAACAAACATTTTGAAAAACTTTTATGCTTAGAGAAATCACTTCTATTTTTCTTAAATATTTCAGTGTTCACAAAACACTTTTTGTTAAGAGAATTTAAAGCTATTTAAGTACTAAAAACTTCAACAAAAATACGAAAAAGAATGCAATATTTCCTTTTAAAGTGAGACTGCAAAAAAGGTTCTTGTATTTGGAAATAAGTACCTACCTACTTAGAATATTTGTCGACAAACAAAATAAAGGGCAAAGCATATAAGCTGTAGAGTTTACATTAATTTCCCATGTAAATTCTATGGTAGCATAAAATTCATTAAGATAAAATAACTGTTCATATAATTAATATATGCGAAAGTGTGTTTGTTTGTTGGTTTGGCCAATCACGCTGCAGCGGAGAAACGGTTCGATATGTTAGTTTTTTTTTTTTGCATGGATATTGGATATAGATAAAGACCTTGAGAGTGATATAGGGTACGCTTCATTTCGGAAAATCGAGATAGGTATTAGAAAATAGAAACCCTAAATTCTCGTAGATCCTCTACGTTGTCGTAACCAATACCTAGTATTTGCAATAGTGCACTGCGTACAAAGTAATTTAGCTAACGTTAAAAGGTTATTGGAAGATTTTGCATAATATGGAAAATGAAAATATTGATAAATAGTGCGTCATTTTGCATACGAGTGATAATTACCTATATAATAAACAATTTATAATGTAAGGTGTGTGATGTCAACATCTATGTATTTCCTGTCTACCTTACAATATTAAACGATATTAATATTACAATACCACAGCCTAAAGAAATACTCCATACAGTCGGTCGATGGAGATATTGTCACGTGTGACTTTGCATATGATATTGTGATGATAGAGCAATCCCGCGGTCTCAGGGGCAAGTTGGTAAAGTCGAAAAAGTTAACTTTAATTGCTATAATGTGCTTAGTGACTAATCAGTCCCTAGGATTTCTGTGAGTGTGCTACGTCCGAAAACATCAAGAATAGATCATCTCACTATAAGTATTTACACCATGACAAAACTGTAGATATATATTATGTACCTACGTTTCTGGTTTTGCGAGTTACTTAAGATGCCTATTAGTACTATTTAATATATTATTGGCATTGCATAGACTCTTCTTATGCATAACTAGCAGATGCCCGCGACTTCGTCCGCGTGAAATAAGTTTTTAATATTCCCACGGGAACTCCCTAATTTTTCGGGTTAATATGATGTTTGTGAGCCTGACACTCGTAAATAATGTGGCTTACTATTGGTAACAGAATTTTTAAAATCGGTTCAGTAGATCCAGAGATTACCCCCTACAACCTCATAAACTCACAAACTTTACCTCTTTATAATATTAGTATAGATAAGTATTAGTATATATTAGTATTAGTACAGATATTAGTTACTATTATTAGTATATTAGTATTAGTATATTAGTATTAGTACAGATTAGTTACTATTATCAAATAAATATTATAAATGCGAAAGTTTGGATGGATGGATGTATGGATGTATGTTTGTTACTCAATCACGCTCCAACGGCTGAATGGATCTGGATGAAATTTGGCACAGAGATAGATTATAGTCTGGAATAGCACATAGGCTACTTTTTATCCCGGAAAATTAAAGAGTTCCCGCGGGAACCAAAAAACCTCAATCCACGCGGACGAAGTCGCGGGCATCAGCTAGTTAGTATATAAGTATTAGTATAGATTAGTTAGTTGGGGGTAAACTGGACCTAGTGCTTCCAATAGCTGATCTCACTTGCCCGTGGTAACTACCCATCTCTTCAAGACAACCTTTGGAGACAGGAGAAGAGAATAATATATATTAACCACAATTTGCCAAATACATATCTTATATAGTCTTGTATGGGGACCAAAACTGTCCAAACGTTGACATGGACTTGCCTAAACAAGCCGCGGTCTTGAACCTAAATCCAGCAACTCCTTATGACTTGCTTCATATCATCCGTCCCCATTGCGGGGGGCCGCTACCGCTGCGTTTTCCATTGCGGGGTCGCATTCCATTCCAGCAAATTATATTATTATTAATTATTAATTATATTATTTAATTAATTATTAGCAGTATTTTCTTCAAATTATATGCCCCGCTGCCCGCCTATTGTCACTTTAGCTTCGTAACCCACCGATTTATGTCGGTACTGTAGTTCTCCTACGGACCTCCTGATTCTTGATTTGATCACGTTAAATGAAATGTCCTCGAGCATAGATCTTTCTATTGCGATGTAGCTCAGAATCAAAAATCAAGATAATATTCCTACCTCAGGGAATGTGCCAATATTTCGTAGTTAGGCATAATATTATGTGTGTCACAGATGTGCACCCAGGCGTGTTGTGTTTAGGCTATGTCTACATGGACCGCTGGGCACAAACTATGTATAAATTACTAACTATATTTCATACCAATTATGAACCTCGACTCGGTAAATTATGTAGGTATATGAAATAAAGTCTTACAGCCTATAAATCAAATGAAATCAAAAATATTTATTTCAGTAAAACAATTTCATATACCTAGTGCTTAGAAATTGGGACCATCCCAGTAAGTGACTAGTATTGCTACTAGTACTTGTGGCAGGCGACCCCGCTCTTCCATAATAACATGTAATACAATAATTGAAATAAATATTAAGTTTTTATATTAAATTACAGTTATATAAAGTTAAGTAGTAAATCCGAGCTGTGTGTACCTACATACAGAATTAAAAATTCCGTGGAAAATGCTTGACTTCTTAGGATAAAATGATTTCCTTAACCTGGATTTTCCTCTGTCTTTCATCAGGGTGCAAACGGTGTCTGTGTCAATGTCGCATTTTTTTTAACATTGTCAAAAAATATATATAATCAATAATAAATGCGAAAGTGTGTTTGTTTGTTGGTTTATGGTTTGTTGGTTTGTCCTTGAATCACGCTCCAACGGAGCAACGGATCGACGTGATTTTTGCCATGGGTATAGTTGAGGACCTAGAGAGTGACATAGGCTACTTTTTATCCCGGAAAGTTAAGGAGTTCCTGCGGGAATCAATAAAACTTAAACCACGCGGACGGAGTCGCGGGCATCAGCTAATTACACTATTACACTATATTTATAAAAATCCTGTCATATTCCTTGGGGTCTACTCTCTTTCTCTCAAACGAAACTTCGCAAACGAACGAACGAAATTTCGTTAACTCCTCTCCTACTTATTATTATCTTTATGCTCCTCTCTATTTCGTTTTCGTACACGCAGACGAAGTACGGATCCATAGACAATTTTCGTGACCGATTGGATTGAACGATTTTGTGTGGGTGTAATAACCGACTAATTACGTTCGTTTGCGAAGTTTCGTTTCCGAAAACTTCGCAAGCGAACCAAAGTCCGGAAGCTTTCTAAGTCCAAGGATTTGGTTGGGCGTTGATGAGACAGTACGTTAGTGAGTCAGTCAGAATTATTATCTGTATTATAAGTATATTATAATTTATAATCTAAAGTAGAAGTCTATCTTTTTTTACATATACATAGGTAAACATACCTTAGATATTATATACATGGGTAACAGATGACTATATTGAAAGCTAGGTATCTACCTACTTCCGCCGTACTGCCTTGAGCACTTCTTAGTGTCGTAACGTAACGAAATATTATATTGTTAAGACACGCTTCCTAAGACTTAAATCATTCCAAGGCATATAATATTATGAACGTTGTACGCTCATTAAAAATGTTATTCATGGTAAAGGCCGTTTTTACATTCTGTGACAATTTATTGTGTGAAAACTGCTTTATAGCTGCATGAACTGCATAAATATATAAAAGCTTCAAGTCAAGGTGGAGAATACCAAATCCAATATTGCTGCTTTTTGGCTAATAGGTAAGTATATCGTATCTGTTGATCATCAAGCTACATGACGTACACGTAGTTTGCTAGGATTCAGAATAAAACAAATGTCATTTAAATAGTTATTAGTTATATAATTAAATTCAATTTATATATTTATTAAATTCAATTATAATAAATCGAATAAAATAATATACCTTATATTAAATATAATTTAAGATAATTTAATATGTAATTAACCCCATCAACTAGCGGCATCCAATGAGTCGTAATTAAGCTATTAAAAAATATAATAAATCTGTAAATCTTAAGGCATTTAACATGGGTATATAAATATCGAAGAAACTATGTGTTCATGCCAATTACACGGAATTACTATACATAAAAATGTCAGCATTTATCACAATTCTACAGGATCCCAACACCCTTAGTACGAGTAGAATACTTTTGGAAAATAAACTCGATGTCGAGTTACAGTACCTAGGAATAGCTTTAGAAAATAATTTCACCTCCTGTTATTCAATTCTGACACTTTTTTTCAAATTATTGAACCAGTAGCGGTCTTGTGTATTCCATTAGATATATTATTTGAAAGGTAAACAAATTCATCAAGGGCCGGCAATGCGTCGAGAGTCGAGACGTTGCGTTAAGTCGCCAAAGCGAAGAGCAACCTTCAGATCGAAGAATCTAGTACCTACTGGCAATCTCTCCATGGGCAGTGGCGTAAATATTCCTGCTCATTTCCTCGCTATAAAAAGTAATGGTAGTACATAATACATGGCTTTCATATAACGTAATAATATAATAGCTCACGAAATCTATCACAGTTTTCGAGATTACAAGTTCGTACTAAGGGTATATATGTACAACTGTTTTATGCCTACTTGCAACCGATGATGTAATGATGGTTTCGTTAACGGATCTTGGACGACGCGACGATTTATCTGGAAACTGTAGTAGGTAATTTTGAAAACCGCAAATGTCATACACCGGATCATTAAAGGCTACATATTCGGCCTAATTATATTTATTTACCTACCGGAGAAGTTTACAAAAAAGAGCGGAGAAATAAAAAATGTAAATTAATGAGTAACTACGAGGTTTCGATAAAAATAATGTTTATTAATAATATTTTACACAGAAGTTGACTATAAATCACGTTGAAAAAAGTTCATTCTTATATAATTTAGCACCTAGCATAGCATAGGTACCTACCTGCGCAGCACTAGACACTATTTTTAAAATAAGTAGGTACTCTACTGATAACATACTAAGTTATACTTCATGAACTTCGCCCTTAATAGATAGCTGATAATTCTTTATTGCAAAATATTGCCTGCATACAATGAAAATGACACAAATAGTCCTAAAACAAAACGCGCAAAGTTCGTCTTATCCTGTTCCTACTCAGTTATTTATTCTCTAAAATATTGAATTAACTCGTATCAGTAAAATTATATAATACCAATACATGATTGATACCATGATTCGCAATATTTAATTAGAATACATACTGGTTTTTAAACCATGAAAAACCCGTAAATTTCAACTTTCAAGTCACATCTTACCCTATATTAAATGAAGCGTGATGTCTATATCAACAACAAAAAAAAACCGGCCAAGTGCGAGTCGGACTCGCGCACCGAGGGTTCCGTACAAACCTGTAGCAAGTTTTACGATTAATGAATTTAATGAACCGCAAAACTAACTTTGTTTGTAGAGGTTTACTGTTAATATCAAAAAAACTATGCTAGTTAGAGCATTGGCTATAGTTTTCCTGTAAAATATACATAAATTCCTATTGACCATAATTATTTCAGATTTTTCGATTGGTAAACTCCGGAGATAAGGGGGGGGGGAACGGTATTTTTTTAGACTTTTTCCCCGATAAATCAAAAACTATCATGACTAAAAATAATTAAAAATCTGTTTTAGAATGTACAAAGTAAACCCTTTCATATGATACCCCACACAGTACAGTTATCTCACTTTTAAATTTCAACCCTCCTATTTTCCCCCCTTTTTAAATAAGAACAAAAATAATTTCCAATTTTTTTAATTCCAGTGTCTTTGGGCCTGGACCAACTGCCTCGTTGGTCTAGTGGTTGGCATATTCGACTGCGGTCGACGAGGTCCCGGGTTCGAGTCCCGGGTCGGGCCATAATTGATTATTGGGTTTTTCTGACTAGAAATTCTCAGTATCTCAGTACTAGTCCGGAGTTAGGAAGTTGGCGGTGTTTCACCCCCGTGCCTCGGAGAGCACGTTAAGCCGTCGGTCCCGGTTATTATCCCTAACATGATAATAGTCGTCAAAGCCCGCCAACCCGCATTGGAGCAGCGTGGTGGGTCTAAGCTCTAATTCCCTCTCTCCTATGAGAGTGGAGGCCTGTGCCCAGCAGTGGGACGTTAATGGGCTGCAGTGGTGGTCTTTGGGCCACTAATATACACAACTATTCCAAATTTCATGTCGATAGCTTCGGTAGTTACTGAAATAATCGAGTGTGACGGACGGACAGACGGACAGGCAGACGGAGAAAGTCGCACCATAAGGGTTCCATTTTTACCATTTTGGTACGGAACCCTAAAAACGTCGAGTAATAGCGAGTAGGGCTCGCTCATTCAAAGGGTTCTGTAACATTACATCTTCGGATTAGGGAGCCCTAGGGTAAGGCGAAAAGACGAATAGGTATTAGTAGATTGTTACACAAGGGACGTAAGTAAGCTATTACAGAACAAGATCCAATTTGGCGCCAGTGCGAGCGCAGCTCGCATAGGGCGCTAATGGATCGCGTGCACCCGAGATATTTAGTCACACGAGCGAGCGCAGCGAGCGAGGGTGAATATAGTTCGAGGGTGTAATAGCTACTTGCAACCGAGGTAAGCATTCTACTTTATATCATTCTTGCGAGGTAAATAAAACATTGGTAATGCAAAATGAAATTAAATCACTTTACGAACAAACTTCACAAACTTTCAGATCAAATGAAATGCCGCCATTTCCATTTTTTTTTCGTAAATAGTTTTCCATTTTTTTTTTACGGCTCTGAGTTCCAAGGAGTTTTGCATAGTTTGAAATGTTGAAATGTATGGAAATTAAATGCCGCCTTTTTTTTTTTTTTTTTTTTTATTTTTTTTTTTTTTTTTTATTATCCACTAACCCATACCCCTATTCGGTTTCTACACGGCATCGTACCGGAACGCTAAATCGCTTAGCGGCACGGCTTTGCCGGTAGGGTGGTAACTAGCCACGGCCGAAGCCTCCCACCAGGCCAGACCAGGGAAATTCAGAAATTATAAATTTCCAAACCCTGCCGGGGATCGAACCCGGGACCTCCGCACGTTAAGGCAACAGCGCTCAACACTGCGCCACGGAGGTCGTCATGTTCAGTGTTTTTTTTTCAGTAAAAAGTTTTCTTACCATTTTATAAGAAAAGAGATTGTTTACCAAGGAGTTTTGCATAGCTTGAACTGTAATGTGAACATTACAATTCAAGCATAGTGCGACGTAATGTTGCATTGAATTGCAAACACCAACTTACAAGGAGACTTTCCACCATAGTAATCCCTAGTTACTGAGCAAGTATGATATAAAACAGCATTTTTCCCGGAAAATCAAAGATCAAAATCCCAATAAAATTTTCCAAAGGATTTTTACAAAACCTAAATGCAGTTCTGAAAGCAAAACAAAATAACATTCTAATATTTTAAATTTTAATAGTGTACCTACCTATACCGTGAGTGGTTATTGGAAATAAATCCTTCACGTTTTGATGACATTTTGCTATAGAGTGGGACTTTTAAGTATGAAAGCACGCTTTGATAGGTCGTTTCTATTTTTTCGTAAAATTTATCAAGGATCAATTGAATTAAGTATATTTTATAGTTGTACCCTTAGCACAGAATACTAGATAACTATTAGATTACTCCCTAAGTATCTGCCTACAGGCGCTGACAAACTTATACCATATCAGTCGAGCAATTTTGGAGAAATCGTTCTTCATATCAAAAATATTGGTGATATTTACCTAAAGTAGAATCATTAATTCAGTAGAGTGAAATGACAGTTGCTAATGTCACTTTGTAAAATAATATTGCCATATTTATTGTAATAGTGATGTTCTAGTTGAGTAGGTAGTGTACAATGTACATTTTATGTAGGTACTCTATGGTATTAATTCCGATCATTTGCACAAAGTCAATGGAAAAATACCTAATACCTAATAATATTAATTCTAAATAGGTACCTATTATATTTAAGTGTTTTAAATAACAATTTTATAAATAACTGATTGCAATAGGGATATTAACTATTTGTAAATAATTATTAATAATGCAGAATTACTTAATGAAATTGACGAACAACAACGTTGTATATTCTTTCGTACGACAAACAAACACATAGGTACCTACGACGGATTCGACTTTTTACGACGGATTTTGTGTTTTGGTAATCTGTTTTTTGTACTATTTTGTACCTAATCAATAAGAAAGATATGGATATTCCAAGTACATCACGCCAACAAGACTTTCTTTCTCCAAAGAAAAAGAGTTACAACAATCATTGACTTATATTTATACACTAGACAAGCAATTTAGAATAATATTTTTTTAATAGCTATAAATAGTTTAAAATTCTGATATGTTGACGGAAGAGCACGCAATTTAAACCTACGTGGTTTTTCGCAGTGCTACCCACCAAAGCTGTATCGATTTTTATTTTGATAATAATAAAAAAGAAATTGTGTCGCAATTTAGGATCGCGCGGGCGGGTAGAGAGGGGAGTAAGCATGGTGAATAATGAATATGCCTTGCAAACGCAGATGCGACTTCAAGTGATTTGTACCTTTTTCTTGTTTGTCTCTCAGAGTTTGCGGCTCAATGTAACAAGTAAAATTGGTATAATTATTATTGTACAAATATTGTGGTAAATGTATTATTTTATGAACCTACCTAATATCTATGTATAGGAAGTATTAATTTAAACGCAGATAATCTTGTACCGATCGTTTATTATTATTATTATTAAGAAATATACACAACTTTATAATGCTAACGGTGCGTAAAAATTACGGAATTACCGAATATTTTTTGCATTATCTATGCAATTCGGCATTTTCGTAAATATTCAATTAATAATCCAATATCTAAAACACAAAAATTATAATGAAGTACCTATTTAAGTATATAACAATTAAAATTATTTTTCTACTAGTTTACCCTATTCTACTTGGGCACATCTGTTTAAATAATTCTCATAATGTTTGTCAACGTGTCTAGTAAAGAGCAAGCGTGATTGACAATTATGATGGCAGTTGTGTATTTATATTTACGATAATTATTGATTTAGACAAATACGAAATAAATTACTCTGGTAATTACTGAAATAAACTTCAAATTACCTGGAAAAACTACGCACGTAAATTATAACAGTGTTTTATTGGTCACTTTAAATAAAATCAGTGTTAGTTTGTCGAAAACAACGTTCACAGTTTACAAAACAGTGCACTGGTCTTCTCGCTTGCTCGCAGTGGACTAAACGAGTTACGAGAATTAACCGAAACTCAGTGGGCAATTATTGAAGGCCGCATAGCTTGTCTAGTAGTATTATACATATAAGTCAATGACAACAATTTTCACTTTATACACATTTCAACATTATACACTTTAGTCACAACACTATTTCATTTTCATTAGAAACTGACAACACTGTAAACGTCAGTTTACTCTACTGAATTATTGATTCTACTTTAGGAATGATTGACAAATGATGATAATGATTATTTAATTATCAAATTAATAATCAATTATAATAATGATCCCTAGCGAAGAGAACAATTTTTGATGTGTTCCTACTTCGTACATAAGAATGATACCGAGGTTTAAAAACACTGGCCGGTTGACTAAACGTTCCATTTTTTCAATTATAAAATACGAATCCCTAGAAATAAATATGTATTTCGTAATACTTAATCGCATTGTTACATATAATGTCGGATCAAATGGAGCGAGGTGCTTGCAGTTTAGGTAATAATACCGTATACCGGAATACTTAAATTGCTGTCCAATCATCACTTGCGTAAACTAGGTATTATGCTGGACTGTTTACGTGTTGATTGAGACTCCACAACAAAATATTATGTTGAACTTCCTTTATGTAAGTTCAAACTTCATATGAAAATCTGACCCGTTGTCTTACGTGAGCGACAAACACGACACCGCGACTCGATACGACGCGACGCGACAGTTAGTAGCTGATCCTTTACCGGTCTCCTACGTTGTCGCGTAGATAAGTTTGTCAATTTCTATCGCGTCGTGTTGCGTCGCGTCGCTTGGCTTTTCTCGATCACCTAGGAGAACGGTTAAATAATTCGTCCAAGCGGGTAAGGCATGGACTGGCTTCCGTCAGGATGCCTTGATAGATAGTAGAACAACTCCTGAGCCCGCAGTCGACTTACAGTGGAATCGCGTCTAATCGAATCGCATCGCATTTGTTCCGATTCGGCGCGCTTCGGCACGCTGTTAATCGACGTGGTTTCATAGTAAGTAAATATAATACAGGTGGCGAATTATTGCGATTCGATTTGACTCGACTCGGCGAGCCTAGTAGACGCCAGCCAAGATTCTTTGGCAATAAAATCAATGCAATAGCAATAGGAAAAATAACAAGTCTTTCCGTCTAGCATTCAAAACTCACATCACTACCACAGAATAGTATTAGTACGTTAATAACTACGTTGCTTCGTTGCGAGTTGCGACGTGACTGAAGAACAAACCAGCGAACGAACACACTTTTTGTGTGTTTTCACCCTAAATGTGTGAATGAAAATATTATGACAATCTGAAAAGACGTAAATAAATAAAAACTCTCACAGTTGTACGCTGCATAGAAACAACGTTAATTCCTATTTCCTACCATCGACGTAGTATGGGAAAATCCACAACAAAGCACTATTATCGTGACAATCAAGTACTATAATAGGTTGTAGTAGAGAAGCGAAGGGCATGTCTTCTTATCTACTCCTAAAATAAGCATGGTGTAGTAACCTTTTACAAGGTGATGATCATCTGATGATAACTCCTACCACATCTTACCTCTCCTGCATACATCTTTGAGAACTTTATGGAAAACTAGCTAATGCCCGCGACTTCGAATGCGCGGCCAAGTTTTTTAATTCTCTTGGGAACTCCTTAAATTTCAATAATAAAAGCAACCTATATGTCACTCTCCAGGTCCTCAACTATACTATGCCCATGCGAAAACTCACGCCGATCCGTTGCTCTATTGTAATATTAGTATGGACTACACATTGCTCTTAAATTCGACTGGAATAATTTTGCTTTTCCCTTCTCTCTGCGCCGTACTTCTCATTTCTAAGGGTCGTGACCCCTTTACATTAATCACATAACGGTAGGAGTTTTCTTGGGACAATAGTGTGGTGAACTTCCAGATCCATCGGTGGAGAATTAAATGAAGGGTACTACGAGTATTTCGGCTGTGGTCAACGTTACATGCTTGCCCAACAACGACCCTTTGGGTCCGAGGCCAAAAACGAAAAGGCCAAATTCGGATAAACGAAAAGGCCAAAGGATTATAGTTACTGACTTGGGTTAACTCATTCGAATGATGCGTTGTCACGACATGGCCACTCCTCAATTCGTCGTATGTATTCAATACGTGTGCCCATAATAATATCAAGAGTAATAATGTGAGATGCATCGTACATCGGATGTCTATTGTTCTTCCGATACTATTGTATTGAAAGTGAACTATTCTTCGCGTCCAAATGATAAGGATCTAAAAACCCTTCCACATGTTTAGGATCGTGATATGAAACGCGAAAGCTTAAACGACAATAACTTTCGCTACACAGCTGCTAGAAGAGGCGTTTATAAACCGTACCCAAGGTTTTATAACCTACTTCTAAAAAGGAGGAGGTTCTCAATTCGGTGCGTATTAATGCGATTTTTTCATAAAATGTACAAATCTCATCTCTGGTGGAAAGGCAGCCTAAAACTTGCGTACGTTTAGCATTAAGAGGATCGTCTAGTGACGAAACGCGACGCGAGTAGGTATTTTCAATAATGCTATCTGTTTCACAACGCTTCGCTGCCTTCTCCGTATCGTGCGATAGAGAGAGTTGCAAGTCCAGCAGGCATATACCTACATTTTATTCTTGAAATATTGTTTCGGGTGATAACGTTTTTACCCCCCCAAACGTTTACGAAATTAGACAATTTTGGTCTCATTCGATTCAGTACACCTTAATCTAGGCTCGTACGTTTTATTTTTTTAGTATTTTAGTTTAGTTAAATTTTAAAAAATTAAAATACTCGAGGAAGTTTTTAGATCAAAAATATGGATATTTAGACGCTAATAACTTTTAACATAAGCAATATTTCTTTAAAATATTACGTACGAGCATAGAACTCTTCATTGTATCTGCAACATTTCTGAAAATTATGAAAATTGGACAACATTTACGGGAAGAAAAACGTTATCGCTTTTTGTATGAAAATTTACAACTAGACGATAAACCATATACGTCCTCAGTACGTCGTCCTCATAAACCTCAGTCCTCACTCCTCACATACTCCCACCAGACCGGACCAAAAATTATAAATTCCCAAAAATCCACTGCCGGGAATCCAATCCTGTAATATCTAATTTATAACGCCACTGCGCTTACCACTGTGTCTGGCAGGTTTTCAAATCGTGATACTGTCAGATGTAAATATAGAGCGCGCCTCGAACTGCCTCGTTGGTCTAGTGGTTAGCATGTTCAACTGCGGCCGACGAGGTCCCGGGTTCGAGTCCCGGGTCGGGCCATAATTAAGTATTGGGTTTTTCTGTCTAGAAATTCTCAGTACTAGCCCGGAGTTAGGAAGTTGGTGGTGCTTCACACCCGTGCCTCGGAGAGCACGTTAAGCCGTCGGTCCCGGTTATTATGATAATAGTCGTTAAAGCCCGCCAACCCGCATTGGAGCAGCGTGGTGGGTCTAAGCTCTAATTCCCACTCTCCTATGAGAGTGGAGGCCTGTGCCCAGCAGTGGGGCTTTAATGGGCTGTAGTGGTGGTGGTGGTGGAAGCTTTTTAACAGTTATTGTACCTTCAATTTTACCACTGAGTTGGAGGAGATAGCCACGAGGCCGTCAAATTATTGCCTCTGTGGCAGAAAACAGGGATGCCGGAAGGAAATACCACACGTTCGCTGTATGAACTATTAGAAAGGAGGAAGCCTCGCGCTTGCGCATTGGTGTAGTGTCAATCACATAAGGGTGCAAAACTTCACAGAACCTTATGATATGCTGGTTGGAACTTTGGAATTTGGTGGAATTGGAACGTTTAATTCTCTAGCATAATATCCATACTAATGTTATTAACTATATGATATCCGCGACTTCGTCCGCGCGGATTTATCTTTTTACAAATGCTGTGAAACTCGTTAATTTTCCGGAGTAAAAATAGCATATATATAGCATTCTCCAGGTCTTTAGCCTAATTAAGCCAAAAATCACGTTGTCCCTTGTTCCTTAGCGGCGACAAACCAACAAGCAAACATACTCCCGCATTTATAACAACACTAGACGATTCCCGCGACTTCATCCGCGTGGGATTAAGATATTTGGATTCCCGCGGGAACTCTTTAATTTTCCGGGATAAAAAGTAGCCTATGTCCTTCCCGGGGATATAACCTATCCCTGTACCAAATTTCATCAAAATCGGTTGAGCAGATGGGCCGTGAAAGCCTAGCAGACAGACAGACAGACAGAAAGACTTTCGCATTTATAATATTAGTGTATAAGTGTATATGAGGTTGTGATGTGAGAGTATGTCTGTCTGTTAACAACCTTTTCACGATCCATCTGTTTAACCGATATTGGCGAAATTTGGTTTAGAGATAGCTTGCATCTTAGATATTATAGGCTACTTTTTATCCCGAAAAATCAAAGATTTACTAAAAATCCAAAACCACGAACGAAGTCAACTCTGAGGGCACCACCGAAACGTAGCGTAGCAGATAGACAGACAGACAGACACACTTACACATTTATAATATTAGTATGGATTAGTACCTAAGGATAGTATGGATTTTTATGAAACAAGTTAAAGTTTCTTCAATCATTATAGGTATTTTGAAGACAAAAACTTGCCATTGCCCCGGTATGCAACAATCTCTGTACCAAATTTCGTTAAAATCAGTTGAAAAGATGGGACATGAAAACGTACTAGACAGACACACCTAGGTATTTAAATTATTAGTACAAATTTATGATCGAATAACGCTGAAAAAATTTGGCAACTAAAACGTATCAGATACAAAAGCGACGAGATGAAAAGTAAAGTAATAGTTATGCAAAAGTTTCAATGTGGACAAATCTTTAGGTACATCCTGAATGGCAATGTTCAAATCATTTATACTTGTTTCTTGACTAACGTCTTACATACTAATGACAGAGGAAAAGCTGCGAAGAACTGATACTTAGCTGTCGGATAAAAAGTGATGATCATTGATCGTGGTAGGTTACGTTGTCCATCGCAGTTCGCACATTGCATCGGTCGAAAGGTCACGATTAATTTCCTCGTGCGAAAAAAGCTTTGATTTGCATTAGTCATCTTGTTTGTTAAGAATGCCTCATGTCCTGTCGAATGTCGATCCCAAATGCAAAGAATTCAATTTTTTTTTATTTTATACCTCGATTAATCATTTTCATAAAGCTTCAGGAAAATCCCAGTCAGTGTTTAGGAGAGTTTACTTCCAAGATTTTACCTTCATCCTCCCTTAATTTATTTTCATAAAAAACTCAGACTAACTCAGACTGGCGAGCTTCGATTCATGCTCAGTCGTGAGGCTACAACATACCTACTGCTTCGTATGACCTAATTAGGTCTGTACCTAACCTATGCATCTTCTGGGCAAGCGTGCTCCAACCTAGACCTCATAATTTCTTACCAGCGCAAACCTAATCCTTTCCTGACCTCTTGATTTATCTAAGACCTATCATACGAATATTATAAATGTGAAAGTGTGTTGGTTTGTCCTTCAATCACGCCGCAACAGAGCAACGGATCCATGTGATTTTTGGCATGGGTATAGTTGAGGACCTGCAGAGTGGCATAAGCTGCTTTTTATCCCGGAAACTAATATTATAAATGCGAGCTGTGTTTGTTTGTTGATTTGTTGGTTTATGGTTTGTCCTTCAATCACGCCGCAACAGAGCAACGGATCGACGTGATTTTAGGCATGGGTATAGCTGAGGACCTGTAGAGTGACATAAGCTTTTTATCCCGAAAAATTAAGGAGTTCCCGCGAGAATCAAAAAACCACGCGGACGAAGTCGCATCTGCTAGTCTTGTAATAAATGAAAATTTAAAAACTATGAAAGTATGTGTGGTATAGACAATATAAATATAATACACAGGCATATAAATAGAAGATATAATATCATTGGGTATAGACTACTATTTTTTATTATGTAGATAACATAGAGTCACTTTTACACAAGCTTTTATTTAAAAATTGCAATGTGTGTGTTGTATGTTTGTTTAGGTCAAATCTTGAAACTGAATTTTAAAACAGTTATCCCCAACCGATAGAGTAGAAATTTTGCTTAGTTTGGATGACAATGCATGGTTGTGGCAGTGACGTCATTCTAAATCCAATATGACTTTTTCTGTTTAAAAAAGTTTGACATATTATTAAATCGTCAACTCTGAGGTAAACTAAACTGTTTAAAAATCCTTATCTATTTTTTATTCTTATTTTAAATAAACTAGCACTTGGCTCCAAGGCCCAAGCACACGGTCTGCTGTCAAATGATGATGCAGCCAAAGGTTGAGCGAACAAAAAGTAAAGTATAAGCTTCAATTTTTCTATTAGCGCAAGTTACAACATTGTTCACCGCATTAGGTCAAGATTGCTAACAAACAATTATATTTCATTAACCATTTAGCAAACACTCGAACTAATTACGCATCAATTGATCAGTCCAAAATGCCTTTTCGACACAATTGTTTAAAAACCTTATTCCTCTATAGAACCGTATGTTCATGTTAATAGAGTTTATTATTCATAGGCTTTAATTCCGGCGTCTTCACCCACTGTACTTAGTGAACCCACTAATTTCGTACTTTCAACGTGGATAATTATAACTGGCTTGCCGCTTGCGTAACCTTCCCAGTCGCTTCTGCAGTAGTCACGATCAAATCGCTCAACAACATAAACTTTGCCGTTAACATTAAAGTTTCATCCAATTTAAACTCTACTTTCATTTTAATAAAGTCGCGGTTTATAAGGCAGTTAACTCTAAGGGTATTTCATAAAGTTTTTAGACACAAAGCAGCAAAAATTATATCAAAACTTCAAAGGCAGTGGTTGCATAACCTCGTCCCCAATATAATAATAATGGATGTCGCAGAAAAAAACGAAAGTGCAAGAATTGGAGCGGACAATGGATACAATGGCACGACAGACACGATTTGTCTTAAAAAGATATACTTTACACCTGATATGAGTCTCCGCTTTATTTCAAAATTCACACTTCATAGTACAGGAAATGAAGCATTTTGGCTCTCAATTTTTTCGTCCACCATGGATTTAGGTACTTGAAATTTTCACAGAAGGTTAAAAAATTGCGAGGTTTTACCATTTTTTTAGCTTCATTTCCTGGACTATCAGGCGTTATTTCAATTCAAATGATTCATTAGGGTTCCGTACCTCAAAAGGAAAAAACGGAACCCTTATAGGATCACTTTGTTGTCCGTCTGTCTGTCTGACGAGACCCTTCTTCTCAGGAACGCATGGAGGTGTCAAGCTGAAATTCATATCAAATACTCAGGTAGTAGACCTGAGTATTTGATATGAATTCCCTTAGAGCTGTGAAAAAATCAAACTACTAAGCCAACGCAATCAAAAGATACAGCCGTTTATGCTGCAAGTTTTCTATACTCGCAAGGGAATCAAAACCTACAGGGTAGGTACTTCCCGTGAACTCAGAATCTTGAAATTTGGTACGAAGCAACGTCTTATAGCACAGATAAAGGAAAAATTGTGAAAAGCATAAATTTTTAGATCATATGATAAAATTTTTTTTAATAAGTAGTTGTAAACTTACTACCCCTTTCCTCATGAACGCGTAGACGTATTAAATTGAAATTAAAATAGATAAGTGGAATAAAAATACCATAACTTTTACTTATATAGGTTTGTACGGAACCCTCGGTGCGGGAGTCCGACTCGCACTTGGCCGGTTTTTTTTGTTACATGTCCCTTTAAGCCTCGTATTCGTTAGTAGACAGTTAATGTCCCGCAACACGTCAGACGTGTCGCAGATGTTGGGCGAAGTTGGGCGAAATCGAGTGACGTCGCCAGACATCTTGATTCTTGTCTCGCGTCTTTTTGCAAGAAACAAGAAAGGCTCTCAATAATCACGTTTCTTGTACCTCCCAAGGCAGGGGGCCTTGGGAGGTACAAGAAACGTGAACTTAATTTAATTTTAATTTTTATTATTTGTTGCTATAGCGGAAATAGAAATAGGACACACTATTACGTTATTTACGGTTCATGAGATACAGCCTATAGACCGAGAGCGGAGGCTTAGTATTAGGATTTAGGTCCCGTTGGTACCCAAAGGGTACCAACGGGACAATAAAAATAATACGGGAACATAAAAATTGGCATACAACGTTCAAAACCGACAACCATATTTTATAAGTGCACCTCACGACTGTTGAAATTCTGAAAGTAATTGACCTTCAAGATACCACGAATCGGAAAAATCACAAGAAAAAGGTAACCTAATATAAAAAATATTACCAAGCCGGTGACACACTTACGCACTCACATGCGACGGCGTTACCGAAAGTAAATAATACTTGCTTTTAGGTACATTGCTTTGCTCGTGTTTAGTTAGATTCCGTTGTACATCGTTCGGGTTACCGATTTTAATCAAGATTTTTTGCTAAATAGGTAGATCTACTATTTACTAGAATTATCATCGTCGTCTCAATCAATAGACATCTATTACGTGACGAAGGTATCCAGTGCATGGATCTCAGGACAGGACAATTTCCTATGCCGCATGTTTCTAGCGGCTCCCTGCAGCTACGCGCTTGAGATCGTCCGTCCACCTTTGGTCGCCTAACCACAGAATATGTAATAGTACCTATGGTGCGCTTTCCGGTTCAAGGCCTCCTTGGGACTCCAAAGACTACCTACTACCTACTTACCTACTTATTAATTATATAAAAAATCCTTTCAAATATTGCCGCCTAAATGTGACGCAAGCGTGATTTAAAAAAAAAACTTATAATAATAAAAAGCAGTAAGTAAAAACTTATAAAAGTATGTCTCTGTTATGTAGTTAGTAATACCTACATAGTATTAGTATACTTACTAAAAAAATAGAACCAATTAGGTTAGGTTAGGTAAGGTTAGGTTTGGTGGTGGATGGAGTTTCCATCGCTGTTGAGTAAACAATGAAAATATATCTCAGACTTGTTCTCGACAGCCGATGGAGATTCGAGGAGCATTTTCGCAGACTCGCTCCTAAGCTTATTGGAGCTACAGGGGCGCTTGGTCGACTCCTGCCCAACGTTGGTGGGCCAAATGCTGGCTGCCGTCGTCTGTACGCAGGTGTTGTTCGGTCAATGGCCCTATACGGGGCACCTATCTGGGTGGACGCCCTGACCGCCCGAACTAGACCGCTACTGCGGAGACCGCAGCGTGTCATGGCGGTGAGGCTGGTAAGAGGATACCGAACCATATCCCACAAGGCAGCCTGTGTCTTGGCTGGAACTCTACCGTGGGACCTGGACGCTATGACGCTGGCTAAGGTGTACCAAATGAGGGTGGATGCCCGAACACGGGGGGAATACCCTTCTCTGGCGGAAGTAGATGGGTGGCGGCGAACAGTGCAGGCCGAGCTCCTCTCCTATTGGCAGGGCAGGCTCGAGTCACCCACTGCCGGTCATAAAACCATTGAGGCCATCCGTCCTGTCCTTGAGGAGTGGATGAAGAGGAAGCATGGTGCACTTACGTTCCACCTTGTACAGGTTCTTACGGGACATGGGTGCTTTGGAAGGTACATGTGCAGGGTGGCACGAAGGGAGCCCACGGAGGAATGTCACCAGTGTGGGAACTCCACAGATACAGCTCAGCACACGCTGGCGGAGTTCCCGGCATGGACGGAGCCACGCCGGCCACTGTTGGATGTTGTGGGGCAAGGTACCTCTCATTGCACACAGTGGTTAAAGCCATGGTGGGTAATGAGAGAGCTTGGAAGGCCATGGTCACCTTCTGCGAGGAGGTGATGAAGGAAAAGGAGGCGGCGGAACGGATAAGAGAGGAAGACGTGGAGTCTCATCCCATCCGCCGAAGAAGAATCGGGCGCAGGCGAACCGCGCATGATCGCCGCCTGCCCCCTCAGGAGTGACCTCCGAGTGACAGACGTGGGGAGTATTAGTCCTCGAGATGGAAAGCGAGCCCAGTGTTCCTGGCTCGCCAACCTTTACAGCATTTTAGACTTTTAGAGCAGGGCCTGACTTATTGGGCGCCACTGGCCGGGTTGCAGTTGAATACATTTGTGATCCTGTGCCCAAATATGCCAGTGAAGTGAAGTGAAGGGAACACCGTGGGGTTTTAGTCGGTAAGAGTCCGACATAACCTTTGCATTTCCCCAGATGCAAAGGTATCCATGAGGATTTCCCCACCAAAAAAAAAAAAAGGTTAGGTTAGGTTAGGTTACACATTTACTACTACTACCTACTACTAATAATATACATGTACATATATAAATACTTACCATACATACTTTACCATAACCACCAAACCAACGCCACCCTACATCCCAACTCCCCAAGGAATAATGGTGAAAGGTTTTGTAGAGTTCATATGAAAGTTGTAAAAATGACGCAATTATGGTGAAATATGACGCAATAATGATGCAATAATTTAGTTTAAACGGGAGAGCGCCTGAATCGACATCATAAATGGCTAAACAGTCGCCAGAAGAAGGCGAACAACGCGGATTAGTGCTACCGGGATACAAGTATCTAGGACCAGGAAATACTCTGAACCGAGGACCGCCAGTGAATCAGTTGGACGCGGCAGCAAAGAAGCACGACGAACAGTATCATAAAATAACGGAATACTATAAAAAAACAAAAAATAGAAAGAAAATTGAAGAATCGATACAGCAAGCGGACACAGAATTTATAGAAGAAATATCCGAATAGGCACCAGAGGGAACATACGACGAAATCGCAAATTGGTTAGCAATGGGAGGAATAGGAACACAAAAAAAATATTGGAAAAATACATCGGAGTGATATATCCAAGAATGAGCAAACAAGAAACAGCATTCTATCATGTTTTCTAAAACCTGAAATTATAACTTGGGTACATATTTTATAGACAATTTGAATTTGAAGAATGCATTACGATAATTTAACGTTTAATTATGGCACTTCAAGAGTTACATAATGAACTGGTAGCATAAAGGCTGATTTTATTATTGACAGAACAGGCTTTACCACGGCACTGAGCGCTCTTGATTAACTGGTAAGGTGACTGTATTACTGGTGTTACGTCGCCGCACCCATTTGACAAGTAAAACAGCTAGCCGTGTGGTGTCGTTGGACACGCCGTAAGAACATAAGTTCTTTTAGCTATTCTATTTTTTTAAAAGCCGTATGGTGCCGTTGAACACGCCGTAAGAACATAAGTTTCTTTCATCTTTTAGTTATTCTATTGACAAACCAGTCGTATGAATAATAGTTACTTTCTCTATTGCATTAGAAAAAAAAAATAGTTTGCTAATACCTTATTGTTAATTGGTTGTATTTACGATTTAAGTATCCAAATAATGTATATAATATGACCTTTTAGATCACCTGTGATAATACTAAAATCGTAATGCAATCTGAAACAGGAAAATTAATAGTAAGGAGATATTTAAATACTACACACAAAATAAGTAAAATAAATTTGGCATAATTAAACAAAGTGTAGTAGGATAAATAGGATAGCATAGGATAGAATAGGATAGCAATTAATTTTACGCCTTCATAATATTTATTAGCAATCAACGCGACGCTTGAGCTATTATTTCTTTTATTTTCAGAGGCGATATCATAGATAATACCTATAATAATACCTATATATATACCAGAGATAGATGCGCCACTCACATTTCAAATGTCTAAAAAGGTGTACCCTGTACGCTAGATGTCGCTGTATCGTGTACAACGCAGCTAGCTGGCAGTACCTACCACTAGATTTAATTTCTTTTTATCTCAATAAAATAGAAAAGGAAGTGAACAAGGAAAAGCTTTTTAAATAGATACTAATATATTTATTACAATCAAAAATCACAGAATATTTATACTTTTTGCGTTATTACGTCTTTAATATTCTTGATTTGTGGTTCTTCATATAACACTTATTATAACACAGTCTTATAATAACACTTTCTTGCTGATTTTCTCGGCATCTTAGCCAAGTTCGTTGCGGCAAACAAAGTCCTGTAGGGAAAAGCAGGGTCGATAAGTTGGCATCATTGAATTATATGTACAATTAGTACATAATACCTCAATGGTTGGCATCGGCAAAGTCCATTTAGCAAGAGCAGGTCAATCGTCAGGCAGGTAACACGGGTCCAGGGCATAAAAGAGGTCAAACGTTCATGAAGAAGATACAACAAAACAAGCAGATAATCCAGAATTTTCAAACTACACAACACAACGCAAGCACATCAACGGAATATTTATTTTGAACAAATTTTGAATAAACAAAAAAACTGTCACGTCACCCACAACTGCCGAGCGATCGCGTAACTTCTGCATCAATCATTGTTACAGTATCAATTGTTGTAATTGGCTGAATTTATGGCATTCTTGCTGCGTCAATGGATTATGTCCAATAGTGGAAGAGTGTTAACCAATCAGAGGTGATTACGATGTATCAATGATTGATGCAGAAGTTACGCGATCGCTCGGCGATAACTGCCAAAGTTTTTTTTGGAATTTTTGGGCTCTGGATTCTAAGATTTTTGACTAATAAACGCCATCTATCAAACGCTCTAGAAAAATAGCTTACGAGTTTTTGTTCCGCGATCACCAGATGGCAGTGTTTTCTACGCAATATTTTTTCACGTGAATTTGTATGGCAGTTTCACCCCTCTGGGCGATATCACGTGAACGGCCGCGCATTATCATGCCAAAAAGAACTTATGTTCTAACTACTCCATGGATATTTATGCCGGTATAAACGTATAACCGTTGGTTCAATAGATTTACAAAATCTGATCAAGCGATCAGTCTTTTTTGGAAATAAATAAAAGTTGCCAATAGCCTTTCGAACTTTTGAGTTATCTTTCGTAACGGCAAAAAACATAAGGATCGTTGCATTTAATTAAATTCGACTTTGTTGCAAAGTGGTTCAAGGTCCCGTTTCGTTCCTGAATTCTACGCTCTCCGCGTTATAGATTAAGGTTTAAGTTAAGTCCCAAATGCCCCTATATCTAATTTGTGATTAATATTTTCGCCACGCTTTTGCAAAACATCTAAGTTGCGATTTCTCCTCGTAAGGCGTGCCTCCAAACGGTTTTGCATTTAAGGTCTCCAGGGTGGCGTATTGACTATAGAGGAACAGGGTTACGCTACGTTCGCACTACAAACAATCAATAGAATCGCACGAATATTTTGTGCTGTATGGAGTTGTATGACGCTCACAAGAAATATTAATCGCGAGAATAAAATTCGCGCGAATATTTCGCAGTGCGAACGTATACTTATATAACTGCCATGATACATCAGAAGTGCGAAAAACCCAAAGCAAATCATTACTATTTGACAGCATAAAACGTATTAAGTAGTCGAACTAAGGCATCTATGAACTCCTTGTCGAATTATCCGTTTGACAAACGATAACGATTTCCTTACACAATCGAGGGGCAGGTTAAACCGCTACCATCTAGACTGCATGATCACTCACTATCACCAACAGATGAGATCGCAAAAATGACTCGCTTGTATTGCATTTGAATAAAAAAAATACGTGACCTTCAATTTTGTCCTTTTTATTATGTGCCAAATAAATACGCACCATAATAGAAATGGAATTGAAAAAAAAAAATATATACCTAGTCAGATTGCTATGTTTATTAAATTGGTCGCAATTCATTATTCTATAATATATTATGTAGGGGTACATATCTACTTGAAAATAGATGGCGCTGTTAGATCTACGACGTAAATAGGACGCGGCCCAAACAAAGTACTAACCACAGACTACAGTGTATACACAGACTACAGTGTGGTACAGACTAACGTTAGCCAATCACGTGTCGCCGCCTGACTCACAATCCTCACAATAAATGAAGTTCTTTTGAAATTAAACTATAACTATATAGAACTTTCAACCTACAACACTTGACCCAGCTGGGATTCCCGAACTTTAATAAATAAATAAAAATAAATATTCATTTATTTGCCAGAATGTTTGTACCTACATAATGATGGTTAAATACTATCTACAGTGTGTTCATAAACACAAGGTAAGTAATATTTGTGCAATGACTAACTAACTATTAGAGTTCATTTGTAATTGTGGTGATCATTTGGTTTTTACTGTCGAAAGACAGACGTTGGCTTTTCTTTTGGTGGTATAATTATTATGCCACCAAAAGAAAAGCCAACGTCTGTCTGCTGTGAGGCCCTGCATAATAATAAGCCGGTTTCCCTCACAGAAGACAGACGTTGTGCTGGAACTGCTGTGAGGGAACCTGCTTAGTATATTGCAAGGTCCCTCACAAGGGAAAACCTGCTTAGCAAGTACATTTACAAGCAAAGGTCAGGCAATAATAAATCTCTTATCTCGACTTCACAGCGTCGTCATTCAATATTAAACCGTTGAAGCGAAAAGTTGTGCCGTGTGTTCGCACACCATCATGTCCGAAATTGCTTTAGTCGACAATATTACCAATGGTGCGACGGACATTCGTGAGACGCGGGACGACGAGAACGAGACGCTGAATGAGTTAGATTTGAAAGAACGGCAAATAGCAGAACCAAAACATGAAAAGCGTTTCGTCCCAGAGTTTCGACTGCCGGAGAACGCCGGGATCGAACACTATCTCTACATCGTAGTCAAGGATCCCAGCTTGAGACAAGACTCTATTACGTGCCCGCGGCGGAGAATTTACGAGACGACATGAAAGCCGAGGAGATGAGATTCGTGGCCGTGAGGGTGCAAAAACGCAACGCGAGACGGAGTCTCCGGAAGTGGCCAAGTCGTGGCGGCGAAATCGTCCTGTGCCGGAAGCTTCCCGATCCCGTCAACCAGGTCAATCTGTTGCACCGTGAATTGGACACGTTAGAGCCGAACAATGGCGGCAATACGGCTCAGAACACTAGAGTAACTGGAGTAGGAGGGTCGAGAAACTTGTTCCACGAAATGATGATCAATCGCAATCCGGTGAAGATCGTGAAGCACTACACCTCGATAGACTTCAACAGGGACGTGTACTACGATTGCCAGTACGTACTCCGCCAGAAAAAAATTCCAGACTACTTTCAGGCGGCCGCGGCTCTAGTGAAATAAAACTAAAAAGTTGTCAATTGTTTTATTTTTTTCAAAATATATACATATATCAGATCGTCGAGCGGATGCGATATAACATACCCGCGTTGATCATTGATCATTGGGCGTAGATTGCAGTTGGTCATCTATGAAACTTGTGCCCGTTTTCACCAACAATGATTATCGCCGAAACTTTAGGAAACACCTAAGCTCATTACGTATGACAACTATCGAACGGGGAAACTGTCACTTGTTGGTCTTAGGTAGGTGTCCCAATGCCTTTGGACCAAAGGGGTTTAGGGGTATGAATATTTTGGCCTACTAACCGTTCCGCCATTTTTATTTTTCTCGAAAATCTATCAAAGTCAAATCAGCTACTCGATGATGGCACCGCCAGCTAGCTTTGATAGTTTTAGAAGATTTTGTCTCATGTAATAGGTACTTGCTTGTATTGATGCCAGCTATTGATTACCTACTTAATACAGGTTTTATGAGTAGAAGCTATTTCGAGAAAAAATCAAAATGGCGGAACGGTGTGTAGGTATAGGTCTTTGTAGTGCTACGTTTAGGTACTAATATCGCTGGAGGGACGGCATTGTAGATGTCGCAGGACCTACATGGACGAGGCATGCCGCGGTGAGAGCACAGTGGAGCACGATGTAGGAGGCCTACACCCAAAAATGGGTATCTAAATAAATCCATACTAATATTATAAATGTCTGTCCGTCTGTCTGTCTGCTACGCTTTCACGGCCCATCTGTTCAACCAATTTCAATGAAATTTGGTACAAGGATACCTAGCTTGTATCCCGAGGAAGGACATATGCTACTTTTTATCCCAGAAAATTAAAGAGTTCCCGCGGGAATCAAAAAACTTAATCCACGCGGACGAAGTCGTGGGCATCATCTAGTAATCAGTCTATGTACTTAACTCCCCATTTCAAAGCCCGCTTACAGGAACTAAGTACTTGTATAAATTATTGCCCGTAGAAAAGTTAATAGTAACGCTACAATCGGCTACATTGCTTCGCATGAAACGCATTCAATCTCAAGGCGCAAATATTCAAGGCACATTTTGAATGAAATTTTGCCTTAGATTTTCTGTTCCAAATTACAGTAAAGAAACTGTCGTTAGGCGTTGATAAGTTCCCAGGACGAGCCCAATGGGCATCGCGCTAGGGAGTCTCCGGCGCATGTTCTTTGAGAGTTCCCGGGGATTCCCATTATGCTCAAAGGATGGCCACCGAGAGGGTTTTAGTGGGTAAAAATCCCACATGACCCGCACTCTCCCCGAGGAGATCGGGTATCTGAAGAAGATTTCCCCCTCGTTAAAAAAAAAGGCGTTGATAAGTTAATGGTTCAGACACCTGGCTTCCTATTTGGGGGGTCGGGTGTTCGATCCCTGGGACCTGGCCACACAGCTCTAACATTTGGAGTTGGAAACCTTTCTCATTCCGAGAAGATACTCACGCTCAATATTGAGCCAGGAATGGGTTGAAGTGATGAACAAAGAAAAATGTTACCAAAAGTCTAAATCCTGCATGATGACTTTGGCATGATATTAGTATCGGTCAATCTATGGTTATAACGGGCTAGTTATTTGATAAATTAATAATAGAATCGCTCCGTAGAAGCGACTGTATGTGGTAATCGATTTCAGAATGTATTCATTCAATCGTTCAGTCACAACTAATCGGTCAATGTTTCCATCACTATATGTCTAATGACAATTAATCACGTGATCTGACGCCATATTTGTTTACATATATTACTCTGCCTCTTCAAATAGACAATACATACAAATTACAATATCAACGGTCATTTTTCAGAACCTCAGCGACATATCTCAGTGAAAATTAAGTTGGAATACAACTAGCTGATGCCCGCGACTTTGTCCGCGTGGCTTGAGGTTTTTTGGTTTCCGAGGGAACTCTTTAATTTTTCGGGAATGAAGTAGCTAATCCCTAATAGTAATCTATCTCTGTGTCTCTGTTTCATGCAGATACGATCAGCCGTTCTGGCGTGATTGAGTAACAAACTTCCATCCATCCATCCAATTTTTCGCATTTATAATATTACTAGCTGATGCCCGCGACGATTGAGGTGTTTTGGTTCCCGCGGGAACTCCTTAGTTTTCCGGGATAAAAAGTAGCCTATGTGCTATTCCAGACTATAATCTATCTCTGTGCCAAATTTCATCCAGATCCATTCAGCCGTTCGGGCGTGATTGAATAACAAACATCCATCCAAACTTTCGCATTTATATCTTGTAAGTATAGGTGAAAATATTTTTTTTTACCATGTAATCAATAAGAGCGGGCCCAGTCCAGTCACGCGCCACCGCTGAGCGACCCGAATGTGAGTGAACCCGCCCCGCCCTCGGCACGGACCGGCATCGTGAGTCGACCGTTCGTTCACGGTTCAGTCAGACCACAGAGGTCAGACGTCGGTATATTGTTGAGATCAACGAGAATTTTAGTTTTTTTTTCATTGAAATAAGGCGAAAATCTCTTTTGTTTTTATAGTTTTCTGTTAGTTATGGAGACTGAAAACTGTTGGACTTTTGAAAAAGGTAGGTAAGTAACTAGTGCTAGGTACTTTAGTAGGTACTCTTAAGTAGTTAACTACCTACTTGTAGGTTTAAAAAGCTTTTTTTACCTTCGAGGACATCATATACCTTCCTAGTACCTACCTATACCTACCTCCGACATCATCGGCGTGAAATACCTACCCTGGTGCGATAATATAGAAATCCGTTCAGCCGTTTCGTATGTTATGGTTCTTGTTTTTTTATCAAATGGCTTTACGGCTCTGGGTTCCAGTCCTCATGAGGCAGAAGTTTCTAGGTTTTCAGGTTTTCTTTTAGACTAAGTATTCTGTAAAAACATCTTTAGACTAAAAAAACTGGTACCAAGATTTAAAAAAATTACTATGACTATTATGTACTTTTTTCAGATGAAATGCTGATCGATCTAGTGAAACAGAGACCTGGGTTGTACAGCATAGTATCATCCCACTACAGCGACCATGCATATAAGAAAAAAACGTGGAATGAAATTGAACAACTGATACAACTGCCTTGTAAGTAAATTCGTCTTGTTAATCGAAAGTTGATTCAATCTTAATTTTTTTGCGTTATTCATTACTTTGTCCTAACTATTCCAGCACCAAAAAACCGCTGGGAATCACTCAGAGGTCAGTATCGGAAATATCTCGGAAAAGTCAAAAAGAGCGGCCAAAAAGGTATCAAAATCAGCAAATGGCGATACCTGGACCAGATGCAGTTCATAAACGACCATATCAATGTTGAAATACCGCAACTGCCTTTCACCGATGAAGAAACCAGTATTGAAAATACTTGGTTTGGAGACAGAGCATCATTAAATATTCCTACAGATAATTGTATGGAGGATCAAGTAATGCCAGATGCTAATGATAGTGAATTAATCAATGATCCAGTCCAAACTTCTACTAAAATACCAGGAACAAGAAAAAGAAAATTTGGATCAGCATCAATAAAAGAGAACACTTCATCCCTGATGAAATATTTATTAGAAAACCAACAACAGGAGTGTTTAAAGCATCCATTGGATCATTTCTTCAAATTAATGGCTGCAACTGTCAAAAACTTTAGCCCCACTGATCAGTATGTAGTTAAAACAACTGTATTCAATCTAGTCAGTGGACTGGAAGAAAAATATTTGAATCAACATCAGCAAATTAATTGTGATACGTACAATTCGCATAACAGGGATAAAAATGTGCCATTTAGTACACAACCAAATTCTACTCTAAGAAATCAACCCCTTACTGTAACTTCTGCAGTGTCAAAGACACCACGTCCTATGACACCATGCTACATGCCAACATCACCAGAATATTCTACAACATATCCTCCATCACCAACGTACATGCCATCATCACCACCATATCAACAAGTCAAAGTAGAGTATCAGTCAAATGATGAGCCATAATTTTTAGGGTTCCGTACCCAAAGGGTAAAAACGGGACCCTATTACTAAGACTCCGCTGTCTGTCTGTCTGTCTGTTTGTCTGTCTGTCTGTCTGTCTGTCTGTCTGTCTGTCTGTCTGTCTGTCTGTCTCCAGGCTGTATCTCATAAACCGTGATAGCTAGAAAGCTGAAATTTTCACAAATGATGTATTTCCATTGCCGCTATAACAACAAATACTAAAAATTAAAAAAATATATATATTAAGGGGGGTCCCCATACAATAAACGTGTTTTTTTCGTATTTTTTTGCTCAATATTAAAAACGGTAACAGGTAGACGGTTCAAATTTTCACAGAATATTAACTTGTATATTACCTTTCAAAATAAATAATTAAATATCAATAAAGTAAATATTAAAGGGGGGCTCCCATACAACAAACGTAATTTTTTGATATTAACAATAAACCTCTACAAACAAAGTTAGTTTTGCGGTTCATTTCATCTTGTTTTTAATACGTCATAAATCGTAAAACTTACTACAGGTTTGTACGGAACCCTCGGTGCGCGAGTCCGACTCGCACTTGGCCGGTTTTTTTTTTATCTGCTTTAATACATTCTCAACCACTTTTCTGAAAACGCTGCAATCATTTGACGTGATTGTGTGTATTTTGGAATTGAATTACCTACGGACTCCTGATTTTTTGACATTTTGTCTGAATAACACATCAAAAAATCAGTTGTGAGTAAAAAGATTTTTTTTGAATAGGTACTCATTTTAACACATAATTTTAAGCAGTATTCGCCCATCTGATTCTTGTCTTAGTAACTTTGAATTTTTTAAATCAGTCATCACTCATAAGGGGTCATCCATAAAGTATGTCACACTAATTTTGTGATTTTTTGACCCCTCTCCTGTCCTTGTTACAGTTGGTCACATTGGCATTTTAACACTTAGATGTATAAGATTTTGACGTCACAAAACTTAGGACCCCTCCCACCCCTCACACAATGTCTTACACACAGAATCTTACTTTATCTAGTTTTGTTAAAATAAATTTTCCATCTCTGTCTTCTATCCAAGAAACATACTAAACTAAGTAGTTTGATGCTATATAGTGTGATTATTAATTAGGTAAACTAGTTAATTATATTAATTATTGGTTTAACAAGTTTAATATTGTGCTGTGATTAACACTAAGCAAAAACATTTTTAATAAATCAAACCAATTTTATACAATAATTTACTCTTTTACTAACATAAAATGAAATGTAGCTAAATAGTATATTGAAACTTGTAAGGACTTCAAATTATATCCCATTGATAACATCAAATTAGAGAGCAGGGCAAGTTGCAAGTGCATACAACTGCATTAGTTCACAAAGAAAATATTCACAAGCAAGATTATTAATTATATACTGATATTATTAATTATATAATGATATTATTAATTATGTACCCAAAAAGAGGATCTAATTCTGTCATCTCTGCATAGTGGAGACTTGCTCGCTGATTTCTGTTAGCATTTGAGCAGACTTAAGAATATTCTCATATTGGTAGCCCATATGAACTGCGATAAGCTGCATTTTCTTTAGGTTCTCTTCGCTACCTTCTGTGAGGTGTTCGGTGGCAGCCATCTCTCTGGCCGACTTCATCAGGAGCTAAAAAGTAGCAATAAAAAATAATTATACCTGCCCATTGAGGTAATAAGTACTAACGTACAGTATTATTCAATGGTTCCAGTACTTGTACATATAATTCAATGTACCTGCCTTATTATATCCTAAGCTAGCATCAAAATAACAAGATGTATTACCTCGTTAGATTTCGATCCTCTCTGAATTTGTCTAGCAAGTGAGGCAATGTTATTCATATTCACTTGGACTCGCTCTGCTAATCGCTGCTTCGACTCTGCAAACAAGGACCGCGCACTGCTTGATGAAGCTGACGTCATTCTAGTAAATATTATGAAGATTACCTCCTAATTTCTATTTGATAAAATTAATTTCTTTGGGATTTTTCATTTTGTGAATATTGTCAAATATTTTGACAAGTTTTGTTCTTCTTCTTCTTCTTCTTATTTTGTTTTATGGCGTTTATTAGTGCCGCACCAGGCCACCAGCACAAGACAAGTTTTGTTTCACTTCACTTATTTTGACAGTTGGCCCACATGACATCTCGAGCATTTTTTTTTTTTTTTTTTTTTAATTTTATTTTACGGCCCTGGATACACTTGAGCCAACTATCCTGGCCAGTTTTAGCTTCTAACTACTCTGTGCTTCATAAAAGTCAATTACGACTCATTGATAAAAGTACATTATTAGACGTAGGGGACGTAGGTCGTAATTCCTAATTCCATGACAATAATATTATGTTCTGTTTTTAAAATACTAGATGATGACCGCGACTTCGTCCGCGTGGATAAGGGTTTTTTGACTCCCGCGGGAACTCCTTAATTTTCCGGGATAAAAAGCCTATGTCCTTCCCCGCGATATAAGCTACCTCAGCAAAATCGGTTGAAAAGATGGGCCGGGAAAGCAGACAGACAGACAGACACTTTCGCATTTATAATATTAAGTATGGATATAGTATGGATTGGACACAGGGATTGGAAAACGAACTTAGCTTAATTCATTTTCATGCAAAGCGGACTACCTACTTTAATATCTGTATATTTTATGCCATTAATTACAGATAATGATTATTAAAAACAACGACTTCTATGACTAGTTTGATCCTAGTAATCTATGTTTGTCTTTGGCCTCTGGTCTTTGGCAGAGACAAGTGGTCTTTGGACTGACTTTTCGCTTGTCACGGAACGTTTTGTGGAAGAAAAGGAAATTTCTGTAATTAAATTAAATTAACACCCTATAACCAAAATGTGTCCTTTTATTCTTCATTATCTATGTGTTTTTAATTTCTTACTATCTTCTCTAATCGCTAAAATCTAAGAAATGGTTGTTTGTGAGACTTCTGTGATTCAGTAGATTCTTGTTGGTATTTACGTATTTCCTTAGCTACAAACGTGAAATTTTCGCAATGGCTAAAGGCGTGACGTGTGAACATCTAAACAAACTTGTTGATCATCTCGGAAAGGAGCTATGGCAGGCGAAGGAGGTAAGGGTCCCCAATTTGATTAACACTTAACCTCGAAATGCAACACCAATGTAATTAGTAATTAGCATTCCATATTTGTGTTCTCATTATGCAATGCACTGACCTATGTAAACTACTTGCCAGTTTCTTATCACTTGAACTGCTTAAATATCATCAATCTCTCCTGGTACATACCTAAGTCAATCCTTTTTTGTTTAGCCCACTCTTGAAGCTTGCTATAAGTATTCAACATAATTTGAAATTGTAATAAAACAATAAACATTTCCATGATCTATGTTTAAGTTAAATACATAAAATACCTAAATACAGCAAGTTAGTATTTACACTTATTGTAATAAGCATACTTACATTATGTATGTAAAGTGTACTGTGTGACGTTGCAAATGGCAATTAAATATTGATGTAAAACATCAATAAAATTAACTAAATAAGCAGATGTATATTATGATTCTGGTTAAAATTATGTTATTGATAATGTTTATTTTTATTTTTTGTAATCAAGTTTAAAATAAAAAGTACATATAAATGTACACTTTTACTAACAATACAATATTGCTGATGCAGTGTCGAAGTAAAACAATCAGATTTATCTTTACACCAACATACTAAAGTCATGCACACAGAATTTCTATTGTTTACATAATATTATAATAATGTGAGCAATTCTGCATAACACAATCTCTAAATTAAATTAAAATGACAGCTTTAAATCTAGTTTTGTCTAGACATGGGGCGGGTACCCGGTTTGGATCCGGTACCCGGCGGATCCGGCTTTTTTAGGATCCGGCCGGGTACCGGGTAATGGTGCCGGGTATCCGGGTAATTTGATAGACCAAAAATAATGAAACATATTACACTTTTTAAATTATTTATTATGCTGAACACAAACGGTAATCATTATAATTATGTTTTGCTTACTAATTTATCAGGAAGAACTAAAAAAACTAAATATATATTTTATTTTAATATTGGTAATTTAAGATGGGTAAGTTGTGATGTAAAAACGCCAATTTTTCTGCGCGGTTACGCGGGTACGCGGCGATTCGAGCTATCAAAGACGCCAGCGCCACCTCTATTTCACTTCAGAGTTCAGTTGCGCCTGAGCGGGCAAGGGAGACACGCGTCACGACGCGTTACCGCTGCCGGGTACCCACGAGTACGGGTACCCGTAATATGTGTCGGGTACCCGTTCAGCGAGTACCCGGTAAAACCACTACCCGCCCCATGTCTGGTTTTGTCCCTTTCTGCAGGGAGTATTATGAAAGGTTTAGCAATATTTTTAATGCTTTCATTTTAGTTTAATTAAAAGATTGTGCACTACAGAATCAGTCCCAATAGATATGTAATATTTAAATTCACAACATATTAGCAATTAAGATCACAGTTTAAACAAGTAATAACATTAATTTGCAATAAGACTGCTTTTAGGACTTTTGAAAAACCAGTATATTTTAATGCTTTCATTTTAGTTTAATTAAAAGATTGTGCACTACAGAATCAGTCCCAATAGATATGTAATATTTAAATTCACAACATATTAGCAATTAAGATCACAGTTTAAACAAGTAATAACATTAATTTGCAATAAGACTGCTTTTAGGACTTTTGAAAAACCAGTATGTTATGTTATTTATAAACTTACTAGTAGGTTGCAGCAACTTATAATTGCAATAACTCATTACGCAGAGTACTGGGTATCAATAGTAGATTAGTAGCCAAGGGTTGTAAGGCATCAATTGCAGCCCGAGATATTTAGGCGCACGAGCGCAGGGAGGGCGCCTATAGTTCCAGGGTGCAATTGATGCTTACACCTGAGCTAACTACTCTGCTTTACATCTCGATTGTGAGGTAAAGTAGGTCCTCATTACCCCCAAATGGAGCTTGTAGGTGACCAATTAGCGCTCGAGGGTAATAATGTAGAGCTAGAAAAGCCCTAGGGCGGTAAGTAATTAAAAAAAAACTCTTCACTCTTTCAAAAAGTTCGCGTACATCTAACCATCATACTTTTTTTAATTACTTACCGCCCTAGGGCTTTTCTAGCTACATTATTACCCTAGAGCGCTAATTGGTCACCTACAAGCTCCATTTGGGGGTAATAAGGACCTACTTACCGAATATGAGAGATGTAAACATATTTAATTACTTAACACCTGTAGAGTCCCGAGCATTAAACAAGTTGCTATGTACATTGGTTCAACAACTAATGTACATAGCAACTTGTGTTGTAGCACTGCAACCAGTGACCAACAAGCACACAATTTTTGTTTGCCTAGACCAACCTTAATCTCAGCTTTCAATCTCTTCTTCTTATTTTGGTTAATGACTTTTCGTAGTGCCACACCAGCACAAATAAATAGAACAAAGCCTATGCATGGACATTGGACAACCTTTTATAAAGAAACTTGATCAGATTAATTACAGTTACTACCATATTTAGTCCATAGTGACATCACTGTGTGTCTTCTTCAAAAGGAAGTTTGGCAGTCATTATGCAAAAATCTTCTCTATTTTGAGCAACATCTTTTAGCTTTGGGTAGCTACGCCCTGTCCACCCCCTTATATTGTCTAACTACTTGCACCTTTGGCGACCTAGAGCTCTCTTGCCTGCAATCCTTCCTTCCAAAAGTATTGGAAGTAAGAATTGGGCTCCTCTTTGTAGATGTCCAAAGAAAGCCAGATTTCTCTGCATGATGTGGCTAATTCTACTGTACACAATCTCAAAGCTAAACTAAATTGACAGGACTAAGTAAATCTAGTGTTTACCTGTTCCACAAGAAGTATCATGGTAAGGAAAGCAATACATTTAGAGATTTTAGTTTAGTTTGGTTTAGAGATAGTGTACAACAGTATTAACCACATGAGCTAACATACAGCTAGCCTTTAAGAATAGTGATATATCTAAACTACCTATAGACCTTACAGAATAATACCTTAATACCTTACAGAGCCTGACCTGCTTTGACTGCGGATGTCCAGGGCCCAACCTGTGGATCTGCCTGCAACCCGACTGTCATCATGTGGGTTGCTCTGAGGTGAAAAATGACCATAGCACTATACACCAAAAGGTAATTATCATTAAATAAGTATTCTGTTTCTGGAATTTAAAGGACACACACATATTGACAATTATAAAATAAGTAAAATTATTTGTACACTTTCTGATGCCCACAACTCCATGGCTTTAGGTTTTATAAATCCCCAAAGCACACCTTGATTTTCCATGGTAAAAAGTAGCCCATGCACTCACCAGGTCCTCAACTATACGCATGCAACAAGCAGTAAGTATTTATTAAAACTGTTACCCAACTATGGAAAAAATTTCAAAGGTGCCCACTTTTTAGGGTTCCGTATCCAAATGGCAAAAAACAGACAGACAGACAGACATGGATTCCACCACCACCACCATACCATCTGATCTTTGCCATCAGTTTTATCAATTCAAGGATCACAATATTCTCATTTATCATAGTGACTATGCAGTTTAAAAGCTACAAGTAAATACCTCTGATTTTCATTTAAACTTCTAAAGTTATGTATGTATTCAGAGATACAGGGTGAAAGTAGATGTGAAACAATTTCAACTGGAATGACTTGGAACAATTTGTATGAGTATCATACGTTTTATGTTAACTTATAAGATTTGAAAGTAGTGGCTGAGCATATATTTTTAAATATCCTTGACATGATGCAATACTACCTAAAATTGAGATATCAGTATTTCTTTTGTCCATAATATTGATCATATAACTGGTTATTTATAAGATTATAATGAAACAGTATTGTTTATGTAAATCATGGGAACCTGATGTTAGTAAATTAACATTCATCAAACATATTAGTGACTGCCTTGTAGGTCTAGTGGTAAGACGAGGTCCCGGGTTTGAGCCCCGGGTCGGGCCATAACAAGTACAAGTTTTTCTGACAAGAAATACTCAGTACTCGCCCGGAATTAGGAAGTTGCCCGTTGCTCCCCGTGCCTTGGAGAACACGTTAAGCCGTCGGTCCTGCGCCTCATCTCTCTGCGGTCGTGTCGGATTTTCCGTCCCATCAGGTATGAGAGTAAAGGAACAGAGAGTGCCTGTGTACACACTTGTGCACTATAATATCTCCCGCGCAGATGGTCTCTCTGGAGATGGGCCGCCGTGACCCAAATTCGGTCGGAAGGACATTATTATTAATTACTTAAAGTAATTAAATGAATTAAATAAGCCTTTACATTTTTATGAAACTAGGCAGGATGCCAAATGTGTAAGAAGAAGCTGAGGGGGGATTTTATAACATTAAATTTATTATGCAGCATATCCATAAAACATACTATATAATTCAGCCTAATTTGACTATACTTAATTACGATTTGTCAATATTTTGAAGTATAAATGTATTATCATCTTGTATCATTGATATATCAATCTTTTGGTTCGTATTAAATGATTGAGACTGTTGGGGAAGACGTCTTTATTCAGTCTTAATATCTACTCTTTACTAACTAATATTCAGTCTTAATATCTACTCTTTACTAACTAAAATAATTAACAAAGAAACCTTACTTGCTATTGTTATAATATTATTTCCTAATCTAACCTACTTACATTTTCAATGCACCTTTCTTCCAAATCGATGAGTATACAACCTACATCGATTTATTGAGGAGTTGCATCTTTATGTTGAACTGAGTCCATAATTATTACAACTCCTCCGAAAATCTATTCGGTTCAATTTGAAAGCTCCTTGACTGAATCTCTTTATCCCACCCTTAGTCCGTCACTGTTAATATGGATATTGTATGCCATGAATGCATTGGTGTTTATTTTCGTTGCAGAATTTCGCATCGCATTGTGTTCACATGAATGTGTCGACGGAGCGAATATGGTGTTACTTGTGCGAAAAGGAGGTCCACATCAGAGCAGCGCTTGCGCAGACGAAAGTAAGATATATGTTTAAAACAAATAAATGGTTTCTGTCTCGCAAAGGCATGTTCTTTAACGGTATTTGGCTAGAAATCTAATCATATTATACACAATTCAGCTGACCCACCTCTGGTATAATTTCTGAAAATCTTTAGAAGTAGAATTGAGAAAATCCTGATACGTGTTTTTTATTATATACCTAATTTTAATTGGAAGCTCAAATACTAATTTTCATTGATAAAACTTGAAAAACCGTGGAATTTCCGAAAATCATGAAACAAGTAGGTACTTAAGAATTTCTTAACCTTGAACGATACCCCAAATTCCTACAAATTTTCGTGAAATATTGGTATTTGCAATATCGTTCAATACTAAAAAAATTACGGACTTTCAGACAAACTTTTGGCATGGAATTTCCAAAATTCCGTAATGGATAAATCATTTTAAAAAAATAGATTTAGATATCCGATGTAGTTAAATTAAAAATAATAAAGTGTTCCAAATTATACGTACTACAATTTCAGTTGGGGTCAGACGCGTCGGTCGTGGAAGAGATGTCTGTAAGCACGCGCCTGGGCTCGGTCGGGATCAGCGTCAACTCGGACGAGGACCTCGACCCGAATGACATGGACTATGATGAGGAGCAACGCCCTAGAGGTAGACTAGTAAACTATTACCACAGTATTTAAAATAGGTATATACATACAGTGGGTCGACGCCCATACAAACGACAGACCATGACAGTTGCAGCACCTATGGTTAAGAGGTAGTAAACTGCATGTGAGTGACCCAATTCCTTCCGTCACGTCCCTGTCACCCCGTTGCTCTGTCTAGACGCCTCCTTCGAACGACTGGTAGGAAAAAACGTATCTCCTTAGACTGTACTATTACCTCACTATAAATACATACAGAGAGATATCCCTAGCAATCTATATACCTGAACAAACGCTTTACTACTAAGCAATAATAATGAGGGTGTCTGAAATGGCTGACACGAGCTAGCAACACAGGCATCGAAGCCTTTTGAATTTTCATGTACCTATGTCAATGCTGTCCAAATAAAACTTATTGGTTGGCCTAAGTAAGTGGTGATAACTGGTGGTGAACATTTTTATTAGAAATCTCTCATTGAAGTTTATTCTCAGGCTGTGATATGACCATAGTTTTGCTATCTCGAACTTCTATCAATAATATAAGTCACTTTGTTTGCTGACTGTATTTTCCGGATGGAAATAAATTAATTTTAAAAGTTTGCGTCCAAAATTTTTATAAAGGAATATTTTCCAGGTCTAGTGGGCCTCCAAAATATGGGCAATACGTGCTACATGAATGCAGCGCTTCAAGCGCTGAGTAATACGCAGCCGCTCACTTCATACTTCCTAGAGTGCTCCGCTGCGGTCGCTGTATTGGCAGGGGACAAGAAACCCGGCCTTAGTCGGTAAGCGACTTGCCTTAAAGTTCTTATGATGAAATTCGTTAAAGCAATAGAAACTATTACTCAGTATATTAACCAGTATTAACAGTAACCATTAGTTGTATTAATCAGTGAGCATCAATTAGTATTTGTAGCTATGTCCTTTTACACCATTGGTTGCCTGGATGAGATCGCTATGTAGCGATAAGGCCGCCAAATTGTATACTTACTTTGTTATTAGTTAAGTTTACTGTTGTATAATTTGTTTTGTGGTGTACAATAAAAGTATATTCATTCATCAATAGTCGTTTATCATTATGTCTGCATAGATGATATATGTATAGTGTTACATACTAGATAATAACATCCCATGCATGAAAAATAACGACAAACCAAGGTCTCCAACGAAATAATGTTAGATGTAGGCGTAAACCTGCGATCGTCGTGCCGAAAAGCAGCATAATCGTGCAAGCTTTGTTGGAATTGAGAGAGACAGTTGAGAGTTTAAAACGTTTGCAGGCTAAGTCAATTCAAGATTCGATCGATTCAAGATGGTTTTTCTATTACCTACTTACTAATGTGAACGCAGAAGCGTTTTGCATTACAAAGCCGAATTTCAAATTAAATTTAAATCTGTAAATTAACAGAAACTTAAGATAGAAGTTTTTTTTTGTTTCCGATGCTTTACAAAAATTAAACGCTAATATGGCCGGACCAAGTCAAAATGGCCGAGGATTGTTTTTAGTTTATAGAAATTGATATGGGTGTAAATTTTTTGATTCAGATTTATTTTTAAAATAAAATACATTAACTAGCATGTCCTGAATATACACCAAAGAAGATCGCACCAAACGAATACACAGAACCATTATTTCGTTTCAGAGCATACCAAAAATTAATTAAAGAAATGTGGAGTCGAAGAGCGAGAGGCTACGTTGTACCTAACAATATTCTATACGGAATTCGAAATGTGAGTATCCACTATAACCTTACTAATAGAAACAAACAAATAGTAATTAAATGCAATAATTAAACTGGTTGCTGAAAAATTAACGAAATCCAGAGGATTTTGGCGGAGAACGCGCCATTCATAAAACTTCCTACTGCTAAATGATTGCATTGTTGATATAATATTACTATTACACTCTTTAGCTTTACCTGTAACTTTGCAATGGTGTAAAAATTTCTTAACACAATAATTACAATAAACATATTAGAAGTGACATCTTTTCTAATATATTATGTAGTAGTAGTATAAATTTGAAACTATACGTTGGTCCATTGAGTTCGACCTTGTTTGAATTGCCTCACAGAGTTCCTTGGCAACATATTATGTTTATTAGAGGCGTTTTTTTGTTTACTCTTTGACTGAAGTCAATTTTAATCAGTCGAGACTTCTATCGAGATCTTTTGGAGTCCCCAAGTAGTTTTTTAGGGTTCCGTACCCAAAGGGTAACGGTAACGGGACCCTATTACTAAGACTCCGCTGTCTGTCTGTCTGTCTGTCTGTCTGTCTGTCTCCAGGCTGTATCTCATAATCCGTGATAGCTAGAAAGCTGAAATTTTCACAAATGATGTATTTCCGTTGCCGCTATAACAACAAATACTAAAAATTAAAAAAATATATATATTAAGGGGGGTCCCCATACAATAAACGTGTTTTTTTCGTATTTTTTTGCTCAATATTAAAAACGGTAACAGGTAGACGGTTCAAATTTTCACAGAATATTAACTTGTATATTACCTTTCAAAATAAATAATTAAATATCAATAAAGTAAATATTAAAGGGGGGCTCCCATACAACAAACGTAATTTTTAAGCAATTTTTTTTAATAAGTTAAAACTTACTACAGGTTTGTACGGAACCCTCGGTGCGCGAGTCCGACTCGCACTTGTCCGGTTTTATTAATTTCCGATCGAAACGCATCTTTTCGCTTTTCGCTCTCGTTTAATATTTTTAAACCCGACGCAAAAAGAGTAGTGTCAAAAGTTTAACGTGTGTGCGTGTGTGCGTGTGTCTCTGGCATTGTAGCTCCCAAACGGATGAACCGATTTTGATTAAGTTGTTTTGGTTTGAAAGGTGACTTGATCGAGAGTGGTCTTAGCTATGATTCAAGGAAATCGGTTCAGCCGTTTGAAGATTATCAGCTCTTTTCTAGTTGATGAAGGGATGTGATCAATTTCCACAGGTCTGATCGAATCGAAATTGGTATCCTGATAAAATCAAAATCAATTATCTTTTATTCAAGTAGACTTTTTACAAGTCCTTTCGAATATTCGAATGAATCTACTACCACCTAGTGGCGGTAGGTAGCTCTTTTAAAATAAAAAAAATCAATATGTCGGGAGTTAAACAGTTTGTCGTGGAGGGACGAGGGGACACGTTTTACCACTTTGGAAGTGTCTCTCGCGCAAACTATTCAGTTGAGAAAAAAATGATATTAGAAACCTCAATATCATTTTTGAAGACCTATCCATAGATATCCATATTTGGCTGGCTACGGAACCCTAAAAAGTGGTTTAACATTGGTTTGAGGTAAATATTGTTGTTCTGTCTATCCGTGTAGGTCCACCCCATGTTCCGTGGCTACCACCAGCACGACACGCAGGAGTTTCTCAGGTGTTTCATGGATCAGCTTCACGAAGAGCTCAAAGAGCCGGTGGGTATTGTATGTACAAACAAATAAAAAAAGAATTAAAACTTATTTTATAGCCCACTGCAATAAGGATGATGCTAACTCAATCAAATCAGCAACTCTTTATTTATCAAACTTAAAAATGCGCTTCTAGTATGGAAGTTTTTTATACTTACATAGTTGTGACGTCATCAAATTTAAACACGCTGTTTTTTTTAAATTGATTGTTTAAAATGATTATCAAACTTAAAACTACCAGAAGGTGCGAACTTAAGGTTTTTTGGCAGACCCTCCATTTAATAATCCGTAAGTTAAGTAATAATCAGTAATAAATTTCAGAATCCATACTAATATTATAAATGCGAAAGTGTGTCTGTCTGTCTGCTACGCTTTCACGGCCCATCTGTTCAACCGATTTTGATGAAATTTGGTACAGAGATAGTTTGTATCCCGAGGAAGGACATAGGCTACTTTTTATTCCGGAAAATTAAAGAGTTCCCGCGGGAATCAAAAAAACTTAATCCACGCGGACGAAATCGCTGGCATCATCTAGTTTCATATAAATCCTTAGGACATACTTAGGACACGTTTTGACGTTTGAAAAAAAGTTGCTGATTTGACTATTTGTCAAATACCCAATTCCCGCGGGAACCAAAAAACCTCAATCAACGCGGACGAAGTCTCGGGCATCAGCTAGTCTATACTAATATTATAAATGCGAAAGTTTGGATGGATGGATGTTTGTTGCTCAATCACGCCAGAACGGCTGAACGTATCTGGATGAAATTTGGCACAGAGATTATAGTCTGGAATAACACATAGGGGACTTTTTATCCCGGAAAGTTAAAGAGCTCGCGCGGGAACCAAATAACCTTAATCCACGCGGACGAAGTCGCGGTCATCAGCTTGTATAATATAATTATGAATAGAATTTGTATATAATTGCAGGTGTGGAACAGCACATCAGATGACAAGCTCGCTTCGGACGCTGAGGCGGAACAGAACAATCAGAACAACCATATACGGCGCAGAGCTGCTTCATCCGGTGGTACGTTTCTTGTTATTGGATATTTAGTAATGCTTAATTCGCTATACCTGCTGTTGTTACCCACAATTTGACAAAATAAAAATATTCATTATCATAATCCTCGAACGTCGTTGGATTTAGTGGTTAGGATGTTCGACTGCGGCTGACGAGGTCCCGGGTTCGAGTCCCGGGTCGGGCCAAAATTAAGTATTGGGTTTTTCTGACTAGAAATTCTCAGTACTAACCCGGAGTTAGGAAGATGGCGGTGAGCCACTCCCGTGCATTTGAAAGGGACAACAATACATATTTTATCTTTTCTTTTAGACAACGGATTTAGCCACAATGTGTAAAATAAAAGGATAATTTGTCGGCAGCCAGCGACGCGCCATACTTCGCTCGCATGCGACGGAAATCGCCCGCGACCTCGTCCTACAGCGAAGCGAGGGACGGCTATTATAGGTAAATACCGTTAGTATAGTAATAATTACGTGTCAAATTGATCTAATAATTGAATCAATAACTCTTTTTCAAACTTCAAAACGCGGGCTTAGTATGGGAGGTTGTATGAAATACTGACTTGTAACTAGTCAACATTTTACGACGCGCATTTTACTTTTATTTTTAGAATATTTATCAAACTTGTGTGTGTGCGTGTCTGCTTGTCAGAACGGTCAATCGTTCGCGCAATTACACACGTAGTACTTGGTAGGCCTATAATCCGTCCAACCATGTATTTAACTTTTGACGTATGCACGCCTATGAAGTTTCTTAATTATTGAAAAAAAAATTCAATAGTTATTATTATTTAAATCTTTATTGCACACAAGTACACGGAAATAAAAAGACTACTAAAGTACAATACTTCATTTTTACAATAGTGAAGCGACGTGCCCTTTTATTCGATATTTCGTAACTCGTATACTCATCTAGTAATTACCAGTACGGCTTTCCTTTTCAAAATAGTCACGAAACTGCAGCACAAGCTCTCTTGAGTGTCCTTTACCATCGTCCATAACATCTTTGGCGATGGATGGATTTTATGACTGCCTGATTGATGTACCCAAATTATAAAATGTTTTTTTACCGAACTGCTTTACATCAATTATTTATTTTAATACTTACAAATAGTCATTTAAACGCCTGGGTATGTTTATAAAACATGTTGAGCAAAAATAAAATATCAATGTGTCAAATCGATTAAAACGCATTAGGTCATCATTGACTCGAGCTGCGAAAAGTTAAATAAATGATTGGACAGAAAATAGTGGGAGATTTTTTAACCTATTCGATCGCGTTTAAGTTAACTACGATTTGTATTTGTTCGATTGAATGGGAGAGAACAAGTGCCATAAGAATCCGATACAAATCGTTAAAATTCTCCCACTAGGGCCTATTGATACAGCTTAAACATAACATGGGCGCTCGTGAATTGCAAGAACTATAATAATTACTAGCTGATGCCCGCGACTTCTTCTGCGTGGATTGAGGATTTTTGGTTCCCGCGGGAACTCTTTAATTTTCCGGGATAAAAAGTAGTCTATGTGTTATTCCACACTATAATCTATCTCTGTGCCAGATCATGTATCATGTAATCCAGATTCATTTAGATCCGTTGTGGCGTGATTGAGTAACAAACATCAATTCATACATCCATCCAAACTTTCGCATTTATCTATATATTATAAAGAGGTAAAGTTTGTGAGGCTGTAGGGGGTAATCTCTGGATCTACTGAACCGACTTTGAAAATTCTGGTACCAATAGAAAGCCACATTATTTGTGAGTGTCATAGGCTATATATTAACCCGAAAAATCAGGGAGTTCCCCTGGGAATTTAAAAAACATATTTCACGCGGACGAAGTCGCGGGCATCTGCTAGTATATTAGTATAGATTCATAGTATAGTGGAGGACTCTGGGCTTTGAATTCGAAGTTGTGCTAATCTGTCTTGGATATTTGTTCTATGTATATTTATATAATATAATTGTTTTACTGGACCAGGGTGCAGTCACCATCTGAAGGGGTGTCGCGCCATCGACGGTCGGCCAGCTTTGCGGGGACACACTTCTCCTATAATGTAGTCACACATCAACTCAACGGTAAACAAGTATTACCATGGAAACATGTGCATAACGTAACGGAGAAAGTTTGATTTTACTCCCCATAAATTTTCATTCCCCGGGCTTATATATGAAAATCGATTTTAAAGGAGGTAAACTCCAACTAAGAACACTCGGGATAAAATTATCTATGACACAAAAAAAACTAAACGAAAATCGGATCATCCGTTTAGGAGCTACGATACCACAGACAGACACGTTAAACTTATAACACCCCTCTCTTTTTGCGTCGGGGATTAAAAAGTACCTTTTAAAATTATTATAATGCAGTTTCAAACCTTAACCGCTTTGTTTTAGAGCTCAAAAAAGTCCATACACCCAATCCCAGCGCTCCAATCGGACAAATTTTGTAATCAAAATCGGTGGTACTGAATTTGTGACTTTCAATCAAGGGACTCAAACAGAGTCCATTTTGCTCTGACCCCAAAGAGTTTCGACGCTTGAATTCGCTCATTTTTGGTGTAATTCAAAGTCGCGAAGTACTGTATAACTAATAAATTATATGATTTACTTAGGACAGACAACGCAAATGTGGCGTACCCAAAAAGGTTTTTTTTCCTGGTCAAGCTGAATAGGGACACATTAGTTACTGGATGGACCCGCGACTTCGTCCGCGTGGTTTATGTCTTTTAATTGCCATTTTCTGGGATAAAAAGTAGCCTATAGCAACTCTATATAGTCTGTACCAAATTTCATCGAAATCGGTTGAATCAGCATTTGTAATATTAGTAAGGATAGATAGGATAAAGTAGTTTGAACCTCAATCGTTTTATTTTAGAGCTCAAGTGCGTCCATACATCCAAAGTCAGCGCTCCAAGCGGAAATATTGTGAACTTTAAGTCGGTTGTACTGAATTTGTAACCTTAAATCAAGCGTGTGTGAGTTTATTTTACTCTGACGGTAAAGTGCAACCTAATTATGGTGGTCACTTCGATGTTGCTATAAGAGATTTTTTTTTTTTTTTCTCGTTTATTCGGTCTACCAACAACTACATCATTTAGAACATACATCAGCAGTTTTACAATATTTTAGGTACTAAAACAAAATGACTAGTCACTTAAAGGTAAACACCGCATGCGCTTTAGTGGTAAGCTCTTTTACAACTTATAACTAGAAACAAACACTAAATAAGTTCATGCATTACAATTTAAAGGAAAAAAAAAAAACAACTAAATCTCATGTAAAATTATTAAGACTAATTAAAAACAAAACAAAATCAAATCAAATAGGACTATACTTAAAATAAAAAATAAAAAAATACTACTACTTATTTAATGCTAAATGAACTGCCCTCCGGAATTTATTCAAAGAATTGTCTAAAATATCTGGTAAATTTAAATTATTATAAAGTTGGCTTATTCTAGGGATTGGCGAGTTGCGACCCGAAACCGTTGAACGACGAGGGAATGATAGGAGAGAATTTATAGGCTTTCTAGGATATCTCCATGGAACCCTTAGCTTAAAGCTATTTAAAAGTGAAGAACAATCAATTTTATTGTTTAAAATCTTAAATAAAAATATGAGATCATGTTTAGTTCTGCGAGTTTCTAAAGATTCCATTTTGTGGAAAGATTTTAACTGTATTTCTCGTTATAAGGTAACAATACGGAAACAGCACAACGCGACGTCGGTTCAGAGTCGGAGCTATCTTGCTCGAGTGAGGCGGAGGAGAGATATGAGACTTGCTCCAGTGGCGCCAGCGACGCGCCTGATCCTAGACCGGATCCCGTGCCGTGAGTATAATAGGTTCAAGATTCAAGATTCAATTCATTTATTCAACATAGGTACACTGTGGGTACACTTATTGACGTTAAAAATTACTTACTTATAAAACATGATGGTGATAATCAGTTACGGTATCTTAAAACTAAAGCTACGAGGGTTCCAATAGGGTTAACTTATAGGCAAATATAGGGATCGCCTTGTTGGTCTAGTAGTTAGCATGTTCGACTGCGGTTAGCGAGGTCCTGGGTTCGAGTCCCGGCTCGAGACATAATTTGGGCATGCCATGCCGAGCCATGGGAATTTATAATTTCTGAATTTTCCCTGGTCTGGTCTGGTGGGAGGCTTCGGCCGTGGCTAGTTACCAACCTACCGGCAAAGACGTGCCGCCAAGCGATTTAGCGTTCCGGTACGATGCCGTGTAGAAATGTCAAGTCGCGCGTAGTCAAGGGCCCATCGATCGAGAATTTGAGAAAAAAGCGCGAGTGTGCAAAAAATGTAGCGTAATTCATTTTTTTCGTGTGACTTCGTCGTCAATGGCGAGCAATAGCGCCGCAAAGGCAAGATGAGTTGAAGTATCTTTTTTTCCCACTATAAGTTAGCCCTTGACTGCGATCTCACCTGATGGTAAGTGATGATGCAGTCTAAGATGGTAGCGGGCTAACCTGTTAGGGGCATGGCAGCTATACTAAACCCATACCTCTATTCGGTTTCTACACGGCATCGTACCGGAACGCTGCATAGCTTGGCGGCACGTCTTTTGCCGGTAGGGTGGTAACTAGCCACGGCCGAAGCTTCCCACCAGGCCAAACCAGGGAAAATTCAGAAATTATAAATTCCCAAATTGACCCTGCCGGTGATCGAACCCGGGACCTCCGCACGTTAAGGCGCCACGGAGGTCGTCAAAACCATATATAGCAGATAAGCCGCTATAATGCGACAAGTGTCAAGATTGAAGTATTGTTATAGTAACACATGGAGCGCCGGCGGCGGCGGCGATGGCAGCGGCGGCGGTGCGCGGTACAGGAGTATCATATCCGATGTGTTCGACGGTAAACTACTCTCGTCGGTACAGTGTCTCATCTGTGATAGGGTAAGTCATGAAAAAAAGTTGAAGTCATGAAGTCTTCACAGTCGTGCATTGTAGAGTCAACATCTCCTGAAGATGCTCCGGTGTCGGAGTGAAACGTACGTTGAGGTTATTTTGGAAGATTTATGTGGTGTGGAGAATATCGCGGGCTGCCAGTTCAAAATACGCACTGTACCACATAGATTTACCTTCTGTGGCGGATTATAGCGAATTAAACTTCTAGTTTTTTCAATATCATGGACTTCCGCAAAGTAACGCCTGCTTCTATCCAATATTTGAAAAATAAGTTGTAAAATACCCAATTCTACTAATTAAAAAGATGGGCATTGCTGCCGTAGATATAATTCCCTGGCCAAGTGACCAATTGAGCCTGGTCTGGTATTATCGAAGCTTTTGTCTGTTTGTAAATGCCAATCGTATCCAACTACAAGTCGAATTAGTAACTTAAAGGTTCGTTCACTTATCTCATTATTCCAGGTTTCTACCCGAGTGGAGACATTCCAGGACTTGTCTTTGCCCATCCCCTCCAGAGAACACCTGGCTATGCTGCGTTGCCAGCAGCCTCCGCTCAACCACCACGTTCCGCACGGCTCGCAGGAGTCCTGGGTAAGTGCTTAGCTCACACCCCTCGACTAACCTCTCATCATCCTAGATGTCACCCAAGAGACAAAGTTCCAGCGTCTATCTCTGCCCTTTCCCTCCAGAGAATACAAGAGCGTCAGGTGTCTGAGATATAAGCTATCAAAGCTGTACTGGTTACGCCATTATCAAGAAGACTATAACTTTGATAGCTTATGTCTCGGTAATCTGACGCATTAGAAGATTTTGTCGCATATAATACTTACTTGTTGATGCCAACTATTGTTTAATACAGGTTCTATGAGTGGCCAATATTTCGACAAATAATAAAAATGGCGGAACATTAGGTACGCCAAAAGGTAGGTACAAAATATTCAAACTCGTTTGTCTTTGAATCGCGACTTAATGCAACTGACTTCCCTTTAAATGACCAGAATTTTATTAATCTCCTGATTGCCCTTTGACTGGAGCTTAAAATCTAATATGGCTTGATACGAGTATTTCGTCCGCCGATAGGTGTACTATCTCTGTGGTATATTATGCAATAGTTCAATCGTTACTTATGTATTGCATATCAGTCTGGGGAGGTAGTAACAAGACATCTTTGCTACAGCTTGAGAGAGCACAAAGATGTATCTTAAAAGTAATGACTAATAGACCTTTTAGATTTCCCACAGTAGAACTATATAAAGATTGCAAGGTTTTGTCGGTCCGCCAACATTTCCTTTTACAAATTATAACACGTAAGCATAATTCCCTCAGTTATGATAAAAATCAAGTAAACAAACGAGTGTATCTACCATTTCGGACGGAAAGACACAAAAGTAAACTTGCTGAAAGGCAATACTACATCATTAGCTCTAGACTTTACAATAAAATAAATAAAGCTATAAACATATATCCTCTACATAAAAACGGATGTAAAAAACGTGTTAAAGACTGGTTGGTTGCTCACGAAATCATATGCTGAAACTGAAAAGCTGCTTGAAGTGCTAGTTTAACTAATATATTATATTATACATATATTTTCATTTTTTAAATATAACTTGTATAGTTAGCAAAGACAATTAATATTATTATATATTCACACACACACACACACACACACGTACACACACACACACACACACACACACACACACACACACACACACACACCACACACGTGCATACCTGCAAGTTTCATCTATGTACTTAGTTGTTTATATGAACCATTTATTTAAGGAGAGCGCTGTCGCCTAAAACACAGGTCTATACCTATCTTAGGGACAGTTGGTTTTCTGCATGTCTACGCATTTTGTTTTTGTAACTACAATTTAGAATATTATTAAGTTTTGCCTTGTAAAATGCAGAAATGTTTTTGTAATTGTACTTATGTCTTTGGAGCAATAAACAATTTATTTATTTATTTATTATTTATTTGTCACCAGATCTGGTGGCTCCTCAGTTGGCTGCGGTCGTGGTTCTATGGGCCAGTGGTTTCTCTGCAGGACTGTCTCGCCGCATTCTTCAGCGCTGACGAGCTCAAAGGAGATAATATGTACAGGTGGGCTCAACCATATTACAAGTGCTCATGTTTAACTAGCTGATTCCCCATGACTTTGTATGATTAAGTTTTTTTTATTCCTGTAGGAATTTTTTAGAAGTTTGAATTTTCTCCAGGATCCAACCTATGTTTGTTCCAAATTTCATCTAATTCAATTGAAAAGATGGGCCGTGAAAGCGTAGCAGACAGACAGACACGCTTTCACATTTAGAATATTAGTATGTATATGGATTTCCATTTACTTGCATTCCGTGAAAATATTAAAAATACAGCAAGCTAAAAATTTTTTTTTACAGAAGTTGTTATTTTCAGTTGTTCCCGTTGCAATAAACTACGGAACGGCATAAAAATGTCAGGCGTGATCCGTCTGCCGGAAGTGCTATGCGTGCATCTCAAGCGTTTCCGCCACGAGTTGATGTCCAGTGCGAAGGTCGCCGCACGGGTGTCTTTCCCCATTGTCGATCTTAACATGGCACCTTATACACATAAAGGTAAGTTTTGCTGAAGTTATGTTAAACGCCATAAGGTTACAAAAGTAGAAAAGGTTAAAAAAAGGTTAGAAAAGTTAAGTAATATGGTCGTTAAGTTTTCTTAAATTTTTAATGTTCCGCGCAAACGCGTGATGCCGTGAGCAAGGGTAATAGGGATTCATTTTTATATATATATTTCTTCTCGGTAGGAATGGCATTCCGAACCAGTGGTAGATTCATTCGACGATTCGAAAGCACTCGTAAAAGTTTATTTGAATAAAAACCATTTGAATTTTGAATTTTTGGATTTATAGAAGACTAGCTGATGCCCGCGACTTCGTCCGCGTGGATTGAGGTTTTTCGGTTCCCGCGGGAACTCTTTAATTTTCCGGGATAAAAAGTAGCCTATGTGCTATTCCAGACTATAATCTATCTCTGTGCCAAATTTCATCCAAATCCGTTCAGCCGTTGGAGCGTGATTGAGTAACAAACATCCATACATCCATACAGCCATCCAAACTTTCGCATTTATAATATTTATTTGATTAAACCGGAATTTTTGTCAACAGAATGCACGTCAAAAATCACCCGCTACTCCCTATGTGCTGTGATATGCCACGCGGGCACGGCGGGGGGAGGTCACTACACATGTATGGCGAAGGCGCCTGACGGTCGCTGGTTCGCGTTCGACGACGCGGCCGTCACTCCCCTGCCTCCCCATCACTTGGCGACGTGTGAGGCCTACGTGTTGTTCTACAGGTAATTTTCTAGTGACGTTAAATGTCACGTGGCAAGGTGGGGGGAGATCACTACACGTGCATGACAAAGGCGCCTGACGGTCATTCGTTCGCGTTCGACGACACGGCCGTCACTACCTTGGCCCTCCACAACTTGGTGACGTGAGGCCTACGTGTTGTTCTTTATGTAATTTTCTAGTGACGTTAAATGTCACGTGGCAAGGTGGGGGGAGACCACTACACGTGCATGACAAAGGCGCCTGACGGTCATTCGTTCGCGTTCGACGACACGGCCGTCACTACCTTGGCCCTCCACAACTTGGTGACGTGAGGCCTACGTGTTGTTCTTTATGTAATTTTCTAGTGACGTTAAATGTCACGTGGCAAGGTGGGGGGAGACCACTACACGTGCATGACAAAGGCGCCTGACGGTCATTCGTTCGCGTTCGACGACACGGCCGTCACTACCTTGGCCCTCCACAACTTGGTGACGTGAGGCCTACGTGTTGTTCTTTATGTAATTTTCTAGTGACGTTATATGTCACGTAGCATGGTGGGGGGAGGTCACTACACGTACATGGCAAAGGCGCCTGACGGTCGTTGATTCGCGGGCGTTACCACCCTGGCTCCCCACCACCCGGCGACGTGCGAAGGCTACGTGTTATTCTACATTTAATTGTCTACGGCGTCTCACGGCGGGGGAGGTCGACGTTCGACGACGCGGCCGTTACCGATTAGGGCCTATTATCTGCTAAAAAATTATCGCAACTTATTTGAGTACCCATATGCTATAAAAAATTTAATTAATGGTTGCATCCATACTTACTGATTTTTATTAAAACTTGTGTACAGTTTAATCTTCCGATTAAACTGCTTACACACATGAAACTCAAGTGTTTGTGTTACAGAAAAGTAAATCCTCAGATGACCATCCTTCGGCAGAAAGCGGCGGAAATTTTAAAATCAGCCAGCACCGAGCCTAATGATATTAAATTCTACATATCCAAGCAGTGGATCAATAAGTAAGTTACATAATCTTGTCAAACATTTTGTTTACAAACGAGATAAATCCTTTAAACGCTCCCAATTCGCTTTTCGGGCTTTCGGTATTTCAAATCGAGACATTCTAAATGTCGTACTTAGTTTTGGTCGTACAATACCAAAATAAAGGAAGTTATCGACCGTCGGTACGGTTTTATGGAGAAAGTACCGGCTTACACGGTCTAAAATTAAACTTTTTTATCAGATTCAACACCTGGGCAGAGCCGGGGCCCATAGACAACAGCGACTTCGTGTGCATCCACGGCGGAGTGCGGCCCGAGCGCGTGCCGCACTTGCCTGCGCTCGCCGCGCGGCTACCGCAACCGCTGTGGGACTTCTTACATCGACAGTGAGTTATATCAGATTCAACTCCTGGGCAGAGCCGGGGCCCATACGAATGTATCAAATAGACATTCTAAATATTTTACTATACATTTATCGTAAAATTCTTACTTCACCGCTATTAAAACCATAGGTAAAGTAGACTGTTACCGCCCTTGGGCGATAAAAATATCACCGCACAGTTACTGCTGGGGCCTACAAAAGTGTGTTGTAATAATATGTATGTATGTATGTATGTATATTCTTTATTGTACACCACAAAAACACAAAAGAAACAAGATACAAGAAAACTTAAAATATAGGTACAATAAGGCGGTCTTATCGCTAAACAGCGATCTCTTCCAGACAACCTTAGCGCTAGGGAAAAAATGGAGAAGAGGACAACGGGAGGTGGTGCAAAAATAAAAATAAACTTAAATACTAATATCTAAATAAACTAACCTATACCATTTATATAAAACATAATTATGATACACTAATATATACAAAATAATTATAATAGACATACGTAAGACTAAATAGACTATAACTTAATATATAAATAAATATACAAAAGGAAAAAAAGAAAAATATACATGCCGCTATTAAAGATAACAAAGAGACAGATAATGCTTTTTGACGTCAATTTTAAACTTATTTAAGGTTTTAGCACGGTGAATATGTGAGGGAAGTTCATTCCAAAGACTGGTGGCCTTGAGTGCAAATGATCTTTGGAAGTATTTAGTCCGATACGTAGGCCCCTCAAGAATAAGTTTACCAGCCGACCGAAGAACCCTATCTGGTCTATCATGCCCAAGATATTTAAACTTATCCTTTAAATAGCCAGGAGTCATGGGATTAAACAATACACAGTACAGAAGAGAAACAATATGCAGATTCCGGCGAAATCGAATGGGTAACCACTTGAGCTTTGAACGAAATTCGGAAACATGGTCATATTTGCGCAAACCAAATATAAACCTAATAGCTAAATTTTGAATTCGCTCAAGTTTATTTAGTTGGTCCTCAGTTAAATCAAGATAGCTTGCGTCCGCATAATCGAGAATTGAGAGCAGTAAGGATTGTGCTAACATAATCTTAGTAGGAATAGGCAGAAAAGAACGCAGACGCCTGAGTGAACCCATGGCAGCAAAAGTTTTCCTACTGACTTCTTTTAAATGATGTGACCATGAGAGAGTATTATCAAAATGGACACCAAGATTTTTAACAGTAGAACTGTAAGGAATGATAACGCTATTTAACGAAACAGGCGGAAGGTTATCCCAGTCAACTCTGGAAATCATGCCAGAACCACCAATAATAATGGCCTGGGACTTACAAGGATTTACCTTTAGCCCATAGCACCTACTCCATTCATTGATAGCCGCCAGGTCACCATTAATAGAAGAAATAGCATTAGGCAAATCTTCAAGAGTTGACTGAGAATACACTTGGAGATCGTCTGCATACATGTGATAGAGAGAAGTAATTTTCTGGGAAATAGAATTAATGAAAATAGCAAAGAGTAAAGGCGACAACACACCACCTTGAGGTACGCCAGCCGATATTTCACACCAAGAAGATAACTTATCTTCAATGCGAATACGCTGCCGACGACCCCTAAGATAACTCTGAAACCATCCAACCACTGTTGGAGATATGTTAATAGAACGTAACAGACTCAACAAGATGTCAAAATCAACGGAATTGAAGGCATTGCTAAAGTCTAACAATACCAGCACCGTGAGCTGTTTATTATCCATTCCACGTCGAATGTCGTCAGTAACTTTAACTAGCGCTGTAGTCGTACTATGTCCTGCCCGGAAACCAGACTGAAGGGGATTCAAAAGGCAATTTCTGTTAAGAAATAGATTTAATTGATGGAACACTAGTTTTTCTAATACTTTGGACAGAAATGGAAGAATGGAAATAGGGCGAAATTCGGAAAAATGCAAAGCATGAGCCTTTTTTGGAAGAGGAATAATATGAGCACTTTTCCAAGCTTCGGGAAATACAGACGTAGAAATAGATACATTTAGGATATGGGTCAGGATAGGAATAATAATCTCAAGGATTGGTAAGATCATATTACGACTAACACTGTCATCACCCACGGCATTAGACGAGACCGATAATATGTTCTTTTTAACATCACAGTCAGTGAAAGGAGTGAAATTAAACGGTTGGAAAGCAGGAGTTGGCATAGAAGAAAGAATACTCAGCGTGCGATCTTTAACCGAGCTGTCTAATGTACTATAGGAAGTAAAATGTTGGTTAAGGAGTTCAATATCAATATTCTGATGAGGCGAACGAGGGGATGCTTTACCAACTCCAAGAGTCTCAAGAAATTTCCAAACTTTGGCTGGGTCGCCGTTTTCGACTGATTTATGAATGTGGCGTCGTTGTGCATCCCTACACGAAGTATTGCAGCGATTCCGAGCTTTGTTATACCTCCGCAGATTTTTCCCTGAGTATTCAGCCTTAAGCTTGCTTTTGGCGAAGCCTTTTTTCAAGATAAGGCACTTTAGATCATCAGTCAGCCAGGGTGCAGGTAAATGTTTAATTTTAATAGGCTTAACCGGAGCATGAATGTCATATAGTTGTATGAGAAAGGAATTAAACAATTCGACTTTCATGTCAACCGTAGTAGCATTCAAAACAACTGACCAATCCAACTGACGGGCATCTTCCAAAAGAAGTTCTTTGTCCATTCCACTAAAATTACGTTGCAGAAGAATTCTCGATTTTGCTTTAGGAGGACGGATTTTATATGATAGATATAAGAGATCATGGTGGGAGAAAGCATCAGCCTCGTGCTGACCATACTTCACAACAAAATCAGGTGAGGAAACAATAATAAGATCTAATAGAGATGGGTTACAATCAGGTAAATTATGAGTGGCAGAGAGAGGCAATATATGTAAGTTACACGCATCGGTAACCGACTGTAGCTTATTACACCGATTGTCAGCTTTAAGAAGGCATGTGTTAAAATCACCCATAATAATGGTGTGACTATATGACGGGGTCAGATTTTCTAATAAAAGTTCAAAGGAAGAGAAATAATCAATATTAAGAGAAGGACTGTAACAAACGCCAAGAAGAACTTTAGAATGAGAAAGTGAAACTTCAATGAACAAATGCTCGACCGCATTAGAAGGAGGAGGCTGAGTGGACAAACTTACAACAGAAAATGGAATATAAGAGCGGAGGTAAATCGCCACACCTCCACCCACCCTACCAGTGCGGTCATTGCGAATGAGATGAAACCCTGGTAATGAGTAAGAGGTAGATGGTAAACATGGCTTTAACCAAGATTCAGAAACAAGAATAGCGTGAATGTTACGTGACTCAAAAGACGCAAGCATATCGGGAAAGTGAGCCGGAATACTTTGTGCGTTTATGTGAATTACATTAAATATTTTCAGAGAATCTGAGAAATACGAATTAAGGGCATCATTTAGCGGAATAGAAGATATTGTACTGTGAAAGCTAACCTCACTGGACGAATCATCAATTGACGGCAAAGAATAAAATTCGCCAGTATCATCACTAGCAATACTAATGTTATTTAACGACATCGTATTTGAATAATATAATAAAATAAAAATATAATAAATACCTAAATATTAATTTAAAAAATAAAATAAAAACAAATAATACACGGGCTCCCCAACCCGCCAGTAGTCTGAAAGAGATTAACACAACCAGTATAAAATTAAATTACATCAGAAATATCAGAACAACTAACAAATGGTTATCAAACATATAAACAAATTGCCAAAACGCTAAAAACTTGAAATAAAAATAGCGATACAAAACACAATTTACAGTAATAAAAAAATATTAATTAAGTATCAACAGGTATTAGCAAACTATGTAGTAAACGAGTAACGTTACACTTCTTTACAGAAAATAACGTTATTAAAATTACTCTATGTAACGTTACAATTAAATCGATATATTTTAACACCTTGCAACATTATCGCTATGTCAAAGTCAATGACAAGCCGGCCGTCAATGTCAGTACGTTAAGTCATGTGTCAAGGAAAACTGTCAAGGAAAATCAAAACAATTAAAAAACATACCTGCCTTAATCTTGAAAACAAAACAAATCAGTGATCTAACAAACATTTTGATTTGATAGTTCATATTCACTAACAAAAAGTAAAGCAGATGTGTTTAAATCGGCCAGCTATTTACCCTAAGAGATGCCTAAGAGTTCATTTCTTAATAACTCTCTTGGATCGCGCTTGACCAGGTCTGGCATCCTTGGCAACACTTGGGCCCACTGTTGCAGCAGATGTGGAGGCCTGCGTCACCACATCAGAACACGGAATAGCATCCAAATCGCGCCTAGAGCAGACACGATGCCGCGTTTGGTCTGATCCAAGTACCAGAATGGCGCCATCCCTTGTCCAACACCTGGAGACTCCAAAACGTTGGCGCGCCGCTTGGAAGACAGCATGTCTACCCTTTGTCAGGAATTCAGAAAGAGTGATCCCGGTGCCCTTAAGTTTCTTCTTCGCCAACCATATCTTATCTTTCAGCGCAAAGTCATTGAATTTAACTAAGATGGCCCGGGCCTTGTCAGTACCAGGCTGACCCAGCCGATGAGAACGGCTAATGGCCACAGATGAAACATCAAGGATTCCCAGATGGTCGGACAACAATTTGATGACACAAGTGGATGTGTTTTCCTTCTTGTCCTCAGCCACACCATGCACCAACAATATTTTCCTCCGTGACCTCATTTCCATGTCATCGCACTGCCGGGTCAACAGCTCAACTTGCAACTGCAGGTTCTCAAGCGCAGTTAGAACAAAGGCTCTGAATGTGCTGAACTGATGGTTGATGTTAGAGCTAGGACTTGTCGCTGGAATTGCATTCTTCAAGTCCTTCTGGAACTCAGCCATCCTCAAGTTAAAGTGCTCAGTGAGGTCCGCAACAGATTTTTTGATGGATTCCATTTTGAGGTTATAATATGTGCAGTGTGGTATTAAAATAAATGCAACAGTGTACACTAGTTGTTCTGAATTTAAAATCAAACTAAACTGGCAGGAGTTGGGGATGTCACAGGTACATTAATTTATAAAAATAAAACTTGTAATATAATTAAATAACAATTAAAATCACAGAGCAGTTAAAAATGCGTGTTGCTTATTTCACTCCTACCCTCAGAAAAAAAACTACTAATATAATGGCCTACTAAACTAATATTATAATGGCCGCCATACAAAACCACAGCTGTTCTGTTGGCTCCTCTGAAAGTGAATTCCTCTAGAAGCATACCGGCGTGTCACCGAAAGGGATAGTGAATCAAGGGTCAACCCGTAGTGTTGCCATTTAGTAGGACTTGTTTAGCTCCAAGTTCCAGCATCTTTGTCTCGGTATTCTAAAGTACCAAGAACGTACGACAAAATATGAATAACTATTTGTATGTATATATGTATTTCAGTTTCGGCGGTGGTCCGGCGGTGTCGCACGCGCACGAGTGCGGCGTGTGCGCGCGCGCGGCGCAACGCATGCGCGCGCGCCGAGCGAGGGAGTTGGCTGCCTTCGCGGACCTACACGCTTTGTTCCAGGTAAAGTGTTAGTGGTGAAGGTCCCGTCACGTAAAAATAACGCTGAGGGACAGTGGAGGAGATGTCTGCGCGAGGGTACAGTCGCGTCCTAGCTACCCATAGTCCTCTATAATATTACCTAGAAGACGGGCCCCGAATGGGTTCGAAACTAGTCGGGCATGTCCGACATAACACGTGAGTTTATCCGGTTATTATGTATATTTAATACGCACTGAGCGTTTCAACAAAATTCAACAATCAACAAAATTGGTGGTATGAAGGGAGGCGACCGGGGAACGATACCTATTATTATTTTACAATAAACCTACAATAGGTAATATTATAGAGGACGATAGTTAGCTAGGACGCGACTGTACCCGTGCGCAGACATCCCCTCCTTCATCCCTCAGCGTTCTTTTTAAATCGCACTTACGTTGATGTCTTGATTGTTTCTTGTTTGTTTGATTTCAGCGATCAAATACTAAAATGCTTTAGAGCTCAATTTCGTGAATGCATTCACAGCCTGCGCTCCAAACTGAAACGTTTTGAAATTATAAAATCGGCTGTACTGAATTTGTGACTTTAATTCATGAGATTTTGGGTCCATTTTACTTTGACGCCAATGTGTTGAGGACACTTTCTACATTTTCTTAGCTTTTTTCATACATGTATGTTTTAACGTTTCCAAAAAAATTTTCTTTTTTGAGAATAGAGACTGATGCAGTTTAAATTCAGTCAGGACATTATTATTGTACTGTAGATACTAATGTATTATTGTGGGTACCGTTTCAGGAGCAGGAGCGCCCTCTGGCGGTGTACGCAATCAGCATGGCGTGGTTCCGGCAGTGGCAGGCCTTCGTGCGCAACAAGGCGCGCCGCCCGCCGCCGCCCGTCGACAACCGCAGCATTATCACCGAACAGGTAACATGCCACGCGACAGAGCGCCCTCTGGCGGTGCACGCAATCAGCATGATTCTAAATCAGGCTGTACGGAGCTAGATGAAATTTCGCACAGAGATAGATTATAGTTTGGAATAACACATGTAAGGGACCGGCGACCGCCGCTCGCAACTTCTACTCGAACCGCAAATATAAATTTGCCGGTATATTGCTATCCCTATTTGGCTGAAGACACATGATCGCGTGCAAGCGCGATAGCAATATGAGCGTACAGAATTTGTTATACATTTAGTCTTGTTCCGTGAATACCAAAAATGATGAATGAAAAATTGTTGTGTTTTTAACTTCGTGTTGTTATTCTGTAACTTGACAATATAGGCTATGTTCCTGATCAATTAGTACGTGAAATATCGTTGGTTTTAATATAAAACAAATAAGGAGAAAACATGTCCTTTATGTCGCAAAAACATGCAAAACGCAATGTGCTTACATTTAATTTTGGGAAAGTATTTTGGAAAAATAATTATCCAGGGACCTAGATAAATACAAGTTCAATCTTAATAATCGCATAATATGGAGGAAATATGCTCGAATTACTAATTATTTTGGTATTACGTTTGTATGAGCAATTAGCCCTCCGCTGGCGCCTTAAGGAGTTCCTACGGGAACCGAAAAATCGCTTCCAGAACCTATATTTATAACCGATTTTTACGAAAAGGTACAGATACAGGTTGCGTCCCAGGCTTAAGAACATAATTTGCAAAAAAATTAAGGAGTTCCCTTGGTAATTTTAAAAACTAAAACCACACGGACAAAGTCGCGGGCGTCAAAAAGAATAAGAATTTTAACTTAGAGGTATTGAATTATTAAATCAAAATTTAACTGCCAACATTTATAAGCCAGCCAGCTCGAAAAGCTCATACCAAAAATTTTATTTTACAGGAGATCGACGGCAAGACAACGTACATGTTAAAACCTGGTTCCGACCACGCCCAATTGAGCGAAGAACTGTGGAGGTTCTTCACCGATATATATGGGGGAGGCCCCGAAGTGAGGCTCAAGTCACCGGCTTCACCCATTCCCGACTCCACCCAAACAACCTTCGCTAACACTAGGCAACTCTCCCGAAAATACTCAGAGTCCGATAGAGAAGACTACTGTACTAAATCCACCTCAGAAATGAACATCCGAGACTCAGTCCCGGGGTCCCTCCAAAAAAATCAGTCCTTGCAAAACATCAACCGGAGACTCAAAACGACAAAAGCTGATTCAGACGAAGAAATAACATACAGACACTTCCAGTATAAAAGGCATGAGCCAAATGGTAACTATGACTCCGATGAAGATATGGACATCAGCCCAACGCAAAGTTACACCAATACTTTACGCATGGAAAACGGAATCGACAGTTCGGATCACGACGCGAACGACAATCTTCTATTTGTCAAAGATAAAACAGTACACACTGACACGGAATTACCAAATTTAGATAGTATATCCCTCAAAAATAAGCCCTCAAAAGGGGGTAAAGTGAGAAAAATTAAACGACGGACAGTGAAATGATTCTATATGGCCTACCGGTTTGTTCACAGACTGATGCAAAGGTCCGCAGGGGACGAACATTCCTTAACCGGTGACTGGTGTTAATACAATGCATTTACTGGGTTTACGACCTAAACACATTGGTGTTCTTTATGTCTTGTATGGGGAAATTTTAATATTTTTCTATAGATATTATTTAGAGGCCCCATTCTCGTTTCGTTGCCACGGCGATCCCTGATTCTCTATTGTCTATGACATCGAAAACGCGTGAAATAATGCATTTGGCATGTCATGACGTCATATATGACAATTTAGCTAATTCTGTTATACACCATCTCTTAAACTAAACTAAAATGACAAGACTAATTGTAATGCTATCCCTTTCACAATGATCCATGCGGAAAAAGATAGCACTTGATTAAGTGTTATCAACAATTTGGTTGTACGCAGTATTATTATGATTGTGATTGTCACAATATTGGTATCTTTCAGTGTTTTTTGTTCGCTCGCTTACTGAGCCATGACTTGTATTTACAACTGTGCAGAATCGAAACACTACATACAGGCTTTAAGCTGTTCTATCCTTTTCTAAAGAGAAGATTGTGAAAGGGATGGCGCTAGTTTCAAACATGAGTTTAGAGATTTTGTAAAGCAAAATTGGCACCATTACCGTTCATACCACATATACCAAAAACCTTTAGGCCCACTGTCCACCAAAGCGGAAAATGGCGATTTTTTAGCCGACCAACCAGACTATTATTAACTTGGGGTATGTTCCGATAAACACTGCGAGCACTGTAAGGTGTGACGTCAATTTACTATACTGCGAAGCCGTTCCTTTATGGTTAGCTATACTGGTTACTGTCTAAAACGGAACGCAGTCAGTACAGAGCACCTTACCTCGAAAACGCCAGTGCTCATAGTACAAAAATGGCGACGATTAATGACGTCATATATTTCTGTACGTTACTGCGGCAGTATACTGTCAGTCCATAACGGAACGAATTTCTCCCAGTAAGAGCACTGAACAGTATTCGCAGTGTATATCGGAACATACCCTTGATAGATCTTTATATTAGAAAAAGTTTTAGTGTTGCCATCCATCGAAAAATATTTTCTACAAACGATATTTTTCATAATTATTTTTTAAAAAAACGGGGTTTTCTTAAATTATTATTTATATGGAGTTTAATGTTATATGTTTTTCTCTTTCACGTGATGGCAGTTTGGTTCTGGTTCATTGGCACTCGGAATAAAAAACCACCCTCCAAACTACACCCTACTAAACTGGGACATGTCATTTTTCCCGTCATCTAGCATAGCCTGGTTGGTCGGCTAAACACCCTTCTCTGCTTTGGTAGAAACCGGGCCTTATAGTATACTTAGAAAACTAGTTATCTACGCGAGTGTAAATACGATTGTTACTGTATTTTTACAGTTTTCTTTTCTACGATAGAGTTGTTCTATTTATATTTAGTATTTATTACGAAATAAAATGTGCATGTTTTTATTTTATAATTCTATTTAAAACTGTAGTAAAATTTTGAGCAACATTCCATGAAAGTTTGGCAAACTGTGTAATTATACAAATATTTACTTGTTCAAGGATGGAAGAAAATTCTTTGGCTGGTACTGATTACTGTATATACCTATGTATTTCTGTCGAAAATTCAATCTTATTTATCAGTTAGCAATTGAAAAGTCGGCTCTAAATGTATTGTTATAAAATATAGAATACAATATTTTAGATGCGCCATTTAAGTATAGGGGAACTTTATAAATAACACACTTGGGTTGGACACAGATACCTATATTCACTTCAGATAAGAACGTACAATAGATAACTTTATTATATTTCAACACGCAACAGTCCGGAGACGTCAGATCTCGTCACGTCTTACTTATATCGCGGGTTACAGGGAACTGCTTAGAAATGTAGTAGGTAAGTGAGGTGTTCTAGATGGGTTTTTCGTATATTAACAACACAGCTCATTCAGGTTTATACCGATTTTTAAACATGCAATAATGCAAAACTCTGCTTTCACCTCACGTACTGTATGCAATGTATACGTTATAACTATACATCACCTTCAATGTATACGTCACCGTAAAATTGTAAATACCGTTAGATTATAATCTATCTCGCGAGATTGTGAACTGTCGAAAGATTGTGAACCGTTCAATGTTCTGAGTGTCAATTTTTGAAATATTTATGTTATTTACGTTTTCTTGTTCTTCCTCTTGATCTTGTGGTTAGGTTAGGGTTAGACATAAATATTTATGTCTTTGGTTCTATCGGGTTAATATATTTAACAGATTACAATCTACCTTAAAATAATGCGTTAAATTGTAAGCAGTGTGTTACGGTTCACAATCTTTCGACAGTTTACAATCTCGCGAAGATAGATTATAATGTAACGGTATTTACAATTTTACGCTGACACATACATAGTACATACCATATGGATAAAGCTGATCGCACACTAATCCGCACGCGGCGACCGAACTCATTTATTGGTAGAACGGTAATTTTCCCCTTCCAATGACGACCGCACCATAAGTGCCATATGGTACGATGTAGCCTACTCGTACTTAATATAGAGTTGCCATTATAAGATATCCAAACGTCATAACAAGTCCTTCTTTTCCACTGGCCAAGCGATTTAGCGTCCCGATACGATGCCGTGTAAAAACCAATTAATATGGGTTTATTATAACGCATACCCCTGGGTTTATTATAACGCATACCCCTGGGTTTATTATAACGCATACCCCTACCAGGTTAGCCCGCTGTCATCTTAGACTGCATCATAACTGCAGCATAGATCATATGCCATCCAGATGATCGCAGTCAAAAGATGGGGTTATTAAAACACATACCCCTGCCAGGTTAGACCGCTATCATCTTAGACTGCATCATAACTTACCATCCAGGTTACATCGTAGTAAAGAGATTGGGTTGTTAAAACCCATACCCTTACCAGGTTAGCCCGTTGTCATCTTAGACTGTATCATAACTTACCATCCAGGTTACATCGTAGTAAAGAGATTTGTTAAAACCCATACCCCTACCAGGTTAGCCCGTTGTCATCTTAGACTGCATCATAACTTACCATCCAGGTTACATCGTAGTAAAGAGATTGGGTTGTTAAAACCCATACCCCTACCAGGTTAGCCCGCTGTCATCTTAGACTCCATCATAACTTACCATCCAGGTGAGATCATAGTTAGGAGCTAACTTGTAGTGTAGTGTGTAACTTGTGCCGCATTTACCGAATGTTCTTTTTTTCACATCTTTGTCCCAACACTAAGAAGATGACAAGATGATTTTTAACAAGATCAGAGATCGATATTTTTAAGAGATACTTTAAAAAAGCGCGCGCGTGAGGCCTGCGATCAGCAGTTTCTGCAAATATTCAAAAACGAGCCAGCGTTGATTAAAATTCTGGAATATTGTAGAAAAATAGGTCACATTTTGTTTAATACGATTTTCATAAATCACCAAAGCAATTTCTTGATTAAAAAAAGTTAGAAATACGATGTTTTTTACAAGCAAAAAATATATCTCACCTTATAAGTACCTACTTTAGAACATATTTCAGAAAATCTGCCAATAAATACTTCTGCCATTAAAGACAAGGGAGGCTTAAAAATCATGTTCCTTGTGTGGGGTCCCATTTTTTATCATTATTTGTTGTTATAGCGGAAATAAAAATACACACTCAACTGTCTACATAATATTACGGTTCACGAGATACGGTCCACTGTTAGACGGACGGACGGACAGCGGAGGATTAAGTAATAGAGTCCCATTGGCACCCTTTGAAAAAGTGTAGCTTCTATTTTGTCTTTGTCTGTAAAAATATTTCAAACAATGCTGTGTAATTTGAATTTTGGGCATCTATCTTTACTTTCAATATACAGTATGGGGCAGCATTTCCAATGTTCATATTATATGAATGGGGCCATAACCTGCGGCCTCACACCGCTCAGCCCCCCTAGCATGGGCTGAGACAATTTTCTCCCAGAGGAAAGGATAAATTTTTTATTCCTAAATAAATAAATAAAAACGCTTAATAACGGTGGATAAATAGACCCCCCGAGTCCTCGTGAAATGTCAAACCGGGATAAACTTCTCCTCTCCCCTGTTGCCGTGCTCTGAGAAGTGGATAAGTTAATTTTATCTCTTGTCAGTGGATAAAATCGGGGGATAACATTTTTATCTCTGGCCCATGCTAGCCCTGCTGGGAGGTGTTAGTATTTTAGTACAATTTTAGTTCAAATTCAGGCCCACATTTAATAAATGTTACAATTCGACAAAGTGATTTAATTGTCAAATTGTACGACAACTACTGTATTATAAAAATGTAAGAAAGGTACAATAATTAAATAACTTACAATTATCATAGTAATAATATAAATGCTATTCATAAAAGTTTACAAATGTAAAAAATGTCTGTCGTTTTCAATGACATAAATATATAAAAGGCAAAGGTGACTGACTGACTGACTTGACTGACTTGACTGACTGACTGACTGATCTATCAACGCACAGCTCTAACCACTGGTCGGATCGGGTTGAAATTTTGCACTCAGATAGCTATTATAACGTAGGCATCCGCTAAGAAAGGATTTTTGAAAATTCCAACCCCAAAAGGGTTAAATGGGGGTTGAAAGTTTGTATAAAAGTTTGTGATACACGAACGTCAACGAACGAATCGGGATGGACGTGATTTTTGGCATGGGTATAGTTGACGACCTGGAGAGTGACATAGGCTACTTTTTATCCCGGAAAATTAAGGAGTTCCCGCGGGAATAAAAAAACTTAAAGCACGCTGACGAAGTCGCGGGTATCAGCTAGTTGTATCTATAAATATTTAGCGGTAAACTTGGCACAAAATGTAAGCTTTGACATGGTGATACTGCCCGTCAGAATTGTACTACAATGTATGTAAAATATGAAGTTGTAATTACAATTATTTGCTTAATTATTAACTTTTTCTGACAAATATGTAAAATGGCACCTGTCAAGTTAAAATCTTTATCAAACAAAAATTTACAAAATTGTAGGTAAGTACAATATTATGTAAATTTTCCACCGTTACAACTTGTATGAAGCCTGTCACAGCTGTCATTGTATTTTACAATTTGTAACGTTTATTAAATAGGGGCCGGTGTAGTGTTAAGTTCGGAGTTGACTGGGCTGCTTCAGATCAAACATCTATTTTTGACACGCATAAAAAATTGAGCAACTGCTTTATGTGCATTGTGATGGCTATTTGACTTCTTACACGTTTATGTCCGATTTCAATATTCAATCTATCGTATTAATGTTATTTGCCAAAACGTATGGTATCTAGCTCCTAGATCGACATAAACATAGAATCCAAAAGTTAGATGTATCTCTTTCTATCTCTTATGTTTTAGATCTACATTTTAAATTTGCAAAACGAGTATCATTAGGTAAAATTTTACTAGAAAATCTTCAAAACGGTTTTGACTTGATGCAGCCAATCTGTATATTTACATAAATGTATAATGTATATCTGTCTAAAACTTTATGATATTGTAACGTTGTATAAAATTTTTAATGTTTATAGACTTGTATTTCCACCTGCATTTGTTTGTTTCACAATTGTACCATGGGTAAGGTATTTATTTTGTTATTCCTGGTTCTAAGTCTACGTGTTATTTGTTAATGAATTGATCAGCAATAAAAATATATTTCAACAAATCAACTGGCTTCTTTCTTCAAAATCGACACCTCGTTGGAATGCAGTTACGCTTTCCACTGATAAGTTGTAAGACTACTATCTATCGTCGTCGTTTCAACCTATAGACGTCCACAGCTGGGCGAAGGTCTCCCGCATGGATCGCCACAGAGCACGGTCTTGTGCCGCTTGTTTCCAGCGGCTCCCAGCTGCACGCTTGAGATCGTCCGTCCACCTAGTGGGGGGTCGTGCAAAGCTGCGCTTCCCGGTGCGAGGCCGCTATTCGAGCACTTTGGGCGACTTGGCGACTCATATGTCGGTTACTCTGGTTCGCCTACGGATCTCCTCATTCCGATCGTGTCGGTTTGCCGTCCCATCGGCCTATCACATTTAGGGAATAAAGAGAGCATTTGTGTTTGCGAATCTCAAGTTTGTCGTACATGGCTATTATTTAATGTGCCAATGCTGAAATTAGGTCAGCAAGACAATTATTAACAAATTAAGTAGAGCTATTGAAGAAGAAAAACAAAACAAAAAAATTAATACGATGTCCAAAATATTTATTACAATGAAGACTATAATAATTATTACATTATAAACCAGGTACAATGTTTATAATAATTATTCAGCTATATATATAACAGATTTCCTGCGAGGGTATTTTCGGGTTACATGTTCGAAAATGTATTTGAAATATTTTTGTTAGTATTTTATTTTTATTACAATCATAGTATTTTTAACATACTTACGTGTTTTATCTCCAATTTGTTATAAAATCTAACTTTTTTTAAAAATTTAATAAGGCCCCACAAACTCGGCTGCGCCGAACAATTTTACCCCAAAGTGTAGGCTCAAGCCGGCCTATACTTCAGTGCAATGATTTTAGATATGAATTACTAACTTTAGATATTTTTTTTGTATATGAACACATTGCATTTTTTTCCAATTTTTATTACTGATTCAATACATAGGTGGCGCGCGATTTGTTTGTGGTTCTATTGAGGGTACTGTGTAAGAAACTTTAAAGTTTCGTCAAAAAGTGCCAACAATGAAACTGCACAAACAACTGCACAACTAAACCGCAATGAAAGATGCGCGAGCGCATCGTAGACGCGCACAGAATTTACTTAAATTTTTTGAAATGTTATATATTTTAAATAATCATAATATGTTCAAAAAAAGGGTTGGGTCACTTACTGGGTTTTGAATTGGAGCAGCCAATTTATAAACTGTAACATTAGTGACATAATAATATAAGTATATAAATATTTTGTATGAATTTACTTAACATGTAATAAAAATGCCTTATCAGAAAAGCGTAACAAAATAGATTCTTTGTATTAAAATACTTATCGTAGTTTACAAATTTTTTTTTGTTACAATTCAAACAACTACAATTTTATAAGGCCCCTATGTTATTTTTATGTACCATAATTACGTATACCTATGAATCCATGTCACTTTATATTATGCTACGAGTAAAAACGATTGTAGAAGAAAATGGTATATTACAGCGTCAACGGTGTATAGAAATTAGGTAGTTATTAATAATTGATGAAACCAATAAAATAATTATATTTTCATCTTCAGAAAAAAACGTTTAGGTCCATACAAATTAAGTTCTTTTACAGCAATTATTATTTAAAATATATAGATTAAATTTTTTAAAATATTCAAAACAGTAGAAGTTTTACGTGAATGTAAACGGTTTACGTTTATAATATAATATTCTTTTACCAAGTTTTAAAAACAATTCTTACTTGTATGATTTTCGTTGCAGTTAACCAAACTTAAATTTTAACTTTTACATAAATAAAAAAATATTCGAATTTTTACAAGTGTAAACAAGAATAGAATTATGTAATTATTTGGTATTTACACAACATACATTTTTAATTAAAAAATTACAACGAGTCACACTCATTAGCTGATCAAAAAATAATAACAAAAAACTGGGAAATTAAAAGTATTAACAATAATTACGCGTAAAAATATTCAAAACAGAAAACTGAACACTTTGTGTCACAAAAAACGAAATAGATATATTTTTCTCATCTGCTGTTCAATAAATAAATGCCAACTATTACATGTACTCTAATATTACAAATTGAAAAACAACGTCATCGGCGAAAAACAAAACGTTATACAAGTCTTTGATATGTTAACATTAAGACATTTATAATCTAAAATATACTGAAATATCATGGTGAATTATATATATATATCGAAAATGGAGAGCTAATTTCACAAATACTGGTATTATCATCAACATCATTCATTTCGAGTCACAAGTACGTTCATTGGTTTACTTCTAGAGTTATAGTCAAAACTTTATCAGTAATTAATAATTATTATAGCACAACTTGCAACAATTTTTAAACAATATTTTATTATCATTCTGTATAACTATCTGGAAACAGCTCACCATCAACTATTTCGATTCAGTACTAAAAAATATTATAATTATAATATATAATAATTAATAAATAATATTATAAAAAATATTAAAATCACAATAATTTATCCTGTGTAATAGTTACTATTGGTACTTGTTCTGCTACCATGAAATAAATATATTATATTATTCAAAAATTATTACTTATTGATTTGTAAATATCACTTATAAATTTTTTGCCTATTTGAAGTATAATGTACTGCTACAGAATGACTAGCGCCTAGACTGGTATGGAATAACAAACTTGGACACTTGTTGAACTACGTACGTCTTGTAAATAAAAAAAACTACGAAGTCAATGGTGAAATGTAATTGTCAGTATCGATTCGCTTCCACATGGAATATACTATTTAGCTACTGTAAGCATAATAAGATAGAATCCTGATGAAGCAGAAAGTATGGAATCGCAATATGCAGTATGGAATCGCTAGCCTTGGTTCGCTAATCAAGTACCTACCTAATTATTATGCGAATAGAATATATAGATACTTCAACTTAAATAGACGCGCGTCCATAATTTGTAAATATGCAGCTTTGATTTGTGTAGCAGTGTCGCAGTCTAATTTTCGTTCGAGCATCACATCAAAACTTCATATTTACAAGCAAATTATGTATGCATTATTTGCCTGGTGTGAGGCTTCGGCCGTGGCTAGTTACCGTCCTACCGGCAAAGACGTACCGCAAAGCGATTTAGCGTTCCGGTACGATGCCGTTTAGAAACCGACTAGGGGTATGTGTTTCATATAACTGCCATACACCTTACAAGTTAGCCCGCTACCATTAGACTGCATCAACACTTACCATCAGGAGGGATTGCAGTCCATGGCTAACTTGTACTTAGTGGTTTTTTTTTTAAATGCGCGCCGGGATGAAATATCTATACTGACAAATACCCTCAGTGTTCAGAGATTGCACACTGTTGAAAATTATAATAACTATCTTGGACGACCACATGTCGTAGGAAAGAATCGCATGCTTCGAGTATGAGTAGATGATGCAAATGGTAAAGATATATTTTGCAATATAATATAATTTTCTCTTTGTTATAATAAAGCGGATTCGTGTATGAAAAAACTATATTATATTATTATACGTAGGTATGTATATTAAATACATCTTCCGACACACTAGCTAGCCTAGCACTAGTCCCATGCTTGTAGTTCAGATTTTTCCTATAACATGTAACAATATGTCATGTAACATGTAAAAATAATATAGTGTATATTATATAAATAAATTGCATTGTTATCAGAATGCTTTGCGGTTCAAAAATATTAAATCTACGTTTTTGTTGAAAAATAATAAAATCTATGAAATTCAACAGTGTACCAGTTTCTATAAAGGCCTTGTATGACAATATTTTAGGCAATTATAATACACATAAAATTTAATATTACTTCTTATTAGATTTTAGATATGGACTTGGTCAAATATCTTTCTAAAATATTATAATTTACGTATTTTTCTGTACCTACTTCAAAATATTATTACTACCTAATACATACAAATTTTTAATATGAATAAAATGAACACAGACAATTTTATATTATTATTAATAATTAAATTACACAATATCAAAATTAGCAATGGAATGGCCTAAACTATGAAAATATTTTTTGTTTAATTATTTTTTTATTAAAATTACTTAATACATTTCCGATTGAAAATAGAACTCTGTTTGCTAAGCTGTCGTCACAAAGACGATTTCTAGATAATCTTATATTATTAGGTAGCAACAGTGATTTACGAATATTTTTAAAAATATTCCGAATTCCGATACTGCACATCAACATTTGATCAGACATTTGCACTAATGAACCACTAGTGTTAAACATAAACACAACGATAATGTTAAACTAGCCCGTGGTCGTCGTATGAACTTAATCCTCAAATAGAAAAAAAAAACATTTTCTTTTCTCACTAACCTAATATAGTAATTAAATTTCTAGACGTAAGAATAAGTTGCAATTGAGGTAGATAAATTTTTTACAGTCCTATTAACCTAAAAGATTAGAATTAATTACATATTCTACAATATGAAGTTTGTACAAAATGGGATCTTTTATTTTCTGTAACATATTACTCGTATATCACTATTACTAGACGCCTAAAACATTGATAATGATAATTGCTATAAAAATACACTTTTTAAACAAAATAAAAAATAGTAGGTATCTAACGATTCGATCATTATTTGCAATTTATTTCCTTAGGTATGCAAAATTGGCGAATCCAACATATTCTAAAATATTTTTTTTATTAATAATAATTAATTACTGCTGCTTACCTAGCAAGTTTTAAAGTAAAACAATTCCTGTTAAAGCAGTTAACAAAAAAGGTTAAATGCGAAAAAATAGGTGACTTTGATTCTATAAGGTGAGAGATAGAAAAATTCTGAGAAATGTAATTTAAGAAAAACCTAAATTTTGCCCTGATTTTCGCAACTTATTATTTATGATAACAAAGATACTCTTTCGAAAATACTTTTTGTAGTAAGTAAAACATTCCGTAATTTAAGTAAGTAAATGCAAATGATAAATACCCAACAAAAAATCACTTTCACAGCATTATAATATTTACGAAATATATTTCGATAAATGTAGGCAAGGCATCTAATAATGCTGCAAACTTTTCTTTCATTTCAATCACACCAAAGTAATTTGAATTCCTACTACATTTTTTACAGACTTCTTGACACACACCTAGTCTCAAAGTGAAACTACTACAAATTACATAATTTGGCTCATACTCTTATAAATATTATGCTAAGACTATTCTTCAAGTTTCTCTTTTTTTCTGTACAATACCAGTTTATGTAGTAAAAATTTAAATTGCCAACATCAATATTAGCTTCTTTTGTTCGTTTGAGCAAAAGAATTATTGCTTGGTGAATCAATCGCATTTTTTCAATTGATAGTCCAGATTCAATTAAGTTTGGCACATTAATTTCAAACGCTGCATATGATATTGTTCGGCCACAGGTCAAACAGTTGATAGTCTTAACGCTAAGGAAACACCTAGTGCTTCTGAGGTATGTTTATTGAAATGTTAATTAAAAGGTTTCCAAAACCAATCTGTAAAATAGAATGATCCTGAACCCAGTAATAGAGTCTCAGTGGTTATTTATTGATACCTGTTTATTATTTACAGCAGATCTGATCTTGACACCATCCATAATATTGGATTCACTTTTCCAAGAGGAATATGCTCTTTGTTGTACTAGCTTCATGTGGAAAAGCAGCATGCCTCTCTAAAACATATCATACAGCACACTGCTTTCAAGAGCCATAAACCTTAACACAATTCCAGCTCACTTATATAACAGCCCTACAAAAATAATAAAATGCAGCTAATGCATCATGGACTATGTGTGATAATATTTCCCATCTAGTTAACGGCTTACAGAGTTGGTCCCATCTATACTCTATAAACGTCATACTTAAACGCTATAAATAAACAATTTACAATTCCGAAAGTACATACACGACTAGATAACATATTCATGTAGAATTCGGAAACATTTTGGTATACCTGAGACATACAATTTGGCAACTACAATCTGGAGCACACTATTTTAGTATCCTAAAAATGCCATATTAATAAAAACCTTCCTTGTGCACTATTCCAGACTATATTTTACACTAAGACCAACCTTACATAATGAGGTAGATCGGTATCGACGCAATGTAAGGTAAATGCAGCCAAAGCGTCGCTAGTGGGGCGGCGGCGGCTGCGGCGGTGGCTTGGGGCTCTGCGCGGTCTGGAAGGCCTGAGTGAAGGCCGGCAGCCGCTGGGGCACTCGGCCCTCCTCACTCGCGAATGGCTCACTGTCCTCCAGCAAGCCAAGCATCTGACTCGACAGCCCTGATGGCCCCTCGCCCGGGTCCATCAGAATTGACTGCACATCACCCGAACTAAGCAAGTGCACATTCAACGGATCTGCTATGGGCTGTGTCGTAATATAAGGCAAGTCGGACGGTGTCGGTGGATAAGGAGACGGAACCATATATACAACAGGGTAGTCAAGGATTTCGCATGTGGGGGATGGTGGAGCTTCCAGTTTTATTTCTTCAACTGGCTCCAGCTTTATAACTGGTATTTCAACTATTATCTCTGGATCTGGCACATCTATCTGAGCTTCCTCCAGTTCTTGTTTTGGAGCTTTCCATATACCAAATTCTGCACCTTCTACAGAAAATTCTGAATAAGTCTCCTCAAATGAAGATGCTTCCAGGGGTGGGTCCTTAGAAGTGCCCACTGCTGCAGACTTCCAAGATTCTTCTGGGTGGGCATTTTTAACATGTCGGACTAAATGATCTTTGCGTCCAAATTTTTGGGGACAGTAAGGACATAAAAAATCTCGTCTACCCGTGTGTACTACTAAGTGCCTACGAACATCCTTAGCAGTGAAAAATTTTCGGTCACAATGATCACAGGTAAATTTCTTATCAGTCTCACTTTTAGGTGCACGACTCCCTGTATGTACTTTGAGGTGATTGACAATATCTTGTTTAGTCCTGAATAACTCGTTGCAAATTTTACACTGTAAGTTTCCTTCCTCTGCTGAATGCAAGGCTGCATGTTTGCGATAGCTCAGAAGAGAAGTGTATGATTTCCTACAGTCTGGCCGTTCACACGTGTAAAGTTTTTTTAAAGGATTGTGAACCCTTATGTGGTTAGTGAGATGATCCTTACGATTAAAAGTCTTACCGCAAACCGTACAAGCGAAGGCTCTGGCCTCGCTGTGTATGAGGCTGTGGCGCACCAGCTTGAACTTGGAGTTGAAGCCCTTGTCGCACAGGTCGCACAGGAAGGGCAGCTCGCCGGTGTGCGACAGGACGTGCTGGCTGAGCTTGCCGGGGCTGGAGAAGCGCTTGTCGCAGGTGGCGCAGGCGTGGCGCTTGCCGCGGTCGCGGCGCCGGCGCTCGGGCGCGGGCGCGCTGGGCCCGGCGGCCGGCGCGTCGCCCGCTTCGGGGCGCTTGGGCGGCAGCGTGGGCACGCGCCGCGCGAACTTCACAGTGCGGAACGTGTGCTTGATGCTACGGCCCGAACCGCCGCGCGCGACGAACTCCAGCTTCGACGGCAGCTCGGAGGCGGGCGGCGCTACGAACGTCTTCGGCGGGGAGGCCGCGCGTTGCCCGCCCGTCTCCTCCGGGAACTCGGGATCGCCCTCCGCGCCTTCACTAGGGTTCGGTGGTTGACTGGACATCTCGCGATCATCTTTGACGCGATTGCCCTATATCCCGGTTCGTGTATGGCGCGTCGTTGCAGGGTTGGCTTCGCGGCAGCGCTGGCCCGTCGTGATGGCAGAAAACATTTCTGTCACATTGACGGTCTGGAAGCCCTCTTTCGTATTCGTGTCACATGGTTCTCGCGGAATTTCTGGAGTTCATCCTCGATTCTCACTCGCACGCGTTTATCTGAGATACCCCTACAATATTGTTCGAGTGGAAAAAGCGTAGGGGTGAGGAAAAACTATGAAAATTTGACTTTTTTTCAAAGTGGTTGACATCAAAATCAAAATGTCAAAATAATGAAATGAAGCCATGTCAAAAAATCCGCTGAATCGTCGACGGCTGTCTAAAGTTCTACACAGATTACACTAAAGTATAATTTATACTAAAGTGCCGTAAACTCGTGCAGAACTGAAAAATATTGATTTAAAACCTATATTTAGAGGAATATAACGGGTCAAAGCTGCGTCCCTTACCCTACACACTACACAAAAACTTTTACACAAAACATCGCTTGCGTTGTGTCTTGCGAATGCATTTTTGTTAGAATGCATGCATGCGAATGCATTTTTGTTTTTAGGGTGTTTTTAAAAACATTTACTGTTAAAAAAAATGTGTGTGTGTGCAATTCACACATGGTAGAAGTGAAACTTCAGAAAAGTAGCATAAGAGAGAATGAGATAAATATAACTTGTATTCTATCTCATTGTCACGCAGGCTAAACCCTATTATAAATATGTTTGTCTCTTTTTGGCGTCGCTTTTTCATTTCATCGAATTTTCAAATCACAACAATTCTAGAAGTTTCACTTCAAAAATTTTAAACGAAGAAAACTTGATTTAATAGAAAATATTTTGGTCTCGAGGAAAAATATTTCATTTCGTGGGATAACTAAATATCTTTAGCCCGTCTATAGGTTGCTAGCTAGCTCCGGGTCAAGATTATTCGCACATTTGCATTTTTAGATGGACTTTCGTAAGTTAAAGTTTGTATGACGTTTGGGAGGTGTTTCATAGTAGGTATTCTGTCGTTTTGATCAGAATCTGATTTAAGTTTTATTATGGGGGATACCCCCGGAGACACGTACGCGACAGAGAATCGAGGATGATTTCAGGAAATCCCCCGAAAGATTTGAAACGTAAGAGAAGGAAACTGAGATATTTTGAAATTACCTGAAGAACCATGTGATTAGCGTTATTCTATGCATGGTGATCTAGTCTACTTATTATGGTGGCACCACACATGGCTATTTGTGTTTGCCACAGTGTTTGCGTATTTGTTATATTTGTCAAATAACGTCCATGTGTGGAGAGTATATTTGCCAAAATTATTGGCATTTTTGCCTATTTGGCAAATACAGCCAATAACAAATACGGTTTACCGAACGGCTGTCGGTTTTTTGAAGACACCTGACACATCAAAGGAGGCAAATAGGCAAACACGCAAATATACTGGCCACACATGGTCGGCTTCATAAGCGCGCGAATTGTCGACCAGTACGGGCGGACCGCCTTAATAACCTAAAAAAGAACGTAAATAAGCAAAGACTTCTAGAAGTCACTGTAAATAAGTGATAATTATTGTTTTTATTAGCCATTCGTTGTGTCCCACAGCTGGGCAAAGGTTTTTCATTTCTATAAGTGATTTTAAGTAGGTATTTAAAAAATGAACTGGGACAAGGAAACGGTTTTAAGATTTCTAGAACTATATCAAATGAACCCATGCATTTGGGACCCTGGAAACGAGGGGCATAAAAACAGATAACGCGTAAACGACGCGTGGAATAACATAAAAGATAATTTGGGCGTGCCAAGTACCTTGCAAGAATTAAAAAAAAAGAAAGAATCGCCTATGTCTGCTTAAAGAGGATACAAAACAAAAATAAAGAATCTAAGAAATATCTTATTTTTTTGTTGTATTTGGCTCCATGTGTGGACGGTTGTATCGCCTATTTGCCCATATGTCAAAAATTTTGGCAACTACGCCAACATCAAATTACAACTACAAATAGCCATGTCTGGTGCCACCATGGACTTAATAAATAATATACATTATTGTATATTAAGTCCATGGGTGCCACCATTACATGGTGCTAGTAGATAAGTAATCATAGAGTAAATATAGCAAGAGGAGACAATGTAATAATAATACCATGGGTGAGCGAAATGAGTAGGTAGATATCGTAGACTGAGTAAGATATATAGACGCCGCCATATCTCCTTTTCACTCCCACATGAAAGAGATGCAGTGTTGGGATGTTACACAAGATAGAATGAGAAAAAAATATGTGTTTTTCTCTCCCTTTCTGCGTGTCACGGATTTTGTGCCTATTGCATACAAACAAACCATATATTGTGCCGAAGTTTGTATGACGTTTGGGAGGTGTTTCATAGTAGGTATTACCTATCCCTTTCGGTTACATGCTGACCCTGATTCTAGAGATTCCTTTTTCTATGGTAGATAAATACGCTAATGCCAAGGAGTGACAGAGCGGAAAATGTTGTCTATTGTCCTGCTCAGCATATCACTTTTTTTGTTTGACCTATCCGACAGTTTAGGTCAGACAATCCTGTGTCATTTTTGTTATTCGCTCATATTCGTACGATACTGTGCTCGTAGCTTACGAAAAAAGTGGTTTAACTTATAGACAATAGTGTATTGCTGTGTGTTAGGTTGCAAAAGCCGAACTGAACGTAAATACGAAAACATAACATGCGTAAGTTTACAATTTTGACCTTATTTTTACAGATAAAAAAAGGTTATATTTGTAAAGACTCGCTCGCATTAATGCTACAAAGTATAGAAATAACAATATAAAAACATATTTAGCATTCAGAAAATATCGCGTTATGACTATCGCTATCGCATACTGTATACGCTGACGCCATGTCTATATCTCTTTCTCTGTCTACGTAGTTAATCTATGCAGACCATGTTTTTTCAATCTCAGCGACACGAATGGGTGGGTAACTTTTAATTACACATACCTCTCGATGTTTATTTATTATTGTACAGCGTAATCTCTCTCAGATTAAGTACCAGCGTTACAGTTTATCTTTGGCATGGAAGTCGAGAGATGATCATTGGCAACATCGACACCAATGTGTCATCCATCATGTCAAAATATGTCAATTTTCAATTTGACGTAGAGAAAAATAACCTACGAAAATTACGATTGCATGATTTGTAAAATAATTATTCTCTATTAATTGTCTTCTTTCTCAATCCAGCAATTTCTAATTTCAAACTTCAATAAAAATAAACACAGGTAATGTAATACCACTGTTTTCTTTAATTTTTAAGTGTCTTTAGAGTAACTTCTGTGGTAAGGTTTGTTTTCAAACCCTTTTAATGTGGATATTTATTGTGGTTTACATAGGCTTTAAGCTTTACGAAGTCGTTTCACTAATTTTGTAACAAGTTTAAAATATCTATGGATATTCTTGATTTTTCTCTACACTGAAAAAAAAGCATGCACATTCATGCAAGTTTCCCAACTGGAGTGTATCAGTAAATCCTAGTAATGGTAGTAGTTAATAAAAATAAATAAATAAGTAAGTTAAATACTGTAAAAATAAATAAGTTAAATACTGATACAGTAGCCTACTAAGTACACTTAAAAAGAAACTTTTACCTAGTTGTAAGATTTCTTCAAACAGAACCATGTCGGAGCAGAATGTTGGATCAGCCCCACCCTCTGCAGCCCCTTCCGCCGCGAGTGTGGCTGAGGAGCAGAGATCTGGCAGCATCGCTGCAGGTTCTGCTGGTACTGGAGGTAAGTAACAATGGAATGCATAATAATATTATAAATGTGAAAGTGTGTGTCTGCCTGCTCGGTTTCACCGCCCATCTTTTTCATCTTTTGTTGAAATTTGGTTGAATCAAGGAGAAGGACATAGGCTACTTTTCATCCTGGAAAATTAAGCCCACGGGAATAAAAAACCTTAATCAATGTGGACAAAGTCACGGGCATTATTTAATTATGATTGCGGTTAAAAGTGCTTCAAAATCTAATAATGTTAATTACTAAATTAGTACATAATTAAGATCCCATCTTTGTAACAAAATATATTTAATATCTTCCAATTACAAAGGATCTGAAGAGAAGGTGTATGGAGGCTGCGAGGGCCCAGATGCAATGTATGTGAAGCTGGTGTCCTCGGACGGACATGAGTTCATTGTGAAGAGGGAGCACGCACTTACATCAGGCACCATCAAAGCCATGCTGAGCGGCCCCGGACAGTTTGCTGAGAATGAGGCCAATGAAGTCAACTTTAGGGAGATTCCGTAAGTTGATATATTTATTTACAGTTGCTCTTACAAGTAGACTTTTCCCCTCTTGGGCTATTAATATATTATTATGCTGCTTAATTAGCCTACAAAGGAGGGTAATATTCATTTTCGTACTAGTGTGGCAATTTAATGGTCGTCATACAATCTTCAGCTGTTTCAATGCCATTTGCAGCAAAGAGTAGATCATTAATAGATTGCCAGTAGCATTTATTTTAAACTAGATTATTCCCGCTACTTCGTCTGCGTGGATTAAGATTTTTTCCCACAGGAACTCCTTAATTTTCCGGGATAAAAAGTAGCCCCTTCCCCGTATTACAATCTACTAACTACCTTCTAGTAATTCCTTCCCCAGAATACAATCTACCCCTGTACCAAATTTCATCAAAATCAGTTGAGCAGATGGGCCATGAAAGTGTAGCAGACAGACACACTTTCCCCTTTATAATATTAGTATGGATTGTTACTGCTTTTAGCCACAAATGTATTGTAAAATGATGCATGATTTACATGGCCATTGTAAATTGAAATGTACTTGTAGCATTCATTTTAACTCAAACTAAAGCAAACAATCGAAACATGCGACAGTCTGTTTAACAGCTACCTATCCTTTACGGCACATCTGTTTAGCTGATTTTGGTAGGTTGCATCTTAGAGAGGACAATAATTTTATGCAACTATTTGTCCAGTAAAACTTTTAATTAGCTATATTTTCTTCTATATTTATCTAATATAGACTTTCTGTATGACAAGTTTTCCTAATAAAGAGGCAGAGTCCCCAATGCGGATTCTTGGTCAATAGGCATCATAATAATTGAAAAGTGATCACCAAATTCTATAACTACTTAATCGATTAACAACTGGTATTTTCTTCAACAACTGTTTTTGTGATTAGACAGGTACCCCTGTTCTTTTAGTGTCTAGTTGTGAAAACCTGTAATTAGCTATAAGTTACCTAATTTTAAGACTATCTAGAACAATAAGCTGTTGGTTTTCCTTAACAAATAAAATAAAATAATTATATTTTATTTTATATCATTTCTAGGATATGATACATCCGCAGCCAGGGGGCTAAACAAATTTCCAAATATAATAAGACAAAATTCAGGCCTATACCATATTTTACTTTGCAGGTCACACGTCCTTCAAAAGGTTTGCATGTACTTCACATACAAGGTGCGCTACACAAACTCTTCAACTGAGATACCAGAGTTTCCCATCGCTCCTGAGATCGCCCTTGAATTACTCATGGCTGCCAACTTCCTCGACTGTTAGTTGATATTAAACAGGTAGAAAACATAACTGAATCTTGACATGTTTTTTTTGGCTTCTAACTAGTTTTAAGCTCGGATTTGTTAGATAAAACTGCGATCTTACACAAATAAAAATAGCTTGTGATTTAATGTCTTCTTGGTGGTATATTGTAATATATTTAAATATAGGTCAAATGTAGGTATTACCGTGTTAGACTGCATCTGTAATATGTAGATTAATTAGGCCAAAAATTGATACAAATACTTTAAGTTAATTTTAGTTTATCGTGTTTTGTGTAAAGGTACATTCTACATTATTTTTTACAAAAAATATGAGCACTAACCACTGAGCGAAGCTGTGCTTTTTTTGCACTAGTAATATTAAGTATGCATCCACCTTGTAATTCTTTATAAAAAAAAGCTGTTTCCAAAATTTTCATTAGCAATTTTATAATAACATACTACAATTTAATATAATAAATTGTTCTAAATCAGCTAATTTATTTCCACTAATGTTTGTAAAGTATGGAGGTAACTTTTTGTAATAAATAGTAAACTTGATTGAATAATAAATTGTTTCATTTCATTTTCAGATTGTTCCAACTATATTAACTACCCATGATGATTATATTTGATTATTACTGCAATATTTCCATCGATGTATGAATTATTATACACTTGGTCAGTTAGACAGTCGAAAAATCTGACGACTTTTTTTCCTTAATGTCAAATAAATCGGTTATTTTTAATATTGTAAGGATCTAAATGTGATTATCTACAACTTTGGTCTTCAAATTTTTACTGTGCAATCTAAGAGATTGCTGCACTTTTGGTAACTATTGCCAGAAAAGCTGATTCAGTGTAAGGTGGGTGTAGAGCTCTCGACTGAAAACTAAACGTCATCTAATAATATTGAACATACGTCATCTATTAAAATTGATAATATTTTTTTACAGTAGATGACGTATGTAGTTCATAACGTCTTTGAAAGGTGTTATCTAGTGAAAGGCCCGATGAATAGCGTCAGTTTTTATACTGTTTACATACGTACTGCGCATACTTTAATACTGTACAAGAATCAGCCTTTCAAGTTATGGTTCATTTTTGGTAACCATAAACCGACTTTGAGCGGCCATTTCTAGCGAAAGGCCCATCCGCATGCGGACAGACTTTCACTTTTGTCATCAGTGGAGAGCTCTAGTCTACACCCACCTAATACTGAATCAGCCTTTCTGGCGATAGTTACCAGAAAGTGCAGAATATCTCCTATGATATATATTTTGTGAATTAAATGGAACACAACTTTTGTATCTACCTACGAACGAAATTCGACCTGTCCTAAAAACACGACTATAATTGGATGAGATATAGGTATATTAGAATGTCCAAATAAAAGGCAATATTTTGACCTGTCCTTTATTCAGTTTAATGCATAAACAAAATCCGGTCACGTCATATAGGATATTTGTAAAGTAATCTCCGGCAGCTCAACTACGATACATGGACGACACTACGAGATTACTTACGTACTTTGGAATGAATCCTGCTTACTCTAAACACATTACAAAAACAACTTTACAAATCAATGAAGACTCATCAAATAAATAAATTCTGATATAATAATTAAATTGTACAACTAATCAAATCAGATTATCTCTACAAAATTCCATCTTGAGATCTACGCTTATAATAAAACTTTGGATAAAAATTAAAATAATTATGGACAATCGATTAGTTTTGTACATTTTTACAAAGAATTATATTCCAGCATTGATGTTTATGTACTAACGAACTCGCAGTCACCAAAAACTTCCATGCTTAAAATAATAATATTAAACACAATATTAAATTAATTATTTTTCACACCACATGCTCGACAAATATGTCCCTATTCCCATGTGACATTGGCAAAGTGCATGGTGCTGGTGTGGCCCAACTAAAACCCATTAACCAAAATAAGAAGAAGACGAAATATACACTCGGCGTCAAAAAAATCGCACCTTTCAAAAAATCTACTTCAAACAACTTTAGACCTTATTTGACATCAATAATGAGGTTCATTTTGGATATCATTTGAAAGGCGATGAAATGGAGAGTACAAAAACAATTCAATTGATTATTTTTCTTTTACTGGAAGAGCACAAAAAAAGAAGAAGAAAACACCTACAATTTTGCTCCTTAAAACAGCCGCTAGTTGCGCTACCTTTTGTAGGTATAAAAGGGTCAATACAGGTTCAATCGGGATCATTCGCTATCCAACCGTTGAAGTGGACACACGAGAAGCTCATTCCCAAGAAAAACACCCTTGAAAATGGATACCACTGTCGATGAGGCCGCCCAAGTGATTGTACTACTGCAATCAGGCATGCGGCAGTGTGATGTCGCTCGGCAACTCAACTTGAGCCGTTTTTCGGTTCGAAGAGTGTACCAGCGTTTCCTGGAGACCGGTGGCTACGTCCGAAGACATGGGTCTGGTAGACGTCGCTGCACCTCGGAGAGAGACGACCGATTCATCGTGTCGACGTCTTTGAGAAATCGCTTCTTAAATGCTGTTGAGTTGCGACAGCAGCTCCAGACAGCTAACAGAAGAACCGTGAGTGTGTCTACGGTGAGACGAAGACTGGGGGAGAGGAAAATAGCGGCGCGAAGAGCTGCTACAGGTCCAAAATTGACCGCAGAGCATCGGCGAGCCCGCTTGCAATTCGCTCGCGAACACGTCAATTGGACCCTCGAACAATGGAAAGCTGTTCTCTTCTCAGACGAGACGAGAGTGTGCCTTTTCTGCAACGACAGACGCAAAAGAGTGTACAGAAGACAGGGTGAACGTTTCGCCCAAGCCTGCATCCAGGAGACGGTGGAATATGGAGGCGGTTCTTGTATGTTCTGGGGCGGCATGTCGGCCGACGGCAAAACCGACCTTGTTTGCGTCTCCCGGGCTCGAGGTGCTCGCGGGCAAGGGTCGCTGACTGCTCGCCGGTATATCACAGAGATCCTGGAAGACCATGTGGTCCCCTATGCCAGTTTTGTTGGCGAGGGGTTCACGTTGATGCATGACAACGCTCGCGCTCACACTGCAATTATTGTGCGCGACTACCTTCAAGAGGTTGGGATCTCTGTCATGCAGTGGCCAGCGAGAAGTCCAGACCTGAACCCGATTGAGCACCTATGGGACCATTTAAAACGCAAGGTTCGGTCTCGTGATCCCGCTCCTACGACTCTCCAGGAACTCAAAGATGCCGTTATTGAGGAATGGGACACTATCCCTCAAGAAGAAATTTTAAAATTGGTAAGATCCATGAGGGATCGTATGGAAGCCGTCATCAGGGCAAGGGGGGGGTATAGACTGGCTAAGCTAAGTCTGCAGCAGTAAGAAAATGGTAGAATTTGAAAATCTGTTGATGACAACACAGTGTAATGCGAAAAAACGCACTTGATACTTGTGTTTTTTTGTTTTTAATCTGCTTTCCTGTGAGTGTGGTCATTGTTCGTTTTAGTACATTTCAAAGAGTAAAATGTAAATAGAGGGCACAATTTTGACAGCGTAATAAGGTAGAGCATACAATTCATGATCCCCGTATTTATATAAATTTTATATATAATATTTGCCGTGATCGTGAATTCGTCTGCGTGGATTTCAGCTATAAACTCACGCAGAAACCATATGTTTTTGTTCAGGGGATGAGTCAAAAAAGGTAACAGACAAACGGTTATTTTCGCTAACTACTCTTCGCTACTACTAATATAAGTATGAATCTACTGATGCTAAAGATTAACAACAAAAATTATTACTTGATCAGGGGAGATCTTTTGAATTACATAAGGAGAGCATAAATGAATTAAAACATAAAATGAAATGAATGAAATATTCTTTATTGTACACCAAAGACATAACATTAATAATCAGAATCAATAAAACAAAAAATAAAATAAAACAATAAAAATTATCAATATTGACTTTTGTTTCCCGTGCTGCACGCTTTTTGCCGGGAGTCCTCCAGATTCCTTGATTAGTTTGGCCCTCATTTTTAATAACTCTTAAGGTTCGTTCGCTTACACCTGGAAATAAATGAAAATAATTTATTTTTTTCGCATTTTCGGCAAAAAATAGTTGGAGGTTCCGTCTAGACTGTCTTGACCCCTCCTTAGACGCGACAGCTTTTGATCAAGGCAGCACGTTTCTAAATCTAAAATCCCACCCCAAAAAAAACAAAATTTCAATTTGAGATGGATGGATTGACTTATTCCAAGTTTCTGAAGGGCATCCTGGAGATGAGGCTTTAACTCTTCGCTTATTCCACCTTGAATTTATACTATAATTAATAAAAAGTATTAAAACTTGATAGGATTTTGCTGTCAGTTTTTTTCGCATATTATCCATCATAATTACAGGCTAATATAAACCGTTTAAACGTTTTATATAAATAATCTAGTATTGTATTCAAAGATCGAAAGGCAAAATATCAAAACCGTTTGGTCAACTTACTTGTCGACTCTTCAATTTTTTGTAAACATTGTTGTTTTTGGCTTAGGACAGCATCGTGATCTTCCTTTACTTCTTAGAATTTAAGAATCATGTTATAAAATAACTCGCACACATTATTTTGAATAGGTTTATCCATTATTTCACTATTTTCACTTTTATTTTCGAAATATTAAAACGAACTGATAGCTGAATTGACAAATCAGTGACAAATGTAAGAACACAGATTAGACGAATGTTTTTACTTTTTTTTAAGTGTTGCCCTTTTATTCCGTGGCAGAGTTAGCGTGGCCAGACTCTAACACTAGATTTTAGATTAGTTTTAAGATCATTTTTGTATTCTTTTTTGTGTAATTAATCTGTTTTAAATTAAGGCTTAATTAAGGACTTTTACTGTTTTATATACTTATTTTTTTTGTGCTTTTCCAATAAAAGAAAAATAATAAATTGAATTGTTTTTGTGCTCTCCATTTCATCGCCTTTCAAATGATATCCAACATGACCCTTATTATTGATGTCAAATAAGGTTTACAGTTGTTTGAAGTCGATTTTTTGAAAGGTGCGATTTTTTTGACGCCGAGTGTATATGTGTCCCTATATAACTTTTTTGCAGTGAATTTAAAAGTTCATTAGTACATACTACTCAATGTATTTTTAGCTAAATACTGAAAAGTATTCATCGAGAAACTTAAATGCGGAGTTGTGACAATTGTACGCACCTTAACTAAGTAAAATATTATACACCTTTAATACAGATTACAAAATAATACTTTATGATAAACATCAAATAATTATAATACGATTATATTAATTGTTTTGAGGCAGATAATTTGATTCCGTTTTCAACATCTTTCTGGATAGCGAGAAGAAATAAGGAAAAATCTGCAAAATTTTACAGGCACCCTATAATTTTGAATGAGGTTCCAATCTTGTGAGGAACACAATATAATAATTATTATTGTACGGCAAAATTTTAACTTTTTTTTTTTTAATCTTTAAAATTGCAATGTATCATTTTCTTAATCATAATAATAATATCTTTTATATCATAATATCCAGAAAGATCTGTTTAGGTGCCATTAATACACGAACATTTACACATTATGCCAAAAATATAACATTTGTATGAAAATAATTGCGTAACCTACATCATTAGGTGCAATTACGTGGAATGCGTTACACGTGCAATCGAGATAATCTTACCGAGTAAACGGTACAAAGTATACGAATTAGGCTAGGGAGAAATATAACCGATATTCGGCGCGCGGAATTTAGGGAAATTCTACACTAACCATCAACAAATCCGAGCGGAAATTCGCTCCGATTATACGACGTAAGTAAATGAGTGTCAAAGTAACACAAAACAAGGTGGAAGCTGTCGAGTTTCCGCATCAACCACCGGGCAACGACGCGGACTTGCGGAAAAATGCACGCAGAAAGACATTGGTCAATACCAATGAGCACAATTCCGCGCGCGTCTTTAGCGGCGCCAGATTTTTCCCTGGCCTAAGATACTTAATTTATTGGCAATAATATCACAAATCAATATTATTATCATTCGGTTACGAGACAGTCTGAGGGACTTAAGTGAAAAATGAAATATTTGGATGATGGCAAACTTTGATTCGTCCAAGTGGGAAACGTTTTAAACTTGTATGGAACAAAGACTGTATTTATTCTTATTTTTCTAAATGGTTATAATGAAGGTACGACGCAAAATAAAACATTTGTGACATTAATCTCGAAAATATGATTTGGTAATTTGCGCTTCAAACAAAAAAAAATGTTAGTTTCTCTCAAGTAAAGTGAGAACTTTAAAACGAAAAATAGAGTTAAAATTAGAATTCTTTATGAAACAAATTACCAGTCATTGAAGCATAGGATCGAAACAAAGGCGTTATTAAATTAACTGTTAGGATGACAAAAAAACGTAACCAATGAGGGTTCAAGTCCCTTAAATGGTTAAAACTTTTTGTTTTTATCTAAGAAGCCTTACGCCTTTGCTGTCTATAGCTCCAACGATACAATTAGGTAGACATTAAGATATGTAGAACAACATCTGGACACGAAGCATTACTATAATATAATATGAATATAATATGATTTATTAAGGATTTTTCGAAGCGAAACAATGCCGATGATATGTTACGATTTATATGTACTTACCAATAAAATGATACTAATTTTTACTGGGAGCATTGCAGAGATGAAAATTAAGATACTTATAATATGCGTGAAAAGATATTTGTCGAAAACGAAATATTATGAATCATTGAGAATGTTATGTGATTTTTAGTGATTCTACACGAAGCCTAGACTGTTGCAATGCACCCAGAATGACGTTGATTTTGTGTTTATTGTTTTGTAAAAAAATCTATAAATCATCCCTGTCACAGTTTTGTAATATCTACGTATTTTACGGAAGACACGATTCGAAGTGCTACAATAATAGTATATGAACTTATATACTTATTGAATCTTGAACTGTTATGAATTTCTACCTCTACCACATGTATAGAGTATCAAAATCGATACTATGCTATATTGCTTGTAACCGATTCACACAAAATCAACGTCGACCAATAAATAACACACACGAATAAACTCCGAAAGTCCAATAAATAAATATACAAGACATTACATTACAGGTTTGGCTCCCAAAATTTCACTAAGAACATTGAGCAATTGAAAGATTTTAAGTCTTCAAAAAGCTAAAATTGCCTACGGTAAAAAATTTAAGCGGCTTTGTTACAGTAAAATAAATGCTTTCCGGTAAGTACTAAACACTAAAGGTGCAAACACATCACTGTGTTGTACTATGTCACGACTGGAGGCGATCAGTTTTATTATAATATAAAGACGTGCTGAGCCTTTCCTGTCACTATTGACGCGCTGAGACTCGAAGCGAAGATGATTGGTAGATTGTTGCGTCAGATAGCATTGCTATTAGAGACATGCAACAAAACGGTAATGTGTCTGCAACTTAACACCTCATAGCCACTCACATTACAGCTTTTCACAAAAAATATAGGCGTAGCTAGAATGTATCATTCAGTTTTTAGGAGCCGTCTAAGATCTTCATTTAACAGACATTTGCGCGAGTTCTGACAAGTATCTAAGTATACCGAATTTCAGATTTTCAGTCAGACAAAATGGTGTTATTTAAGCAAATTAGACCTAGTTTGCACTATTTAATAAAACTCCAAATCTCGGTAAAATACTCCGAACGTCCTAGCTACGCCTACTCCAAGAACACCGTCAAATCAACACTCACTACAAGCGAAAAACAAAACTCCATAACTCAATCGACATTCATCCTTGATCGTGTACAATATTCTGATCAATTGGCACCATCTTCTTGCTGACGGAATAAATCGGGGGAGAATCGATTTTCCCCGATATCGCTTGCACTCGACTTTTTACCGACTCGATAGGTGCTAAATCGATTTTAGAATCATCGCATGACTGCGAGTGTTGGAAGGAAACTCCTTCGTTTCCATATATGTGCTGAGGTTCTCTGAGGTTTCCGTATAAGTTGTAATTGTGGATGAGTGTTGACACTCGATTTGTTGGTAAGCTATTGTGTTCTTTAGGGGCATGGTCGGAGAGGTTAAGTTGGGTTGTCACTGCGGTCACTGGCTGGTTGATTTTGAAGTCTGGTTTCGGCGGGGTTTCGTTTTCTTGAGAGGATTGGGTGCTGAGAGCTGGGTTTTGGGGTGTTAGTGGTTGGGAGGGGAATACCAGGTTTTGTGAGTCGAGGTTGTGGGGTGATGGAGAGGGCGAGGAGGTTTGAAGATCCTCTTCGAGTTGCAGGGCGGATTTCCAGTCGATGTGAGGATGCCTTTCGCGGATGCAGTCCACGACGTCTAGAAGGTTCTTTGCGTCCATCGCTAATACGTGCGCGGCGGCTAGCATGCTCCTGGAAAAATAAAACAATTTGATAACGCACAGTATCTCTTTATTTAATCTTACCCCTCGGCTTTGTCTACCTTCATCCTAGCAGACCAGACCAGAGACAATTTAGAATTTGAAAAATCCTCTTGCCTCAGCCAAGGATCGAACCTTCCACTCATAAGACGCAGCTCTCACCACTGCGTCAGGGAAGTTCGTATATTTCATAACTCTCGATGTCTTTGTATTGCTTAGCCTATAGTGAATACATTTTATTAGGTACAGTCAGCTTCTGTCGATGTTTCGTTGCATGAGGTCAAAGACAAAGATAGCCTATAGACTGCTAGACATTACCCATTCACACAAGAAAGGAATGCATATTCATTCATTACGTGATAGAATGAAAATGAGATCAGCTCGATCTCAGAACGGAGCATATTTGAGAAACTCGATTGTAGGATGGTGATAATTAAAAAAAAACTCGGCTGAATTTGTTGTGGGCTCTTCTCAGACCAGGGCGCGTTTGGAACCCTCGTAGCTTTAGTTTTTTAAGGTACCGTGGCTAATTATCACCATCACGTCTTATATTTTTTAAACGTGACGTTCAGAATGTGTACTTTGTAGGTACCAATTTTGAATAAATATACTTTGAGTTTGAGTTTGAAAAACTACTTTATTTGCTATCCCTTTCAGTGGCATGCTTGGTATGGTTCTACAGTTCTCTTTTTACGTATGAGGTACTCACTTGGTGTAGTCATGATGCAGCGTGGTACGACAGTAGTGTATCGCGAGACGCATCGCTTCCACCAGAGCCGCCATATCTTTGCTCAACACCTGGTGCGCCATTTCTACCTCCCTGTGAACAAATATAATACTTCATAGGTTATATAAGTATATATCATAAGGTTCATAAAACCTTCATGGATGAGGACTAATAAACCTTGGAGGAGATTACTTTTAGTAATAAGACAGCCTTTGCGCACTTTGGTTCCTATTTGTTTATTTTACAAAAATACTAAGATTTTTGTGTGGCAATAAAGAATTCCATTTTACTATCTTCAATCTTCATCCTTAAAGTTTTCTGCAATAAGGGTGATTTTTCCATGCTACCGATGTCGTTGCTCCTCTCCTTTACTTATCTTTGATGCTACATACACTAGCTCTTGAGTCACGACTTTATGAGACTAGTACCTTTTGACCTTACATTTGCCGAATACAACGCATTTTACCATTTTGAATGACGTCAAATACTGACAATTTTATGACGTCTTAGTTACGTCTCAAATACACGAATGATGTCAGCAGTACGCACCATTAGGATTCAACGCATTCGGCGCGTGCCTCTGTCCTCTTTTCTTACATTCTTTATTCTGATGACGTCACCTCACCCTTTCAATAGTCAGAAAACGTTGCTTTGTGGCTTTATCCTGTAACTTGTTGTGAGTATCATACCGCATTGACCTTACCTCTATGCATTGGGAGGGTAGACGCGCACAAGGCTGTCCACGCACATAAGCCCCTGAGCGCGGAACCGACCGCTCTCACCGCGTCCAACAAGTCGGGCGGCGCGGGAGACGCAGTCGTGGCCACACCAGCGAGACTACGTACACTGGCTCTTGATTCATGAAACCCTAGTACCTTTTTAACTTACACGCACTGGTCGAATTACACTACGTTTACCATACTGTCAATTTTTATGACGTCATACGTGTAGAATACGCGGGTGACGTCATCAGTACGCACCATTAAAATTCGACGCGGTCGGAAAGTAAATTATCGCTTTTGTTTTCTTTCTGACGATGTAAGTCACACTTTCAAATGGCTTTTCCCTGTAACTTGTTGTGAGTGTCATAGCGCATTGGGCTTACCTCTGTGCATTGGGAGGGTAGACGCGCACAAGGCTGTCCACGGTCGCACACAAGCTCCTGAGCGCGGAACCGACCGCTCTCACCGCGTCCAACAAGTCGGGCGGCGCGGGAGACGCGGTCGTGGCCACACCGGCTAGACGCATCACGCAGCGGACTACCGATGTCGTTGCTACGTACACTGGCTCTTGGTTGGTGGAACCCTGGTTCAAACGTCAAGACTAGTTGATTTATGGTTTTTTATCTCGGTGAATCTCGGAGTCAGACAGAAATTAGAAATCAGACAAAAGACAGAATTATTTTAAATGTCGGTTCATGTGGGTATAACCCAATCCAGATGCTATTAGGATAATAAAACTATTTTTATCTCTTTTCCATGGTTACTCTTACTGTCACTCGAGAGAAAAGAATAGAATGCCTGTCATACAAGCGTCTGGATATGATATTACTTATGATTCATAAATAGCACCTTTCATCTAATGATCAGATAGGTGGTAGGTCGTTGGAAAATCTTGAATCACTCACTCACTGAATTACGAGCAACGTCCATTCCAAACGTAAAAAGCTGAATATTTGTACTACGGATGTTTACTTTATTATGTTTCGGTCGGATTTTTTGAAGTATCTTCAAGGCAATAAGCATGTTCTAGGCAGGCGCGTTCCAACCTAGATATCATCATTGCTTTGCACTAAGCATGATTGTCGTCAAGCGCAAGTCTATTTTGCAATTTAAAAATAAATATGACGTTCTTTTGCTTCCTCACCTTATCTTCACTGGGTGTCCTACTTTCTTTAGGTTTCACTGTATTCGCCGGACTAGTTTCTGACGAATTTGCCGCTGTGAAGAAGAAACAATTTACATTTTATTTTGAACATTAAGTTTCACTTGCACACCAACACCATTTAAAAAGATAGATAGATAGATAAATTCTTTACTGCCACACAAACATAAAGAAATAAAGTAAACAAGTATAGAAAACAAAGTGTGCAAGGAAAGTGATCTCCTCCAGACAACCCATCCGATATTAATCTTTACCTAAACGTATCGGGATAGTGCTAAAACTTACTTACTAATATTATCATAATAAATAACCATTTAATACATAAAGTTATACATATCAATATCAGTACCTACATATAACCTAAAAAATCTATATCTGCCCTTTTCATGCCAACCGTGCAATAATCTTGTCAAGTATGTAACGGCATCACAAAATTTATATTATAAACAGTTTTGTGCAAGCCAGCCTTTAAGATTAATCAAAAATAATCTAATTTATAGTTATCTAATGTACTAAGTTTGTTACACTAAAACAAAAAAAAATCATGACGATTTAGGTAATTGGTTTTTGGTTGGTTAAAGTTAACGCCTAGCCCTTGGACCTAGAAAGCTGATATTTTTTACAGAGTTTCCCTTAAATGCAGTCAAGAAATAAGGCTTGATTTTTAGAACTTCCCACGGGAGCGAAGCCGCTGGCGATCACTAGTCCATACCATCTATTCTATACTAATATTATAAATGCGAAAGTTTGGATGGACGGATGGATGGATGCATGGATGGATGTTTGTCACTCAGTCACGTCAAAACGGCTAAATGGATCTGGATAAAATTTGGCACAGAGATAGATTATAGTCTGGAATAACACATTATGCTACTTTTTATTCCGGCAAATGAAGAGTTCCCGCGGGAGTAAAAAAAACCTCAATCCACGCGGACTAAGTCGGGGGCATTAGCTAGTTAATAATATGATCGTGCTTTAATCCCACTCACCGGAATGCGGTTGACTAGAAGGTTTGTTTTCTTGCGTGCTCGTAGTTTGAGTGACGTCTGGTTTATCTGCGTTTTCCGCGTCCGTGGGAGGCACTAGCTGCACGTTCGATAGACGTTTCTGTAAGGTAATTTTAGCTCGATAATCTACAATGAAAATAGCTATCTCTCTCTCTAAACCCGTACCCCTATTATATGTATAAGACCTGCATCCATTGACTTACCAATACATTAGACGCACCATCGAAACGCAAAAAACGGCACGGTCAAATTGTGCACAAATAGGTATTCTGAACAATTTTCGCCTCAGTCGCGCATGTGTACACTAGGCGACAAAATGTCGTATGTGTCGAATTGTTATTACAAAATTGAACCCTAAATATAAAGCTATATGGTTGGTTTTTGTGAACCGTTTGGTGTCTCATTCTATATTATCTATAGCTGTGTTTGTATAAGCGATTGTGGACGCTTTTTGAGTATTAATTTGTAGGTAATGTTACATCCTTAGTTGGTAAATCGATGCCTGCATCAGTCAATTTTACAGTATGAATAATTAATTGTTGTGATTGGCTAAATTTGGGTACTCTTGCGACATTGGATTTTGGTAAATAGCGGAAGAGAGTTAACCAATCAGAGGTGATTGCGATCGATACACTGTAAGAGTCATTTTTAAGTATAAGGCCCTTCGTCTGGGAGGCCTGGCAAGTTACTACCCTACCGGCCACATGCCACAAAACAGTGTGATACAATTTCCGACATAATTTCGGGTAGACGCTGTTGTAGGGTTATGGATTTATATATAACAGCTAACATACCCCTACCAGCCGGCCCCTAGCATGGGCCGAGACAATTTTCTCCCCGAGAAAAGGATAATTTTTTTATTCCTAAATAAATAAATAAAAACGCTAAATAACGGTGGATAAATAGTCCCCCGAGTCCCCGTAAAATGTTAAACGGGGATAAACTTCTCCTCTCCCCTGTTGACGTGCTCTGAGAACTGGATAAGTTAATTTTATCTCTTGTCAGTGGATAAAATCGGGGGATAAAATTTTTATCTCCGGCCCATGCTAGCCCTGCAGGTAAGACCGCTACCATCCTAGCCTGCATCATGGCTTACCATCAGGTGAGATCATGATAGCCTCGAATTGTACTTACCAAGTTATCCTCTTGCATTTGCAACCATCTTCTGTCCTCTTCACTCTGGTGTTGCTGTCTCGCCAATTCGGCCAACAACCTCCTCTCCACCGCTTGCTCCGTATCGAACTCCGGACTCTATCACGATACACATAAGGATTAATATCGTGTAAACAGTTACGAACCAACGTTGTAGTTAGTAAAACTGTCACCGTTTTATACATGACCAGGCGATGCCCGTGACTCGTCTGCCTGGATTTAGATTTTTGAACTCAGATTTGCTTTTCCGGGATAAAAAGTAGCTTGTCCTTCCGGGATGCAACCTATCTGTGTACAGAAATTTGTCAAAATCGGACGAATAAATGGGCAATGTAAACGTGAATGCAGACAGACACAATTTCGCATTTATAATATTAATATGGATTTTGTACAAGTTAGATCCCTTTGTTATTAATTTTTACCAACTGTTAACACAGGTTTTAAGTTTTTACACCAAGTTTGTTTTTTTGGTTAATTTTATGATTTATCCCACTATTACCAACTTTGGAGTTTTGGACACATTTTACCAACCACAATGTTAGTTCTTACATTGGAAATACTATTACGAAGAAATCACACCTGAAATTGTCGTCTAAAATTATGAATTTTCCTTAATAATTATAAATAAACTAAGTAAAAACAAGTACTTGCAGTAACAATAATAAAATTTTAGCCAACTGAGCTTTCAAATTCAAGTAAATAAGCCCCAAATAAAACAAAACTTGCCGGTCTTTACTTAAAAAAAAAAATTATAATAACACTATGGCACAATAATATGTAAACTTCTGCTGAATATGATGCAAAGCAAAAAACAAAATTATTAATACACGAAAACCGATTTCACATGTGATTTCTGAATATTTAAAAAAAAACAGAAAATATAACCAATTCTACCGGAGTACCCAACGGACACAAAAACTCTGGAAAAAGAAAAACAGGCACTTATACTAAAAATAAGGAACCAGGGCGAGGATAATAACAGGAACTGGACTGGGGATGTTTATTTACATTATATAATTATGTTTAGAAGTCATTCAGTTAGGTATTAACCGTATTTTTGGAGCCATTATTATGTTTCTATGTTATTTTCTATAATAAAGAAAGTGGCCGTTCGTAACGGCGTAGTTATCGATACAGCCCATCGAGATCCCGACGCACGAGAGGATACTTATATACAAAAAAAAAGAAATTCAAAGACCAGAACAATTCCGGGAGATATTCGAGCATGCGCAAAAAAAGAATCTATCTACTGAACCATTTGCAACACAAAAGAAAACAATAATTTCGAAACGTAAATTGCCAATTCATGCGGGTGCAATATCATCAAGTCACCTGCTTCGCGTCCGGTGCCGCGGGCGAGGACGAACTTTCTTGTTGAGAAACGTAAATCGGCGCATCCATTGCGGGCGCGGGCGAGCCTTGCGCGCGCGGCGACGCTTGAGAGCCAGCGACGGACGCGCACTGCGGCGACGCTTGCGGGCGATACATCGCCTGCGCGCCTTGCAAGTTGTGGGAATACGCTTGCTGAACGTACATAGGTTGCACAACGCCCATCGGGGACGAAACCTGAAGCGGGCTCGCCGAGCGAAAGTGTCCCGGTACTTTGGAACTCGATTTCGAAGTGGGAGAATACGGAACGCCCTGTACGACCCCTACGGGAACTCCATAGGCGGACGGGTGAGACGCGGCCATTCCGGACGCTACCGGGCGGTACGGCTGAGACTTGGATACGCCGGCTTTGTACGCGGCGATGGCGGCGCAACTTTTGACGTTGTCGCCTCCGAAGTCGTATATCTCTTCTATGAGGGGGGGTTCGGGTTGGGTGCGCATTTTGTTCATAACGCTCATGGCCAGTTGGGCGTTGATGCTGCCTTGGACTGAGAACTGGCCGACGTCTTGGTCGCGGCGGGTGCGGGGCGGCGGGGAGGCGGGGACCGAGTGCTGGCGAGTGAAGGGGGGGATAGGGACCGGGGAGCCTCGTTGGGAGAGGCTGCCGCGGTTGCGTTCGAGGGAGCCGATGCGGATGGGGCCGCGTTCGGTTACAGGGGCTCGGGGGTTTCGCTCGAGGGAGCGGACTCGGTTAGGGTAGGGTTCGACCGCGTCCGGTTCCGGGGCGGGGCACAGGTTTTCGCAGCTGTCGGTCGCGGTGACGGTGCCGGTGATGGGGGCGGGCGGGGCGGGCGGGTCGAGGCGCTGCAGCTGCGTGGCGGGGATGGGGCGGGTGTGCAGGGGCGGGTCCGGGGCGGAGGGGTCGGCGCGCTCCACCGCTAGAGTGTTGAATACCGAGGCGGGCGTGGTGTAGGCGTGCGGGTCGGCGCGCGCGGGGTTGTCTCGCAGCAGTTGCGCCAGCACCGCCGGGCTCGCGGCCACGATGTACGTCTGCGGCCCGCCGGACTCCACCGCTGTTGACAACACACAAGACGTCAACAATCTTTTTGACAGCTATAATTGCGTGATTCGCGCTTTTGCTTATTTATTCAGAATACAAAATAAATAATATAAAATCGATCTTTCTTTCAGGACAATACCAATGCACAGCCTAAACTGCTATGGTTAGAAATTTATAATTTTAGTGTTATATTTATGACTGGGCACTAAATAGTGGATTAAAATTAACATGATTAACATTAAAATTAATTAATTAACATTAACATTTTTCATTTTTTATCCTAAAAAAAATTGGAAAATGGTTTAAAATGCAGGCAAGTGTTTCAGTATTTTTGTGCGCTGTGGTCTTATTGTGGAAGGTCCCGGGGTCAATACCTGGCAGGGTCAATTTGGGAATTTATAATTTCTAAATTTTCTCTGGTCTGGTCAGTGGTCTGGCCTGGCTTTGCCAGTGGTTAGTTACCATCCACAAAGTGATTGTAGCGTTCCGGTACGCTGTCGTGTAGAAACCGATAGGGGTAAAGGTTTAGATGGATAGGACTTACATGTAGTAGAGTAAAAAAAGAAAAATAAAATGTCCATACCGGCAGTGAGGTTGGTGGAGGGTCGCGAGGGCTTGGGAGGCGGCTCGTCGCCCCACGACGCGGCCGCGACACGTCTGTTCTCCCGTCGCATCGTGTCCCACGCTGTGTTGCGCTCCTCTTGCAGGATTTCACTAGAAAAATATTAGACACATTCAACCAAGTATTTTGGAATCATCAAAGAGGCGATGCCTAAGATTATCCAAAAATACATACAAGAGTGTTTCTTTCATCTGGTGGGCAGTAGGCCTCTGGGACGGTTCGTACGCCCAACAGCGTGTCATGACGGAGTAAAGCTGCGGGGGACAGCGGGGAGGCAGCGCTAGTCTCTAACCGTTTTCTAGTTTCTCTTGTTTTATTTCTTACTCAATAACCCAGGGGTATGGATAATAGTATCAAAAGTTGGATTAGCGAAGTGGAAAATGGCTTGTTTATTACTGTTAAAATAGAGATAACTTTCTGCTTCAGGGACGAAAAACGTGTGTTGTACTTAATTGAAATTAGTTACTTTGGGGGAGGATGCGAAAGAGATAGAAGATTATCCAAAAATACATTTTAGAGTATTTACAAGAGTGTTTCTTTCAGCTGGTGGGCAGTAGGCCTCTGGGACGGTTCGTACGCCCAACAGCGTGACATGACGGAGTAGAGCCGCGGGGGACAGCGGGGAGGCAGCGCTAGTCTCTCCCCGTTCTCCAGTTTGCCGATCACATCGTTGTTCTTTACTCCACTGAATGGTTTCACGCCCAGCATTAAGATTTCCCACATGCATACACCTGAAAAAGAAAATTAAATATAAAAAAACTAGCTAATGCCCGCGACTTCGACCGCGTGCATTGAGTTTTGGTCCCCGCGGGAACTCTTTATTTTCCGGGATAAAAAGTAGTGTGTAGTCAGTCATATTGTGTTATTACAGATTATAATCTAACTCTGTCCAAATTTCAATTTTCATCCAGATCTGTTCTGGCGTGATTGACAAACATCCATCTATTAAACTTTCGCATTTATAATATTAATATCGATGCACTCATTCAAATCAAAGTGGTGTTACGATATTTAGATATTCCCACTGACCAAAAATATATTAATTCCAAAACGCAGGACTGCGCTTGCTTCAAAGATACCTTTTGAAGGCAACCATTGTTGAAAAACATGTCCACGAAAGACCGAATTACTACTAAGGATAGCTTTAAATTTAAAGATATTCTTAGAAGGGATATTAATCAATAAAGTATTTACCAAACATCCAACAATCCGAAGCGGAAGTGAATCGTCGGAAGTTGATAGACTCTGGCGCCATCCACTTGATTGGCAACTTCCCTCTGGACGCCTTGTAATACGATTTGTCTTCCACCATCTTTGAAAGGCCAAAATCTGCCAACTGCGAATAATCATATTACATCTTTTATCAAACAGAAAAAAAATCATCTCGAAGTGGTTGTGATGCAATAGAAATTAAATGAAATTATATTTTAATTCTCGTCAAGACTCTACCACCGGTTCGGAAAATAGATTCTACTGAGAACAATCGGGGAGAAACTCAGCAGTTGCTCTTTTCAGAAGAAAAAAAGTTTCAATATTGGCAGCTAATATACATGTACGTAATGTAACGAATATCAAAAGTAATAAAAATGTATTAAAATTTTTGTAAAAGTAAAGTTTACCGTGTCCAGAGTATTTTCAGGACATACCTGCAATCTGCATATCTACAATTATTATTGAAGATAATAATATGCACGTACATTGAAGCTCAATTGTTTTGAAGCTCATAATATGATATAACCAACAATAGCATATTTCTTAATTGTTTATATTCAACTTATAATAACCCTAACTTCAACATTGGTGCCGAAAATATAGAAATTCAGTTTAATATGTGCAAAATTAGTATTTCGACGTAGATTCAAATCTCACGAGCACAGTCTCACCATTGGTTTAGATTGCAGAATCCAGAATAGCTTACCTAAAATTCTCTAATTAAAGCTGTCAAAAGTAAGCAAAATATAGGCCGTCAAACTTTTGTGGCCCGGTTTGCCAAAATTAGAGCTAATTTTTATGCCTGTTTAGTTTTTGTTTTTATTTTATTTTTCATATCTACTAGCGACGCTGTCACTGGGAGTTAAGTTTGTGGTACTATTATCAATCAATCAATCAATATTTATTTATTCAAATTAGGTACACTGTAGGTACACTTATTGACGTCAATTACATAAAAAAATATAATGATAAAACTAAAGCCACGAGGGTTCCAAACGCGCCCTGGTCTGAGAAGAGCCCACAACAAACTGTAACTACTCTATAACTAACCTTAACACAAGTGGGAGAGGACACGAGGACATTTCTCGCAGCGATGTCTCTATGCACGAACTTCTTGCTCTCCAAGTAGCTGAGCGCCGTCGATAGCTGGTAGATGTACAACACTAGCGTGCACGTCTCTAGCCTGAGAAGAGACACGTATGCAATTAAATCTTATAAGGAATTAAAAACACTTCTAAGAGAAAAGGGATTACTGTCGATGGCAAGAAAACAATTAGTTGCCGGCGTCACATCAAAGTCAAAGTCAAAGTCGGTTGATAAGATGGGCCGTGAAAGCGTAAGAAGTCAGACAGACACTTTCGCATTTATATTATTATGCCATAAAGATACGTTTTTACGTTAATTTTATCATGAAATTATTTTAATTAGGCGTGTTCAATTAAAAAAAATCAATAGCATCACTAAATATTAAATATATTTTATCTACCAGAAAATAAATTTAAGAACGAACAGTAATCTGTTAAAATTATAGATTATTTCAAAATGGCACAAGAAGAAGACCGACAAGAACAAATATTACTTCATTACCTGTGTGAATTCTGTTGCAAATAGGCCCTCATTTCACCGAGCGTTGCCAGTTCCATGACGATCCATATCGGAGGCGAGCTACACACGCCGACCAAGCCAATGATGTGCGGGTGCGAGAATTGCTGCATTATATCTGGAGGATTTACATTAAGTGTGATATTCTTCTTCTTAAACTTTCTATGGAAGCTCACTTGGTTTGACCAACGGGCTTACCAAATGTATTAGCGGTAAGGTGATTATGTCGTTGGCGACGACTCGGGAGCAGCAGAAATTAGCCCGTTTATCGATATGTATCGTCCATATAAATAAAACCTTATTTGTTATTGCTTCAAGTAACATTTTTGAAAGCACATTCCAGAAATTTCTCCATGGTGTTGATCAAATAAATATTATAAATGCAAAAGTTTGGATGGATGTATGGATGTATGGATGTTTGTTACTCAATCACGCCCCAACGGCTGAACGGATCTGGATGCAATTTGGCACAGAGATTGATTATAGTCTGGAATAATACATAGGCTACTTTTTATCTTGGGAAATTAAGGAGTTCCCGCGGGAATCGAAAAACCTCGATACACGCGTACGAAGTCGCGGGCATCAGCTAGTATAATATTTAAGTAACTTCCAGAAACTTCTCCGCAGTAACGAGGTCCGTGTCTAGTTTGCACTTCTCAAGGGCTACGGTTAATACGCACTCCCCTCCCGCGTTGCTTTCCTGCTGTTTTAATAGCGCCATCTGACGTTGTAATGACGGATGGTTTGCTAACGTCACACTACATCATGTCATCAGTAAAATATAAAGAAATTAACTCACTCTACATAATGTCATCAGTAAAATACAAATAAATCATCTCACAAGCTTCTTCCAGAAACTTCTCCGCAGTGTCGAGGTCCGCGTCCAGCTTGCACGTCTTCACGGCTACGGGAATCATGCACTCGCCTCCCGCGTTGCTTTTGCCCTGCTGCCTTTGAAGCGCCAACTGACGCCGCAATGACGGGTGGTTTGCTGACGTCACTTTACATGTACCTGGTAAGGAAACATAGACCGTTTAAGCTTTAATCATATTTTGTTTCATATTGAATTAAGGCGATAGTATACTTAACAACAAACCGTAGTATTTCCTTTTTTTAAGCTATTGCATAGCTTCTATCGCGGGACTTGAGCGTGGAGACCGAATCCAGAAATTCCGTAACGAAAATAACCTAACACCCCCCACTCCGACCGGCTCCGACTCGATGAATAGCAGAACTTTTAATGACTTTTTGAAATATCACGCTTGTCTCTTTAGTTCTGCTTATCGGTCACCACGCTCAAAAAGTGTAACTTGAATTAATATCAAAGAAAAACAAAGGAAAAAAAATACTGCATAAATAAAATAAATAAATAATAAAATTACATTAGTTGATAAAATATACATACATAAGTTGATAAAAAATGCTATGCAATAGTCTATGTACATTTACAAGTGAAACATACCTGGGAATAGGTCATAATATTTTTAAACGGTGGTTACGCTTTGATCTAACTCAACTAACCTTTATGCACGTCTCCAAACTGTCCTTCTCCAATGATGCCGGTCAGTTCAATTTGATTACGCACCAACTCGTAGTCGCGAACTGAAAAAAAGTGTAGTTATATATGATTGCTTTAGCAGATTATTGTAATCTAACAACATACACAATATACTGTTCAGATTTTTTTAGGCTATAAATTGTGTTTATTGACTCAACTCACAACTCCACTTCCTCCTGACATTAAATTTGTATTGGCACAATATTCAATCAATCAATCAATAATTATTTATTCAAATTAGGTACAGTTTTGACGTCCAATAACTCATAAAACATGATGGTGATAATCAGTTACGGTATATTAAAGCTACGAGGGTTCCAAACGCGCCCTGGTCTGGGAAGAGCCCACTATTTAGTGTTTAGTACAGCTGCCCGCGTGGAGATGTCCGCGTCGTCGTCGAACTTATAAAACATGATAGTGATAATAATTAGTTACGGTATCTTAAAACTGGAGCTACGAGGGTTCCAAACGCGCCCTGGTCTGGGAAGAGCCCACTATTTAGTATTTAGTACCTGCCGGCGTGGAGTAGTCCGCGTCGTCGTCGACGATTTCCGCGTAGTCCTCAGACAAGAGCGTGGCGGTATTCCCCTCCCACGAACTGGTCTTGCCCTCCGACGAGCTACTGCTCATCTCCGCTGCAACATCAGTGGTGGTATTGCTTTTCAAACGATAATATTAAAACAACGAATTGGGTATTGACAACTAGTCAAATCAGCAACTTTTTTCAAACGTCAAAACGCGTGCTTAGTATGGGATTTTGTATGAAGTACGGAATGGTAACGTCATCAAAGTTCGACGCACAGCGAGCGCATGCAAAGTTTTTCTTTAATCGATAGTTTCAAATGTTTATTCGAGATAAAACTAACAAGGGACGCGGATATATCGACTTTTGGGAGATACTCTGTTTAATAATCACTAAATAATAATTTATTTGACTAGTTGTCAGATACCAAATTTGGTTAAAGTCAAATATAAACAGACAACTTACTTTTACACTGACAGTTCAGTGTCTTCCAAATGGTCGCTTGAAAAGAAATTATGTACAATTTACTAGGTGTCAAAATGATGATCTAAAGAAAATTATAGTCCGTCAAACTAATCTGACCCGGTGACAGCGTCGCTAGTAGATATAAAAAATATTTAAAAAAAAAACTTAACGGCCGTAAAAATTAGTTCCAATTTTGGCCACCGGGTCAGGTAAGTTTGACGCACTATATATTATGTGAAAAATAAAATAAAAACAAAAACTAAACAGGCATAAAAATTAGTTCCAATTTTGGCCACCGGGTCAGGTAAGTTTGACGCACTATATATTATGTGAAAAATAAAATAAAAACAAAAACTAAACAGGCATAAAAATTAGTTCCAATTTTGGCCACCGGGTCAGATAAGTTTGACGCACTATTTAAGAGAAAAATAAAATAAAAACAAAAACTAAACAGGCATAAAAATTAGTCCCAATTTTGGCCACCGGGTCAGATAAGTTTGACGCACTATATACGTGAAAAATAAAATAAAAACAAAAACTAAAAAGGCATAAAAATTAGTTCCAATTTTGGCCACAGGGTCAGATAAGTTTGACGCACTATATATGTGAAAAATAAAATAAAAACAAAAACTAAACAGGCATAAAAATTAGTTCCAATTTTGGCCACCGGGTCAGATAAGTTTGACGCACTTTAAAATATGTGAAAAATAAAATAAAAACAAAAACTAAACAGGCATAAAAATTAGTTCCAATTTTGGCCACCGGGTCAGATAAGTTTGACGCACTTTAAAATATGTGAAAAATAAAATAAAAACAAAAACTAAACAGGCATAAAAATTAGTTTCAATTTTGGCCACAGGGTCAGATAAGTTTGACGCACTATATAATATGTGAAAAATAAAATAAAAACAAAACTAAACAGGCATAAAAATTAGTTCCAATTTTGGCCACCGGATAAGTTTGTGGGACTGTAAACCTTTAAGAGATGAGATGATTATCACCGTATTACGTATTATAATAATGAATTATGCATTACTTACTTGTTCTATTCCATAGCGAGGTTTGTGAGTCTGTCACTAATCTACAATAGCCGTCCACTAAATCTGCTAAACTTTCTGCAGCCTGAAACAAGAAAATACTTTTACCATTTCGATTAAAATTCTTAGTATTTTTTTAATTCTGGCCAATAGGGATGATGACAACTCAATCAAATCAGCAACTCTTTATCAAACTTAAAAACGAACTTCTAGTATGGAAGTTGCATGAAATTCACAGTTGTGACGTCATAAAATTTCAACGCATTTTTTTTGTTTAATATATATTTTAAAATGATTATCAAACTTAAAACTAACCGAGGAAGTGAATTTTAGGTATTTTGAAAGACCCTCTATTTAATAATCAGTTAGAAATAATTTATTTTTGATATAGGCATCATCCCTATTCTGTATAAAATAATCTCTAAACTAAAATGACACCTCAAAATCTAGTTCTGTAAGTAGTGTCACTATCTGCAGAGGGTATTATGAAAGGGTTAGCAATATTTTTAATGCTGTCATTTTAGTTTAGTTTAGAGATTTTGAGCAACAGAATTAAGCCCCAATATCAATTATTGACCTTACCTCAACACTGCTGCACGTTATAGTTAACGTTTCCGTAGCGCCTTTCACTCTCAACTGTAGCGCCGCCTTTCCACATGAGCTGGTCTGAAACAAAACTTACATTTAATAACAAACAAATCAAGGAAATCAAAATATTGAAAAAAAATCTTGAAAGTCACAAGTAAAAAGAGAAAACATATCAGTACTAAGAAGCTCACCCTGCAAAACCCCCTGAATTACTTTATAAATACTAATGCTGTACATAATTAAAAGCTTTACTAAATTCGAGAATAAAAATGTATCCTGTGACCTGTCAGATAGGTTTATTTAAGGAATTACCTGCGAATTTGACTGCTGCGTGCAATTGGACTTCAAGGTCTGGACCGCTACGATATCACTGAAAGACGCGATCTTCGTGTAGGTGGGAGGCTCGCCTGCTTTATGGGATACGTATGATATATCTGCAAAAAAAATAGTGTTTACTGTTTTATTTAGTTATCAAATTACATTTACTATGCTTTTAAGATTTCAGTAAGGAAATCGTAATCGTTATCGTTTTTCAAACGAATAATTCGATCAGTTTAAGGAGTTCATAGATGCCTGCACGTCAAAAAGCATGTATCAACCCCTTAAACAATTCGATTAATACGTTTTGAGCTCTAAAATGATTACGATTTCCTTAGCCTTTAGTTAGGAAACGAACAAATTGGGACAAAACGTTCTTTCTTACCTATATCGGGTCCTATCGCCAGCTCGACGGGTATCGCCCAGCCGGAGCCGAGCGCACCCGTGAAGGTCTCGCGATCGTACCCGTAATGCTGGTGCATCGTCTCCAGATACTTCAGCATGCAATCGGTGTCACTCAAGTTTGCCACCTGAAAAATTATCATATTATTTTATAACTATATTAATTTTATTTCCAATTGTATCGTCTGAACACAAAGACTAAGAGCTAGATGTTTGTGACGAAATCTTGTGAAAATCGCATTTAGTGGTGTGTGGTGGTGAATTAAGTAGTTGTTGATAATAATAAAGAAACGAAAGATTTCCCAAATTATGTTATAACATATAACCAAAGTTGTAATTAGGTGGCCCCTCAGTTATCAAGAAAAATATTTTCAATCGACATGCACATACGACACGACATATTAAGACAATTACTATGCGGATGAATCAAGAATGACGCGGTATAGGCCTATTGCACATTATAAGAATATGTCTTGTGTCTTATGAGTGATGTCTTATATTTTGTATGCGCGTGTCTGTTCCGGCACAAGAAAAAATATCTTGTAATATGTATGGTATCATACAACAACAATTGCGACTGAATTTCTTATAAGACATTACTCATAAGACACAAGAAATTTTCTTATAATGAGCAAAAGGCCTACCGCGTCATTAACCCCAGAAAACTCCATAATGTAATGAAGTCACGACACTAGGAATACGACCCAGAGAAAGAGAGACATTTTTGTAAAAAGTGAAACCCTATCTAAAACCCATCCCAGACTTTTGTGTACTGAAAATTGTGATACATGTCAAAGAAAACGGTACCTTTTTGAACTGCTGTTGTATCGCCTTCTTGAGCACTTTGGGCTTGATAGCATCGAGCACCGACTTGGGTAGGAACTTGTGCAAACCAAACTCTTTCTCCAGGTACTCTATGTTGGACTTCTTGTCCAACGATATCTGCATGTCTTTGCAGAAATACCTGAAAAAAAAGAATATGGATCAGCCGTCTATTTTTTAAACAGAGTACACTTATATCATTGCATGAGAAGGAGGCGCCACTGTCTATTAAAAAAATCAAAATTGAAGGGTCAACACTGAGTAGATTCTTATAGTTCCGAATTTTGCCACACGCACATATAAGTGTGCCGGTGTGTATGGTTCGTTCCCTCACGATCAAAAGGTCTAACTACGTGAAAAGTCTAATGATCAACATGTCTATGTGGCGAAACGTCCATGTAGCAAAACGGCCATACATTTAAGCCGCCAAAATATTAAAAATAGCTATATATTTTAGGAGAAATAGGTTTATTACTTACTTTATTTCTAAACAACATATCTGTATCGCCAAATCTTGATCTATCATCTGGTGATTGGCATTGAGGTAGTCGTGTCGGACCTGTAAATAAGACCAATAACAGTTACAATTATTGACACCTAAAGAAAACGTTAATTTATTATAGTAGGAATTAACGGTGTCTTTAACTTGTCAACTACAAATTGGGAATATGGAATACAGATGACTCCCACAATTTCGTCCGCGTGGATTTAGGTTTAAAAATCTCGGAGGAACTCTTTGATTTTCCTGGACGAAAAGTAGCCTATAATTTCACTCGTTAGGCCCTCCGATATAGCCATGCAAAAAACAAGACCTTACTCCGTTGAAGGACAAATCAATAAGCAAGCACACTTTCGCATTAATGAGCAAATTTTTCTGGCTGGCTTTGCCTAGTTTCAATAAATAAAATAGTTTTATTTCAGGCAGGGACCTTTAAAAGCGCGTAAAGTGAGAGAAAACGAGCAGACGGGTCACCTGATGTTAAGTGATTACCGCCGCCCATGAACATTTGCAGCACCAGAGGAACGTCCAATGCGTTGCAGACTTTTCAGATATTTGTTTATTTTATCCGCCCTTTGAAGAGCCCCATATTATAATCATGTGGGAACACAGAAGATGGAAGAAGGTTCCATAATTTGCAGGTATACGTGGCAGAAATGACCTGGAATAACGGGAGGTGGAAGAAGACCTGTGACTTCATACTTTCGATTCCATTGTTACATATCAATGATTTGCAAGTTTTTATTTGTATATAGATCCTACCTGATCATAATAATAATGGAAGGTGACGCGATCGGAGTCGCAAAGGTCGCGAAGGTTCGCGGGCAGGTAGCGTACGCGCAGCTCCAAACGCCATTCACTCGCCGGCCACTTTGCTATCAACTCTGATACTGGCGTGTCCTGGTGTATCCAACGGATCTATAACAATCAATATTTCGTTTAGGTAACCTTACCCTCATCATCATCGGCACTATAGCCCTATGTGGGCCCGGGTCTGCTCCAGAAGATTTTTCCATCTATCTCTATCACTCGCGCTCGTTCTCCAGCTTCTAAGAAGGTAGAGAATTAAGAGGCCATTTTGCATGGCTAACCCCTTCCCAGTTTTAGTACATCGATACTTGTACGCCCATCTGGGTTGCTCGTCTATTAGTTTCACGTGTTCAGCCCACTGTAATCCTGAACAACCTACCATAAGTAAGCTTATGGTATTTAATATTCAGGAATTTGGTTCCCTAACTAACAATACCAAGCTCGAGGTCACTCAGTAATTCTGTTGTACGTTCCAATAATCATTGTACCTTGTTGGGTCTTGAATCCGCTTTTGTTATATGGAATTTGGGTCGCCAAAGTTTCCTAGAGAGTAACAACTACGCAAGGTTTTAACAGTTTTTATTTAAGCCAGTTAGTTAAGTTTACTGTGTGGGAAAGTTCCATTTTTAATGAGCTCACCAATAACAACTTGGAAAAGCATTTTACTATAGCTTATCTTGCCAGCATAAACTGTCTCGTTGGTCTAGGGTTAGTATGTTTAACTGCGGTCGACGAGGTCTCAGGTTCCAGTGCCGGGTCGGGCCATAATATTCAGTATTGGGGTTTTCTAACTAGAAATTCTCAGTACTAGCCCGGAGTTAGAAAGTCGGCGGTGTTTCACCCCCGTGCCTCGGAGCGCACGTTAAGCCGTCGGTCCCGGTTATTATCAATAACATGATAATAGTCAGCAAAGCCTGCCAACCCGCATTGGAGCAACATGGTGGGTCTAAGCTCTAATTCCCTCTCTCCTATGAGAGTGGAGGCCTGTGCTCAGCAGTGGGACGTTAATGGGCTGTAGTGGATACCTTGCCAGTAGTGAGCCTCCTCGCCCTCAGAGCGTAGCAGGAAGTGTACACCCGGTCGCCAGCCGCAAGCCTGGCAGCGAGGCACCGCAGCACGGAGCGAACGTCCTCGTCGACTGATGCCCTCACCACGTTGAAGCCTCCGTTCGGAAGGTGGACCTTTAGCATCGACGGGTCTGTTGCTGCCCCTGAGGAAAACGAAAGATTGTTTATTTTATTTAAACTGATTTTCTAGGATAAAAAGTCATCTGTATTTCCCCGGATGCAAACTATCCGCATGGTACCCTAGCTGGGGTACCATATTTAGTCAAAATTGGTTGAACAGTAACCTAATAATTATGCAAAACCTGCATCGATCATTGTTACAGTCTTAATTGTCGTGATTGGCTGAATTGATTCTTGCTGCGTCAATGGATTTTGGCCAATATCAGAAAAGTGTTAATCAATCATAGGTGACTGTGATTTTCACACTGTAGCTGTCATTTTTACATAATAAGGCCCCAGATGCGACGTGAATGCGTACGTAGCACTTTAACATAACTATAATAATATAAGTTGCCTAACTGCCTCGTTGGTCTAGTAGTTAGTATGTTCGACTGCGGCCGACGAGTTCCCGGGTTCGAGTCCCGGGTTGGGCCATAATAAGTATTGGGTTTTTCTGAAAAGGAATTCTCAGTACTAGCCCGGAGTTAGGAAGTTGGTGGTGTTTCACCCCCGTGCCTCGGAGAGCACGTTAAGCCGTCGGTCCTGCGCCTGATCTCTCTCCGGTCGTGTCGGATTTTCCGTCACATCGGGCTTTGAGAGTAAAGGAACAGAGAGTGCACCTGTGTATGCGCACACACTTGTGCACTATAATATCTCCCGCGCAGATGGCTAATCTCTCTGGAGATTGGCCGCCGTGGCCGAAATTCGGTCGGAGGACATTAATAATATTAATGTGTATTATGATAACCATCCTTCAAATATCCATACATGTAAAGATTGCTCATTTATACTCTTAGAATAGAATAGAAAAGTTTTATAGAGTCCTTTCGAATCGTCTGATGGGATCGTCCATTGAATCTAGCACTTGATGCCCGTTTGCACTAAACTTAGGAATCGCCTAATTTCCTGCCCAACTTGTTTAGGCTTATCCTAGCGTTTAAAAAGCTTGCACTAACCTTAGGCCATTCCTAAATCCACTTAGGAGATGCCTAACTTTATGAGCCCGATTAGTAAGCGCCCAAGCGTTAGGCGATACTTAAGTTGAATTTTTTGTAGTCTGTGGACCATTTTGATTGGTCTCACGGTTGATATGTACCTACTCTGTGGTTGATAGGTATCACAACCACAGAGTACCTACATTGTTATTGTGATTGTTATTTAGGTAGAACACTACACTGATCACAAGCAAAATGCTTTGATTATATACTCCCTAGATAGAGTAACGGCGGCTCAAAAGCGTCGATAAAAATATCAACTAACTGTTAGCCTCTAAAGCGCTCACCACTCCTCAGTGTCAATTGTAACGTCAAGAGATACGCACGCACGGCTCATTTTTTGCGTTAGATTATTTCGGTGAAAATGGCAAGCTGCGCGATCAAAATCTGCAGAAATTACAAAGGACGTTTACGAATAACTAACAAAATCTCCTACCATCGGTAAGTAACTCAAAACTAATAGTAATTTACGAAAACAAAACTAACAAATTCATAATTATTTTCACAAAATCAACGCGTCGTTGTTTGGTGTTGCCAGTCTTGAATTGCGAATTTCCCCGTATAGTTGTCTTAAAAACTGATGTATGTTCATTTTTACCCGACTGCACCAGAAGGAGGAAATACATCAGGGAAGGTGTGTGTATGTATGTATGTGGGTGTGTTTTAAAAACTGTTTGGCTGAGCCTACAGCCTAAATGGATGGACCGATTGTTTTTGTTTTGCAAGCTTTCGCGTAGTCGGATGTTTTTTTTATTTAGTCTATAATATTTTATTCTTTATTTTTAAAGTAAAACTTCTTTAGGCGCGGCTTGAGAGTAACTGAGATTATTTTTCGGATGGAAATAACGCTCTATAGTGTGTTGACGCAATTTACAAACAGAAAAAAAAACTATACGTCTCAAAGGTCGGTATACCTGTTTAACAATATCTATGGACGCTGTATGAATTTTTTTGTAACTGTACCGATTTCGTACAAAATCGATATCTCAGGATCCATAGGCTCACAAAACAGGAAACTGTTACCAAAATTTAAAAAGTCAACGCCATTTTGTATTTTTTTGTTATTGTACCGAATTAGTTCAAAATCGATATCTGGGGCTCCCTAGGATCACAAAACAGGAAACTGTTACCAAAATTTTAAAAATGTCAGCGCCATTTTGAAATTCTTTGTTATCGTACCGATTTCGTTCAAAATCGATATCTGGGGCTCCCTAGGATCACAAAACAGGAAACTGTTACCAAAATTTTAAAAATGTCAGCGCCATTTTGAAATTCTATGTTATCGTACCGATTTCGTTCAAAATCGATATCTGGGGCTCCCTAGGATCACAAAACAGGAAACTGTTACCAAAATTTTAAAAATGTCAGCGCCATTTTGAAATTCTATGTTATCGTACCGATTTCGTTCAAAATCGATATCTGGGGCTCCCTAGGATCACAAAACAGGAAACTGTTACCAAAATTTTAAAAATATCAGCGCCATTTTGAAATTCTTTGTTATCGTACCGATTTCGTTCAAAATCGATATCTGGGGCGGGGCTCCCTAGGATCACAAAACAGGAAACTGTTACCAAAATTTTAAAAATGTCAGCGCCATTTTGAAATTCCTTGTTATCGTACCGATTTTGTTCAAAATCGATATCTGGGGCTCCCTAGGATCACAAAACAGGAAACTGTTACCAAAGTTTTAAAAATGTCAGCGCCATTTTGAAATTCTTTGTTATCGTACCGATTTCGTTCAAAACCGATATCTGGGGCTCCCTAGGATCACAAAACAGGAAACTGTTACCAAAATTTTAAAAATGTCAGCGCCATTTTGAAATTCTTTGTTATCGTACCGATTACGTTAAAAATCGATATCTGGGGTTCCCTGGGATCACAAAACAGGAAACTGTTACCAAAATTTTAAAAATATCAGCGCCATTTTGAAATCCTTTGTTATCGTACCGATTTCGTTCAAAATCGATATCTGGGGCTCCCTAGGATCACAAAACAGGAAACTGTTACCAAAATTTTAAAAATGTCAGCGCCATTTTGAAATTCTATGTTATCGTACCGATTTCGTTCAAAATCGATATCTGGGGCTCCCTAGGATCACAAAACAGGAAACTGTTACCAAAATTTTAAAAATGTCAGCGCCATTTTGAAATTCTATGTTATCGTACCGATTTCGTTCAAAATCGATATCTGGGGCTCCCTAGGATCACAAAACAGGAAACTGTTACCAAAATTTTTAAAATATCAGCGCCATTTTGAAATTCTTTGTTATCGTACCGATTTCGTTCAAAATCGATATCTGGGGCTCCCTAGGATCACAAAACAGGAAACTGTTACCAAAATTTTAAAAATGTCAGCGCCATTTTAAAATTCCTTGTTATCGTACCGATTTTGTTCAAAATCGATATCTGGGGCTCCCTAGGATCACAAAACAGGAAACTGTTACGAAAGTTTTAAAAATGTCAGCGCCATTTTGAAATTCTTTGTTATCGTACCGATTTCGTTCAAAACCGATATCTGGGGCTCCCTAGGATCACAAAACAGGAAACTGTTACCAAAATTTTAAAAATGTCAGCGCCATTTTGAAATTCTTTGTTATCGTACCGATTACGTTAAAAATCGATATCTGGGGTTCCCTGGGATCACAAAACAGGAAACTGTTACCAAAATTTTAAAAATATCAGCGCCATTTTGAAATCCTTTGTTATCGTACGGATTTCGTTCAAAATCGATATCTGGGGTTCCAGATCACAAAACAGAAAACTGTCACCAAAATTTTAAAAAAGTCAAATCAAATATCTGAGGTTCTGGGGTTAATCAATAACTGTAAAAAAATGAATAATTTTTTAAAATGTTGGTAACATGTTCCTGTTTTGTGATTCTAGGGAACCCCAGATATCAATTTTGAACGAAATCGGTACAATAACAAAGAATTTCAAAATGGCGCTAATATTTTTAAAATTTTGGTAACAGTTTCCTGTTTTGTGATCCTAGGGAGCCCCAGATATCGATTTTGAACGAAATCGGTACGATAACAAAGAATTTCAAAATGGCGCTGACATTTTTAAAATTTTGGTAACAGTTTCCTGTTTTGTGATCCTAGGGAGCCCCAGATATCGATTTTGAACGAAATCGGTACGATAACAAAGAATTTCAAAATGGCGCTGACATTTTCAAAATTTTGGTAACAGTTTCCTGTTTTGTGATCCCAGGGAATCCCAGATATCGATTTTGAACGAAATCGGTACGATAACAAAGAATTTCAAAATGGCGCTGACATTTTTAAAATTTTGGTAACAGTTTCCTGTTTTGTGATCCTAGGGAGCCCCAGATATCGATTTTGAACGAAATCGGTACTATAACAAGGAATTTCAAAATGGCGCTGACATTTTCAAAATTTTGGTAAGTTTCCTGTTTTGTGATCCCAGGGAACCCCAGATATCGATTTTGAACGAAATCGGTACGATAACAAAGAATTTCAAAATGGCGCTGACATTTTTAAAATTTTGGTAACAGTTTCCTGTTTTGTGATCCTAGGGAGCCCCAGATATCGATTTTGAACGAAATCGGTACTATAACAAAGAATTTCAAAATGGCGCTGACTTTTTATAATTTTGGTACCAGTTTCCCGTTTTGTGATCCCAGGGAGCCTCAGACATCGATTTTGAACTAATTCGGTACAATAACAAAAAAATACAAAATGGCGTTGACTTTTTAAATTTTGGTAACAGTTTCCTGTTTTGTGAGCTTATGGATCCTGAGATATCGATTTTGTACGAAATCGGTACAGTTACAAAAAAATTCATACTGCGTCCATAGGTATTATTATACAGGTACCGACCTTTGAGACCTTTATTATAATTTAATTTAACGTAGTTATTTTTATAAGTCCACACTATATTACATTAAATAATAAAACATAATAAATTTGTAAATGCGTAATTGATTTTTATTTGATTCTATTTTCTATTCTATAAAAATCATATTCTAACTCAAGAGACAACTAAACACACAATTGAAAGTACAATATTAAACTAATAATTATGATTTTACATGACATAATTTTACAGGTTTTGCCCCATTTATCGGGATAGATTCATTAGCTGGTAACTCCCTGATACAAATGACGCTGGTGTAAGACATAGCAATCGCTAAGCGTGTGTGCGTGCCTCACTCACACACGCTTGTAAACATTGGCCAGTTTTTGTTGCGTCGCTCATTGCGTGAGGCGTTATCTAGGGAGTATATAATCAAAGGCAAAATGGCACAAGATTTATTAGATTCTTTCTCCTTCTTTCTCATTATGTCACCACTGGAATTGTGAATTTGGGTGATTTTTGCCCAAGCCTGTTCTTTCTCTTTATTTGATGCAGTATCGTGTGCTGTTACTTTGGAAATAATGCACTGCCCCTCTTCGCACAACAACCGTACAAACCGCAACTTCTCCTCTGCCGTAAAATTGGCAGTTCTTTTTCGTTTATTTATTTGTCTTTCCATTTTAATTGCTGATTTATAAAATCCCGTAAAATAAATAACCTTCAACTCCACGTACATAATGTCACCTGTGCAATATATAAACCAATAAAATAAAATACACCAATGTTTTAGCTTTTGTCTCTATTCAACTCATGCCTGAGGTTATGACAAGATAAGGTAAAAAAATATTCTAGTGTTTACATTACTTTGCAAGATATATTTTTTTAAAAAAACCATAAACAATCATTCATTCCATTCGTTCCTAGAGATGCCTAACTAGGCAATGCTTAAGTTACGACACAGCAAGGACAAGACTGTCAGTGCAAACGAATTTTTTTGCTAGGCCGTTCTTAAGCCTAGGTGTATCTTAACTAGGACAAGCCTAACTTGAGTTTAGTGCAAACGGGCATCAGACTTTTAAATAGCACGTTTAGAATCAGAGCAGACATGACTATATGAATTTGTAAGGATAGCTACTGGGCACTGGATATTCTAAGAGAGCTTTGAAATCAATATGTCATGACTATGAATTACTCAGTCGAGGAGAACATGAAAGCAAAAAAAAACCGGCCAAGTGCGAGTCGGACTCGCGCACCGAGGGTTCCGTACAAACCTGTAGTAAGTTTTACGATTTATGACGTATTAAAAATAAAAATTACGTTTGTTGTATGGGAGCCCCCCTTTAATATTTACTTTATTGATATTTAATTATTTATTTTGAAAGGTAATATACAAGTTAATATTCTGTGAAAATTTGAACCGTCTACCTGTTACCGTTTTTAATATTGAGCAAAAAAATACGAAAAAAACACGTTTACAGTATGGGGACCCCCCTTAATATATATATTTTTTTAATTTTTAGTATTTGTTGTTATAGCGGCAACGGAAATACATCATTTGTGAAAATTTCAGCTTTCTAGCTATCACGGTTTATGAGATACAGCCTGGAGACAGACAGACAGACAGACAGACAGACAGACAGACAGACAGACAGACAGACAGACAGACAGACAGACAGCGGAGTCTTAGTAATAGGGTCCCGTTTTTACCCTTTGGGTACGGAACCCTAAAAACTAGAAAAGTGACCAAATACTTATCACCGTTTTGATGTTGCCGATAGGAATTAAGTTTACGAATTGATTGTAATTGATTATCACCATCACGGTTTATAAGTTATTGGACGTCAAAAAGTGTACAGTGTATATTCCTCTAGAGTCTAGGTGATCCATATTATCAAGATAAAATCATTAATTATTAAGTAATTATTCTTTTGTTTACACTAGATTATTAATGAAAACTCTACCTCAACTGATGTTCCAAAATATAATATAGTAGGTACATCAAAAACTTATAGGTCTTCAATGTGGCTTTAACAGCGACTGAATAAGTAATAATTAACATAGAATAACAGACCACATACTCGTAATAAAATGGTAACACGTAATTATGGTGAATACAGCTTTAATTATGAAACGTTGCCATGGCGGTAATTAAAGCGGCAAACAATTATGCACATCGTGATTCATGACGTCCTTTAAATACCTTATTTATTCCTCCTATTTATGATGATAAGGATAACGTCAGTAACGGAATATTATGTTATTCTTAATAATTCAGAGGGAAAACGTATAGAATTATTAACGTTTTGATAGATTTTGGTATGCATGATTTTGGTAGACGTTAACAATATAAGGAAAACATATCATTGAGGAAAATTCTTGGAAAATTCAATGGCACGGAAGACGTATTTTGTGCAAGTCACCGTTATGAAATTGAAACTGATTACTGATAAGAAAAGCTTCTTTGTCAACTATAGCATAAGAGATGTTGATTTTATTCAGTAAGTACTAAGTAAGTAATAAGTTTATCCTCAGCTTCGCCTACGTGAAGTGCGGGTCAACGTAGTCAGTAGTATCTCAGTCTACGATCAGTAGGTAATGGTCTAGTTAGACGCTTTTGGAATCCGAAGTCTATGCTTTCGATTTTGAACTGCTAAAATGATGTATCAATTATTATTGATTCCGTGATTTTAGCACGGTACGCTATAAGTAGCTAGATTCTAAATAAATACGAACAGCTCATTAGTATTACTTAGTACAGTTATAACTTTTCAAATGGATTGTATCCAGTGTCATATCTATGGCACGAAGTCCAAAGAAAGTTACCGACTTCCAAACTTGCGTAGCTACTGTACGGACAGTACAGCTGTACTCGTACCTTTGAAGTTTGAATTGTTACTGGATTATTGCGTCAGGCCTATAGCCATTAGCTATGTAAATAAAAAGGCGTGCCTATTTTCGCATACCGAACTTCTTGGAACGTCGTCTCGTCGGCGTCGACGGTCCAACAAAAAAGAACTCAATTATCATTCACCACCCACTTCAGCGATCCCGCGAACAATCGTCTTGGAAGTATTTAAATGTCTTATTTATCGCTATCTGGAAGCATATGATTTAAATGCTCATCATGCAAATTATGAACCTCGTTGAATAATCAAGCACCCGTTGTAAGTGGAACTCGGCTAAATAATGCACGGAAGGTTTGAATGTGACACTTGCGAAGCGGAAAATCTTGGTTAGGTAAGTTTTCCATTTTCCAATACCTCGTTGGAAAATACGAGTTGTTGCTTTTATTGGAGGAAATTAGATCGGTGAAATATTATCGAATCGTTTTCGTCCGACTTTACCAGTGACTCGAGTCAAAGTGGTAAAGTGTAGTAAACTTGCAATGTGATAAGCAGCGTTAGTAAAGTTCTAAATTTTAATTAAACAAGAAACATGATAAAAATATTGTGATGAATACTGCTCACAACAATAATTGACCGATCGAAGCGAAGGTCTCTGAGTATACTTGAGTGAATTTGCACTTGTCCGTCCGTCCGTCCGTCCGTCCGTCCGTCCGTCCGTCGGAGCCTTATAACTTCTGAATTACTGAATGTAATTACTTCAATTTTAAATATAATATGTAAACCGATGGCCTCCCGCCGAATATGGCTTAAAAAGTTATAAAAATCTTTAATTCAGGGGGCTCTCATAGAAGCGAATGCGAAGTAAAATATTTTTCATAGCGTTACATAGGTTTGCGGTATATCATTTTAAAGATAATTAGGAATAGAGTCCAAACATTTTTATTTTATTATTTTCCCCTAAAATTGACGAAATGGGGGGCTTTCAAGTTGGAGATTTTCTAACGTCCAAAGTTGACCTCAGAACTCTCAATTTTCTGAAAGGCTGACCCTGAAACCTGATCAATTATTTGAATTATATCCTGTACTTGAACAACAAATACTAAAACTATATAAATATTATAAGGAAACGAACTTATTTAATTTTTAATGAGCTTCAGAATTTTTAACAGAACTTCACAATTATGTCAATAGATGGCGCTCTGTACAAGTTTATGGATACCGCGAGGTCTCAGTTCGGGGCGAACCACTAGTATTATGTATTTATGTAGTAGAGTTTGTCCAATTGCTGTTGCTGCCTAGACTATTTTACTCCTTTGCGATAAATGGTAGGAAGTTAACGGTCCGGTAAAATCGAATTGTTAGAGGAATATAATATGCAAGACATGGTGGGGAAATCACAGAGCTTCCGTCAGCATGATGGCAGTATAATAAATTGAAGTTAATATTAAAAGTCATGTATTTTAATTTAATGTTTATGAATTTAACCGATGCACGATGCTGCGCTTTTACTGATAACGGGTAAAACATTTGGGTTTTCCTTTATGATAATTTCTCCACACGCGCTAGTATATACCAATGTTGATTCTTGCATTTAAACTTTTACAGTACTTAGGTATCAATTTGTGCTTACGTGAGATTGAGTCATTTACGCACAAAATCCATTTTGTCAAGACTAAACGTATTTCCTGTTCTGTGATCACGACAATCTACTCGTAGATAAAATTGATTTGAAGTCGATTTTAGCAAGCGACTAATAAGACTGCTACATCGCTTCCATGTAAGTCCGCTTGCATTTAAGACTGCATCCTGGTTAAACCAGGTGAGATTGGGGCTGATTCTGCATAACACAATCTCTAAACTAAACTAAAATGGCAGCTTTAAATCTAGTTCTGTCCCTTTCCGAAGGGAGTATTATGAAAGGGTTAGCAATATTTGTAATGCTCTAATTTCAGTTTAGTTTAGAGATTGTGCACTACAGAATCAGCCCCATTGCAGACAAGGCGAGGCGCACGGTTGGAGGCAAAAAGGCGACAAAGTTTACTTAGCTGGATGAGCTAAGCTGACTTAGATCTATAACAATTCGCAGTGTTAAACTATGAATGGAATGTGTGTGAAAACTGTGAAAAATTGAGCTAAGCTACGCTAAGATATTAGAGCTCGCGGTGAGGCTTGCGCTTTAAAACTTGTGGTGTAAAGTCCTAATAAGAAAGTTTTATACGGAAAAGAGCGGTTATATTACATCGTTTAAGAAAATTTAATACTAAAGAAATGGCGTAATTATGTAAAGCAATTAAGAAAAAGTTTGTATGAAAAAAAACTAAAGTTAAATTGAGTAGCGATTTCAGGCTGAATGTTGTAAGTAGCGCATTCCATAGTCCGTAACAGGCAATTAGTGTAATAATGGAAATTCTTTTCAGGCCGTTTTCGTTCTTCTATACGACTTTGTAAATATAGCAAACATTTCTATGGACACGAGAACTTCAGCGTGTAAATTGCGATCATGAGTTTTCTACTTATCGATTTAATGTTTTCGTGATACAATTTTCTTTAAAGACTGTTCCAACTTAAAAAAACATGGCAACCTTTGAACATTCAATGATCACAGGGAGCCCATTTTCGGCTCAAATCGTGCCTTTACATCCTTTGTCTCCAGAATTTTTTTCAAAAGCAAAGAGGAGTGATAACCTTTTTATACTGATCTAGTCTTAACAGTATCGCCATTATCATATCAGCCTGCGGTCCTCCACTGTTGACCATAGGGTTCCTCCTAGTAAGCACCGCGCCTTGTCTACAGCTTTCTCTATCAGGACACTTATATGTCTTGATATTAATACTCTAACAATATCTTCATCAACATTTTCCTTTTCATAAGTCACCTCACTCTAATCTAGTGATATTATCCTCAAGTCAAATTGTTCTAGTTCATCATAATGTTTTAGATTATCAGGTGAGATCGCAGTCAAGGGCTAACTTGTAGTAGATTAAAAAAACAATTCTTACGTCAGTGACGCATCACATATCGTATTCTCGCTGATCACTACTATCATCTACAATAGGCTTTCAACGTCCGTGTCAGTCGAAAGGTTGTAGGAACATCCAGTGGCGAGCACATGGTTTGAAGCTAGGGTAGGCATTAGTTAGTAAGAAAACCTATTTACTTGCTATTTTGATGAAAAATAAGCTTTGACGTATTTCTATTTGGGCGGTGCTTTTAAGCCCCTATGAACTGCACGCTCTGGAAACATCTTTAAACTCCGCGCCAGATCTTCGCCCGGTAAAAACTAAAAAGCGCAACTGCGAGATGCGTAATGAAACTTTATGTGCAGTTCATGCGAGTGAGGCTAGACCGGGTCGATAGGCCATAAATTATAGCTATCAGTGCAGCACACCACCATTACTCGCTCATATTATGCATTCTGTCAGAATTATTCATGAGCATGTCCTTTGAGTGGACAGACGTAATCTGATATCAATCTTGTGTTTACAAAATACCTATTGTAGAAAATTGTTGCGTTACTGTATGAATTTTGATTTAAAGACAGACAACGCACAGCGTAAGCAGTTGAAAATAGACACTAGATTTACATATTCAAACTAGAAGGATTCTAATCCAAAATATTGCGCGGTGAGTGATGTCATATTAAAGTAATTGCTTATATTTTATGGATCACAGCTAGATAATATGACTAGCCATACATCTCAGCCATAGGTACATGTAACTAATGTGATCTGATAAAAATACTAGCGAGTAGCTGACAAGCTGGAAGTGAGCGGTACAAGACCGTGCTGTGTGAAGATCCATGCCCGAGATTTTCGGCCAGCTGTGGGCGTCCATCGGTTGAGACGACAACGACTACAAAGATGACGACGACGACTAATATGTAAATACTATACCTTCTTAGTGCAGTCTAGTATATTGTGAGCCTTTTTTGAATGTTTTTTTTGTTCAGAACGTTTTACAGGACAAGCTAACTGCTCACTACGGTAAACTAATCCTTAACAGTCCACACATTCCGATCCTTCAGATATCAAGCATTGATTAATAATAACCTTAATTTTTAAAGATCGGATTATAGGCATATCGAGATTAACCTCCGCACCAGAGCAAACTGAGAGTAAAATAAATAAAAAGGCCTTGAAGTGAAAGTGAAACCTCCCCGCGAGCACTTGATAAATCCGCGTCGAGTTTTAATGAACGCGCACTTGTCACTTTAATTTCCATGTCAAAGGTAATTTGAGGACGCTTTTCGCTTACAATATCCTGGAGCGCGGTGTCAGGTACGCCTGTGACCTGGATGCGAAGAGCGTAAACATTTAACGAGTGTTTTAAGGCTACGTTGCCTCGATCGGTTACTAGATAATTGCTTGTGCCTTGATTGTGGTATGCTTCAAGTCTTGAAATCGGAATCGGTCTATTAAGTTCGATCTACAAAGGGATTTCGTTATTACTACCCTATATCAGCAAAGATGTACAACCTACCGCAGTAGTCAAGCTTTATAGCTTGGATGCTAATTTCATAACGGTCGCAATTGAGTGGCTACTGGCTAAATTTATGGCACGGATGCTACAAACGTGCATTGTATCAAACAGAGCTTCGAGAGGTTGCGATCTTTACATAGCAGCAATCTCTGGTTATATTGTAGGAGATAGCCGTACTTTTGGTAACTATCGCCAGGAAGGCGGATTTGGTGCGTGTAGGGCTCTCCTTTGGTGTAATTTGTGACGGTCTGCCCGCATGCGGCTGGGGACCTGACTACTTATAGCCGCTCAAAGACGAGTTATTGTTACCAAAAATGAACAATTGTTACGCACGGTCAGAAATGAAAGACGTAAATTAATATGCACAATCAACAGCAACTTTTATTTCACTGTTCACAATAATTTACAACGTATCACTTCAAAAATACACGGTATAATGCCCGAACACGGCCCGATGTCCGTGTTTTATACATTGCCACCTCTCCTCTACTCTACCCTCTCCTCTCCTCTCCTCTCCTCTCCTCACCTCTTTTCTCCCCACCTCTACTACTCACTGCTACCTCCCTCTCTCTCTCCCCTCTCCTCGCTCGTTACAGTCGGCCATCCTGCAACAATTGCCCCGCAATTGGCGAGAAAACAAAAAAAACTTTAGCTCTCTGATAAATCAATTAGACCATCTCCTCAACACTACAATCATCGCTGCAATCATCACTACGGAAAGGTCCCAAGGAATCTGCTGGAACAACCTGCCTGCCTGTAAACTTTTTATAGCCACGTATACCCTTAATGCTCCTAATTTCATATCTCCAAAATACGTCTCGCCTAAATCTTTAGGTGAGCTGGCAAAGCAATCTGAATGGGCTATCAATAAATCGATAAAATCACACCGCTCGTCTGCACTAATTTCCCCCACATCTATTTCACCTAGTAACAACCCACCGATTATACCTACAACTTGTTTATCTACCTCTACTGTCATAATTAACAAAAAATTTGCTTACCTCTGATATCACTGTACACAGCTCAGCATGGGCAATGGTGTCTTGTCTCATTACAGCGAAAACAAATAGGAGGTTTTCGGAAATTGCTGTCCTTGTCGCTGGAACTACTCGTGATGTCAACTATTGTCGAATTACCTCAGGGTCTTGAAGAAAATCGGCGTCCTCACAATCTCAATCAACTTCGCATCTTCTTCGACCTCACATACATTCTTGGCTTTTTCCATTTAATCGTGAGATATTTGTGGGCCTTATTCATCCCACTTCTGACTGTTACGCACGGTCAGAAATGAAAGACGTAAATTAATATGCACAATCAACAGCAACTTTTATTTCACTGTTCACAATAATTTACAACGTATCACTTCAAAAATACACGGTATAATGCCCGAACACGGCCCGATGTCCGTGTTTTATACATTGCCACCTCTCCTCTACTCTACCCTCTCCTCTCCTCTCCTCTCCTCACCTCTTTTCTCCCCACCTCTACTACTCACTGCTACCTCCCTCTCTCTCTCCCCTCTCCTCGCTCGTTACACAATAACTAGGAAGGCTGATTCTTATAGTATGTGCAGTACCTATGTAAACAGTATAAAAACTGACGCTATTCATCGGAGCGTTCACTAGATATTGCCTCTCAAAGACGTAATAAACTTACAAGAAATAGCTCAAGTGTCGCCGCGTTGATGTGCTAATCAATATTTTGAAGGCGTAGAATTAATTGCTATGCTATTCTTATTACACTTGTTTAATTATGTCAAATTTAGCTTACCTATTTTATATTGGTATTTGTGTGTAGTATTTAAATATTATGTCCTTAATATTAATAATATATTGCTATTAATATACATTACTTTTAATTTAATTCAGTATTTTTTGTCGTTGAAAGACCTAACCTAACCAAACGTGATAGAACCTCCATTTTATTTGAAGTAGGTATTTGGAGAATTTAAACGAGGTATGAAGTTCAAAGCAAAATACGTTAAACTCACCATGCGCCGGCGCCGGTGTCGCATGCCGCTTGGGCGATCCGCCCTGCGGCGTGGACTGCATCGCGCGAGCTAGCGGGCCATCGCCGCACCGCCCGCCGCCCTCCGGCTCATGGCTGCAAACAAGGAGAAATACATAAAGTCATAAACAATCTCTTTATTTTAACGTTTAAACTACCGTGAGTGATATTCATTTTAACTATAAATAACTCCGGTTAAACTCGCGTGATATGACGGAGAAATGTCTGATGGGTTCGAAACTAGTCGGATATTTTTTCTACATAACACATGAGTTTAACCAGAGCTATTTATAGTAAACTAGCTGATGCCTGCGACGTCGTCTGCGTGAAATAAGTTTTTTCAATTCCCACGGGAACTTCTGAATTTTCCGGGATAAAAAGTAGCCTATGTCACTCTCCAGGTCTTCAACTATATACCCATGCCAAAAATCACGTCGATCCGTTGCTCCGTTGCGGCGTGATTGAAGGACAAACCAAGACACCAAGAAACCAACAAACAAACACACTTTCGCATTTATAATATTAGTATGATCTCTTTATTTGCAAAAATACTACATAATTAGAAGAGTTTAGACATTAGATTAGGCCTAAAAAATACATACTATGAAATACTAGTGTTCACGTTATTAATTTGGCTCCTCTTAAAAATAAGAGTTTAGACATTAGGCTAGATCCGCTAAGTGCGGTTTGGGAAACTTCAGACACCTTTGAGGATATTCTGGACACTTCTATTCTGTGGTAACACTACAATTAGAAGATTGAGCGGCTAACCACTTTTATCTTGGACGTAAAACTAAGCTGTTAAGTACAATAGAAGTTCAAAGAATAAGGATCGCAGTTCGAACCTATTAAAATTCAGTCTCCGTGCTTGGCTAAGCCATCGATCCCACAGCCAAGTAACTTTAACTATTTTTCAAGAGTCTTCATAGTTTCACAAAATTTGACAGAACTTCCCATAATACCAGATTATGATGGCAAGTTCGATGGTTCGTCGTACTACGAATAGTAACTGGCATTTAGTATTTTCAGAACAAATTATTTTCGTAGCAAATCCGGGTTAAGATTCATCAATCCTAGACGTCGAGAATAATAATTTTAACTCCAGATAACTAGGTCCATAGCGGTATTAAATAATATAAAAGTGGAAATGCTCCAGATTATTTATTATCTTAGAGAGCGAATGAAATCACACCGAGCAGAAAAGGAAATCAAACAAGCATTGCTAACTTTGGGAACGTTTATGAGGCCCATAAACCTGATATTTTTACCACCCCATTATCCCCATAATAAAAGCTGTATCACTGCCATGCTATTAGATATTTAAAATGTTTTGATTTCATAGCAAAACATTAAATTATAGCTTTATATAAAAATGCTCCCTAGCCATTCTTGTTTGATTTAAAAAGGCTTCTGATACATGAGATATATGGAATCAATACAGGTAAATATTTCATCGAGATATTGTATCAAAAGCATTAAATACATACAAAATTTCACACATGAGCACCATTGTTCTGGTCAATACTCAATACATAGGCTTCGTTTTAATTATCCACAAACCAGTGGCTATGTGCACAATGCAGCCACAAGTAAGGGACATGAGGGTGATTTCCCCCTCCTTACCCTTCCCCCACCGCTAAAGGGGTAGCCCCCGGTCATCGATTGCCAGCATTCGGCGCATGCAAATGCAGTACGCGTGCATGTGAAACTGACAGGACTTTTAGTGGTTTTGTTAAAAAATGCTGCCATTGTGCGAAATGGACGCCGACAGTTAAAGATTGGATGGACCAATGCATGAGTAAAGCTAAAATCGGTTTTACGTCGTTGATGTTACGGATTTAGAACAGTTGTTCAATAATAATCAAAAGTTATCAAAAAGGCTTGCAAAATATAAATTACAAAGGAAGGCCTATAATATCTATCTATATATATCATATCTTGTGTATTATGTCTATGTTCTTCGGTTTTGTATCTTGTTTGGTGTGCAATAAAGTGTATTTTCATTTCATTTTCATCTGATAAAACGAGTAAATAATACTGTGAATGAAATAAAAAATCAAAACTACAAAAGGATAACTCCTCACTTTAATGAATCAATATTCATAATCAAAACAGCAGTCGTCACAATAAAACTGCATATTTATCCTGTTATAGAAATAATGCGTCACTTAAAAAGTTAAAAAGGAAATAATGGTAGGTATTTGAGTATCTGTAATTGACAAACGTGAATGAAAACACGTAGGCTCACTCGAGAGAATCTGATTTATTTGATCGAAATAATGCTATACAGATTAAAAAGTAAACAAATAGCGAATTACAAAATGCGTGTAGGAGTGAGAGAGGTGAGCCGTGTGATAATTTGTAGGGCAAGCTTATAGTTGTTAGATATGCAGCGAATCATAATTAGCTTCGAAATTAGTGAGTTTGATTTTGTAACTATTGCACATTAGGCACATGATTCACAACATACATTGATTAGTTTAATTTATATTATTGAAGAAAAGAGCAGGAAATTGAATCGTTCGGAACTGTAAGCAGAATCAACACAACAGAAAGAACTGACTAGTGGTATAGGCTTATAGTTGTTAGATATGCAACGAATCATAATTAGCTTCGAAATTAGTGAGTTTGATTTTGTAACTATTGCACATTAGGCACATGATTCACAACATACATTGATTAGTTTAATTTATATTATTGAAGAAAAGAGCAGGAAATTGAATCGTTCGGAACTGTAAGCAGAATCAACACAACAGAAAGAACTGACTAGTGGTAGGCTTATAGTTGTTAGATATGCAACGAATCATAATTAGCTTCGAAATGAATGAGTTTGATTTTGTAACTATTGCACATTCGGCACATGATTAACAACATACATTGATTAGTTTAATTTATATTATTGAAGAAAAGACCAGGAAATTGAATCGTTCGGAACTGTAAGCAGAATCAACACAACAGAAAGAACTGACTAGTGGTAGTGATGAGCTTGCAATCAATCTGAATGAATGGCTTTTAATATTAATCTAACAAGCTGTAAACAACTGTGTAGTACTATAATATGTTACTTATTTTGTAATATAAATAATATTGCTTATCATAATAAGATCATCACATAGGTCGCAAAGGATAACAGGCATTAAGATTTCGATTGAAATTAGCACATGCATCGTGGGTTGAGGAACTCAATATAGATCGCAGTAAAGATGATAACGCTATCATGCCTACGACATGATGCGAGTAGGCAGTGTATAATGATGCAATTAGTATGAAACTATTGTTAAATCTATGTTGCACAAAAGCGTGGCCTACTTTTTAATCTATTAATATGCAATGAGAACTAAGCTTAGATTACTTTATAGCGTTATAATAACTCGAAGCATTAAATAATAAAACAACTGTAAGAGTTGTTTTGTTGGTGAAAGAAACTAGCTGGGAACAAATACAGAATTTTATTCAGAGTCTTGTCAGCGCACATGTGGCGATTTTTATACGTCATATGGTAGTGACAATCCGGGTGCGAATTTCCCCAGGAAGAATTTCTAGGTATGTTTTCATAGAATGCTTCGATATACAAAGCTGACAACGTAGACCGAAAAATGTAACGCATTTGCATCTAATACAAAAAACTATTTACAACTACGAAAAAACGAGGTATGTTATTATTGTTAAAACTTCCGCACTAAGAGTTAAATTACAACAGGACGCCAAACAAACCCAAAATTAAAATTACTAGTACATAGTACAGGAATGTTGAATGTGCAATTCCCCAGGGCATTGTAGGCTGTAGCGCACTCTGCTAGCCCTACTGTTGTATGCGTGTAATGCCATTTATCAGCCAATCCAATAACGTAGATCCTGAACGAGTTTATATTAACAAATTCTCTGCAATCTGTATATCGATATCGAAATTATTACCTTAGATTACAACCCAATCCATACTAATATTATAAATGCGAAAGTGTGTCTGTCTGTCTGTCTGTCTGTCTGTCTGCTACGCTTTCACGGCTCATCTGTTCAACCGATTTTGATGAAATTTGGTACATTGGTAGGTTGTATCCCCGGAAAGGACATAGGCTACTTTTTATCCCGGAAAATTAAAGAGTTCCCGCGGGAATCAAAAAAACCTAATCCACGCGTACGAAGTCGCGGGAATCATCTTGTACTGATATAAATCTGCACTACATATTTTACTCATCAATAAACTTTCGCAACTTTTGAATGAATAAAGCGAATGCTTTATGCTAATCTACTAAAGTAAGAAGCAGTAAATCAATGGTTTGTCTTGTTCAGTGTTGACAAGAACCATAAAATTGCAATTTAATACTCGTTTGTAAATTAATATCGATTAGTTAAAATAAAACAATTTGAAACGAGTAAACGTTTTCTTCCTCGTTCTAGATAGATAAAGAACAAATTATTTGGAAAAGCATCCAATATAAACCAATTTTATAATTATTCCAAGAGGGAGCCGACGCTGCATAGCAGAATATCAGAGTCTTTATTTTTAATTGGTTTGCATAAAGCTTCGCAATAATCGCTGTTACTGAATATTCATGACGCGATGTTGGTGCTTGGAGCTCGTCAATATGGCAGATTTTGTGTATGCAAACCCACCATAGGCCGTGTCAGGGTAATTTATATAGATTCAACTAGTCTACCTGATTCAGTTTAGGACAGCCCCCAGAAGATAGTACTCTAGTAGTACCATACCTCTAGTAGTATCTATCTAACTTTTTCATGTCTATACTTCGAAAACTTTTATGTAATCTTCCAACCCCCATTGCACCCCTTTTGGGGTGGATTTTCGTAAAATTGCGAATACAGGTTATTATTATTTAAAACTGATAACCTAAATCCCGATTTTCAAGTCTCTAACTACAAAAACTTGCAACCCTCATGTAAGCTTTCAACCCCCACATTTCACCCCATTTGGAATGAATTTTCGTGAAATTTGCGTGAAATGGGTCCACGCGTTTAGGCTGTAGCTGTCTTGCAAGGAACAAATTACCATATATAGATTGATGAACATAACCCTGTGCATTCAGTGCAGTAATTTAAAAACTCAAGGCCACTATCTTAATATATGTTAACAACAACACAAAAAACTCTACGATTCGACAAGAAAGCTTTTTTTTTAGTGCTTTTGCATAATAGTAACACGGGAACGATGTAACGGCTTATGCGTGATTCATAGCACTTTGATGTAATTTTAAATCTAAATATATAAAAGGCAAAGGTGACTGACTGACTGACTGACTAATCTATCAACGCACAGCTCTAACCACTGGTCGGATCGGGCTGAAATTTTGCACTCAGATAGCTATTATAACGTAGGCATCCGCTAAGAAAGGATTTTTGAAAATTCCAACCCCGAAAGGGGGTTGAAAGTTTGTATAAAAGTTCGTGATACACGAACGGCAACGAACGAATCGGGATGGACGTGATTTTTGGCATGGGTATAGTTGACGACCTGGAGAGTGACATAGGCTACTTTTAATCCCGGAAAATTAAGGAGTTCCCGCGAGAATAAAAAAAACTTAAAGCACGCGGACGAAGTCGCGGGCATCAGCTAGTGTGAAATATGTTCTGAACCGATATTCGGAAGACGCAAGTGTGTCAACGTTTAGGAGCTACAAAACGCATAAAGTTTCGTATGATTCGTATGATTTCGTATGTCGCACATCATGGGACGAGCTGCAATTATTTCAATAGAAACTTTATATCAAACACATTAAAGAATTGCTGTGTCAACACAAACAGCACTATTTCTTCGATGCATGCTCTTGCAGGCTTGCTGATAACGTCATTCTGACTAATTAATTATTAATGTAAATGCGTAAAGTGTGATCGGCATTAAAATCACAACGAAAAGAGGTGCCGCCAAATTGTAAATGCTGGTTAATTGCTGGTCAGTGACTTCCATTTCCGTAAGTATAAGTAGGTGCTCGAGGCAATTAATAGCGGCAACTACTGAGTCGTTAAGCTTTCATAATGATGTTTGTACTGACGTTTTTCCTGAGTACTCATAAACTTTACAGTTGTTAATATTATAACTTTAAAACATACTGGCTATATTTTATGATCCAAATCTACTCTTTAAGCCTTTTATAGTATGAATTCTTGCTATTCGTATTTAATTCTGAAGATCGTTTAAAAAACATCGCAAGATCAACGTACCGATATATAGCTGAATAAGTAGTGTCTTCTCGATCTATTAGAAAACCTTTCACAGTGGAATATTTAAAAGGTGCAAGTAAAGGGCGAGGTTATTCGGTATCTTAAACTAAAAATGTCGATACAGAAATCAATCTAGCAAATAAAATATTATCTCATCAAAAAAGATGATGAAGAATTTTAATAACTAATCACATGTTTACAAAATTCTCATGAATACAAATTGGCAACCACAAAAAGCGGACCATAAATAAAATTACAACAGCGAAAATGGAACACAATAATCGACAAAACTAACGAATTCCTTTGCGGATGATCAATGGTCGAACTCGAAGGCGAATTTAATTCCATGCAACCTTCGTAACGCCACCCACACACCGCCCACAGAGTTACGCAAGGTGGAGACATTTACGAGTGTTAAGGGAAAGTATCTGAGTTAATTATATCCAGCCGTCTGTAGCTTGATTGCGATACTCTGTAATTAAATTATAAGGAAGTAACTTATGCCCGACATGCGGTGCAATGCGACTCGAGAGCTACTTATTGTGCGTTGATGCTAATTTGTCAGAAACCTTCCCACAAGCCTATCGTAGCAATTGCACAAAATTTCAACTTAATCGGATCAACCCATAGGAAACGGACAGATAGACGAGCAAATTTTTTTTAATATTTAAGATTGCCGCTTAGTTGTAAAAGTTAGACGCAGAGCTTTTACGAGTATAAGAAGTTCGGCCTGTATAGAGCGAGGATTCGAAAATATTAAGTTTTCCATTTGCTACGGCTATTGCTCCTCGAGCTTTATTACGAAATTTAAGCTGCAAAATTACAGCAGGATATTTTTCTCAATTTGTCTATAATCCTCTAAATTATCTATTTAGTCACAAAATGGTCACAAATAAGTAATTATTTATGCACAGTTCCCAAAAAAAGAAAAGAGCTTGCATACAACTTAAAGCAACTATAATTTCCCGGCTCACGCTGGGTTTATAAAATTTTATTGCTTGTTTTCTTTTAAAAATATTCACGATGTCGAATCATATTTATTAAAATATGCATTTTTGAGCGTCTGACACTTTTGCAGCCAAGATCAATTAATCAGATTACCTCTCGTCCCTTATTAATCGGTTCAGTAACTTAAGACTTACAAAAATAAAACTTGGCTCTAGGCTCTTGAAAAAATACAAAACGAAATGACAAACCTCTTCGATCGGACTCTAGTGTATCTCCAAGTGTTGCTGCTGTAGTGTCCAGAACTCGATGGGCATAATAATAACTGAAGACTATTTGGCCTTGGTTGCCTTTGTTTCTTCGATCTCAATTTAACCACTTCTTCTTTATCTTTTTTTGTTTCTTTGACAGGTGGCTTCTTCGAGTCGACACTCCACCTGTACTTCTCATCTATATTATGTTTTCTTAATACAACTTCATCATCCAGATCCAAATGATCTAGCTTATCATTAATGAAACTTCTAGATCTTAACAGATCTGGTGTTTCGTCGATCCTGTCATGCTTTCGTATCTCGATCGGTGATGTCGGAGGTCGTCTCGGTTCAAAAACGACTTTTGAGTACTCGTTGCTTCTACGCCACAGACGAGGCGATAACGGCCAAAAGCGCCCAGCGGGCTGTGCGGACTCCATAACCATTTTTTGAACACTTGTGACAACTTTCTTATTTTTGGTCGACTTCACTTTGCGCACTTAATTACAACTTCCAATTAGCACTGACTTTATCGATGTTTATCACTGTTTAAATCTTAAAGTGTTACCAGCGATTAAAATAAAATCTTAAAGTAATTTTTACTTAAGTGCTAATGAATAACTATCTGCAAATCGTTTTACTATCTCGGTAATTATTACACATTTAAAAGATAAAGATATAAAAGATAAACGTGCACGACATCCGAAAGCGATTGGCTGACTGTATAAAGAAACAAGTAACAACATGTGCATAACAATCCCCCCTACGATCAATCATGCGTTACGAATTCTAGATAAAGCAATGATACGAGAACCGAGTGATAGCACGCGCGTAAGGCATCGCAATAAGGCTATATGCCTTCCGATGAATGGAAATAATGGATTATCTGATACATGGAGCTACCGGAATTGCTGTATGACGGCGGATATTGTTGTCGCTCTATTATGTATATTTATTTTATGTACGTGAATTTGTTCACATTATTTTATGTCCGCAGCGTGTAATTTCAGTGGTGTAATTATTTAATCTTTCCACGATAAGCAACACTAAACACGAGAGTACACCGAAGGTGAACCTTCTCCTTTGACGACGAGCAAAGTAGCAAGTATCGGCTAGTTTTAAACATTATTCCAGTAATATATATACATATTAACATACCGTACGGGTATATTACGTCCTGTTGTACGCTGCTTCCTGAGCGGTCGTTTAGTATGCGACGTTATTCGTATACATCCTACGGTGAGGCATTACGTATCATAGCGATTTTATGGTTATCCGTTTATAATGCAGATGTCTTGGCTGATTGTGGGAAAGTACAAACACATTGCACAAAATAATAAATCTATTGATATTCTTTAAATAAAAAATCACAAAGGTTTTGAAGTTGCAGAGGTCAGATCGCAATTGATATGTTTACAAAACACAGTTTCATTATTATGTGGGATGTTTTATATAATAAATCATCATGCAGATAAAAATTCTGCATTTGAAATGTATTTGATGACCAAATCAATATTGTATCTTCACAGCGATTGAATTGGTTACGAGTTTATAAGAATATTTTGTCTACTCACCGTCCAAAACAACACATTCCTACAGAACAATCGGTGAAATCACACATTCGGTGATTTTTATTGTCAATGGATCAAAAGTGATGTTAAAACCAACTTAAAATGTTAAAAACAACCAACAAATAAAATCATTCACCGTGTACAGTAAAGGCAATCAATAACACAATCACATATTAGTGCAAACAATTATAATCCGATGATAAATGACCAACAAAAAAGGCTACCAAATGCGGCGAAGGAAGCAGCTGAATCACAGGAAGTTATACCTATTGTTTACAGTATAGACATTATCATTTCGATGAGCTCCCTGAGTCAGGCAACGCAGTTCTCGAAACCGATGAAGACATTACATTGAGACCTACGCAAGCATCAAGACATAATAGATCATAAATAACCGATTACAAAATATTTTAAGCCCACGAAGATAACGATAGCTTTAAATGCAAATATTTTTATCATAACCCGACTTTGATATCACGCACAACAGACCTCCAACTGGAGGTTTAAGTGCGGAAACCTGTGAGAAAGACAAGAACAACTTTGATATTTACCATTATAGCAGCAGAAAAAGAATTACTATAAAATGCCATGCTTGGTTTAGAAATTTGATTTTCCGCCCCATTATTAGCTTCATATTGAAGATCTGTACATTTGCATTAAGATATAGGATTATCATTATATCATTTGATAAGTTTTATCGATCAGTATTTCATGTATGTCGACATTGGAGACATTATGGAGACTACTAAGTCAAAGTAGATAAGAATAGTTGAAGAAAACGATTGATAAGGGGAAACTTTGATTTAAGTTAGACTAACAGGGATTGTTATGTTTGTGTGTTCTAAATAAATAATTAAATATTTATTTATTTATTCATTACAACCTCCCTTCCTGTCGTCGCAGTGGTGAGCACTGTCTTATAGTGGGAGGTCCCGGGTTCGATTCCTGCTGGTAAGGTCAATTTGGGAATTTATAATTTTTGAATTTTCGCCGGTCTAGCTTGGTGGGAGGCTTTTGTCATGACTAGTTATAACCCTACCGGCACAGCCGTACCGCCAAGGGATTTAGCGTTACAGTACGACGCCGTGTAGAAACCGATAGCCAGTTTAGGTTTAATGCCGTAATAATAACTGCCGTATCCCTAACAGGCTATAACCTGTTAGGGGCAGTTATATTTACGCTACCATCTTAGACTGCATCATCACTTACCGTCAGGTGAGATCGCAGTCAAGGGCTAACTTGTAGTGCCATAAAAAACCTTAAGAAGCCGCTTTGGACACGTTTCCTTTAGGCCACGGGTTCAGCCGTGCTTTCTGTTTGTTTCAGAAATTCCAATTAAAATTCACGTAGCAAATACTGTAAATGTTATATTATTAGGACGAACTGTGAAAGCAGATTATTATGAAAATAGCAAAGTTGCTCCGGCAACGTTCCTATATTAATTAGACTTCGTCGGCAGTCATTAATTTGTTGAATGCAAATTAAATGAACGTTATAATTTTCCCAGTCCTCATTTATCCTTCATTAAACTTTGAAATGGAAGATATTGTTTAAATACAGGTGATTTAAGTTGATGCAACCGTATTAATAGAGACAAACACACAACTTGATTTTGCAAAGAAAAGTGTCGAAATCTAAACAAAATATAAAAATATAAGTATTTAATTTTCGAGTAACCTCTATACTTCATCAAAAGTAAGGAAATATCATGTGGTAATTAGCCGTGTTCTCTTATCTTGCTTAATCATCTCTGTTATGAGACTGTAATTCACAAAGCAACATCTAAAGTTCGTAAACCTCATAAACTGGAAATTATGTGGCTCAATTACTTGCTATACACGTGAGCCTGAACATAATAGCGCGTCACGTTTATTTGATGACGACTCCACCACACTTTTATGGCCTCAGTATTTCGGTAGACGTTCTTAGTAATCAATCAATGATATTTTTGTCTCTGCATCAGAACAGGGGAGGTACTCGCACACAATAGCCGGAACAGACGGGAAAGACAACCATATTGAATACGACGGTATACCACTTCCAAATTGAGTGCAAGCTGCTTTGGGCCCTTTGGTGCAACTTTACAGCGCATATTTCTCTGAAAGCAATATGTATATCGCGAGCGTGGGACTCGGAAGGCGCTTAAAATGGCACACCTAATATCGTATGCAATGTGCTTGAATGACATTTGCCTGGAAATTGGAAGACGATACACATTTGCTACACGGAGAGTTGACTTCGATAGAATTTTAATTTTGTTGTCGTTATAAGGAAAGCATGTCACAAAAGGAGGACACTTTTTCATAGCATAGCGGGACTCTATTTCTATAGTTCTAAAGTAAAATAAATAGTTTATGGATTTCTGAAAAAGTTAAAAATAAATACCTACAAAAAACGGTGCGTGTAATGATTGGAACGAAAATGCGAAACGGTTAATAATCTAATTATCATAATTGATTCCTGATGTGTCCTTGAAGCTGAATTTCTAACGACCATAAATGATAAATAGTTTCGTATTTAAAGAAAAAATCATTTTTCACTTCCAAAACCCGTAACGGGGAATGAATTTAATGGATTATCCGATACAAATGTTGAATTGGCTGACGAATGTTCCAAAAGCTGACTGATTGTGCACGTCAATCATTTCGGAACAGGATTTAGCTTTTTACTGCCGGACCGAGCGTTTGTGATAAAAGGATATTCATGATACCCTGACGTAAGCCAAGTTATTTATTTACTTTTATTTCATGTGCGTAGAAACTTAAACTGCCATATACCTATCCCTTCCAAGATAGCCCGCTTTCATCTTAGACTCTGATCACTTAATTATCTGACTTATCACTTATTTGACTTATCATACGATGATGCCCGCAACTTCGTCCGCGTTGAGTAAGTTTTTTTTTTATTCCCGCGAGATAAGTTAAAGATGGGCAGTTACAGCGTAGCAGACAGACAGACAGAACATACAAACAGACACACTTTTGCATTTATAATATTGGTATGGATTTTGTCCGCGTTAAGAAAATAGTGACTCATCACTGTCGACAGGCTGCCACGCCAAGCCTGGCCAATGAAGTTGCAAGAGAGCAGAACGCTTTTGATTTTTCGCAATTAATATAAGTATACACAGGACTACAGAACGTTTTTTAATTTCTCGCAGCGAATATATACAGGACTACTAAGTAACTAAAAAATATCAACCAGAAATAAGTTTACAGGAAACAAAAGAAGACAATGACAATAGAAACAGGAAAGTAAGACAAGAAAACACATTGCATTCTAATCTAATAACAAAACTTTATTCTTCTGTTGTCGGAAAACTAGTAATAGTAGAAGATCCGAATCTAAATCGAGACGTACCGGTTTGATAAGAGAATCAAATTTATTTTATAATAAATTTCATATATTAGAAAATAAATTAAAAATGGGTAGACAACAGAAATCCTGGACAGAATATTTTTAATTACTTTTTGAAAAATGATTTTTCATAAAATGTTGCAAAATGAAGATAATAATAAAATTTTATACTGGACTTAAAGTATAGAGCATATAGAATGTGCTATCGTAGGGTAGACTATTATTTCCATTATTTATCCAGGTAAATAATAGGGTAGACTATTATTTCCATTATTTATCCAGGTAAATAATAGTCTACCCTACGATTGCAGATTCTATATGCTCTATACTTTAAGTCCAGTATAAAATTTTATTATTATCTTCATTTTGCAACATTTTATGAAAAATCATTTTTCAAAAAATAATTAAAAATATTCTGTCCAGGATTTCTGTTGTCTACCCATTTTTAATTTATTTTCTAATATATGAAATTTATTATAAAATAAATTTGATTCTCTTATCAAACCGGTAGGTCTCGATTTAGATTCGGATCTTAGACCATAATGTTTTTGCAGGCAGTATTTCGCGCTGCAAAGTTTGTTTTCGATTTTGTAAAGTAAACTGGGAGCAAAACCAAATAAGTTTTGTCCGAGACCCGTCTGTCTAGGGATTGTTATGCTGTTATTTAGTATCGTAAAATAAAGTAGACCTTATATATTTTTATATCGGATTTCTTGTAATATTATATACGCGTTCTTGATACAGATAACAGGAAATAATAAAGAAAAACAATGTCTTAGTTAAAATATGAATTTAGCACTATAGAAAGCCTGTTTTTTTGCAGATATGCAGGCGTTAAGAAAAACAAAAGCCAGTGGACTGAGCTTATTATTTCTGAGGAATAATTTAACTGCCAAAAATGTTTGAAATTATTGGACAGTAGAAGAAAAACCTTAATAATTATATTATTAACATCACAGTGGTTTTGTGGAACAGCAAGAATATAAATGAAGTCAACTTGCGTATAAGTCGGGTAAAAAAACGGGTCGGTTAATTAAAAAGTTTTGTGAGATTTAATTCTTGGAAACTTTGCCGTTCTCTTAAGGATTTTTCAGTTAATTAGAACAGAATCATTGCTGCAGGCGGATTCATCAAGCAATGCACTTTGTAGTGTTCTATTTAATATTGCAGAATTCTAGTCATTCAGATTTATTGGATGGAAATCGAATTCATTTTTGACGACCTTCCTGGCGCAGTGTTGAGCGCTATTGTCTTAATGTGCGGAGGTCCCGAGTTCGATCCCCGGCAGGGTCAATTTGGGAATTTATAATTTCTGAATTTTCACTGGTCTGGCCTGGTGGGAGGCTTCGGCCGTGGCTAGTTACCACCCTACCGGCAAGACGTGCCGCCAAGCGATTTAGCGTTCCGGTACGATGCCGTGTAGAAACCGTTTAGGGGGTTGGGTTTAATATAAGTGCCATGCCCCTAACAGGTTAGCCCGCTACCATCATCACTTGACATCAGGTGAGATGGCATTCAAAATCGTAGAGGATAAAAAAGAAAACATAATTCGTTTGCACTGTCAAATATTTTTCTGTATGATGGAAATTGGCTAAACGGGTCCGGAAACGCCGATAAAACACTATTTATGTCAACGTCCCAGCACTCCCAGCCCATGAAGTGGCATTCCGAAATATTTAAGAATTTGTAATCGATTAGAAAAGCTATTAACGAATATAAGCTAACCGTTAACCATACAGCGCTATTTTTATCGACTTTTAGTAAAAATATTTCCGCATTGGGGTAAAGGAGGGTTAGTCACGGACTCTGCCACATATTTGTGATGTTCTGAAAAAAGTGATGAGTCAGACGTTTAGTTCAGTACATTCACATTGCTATAGATAGGGTAAAGAATATTTTCCTTTCCTCGTAATAGCAATGATCTCTGAAGGACAATACGAAATCATAGTAAAACGTGTAAAGTTGACAGAGTTACGGAGCTGTGAATTATTGATTGAATTGAATTAATATTGTGTATGAAGAATTCTTCTGCGGTCACTGACGTCGAACCGACTAATAAACATTTTGAACAACTAAGTAGTGAAGCAAGGTAAATTCAGGTTATGCATAGCTATGTGCGTTGTAAATGACATTATTTCAACCAAAAACATTAATCATTTGGGACAACCAACCGCAAGTTTCACTTACGTATGGACATTTCTCGAACTACGGTTAGTATACCGATTTCCGTATAAATGAATTTGAAGTGACTGTAGATATTTATTGGTGTTCATAAAATATAATATCAAATTTGACTTGAAAACAGTGTTACAAAGTTTATATATAAAGCGGGAATTACATTAAATGTTTTTTACCTAAGCACCCAAGTCTCTCGTCCTATAAATAGGACAACCAGTATGTATATTAACATAATGTATAGTAATAAATGTACTAAAACATGTATGGCACCTGTCAGGGTGGGCCAATATTTCGAAATATATTCAACCGCAAGAGATCATGGAAGCAGGCGTAGCGTATATTATTTATTGTCGTTATTAGGCTGATTGGAACTGCGCCAAAGGACCCGATGAGTCAGGGATACAGGGAACTTCTGTGGCGCTGGCGACATTGATATTTTAGCTTCCGTGGTTTCGAGCCTATTGTTTTGTTTCAATAAATCATCTTTGTTTGTATTTTTAATTAAAAAAATATTTTGTACCTGATGATGCCCGCGACTTCGTCCGCGTGCGGGAACTCCTTAATTTTCCGTGATAAAAAGTAGTCCTTCCCCGGGATGTATCCTATCTCTATACCAAATTTCAACAAAATCGGTTGAAAAGATGGACCGTATAAGCGTAACAGACAGACAAACTTTCGCATTTATTATATTAGTATAGATACAATACGTATAGGTATTTTGATCAAACACTTTAGACTATCCTGTCCAAGGACAATGAGTATTGTTAAAATTTTATTAGCCCTATTTTTTTATACCTAAATAGATTTCAGTTAAAAATTGTGCATAAAAGCATTCGCCTGAATTATAATTAATGGAGTTATTTCTGACTCTACAAAGGTGACGTAACCTTCTAAGTATTCTAAGGCAGCCTATTGCAAACCCTAATATTTCACGAATGTTTTCACGATGACGTCATATTCACATCCTTATTCAACTAAGAATTCATCATCATCAATAGCGATTTAGCTCATTGTGGGTCGCGGCCTACTCTCTCTAACTCTTCTCTAACGATCTCCTTCGTTTGTGTTGGTATTTCAGTTCCATATAAGTCACCTGTTTTGCGCATTGCTAAAACAATTATAGTAGCCGATAGTATGAAAGAAGCATCCTCTCATCTAACTACTTACTAGTTTGTTTTTTATCCAAGCTTGTACTAAAAGTTTGCACTACTTATATCTTTGAGCTACTATATTTTTATTAAAGCCACCTATAAAGCTTGTTTCATTATTGTGTTGTAATGTCCTATGTCCCCCGAGTAAGGCAGAGGGCGTTTACAGTATTGCACCATCTCGAGCGGTTAGAAGCTACACCCTTGACCTCATCCCATGTCATCCCTATCCTTGCGACCTCCGCCAGAACCGTACGCCGCGCCGCCAAGTTTGTTTGGGTCGGCCACGCTTTCTTTTTCCCTGAGGATTCCAGTTGAGAGCTTGCCTCGCGATAATACCTGGCTCTCTACGTAGAGTGTGGCCAATCCAGCTCCATTTGCGTCGTTTAATCTGTTCGTCTATTGGAGCTTCCTTGCATCATAGTTCATACATTTCATTATTGTAATCTGCATAAATCAATTATGTATAAAATCGTCATTACGTCATAAGCTGAGATAGATTGTTGACCCTATAATGTCGGGTCAGAGGCGTGTCACAGATGTGGGCCACTTGGTTATATTATGACTAAGGCCTAACCTTTGAATGATATTCACTTCAATTGGCACGTTAAATGTGTCAATTCTATCTCGCAGTTTAAACAAAACCAAATTATGTATTACCAAAAACTAAATGGACACAAAAACTTGCTTTATAAAGCAGTCAATTCGTATTTCACTCTTCAGGGGGATCCTTTGATCTTCCATTCTAATTTGCCTTTTATTTTGGTGACGCTTAGGTAATAGTAAGAAAAACAAATTCTCCAAAATTTAAAAAAAAAAGTAAATATTCCATACCTTGATGTGTCTATAAAAAAAATAGGGATAGCGGAACACATGAAGTAAACAAGGGAAACGAGCAAAATTCCGTTAAAGGCAATTTAGCTAATGGACAGGTCACTCCTCGAAATTGGAGCAACGACATAATTTCAGCAAATAGCACAAATTAGATACTATAAATGTACCTACTTAAATTCGCGTAATTGAACTACATAATAACAGCACCATAACGTAAAACGTTTAAAATAAATGGGATAAATTTGATGACGTAGGTACGATTAGGTAGAGACTAGAGATGCATCTCTAATCTCTAAAGTCGATTTACCAAATCCAAAACCAAATCTGACTTTTTTTTATCCACTACAAGTTAACCCTTGACTGCGATCTCACCTGATGGTAAGTGATGATGCAGTCCAAGATGCCGGTGACAATTCATTGGAGGTAGATACTTTTCTTTTGTGATTCGACCATAATATTAATGCCAATTATTCTATGTCGTTCCGGCAACATCACACAAATAAATCCATACTAATATTTTAAGTGCGAAAGTGTGTCTGTCTGTCTATCTGGCTGTGTGTTTGCTACGCTTTACTCGACGACGATGAAATTTGGTATAGGGGTAAGTTACATCCCAGGGAAGGACATAGGCAACTTTTTATCCCCAATGTTAAGGAGTTCCCCTAGGAATCAAAAGACTCAATCTACGCGGACGAAGTCGCGGGTATCATCTAGTAAATTATAAGTAATCTTAGTAATTTCAAGTAAATACAGGTTTTTAAAGAACGCACTGGCCGAGCAGTTGCTTCTTTACCTGCATTTTCTTCATTTATATTTTGTAGGTACCTTCTACCTTAACCCGTACGTCTGGTACATCCATCATGGTTTATTAGTTTTTGTTGTGCGTCAAAGTAATTAAGATACCTCACGGTGATAAAAACCCTATATAATTGTTGGCATACCACGGTCCCTCGTAGAAAGTTATTCCGAACTGGTCGGACTTGATGCAAGGCCGTAAAGCTTCCCATGCACTGTCATCCTTCGTAACTACCATTAAAATAGCCTCTATTATGGCGGCCGCCTTTTGATGCATGATTATTTTTAACCAGCTAACCCATACAGCGTCAGAGCCATTTTATTCGCGGTTGGGCATGGATTTTGACATTTAAACACTTTAGTTCCCATTTTATTAATTTTCATATTACAATTCAGTGAAATACTGTAAAGTGGCTTTGCTAGTTTTCAAAGGAAAAATCTACAAACAGAAAACAAATGTTTTCATTCTTTGATATTAATTTAATCAAAACTAGAGGAAAATCTTTTATATAACACGACTAGTTGATGCCGTCCGCGTAGAATAAGTTTTTTTTAATTCCCACGGGAACCCCACAATTTTCCGGGATAAAAAGTCTGCCTATGTCACTCTCCAGGTTCTCAGCTATACCCATGAAAAAAATCAAGTCAGTCCGTTTCTTCGTTGCAGCGTGGTTGAAGGACAAACCAATAAACCAACAAACAAACACACTTTCGCATTTATAATATTACTAGCTTATGCCCGCGACTTCGTCCGCGTGGTTTAAGTTTTTTTCCCCACAGGCACTCCATAATTTTCCGGGATAAAAAGTAGTCTATGTCACTCTCCAGGTACCTCAACTATACCCATGCAAATAATCACGTTGATCCGTTGCTGCAGTGTGATTGAAGGACAAACTCTATTTAAGGGCCTTGGGGGCGAATTTTTAAAAATGGTGAATTACGTAGGTACTTCTTCATATTTAACTGGAAGTCCAAGTGCTAAGTTTCACGGCTATAACTTAACTTTCATACAAACTTTCAACCCTTATTTTAACCCTTTGGGGGTAGAATTTTGAATCTTCTTTATTTTTTAACGAAAGCCAAAATACCAAGTTTCGTTGATATAATTTGAAAAACGTTCCTACAAACTTTCATCCCCTGTTTCACCCCTTTGGGAATTTTCAAAAATGTTGAAACACGTACTTCTTCATATTTAACCAAAAGCCCAAATGCTAAGTTTCATGGCTATAACTTGAGAAATGAAGGACTTTCATTCAAACTTTCAACCCCTGTTTTACCCCTTTGGGGGTAGAATTTTGAAAAACTGTGACACACGTACTTCTTTATTTTTCACTGGTAGCTCATATACCAAGTTTCATGGATATAACTTGAGAAATGACGGACTTTCATACAAACTTGAACCCCCTATTTCACCCCTTTAGGGGTGGAATTTTGAAAAATCCTTCCTTAGTGAGCGCCTACGTCACTAAAGGAACCTACTGTCAAAATTTCAAGTTTCTAACCCCAGAGGTTTAGGCTGTGCGTTGATATATAAGTCAGTCAGTCAGTCAGTCAGTCAGTCAGTCAGTCAGGACTTTGAATTTTATATTTATAGATAAAGTAAGATAACACTAACTTGGTCACCGGATTTAATTCTTGGTTTTGATGATTAAGAAAGTATGTCATAATATTAACATAATATTATCGTTAAGGGACCGGCGACCACCGCTCGCAACTTCTACTCGAACCGCAAATATAAATTTGCCGGTATATTGCTATCCCTATTTGGCTGAAGACACATGATCGCGTGCAAGCGCGATAGCAATATGAGCGTACAGAATTTGTTATACATTTAGTCTTGTTCCGTGAATACCAAAAATGATGAATGAAAAATTGTTGTGTTTTTAACTTCGTGTTGTTATTCTGTAACTTGACAATATAGGCTATGTTCCTGATCAATTAGTACGTGAGATATCGTTGGTTTTAATATGAAACAAATAAGGAGAAAACATGTCGTTTATGTCGCAAAAACATGCAAAACGCAATGTGCTTACATTTAATTTTGGGAAAGTATTTTGGAAAAATAATTATCCAGGGACCTAGATAAATACTAGTTCAATCTTAATAATCGCATAATATGGAGGAAATATGCTCGAATTACTAATTATTTTGGTATTACGTTTGTATGAGCAATTCACCCTCCGCTGGCGCCTTAATAATCGTGAGAGATTCTCAAAAAAAAAACAGTGCCTCACAGCACGCAGGATATGTTGGGCCGCGGCCCGCGACGTGTGATTAGGCCCGAAATTGTTCGAAAATAATCTGGCCTACGTCTTTAAATACCGTAATTCGTGTTATAATTCTGAATAATATTGCATTGCCAAATTGACGACTAGATGATGCCCGCAACTTCATCCGCGTGGATTTTGATGCAGTTTTTTGATTCCCGCGAGAACTCTTTAATTTTCCGGGATTAAAAGTACATACCACCACTTGCAAGCAAGTCTGATTGCAGCCTAGCTGGCCTATATATTAAAAAAAAAACCTTCCCCGGGATACAAACTATCCCTATACAAAATTTTATAAAAACTGGTTGAACAGATGGGCCGTGAAAGCGTAGCAGACAGACAGATAGACACACTTTCGCATATATAATATTAGTATGGATTAGGTAAGTCCACAATTAATTATTACTACTAGTTAATTGCCATGCATATTCGTAGTACCGGGTATTAATCTTGAATTAATCACTATTTACCAACCGCAGAGATGGCGAGATTGGCAAGCGAGAAACCTGCCAATTCTGACATCGTTAAAAAAATAGATATGTTTTGCAACAAAATCGTCGATATTATATTTGCCATTTGCATATCGTTTATCGCGGTTGTCCTCTGCAACAGCCTGACTTGCTGCCATTACCTGTCACTGTAGTATGTTATTTAAAAAAATGTTAGGTTATGTTTTAAAGTGAAAGTAAATTGCTATTTTATTGTCATTTTATTAATATATGGAGCTAAAGCGTCTCTCTCTCCATGTGACGTCAAATTAAAAGGTAACTTTTTTGCATTAGTCTTACGGATTGTTTATTTATACCGGTAACGCTGAATCACCAAGTGATTTAGTTTTTAGTATAGGCTTTTTGGATATTATGACCATAAGTATCTACACATACTCAACATTTCTTTCGTCATAATATAAAGGTGCTTCCAAGCAATACCAAGTTCGCCTGTTATCATCTTATATACCTACAATATTACTCAATCAGCCAAGGCCTAATAACTAACAATTCCTCGAATAGAAATATCACATACCTAACAAAGGAACTGAAAGCAGACAAGCAAAAGATCTATTGTTTGTATCCACCCTTAGCTTTAGAATAACCGCTAGTTTCAACGAGTTTTCCATTAACCAGTACTATCAAGAAAAAACTGTTTGCCAACAAGTTCTGCATACATTAGCGACTGACCTTACACGTTTTTCGTATATTTATTAAAACTAAACTGTACGACCTTGGAAATACTGACAAAGATCATCTCGAGTATTATTTTGGTTCACAAGGGCCAGATAATACGATTTAAATAACATAAGTGATTTGAATGTAAAACTGTTGCTATTTTTACCCGGCTTCCTAATAGGAGGGTTCTCAAATCGACGCCCCATTCAACTTCTCAATTCAATGAGTGTAAAGTAGAGGCTAGAGCCCAATTTTAATTTGATTAACTTGATCAATCGGTCTTATATCTATTAGATACAGTTCAAATTCTTCAGTACGAACTGTTGTATGGTAAAAAACAGTGAATGATCAGAAAAGCTCAAGTCAAGTAGAAGAAATCTGAATAACTTCACCAATATTAGATAATTTTGTAAGAACTTAAGGCAAATTTAGTTTGATGCCACTCAAGGTAGATAATTTAAACTTCAATTTGCTTTTGTTTGTAAATAGACATGCAAGCGGTAAAAGATTTAAGTAAGAGCATACTTATTTTACGTTGGCTACAGAAAAATACTCGTATAATATATAAAAAAAGAGAAGCAAGAAAACTAGTGATTAACAGAACAACCTTGGGTAAAACGCGGAAATTTGCAGCAAAAAGGGAATAAGAAGTTGATGTGCGTCGTACGTAGTGCGTGATAAGTCGTATCATTATCTGCAGTGAAATTAGTGAGACGGATCAACTCCTCCCATTGACAGATATGGCTAATCACCTGACTTCCATATTATCATTATTGTTGAAGGTAAAGTTAATCACAATCAACGAAACTCAGGTTTTATCGTTTTTGTTATTATCAATTTTTGGAGCGTTCACGGGTCACCTACATCCATCGCAGTCAAGGGCTAACTTGTAGTGGATATTAATTAATTTAGTAAATTTTAAATGATCGACTTGGCCTCTCTTGGGTGAAAATCGGATGAAAATCTTAGGAAAAAGATAACAAAACTCTTCATGGAATAGCAGTTAATTACTCGCAATCAGTGCAATAGCTAGGTAAACACTAAACATTAGACTTCAACGATTTGTACTATGAATACAGCACATTAAACACCTGCACCTAGTCTGTAAAATTACTGCACTGTACCTACTTAAAAGTAAAACTAAGAACTCGGCTATCAGGTCGTAAAGAAGTTCTGCCAGTCAATTTTTATGAAAACACCAGTTATTGTAATCGCGTCGATTAACCAATTAAGTATTTTGTCCCAGCGAGTATAGCGACGTTATAAATAAATTTGTAAAATTTAACATAAAAATATCCGTTAAACAGGAAATACAGCAATTTTATTTACCGCTTAATTATACATAAATGGTAGTGTTTAAGTAAATAACACTTTATCTAAAGTGACAAAGCTAAAAGCGTGTTTTTTGCCGCTGAAGACTTGGCTACAAACAATGAAAGCAGCCAGTATATCATGTATACACTTAAAATTTTGTGATATAATCAAAAGTGGTTTAACGTTACATGATATTAAAAATGCATTTATGTCTCATAGCAAAAAATATTGTTACATAATAATAAATAGTGACAATAACAGTATCAAATTACTGAAGATATTTAAAAGATCGTCATGAAAAAGCGTAAAATGCCTCATTGAAGATCTATGAAAGGGGTGTCTTAAAATACAAATGTTGAGAAAATAAAGTACAAACTTTATTATAACCTGTGCCCTACGAGCAAAGTCACACTAGTTTAAATACAAACACACGGTCATAAATAAACGTTGTTACCAGTATAATTAGGTGTCATAAAAATATCTACAAGTATTTTTATTTCCTCCTCTTGCAACCAACCTCCTTCACTTTCGAATAAATTACATATCGAATCATAAGGAAATATACATTTTATCGTTCTATGCTGAACATATAATTTCAATTGGATATAAGTATAAAGAAGAAGTGAATTTTAAAACTCTAGGCTTACAGTTTTTTGATAACACTGATGAAAAGAGATGACTAAAATGATTTTTAAAGAGTGAAAGTGCAAAGAGTGACAATGTATTGGATGTGCTACTTAACAAGTACATAAGATTAAGAACAGAGTATTTTTGAATTTTTATCCGAATATGTATACATTAGTGGAAATACTGTTGGAAACACAGAGCATTACCAAGAGTCGCTAAACAAAGAAGAAAATAAACTAACAGAAGTTACATAGAAGTTTAATTTATAATTAAATTCTTCGAAACTCAGAGGGACATTTTATTAACAACAAACAGAAAGTTAGATCGAGTTACCAACTTGAGATAATCTACAGTAGATACCTATAGGTGTACCGAAGAGATAACATACGATAACATTTAGAAATTAGGCTATGAAGCTTACAACAAAAGCTTGCATTTCCAATGTTAGATTTCCACTTTCCAGCTCTCAAAGCATGTTCCCTAATAAGACAGAAACGACATCACTCCAGAAACTCGACACTTAACTAAATATACTACAGAGCTGTTGAAGTTTGAACTGGATCCATGAATCAGCATGCGCCTATTTGTATAGGCAATAGGCATATGTTTAACAACAGCCGCTGGCTGTCATGCGTATACGCAGTACACACACTCGTAAATATCTTGTGAGACGAGCTGCCTATTCCTTTTGCGTTCACATTCCAGCCAAGTATAACATCAAAGATAATTAGCGGCAGAAACGCTTTAGCATTGCAAATACGGGTGGAGTGAAGAACTGAGTAAACTAAGTCGATCAAGGAGAACTTGATAGCACTAAAGCGAACTAGAAACTTAAAAGAGACGTTCAAGTTTGACCCAAATCGTATGCAAAGTCAAGAATAAAAAGGTATTTTTTTAAACGGGAGGCAATGATACTGTATGGCAACTTATGATATAGAGATGGAAGAAACTAGGTCACTAGTACGATATGCAAATGAAATATGTACACAAAGAAATGCCGAATGTAAACAACGAAAAAATTTCATCCAATGCTAAAAGGTATTCGAGAAAATTCGGAGCACATTTCAAGATTAATCTTTGTTCGTTCCCCTCGAGCTCTTTGCGGATCGTAGTAAATGGGTTATTACGACCGATCCCATAATTTCTGGTCGCTTGCGTAAAATCCCTAGTATTATAGACGAACGGGTATATGTATATTACGACAGATATGCTTGCTTTAAGCTTTTATTACCGCATCACGTATGTGGTCGTTAACTCCGGATATTGTTAGTAACGTTTAGTATAACTGCTCATGATTGTGGGAATAATAGTAGTACTAAAGCCAGTTGAAATTCAGTTAGGCTAGATTTTGTCCGACTTAAGCCGATACCACTTCGGAACATTTAGGCTGAATTGCACTAAGTCATATTATCAATTAAGTCAATAAGAATTATTAGTCAGTTTATCAATTAAGTAAAAATCTTTCGACATGAATAATACTGACAAATTTAAAAAACTAACGAATCCGGATTTAACTATCTTATGCCAATGGTCTTTAAAATTCGTTCAAAAACTGAATTTAAAGTGTGACTGCCTATCTCCGTCCACGGACCACTGGATCGGTGTCTCAGTCGGAAATCAGCATATATTTTTCCATCGTCACAGTCAGAATATATTTTCTCCAGCAGAATCATGGGTGGCACTGTGACAAGTTAAACTAGTGTCTATTTTAGATTAACCGATTCATAGGTGATATATGGATGTATCCGTAGATATCTAGTTTCGTTGACTCAGCTTTATACATATTGGACTTTTATTTTTAAGCATGTAATATATTTTTATTATAATCATACAAGTTAGGTGAATATTTTTGCCCCGTTTTGCCTTGTTTCATTTCTATTTGGGCCTCCTTGGACGTTTATTCCAGGAATTTATATACCCTTTCAACCTTTTAGATCATTAAACGTTGATTCTTTTATTTATCTTGCCCTGGCTTGGCACATTAATCAGTTAGTCCAACAGACACGTTATTTACTGCTGATTTCTTGAAAATAAATAAAACCTAAATGACCGAGAAAGTTCCAGAAGTCTACTAGAATCAATTTACAAAATAAGTCTCTAAGCATCCTGTAAAAGATAAGCATTTTATAGAAACTCAAGTGGATTGCTTACTTTACTAATTAGTGACGTTCAAAGACATCGATATCGAAAGTCGTGAATTCTAAAAGCTGAAAGCAGAAGACATGAACCTTCTTTAAACTATCCACCATGTAGCGCACCTCTATTTCCTGAAACTGCACCCCAACTCCGTTCCATTAAAAGAAACTTTTACGTTGCTTTTCCGACATTTAATTTCTTTTCGGCGAGTTCAACCGGTTTTTACAGCCGGTGTCGTGTCATGTTTAGGTTCACTTATAAATAAGCTATTGTTTTATAGGAACACAATGAAACTATCAGGCCAATTTTGAATGTTGGAGCGATTCCAAGTCTCGGTTAACAGTTCAGTCGTCCCGTTGTCGAGAGCTATTCGGAATTCAGATTTAACGCCAGAAAGTTTCGTTACCTCTGGCTGGCTATGTTTTCATTTCGAAATTTGTACTACGGAATAAATTTATATATTTTTATTTTAACAGACATTTGGCATAGTGTTAGCATATGATGTAAGTAGATTTACTTGCTGCCCTACTTTTACTTTTCCTTCAATATATTTTTTAAATTTATTCACTTATTTACCTTCGTTATTTTTGTACATAATACATACAAACTATTAATTAAAATTAAATAAGTGGGCAAAGTTTACCTTTGCTCAAAAATAACTTAAGTTTATTGGTATGATAAAAATTGTACTGTATCCAATTTCATAATATGCACAACATAATGGTAATATAATGAGGAAATATGTAAACAAATGAGAGGTTTTTATCATTTGTCCATAGTTTTTAGCTTTTCTTATAATTATGTTTCTTGAATTACAGAATAATTTATTATTATTTATAGTGTTTTTGTTATTAATTCAATAGTTATATTGGTAAATAATCATAATAAGTAAGTATTATTTATGGCCTTACGTAGAATCTGATATGTGAAGTATAATTTATATAATTAACAATAAACTAATTCTAATAACAGGCGATCGTATTAAATTCATTAAAACCCAATACTAATGAAAGATTGATAATATTTTCATCACTGGTAACCCAAAAAGAAATATAAATAAAACACCATACACTAGCAGCACAAAACAGGAGCAAAAGTTGAAACAAAATCATCGATAAACTTCAAATTGAAAATTTCGAATTCGGAACGCGTCAACTCAAATCGAATTGGATAACGCGTTGCAACCGCGCGAACGGCGGCGTGCGCGCATCGAGACTGACCGGAGACTAAGCTAAACATCACATCATTCACCTTTCAACTGCCATTCCATTTTAATCAACAACATTCCCTATATGTGTGAAAGAGAGGAAAAATATTTAACGTTTTATACAGATTATATCCAGGTGTGCTACCATTATTTCGCAAAGGTTAGGTTAATGCTGATCGCACATTGCAAGGCCGCATGCACCTGACGTTTTAAGAAGAATTTGTCAGCACTAAACATACGAAAGACGAAGTCTAGTGGGCTATGAACCGAAGAAACCTATACATCCGGGTTGAGATGGGAACGGGCAGGCCATGTCTGTTGTAGATCCGATGGCCGTTGGATATGATGGATGAAAGGCAAATGCTGCGAGTACCGTTTTTAGTTTTTTACCTTTTCATCTGACGGGCATCTGAGGCCCAATAGTGTAAGCAAATCGTTATCATTTGACAGCTTAAAACGTATTACTCGAACTGTTTAAGGAGTTCACACATGCTTTTTGACGTGCAGGCATCTATGAACTCCTTAAACAGGTCGGATTACACGTTTGACAAACGATTACGATTACGATTTCCTTACATAATCGGAGGGCAGGTTCTAACTTCTAACGCGGTTGAAGAGGACATGCTGTAAGATACGTTTCAGAGTAAAATGCGCTACGGTCTGCTTTTTGCGGTGCTTACTATAATGTGCGCTCTTTAGACCAGATTTAAGACTTTAAGTCAAGGCCGATATCCATTCAGTTTAAACAACGCTGTTTGTGAAATATCAGATGCGCCTACATGGCACTTTACGACGCGTAGCAGCTGTAGCCATCGGTTTTATTTATAGCTCATATTAACACACACGGCGTATGAGATAATAATGGTAGGTCTACAACATTTAACGATCGAAATATTTAAGCGTTTGAAGTTTGGACTGTTACTATTAAGGGAATAGTAAAAATCGATTTCGTATCTTGATTATTAAATCTGTATAATTTTCCATTATTTCAGGATGTTGCTAAATATTGAGGTACAAACTAGCCTTGTGATCTCACCTGGTGGTGAGGATGTTGGTCTAAGACAGAAGCCGGCATGCCTGAACAAGCTAGGCAATCGCTACATCCATATATGGATATGGATTTTTCTATACTTAATATTATAAATGCGAAAGTGTGGCTGTCTTTCTGTCTATCTGTCTGTCTGTCTGCTACGCTTTCACGGCCCATATGTTCAACCGATTTGGATGAAATTCGGTATAGTGGTAGGTTACGTTCCGGGGAAGGACATAGGCTACTTTTTATCCCGGAAAATTTAAGAGTTCCCGCGGGAATTAAAAAAATAATCCACGTGGACGAAGTCGCGGGCATCAGCTAGTTCATATATTATAAACACCGCAATTTAGTAAAATCTAATAAAACTGCTTATCTAATTATTTGAATTGGATGTTCTGTGATTGGTACGTTTCTTTCATTGGTGCTATGTTTGGTACATTTCTATTTTCTACTTACAAAATGGTAGCACAAACTGCATGATGCATCATATACTCTGTTATTTTCCAATTTAATTCAAGCGATAAATTAGCTGTAAAACCTAGCACATTGTTACTAAATACCTACTAAGTGGTAGCATAAACGCATTATTAATTTTTATTGAACTACGACGACAATGCGGAACAATCATCGACGGCGGAGGTCGTTGTACAAGCGGGCGCAGTTACGATCATGACTCATGTAAACAGTCTGTGCCAGTTTACAACGTGTGCAGAGTAGGAGATACAGGAGAAATTGCTTTTTATGATCAATTGGCCCTATAAATGAAAAAGTTTTAGTTGATATAACACTGCGGAAAAATGAGCGACCTCGAAGGATGCTTCACGCCTGTCTAACGAACTTGTGAATTTATGACCATGACTCATGGTAAACAGTCTGTGCCAGTTTACAACGTGTGCAGAGTAGGAGGTACAGGAGAAATTGCTTTTTATGATGAATTGGCTCTATCATTACAAAATGTGGAATGATCAGCGACGGCGAAGATATTATTGTGTAAGTAATCCAGGCTCATGTGCCAGTTTATGACTTGTCTAGAAGCTACCGGACTGAAGTGCTATTTGTGATTAAGATGTCAATATTTCCATTTTACCAAAGATACGCTTTGCTGTTCTAGCCCCACAGGTTTAGAGTAATGTGACTTAGAGAGTAGAGAAAAAATGTTAGCAGCCAAATCATACTATTAATCATAGCCTGAGGGTTAAAGCGCAGAATACTTAATAGTACTTTTCAGGTAGAGGAAGTTTACACAGCACTATCTGGTTCAAGTTACACTATACACCGGTGCCGCGAGAACGGATCGCGAGGAGCTCGATTTATTGAAACCGTCAACATAGAAGAGCCAATCGAATTGAATGGTGATTGAAATGAATAGTAGCTATGAGTCCTAATCTATTTCTGTTCAATTGGAAACGAATTTTTGGTTATGGCTTCCATTGAATTAGTCCTATTCATATTAAACTTTAGTGGACTAGAGCTGTTGCTAATTTGCTATGCGATTGGTGGTATTGGTATAATTGGTATAGCTGTATATTTGGCTTATTCTTTGATCCATCAACAATTCCTCACTCATGAAATAAAAGGAAAATAAAACTTAATGTCTCCTCTTAACATTCGCCATTATTAAAGAAACTTGTGAACGTTATACCTACGTAAATAAGCTTTTGTAATAACAGATATGTTTTAAAAGTTAAAGATTAAATGGAAGGTTGATTTGTAACTTCATAAGTCATAACTGTGGCGACTGGCGAGGCAAAATGAAAGAACATCAACCGTACCAATAGGTATTTGTAGTGGAATGTATAAAAATATAAGTAAAGATACTTAGTACTCATGCGTATACCTACTGGTCATTTGCTAAAACGGACTGATTTAAATTTCATGCCGTATCAGCTTAATGTGGCCCATAAAATAGCGAAATATAATTATTACGATATCGATAATTGCAAATACAACGCCTCTGTGTCAATAATTGCGCGGCAAGTAGGTAAGGAGGTACATAAATCTGCTGTTTTATTGCACCGCTCTGAACCAGTATCTTTGCTGTTAACATTACCGCGTGCTGTTGCAACGTATCGAGAAATGTTTGACTGCTTCTTATCGTCCATTAGCGGCGAGCTTATGTATGGGCGGCCTTGACCCATTATGGTCTTGAAAGTAGCTTAATGCCGCCACCACACACTGATTTTTTTTTTGCTTATCGCTTGATGTTTACGAATTACATGGCAGACGAGAACTCAGGTGATACTATAAGTGATCCTTATCTTATGCAATAATTTTTTAGCAACATTTTATTATGTATAGCCCAATTCTTTTTCTTTTCGATTGCTGTTCCATAACTATAAGACTCGACTCGAGCAACATCGGTTCAGGAATCAGTTGATAGTTGATAATTTCGAAATAGAATGTGTACTACTAAAATTCTACATCAATGGTTGATACCGATAAAATTGTTATCCACTCAAGTAAAGTAGGTAAAGGGAAACTCGGTGGAAATTACTATTGACAGCTTACACGAAGATGTTTGGATATATTCTAGACAAGTATAAGTAGATAGGTTAGCCGTTTATTATTGATTTTATCTACACTAATGTTATAACATTCTACTTATGTTTCCAATACTTGACTTATAATTACTACTGTTATAGCGCAGATAACAAAACACTCAATTTAAGCAATTTCACATGATGGTATAATATCCACATCGATATCGTAAAATCTCATTATAACATCAATAAAACGCGACCAATTAACCTGGCGAGCCATGTCAAAATCCTCATACAAGTTGTATAAAATTTTGATATTAGGCTGGCTTTTGAAAACAGTTGGGTTATACGTGAAAACTTCGTCGAAACTACTAACACAAAACTCTTTGGTAAGATCTTGTGCCAATTAAATAAAAAACGAACAGCGCGCGCTCGCTTCTGATTGGCCCTGCGCGCGCAGCTGCGCTCTCATTGGTTAGATTTTAATGGCGGCAAGTTCACTGTGACAATACACGTATATACATAAACTATTGTCAGCTTTTACTCTTGTTGTTTGATAAATTGCATTAGTGAAGATAAAGTAGTGTATGCAACTGCATATAACACGGGTATTAAAACACTCGTTACTATTATGAAACTCGCTGCGCTCGTTTCATAAACTCACACTCGTGTTTTAATACCCTTCATTATATGACAGTTGCATAAACTACTATTATATCAGCTTAATTTATTTATTGATGCAAGCCAAATAAAAGTAAAACAATGTTTCTCATAGCTACAGCCATGTTTATGTAATTACGCAAAATTAAATACCAGTAGATATATACCCTATCTATACCTATATCAATCTTGAGCGCTACGAGTGATACGACATAACGAGTGCTTAAATCGCTTAAAAGCGTATAGGATATCTCAGACGGAGACGCAAGAGCTGCTAGAGCCACAAAAAGCGCATTTTTAATGTATTTTAAACGATAATGCAACAGCAGAACGTGTTTGCCTAGGTTTCTACTCATCTCGCTCTTGATTAGGTCGTTCGTTCGTCGTTTCGAAGGTAGGTCCTTATAAGAAAATAAATGAAGGAAAGTGATAATAGGCCACGCATATTAAACCTGACTAACGTCTTCCCTGGCTTCCAAACCAATACACGACTCTGGACTCAAGAGCTGTGCAATCTATCGATGCGATCTTAGTAGCTCGCCCCTGTTCGAAAAGTGTTGCGTTACCCTTTTGCGGCTTGTTCACCCTTTGCTGATTGTTGTGTGGTGTGAAATTGCACTAAACAGTGATCAAGTGATCAGACAAGTGCTTGTAGGTATCGCGTAAACTCGTAAAGGGACCACCGTTGTACCGATCTGGCGCATGATGTAATGCCGCACAGATATGCAAGGCTGTGAGAATTAGGTAGGTTCAACGTACGCCGGAGCCGGGTTTTTGTTTGTATATGACCTAATACAGAATTACGAGAATGTGTCAGTAACCATATTATATTATATCTCTTTTAAATGTTCGTCTTCGCCTTCGTCAGCTGTTGTTCATCCATCATTGGAACGTAGGCCTTATGTGCACGCCATTTATTTTGAGTTTCGGTGTTGTATTAGTCTCATCGAACTCGAAGTCCTTTTCTCAAGCTTGACCTAAGTTAGCGGACCTATTATAGGATTGGGTCTTAGTCTACAAAATACAGTTGAAATAGAACTCTATTTCAAGAAGACTAACAGTTTGTTCCTTTTGCATACTTCGACGGCGGCGGACTGGCTGGTCGAATTCCATGTGCAATTTTTCCTCACTAACCGCTTCATACTGTATGTCTCAAATAAACCACTCGTTACTCCAGCTATCGTTCTATGACTAAGTAATTAAACTTAAACTGCACTATAACTCCCATATTGGGTCTAGTCGTGACGATTGCAAAACCTATTAACCGCGATTTGCATACTAAAGGGCGTGACCGGCCTATAAATAATCGATATCGAACGAGACATCTATACCTATCGTAAGACGGGCGCAAATCGATTAATTAAAATTTATTAAAACGATCCTCCAACCATATACAGAGCAAGGTAAATAAAGTTCACGTCAGAAGTAACTTTTTGAATTCCTGGAGCGGAAAGTCACTCGATCAATTAATTGACGATGGAAAATGTTCTTCGTGTACGTTTTTGATTTAATGGCTTCCAAAGTACGATCAATGTATCATTGATGAGCCAAATAATTGCGATTATTACTTTGTTTACACCAAACCGACAAGAGACAACTGAAACAAGTGATCGATCATTTGTGAATTATAATTTGTTTCACAAAACTTAAAACGTCATATCATCACCATTATTTTCAACAATGGATTATGTGATTTGGCACATATTTAAAGGTTCTGGCACACTTCTGGGCACACCTATAAGCTATCATAAAATACAAGAATGCTTTAGGTACTATTACTAGGAAGCATACAGTTCGATCTTGGTAAGTCAATGCTTTCATGGTTTAACTTTGACTGTGGTCAAAATCTCATTAAACCCGAAACGTTGAGGACTGGAGGATTGTACTTTTCCGATCTACCCACAAATCTCTATTTTATGTCTCTGCAGGCTATTTGGCTGAGTTATCTAATGCATCGCGCCATCCCTCGTGCCAGCCAATTCTTTCAGCGATGGCGATAGTTGGAATCAAACAGATATCTGTAACGTGCATTGAAAATTGATCAATGGTCAAGAGAAAATTTGTAAACTTAGTTTGTGGTAGCTTTGCAACAGGCTTTAAAACCCATAACATTATCAAACATGTATAATTTACATTGAAAAATAATTCCTCAAAGATAATTTATACCTACTGAACATAGCAATGAATTTTGTTAATCAAAACATAACAATATGAGGAAAATCATCCAAGGCAGAGTTAATGTGAAATATAAAACAAAGCAATAATTAATTCCGGGTGTTTTCCAATAACAATTTATTATGTGAGTGATAGGTCGGTGGTTAAAGAAGGCACATTAAGCTGAGGTTAGGGTTACCATGATTACTAGATGTTCCAGCTTCGCCGAAGCTCAAAAGAGAGAGGATGCGATATGCTATCACATTTTTGCACATTGCAACAATAGTGGGAAAAATTCTGGAGGAAATTTGGAGGAACAGGACAATAATGTGCAGGCCAAGTAATTTTGTTCTTCTATTCGTTTATTCTGGCCAGACTACTAGTTTGAGACTATTAAAAACTAAAAAAAGGTCTTGGATTTTTAATGTAAAGATAATTAATTTTATTTGTGTAATATTTTGGAATTATGAATAAAAGGGTTCCTGTAAACACACATCGAAAAGTGTATGCATTATCAATCCACAGACCCTTATCTCCTTTGTAGTAGGTAATCAGTTCCAAGGTCTTAAAGACCCATAGTGGCTCTTGCAACCGAGATTCACCTGTTTTTTACATTATTTTTGGGATGTTTTTGATAATTGTTCATTTTCTTGAGAAACTGAAGTAAAAATATTGTTACATAATGTAACCTTATATTCATAATACAAAAATGATCTTTAGAACGTGCAGATGACCTACAAATCAGAGCATATCCGCAAAAATAAAAATACATGGTACCTAAAAGCGAGGATGGTTCCACTCGTTTGAATTGTGACCATATATGAAGCTCTTATCGAATGATTAATTATTATGAACGTAGCAGGCGTTTAATGGTGTATTGACGTTGTGAACACCGCCCCGAATTGTTTGCTCACAGGAATTTTTACACTAATTTACTCGTAGGTAGAGTTAACATTTTTTTTTTATCCACTACAAGTTAGCATTTGACTGCGATCTCACCTGATGGTAAGTGATGATGCAGTCTAAGATGGACATAAGGACTATAATTAAAAGTTCGGCTGTTCTTTATATCAAAACTAGCCGATGCCCGCGACTTCGTCTGCGTGGATTGAGGTTTTTCGGTTCCCGTGGGAACTCTTTAATTTTCCGGGATAAAAAGTAGCCTATGTGCTATTCCAGACTATAATCTATCTCTGTGCCAAATATCATCCAGATCCGTTCAGCCGTTGGAGCGTGATTGAGTAACAAACATCCACACATCCATACATCCATACATGCATACATCCATACATCCATACATCCATCCAAACTTTCGCATTTATAATATTTATTTGATTATTTGATGAATGAAAGACAAGAGATATTTATTGATATGATATGGAAACACTATAAACCAGGATCGGGTAATCTAAAAGTCCCATCCCTTCCTATTGGGTCGCTTAAACCCCAGCTGAGTTTGTCGACCCATTATATCTTAATATAATGTACTAGCGATCCGCCCCGGCTTCGCACGGGCAGCACTAATAATCCTTATAGTCTATACCTATTATAGCCAGTGGGCAGTGGGCAGGTTTTACATTTCAGTATTACATTGTAAGAGTGTACGCCCCTTCCTCACCACAGCCGCCAGCCCTCAGATTATTATATTCCATTTTCCCTTGCACGTTACATTATTTCTATGATATCTCATAAGATATTCATCTAAATTAAATGATGTACAGGACAATTTTTATCTTAATTAGATACTTGAGATGAATAACATATTTATTTTGATAAGGATTCATACTATGTCGGTAAAAACACCTTCGCAAGTAAAGCATTGGTAAAGACCAAATTTGAAAATCACAGAAATGGTTATTGTGAGTCAACCTTAAAAGATAGATACCTACATGCTGTCGCGGACTTTTTTTTAGAACTTTTTGAGAGGAACAATTTCCCCATACATTGTTTTCGTGTAACTTTAACTATTTACGCAGCGCACGCCACGTAAGCTCTCAAAAGACGTTTTTTTCCGACTTGGTTCACAATATTGCAATTTTCGGAATTTTCTCTAATTTTTTTGAAAATAAAATATAGCCTATGTTACTCAGTGATAATGTAGCTTTCTAATGAAAAAAGAATTATTAAAATCGGTCCAGTACTTTTTGAGTTTATTCGTTACATACAAAAATACAAAAATACAAATCTTTCCTCTTTATAATATTAGTGTAGATATCCGAAGGAAATAACCTCAACAAAGAATTTTTACAATCTCATGATCTAGATCAAATGCCTGACTTAAATTTATGTGTGGAATTACAGGAAAAACGACTTATCTTGAGATTTTATTAATAGCTGAAATAAAATACGAAAGTCAATGATAAATTAATAACGCGTAGAATACACAATGTAGAATTTAACTTTAGTGCAGAAAGCTTATAATACAACAGTAACAAAAAAAAAATATGTAAAAAATCGGCAGTATTTCTAACCGATTTTGATGGGTGGGAAACTTACATTCCAAGGACGAACATATTTTACATCCCACAACATCGGAGTGTTTCTGAGGGACTATTAAAAAACCATTTTATAGATCCTGGATAATTTTATTGTCCCTGCTAATTCCCCAAAAGGGAATCAAAGTTCAAACACAAGACTCTAGATTTTCAGACGATGTAATCGGTCTTAGATGACTCTACTATTAAAAAAACTTGATTTTACGTCGTACATAGTTCGTCGCTAACGCGTTTCTGCGACTTGTTGTCATAGCTAAAGAAAAATTAACTTATGTGCATCCTATGCTTTAGTAACAGCCAATCATATTTCTAGCAAGTCTCTATTCCAGTTTCCATTTACGGTTGTTTGATAACCGTGAGTAAATCATATTCGTATTGCCCTTAACAAGGTTGCTTGATGACATATGATGGCGAGAATCTGTGATATTAATATTTGACGAATATATTAATATTTGAATGAAGTTACGCGAGGCAACTATTGCAATGCAAGATGGATTGCTACTTGCCTATGGAATGTTTAATAGCAATTCCGCAGTACGTAAACAACAGTAAAATTAACAGGCTACCGTGGAAGCAGTTTCTTCGCGGAATTCTGCAATTGAATCTATAAGGTTTGGTATCAAGTTCGTGTGAATGTGAACCATCCTTGAGTCTTTTTAATATTATTATTTGGAAAAGTAAAAAAAAAACCTTCAGTATAAATTATAATTTAACTATTGATACATATAATTTCTATAAAGGCGGGTTGCGACGTAACCGCATCCTAAAGTCTGGGATTAACATTAGGTACTTTTAATCTGTATTTTAATTTCGACTTCAATATTTGTCTTTACTATTACTTTATGTCTTAGGACATACAGAAACGAAGCTTAAAAATTCTTGCAGGTACCCATCACGAGAAGCTTCCCTTCAAAAACTTTGCTATTCCGTCCAATTGTGCAAGGATAGCTGGTTATAGAAACAGCTATCCTTGCACAATTGGATAATCAGAGTTACCTGTAAAGTGAACTTCGATCGAAATTATATGAAGTTAGCGCTTCGCCTATGGGTTTACTAGGTACGAGTAGTTGGTTCACACTTCACACACACTTGTTGTTGTTGTTGGTTCACTATTCACGAAGAAAAGTACACTCAGAATAGAAAGTTACAGACAACAGAGAGTGCGAAAATTAGCGAAGACGAAAATAAATAAACATCTATTCCATTTTTAAAGAACTGTGATAAATTACCGCATCTACAATTGCACCAACATGTTCTTCTGCCTACTTCACATTGACAAAGGCGTAGCAGTTATTCCTTTGTTCCTCAATTTCAACTTTCATTAACTCGGCAACTAATCCCACATAAGATATAGTTAACAGTTGCAATATATAGTAATGAAAGTGGGTACTCTAGGCCACAAACGTTGTGGCCTAGAGTCAGACGTCTACTAAATAGGAAGTGTTTGCTGGTTTCTAATATCTAACTTTCAAGAGATTTTCACTGCAATATATTTAATTTCTATTGGCGCTTGTCCGTTTGTCTGTCCGTCCGTCTGTCAGAGTTATAAGAACTTCCGATAATGGGGCTGATTCTGTAGTGCACAATCTCTAAACTAAACTAAAATTAGAGCATTACAAATATTGCTAACCCTTTCATAATACTCCCTACGGAAAGGGACAGAACTAGATTTAAAGCTGCCATTTTGGTTTAGTTTAGAGATTGTGTTATACAGAATCGGCCACACTTATTTCAAATTCACAAATAGTATGGAGATCAACAACCTAAAGCCGAAACTGACATAAAAAGTTATAAAGTCCATTTTAGAGGGGGGCGCTCATAAAAGCACATGGGAAGTAACTTTTTGTTTTAGCTTAAATACCGTTGTGAACCGAAGTGACTTGTGGGGTATCGTTAAATAGAACTTTTTGAACAGAATACAAAAATATTTTTTAAATATTTATCACAGCCATTTTATAACAGGATCTATCTCAAAAACTACTATGATTTCAAAGTTTGAAGTTACGTAGGATAATTTCATGCATATCCAGTAGTTAACCACTAAATAGTTCTCCTAAATCATTCTTAAGTTGTGTTATTCTATTGTTATCTATCGATTTTTGCAATATTAGATAATTGTAGTAAATCATGATTTGTAAAGATAATGGTAAGTTCATTCACACCAATATGTACTCTATCTAACACAACGATCAGTTATAAGCACTTAAGGTAACAATGTTTAGTTACGCAATGTGATAAAACGTGGTGTATATGTCACTACATTAGGTAAGTGTCCTATGTGATATAGTGCTCATAAAATTTTACTGATTTTAGCACTGAACAAAACTAACGCGAATCTTCAACGACGCTTGACGAACGTGTATTCTAACGCAACTCTAGAAGTTATAATGCAAGGAAATAAGGTCCTACCGGTTGTGAATTACGGTGCCGAAACGTGAACACACTAACAGCAAGGCTAGTCCACAAACTCCAACTCGCTCGGAGCTATGGAATGAGTAATCTTTGGAATTTCTTTGCGGGAACGAAACGAAGTAATTCGCCAAAGATCTAAAGTAATCAACATAGCTTTCAAGGGTAGCATGTTGAAGTGGTCACATTTATCGGTGGGCCAATGGCCGCTGGGGCCCTAAAGTCCTCAAGTGGAGACTGCGTCTCGGCAAATGTAGTATAGGGCGCCCCCCGGCTAGGTCGAACGACGACCTCCGGAGAGTGTCTGACATCATCATCAATTGAAATCATCATCATCAAGATGGAAGCGGGCTTACGGAATCTTACCGGAAAGCAATCGTTTGGTGGGCGGTACCGGGTACGCTATATCTTACTTCCATTGGAGCCTGATCGCCAAAAATCCAGAAATAGTAAGCGTTTCTGCCTGAAAAATACCCAATAATATCTCCATACGGGTCAAAGCCCGACCAGGGATATAGATTAAGGGATAGACCACAAAGCATGCAGTTCATTGGCTAGGTCTGTACAGCAGATGTTAACAATGGGGCAGAATAAAGTTTTTAATAAAATTGCCTGCTGGTTCCGAGCCAGTGATGCAACGCTATTAGTGCTATTACGGAATAGGACTTGGCCCTTGGGAATAGTTCAATGATCAAAGGGTATTACGATCATTAAATTATGGAGGAAAGGCGTAGAGGTTAGACTGACTTGGCCATTGATCTTACCAACGACATTGTGGTTAATTATGTTTAACACAATCTCTAAACTAAACTTAAAGCTCTAAATCTAGTGATGACCTTTCCGCGGGGAGTATTATGAAAGTGATAGCAATAAAAATAGAGCTGCTTTTTTCGTTTAGTTGAGAGATGGTGTACTACAACAGAATTGCTATTATGCTATTGCTAATGCCAATGAAATTACTTAAAAGCCAACGTCAGATTGTATTTAGTTAAAGTTAGGCTTGAGATGCCTTCAAAGACAGAACGAACTGACATAAACTGCGTTTAATTTAGAGTGACTCACAGAAGCTTTTAATTGGCAATCACGCAATAAATTAATGATACACGAGTATCAGTGGTAGTTTAATCATTCTGTCATAGTTTAAAATCTTTACTATAAGAAGCTATGCTTTCTCATAGTCTAAATTTTAAACGATATCTAGTAAAGCTTACCATCAGTATCGTATAAAGTTCTTTTTTTCAAGCCGGATGGCATAGCTTTCGAATCGATTCCCTTAAGGACACCGCCCACACAAAGACATCGGCTCCGTCTCTGTCATATTATTTTATTTATTATTCTTTTACTTAAATGCCTTGAGATACTATTGTTGAATGCTTGGATTTCACAATAGCGTAGGAGCTTCCCAGATCGCATTGCGACAGTACAAGTATTTAATATAATTTTAAAACGTAACATTTTCGCTTGTCTTTATTTCTACGCGATGCAAGGTTTTATATTTTTATGGCTACCTTGTACTTAGCATTTTATTAATAAAAGTTTATGACACATTAAACAGGATATAAAATAGGATATAAAAGTCACAACTTTACTTAACAACAGGTAAAATATGACTTAATTTGCCTCAACATTCAGAGCAGGTAGTGAAACTTTTCAGCAGAATAATAAAGTATATCATAAAGTATTAGGAAGTAATTATTATATTATTTATTTCATAAAAAATATACCGATTTAAATCTTATTTAAATTAAAAGTTCACTGTAAGTATAAAATAACAAAACAAATATTATATTTTAGTAATTTTATTTAGATTCAGTCTGAAGAATGTAGAAGTGGAATAAGCCCGGGTTTAACCAAATTCCCACGGGAGCAAAGCCGCGAGCGGTCGCAAGTCAAATACAAATTGAAAAAGAAAATATTTTATTTATTTACTTTTTTACAATGCATTATCGCCTGCATCCAAGTGCAATCCCAGAATACGAAGAAGAAGAAGACAATGCATTATTAACTGTACTTAATTATTTATTCTTACAAACTCCTCTCTAAAGATAAGCTGATATAAATGGCGCATTTAGTACAGACTACAGAACCTAATGAAGCGCAAAGTGTTGCTAAGTTACAAGTTGGGGTACAAGTTTGCGGCTATCCGGAATCGCTTTGATGTTTCCAGCATGAGCTAATCCACAAACAGATCGGTAACTGATCAGTGATAGAAATTTGAACTCTCTCTCTCTCTCTCTCTCTCTTTCTCTTTGAAAATTTAACCCCCTTAGGGATTGAATTTACAAATTGAATTTTCAAAAATCCTTTCTTAACGGATGCTTACATCATAGTAGCCATTTGTATGCCAAATTTCAGCCCGATTCGTCCAGTAGTTTGATCTGTGCGTTGATAGATCAGTCAGTCGGTCAGTCACCTTTTCCTTTGATATATTTAGACAACTTAATCTGTATGTATTTGGTCATCAAGATGGGCGGCGCGGGGCATGCCCGAGGTACGAGAAAGCGGCGTGCATCCTCTGTGATTTGTTTTCAGCAGGTATACCATTTCAATAGTATATCAAAGTGCATAGAGCTGAATTTAGGTTATTATTCAAAAGAGCTCTACTTACTTCGCAATTTGCACTGGCTCTACGATTCCTAGTATTACATAATCTAGAAAAAGGAACCGCGTTACCTTCTCGAATTATTTGTGTCAAAGCCTTAAAATCGGATGGAAAAGGTTAACTGCTCCACAAGAGAAAAGCTAAAATTGATTATTTGAGCTTATCACGAACTGAAAGCTTCGATTGACTTTTTAAGAACCTCGCTATAAAATTTAATGATTAAAGTGTTGCGAAGTAGCAAGTTGACTTTCATGTGTGTGGCGATATTGCATCGCCTTGGTGCTTCCTGGACGTACTAAGCGACATTTAACGACTCCGTAAAGATAAGCGCACACTGATACAGTTACGAGTGGAAAGGGTTTATCATAAAACAGTTATTTTTAGAGTGCAAAGTATACCTTATTCTTCGATATTTTTGCATACTGTCCCCATGAAAAGAACTTCGGTTTTATAAATTTCTACAATTGTAGAAAATAAATAATATTATTCGCTTTTCTAAGTGAATAACAAGTAACAGGTAGTTGATTAAGACTAATTTAACTAATAGCGTAAGTGTCAAGTCATTGCCACTATCTGAACCCTGAACCATGAGTAGGTACATTTTTGAGCACCTAATCTTACATTTTAATGACATACAAAATCAAGGCTATCGATTTTCTGTATCTACTTGCAGTATCTATCTTTATATAGCCTATCTATCGGACAAAGTTACATAATCAGCACCATATTCTTTCAGTGGCTAACAAAAAATGAAAACCACTGACAATAGGTATACATATATTTTTTATCCACTGAAGGTTTTCTATAGAAATATGTAATTTTTATTTCATAGCAAAGCTTCAATGGATAAAAAATATATGTCAGTGTAGTAGATAATATGGGTACAGTAGGTATAAAAAACCCGCTTTGTATCGGGATACTTCACCCTGATATTTCCTGCTAGTACAAATCTCGAACGACGTGGCGTTAAAGATAACCGCACACTATCGCAAGTGACAATGAAACCTCAATAGCCCATAAAGAGCCAGGACAATTTGTAACTGTACGCGCGTCCGTCGTCCGCGCTATATTTGGTCGTTTACTCGTGCACATTACGCGACAAATGACGCAGTCAAGTTAACGACGTTTTGTCGCCCCTCTACCAAGCCATCTCACGTGTAATGAGACTTCATATTATAACGAAATGGCAAACACTGCTGAAGACAAGTCCTTGTTCAGAGTGAACAAGAACTTGTCTTCAGCAACTATTAAATAATATCATGACAGCAGTTAACAATGAAAATTCAATATCCCATTATAATATTATATTGGGTTTGCGAGACAGTTCTTCAGTTATGAAAGCAATAAGCGTATAACACATTTACATTATAAATTATAATGTTTATTTCATGTATGACAAGTTTGTTACTTATGATATATCAGGACTCTACTACCGGTTTCCATTCTAATAAGTATTATATTTTGAAAAATCAAAATGGCCACAGCAATTATGTTTTGTGAGATAACACTCTATTGTAAGTTTACGAATAGACCTCAGTGTAAGGTGGTCTTTACGTGGTCGTAACGAGTAAGATTATGATCAAAGATGTAGCGATTACGAAATATCAACGCAATGAGGTTGAGCAGACAGACGGGCAGCATCTCAATGATTATATTAATATTAACGATTGGAAATTCAATTCAATTCATACGTTTAAACATCTGTCTGTGGGCGAAATTTCCTTTTGTATTAAACTTATACTTAAAGGTGATCGCATACCGCTGCAAGACTCACAAGAGTCCTAGAACAAGTATAAGAAAGCGCTGTCGTCAGCGCTGCCGATCACTTCTGACGTTAATATTTTTTCGATGCGCCTGATATTGTCGAATCTTCCTCGGTAGCAACTTTAGCTCATGCACACGCTCATATAATTTTCAGAACAGCCGAATCTTTTTGATGACAACTTCAGACAACTTAAACTCAATTTTACGTGCTTGGGGATACCATTGGCCATACTAAAAACATGATGGGTGCGCCGCCACGCTGTATGTCGTTGAGTTACTTTATGTTGTTAACAAAAAGGACCCTGCTTCGTCTCCATTTCACTCTTAAGGGTGTGAGTTGCGCCTTCAATTTAAAAAAATCCAAATGTTTTTATTCAAGTAAACTTTTACCAGCCTACATAGTTATAAAACCTACGAAGTTCTTACTCTATGAAGTTTTGCTTTCTTCTTCCGTCGGTGGGAGGCTTTGTCTAAACTCTAAATAATGCACAAAATGATCATCGTATACCTACCTACGGACCTACTTAGGAATATAATATTGACAAATGGGAGCAATATAACACAATAGAGCTACCGTCGCGTCGGCGTTCTCCAGGTGGGAAGCTTTGCCTACATAATATCCCATAGAACCAGAAACAGTGCGTAGGTGATTTGTGAATAATTATGAAATAGTACATTGTTCACCGAGGGGAGAAAGTGACCGATTACTATCGAGGGTGTAGTTTAAGGCCCGAGGCGTAGCCAAAGGGCCGCAATACACGCGAGGTAGGAATCGTACTTTCTACCGAGTGATACATAGTGCTTTATACTACACCTGCGAGGAAAATAAGCGATAATTAGTGATTAAACGAACTTACAAAGGTTTAAAATAATAAATAAAATAAATATTTTTATTTCAGGCAATTTTACAAACCCATATTCAAAATACAGAAACATAAAAAAAAAAACAAAAAAAAAAAAAAAAAACAAAAAAAAAAAAAGAAAAAAAAAGAAAAAAGAAAAAAAAAAAAAGAAAAAAAAAAGTTTAGGTTAATAGTCAATAATAGTTAATTTCTAATGTATTGTTTTCAAAATATTAAAAAAAAAAATTAAAAAAAAAATGACGTTCTATCATACTTAACTATATGAGTCGCTTCATTCGAAGCTTCACTATCACAACTAGACTACATTTTGATCATTATTTCAATATAGATTTCGATATCGACGATCGACATCGATATCGACAATCGACATCGATACCGACAATCGACATCGATACCGACAATCGACATCGATATCGATATCGACTATCAATATCGGATATCGATATCGACTGTCGATATCGATAATCGACGTCGATGTAGACAATCGACATTCACCATATTATTTGACTTTTCTATGTCAAATATGGTGAAGCTGCTTCTAATATTATATTTCCCTAAGGTAAGACATCCAAATTCTCAACGTCCATACCATATTTACTTAAAATTAAAAAACAACAGCGCGTTAGAAATGGATTTTCATACAGTTTTCTCCCCGCTTAGCACGTTAGAAATGAAATTTCATACATCTTTTCCTCCCGCTTAATTGGTTTGTAGCAATGACGTACTTTCTACCTCGTTTTGACAAAAGCAAGAGGGTACTTTCCGAGCGGGTGTAGTATAAAAGTTTTTTTTGCGGTTCTAGAAAGTCGTAGTTGTTGGTGGGGGAAGACGATATCAGGGAATTTTAATAGTTATTTGTTATACAAGAGTGAAAAGTTTTTTTTTAACCGCGTGCTCAATTTTGATGACCGATTAGAATCCTGAGCGTCAGCGAGGGAATCAAAAGAGCACGAGGTGAAAAATCTTTTCACTCGAGTGCAACACGTAACTTTTCATCCCACCTCAGCGAGGAAATGACTAAATGCAAAAAAAATCACAAGGTAACTTTTCATCCCACCTCAGCGAGGAAATGACTAAATGCAAAAAAAATCACAAGGTAACTTTTCATCCCACCTCAGCGAGGAAATGACTAAATGCAAAAAAAATCACAAGGTAACTTTTCATCCAACCTCAGCGAGGAAATGACTAAATGCAAAAAAAATCACAAGATTAAATTCAATTCTGTTAATTTCTTCGTCACTAGAATCACTCATTTTAGGTTTTTCACTTATTTTCAATTTTCTTGTTTTTAATCGGTTTTAATTTTAAACAATATGACGTGAAAGAAAATGGTGCGCGCAAAGCAAATTAAAAAAGTACACCAAGAAGGTTACGAGTGTGAGTTTTTAACAAATTAAAAACGATTGTATGGAAATTCGGCACCGTAGAGGTACAAGTAAATAGGTTTTAATGATGTTTTGAATTCACAAACTTCATAGACGAGTGATATTTACTAACGTGCACACGATGTTCTAAATTAAATTTACTTTATCCTCTAGAGGATAATAACGGATTTTACCTTCAGATATCGAAGAGTAAAAATATTCTTTCCGAGATGGTGGGATGAAAAACATTTAGGTCATCTAAAATTAATGTTAGTCAATAATAACTATAGGTTTTCAAAAATTCTGTAGAAACTCTTTGATTTTCGGGATAAAACGCTAACCTTACCTATGTCCTTACCCAGGATACAATCTCTGGACAAAATTTTGTTAAAATCAATAGAACAGATGGTACGTGAAAGCGTAGCAGACAGAACACACTTTCGTATTAATAATATCACAGTACTTGGCACACTTGGATTTCAATTTAATTTTTTAATTCTGTGGGAACTCTTTGATTTTCCCGGATAAAAACTACCCTTATCTGTCTCCGGCTGGTCTCCGGTAACTCCTATAACCAGTCTCCATAGCAAACTGGTAACATAGCAGACAGACATAGATACAGACACACTTTCGCATGGATGCGAAAGTGTGTCTGTATCTATGTCTGTCTGCTACGCTATCACGGCTCATTTATTCAACCGATTGTGATGAAATTTGGTATAGGGGTAGGTTGTATCCCGAGAAAGGAGATAGAGCACTTTTTATTCCGGAAAGTTAAAGAGTTCCCGCGAAAATTAAATAACCTTAAACCACGCGAACGAAGTCGCGGGCATCATCTAGTTTATAATATCAGTGGGGATGGATTTTATTCACATAACTGGCTGGTTGGCTCTTAGAAACACAGTAAGCATAGGTCGAGTAACTCGATACAAGGCCATATAATGCACGCAGAGGCAGTTAATCAAAGTGCCCTTGTAAATAACTTGAAATTAATTCGGGTATATAATTTACGGGGCACTATATATAAATTTAATACTAAAGTCACCAATAAAAGGCTAATGATGACAATGTATGAACGTCCCGTATTCGCGTGGGTGGTAAATAGGGTCGCACGTTTTATCGATATCGTCATAACAAATCCAGAGGCTCGATTGTCCACGAAAATCATTATCATTGGAGAGCTTTTAAATCGTATTACTATTTAAAGTATTTATGGAATTCAAAATTGTTTTTCGACAATATGCAGAAATCTATGAACTCCTTAAACAGTTTGAAAAACGAAACTCATTTTGACTCTTACAATCGGGGGTCGGATGACAGATACTATGTTAGCGTAGATAAAATGAAAAAAAAAACATGAATTTTAATTTGATAGAAACATTATTTAAAGACTGTGATAAACAGCATTTGATAAGTCGAGGTTATTACACTATCGATGATTTTATTAATGACAAAGTTGCATGGAAGCAACCGGCCTCGCATCCAGTGACCCACAAGTCAGTGTAATATTTGTAACTTATGTGTTGTATTGTCTACTTATTGTAACCTTTTCTTTTTTGAGAAAACAGCATCTGCTGAGCAGTGGCGTAGCTATCATAGGGCTAGGTGGTGCAGTGCACCGGGGCCCCGAAGCTCAGAGGGCCCCCTCCCCCTTAAGCTTTGAAAAGAGAGGAGCAGCGGGCTCCTGCAGCCGGAAAACTTCGAGCCTGCTCACAAGTTTTTATTTTCAAGATATTGAATGAACATTAACTATCAGGACTCCCAATTTAAGACTTTCAACACAAGCGCCAAGCATCCTTGATAAGCATTTGTTATTCTTTACCGTTATTTGGTTCAGTTTCTGTCATGCACGTTTTCGATCGTTATATTTCCGAAAGTATTTAGGTCTATTAAAATGAAATAAAAAGCATTTTGACTTTTGTAGATGATTTTATGAACTTCCATTTTGTTTTGTCGTTTTTTCCCCAGCTCTTATACTTTTCGTGTAAATCACAAGAAACATAAACGATTTTTCAAAAAAAAAAAAAGCAAATAGGTACGCAAAATAAGCCGCCATATTTCCAAAACTATTTATATCCTATCATAATGATCTAATAGTCTAGTCAACAAGTGCTTTTTGGGTCAAACTTTTTTCTCCGACTCCGAAAAATATGAACGAGGTGTCATTCGATTCGGAATAGCGTCTGATTTTCGAACAAAATTCAAGACCCGCTTGCAAAAATTGCAAAAGTTATTTAAAATTAACTGAAAAAATATGGGGTTTGGTTTCTTGCAAATATCTCAAAAACTTTTTGTCATTTTTCAAATTTGAAAGAGGAGGAAATTTCCCAAGAAAAAGTCTTACTTTCCGGAACTGTAGGACCAATATTTATAATTTCCCAGAGGGTTGAAAATACGACCAAAAACGAGGACTCTGCCTTGCGTAAGCCTCGCCCACGTTGGACCTTTAATAAATAAATATTATTTAAACCTATTAAATATGAAAATTTAGAATTGTAAAAATTCAGGCATCTACCTACTGGATAGGTGAATGAACAATAATCCGTGGTCAAAATTTTTTTATCGCGATTTTTCTACGAGGGATATTTGCAAGTCACTGTATTATTTTCTTACCCCTATCTCTAAGTTTGAGGGCTAGTATAAGTTTAAGCTACGTGGAAAGAGGGGGTGGGGGCCCGATTTTTCCTCTATGCACCGAGGCCCTTGTCCACCTAGCTACGCCACTGCTGCTGAGTTTCTTGCCGGATCTTCTCAGTAGAATCATCAGACACAAGTTGTCCTACGTGAAATAAATAAATCATTTCATTTCATTTCATAATAATGCGTGACGGATGTCGATCGACACTTTATGTGAATAATGACGTGAAGGATTTTTAACAACTACATAATTATTTTTTTTAATATTAACTGATAAGGTACCTACTATAATCAATTAGATGATGCCCGCGACTTCGTCCACGTGGGTTAGGGTTTTTGATTCCCGCGGGAACTCTTTAATTTTCTTTAGAAGTAGCCTTCCCATGCTACCTATCTCTGTACCAAATTTCGTCAAAATCGGTTGAAAAGATGGGCGTCGAAAGCGTAGCAAACAAACAGACACACTTTCGTATTTATAATATTAGTATTGATCACAAGCTGTAATTGTATAAAACTAGATGATGCGCAACTTCGCACACGTGAATTTAGGTTTTATTTTTTAATTCTGTGGGAACTCTTTGATTTTCCCGGATATACACTAGCCTTTGCTTTTCGCCGGTAACTCATGCCTTTTTAAGAGAAATGGGTTCATCGATAGATTCCCCGGACTTCCCTATACTTACGCTATCAGCACCGCCCCAGGCTGCTTGTATCGAATGTATATCTCAATCTATCGAGGACGTATGATAATTGACGGCCTCTTGTTTATGGTGGATGTTAAATTTTACAATTTATTACTTGCCATACCGCATTGAAGTTTTTGTAACGTTTACAAAATCGATACATTCGTCCGTCGTAAAAGCTAGCTGCGTGTGACTAGTTTTATGAATTAAACATTAAACAAGCAAAGTCATTATAAAAAATCAATAATTATATCTTTGTGATTTATTGTTGACTTATTTTTTCATGACTAATGGAGAAGTTTCATGATGTTGTGAATATCATATTTAACGCAACGGAAGTAAAATATAGATTTAAAACAAAAAAGTCAGTGGTTTTTTTAAAATCCATCAATAAATGACTGAGAAATTAATTATTTAATAAGTTTAATTATTTGATGTAGGTACACCGATTGCTGTATCTTACTCGAGCGAGAAATTTTGTGAGTGAGTTTTTACCTATCCGAAATTTAATACTTCAAAATTATCTTCACACACAAATTAAGTGCTTTTAATTCAATTAAGTCACGTTAAGTCCATTTCTTTCTTATATACGGCTGTATAAAGTCGACGTCACACGACCGTAATGATATTATTCTTGCAAGCGCAACTTTAAAGTTCCATAACTTTTTCATTTGTTGAGATATTTTAATGATTCTTTCATATTTTTGTTTTATTTTGTCTTAATTTTCATAATAAATTTAAAAAAAAATTGGAATCTTCTCCATTCTTATTCGGTGGCCGTCAGGGCGTACTCGCGTAGCTTTTGAGAACGTGACAGTTTAGGCAAGTTTTCCCTAGTGAGAATACTAACAAGGACTCTAACATGAGTTACTGCATATACATATATTAAAAAAGTGTCTCTGCTATCAAGCATTATAAGTCTTATTTTTCAATTTTCAGTAATATCAGGTAAATAATATGCTCTCAAATAGAGGAGTAAACTATCTCCCTATTTCACTAGTCCTAGACTATCTAGGCTATCTCTGGAAAGTTCATTCACTATTTCGTACCAAACCCTTGTCTAAATCCCTCCACCCAATTTGTGTACTCATGCATTTCGGATTAATTTAGTCTTAGACTAAGTTGAAATCTTGTTCACGTCTGGGGTTGTCGGAGGCGCACCGACTTAGCATTCCGGAATAATGTGCATCAAAGGCTAAGTCAACGAACCATTCACTACTTGAAAAGCCAAATAGAATAGTTGTTGTCTATGATTTGGTTGGAAGTTTTGATGAGACATCATTTGAAGCTCTACCTTAGCTGAGAATGGAAAACATCGAATTAAAATAAAATGGCTATTCCGAATATAAATCGAATTATTTGAAGGAGTAAAAGTATAACTTTTAATATGGCACTGGCCATCAAGATGAAAAAAAAAGTGAGTTGAAGCCAGAAAAAAATATTTTCATACCACCATCTCGGAAAGAGTATTTTTACTCTTCGATATCTGAATGCAAAAGCCGTTATTATCCTCTTGAGGATAAAGTAAATTGAATTTAGAACATCGTGTGCACGTTAGTAAATATCACTCGTCTATGAAGTTTGTGAATTCAAAACATCATTAAAACCTCTACTTCTACCTCTATGGTGCCGAATTTCCATACAACCGTTTTTAATTTGTTAAAAACTCACACTCGTAAACCTTCTTGGTGTACTTTTTTAATTTGCTTTGCGCGCACCATTTTCTTTCACGTCATATTGTTTAAAATTAAAAACTTCGATTAAAAACAAGAAAATTGAAAATAAGTGAAAAACCTAAAATGAGTGATTCTAGTGACGAAGAAGTTAATTTGACGCCAACAGAATTGACTGAAACTGTTAAAAATGCGGAAATGAGCTTTCTCCCTCAACAATCACGCGAGAAGTATTTGAAACCATACGATTTGTTTAACACGTGGCAACTGGCTAAAGGAGCCAAAACTTTCTCAGAAAACGTTTTGCTGGCAATTTTATTAAATTATCCGAGACCAAGAAATCAAGCACTCTATGGAGTACGTATTCAATGCTAAAAGCAACAATAAAGATGAAAAAAGATATACACATTGACACCTATCCTAAATTAGTTGCATTTTTAAAAAGAGTCTCATCTGGTCATCAACCAAAAAAATCGAGGGTTATCACAGTATCTGAAATTGAAAAGTCTCTTAACGAAGCACCTGATTCCGTATATTTGGCGGCAAAAGTAAGTCAGTTGCACATTCAGTATCTACCTATGTATATTAATCAAATACTTAACATAATCTAATACGTACTTAGTAGATGTTGATAGGCATAATTATTATGCATGCATATCATTTTTATTAATTTATCTACTACAATACTCTTTACGTTACAGGTTGTTCTTATTATTGGTATAAACGGAGCATGTCGAACTAATGAACTAACACAACTTAATGTCAAAAACATTGAAAAATATTCAGATGACTTACTATTAATTAATTTACCTAATACAAAGACAAAAAGAGACCGCAACTTCGTCATTCGCAAGGAATACGTAACAATTATTGAAAAATATCAAGCCTTACGCCCACCTAACACTCCAATCAATCGTTTTTTTCCTCAATATCGCAACGGAAAGTGTGTTAGACAGCCTATGGGTGCTAATAAAATTGGCAGTATCCCACGAGAAATAGCAACATTTCTTGAACTTCCAGAACCGCTGTTGTACACGGGTCATTGTTTCCGACGAACTTCAGCCACACTTTTGGCCGATTCAGGAGCTGATCTCCTGTCCCTTAAGCGCCATGGAGGCTGGAAGTCCAATGCGGTTATAGAGGGATACGGATTCCATCCAAAATAAGTCTAAAATATGTAAAGGCATCGTAGGAGGCATTACACTGAAAGAGCCTCAATCAGATCCTTGGACATGCCCTTCTACATCAAAAATGAGCCGTTACGAATCACCTCGCCATCTCTCGCCGACATTTACGCCAAGGGAATCCGATGAATCGGTATAACTATTTAAGTATGACAGATAGTTTACCGAAGAACAGTCACAAGAACAGGGGGGTTACTATCAACATTTAGAAAACCATTATGATACAGGAACATCTTGTTTCAATCTCATTGTAATATTACTGAGAAAGCTACCATGACAGCTCAAAAGTAATATGGTTTTACTCTTCTAAACATGATGGCAAGAACGAATGATACTCTAAAATTGTCTTTTCATTGCTTTCAGAGTAAGCGAGATGTAGCTATATTTTTTATATAGCGCTATCTCAATTGCATCGCGTTTCATTTCATGCATAGGTATATAACGCAGTGTTGATACATTTTTAATTAAATATTATAACTTAACAAAGTTATTACACCTTTATAAAATGCAATAATTAACAAAAAGTTTTATAATGTTATCTAATAATTTAAATAATGTAATAATTGTTTGTTTGCTCTTTTTTTAACAGGTTAAAAATTAACTCGAACGTGTTTCCTTACCGTTGTGTAAAACGAAACGGTTATTTTATATATCAATTGTCAAATTGAAATTGACAAATGACAAGCAAAGAACGTAAATAAATATTAAATATTTTTATTATAATTATTAGACTTATTATACCTATATTTACATAGAAATTTACAATAAGGACACTATCAAACTCAACATTTATTGGGCGAGGGATTTGAGATGGAAAGACATCATAAAGGGGATGAAGAAGTTTGGGACAAGAAAACAGAATATGGGAGACAGTACCTACCTTCGTCTAAGCCACATTCACACAGGGAGTGATCAGTGATCTCTAACTCTGATCTTGTGCAGGTGGACAGACGTAGAGGTTACCCACCTATCTGCATATTTGTAAAAGGAAAACCATGGACGCCTTGGTATATAAGGTTGAATTGAGTCATAGAATTTACCTAAGTGTTTTTGATTCGTGCCAGAATGTGTTCCAGGACTTGTCCAGATAAGTTTTAGATGCTTAGATCTTGGGTGCTATTCTTAAAATGCTCATGTGAACCCATTTGTATAGCAGCCTTAGCACATGAATCAACTGTTTCATTGCTTGCAATGCCAGACTGACTTGGGATCCATACCAAGGTTAAGGCTAAACCATTTTGATGACAGGAGAACAGGAGCCTCCCTAATCTCTAGAATGATGGGAAATCTTGACTTACTCCGGAATGGGTTATCTTTGATGGATAGTAAGCAGCTAAGGGAGTCAGTAAAAATAACAGTTTGTTTTAAGTAATAGGACCCGGTAAACAGGACTGCTTCTAAAGGCAATGGCCTCCCCTGTAAACACTGAAGACTCAGGAGGGCAATTAAATTGTAGGATAATTTTAAACCTGGGAACTCAGCAGGTTGCACCAACACAACTGTCTCGTGACAACTTTGATGCGTCAGTGTAAATAAAAAGGTCATTTGACCAATTTTGAAGAACTAAGTTTTGAAATTTAGAATGATTATCAGGAGCTCCCTTGACCAGAAAAAGATCAGTGACTACGGGAGGATTGTAAACCAGAGCATCATATTATGATGTGGAGAATAGTGGGTTAATTGGAAAAGATAGCAAGGGATTAAGGATTTGGATAAAACAAAAAATTCTGGTGAAATTGTGGCTGTGGATGTCGAAGAAAAATAAACAATAATATAATATTCAAAATACAAATGTTTTTATTCAAATAAACTATTACAAGTGCTTTTGAATCCTTAATTGAATCTCCCACTGGCTCTAAATGCATATCCATATTAGTATGGAATCCATACTAATATTATAAATGCGAAAGTGTGTCTGTCTGTCTGTCTGCTATGCTTTCCCGGCCCATCTTTTTAACCGATTTTGGTGAAATTTGGTATGGACGTAGGTTATATCCCGGGCAAGGACATAGGCTACTTTTTATCCCTAAAAATTAAAGAGTTCCCGCGGGAATAAAAAAATCTTAATTCACGCGAACTGAGTCGCGGGAATCATCTAGTATGTTATAAATGCGAAAGTGTGTCTGTCTGCTACGCTTTCACGGCTTATCCGTTCAACCGATTTTCATGAAATTTGGTACAAGGGTAGGTTGTATCCCGGAGAAGGACATAGGCTACTTTTTATCCCGGAAAATTGAAGAGTTCCCGCGGGAATCAAAACTCTTAATCCACGCGGACATCTAGTTAATAATAAATATAAAATAATAAGCTTTTTTTATTTTCTTACTTTTATTTTTATGAAAACAAGTTTGATATGAATTATACAATCTATAATACCTAAATGTTTATGTTATTAAATTGCTTCCAGCGGCTCCCAGCTACACACTTGAGATCGTCTGTCCACCTACTTAGTGGGGGGTTGTCCAACGCTGCGCTTTCTAGTGTGAGGCCGCCATTCAAGGCACCTTGCGACCCAAACGTCTGTCGGTTCTTCGAAATTGGTACCTAATTAATTAGGTATCTACGGATCTCCTCATTTCTGAATCTGATTTGAGCACGTAGGAATACTCCAAGCATTCTCCCGTCCACCGCCCTGGGTGCCTGATTCTTCAATTTAATACTTTTGGAAAATTAAATACCTCACTTTTATAAAGTTATATCTCATTAACTTAGTTCAATCCAGTAGAATAATCACTTGAAAAACCTCACAATTTCCTATTTCTTTGTTTACAAAGTCAATCCGTCGTTGATCCGTCGCAAGAAAGTAACTTTTTTATGATTGCTAAATATGACGTAAATCCTTCGTAAAACAATAATGCTAGCGCTCAAAAAACACTTGATGGTACGAATTGAGTGAATGATTTGCATACTGACGTCACAAAATTGCTTAGGAAACAATGTTCTAATAAGCTTACTTTTGGGGACGTCATGGTAAGATTTGTGGAAACAATATCAAAATAAGCTTAGATCAGTTTTCTTTTAGCAGTGGCAGTAACCCCCCAGTACACAGGTCACTAATACCAACATTACAGTACCTAACAAAAATATTACACTCAACTTAGGTAACTGTAGCAACGTTACTTTAAATTTTTCTTAATTATACCTACCTAAGTATTATTTGCTAAGATTATTCTGTAATACTTACCTTTCATAATGTAGTAGTTAATACCTAAACTGAAATAAAATTATCTTGTGATTTTTTTTGCATTTAGTCATTTCCTCGCTGAGGTGGGATGAAAAGTTACGTGTTGCACTCGAGTGAAAAGATTTTTCACCTCGTGCTCTTTTGATTCCCTCGCTGACGCTCAGGATTCTAATTTTTGAATCACGAGCGCAGCGAGTTTAGAATCCTTCGCTTGCTCGGTCATCAAAATTGAGCACGCGGTTAAAAAACAACTTTTCACTCTTGTATAACAAATAACTATTGTTATGGCCAATCCAGTGCATAGGTATTACTGTGCATGATAGAGATCATTGCAATTTATTCAGTTTAAAATTGTTTTCACCCCATTTTCCGACTCCTGAAAGGTATAATCAGTAATCATTTACTATATTATTAAAGGTTCTTCTAAGAATTCAAATCTGTAGACTCTTTGCATACTTCCACTTTACAGCAAGGCTGCAGGGGTTCAGTGTAAATCGTTTGTACCCTTTTATAAATTCCTAACATTAATGATGTTGTCAAAACAAAAGTAAATATTACAATAATCACTCACTCAGAGCTGCGTCTCGACTCTTTATATGTCTGAGACCTGAACGACTTAATTCCATTGTCCGGAGTTCAAACGGAACAATGCCCGGTTTGGCCTCACAGTCACAAAGGCCTTAACACATAATTTATCAATTCGGATAACATTTTCGGGACTCAGTCCTTTGATGGTGAAATTGGACGGAATCGAATTGGTCTAAGTAGGGCTACCAGTATTTTTGGAGTACGGAAAATTTCTGAAATCTTATGGAAGAGGAACAAATTGTAACAAGGAAATGATATGTTGGTGGTTCACAAAAAATAGACAGATGAACAAAACGATAACGTTTTCTTTTCGAACAAAAGTTTTTAATTCGTTAATTCACAACGTTAAACTTACTATCAGTGTGAGCAATAACAATCCTTTAAATCTTAATCTATGGTTTGAATTATTGGAGAAAACTTGATTACCTCATTTATATGCGGATAGAAACCGCGGGCATCATCTATTTATATAAAATAGCGACAGTTGTCTGTCTGTAATGTTTGAATACGCTTCACACACATTTCTATGTTAGAATATAGCAAAACTATAGCGCGATGCAATGGCGTACAGCGCCATCTATTAATATTGTATAAGTGGAAAAGGTGACCGACTGATCTATCAACGTACGCGTAGCTCCAGCCACTGGACGCAGACTGGACGGATCGGGCTGAAACTTGGCTCTAAGAAAGGATTTTTGAAAATTCAGCCCCTCAGGGGGTAAAATAAGGGTTTGATACAGACCAATCAATATCGATTTAAAAGTTAGCAAAGTCGCGGGTAAAGGCTAGTTAGGTATAAATCGGACTTACGAGTATTGTGGTATTACAGACCAACTCTACGACATAGGCACCCTACCTCAAACGTTTAATCGGTTACCCACAGCGAATTTGCTTTTGGACCCTATTTAGGTACAAGAACACTCTAGTAAGAATTTGCAAACGTTGATCTACTAAAAATCTTAATCGAATGTGCCAGGTAAGCTACTTACGTTAATCGGAGAACTGGTAAAGCCCCTAGTTATATATAAAAGATCGCTGCCCGTAAATAATTGAACTTTTGCCCGTCAAATTGACTTTGAAGGTCCGAATTTGACCCTTTCTTTTCCTCATGTCCTAATATTCGTTTAATGTTAAGTCGAAGTCGTTCTCTAATTCAAGTCGCATGTGTAGAGTCTGAACTCTGAAAGCCCACCTTTGTTATTTCAAGATAAGTCCTACAATTATAATCTTCTTAACAAAGTTGTTAAACCTTAAAGTCGATGTCGTATAATTAATTCTAATTCGAGTCAGATGAGTAAGGGTCCGAACTCTGAAAGAGTACCAGCATTATTATTTCAAAAAAAAACCCTAAAACAATAATAATAACAACCGTTATCAATCCATTTCCGTACTAATATTATAAATGCGAAAGAGTCTCTGTCTACTTATTCTGACAAAATTTAATACATGGATAAAGGAAACAGGCCAGTTTTTATTCCAGAAAACCACAGTTACCATGGTATTTAAAAACTCCTGAGTTCACGCGGAAGAAGTCGCGGACATCTTCTACTACCTATACTACATAAGCAGAGAAAGATTTTACGCTACAGGCACTGCACCAAGCCCCATAAAAAATTAAAATAATAAAAAAGGCACTGGACTGTTTAGGCACAGTCTGTGGCACAGCTTTTCATCTACCTTTCATTCAGCCAATCTACTTAAGTGGAAACAAGATCAAAATGAACCCTAACCTAAACGTAAAAAGCTGAGCGAGGGGAGTTATCGATTTTAATGCAATTACAGTTGCACTCCGTTACCCCTGCACCTAACGAGATATTGTATTTCCCCCAATTTCCCCCTCTTAGCCGCAGAATGTACCCATGACTGCATATTTCTCATCACAGAGCACAGGTACCTATATGTTGCAATCTGGCATTTATTTCAATAATTGTATACAAATATTATTAATGCAAAAGTTTAGATGGATGGATGGATGTTTGTTACTCAATCACGACAGAACGGCTGAACGGATCTGAATGAAATTTGGCACAAAGGTAGATTATAGTCTGGAATAACACATAAGCTAATTTATATGTTCCCGCGGGAACCGAAAAACCTCAATCCACGCGGACGAAGTCGCGGACGAAGTCGCGGACGAAGTCGCGGGCATCAGCTGGTATGTTATAAATAGGAATTTTTTCATAATACAATTATAACGGGAAAAGGAAAAGGAATTAGGATGTAAAGAAATGGTAACAAATAGGTTGCCGCAGGATTTTAAAAAAATGTATATCTACGCAGACGAAGTCATCGGTCATCCGCTAGTAATTTTACCTCAAGAAAATAGCTATACTAGCTTTGTCTATACATAGTCATCATAGTCAAAGTCCTGTACTTACGAGTACATGTGTAGGTCCTTTGCGCAAAACGACGAATTTTGATGAAATTACCAAAACAAAGACATATAATTACTCATGTCTTGGAAATAAACATACGACAGGTGCATCTGTAAGGCAACTATATTCGTGTATAACTATAGTCGTGCCACGGGCCAATTTGTCAATAAATTCAAATGAGACACAGTCCGCATAAAGCGAAATTACCATATCAAGTGAATTTTTCATCATAAATCAATCAAATGAATTTACAACTTATTACAGCGAACACATAAATAATCTCGTCGAATCGTGACAAAGTTTCACAGTCAGCCCTTAAAGGAAGAGAACAATTTCCTTGATATATTGAACACGACAACTTCTATGATACAACAACACTTTAAAATAAAAACAAAACTCTATTACAATGTGGTAGAGTTGTTATTTCAATATAAGCAATTTCAAGTATAGTTTTGGAATTCATTGTGAGTAAGATATTATTATTATAAGTGAGAGACAAATCCAAACCTAATGTGTGATTCAACCTTTACAGCTGCACTGGTTTGATAACAAATGCGCACTGGTGACTGATTTTTACATAAATTGAACGAATAATTTGATTTTAAATATAAAGTGACTATATTCAGTTTAATGTTAGATTTTTACCATGCAAAACTATTTTTTTTACTGTTATGGACGCGACCTAATAAGTACATGTAGTGCGGAACTAAACTGGCGATCAGGCCAAAGCTTTATATCAGAAACCAACCCTATTTTAACCGACACCCAAAATGGAGGAGACTCAATTCGATGCGTATTTTTTTCTAACATTTACGGCATACGTTTTCTACGAGACAATAAACAGAGTACGTTGGGCATAGACAATCTCGGTCAAAGAGTTGGTTTGAAGAATTTATTTTCCGAACTGGTGGTGGAGTCCCGACTTAGCGTGACACAAGTTGCCCTCCCTATAGTGAAATAAATAATAGATTTTTTTACCCAATCATTAATCAAAGGTTAATTTTACTTAATTATATTGTATTAAGTACATCTCCGTGCAAAATCACAGTTTCTTTACAATACAGAGAAAAAAATCTGTTCACTAGATAGATCTATGCAAAAGCAGGCTTATACTTTCCCACGTATGTCAGTGTTGTCATATAAATGACATAATGTCCTAGAAACCATAATGTAGTCAATGCAATCATAGGACTTCGCTATGAGAAAGCTCATGGCGTAACGAGACTATTATAGAGACATTTCCCAGTTATTCTTTTTGTACTTATGATTTGTGAAGATCATGCTAAGCAACATCATGATAAGCAAGATCATGAACTGCAATCCGATAAAGGTTCAACAAAACCAATGTAGGAAGAGGTCGTCTAATCTAAAGATTGTCCTCCTCCAATGTGTTTACGCTCATATGAAAAGTATATGTATGGCATTCCACACAAATTAATTATTATTGGACGTCATCATTGGTTCAGTCTACCCTAACTTTTTCAAGCCAGATTAATCTATACTAAGAAGTCCTTTAAGTAATGATTAGGCGACTCTTAGTGTGGCAGTTAAAGTGAGGCACGTTCTGTCATTTTTAGATTTAGACAACTTCTCCGATATTGAGAGCAATCTATGAAAGACATTTCATCATCACCATAAATAAATTGCATATAATAAAAGTCAAGCGAAGCGAATATTATGACAGCATTTCTTACGTAGGTATAATCATAGCTACGAGTATTACCTATGCGTCAGTTCATTTCTACGTTTTGAATTTTTGGTACGGAATATATAAATTGAGGCGATGACATGCCGCTTTTGCCGCCAAAACATGGCCACCATGTTTTTGGTATCTCGATATTTTATTCAAAGCAGATAGAGAGATGCTTCAAAAATCATTGATTTTTTCGTAACCTGTGATTTTTTTCTTGTAGAACTTATGTTAGCAAATTAATGTCAGTTACTTGTCCGACACATTGTGCGAGGGGATTGAAACTTAGTGATGATAAAAACCGCGGCGCCCACTGTAATTCTCATAGGTACAAAAAATTTAACAAAAGAGCCTTTATCTGAGTGCGCCATTTTAGCGTCAAATAGTGAAGAGTTTTACTGGAAGTAGAAGAAGACATATTATCACCCTTATAGCCCACCACCATGGTTAAGGAAAGTAAAGGCTTACCGACGGAATGGCAGTGCAAAAGTGACACGTCTACTTATCATGGCATGCAGTTAACAGCGGCTCCTTACCTGAAAGGAAAGAGATATTTATAAATTAATTTGTATCTACAATAACAAATATGATTATTTCAAATCATTAATCATCTTCATCATCATTGTGAAGAGTTGATCGACATTGGGGGCCCGACGTGCTGGAATAGCGATTTCATGCTGCGTGCAGACCCCCCTAAATGGACAGACGACATCAAACGAGTCGCAGGAGTACGTGAAAAGTTTTAAACTAAAACTATTTTTTTTAAAGGATATTTCGTGTTATTTATGCTAGGTCATGAACTCCACCACCAGACCTACACCGGATATTTAAAAGCTTACAAATCACAAACAAAACTTGCACCAGACATTCTTCATGAAGACGCGACGAAAAATCGTGTCTGCCGGCTTGATCAGGCGTGTTTTAAAACTTAAAAACCTCAGATTACTTATGCTGAGATTTATAGAGCGTACTTTGACTTAGCTCAGACTTTACTTAGAGTTAAAACGAGATGGACTTATGTGAGTAACCATAAATGTCTGTCTCGTTTTAACCACGTCTTAAGTCTAAGCAAAGTCTAGATCTCACCATAAAGAGTCATTTTAAAACCTTATAATGAAATCGACTAAGTCGAGAATCTGCTAAGACCTACTTCATACTATTTACCTAGAGGTTATGGAAAACGCCGTAATATGTTCAGCATTATCATTAGTTCCATTTCGTATACAAACTCTCCGTCAACAATAACATTACCAAACACAACTATACAACACAAAACCTCTTAAGGAAAGAGTGCGGTTAAAATTAACAAAGGAATAATAGAGTAGTTCATTCCTTCAAAAATAATAACAACTCTCGAGAGTAGACCCCTAAATAAAACGCGTGAATTAAATAAGAGCCCTAGCGCGGTAATATTTTCGTTCCGACTACCCTCTTGACAAAATAAAGCTGGGCACACACGAAAAAGCAAGCCGTATGCTGTCGTTGGACACTCCGTAAGAAGTAAGAATATATTTAAGGTTCTTTTCGCTATTCTATTAAAACAAGCCCTGTGGTCAGTGTAGACTGCTGTAGTAGTGGGATACCCCCTAAGAAAGTTGCTTTCGCCAGTCTATATATTTTAAAAAAGCCCGAGTGGGATTCAAACCTGCGACGTCTTGGTTAACCGCTGCGCTACTGAGACCTTATTGTAACTGTACAACACTAAGTAAATTGATTTCAAAACGTATGAAGTATGACTTTGTCTAACTTTTAGTTTTATAACTTCTATTCCATTCCTGACCGCAGACCCAAAAGGGTCTTTTAACTTATGTCACCGTTTTCGTTAGATGTGACCAAAGCTTTATGTTTCCCCACAAACATACTCGGGGAAAATTGTGGAGAGTACACTCGAGTTCGACCAAAAGAGCATCATTAAAGCAACTCTGAAATCAAACAATGAACTTAGGCGGAAACGTTAAAATAAATTGGAAAAGTGTTTTTCGACATTGTTGAATTTTTTTTTATTCCACTACAAGTACCTCGACTGCGATATCACCTGATGGTAAGTGATGATTTAATCTAAGATGGTAGCGGGCTAACCTGGGTAGGGCAGTTGTATTAAACCCATAGTCGGTTTCTACACGGCATCATACCGGAACGCTAAATCGCTTGGCGGTACGTCTTTGCCGATAGGGTGGTAACTATCCACAGCCGAAGCCTCCCACCAGGCCAGACCAGAGAAAATTCAGAAATTATAAATGCCCAAATTGACCCTGCCGGGAATCGAACCCCGGCCCTCCCAAGTTACGACTACAGCGCTCAACCGTGCGCCAGAGAGGTCGTGAAATTATTGTAGTAGAATTAATTTATTACATAATTAGTAGAATTTATTATTATTAGTAGAGTTAATTTATTCTAGTAGAAATTGGTTCTCACGTTTTAATTCAAATATTCTCCGACAATTTCTTTAAACTGCCCACCAATATACTACTGATTATAATTAATGCAAAAGTGTTTTTGTTTTTCTTTTTTTAATGTTGTGAGAAAAAAGAGGAATGTGCACATTTGGTGATGTCATATCGAATTATCTACATGAAAAATGGTGGTATTGGTGACATTTTCCTTATTCCCCTAATGCGTTTAAAACAATTCGTCTATGTCGTGCCAAAGTAAGTGACAAGGCAAAACGTGTAACAAAATGGTCTCAAATGTGATCTAAGTAGGTACTCGTTTCGACAGCTGTTTCAGTATTTAAAGCCTTATTGTAGCTATATAGCCTGATACATCAACACACTTTTTTTTAAATGTCGACAAGTTACTTTCTAGTACCCTTTGATTGCAATGTCACCTGGTAAAGAGGAAGCAGTGCAAGCTGACAATAGTCAACATGGAACGAATAGACCGGCCATTTAATTTAATAGGTCAATTCCGAGGGCCCTAAAAACATATTCAAATGAACTTCGCACCCCGGAAATAATGAAAACGCGCTTCACAACACGGCAAGCATAATATTTAGCTAAATAATTATAATTATAATAATTAAGTCCAAAATATCCAGCCGTAGGATTCATGTACAAATAGCAGTTTACTAAAAACTAATGAGGACGCCCAATTTGTATGTATTGCTATTATATTTCGTCGCTTCATTCTTCAGATATAATTTTTACATTGTAGTTTCCTCAATCAAGCAGCAACAATCGCACGATTTTTAGAGATGTTTTATTTTAGTATAATGATAAAATTCTCCCGCTTAAGGCATCCCTACCTGGTTACACATTCAATATTTGTTCGTCATTCTTTTTTCGTGCGTAGCAACGATCGGACGTTCCCACTTTCAACAAAGTTAATATTATTATTTTATATCTAAATAAAAAATATTGAAAAAGAAACAGCCGCTGCTTCTTACAGGAAAACGGTGAGTCTTTAATCTTTCAATTTCAGCAATTTATTTCATGCCTGACAGGCTTAAGAAATTATACTTCAATTATATTTTCATGCAGTTTCAAATTACACTATGTTGTATGTGGGTACTTAGACAAAACAGTTCTGTCACTTTTATTGTGGCTCTTGCGTATTTATTACATTAATAATTATAATATCTAACTCACTAAAGGTTTTCCTAGGGTTTACCCGAGAGGTAACAACGAAGGAGAGTAAACTTTTCAGCATAAAACACGCTTATGAAATTATTCTTTTATGCAGCGTTTAATTATTCTAAATGTCCATCCGGCGGGTTGCCCAAGAGGCACCATGAAGAAGGTTAAGCCCTTCAGCATGGCTCGCCTAAGTAATTATAGTTACTTAGTACTTACACGAAGTACGTGTTAAAGTACGCTAATCCACTGGGAGGTTACTAGCGAAGTAACACGACGCAAATCAAACCTTCCAGCTAGACACTCCTAGCGACAGCAGGATAAGGAGAAATATTGGCGCCCGTTAGACTCGTCTGATGACGAGAACTTTGCAGGTTAGTCGAAAATTCTATTACTAAGTGTTAAAAAGTGTTTTTAACTCGGGATTGACTGCGAGTCAATTGCGAGATCATAATTGGCTGCGAGCCAATTATGAGTCATATTCTTATGACACTCATGCAGTGAATATGTGCCACCTGGACTAGATAACATGCACATTAACTGCAAACTAAAAAAGTGTTTTTAACTCGGGATTGACTGCGAGTCAATTGCGAGATCATAATTAGCTGCGAGCTAATTATGAGTCATATTCTTATGACACTCATGCAGTGAATATATACTTATCACCTTGACTAGATATGCACATTAACTGCAAGCTTTTGTCCGCGAGACAAAATTAACGCAAAATGCGTACATACTCGTACATACTACCTCCATATTCGTCCGCTCACTTATTGTATTCTTTAGAGATACAAATGAGGTTGAGCACCATGCACAAGACGAATTCACCATTCTCTGAACAAGGGGGAAGTCGTGAAGAGTCAAAGACGACCAACTATATCAGATTCGTCACTAAGGACCGGCTTAGCAAGCCTAACACAAATTGATTTCGTTTCGTTCACAAATACTCGAGAAGTATCCGGAACACAGGTAAATTAATTATTTACCTACTTATAAAGAAAGTTACTTTTTACTCTTATTATATTTTTTTCGTGCGACGTAGCAAACGCACGTGCACTGTTTGTTAAAACTTTTAAAAGTGAATATTTAAGTGAAATGCCGAAACGAAAACGCGAACAACAGAAACGTAATCGTCGAAGGATTATTATAGAATCATCATCAGACTCCCGGTATGCATTCATAATTCAACCTACCCTCGCATAAAAATAATTTTTCACTATCATAATATTGCATTAAAATACAGCTAAATTATATCGCTTTCAAAGCAGAAAACCGGCTTATTCGAACGTACAAACGCCTGATGGTTGACCAAGAGTTAAAACGATGGCCGTCTACCTTACTTTTCATCATACCTGTGTAAGAAAAACATACAACAAACATTTTTCTCTAGAAATCACAAATCATTGTGTAACTGAACAACCTGGCGATTCACAGAGTGTTAACACAAAGGTTTCACAGAGACTAAAACTTTATAGTCTCGTACCTACATTTTCAGACTGTAATATTATTATGTAACAGAACAACATGGCGGTTAACCGAGAGTTAACACGAGGGTTTAAATACACGCTAAAAGTTTCGTCTTGTACGTTCCATACAACAATGGGGTGTAGGCGAACAACCTGGGGGTTATCCGAGAGTTATCACGAAGGTTTAACAGAGGCTAGAAGTTACGCCTTGTATATTTCATACGATAATATTATGTAACCGAAAAACCTGGCAGTTAACCGGGGGTTAACACGCAGATTTAATAGATGCTCTAAGTTTGCCCAGAGCTCGATCCAGAACTCCTCGGGGTACTCGGAGATAGAAGAGACAGGAAATGATCCAAAATTTGGTGAAAAATATAATAAATGAATAGACCTGAAAGAAATGTAAATCATTCAGTGAATGAAATAGTCAAGATCTCAGGTTCAAAATTTCCAGATGTAATTGTTCACAATATAAAACCTCTCAGTATTAAACGTACATACACCGTCAGAGAGGTAACAAAAGGTCTGAGATAATGAATATACCTATCCTTTTTATCAGTTATCTAGGTACTTTAGCGTTATATAAATTCAATTTATTTACGAATACTGTAGATACAGAAAACGAAAATAAAAGCGGCTAGTATCTAGCCTCATAGTGGTGTGCAAAGAAAATTTGCAACAAAAATGTGTGGTAAAATTGCAAAAATTACCCACAAGTTTTACGTTTTTCCTACCCACATGTTCTTGGGCTCAAATCTCTAGTTTTATATCTCTATCGTGCTGGAAGCATAATATATCATACATCCGATGACGCGTAAGAATGGTTGACTAAACTTAGAAGACGGCAGAAAAATAAAAACCTAATTGAGAACCTTTTCCGTTTTGGAAGTCGGTTAAACGGCGAGTATTTTTACGACCGGAAGTAGACTTCGTATGATGTACCTAACAATGTAAAATTTTATCGTATTATTGTTTTTTTTAAAAAAGATTTTTCGCGGGCTAGCGGGCAAGCATTACTGCAAACTCGGGATAATGCATAGTTCATGCTGCCCGAAGCGGGATCTTAACTTTAGTATCTATGCATCGTCCATATATTGGAAACAATCTTTGAAAAACCGTCATGACACTGTCGTTATTATAATACCTACATCGTTATCACTCGTGGAAAACATACAATTTACTCCGCCTTAACATACTCCATAATAACTTGCTTAATGCAAAATTAAAATACTTTGTTTTTTGTAAAAAGAGTAAAGAGTATAGATCCACGCTCTCAGCGCGTCTACCTTAATAATTGACGGAGGGAAATGATTTAACGCATTCATTCAAAAATAAGTAGGTACTTATGAATATTAAATAATTTATAATGACTGATGACACATGTTTTTAGCGACATGAACAACTAGGTTGTCCATTGTTAAAAAAGTATAGTAGCCTGATATCTCACTTAATTTAAAGCTTCTAACGTCAGTGGGGTTTAAAGCCCAAACCGACCGACTTACACCTCCAAGTCGACATTAGTACTACCTAGTAGTCAGTGGCGTAACTATACCATCTGAGGCCCGTGGCAAATTTTTCGGATGGGGCCCTCCGGCGTCCCAGTAAAAATAGTCACGTTAGAATTTAATTTTAATAAACCACTGATGTTATTTCTGAGCTCGTGGCCTCTTGGGCCGGGGCCCTCTTTGGTTGGGGGCCCGTGGCATTTTGCCAGTCCTGCCACCCTATAGTTACGCCACTGCTAGTAGTCTATCACAATATCGACCGAGTATATTCATCATTTTTCATTTATATTCTGCGGGGAACTTATACACAAATAGGTATTTGTCGTATTCCATAATCTTGATTATGGCATAATTTTTTGACAAACATCATAAAATGTTACCATTATTAATAATTTTATTAAATATGTGCCTGTTACTACAGGGACATAATTTACCTCTACAACAATAAAGGACCTCTACAACAGGACCGGAATAACCCGTTCCTTTCCCGCCGCGTTTTGAAAAATAATAATTTTCTCCCCCCTTCTGGGTAGGTTTCCAAACGTTCAAACGTCCCATTGGACGTCTGTTGTGTGTAAATACAACCAAGTACTGGGCCGGCTAATATACTTTTGATTAGATTATAAATCTTGCAGCATTAACATCAATAATTATTGGTTTCATTTGCTTGCATCCAACCTGTAAGCTTGTTACTCAGGCGCTGATGTAAAAAGCGCAACATTGTATTTCTAAAGTAAAGTGAATACTTAAGAAAAATCTTAGACTCATGAACTATACATATGGTATAACTATACGTAGATGAGAATATCAAGAAATCCGCACATGATTCCAACCTTAAGCATAAAGCTGCTTAAAACATTACGACTCAAATAAGAGATTGAAAAAAAAAAAAAAAAAAAAATATTGACAACAATAATTAGTATCTATTCAACATGGATACAGTTCTTGCAAAAATAGATATTTTCTGTATCTCTAAACATCTACAATGTAAAAATTATATCTGAAGAATGAAGCGACGAAATATAATAGATGATCAAACGAACTTCCTGAAGTGAAGTTCGATCATTATTATATGAGTCGCTTCATTCGAAGATATATAAATAAACTAGCTGATGCCCGCGACTTCGTCCGCGTGGTTGAGGTTTTTTTGATTCCCGCGGGAACTTCTTAATTTTCCGGGATAAAAAGTAGCCTATGTGCTATTCCAGACTATAATCTATCTCTGTGCCAAATTTCATCCAGATCCGTTCATCCGTTGGAGCGTGATTGAGTAACAAACATACATCCATACATACATACATCCATCCATCCAAACTTTCGCATTTATAATATTTATATGGATTCCCAACCCACCCAACCCGAAATATATTTTTGCAATAACATTAGGTACTTATATATCTCTAAAAAGAATGACGAACAAATATTGAATGTGTAACCAGGTAGGGATGCCTTAAGCGGGAGAATTTTATCATTATACTAAAATAAAACATCTCTAAAAATCGTGCGATTGTTGCTGCTTGATTGAGGAAACTACAATGTAAAAATTATATCTTCGAATGAAGCGACTCATATAATAATGATCGAACTTCACTTCAGGAAGTTCGTTTGATCATCTATTATACACCTATTTTCACATCACATCGGAGGCGCGTTCATTTCTAGATTAGACAGATTCTCAGAACGTCTCTAGCACAGCACAAACCGAACTCGTTCGCACGAAAATGATTGTACCAACGACGAAGAGAAACAATACCATAAGTCAGTCTAACTTTTGGTCGTGTTCCACCACGTTGGAAATGGTGGCAATCGTAAATGGGTCCCTGTTAACTCAGACGTGATATATTTTCGTACAAAGCAAACACTTTAGGTGAGAGTCGAAAATAATGGGAACCGGGAAGCACACAAAAGCTGCGCGAAAAGAGCTCCAACTAAAACAAGTCTTAGGTGCAAACAATTATAATGTCCGTTAAATATTTAAATAACTTAAAATAGGTTATTTAAATAATAGGGTGTACTTTTTTTTTTAATGTTGCGTTGTACCTACCATACCGAAAAACAAAATATTGCACTGGAAAAATTAAATATTAACGTAGTTTTATTCAGTTAGCTAGTAAGCAAAATTTGCCAACGCGTAATAAGCTCATATTTTTAAATTTTTTGTCACTCAGCTTTCGTAGCTTCGCATTTTCACACAAACAACTCACTCGGCGAAAATGGTTTTGTATAACGTAAGCGAGTTTCAGATTTTTGTCGAAATTCATTATTTGCGATAATAGGGCCTCTACCAATTTAAAGTAATATTTTAAATGCGAAAGTGTGTCTGTCTGTCGGCCCGTCTGTGTGTCTAATACGGTTTTACAGCCTATTTGTTCGAAGAAGTACATAGGATTTTTATCACGGAAATGTACAAACTACAAAAACCTTGATCTGCGCGTGTAAGTCGCAGGTATGATCTAGTGTAAAATAATTGAAGAATCAGCTAAAATCGGAATCTTTTTAACTTGTCCCTTTATTTGATTGCCTGTCACGAAAAAAGCAAGATAAGTAGTAAGTGCCATTTACCTAAGTCGACTTTAATCGCTGAAGTGAGCACTAAGCTTTACATTTTTCAATGTCAGTCCAACTACCCACACAAAAAGAAAACATAAAGGGGAGTGCACCCTAGGATTTCACAAAAAGAGCGTCATTAAAACCGCCCTGAAACCGAATAGAGGACAAACATTGGAACGGCAAAGGTAAATTTGATATGCTGCCAAAAAGGGTGTAAAAATAATATGGGAAAGTTGAAATGGAATAGGAGCAGTGACGTTTATACGGGTTTTAATTACTTTGATTTGATGAATTTGCGGAATGTTTGACAGAACCTCGCGCACGGGTAGATTCAATTTAATTTATGCTGATGTCTTAATTTTTGTTGTGTGAGGTAATTAAGCTTGGAACTTCTGGTTCGCTATAATTAAAAAAACCGGTCAAGTGCGAGTCAGACTCGCGCATATAGGGTTCCGTACCACCACACAATATAAATTATTTTAGTAAATAACAATAAACATGTCATAACAACACGTTTGATATTAATTTCAAGGTTCTCTGTAAACGAGAAAAAGATGGTTGACAGACAGACAGACAGGCAACGAAGTGATCCTATAAGGGTTCCTTTTTTCTCTTGAGGTGCGGAACCCTAAAAAAACAGATATTTAGATTTTATAACTAAGAATTATTTTGTATTTTGAAGTATTCGATGTATAATAAGATAGATCTGACGTCACAACCATAACAACTATTTAGCAGCTAAAAATGTTAAAATATGAGTTAAGAAACTGTAACGATGCACAGGCAGGTAGGTGTCTTAATGACAAGCCAACAATACCTTGGGGACATCCTTCCCGAGTATTGTTCAAATAAAGTGAATGAGTTGTAGACTGAGTTCATGCTGGCGTGAAAATGTGTACTCACTTCTGTATTAATGCAGCTGGTACCGCTTATATTAGCGGATCTTAGGTATTCCACAAACTAAGACTTACAAGTACTAAAATACTAAACACAAAAGTGTTTGTGGTTGTTGGTTAGTTCTTGAATCACGGCTGAACGGAGCTACAGAGTCGTGATTTTTTGCATGGATATAGTTTAAGTCCTGGAGAGTGACATAGGTTACTTTTATCCCGGAAAATCCACTACTATTACCTATTCTGTGCTCTAAGCGGATGAATAAGCATCTTCTAGGCAAGCGCGTTCCAACATAGACCTCATCGTTGCTTTGCACTAAGCATGACGGTCGTCAAGCGCAAGCCTATCTTGCAATAAAGAAAATAGTTCTTACAGGATTAATATTAATTTAAAAAATCTAAAAATTATTGTTCTGGCTTTTTACAAGTGCTTTTGAATAGTCGAATGAATCTACCACTGGTTCGGAATGCGAATGTTCGGAAGACAATCAGTGGTTGCTCTTTTAAAAAAAAAAAATTACAATTAGGTTTACATTACGTTAATTAACGTGAAGATACATAAGTAACCGCAGTCCTAAGCATTGCTGGAGCGAGTCAAATCCATGCTCTTTTATCATTTACATAATCTTCAACACTACAATAAGCTGTTTTCAGGAGCATATTTTTAATGGATTTCTTAAGCTTGTGTAAAGGCAATTTTATAATAGGTTGTGGAAATTTTGTTATATAATATAATGCTCATTTCCACGAATTAAAATCTAAACCCACGCGGTCAAATTCGTGGGCAATATCTTGAGGAATATTATGAGGGACTCTTGGGCCTGTAGGTGTCTCCTCATTAGACATGAATCTTAAAACGCACATAGGTATGTAACCCACTAGTGAAGCCTTAGTACCTAGAAAATGTGTTGCTGACATTAAATCACAATGTGCGCGAGTCTTAACCAACGGCAGTGCGACATCGACAGAGTGACATTCCATTCAAAGAATAGTCTACAATACCATTGCCCCGAGGTATTTGCTTCCCCCGTTGTCCGTGCCGTACAGCCTCAGCGTACAGCTACAGTATGATATATGAGTTTTCATGTCCCAGTGTCTGGAAAATAACATGAATGGAATGCCAAGCGTGTCCAGTGTCCACAGTTCGTGCTTATTAAGGCTAGCACGTAAATAGCGGTGATATCCAAGTGGTTAAGACTTGACCTATTCGAGGGTACGGGATCTTCAAGAGACACTTCTGGCTTTCGGAGTTATGTGCGTTTTAGGTAACTAAATACTTATCACATTTAATTTAAAATGTATTTTATTCAAATAAACTTTTACAAGTACTTTTGAATCGTCAAGTAAATCGACCACTGGTACGGAATGTCATTCTTAATTCATAACCAGTAAAAAAATATTTCAAAAATAAAATAAAAACCGACTTCAAAAACCACAAACACTAAAAATAATTTAATTTATTATGTATACAAGAGTTAATGTAGTTCTATACTAACATTTTTTGGAGTACCGTACCAATTAGCCGCATGAACCGTCTACCTACTCTTCATTATTGTTGACGTGACTCCACATTGGCACCGACTCCAAAAAATGTTATTATAGAACTACATTAACTCTTGTATACATAATAAATTAAATAATTTTTTACTATTTAGTGTTTGTGGTTTTTGAAGTCGGTTTTTATTTATTTTTTTGATTTTTTTTTATTTCACAATTTTTAGTGGCCCCACTGTTTTAAAATACAGGGTGTAACCAGAACGAGATATGCTATGCATGGTTAAAATATACTGTTTACAAAACTATCACACTGATCGCGAGCAATTTACTCTTATCCATTGAGGAGTTCCGTTCTCCATCTCCGGAGATATTCATCAGATCTTCACCAAATTAAAATAGGACCACCTCTGAAGTATGACCTACCAAACAAAAAAAGAATTATCAAAATCGGTTCATAATTGGCGGAGAAATCGCGTAACAAACATACAAAAAAAACCTCCTCCTTTTTTTGAAGTCGGTTAAAAACAGCAAGAAACGCGGCGGCTCTTTAAAAAAGTTAATAAACAATAATAATCACTCGGTGAGGGTAAGCATAACGAGCAAACCTCATGTTAGTTTGCAAGCGATGTTTCTCTAATAGTAAATTCTGTTTGTAAACTTTAATAGGCGCGATTTAGCCTTTGAGTATAATTAGAATTGAGTCCAACATTTGTATTTATACCTGCAATATCATCAATATCTACCTATCGATAAAGAACTTATAAAATCAAACATCAACTTGGCTAGCGTGTTGGAGTATGTCCTAAAAGCTTTTTTTATTCTGAGAGCAGATTCGTGCTCAGTATTTCCACAGAATAGGTAATAGTAGTATTGGGCCTGCGGTTGGATTAATGATGATTATGATGAATGCACATGATTTATTTATTTTTATTTATTTTATTTAGATAACATACCCGAAGAGACCTTACCTAGTTGCCCAATGCGTCTCTCCGGGCTACAGAATTGAAGTGTCAGTAAATAAAAACTTAATATACTTGCTTAAATTAATTAACAATTAACAAGATGAAGCTGATAAATGATCGGTTATTAAAGACATTTTATAATAAGGACAAACGATTTAGTAAATTAGGGTACTATAATATTCTCATTTTGCGCGAAGTAGTTAATCCTCGAATTATTCAAATTAACATTTGCGCAGTGCAGATAATTTCGTTCTTATAATATCTGTGTTAAACTCGGCTTAAACTTAATTCGACATTAAAGTGTCTTGCGTGGCATGTTTGGTATAATTGTCTATTAAATATGCATTTAAGCTGTTAAGCATTTAAGCTCGATATCACGAAATCTAATTTTAAGGAATAAAGTAGATGCCTGTTTGCTTTTATCATTTACTAGCTGATGCCCGCGACTTCGTCCGCGTGCTTTAGGTTTTTTTTATTCCCGCGGGAACTACTTAATTTTCCGGGATAAAGAGTAGCCTGTGTCACTCTCCAAGTCGTCAACTATACCCATGCCAAAAATCACGTCTGTGGCGGTCTTCGCAGTCCGCACATAATCCAATAGATGGCATTACTATAGTACAATGGACGCGAACACGAAGAGCCCAACTCACGCTTACGAAGTTTTCACGGAATTACGCTATATAATATACAACCTCCAAAGATGAACGGTTGGACCAGTGGTCCCCGAGCACAACACCCGCTCGGAGGATGATCATCCTACTGTTACGGTCGAGCCATATCACCTGCTCCCGTACACGTCCACCCCGATTCATTCGTTGACGTTCGTGTCACGAACGAACTTTTATACAAACTTTCAACCCCCATTAACCCTTTTGGGGTTGGATTTTTCAAAAATCCTTTCTTAGCGGATACCTACGTTATAATAGCTATCTGAGTGCAAAATTTCAGTCCGATCCGACCAGTAGTTAGAGCTGTGCGTTGATAAATCAGTCAGTCAGTCAGTCACCTTTGCCTTTTATATATTTAGATTTTAACTTATTTAGGTACATACTTCCTTAGTCAAACTTACATTACTATACGTTTGTGAGTGTTGACTTTATATCTTCTAATTTTCTCCATTCACTTCTATTGTTTTATAGGTTCATGCTTCTATTCTACAGTGTGTCCGGGATCCAATTAGCGATATTTTAGGCGCACCTTCTAAAACTTATTACCTTTCTAAAACCACCTCCACATATTTCGCAACAACTTAATATATCGCTACCAACGCACGCTGGCCACGTTTGCCTTTTATATATTTAGATTTTAACTTATTTAGGTACATACTTCCTTAGTCAAACTTACATTACTATACGTTTGTGAGTGTTGACTTTATATCTTCTAATTTTCTCCATTCACTTCTATTGTTTTATAGGTTCATGCTTCTATTCTACAGTGTGTCCGGGATCCAATTAGCGATATTTTAGGCGCACCTTCTAAAACTTATTACCTCTCTAAAACCACCTCCACATATTTCGCAACAGCTTAATATATCGCTACCAACTTATTTTAAACGTATTTGTAAATATGTCCATTGTTGGAATAAACAAAAGAGTCTAAATATTTTGATGGCACTATAAATTTTATATTCCTTGGTTCAAAGTTTTCGACACGACGATACATGTGAAAGCTAAACTAATCAAAAAGCACATTCAATCAACTTTATAGCACATCTCAATTTTTTATGAATAGTTATCTAGAGACTCTTTACTTCTATAGAGAAGGCGACGAATATATAAAAATAATAGAAATCGAACTGTATAAAGCACCCAACCTTCTTAAACAAGTACTCCACAACGCAGTCTTCAAGATGCCGGCAAAGGTTGGATGAAATATTGAAAACTTCGTGGATTTTCAAATTTCTCAGCGCAATACGGGATGCAAACTAGGGAAATGGAATACTGTTGGCACCAACTCAGGGCAAATCAATACCTCCAACTAAAATATTGAACACTACTTGAATAATGCGGTGGACTGTAAGTTTCCTGGAATTGAATGGAGAAGCTCTAATCTTTATGTGAGTAACTGATTTCTATATATTTTGGGCAAAAATCTTCAAAAGCAGTTTTAAGTAAGTAAAAACACTTTATATCATACTTGCTCAGTAACTAGGGATTACTATGGTGGAAAGTCTCCTTGTAAGTTGGTGTTTGCAATTCAAGGCAACATTACGTCGCACTATGCTTGAATTGTAATGTTCACATTACAGTTCAAGCTATGCAAAACTCCTTGGTAAACAATCTCTTTTCTTATAAAATGGTAAGAAAACTTTTTACTGAAAAAAAAAACACTGAACATGGCGGCATTTAATTTCCATACATTTCAAACTATGCAAAACTCCTTGGAACTCAGAGCCGTAAAAAAAAAATGGAAAACTATTTACGAAAAAAAAATGGAAATGGCGGCATTTCATTTGATCTGAAAGTTTGTGAAGTTTGTTCGTAAAGTGATTTTGCATTACCAATGTTTTATTTACCTCGCAAGAATGATATAAAGTAGAATGCATACCTCGGTTGCAAGTAGCTATTACACCCTCGAACTATATTCACCCTCGCTCGCTGCGCTCGCTCGTGTGACTAAATATCTCGGGTGCACGCGATCCATTAGCGCCCTATGCGAGCTGCGCTCGCACTGGCGCCAAATTGGATCTTGTTCTGTAATAGCTTACTTACGTCCCTTGTGTAACAATCTACTATTACTGTATGTAACAAACAGATATGATACAAATCATGTAGTATAGGTAAACCGCCTTATCCTTATCAGTACGAGTGATCTATTCCAGGCAACCACCAGGCAACCCATAAAATCCATACTTTAATATTATAAATGAGAAAGTGTGTCTGTCTGTCTGTCTGATACGCTTTCACGGTCACAGATTTTGATGAAATTTGGTACAGGGCTAGGTTATATCCCGGGGAAGGACATAGCCTACTTTTTATCCCGGAAAATTAAAGTTTTCGCGGGAACCAAAACACCTCAATCCACGTGGACGAAATCGTGGGCATCCTAGTAGATTCTAAATTAATGCTGCAAAGTTATTTTTTATGCATGGGAAGGAAGCTCTTGTTAAAAGGACGTTTAATAATAGACAAACCGTGAACATAAGAATGGTAACAGGAGTCCTAGAGTAACTGTTCACTGGGAACTGCTGTTGACTGGAAAGTGGCGAGGTTAGTACTACTAAAAAAAGAAGGAAGACCTGCCGATTCCCCATCTGCTTACCGACCAATATGTTTGCTGGATGAGGTGGGTAAGCTCTTCGAGCGTATTGTTTCAGCTCGCCTGACCGAGCACTTGTCGCGTGTGGGACCCGATCTGTCGGAAAGCCAGTTCGGTTTCCGGAAAGGCAGATCGACAGTGGATGCTATCCTACATGTTCGGAACCTTTCGCAACGGGCAGTAGGCATGGGTGGGGTTGCGTTAGCGGTGAGTTTGGACATTATAAACGCTTTCAACTCTCTTCCTTGGGCGGTTATCAAGGAAGCACTGACTCACCATAATGTACCTCCATACCTGCGCGACGTAGTCGGTGCATATCTTTGCGACAGGTCAATTCAATATACCGGGCGGGATGGCCGTAAACATACAAGGCAGATAAGCTGCGGAGTTCCTCAAGGCTCTGTACTAGGGCCGCTCCTATGGAATCTGGCCTACGATGCTGTTTTGCGAGTAAATCTTCCCACTGGAGTCAATTTGGTATGCTATGCAGATGATACCTTGGTGCTAGCTGAAGGCGATACTTTCGATGGGACGTTAAGGCTTGCAGAGATCGGCGTTGCTCGAGTAGTAGCCAAAATCCACGAGTTGGGACTCAAGGTAGCGCCTCAAAAGACCGAGGCTTTATGGTTTCATAAGCTTCCCAGGCGATTGGAACCACCCAGCTTGTCGATTCGCGTAGGTGACGCGGACGTCCAAGTTGGCCGGTGTCTCAGGTACCTGGGCCTCACCTTGGACTGCCGTTGGGGCTTCGAAGAGCACTTCGAACGCTTGATCCCCCGAATACAAAAAGTGGCAGGTGCTATGCACGGTTTACTGCCTAACCTCGGGGGGCCACAAGAGGGAGTACGCAGACTCTACGCAGGGGTGATCCGATCCATGGCCCTTTACGGGGCTCCAGTTTGGTCTCAGAGATTATCGAGTGCACAGCGGCTCAGGATGAAGCTCAACAGCGTGCAGCGAAAGATGGCAATCAGGGTCGCGCGAGGATATAGAACAATATCCTTTGAGGCTGCCACTATTCTGGCTCGCTTTCCGCCACTTGATTTGCTCGCAGAAATGGATGCGTGGGTGTATGCCCAAACTCACCGCGACGGCCAAATTAGTAGAGACGGACTGGAACCTGTAGGTTTAAGACGGCAAGCTCACCAACAAGCTCTTGCCAAATGGCGTATGCGCCTTGCAGAAGAGAAAAATGCACGCCAGCGCGCTGTTGGCGCCATTCTGCCGAGTTTTGAGGCTTGGTTGGGAAGGAAGAGTGGTGGCATCACGTTCAGGCTGACGCAGGTACTAACCGGGCATGGTTGCTTCGGCGAGTACTTGTGTCGAATCGGTCGCGAGGCTACCACGCGATGTTATCACTGTGAGGAGGAGCGGGACAGTGCACAGCACACTTTAGAAGAGTGCCCTGCTTGGGATCCCGAACGCCGCATCCTAATCCGCCACGTGGGGATAGACCTGTCCCCACCAGCTGTGATTGCGGCTATGCTAAGGAAAGAGGAAGCATGGAGAGCAGTGGTCTCTTTCTGCGAAACCGTTATGGTTAAGAAAGAGACTGCTGAGCGGGTTCGGGAAAGAGCCGACCCGGCTCGGAGACGTGGACGTCAGAGTGGCGGTATACACCGCACCCAGCCGTCCGTGTAATCATCCCTGGGGAAGGGACCTCAGGGTCGAGTACGGCTGGAGTGGGGGCTCTAGTCGTGCACCTAACAATTCGACCCTGGGAAGATGGCAGCTTGCTGTGGCCAACAAGCAGCCATACCTCAGGTACAGGTCCGGGTAATGAGGGGACTTCTCCAGGAGTCCGGGATGAGCCCTATGGGCATTGCACAAGGGGGGCACCGATGCGTTCTTAAGAGATCTCGGAGCCTCCCGACATGCGTTAAGGTCGGCCACCGGGGGGGTTTTAGTAGGTAGAAATCCTACATAACCCGATTTCCCCCCCACAGGAAGTCGGGTATCTTAAGGAGATTTCCCCCCCGACAACAAAAAAAAAAAAAAAAAAAAAGAGTAACTGTTCAATTTAACATGAGTTCAGCTAACACGAGACATTTCTTACAAATTTGGAAGATTAATTAAATGGGTGACACGTCTCGGGTGGGTGTTGAATTAAAATCATAATTATTTCTGGCCCTTACAAACCGATCAACCGAAAAGTTGATTGCATCGAATTTAAAACCACTCCGTTTTATTGGAGCAGTAGTTTCCTTCATGAATATATTCAGGGCAGGACTGGCATCATCTACATAGTTTAAACTATAGATATCGAACCGTTATAATTGAGATATAGATAAGTCAAAATGATAAAAATCTCATGACCTTTTCTTAGTGTCATTTCATAACTGATTTCAAATTTTGTGTTACCAAGCTATGAAATCCTGCTTTCTTACATCCTAGGTGAGCAATTTCCAAGCTCCTATCTAAATTCACATTACTATGCTTAATGGAGTTTGCTAGCAAGACTCATTCGATAGGAATTCAATGTCCGTTCTACCACTACGTGAATGTCTTTGATCTGAACAGATTTAATACCAGCTGGCAGCGGTCGCCGGTCTCTGCTACACAGGTAGAAGTAGTAAATTTAAAAAAAACTTTTATTGCTACTTTCGCAAACTTGGCTTAACTGGGACAGCTACTGGGTTTGCAAAGGATTCATTTACCCACAGCCCCCCTAGCATGGGCCGAGACAATTTTCTCCCCGAGGAAAGGATAAAAAAATTATTCCTAAATAAATCAATAAAAACGCTAAATAACGGCGGCTAAATAGTCCCCCGAGTCCCCGTGAAATGTCAAACGGGGATAAACTTCTCCTCTCCCCTGTTGCCGTGCTCTGAGAGGTGGATAAGTTAATTTTATCCCTTGTCAGTGGATAAAATCGGGGGATAAAATTTTTATCTCCGGCCCATGTTAGGGGGGCTGCTTCATGATTATTTTTAACTGGCTTCCGTCGCGTGCCATAGTTTGCATCGGCATTGCATTTGACTAAGTAGATAGGCTAGGTAGGTGACAATAATTAATTATTATTGATCGGTTATTTTATTACACAAACAATGGCATAGGTACTGTCTACTTACAGCTAAGTAAACCAGAAACATATTAATAAGATGCAATCCAAGGATGCGACGCGTGATGATTCAAATCGAATTCGAATCGTAGCATTCTATATCTATGACCAGGATACTATCAAGTATCAACACCCGACGCTAGAGATCAATAAATCGCCCTGAACAGTAGATATAATCATTTATACAAAACTAGCTGATGCCGGCGACTTCGTCCGCGTGGATTGAGGTTTTTCAGTTCCCGCGGGAACTCTTTAATTTTCCGGGATAAAAAGTAGCCTATGTGCTATTCCAGACTATAATTTACCTCTGTGCCAAATTTCATCCAGATCCGTTCAGCCGTTGGAGCGTGATTGAGTAACAAACATCCATACATCCATACATCCATCCAAACTTTTGCATTTATAATATTAATTTGATTTGATTATAACGTAGCCTAATATTTTAATAAAGTCTCAGATTTAAATAAAGTGTAATATTTTGATAAGCATGCTTTCGTGAAACGCAACTGAGGAAGCTACAAGAACCTAATCGTAGCTATACGAATTTAAATTGAACACTACCGCGCTGTAATACGCTGTTTCTAGACTTCCATCCGAAACCCCAAGCCACATTTGGCAAAGTGAAGTCCCTAATTAATGCATTCAAGGCAGTCACGTGGGGCAAATAGTTCGTGGCGTAGCCGCGAGCCAGACCGCCATTAGCTGGATGTTTGCCCACTAACGTTTGCTCTTTAACTTATTAAATCTCCTCCTACTATGAAAAGATAAGCGCATATTTAGACTAATAGTGCTGTAATTCCCGAAAGTTCTCGCCGGTTAATACGTTATAATAATAAAGGCGTTTAGTCGTAAAAGGCAACTGCAGCTTCCTTCGAAATAACAACTATTTTTGCTAACTTTAATCCAAGACTAATAAAAAGTGACTCAAATGATTTGGCAATTAAGAATGATAATAATTAACAATACATCTTAAATAATTACTGCCTAACAAAAAATGTTGTTAATATCCAATTAAAGAATCCGCAACTCCTGTACGGCAACATATTTGATTACTCAGAAGCTTTTAGAAGAAGATTACTCACAAGAAAATAATAACTGAAGCTTCTAAATCTAAAGAGATAAATTTTTGAAACCGACAACAGAACTGTAGCAATATTAACAACGATAAAGTCGTTTTTAAGAATGCTCTATTAAGCGATGACAATATAAAAACGTGTATGTAATAACGGGAATGTTCCCCGTTTTTCCTTAATCGAAAAGTGTCACAACAATAACTTCCTCGGTGGCACTCTAGCCTCTCCGAGAATTCTTAAACCTCACACATCGGCATTGTAGGCATTGTGGAGCCATTGTGCTGGCAGTTTGGCAGTTGACAATGGAAGACTAACCGGTGTTACTGGCGAACCAGATGCATTGTTTCAGAATGTTTATCGGGACACTTTAGTACAGTTACACATACTCGTGCGTTGTGTATGTTGATTTTCTATTGAAGGTATATTCTGTAGAAGGTGTGGTGTATGCGTAGCATTAAATCAATTGTATTCTAATAATAATATCTATTATTGATTTTCAACGAGACGTATCAACTTGTTAGAATATAATAGAATAATATAATGGAACGGAATATGTTTATTCTTTGAACTAACAAATAAAAAGGTTATATCAGGTTATATCATATGTGCCGACGTGTAAAACTAAGTTAAATGAACAGGGAATGTGAGGTGCCAACAAAAGTTTTGTTACCTAAATACGTAGTTTCATTTTATTAACGTAATTACTAATATAGTTACTCTATACAATACAAAAAGGTCAGAGCGTAGAAACCTATAGACATTAGTAACAAGTAATATCTAGCTACAGCAATAGCACGGGACCAAAATAAATAAATAATAAATAAATAATCTTTTATTTGCAAGAATATGGGTACAGATATAGGCCTTAAAAATAATATTTCCCTTACATATTCTACCATACAATGGTGTGCAAATAGTTATTGTATTTTTAAGTTTAAATTTCATTAGATCATAGATACATTGTCATATAATCATCATTTATATAATTATCTTAGTCAAGTTATTAATTTCATTACTAACACATCAAACATACTCTAATTAAACTAAAAGGCAACACAAACACATGGATAATACTAGTAGTCAATAATAAAATATAAAAGCAAGGACAGAGAACAAAAAGGATCATCATTGTCAGCATATTAGGATAATATATTCCAATTTTTAGTGGCTGCGCTATGTAGTATATTTGTCTATAAGGTAATCATTTATTTTGTAGTACATTTTATTTAAAAGGAGATCATGTAATTTGCGTTTGAACTGTGGTATACTAGGAATGCTTTTTATAGTTTCAGGTAGATTGTTGTAAATTTTAATAGCCATGTAGTATGCACTTTTGGAAAAAAGCTTAATTCGTGTTTGAGGTAACTGAATTTTATTTCTTCTTCGGCTTTTGAGGTTTGGATTGATACTGCTAGTCAAGAATAAGCCTGGATATTTTTTGACTAATAAACATATTTCAAGAATATAAAGACTAGGCAAGGGAAGGATGCCATGACACTTGAATAGAGGTCGACAGCTGTCCATCATATTCGCACCGCAGATAGACCTCAGACATGCTTTTTGTCTTATGAACACCTTATCAGCATTAACAGAATTGCCCCACAGAACAAGTCCATATCGTAATAACGAGGATACATGACCGTGGTACGCAAGTAATGCAGTTTTAATACCAGAATTTCTGCTGAGCCTTTTTAAAACAAATGTGAATCGATCAAGTCTATCGCATAACCTATCTACATGTGCTTTCCAATTACTGTATTTATCAATTATAAGTCCTAGGAACGTTATATTTTCTGATGCTTCAATGCTTTGCATGTTATACGTTATTTGTAAATTGAGGGGATTGCTATTATAAGTAAGAAAATGAATATATTTTGTTTTATCCATATTCACTGATAAGTTATTGAGTTCCAACCATTTAATAGTTTTTAATAAAGTATTGTTTGTTTCACTTTCCAGGATAGATTTATCATTACATTTTACTAGTATTGTAGTATCATCAGCATATAAAATGCATTGATGACTAATGTTGCTAGGTAGGTCATTGATGTATATAAGAAATAATAGAGGCCCTAGTATGCTACCTTGGGGTACACCAAAGGGATTTTGTTGCTTGAAATCTGAACGAAATGTATTACATTGTTCTTCATTAGTTTGAGTTATCTCTACATATTGCTGTCTTTCGCTCAGGTAACTGGCTATCCATTGAAGCGCTTGGCCTCTAATTCCATATCGCTCTAATTTTTTTTTGAGGGTTTCATGACATACGAGATCAAAAGCTTTTGTCATATCAAGAAATATACCAACGATAGATAATTTAGCGTTTAAAGCTTCTGTAATAGCTTTGTTTAATTCAAAACAAGCCAATGTAGTATTACTATTCTTTCTAAAACCAAACTGCTCTGATTTTAATAGATTATGTTTTGTTAAGAAAATGTAGATTTTATTGTAAATGAATCAATTTCTCTTATACAAATCGATTTGTGCAGAGGATATGTAGTTTTGTCGTAACACAACATTAGTTGAGTTGACTCTACACAGTCCGATGACTACGCACGTACCATCTAATCACTAAGGCATTTAAATGAGCGAAGATTGATTAAGTTATATTGGCTGATATAACTATACAAAACTTCAGCAAGGATATTAAAAGTAAAACTCCTACTAAAGTCGGTAGCTGAATATAACGACTTTTATAGCTCTAATGTGTATTCACGCCAGTAAACGGGTATTTCATTTTGCATACACACGAACGCTGCTTGGTCTGAAATTATGTTATGATACTAAGCATAGCGGTAAATTGGAAGGTCAAGATAAGCTATCTTTAATAATGCTATTGCTAAACATTTACGCCAATTTCGCTATATACAAAGTTTAAAAAATATAGATAGTCTCAATTCTGCTTTAACTATAATAGAATCAACTTAAATCGTATCGATTTTTATGGATTCTTCGGCAAATGTCTATAAAGTTAACTCATTACTGTTCCAGCTAATAGAATCAGGGTCACGAACAAAAATTATCGCAAAAATGTCCCAATTTGACAACACATAAACATTTGAATAACTGACTGTTAAATGTAGAAAAAGGTATTATATTAGCAACAACTTCAGTTAATTATGCACCTTAAGATTAACACATAAAGCTAGATTACGATTAGAAAATATTATTTCTTAAGACGTTCTGTCATCAGAGAAAAGGTAGGAATAACCTTTCAATCCAAAATAAAAAGTAATTTTTAAAATATGTATAAAAATATTTATTATTAAAATAAAACTTAATGTGTAAGCAATAAGGTACGTCATACGTTGCCAAATTGGTACCTTTGCACTATTTTGGAACTAGACGCAACTCTTGGCATCACATTGTCAATATCAACAACGTCAATTTATTATAAACCTTAACACTTAGCATTTAGGATAGTTACGAATTTAGTATATTTATATTTAAGACCTTTTGTCTCTGTAGTAAGGCAAAAACAAAAAAAATCAATGGAACGAAATTCAAATAGAACAATGGAGACATGGAGTTGCAGAATATTTTTTGCTGTGTATGTTCGTGTATATTTATTACTAGCTTACGCGCCCCAGCAACTCACTTATTTGTGTTATACCTGTACCGTATAATTTATTTATCAAAATAAAAATTGATACAGCTTTGTTGTGTAGTACTGCGAAAAACCACGTAGGTTTAAATTGCGTACCTACTCTTTCCTCTTCTATCAATATTTATAACTATACAATGCTATGATCTGCATTAGTATCTGTGTAAAAACACGAGGAAACTAAAACTAAACTACCTAACATTTGTTTAAGAAGTAAGAGTAACTTATATTTTAAATTATCCTTAGTTAGTTTCATTTTAAAAATCCACTAAACATTTCATCCGACATTCCAAATGAATCCTATCGTTAAACAATAAGAATAACATATTACATGATGATAATTCTATTTTTATGGATTGTTTGAACTTATTAAATAATTTATCAAAAAATTGGTAAATAGATCCCAAAAGTAATTTATTGACAGACAACGCTCAGCTTAAGCCTCTAGGTAGTGGTACAATTTTATTTCGATGTCTTGAACTTGTTTTGAACAGGATTTCTTTATTCAGCGTATCTTTTTGTACGAAGAGATTTATATTAATAAATAAATAATAAAATTTTGAAAATTCACCCACTAAGAGTGTTAAATACGGGATTAAAACTTGTAAATATCAAAATTTACGTAAACACCGACTTCTCTCCACAACTATCTACTTTCTCTACTCAACTGGCTTTGATGCCGATTCAGATTTAGGCTTTGCGGCTTTTATTCTATTTTACTATTTTTTTATATAATATTTATTTAAAGTATATATTATACTATATTTATGTACCCAATGTATTTTATGTGTACTTATGTAACTATGTAGGTAAGTATGTGTGTTTCCAGTAATATCAATTTTATCAAAATGAATTTGAACATAATATAATATGTTTTTTAGATGGCTTGAACAACTCTACTGCACAAAGAAATGCATTGCCAAGGAAACTACAAACAACAATACTTTTAAAACACCAATACTACTCCATGCATCCCCTGTATCCAGAACAGTCAATGTTTGTTACAATATTTGACGCATTGTCACAAACATTGGCCAAACAATAACAATAATATTAGCACAATTTTTATATGAGCACTACGGCATTTTGACGCGTCGTTATGTTGGCTATGGTTGGCCTATACTAATGGCAAATAAGAGCACCTTCGTATTTTGTGCTGTAACTTTTCGGGGACAATTTAGAAGCGCTAATCGGACATCTAGTATAGGTACTAAAATTCTACATCAATGGTTCCAGCACTCATCCCTAAATATATAAATCTGTCTTTATATTTATTTTTAAATCATTTCACGCGTTATCTTTTTCCCTATTTCTGCTATTTATTTGAAATCATACTCTTCTTTTAAAACTGATCCAAAAATTGAGGCGAATTTTACTTTCGGTTATAATATTGTTGTGATATTAATTTGAATTGACTTTGTTATTATCAAATATTCGTTTCTTTCAAAGTTATTTGGGGTGCATAAATCAGAGGGCGTGCCAACATCCGATTACTCGCGCTCCATCGATGCCCATTGACCGTGCCATTTCGTGGACCTCGAATTCTTCTGCCCTATCGTATAAGAATTGCAGGCGTTCATGCAGTGCTATTAATTTGAAAACGTGTCAGGGACGGGCGTTTGTTCGGATCCAAAATTTTTAAAGCCCCACGAGTTCGCATCTTTTCAAACAAAAAACATATTTTAGAACTTCATATTCCCGATGTGTGAAATGTAGACCACAATTTTTTACTAGGAAATGTTATTCCAACCTTTACTCTCTCAGAATATTATATTATGCTCTCTGTTGATTTAAAATCTTCGTAAAATTTCAACGATATAAGGAGACAAAGTAATTTACATTAAGCAGTTTTAAGAACCACAAATACGTTAGCACTATGTGTGTATGTATGTATATTCTTTATTGTACACCACAAAAACACAAAAGAAACAAGATACAAGGAAACTTAAAATATAGGTACAATAAGGCGGTCTTATCGCTAAACAGCGATCTCTTCCAGACAACCTTAGCGCTAGGGAAAAAATGGAGAAGAGGACAACGGGAGGTGGTGCAAAAATAAAAATAAACTTAAATACTAATATCTAAATAAACTAACCTATACCATTTATATAAAACATAATTATGATACACTAATATATACAAAATAATTATAATAGACATACGTAAGACTAAATAGACTATAACTTAATACATAAATAAATATACAAAAGGAAAAAAAGAAAAATATACATGCCGCTATTAAAGATAACAAAGAGACAGATAATGCTTTTTGACGTCAATTTTAAACTTATTTAAGGTTTTAGCACGGTGAATATGTGAGGGAAGTTCATTCCAAAGACTGGTGGCCTTGAGTGCAAATGATCTTTGGAAGTATTTAGTCCGATACGTAGGCCCCTCAAGAATAAGTTTACCAGCCGACCGAAGAACCCTATCTGGTCTATCATGCCCAAGATATTTAAACTTATCCTTTAAATAGCCAGGAGTCATGGGATTAAACAATACACAGTACAGAAGAGAAACAATATGCAGATTCCGGCGAAATCGAATGGGTAACCACTTGAGCTTTGAACGAAATTCGGAAACATGGTCATATTTGCGCAAACCAAATATAAACCTAATAGCTAAATTTTGAATTCGCTCAAGTTTATTTAGTTGGTCCTCAGTTAAATCAAGATAGCTTGCGTCCGCATAATCGAGAATTGAGAGCAGTAAGGATTGTGCTAACATAATCTTAGTAGGAATAGGCAGAAAAGAACGCAGACGCCTGAGTGAACCCATGGCAGCAAAAGTTTTCCTACTGACTTCTTTTAAATGATGTGACCATGAGAGAGTATTATCAAAATGGACACCAAGATTTTTAACAGTAGAACTGTAAGGAATGATAACGCTATTTAACGAAACAGGCGGAAGGTTATCCCAGTCAACTCTGGAAATCATGCCAGAACCACCAATAATAATGGCCTGGGACTTACAAGGATTTACCTTTAGCCCATAGCACCTACTCCATTCATTGATAGCCGCCAGGTCACCATTAATAGAAGAAATAGCATTAGGCAAATCTTCAAGAGTTGACTGAGAATACACTTGGAGATCGTCTGCATACATGTGATAGAGAGAAGTAATTTCACTAGTGCATCTAAAAGAAATTCCATGTTGATAAAATTAAAATAACATTTGCTATCTTCAGGCAACAATGGGATTATTCGAGAAGTTCCGAAAGGACCGGCTAAGGAGGCATTCTATAGGATTCAATACGCTTTCATGGCGACAGCATCCTTGATATCATATATTTACGATATAGTGGATATACAATCCTTAGAAAAGACAGCAAAAATATTCTGAGACTTCACTGCAGCAAAATTCAAATTTTCTAATGCAACATGTGCAAATTCGCAACTGAATATTTCCCAAGTTTTCACCCAAGATAACTCGGCTACTCAAAACGTTGAATTATATAAACCTCGAGCATTAGATCCGCATGTTGCAACTTCCAAACAATTACAATCAGGTTATCTGCATATCGAGAGTACTTAAATAGGCATTTTCTCTAGAAACGCGTCCAATTTGGCCTTCTCATCATTTCCCATCAAAAGTGGTAAAAAAAGGGCAATGCGACGTAGACGACGCGCAACATGAAAATTCAGTATACAAATATTTATCAAGCTTTCATAAAAATTAATAATATAGCGGGGAAGCCTCAACAAAGGGATCACAACGTTGGTGAATACTAAAGCAAGTTAAGACGAGATTAAACTAATTTCCCCTCTACCAGCAGCGTTTTGTTACAACCGGTCCGTAATGGTTGGACGACTTTGAAAGTTTGAAGATTTCAACATTGGCCTACAAGTTTTCCGCCTTCAGAAACAGGCTGTTTCGGCAAACGTATCTAAAAATAGGATTATAGTTAAGATGTGTAAGTAAGGCCTAGATTTTCCATATATAGAACCGGAAACCGTTGTGCTTAAAAGTACAAGGTTCTAGCTAGCTGAGTTTTTTTTTCTCAGCAAAATCTGCAAAAAAATCTGTGTCGTAGTGGTGAAAGTTGGGTAACAACTAGCAAAGATCTGGAAAAAATTGTCGGTTTTTGCGTTGGATACAAATATTATTACTATACGGGCCTCAATTATGTTCTCTAATGCGAAAACAAACCTTGTTACTATCGTCATCAAAGTAATAGGTACTTCTTATAGGAAAAAGTACACTTTTCTGTGCACTATCATGAATTGGGGTCGAATAATTTTTTTACAGTATTCATAAAAGATGAGCAATTAAGTTGAAAGCTGACGTAGGGCTTTTGGACTGGCGGGAAGGAATTAAAAAGGGATTATATTAATTTCCTTCATCAACATTCTGTTAGAACGGTGCTGTGATCTAACTTTGGAGCTTGGGTGGTTTAATGTTTATTTCAATGTTTCATTGCAGAGCCCCTTCAGTATATTATGTAGCTTAAGTCACACCCCAAACTCTCAACTTGGCATATAATTGAGCTTTAGGAAAGATTGTTTCTCAACTAACATATTCAATATTTTTTCAAGCAGCACCGCGTTTTTAACTCTGACGTTCATCTAGAAAAAAATCGTTCAAAAGAATGAAGATTAGTCATTAAATAATAATTAACGATGAGAAACAAATTTTCTCAATCCTAGATATAATATCTAATCTAATCTAATTTAATCTAATCTATCCTGTACTGTCCCACGACTGGGCAAAGGCCTCCCTCCGATTTTTCCACATCTCCCTATGTTGTGCTTCGATGGGCCACTCAACTAGGACTTTGTCTAATTCATCACGCCATCGTAGCCTCGGTCTACCACGCTGGCGTTGATGATTTTGGGTTGATGATGATGAATCCTAGATATTAGATTATATAAAATACCTAGTTCATGTTAAGTTGATAGTTTTTACGTTATGATAGTATGCGTCTGGGATACCGATTAAACACTTCTGTCTCAGTTTTATCTGCATTGCGCGTTACATACTAGAAGGTTTCCTACAAAGTCGCATTTTATGCATACTTAAGAGCTCTACAGCGTCTTAACCCTGCGAAGTCTCCACTTGCACACAGGTGTTTTGTGTTCCGTGAATAGGAAAAAAGGTGTTGCTAGTATTCAAAAGACGCAGTTAAAGACTGCTATCGAGCTAAGGAAAAGGCGCGACGCAAAGGACTTTATCACGATGCAAAAAATGCATGGACAAATGTGAAAGAAAGAAATAATTACATACGAGAACGTTGAAAAATTTGTTAGAAAAAACCGTTAATCTGTTTAAGGCTTATACAGATACCTACTAGAAATGACCGCGACTTCACCTGGATTAGGATTTTTTTAAATCCCGTGGCAAGTTTTTGATTTGCCTTGATAAAAAGAAGCCTATGTCCTTCAAAATCGGTTGAAAAGATGGGTCAAGTGAAAGCATAGTAGACAGACATAATTTCATATTTACAATATTATGTATGAATTCTATCAAGCAAGCAAAAAATATGAAATAAATATATCATTATAAGTAGTAATTAATAGTTTATTTATGTTTAATCTATAATAATTATAGACTATGCAGAACTTCCAAGAACTTTAGATCTTTCGAACTTTCGGATTAAGGGCGTGGCATAACAGACTCTATCACGATGTGGATATGCACTGCGCGTGTTGCCAGAAGATTAATGTCTCGGAAAATATTACCCGGGAAATGAGAGAGGAGAGGTATTTTAAGTGCACGCTTTTACAAATACGTGTTCAGGGAAACTTATTTTCATACATGCAACTACATTAAAATTTTCAGCATTAGGAAGATTGTATGAAATAATGCTGTAATTAATAATGATGTAAGAAATAATAATAATGTCCTCCTGACCTAAATTCGGCCAAGGCGGCCAATCTCCAGAGATTAGCTGAGCAATCGAGCTCCAGAGATGAGCGGGAGATATTATAGTGCTCATGTGCACTCTCTGTTCCTTTACTCTTATAGCCAGATGGGACGGAAAATCCGACGCGACCGGAGAGATCAGGCGCAGGACCGAAGGCTTTACGTGTTCTCCGAAGCACGGGGTTGAAACACCGCCAACTCCTCGTCAGCCACAGTCGAAAATTCTAACCACTAGAACAACGAGGCAGTTAAAAGTTAAAGGATTAAACACGCGGTTAACGAAAGCTTCAACCCCTAAAGCTTTTTATCGATCGACAATCGCTCAATAAACTAAAATTTACAAATTTTATCTCTTTTTTTATCGATATGTCATGTTATTGACATTTTTAAAATAAAAATATATGTACTATCCTCATGAAAAACCGCGCCAGGCCATATCGCCCGGGGCTAGATCCGTTTTTCATTGATTTCAGAATAAAAAATATTGTAACAAGCACTGCATCTGACTCTCTCATTATTATCGATTTACATTAAAAGGGGAGGGATCCATATGTAGCTAGACCATTGTCGTACACACTACAAATGTACACATTTGCACTTAAATAGTTTATCCTGTAGCTGCTACAGGATAAATTATTTAAGTGCAAATGTTCTGCGATACGAGTGTTGCCAGGACAGATGAGTACCTTCTGCAACGGCTCCTATACTAATGGAGAGAGTAATTTTATTGATTAGCAAGAACATAATATCATTATACCAAACAGATGTAATTGTCTAGGCATAATATTAATATTAAAGGAGAAACTTACTGACTGACATATCAACGAACAGTCTTAATCGCTAAATCTAGGTATATTACCTTAGTTATCATACTTAAATCTAGGTAGGTTAGATACTTGAGATTATGCGCATACTGTGAAATTTTTGAAAATCTCGTCTTAGTGATACGAGATTTTCAGGAATTCCACGAACGCGAAACCGGGGCGAGTCATATTATATGTGAAAGATTGCATCGGAACATTCGAGTAGGTACAAACAACCGCACGGGCTTGCATTAAAGGTGATCGTATACTTGCATTATTTGTGCAATGGACCGAACAATCTGTCTAGGGGACAAAACTTCTCTTTCACATAGAGAGCGCACACTAGGTGACAGAACAAAACGTCTTTCCTCTCCGATGCACACTTTTGGACCCTTAGTGTATTTTTGGTGTCATCGAATGAAGTAATTCTAAATACGACGACATCAACGTTCAAAAGAAAAGATGGCGATAGCGTGGCTTTTGCTCAAGCCAGATGCTGCTGACACTCTCAGCCTTTTGCGGTTCTTTATTACGATTTTTACGGTATTACGGATTTTACGGTCGTGTGCGATCCCCTTAAAGGAGCGGCTCAGTCTTAGATAAACACTGAAATATTGAAAGGTAAAAGTATTTTCATGAAAAGTTTTCCTCCAAAACATTTTGTTTGCGGAATTTTCAATATCACGAGAGTTTAGCAAATATTGTAATACTCGTAGCTGACATTACTCTAGCCTCTTTGAATACCTCTAATCTTGTCTATCTCAAATTTGTATAGGTAAGAAAATTCAGTTTCTCAGGGTGAAAAGACAACCATACAACACCCCCACGTCATATAGAACATAAAGCTTAGTTTACTGTTATCCGCTAAAAATAGATAAATGGTGGATTATAGGAAAAAGAATAATGTTCCTTACGTATCAAGAACTGTCAAAGAAACACCTACTTCTTCCAAAAGTGACGTAAACAGGAATGGACAGGAAAAGTATACTGGATGGCGAGAACATTAAGGAAGAAACGTACCTATATTACAAAAGACTTTTTTACCGGATACTGCGTTAGAAGACAAGTTTTTATCAACAAAAAGATCGGTTCCGAAACGATCGCCTGAGGACAAGCGCTGTTTTTCATTAATGCCAGTATAACCAAAATGAGAAAAACTTTATCGAGACCTGTAGGAGACATCCACCCCCCCCCATCGATTTGCTAGTAGGTATATGGAAGGGGTGAGTCGATCTACATAGCTGGTAAAATATTTAAATTGTCTGCCGTTAAATACTTGGCGATGTCATCAACACACATCCAAGCTTCCATTTGCGGAATGCATCCTCAATTCAATCTTCCATACCGCTATTTAGAATCGCGGAGTTTCAATTATTGCGGAGAAGTTTGTGAAGCTGAGAAGTTTCAAGGACTTTATTTGCTAAATAAATTTAAAGAGTAAAGATAGATTGGTGCTTTTCAATACTACTTTTTCTGGAACAATTTTCTGGCACTCTGACAACCAGCAGATTATAAAATACCAACTAGATGATGCCCGCGGCTTCGTAAACTAAAGTTTTTTAATGCCTACGGGAAATCCTTAATTTCCCAGGATAAAAAAGGTAGTCTTTTTCCTTTCCCCGGGGATGTAACCTATCTCTAAACCAAATTTCATCAAAATCGGTTAAACAGATTGACCGTGAAAGCATAGCAGATATACGTTCGTGTTCATAATATTAGTACGGACAATATTAGTATGGATAATATTAGTATGTTTTAGACCTATCCGCGAATATCAGTTGAGGCAGCCTCTCCATTTAAACAACAGCGCTGCCTTTCCTGAATTCGAAACTTTCATAAAAATTCTTTTCAAAAATATATAGAGGGCGAGTATAGCAAAGTTGACGCGTCAGGCTCGCCCGACTTCAACATAGTGTGTAGAAATCAAAATTATTTTTTGCTTTACGGTGGCTTTGGAAGTCGGTTTTTTGGAAAGAATTATTATTTTTAACTTTTTAGTGTTCTCTAAATCCCCACGGCTTAGGAGTGCAGTACCCTGCAGCATCAGAGTTGATGAGTTGGGACTTGGGTTTAAGTATGAAGTCGTTGCTTGACACCTACAATATGAATTCAACATAAAAAATCCTAAATGACTATTTTTCAGGAGTTATGTACCCTGCAGCATCAGGGTCGAGGAGTTAGGACTCAGAGTTGAATCGTATACCCGTGACTTGATACCTACTATATGAATTCACCATCAAAATTTCCTAACTTCCTATAGTTTTGAGGTTTCCTGCAGCATCAGGATGGAGGATTTGGAGTCAGATATATTTATGGGGAAAAGAGAGAGAAAAAAAAAAAAAAAAAACACGCGCCGAACTATGAACCTCCTCCTTTTTTGGAAGTCGGTTAAAAATACGAAATATTAATTGAGACACTTCAGAAGTTACGTTGTGCAATAACAATAACTTTATTGTGAAAAAAAATTGGCAGTCGCCGATAGAAGTGAAAACTTATAACTTAATTTAAGTTTTAGTTTTCATATAACTTAGAATTTTAGTACTTATTAAAATATGAAGAAAAAAAAATTACATTATTAAAATATAAACCTTAAAACTAAGACGTTTAATTACGAATGTAGTATATTTATATTTAAGACCTTTTGTCTGCGTAACAACGCGAGCGAGGTGTCGGTGACGGTGTCGGTGGCGCGAATCCACAAGTTTACCCCCTACCAAAAGGTGCTCAACGCGGCTAAAGAAGTTTTCACTTCAAAAATCAAAAGTAAACCATAAAGAAACGTCGAAAATATCCTTCAAGTTACACGTGCTTATACACCTGTTAGAACAAAACTAAGCTCAGAGCCTTTTTTACTAAGCATCGATCTAAAAACACCCAGCGCTGAAACGAACGCTGAAGGCACGAGCAGTTTTGCATTGATTCCTGGATAAATAGGATGAAAAAAACCTGCGAGACCTGTCGGGGACGCCCACCCTCTATCGCCTTTCATGAAAGGGGTAGCCACTAGTCTACTGGACTAGTGTCTTAGTGCGAGTTTTCACATCTCGACAACGTTGATAGCTTTCTAGTATCGGAAAACTATAAAGTCAGTGTTAAATTGAATTAAACCGGCTTGTTTTAAATCAGTTAAAAATTAACTACTTTTTGGAGTTTGCCTCCTTTAGAATCGATTTGCATATAATAAACTAGAGGACGCCCGCGACTTCGTTCGCGTGGCATAAGTTTTTTAATTCCCACAGGCACTCCTTCATTTCCGGGATAAAAAGATGCCTATGTCACTCTCCAGATCCTCACCTATACCTACCCATGCAAAAAATCACATCGATCCGTTGCTCTGTTGCGGCGTGATTGAAGGACAAACTCTCTATTTAACGTCCTTGGGGATAGAAATTTCCAAACTGTGGAATACGTATTTCATAATTTTAAATCGGAAGCCCAAATACCAAGTTTCAGGGCTATAACTTGTGAAATGAAAGACTTTTATATCATGGGGTCATCATCCTATTTCACCCCCTATCTCACCCCTTTGGGGGTCGAATTTTCAAAAACTGTGAAACACGTATTTCTTCATTTTTAACCCGCAGCTCATATACCAAGTTTCATGGCTTTAGCTTGAGAATTGAAGGACTTTCATATACACTTTAAACCCCTATTTTACCCTTTTGGGGATGGAATTTTGAAAAACTGTGAAACACGTATTTCTTTATTTTTAACTGGTAGCCCATTTACCAAGTTTCATGGATATAACTTGAGAAATGACGGACTTTCATACAAACTTTAACCCCTTATTTCACCCCCGTAGGGGTGGAATTTTGAGAAATCCTTTCTTAGTGAGCGCCTACGTCACAAAAGGAACCTACTGTCAAAATTTCGAGTTTCTAGCCCCAGCGGTTTAGGCTGTGCGTTGATATATAAGTCAGTCAGTAAGTCAGTCAGGACTTTGAATTTTATATATATAGATAATTCCGGGGTATGAAAATACATGGGGAGTAAAATCAAACTGTCTCCGTTACATTATTGACTTTATGTTTCCACGGTAACACTTGTTTATGTTTCCATAACTATGTAATGTATTTTCATGAATATAAATTATATAATTAATATAAATAAATGTATCAAGCATGCTTTCAGTACCTCATATAAAAAAATGCGTTCATTTACCCTCATTTACTAATCTATATTATATTTATTAATCGTTCGTAAAGAGTAAACTCCAGTCGCGCGTCGCAGCTGACACACACAATTTTTTTTTCTATTTATATTGAAAGCTCTTGGTGGCTTTATGGTATGAGCTTGAAGCTTAAAAGCCGTTCAGGTGCACTTAACTTTGATTTGACGTTATAGTGATACTCACATGCCTACTGATGGACGCTGAAATATTTAAATAGTCTGGCTTTAAACACTTCGTAACGCCTTACCCATACGGAAGCTTTCATTTCAGGAATGCAGCTGCAAAATTTAATTTAATCTTCCGCATTTTCTATTTGAATTTCTGTGATTTAATGTTGAATTTTTTGCTCAACCGCTGTCTCTTATGCCGTTGATAGGATTCCACGTCTCTACGTGTTACGAAAAAGGAGAAAAAAACCTCGTTTGCTTTTCAGTATTATGCAAGCAAATGAATTTTTGTAATGTGCAGTGTGCACATAAGCAGATTAAGACTAAGCAGAATAAAGCTAAATACCATAGATAGAGAACAGAGTACCTAAAGAGAAATTTCCACTACACTATGTGAAGATAACTCGTTTCCATTGGTCACTTGCACAAGAGTCTACAAGAGTCTCTTATATACTTTTATATAGACTAAGGGTCGATTGCATTATAATGGTAATGGTTATTGTTAAATTTGACCACCTAAAAACAACCACTTTGGGTTACAAAATACAAAAGTCAAAGTCCATCCACTTTTTACCATAACATTTATTACATAAAATCTATGGATGTAACAATACTGACTTGTGCCCCTCACTTTACGAGATATTTGGTAGGCTTTAACGATAACCACTACAATCGATGGTGAAATCGATCCTTATTCTTCAAATGTTTTTCAGGTAAAAGCGCTAATGGTTGGAGTATTTAGGGCTTATCGACCTATTATTTAGAGTTATTTTACTAGCTACATCTTGATACTGCTGTTGCAATGAATGCTTGATAGTGTCCAGTAACAATAATTCAATCTAGTTTCAAGAAGTCATTGCAATAAAGAAATACCTTTTTTTTAATTTTGTCATATTTTATGATGACATGAAGGGTAACGTGTTTTGCAACGAAATGAGTTTATTTTCTGAAATTTATTTTAAAAACCAGATGACGTATCATAACATTATTTTTGTAACTTTAATAAGTCCGGTCACATCTTCTCTTCTTTATCTATATTATAAAACCGTCCAAGTGCGAGTCGGACTCGCGCACCGAGGGTTCCGTACAGGTTTGTACGGAACCCTCGGTGCGCGAGTTATAAATTATTAAAAAAAAACTACTTACTAGATCTCGTTCAAACCAATTTTCGGTGGAAGTTTGCATGGTAATGTACATCATATATTTTTTTTAGTTTTATCATTCTCTTATTTTAGAAGTTACAGGGGGGGGGACACACATTTTACCACTTTAGAAGTGTCTCTCGCGCTTTTCCAAACTATTCAGTTTAGAAAAAAATGATATTAGAAACCTCAATATCATTTTTGAAGACCTATACATAGATACCCCACACGTATGGGTTTAATGAAAAAAAATTTTTTGAGTTTCAGTTCTAAGTATGGGGACCCCCAAAATTTATTATTTTTTTTCTATTTTTGTGTGAAAATCTTAATGCGGTTCACAGAATACATCTACTTACCTAGTTTCAACAGTATAGTAAATAGTTCTTATAGTTTCGGAAAAAAGTGGCTGTGACATACGGACGGACAGACAGACAGACATGACGAATCTATAAGGGTTCCGTTTTTGCCAAATTTGGCTACGGAACCCTAATAAAAATGAATCCCTATTTCCCTTGGTCACGGCATCACGCGTGAACGGCTGGACCAATTTCGCTAATTCTTTTTTTGTTGTGTTTGTTATTGTAAGGAGAAGATTCTTATGAAAGAAAATGTTTGAAAAATTGTACGGAAAAGTAAAAAAATTGGGTTAAAAACTCCATATAAATGAGACATAAAGACAGTAGAGAGATCTTCAAATATATTGTCAGACTGACGGTCATTTATTCAGTTTAATATATTATATATACATTTATACTGGGAAAAAAACCAGTTCCCACGGGACTACATAAGACCTAAAATCCACGCGGACGTAGTCGCGGGCATCAGCTAGTAGTGCAATAAAATAAAATAAAGCACTAGCTTTTTACCTGCGAATTCGACTTGTGTTTATGTACTAAGTAGTATGACGATGAAGTGATGAAGTGTCATACAAACCGATTTGAAAACTTCGCTACTTATCCATTGCGAACACAAAACACAGAAGTGGGCAAGTGCAAAAACTAGTTGGAATCACCTAACCTGAATATCAACTGGTATGAGGCACCCGAAAATTTAATAACACGACACCCTATAAAAGTTACCCGAAATTTTAGGAAAACAGCGCAGTAAAAATAACCTTTTAGCGTAATCTTGTCGCGTTTCATCATGAAATATGAAGAAAATGTGTTCTCCGCATAGAATCCCGGAGATTTGAGACTTCGTTATTTACTTTAAGGGCTGTACGGGAATATGAGAAATTTTTGTAGCGTTTTGAGTCAACGTTCGATCTACAGAGTTCACGTCTTTGTTTGGCTTCTTCTGCCCCCCTAGCATGGGCCGAGACAATTTTCTCCCCGAGGAAAGAATAAATTTTTTATTCCGAAATAAATAAATAAAAATGCTAAATAACGGTGGATAAATAGTCCCCCGAGTCCCCGTGAAATGTCAAACGGGGATAAACTTCTCCTCTCCCCTGTTGCCGTGCTCTGAGTAGTGGATAAGTTAATTTTATCTCTTGTCAGTGGATAAATTCGGGGGATAATTTTTTTATCACCTGCCCATGCTAGCCCTGCAGGAACCCAATTTAATACATGATAGGTATTAGGTATGTGTTATCGGGCATGTAGGTATGTACTGTCATCGTAAAATGCCAAAAATAAAAAAGGTATAATGAAGAAGGAAATGTGTGAAATAAATGCTCGTCATCTAAACTAATATTATAAAGAGGAAAGATTTGTTTGTTTGTTTGTAATGGATAAACGCAAAAACTACTCAACCGATTTTAAAAATTCTTTCACCTGTAGAAAGCTACATTATCAGCGAGTAACATAAGCTATATTTTATTTTCATAAAAATTAGAGATCATTACGAAAATTGCAATAATGTGAACTAAGTCGAAAAAAATCGTCTCTTTTGAGAGCTTACGTGGCGTGCGCTGTGTAAATAGTTAAAGTTACACGAACACAATGTATGGTGGAATTGTTCCTTTCAAAAAGTTCTAAAAAGAAGTCCGCGATAGCATACATCTATCTTTTAAGGTTGACTCACAATAACCATTTTTATGATTTTCAAATTTGGTCTAAATCAATGATTTACTTGCGAAGATGTTTTACCGACATAGTATTAATCTATATATATAAAATTCAAAGTCCTGACTGACTGACTGACTGACTGACTGACTTATATATCAACGCACAGCCTAAACCGCTGGGGTTAGAAATTTTAAATTTTGACAGTAGGTTCCTTTTGTGACGTAAGCGCTCACTAAGGAAGGATTTTTCAAAATTCCACCCCTAAGGGGATGAAATAGGGAGTTAAAGTTTGTATGAAAGTCCGTCATTTCTCAAGTTATATCCATGAAACTTGGTATATGAGCTACCAGTTAAAAATAAAGAAATACGTGTTTCACAGTTTTTGATAATTCTATCCCCGAAGGGTTGAAACAGGAGATGAAAGTCTTTCATTTATCAAGATATTTCTCAAGTTATATCAACGAAACTTGGTATTTTGGCTTTGAGTAATAATTAAAGAAGGACGTATGTCACAGTTATTCAAAATTCTACCCCCAAAGGGGTAAAATAGGGGTTCATAGTTTGTATGAAAGTCCTTCATTTCTCAAGTAATAGCCCCAAAACTTGGTGTATTAGCTGCGGGTTAAAAATTAAGAAATACGTGTTTCACAGTTTTTGAAAATTCAACCCCCAGAGGGGTGAAATACTGGATGAAAGTTTTTATGAAAGGCCTTCTTTTCTCACGACATTTTTCAAGTTATATCAACGAAACTTGGTATTTTGACTTTCGGTTAAAAAATAAAGAAATACCTACGTGTGTCACAGTTTTTCAAATAAATAGGGGTTGAAAGTTCTTATAAAAGTCCTTAATTTTTCAAGTTATAGCCATTAAAGTTGGTATTTGGGCTTCTGGTTTGAAATAAAGAAATATGTTTCGCCATTTTTGAAAATTCTACCCCCAAAGGGTTGAAATAGGGTAGTCCTTTATTTAACAAGATATTTTTCAAGTTAAATCTACGAAACTTGGTATTTTGGCTTTTGGTAAAAATTCAGAAGGATGTGTGTCACCAGTTGTAATGTAAGTTGAGAAATAAATAAATAATTTTTAAAAATTCCACCCTCAATGGGGTTAAATAGGGGTTAAAAGTTATTATGAAAGTCCGTCATTTTTCAAGCTGCTATAGCCATGAAACTTGGCATTTGGGCTTCCGCTAATGACGAAATACGGATTTTAAAGTTTTTGAAATTTCTATCCCCAAGGACGTCAAATAGAGAGTTTGTCCTTCAATCACGCCGCAACAGAGCAACGGATCGACGTGATTTTTTGCATGGGTATAGTTGGGTACTTGGAGAGTGACACAGGTATCTTTTTCGCCCGGAAAATTAAGTGTGCCTGTGGGAATTAAAAAACTTAATCCACGCGAACGAAGTCGCGGGCGTCCTCTAGTAATCCATAACAAAATAAATATTATGTTATTCATCTCAAGTATCTAATTAAGATAAAAATTGTCCTTTACATCATGGCGGGCTGGAGGTGTGGTAAGAACGGGGCGTACTCTTACAGTAAAATATTAAAACGTAAAACCTGCCCATTGCCCACTGGCTATATTGGGTATCTACTATTAGGATTATTATTAGTGCTACCCGTGCGAAGCCGGGGCGGATCGCTAGTAGTACATACATTTCCGAGGAATTGTATACAGATCCTAGTTTTCATACAATGCTAATACGTATAGGTTGGTTGGTGAGATGGGTGCGCTTTGTGCAAATAGAAAAAAAACCGGCCAAGTCGGACTCGCGCACCGAGGGTTCCGTACAAACCTGTAGTAAGTTTTACGATTTATGACGTATTAAAAACAAGACTAAATGAACCGCAAAACTAACTTTGTTTGTAGAGGTTTATTGTTAATATCAAAAAATTACGTTTGTTGTATGGGAGCCCCCCTTTAATATTTACTTTATTGATATTTAATTATTTATTTTGAAAGGTAATATACAAGTTAATATTCTGTGAAAATTTGAACCGTCTACCTGTTACCGTTTTTAATATTGAGCAAAAAAATACGAAAAAAACACGTTTATTGTATGGGGACCCCCCTTTTTTTTTTTTTTTTCAATTTTCAATTTGTTTATTTAAAAACTTTACACAAAACACACAAATATACTTAATACATTCACTAGAAACTAACTAAGATCATGTAAATAAAAGTAATAAAATAACATAAAAATAACATGAAAGTTAGACTTGCATAATAATTTGGCCATTTGCGTGGGTGGTAGGTCTGACTCCTAACTAGTTGCCTGTATTTAGGATGTCATTCCCGATTCCCGCGGAGCTTAGGGCTTTGCAAAAATTCAAAAAATTCAAAATTCAAAATGTTTTTTATTCAAATAAGCTTTTACAAGCGCTTTTGAATCGTTATAATATGAATCTACCGCTGGTTCGGAATGCCATTCCTACCGAGAAGAGCCAGCAAGAAACTCGGTGGTTGCTCTTTTCCATCAAAACTTACAATCATCATAATGATACAAGTAACTGCAGTCCCACGCATAGCTGGAGCGAATCAAATCCACGCTGTTTTTTTTTTTATCATTTACGTAATCTTCGATTGTATAGTAAGCTTTTTTCACGAGCATACCTACAATACTCAATACACGCCAAGACTGGCAGACAGAGGCAGCCCATTTCCGACGGTGGCACCCGTTCACGAGCATGACGCATGATCCAGCCATTGCTTCGCTCAACCATATTTGAGGGAACGTAACAACCCGCACCACACGACACCACCACAGAAACGTTAAAGAGAGTGTGACATACCCGACTACCCATATCAAGGCATAGAATTGAATACTGTTTAAGGGTGCAAATCGCCACCTATCGGCAATAATAATATTAAAGTTTGTATGTGTGTATGTTTGTTACTCCTTCACGCGGCAACTACTTAACCGATTTGGCTGAAATTTGGAATGGATGTAGATTATACCCTAGATTAACACATAGGCTACTCTTTATCGTGGAAAAATCCATGGATCATTAACTTTACACAATTTGTGAAAACCAAAATTCACGCGAGCGGAGCCGCGGGCAACAGCTAGTCGGAAAAAATTGTAAAAAAATATTGATCTTTATGTTTTAGTTTATCGTTTAAATGAATATATTATCATAGAAATGCTCTTTTGTCATTTACGTAATCTTCCACAGTATAATAAGCTTTTTTCAAAAGCATACTTTTAATGGATTTCTTAAACTTGTGTAAAGGCAAGTTTAAAATAGATTGTGGAATTTTGTTATAAAATAGAATGCTCATTCCCACGAACGACCTTCGGACTTTTTTGAGGCGGAGCGATGGTGTCACGAGCTTATGGCAGTTTCTAGTTGGCCTATCGTGCAGATCGCAAATTCTTTTGTAATTCTGAAGGCGCTGTTTCACAAAGATTAAATTACTGTAAATGTATTGCGAGGCTACTGTAAGAATACCTATTTCCTTGAATTTCTCTCTAAGGGATTCGCGCGGTTTTAAATTATAAATTGCACGTATTGCCCTTTTTTGTAATACAAAAATTTTTTGAATATCTGCTGCTTTACCCCATAGCAAGATTCCGTAAGACATAATACTATGAAAGTAAGCAAAATATACAATTTTTGCAGTTTCTACGTCAGTAAATTGTCGAATCTTTCTAACAGCGTAAGCAGCAGAGCTGAGTTTGCCAGCCAGAGTTGATATATGGGTGCCCCATTGAAGCTTTGAATCTAAGGTCACCCCCAGGAACACAGTGGTCTCTTCTATTTTTAAAATATCATTATTTGCAGTTAAATTCATGTTTCCTGTGGACTTGGTATTTGGCAATGCGAATTCAACACACTTGGTTTTCTTTGCATTTAAAAGTAAATTGTTTACAGTAAACCAGTTAGTGACTTGAGAAATTGCATTATTTACGTCGTCATAATTGTCCTTATTTCTATCGACTTTAAAAATCAAGGACGTATCGTCAGCAAATAGCACAATATCACAAGTGTTTTGGACGTAATATGGTAAATCATTTATATACACCAAGAACATGAAGGGGCCCAGAATGGAGCCTTGAGGAACACCCATTAGTGAGGCTGATCCGGATGACTTCACATCGTTAACACATACCGTTTGAATGCGATCACTGAGATAAGACGCAATGAGGCCAAGTGCAGTGTCTTTGACTCCATAGTGGTTCAACTTAACTAAAAGCGTCTCGTGCTCAACGCAATCGAATGCCTTAGACAAATCACAGAAAATACCAATAGCATTCTGTGATTTCTCCCATGCATCGAATATATGCTTTAGCAGCATTGCGCCCGCATCGGTTGTTGATCGGCCTTTAGTAAAACCATACTGCTCAGAGTGAAGTAGTTTATTTGAGTTAAAGTGCAGAAGCAGTTGGTTGAGCATAATTTTTTCAAATATCTTGCTGAGTGCTGGTAAAATAGAAATTGGTCTGTAATTATTAGGGTCACTTCTACTGCCAGATTTAAAAAGTGGAATCAATTTACTGCATTTCATAAGGTCTGGAAAGGATCCTGAATCTACAGACTCATTAAATATTAGAGCAAGATATGGTGCAATTATATCAATAACATTGCTGATTATTTTTACTGATATCCCCCATAGATCCCCGGTTTTTTTGCATTGCAAAGATTTGAATATTTTAATAATATCATATGGGGTCACATGTTCAAACTTAAACAGCACACTGCACTCGGTGACATTACCCTTAAGAAGCTTAAGGGCTTCTGTTGGCGAGGAATTAAGGGAGCTAGTAGTGGTTACCGGAATATTTCGGAAAAAATTCTCAAATGTATTTGCAATTTCCGTATCGCAGTCAGTAATACGGTCATTAATTTTATCAAGTCAAGTTTAATCAAGTTATACAACCTGTTTTGTAATAATAATACACTAACACTATTAAATCCTTTCATTCTGACAAAAACTCCAATTAAAAACAATGCAAAAACACCAAACAATTTGTGTATATATTTTTTTAATTTTTATTATTTGTTGTTATAGCGGCAACGGAAATACATCATTTGTGAAAATTTCAGCTTTCTAGCTATCACGGTTTATGAGATACAGCCTGGAGACAGACAGACAGCGGAGTCTTAGTAATAGGGTCCCGTTTTTACCCTTTGGGTACGGAACCCTAAAAATTGCGTCAATAACTACTACGTACAGGTTTCTGTAGATGCAACAGAATGCTACATGCTACATGATGCTAAGATGAGCGTCCCGATACGTATTACGTGTGTTTGATACAATATTACACGTGATAAAGATCGACGAAAAGATTAGTTATCAACCTCACGTTAACGCAGTCAGATGCATCTGCAAATGATATGATAATAATGATACTTTTAATTCAAAGGAATTTGATTTTACCTTGATGTATCACATTACTGGAAGGTATTGAATACGTATTACTGTGAGTAAAACACAACTTGATATAATAAGCAATTTGATATGTTCCGGTGTATTAGTTACGGGAGCTAAAATTTGATCTTCTTTTAGTCTACCGATATGTTGAAAAAAATTAAATAAGTACCTATTGAAAAAAGCGAGCAGACTCACTTTTATTTTTCACTAGATACCCTAAAAATATTCATAGAATACAGAGCTACTAATACTACGTCAAAATTTAATGGTATAAAAACTATAAGATTGGTTTTTTACTAACGATTAAGCCTTCTAAAACTTTTGTGGGCACACAATTTGGAAACTATGTAAGAAGCCCATAAGTACTATTTAGTAGTAGCGACAAGAAAAGCAGAAGTGAACTTAAAATAGGATAGCGCTAATCCTAACAATACATAGTATACAGTCGAGTAAAATATATCATGACTAGCTGACCCGGCGAACTTCGTACCGCCTAACAGTCAATGAATGCCGTGTTACAGATTAGCTGAACTTATTTTATGAAAGTAATACAATGAATACAAAATAAATATTAAGTTCAGCTCTTTATTAAGATAATAACACAAAAAGAAATAAAAATGTACAAAAATTAAGTATATCAATCGAGTGTGTCAGCAAGACATGATTGAATTAAACTACCTATGTAGGTACATATTGCGCAGCATGGGATGCACTCGGTTTAATTCTCTTCATTGAAGCACCTTGTGATATACGACTTATATATAAAGTTTAAGTCATTCACATCTTTTTTCTGAGCCGCCAAAATTGCTCGCTCGCTTGACCATTTGTTATTTTTGTGGTTAGCAATGATGTTCGGAAATACTTTGCTGATGAGCTCGTCTTTCGATGAGAGGAAATTGCAAAAATTCGGTGGAAATGAAATTAATCCGCTCGATCGTCGACAGGAACACGGCCATTACCGATAGTCAGCAATTACTTGGAGAAATCTTCAGCAGATGGGTCGTTCAACAATGCAACTCTCCTGTTTGCTGCCAGTTGAAGTTTCTTCACATAGCACCACAGATTTGATGATTTGAGGCAAGCGTTTATTTCATCGGTAGCAGTCGATCTTGGAATGACTGGCAGTGTTTGACGGAAATCGCCAGATAGTAAAATCATTGCGCCACCAAAAATTCTACAGTCATTGCGCAGATCTTTTAAGGTTCGATCAAGAGCTTCCAATGCGCGTTTGTGCGCCATTGTGCATTCGTCCCAGATGATGATTTTTGCGGCTACTAAAACTTTTGCCATTGCAGAGTGTTTTGCAATGTTACATGTCGGTTGTTCAGTAGTTTGAAGATTTAATGGCAATTTTAACGCTGAATGAGCCGTACGGCATCCTTCTATCAACGTGGCCGCTATTCCAGAAGAAGCAACTGCTCTAGTACCGCAATTTCGGATCTCGCACGAACAGTGGCCAAAATCAATGACATGAGGAATGTCTTTCCAGTTCCACCAGGGGCATCCAGGAAAAATAAGCCACCATTTCCATCATCAATTGCATTAATTAATGTATCATGGACTTCCTTCTGTTTTGGGTTTAACAGGGTACATTCGTTTGAACTGATTGGTCTAATTCATATCGATCATATTCACTTTCATTAAATTCTCTATTAAATGCGTCATTCACTCCGCGATCTGGCGCTGGCATTCCTAACTTGACTAACAAACTGCTGCACATGAGGTAACACATATCTTCGATCAAGAGCTAAGCCTGGTTATGCATCTCCTCATTCGCCTCAAGATCAGGATGTCTTGAACTGACACGAATTTGATGTAAAATGTCTTCTGCCATGTTATCTTTGTATTTGTTCCACAGGTCACGTGGATTAGAGGGGAAACATGTAGAAATGATGATCGCAAATAATGTGCGTATCTGACTTGGAGATGCAGAAATAATTGCTTCAGCGATTGTCGTGTCCCAATGAGTATCGTTTTCAAGCAAATTGAGCTCTTGACATGCTGCACGAAATGTTAGGCACACTCATGGACCTGTGGCACACTATACCATTAACAGTTCGTAGTGATTTAAATGATGTTGGCCCACGAACATTTACCAGCAACAACCGCAAATAGAAACATCCATCATTCTTTGGATGAACTGTGTAAATACGACCAAGAGCATCAGTAGAACGCATATCCGAATGATCAGGAACCGCATCGCCTTGCCTCCGACTTAGAAATTTCTTCGATGAAGCGTTCCAAGTGTAATAACGTGGCATCTCCGAGTAAAGCAACGTTCGTGCGAACGGATTGCTTTGGCAAGTCGTAAAGAAACTGGAGGGAATTTGCTCGAGCACATAGTCGATCGCTTGTTGGATGTGCTCGAAAAGCCGTTTCGGTGTTACCGCTACCATGAAATATAAACATTCGACAACCAACTGAAAATCAGATTTTTTTTTTGCATTCCAACAAAACAGATGTTGTGAGGGTGAAATAGCACAATAAAGACTTATTTTTGTGGGTGTTCCGATATAAGCACTGCGAGCACTGTCAGTGCTCTTTACTGGGGACTTACAGTGCTCGCAGTGTATTTCGGAACACACCCAATATTTGCATTCCAAACAATGACAACCATCAAATTATGTCAATACAATAACAATCATCAAAATATTAAAATTTAAATAGGCGATAATCCGGATAATCCGAGTAATGTGGATATATGTTGTCGATTCAAAACCCTTAATTTAATACGTGCTTCAATTCGAGTGGTGGTGGACCCAAGTCTACCGTACCGACGAAGGGACGAACGTCAAATGTTTGACAGGAAAGTAGGTAGAACAGTTTATATGGGAAAATGATATTGTTGTTTTTTACTATCTTTCTCGCAAGTTTTCCATATTTTCTCAACGTTTAAACCTTCCCTGGACCACGACAAACATTTCAAAACCAAAATCAGCTAAATCGGCCCAGCCGTTCTCGAGTTTTAGCCAGACAAACGAACAGCAATTCATTTTTATATATAAGATTCCCGACAAGATGATCGTTTCCATCAAGCGTGAAACGAAATCGTGTCTTGAGCTATAAATAGCACATCGGGTGTTGCATTAACAGGTGTTAGATGTCAATTAGTGTTTGATACGGCTGGTCGGTTCGCGATCAATGAAGCGGTTAGATTAGCTGTTATATTGATACTGTGCTTTCATTTATTACAATTATTAGCAGTGGAAAGGTGTTTACACAGTATTCATAATTAGGTATTGATGTAGTGGATACTGTGGCATTCTATTAAATGTAGTACGCAAATGGTCCGTGGCGCCTCACTCGCAATCTCGATCTGTCATCGGTGGCGAGCAGACGTTACCGTCAATTTGTGTACCTACTTACGGATAAACAAGTGTTTACATTTAAAACCTAAAGCTTAGATATGTGGACATCACATTGGCGACGAGTAAAAGCGCAGTAAGTAAATTTCGCTCTAACTATCACATGGATAAAAAAGTACCTGCTAGCAGAAATTGGTCAGCAACAATTTGAAATTTCGCAAAATCTTATGAAAAGAAGAGGAATAGATAAGTTACGGTATACATGCCATAACCTGTGAATTTACGTTTCCTTTCTTCTAAATTTTATTAAACTTTATTGTTTTTTTAGTATTTCAGTTTATTGTTTGTCGGTACCTAACTATGGGCAAACAGCACCGGCGATTGGTCGGTGGATGTGCCGCGTAGTTAAATAAATGTAATTACATCGATAATTACATTAACTCGTAAACAATACCGTGTATTGGTATCTAGTTACGAAATTTTACCTTAATCTAATACAGTACTCAGAAATGCATTGTTGACCAAATCTGTTTGCAAAAGTATTCTACGTAGGTAGGTATGCCACGTACTAACCTACCTATCGAAATACAATTCGATCAATTAACAAAAGTTCCAACGTACATAATATTATGTATTATTAATACTACCGATAATTACCCGTTTTAACAAAGTACCACTTCAATAACTTTGAAGCCATTTAATTATGTTATTGTTAAAACTGAATAATAATTCAGGTATACCTACCTGTCGAAATATATTCAATTAATAAACAAAAGTTCCAACGAACATAACATTATTGTTAATACTATCGTTAATTACCTGTTTTAACGAAGTACCACTTCAATAACCTTGAAGTCATGTAATTATGTTATCGTTAAAACTAAATAATAATGTGGGTACATCATAAAATATGAGTCGAATTTCGGCGGATCGAATGTACTTTGCACTGTCTATCGTTATCCATGAAAATTCATCAGGAATAAAATATCCTATGATTGTGACTCATTGATACTGCTCAGACTATTTTAATACCAAGTGACATGGAACACATTTCACGTGCAGCAAACATTTTCATAAGGAACAACTGCTATTTTCACCAAAGTAGCAGTGAATGATATGAAATTAACAATGAAATTATTCACCATTAATTCAGGGCAATGAATTCATGTGAATTAAGAAGTATCGCATTCATAAATAACAATAGTTGATTTTAATCATAATAGAGTGATAATCAATTCAATATTACTTGTACTTAAAACTATTTTCTCAAAATTTAGATATATATTGTTATTATCTATTAACCCTTAATTATTTTGGTATTTGACAAATTAATTAAATTAGTTAATTTAATGAATGCTATTTAATGAATCGATCTAGAAATTCCCTCTCCCTTATTTGGAGATCGTCCAACATGTTCCAATCACAAGTCCCAACACTAGCACCATTCCACTGTGAGGGTGATCCAATCTTTGTGCTTTAGAAATATACTTCATAGCAAGAAGTATATTCCGGAGGTAAGTCACTACAAGATATATATATATATATTTCAACATCCCCGGAACTTATGTGATTAATTCTGACACGACTGACGTTTATAATATCGCAATAAAAATTGGGCGAGTATTTTTCCCCTAAGCAAATTTATTTAAGTGACCGGCATCGGTCGATGAAACAAGAATCAGACGAAAGGTTTAATAAAGTCTTGATTCGTCTGCTAAGACGACAAAGCTCAAAGTGCAACTTTGTTTAGGAAGATGAACAATCTAAAATATAATCATACCAGATACTTACCCTCTAGAAACTGTTGAACAAGGGTAAACGAGTTCCACGATAGACAGAGCACAAACACAACTAGTTACCAGCCTTGATAAAATTGAGGTTAAACCCACCAAATTACATACCCAAAAAGAGGTTGATCTCTGAAGCCGATGTGGTAGTAAAAATCATACTAGTAGTTTCTGCCCTGCAATTAGTGCTTTTTGCCTTAAATGTGGTTTCAGAAGACACAAACACTGTTTCCACAAACACTGAAAACAAGGGCCAATAAAAGACAAAGTTCCAACCTCTTGGTCAAGAAAATTATAGAACTCAAAACCGGAGTGGAGATACTCTAAAACGACCCCCAAAAAATAAAGCAACAAAATGTAGTAACAGCATGTACAGTACAGTATGTACTAACAGCCTACATCTGTTGATTATATTTTCCTCATCGATGACGATGCAACAATAGATTGTCAGGTAGGTGGAGTTGACATCAAGTGATCATTGATTCTGGTGGTATCAATGATACAACTTGGCAACGCATGAAACAATCTGAAGTTATTGTGTCCAACCAACAAATAGCTTCAGACAAAACTTCCATGGCTTATAAGGCTAAAGATCCTCTAAGCGTGGTAGGTTCATTTGACGCTGAAGTCAAATGAACCTGAGGTTCGGTTTGGTTTTAAGTCATAAATACAAAGTTTATATCATTGATAATGCGTTGAGAAATATTTTTGGCAAAGAGACTTCCATTTTCCTCAATGTGCTAAAACTAGGTTTTGTTGTCAAATCAATTGAAAAACAATTTTCCAAATTAAAAATAATATTTAATTGGTGATTTTTATAGACAAGACAGTTTTTCCAGTCTGTTAACTTTATAGGCGAGTCTTAAATAGGTAAATAAATAATAAAATAGACGAACATGTAAAATGGACGTCATTGAACCAGTAAATAAGCCATCTTCTTGAGTTTATACGATGGTACCGGTTCTAAAGCCTGAAGTTGACATTCGTATTTGTTTAGTTATGCGTGCTGCTAACAAAGCCATTAGAGAAAATCATCCCTTGCCCACCATGGAGCAAATGAGATACCCAAGGATCATTTTGGGCGTAGTCTTGTACCACCACCACCAACCACCACTACAGCCCATTAACGTCCCACAGCTGGGCACAGGCTTCCACTCTCATAGGAGAGAAGGAATTAGAGTTTAGACCCACCATGCTGCATTCTTGTACACTTTATCATAAATAGAGGAAAATACATAGATTTTATAAAAATAAATAAATAACTTGCAAAAATAAAATCTATTTTAAGTTTATGATATGTTTCCAAGATGGCGGTTTTCAACCGTAGGGGAGGCCTGTGGGGGAGGCAGCAGTACCTGGCGCGAAATGTGTCAAATGTCATTTCTGAAAAGCTGTAGCATAATACCGTGATATTTTTCTTTCATTCAACATCAGCAGGGCGATTATGTAGCCTGCAACAAACATTGCTACAGTATCAATTGTTGTGGTTGACTGAATTTATGGTATTCTTGCTGCGTCAATGGATTATGTCCAATAGTGGAAGAGTGTTAACCAATCAGAGGTGATTGCGATCGTTACACTGTGGCTGTCATTTTAGCCGATCGCCCAGCAGTGCCAAATAATGACGTTCATTATATTTGACACTTGACAGAAAACGTCAAAAATATGAATCCGCCATTGTCACACACTCATGTTTAGTGTTGCTAATCGTTTAAAAATTAAACTGAAATTGGGACGAATTGGGGGATTTACAATCAAAGCTGGTTTAATATTCTATTTTCTTAAATTTCACTACTGGTAGCTACCAGACCAGTCCCACGGCCATACAAATCTGGACCGTCTCATTTTTCTCATAATTGGATATTTCGAACCACAGTTTCGAACGATTTATTTGGAACGGTTTCATCAAGTTGGACTTGAAGGAATATAAGATAACTTACAACGGTCTTAACTAGCAAAGGGCTTTACCGCTACAAAAAGTTATTGTTCGGAATATCGTATAAATCGCATTTATATTTGCTGATTGTATGTAAGTAAATAATAAGTTGTTACAAATAAAATGTAGTATAGTTCCAAGCCACAATCTGCCAATCACATGGCGTGCAAATTAATTATTAAATTATGTACGTCCTATCAAAATAGGAATAGTACATGCTTAACAATCCTCATCGATCTAGAAATCATTATTGTCCAAATAATAATAAAAAAAAAATATAATTAAAATAAATAATTTGTAAAGCTGTTTGTCAAATTATAAAAAATTACAACTAAAATAAACATTACTGAACCTAAGAAATAAATGTTATATTACTGCCTCAGGTCTCAGGAATAATGTTAGCGGGTTAGTAACCAATCTGTTGTCGTAGTTTTGAATTTTGCAATGGTAAGTCAATTAGATCTTTTGACAACTTATTATAAATTTCAATTGCCATACTATTAACATTCTTCTTATACAGTGCCAACCTACCATTAGCTAAACCAATGTATTTCCCCGCATGCTATCTTTCTCGTGTTTAAAAAGTGTTCGTGTCTCCAAAAGTTTTAATGTAATGGTTGTATGTTTTTACAAATATGCAGATTTCTTTAATATAATATATACAAGGTAGATTCGGGATATTAAATCAAATCAAATATTTATTTTAAAGTAGACTTTTAGCTGTGTTTAAAGTGGTTTTGAATAGTCGAGTGAATCTACCATTGGTTAAATGGGGTTTACACTATCCACTCCACTTATTGCTATAACACACTTTTTGTGAGATTTAAATGCTTTCTCGAAATCTGTCGAGTTACCCCACAGTATAAGATCATAGTACAGATTACAGATGACCATAGATTTATCAATCCGCTGTTAAGCGCCAGCGAGATCAATGCAGATGACATACCCATGATAGTCAGTAAAGCTGACACATGCTCATGATAGGCACTCAATGATGCATGCCTCTCGCAATGAGATCGGACTTATCCGTGGTTAGGTAAAAATAATTTTTACAAATTGCATCTAAGTATGTGCGGTTTCCAATTTAATTCTATATGGTCCTTAAAATTTAATATTTTCAAATTTTCTATTGGACAGTGATCATAAAATTTTGTATTCAGAGAAGGATGTTTTGAGTTGGTTGTTTCATATTGTATAAATTAAGTTTTGTCAATATAAATATGTAAGTTATTTTCATTTTACTGTCTGTTTCAAATTTGGATTTGTCATTGCATTTTATTGTAATCGTCGTATCGTGAGCAAATAAAATGACAAAATACCTCTTTTGAGAAACTGAAATACTTAATAACGATGGTTCAGAAATAAGACACAGATATAAAATCTAAAAAAAAAAAAAAAAAGGGAATAGGAATTGGAGATTGGCAACAAGATCTGTGTAAAGTACATGGTACAAGAAATAAATTAGTTTCAGAATTTAATCCATCAGAGATAATTATAAAGAATGACGAAATTGTTCAAAAGTACAGGAGGAATATTGTACACCTGAAAAAGTTGAAGGTAAAAGGAAAGTCGTCGACCATGAAGAAGGATCAGATAAAGAAGTTAGTTTAGACATATTGATTTCGGTTTAAATATTATTTGGTGTATCTAAATATTGTATTTAAATATAATTTAATTTTTATAAAAGGAAAGAGATGTGGCATTCTATTAAATGTAGTACGCAAATGGTCCGTGGCGCCTCACTCGCACTCTCGATCTGTCATCGGTGGCGAGCAGACGTTACCGTCAATTTGTGTACCTACTTACGGATAAACAAGTGTTTTCATTTAAAACCTAAAGCTTAGATATGTGGACATCACAGATACTGCTCATTGAATTTAACCACCGAGTTTCTTGCTGGTTCTACCGCCGAGTTTTTTACTGGTTGACTTTTTACTGGTTTTTTACGAGTTTATTTGAATAAAAAATATGAGTTTGAGTTATAATCTACTTGATTGATGCCCGTGATTTCATCGACGTGGATTTAGGTTTTTTCAAAAATTCCATGTGAACTCTTTAGTTTTTCGGGATAAAAAGTAAAGCCTATGTCTGTCTCCGGGACGTGACCTAACTGTGTCCCAAATATCGTCAAAATCGGTTGAACAGAAATGGTAGTGACGAACGTAACGGACATAGTTGATTTTGAAGTTAGTAACTTTTTATCCCGAAAATCTAAAGTGTCTACATGGAATTTTAAATAAATCGAAATTCACGCGGACGAAGTCGCGGGCATCATTTAGTGTTTTTATATCTCGATCAAAGATTCATTTGATACATAACAAACGTACATAAAGGCAAAATAAAATAACCTGCTAAAATGAGTTTTATTCTTTTTACGGGTCACGTTACGAACGACCTTGCAGTCCTTCTGGGAAAGGATGCCCAAAAAGTTCAGTTGGGCAAAGTCTGCAATATTAATAGCGGATACGGCTAACCATGCAAATCATAAGGGAAAATAGGTAGAACAAAAAACCTTTGCGATTAATAATAACTAGATGAGCCCGCGACTTCGTCCGCGTGGATTAAGGTTTTTTGATTCCCGCGGGAACTCCTTTATTTTCCGGGATAAAAAGTAGCCTATGTCCTTCCCCGGGATATAACCTACCACTATACCAAATTTCAGCACAATCGGTTGAAAAGATGGGCCGGGAAAGCGTAGCAGACAGACAGACAGACAGACAGACAGACAAACTTTCGCATTTATAATATAAGTATGGAAGTATGGATTTACTGTGATTAATAATTATAAAGAAAGATATAGGGTCAAGACTCGACTCCATGAAGTAAAGGGTTATCTGCCGCCCATGAAAGTCTGCAGCTCCGGGGCTGTAGAAAGATGCGTGGCAGCGTGATAACCTCCTCCTGTTTGCAAGTTCGTTAAAAAGCAATAAATTCGTTCACTAGATTCATTGAACTTTGTTATTTTTCTTTCTTCGCTATTGATACATTACCTATTCTGTGTTGAGACCTCAGTTTAATATTCCTTTGACGTGCATTCCCATACAAAATGACAGTAAATTCATGTCGACAATTTTTGAATATGAGTAACTTCCGCCTTATTGGATTTCGTTCAAGCGTGTGTTGATGTTGTCAAAATTTAATTAAATAACGTCTCATTAAATTAATCCAGCTGAATGAATGTCTGTCTGATACTTACAAATGCATTTAATAATATTAATTTTGATAGCAAGTAGCTTTCATATTATGTTTCTTTTACTAACAACTCATTCTCGATCTTTCGTGAAGTTATCTGTTCGACAAAAGCTAAAGTCTAGAGCACACACTATCAATTCATCTCAGTTCCAACTTGGTCTACCACTCTGGCGAAGTTTGCACAATTGTTTGCTTCGTGTGTTCAAGGGCTTATAGGCATCATTAGGAGTTCCTTTCAATAGATAGTTAACTAACGATTCCTAAAAGAGAGACTTTTTAATAAAATTTAAGGGATATTTTCCATACAATCAGAACATTTTTTTTTAATGATTTTGATTGAAAGGCAAAAAATGCACAGGATATACACTATACAGTTTTTTTATTTCGAAATGGAATTATAGGATGCAATAGAGGCAATAATACTAGGTAATAAGTCATACCTTATAAGAAGTTCTTACAATTTGAAGGAACCCTTAACGCTAGCCGGGTTAACGATCGTATTCGTGCACACCACTGCATTAGATTGGCCATAAACCCAAGCACCAGCACCTATTACTACAAAAGCGTGACTATTGATAGGGCACAAAGAACTAATTCCAACAATTTAGCTGCCAGGGGAAGGTGATGTAGCTTAGACATGAAGCGTTGCGTGAGGTTCGACAATCACTCGTCTATTCCTAACTGCGCATAGCTCAGATCAACGTAGACATAAGACAAGACACCTGCAAGCAATTTTCGTATCGAAGACTGTTCAAGAATGTGGAAATGTAGATAGATAGATAAATAAATAATTAATTGTACACATAAAAGAATACAAAATTGATAGTTAACTTAAAATTAAGAATGTAATTACTCATATGATATTAATTTTGGTTCAGAATGAAAGAATAATAAACCTGTCATGGAAACAGTTTGAAGAAAATCTTTACTCCGCAAAAAAAACTATATAGGCACCTTATAAAGTAGATTGATGATTTAAATAGTGCTATAATAAGAACGAGGTTTATTCTAAATGTCTTAAGACAGTCTTAACGAGAGTACGCGTTTGCCAAAATCCATTGACACTTGTTAACCCACCTTCCCCTCCATTTCCCGTAAAGACCGATCAAGAGATAAAGTTCAACGTTTTATTATCGTGGATAGCGGAGCAACATTAATTGTTCTGATTAGAAACACGATTACACTCTTCAATGTCAAGAACCGTTTGGATTTAATTGAATCGTTTGTACTATTGTAGTACAATTTTTACGAGTGTACCTGCTTATCGACTGGAACTTTGGTAAAGCAAGAGCGTTGTATAACCAGAGTTACAAATCCTTAAATCAATCAGGACTTTGTCCTGGGGTCTACAAAGAAGCTTTACTCAAATTGAATTTCCAGGACAAGCCTAAAAAAGAAGCAAACGTTATATGTCTCCATCGGCATCTGATCGTATACCGATACAGTATTAAGTGTTCTAAAAACTCACTCAAGCAGAGCAGAGCAAGTAATTCCATTATTAAAGGTTGGCCTTGGTGCTCATAACACCGTTTCGCGTCTAAGCTAAGACTAAACAAGACATAAAGCGTTTTCCTTAATACAGCAAGTTACTAGGTATACCTAAAGCTGCTCGCGTAAATTGAAAGTGATGAGAAAAACTGTAGCGTCAAACAAAATTAACTTCAACTCCCTAAAAAAAGCACAGAGAGCCCCATATAACTTGTTCCGGACGCTGAATGTATTCGAATAAGTTTCTAGTTTTATTAAATTGAGCTTTTTGAGCTTTAAATTTCACTTGACTGTAGTGTTTAATCCAATTTCAGTCGAAACATATGTTGCAACTTCGCGTGAAATTGTATTCCGTGCTAGCATACCTACTACGCATGTTCAGAATAGTTAGACTTTGGTTGGGATGAATCTAGATATTATACTTTCTTTGTACTTTGATAGGGATGCATGGAGACAATTGAGGGGAGGCCTACGCCGAGGAAGCGACTTCTATGCCACACAAAAATACTTAAAATAACTAGAACTTAAGAATGTAACATAGACAAGCAATAAAATATTGAAATATTGTAAATACTGAAGGTGGCAGTAGAAATAAAAGCCTTTTTTATTTTTTTAGATTTATACTTTTGTGTATCTGGAACAGTTCGCAGAGCCGTTCTCCCGGCTTCTTAGATTTCGGTAGATAAGTACCTACCTCCTGTTGTTTTATTTAATCTAGGAATTCTGTGATAGGCAGACTTTTCCTCTATCTTTACTTCGTAACCCTAATTGTTGAGGGTCGTATCCCCTTCTAGTTATCACATACATAGTAGGGGGGATATTTTTGCTAATAATACGATAGGCTCCTAGATCCTTCCGCAAAAAAAGGCAAAACTAAATGGCGTATTTTCTAAGAATAAAAACATCTAAGGAATAAAACGCAAATACGGTCACTACAGGGCATCATTTTGATATCATATCATAGCTAAGATACTAAGTTCACTTAATAAGGCGCTATGGCATAAGAAAACATCACTCTTTTTAGTCAGCGCGTTAAAACAGCGCGCGGTAGCAAACAATAAAGAGAGAAAGACATAAGGCACACTTCGCAGTTACGTTACGAGGTCGTGACCCGTGAACTTAGGGTGTCTCTACACAAATTCGACCCGGTAATATTCGGGCGGACATAAATCGAATATGTCGGGAGTCGGGACGTTATTCCGACAGGCGTTCGGCTTGTGGGAATGTCCCAACGATCTATTAAAGACGAAAAAGAATCATATTTATGGCTCTCAAACTTGGATTACTTTAATTGTATTTGCTTTGGTCTAAGCTAGTCTACTCGGGCTGGGTTTTTAGCGACTCGACTAGCGATAAAATCATAGTTAATTAGTTACAGAATACTAACTATGGTTAAGTAATCAACATCATTAAAATGCGTTTATTTGTTCGCCACATGACATGAACTACTGAAATTTAAGATTTAAAATCTGAAATTTTAAATTTACTGATAATGTGCCAAGTGTGAGTCGATGAGTGGTCAATAACGATATGACGATCCGAACACGTGTGGAGAAACCCTAACGTTGTTTGCGGCGCATATTGAAAGAGCGACCTGAAAAGAAATTAATGTCACCGTAATAGGCTTTGTGGATAATAATGCAACGTTTTCCGTCGCGCCACAATGACTACGATGCGTGAGGAATTTATTTCAACAGCTGACACGACATAAATTAAGAACTTAAACCCCCCGACACATAAAACAAACTCTTAAACCTAGAAAAGGGATGATTATCTTCAAAGGGCTGAACATATTTTCTTGAATAATAGGTAATCAGTTAAGAACACTCTCAATAAATTATTCACCTTTTAAACATAAAAAACTAAATCAAACTCGGTTCATCCCCTTGGAAGATACGATGCGACAAACAAATACACACGTTAAACTTATAACACTCTTGTATAACTCTACTTGCGTCAGAACATACGAAAAACGAAAAGCTATACCCAACATGGATTCCAGATATCGATAACGGAACAAATAATAACCTCATTGCTACACTTAACACTATAACACAACAACACCAAACAATTATTTACGTATTATTCATTTCTTATTCAAAGTACCAGGGGGTACTTACCCTCCCAACGAGTCCGCAATAAAGATATTACAGATAGAGCTGGTCAAGACAGCAGATTCTTATACTAAGGTGATTCAGCAATAGTTTATCCACTGACGACTTAACTTACCTGAAAACAAAAAGAAACACACAATAAATACTTACACGGTTACAAGTTACAACTTACTTCAAAAATCTGCAAAGAAAACATCCCTGTTTTCTTTGCGGATTTTTGAAGTAGCTAGATAGTAGTCGATTTTAGAAGCATAGTAACCAAGTACCATCGCTAGCCGATTTGTTTAATTATTATTGTTAAAACGTTCGTGTTTTAGAATTATAATCCTTATTTTAGGGAGGTCAAGCTTCGCGACACAAAACTGTAATTTTGAAATCTATACTTATACTAATATTATAAATGCGAAAGTTTGGATGGATGGATGGATGGATGTTTGTTACTCAATCGCGCCACAACGGCTAAACGGATCTTGATGAAATTAGGCACAGAGATAGATCATAGTCTGGAATAATACATAGGCTAATTTTTATCCCGAAAAATTAAAGAGTTCCAGCGGGAATCAAAAAACCTCAATCCACGCGGATGAAGGTGCGGACATCAGCGAGTAATATTATACTCGTAAATGCGAAAGTTTGGGTGGGTGGATGGATGGATGGATGTTTGTCACTCAATCAAGCCAGAACGGCTTAACGGATATGGATGAAATTTGGCACAGAGATAGATCATAGTCTGGAATAACACATAGGCTAATTTTTATCCCGAAAAATTAAAGAGTTCCAGCGGGAACCAAAATACCTCAATCCACGAGGACGAAGTCGCGCGCATCAGCTAGTTTTAAAATAATACTGCTTTAAGCGATGGTAGTAACCATCCCTGGACTTATCTCAAATCTGAATATATGCTCGCCATTACTTAATTACTTAGCAAGCTTGTAGGAAAAGGCAAAACGTAGTACCAAATATAGCTAAAAGCTCATCTTGGAGCAATTCATATAATTGAGGCAGTATTCGAAATACGATGTAGACTAGGTACAGAAGTGCCCATGTTAGGGCTGTTAGCTAAATTAATCCACATGTCGGATTACTATTTACAGAAATAGGAGTTACAGAGAAAAACAAAAGGTAAAAAAACGATACTTATTATTATTTATTACTAAACAAAGTACCTAATACCTTAGCAATTAATTATGCATTTGTTATTGCTAGGAAGTTTTATGACCTCATTGAATATTTTTATTACCATAATATTATAGACCTACGCAGAAGGTTATACCTACGCAGTCCCTGGAAGTAAACTTTGACTTGGTAATAACCTCAAATAACTTATCGTTTTGCGATCCGAAATTTAATAATCATTTCTGTTACGACATAATTAATTTATTAATGTGGTAATTACCACCACAATGGTTGTTTAATTCCATTCAGAAGGTTAATTAATATTGCGTGTTGATTAATTATAAATTAATCAAATACAACATTTATCGAACTAACTAACTAACTCAGAGGGAAGAGACAGCTTAAAACGTATTATTACTCGAACTGTTTCAGGAGTTCATACATGCCTGTTGACGAGCAGGCATCTATGAACTCCTTATAGAGCAAGATCCCGCGACGATCAGACCTTTCGTTATTTTATTAAAGCTGAAAGTTTTTCTATGCATGTCTTTAATAGAGGTATAAACGACTATGAAGTTTGGATCGCGGTTGCTTTGGAAGGTAGGTATCAGGTAGAAAAGGTCCTCAAATTCGTTAAAGTATTAAGCTACGTTTTTTTATATTTTTCTTTGGAACCTGATCACTACCATCAGGTGAGATCGCAGCCAAGGACCACCATGCAGTGAAATTAAAAAAAACTATCGTGGTCGCAGAAATCCAATAACAGAAATACCCATAAAATCACGCAACAAATCATTTGTGAAACCTCTCGAATGCCCCTTGCATCATCACGCCACCCCCAGTTTATGTTCCACCCCTTGTTCTGTTAATGGACTTGATACTTTCCATAGCGATTGTTTATACGGAATAATATTTCATACGAACCCCTCGTACGGCCATATTGTCATGGTGTAAATTAATTAAGCTTGTTAGGGCAGATGTTTAAAACTTACGTGTGTAAACTGTAAGCCCATAATTTAAGGAATTAAGTATAACTAGTAACTAGCTGATGCCCGCGACTTCGTCCGTCGTTCTTTTCCGGCTGAGCAGCTGAGACCTATTCGGAAGTGTTCAAAATGTTCAACACTAACTAACTTAATAAAATACATACAGGTACTCTCTCTCTCTCTCTCCATCTATACTAGAGGTAGGGGGGGACTGAATTTGACGCTTTTTGTCACGTATGATTTTTTTAGGCCAAAACGAAAAGTGGTATTGGTACGTCTCACGCTATAGACAGTACAAAAGTTTTAAAAATATCTACTGTCTATAACGTGTGACGGACCAATATATCATATTGCCCCTTGGGAAACCTCCCACGTGACCATACCGTAATTGAGAAAATTAATTAGTTCAAGGGTCAAAAGCGAAACTGTATGAGGCACTTATTGAATTAAAGTGTCGATTGTTATTTCTATATATACCGTATGTTTATTGAGGGGCGTTTTAGTTGATTGAATCTAGAATGAGGGAAAAAAGCATAGGCAATTTTACGGTTGAATTATTTATGTTCGGGTATTTTTCCCCAAACGTTTGAGAAAGAGCTAAAATAGATTTGTTTCCCATTTAATCTCTTCATCTAATTAAAAATAATCAGAAGACACGAGTGTTATTGAAACTCCATCACGCCCAGTGGACAGTTTTAGATCAAGCAAATAGGCTATGTCCTGAAAATTCGATACTTTTAACCATGCCATGCAAAGAAATACATTTTTCCCGTTTTTAACGGACTTCCAAAAAAGGAGGAGGTTCTCAATTCTGCGCGTATCTTTTTGTGATATAAATTACGCGTTAGTATGGTAATGGAACTTTATATCGTCGTAACTTCGATATCACATGATGATGTTTACAATAGGCAAGCGCGTTCTATAGATCATCACTTTCCTTCAGGAAATTAAAGCGCCTTTATCGAATAAAACGGTGTCCATTGATAAAAGAAAAACTTTTTTGCATGAGTTTATATATAAGTCTAAAAAAGATATGGTTTTAATAAAATTATTGATAATTAAACCCATAGTTGGGTACTAAGGGTAGTACCCAACTATGGGTTTAATTATCAATCACCCATAGTACCCAAACAATAAACCAATATTACTAAGCTGAAGTGTCAATAGGCAAAGCACATACTCGTACTTGAAAGACCTATACAAGCTGACTGCTGAAATAGTAACCGCGCACCGGGACACGTCCTTACTAGGTGGAAGCTGAAAATTCATTTTCAATACACTTGCTCGAAAAATGTACTTACAGAAGCAGTAAACAGGGGTTGTAAGTTAAATTTACTGCCGTCGTGCTTTTATTTTGCAGAATTTACTGCCCTCGTGCAGTAAATTCTTTTTTTTTAAATTTTTGTAAGTCCACTTTACTTCTAAATAAAAAGTTTTCTTGCAAAAAGGTTCATAACGATATTGACTTTGTATGTAGAAAACCTAAAAAGTAACAACGTTTGGATGTAGATTGATGAAATTAATTCATGAAATTAAAAATTGTATTTAATATTATTAATTCAAATTGATTTAAGTTTTATAAATCAAAAAAGTAAAGGCCGGATAGTCCAGGTTGGGAGTTAAGAGCTAGAACCTAGAGACATGAAGCCAATTTAAAAAAAAAAACCGGCCAAGTGCGAGTCGGACTCGCGCACCGAGGGTTCCGTACAAACCTGTAGTAAGTTTTACGATTTATGACGTATTAAAAATAAAAATTACGTTTGTTGTATGGGAGCCCCCCTTTAATATTTACTTTATTGATATTTAATTATTTATTTTGAAAGGTAATATACAAGTTAATATTCTGTGAAAATTTGAACCGTCTACCTGTTACCGTTTTTAATATTGAGCAAAAAAATACGAAAAAAACATGTTTATTGTATGGGGACCCCCCTTAATATATATATTTTTTTAATTTTTAGTATTTGTTGTTATAGCGGCAACGGAAATACATCATTTGTGAAAATTTCAGCTTTCTAGCTATCACGGTTTATGAGATACAGCCTGGAGACAGACAGACAGACAGACAGACAGACAGACAGACAGACAGACAGACAGACAGACAGACAGACAGACAGACAGACAGACAGACAGACAGACAGACAGACAGACAGACAGACAGACAGACAGACAGACAGACAGACAGACAGACAGACAGACAGACAGACAGACAGACAGACAGACAGACAGACAGACAGACAGACAGACAGACAGACAGACAGACAGACAGACAGACAGACAGACAGACAGACAGACAGACAGACAGACAGACAGACAGACAGACAGACAGACAGACAGACAGACAGACAGACAGACAGACAGACAGACAGACAGACAGACAGACAGACAGACAGACAGACAGACAGACAGACAGACAGACAGACAGACAGACAGACAGACAGACAGACAGACAGACAGACAGACAGACAGACAGACAGACAGACAGACAGACAGACAGACAGACAGACAGACAGACAGACAGACAGACAGACAGACAGACAGACAGACAGACAGACAGACAGACAGACAGACAGACAGACAGACAGACAGACAGACAGACAGACAGACAGACAGACAGACAGACAGACAGACAGACAGACAGACAGACAGACAGACAGACAGACAGACAGACAGACAGACAGACAGACAGACAGACAGACAGACAGACAGACAGACAGACAGACAGACAGACAGACAGACAGACAGACAGACAGACAGACAGACAGACAGACAGACAGACAGACAGACAGACAGACAGACAGACAGACAGACAGACAGACAGACAGACAGACAGACAGACAGACAGACAGACAGACAGACAGACAGACAGACAGACAGACAGACAGACAGACAGACAGACAGACAGACAGACAGACAGACAGACAGACAGACAGACAGACAGACAGACAGACAGACAGACAGACAGACAGACAGACAGACAGACAGACAGACAGACAGACAGACAGACAGACAGACAGACAGACAGACAGACAGACAGACAGACAGACAGACAGACAGACAGACAGACAGACAGACAGACAGACAGACAGACAGACAGACAGACAGACAGACAGACAGACAGACAGACAGACAGACAGACAGACAGACAGACAGACAGACAGACAGACAGACAGACAGACAGACAGACAGACAGACAGACAGACAGACAGACAGACAGACAGACAGACAGACAGACAGACAGACAGACAGACAGACAGACAGACAGACAGACAGACAGACAGACAGACAGACAGACAGACAGACAGACAGACAGACAGACAGACAGACAGACAGACAGACAGACAGACAGACAGACAGACAGACAGACAGACAGACAGACAGACAGACAGACAGACAGACAGACAGACAGACAGACAGACAGACAGACAGACAGACAGACAGACAGACAGACAGACAGACAGACAGACAGACAGACAGACAGACAGACAGACAGACAGACAGACAGACAGACAGACAGACAGACAGACAGACAGACAGACAGACAGACAGACAGACAGACAGACAGACAGACAGACAGACAGACAGACAGACAGACAGACAGACAGACAGGACAGACAGACAGACAGACAGACAGACAGACAGACAGACAGACAGACAGACAGACAGACAGACAGACAGACAGACAGACAGACAGACAGACAGACAGACAGACAGACAGACAGACAGACAGACAGACAGACAGACAGACAGACAGACAGACAGACAGACAGACAGACAGACAGACAGACAGACAGACAGACAGACAGACAGACAGACAGACAGACAGACAGACAGACAGACAGACAGACAGACAGACAGACAGACAGACAGACAGACAGACAGACAGACAGACAGACAGACAGACAGACAGACAGACAGACAGACAGACAGACAGACAGACAGACAGACAGACAGACAGACAGACAGACAGACAGACAGACAGACAGACAGACAGACAGACAGACAGACAGACAGACAGACAGACCAGACAGACAGACAGACAGACAGACAGACAGACAGACAGACAGACAGACAGACAGACAGACAGACAGACAGACAGACAGACAGACAGACAGACAGACAGACAGACAGACAGACAGACAGACAGACAGACAGACAGACAGACAGACAGACAGACAGACAGACAGACAGACAGACAGACAGACAGACAGACAGACAGACAGACAGACAGACAGACAGACAGACAGACAGACAGACAGACAGACAGACAGACAGACAGACAGACAGACAGACAGACAGACAGACAGACAGACAGACAGACAGACAGACAGACAGACAGACAGACAGACAGACAGACAGACAGACAGACAGACAGACAGGACAGACAGACAGACAGACAGACAGACAGACAGACAGACAGACAGACAGACAGACAGACAGACAGACAGACAGACAGACAGACAGACAGACAGACAGACAGACAGACAGACAGACAGACAGACAGACAGACAGACAGACAGACAGACAGACAGACAGACAGACAGACAGACAGACAGACAGACAGACAGACAGACAGACAGACAGACAGACAGACAGACAGACAGACAGACAGACAGACAGACCAGACAGACAGACAGAACGACAGACAGACAGACAGACAGACAGACAGACAGACAGACAGACAGACAGACAGACAGACAGACAGACAGACAGACAGACAGACAGACAGACAGACAGACAGACAGACAGACAGACAACAGACAGACAGACAGACAGACAGACAGACAGACAGACAGACAGACAGACAGACAGACAGACAGACAAGACAGACAGACAGACAGACAGACAGACAGACAGACAGACAGACAGACAGACAGACAGACAGACAGACAGACAGACAGACAGACAGACAGACAGACAGACAGACAGACAGACAGACAGACAGACAGACAGACAGACAGACAGACAGACAGACAGACAGACAGACAGACCCTTTGTACCGTGAACAGTACCCTTTGGGTACGGAACCCTAAAAAGCCATTACAACAACGCGCCGTAACTTTACTAAATATATAGATCTGTGCGCGCTATTTTTAAAAGTTTCATCGAGTTTTTCTTATAAATTATTAGGTAAATAATATGAGTGGTTTAAGTGATGTGAAATAATAAAATTAAATCAACAATTAGGTATTTTAGATGTGAGAAAAAAATCGCGCTATTAATAGCCGCCAAAAATCTCGAAATAAGTAGGTACGGGCGTATTTTTTAGTGAGTACCTTGTAAAAACCTATTTACTGCCCTTATATCACGATAGTAGTTTGTGATATAAGGGCGGTAAATAGGTTTTTACATACGAGTTGACTAATGACAGCCCGATGACGCCAGTCGAGGGCTGACCATCGTCACGAGTTTGTTAAAACCTTAACGCCCGTGTATCACACGATATTTTTCAATACATTTGTGAGAAAACTTGAAAATAAAACTCGAGTAGGTAGGTACAAGGTACTCACTAGAAAATGGTTTCTCACGCCCGTACTTATTTCGAGATTTTTGGCGGCTATTAATAGCGCGATTTTTTCCTCACATCTAAAATACCTAATTGTTGATTTAATTTTATTATTCCACAACACTTATACTACTCATTTTATTTAATAATTTATAAGAAAAACTCAATGAAACTTTTAAAAATAGCGCGCACAGATTCAAGATTTTAGTAGTACCTATCTATAGCGCGTTGTTGTAATTGCGTTTTTTTTAATTGGCTTCATGGCTCTAGGTTCTAGCTCTTAACTATCAGCCTGGACTAGCCTTTACTTTTTTGATTTATAAAACTTAAAACAATTTTAATTAACTAAATTAAATACAATTTTTAATTTCATGAATTAATTTCATCAATCCACATCTAAATGTTATTATTTTTTAAGTTTTCTACATACAAAGTCAATACCATTATGAACCTTCTTTCAAGAAAACTTTTTATTTAGAAGTAAAGTGGCCTTAAAAAATTAAAAAAAAACTGCAAAAAAATAGCACGAGGGCAGTAAATTCTGCAAAAAAAAAGCACGAGGGCAGTAAATTTAACTTACAAGCCCTGTTTACTGCCTCTGTAAGTGCATTTTGCGAGCAAGTGTATTGAAAACTACTATTTCCTACACAAAGCACGATATACTTAAGCTGGTTTAAAAAAGCTATTATTCGTTTTTCTATTGCACACGACTCTTCACAAAGGAGTCAATTACGTCCCCCCCTTACTTTTGAACACCACATCAAAGTATTTCTTGACGGTTGCTAGCTCGCGACACCCGAGGGCACCCCATAAATTGTACCGAACTGGAACATTAGCGCCTGAGGCACAATAATGTGATACTTTATGAGATGTAATGAAAGTGCTCCAATATTTAACGAAAATTCTTGCCTACCCCACAATGAGAAATTGAAAATTTTATTAAGAGCGTACATACCCTGAGCCTCTTTTGAAGTTTAGGTATTTATCTCGGGTTTAGGTATATAAAATCCTTTGTATCGGATAGTCCTTTGTTTGAGCGAGCGAACAGAAGGCGTCGGGTGCAAAGTAGTTTGACAAACCGTTTTGATCCTAATCCCATTTTCAAACGGGCAATTATTTTTTCAATATTTAAAAGAAATGTTTTTAATTCGCTTAACATACGTTTCATATAAAACTTTTTTTAATATAGGTGTATTCATATAAAGAGAAGGTTGCATGATTATAAGTATAGATGTTTTTAAGTAGGTACATCCATACTAACATTATCTTTGTTTGCTTATTTTCTGTTAGTTACTTATAAGACACATTTTGTACAAAAATAAACAAAATATGTAGTAAAATAAAATATTAGTATTATGTTGATTTTTACTTAACATTATTTACAATGTAAAATTATTAGAATTTATATAGTAAATGCTACTATCCATACTAATATTATAAATGCGAAAGTGTATCTGTATGTCTGTGTGCCTGTCTGCTACGCTTTGCTGGCCCTTCTTTACAACCGATTTTGCTGAAATTTGGTATAGAGGTAGGTTATATCCCGGGGAAGGACATAGGACTTTTTATCCCGGAAAATTAAGGAGTTCCCGCGGGAATCAAAAAACTCAAATCCACGCGGCCGAAGTCGCGGGAATCATCTAGTATTTATATACATATCACTACGCCAGGTCTTAGTTTTTACATTGCAAATTCGATTGACCGTAACCGTTCGATCATATTAGCGTTAAAGTAAAATGAATCTTAATAGTATTGATTTAGAGCTCAATTTCGTGTTTGCATTCACACTGCTCCAAATGGAAACGTTTCGAAATTAAAATCTGTTGGAATTTGTGACTATAAATCAAGCACCTTTGGGTACATTTTACCCTGACTGCAATGTGATCGAACGCTCGATTACGATCAACCGAATTTTCAATGTAAAAACAAACTAAAAACGGGTGTTTCTTATTGGCATTGATCTACATTTACGGGGATCTACTATTTCAGGCAAAATACATTTGTAATAAAAACTTATTAGTTTTTGTTCCATATTTTTTTTCCAAAATTGATCGTCCTTTATAATCTTTTCAATTTTTTCCGGTTCAAACCGCAAATTTTGATTTTGATTTTGATTCTGATCCTTGCCTTCGCTAATTGTTCACTAAGTAAATATTTCTTTTTTTTTTAGAAAATCGGAGTTTTAGAACCCATTTCTGAAAAAAAATAACTTATTTTAATTCGCACGCAATGAATCCTAAAGACAAAACAGTGCAATAAAACTGATAAGCACGTGCAGATGCAGGTGTTTCACCAACATAGGTTTTTGTTTATCATGGTACCTAACAATAGACTTGCGGGTCAATAGCGATACAATAATAAAAAACCGGCCAAGTGCGAGTCGGACTCGCGCACCGAGGGTTCCGTACAAACCTGTAGTAAGTTTTACGATTTATGACGTATTAAAAACAAGACGAAATGAACCGCAAAACTAACTTTGTTTGTAGAGGTTTATTGTTAATATCAAAAAATTACGTTTGTTGTATGGGAGCCCCCCTTTAATATTTACTTTATTGATATTTAATTATTTATTTTGAAAGGTAATATACAAGTTAATATTCTGTGAAAATTTGAACCGTCTACCTGTTACCGTTTTTAATATTGAGCAAAAAAATACGAAAAAAACACGTTTATTGTATGGGGACGCCCCTTAATATATATATTTTTTTAATTTTTAGTATTTGTTGTTATAGCGGCAACGGAAATACATCATTTGTGAAAATTTCAGCTTTCTAGCTATCACGGTTTATGAGATACAGCCTGGAGACAGACAGACAGACAGACAGACAGACAGACAGCGGAGTCTTAGTAATAGGGTCCCGTTTTTACCTTTTGGGTACGGAACCCTAAAAAGGTCCAGTTCGGAAAATATAAAACACAATCATCAAGTGCCGCTCTGTAAACGATAATCACTTGCAAAAGGTAATAAAACTATGTAATCCTGCAGGTGTTGCGGTAGTGTACTCAGCTTACCAAAATAACAATAGAAATTTACTGCGCGCGTGGTAGTACTAAAATACAGCTTAGCTACCAATTTTTCAAATAACTTTTTGCCGTGCTAATGAGTGTATGGTTATTTGTAAGAAATTAATAATTTTGCCTGACAGTAAAATAAAAACGCGATGCCAAAAAGCGCATAAAAATACCATGAAAACCGAATTCAACTTTTTTCGTGATTGACTGATTGACCGACAACGCACAGCCAAAATCGATGAACCTAAATATTTGATTCATTGAGTAGTCTAGGTGTGAACTGAGGAAGTAGGAAAAGGCTGATAGGCTTTATCAAATGTGCAACATAAATAAGTTATAGAAATACTGATTTACATCAGACAATGCCTTCTCAAATTCCAAACCAGGCAATCAAACTGATAAGCACGTGCAAATTGCAAGTATTGCACTAATGTAGGGTTTTGTTTATTATAATAACAATAGCGATCACGGGTCAATAGTGATACAATAACAAAAAGAAAAGTTCGGTCGACAACCATACTCGTAAAACACAATCATCTAATGACGCTCTGTAAACGAAATACACTTGCAAAAGGCAAAAAATACATAATTACAGTTGCGCTAGTATGTATATTCGGTTTACCAAAATAACAATAGAATTTACTACGCGGGGTAAAATAAAGTACAAGCTGCACTTTACATAACTTTTTGCTGACATGATGAGTGCATTGTTTGGAATAAGTAACTTTGCCTGACAGTAAAATAAAACACGCAATGCCAATAAAGCGCGAAATGAGGCCATTTGGCTGACCAACGCTCAGCCAAAATCGATGAACCTAAATATTTTATTCCTTGAGTAGTCTAGGTGTGCACTGATGAAGTATTTTGAGTTGACAAACAGACAAAAAAACATGGCTTTTTTGTCAGTGAAATATCCCATATTGGATTTGCCGTGACGTCATACTATGGTCTTATAATATCAAAATATGTAGGTTTGCAATAAAGAGGGAACCAACAAAGAAAAACACATATACATACATGATTGCTAACGACCAAGCCTTCCCCAAGTCGGGCAAAGAAAGGTTCAGTTCAAAACATAAAACAAAACCTATTCATCAAAAAGGTCCGTAAGCGTGGTAAATAATAATAACTACCCAATTGTTTGCATAGCTACCTGCTTTTGCTATCGTGACGACTGTATTTTCATGGCCATAAATAATATCTATCCAAGTGTAAAAACAAGCAAACATGCGAGCCAAACAAATAAAATTCTAATTTCTAATTTATTGTAAATTTGACTATTCGAAAGCTCATTGCATAAGTTTACTAACGTCCAATCGTGTGTCTCGATACGAGTCGCTTCACTAGGTGACTCCCGCAACTTCATCTGCGTGATTCATGATTTTTAAATATCTCATAGCCCATAGGCATTCTTATTTTCCGGGATAAAATACCTATGTTTGTCTCCAAGAAAGTAGCTATCTCTGTACCGAATTTCAGGAAAAATTGGTAGATAAACCTTGCATGTAGACAGCTGACAGACCGACAAAGTAACACACTCGCATGTTTAATATTAGTAAGGATTACAAATTCAAAATTTATATAAACTTATTTATTTAATAAATATAACACAATATCTAATCGCGGGCAGTATCATTCAGAAGTAATTCAAGCCGGAGGTAAACGATCCAAAGGGATACAATATCCAAATCATAATGCAAATCACACCAATAAAATGCCAAGTCGTCATAAGAAAAGAGAATTTCACAACCAAACACAAGATACCGCGCTAATATGAAAGACAATAAACACGTGACTTTTTTTTTTTGAAGTGCTGGCTCATTTTTTGCGCAAAGGATCAGCCTGGCTGTCCAGCGCGGAAATGCAGCCAGCATTCTCGCCACCATTCCACGCGGGCATGATTTATATAGTTATTAGGTTAGACTAGCTAGGTTTATTGTTTCTATTTTATAACTGTCTGAAACTTACGACCTTGTCTGAATTGAATATTCAAATTCTTATTTACGAGGAAATAATTAAGTAATATAACTTTAAATATCATACACGTTTAATATAAAGTATAATATACAAACCTTAAACTATTTAAAACAAAATAATTTTCAACCATCAATAAGAAAAAGCAGCCAGTATTAAAAATGCCTACTATTGAGAAGTGACAATCACACTACAATCTCAGGTATATGCTACGTATATCATTTTGAGTTGCGGAGACAAAAAGCGTTACGTCCACCCTCTGAGAAGCCTCGGCTACGACTAGTTTTCCTAGTGCTTGATCACGCAGTTTTGTAGTGTGTTACAAACTTATTTTTGGATGTAAATTATTGTTAATTATATATTTTTTTTTGTTTTATATAATTGAAAATATGTCTTACTTTTAGGAGTACTAATTTATTTTTATAAATTAAGCCAACAAACCTCCTAAAATGACGGTTATATGTGTCCTTAATTTCGTCAAATTAAATCTTCTTTGTTTTGAATTTTATAATAAAAAGGATAGCAAATTAATAATTTTTATCTTCAACTATAGTAGTTCAGGACCTTATACTCTATAAAAGTATCTCTTTGTGTGACCACAACGAGTAAATTTGTATGTTCGCTATCGTCAAACTTTACACAAAAATCAAGATTAAATAACAGCTTCTTGGTATTTTCGTATTATGGAACAATCTATTAATTAATTTCAAAATGTTGTCAGTCATAATAGTAGATCAGAGAAATACCTACAATTTGGTATGAATAAGTTTTGGTTTAATGCAGGGAGTAACAAAATATCAGGGGGCAAAAAAGCTAAATATACGGGTCTACCCTTGCAGCTCAAGCTCAGCTCGAATGTATAGTCTTAATAAAGCTCTTCTTAATTGCAAGGGATCACGTAAACTTTAAACCATACACTTATTGGAATAGGAGATAAAAAAATCACAGACAAAATCAAGACAAAAATACTAGATGAGACTACAATATAGAGTTAGAGAAATCTTAACGGAAGCCGGAACCGCAATCAGGCCTGGAATCTCCGTACCGCATAGCTTAAGTGGGCCTAGCTCCATACAAACTCATACAAAGAATATTTGCCGCTACCTGCCGCGCCGCGCCGCGAATTTTAATGTGCGCTCTTTTAGTAGTACATTACTGCAGCGGCCAGCAAAACAGGCATTGAAGGACGAACGTGTAAATGTGGGCCGAGGCGAAGCCGAGTCACACATACGTAAGTCCATCAATGCCTAGTTGTGGCCAAGGCTTGTATACCTAGTACTTTTCTAAAATAATGCGCGGAAATTAAAAGTAAGTAGTACCTTGACAGAACTTTTTATTTTTCGGATAAGGATTTCGATATTCTTTCATTCTTCCATTGAAAAAAATTTTAATAGGTTTTCAAATATTTTTCTTTCGATTTTGGCGGTATCTAACAAGGTTTCTATTACGGCTCTTGCCGCCTCTTGAATTTCAGGTGGCGTTAAAGTAAGTTCATCACACTCATTGTCTTCATTTGAACTCAGTTTGTCAAATACATTTCAAAATCAATGACGAACAACGAACAATAATAATTTTTCCCGCGTTAGAGTGTTCATTTGTTTTTTTATTCAATAAACAGCTTTCTATTTGCAAGCTAGTTCGAAATTTAAATAAAACCTTTGATAAGTTACCTCCTCGGTTGCCAAGTTTCGGAGTAAAAGATCGTTCCATTTTTAGGGTTCCGTACCCAAAGGGTAAAAACGGGACCCTATTACTAAGACTCCGCTGTCTGTCTGTCTGTCTGTCTCCAGGCTGTATCTCATAAACCGTGATAGCTAGAAAGCTGAAATTTTCACAAATGATGTATTTCCGTTGCCGCTATAACAACAAATACTAAAAATTAAAAAAATATATATATTAAGGGGGGGTCCCCATACAATAAACGTGTTTTTTTAGTATTTTTTTGCTCAATATTAAAAACGGTAACAGGTAGACGGTTCAAATTTTCACAGAATATTAACTTGTATATTACCTTTCAAAATAAATAATTAAATATCAATAAAGTAAATATTAAAGGGGGGCTCCCATACAACAAACGTAATTTTTTGATAGTAACAATAAACCTCTACAAACAAAGTTAGTTTTGCGGTTCATTTCGTCTTGTTTTTAATACGTCATAAATCGTAAAACTTACTACAGGTTTGTACGGAACCCTCGGTGCGCGAGTACGACTCGCACTTGGCCGGTTTTTTAAACTACACGACAGATATGAATTTACTATGTAATTTATTTGGCCGCTAAACCACGACAGATATGGATTTTCATACAACTTTAGCAGGCCGCTGCTCGCATGTATTTGGCCAGTAGGTACAGCAATTTCGATTTATCTCGAAGAAGGTTGTCAAAATAATGTTCAAATTTCCAAGCATGTTTGAGAAAAAGTTAGTTACCCACTTGATTTATGGTGAAAGATAACATCATGAGGAAACCTGAATGCCTGAGAGTTCTCTATAATGTTCTCAAATGTTTATGTGAACCCTACCCTTCTCACTCTGAGAAGAGAACCGTGATTTGCAGTGAGCCGGCGATGTGTTGTGCTGATGATGATTGATGACTTGATACAGGTATATCTAACGAAAGTGGTCACTTAGCACGGGACAAAAAATCTGTATAGGTACTAATATAAAAATGCGAAAAATGCGAAAGTCTGTCTGTTTGTCTGTTTACTACGCTTTCACAGCCCATCTTTCGATCAACCGATTTTGACGAAAATACAGGGCATAAGCTACCTTTTATCCCTGAAAATTGAGGAGTTCCCGCGAGAGTAAAAAAAACTTAGCCACCCAAACGACGTCTTGGGCATCATCTAATAAACCAAAAAATTTATCAAGGCGCAGTCGCACGTCCAATAGCTAACATTTACCTTAACGTGCGACTGCGCCTTGATAGATTTTATTAATATTATACGATGTAAATTGATAATAATGAAATACTTCAATTCATGTCTTGTTTTATACTTTTTGGTATCCAAGCAGTCGGGTTTTTTGTTTTATTAAATTACTTTTTTATTTCAAACTTTTTAGTTCAGTATTTATTGTAAACAGGCGACGTTTTTTCTGCCCGAAGTTGTACCAAAGGTACTATTATAGATTTTGTGGTAGCATTTTAGAGCATGTGAATAAGCAGCGGATTCATTTATTCGTAATGACTACCATGGTGATCACCATAACCATCATCAAATTTGCATATGTTATAATGCTAATATAAATTTGGTTTGGTAAAGTTCGTGAATCTGCTATTTTTTCGACAGAGAGAGTGAATTAATTTTCGAGAGTCCTAACGCAGCGACGCGACGTCACGAGACCTCGGCATTTACCGCGTCCAATCGCTTTCGTAAGCCAATGAACGTCGGCCACTTACGAAAATGCCCGTGAACAATGCAAAAAAAGTATTTTCAAAAACACAATTTGTACGTATTTAGTACGTAGCAAAGTCGGAACCAATATTTTAATAGACATTAAAAAAAATTGTCGTAAGTTATGTAAGTCGAATATGCGCTGCATGTGGCATTGATGAATTTATTGATTTTTTGACTGATCGATTGAAGGAGTACAAATCATCAAGTTTTTTGAGACTCGTTATGTCGTCACATTAAGCTTTTACAATGATATTAAGTTACTACCGTAATATTATATTGTGAGAGTAGGTACGCGCCCCACCTTCACCCTTTTCTATTATATCCGCTGCCGGCCGCGTCATTTTCTGTTGAACGTTACTGTATTTCTATGATATCTCATAAAATATTCATCTAAATTAAATGGTGTACAGAGCAATTTTTATCTTAATTAAATACTGAAGATGACGAACATATTTATTTTGATAAGGATTAATACTATGTCGGTAAAAACACCTTCACAAGTAAAGCATAGTTTTAAACCAAGTTTGAAAATCATAAAAATGTTTATTGTTAGTCAGCCTTAAAAGTTAGATATATGCTATCGCGGACTTTTTTATAGAACTTTTTAAGAGGAACTATTCCACCATACATTATTTTCGTGTAACTTTAACTAGGTATTTATTCAGCGCACACAACGAAGCTCTCAGATGAGACGATTCTTTCCGACTGAATTCACATTATTGCAATTTTCGTAGGGATCTCTTATTTTTTTAAAAATGAAATATGGCCTATTTTACATGTTAATAATGTAGCTTTCAATAAGTGATATAATTTTTAAAATCGGTTGGTTTTTGAGATAATCCAAATCTTTTCTCTTTATAATAGGTATCATACCTACTCGTAGTTTGATAGATAGATGATTTATGTAGGAACTTTAAACATTTCTTTTGAAACCTCGTAAATCCTAAATTATCATTTAAACGGAAAAATGGTTTAAGGAACCTAGGTGTGATTTTAAAAGACCTATCTAACGATACCCCACTTGCCTATAGCCTATCGACTTACAATTATTAATTGGCTTCTAGTGGACGCCATTTTGTTTTTCTCAAATTCGGCCTCCATAGTGACACTCGGAAGATTAAAACAAATCTAGTGGTGCAAGTACTATCAAAATCGGTTCAGCCGTTTTTTCTGTAGTGCGACACAAAGGATTACAACCTTTGAAACCTCGTAAATCCTGAATGATCATTAAAATGAAAAAATGTTCAAAGAAACCTAACTCTGATTTTACAAGACCTATTCATCGATACCCCACTTGCCATAGTTTATTGACTTTCATTTTTAAATTTGTTACAATATGGCTTCTAGTGGGCGCCATTTTGTTTTTCTCAAATTCGGCTTCCGTTATGACACTCGGAAAATTAAGACAAATCTAGTTGTGCAAGTATCATCAAAATCGGTTCAGCCGTTTTGTCTGTAGTGCGACACAAAGGAATACACTAAAAATGAACCTTTGAAACCTCGTTAATCCTAAATGATCGTTAAAATGAAAAAATGGTCTGGGGAACCTAACTCTGATTTTACAAGACCTATTCATCGATACCCCACTTGCCATAGTTTATTGACTTTCATTTTTAAATTTCTTACAATATGGCTTCTAGTAGGCGCCATTTTGTTTTTTCTCAAATTCGGCTTCCGTTATGACACTTGGAAGATTAAGACAAATCTAGTGGTGCAAGTATCATCAAAATCGGTTCAGCCGTTTTGTCTGTAGTGCGACACAAAGGAATACACTAAAAATGAACCTTTGAAACCTCGTTAATCCTAAATGATCGTTAAAATGAAAAAATGGTCTGGGGAACCTAACTCTGATTTTACAAGACCTATTCATCGATACCCCACTTGCCATAGTTTATTGACTTTCATTTTTAAATTTGTTACAATATGGCTTCTAGTGGGCGCCATTTTGTTTTTTCTCAAATTCGGCTTCCGTTATGACACTCGGAAAATTAAGACAAATCTAGTGGTGCAAGTATCATCAAAATCAGTTCAGCCGTTTTGTCTGTAGTGCGACACAAAGGAATACACTAAAAATGAACCTTTGAAACCTCGTAAATCCTAAATGATCGTTAAAATGAAAAAATGGTCTGGGGAACCTAACTCTGATTTTACAAGACCTATTCATCGATACCCCACTTGCCATAGTTTATTGACTTTCATTTTTAAATTTGTTACAATATGGCTTCTAGTAGGCGCCATTTTGTTTTTTCTCAAATTCGGCTTCCGTTATGACACTTGGAAGATTAAGACAAATCTAGTGGTGCAAGTATCATCAAAATCGGGTCAGCCGTTTTGTCTGTAGTGCGACACAAAGGAAAAATACATATATAGACTGATGAACACATAACCCTGTGCGTTCCGCAGTCGGGTAAAAATGCACTCTGACTGCTTTATAAATATAACCAACTAGCTGGTACCCGCGACTTCGTCCGCGTGGTTTAAGTTTTTTTTGATTCCCACGGGAACTCCTTAATTTTCCGGGATAAAAAGTAGCCTATGTCACACTCCAGGTACTCAACTATACCCATGCCAAAAATCACGTCGATCCGTTGCTCCGTTGCGGCGTAATTGAAGGACACACCAACAAACCAATAAACCAACAAACAAACACACTTTCGCATTTATAATATTAGTATGATTTGGTATATTATCATGTTACTTAAAAAATCCTTACGTTTAGCCCATAATTTTCATTATTTCCCACTACACTTCACTAACAAAAGTGTTATTTTCTCAAAGCTGTTACTGTGCGACCCCCGGGGGCAGATCGTATCTATCGATTATTCTCATAAATACACCCCGGCCCGGAACATTAGCGTCCCGCGGTGTTACGTACAATGTTATATAGGAAAAGTAAAGCATATGGCAAATATTTGACCCGCTCCAGTTTTCTTCTTAGAAATGAAAGGTTTGGGCTAGGCGTTGATGAATCAGTCAGTAAGCGAGTCAGGTATTTTCTCTTTACAATATTGAGGTACTAGCTAAGTACTGCCCAGCATGCGAATGCCACCTATTGTACGTTGATGGTAATATGTCAGGAACATTCTCGCAAGTGCAGACAATAACTGTGACAATAAAAGCTAATGCATTATAACGAACAGACAGATTAAAATTTATACCTACACTATGTTAAAAGACAGATTACACAACATAATACTAACCATAAATGAACACACTGGACTTATTATACAGCTACAATATTACATTACAGCTCTACATTTCACTGCAGAAATGAGAAGAGTGATGTGAATTTAAGAGTACGGTAAAGAAATTACAGGGAAGCGCTATCAAAATGTTTGCTCGCAGCGAGCTCGGATATAGACCTTTTATTATGTTACCCCGGACCTTTCCAGTAGGTATAAAATTTTGATGTTTCTCTAGACTCTAGAGAATGTGACGGAATTCTCAGCGCTGTTCGTGGATCGATATTTACCCTTAATATTTAAAAGGAAAGAAAAATGTTAAAGTAAATATAGGTAATCAGTGTCAACATGAGTTACAAAATTGAAAACATAATAATTTAAAGTAATGTGGCAGGCCTTTACTTTGTCGTAGGTGCCTAGAGAGAAGCAAAATGTATATATAAGGCAGTGTAAGCTCTACGGGACAAAAAAAATACTTGCAACAAGGGTAGTTGAAAGTGGCTGGATGAGAAAAGCTGAGCATCAGCGTGACACAGGGAAAGCTTATATCCAACAGAAGACATCCTGAGTTTGACATGATGAGGAAAGTTATTTTGGACTCAAATGCGGTAAGTCCTTATCAATTACGTAATAGCAGTGCTATTATAGCACAGAATAATACATAATAGTACATACTTGGGAATAGACGAGGATTACTCACACAAACGTAAAACTCAAGCCGTCTCTTCAAGTCAACTGTGCACATGTTACTACTTCAACTGACGAATGTTTACATCATGTTTAGATCCAAAGAATAACAAATTACTTAGTGAGCGCGTTAGAAAACACTTAACTCCCCTTTGTGTGCTATATTTGAAACTGCGTAATGAAAACATCCTACCCCTTCTTGCAGGTTTATAAAAAGCACAATTGTGCTTATAAGCGCATCACTTTGTTGAACGTGAAGCATTTTAAAAGAATAATGGAAGAATTGAAAATAAGTATTGTTTTTAATTTAAAGAAAGTAACCTTGTAAATAATAGAATTTAGTAAAATATATAAGCTACAAAAAATCCTTTAAATGAAGTCCATATGTTTTGTGAGCTCTATAATCTATATTTTCAGTCATACAAACTGTACCAATATAGCAATCAGTACCCAAACAATCTCAAAAAACCTGCGTAACAAATCATAAGCTTCAAACTATCAGTATTAATAATGTTTCATGAATCACGGTCTAAATGAAAGACATTAGAGCATGAAACTCAGAACATGTTACAGGTAGGTACACAATATAAATCTACAAGTATAGATCTTCAATAAAGAGAGCGAGATAGAAAAAGTTTTTGGGGACGGAGGAGGGTCGAGCTCTAATGCATTTTTCCAGTCCGCTTTCATCAAAATTGCAGGACATTTGGCAGCGCTGGTTCTCTACTCACCCTCATATTTACTGCACATTTTAATTTCGCTGAGTTCATTATTTTAGATTGCAAAAATTACAGAAATCCATACTAATATTATAAATGCGAAAGTGTGTCTATCTGTCTGTCTGTCTGCTACGCTTTCACGGTCCATCTGTTCAACCGATTTTGATGAAATTTAGTATGGGGAAAGTTTGTGTCCTGGAGAAGGACATATGCTACTTTTTATCCCGGAAAATTATCAAATCAAAAAATTTTAATCCACGCGGACGAAGTCGCGGCCATGATCTAGTCTATCATAAACAACAAAGCTTTCACGAGTAGTGAAAACTTTTCTCTTAAGTATAAATTGACTAGATGATACCCCCCAACTTCGTCCGTATAGATTTAGGTTTTTCAAATCCTATCCTATGCCTATCCTACGCCTGTCTATCCGCGGGATGCAATCGCAGTACCAAACGTCAAAATTGGTTGAACAGATGGGCCGTTAAACTGACATTCACGTTTATAATATTACTTAGTATTGATAATATGGTTAGGGTAAGGTACATAATTGTGATAGTAACTATGGATGGATAAAAAAATATTTGTGATATCAATCTAGAATCAACAAGTTTAGAAAGGTTGCAGGCGATAGAAGTGCAAATGGAGGAACTAACAGAGTTGGATTTCCAAAATAAAGGAAACTTCACTCTGCGGATGATAGGTCGTATACTATGTGTTCGAGTATTTTACAGACATCTCATTGTTATACGCAAGCGGAATCCCAGGCTATCTGTTCGTGATAAGTATCCCACAAATTGGATACGGGCATTTCGGCTAAATTGGATTTCGTCAAGGTTCACGCGAGATGAAGTTCAAGAAATTAAGATAAATTATCGCCCGTGTTGTGACTGACGTTTTATCTGACGGCAACTTTTATGGTGGTTAACGATAATTACAGTGTTGTTTTGATTAAACTGTCTTGTTAACCCCTTGTCATGAGTGCTGAAAGTGTGAAGGCCTACCTAAATCTGTGTTTTATTTTGGGTTTTAAATCAATGTCAAGCAAAGACAAAGACTATTTTCCGCTGTCCGCTTTTCCTGTTAAAACATTTTTAGATACAATTATGGCTTCCGATTTTTTTGAGTATGCTGCTACACCTTTTTTCCTCTCTGGCTGTCTAGTATCTAAATTTACATCAAGGTACTTATTTTGCTGCTCTTTCGTTTACTAAAAGCAGAATAATCATAGTTATGAGCTGCCTCCAGCTTTTGCTGACGGCATTACAAACATAAAATTCGAAATCAAATCACTTCAAGGATAAAACAAAATTTAGGTACTTCTGTATAGGTATTTTGATAACAATCATAAGTCATAACTAACCACCAGGGGCCATGACTGCCAACGCGTATAGCAATACTTAAGCAATATTACTCAAAATGACAGTTTGATGTCACGTACCTACCTTGACGTTTCTAAAAAAAGGATTATAATATTCTAAAACACGAAAGTCAACAATAATGAAACAATATGGCTTTAAGCGTTGGCGGTATGGCCCCAGGTGAAGTCGGAATGTCATCAGAGACCGTAAGCCAGTCTGTGTAAGAACATGCCAAAGCTTCTCCTAAACATTGTCACTGCAAATTACATCAAACTACACAATTTCACCAAGAACCTAATCCGGTTACTCAGTTAAAGTGACTGGTCAGTGTTAGTTAATGCCTTGACTACAAACTAACTAAAACTTAAACTGTTTCTGACACGCGACGCTCGTGAAGCGAGTAACAAGGATGGAGTTCAATTCTTCAATCAACAGAATTAAGGTGACATCTTTTGTACGTTCTTCCGTAAATTAAGAGATTAGGGGTCATTGTCTGTACAAAATTATATGGAATCCTTCTTGAACGTTTAATCTGTAAAGCACGGAAAATTGTTTTTGACATGCTATTGTATATGTGCATTTATGTACAATAAAAAAAATTAAAGAAATATATGACGTGTAATTGTTGCGAGTTGGAGTGCCTACATAAAAATCTGTCACAGGGTAAATATTAGTTATTTAGGGGGTTGAAGAAGAAAAGGTATGCTCGGAATTTCTCTACATGAGAAAACCAGAAATGTACTGATATTTAAAGGAACCACAGAAATCGATATCGAGTTGCCAAGTCTACATAATAATTTTAGAAGCACATTTTCTTTAATTTAGCACTTTGAACTACTGTATAGGGAATACTCACGTTTCTAAATACTGGAACACCCTATACACCGGCTTCCGAAACACCAGGAATCCGTCGCAGCGCTCCATGGTGCAATCTCAGCTCCTTACGAAATCCAAACTCTTCGAGTCACTCCCCACGAATCACACTAGAGTTAGACACGGCATTTCGAGTAAAAAAATCGCACCACTATAACTACCTAATACGCTAAACGGTAAAAAATTAAGGCGTTCGTACACTAATAAAAACAGTTACAAAATTTTTTGGTCCTTTAAGGTGAATTTCGTTCAATTTAAGGCTTTCAGGTTACCCAGATTGTACTTTTAGTTCACTTCACCATGATTTTAACGCCAGTAGGCGATCACAGTTCAGTTTTTATTTCGAACATTCGGCTTACTTCACTTGATTTTCTGGAAGAAAATGAATATGTTTTTATAAAATATTATCTATTTTAATTAATTCATTGCACTTTTTTGAATAACAACTTATGTTTCCACACTGGCAATAAACAATTATAGGTACAAGACACCCGACCCGAAAATGATCAGGGCGCGATAATAATAATTCGACGTTCACAATTTTCAGCTGCAATAAATTATGACCGGGCACTTTGATAATAAATTGCCAGATAACGAACTTAAAATTAATTTTTTTCGAGCATCTGCCGCATCCGGCGATGAAATGTAGGTACTTCCGGTAGCGATAAAAAAAAATAAAGAACAAAACCGAAATGCACAGCTAGCAACAATGACGTTCACTATTCAAGGATCCATGATTAAATATCCGCTGGACAGGCCGCACGAAACATACGTCGAATTATGGTTGGCCACATAGAAAAAGAACCTAAATTATCAGCTTGCCTCGTGTGGCCGCCCACGCACTGATGTCTCTACAATGCAAACCCTTTTGTATGTCTATTGCGGTGGGTATAAAACTGACTGTTAAAAAACAGTAGTAAGTACAGTGACAAACATCCACAATGAGTATTTTTTTCATTTTATGCACGATATTTTATGAAGAATGATAATTTTTATAATTCATGCCATAATCGTAATAGTTGAGTTGTGGTTTTGAGTAGTAAATCTGAATGAAGAATATAAAGCGACCAAAATACGGTTACTTATCACCAATTTACTCAAAAGGTTATGATTTACCTATTCATAGGAATTCAAGAGCTTACTCGTAAAAGCATGTATAGGTACTTGAGTAAAATCTAGAGAATAAAATTAGCATACCTATTTTCATAAAATTTTTGTAATAGTTTGTCTATTTGTTAATTTTTGCGCACATCATGCAAATATTCCCGGGACCGTACTGATAGATAGATAGATAGATTCGGGTACAAATAAATGAATAAATAATCAGTATCGGTACTATTTATTCAAAGTAAGCGGTATTATTTATTCATAAGCAATCATAATACTAATATGCGGGACACTTATCGAATCGTGCATTCAGTATCCCAAATATGCGCACGCGCCGGAAGGCGGGCGTCACGCGTGCCACCTGTCACGTCGCGAATACCAACCACAAGGAACAATGACCTGTCAGGCCGCCACAACAGTTAACACTGGCTACACATGGTAGCGTGGTGGTGGTACAAAGAACTCACTGGTTACACATGGTAGCGCGGTAGATAGGACTAGTAAGTCACCTGATGGCGTGTGTATACACTCTATTCTTTTAAATGCTCTCATCAAATGGTGCCATCATCAAGCTCAGTGATTAGCCAGGGAAATCTCTTGCGGTCTTTAAGAAAATAACATCATAATGCAGTATCATATCATTGAAGTTTGAACACAGAGGCCAAACACCAATATAGAGATAGACAATTACATTGCATGAACAGCCTTGCATAATATGTAGCTTCCTGTCTAGCACTAATGCTAAAAAATCGCCAAAATTGTCACTGTTATAGAAGACGAATAGAAACGATTGATTAATTAAATCAAGGACACCATCTTACGAGGTAAGGAGGCAAGGTACGAACGACCACAGACTGAGATAATAATATTGTAAATGGTTCTGTTTACTTATTTGGTTGTGAGCGCATAATCTTAGTGATACCTACCCAATTTAGACGGGACTGAAACCATTAGAGATAGAGGAATATGTTTAAGGGTCCAAGCGTGCATATTGAGAATTAAAAACTGCATTCATAGATTATCAACAAAATTTCACACCCAGCTATCTTCATACAAAAAACATACACAATCAATATCCTGATCTTCCGTCAAAGTTGTGGTAGTATTTTAACAGTACATCCAGTGTATCCATTATGTGAAGTAAGACACAGACAAGTTAAATAAGTCGCAATCATAAGTTTCAGGAAAACCCATTTTCATCAAATCCTTATTTTTAATAGCAAATATTTAGGCAGTTAAGTTATTTATAGAATACGCATTTAAAGAATAATGAGACCATCATAATTCCATTCACACCACAACAATAGGTGTCTCTCGATTATGGTAATTACTCATTGTATCTTTTGGCTGCATACTTGAACGTTTTGTTTATGAATGCATATGCTTATGAAACTGCATCATGTATTAAACATACTACCATAGACTATACGTATATCATACTACATTAGACATGAATATGTATCAAACATGTACAATTTTGATATCTCTGTCCAAACCAAGTAATGGGCATAGTTACTCTGTTCCACAAAAAAATTGGAATTGTCAAAGGTGCTATCTTCGCTGGCTGAATTTATTTCACTGCTACTACAACTTTATATATTACTAGCAGATGTCCGCGACTTCGTCCGCGTAAAATATTTTTTTAAATTCCCACGAGAACTCCCTAATCTTTCGGGTTAATATATAGCCTATGACGATCACAAATAATGTGGCTTTCTATTGGTACCAGAATTTTCAAAATCGGTTCAGTAGATCCAGAGATTACCCCCCTACAACCTCACAAACTCACAAACTTAACCTCTTTATAATATTAGTATAGATCAAGAAGACACTGAAAAATCCAGATATTCTTTTTTTTAAAGAGCTTGAAATTGTTAAGGATTGCGATCACGTTGTCTCTATCAAAGATCGATGGTAAGGTATTTATTTTAAAGCCTTTGACTGTTATTTCACCCGATGATAAGTGATGATGCAGTCTAAGATGGTAGCGGGCTTTCCCGTCAAGGGTATGGCAGTTATATTAAACGCATACCCCTAGTCGGTTTCTACCCGGCATCGTACCGGAACGCTAAATCGCTTGGAGGTACGTCTTTGCTGGTAGGGTGGTAAATAGCCTGGTCGAAGCCTCCCACCAGGTAAATAAACCAGGCTTAGTAAATTGAGCTTAAGCTTGTAAATATTGAAACGTGTTATATGAAACGTGTTATAATGATCTATGGCAACTGTAACTGAATCACAGATTTACTCCAATGATACCGAAAGCTAACTTGCATAGCTTGTCGCAAGCCCTAAATTTTAGCGCTCAAAATGCACAACATTTTAAACACCAGTCACGAACACAAGAATTTGCAAATCTTAATAAAATCAAGCCGCGCCAGACAAGCGAAAACAAATTTATTCCGCTAGACACATCGAGTCATATTGCAGACTGAATTTGTGAACGAAATTTTCGAAGTTAACGTTTAATGCAGACTTTAAAACTTTATACCGGAGCTGTTATAGTCTTACTTTAAATTTTACTTTGAAATTTCTAGTGACATACCCTACTGATACCTTAAAATCTTTACAAATTAGCCTTCTTCTTGTACATATATCCTTATTGCGTGTAAGAGACCACATAAAGATGGCAACAAGACCTGTTTTTAGTTTGAGCTATTTCATATTAAGTACTTTGAACCAATTCAATCTAGTAAGTGGCATGCTTTATCTATTTCTCTTGCATTTTGGCAATCCGTCTATCTGTCTGCGATCGGTAAGCACTAGACTAGACGGTCTAGTCTGACCGTAGACATGGAAGAAATTGGAAAAGTTGAAATAAATGGGACCAAAAGCTGTATAAAAAGTTCGTCGTCTAAGTACTTATATAGCCCTGTCTCCTGTGACCTTATTTAAATCTACAAGTGTGGTGGGAAATATGCAGCCCATTAACTACAATTTATTTGGGACATTAGAACACTAGAATCAGTACATTGCAAAGAATTAAACTATCAAAAGATTGTGTCTATACTGTATACTCTACTGTGGTAGAATACTAGGATCTTCCATTTTTTTAAGAACATCTTTGTGCTACCGTATTCCACAAATAAATAAATTGAAATTGAAATTGTGCTTCAATTTTAAGGGCCGAAGAAATAGAAAACAATAAGTTTAAAGATATATTATATCAATACAAGTTCTCAAGTTCTAAGTAGTTTATTAAGAAAACTAGATGATGAAGTTTCGCGGTTCGCGGTGATTCGCGGATGAAGTCGCGTGGATTATTTTTTTAATTCCCGGTGGAACTTCTTAATTTTCCGGGATAAAAGTAGCCTATGTCCTTCCCCGGGATATAACCTACCTCTAAAATAATGCTTTACTTGCGAAGGTGTTTTTAACTACAGAGTATTAATCGTAATTTTGAACGCAACTTATTCTGATACAATGAACCCGGTGAGGTCATAAACTGCCCCAAATCTAGGCAATTAGACCAGTATAACTGCGAGAGAAAACTGACAATAGAAGCAAAGTTTTCTCTATTGGCGGTGTTCCAACAATTATTGTTATTGCTGAAGGAATAGCTGATACAAGTGCAATCTAGGAAAATATTACCATTCTCACAGGATCGTCAGTATTGATTGAATAGGTATAGCTTGACAAAAGTATAATTTTTTAAGTTGCGAAATATATAAAGAGTTACGTCATAATTTAAAACATCGTCTTTTATTTACATAGTGGCGCTTTACTCAGTAAGCTCAACCGTGGATTAGATTAGATCCGCAGATAAACCGCCGTGGCCGAAATTCGCTCGGAAGGACATTAAGATGCTAAAAATACCACTGATGAACTTAACTAGGTAAGTAAATAGAATAACGAATCTAAGGTATATAAACACTGTACAATAACAATTGTTAAAGCTAAAATAATAATAGATCAAACACAAGCACGTGGAGACGTGCAAAATATTACCCGTTAGCACGCGATCTCGTGACTTGACTGACGGCAGCTTATGATAATGAAAAGAGTTGAAACACTAGTTATACTGATATTAGCATTTTACTACTTCGATGGTTATTACAAATAAGCTGAGCTTATAATTAATAGTTTAAACTTGATAACTTTATTAAATAAGTTTTTATTATTATCTTATAAGTATACTAGAGAACTAAGTTCGCGTGGCATAAGTTTTTTAATTACCACAGGCACTCCTTCATTTCAGAAAGAAGCCTATGTCACTCTCCAGATCCTCAACTATACCTACCAATGCAAAAAATCACATCGATCCGTTGCTCTGTTGCGGCGTGATTGAAGGACAAACTCTTATTTAACGTCCTTGGGGATAGAAATTTCAAAACTGTGGTTTTTTTCTGGTGGGAGGCTTCCGCCGTGGCTAGTTACCACCCTACGGGCAAAGACGTGCCGCCAAGCGATTTAGCTTGCCGTTACGATGCCGTGTAGAAACCGAATAGGGGTATGGGTTTAATATAACTGCCATGCCTCTAACAGGTTAGCCCGCTACCATCTTAGACTGCATCATCACTTACCATCAGGTGAGATCGCAGTCAAGGGCTAACTTGTAGTAAATATAAAAAAAAAACGTATTTCATAATTTTAAATCGGAAGCCCAAATACCAAGTTTCAGGGCTATAACTTGAAAAACGACGGACTTTCATTCAAATTTTCAAACCTGTATTTCAATATATATATATATATATAACTGCTATATATATATATATATATATATAGCAGCGAGCAAACGAGCAGGCGGGTCACCTGATGGTAAGTGATTACCGCCGCCCATGAACATTTGCAGCACCAGAGGAACCGCCAATGCGTTGCTGGCTTTTGAGAAATTTGTTTATCCGCCCTTTGAAGAGCCCCATATTATAATCAATAGGGAACACAGAAGATGGAAGCTGGTTCCACAATTTGCAGGTACGTGACAGAAATGACCTGGAATAACGGGAGGTGGATGAAGACCAGGCATCCAGGTGGTGGAGATGAAATTTGTTTCTGCGACGAAGAGTGCGACTGGAGAACACGGAAGGTGGTATTAGATTAAACTAGTGGTTCGCCCCGAACTGAGACCTCGCGGTATCACAGAGCGCCATCTATTGACATCATTGTGAAGTTCTGTTAAACATACTGAAGCTCATTAAAAATTAAATAATTTCGTTTCCTTATAATATTTATCCAATTTTAGTATTTGTTGTTCAAGTACAGGATATAATTCAAATAATTGATCAAGTTTCAGGCTTATAGTTCAGAAAATTGAGAGTTCTGAGGTCAACTTTGGACGTTAGAAAATCTCCACTTTGAAAGACCCCCATTTCGTCAATTTTAGGGGAAAAATTAAAAAAAATATATTTTTGGACTCTATTCCTAATTATCTTTAAAATGATATACCGCAATCCTATGTAACATTATAAAAAATATTTTACTTCGCATTCGCTTCTATGAGAGCCCCCCTGAAATAAAGATTTTTATAACTTTTTAACCCATATATTCGGCTGGAGGCCATCGGTTTACATATTATATTTAATTTTGAAGTAATTACGTTCAGTAATTCAGAAGTTATAAGGCTCTGACAGACGGACGGACGGACAAATGCAAATTCACTCAAGTAGACTCAGAGACCTTCGCTTCGCTCGGTCAATAACTCCTCAGAGCACTCCCCATTGTAGAGACGATAGAACACACAAAGAGAACTAACGTCTCTTCGGTGCTCTAGGGACTCCAGCGTGCAAGTAATTTTGGTAAGTATTACGAGCTTAGATATATTTGAAATTATTACTTAATGTGAAAATACTTAAAAGTGGCCAATTTTTTTTAAATTTGTTTCTAACAAATTCTCTCTCTCGAAACAAAACTCGGTATCATCAGATATTGACTTGATGTGACAATAGTACTCGTATATGCACTCATCTCAGCCAATGGCACAAATTGCTTTGACAACCTACATCCTACGGTAAATTAAACAAGTCTAAATAGTCAGTAAATCATCTCATGACACGAAGGGCGTGGATGATACGGTCAAAAGGATTTCCTGGATGATTAACTGATTTATGGATCGGTAAGTACTTCAGAGTTCTTAATAAGTAGTGGTGCCATCGATTTACCAACTAAGGATACAACATTACCTACAAATTAATACTCAAAAAGCGTCCACAATCGCTTATACAACCACAGCTATAGATAATAGACAAAGAGACACCAAACGGTTCACAAAAACCAACCATATAGCTTTATATGTATTTAGGGTTCAATTTTGTAATAACAATTCGACACATACGACATTTTGTCGCCTAGTGTACTCATGCGCGACTGAGGCGAAAATTGTTCACAATATCTATTTGTGCACAATTTGACCGTGCCGTTTTTTGCGTTTCGATGGTGCGTCTAAGGTATTGGTAAGTCAATGAGTGGTACTCAAAAGTTTTCAATTACTTGTTTTCTATATGCTTGAAGTCCTAACGCAGTGATAATCGCTGTGGAAGACCACAGCGATTCGTTATTCGACGACAACAAGTTGCGAAAGATCGCAACTTGTTGTCGTCGAATCTATACTTATAATAAAACTGTAACAGGTCCAATTCTGTACATTCTGTACATTGAAGATATTTTGAAAATTATGAAGGAACTTGAATTGTGCAGGAATTGTGCACTTTACAATCGTGCATTGTCGAGTCAACATCTCCTGAAGATGCTCCGGTGTCGGAGTGAAACGTACGTTGAGAATAATTTGGAAGATTTATGTGGTGTGGTGAATATTGCAAGCTGCAAGTGCAAGATACACTGTACCACATATATTTGCCTATTGTTGCGGATTATAGCAAATTAAATTTCAAGTTCCTTCATAATCATGGACTTCCGCAAAGTAACGCCTGCTTCTATCCAATATTTTGAAAATTATTTTTGGAGGGCACTCATTATTCGATACTGAAGCCAAATCTGTAATTTTTTTCATTTTTGTCTGTCTGTCTGTCTGTCTGTATCTTGGCCGCGCATCACGCCGAAACTACTGAATGAATTCAAACGAAACTTGGCACGATTTGAGCCCATACTACGAGGTAGGACATAGGATACTTTTTATCCCTAAATTCTACCCCCGAAGGGGTGAAATAGGGGTTGAAAGTTTGTATGAAAGTCCTTAATTTCTCAAGTTATAGCCATGAAACTTGATATATGAGCTGCGGGTTGAAAATGAAAACATATGTGTTTCACAGTTTTTCAAAATTCCACCCCCGAAGGGGTGAAATAGGGGTTGAGAGTTTGTATGAAAATCCTTAATTTCTCAAGTTATAGCCATGAAACTTGATATATGAGTTGCGGGTTGAAAATGAAAACATGTGTTTCACAGTTTTTCAAAATTCCACCCCCGAAGGGGTGAAATAGGGGTTGAGAGTTTGTATGAAAATCCTTAATTATATAGCCATGAAACAGCAATTGGGCTTTCGTTAAAATATGAAGAAAACGTGTTTCACCATTATAGGGGGATTGTACCGTGGGATAGTAATATAGGCTACTTTTTATCTTGGAAAATTAACTGAAAAACTTATTCCACGCGGGCGAAGTCGCGGGCATCAGCTATAAAGAATATACATACATACATAGGCAACTTTTTATCCCGGAAAATCAATGAGTTCCCGCGGGAATCGAAAAAACTTAGTCCACGCGGACGAAGTCGCGGGCATCAGCTAGTAAGTTATAAAGTTGGATGTGGATTTACTTATGAGGTTGCCACTCTAGATAGTTGTGAATCTCGCTTACTGTCCAACGATTTAGCTAAAATGGTTAAATTAAGGCGCTGTGAGTTCACGAGATCACAATATAGGCGCGCGGGGATTAAATCGAGCAAGCGCATGTCGCAAAAAATGGAAGAAATATTTTGTAAAAAATAAATATTTACTGTTCAATACAAATTAATTCGACAATGTGTTTGATTTAGAAATATAAATTTTATCTTATATTTTATAGAGCAAATTATTAGTTTCAATAAGGTGAAAAATTGCTTTACTTTTAAAACAATTTTTCTTTATCAATTTAAAACAATTTATTTTAAACAAGAGGTATGTTTAAAATAAATTTCAATGCAGACATTTTTTTTAAATTGTGTTTTGAGATGCGTCAATGGCTGCTTTAAGGTCTTGAAAACAGCAAGTTATTTTTACAAGCATACATTATGTCACCGTTTGATGGATACATAGCTTTAAAAAACTCCGTTTTGCCGATTTTACGCTATGACAGAGCCTTAAGAGTTTTCATGACTGTAATATGACTAAATTGTGGTCATCAGAACAAATCAACTTGAATTGTGTGCTATCAGGATTATTCCATGGGTAAAGACCTTTGTAGAAACCAAGGCCGAAAGAAATCTTATCTGGAGTGACATTTGCGACGTCCGTCCCTTCAATTTGTAGCCAATCAACTCCTCGCATTAATTAACTACTATTCGGTCCCATTAACGTGAGTCGATGTAAACAAGACCCGCTGTCTGTCTAGTAATTAGGGTTCACTGAACTTTGGGCTAAATACTCGCTATAAAATCGCTACTTGTTAAGGCACCGTTACATGAACTTTTCTTGGCTTGTGTGAAATTATAACATAAAGTGGCATGCTACAATTGGGGCATGCTACAAGTGGCCAGAGAATAATTAAATATATTTTCAATACACTTGCTCGAAAAATGCACTTACAAAGGCAGTAGACCGGGCTTGCAAGTTAAATTTACTGCCCTCGTGCTTTTTTTTTTTTGCAGAATTTACTGCCCTCGTGCAGTAAATTTGCAGTTTTTTTTTAATTTTTGTAATACTTCTAAATAAAAAGTTTTCTTGCAAGAAGGTTCATAATGATATTGACTTTGTATGTACAAAACCTAAAAAATAATAACATTTAGATGTAGATTGATAAAATAAATTCATGAAATTAGAAATTGTATTTACTATAATTATTTTTAATTGTTTTAAGTTTTATAAATCAAAAAAGTAAAGGCTGAATAGTCCAGCTGGGAGTTAAGAGCTAGAACCTAGAGCCATGAAGCCAATTAAAAAAAACCGGCCAAGTGCGAGTCGGACTCGCGCACCGAGGGTTCCGTACAAACCTGTAGTAAGTTTTAAATTATTAAAAAAAAACTACTTACTAGATCTCGTTCAAACCAATTTTCGGTGGAAGTTTGCATGGTAATGTACATCATATATTTTTTTTAGTTTTATTATTCTCTTATTTTAGAAGTTACGGGGGGGGGGACCAACATTTTACCACTTTGGAAGTGTCTCTCGCGCAAACTACTCAGTTTAGAAAAAAATGATATTAGAAACCTCAATATCATTTTTGAAGACCTATCAATAGATACCCCACACGTATGGGTTTGATGAAAAAAAAATTTTTGAGTTTCAGTTCTAAGTATGGGGACCCCCAAAATTTATTGTTTTTTTTCTATTTTTGTGTAAAAATCTTAATGCGGTTCACAGAATACATCTACTTACCAAGTTTCAACAGTATAGTCCTTATAGTTTCGGAAAAAAGTGGCTGTGACATACGGACGGACAGACAGACAGACAGACAGACAGACATGACGAATCTATAAGGGTTCCGTTTTTGCCAAATTTGGCTACGGAACCCTAAAAACACAGTTACAACAACGCGCCGTAGATAGGTACAAAATCTTTAATCTGTGCGCGCTATTTTAAAAGTTCATTGAGTTTTTCTTTTAAATTTTTAAATAATATGAGTGGTTTAAGTGGTGTGACTGTGGTATAATAAAAATAAATCGACAATGAAGTATTTTAAATGTGAGAAAAAAATCTCGAAATTAATAGCCACCAGAAATCTCGAAATAAGTATGGGCGCGAGATACCATTTTCTAGTGAGTACCTAGTACCTACCTACGCGAGTTTTTTTTTTCAAGTTTTCTCACAAATGTCTTCTTCTTCTTGCCCTTGTCCCACGCTATGTGGGGTCGGCACAACATGTTTTCCTCTTCCACTCACTTCTGTTATTCGTCAACCTATCATTCACCCCTTTTATCAGGCCTGGCTCACTTGTCACGTGACCTGAGATATTTAACTACTGCTGCGTGGACGCTCGACGGCACTCGTATCAGTCGAGTGTTGCGCGCGGACCGTAGTTATACCAGGCCTGGCTCACTTGTCACGTGACCTGAGATATTTAACTACTGCTGCGTGGACGCTCGACGGCACTCGTATCAGTTGAGTGTTGCGCGCGGACCGTAGTTATACGTTTGACTTTTACTCAAGTTCTCGTTATGGATAAACAAAGAAAGATCAGTAAACGATATCGTATCACATTAGGTCGTTTAAACTCTAATTATTAAGACCTAACTTATCGCTCTTTGCACTTCCTAAGGACCCTGAAAGGTAAGTTTGTATTATTTGCCTATCTAGGTACATAGTACATACGTACCTACTTAGAGTTCTAAACAAAACTAATATTAATACATAATGTGGGTAGTTTTATTTTTATATCCACACAAGATACAGTTTTAAACAAAAGTAAATATAAACCATAGGTAGTATCCAATATTATAGTGATAGCCTAATGGGTAGACTTCAGCCTCCAAGTCTGGGGTTCGATCCGGGGAACGCACCTCCAACTTAATTAATTAAAATATATCATTTACGGTGAACAAAAATCGTGTGTAAAGCTGAAAACATGCCTGAAGTTCTATAATCATTATAAAAAACTCTAATATGTCTGCCAACAAGAAATTGGCCAGTGTGGAGGAATATATGGCTTAAACCCTTCTCATTCTGAGAAGAGCCTCGTGAGTCGTGCTTAGTAGTGGGACTAGTGGGCCGCCGATGAGTCGATGATGATTAATCCATAATGTGGGTATATTATTTTGTCTCGTAAACTCTGGCATGGGCCCCCTTCCACCCCATATAAGTGTAAAATATTCATTGATATTTCACTACTTGTGGAATATATAACGACTTTTTTTTATCCACTACAAGTTAGCCCTTGACTGCAATCTCACCTGATGGTAAGTGATGATGCAGTGTAAGATGGTAGCGGGCTAACCAGTTAGGGGCATGGCAGCATGTTAAACCCATATCCCTATTTGGTTTCTACAAAATCTATGAATAATAATAATATATCTTTTATCTATTTTTAAAGTAATTGTCGTCATCATTGCAACCGATTACCGACCCATAGTAATGATACCGATAGTAAGAATTTAGAAGTAGTCAACCCTAAGGCTACATGCGCCGCGTCTGAAGGGATAAGAGTTACGCGATAGAAAGAGATATATAGAGGTAGGTATTTAATTATTTTCACTCGCAGCGCTGTGCGAGCTGAATTGCACTTTATTACGACGTAACCTGAGTCGCTGATGGTTAAAAGGTCTTCGCGGAGTAACTCTTCTGTTACTACTATTACCTATTCTGTGGTTATACGTTTGACTTTTACTCAAGTTCTCGTTATGGATAAACAAAGAAAGATCAGTAAACGATATCGTATCACATTAGGTCGTTTAAACTCTTATTATTAAGAACTCTATGCACTTCCTAAGGATCCTGAAAGGTAAGTTTGTATTATTTGCCTATCTAGGTACATACGTACCTACTTAGAGTTCTAAACAAAACTAATATTAATACATAATGTGGGTAGTTTTATTTTTATATCCAGACAAGACACAGTTTTAAACAAAAGTAAATATAAACCATAGGTATGTATCCAATATTATAGTGATAGCCTAATGGGTAGACTTCAGCCTCCAAGTATGGGGTTCGATCCCGGGAACGCACCTCCATTAATTAATTAAAATATATCATTTACGGTGAACAAAAATCGTGTGGAAAGCTGAAACCATGCCTGAGAGTTCTATAATCATTATAAAAACTCTAATATGTCTGCCAACAAGAAATTGGCCAGCGTGGAGGAATATATGGCTTAAACCCTTCTCATTCTGAGAAGAGCCTCGTGAGTCGTGCTTATAGTAGTGGGACTAGTGGGTCGCCGATGAGTCGATGATGATTAATCCATAATGGGGGTTTATTATTTTGTCTCGTAATCTCTTGCATGGGCCCCCTTCCGCCCCACACAAGTGTAAAATATTCATTGATATTTCACTACATGTGGTTTTATCCACTACAAGTTAGCCCTTGACTGCAATCTCACCTGATGGTAAGTGATGATGCAGTCTAAGATGGTTGCGGGCTAACCTGTTAGGGGCATGGCAGCATATTAGACCCATATCCCTATTCGGTTTCTACAAAATCTATTAATAATAATATATCTTTTATCTATTTTTAAGTAATTGTCGTCATCATTGCAACCGATTACCGACCCATAGTAATGATACCGATACAAGAATTTAGAAGTAGTCAACCCTAAGGCTACACGCGCCGCGTCTGAAGGGATAAGAGTTACGCGATAGAAAGAGATATATAGAGGTAGGTATTTAATTATTTTCACTCGCAGCGCTGTGCGAGCTGAATTGCACTTTATTACGAAGTAAACTCGCTGAGTAGAGTCGCTGATGGTTAAAAGGTCTTCGCGGAGTAACTTTTCTGTTACTACTATTACCTATTCTGTGCTTTTATACGCATATCTTCTTTCACACAATCCATCCATCTTTTCTTTGGTCTCCCTCTACTCTTTTTTCCTTCCACATGCATATCTATCATTCTTCGCGTAATATGCCTTTCTTCCCTCCGCATAACATGCCCGTACCATGCTAGCCTATTACTCCTCATCTTTTCTATCACTGGCGCTACTTTCAAACTTCCCCTTATATATTCATTCCTAATCTTATCCATTCTAGTCACACCACACATCCATCTCAACATTCGCATTTCGGTCGCATGTACTTTTCTTTCATCCATCCCTTTCACCAAATGTATTGAAAAATATTGTGTGATACACGGGCGTTAAGGTTTTAACAAACTCGTGACGATTTTATTTTACTTGCGAGCTAGTACCTACTCGTATCAGTCGTAGTTACTAATCTTTCAACTGAATATTTTTTAAAGATTTTTTAAGAATTTATCCTTAGTTACTATTTCTCACGCACCCCCAAATTCCAAAAACCAAGAAATCCTTAAATTGTCTCTCTTTACTTCTGTTTAATTTTTGTTTCACTTTCTAATAATTTTAATATTTTCGACTTTAGTTAAATTATTTGGATTAATCTAAAACTGAAAACTTCAACGAAAAACGATATCACTAAAAATAATTGACCCTTACGTAAGTATAGACAAATCCGAAGGTTTTACATCTGAAATAATAAACCTTCGTGAATAAGATGAAAGATTTCCCAATATAGGTAGGTACACTCTTTTTTTTTTATTCCACTACAAGTTAGCCCTTGACTGCGATCTCACCTGATGGTAAGTGACGATGCACTATTTTAGTGACTGTTCTCTATTTTAACCGCATCTATTCAAATATTTGTGTTGTGACGTAAACTGCTGCTTGGGGGGTTACTACTTACTACTATCGCTTAAAGCGGTATTATTTCAAAACCAGAGTTCATGTCACGTACCTTGACGTCCCTAAAATAAGGATTATATATCTAAAACACCAACGTCGAAAATATTAAACAATACGGCTTTAAGCGATGGTGGTATAATGCCACCTGCATGTGAGCTTTGACCTAGTTTCGAAGCGGATAAAGAAGGATCTGTTGACTGCCGCCGCATTATGATTGTGAAAAGCCTGCAAAAATGCAAAAGCCTTTACGTTCAACTGAGCTACATCATATTTTAAAGAACTGAAAAAGACGCGTATTTTTCACCACCACTTATAATAATAATAATATTCTTTATTTAAAGGTAAAAACCCAGTACAATTACATTTCAATTACAAAAAAGACACAACTAAATATAAAATAAAATAAAATAAAATATAAGTATAGAAGATATAAACGTCATAGTTACGTAAACACACTATTGTTCTATTTTTTATTCGCATCCTGGTGTACTGACAGCCAGTGCTTGAAGATGGACCAACTTATTTTAACTTATTTTAAGTCAGTTAATTTTTTTACTACTAGTAAGCCCTGCTGCGATTTCACCTGTGAACGATGATAGCGATGATAGCGTACTAACCCTGTTAAGGGTGTATGGCAGTTAAATATTAAACCCATACCCCATAACCCTTGGCGGCACCTCTTTAGCGATATGGTTTTACTAGGCACTAGCCACGGTCGGTAACCACCAGACAAAACTGAACCCAATATCTTCTTGAAAAGCATATTAGTCAGGAAGTTAGACACCGTATTAAGTCTAAACCATTAACCATATTCACTAATAAAACACACTAAAATCACTACGTAGTTATATGAATTCGTTGCGTAAACAGAAATGTACTAAGCAAATAACGGATGCGTGGCGAAAACAGAAATGTGCTAACCTCGTAGGTACGTACCGATATCAAAATTGTTTGAAAGCTAATTACAAAACCGTAGACCATTAATTAACGCCAATTTTCTCTGCATTGAACTTCCACGCCGAGTCGTGAGACGGACAAATCGATATTAGATGGCGACCCGACCGAAGCCCCTGATAACGAGATAGCCAATTTATAGAACTCATCATTCTGTTACTGCTCTGTACTGAAATGTGACTCTTCTGGTAACGTAATGATCGTTCGGAACGCTGAGTATAAAAAATAAAGATATTTAAATGACCTACTTTCAAGAGACACCTGACAGTATGTCTGTGTGAAATAAACAGATTAAGTATTGAGTAGTCTTATTTCTTAGTAGGTATTTATAAAGTTTTTGTGACGCTAGATTATGAAGTTTGCCACGAAACACGTAACACGTATAATACGAAAATACTGAAAGATATCATGTGAAAACAACCGCAGCAAACGGAGCTATATCGTCTTTTACATGAATAGATAGATATTCACGTAAAAGACAATATGGTTTTAATTACCCCTACCTCAAGAGAAGCAATCTGATATGTGCCGTAAAATGAGGTCGTTATTTTGCCTCTGCTTTCCACATTGTAACTTTAGGATTTTCCTTGCATTCTAGATTTTCGTAGCAAGAATTTCTTGAGAGGTTAACGTTATAAAAGAATTGTATGATAGGATATTCCAATTATTTTCCGTGGAGCCGCAAGTGCTTTGCTTTGAAAACGTTCTTTGTAGATTTACTGTTTCGAAGTTGAGAATCTGAACTCCGACTCTATCGAAACATTTTAAAATTCTAAAGCAAATTTAACGGACTCTACCAACTCCAAAACTATTCACTTTTGTTTTTTTTAATAGATACTGTTTTACTTACTAGTTTAATTATGTTACGGCAAAACCAGTTTCCTGCTAAGCCGCTTCTACTTTTTAAGGTCTAACTCTAAAGCATCGCTTCGACCGCTTACCAAACTCAGGCGTATCATTAGCATGTGTGTCCCACGTAGGTCTAGCCCTCATATTATTATTGTCAGAAAATATACCTGAGAGTTGAGACTATCGAATTCTTACTGTTCTGGTTACTAATACTGGTGCAACTTATGCGTTGTTTTGATACGTCTTGTCTCGACTCTAACAACGCGCCGCGCCGGTTCGAAAAGCAAAGAACGTTTAGGTACATAAGCTTTCTGAACTATTTTTTGGTATTGCTAAAATCTATTTTACTTAATGTTCCACTAACTGTCTAGTTTCAAATGTACATCTCATTCAATCTGATAGCATTTTTGTACCGATTCACCGAACAATGGGTTCTGAATTCTGATTTATGCATCTCCTGTTCTACTTACCTTGTGGTAACTAGTTCAGACTTATCAGTTGAATCTCACGTCGATGCGAACATGTCCGTTCACCATGTGTGAGCTATCTAGGCGCTAGGTAATGAATGGTCCACATTACTCATGCAAGCAGAGAAATCGATACTAAATATCGCATGGTAGGTATGGTCCGATGGCACTTTAGACAGGCGATTTTTATTATAATGATTTACTAGTATTCAGACATCGGCTTAATATTCATTACACAAGGAAAACGACAAAAAATTGTATTACATAATATGAAAGGGCAATACTCATTATTCAGCAATCAGCAGTAATAAATACAGTCTGATATTATGAAGAGGTTGATTATGCTCATAGTTTTCGCATGCACCTTCTAAAATATTTTTACAAGCTCTCAGGCCACTATTACTATCACGTCAATGTAGCAAGGGAAAGCCATTAACTCCTGTTTAGCAATTCAAATGCAGCTCGTCTGCCTTAGAATGGCATGTCGGCTGTTCCTGACAGCCATTACATCCAGGTTCGGACGTAATTGTTCGAACTAAACCGTGAGATAAAACAGAATAAAATGCTCCAGAACTTTATTCAGTTCAAAGCTAAACGAATAAAAATTGCACATTGGTCGAAATAATCAAACCACTGTGGAATTATAATAATAATAATAAAAATGTTTATTGATCAAAAGAAATATACAAACAGATATCCTCTGAAATTTTACAATCTTAGGTACATAATGTTCTTAAATATGGTACTAATACTATAACTACAGTACATACAGAAAACCAAAAAGGGTATCGAGGTCAGAGGGAGTGCTTTAGCACCCGTACTAGGAGAACCTGTGTTACGGGCACCGTAGCCATCCGTCGGATCCAGAACACCAACTTTTAGACCTAATAGGTACATGAATATTGGATAGTTTTAATTTAATTTGGACATTAATCAAGTTAATTTGAAAGTGTGTGTGTGTGTGTGTGTAAATGTGTGCGTGTAGCAAATGTGTCTGTATAATGGAGGTAATGTGTGGGTGGTTGTTAAATGTAAGATGAGCGCTAGAGCAAGTAAAGAAATAATTCACTTATGATTTTACGTCAGCAACGAGATCTTCAATTTCATCGTAACTAAGTTTCTTTAGCCATGCGTTTACCTTTTTTTTACAGTTAGATTTGTTGAGTTTAACAATGTCGATCGTGTCATGGATTTTATTATAAAGTCTGGGACTAAGAAAGTGGTAATGTCGTTTGGCAAGTGCAGTTCTTCCTGGCAAGATTTCAAATATCTTTGGTTTACGTCTTTTCTGAGCCTTATCCACGTCTGGTTGAACTTTTGTTTCCACGTGTTTTCGTAAGGTCAACTGAGAAATAAAGAGTTGCCGAACATTCAACACATCCCACTCTTGGTATAGTGTCGAAGTAGGATATCTGAGAGGTTTGCTACCCAGGACCTTAAGAATACCTCTTTGGGCGCGCTCCAGTCGCAGCATATCGGTTTTATTGGACCCACCCCAAACTGTGATGCAATACGATATCAGAGACTGTACTAGGGCAAAGTAAACAGTTTTTAGTGTCCCATGATCACAGGCCGTTCTCAGCTTTCTCAAGACAAACATGAGCCTCCGAATTCGAGTGACAAGAGAGTTTATGTGTTTTTTCCAACTAAGTGTACTGTCTAATATTACGCCCAGATATTTTATGTCGGTAGTTCTTTGTATTGCCAGACAAGAGCAGTCATCATTGAACAGGTTGCATGAATGAGCTTTAATGGAAAAAGAGTTTGGTTGTGTGTAAATGGTGGTGTCAAAGGTGATGAACTTAGTTTTTGAAACGTTTAGTGTAAGTAAGTTTTGGTTTAGCCAGCTCATGACATACTTTAGTGCAGATTCGGCATTTATTCGTGCCTGATCCCAACTCTGTCCCTGGACCAGCAGCACGGTGTCATCAGCGTATGAGATTATCTTAGTATGTGGAATTTTCATCCGGCATAGGTCATTGATGTATATCAGGAACAAAGTTGGTCCAAGCACGCTGCCTTGTGGTACGCCATATTCGATATTTTCTTCCTTACTACAGTAGGGACCTATTTTAACATACTGACTGCGATTGGATAAGTAGTCCCTGAATAAGTCAAGAACATTACCCCTAACGCCAATAGCTTCCAGCCGATCCATAAGAATGGAGACAGAGACGGTATCAAATGCTTTTGAAAGGTCGAGGAATATGCCTACAGTTTTCTGTCTAGATTCTATATTTTTGATTATGTGGCTAGTGAGCTCAATAATAGCGTCTTCAGTTGATATTCCTTGTCTAAAGCCGAATTGTTGTTCTGAGATAATGTTTAATTTATTTAAGTACTTAATCAATTTAAGGTATTTACATAGCAAAATAAACAAATATGTAGCAAAATCCAACATAGAATGTTTCCAAAACAATGGAATGAAATTAAATCAACAATGGCGAATGAAAAACAACAATACACCGTGGTTTATTTTATCAAAAATGCCAACACAATAATTATGTGATAACACAACCGTATAACACGATGACAATGGACCGTGTTTAAAAATAAATCATGATTATTTTTAAAATAACAGTTGAAAACTGCGAATTAAAAAATATTGGATTTCTAATATTCTCGCCTTTGAAAACTCCATATAAAAATAAATACCGAGCAGAACTCATTATGGTCACGTCACGATGATATTTTTATAATAACAAGCAGAAAACAAAAAAAAACGGCCAAGTGCGAGTCGGACTCGCGCACCGAGGGTTCCGTACAAACCTGTAGTAAGTTTTAAATTTTTAAAAAAAACTACTTACTAAATCTCGTTCAAACCAATTTTCGGTGGAAGTTTGCATGGTAATGTACATCATATATTTTTTTTAGTTTTATCATTCTCTTATTTTAGAAGTTACAGGGGGGGGGGGGGGGGGGGGCACACATTTTACCACTTTGGAAGTGTCTCTCGCGCAAACTATTCAGTTTAGAAAAAAATGATATTAGAAACCTCAATATCGTTTTTGAAGACCTATCCATAGATACCGCACACGTACGGGTTTGATGAAAAAAATTTTTTGAGTTTCATTTCTGAGTATGGGGCAACCCCCAAAATTTATTGGTTTTTTTTTTCGATTTTTATGTGAAAATCTTAATGCGGTTCACAGAATACATCTACTTACCAAGTTTCAACAGTATAGTTCTTATAGTTTCGAAAAAAAGTGGCTGTGACTTACGGACGGACGGACAGACAGACAGACATGACGAATCCATAAGGGTTCCGTTGTTTGCAACAATAAAATAAAATCGTATTGATACCGAAGAAAGAGCACAGAACAGCGGGGCTCGTTTTATCGAGAATATCAACACAATTACTTGGTGATGAAATCGGGACAAAAACTGAGCACTCACACAATGCCAAAGGACCGCTTTATAAAATTACAGATGATTATTACGGAAATGCAATTGAAAGAGGCGGTGACGCATTAAAAGTTTTTGTCTTACAGCTTCAGAATTCTTAACGTCGCGCGTCGAATAATGGAGTGGACGTCGTCTAGTGAAATTTCAATTACACATATTAATGCTTTCTACGCAAAACTTTACCAAGATTTAACACTAACTGAAGGGGAAAAAACTATATTTAAAACGGAGAAAATATATTTAAACCTGTACACTGGAAATCAACGAACGCGACAAAAAGGCTGCAGATTTATTTGTTGTTTGTTCACAAAATAGTTTTTAAATCGGCTTGACGTAATTTCATCAAACTTTTATCATTATTTGAATTAGTTTAAGCGCTTGTTTATGTTATGGTATACATACGAAATAACTTGAAATTATACCAAAATACTTAAGTCTTTTACATGAATAAACTAGCTGTAGCCCGGCATACATAGCAATCAGAATATAGTGTTCCACCTATAAGTTAACTACAACAGACTGGGAATCTACAAAGTTTCAACTCAATCGGATGAACTATGCGCGAAATAAAGGAAACTAATAGACTGACACACAAACATGAATTCTTATATAAGTATAACAAAGAATATAAACCCTTTACGACATGATAATTTCTTAACCGAAAAGTTGAAACCGTGAAGTTATGGAGGCAAAGTGAATGGGTACAAAATAATAAAAATAAATAGTGAACTTAAAGATTTCATATAAATAGGTAAAACCCTTACCCCGCATAACATAAAAAACCAATATTGACAGTGCGATAGGGCACGCTACTACATTTGTTACGTACGTAATCCGACAGACGTTGGTAACTAACACGAAACAAAGGAATAGCAAAGTACAGATTTTGATAAAAGAAAACTATTGGGGCGAAACATGGGTCAAAATAGAAAGCCCAAACGTTTCAGTGCCAAGGAAACTCTCGTATATTCAGGATTTAAAACCTTTCAAGCTACTACTGATAACATAGCCAAAGGCACTTTTCATAGGAATAGAATATTCAGAAACTCGTTTAACACGAGTATATTCTGAGAGTGAATACATTCAATATTAAATGCAGACCAAGCCACTGAAATATTCTACAAATATGTTATATAAGCACTGGAGCTAACAAATACGATAAATATAGGATTCAAGAACATTTAATACATATTATGAAATTTATTGGCACATGGAAACATATAATACGAAATAGAAGTTTGTAGGTTTCATTTCAATAAGCCTTTGACAACGGTTTTATTGTGCTGGTGAAATTTATTGAATAACCGGGTAATTGAGTTCGTCTTTGATTTCACGTTAAATGCGAATACATATATAAAACGAGTCTGAAAATGGAACCAATAATATTCCGAAAAAAACTGTAAGCATTTCACAATCATACTGCTGGTAGTTTAGTTATACATATTATGCATAATGTTAGTATTTTAGTAACGAATTTTTCCTATTATGTCGAAACATGAATACTAATATTATAAATGCAATAAAAGTGTGTTTCTGTTTTGGTTTGTTCTTCAATCAGCCGCAACGGTACAACGGATTGATTTGATTTTTATGGATGAGTATATTTGAGGACCTGGAGAGTCACTGACACAGGATACTTTTATCCATGAAAATTAAAGTTTCCCCGGAATATCAAAATCGATATCCACGCAGACTTATTCGTAGACGAAGTCGCAGATATCTTCTAGTTAGATTATAAAGAGCAGCAGTTCATAGTTTTATGGTGATAATGAGTATCTCACGTTGGTAAGCGAAGCTGTTATCAATGACTATAATGAGTACCTCACGTTGGACAGAGAAGCTGTTATCAATGACTATCCTGCTGTTGATTTATGAAAGCAAAGAGTGCAATGAAAAGTGCAATTAAGGGCAACAATGGAACCGCGCTCGGTTGTGAATTAAAAAGGCTCATCGTTATGTTCGTACTCGACGTTTCAGTGGAATTTTCCAACCCACGACTAAACGAATTTCGCACGACAAGCAAAAGTTTGTTTGAAAATTTTCGGACATCTGTTTGTTTAATCGTGGCACTGTAGTTTTGGAATGGTTGAATTGTTTTAGGAGCAATTTGTTTCGATAGGAATATTTGAAAATTGACATAACAATGATTTTTGACACGAAGAAATTTTAAAGTATGGAGTGACGTCATTACAAATTCACTTTTTGAAATCGAAAGGAAACTAATATCTTGCTAGTAGTTATACAACGATACCCTAACGAATTTGATAACAATAGAGAGCATGAAGCATAAGGAACAGGAAAATGTAGGGTTGCCTAAGGAAAACCGTTGGGTCAGAGTAGTTACGTTTAAAATTTCGAGGATCTTAATTTATTTAGGCTGAGCTGTGATGTGTACTACTAAGTTATTCCAATGTCAAATAAAAACAATATTAACAATATATTTTGTTAAGGAATTTACTTACTAAAATACGAACTAAGTACTAAACTTTTCGCATTGCATATTTCAGTAGGTATTTTCAGCAAATAGGGAAATATGCAGGTGTACACCTGACAAAACGTTCCTAAATGAATAAGGCATTAAATTGGACGAGATGAACAGAGCAAGTTTTTGAAAATGGCGCAATTGGCGCTGGAAGAACAATGGTAGCAATTTGTTGAAATTACCACCGACCGAGCAAATTGGCCTTTCGCACCAGAAGTTCCTCGGGAACAAATTAGAATGTCGTATGCCTATGCTTCATCCAGAAAATATAGTCTTCCCTGCTGACGTAATCGGGATCCTCGTCGTCCTTCTCGTCTCCTACTGGCGCCCTGTGTGGTTTTACGATATAATTTTATTAATTAAATTTATGCGTAGAAGTAAGAACATAGAAATACATAGTTACATAGAACTTTAGTATACAATTTACATGGTATACGGAATTTCAAAGATAAATATAGCTCTGTACAATCATGTCTATGCAGAAGCCTTGATTGTTGATTTATGAATATCTTATAACAAATAATAAATAATAATAAAATCGGATAAGATATCAAATGTGAACAATTTGATCAGCCTTCATTCAAGTCTTTCAGTCTTTTAAAAATCTGAAATGAAAGCTCGACGAAAGGTTAAAATGAGGTATTATTTAGTGTAAAGTCTGTCGCAGCAAGGCTAGCACATAGCTCACAGTCTTAAGGAATTAATTTCTCGAGAGACGCCGCTGCAGTGCTCATTTGCCGTTGCAATGAGGTATAAAGCAAAAAGAAAGTGACTATTGTCTACACTTTGAATAATAAAGCAGAAATCTTTCAGAACTTCATCTTCGTTATTAGTTTTTATTGACATCGATACCGTAGCAAAAGCAATTTGATTTTTCTTTACCGAATAAGCCAAGGAACTTTCGTTTGAGACACTGGTCAGTAATATTAATCTTGTCAAATAATTATATCCTGATATAAACATTTCCAAGTTGTTCGCTGAAAAGCTAACTCGTATATAATTATATTTCAGCACGCCCGTACTTTTGGATATGTATTTCGGCTGGTAAATGTCCATATAAAACTTATCTAGCTAGAGGAGTATGGATTCGTATCCCGCCGAGTACGCAATCTTGATATGTGTTTCTTCTTACGAAATTCTCCATATACAAACTTTACGAACCATCGCTTAACGTTTCACAAACTTAATAAAACGGAGAAAATTTTAAACTTATATCATTCCAAATATAAAATTCACGTGGTACGACGAAAGAGTTAATAAAAGATATGAGACGTTCTTCAGATAACTGAAGTGCTCTCACTGGGAAACTCGATTCGCGACATCGAGTGGAACGCCCTTAAACTCATTTCCTGAAACGACTCTGAACCGTTAGGATTCCGATACTTGTGAGCCTGAAGTCAACCGAAAAAGAAAAGCTGATGTACGCGACATTCATCAGCGTGGATTGGATTTGAATCCAGTGGAAACTCTATGATTTAGCGGTTGAGCCATGAAAAGGTAACAGACAGACAGACATAAAAACAGGCACTAATTCATACTTATAGTATTATTTCTCACAACAAGTTAGCCTTTGACTGCGATCTCACCTGATGGTAGGTGATCTTCACTTCAGTCTAAGATGGTAGCGGGCTAACCTGTTAGGGGTACAGTTATAATAAACCTATACCCCTAATCGGTTTCTACCCGGCTTTGCATTGCTGTATTGCTTGGCGGTACGTCTTTGCCGGTAGGGTGGTAGCTAAGCTAAAGCCTCCCACTAGACCAGACTAGAGAAAACTCCTAGTTTAGAAATTCCCAAATTAACCCTGCCGGGAATCGAACCCCAGCACTCACCACTGCACCAGGGAGGTCGGAGATATTGTTTGGATCACGATTAAAGAAGACATTTTTCTTGTTTAAATTTAGTTATTTCTAGACCCAAGAAATCGAGTACCGGATTGGAGTTCGTTAATTTTTTATTGTTCCTAATTGACGCATGTGACATGGGGGATAAATTAAAACTACTGCAAAATAAATTAAGTACTTCTTTGCAAAAACTAATAAAAAGTTGAGGCGCAAACTGAGAAGTCGAACCAAATCGAAACTCTTAAAACCCACGCCGCAGAGGCAACTACCGCAATCTACCCACCCTTGCTTGAAGTGCACACGTCACGAGCCAGCTAATGTTGCCCCAGCTGACCCGTTCGGAAAACTTGGCAGCCGGGAAAGTTGGAAAGCCAGGAGTGCCTTACGTAACACAAATATTTTACTGTATCTCCAAGGCTTTAACTATATAAAATGCAGTGAAAAAAGAAAATGTAGTAACGGCGTCTTTAAAACGATGTACATTCGCCGCAATTTCTGAACTGAATATTTTTACCAAAACCTTGAACATTATATTTCCGTAAAGTTACAGAATATTTTGAATCAATTCAAGCTCTAGCCGATGAAATGGAACACCTATTACTGAATTTATCTGAGGTTGTATCTAGTTTCAACAACGCGGTAGGGATTGCCTATAAACTGTTCTCGGTAGCATATTCTGCCCACTGACACGATGATCATTAAAGTTTCAAAGCCCAGCTAGCCAAACAAAATTATGTAATAGCAGTAATATTGCTACGTACTACAACATTTACATTTTACACGTACAGAGATTGGATTTGGAACATGTTTTATAGTTGGAAATATAAGACCGAGTGGATGGTAACAACCCTTAAAAACAACTAGATGATGTCCGCGACTTCATTCATAATTTTTTTTTAATTCCCGAGGATACTCCTTATTTTCCGGGATAAATAGCCTATGTTCATCACCGGGATGTAACTTACTTCTATACCAAATTTCATCAAAATCGGTTCATAAGATAGGCCGTTAAAGCGTAGCAGATAGAAAGACAGACAGACACACTTTCACAAATATAATATTGGTATGGATGTTTTATAGTTAAAAATATGAGACCGAGTGGATGGTAACAACCTTTATAAATAATGAATGATATGCCCAAAGCAACATCATCTACAATATCTAATATTGCAAAACCATTTCTAACACGCGGAAGTCACTGAAGGCGGCGGTATCTACTTTATCATATTAATAAAGTTGCGCGAACATATTGTGACGGGATTAATCAAGGAGATAGACGTTCCCTCGTGGCTGAAGTTTATTCACCTCTTCGGTGTCTGTGGTTTGATAGTGATGGAATTACCTTTATTACAATGTTCCGTCGTAATCTTCCTTGACATCATCTAAGCGAAATTAGACATTAGACTTTGCAGAAGTTACTTTAACAATCCTACTGTTTACATAATTATATTTGTTAGTCCGTTATGTCACTCTGCGTTGTGTTCCTCTATTTTTGGGATTCAACTTTTCCGTATTCACAAAATGCGGTGAGCTCCAAGATCCTTCCGCATTACGAAATCAACTCTTACGATTTCGACCTGATTTGCTAAATTAGATTGGTTTTCTCGATAGTCGGAGGCACCCGGTAGATGTTTGGGTTGTTTGGTTAATAATAAGCATTGGTTAAGAAGATGACAGACTATTAGGTAAACTCCTTTAGTTATATGAAAAATGTTCAATTATATTTTGAAAGATCATTCTGAAATTACGAAGTGAAATTGACCCCAGTGAGAAATAACTAAAACAACAAAAACTAAAACATCTGAACAGTAAAATCAAGTATAAAACAATAGCCGATCAACTGGCGTTAACAACGCTTTTAGCTTTCAAGCCACAAGAAGAAATGGAAAATTATTATATTCCGACATTACTGCGTTATTATACTGAAAGCTTTGTTAGCGTCCCGGCGGCTTGTCCCTTAATAAATCATTTCCTGTTCAGAAATACAATTTACATAATGCCCCACCGTGTTATGTTCAATCATTTGTTTTCTTTTATATTAACTTCCTTTGTCGTTATAAATATTCGGGAGTTTTGTCAAGATCTATTGTATTATAAAGTGGTCATGTTCAGAATTTATTTATATTTGAAATCAAAATTGTTAACTAAAATAAGATTTGCACTTATTTTCCAAGATTTATGTCAAAACTTTTCAACCTTTACATAACAGTGGCCGATTCTTACGGTCCTTAATTGCACCAGCTATAGAATCATTAAATTCTACAACATATCATGCTATAAATAGGGTAAATGTAACTGGTAAATGTAAATGGTAAATGTAACTGCAAACTGTACCGTAACATTTTTCATTCGAAATTGAATTCGGACGAAAATAACTAAATAATATTTATATTCCGCACCATGGCTGCCTGCTGATACGAGCTTGGAACGGCACATAATACTCATGCTCGATATGATCGCCCAAGTGCTGGGCGACGGCTTCACGTGGGAATAGAAGGCGACACAATTGTGGTAGATTGTATCGTTTGCGGGCCAGCCACCAGATTTACTGCTCGATAAAACTGTTGTTCAGCTCGTTAGCTCAGTTTCTGGCCACTGATTCTCTTATTGCCAGCTCTAATGTTATTAGGATGTTATCGGCTTACTAATTAGAGTTGGGACCATAATGTATGTCTGCGCCCATCTTGGAAAAGATCTACAGTGAAGCGTTCACTGCATGTTATATAAGCTATAAATTTTATAGCTGGAAAGATAAAATACTCGACGGGCCTTACGAAATGAGCGAAATTTCTGGTGGTCTAACTGTATTGTGCAAAGCTAGCAACTATTTATTTTCATATTTTTTTTAGATACATCATGGTAGAAAATGAATAACTAGCCGCAATTTCAATTAACAGAAATGCACTTACAATTTCGAGCCATTTTCCGAGAAGCTAAGAACACTGATAATAAATTGCCACCAAATATGGAAACCCATGTATTAAAAAATTTTTGCAAGTAAGTACTCGTACTTAAAAAAAATTGAAGCAATATATTTTTTTCTTATTGAAGTATAATGTACATTTTTGCAAGTACTCTTTAAAAAAAATGAAGCAATACATTTTTTTCTTATTGAAGTAATATGAGTACATGCGTATCACTAAATAAAATCAGATCCAACATCCTGTCGTAGTCGCTCCAAGTCCAAAGGAATTATATCAAAACATTGTTTAAGAAGCGAATTATTTTAATGAGCTCAGGGAACTCGGGATAATTAAATCGCAAAAGAAGTGCATGGGGGGCGTCGTAATTTATAACAAAAACTACTTCTTCACTGACTACAAATAAAAATACTTGAAGATAATCTTAGAACGACCTCCCTGACGCAGTGTTGAGCGCTGCTGCCTTAACGTGGGAGGTCCCGAGTTCGATTCCTGGCAGGGTTCAATTTGGAAATTTATAATTTTTGAATTTTCCCTGGTCTGGCATGGTGGGAGGCTGCGGCCGTGGCTAGTTACCACCCTACCGGCTATTGACTTACCAATACCTTAGACGCACCATCGAAACGCAAAAAACGGCACGGTCAAATTGTGCACAAATAGATATTGTGAACAATTTTCGCCTCAGTCGCGCATGAGTACACTAGGCGACAAAATGTCGTATGTGTCGAATTGTTATTACAAAATTGAACCCTAAATTTAAAGATTGAAGATGAAGGTTGGTTTTTGTGAACCGTTTGGCGTATCAGTCTATATTATCTATAGCTGTGTTTGTATAAGCGATTGTGGACGCTTTTTGAGTATTAATTTGTAGGTAATGTTGTATCCTTAGTTGGTAAATCGATGCTACCGGCAAAGACGTACCGCCAAGCGATTTAGCGTTTCGGTACGATGCCGTGTAGAAACCGACTAGGGGTATGGATTTAATATATCTGCCATACCCTTAACAGGTTCGCCCGCTATTATCCTAAACTGCGTCATCATTCATCACTTACCATCAGGTGAGATATCAGTCAAGGGCTAGCTTGTAGTGGCGTAAAAAAAAAGAACTTATTTCGTGATGGTAGTGAGTGATTTACTTAATAAGTACTGTAAATGATTCAATACTCAATTTATTTATTACATGTAGGTACAACATACAGGTGTCTCTTATGTTAAGTCATGTTTTGACTCTATCACTGGTTCAGAAAATAAATTCTAAGCCGGCAAGAAAGTCCAGCAGTTCCCACAGACTACAGTGTATAAACGGAGAAGTTCCTCTTGCGAATTTTATTTCTGTAACTTACACTGAGGCCAATTTAGAAATTTTATTGAAAACATTATCATTTTCTGCATGCAATAAAAGTTTTCCTAAATCTATCTATATGTGATAAAAAAATATTGTTTGAATTTTAATGATAGAAACACATAAGAAGGAGACACTTAAATTAGATAGGTTATTATGTATTTTAATAACAATCACGAGTAAAAAAGTATGAATACTTAAAGCGAGATTTTAGGTAAGCACACCTCATTTTAATTTAAAGCAAATTTTATTCTAACAAGCTTAAGGGAATTTTTCAGGAGGATAATTAACAAATCTCAAAAGCCAGAAGGACAAGCGGACTCATTAAGGGCATCGTTTGAGGATCGTAATAAACAAGACGGACGTTCCGGACTGCCAAAGAAGCCTTTGTGAGCACGGAAAATGAGCTAAATAATTTTCACCTGGTATTGAAAGGAATAGTCGGTCCAAAATAAAAGTCTCCAATAAGTGTAAAACCTGCGTTCGCCTATTTGCTTTTGTGACGCCGATTTCGTTTGAAGTTTAATTTCGAAAGCTGGGAAATTGAAAAACGGTTTGTCTATTTGTTCCCTTTGTTGCTCACCCATCTTTTGTTATCGCCGGTGACCAGAAAATCCCTGTAGTCTCCAAGTTTTGAATTAGAGCTGCTACTTTGGAGTACTTATATAAGTTTTAAAAGTTCTAGTGGTAGTTACATTTAAATATAATAAGTAGGCCTAATACAATTTTAACGTAAACCTCTAGTCTAGAAATTGGAAACGTAGGGTACGAGTACATGAATTCAATTCAATCCAAATATTCGATTCTGATTACTGAATACTCGAATTGGATACTGGTTCCAAATACGTACGGCATGCGGTTCGGTAAGTATTGCATTTTATGTAACAATTTGCATGACAAGGGGCTACACGACCGTACGGGCCAGCGTGGAATGACGTTGAAAATGTGGAAATTGAAATTTGATCTCAACCATTTTAAGGACGTTAAATTAATGGCCATGATAATATTTTATAAAACTCGTAAAAAGTTACTTTTTGCGTAAAGAGCGAAAGCTATCTATGTTGGAAACCTCATTGCAGAAGATCCTGACTTCGGCCATTAAGCATAAGTGTAGGTAAATTAAAACCTTTATATGTTCTCGGGATACTAACGGGATTTGTTCCTACTTCCAGATCCTTCTGCAAAATACTCGATTGAAAGTAAGATTTCAACACTCTGAGTCTTATGTGTTGCCTTTTTTTTTGCAAAATAGGCTTCCGCTTGACGACAATCATGCTCAGTGCAAAGCAACGATAAGGTCTAGGTTATGAGGAATTTGTTTTAAGAGCTCTTTGTGAATATAAGCTATAGATGTGTAATAGTAGTTTATGCAACTGTCATATAATGAAGGGTATACACTCGTTACTATTATGAAACTCGCTGCGCTCGTTTCATAAACTCACACTCGTGTTTTAATACCCGTGTTATATGCAGTTGCATACACTACTTTATCTTCACTAATGCAATTTATCAAACAACAAGAGTAAAAGCTGACAATAGTTTATGTATATACGTGTATTGTCACAGTGAACTTGCCGCCATTAAAATCTAACCAATGAGAGCGCAGCTGCGCGCGCAGGGCCAATCAGGAGCGAGCGCGCGCTGTTCGTTTTTTATTTAATTGGCACAAGATCTTACCAAAGAGTTTTGTGTATGTAAGTTTAGTAGTTTCGACGAAGTTTTCACGTATAACCCAACTGTTTTCAAAAGCCTGCCAGCCTAATATCAAAATTTTATACAACTTGTATGAGGATTTTGACATAAGGCTCGCCAGGTTAATTGGTCGCGTTTTATTGATGTTATAATGAGATTTTACGATATCGATGTGGATATTATACCATCATGTGAAATTGCTTAAATTGAGTGTTTTGTTATCTGCGCTATAACAGTAGTAATTATAAGTCAAGTATTGGAAACATAAGTAGAATGTTATAACATTAGTGTAGATAAAGGAGATTACGTACCAAGCGCGGTAATGATAACTAAAAGCAGCATCATACTCATCTCATTGACGATATCTGATTGTAAATAGAAGGAAATCAAGCAAAACCGATAAACCGGTAATCGATCTAAGATAAAGGAGCATAAAAATATATGGGTATCATTCTATCATGACATCAGCTATTATCTAGATCCAAATATTCTGCATGACAACGGAGGGACAAGCCTGTTGAATGGAATGCCGTTGTAATTGAAATTTGGTTGCCCTTCGGTGGCCATTTTTAGACTGAGCGTGACATCATCCGCTAAATGCACTTGTTACGACCATTTTGTCAAAATTATAATGGTTTTTTTAACTTCTTGAATACGAGACCAACAACCGGGCTTGTTCGAAATATTTTTGACTAGCAGATGCCCGCGACTTCGTCCGCGTGGTTTAAATTTTTTTATTATTCCCGCGGGAACTCCTAATTTTCCGGGATAATAATTAGCCTATGTCACTCTCTAGGTCCTTAACTATACCCATGCCAAAAATCACGTTGATCCGTTGCGGCGTGATTGAAGAACAAACCAACAAAAACACTATCGCAATTTATAATATTAGTATGATTTGTGTAAGTTTCGCTTGGTATGGTATGGTATATGGCATTGGTAACTTGCCTTTACACAAGTTTAAAAAGTCCATTAAAAAGTATGCTTCTGAAAAAAGCTTATTATACTTACTGTTGAAGATTACGTAAATGACAAAGGAGCGTGGATTTGACTCGCTCCAGCCTAAGGACAGCGGTTACTTAATATGTAATTACAAATTATTAATGAAATTGTAAATTATTTTTTCAAAAGAGCAACCGCCGAGTTTCTTGCTGGTTCTTCTCGCTGAACGGCATTCCGAACCAGTGGTAGATTCATTCGACTATTCATAAGCACTTGTCAAAAGTCTCTTTGAATAAAAAACTTTTGAATGTTTTGAATTTATAAAATTAAAATACTAACAATAATACTACTAATACGAAACATTACAGTATACGAAACGCAATTTTAATTCCCTCCCACAAAAAGTATGATTACCTTAAAAACGCAAGTCTATTTATATACAAGCATGTGCAAGCGCGAGCGCAAATGCATACAACTCGACAGGGTCCCATCAAGATAGACGATAATTTCGTTTTTTATTGCGTATAGTGTATTGACACGAATAGTTAGAGATCTTTCACCGTAATGCGTAGTTTAGTGTGCTTGGAAGCAACTTTCCAATAAGATTCTTGTACGAGTACCTAGGCCCATTTCCCATTTACAAAGTTATTTGACACAAATCATCAGCTTGTATTTATCTGGTAAATAGACTTGGGCCGTTTCTAACTTACCTTCTGCAATATATAAGGTGTTTTTGTAGTATTCATATTTAAGTACCTGCCATAGTACCTAGTTAACATTGCTTCAAACTTTCATGCCCCATATTTATTTAATATTATGTCCCGTATTCTTCATAGCGAACTTTGTATTTGATTTTCGGGAAGATATTACCTTACTATTCAAAGAGAACACCAAAGCAAAGGCGTACCGCAAAGTGATGTAGAGTTTCGGTACGATTCCGTGTGGGGTATGGGTTTAATATAACTGCCATACCCCTATATAATCATAACAGATCAGTGTCATATATACAGATTTCTCGGTATCCATACAGATTTATAACATGTCATACTGATAAAAAATTAGGACTTAATTTTATACAGATTTTGGTTGTTTGCGCCAGTTTTTTACAGAATTAGTACTTAGTAGTTTTCAGAACATAATAATGGCAACACCGATGAACACATGTAGCCCGCGTTCGAGAACATCTCCCTGGCGACCAGGGGGTACGATTCTGTAAAATTGAGATTTGCAGTGACGATCACTGTTGACTATGGTTTACTATACATTTGTGCTATATTGTACAACCAAAATAAAACTTTGTGGCGAACCTTCAATGGATACAAATAAGCTCGGTGAAGGTCACTGAGTGATCATCGCTGAGATACAGAATAGGGTCCTGGTTTAACTGTCAGACCAATAAATAATTTACTAACAACTGCTGCATATTAAGCCTTGTTATGAGTTAAATGTTGATTCTAATTTGTTAACTAAAATGAATAAAGATATTTACAATTAATCGTTAATTTCATTTATTATTCTCGAAATCAAATCAAAATGTTAAAAATAGTCGTATAATACAGATAATTTATACAGAATATAAACGACACATACAGATTAATGCAGATTTTCATAAATTTACTAAATACAGATTATATACAGATTTTTACAATCCTATATACGGATATTGGCTCTCCAGATCTGGCAACACTGTAACAGATTAGCCCGCTACCATTTTATACTGCATCGTCACTTACCATCAGGTGAGATCGCAGTCAAGGGCTAACTTGTAGTGGAATAAAAAAAATCGTCTTCCACAACATAGCCTGTTTTCGAAATTGAACTGGTTTTTAATAAGAACAGGGGGTCTACTCTCTTTCTCTAAAACGAAACTTCGCAAACAAACGAACGAATTTCGTTAACTCCTCTCCTACATAATATTATCTCTATGCTTCTCTCTATTTCGTTTTCGTACACGCAGACGAAGTACGGATCCATAGAAAATTTTCGTGACCGATTGGATTGAACGATTTTGAGTGGGTCTAATAACAGACTAATTACGTTCGTTTGCGAAGTTTCGTTTGAGAGAAAGAGAGTAGACCACCTGGTCTATGAGGCACAGAATAAGTAAAGCCCAAAGACGAATGAAGGTTTAATTACTCAAACCCTTTCTTATATATACGAGTAAGTTTAATCTCGCCCAACGAATTTGAATGTACAACAAAAAGTATGACTAATTTAAACGGCGCGGCGTCTATTTTTATACAATCATCTGCATGCGCCGGCGCAACTGTTTACGAGACGCTACTCGATAACATCCCATCATGGCGGTCAATAACATTGTGCACAAGTTTATTATACGCAATTTTACACGGGTTTATTACTGTTTTATTGCTATGAAATATCTAGGGGTCATCAAGGAAAAGCGTCGTACGTTACTAAAATCAAATAGTCCTCATTGTGAATGTACTTTGGCGAGGAACCCGTGAAATTGTTTCATAGAGAACTATAATGATGAATACACAATTCAAAATAAAGCTTGACGAAACGCTAGGACGCTAGAGCAGAGTTCACTAGTTCAACGGATGTCTTTGGCGCAATTGGTACAATTCTCATTTTCTCCAAATGGTTCAAAATCACAGCTAATTCGTAGTTGGTCCATATCACAGATGATCAAATTCGCAGAAGGACCAATTCGCGGATGGTCCAATTCGCAGATCCAAATTCGATAATAACGTAATCTTGGTCACGACGAGACCGAATGTTTTGGATAATTGACCCCTAAAGGCCTGAACATACTCAAGACATGCAAAGTAAGACGTGACTGCTAAACGTCTCACAAGCAACCGAAGAAGCACAGCACACTTGCGACGTACGGACGGATTCCTAAACCCAGGGTTTTGTTGGAAAGCGTCGAGAGATCACCCATCACCCTGAACTGAAACCTTTTCTATAGAAACAAGGAGGTGCGGCGTGGTTTCTAAAATAGCAAAGATTGACACTGACGTATATTAAAAGGGTGCCAGCATCTCTCTCATAGGATACCGTAGCTTCATGGCTATTTGCAATGAAGGCGTTCCTTTACACAGTTCTTTAATTTTAATTTGCGATGGACACATGGCATCTGTGTCTGTTAAAGCCTTTAAAGTCAATAATTTGGCAGATCTCGTTGGAATTGATACGGTGAAACCGATTTCGATTATCGAATTACAATTGCACCGCCCGCGGCTCCGTGGTTTTACAGCTCAAGAGAAAGCAGTTCCAATAATTGATTTGGCATAATGTACGTAATTAGCATGCAAGACCAGGTGTGCTGGAGCTATATTCAATCGAATTGAATTTGACACGGTGGCTATAATGGTACTTTATTTCGAGTGTTTCGAACTTTCGAAGTTATTTTTGATATTAAACTGGCATTTTATTTGCTTGATAATGGATTTTTTTCTCTATAATATTATTTCAATACATATCGTCTGTCTATCCACCTCCGTTTATCACGAGATCTGATTTTTGACTTTACCAAGAACGTTACCAAACTTCTGCTATTATCAAGATAAGACTGCTAATTAATTTATTTTAGAAGTTTTTTTTTCATTATTCCTACAATACCCAAAATACAGCGAAATCGGTTTCAAGCAATAAGCTAATGAAAAAAAAGGAGGATTACAGGAGGAGACATTGCAAAATACCATTTACGTCCTAGCATACCTAGAGCTAATGAGAACAAACCCAAACATCAGCGGGCGGGTACTACATTCGGGCCTAATCATGAATGATTCATAAGCACAATTGCCAATAAAGTTCACCTACTCTACTGCTCTATAGAGTGTGGTGTGAGCAAGACATTTTGAACAATAAGTTTACGCAAGTCAAAGTTCATGACAACCAAGAATATAATCGAACGATAATGACAAAATAGTAAGTAGGTATGTTGATAATTTTTTATTTGTAAAGTTTTAAACATCAGAGTACCTAATGCACAATATAATAATAAAATGCGCAAAATAATAATAAATGATTTATAAGCATTAAAACCCCTAATAAACTTAACAATGGCAAAGTTCAACGCCCCTCAGCAGGGGTCCAGATAGCAAACATGATATCAGTATACACGATGATGAATTAACTTTTTAAAGTGGATTAATGGATGATGGATGGAAAATAGAAGACACACCACAATAAATTGCACCTACTAGATTTCTCTTAAAAACTAATGAAGTAAAATTTAGTTTACATTGTTATCGAATTAAAAAAATTAAAAATTAAGAGAACAGTGTAATTACAGACGTATATTACATAATATAATGAGGGACGAGTGGCCTAGTTGTGACAACGCATATCAGTCGATTACGATTGTTAAGCAACGTTGACCCAAGTCAGTAACTGGATGGGTGACCGAATTTGGAGTTTCAAATCTGGCCTTTTCGATCCCTCCGTGCCTCGGAGAGCACGTTAAGCCGTCGGTCCCGGTTATTATCTATAATAATCGTTACAAAAACCTATAAAGTTAACGCTTAGTCGAGTCGTATGCGGGAACGTGGGAACCCACCGCATTATTATCCCAAGAAAACTCCTACCATTAGTTGATTAATGGGAAGGGGTCACGACCCTCAGTAATGAGGAATACGACGCAGAGAGAGATTACACAATGTATAGGTATATCAGATACAGAATATACCAAAAAAAGTCTATCATCATTTCAATCCATTACCGCGCTCACTATTGAGCACAAGTCTGCTCTCAGAATGAAAAGGGTTAAGCGTTATTCCACTGCGCTGACCAATAGTTGCAGATTGGCAGACTTCACAGGCATGTTTTCCTTAACTGTTATAGCATGTGTAATATTTAATTTCTTAGCACGCACTTAACTAAACATCGAACACGCACAACTACCCTACATGGACTATAAACGCTATCTTGTTTGCGATGTCGCGGATCCGCTAATGACACCCGCTCCTTCCGCCGCGTTTTCAGCTCGCCACCGAAAACATTTCATACAAAATGGAATGCGAGTGTATCGCAACCGCAGATCCACCGCCAACACAGGGCTATCGAAAATAAAATAACCTAAGCTGCACAAGAAAAGATAGAGACATAGACAGCGCATAGTCCAAAGCTGGAAATAATCATAATTCAGTTTTAATTGACGCATTGTCATTGCACAATAATATCGCTAGTCTATATTTAGACGAACTGACCCACTGTATGACCGTATAACTGAGATAGAGCCGAGTGACACGTGGATTTACAAAACGTGGGAACTACAGGCCTGTGGAATTCTGCAGAATATCTATGGATGTTTGCGCCCTAGTCTTGTCTGATTTACTAAAATCGCCGCAAAAAAATGGGTTTTTTTAAATCCCAAAACATGTTAGCCCTTGACTGTGATCTCATCTGATGGTAAGTTGATGATGATGGTAAGTTGAAGATAACGAATAAAATCCAGAACCCTAGTAAAACCATCATTGAAAATACATCAAAAGGTTATCTAACAGCTAGTACTTTTGAAAGCAACGTCATATTTGTAGTAATAGTCGAGACCGAAGCTTTTACCGAGTTATCAGCTGTGAATACACTTTTTATTCATCTTAAGCTGGGGTAATCGCTGATGGCAATCTTCTGCGCAGAAATTATGTTCTCGAAATACTCTCAGACCTTTTCTGTGGGCGGCTATTGATGTTTACATTCTCCGCATCGCCATAACAACTTAGGCTGGGTTCACAACGGAAAATATACCGTCAGGTACCTAGTACCTACCACATTAGATCATCAGTCGATTCCAGTTTTTTATCTTCTAAAAAATTTTCAAAAAAAAAAAAAAAAACCGACTTCAAAAACCAAAAAAAAAACCAATAAATAAAAAACTTAAAAACCGACTTCAAAAACCATAAAAAAAAAAACCAATAAATAAAAAACATACAGTCGAATTGAGAACCTCCTTTTTTTGAAGTCGGTTAAAAAGGAGGAGGTCCTCAAAACGGTATGTAATTTCTTTTTTATATTTGTTAGTTATAAAAAAGAATTTAGTTTGCCCTAGAAAGGAATAATGTGGTGGTGAAGACCTATTTTTTTTTAAAAGACTTGATGATGTTGAATGCACACAATCTGGGATCAAGTGTGAACCCATCTTAAGATCTTTTGTGACATCAGATAAATTGCTTAAATGCCCACTATGTGGACGATACCTTAGTCACGACTCACGTTTAATACGAGAATATGGGACTAAAGAAAAATCTTAAAATAAACTAATATTGGGTGCGAGAACATAAAATTGGTCAAATTGGCTATAAGGACATTCTTATTTAAATGAAATTCCTTTATTATGCCAAATGTGAGTACAAACAGATGGACATCGATAAAAGAAGTCTGATACATTTTGCAATTAGCATATTTGGCCTGCAAAATGGGCAATGGAGTAATGAGTAGAATAAGTTAGTATTAATGCAATCTTAACCTGGAAAAGTTATGGCAGTCAAATGAATCCATACTAGTTATTGAATCGTATCGGAAAATATATCCCTTTGTGGTACATATTTCCCTTTACACTAATAAGTTAACATCTAGCGGCGAACAGAACCAAACACCAGAATAACTAGATAAGAACCAATTTTGTTATTACGTAAGTTCAGGAATTACGTTAAAAGCTTGGGTCAACTTTATGTACTTACAGTAAACAAAACAAACAACAAGCCTGCCACGTTTGCCTGGTGGGAGGCTGCGGCCGTGGCTAGTAACCACCCTACCGGCAAAGACGTGCCGCCAAGCAATTTAGCGTTCCGGTACGATGCCGTGTACAAACCGATTAGTTGTATGGGTTTAATATAACTGCCATGGCCCTAACAGGTTGGCCTGCTGCCATCTTAGACTGCATCATCACTTACCATCAGGTGAAGAACGCAGTCAAGGGCTAACTTGTTGTGGGTTAAAAAAAACAAATACGCCATTATAACTGTTCAACACTCAAGTTATCCTGAATTTAAGGTGACCGCACACGGCCGCAAGACCTGCAAAGTGCTGGAGATTCAGACCTTACTAGTTTCAATTTGACTGCATGCATCATTTTACAGATATATATCAATTAACGCAGTGATCACGTTAGACCTACTTTTGCTGAAGAACCTAATCAGCAGTTTTTTCTACTTTTTTTCAGCACTGAAAAATGCGTTGCATGCGACGGCCAAATCGAGTCCATAATCCATCATTCATTACTTGCTGAGTTCATCAATGATTCACGGCAATGAAATGACCGCAATGATTTCTGATTGGCACCTGATACTCTTCAACTATTGGATAAAAGACATGCCTATTTACAGCAAGATCTCTCGCTAATCTTCATAGCCACTTTGAACATAGCCGCGTTTCAATGAGCAGAAGACAAATTTTGAGCACTCATAAAAATTTACGAGTAACTACTATGCCGTAAAATCGTAGACTCAATTTATTCTAGGATAATTAATAGAACCATATAAATACTAACAGGCTTAATTTCTCTAGGTATACAGGTTCATCGTTCTTAATTAATACATAACGTATAATTAAATTATCTGATAGTCTGATAGATATAATATAATTCAGATTTCCACTCAATTAAACATTTCTCAGTCACATCCGAACAAACCGAACCGGAGAAGATTCCACGAAGTGTCAGGGACGGGAGATCTTCCGTCAAATAAGCAATTAATTAACAAAATTCCGACGCTATTCAGATCTCTGATACCGATGTGCTTGAAAATTTGATTACGATTGCAGGTGTGAGATGATGATCCTTGATAATAATATCATTATGGAAACTACGATAAAGAAATTAAGCTTAAATGTCTCACGAACTGTACGCCTGATGTACATAGAGTTTTTCACAAAATGAAATAGAGACACTTCTAATTGATGAAAATCATTGACCCCATGTGCCCTAACTTTACCTTTTACAACTGACGTGGAAGACAATGGAGTCACAGAAAAATTTGAGGAAAACAAGAAACATTAAGCACCTTTAAGTAACTTAAGTAATTCACCCTTAACAGTTTCGGGAGCCTCAACAATTTCACTGTTGGGTTCAACTATCCGTATAGCCGAAATTCTGTTTAAAATGTCTCAATCCATATACATACCTACTTGTACAACTATTAATGCTCAATTGTGTCTGTCTGTAACATTTTTACGCCCAATCCTATTAACTGAATCCATGCGGATAAATTCACAAGCAACATTTACGCAGTTCTGTATTAAAGTATTTGCAATTGGCAATTGTTACTCTCTTGGATATAGCAGTTGGCGACCTTTTCTAGTCAAATATCTAAACCTAAAAATATCATAATCGAATAACTCCATTAATTCGAAAGAAACCGTAGCTAATTTTAATTGTGCCTTAGAATATCGACACGAAATATAATGGATTTTCCTGTTATGGTAGCAAAAATGTTCCTTGTAACATTAACGTCGCATAGAGGCGCTATGTGATAGCTTACATTGACATTGATTAATACAAGAGCGACCAAAGCACTCATGTAACGCTACTATAACTAGGTAGTTACCGAATACCGCATAAAAAATAAGTGCACTTGTAAATTTAATAGGTACTAAATTGTTTACCCCCGATGAAATTGTGGAAACACAAGTTGTTACAACATTTACATTTAATTTGGAAGCACAAACAATACCTACACAAACCGCAGGGGGATTATTTTCATCAACAACACATTCAAGTTGAACGCACTAATCAATTATATTTACAAAAAGCACTAGGACACTCCGATTATCATATTCGGTAAAAAATACACACTTCTACGCGAACGATCGCAGGCGTAAGCCTACCGCAACGCGTAGCACGTTATCAAAATACTGGCGTATAAAGACTGTACATGCGGTGACGCGGGCGTAAAAGCCGGCGACCGGCGCGGCACTGCGGGTACCGGCCGGCCGCGTGGATCCCGGACACGCCGAAACCCTTACGTCCTAACTCCACATCCTGAAAACCAAACTGCTTCCTTAAAACAAGGAAACATAAGATCCATTTTCACATAAACAGCGGCGAGCACGCCAATCGATGCTCCTGAAACAGGACAACAGATCTTTCCGCCTCCGCTCCTGTCCGCTGATACGATTTTTCGCAAACGCCAGCGCTTTGCTTGTAAAACAAAAATGTAATTTTATAAACAAATCGCCGGTATAAAAGCGCCAGTCGAGTCGACCCGGGCTTCTCGAATTTCATTAGTGACTACGTAAATTGCGGATTCCTTTGCGGCCCAAAATAATAAAGCGGCGATGTTCATTACGCGCGGTTCTCGAGTAGGGCGCCCAGACATCAGGATTTGCCTTGACATGACGTCAAGATTGAGCTGCCGGCTGGACGTTGGAAACGTCAGGATTTTGGAATACCTACATTTTAGAGAATTGGAATTACACCAGCGATTTATTGGGCTTCGCGTTAAAAGCTAAATGTGATGAAGGTATTGTCTCGTGAGAGTGAAAATTAAAAAACCTGATTTATTATTTACTAGCTGATGCCCGCGACTTCGTCCGCGTGATTAAAGTTTTTTTGCTTCCCGCGGGAAATCCTTAATTTTCCGGGATAAAAAGTAGCCTATGTCACTCTCCAGGTCCTCAACTATACCCATGCCAAAAATCACGTCGATCCGTTGCTCCGTTGCGGCGTAATTGAAGGACAAACCAACAAACCAACAAAGAAACACTTTCGCATTTATAATATTAGTATGATTTAAAGGAGTTTCAATAAAATAGGCTTATCAAAATACTCCTGTACAAGGGGCGTGCACTCAAGCCGAGTGCGCCAGCGACAGCACAGCACAGAAAATAATCTAGAAGATATATTTTGAAAGGTCCTGAAATATGAAGAAATGAGGCTTTTAGTCAGCAGGAGTCAGGACTTTTACATCTACAGGAAATTTTACATCTGGTTACCCTATTAGCGAGTGACATATTTTGTTACTTTACGCCTAACGTTGCGCATAAAGTCGATGTAAATAATAAAGTAATATCTTTGCACTTACAAGACTCGTATAAAATCATATTAAATACAATACTTTTATTATGAAAGCAACTTAATACTTACACTGGAGCGTTGTTTAACAAACACGCCCCTTATGGATATGATTCAGATACACTTCTCGAAAAACAATGACATATGAAACCAGATACGGTGATATCTTAAACATTTACATCGATTTTAAAAGCGACAAAGACACAAATATCAAATGAGGCATCATTAAAATCCAGGTTTACAACAACTCCGTATAAAGGCTTGCAATACAACGAATAATTTCACAGTTTCAATAAAGCGTACTAAGATGCCGCGGTTAACATTAATACTTCTGCACTTGAGGAAGAAATCATCTAAATCAACCTGTACTGTAAAAAAATGTCGCAGTTGACCTGTACTGTAAAAAATTTACAGTACAGGTCAACTGCGTCTTACTCCATAATCATATCTCCAGTGCTGATGGTCGTGAGATGAATGATAGGGGTTTTCTTGGAATAATATTGCGATAGGCTTCCCGATTTTCCTGCATACAACTCTACTCTAAGTACGGAAATTCTCTACCTCACAAAGATACTATTTAGATATATTTAGATATAGGAAAACGTAGTCACATTATTAGGAAAAGCCTTAGATTAAATTTTCTGTGGGTTATCAACTCTTCACGCAAACAAATCCACGTATATTCATCTCCACTTAAATTTGCGATGTAGACACAGTAACTATTTAAAGCACCTACTGTTACGGGCAGTTGCTTGGAAGATGGTGATTGCATAATATAACTCTGACTGCAGTATGTAATTAGCGAACGATTCGAGGACCATTCACTCTAGAACCCACTTGGCTAGCTAATCCCCCGTACGATCTCAAACCGCTTAAGCTTAGTTCTCACTAACTCCATAGATCGCAGTCCTTTGAAAGATATCATCTTACTCTGCGCATGAGGATCATTAGAAATCTGCATTATAGAGCAAGATCCCGCGACGATCAGACCTACGTTATTTTATTAAAGCTGAAAGTTTTTCTATGTATGTCTCTAATAGAGGTATAAACGATCCCCGACTATGAAGTTTGGATATATATATGTTACGCTCAAAGATCGAAAACGCTCATTGAGCGGAAAAATAGCTCACAACGCGATGTGGTCACAGTAAAACATCCACATAGCGAAATTCGTGTTATGGCTCTAATGAAAACGCGCACGACGCGTTGTGGCAATCAAAGAAAGACCAAATAGCGAAATTCGTGTCGTGGCTTACATGCTATTCGATCTCAACGCGTTGCGGCACGTTGCGGCACGTTGCCGCAACGCGTTGAGATCGAATAGCATGTAAGCCACGACACGAATTTCGCTATTTGGTCTTTCTTTGATTGCCACAACGCGTCGTGCGCGTTTTCATTAGAGCCATAACACGAATTTCGCTATGTGGATGTTTTACTGTGACCACATCGCGTTGTGAGCTATTTTTCCGCTCAATGAGCGTTTTCGATCTTTGAGCGTAACATATATATAATATAAATATACCTATATAAATATATAAATATATACCTATTATTATATTTATTATTTGAATTTCCGATTTTTAAAAAAAACATTTGACGCTGTTTATTTAAATTTCCGAATTTTAAAAAACGTTTGACGCTCTGTTAATATTGTTTAGTAGTATGCACCAACCCTTACTGAACGTCATAATATCTCGCGCAAGCACAACCCACCATTAATAAACGGGTTTCAATCCGAGATAAACCGCCAATTTATCGAGTTACTTAACCGCTTAAGCTAAATGACGAAGACATTCGGTCTATTCACGGATTATGAAGATTAAAGCGACTCTTTATTCCCCATTTGTTTCACTTCAAAGAACATTGCTTTGCTTTATATGTATTAACTAGCTGCTTTCCGCGACATCGCCCGTGTGGATTTAGGTTCATTATAAAGACTAGATGATGATGAGATAATGTTTGTTTTTCTGGGACACAATTCACAAGTCTTAGGCCGAGGTAGCCAGCTCTTAGATCCCCGGTAAACTCGATAACTCTCTATGAAAGTTTAAAAAAAACGCTCGAGCGGGCCCCACGTTTCAGAGGCCCGATTGTCTAAGCAAATCGTAATCGAACTGTTTAAGGAGTTCATACTTGCTTTTTGACGTGCAGGCATTTATAAAATCTTTTAAATACAGGTCGAATTATACGTTTGACAAACGAGTACGATTACGATTTCCTTACACAATCGGGAGGTAAGTGTCTCCATCCCGAAAGGCTATGAATGAATATGTAATATCCATCGAGGTTCTCCCTATTCATGTTTGCGCCTCTTGGCCCGGTCGGCGCTGGTGGCCGCCGCCTCCGCCATATACTTCCCGCCAGATTTTTTTATAACAAGGCAACTTACGAGTAGGTGTAACATGAAAGTAACTTTAGGTGTGTTAATAAAACTTAGTAGGTGTTGTCATGTTGGTAAGTAAGTAAAGTCGTCTCATATTCGATGCCATACGATCCAACGTTTCGATTGGTTGCTGTCATGGAACGCTTCGATATTCGATATCTGATAGGGGAAATAAAATATCAACACGTTCACGCAATGTTCACGGTTGTGATATACCTAGGTCAGTAAAGAAATAATCGTTTACTTGGAATATCATGATCATCATCATCATCAATTCATTTTCATTCATTTCAATTCTCGAACTCAAGACGAGTCCATGAGCACGAGTCCCTCTCAGAATGAGAAGGGTTTAGCCATAGTCCACCACGCTAGCCAATAGCGGATTGGCAGACTTCACAAGCCTTCGAGTCTCGAGAACAATTATTAAATTTGAAGAACTCTCGGGCATGCCGGTTTCCTCACGATGTTTTTCTTCACCGTTAAAGCAAGTGATAGTCAATTCATATCTTAACTCCGAAAAGTTAGAGATGCGTGCTCGGGGATTTCGATCTCTAACTTTTCGGAGCTTTTTCCCCCAACCATCCGAATAGGAAGTCAGGCGTCTAAACTACTAGGTTGTCACTGCTTTTTTAATATAATGTTCCATAACGTATGTTCTAATAAATGAATATATAAGTCTGCCAATCCGTGGTGGTTTTTTTTATCCACTACAAGTTCGCCCTTGACTGCGATCTCACCTGGTGGTAAGTGATGATGCAGTCTAAGATGGTAGCCGGCTAAACTGTTAGGGGCATGGCAGTTATATTAAAATTAAACCCATACCTACCCCCTATTCGGTTTCTACACGGTATCGTACCGGAACGCTAAATCGCTTGGCGGCACGTCTTTACCGGTAGGCTGGTAACTAGCCACGGCCGAAGCCTCCCACCAGGCCAGACCAGGGAAAATTCAGAAATTATAAATTTCCTGACCCTGCCGGGGATCGAACCCGGGACTTTCGCACGTTAAGGCAACAGTGCTCAACACGGCGCCTGCACGGATGTCGTCGGTGGAATGTGACCCTTCTGATTCCAAAAGGATACACGTGCTCAGTGCGGCGAATTCAACAGCGTGCACAACGACTGATAACTGAACGGCTGCAGCCGATCAGTTTCATTCCCACGGCAGCAAAGTGCGTGAAGCGGAACGCAGTACGGTTGTTCTTTTAGCGAAGCTGCAATTGATTCGTTTCCCGGACGGAGCCGCTTATATTGCATAAATTGCGACCGTTTACGTAATGACTATATTTCATTGTTGGTGAAATTGCAATAACTTGGTAGTTACAGAATAATGAACGCACAGGTCAGCGAAATTATTCACTTGACCAAGTTATCGGTCTCGATTCCTCAAATTTGGAGTCAAATCTCTACAGTCGAAACCGTATTAATGAACCGTCAAGATTCACTTGACGATTCAAAAGTACTTGTAAAAGTTTATTTGAATAAAAAAAAAATTGGTTACCTGTAAAGTCGGTATACGCGCGAAAGTTTTACGTGACAACGACTTACGCGTGCCTTTCACTTTTTATGTCTGTCTCTCTCGCTCTTAGGCGGGCTAACCATGCCCGAGTGGAAGGGACGCGTGCCTCTCACTCGCTCTCATTGTTAGCGCATAACGCGCGGAGCGTAACGCAGTTTCTTGAAGTGCCACCCGGCAAACCAATTTATAAGACGTTGTCACGTCAAAACATTTGATTTTGATTTTGATTTTGATATCTAAGGGATTTAGGATTAAAGGGCGATGCGTATCTAAAATCTCACCAAGCGACACGGAGATACGGGCGCCGATCTTTAAAACAATTAGCTGTTCATCTAGCCCCCGTTAGATAAGAAACAAAGTTAATTAGCTCCCACATTGCGGCAGTAACACAATCACGCCGTTTTGTTACTTTAACATCTAGTACCGCAAACACGTGTGAAATGTGACGCTCAGTTATATGATGATTATATCTTTGGAGGGCAAAAAAGCACGAGACCCCTCCCCGCGAGAGAAGCTATACACGTTTCCTCATCGCTCCCAGTGCCACAAAACCGGACCCCTGGGTCTTAAAATGGAGGCGCAAGCTACATTTCACAAAATATACAAAACTAGCTGATGCCCGCGACTTCGTCCGCGTGGATCGAGGTTTTTCGTTTCCCGCGGGAACTCCTTAATTTTCCGGGATAAAAAGTAGCCTATGTGTTATTCCAGACTATAATCTATCTCTGTGCCAAATTTCATCCAGATCCGTTCAGCCGTTGGGGCGTGATTGAGTAACAAACATACATCCATACATCCATCCAAAAAAAGCGGCGTTACCTAATTTTTTTCCTCTGCAAAATCTTTTCCGCAACATTACAATAGTGTTTTGAATATTTGATAGCTATGGCAATAAAGCCGATAATTTTATATCATTTTTTGTTGTTGTGTCTTGGTTAGAGCGTTACAAGGTACAGAATGTGAGCCCGATCTTTCAGGGTGAAACAGCTTAGCCGGTAAGGTGCTGCGGCCAAGGCATGCAATAATACGTGACCAGAGCCAATGAAATTAAGGAAGAGCCAATGAATTAGCCGTAGCGTTTTGTGTTTGGTAAATATATAGTTAATAGCCGGAATTTCTCCCCTCGCTTCTATATTCCCCATACATAGTCGTAAGTCGACATCTTCTTTTATCGATCTGTGCATGTCTTCTCCCAGGCGTGCTACTCGATATTTGTGGGTAACTGTTTCGATTTCAAAGCGGCTCTCGATAGATGCTATTATGGTAGACAATAGATATACACTGGAGTATCGAATAAATACACTTTATAACAAAGACGCTCGTAAATAGAAGCTAAACTTACCTGCTGTTAGTTGATAATGCTTGTTAGTTTTTAACAAGTACTAAATCCCCTATTACCTTCCTAGTGTTGGTATAAAAAAATCTCGATATCGAGTAGGTATATACTTAAGTATACAAATATCGAGTGTTGGCGTGTTCACAAGTCTTAAATTTTTATGCATAAAAAAACATCGTAAAGATTTTTCTAGGTGTCAGCGTGAAATAGATACAATTAGAGAGAACTTCAAGTATGCAAAGGTTGTAAACAAGTTCCTGTCTGTTAGGGCTACTAGGTGTTTTTGACCTAGAAAGTCTGTATCGACTGGTTTTCTGCATAACTGACCATACTTAGAATAACTGGCATTGAAGTAAGAGGTTGGTTGAACGATTTGCTATGGATAATTAGGTAAACAGCCACTATTATCCAGGCGAACATTACAGAACCTCGCGATGATTTATAGTAATAATCATGCTCGGCCTGCTACTACCAGCCCAAGGGTGCTAGGTTGTTAGTCGTTACTTAAAATTAAAAAATATAATTATTTAATGATCCAAAAAACACAATTATACAAGCTATTTACATTTTGTAACACAGCTCAAAATTATTCCAAATTTTCTCAGTTTATTTCAAGCAGCACAAACTGATATACATGAGATTGTAAGGGAAAATAAACTTAATAAAAATAAGACGTGAAACTATTAGGTATTCTGTGCGTGAACTACTTTAAACTTGCAGTAAAATTTACTTATTAGGTGCCTATATATTTTACTGCGTAACAACATCTCCTGAAGATGTTCCGGTGTCGGAGTGAAACGTATGTTGAGAACAATTTGGAAGATTTGTGTGGTGTGATGAATATCGCAAGATACATACTTTACTTACACAGATTTACCACATAGGTATACCTAGATTTGTATACTGTGGCGGGTTATAGCGAGTTAAACTTCTACTTATTTCATTGTTATGAACTTCCGCAAAGTAACGCCTGCTTCTATCACATATTTCTATGATCTTTCTACACGTATACTTATAATAGTTAAAACTGTAACTGGACGATTCCTATACAATGTACATTGAATATATGATGAAGATTATTATTGGAGTACGCTCTACTATCGATAGGTATAGAGCCCAAGACAATTTTTGTCTATCTGTCCGTCTGTTACGGCATCACGCTAAAACTAAGAGACGGATTTGTATCAATGATGATTTTTCAATATTATCATCGCAAAATGTCCAGTGATTGAGTTGCCGATCAAAATAGATGGAGTTAATGTTGGACCAATAAATTGCCAGCCTAACACAATTTAATTTGGCCTGCAGTGTAATTAATTCAGCCGCAATAGAAATCGATTGTATCATACTAATATTATAAATGCGAAAGTGTGTTTTTGTTTGTTGGTTTGTCCTTCAATCACGCCGCAACGGAGCAACGGATCGATGTGATTTTTGGTATGGGTATAGTTGAGGACCTGGAGAGTGACATAGGCTACTTTTTATCCCGGAAAATTAAGGAGTTCCCGCGGGAATCAAAAAAACTTAAACCACGCGGACAAAGTCGCGGGCATCAGCTAGTAAAATATAAATGGTAAATATAGGCCGAGTTTATAAATAAATAGGGTACCTACCTAATAACAGTAAGTACATATTAAACAATAATTAGTATAGTTGCACTGGAAGGAAAATCAGAAACTAGGTATAAAATATTATTAAAAGTTACTTATATTGTTTAGTTTGGGTACCTACCTGTGCAAAGTTTGGTGTTATTTTTAATTAACACTGCATTGAAGTTTTTATGCACGTAAGTGCAATCTTTAAAAGGAATGTAAAGAAAAGTTTGCTACTTACGGCGCGGCGCGGCGTTTTACGCAAGTTTTATGTCGAATAGATATCTATAACATAATAATGTTTTTTAAAAAAAGATAGGTACTTACCACTAAGTGCCACCGATGTATACAGATGAATTGATAACCTGCAAAAATAAACCGATTTTGATTATAATACTTATAGCATTTTATTATACCGAATATGGTTCCTATTATTTATTTCTAAGAGGGGCATAGGTATTCTGTGTTTGTATATGTCGTGAACAGGTCGTAGAATTGGTCAATTCATAAAATAATTTAGCATTTCGTGAAATGGTTGCGTTTCATGAAATATTGCACTGTTTGTTTATCATTTCATGAAATATAATATTTCCAGATACAATATAATCAAGTTCCGAGACTGCATCGTCTAGTTTAAGTATCATAATTTGCCTAGTTAAATAATGTTATAAGTAATCCTACTAATAACTAAATATTAATTCAAATCTCATAACTTTTCATTAGGTAATAACTTCGTGGAGCTTTGCATATGGTATGCAATGGTAGAACTTATTAAAACTTTAAAGTTTAAGCATTTTGAGCGAGGGACGTCTTCCACCATTTTGCTGCATCCACGCTGCATTCACTAATTCCCATACTTACTTGTCTAAAAGTGTTAGGTGCGTAACTTTTCCGGTAGGAACAATTTGGAGATTTATAATTTCTAAATTGCTCTGATGTGCTCTGGCTTCGACCGTAGCCCTCAACTAGTTAGCATACTATCGACAAATCCGTGCCGCCAAGCAATTTAGCGTTCTGATACGTTGACGCTAAGAAAACCATAAGAGGAAGGTTTCACATTAACCGCCATACGTTTTTCAGGTTAACTAGTAAAATTGCAGTCATGGGCTAACTTTTGTGTATATTTGAGTTTTTAAAAAAAACTATAGGTATCAAAGAAAACACTGAGTAGTTTCGAGGACAGCGTACCTTTAACCCGACGGCATATACCTACATATATCAGAGTATATGAGCCGGAGTTAGAGAATAATTATAATTATTATTATAATTATTCTGAATTAAAGAATAATTACGCTGAATTAAATAAACATTGCTCAAAATCGGAAGGCATTTCACCTGCTGACTGCCAAACTACAATCACAGATCAGGTATTAGTTACTACGTAACTTCAATTTGAAGAAGGCACCCGATGATGATGAGTTAGAGAAAATAGACGTAACCCTACTCTACGTCACTGTATACGTCGCGTCGGTACTGTGAGATATGAAAACATAACGTAGGCAACGATACAATGCTGAGACCGCCGGAAGTTTCGCACAGGCGACAGTGGTCCTACTTCCTGCGCTCTGTAAATGGAGTTACCCATTCAGTGTTCAGACACTGTCCAACAGTACTAAAGTACAGTAAATATGATTATTTACATCTCTCATATTCGGTAAGTAGGTCCTTATTACCCCCAAATGGAGCTTGTATGTGACCAATTAGCGCTCTAGGGTAATAATGTAGCTAGAAAAGCCCTAGGGCGGTAAGTAATTAAAAAAAGTATGATGGTTAGATGTACGCGAACTTTTTGAAAGAGTGAAGAGTTTTTATTTTAATTACTTACCGCCCTAGGGCTTTTCTAGCTACATTATTACCCTGGAGCGCTAATTGGTCACCTTCAAGCTCCATTTGGGGGTAATAAGGACCTACTTACCTCACAATCGAGATGTAAAGCAGAGTAGTTAGCTCGGGTGTAAGCATCAATTGCACCCTCGAACTATAGGCGCCCTCGCTGTGCTCGTGCGCCTAAATATCTCGGGCTGCAATTGATGCCTTACAGCCCTTGGCTACTAATCTACTATTACTGTACTTTCTATATATTTTACGTTTTTGAATAAAGCTGGAGCCTTAATATGTAAAAATGATTGCCACAGTGTAACAATCGCAATCATCTCTGTTTGATTATTATTCTTCCACTATTGGCCAAAATTCATTGCTGCATCATGAATACCATAAATTCAGCCAATCACAATAATTGAGACTGTAACAATGATTGACACAATATAAAAACGCTGTAGTCGTTTTTAAATACTTTTAACGCAATATGGTAAAATATAAATTTCATGCCTTAATAATAATAAATAATCATTTATTTGCAATGAAAGTTGTACAAAAATATTTGATCGAAATTAAATTTGGAAATTGGCCTTGGAAATTATCGAAAATCAATAGTATACAGAACTCACTCAAGGAATAAGATTTGCTATTATACATAATATTGTAATAAGTCAAAAATTAATCTTTATTTAATAGCTGAAAGATGCCTTTTGTTAGTTAGTAATAAACTTGAGTCCCTCAGATTGCAACATGTTACTTAGTCATAAATAAAACAAATACTAATGAAGTTCAAACAGTGCAGTGTACAAATGTTACCTAGTTTGAATAAATTAAATTACCATTGTAGTTTAGAGATTGTGTACAACTGAATGCAACAATAAATAATCACATCATTAAAATTAAATAATTTTAATAACAGTAATTAATACATATATAGTTAAAGTTATTCTTTTAAATGTAATTTATTAGCTACATAAGTTAATTTAATATAATTAATATTAAATAAATAATTTGTGACCTTCAGTCACAAATTCTAAGTTGTGAAATACAACAAACAAATAACTTATATGACGAGCTGCTCACTTCATCCTCAACGGCACCAGCTGTTGTGACCATTGACCTCACCTGTGACAGCCCTTGTACTGACAAAAGGCTGCCCTCGGTACCAGTTTACTTAAATAGCCATAAAAAAATTAAAAAATATATAAAACTTGGCAAATTTATATCAAAAACAAAAAAACTAATAAAAACTCAAAAGATAGGTGCTAAAAACATTTCATTGAGAAAGGAACGTTCAGATTTGTTAATACAGCTGGATACATGTTGTTCTTCTCTGCAGGAAATTAGAGAACAATATGAGCATGACGTTAACAGCCTGAATAATACAATTTTACAATTGGAAAACTCTTTAAGAACCGTTACATCCCAATATGAGCTGTCACAGAAGCAGATCAGTGAGCAAATACTGGTTGCCAATGAACTGTTAGCTTTAGGTAATTATAATATAGACCGTTTTGACTCTTTGGTTAATAAGTGCCAGTGTGTGATTCTCTGCAGGAAATTAGAGAACAATATGAGCATGACGTTAACAGCCTGAATAATACAATTTTACAATTGGAAAACTCTTTAAGAACCGTTACATCCCAATATGAGCTGTCACAGAAGCAGATCAGTGAGCAAATACTGGTTGCCAATGAACTGTTAGCTTTAGGTAATTATAATATAGACCGTTTTGACTCTTTGGTTAATAAGTGCCAGTGTGTGAATGAGGACAATACAGTCGCTTCGGCGGAGGCTCAGTGTTCGAGTAAGGACCCATTAGTTCTATCAGTGGAGGTTCAGTGTTTAAAAAATGACGATGTAGTTGTATCAGCAGACGTTCAGTGCATGGAACAAAGAAAAGGATGTGAACATAATGACATTTTATTACATTCCCAACAGCGGAAAACATTCATAGTTTCAGATGAACTGGGAAAGGACTTTGGTTACCTACTTAGTAATAAGTTACACCAAAATGTCACTAACAAGTGTTACCCTAGGGCCCCATATGAATATATAGTTGAAAATATCAAAGATTGTTGCTTGGATAGTTATAGTACAGTTGTTTTGTTGATTGGTAACAGCCTGTGCATAACAAAAAAAGAAATTCTCAGAAGTTTTGAGTATTTATTAAGTATTCAAAAAAAATCAGGTTGTAAATTTATACTTTGTGCTTTTCCCTTTTCTCACTCGTTGACCCAAGCACAAAATATGCGAATTTACAATCTTAACAGGCTTTTGCACAATTTAACTCATAGACACAGAGACTATTTTCATATTTTTGATACAAATATGTTTGTTAAGAAATTTACACTGACAAGAGATACTTTGTATCTGCCCCATAGAGATAAAAAACAGATAGCTACACTTGTAGCTTGTAATATACAAGACCCAGCTATTTTTAGCTGTAATGTAATTGGGAACTGTACATGTTGTACTGAGAGTATTAATTTAATTAGTAGCTTTACTAATTCCAGTCTTTTGACACCGGATGCAAATTGTATGGATCTGAGTAGTAGTATTTTAACTACAGATACAAACAATTGTAATAAAATTGTTGAAAAACATATTTTAAACTAAGTAATAAGACAACAGGTAAGCTGTGTAATATTAATCTTGTGCACCAGAATATACAAGGCTTACCTGGCAAAGAACATGAGATTGAGCTTTTCGTTAGAAATTTTGATATTGACATTTTATGTCTTACTGAGCATTGGCTCAATAGTCATCAATTATTACTCAATCTTAAGAATTACTCTCTGTCAAGTGCGTTCTCCAGAAAGAAGGCTATACGCGGGGGGTCTTTAATAATAACTCGCAACAATAACAATTGTAAAGAAAGAAAAGACATTGTTAACCTTTCCGTTGAACGCACTATTGAGCTGTCCTGTGTTGAGCTGGAGCGATACATCATAGTTTGTGTGTACCGACCTCCTTCAGGTGACCTTGCACTGTTTGAGGATGTTATGGAGGAGGCCCTAAGTCGGATAAGTAGGTCATCCAAAAAAATTTTAATCTGTGGAGACTTTAATATAGATATTTTGCATCTCACTTCTCCAGTTGAGAAATTACTTAACTTATTTAAAAGCTTCAATTTAGACAACATTTTTATTGAACCTACAAGGATAACTGCAACTTCAGCTACTTGTATTGACAATATTTTCAGTGACTGTAAAATTGTCAACAAATCTGTCATTACTCATCTAAGATCTGATCACTGCGGGCAAATGATATCTATTCCTAGCCCTAAACAAAGTACAACTAAAATAATAAAGTATAGGCCAGTTACCACTAAAAAAGTACAGAAATTTAAACAAGAAATTTTAAATACTTTACCTATGCTCAATTTTACACAGGGTGGTCCGGATGAACTCTATAACACCTTGTTTGATCTGCTAAATTCTCAATTTAATTCCATCTTTAAAATAGTTGAAAAAAAATTGTTTAAGAACCTTAAATTTAGTGACTGGGCTACTGTTGGCATTTATAAAAGTAGAAACAAGTTGTTTGATTTGTATGCCGAAAAGCAATATAATTACACCCCCACATTTGTTAAATACGTCAGAAATTATTCAAAATTATTTAGAAATGTCTGCATACAAGCAAAGTCACTTCATATAAAGCAAAAAATTATTAATTCAGATAACAAAATTAAAGCAGTTTGGGAAATAATCACGGATGAAATTGGGAAACATAAACTGGACGACAATAAACTGGAGCTAAAAATTAACGACCGTATTATTGACTGCAAAACGGAAATCGCAAACACATTTGAGAATTTTTTTCGAAATATTCCAGTCACCACTACTAGTTCCCTTAATTCCTCGCCAACAGAAGCCCATAAACTTCTCAAGGATAATGTCACCGAGTGCAGTGTGCTGTTTAAGTTTAGACATGTGACTCCATATGAAATTATTAAAGTATTTAAATCTTTGGAACTTAAAAAAACCGGAGACCTATGGGGGATATCCGTAAAAATAATCAGCAATATTATTGATGTTATTGCACCATATCTTGCTCTAATCTTTAATGAGTCTGTAGATTCAGGATCCTTTCCAGACCTTATGAAATGTAGTAAATTGATTCCACTTTTTAAATCGGGTAGCAAAAGCGATCCAAATAATTACAGACCAATTTCAATTTTGCCAACACTCAGCAAGATATTTGAAAAAATTATGCTCAACCAACTGCTTCAGCACTTTAATTCAAATAAACTTCTTCACTCTGAGCAGTATGGTTTTACTAAAGGTCGATCAACAATTGATGCGGGCGCAATGCTGTTAAAACATATATTCGATGCGTGGGAGAAATCACAGAATGCTATTGGTATTTTCTGTGATTTGTCTAAGGCATTCGATTGCGTTGAGCACGCGACGCTTTTAGTTAAGTTGAGCTACTATGGAGTCAAAGACACTGCGCTTGGCCTCATTGCATCCTACCTCAGTAATCGCATTCAAACAGTATGTGTTAACGATGTGAAGTCATCCGGATCAGCCTCGATAATGGGTGTTCCTCAAGGCTCCATTTTGGGTCCCTTCATGTTCCTGGTGTACATCAATGATTTACCATATTTTGTCCGTAACACTTGCGATATTGTACTATTTGCTGATGATACGTCCTTGATTTTTAAAGTCGATAGACATAAGGACAACTTTGACGATGTAAATACTGCAATTTCTCAAGTCACGAACTGGTTTACGGTAAACAATCTACTTTTAAATACAAAAAAAACTAAATGTGTTCAGTTCGCATTGCCGAATACCAGATCCACAAGCGATATAAAACTAATGGTGAATAATGATATGTTGAAAATAGAAGATACTACTGTGTTCCTGGGGGTGACCTTAGACGCAAAGCTTCAATGGGGCACCCATATATCAACACTTGCTGGCAAGCTTAGTTCTGCTGCTTACGCTGTCAGAAAGATTCGACAGTTAACTGACATCGAAACTGCCAGGATTGTATATTTTGCTTATTTTCATAGCATTATGTCTTACGGAATCTTACTGTGGGGTAAAGCGGCGGATATTCAAAAAATTTTTGTACTACAAAAAAGGGCAATACGTGCAATTTATAATTTAAAACCGCGTGATTCCCTTAGAGAGAAATTTAAAGAAATTGGTATTCTAACAGTAGCCTCGCAATATATTTACAGTAATATAATTTTTGTAAAACAGCACATCCATAATTACAAAAAAATATGCGATCTGCACGATAGGCAAACTAGAGGCCGTAATAGGCTCGTGACTCCATCGCTCCGCCTCAAAAAAGTCAGCAAGTCATTCGTGGGAATGAGCATTCTTTTCTATAACAAAATTCCACAACCTATTTTAAACTTGCCTATACACAAGTTTATGAAATCCATTAAAAGTATGCTCCTGAAAAAAGCTTATTATACTATTGAAGATTATGTAAATGATAGAGGAGCCTGGATTTGATCGCTCCAGCAATGCTAAGGACAGCGGTTAATTATGTACCTACACATTGATATAAGTTATAATGATAAATTGTAAATGAATTATCTAAAAAGAGCAACCACCGAGTTTCTTGCTGGTTCTTCTCGGTAGGAATGGCATTCCGAACCAGTGGTAGATTCACTTGACGATTCAAAAGTACTTGTAAAAGTTTATTTGAATAAAAAACATTTGAATTTTAAAAAAAACATTTGAATTTTGAATTTTGAATTTTAATCATTGTTTGTTAAGTACCTTTCATGCTGTGACACAGGCTGAGGAGATTGATCACACTTAATTTCAATTAAATGCACCAAGCATTAGGTACTTAAAGTAATAAATTAATTTGGTTGTTTTGTAATTAAAGAACACATAAAAATCATACTAATATTATAAATGCGAAAGTGCGAAAGTGTATTTGTTTGTTGGTATGTTGGTTTGTCCTTCAATCACGTCGCAACAGAGCAACAAATCGACGTGATTTTTGGCATGGGTATAGTTGAGAACCTGGAGAGTGACATAGACTACTTTTTATCCCGGAAAATTAAGGAGTTCCTGCGGGAATCAAAAAATTTATTCCACACAGACTAAGTTGCGGGCATTAGCTAGTTGACAATAAAAATGTATTTATTTATTTAATTTAATTAAAATGTACTCATGACATTCAAAATATAAGTATTAAGTATAGTTAAATTACCTATACAAATATAGTATGAAGACAATATATGACTCAGACTGTGTGATAATTGGACATCATTGATGTCACAATTGATATAACCTTGAATACAGTAGTAAGTAAGTAAATAGAACTTTTGCCATTCTATAAGTATTTATTTTGATCACTAGCCTAATGCTTATTTTATCCTACTGATTATATTGTAGATTTGCAATTGAACATACTTATACAAAAACAGCACTTGTCGTCAAAAAGTTTGTAAACTCAGTAAACTTAAATGCCATCCCTTTCATAATATTCCTGTGGAAAAGGATAGGATACGATTTAGACCCGTAATTTAAGTTAAAATACACGTAATTAAGTTTAAGTTAAGACAGTTCTACACCTAGTGGTGTCACTTTTTGCCGGGAGTGTTATCAAAAGGATAACAACATATGCAAAACATTGTAGTTTAGAAATTGTAAGCGACGGAATTAGCCTTCCTTAAGTTTATCTCCAGATTTCTTATCTTTATTGTTAAAACTGTCAAATAAGTATGTACTTGATAGATTACAAAGAATCCTTGGGTTTATAATGCACGCTCAGGATATACTATATTGGGTGACTATTTGCGATTCAAAAGTGGTTTGAATTAAAAATATTGCGCTGACACTATATTAATATTCGCGTCAGCAAGAAAAAACCGGTCATAGAAAACTGCCGAATTTAAACTATTTTATGTCCCATATTAAACAAATTTAGGAGATACCATAATCTAGATTTATCAAGCAGTAAAGTTAAGCCTTCAAAATTATGTTTTGAAGTTATTAATCATATAAAATTCGAACTTGAATTTTTTACTATAGATGACAGTCAGAACAACAAGTAGTAAGTTAAATTACATATAATGAACAAAGATAACCTTTGCAAAATTACATACCTTTCGTTACAGCCAACTTGCTTTGTCTTCTACTGGAGGAAAATCTTGATAACACTTTCCAATTTTACGATAATAACAACAAACCTAAAATCGAAACATTAATCGAAACTATTGACACGATTGACACCATAAGATACCATAGACAAAAAAATGCTATAAGGTGTGTGTTCCGTTAAAAGCACTGCGAGCACTGGCAGTGCTCTTTACTGGGGACTTCCAGTGCTCTCAGTGTATTTCGGAACGCACCCAAAATTAGGTCACAAACTTCATAGTAAACTTACTATATTAGAAACAATTGTAAATATATAATAAATCTATGATTTTAAATGTAAAATAGGTCGCTGAGCCGAAGGTATATTAAAGCATACAGCGTAGATTCTTTATCATATTATTTTTTTTAATATTCCTGTGGAATATATATTCCTATAATAGTAACCATAGACAAATCACAAATTAGAAGACTGTGCCCAAGTCATGATGACATCGATGAACATTTTAATGACATTGACATGCATACATTACGCATAGGTAGTAGGTACGCATGTACAATTTTTACATTGCTATTTGTTGCTGCATTGATAATTTCATCCTATTTCGCCTCTGGTTTTCCTTTCCAATTAGTGTTTAATACAGCCTGATAAAACCGTGTAACGCGAAGCTACAAACAAAATCGTTTAAGTTTTCTCGAAACGCCAAGTTACCTGTGATAGTGGCATTGTGTAACCATAAACGAATACTTTGATCGTAACTTTAAACATTGAAGTTTTTACGCGGAAAGATTAGATAAAACCTCGCAAGATAAGTGTAAACAAGTAGAATGAGTGAACCAGTGAAAATATTTGACGTGAACTCTGACCACAGCTTATCAAATGCTGGCGTAATGGCTCCAGCAGATGTGCCTTCGTTTAGAAATCCTGTACCTGGTACTTCGGGTATTATTAATGGATTTGGCCCACCTGTGTTACCACCACGACCGGATTTGACGATGCAACCAAGCTATGGACTGAATAATGGGATGTCTTATGGTGGTATGGGGGGATATGGGATGGGTTACGGTGGGATGGGATATGGAGGGTACAGTGGATATGGGATGGGTGGAATGGGAATGGGGATGGGGATGAGTCCATATGGAGGATATAACAGATTTGGCCCAATGCACGGAGATATCGAGAACAGGTAAAGTTTTTTGTATTTGCCAATGATTCATACTCTTTATGATTAATTATTGTATGTTAGATAATAAGTAGTTTGAATTTCCTTAATATGTTATATCCCCAATGCTTACAAGAAGCAACAAGTTTTATGTGATTTTAATACATATAATATATACCACAAGAATCTTATGTTTATGCAGGGTACTTATCCTATCCATCCTGTATCATGTGCCTAAGTGCCTATTTAACTAAATGAAATAAACTGAACTCATTGCTGTTTGTTGGTTTGTCCTTCAATCAATGTGATTTTTGCATGGATATAGTTGAGAACCTGGAGAGTGACATTATGGATTAGGTAAGACAAAATTAAGGATATTTCATGGGAATTAAAAAAAAAATTATTTCACTCAAAGAAAGTTGAGGGCATCAGCTAGGATTCAAATAAATTTAATTGCATTTAAATCGTCAAGGGAATCTGCAACTACTTCAGAGTGCCTTATAAAATAAGAAGAACCATGTAACATAACCATGAACTGGTTGGATGGAAAGTTCACTAAATCTATATCTTTTTATTAAACAGATTTATTCAGATGGCAGAAGAAAACTCGAGACCAGCATTTGACTCTATACAAAGTGTAGTGAACGCAGTGGGCAGTGTGGCAATGATGCTTGAGAGTACTTTCTTTGCTTTGACTAGCTCTTTTAGAGCTATTCTAGGTAAGTAGGACATTAATGCTGCTGTTATGGCGCTGCATGTCATGATGTATTTGTTTGAAAAAAAGCATTATAAAAAGTAGGCTATTTTTAAAAATTTGATGTGATTAGCAATCTCTTGTTTCACAGTCTCTAACCATAAATGATTGCTCTATTGCCATTCCTTTCATAATATTTCTGTGGAAAAGGATGAAACATGATTTAGACCTGTCATTTTAGTTAAAATAAGAAATTGTAGCTACTTCTGTTGTATACAATCTCTAAACGAAACTTCATTATAAGCTGCTATATCACCTGGTGGTAAGGTGATGATGCATTGATGGTGGCAGGCTAACCTGTTAGGTGTATGGCAGTTATATTAAACCTTTACCCATAACCAGTTTCTACACGGCATCATACCAGACCCATCAGACCAGACCGACGATAATTCAGAAATTATAAACTCCCTAATTGACCCTGCCAGGCATCAAACACGGGACCTCCCACTTGTGTTATGAATTGAAATGAACCGAATAGGTAGTGCAATGTTCCGAGATTTCATGTAGTAATCTTAACATGGCTAGGCCAATAAATCCCACAAGGTTGGGATTTATAAATTTGTAAAATAAAGAATTCGAATATCATCAGATCTTTAGAAATATTACCCGTGGTTTCATGCATGGTTCTTAAAGACACAAAATGCAAGAAAAATATAAAAAAGAAATCTGGTAGGTTCTTAACAGTAAATGCGGCATCATAATCCCACAAGAAGAAGAAGAAAAGAATCCCACAATACAGGAATCCCGCAGTCTTATGATAATGATAATGTTTCACTACCATTATACTAATGATAATGTTTCACTACCAAATTGCACTACCTATTCCGATCATTGGTTATCAATCAAATAACTAGTGGTTCGCCCCGAACTGAGACCTCGCGGTATCACAGAGCATCTATCTATTGACATCATTGTGAAGTTCTGTTAAAAGTACTTTTTGTTTCCTTATTATATTTATCTAATTTTAGTATTTGTTGTTCAAGTACAGGATATAATTCAAATAATTGATCAAGTTACAGGCTCAGCCTTTCAGAAAATTGAGAGTTCTGAGGTGACTTTGGACGTTAGAAAATCTCCACTTTGAAAGCTCCCCATTTCGTCATTTTAGGGGAAAAAATTAAAAAAAATATATTTTTGGACTCTAGAGCCCCCCTGAAATAAAGATTTTTATAACTTTTCAAGCCATATTCGGCTGGAGGCCATAGGTTTACATATCATATTCAAATTTGAAGTAATTACGTTCAGTAATTCAGAAGTTATAAGGCTCTGACAGACGGACGGACGGACGGACGGACAAGTGCCAATTCACTCAAGTAGACTCAGAGACCTTCGCTTCGCTCGGTCAAATATTATAAATGCGAAAGTTTGGATGGATGTATGGATAGTTGTTTGTTACTCAATCACCCCCGACGGCTGAATGGATCTGGATGACATTTGGCACAGAGATAGATTATAGTGCGGAATACCACAGGCTACTGAAAAAAACTAGAAGTTTAATTCGCCCTCAATGTACGTTGCGGGTATTTTGGAAGATTTATGTGGTGTGGAGAATATCGCGGGAATATAAGCTAGCAGTTTTCAAATTCAAATAAGAAGAAAACCCAAATGCTTACTTAATAATAATGCTTAATTTTTTTTAGGTGTAGCAGAAAACTTTGGTCGCCTGAGATCATTATTTGCACAGTTTTGGTCAACATTTGCTGTGGTACGCAGCTTAAACTGGCTTGTGAGGAAACTACTTGTTTTACTAGGGATGAGAACGGAAGGTGAATTCAAGGTAAGTTCAATTCTAATCAAGTTTGAAAACAAACTCAATGTATAGATTATATTGTCAGTGAACGGATGGATCATAAAATAATATATTATTAAGATGTATCTATTATACTTATAAATGCGAAAGTTTGGATTAATGGATGTTTGTTACTCAATCATGCCACAACGGTTGAGCGGATCTGAATGAAATTTGGCACAGAGATAGATTATAGTCTGGAATAACACATACCTAACAAATTAAAGAGTTCCCATGGGAACTAAAAAACCTCAATCCAAGCGGACGAAGTCGCAGGCATCAGCTAGTAAAGCTATAATACTATGACATAGTAATGATGATTTATGTACCCACTCATATGTTTTCCACACTAGTACATAATATGCTGAACATTAATTCGATTGAAGCAGGCAATTGTTTCAATTTCATGGACCAAATTAGCATAATGTAAATATCCATTGTTTGTATTCTTACTAGAACTGATTATAATTATTATTTATTTCTTACAAGAAATAAATTTGAAAAGCTAGCAAATACAAACAATAGGTTATTGACAGCCCAAAAAAATATACATTTTATTGAACTAGTAGATAATCAAATCCACATAGTCCACTTGTTTAAATATTGTTTTTTTTTTCTGTTTAAATACAGAATCTTATCAGTTAATGGTAATAAATCTGTATTTCTAAAATTAGCATTCCTTATCTGCTAAGTAGTGTGCAGTGTGTAATTTGCATAACAAATGATCCAATGAGTTCTTATCATAATATTATATATGCAACAATGATGACGATACCCGCGCCCGGTATTCCTAGCAAACCCCTTTCCAATTTCCATCGCTCTGACTGAGCCTTCTTAGCAGGCACATATAGTTAGGGACCATGTCTCTGATTCGTATGTTCACTTGTCTGAAGACTTTGGTCTTTAGACACTGAGAAAATTTGGACAAGAAGAAATCCCGAGGCTTCCTGAACCTTACCCAGCCGAGTTGGAATATAATAATTAGCATTATAGGTATATAAGTTTGTGCTAGGTATTAATTTATGTAAATTAATCAATCCAGGCATGGGCAGAAGCAGTGCAAGCCACACAGGCCGGTTCCGCCAGTCCCGAACAAAAGGCGAAGGGTTCCAGTTGGCCCATACTCCTGTTCTTTGGAGTCATCGCAGCCGCGCCGTACATCGTATTGAAGATGTTAAACGGACTGTCTTCGAGTATACATGAAAGATGTAAGTAAATCGTGCAGCAATAATGTAATAAGTTATACCAGCTCATGTGAACGCAAAGTGCGGAAATCTTATGTGGGGTTGAGTATTTGTTTTTAGGGTTCCGTAGCCAAATTTGGCAAAAACGGAACCCTTATAGATTCGTCATGTCTGTCTGTCTGTCTGTCCGTCCGTATGTCACAGCCACTTTTTTCCGAAACTATAAGAGCTATACTGTTGAAACTTGGTAAGTAGATGTATTCTGTGAACCACATTAAGATTTTCACACAAAAATAGAAAAAAAACAATAAATTTTGGGGGTCCCCTTACTTAGAACTGAAACTCAAAAATTTTTTTTTCATCAAACCCATACGTGTGGGGTATCTATGGATAGGTCTTCAAAAATTCTATTGAGGTTTCTAATATTATTTTTTTCTAAACTTAATAGTTTGCGCGAGAGACACTTCCAAAGTGGTAAAATGTGTGTCCGTCCCCCCTGTAACTTCTAAAATAAGAGAATAATAAAACTAAAAAAAATGTATGATGTACATTACCATGCAAACTTTCACCGAAAATTGGTTGGAACGAGATCTAGTAAGTAGTTTTTTTTTAATAATTTAAAACTTACTACAGGTTTGTACGGAACCCTCGGTGCGCGAGTCCAACTCGCACTTGACCGGTTTTGGCAAGACTAATCTGCAAAAGACTCAGAACAACTTGAGCTCCGATTTTTTTTCCGAGATTCATAATACGAAAAAAATATCCATGAAATAAAATGTTTTTATAATATGGATCTGAAAGAATTTTTAGATTTGCCATTACAAAAATTTTTTAATGCGTAAAAGCACGCTGTCGTCGAAGCTATTGGTGCTGCCACACTCCAGTACTATCATACTAATATTATAAATGCGAAAGTGTGTTTGTTTGTTGGTTTATTGGTTTGTTGGTTTGTCCTTCAATCACGCCGCAACAGAGCAAGGGATCGGCCTGATTTTTGGCATGGGTATAGTTGAGAACCTGGAGAGTGACATAGGCTACTTTTTATCCCGGAAAATTAAGGAGTTCCCGAGAGAATCAAGAAAACTTAAACCACGCGGACGAAGTCGCGGGCATCAGCTAGTATATACCTAATAATATAAATGCGACAGTTTGGATAGACGGATGTATAGATGGATGGATGTTTGTTACTCAATCACGCCAGAACGGCTGAACGGATCTGAATGAAATTTGGCACAGAGATTGATTGTAGTCTGGAATAATACATAGGCTACTTTTTAACCCGGAAAATTCCCGTTTCGTTCCCGAGTTCCCGCGGGAACCAAAAATCATCAATCTTTAATATAACATTAGTGTATTACTAGTAAATGTTATAGTGTTACTTTTTTGTCAATAATGTTTTTACACATGTTATAAACTTATAACTGCAGTGTATGGAATAGGTCTCATGTTAATAGCTTATGAAGATCTGATGCTCGGAGTTCGGAGATCGGTGAGACTCCTCAACAGGTAACACTAAATCAATTGCGATCAGAGTAATAGCTTTAATAAACTTCGATTTTTAACTATACTGTACGTACATAGGTAAATTTTGTGTTTTTAGGGTTCCGTACCAAAATGGTAAAAATGGAACCCTTATGGTGCGACTTTCTCCGTCTGTCTGTCTGTCTGTCTGTCTGTCCGTCCGTCACACTCGATTATTTCAGTAACTACCGAAGCTATCGACATGAAATTTGGAATAGTTGTGTATATTAGTGGCCCAAAGACACTGGAATTAAAAAAAATTGGAAATTATTTTTGTTCTTATTTAAAAAGGGGGGAAAATCGGAGGGTTGAAATTTAAAAGTGAGATAACTGTACTGTGTGGGGTATCATATGAAAGGGTTTACTTTGTACATTCTAAAACAGATTTTTAATTATTTTTAGTCATGATAGTTTTTGATTTATCGGGGAAAAAGTCAAAAAAAATACCGTTCCCCCCCCCTTATCTCCGGAGTTTACCAATCGAAAAATCTGAAATAATTATGGTCAATAGGAATTTATTTATATTTTACAGGAAAACTATAGCCAATGCTCTAACTAGCATAGTTTTTTTGATATTAACAGAAAACCTCTACAAACAAAGTTAGTTTTGCGGTTCATTAAATTCATTAATCGTAAAACTTGCTACAGGTTTGTACGGAACCCTCGGTGCGCGAGTCCGACTCGCACTTTGCCGGTTTTTTTAAGGTTATAGTTTGGTATTAAATACATTTAGCACCATTCAAATGATGGAACGCTATTTACGTGGTGGTATATGTGTAACGCTTTCAAAGCTATTAGCATTCCATCAGAATGTTTGACATCCACTAAGATTGGATTTTCCAAAATTCATGGTGAGGTGACTTGTTTGACTTGGGGAGAGTTAAAATTCCTTGTTTTTATTTTTTTATCAATTCAAGTGGCGACTGATAATTTCATAGATAGCACGCGATTTTATCAGTCATTCGTGCGTACACGATAAGCGTGTCGGGTCACGTGCATATATTTATTTAATTAAAAAGGAGGCATTACAAAACGCTTGTCATAAATTGCACCTATAAAACCACGCAAGACGACGGTGGTCTTTAGAGCATTCAAAAATTACTTCAAAGTCTGTATTATTTATATAATATATTTATTACCACAAAAAAATGTAGTAAGAATAATGTCACTATGCTTTAAATGAATTTCTTGACAATACTGATCAAATAAATGAAATCTATCTCCATACTATCATATTTGACTAGGTATTCATTCTAGATCATGTTCACACCAACAAAAGCTACGCCCAAACTGGGTACCAATCCTGCCTTATATAATGTTCGACCTAAATATTATCTATGAAACATGTGTATGCAACTTTCAACTAATAAATAAATTGAAATCTGTATTTTACAGTACAAGACCCTTCAACCTGGCAAAATCCCCTCCGTGCGGTCGCCAGCCACGACTTCCAAGCTACATCCCTACAAGAGATCAGCTTCAACGCCAACCAAGTCCTCACCCTCGCTCCTCAACACCTCCAGGGACACCTCTGGAACTCCGGATGGTTGATGGCATCCACAGACAGAAAGACAGCCGGCCTCGTCCCAGTCAACTATATAAAAGTTGTGAAACCTGCTAACCAAATTGAGAATAGTGTACCTAATACAAATATTAATAGTGTCTCGAATGCAAGTGCCTCGAACAGTAAACCTTCAGAAAGTGTGTCAGAACCAGCGGTTGCCGCTGAATTGGAGAAAATTTATAGTGGACAAGAACTTTGAAAAGTGTATTGATTGCTTTTTTGGGGTTTAGCAATATGTTATTTTGCGACTTATGCCAATGCTAATGTGCAATGTGCAAATTAGTCGTCAACCTATGTGATATATAATAATCAAAAATAATTGATAGTAATAATAGGATAACGTTACCTCTGTCTCACGCAATTAATATTGGATAGAAGCAGGCGTTACTTTGCGGAAGTCCATGATAGTGAAGGAACTAGAAATTTAATGTGCCACAGTGGGTAAATCTATGTGGTACAGTGTGTATCTTGCACTTGTAGCTTGCGATATTTACCACACACTACACAAATCTTCCAAATTATTCTCAACATACGTCACTTCGACACCGGAGCATCTTCAGGAGTGCACATCAACAATGCACAATTGTAAAGCAATTACAATTGCTACAGCAATGACGATTGCTTTACAATCGTGCATTGTCGTGTCAACATCTCGTGAAGATGCTCTGGTGTCGGATTGCCATAATATTTATTAACCAAAATAATACCTATGTGGTCTTCAAAAATACGAGAAAGGTGTTGCATTGTCTTACTTTTAAAGAATATATCCATCTTTTTCTAGCTCTAAAAACCCATCAGTCCCGTTTAACCTATTTAACTTTTACGCAATCTCTGAAGTTAACTTAATTGACAGGACTCAATGTAGTGATGTCCCTTTCCACAGGGACTATTTTGAAAGGGATAGCAATGAGTGCTTTTATTTTAGTTTAGTAAAAACATAGTCAATTAAGGATTATTGTATAAACGGTTTTATTAATATTTTATTTGGATGGATGGATTAATTAACAAAAGTCCTAGTTTTAGAATGACTTCTATGAATGGATGTACTTGGAACTAGTAAATATTGGTCTTGGGTTATTCATAGAATTTTATATTAAATAGTAGATTATACACCAACGGGATAAAGCACTGTTTTATGTCACGGGCGCTACATTGAATCCTGAACGTAACGAAGGACTCCAAATTTAACTCCCGAGCGCAGCGAGGGTGTTATATATAATTCCCGACCAAAGGGAGGGAATTAAGATTGAATCCTGAGTGCAGTGAGGGATTCAAGCGCCCAAGAAAAAAACTGCTTTATCCCGGTGGTGTATACTCTACTTTATACTTCTACCAAAACAGTAAAACAAACTGTAACGGTTAGATATTTATTGCAAATCATAGTAAGTAGGATACATAGGTCTAGTAAATAATAAAAAGAAAAGACAAATTATAAGTGAATGTTCACGTTCGATAGAGTCACATTTGTCCAGTTCTGAAAATTAAGAGTGATATTAGGTGCACTGTTTTTATTGAAATTAGTAGTTACTTGTGACGCTGTTATGTTAGTTGGTATTTCTTCCTCCACTTTTGGCTTTGCTGTTGACGGCGGCACTACATTGATTTGACATTTTGATGTCGATGGCTGGGGCATTTGGAGCTGCAGTAGTGGCGTCCAAGGATCTACAACAGAAGCTGCAGAAGTCTTTGTAGGAACATTTTCACACAAACGAGCGCTGATTTTCCTCTTGTTTTCCAAAGAATCTTCTAAGTACCCTTCGGCAACGGTACTAGATTTCCATCCACCGTGTCTCTTAATTACGGTCAAATCTGCACCTGCGTCGGCCAAAAGAGTAGCAGAAGTTCGGCGAAAACAATGACCTGTGTAGAGATTGATGTCCGGCAAACTCAAAAAAGCTGCGATTGCCTTAGGGGTGCTACTAATTTTATTTTTACCCATTGGCTGCCGGGTACACTTTCCATTTCTGTACTGGATTAAAAAACGATTTGTATTCCAGTTGGTCGAAGTGATTAGTATTTTTCTTCAGTTTTTACATGGTCTTCGCGCACAACGAATGATCTCTCTCTTTTAGTTTTGATGTCTGGCAATTTAACCAAAAGCAGTGTATCAGAATTCTTTTTCATATTATCAGTGTTCAAGTTTACTAATTCCTTACAGCGACAAGCACCATTTATTCCCAAAATTAATATCACCTGAAACAAAAACGATGGAATATTAGGTAGAGGTTTGATTATAGTTAACAAGGTAGCATAAGAAATAGATTTAGCTAAGTACATTTTTAGTAGGTAGATACAATGTGTTAGTAGGTAGGTAATAGTAGTAAGGTTAGGTAGGTACTCACTTTTATAGCAAGAAATTGATCATCAGGGGCTTGCTCCAGAAAAGATTGTATGTTTTCAGCGCTCAGAACTTTAGACTTTTTTGCTTGATAATTAGAAGATTGTTTCTTTAAAAATGCTATGAGGCTTGTGTATTTCTTGATAGAAATATTGTGTTTTACATCGATGGTCGCTTTCAGCATTGAAAAAATGCTCCACAGGCTGGATGATTTCTTGGTTTTTGTTAATTCTTCGAAATAACAGAGGAGCACTGGTTCAGAAATACTTTTTACGCCTTTATGATTTCTCCATTGTATGAAATTTTCATATGTTTTTAAGTAAATCTGCTTTGATTTATCCGGCAATAATTCACCAACAATTCTTTCCGCGTCGAGTTTCATTGTTTGCTCGTATTCGCTTTCGTCTGAGTCACTAAATGATGACATTTTGCAATATTTAGGACCACTTTTTATTGAATTTGTAACAATTTGTAACAAAATACGTAATAGATTGTAGATGTGGAATAATTTGTCATTTGTTTTTATGTCGCGCTTTGGCGCCGCAGCTTTGATATTCAAACTTTTTGCTTTTCATGCTGCCAGTGTTTATGCAGGTATACATACTCCTTGGTTTAAAAACTTTTATGTCAAATGGTACGATCGTTTGGTCGACCAGTCTGGAGCCTAGACTCTGTTGTGCATATTTACAGTATGGGGTTGGTCAACTAGTTGGGCGATCGATCGACTAGATTACGGCCCTAGGGCATGAAGACTGACTTTAGACCCGCAAAAGTATGATTAAAACAGTAGTAAAGGTATGGTACAAGTATAAACAAATTTAAAAACATACTTTTACATCTCTCATATTCGGTAAGTAGGTCCTTATTACCCCCAAATGGAGCTTGTAGGTGACCAATTAGCGCTCTAGGGTAATAATGTAGCTAGAAAAGCCCTAGGGCGGTAAGTAACTAGTGGTTCGCCCCGAACTGAGACCTCGCGGTATCCATAAACTTACAGAGCGCCATCTATGTGAAGTTCTGTTAAAAATAGTGAAGCTCATTAAAAATTAAATAATTTCGTTTCCTTAGAATATTTATCTAATTTTAGTATTTGTTGTTCAAGTACAGGATATAATTCAAATAAGTGATCAAGTTTCAGGCTCAGCCTTTTCTTTTTAAGCACAAACGAATAAGTTTGTACAGAGCGCCATCTAGTGACAACATTGTGAAGTTTGTTCAAAATACGTAAGCTCATTAAAAATTAAATAACTTCGTTTCCTTATAATATTTATCTAATTTTAGTATTTGTTGTTCAAGTACAGGATATAATTCAAATAATTTATCAAGTTTCAGGCTCAGCCTTTCAGAAAATTGGGAGTTCTGAGGTCATCTTTGGACGTCAGAAAATCACCACTTTGAAAGCCCCCCTTCTATGAGAGCCCCCCTGAAATAAAGATTTTTATAACTTTTTAAGCCATATTCGGCGGGAGGCCATCGGTTTACACAGTATATTTAAATTTGAAGTAATTACGTTCAGTAATTCAGAAGTTATAAGGCTCTGACAGACGGACGGACGGACAAGTGCCAATTCACCCAAGTAGACTCAGAGACCTTCGCTTCGCTCGGTCAATTAAAAAAAGTATGATGGTTAGATGTACGCGAACTTTTTGAAAGAGTGAAGAGTTTTTTTTTAAATTACTTACCGCCCTCGGGCTTTTCTAGCTACATTATTACCCTAGAGCGCTAATTGGTCACCTACAAGCTCCATTTGGGGGTAATAAGGACCTACTTTACCTCACAATCGAGATGTAAAGCAGAGTAGTTAGCTCGGGTGTAAGCATCAATTGCACCCTCGAACTATAGGCGCCCTCCCTGCGCTCGTGCGCCTAAATATCTCGGGCTGCAATTGATGCCTTACAGCCCTTGGCTACTAATCTACTATTAAGGGTAGTCCTTACAAAACTTGATGGTATTATATTTTGGCTGTGTTCCGAAATACACTGCGAGCACTGTAAGGTGTGACGTCACTTCAGTACACTGCGAAGCCGTTCCTTTATAGTTAGGTATACTGGGTACTGCTTAAAACGGAACGCTGTCAGCACTGAGACAAACACTGAGAGCACCTTACCTCGAAAACGCCAGTGCTCACAGTACAAAGATGGCGTCGATTAATGACGTCATATATTTCCCTATGATACTGCAGCAGTTTACTGTCAGTTATAACGGAACGAATTTCTCCACAGTAAGAGCACTGAACAGTGCTCGCAGTCTATAACGGAACACAGCCTTTATTATTATGATCATGTTATGTTATTGCATGGAAGAAGGAATTACGACTGCCGTTGTTATTGACATTCAAAGATGTTATTTTATGTCAGTGAGACGTATCCAAGCTTTATTGTGCCATCAAAATGATTGCTGGCGTGACAATCGCAGTCACCTCGCAACACTCTTCCACTATTGGTACATTGGCACAGCAAGAATACTATAAATTCAGCCAATCACAACAATTGAGACTAACAATGATTGATACAGGATATAAGTAATAGGGCTACAAAAGTTTTATTTTAGTTTTACCCAGTGGTAAAACTGGGGGTAAAATAAGTTTTAAGTATGTTGTATGTGGTTGTATGATTCTCTAACATTTTACCAGGTAAAGACTTGGGTACAGTCATTCCGGGTAACTTTGGACCACTTATGAGACAAATTGCGGTAGTTAGTCCATAAAATGTATAGAATAGCTACACAGTAATTGTGATTTATGTGATTTTTTGATTTTGTAAATACCAATTACATTAAGAAGTTTAAAAATTATGTGCGAATCCTGAGATAGAGACAGAAATAGTAGTGGTCCAAAGTTATATTGATTTTGGGGTAACATTAGACCTACATTTTTTCTCAGCTTAAAAACCTATTTTATCGCATTTTTTTACATTCTGGGTAACATTTGACCATGATACATGCTCCTAAGAACACATAATTTCGAACGAAGTTTTATGTACTGTCACACATGTAAAAATTCACAATAACGAGCTCGAATAAGCGAAATGCCCCATATTATTGGTAACGGCTAGGGAAGTTAATGAGGTGATTTTTATAATCTAAGTTAAAATAAACATATCAATGTATTAGAAAAATCTATAATCTTTAGGCATTATAACAGCATGAGTTTCAAAGCTTACACTACATGTGTAAGGAACAGACACATCAAGATCAATCAGAAAAGATACATACATAATCAACACTCAGGTCAGGACTCAGGATCAACAATCTTATACACTAAAAAAATCATCAATCTTATCATGAAATTGGCCTAAATTACTCTCAGCAACCAGCAATTACTCTCCCCAATCTAGGCACAAAAATTCATCTTTAATATAAATGACTTTCCCGCGTCGAGTGATGTTTTCGTCGGGTATAGCTTTTTTTATCATCTTTGAATCAGTAATTTTAGTTATATCCGGATTTGCTTGCCATGTCCAGCAAACCTGAATCCTCAAACCTTTTAATCAGGCAGCTCACCAACATTTCAAAAGGAGATTGGCAGATTTTTGTTCTGCGCCCTGGAAATATACTTCCTTCGTCTTGAAATACGCAAAATTTGTTTAGTTCATATTGTTCTTCTTGGTCTTGAAGTTTCACGAGTCGTTCATTGTCTTGATGAACAATGTACTCTCCAGTGATTTCTCACAAAAATTCAATATCGGTAACTCGGTCTCATTGGCATCATTAGGAATACATTCATCAGTCACCTCTACCTCAATAGAATGATTGTCATTCCATTGATCTATAATATCTAGGTCAGTATATGTGTCTGTTTTGGTGTCATTTTCATCGAATTTGGTTTTTTTTTTGTTGTATATAATATGCTGGTTTTAGATGATTTTTTCCGTTTATTCTGTGATATTTCATAAGTTTTTTTCTCTTTTTTGTCCTTTATACTTTCAGTTTCTTGGTTTTCTATGTTATGCTTGACACTCCTAGAGTTTTCTTTATTTCTCTGTTCTCTGGGGGGGGTTTCTCTCTATTCTGCTGGTCTTCTTGGGCAAAATCAGCAATGCATTCATCGATCACCTCTACTTCATTTACGGGGATCGGTACGTTGCCCAGAATCCATTCCTCAATTTTGTCTAATTCAGAATCTAGGTTTTTCGGAGCCTCTAGGTTTTTCGAATCATCGTTCACTTGAGCTGTTGTCAATATCAAATTAAATGATACAGTTTGTGACTCTGCGTCCTCTGGCTCGTGATTATCGGATTTCGACTCGGCCGCTGCCTGTCCACCTATTTCGATCGTTACTTCCTTTTCTACCTCTGATTTCTTCGTGATCTTTTTGTTTTTAGAACCTTTGGGCCTTTCTTTTTTACAGGTTTTTCCTTTTTGTTCTCCTGCTCTATCTGTCTATTTTTGTAAAAATTCTCCACTTCTTCAGCTGAAATTGACTTTCCTGCTTTAACAGGCAGCTGGAATTTCTTGGTTGTTTTTATATTTCAGTCCGACGCTCTTATTTCTTGCAAGTATTCCTTAAATGTTTCCCCAACAGTGGCTTGGATCTGGCCAGTTGCATATGAAGGTAAAACTTGTAGGACTTCAATACGTGAGCATGGGAAAATTCCATATTTTCTTAATCCAGCTGTCATATTAATCCCTGCTGTGGATTCATTCAGTTGAAGTGCTGAATTTACAAGCTGGCAAAACACGTTTTTAGGTAGTGCTACAGCTTTCCTGCCTCGTTGTGTCTGACGCCATTTGTTGAGCACTGTTCGCTAAGCCGACTTTAAGGACGAAAAATATCCTACGTCTAATGGTTGTAGAAGATGTGTGGAATTTGGAGTAAGACAAATAAATTTAATATTGTGCTCTTCACAGATCTTCAGAGCTTTTACACTTATACATTCTGTCAAAAAAGTACCAGGAATTCATCATTTGTTTCTAATTCCAAATTCAATTCAAAAATTCTTTTTTGTCGCTAAGTTGGCACAACTGTCGTCTATATTGCCGCGAAGTTTGAGCGTCAATTGTTATTTACTTTGTTTACAGTGCGCCATTTTGTCAGTTCATCTCAATAGTGTTTTGCGATTTTTACAATGATTAAAAATATCGAACAAAGAGTTTGTCTCAAATTTTGCATCGCAAATGGAATTTCGCGTTCAGAGTCGCTGGAAATGTTGCAGAAAGCTTACGGGGAATCGATTTTAACAAAAACACGTGCATACCATGCATTCAAAAGTGGTCGAGATGTGGTGGAAGATTTGCCTCGCTCTGGTCGGCCATCAACGTCTTCAACTAAAGTTAACATCGCTAATGTGAAAGAAATGGTGCCTGAAAATCCTCATTCAAGTTTGAGAGAGATAGCTGCTGAACTTTCTGTGTCTCAAGAATCGATTCGTATCATTTTAAACGACGATGAAGGCCAGATTTGTGGAAAGAAAATTCTTGGATGCACCACGACAATGCGCCATCGCACAAGGCCATCATTGTGAATGAATTTTTGACCAAAAACTCAACAAATACCATCGAACAACCACCGTATTCACCGGATATGGCTCCGGCCGACTTTTTTCTCTTTCCAAAACTCAAATTACCACTTTGTGGCACCCGTTTTCAATCGATAGAAGACATAAAAGAGAATTCGCGGCAAGAACTGAAGTCGATTCCTAAAAATGCCTTTAAAAAATGCTTTGGAAATTGGATTATTCGTTGGCTTAAGTGTATTATTTCCGAAGGGGCCTACTTTGAAGGAGATACAATAAATTTGGAATAATAATTAACATTTTGTGTATTATACACCTTTTCCCGATACTTTCTTGACAGAGTAGTATACATTAAATTGTCACATATTACAGGTTATTATATTACAGGTTAGCCCGCTACCATCAGGTGAGATCGCAGTCAAGGGCTAACTTGTAATGGATAAAATAAACAGAATCTTCTTTCCTTCTTTTTGGTCGACAATTGGTACAAAATGTTTTTCAAGCCATTCTTCAAAAATATCAGCATCAATCCAGCCAGACTTTGATACAGCCATTTTTGAAGACTTTGGGGCATTGACAAGCCAGTCAGACCAACAATGTTTCCCTTTAAATATGAAGAAAGGAGGGATGAATTCCCAGCAAATACTATGGTAAAACAAGACTTACTGGAATTTTTCACTTATTCTGGGTGGCGAGTGGAACGTCTGAATAAAAGTTTTTTTTTCCAGGCTCATCATGAAATCCGCTTACGTCCATGTTGTAATACATTGTCAGGGCTTACGTCTTCAATCTCTTTTTCTAGCCTGTCGAAGAATTCATTCACCATGTCTTCATTAACTTGGGCTCGTTTCCTGGAGATCTTGTGAGCAATTTTTTCTTTTATAGCTACATGCCGTTCCAAGTACAGTTTTTCCCACTCGTATTCAGGACTGTTGTCGTTGAACACAGGAACTGTTTTTCCAATGTTATCCAAGTATCTTTTAATTACATCTCTGAAATCTTGTAAGCCAATTGGAATACCCATGTCACTTAATTCAAGCAAGTGGTCTCTGAAAAAATTATCTCTTCGTCCATCGTTAAGCATGTAGGACGTCCCACAGGTTTGTTGTGTTTATTTTTAAAACTTAATGCCGCGTCCGGATGGAACGCCTTTCTTCAGAAACTTTTTCCAATTCAAATGCATTTGCACTAATTTTCATTTTCATAAAACTGTCATTTCTCTCGTCTTTAGGGCGCTGATTGTGAAAATCTAACTTGTGTAATATATCTGTTACGAATGAAAATCGAGTTTTGTCAGCATTTCTTCGATATACCATAGCGTCTATTAAAACACCTTCATTTGTTTGCGTTCCAGCTTGTTTTTTTATTAGAATATTTTTTTCGCTGCATCAAATTTTTTTGAATCCTGTTAAAATTGAAGGCGATGTTGATCTTTTCCGTTCCATATTTATTCGGTAATCTGCAATCAAATATAAAAATAGCGTTAGAATGCTGGATGAAGGATAGTTATGAGTTATTAAAAAGGATTATACATTAATGTTCAATGACTGGATAAATTCTTCAAAAGCCATAGAGTCTACATTTGACATAAAATCTTGTGCTTTTGACTGATTTCCTACAAAAGAAGCATTTTCCCAAATATTATTTGAGTTATAGCCGCTGTCACCAATCGAGAAGGGGTTCTCGATAATATAAAGAAGTCTTCCTTTTGTAATGACGTTTATTATTTGAATTTGATTACAAATTAATTGATACTTAATTAATTAAATTAATCACGCGATAAATGCCTATTATATTAATTTGCGGATAATTTCGATTGCGAGTTAAAGCTTCAGCGCGACGCGGAAGAGAGAGTCTCAGTCGATTGTAGACTGTGTACTGTCTGATGAATGAATGTTGTTTGCTCCCGGGGAATCTTGTATATATATATCCCGCATCGTAGGGTTGTAGTAGGGATGATCGGTAGCAGTCACGTATAGTAGGCCATGGGAAGGTTCCAGCATGTTCCACTGATAAGTAAAATGTCTTTTAGAAGTTTATGGCTTGCAGTCACCGCTTGCAATGGTTTTGGTTTAATGGGTAGACGTAATCTCGAGACGTCGCGTCGCGACAGTTCGCTATTGAGATAAAGTTCCAATGGAATGTGCGTCGTTTATCAGTTTCGCCATGACAGACATGAAGGAAACTGGGTCCAACTTGCATTCGCGTTTATCTTAAAAGGTTTTTTGTGGGTGTGCGTCTGTTTTATGCTGGTACTTGAAAGGTCTGCTTTCTTGACATTTGTAAGAGTTTGAGCAACTCCTCTTTCGAAAAGCGCTTTGATCACTGTTAACTCGATAAACAACTTGGTGTGTATTCATAGTACCTTTAAAACAGGAAACTTTTGTTGGAAGCTCTTTCTCTTTCTTTAGTATATCGTCGGAATTCACTGTTTGAATTGTGATGTTTGGTATAAGTATTTACCTGAACTATTTCAACAAATTTCTCAAGTGATCCTATATTCTCTCCTTGATTTACAACTCTATCGGCTGTCCTTTTAAAAAACTCCTCCAAGGCCATCAGGAGCGCCTTTACCTGTCTCCAAATAATTCCAAGTCACACGTGTAAGAGGAATGTAAACTTTATGAAGTTGAGTTAGGATGTGGAACATAAATCTGTTTCTGTATTGGCTGCTTGGACTATCACTAACGAAGTGTATTGTACCCCAGCAGGGCTAGCATGGGCTGGAGATAAAAAATTTATCCCCCGATTTTATCCACTGACAAGAGATAAAATTAACTTATCCACTTCTCAGAGCACGGGAACAGGGGAGAGGAGAAGTTTATCCCCGTTTGACATTTCACGGGGACTCGGGGGACTATTTATCCACCGTTATTTAGCGTTTTTATTTAATTATTTAGGAATAAAAATTTTATCCTTTCCTCGGGGAGAAAATTGTCTCGGCCCATGCTAGGGGGGCAGCAGGGCTAGCATGGGCCGGAGATAAAAACATTTATCCCCCGATTTTATCCACTGACAAGAGATAAAATTAACTTATCCACTTCTCAGAGCACGGCAACAGGGGAGAGGAGAAGTTTATCCCCGTTTGACATTTCACGGGGACTCGGGGGACTATTTATTTATCCACCGTTTTTAGCGTTTTTATTTATTTATTTAGGAATAAAATTTCTATCCTTTCCTCTGGGAAAAAATTGTCTCGGCCCATGCTAGGGGGGCTGACAATGTTTGCCTGTCAAATTCTGTTTTTTATTGTCTATGGATTCTATACTTCATGTTCGGATCCATGCATATATATTAAAAAGAATGAAGTGTTTGTTCAGTGCATTTCAGTGTGTGGTCCAATGTTAAACCGCTAGTCCAATTTTACCCAGAATGACTGTACCTATAAAACGAGCAAAAATTCAAAAATTGACAGAAACGTTGTTAGAATAGTTCCCTATAACTCAAAACCTCTTATTCTGTATATTGCTATCCAGAAATAATTGAAATAAAGTGTCGCAAATTAATGATTTTATGATTAACTAGCTTTTGCCCGCGGCTTCGCTCACGTTAAGTTCAATTTTGGATTGGTAAATTTTCACTCAAATGTTTAAAAAAAATGTCATGCTACTAATAGAAAAATATTAACTACAAAACTTCTTTACAGGCAATATTCTTTACTGATCTATTACGCGAGAGCAAGCTACGTAGAACTGTCCATGTGAGAAGCAGTTTTCTCTCAAGTCTATTCCCGCAATTTTGAAAGTCTGTCCTTGAGATTTGTTTAAGTTTAGTCATTGCAAACAGACTTTGAGAAAACTGTAATCGTTTGAATTGAAACGGAAGATCGTTCGGAATTAAAGGAATTCGTGGTAAAAATACAGTTTCCCCTTTCGCACACCCAGTTATAATATTGTGGCTTCCACTATATTACGATGTTAAGCTTTGATTTTCAGCCTGGTCCCGTTGCACAGTTTACGGGATAATTAATAGCATCGTCGATGTTGACCACCGTGTCTATCGAAGTGTATACAACTTCTTCCCCCTCAAAAGACATCAGTAGCAAATCATTGATAGCCGCTGCTTGGCCTTTTTTTGGCGTAAGTATGGCACGTTCACACAACCATTTCATAGGCTTATCATGAATATTAGCAATATTATTATTATTATTTATAATAGGCTAGGCACCTTTCGCTGATGCGCCTGTATCAAATCTTGTGCTTTGTCTTTAGGTGCTTATCCAGTCTGTTCTTGAACTGATTTACAGAGGTTGACATCACCACATCCTCGGGCAGTTTGGTCCACATAAGCACTAGATACTCTGTTGCTCAAAAAGTGTTTAAAGGGATTTGATGACGCAGCTTTTGATCGTGTCCTCTTAGAACGGGGTTACTTTTTGTTACAAATATTTCCTTCATTTTTGGGACATTATAGTAGTTATTCAGTATTTTGTATGTTTCCATGAGATCGCCTCTTTCTCGCCAACTTTTGAGGGAACAAAGCCCAAGTTTTGAAAGTCTTTGCTCATAGGGATGATTTTTCAGCTCTCTTGGCATTTTTGTGGCTCACCTCTGTACTCTTTCTAACATTTCTGTGTCCTTGGCGAAATATAGACTCCAGACCTGGAATGCATAGTCCAACAAAGGTCTGACATAAGTCTTGTATATTTTCAAAAAGGTTTTCTTGGTGATGTTGAAGAATGCCTTACAGATTAGGTACAGGATTGAGTTGGCCTTATTTACAATAGCTACTATATTATGTGCTTCCCATTTTAATCTTTAGATAAATTTTTGAAATCAAGTCCTGAATCGTAGTTACCTACTATCTACTGAGCACAAATTTTCCGGGATGGTTATCATTCTATCAAGTGTCGGAAAATCACCGTTGCCTATTTCAAGCAGGAGGTCTGCAAATCTTTAATCTACCAACAGACTCATCTCCTCCAAGGTGTACCCTCATATTTTTGGTGAGCTTGAGGATGTTAATTTGATGCCATAAAGTAGATCTCTTAAGGCAAGACTTAACTTCATCGGCTCTGGTCCCTTTCGGCACCACCGGTAGAGTCTGCCTAAAGTCTCCGGCTAGCACAACCGTTACACCACCCATTATCTTTTTATTACCTCTTATATCCTGAAGAGATCTATTTAAAGCCTCAACGCCACCCTTATGTGCCATTGTAATTTCGTCCCACACCATTAATTTTGTATTTTTTAAAACTTCAGCAAAATTACTTTGTTTTGAAATATTACAAATGGGAGTCTCAGAAGTTGTTAAATTGAGTGGTAACTTAAAGGCATGAGCAGTTCGACCACCTTAAAGTAGAGTAGCTGCAATCCCAGTAGAAGCCACTGCCAAGTGCCAAGGCAATGCCACGACTACTTCTGACTTTCGATAAAAGCAAATTAATTACAAAGGTTTTGCCGGTTCCACCTGGAGCATCTAAAAAAAATATTCGACTTTCATTTGTTTCAACGCTTGTGATAATTTGATTATATATTAACTTTTGCTCCTCAGTCAGAGATCTTTCATTATTTCTTACAGCATCTTCTAAGGCTACTAAGTTGTAACTTGTTTCCATGATGTACCTACTCTCTATTTCCAAATTGTTGTGATTTATTTGGCTGAGGTAAGCCATATTCTTTGAGAGGCTGACCACCTAATGCAAGCACAGCATCCTCTATCACCGATAGGCATTTGTTCAATACCTCATCCGCTAAGTTCTCTACATCCACGTCACCTTGTCTTTCCAACTGTTTAGTGACTTTTTTTCAATTGAAAGTCAAAATGCCAAGTTTCATGGCAAATAACTTTAAAATCAGAAAGGAGAAGGTTCATTTTGGGTGTAGTTCTTGTACACTTTATCATGAATAGATTAAAATACATAGATTTTATTAAAAATAAAATAAATTAGAATATTTTTTTTATTCTTTGTATGTATTAAATACACCATTTTTTCTATAAGTGTTGGCTTTAGGATGGGGTAAAATAAAAATAAAAAATGTTCACATAATGTTTAAAATTACAGCTGTAGTGTACATAATAATAAACATTGTAATAAAAATCATAATAATAATTCTAATTATTCTCTATTACTTCCATTTCACTATCTGTGCTCTCAAAGAGGTCAATATCACTGTCACTGTCAGCCGTATTTATCACTAGTCTATCAGTGTAATTGTCTAAACCGTGTTGAATGCTTCTATATTCATTCTCAAATTTGATTGCATGATCGCAAACCTTTTTCCATTCTTCAGCCCCGATCATGTTTACTTGTTCAGTCAATAATGCTTTTACTGTAGTTAAATTCATACCCACATTTCTAGAGGCTACATAGCCTTTCAGTTGAGACCATATATTTTCTATTGGATTAAAATCCGGATGATATGGTGGCAATCGCAACACAGTGTGCCCATGTTCGGCAAGTATTTTGTCCACGGAAAACTCTGTATACCTCTCCTTGTGCTGACATATAATAGCGTAAATCTGGGCTTTTGTTAATTTTGGATCAAATGGAATTTCGTGTCTGCTTAACCAGTTGATCATTTCCTGTTTAATGGTGTTTGAGTTGGGGGGTCTTTCAACATATTTGTTGTGATAGGGTGCATTGTCGATAACTAGAACAGAATCTCTGGGTATATTTGGGATTAATTGATTAACCAACCATTTTTCGTAGTTATCGTTATTCATTTCATTATGATAGTCACCTGTAGTGTCCGTGGATTTATATGTTAAAAAGGCACCGGGTACAAAGCCTTTTTCATTTCCCGCATGAACTATTATCAAACGCTGACCTTTTGAAATTGGCTTTTTTACTCCTTTTTTCTTATCATCACTCCAAGATTTCCCTTAGTGTGGGATGTATGTATGTAGGACTCATCCATGTAGACGATATTTTTTCCTGATTCGCGATATTCGCGTATTTTATCAAGGTATTCCATTCGTTTGAGACTTACATCGTGCTTTTCCATTAAAACTTTTCGATTATCTTCCATTTTAGTGAACCGAAATCCCATCTCATGAAGTATTTTTCTCAACGTCTTTTCAGACCCATTGTAATTAATAGCTTCAGATAATTTAGCTTTTAATGATTTTATTGTTGGCAGTTCATTAAATCGTAAGTGAAAATCATACACCATTCTTCGAACAACATCATAATCAAAAACGTCCATATTCAAACGAAATTGCTTTTTTGGTCTCCCTTTTTTTGTAATGCTGAAATTAATTTCAGCAGAATGTGTTTCAGTACTAACTTCATTTAATATATTGTTCAAAGTTCTTCTTGAAATTCCAGTGGCAATTGCAACTCGCTCTTGAATCTTCTTAAAATAACAACTTACATATTTTTCATCTTCATTTTTTTTAAATCTGTCAGCTTCGGTTACAAAATATTTATAAACATTGTAGATAATTTCGCGTGACTGACCTCGTAAAGGTTTCCCTCTTTTTCCTAAAGATGCCATAGTAGAACTTTAAATTATTTAAATTTGGGGGTGTTAACAACTCTCATGAATTGGAAGCGACCGCACTCTATCGCACTTGAACAGCGACTGATAGTGACGTTTTGTCAGTCATATAGGTAGTGTGCGACAGAGATAACGCTATACGAAGCCGAAATTAACCGATTGTCTCTTTCCAAAGGTCGATGTGCAATATTTATTGCCGGGTACTGTACTTATATTTTGCGTAGATCTGACAGTGAGTTTTTCACTGTGACGTGACAATAAATTGTTTACCCATTTTTCGCCTGGCATTTTACCATTAAAAAGATCTTCTTTTCCATTTTTTTTTAAATAATTGTAAACTAAAATACGTAGATCAAGTTTTGTTAGCGGGCTACCATAATCTGCAGATGCTGTTATAACATTTATTAGCTTATTTTCTTCTTCCGCTGTTAATCTTGTGGGTGCTCTTACAGCTTTTGAGTGAAAGTTTTTTAATTTATTAATAATTGTGCGCCTTGGAATTCCAAATTGTTTTTCAGCTTCTCTGGATGAAATTATTTTGCTTGCTACAGATTCTACTGCAATTTGGAGCATTTCTTGTGTATAGTTTTTATATGCTCGGGCCCCTAACTTTCTGCGACTTTTTCGTTTTTTGATTCGAGGTTTTGGTTTCGCCATGGTGCTGAAAAAACGTGATATAGATTAATATTGGTAATTCAGAGAAATCCATATTTGTTAGCTAACAAGAGATATTATCTGCCATAAAGTATCTATGCCATCAGTAAAACAAAACCATCATAGACAGATGAAATTTTTCTTTTCCTATAGTTCTTGCAATTCGCGACCGGACGTGGCTCATGGTTGTGTTACGTCGTATAATATGTTTATTTGTAAATGTATTATATGTGTGTGATTGCGCATACACCCACACACATTTAAAAGTTTACCGATACAATACAACATAACAAAACCATGATCTACGCGCGTTCGTGAATAAGCATGATGACTGATTTTGAAAACCGACGATTATCGATGTTTACATCTTATTTATGTAAAATAAATCTTATTTCCGCAAAAAATAAAGAACTGAATGAAAGATTGACCTTTTTAAAATACAATTTGTATGTACATGTTAAATGTTTGTTTTTCAAAGACTTGACTTCACGGGCTACGTGTTGGCAATTTAACCAATATGGCAGATTTGTATTTTTTGTATTTTTATTACTGCGAAATATAATACAAACTCACTTGTAATTTAGAGATGAGTAACTTTTTTAAATTTCTCTATCCTATATAATTGTTTCAAATCATAATTTATGTGTTTCTAAGTTACTGTCATCATGGCTTATACGCACTTGTGGCGCAAGTCACAGATATTCTGTTAAAATCTTTGCGTTACTAATATACACAAAAAGTGACAGCCCTAGCACCTCATCATGGGTGGGCAAAGTTGGGATGGCTTATACTTACTGCTTTTATCTGCTTATCATTTCCCAAGGTCAAAACTCCTAATAAACATTGGATTTTTTTCTTGAAAATAACGAAATACATCCTTATTTAAACGTTATTTTATATGCTGTATGCAAAACTTACGTATTTTGATTGCTTCCTTGCAGTCACGCACAAGTTTTTTCCCACAGTTTTTTCCTTAAAAATTTGCACCACTTATACACGTCTAGGTTTGACAAGATGTGACCATGTGACAGACAACTGTTTGAGGTTACGGACGTCACTCCCATTCAGTGTTGCCATAAAAATACTAAATTTTCTACCAAATAGCAAACACGGCTTCAAACGCAATACGAGTTACAGGCTTTCTAAGTTATATTTCCTGCTTGGGCAAAGATTGGATGGAAGGACCTATATGGAGTTTTTTTAACCCAATTTTTTTACTTTTCCGTAGTTACAATTTTTCAAATATTTTCTTTCATAAGAACCTTCTCCTTACAATAACAAACACAACAAAAAAAGAATTAGCGAAATTGGTCCAGCCGTTCACGCGTGATGCCGTGGCCAAGGGAAATAGGGATTCATTTTTATAGAATATTAACCCTTAGCCAGGCCTAGTCAATTCTTTTAATTTAAATACAGATTTTGGTAGATTAGAGGGTTATGAATAAATTAATTTCTTGCTTTTTTTTTATTTTTACTATTTCCTAAAAAAAAACCCTGTGGTCCACATATGACCACTGCCCATTTGAAAAAAGAAGTGTGGTCTATATTTGGCCACTGCCTTGCAAGCTACCTCTACCTAAATCAGGAGCAGTAAATCCAGTTGTGATGTCTGACCAATCCCTGGCCTTATTCATTAGCTGTTGCAATAGGGAATGTTGGTCTGCTGCTGAAGATGAAGGCTGATCAGCAGGTGCTGGCGGTGAGGGCTAGTCGATTGCAATTGGAGGTGATTGGTCATTGGCTGCTACTGAAGGTGAGGCCTGGTCGGTTGCTACTGAAGGTAATTGCTCATCGGCTGCTACTGGGGGTGAGGGCTGATCGGCTGCTGCTGGAGGTGAGGGCTGATAGGTGACTGGTGGTAAGGCTTCCATTATTATTTTTGAAGATGACCTTCATAGTGTTCTTCATCCTCAGAAATTTCATCTTCCGATGATGTATAAATGTCCTTCTCTAACATCTTTTCATTCATGATCGGGAAGATGTCGCGAATAGGTTTGTTTATGTGGTTTCATAGTCTTCTGAAAAGATAAATAGATCAGAATTAGAAAGATAATATAGTATTAGCTAAAAATTTTGACGGGCTGAGGTCATATGAAGACCACATAATTTCGGAGTAAATATTTCGCAGACTGAAAAACAAATATTGTTATAAATCGAAATATAAAACATATTAAAAAACTTATAAACTATGATAAAGTTAGAATAAAAAACACTCACCGTATTTATTTTCGACAAATTAACAACTTGTAATCACAAAACACCAAAAAGTACCGTTTGTACAACAATTTGTACTTTGACAGCCGAAGTGTCATTATCTTGTTCGGATCATAGAATAATGATAGACGGCAGTCGTAATTCCTTCCTCCATGGTTCGGATACACGCACAGCCGAGCGATCGCGTAACTTCTGCATCAATCATTGTTACAGTATCAATTGTTGTAATTGGCTGAATTTATGGCATTCTTGTTGCGTCAATGGATTATGTCCAATAGTGGAAGAGTGTTAACCAATCAGAGGTGATTGCGATGTATCAATGATTGATGCAGAAGTTACGCGATCGCCCGGCAGGTTTTTCGTTTACAAATTGACTTTACCATAGACAATATAATATATGACATTTTGTGGTTTCTATACATCATCTGCTCGTTAGGAAAAATTTAAAATAATATTATTCTGAAGAATGCTATCCACAAATAATTTTAAATTAATGTCGCAAAATTAATGATTAAGATTAAATTAATTATATTAAAATAATATATTGTTTTATTATTTCGTTTTATTAATATTTTTTTAATGCATTTACTTATTGTTTCTCACTTTGCTTAAATGAAACTGTCCTATCTTGAATTGACTGAATTTTTCTACAATAAAGATATAAAACCAATAAATATTTTGTTTTATTTTGTTGATTATTTTAGATTAAACTATAAATTATTTATTAGTCCATTGTTGATCATGAGTTGATGTCGGGAAAAATGAATTCTAATAGTTTACGAACTATTTAATGGTAGGAAGCAAGGTATGACAGCTGGTCATCTCGCCGCGTGATTGGTTCGATAATTAACCTTTCCTTCGCATTACTAAAATAATCCTACGCACAGACGCTGGCTCTAAGGCTCTATCAAAGATTACCTGATTCTGAGACAGCGAGCCTCTAGGTAATAGTTTACGCAGTTCATTAATTGAGCGCACTAGACAATTCAGCAGTGGCATAGCAGTGGCACATTTCAATCGGGCCCGATATAATTATATAAGTATAGGTAACATAATATAGGTACTTAATATCATTGAGTGAACTAGTCTCTTAACTATTTCACTTCAGCCCCCCTAGCATGGGCTGAGACAATTTTCTCCCCGAGGAAAGGGTAAATTTTTTATTCTTAAAATAAATAAAAACGCTAAATAACGGTGGATAAATAGTCCCCAGAGTCCCTGTGAAATGTCAAACGGGGATAAACTTCTCCTCTCCCCTGCATGGCCCCCCCTAGCATGGGCCGAGACAATTTTCTCCCCGAGGAAAGGATAAAAATTATATTCCTAAATAAATAAATAAAAACGCTAAACAACGGTGGGTAAATAGTCCCCCGAGTCCCCGTGAAATATCAAACGGGGATAAACTTCTCCTCTCCCCTGTTGCCGTGCTCTGAGAGGTGGATAAGTTAATTTTATCTCTTGTCAGTGGATAAAATCGGGGGATAAAATTTTTATCTCCGGCCCATGCTAGGGCAGGGCTAGCATGTGCCGGAGATAAAATTTTTATCCCCCGATTTTATCCACTGACAAGAGATAAAATTAACTTATCCACTTCTTTAGAGCACGGCAACAGGGGTTGTGTTTCCTTTATTTTTCTGTGTTGTGGTGTACAAATAAAGAGTATTAATAATAATTAATAATAATTGACCTGATTCAGTATCACTTAGTAGTAGGTGACATCGATTTTAATTAGTTTGCTTTATATAGGGGTACTATGGGTGGTGTTGGTTAACTTCAATTGCCCACGAAAAAATCAAACAAACATATTTATGGATTTTTTTATTGTAAAGTCATAGTCTAAGTTTACAAGTAGGGTTCGGGGAACTCAAAGGTAACTTCACGCCCCGTTAACTTCTTGTATACTGATTGGAAGGTGTCCACCTGTTGACAAATAAAAATTGAGAATTAGTCAACAAACAACAGAAATTAATAAAATTATGGTCCGACAAACCTATCTGACCCAGTGACAGCATCGCTAGTAATGAAAAATAAAATAAAAACAAAAACTAAACAGGCATAAAAATTAGTTCCAATTTTGGCCACAGGGTCAGATAAGTTTGTGGGACTACATCCTGGACAAAGCAAGGCATGTTTTTTGCCTTTGTTTTTTGTTATAGACATCATCTAGCTCTGAATAAGGTACATAATTAGTTTGGTATCTGCTGCCTTTAATATCAGCGGGTTTACTACCATCACGTAGGGTATGTTCTGAAATACACTGCGAGCACTGTAAGGTGTGACGTCAATTTAGTACACTGCGAAGCCGTTCCTTTATAGTTAGGTATACTGGTTACTGCTTAAAACGGAACGCAGTCAGCACTGAGAGCACCTTACCTCGAAAACGCCAGTACTCACAGTACAAAAATGGCGACGATTTATAACGTCATATATTTCCCTAGGATACTGCGGCAGTTTACTGTCAGTCCATAACTGAACGAATTTCTCCACAGTAAGAGCACTGAACAGTGCTCGCAGTGTATTTCGGAACACACCCTTAAAGTAGTATTATTTTAAAATGTCAGTTTTATGTGACATACCTTGATGTGCCTAACATAAGGATTCTAATTGTGAAACAAGAGTGTCCACAACATTAAAATAACACTGCTTTAAACGACGGTAGTAAGCATACAGGACCAAGCTGAGTGTTGCATATTTTGAACAACTCCCTCATACAAAAGCAACTTCAATCAGTTATTTAAAAAATACTTGTTATAGTTTTAGTTTTGGTAACCAAGCCCACTTCGACCAGAGTCCTTAAACTACACTGTGTAGTGACACTCAGAGAATATAACCACTACGTTTTTGTGACACTCAAGCCATTGCCAGTTGCCAGCCCACTACTAAGCACAAGTCTCCTTAAAATGAAAAGGGTTCCGGTCATAATATCCACTACACTGGCCAAGTACCAATTGTACGTCATTGAACAAAATAAACTTTTATTATAGCTCTATGTTCTAGACTAGAATTATTGCACATTCTGTCACAGCAATGATTATGATCTTGGAAACTGTTTACACAGTTTAGTATAGGTTTCAATCTTACTCTGGGTCTATTCACCCCATATAACCTAATTCATCGGAGCGCACGGCGTATCCACATCTGGCTTGACTATCAAAAAATTGCATTTTATCTCCACTAGGAAATGTTTGTCTCATCAACAAAATTCGTTTGGGCAGAAGCGCAACCTAACGCCGATTAAAACAGAATGTGAGCACCAATAAAATACAGACCTTATTGCTTCACATTAAGATTTTAAACACCAGAACAAAAGAATATATCTATTGTGCTCGGACTCCGAACATGGCGCGTAGGCAACAACCAATAGCGGACGGACGCGCGGTATGATTGGCTGAGATATTTTCGCGCCACTCAAAAATAAGATTTCTGCGCAGGTACGTACGATCTGCAGTCATTTTACACGTGAATTTGATCAGACTTTGATAATATTTTTTGGTCATATAGGTATTTTATAGAACTTAATTTTTTTACAATTTATGTTATATAAATACTAAACATTCATTCATTCATTCATGGTTAATTTTATTTTATGAGTAATTTCGCCTAATATTGTGACGCGTAAATTTTGATAAATCGTGCACATTGATTTGATTTTTTTATTACCTAATTTTGTATAGAAAGTATAAAAACGAATTGCAACAGTCCAATTTTAAGAGTGTGTTTATTATATTAGTGTTTTTTATGTCATTTATTATAATTTTTATTTGGTAAAAAGTGTCACCCAAAAGTGTAAAAATGGTAAACGTATTCTGCAAGAATGAGAATTTCACTATTATATTTCAATAAAATTAATATTTTTTTTGCAACAGTCTACTAAGGAGGGATTAATCTTTAACATTTTAATTTTCTTTTTGTTATAATCTCATGCACAAAGCTCATCAAAAGTTCTTAAAATGTTGGTTTACGGGGTTACGGACTGTTAACAAACAAGACAGTTTGTTATACAAAGACACCCTCAAACTTACAAAAATAATATTTACTTCTAGGTTTACATTGAGGCCAATTCTGTATAACACAATCTCTAAGCTAAACTAAAATGACAGCTTTATATCTAGTTCTGTCCCCTTCCGCAGGGAATATTATGAAAGGGTTAGCAATATTTTTAATGCTGTCATTTTAGTTTAGTTTAGAGATTGTGTGCAACAGAATCAGCCCCAATGTTGACAATTTATGGCAATAATCTAAGTAGTATTGCATAGAAATGGTTTTGTGCTGTACTGGCACAAACAAAAGCTACACGCCAAAGAACAACAGAAATGGTTTGAACCAAATATTGTTAAATTAAGGTAAATATTTTGAACAGATTAAGTTTGTATCGATGAGTGATTCAGATTGCTTGCACAGTTTTTAGCAGTAGAGCTTTGTATGGACTTTAGACGTCGACCATACTAGACAGACTAACTTATAAAAGTGGTATACTAGTACCATCATTGGGACTCAATCTGACAATAGAGATGATGACGACTCAATCAAATCAGCAACTCTTTATCAAACTTAAAAACGCACCTCTAGTATGGAAGTTGTATAAAAGTCATAGTTGTGACGTCATCAAATTTGAATGCACTTTTTTTCCTTAATCTATATTTTAAATTGTTTATCAAATTTAAAACTAACCGAGGATGTGAATTTTAGGTCTTTTGGAAGACCCTCTATTTAATATTATAATCAGTAAGAAATAATTTATTTTTGATATAGGCATCATCCCTATTATTTACCTTGTGTTCAATAGTTGTCTGTTGGTTCTTGTCAAGGTGCACTTTGATGAGCTGTGAGCCATCCAGCTTCACCCGGATGCGCTTGCCCACAATCTCTGCGGGGAATACCAGGTCCTCCAGGATAGCATCGTATACTGATGTCAGAGTTCTGGAAATAAGAGGATAGTAAAATTAATAAAACATTGTTTGCGTTCCTTTTAAACAGTCCACCCTGATCCACCATATAGATCCCACCAAAACCATTTCATGGATAGGCTGCCAAAACTCGCATACAAGTCGAAATCATAATGCTTTCACTGTTAAAAAGTTATGAGATCTCTAGTAGAGCCAAGCCCCTAGTTGAGCTCCGATTTGTGCTGCGCATCATCATAGCCCATGGGGCCAGTTCCAAGTCCAAAGTGTACAGGTTTAAGTACTTTTGGCTGTACCACATTTACTACATAGAAGTCCTGACTCTATAAACTCTACATCTTGATAAAAAGATGTGGCTTGGCTGTTTCGTGATCCAATCAATCATTTAATGTTCGTGGAATAGGTATAGTTTGTGCGAGAATCACGAAACGGCCAAGCCACATCTTTTTATCAAGATGTAGAGTTTATAGAGTCAGGACTTCTATGTAGTAAATGTGGTACAGCCAAAAGTACTTAAACCTGTACACTTTGGACTTGGAACTGGCCCCATGGGCTATGATGATGCGCAGCACAAATCGGAGCTCAACTAGGGGTTTGGCTCTACTAGAGATCTCATAACTTTTTAACAGTGAAAGCATTATGATTTCGACTTGTATGCGAGTTTTGGCAGCCTATCCATGAAATGGTTTTGGTGGGATTTCATTTCTTTTTGGCAGGCGCACTAGATTTTTAAATTTTTTGGACTCTATTTCTCGCACTACAGTTATTCCTTTTTTCATTGCCCACTCTCTATCGTTTCCTCTTTTCTTTGTGGGTTTGCTATATGTATGTAATGAGCGGCAAATCCCTACATACTTAAGTTAGTTCTTATTTTCGAGTCTGGTGCTCAGTATTAAAGATATTTGGTTGTATGGGCCAGCCGGTTTATATCTGCTTATTGTTGATTAGCGACCCGCCCCGCTTCGCAAGGCTAGCACTAATCATGATAATAGTCCATTCTTTTTTACCCACTAACTAAAGCCAGTGGGCACCGAGCAGTACATAAGACTTTAACATTAGCACTGCGATATGATTAATTGTTATAATATAGAGTGCCTTGAAGAATGAATTAAGTGAAGTGCCGGAAGAATTTTTAAAATCGGTTGAGTATTTTTTGATTTTATCCACAGCAAACTCACGGTTAAATCTTTCCTCTTTATAATATTAGTTCAGATCATTTAATTATATGTACGTTAGTACATAATACCTCAATGGTTTAGATCCATATAATATTTTAAATGCGAAAGTGTGTCTGTCTGTCTGCTGCGCATTCACGGCCTATCTTTTCAACCGATTTTGATGAAATTTGGTACAGGGATAGTTTGTATCCCAGGGAAGGACAAAGGCTACTTTTTATCCCGGAAAATTAAACAGTTCCCGCTGGAATCAAAAAACCTTAATCCACGCAGACGAAGTCGCGGGCATCATCTACTTTTCTATAAATTGTCACGCGTTAATTTAATTCAAACCAATGAACAGAGTGTTTAGTTCGGAGAACAGAGTTGGACGAAAATATCGTTGATTACCTACTTATTGAACAATTCCTAAAGGGATGCAGATGGGATCGGGTCTTACATGGACTCTTCGCCAATGATTACTGTAGATATATTATTTACCTCTGAAAAATATTTTATGTTGTAAGTATATTTTATAATTTTTCAGTAATAAAATGAAAATAATGAGAATAAAAAATGACAAGATTACGTGATTATTATTGGCGACCTGTTTGGCCGAGTGGTTACAGACCATGACTGTTGAGGGAGAGGTCGCGGGTTCGAATTCTGCTAGGGGCATAATGTTGGTATTCAGAACCTTTGTACCTGAGTCATGAATTGTATATTTATATTATTTATGTATGGTATTATGTATGTATACTGCATTTTGCACATATTTCTTTAAGTACCGACTGTACAGCTATTATGCACCCCCTATAGGAGGGGTTGGAAGGGAAAAGTTCCTGATTTCTTAATTTTCCCATTATTTATATGAAATTCCTAGCCCACATACCAAATTTTTAGCTTTCTAGGGCTTTGGGAAGTACCTACCCTAGAGGTTTTGATTTTCATCAGCTATTTATAAGGCTAAATTACGAAACCGATGTATTTCAGTTATCGATAAATCTGAAACTATAAATGCTAGACAATTGATACTTGGTATGTTTAATAAGTCGGCCAACAGCATCGTATCCTGAAAATTTCAGCTTTCCAGCATCATCCGGACTGAAGCTATGACGGTTAGCAAATACGTGGAAACGCTGTCAAATATGCACCCCCAATAAGAGGGGTTGGAAAAAGAAAGTTTCAGATTTCTTAATTATTCCATTGTTTATGTGCAATTCCTAGTCTACATACCAAATTTCAGCTTTCTAGGACTTTAGGAAGTACCCTAGAGGTTTCGTGTTTCATGTGATTTAGTAAAAGTAAAAAACCCCTAAAAGTACGTATTTCAGGTATGAATAAATCTGAAACCATAAATGCTAGATAATTGAAACTTAGTATGTTTAATAAATGTGCCAACGACATGTTATCCTGAAAATTAAAGCTTTCTACCATCATCCGTACCGAAGTTATGACTGTTCTAAAATACGAGGAAATGCTGTCAGATTTGCACCCCCTATAGGAGGGGTTGGAGGGGAAAAGTTTCAGATTTCTTAATTTTCCTGTTGTTTATATGCAAATTCTAGCCTACATACCAAATTTCAGCCTTCTAGCACTTCAGGAAGTACCTTTTTCATGTTGATGACGGTCAGTGAGTCAGTCACGAAATCGACGTATTTCAGGTATCAATAAATCTGAAACTATATATGCTAGAAAATTTATACTTGGTATATTTGGTAAGTTTGCCAACAACACCTTATCCTGAAAATTTCAGCTTTCTAGCATCATCTGGACCTAAGCTATGACGGTTCGAAAATCCGAGGAAACGCTTCGAGAAAAGGTAGGTAGTGCCCCGTTTCCTTTGGCTCGCTTTGGCGGGGTCACTCCCGTGACCCCAGATAAACGACGACGACCTACATAGGCGCAGCATTGAGCGCTGTTGTCTAACGTGCAGAGGTCCTGGCAGGGTCAATTTGGGAATTTATAATTCCTGAATTTTCCCTGTTTTGGCCTGGTGGGAGACTTCGGCCGTGGCTAGTTACCACCCTGGCGGCAAAGACGTGCCGCCACGTTCCGGTACGATGTGTACGTGTAGAAACCGAAATAACTGCCATGCCCCTAACAGGTTAGCCCGCTACCATCTTAGGCTGCATCATCACTTACCATAGCAGCTACTCATAAAAACTATATAAATCAATAGCTGGTATCAATACAAGTAAATAATATGGGACAAAATCTTCTAAAGTGTTAGGTTTCAGAAATAGCTATCCATGTTGTACTGGTGGCACCATCATCATAATATAGAGTAAAACATCATAAAATAAACCCCTTTATTAGACAAAGACGCTGATTCTGTAGTGCACAGTCTCTAAACTAAACTAAAATTAGAGCATTACAAATATTGCTAACCCTTTCATAATACTCCCTACGGAAAGGGACAGAACTAGATTTAAAGCTGCCATTTTAGTTTAGTTTAGAGATTGTGTTATACAGAATCAGCCCCAATGACTTTTAAAACCTAAAATACTATACCATATTATATACCTATTACCTATAGACTATAATATTGTTTCAAAAGTTTAAGGAGATCTTAGAAATTCAAACAGCTACCATGTATTAAATCATAGCTGCTGTTTATAATCTGTATGAATTTTTTTTAAGCTCTATCAAATGCAAATATTCTCCAATGTGCTTGTTTGTTAAAGCAATGACAGTTTCTTTATAAAATTACTAGATGATGCCTGCACTTTGTCCTCATAGATAGAAGTTTTTTTAATTTCCACACAAAATTCTTAATTCTAGGATAAAATTAGGCCTGTCCTTCCCCAGGGAACAACATATTTCTGTACCAAATATCATCAAAATCGGTTGAGAAGATAGGTTAAAGTGTAGCTAACGGACAGACAGATAGACAAGTAAGACAGACAACACACTTTCGCATTTATAATATGAGTATGAGTAACCAACCTAGATCTGGGCCTCTTCTGTTTGTTGGCGACGCGCGTCTTGTGGCTGGGCTTGGGCAGGATCTTGCGGTCTCCAATGAACACTACGTGTTTGCCACTGAACTTCTTCTCCAGTTCACGGACCAGTCTGATTTGGATCTTCTGGAACGCCTTCAGCTTTGGCATCGGCACATAGATGATTATTGACTGGAAATTAATAAAATAAATGTGAGGATTCCACAATGGTCATACTTTTTTATATAGGTAATAAACTCACCAAAAAGTTATGTAATGTAAATGTGTGATGTAATTTATGGATAGTCCCCAACATATCAGTCTTCAATTTGGGGGTTCATAGTTCATACTAGGTAGTCAAAGTTAAAGGTGTCTGCCCAGAAATGTAACCGATTCCCAGGTGCTTTTTACTTTTCAGAGCTAACAAGGGAAGCCTGCATGCATGAGAGTTCTCCACCATATTTTATTTTATTTATTTATTTGGTTTAATTACAGTGTGGTGTTCCCACATTTGTGAGAGGTTTCTTAGACACAGGTGATAATACTGACAAGTCAGAACACTTTCGAAACATTTCAGGAACTACTTTGAAATCTGTCAATTTACTTAAACCATCAGAATGCAGAGTCCCTAGGGTTCTCTCCTCTGTGCACAATAATAAACTGTCAAAATCAAAGGAACCCTGTCAAATGGCTATCACTGCCTTTCTTTAGATACAAGTAGTAAACTTTAAACAAACTAAACTTTTACCTCTGTTCCTCTTCTAATTACAATCACTCGAAACATAAGGATAGTGTGCTGACACCCTAATAGCATCTGGATATGATAGTAAATAAACTGATACTTTGCTTTTCAAGTATCATGCTTCGTGCATGCATTCGTGCCGCATGCTTTAGTCATGCAATCATTCATGCTTTATGCCTTGTACTGACACCAAAGTTTTAATAAAACGTCATGGGCTAGGTACATAATAAACTATTAAAAACATGAAATCTATCACCAACTGAATTTTAGTAAGTACAAGGAAACTAAACTTACCTTTTTATTGTGGAGTTCAATTTCTTTTGCCTTTGTGATATACAACTCCCTAAGTTGAGCCTTCAGGTCCGAGTTGGTCTCCAACTCCACCAGTGCCTGCGAGATTGATGTCTCGAAGGGATCAGGCTCCACAGCGCTCGCTTTGATAATCTTCGTACTCATCTGCGAAAACATACACAACTTACAAACTAAATCTCATAGGTTAGAAACCAGCCACTTCTCTACACTTCATAACAAAGTATTCATACACAATAACACTGGAAATGTTATCACTTTGAGTATAATTCTCACTAATCCAATCAGACAGCAACAGAAACTAGTAAGTTTTCACACTTTTATCAATAAAAAAATATTGGACACGGAGCTTTACAATTTGTCACCGAAAGATATCATGGTGATCTTTACCCTTAAAAATTATTTATAGCAAAAATATAATTCTCTGGATACTAATTAACGTTTTGTTAGTAATATTTAGCGGCTAAAACTTCAATTTCTATATTTTTTATGAAAATCTTAGTAAAATTATCCACCTTGAACACTGAGCGGGCGCAAAAGAGATAAAAACAAGAGCAAGAGGCTAGAGCAATAGAAATGTCAAATGTCATAATATGTCCATGGATGTAGGAATTTATCAATCTGCAGGCTGCACAGGCATGGCACAGGCAGGCTCTACTTCTTCCCTTTAATTATGTATATAGGAGAGGATATACCTATTGCATTATACTCAAATATAGTTAAACGATGCATTTTGTTAACAAAACATGTAAAACTATGTTTTGACTTTTCTTACTTGATAAAAGCTACGTTATGAGAACGAGACAGGTATATTAGGTTATTGCGTGAACGTGTCCCGCAATTGTCATATGACGTCATCACATTTAGCTATTGAAGCCAATTTTTGGTTGCGTATAAATGGCGTCTGTTGTGCTTCCGGTGTTTCGGAAGTGATTAATTTGTAAATATAAACCTGTTTTGTGAATATTTTGAAAATATTCACAAAACAGGTTTATATTTAAAAATATTATTTTCATGTGTTATACTGTAGTTTTATGTAATCAACTATGGTGAAGTGCTCAGCTGTGGGATGCAATACTAAAACTAAAATAAAACGGCCAGGAATATCATTTGTTATGTGAGTAACAAAGTTGCCTAGTTTTTCTTTTTGTGGCGAGTATTTTAAGTTATTTCGATTAATTATAGCTTAGCTTCTTCTTTACTGAATTCAAAACACGCCAATTTTTGCGCTGTCCCCAAAAATATTGATTATTTAATAAGTTTTTGTGCGGATATTGTATTGTTTACAAATAAATTGAATGTCGATAAAATTAAAACTTTATATTATTCTTACTGTTTCTCACTCTAAGGGGTGGAGAGATGAAATTAAACAGGCAGCTTCTACGTCTTATAATATTGCCAAACGAATTTTAGGCTGTAGCGGTGATAAGCAAGTGATTAAGACACCCGATCTCCGCTATGGTCGTCGCGTGTTCGAAAATTACAGTGTCTATTAAAGTGGTTTTTGGTCCCTTCATGCAATTATTGTGTATCATTTTAACTAATGTTTTACAATTGTTTCAGATTCCCAAAAAATCATGAATTAAGGCTAAGATGAAAACGGTTTGGCCATAGTCCACCAAGCTGGCAAACACGGGGGCGTTGCATCATGATTATATTTTTACTCATCATTTCACCCAGCCAGCGTCCTTTACTGAGTAGGAGTCTCCCCTTGGAATGAGAAGGGTTCAGCCATAGTCCACTACGCTGGTCAACAAGAGGGCCTCCGAACGTGATTACCATTTTTCTGAAAAACTTCTGGTCTGAAAGAAATGCTGTTTTTGGTTTTAAATATGCATAGTTCTGAGAAGTTCTAATTAATGTTTTAAATTTATGGGCACAAAGGAGCGTCGCGAGTTTTTTAATTTTTTAAATTTTATTACTTGTTTAATTTAAAGATCAATCTGAAAACGCAAGTAGTTTTATATCTATTGTAATATGATAAATTGCTTTTATTTATCTATAAATTTTAGAAATAAACCATTTTTAAAATCAGTCTACTTTCATTATTCATATTATCACATTCAGTAACATTTTTTCCATAATATCTAGGTATTTCAGCTAATATTATGAAACAGTTTTGTTTGTAAGGTAGACATGAACTAATAATATAAACCTATAATAATATTATAAATGCGAAAGTTTGAAATGTATGGATGGATGTTTGTTACTCAATCACGCTAGAACTGATCTGTAGGGACATAGATAGATTATAGTCTGGAATAACACATAGGCTAACACATGCGGAAAATTCAAGAGGTACCGCGGGAACCAAAAAACCTTAAGTCACGCGGACGGAGTCGCGGGCATCAGCTAGTTCATTATAAAATACAAATACTAGTTTTTCAGAATATTATGATTGTGTAAGTAATTATTTATTGTGTATATTTGTGTTGTAATTTTATATCATCGATTATTTAAGTATCGATACTCCAGCCTTAGTGCTCGCTTAGGCTCCGCCCATAACGCCATTTTTATGTGACCGGAAGCTTCAAATTTAATTTGATATTTCATATACTCTCCTATATACAAAATCAAAGCTTCTTCCTTCGTCATTGGGCAGGCTGCAGCCGGCCTTCTATTTATTTCTGTGAGCCGGCTGCCACCTAGGTACTTTCTTCTTTTCTTGGTTTTATACACAGACATATTATTACAAAGGTTTCCGTGGACGCTCTTGTTTGTTCTGTGCTCTTGTTTCATTGTGTTCAGACGTTTTTCAGATGATGAACCCGTGTATATAGAAAAGTACCTCTGTGCATTCTGTGAACATGAAACATGCCAACTTGGCTACTGGCTAAGTTACCCCACCCCAGCCTGCTAAATAAAGATATTTGTAACAAAAAAATGTAACAAAAAGAATACTAATCGATAGTTTCCAATTGCTCAATTCAACTCCGTTGTCCTTTAAAACTGCTCACCTTAAATTATTTAATTAAAAATCAATAAAGTCGTTGAAAAAAATTCATTTATCCTACTTTCAAACTCCTATATCTTTTGATGTCTATAATATTTTAAATTACTCAAAGTGTTAAAAAATTGCTCAAGTTGCATTTATAATTGCTCAAATACATACAAGTTACTTATCAAATAGGCTACGCCAGAAGACTAGGTCGCATAGTGTGACAGAACCGAATTGGCCAAATTCGACTCCACGTAGTCTTGTCTGCCCTACCCCTAGAGTGCTTTTATGAAGCGCGAAGCCAGAAGCTCTCGAAGGAGGTCCTGAATGAAGCGAGCCTACGAGGCCGAGTGGAGCGAAGGGGGGAGGTGGTGAGCGAAGCGAGCCGGCGACCTCCGTAGCGAAACGAAGGTCGTGTAGGTAAAGCTGATTGAAGGGGCGACGGAGCGAGTCTTCTGGCGGAGCCTATTTGATATGTAACTTGTATGTACTTATGCAATTATAAATGCAACTTGAGCAGTTTTTTAACACTTTGAGTAATTTAAAATATTGTATACATCAAAAGATATAGGAGTTTGAAAGTATGGATAAATGAATTTTTTTCAACGACTTTATTGATTTTTAATTAAATAATTTAAGGTGAGCAATTTTAAAGGACAACGTAGTTGAATTGAGCTATTGAAAATCTATCGATAAGTATTTTTTTATTACAAATATCAATATTTTGCAGGCTGGGGTGGGGTAGGTTACTGGCTAGGAGTCTGGCACAGGAAAGCAAAGAGAATATAAGCAGGAAAGGGCACAGGAGTCTGGAGTATACATTGATTTTGTATATAGGAGAGGATATGAAATATCAAATTAAATTTGAAGCTTCCGGTCACATAAAAATGGCGTTATGGGCGGAGCCTAAGCGAGCACTAAGGCTGGAGTATCGATACTTAAATAATCGATGATATAAAATTACAACACAAATATACATAATAAATAATTACTTACTCAAACATAATATTCTGAAAAACTAGTATTTGTATTTTATAATGAACTAGCTGATGCCCGCGACTCCGTCCGCGTGACTTAAGGTTTTTTGGTTCCCGCGGTACCTCTTGAATTTTCCGCATGTGTTAGCCTATGTGTTATTCCAGACTATAATCTATCTATGTCCCTACAGATCAGTTCAACCGTGATTGAGTAACAAACATCCATCCATACATTTCAAACTTTCGCATTTATAATATTATTATAGATTTATATTATTAGTTCATGTCAACCTTACAAACAAAACTGTTTCAAAATATTAGCTGAAATACCTAGATATTATGGAAAAAATGTTACTGAATGTGATAATATGAATAATAAAAGTAGACTGATTTTAAAAATGGTTTATTTCTAAAATTTATAGATAAATAAAAGCAATTGATCATATTACAATAGATATAAAACTACTTGCGTGTTCAGATTGATCTTTAAATTAAACAAGTAATAAAATTAAAAAAATTAAAAACCCGCGACGCTTCTTTGTGCCCATAAATTTGAAACATTAATTAGAACTTCTCAGAACTATGCATATTTAAAACCAAAAACAGCATTTCTTTCAGACCAGATGTTTTTCAGAAAAATGGTAATCACGTTCGGAGGCCCTCTTGTTGACCAGCGTAGTGGACTATGGCTGAACCCTTCTAATTCCAAGGGGAGACTCCTACTCAGTAGTGGACACTGGCTGGGTGAAATGATGAGTAAATATATAATCATGATTCAACGCCCCCGTGTTTGCCAGCTTGGTGGACTATGGCCAAACCATTTTCATTTTAACCTTAATTCATGATTTTTTTGGGAATCTGAAACAATTGTAAAACATTAGTTAAAATGATACACAATAATTGCATGAAGGGACCAAAAACCACTTTAATAGACACTGTAATTTTCGAACACGCGACGACCATACCGGAGATCGGGTGTCTTAATCACTTGCTTATCACCGCTACAGCCTAAAATGCGTTTGGAAATATTATAAGACGTAGTAGCTGCCTGTTTAATTTCATCTCTCCACCCCTTAGAGTGAGAAACAGTGGGGCTGATTCTGTAGTGCACAATCTCTAAACTAAACTAAAATTAGAGCATTACAAATATTGCTAACCCTTTCATAATACTCCCTACGGAAAGGGACAGAACTAGATTTAAAGCTGCCATTTTAGTTTAGTTTAGAGATTGTGTTACACAGAATCAGCCCCAATAAGAATAATATAAAGTTTTAATTTTATCGATATTCAATTTATTTGTAAACAATACAATATCCGCACAAAAACTTATTAAATAATCAATATTTTTGGGGACAGCGCAAAAATTGGCGTGTTTTGGATTCAGTAAAGAAGAAGCTAAGCTATAATTAATCGAAATAACTTAAAATACTCGCCACAAAAAGAAAAAAAACCGGCCAAGTGCGAGTCGGACTCGCGCACCGAGGGTTCCGTACAAACCTGTAGTAAGTTTTACGATTTATGACGTATTAAAAATAAAAATTACGTTTGTTGTATGGGAGCCCCCCTTTAATATTTACTTTATTGATATTTAATTATTTATTTTGAAAGGTAATATACAAGTTAATATTCTGTGAAAATTTGAACCGTCTACCTGTTACCGTTTTTAATATTGAGCAAAAAAATACGAAAAAAACACGTTTATTGTATGGGGACCCCCCTTAATATATATATTTTTTTAATTTTTAGTATTTGTTGTTATAGCGGCAACGGAAATACATCATTTGTGAAAATTTCATGTTGCTAGCTATCACGGTTTATGAGATACAGCCTGGAGACAGACAGACAGACAGACAGACAGCGGAGTCTTAGTAATAGGGTCCCGTTTTTACCCTTTGGGTACGGAACCCTAACTAGGCGACTTTGTTACTCGCTTAAGAAATGAAATTCCTGGCCGTTTTATTTTAGTTTTATTATTGCATCCCACAACTGAGCACTTCACCATAGTTGATTAAATAAAACTACAGCAAAACACATGAAAATATTCACAAAACCGGTTTATATTTACAAATTAATCACATCCAAAACACCGGAAGCACAACAGACGCCATTTATAAGCAACCAAAAATTGGCTTCAATAGCTAAATGTGATGACGTCATATGACAATTGCGGGACACGTTCACGCAACAACATAATATACCTGTCTCGTTCTAATAACGTAGCTTTCATTAAGTAAGAAAAGTCAAAACATAGTGTTACATGTTTTGTTAACAAAATGCATCGTATAACTATAATTGAGTATAATGCAACATATCCTCTCCTATACACATATGCAAAGGGAGTATATGTATTCTGTATTCTGTAATCAGTGGCCAATGGAAGTTTTCTGAAATCAGACTTCAGTCACAGGTTTCATTTATCACCTTTTGTTTCTGATATACATAACACTAGTGAGTAGCAGTGCTGCCAATAAAAATTCCTGGTGGTGGACTGGTGGACTGGTACTGATGGTCACTAGCGTGTCACTCACAGAGTACATTACTATACTGGTAGCAGTGTTACCAGGTACACGGTAATTACCGTAGATGCACGGTATTTTTGGCTAAAACACGGTCTACGGTACTGTTTCACTACCGTGTACTTTTCTACGGTATTTTTAATTATGAATTACCTTGACAGTCAATATGTAAATAATTATTCAGAAGGATTAATTTTATTAAAAAAAGATACGAAACGAAAATCCAGCTCTATATGTCATGGCAACATCAAGTCGCCGCTATTTCGCTTCACTAACTACTACCGGGGAAATCCCTAAATATTTTATTCATCACAATACGTCTAAATGTAAAAGTATGTTAGTTTACATGCCCATTCAAACAATCAATGTTTATGAAAATTGGTTGCTTAATAAGGAATGAATGAATCGCTTGCTCACACTCTTTTTTTCTTCGATAATTTTGTTTGTTGCTGTTTGATGTATGGCAAGTGCGCAGTGTATTTAATCAGTGAAACAATATATATATTTTTGTTCGACACAACGAACATGAATTAATGGGTAGTGACACTGATAGCTACGAGACAGATAAATTAGCGTCATCGTCCAAGATTCCGAAAACTGGACAAAAACATAAGCATTATAAACAAAAATTCAAAGATGAGTGGCGAAATAATAAAGCTTTTTCCCCGTGGCTTCAGCAACATCCTAAAGACCAATATAAAGCTTTCTGCTCATTTTGCGACACAACAATTAATGCAGAATTAACTATCATAAAAAGACATTCTGAAGGTACAAAACATTTACAAAACGTTAAAACTTTACGTTGAAACGTTCAGCCCATAAAAAATATCGAAAAATCATAGCATTTTCTCTTTATTTTGCACGGTAATTTACATGGTATTTTTTAAATCTATGCACGGTAATTTGGAGCCGAAATAGCGAAGGGCGATTATGAGTGATTTCATTCGAACTATTCGATTATACAAATCGTTCGAATCATTCGAACGATTTACCAAAATTAGTAACTAACTTGCTCCACTACTAATTTCATTCGATTATTGATAGCTACTAATTTGGTTCGATTATTAAATTAGTAGCCACGTGTCAATTTTGAAATTGAGTCTTATATGGAAAGACATAAGGTTACATTTCAATTTTCAATAATACTATTAAAATAATTTAAACCTTATTAATCCACCTGACAATTTTGAAATTGAGTCTTATAATTAAGAAAATAAGGTTAAAATTTCAATCGTACAACTGAAAGCATAAGCTAAGTTACCCACTTCTAACATAGCGGCGAAAGATTCCGAGAATTGAGTCGCCAACAATCCAATCGAAAGCAAAACACCTCTACTAATTAGTAATTACTAATATTAGTAGTGCAGTCAAACCCGAGCGGCGAATGATTCCGAGTCGCGAACAATGCAGTCGAAACGCGATTAGTAATTACTGATTAGTAGTCGTCATTCGATTATGAGCATTAGTATATTACTAATATTCTATTCGAAAGTTTTCGTTAGTAGTGGTAGATTATTCGATTATTCAGATCATTCGTAATCGTCCATCGCTAAGCCGAAACACCGTAGTTCTAACCTGTAAACACGGTAGTTTATAATTTTAATCTGGTAACACTGACTGGTAGTGTCACTAGTGACACGCTAGTGACCACCAGTGACCGCCCAGTCGTAATTCCTTCCTCCATGGACCGCCCCTAGTAACCAGACCATAAATAAGTATTGTATAAGACCTGTGTATAAGACTCTCTCTGGTTACTAGTCTGTATAAGACACTGCTGAGTGCTGACTGCACTTTGAAGGACACCAATATTTCACACGTCATGACACAATACATAAATATGATAAATATTGAATGTTTGGTTCTAAAAGTGTTGTAACGTGTTTACAAGTAAATTATCGATGAAATGTAATATTAATAACAATATTATTAAAACAATCTAATTAGGTACAATCATGCAGTGTTTCGTGCCTTCCTGCAGTGTGAGTGAGATTTCAGGAACAGGGTCCGAGTCTGCTGGAATTACTTTTCACAAGTAAGGATGTCGAATATTACTTGCCTACCTGAAATAATTAAACTAAGTGTTTAATTTAATGTATGCTCTTGCTACTCCAAAAGCAAGATTTTTTGTAAATCTTTGATTTTACTTGTAAGTTGTAACTAATCCATATAGTTAATCCATACTACACTAGCGGCACGCTATGATGGCCGGTTGGACAAACGTTCCGTATTAATTGATAACGACTTTGAAGGAAAAAATTGTATTACTTTATTGACGATAGCTATGACGATAGTGATGTGCAGAGATTCATAAATTTAAAAAAACTTAATTGTTTTTTGTTCGAGAATAAATTGACCTATTGTAATGTGTCAACCGGCCATCATAGCGTGCCGCTAGTGTAAGTAATATTTTATACGTAATATATTATAATCTGCCTGCTATGCTTTCACAGCCCATTTGTTCAGGCGATTTTGACGAAATTTGGTGCAGAGATAGGTTGTTGTGAATGACACATAGGCTAATCCCGGAAGACTAAAAATCCTTAATCCATGCAGACAACGCAGGCATTAGCTAGTTGGTAAAATAAGATGCATATATTAGTTAATTGATAAAGAAAATTAGAACAGCTTTATTATATTTTAATTGTCACTAGAACCTGAGTTCTGAAGGGCCAGCAAAAAAGGTACAAGGATGCAACATGCATATCAATGGGTCCAGTGGTGATTCCTTTAAGATTGCTCAGCTTGCACCGCAATATCAATAATAATTTTGAATAAGTTACTTACCAATTATACTAGATCCTATATAAGTAATAAATACCTACTAATATTATATAACATGAAAATGAAATAGGTACCATTCACAAAACATACAAGTTTATCAATTAAATGATTGCGTTAATTGATAATTATTTAAAATCACGCACGCTCCATGACTACCTCGCACCTTGGTCGTGAGTTGTGACTTGTGTCGTGCGCCGCATCGCCACGTGGCTCGTACTGCAAGAATCTTCGAACTCCGTCGGCCCGCTTACTCCCGCTCACTACGGGCCGAAGGCGTTCACAATGAATTGCGAGTAGCTGCTTTTGCCGTGTAGTATTATTTTCGAAACTCAAAAACTACTCAACCGATTTTTAGAAAACTATCAGCGAGTAACATTAAAGATCCCTACGAAAATTGCAATAATGTGAATGAAGTCGGAAAAAATTGTGTCATCTGAGAGCTTCGGTGGCGTGCGCTGCGTAAATGGTGAAATTGTTCCTCTCAAAAAGTTCTAAAAAAAAGTCTGCGACAGCATATACCTAGCTATCTTTTAAGGTCGTCTCACAATAACCGTCATCATGATTTTCAAATTTGGTCTAAAACAATGCTTTACTCACGAAGGTGTTTTTACCAACATAGTAGGTATTAATCCTTATCAAAATAAAATGGTTGTTCATCTCAAGTATTTAATATAGATCAAATTCGCCCTTACACCATTTAATTCAGATGAATATCTTAGAAGATATTATAGTAATAATCTAACGCGCACTATACTAATATTATAAAGAGGTAAAGTTTATGAGGTTGTAGGGGGTAATATCTGGATCTACTGAACCGATTTTGAAAATTCTGGTACCAATAGAAAGCCACATTATTTGTGAGTGTCATACGCTTGGTACGAGAACCGAGATTTACAAAAACGGCCGAAAAAATACACACGGTTATTAACCTCAAAAAGAGATGACATTATGTATATCAAAATCTTTTCGCACTTGTTTCTTAATTCTTAGATAAATGTAGCGGAATAGGTATGCCACATTTATTTAATTAATTTATGCGTGTTAAATTGTTACAGGTTTCCTACGTCACGTAAAGACCGTGCGGCCTGGCTCCAAGCTCTCGGTACCCAAGTGTCTCGCTTGCCACGGGACGCGGTAGTTTGCTCACAGCATTTCCTGACCGATGACTTCCGTGAAACAAGAAGTGGGCTGAAGAAAATTCGGCATGGAGCTGTTCCTTTTATGTTAAATAACATGGAATTTTCTGATATAAATCGGAAATCAATAGACCAGCAGGCAGATTTAGGTACAGTACTATATGGAATAACGGATACTAATCATATAAAAAACGAGCAATCACACGGGTCTAACAGTGCTATGGATAGTCAGACATTATTTAAACAGGAACCTTTAGATCAGGAATTTATGGAGCTATGTTCTGAAAATGTCTTTGATGCAAACTTCGATGTATTGAAGAGTGAGATAGATGACAACTGTATAGAAATACAACACATAAGTGACAAAGATACACTATCTACACTAAAATTCATATCGGGAGCAGAGTTGCCTGAAACTGAAAAAGAAACATACTATACAAAATTAAGGTCTGTAGATTTAGATGGTATGAGTATGGGAACTCACTCAACCACACTTACTGGTAAAAGGGAACAAAAAAAACTAACAAAGGGTTGTGATAAAAACAAAAATCTATCGTCTCAATATATCAGTAGGAACAGTAAGAGAAATCTTTTTGTTTGTGACATTTGTCATAAGACAAGTAAAAATAGAAGTAATTTAGTTGCTCATATTAGGAGAGCTCACACTGGTGAGAAGCCGTACTCCTGTGAACACTGTCAATACAAATGTTCGGATAACGGTTCCTTAAAATCACACTTGAGGACTCACACTGGTGAAAAACCTTTTACATGTAATGTTTGTAAAAAAAAGTTTGCGTACAGAACTGCTTTTGTTAATCATACTAGAATACACACAGGTGAGAAACCTTTTGCATGTGAGGTATGCGAGTACAAAACTGGGTCTAGTAGTGGAATAATTCGTCATATGAAAATTCACACTGATGAAAAACGTTACCATTGCGATGTATGCCAGACTCAATTAAAAACGAAGAAAACTTTAGAGAGGCACAAAAAAGCTCACACGGGGGAAAAACCCTATTCTTGTGACCATTGTCAATATAAATCTTCAAGGAAAAGTGCCTTAATTCTGCACATGAGGATCCACACTGGTGAAAAGCCCTTCTCGTGTAAGATTTGTCGTTTTAAATTCTCAAGAAAATGTAGTTTAGCTTTGCACATGCGTACTCACACTGGTGAGAAAGCTTTTTCATGTAAGTATTGTCATTCTAAATTTTCAAGAAATAGTTCTTTAAATATACACATGCGGATTCACACTGGCGACAAACCTTATCCTTGTAAAGTTTGTCATATTAAATGCACCTCAAAAAGTTATCTAAAAATTCATATGAGGATTCACACTGGAGAGAAACCATATTCGTGTATGCATTGTGAGTATAAATGCTCTTCCTCAAGTTCTCTTACAGTTCATACGATGCGACACACTGGACAGAAGTCTTTTGCGTGTCAGCATTGTCAAAGAAAATTTGTGCAAAGTAGTGGACTAAAATCTCATATGATGACCCACACTAGGGAGAAACCTCATTCTTGCAATGTGTGTAAGAATAAATTCTCAACTAAGTCCCAATTAAATAGTCATGTTAAACACGTCCACAACAAAGAGAAACCGTTTTGCTGTAACTATTGCCCGTATAAAACAACAAATAAATATAATTTAAATTATCATATAAGGACTCACACAGGAGAGAAACCTTTCTCCTGTCAGCTTTGTGACTTTAAAAGTTCTTGCAAAAAAGGAGTAAAATTACACGTCAGGACTCACACTGGTGAGAAACCTTATCGTTGCAGTGTGTGTCATTATAAATTTGCAACAAATGGTGTTTTTAAGAGGCACATGAGAACTCACACTGGAGAGAAACCTTTCACTTGCGACATGTGTCAAAATAAATTTACGAGGAAAAGCGATGTAAGGACACACATTATGATGGCTCACTATGGCAAGAAACCTTATCGGTGTAATGTTTGCTATAGAGAATTTACAATGAACTCAAGTCTAAAGAAACATATGCAGATTCACACTCGGACAGAACCTTATACTTGCGATGTATGTGAAAAGAAATTTGTGATGAAACTTAAGTTAAGAACACATATGAGGACTCACACGTTTTAGGTAGTACCCGATTGATAACAAACAAGTTTCATACATTTGCTAAATTTTGATGCGTTCAGTGTGACAAATAGGCAATGACTTTATAATTTACTTACTACTATTTAATACTATTGACGAAAGTGCTTTTTACGTATAAAGTTATTTAAAAAAGCACTTTCATCAATAAAATATCAATCACTAGATGATGCCCGCGACTTCGTCGGCGTGGATTAAGGTTTTTTGATTCCCGCGGGAACTCCTTTATTTTCCGGGATAAAAATAGCCTATGTCCTTCCCCGGGATATAACCTACCTCTATACCAAATATCAGCAAAATCGGTTGAAAAGATGGGCCTGGAAAGCGTAGCAGACAGACAGACAGACTCACTTTCGCATTTATCATATTAGTATGGAGTATGGATTTTCCAGCAAAATTTTTGCTACTATTTTTAAAGTGCGAAGACATTGTGATGTTTGATGGATGATATTCCAAACTTTTATTTATGAATGCCAAATGTCCAGTAGCAAAAAAACTAATCAAACATGATTATGTCGTTAGTTAAGTTATATACGCTACCATATATTATACCTCTATGTACCTACGCTACCAATATGAATCGTTCCCATACATAATACCTCAATGATCGTTCCTAAAGCAAAGCCTAAAGCTAGGTACATTTTCGGTGGGCAATGGTGGGAAACTGAATAAAATACGCAGCGTTCCGCAGTTGTGTGTACTACCGTCTACCCAACATGAGCCGTAAACGCTAACTTTATTACGATTCCGCGATTCGCTATTAGCGAATTTAGCGTTTACCTACGTTATGTTCTTGATACTTTATGTTCATTTAAATAATAAATGAGGTAATCACCTATTGTGTGTAATTGATTAATCTTTTATTTAAAAAAATCCTTCATGTCGTCGGCATAAATTATAATAGGTAGGTATATTTGCTTATTTTTCTGTTTCTGTGTTATGTTTGTTTGTGTTCTGTTGTGTGTATCGGTGTAAGTACCTATAATTTTAATTTTGAGGTATTCAATTTCAATAATATACTTTTAATAAAAAAACTACATTATTTTGGTGTTCTGATTTAATTACAAATATATACATATAATTATTAATCACCCACTTCTGGAAATAACCCAATATAGGGTCAAGGGTGGTCAGTTATACAATACTTATCTATGAGGGTGGTGAATCTGTCCAATGGTCCAATGATTTATTTTACTAGTGACGTAAGCACACATATGACCTGTGAAATGTCATAATTATTGACAGACAACAATCATCGATTTACCAAAGGATCACAAAGGATACAGTACCTAGGTACAGGTACTCAAAAAGTGTCCACAATCGCTTATACAAACACAGATATACCTAGATAATATAGAATGAGACACCAAACGGTTCACAAAAACCAACCATATATCTTTATAATTAGGGTTCAATTTTGTAATAACAATTCGACACATACGACATTATGTCGCCTAGTGTACTCATGCGCGACTGAGGCGAATATTGTTCACAATATCTATTTGTGCACAATTTGACCGTGCGTGGACCGTGCCGTTTTTTGTGTGCCGTGTCGTTTCGATGGTGCGTCAAGTATAGGTAAGTCAATGGCAACAATCGACAAAAAATTGCAATACTCCATAGACGCTTAAAGTGTATTTAGATTGAATTGAGCTAATTTGTAAACAAATATGGCGGTACCACAGAGTACTTTTTATGGCGGTACTGATCACGTGACCTTATTTTGACATGACCCCTAATGATGGGACTATTGCTGAATTATATGAGGAATGAACTATTGAACGATTACTGAACGAATTATCTCCAATGCAAAGAATACTCGTATTTTATTTATGAGAAACGGTACTGTTATTGGATACACTATTGGATACAAGCTCGCTCTGTGACCGTAAGCATCGACGTTCAGAATCGAAAACGTAATCGAATTATTTGAATCACGTTATTTTATTATATTAAATTTACGGATATTTTTATATGAAAATTATTCTAATAAGTCGTAAATTCTGAAGTAATCAATAACAAGAAAATTATTAGAAAGTTTTTACAGGGGAGCTGTTAATATGTTTTGGCTGACCCGGTATTTAGAAGGTATCGAGATGGTGTGAAATAATAGGGGAAGCGCTACATAACCGTAGAGTTATTGGATATGTAACCACTTTTATGACTTTAATTGTATATCTAAAATAAAAAAAAAGAATATAATGTATAAATAAACATGTTTTTACGGCAATTTCACAATTTTTTATTTTTATAAATAACTGTTTTTAAATCTAACTTAAAATTAAAATTCTTCGAATGAGCTGTCCGAACCCTCGCTTTCATCTGTCACATTGATTATAAATTCTTGAGTGGTTTCCGTGGTATGGTCTATTATTCCGTCAAGCCGCATCATATTATTTTCTTCTTTTATTATATGCTCAATGCATTTTCGCCAAGAGTCTGCGCTTATGTTTCTTATCCCATCGGTGACTATTCTTTGAGCTCAGCCATTTTAAAACTTTTATTATTTTTTCCTACATACTTATGTAGGAAAAAATAATAAAAGTTTTAAAATGGCTGGTTTTCTCAGTTTTAATCATATGATTTAAGCTGAGCCCATATTAACTCGATGGGATTCAGTTCACAATGATAAGGCGGAAGACGTAAAACTGTTATATTTTTTGTGGCTGCCATCTCGTCAATAACTTTATTTTTAAAATGATCTTTATTAAACTTTGCTATTAGTATGGCTTTATTATTTAAGGGTCGTAAAAATATTTTTATTCATACCTATATATTATTTATATATAAATATGTATTTTAATTTCGTTGTACAATAATTAAAGTCATAAGAGAGCTTTAAAGTCCAATAACTGTACCGTTTCCCTGTACCATATCGGTACCGACTAAATATTGGGTCAGTCAAAACATCAACGGCCCAATAAAAACTTTGAAATAATATTGTTGTTATTTATTACTTTAGTATTTACGACCTTTTTTTTTTTTTTTTTTTGTTGTAGGAGGGGAAAATCCTCATGGACATCCAGTCCGGACCGGATAGTGCCGGACTCCTACCGGCTAAAAACCCCTCCTGTCTCCAAGCAGCAATGTTCCTGCCTAAAGTTGGCCTACCACTACTGCCAAATGCCTGTCTCATCCATGCCCGTCTCTTTCATCCTTCTCTTTCCTTAACATAATATTTTCCATAAATTGCTGTACTATTTGCCAGTTCTTTTTGGACTCTAGTATTTACGACCTAATAAGATAATTTTGAAATGAAAAACATTCGTATACGTTATATAATAAAATAACGTGATTTACAGAATTCGATTACAATGTTTTCGATTCTGAACGAATTATATCGATGTTTACGGTCACTGACTCAGTATTAGTCATTCGTTTTTAGTCTGTGGTTGCGATGTCGTATCTGAGCAACACTATAAAATCCAAGTAATACGAAACGTCAAAACAAAAATTTTACTTTAATCTGTGGGACTTTATTTGTGTTTTCATTCAGTTTTTATTAAAAATATTGTATAAAAACCTACTGGATAAATGGAAGAAATAATACACTGCATGTTTACGTTAGATGTTGTTTGTGGACTACAAGCAGTTTGTGTGTGTTTTCAATTGCTTTGACATTGTGAAAAGTGTTTACAAAGTTACGCGTTAGCAAAAAGGTTCGTTTGTTTACAAATTAGCTCAATTCAATCTAAATACACTGTAGATATCGGTTTTTACAATAGTGAAGCGACGTGCCCTTTTATCCGATATTTCGTAACTCGTATACTTATCTAGTAATTACAAGTACGACTTTCCTTTTCAAAATACAAATAGTCACGGAGCTGCAACACTAGCTTACTTGATAGTCCTCTAACAGGGTCCTTTATGTAATTATGCCCTATGACATCTTTGGCGATGGATGGTTTGTATGACTGGACGGATTCGTGTACTTTTACTGTACTGTTTTACGTAAATGATTTATTACATACAATAAAACTTAGTCATAGCGCTTTGGTATGTTTTATAACAATAAAAAAATGTTGAGCAAAGATAAATTATATCAATGTGTCAAATCGATTAAAATTTCTTCATACAGAAAGTCGATTACAGTCTATTTGTAGTGGCGAAGTAATTTATGTAAACAAATATGGCGTCAGATCACGTGATTATAATTGTCATTATACTTATAGTGATGGAAACATTGACAGATTAGTTGTGACTGAACGATTGAATGAATACATTCTGAAATCGATGACCACATACTTCTACGGAGCGAAGTAAATCATGTAAATAAAACATACCAGTCACGTCATTTCAACTTCCTTATCAATATTTTAATATGTTGTATATCACAAAACGCTCACCAACGTCTTATTTCTTGAAGTAAAAAATTTAAAGTTATACTCAAAAGTAATTCAATATAAGCACTAAGAAGCTAATAATTAGCAAATAACTAGCAAGAATCCCAAAATAAAAACACAAACTAATGACCTAATGGGTGTTTGACATGTGTTTGACCTGCCGAGCGATCGCGTAACTTCTGCATCAATCATTGTTACAGTATCAATTGTTGTAATTGGCTGAATTTATGGCATTCTTGCTGCGTCAATGGATTATGTCCAATAGTGGAAGAGTGTTAACCAATCAGAGGTGATTGCGATGTATCAATGATTGATGCAGAAGTTACGCGATCGCTCGGCAGTGAACCATAGACTGAATGAGAGGAGCGGTTTTAGTCGATTGTAAAAATCGAAAATCGTAAAATTAGGGTCGTAGATCTTTAATCCCTTTATAACGGCAGGCGGTTGGCGGCCGGGACAAAAAAATCTCGTCATTCGTTTCGCTGCTTCTATTGATGTTCGTAAAGAGTAAACTCCAGTCGTACGTCGGAGCTGACACACACAATTTTTTCATAATGATAACTGATCACTACAGCCCATTAACGTCCCACAGCTGGGCACAGGCCTCCACTCTCATAGGAGAGAGGGAATTAGAACTTAGACCCACCACGCTGCTCCAATGCGGGTTGGAGGGTAAAGCCCTCCAACCCGCATTGGAGCAGCGACGACTATTATCAAGTTAGTGATAAGATGTTAGTGAAAGGTTTAATTATAATATCGTCCTCAACATCACAAGGTAATTTCATAATCATAGAATGTGGTAATCGATTTTCGATTAATTACAATCGATTAAACCCGCTCCTATCATTCAGTCTATGGTTCACTTTTCATATCACATCTCTATGGAATCATTCTATTTCTATATGTCAAACGCCCATTAGGTCATTAGTCTTTGTTTTTATTTCGTGATTCTTGCTAGTTATTTGATAAATTATTAGCTTCAAAGTGCTTGAATTGAATTACTTTTGAGTATAATAAGAACTTTAAATGTTTTACTTCAGGAAATAAGACGTTTGTGAGTGATTTGTGTTAAACAACAGTGAAAATATTGTTAGCAAAGTTGCAATGTCGTGGCTGGTATGTTTTGTTTACATATATTACTTCGCCTCTACAAATAGACTGGTCGAAAGGTTAAAAAAATCGAATCAGTAACGCAGTTGAACATCATTGAATTGAGCTGCCAGTTGTCACTTGTCAGTCAAATCAATGTTGTATTCATGCCTTGGAGGAAGGAATTACGACTGCCGTCCTAATTCATGCAGTCGTAATTCCTAGGTGAGTGTTCCTAATTCCATGGTTGTATTCTATACTAATCTGTGGTCAAATCAAATACTTGAAAGGATGGGTCCCATCCTAAACACACGGATGGTGATGGGATGCGATGGGGATTGGGAACATCTATGGGTGTGTTCCGAAATACACTGCGAGCACTGTAAGTCCCCAGTAAAGAGCACTGACAGTGCTCGCAGTGCTTATATCGGAACATCCACTATATCTATAGCGTCCTACCCACTATATCAGTATCTGCTATTAGCTATATCAGAGACTAGTAACCAATGTAGCACCAATGTAGGTACCTATACTTATAGTACTAAGCTAACTACTCTATCTAGTAAAATTAAAATTATTTTGTGATACGAGCGTAATACGATCTTGAATAAAAAGGAATAAGTTGCTTCATATTTGTTTAAATACACTGTCTTTCCTAGTGTGGTATAAGACTTAGTGGTATATATAATGTACTCTGTGACTTAGTGGGTGTTCCGTTAAAAGCACATTATATATTTTTTTTTTTTTTTATAGACAACAATAAATCACCAATAAACTAAGATAAACAAAACTGACAGTGACATTTGACAATCACCCAATGACATAAGTGACAAAAAAAATCAAGTTTTTTTTTTACTGTTGATAAAATTCAGACAAAGATCTAAAAAAGCCACAAAATAAAAATAAAGTTTTCTCCAAATTGGGGTCCTTTAAAAATGTGTAAATAATTCTAAAAGCCATATTTTAGGATCTCTATTCACGTGTATTAAAATCATCTTGGTTCATGTTCAAGGCCCAATCTTGGACAAGTCCTTTAAATTGTTCAGAAAATCATACTTACCTTTAGAGCAATAATGTTTTCTTTAAACTAGACGTGAGAACTGGACGGATCACGGAGTTCTATCATTGGAAATACATACATAACTGATGGATGGTCGATGTAAGTCGTAAGTATATTGTATTATTGCACAGAAGTCTATTTGGCATCTCTTTTTTATCGCTTTCAGCAGTGTATAGTAATTATTATTGGGCTGGGATTTAGTAGGCGAGGGGGGGGGGGGGGGGGGGGGGGGAGGGGGTCTACTCCCCCTCCAAGCCAAACTCGTCGGAACATAAATAAATAACAAATATTAATTTTTTAAAATTTTGAGGTTAGGTTCTCAAAATTCCTGCTTAACACTGTTAGTTATGATGGAGAATGAATTTTCTGTATTAATATAAAGGCAGCGCTAGCCTTTATATTAATAAAGAAAAGCACTTGTTACGGCGATATTGCTTATGATAAGCAATGATGAGGTCTAGGTTGAAGCACACTTGCCTAGAAAATGACTATTAACTCTTCCCTTCAAAGTATATTAAGGACTTAGTGACCGAGTATTTTTTTATCCACTACAAGTTAGCCCTTGACTGCTATCTCTCCTTATTGTAAGTGATGATGCAGTCTAAGATGGTAGCGAGCTAACCTAACTTGGAGTGCTGCTGCATGGTTTCTGGTTTCTACACCAGCTTCCTTGCAGCATCTGTTTACATAACAACAGCATATTGGCTATCATGCTCAGGACTCTGTTCAACTCTCAAATAGCTCACTAAGCATTAGTCCAAATTTAATGGGAGACTGCAGATGACATAACAAATTGGCAAGCACATTTAATTCACTTCTTCACATAATAATCTTAAATTCTCAACATAAATAATAGTTAATAAATTATTTGTTATAGCTAAGGACATTCTTTCCTACCAGTGGTTCTACAGATGCATAAATAATTTTTGTTTTCGCAGCGTAGGAATGACTATTTTTAATAGTAATACTTACATAGTTTTCTTTGGTTTAGGGTGGAATATAAATAATTAAATGTAACAAATTGTAAAGTATCACAAGACAAAATTGAGAAAAAATAATGATGGTCATATTGTCTATAGTAGGTCTGATAATATATGAATTCATAGAATGCGAGGTCTTAGTTCAGGGCGAAGTTATGTATAGTACAGTATCAGCCCACAATACATGTAACTATAAGCACAGAAATTAAAATTAAAAATACTAAAAGGAAGTTTTTATATAAAAAAAAAGCATTATCAGCATATTATCAAGAAACAATTTATCAAAACTAATCCAGTTTCAATTTAATCTATTACATTGTTCTGCAATTAATAAACACGAATATCTAAGTAGGTAGGTACTTCACTTAACAGACATAGCAAATGTATATATATAAGAAAGTGGTGCTTTATGTATGTTCACCAGTTAGGTACCACTTTAATTTACAAGTGAAAATCAATCAACCGCTATAACTAGGATATATTACAACATTAGGTAGGTACATACTTACGAAGTCCCTCGGCAGCGGGCAGAGCAATCTGTGCCTACATGGCACACGCTAATCTCAAAAACTAGTAGCGATTTTCATACAGCTTTCACAGAGGACTGGAACATTGGCTGAACTACCTATTATGAAAAAATGGTCAGATAAGTAAATTGGCAAAAATCCAGCAACCTAAGGGCTCACCTTTGTAAACCGCTTTAGCTATACGAATACAATGTCCTGTTGGAATGTATTTCAAAAAGTTTGAATTCTCTAATAGTTCTGAAGGTTTGCTACGCTTTCCAGCGTATTAAAAAACTTCAGGCGCGGTTTAAACTAACGTTAAACACGTGGATGAGTTCCCATCGTGTCACGCTCGCCCAATCGTGTTAAAGTGTGACTCGTTGGGAATCCATCCGTATTCATCTACATTGAGTCACACCCAGAGAAAACCTCAGTGTCTCCTTGGGATGCACAGCGTGGTGGGTGGGACGCCCATGGTAGGTATTCTTACCTATGGTTGAGAGAGGTAGGAAACTGCATACAAAAAAGATTTTAGAGTGAATGACAGATAGATTTGTATTGAAAATTTCGCTAGTTCTGCAGCTTAGCTCTGTCTAGTCGCTTCCTTCAAACGACTGATAGGAAAGAACGTATCTTCAGACTGCGTAACTGTGACTCGATGGGGAAAAAATTTGGATGGTTTTCCAACGAGTCACACTGAGACACGATTGGGTGTGACACGATGGGAACTTACCCACGTGTGTGGTATGTGAACAGTGAAGCTGATATTTGTGATATTAAAACTCTGTTCAAAGCGCAACATATTTTTTTATGGTAACTAACTATACTAAAATGTTCATCTTCTAAGACTGCTGCCAAGTTACCAAAAATATAAAGAATAGCCGTGCGAAGCCGGAGTGTATCTTTTGTATAACAACATCGGCCTAGTAATATCACGAATTACAAAATAATATGGCACTCGACGACTTTGATACAAGCGGTGATAAAGTAATCTCCTCGTAATAGACGAGGTACTTGATAACCCCGAGGCCCGAACTCGGCTGCGGCAGTGACCCGGCGGGCATTGGCAGTGACGCGCGCCTAACAAGTCAGTATTCCATAATTTCACGCTTACATCATTTCTAATTATTATGGTACAATATGTATGGTCATGCAACGTATTCTAATTTTTATGTTACTATTTTATTATAAATAGGTATTTTGTTTAAACACAATCTCTTAATAAACTAAAATGTCAGTTTTAAATCTAGGGCTGCCGCTTTCTACAGGGAGTAATCTGAAAGGGATAAAAATATAAATAGAGCTGTAATTTTAGTTTAGTTTAGAGATGGTGTACAACATTGGTGTGCAACATAGGAATGGCATTCCGAACCTGTGGTAGATTCACTCGACGATTCGAAAGCACTTGTAAAAGTTTATTTGAATAAAAAAAAATTGAATTTTGAATTTGAATTTTTTTTTCGAACAAAATTGGCCTCAAATTGACTACCTAACTGAATGGACGGATCTAAAACAATACTCAATACTGCCAGCCAAAATGTATGTACCTACTGCCTGCCATACCAACTTACTGTTCAGTCAAAACCTGTACCTTTAGAGGCTGCATACCTTTAAGTATCTACCATTGTGCCTCTTCGTTAAGACCATGGTTGGTCTAAAAGACCTAGGACCTTTCCAAGGAAACGGATTGCATCTGTTTTGAGACCTGTCAATTTAGTTCAGTTTGGAGATTGTGCGCAAACCGAATTAGTACCAATTGTCTTATTACTTACGCAACCGCTTTATGGTCCCGTATGACCTTCCGTCACAGCTTCCGTTCACATCGTCCACGTCTGTCTATAATCTCTTAAATGTACTTTTGGACACCGGCTGCGCTGGGGAATATTAATTTTCATAATATCACATTTTTTTAAAACTTTCATTTAAGTACCTAAGTTAAGTTACGATACTTAGTTAAGTAATTGTTATTTGTAGACTTAAATGTAATACCTGTGTCAGTCCAGCCTCCTTTGCCTTTACCAGGAAATATCATGTGTGTTTCCACAAATACAGGTGCACTCACTATTTTCACGGGCAGCCCCGTTGGGACTACAATCCGTGTTCCGACGAGAAGATAGTCATGTTGTCTAGTTCAACTCGTTCCAGATGGTATAAAATTTTGTTGTTTCTTCTTGCCCCTGGATCTCGTCGGTGTAACTTCATTCTTATTGATGGATAGGTACGCTATCTATTGAGCAGCCAACCTCTGCTCTGCTGAGCCCTTCTATCAGTCGATTCCCATAAAGATTAAATAGCCAGGGTGACTTCAGCCCCCCTTGCCTCGCTCCACACTGTAGTTTGTAAGGATACTCGAATAAGGAAATTAGTTGTAAAACAGTTTGGTGTGTACTACGGAAGCTAAGTTGAAAAAATGAAGTCATATATTTTTATCATAGTCGTAACCTGTAGGTGAAGTAGATATTTATTTAATCAATTATTTATTGCAACACAATCATGTTATATTAACAACCTATCATAAAGTTAACATAAAAAATAGATAGAGATATTGTAAAGTTGTAAATATTTTTCTTACAATATACTTAAGCTTATGGATTTTGTGTAACACAATAATACAGGTACATATGTAAAAGTATTATGTGTTATGTAGTTATTATCTAGGTGCTATGGAATTAGGTAGGGTTGATACCTACATTAAAATTAAATTGTGGAATTTAAAATTTCCACTTTAAAATTTGTCGTGGAATAGATAACATAAATTGATAGAGGATTTGAATATAAAATGAAACGAATAAAATTGATATCGAATAATTTATTACATAAATTAAAACTTACAAGTGAAATTGAATATTTAAATTCCAGGGTTCACCTTGATAGAAACATTGATTTCGTGTAGCTAAGGCATGATAAGAAGCAAGCATGTTATCGCTATAAATTTCTACTTTTTAATTAACGTGCTCATAGTGTTATTGCTCTTTTAATTAAAGAATTAGAATAATTCGACTGTGATGATAGTTTTATCATCATAGTCGAATTATCATAACTAGAAATACGGCGCGTATAAACATCGCATTGAGAAACGATTTTTAGAAATTCTACCCCTAAGGTAGTTATTAAATAGGATATGAAACTTTAAATGAAAGTCCGTCATTAATGGAATTTGCGTGCGTGGATCTTCAGAAATTGCACCTGAGCGGTACAGGGTTTGATCACATATTAATATAAAATTATAAAATAAATACATATGTACAAGAAGGGCTGGCTCATTTTTTGCGCAAAGGTCAAGATCAGCCCAGCTGTTCAGCGCGGGAATGCAGCCACGCGGGCATGATTTGTATGGTACCTACCTAATTAGATTCAGCCAGCTAGTTTTATTCCTAACGTTTTCAATTTTTAAAAAAGAAAACATTTTTATTATCATATTTTATTCTATAGTTATTTATGTATTATACATAGCTTGCAAAAAACAATGCAACATTGCAGGCAGCATTAAATTCCATACTTTATGGTTTAAACCATGAAATTATGCAACAAATTGCTTAGGTACGCGAAACGTGGGGAGCTATTTTCAACTTACTGCCTCTTGTAATAGAATTTAGATTGGAAAGTAAAGCATACAGGTTTATGAAAGGAAACGTTATGGTTGAACGTGAGTTTGTCTTGAAAATACATAACATTTTTTTATGTTTAAATATATGTGTTTCATGACATAAGCTGTAATCGTTTTGTTTTTAAACTCGCACTCTCCCCGGCTTCGTTCGGGTGGCCTTAGTGGTCCAATATTACCAACTTTTAATATTTTAACAACCTAGTGACTCTTCGGGGGCCCGGGTTCGATCCCCGGGCACGCACTTCTAACTTTTCGAAATGTGTGCGCTTTAAGCAATTAAATGTCACTTGGTGACGAGACCTGCATGCCTTAGAGTTCTTCATAATGCTCATAAAGGTGTGCAAAATCTGCTGATTTCCACTTGGCCACCATGGTGGACTATGGCCTAAACTTTTTCAATCTGAGAGGAGATTTGTGCTCAGCAGTGGGCCAGCGATGGGTTTAGGAGATGTTGATGATGATGATAACTACTTATCAGAAAAATATAAACTGTCGAAACATAAGTAACTAACTAGGTACGTACTGTACCTAAAAATACCTACGTTAGAACTAATAACATGCACACACTGTTGGTTCAGTACACACTCGGACAATGAAAACAATAATGAACTCTATCACGTTTACATAGTTGCGCTTGAAACAAATAGGTCACATTTTGTTGTACATCGCCTCTACTTTATGAATGTAAACAGTTTACTGCAGTTACACAGTAGTTGTAGGAATATAGTGCGCGCGCGAGCTCCGAGAAATCCTATGGAATGTTAAAGTAATGACCTAGAGTTGTTTAAAGTACAAAACAATACTGCTATCGCAAAATTACACGCGTCAAGATCGAAACTACTGCTGGGAGCGAGCTGGATATGGAGCGACGGTCGGGGGTGGCGTACCTACAGCCGTCGCTTCTTCAGACCCCGATCATCACCCTTAGGCTGCATCACCACTTGCTAGCAAGTCTGATTGCAGCCAAGCGCTAGCCTATATATTTAAAAAAAAAAAAAAAATCCTCGGAGCTCGTGCGCGGACTAGGCATGTTATTATTTTGTTGTGTGCCTATGAACTCTGACGCATTTTTGAGATGGGTAAAGAATAATATACCAAATGGGATGAGATGTCGTGGGATGTACTGAATAGGGAACAACCCATTTTTCTAACTTAAAAAACAGGGCAAAAACCTGACACGTTCTTTCCCAGTTTTTTAAGTTACAAATTTTTTTGTTAAAAAATTTTAGAAATAATTTTAAGTTCGTTTTTAAGTTACGCCTGCAAAGTGTCTCAAATTCATATTTAAATGTGCCTCTACAATTTGTATTTGTTATTGTAGCGATGGCGCCACCGTCTATTAAAATATCAAAAATTTTAAGATCAACACCATCGAAATAGAATGAGATAGGTACCTACTCTAAAATTATACATCAATGATCAACACAGAGTAGACTGATAGTTCCGAATTTCGCCAGACGCACAAATTGTGTCGGCATGTCATTCTACTTATATATATATATATATATATATATATATACTTATATATATATATATATATATATATATATATATAAGCATCGTGAGAACGACCTATATGTATTAAAATGTATTTCGAATAACCCTTGTTACAGAACAATCATGGCACCGGCGATACTAGTGACGGGCGGCGCGGGGTACGTCGGCTCGCACACGGTCATGGCGCTGTTGGAGCGAGAAGACACCTCGCACGAGATCGTCGTGGTCGACAACCTCATCAACGCTTACAGGTAAGATATCTGGAATAACCTCCTGTTCTAGAACAATCATGGCACCGGCGCTACTAGTGACGGGCGGCGCGGGGTACGTCGGCTCGCACACGGTCATGGCGCTGTTGGAGCGAGAAGACACCTCGCACGAGATCGTCGTGGTCGACAACCTCATCAACGCTTACAGGTAAGATATCTGGAATAACCTCCTGTTCTAGAACAATCATGGCACCGGCGCTACTAGTGACGGGCGGCGCGGGGTACGTCGGCTCGCACACGATCATGGCGCTGTTGGAGCGAGAAGACACCTCGCACGAGATCGTCGTGGTCGACAACCTCATCAACGCTTATAGGTAAGATATCTGGAATAACCTCCTGTTCTAGAACAATCATGGCACCGGTGCTACTAGTGACGGGCGGCGCGGGGTATTTCGGCTCGCACACGGTTATGGCGCTGCTGAAATGAAATAAAACTACTTACCAGAATTATTCAGATCTTCTCCAAGTTTAACGGACAAGGGAGTACCTATGGTCTTAAGTGCGACGTGGATTGCCCGGCACAAAGTGGTAGTAATGTAGTTAATGCGTATTATTTATACTTACGTTGCGGTATAAATACGTATGCGGTATAAATACGCTTTCAAGCCCAACGCAGAGAAAGCTTGCATCCGGGACAAAGGCTACCTTTTATCCCGGAAAATCTGTGAGTTCACATGGGATTTTAAAAAACCATAAATTGATTTTAATCACAATTTAAGGCCCGCCACATTTTATTAGAAATTCTTTGTCAGAAAGAACTCTGCTCATACATTTGTATTTTGTATGAGCTGAGGCAAAATAAAATATAACCCATTTTAGGATAAATTTTTGAACAAAATCTTTTAAATTAGCAACATACATACAAGTATTGTATATTTTTTTAAATATATTTTGTTTGTGTTTTTTTTATTTTTATAATATGAAGATATTCTTTGAAACGTAAGTTTATGATTTAATTACAGAGCTGATGGTGAAAAGAAACCAGAGCCACTAAAGAGGATAGAAGAGATGACAGGCCAAAGAATACACTTTTACGACGTCGACATCAGAGATCGGGAGGGACTGAATAGAATTTTCGAAAATGTGAGTTTTGTATCAAATATATTTTTTTTTTTATTATTTATTTATTTTACAACATAAAAAAGTACATATTATTATGGGCATTCTTAAAAACTAAGAATACAGTTTTACTTAGGGCTATAACGTTTTACAGGCTAAACCTTAATTAATCTTCCGGGATAAAAAGTAGCCTATGTCCTTCCCCAGGATATAACCTATCCATTTCATGAAAATCGGTTGAATAGGTGGGCTGTGAAAGCGTAGCAGATAGACACTTTCGCATTTATAATATTATAGTATGGATTTCCATAACACCAATATCCAAAGTAGGAGAGATTTGTTACGAAGTTTGTCAAAGAATATAAGGTTAGTTTCCTTCCAGCACAGCATCGATTGTGTGATCCACTTCGCAGCGCTGAAAGCTGTGGGCGAGTCTGTCCAGAAGCCGCTGGAATACTACCAGGCCAACATAGCTGGCACTTGCACACTTTTTGAGGTAATATTTTTTTTTTTTTTTTAATGTTAATAATCACTAAACTTACTCGTAGATTAGACAGAGGTAGAATACGGAGATCTTATTAAAAATATTGATTTTTTGGGCTGGCTTTATCATCTACTAGTTACTTGATGATGACTTGACTAGACTTCGTCCGCGTGGTTTAAGTTTTTTTGATTCCCGCGGGAACTTCTTAATTTACCGGGATAAAAAGTAGCCTATGTCACTCTCTAGGTCCTCAACTATACCCATGCCAATCCGTCGTCGTCACGTCGATCCGTTGCTTCGTTGCGACGTGATTGAAGGACAAACCAACAAACCAAAAAACAAACACACTTTCGCATTTATAATATTAGTACGAAGTATGATTCTTGTACAAAATATTATTTTTTATTTTATTTTTATTAAAACTAATAGAAAAAAAGTGGACAAAGGTAAAGATTTTTCGGTATAAAAATAGCTTATCCTTCCCCACTGTATGTAAAGGTTAAAAAGACGGAAATTACTTTCGCAACAGCTTAATCCGTATTATGTAACAAGTTGCCTTTAGTTTTGCATTAATTATGCATACATTTGATAAAATTATTAGTTTTGCTTTAAAAAGTATACTAGACAAATTTTGGTCCTTCGAGTCGGGTATTTTTTTTCAAGGCGATGCGCAAACACGGCGTATACAAGCTAGTGTACAGTTCGTCGTGCACCGTGTACGGGGAGCCAGAGAAGCTTCCCTTAGACGAGGGTCACCCCACTGGGAAGAGCCTCGCGAGTCCTTACGGCCGGTCCAAATTCTTCTGTGAAGAGATCATGAAGGATCTGTGCAGAAGCGATCAGGTATGTGGGAGATAGTATTTTATTGCCTAGATGATGCCCGCGACTTCGTACGTCCCATAGAGGGACGAGTGGCCTAGTTGTGACAACGCATATCAGTCGATTGCTATTGTTAAGCAACGTTGACCCAAGTCGGTAAGTGGATGGGTTTTTGGAAGATTTGGAAGTGGAACTCGGTAATTTGGAGTTTCAAATCTGGCGTTTTCGTTCACTCCGTGCCTCGGAGAGCACGTTAAGCCGTCGGTCTCGGTTATTATCACTAACATCTGATAATAATCGTTACAAAAACCTAAGTTAACGCTTAGTCGAGTCGTATGCGGAAGGACGTGGGAACCCACCGCATTATTATTCCAAGAAAACTCCTACCATTATTTGATTAATGGAAAGGGGTTACGACCCTCAGTAATGAGGAATACGACGCAAAGAGAGAGAGAGAGAGAGAATCACATAGTTTTTGTTATATTTCCAGAAGTGGATGGTGGTATCGCTGCGGTACTTCAACCCGGTGGGCGCGCACCGCAGCGGTCGTATCGGGGAGGACCCCGCCGGTGTGCCCAACAACCTGATGCCGTTTATAGCACAGGTAGCTATCTTTTTTTTTATTACAAGCCTTTTTTAGGGTTCCGTAGCCAAATGGCAAAAAACGGAACCCTTATGGATTCGTCATGTCTGTCTGTCTGTCTGCCTGTCCGTCCGTATGTCACAGCCACTTTTTTCCGAAACTATAAGAACTATACTGTTGAAACTTAGTAAGTAGATGTATTCTGTGAACCGCATTAAGATTTTCACACAAAAATAGAAAAAAAAAACAATAAATTTTGGGGGTTCCCCATACTTAGAACTGAAACTCAAAAATTTTTTTCATCAAACACATACGTGTGGGGTATCTAACACGTGGGGTGTGGGGGGGGGGGATAGGTCTTAAAAAATGATATTGAGGTTTCTAATATCATTTTTTTCTAAACTGAATAGTTCATTGCGCGAGAGACACTTCCAAAGAGGTAAAATGTGTATCCCCCGCCTGTAACTTCTAAAATAAGAGAATGATAAAACTAAAAAATATATATGATGTATATGATTACCATGCAAACTTCTACCGAAAATTGGATTGAACGAGATCTAGTAAGTAGTTTTTTTTAATAATTTAAAACTTACTACAGCAGGGCTAGCATGGGACGGAGATAAAAAATTTATCCCCCGATTTTATCCACTGACAAGAGATAAAATTAACTTATCCACTTCTCAGAGCACAGCAACAAGGGAGAGGAGAAGTTTATCCCCGTTTGACATTTCACGGGGACTCGGGAGACTATTTATCCACCGTTATTTAGCGTTTTTATTTATTTATTTAGGAATAAAAATTTTATCCTTTCCTCGGAGAGAAAATTGTCTCGGCCCATGCTAGGGGGGCACGTTTGTACGGAACCCTCGGTGCGCGAGTCCGACTCGCACTTGGCCGGTTTTTTATTTAAGTTTCGATGTTTGTATGTTGAGAGACGAGTGGCCTAGTTGTGACAACACATATCATACGCTAATATTACCGTACGCGTAGTTACCGACTTGGGTCAACGTTATTAAATACGAGCTGATGCCCGCGACTTCGTCCGCGTGGATCCGCGGTTTAGATTTTCCGCAGAAACTCATTAATTAATTATCCGGGATAAAAAATCTATAGAATAGAATATACTGTCTTTTTCCGAATTGCAACCTACCTCTGTACCAGATTTCTTCAAAATCGGTGGAACAGATGGGCCTTGAAAGCGTAGCAGACAGACTACCATACTAATCCATACTCATATTATAAATGCGAAAGTGTGTGATGTGTCTGTCTGTCTGCTACGCTTTCACGGCCCATCTGTTCAACCGATTTTGATGACATTTGGTATAGAGGAGGGTTAAATCCCAGGGAAGGACATAGGCTACTTTTTATCCCGGAAAATTAAAGAGATTCCCGCGGGAATCAAAAAACCTTAATCCACAAGTCCAAGTCGCGGGCATAATCTAGTTTATAATATTAGTATGCATTTCCAGGTGGCGGTAGGTCGTCTCAAGGAGCTGATGGTATTCGGTAACGACTACCCCACAGACGACGGCACGGGCGTGAGGGACTACATACACGTGCAAGACCTCGCCGAGGGACACGTCAAAGCGATCAAGCTGTTCCAGCAACCGGGCTTCAGCGGATTTCATGCTGTTAACTTAGGTAACAATACTTATTGCGGTTACTTAAGTATCACATTAATATACGCATTAATGAAATTGTAAATTATTTTTTTCAAAAGAGCAACCACCGAGTTTCTTGCTGGTTATTCTCGGTAGGAATGGCATTCCGAACCAGTGGTAGATTCACTCGACTATTCAAAAGCACTTGTAAAAGTTTTATTTGAATAAAAAAACATTTAAATTTGAATAATTTTAAAGATTTTGCGTATTATTAAATTTTGAGAAATGGAAACTTTTCCTATTTATCCCGGAAAATTCCCTTTTTGTCAAACGTGAAAACAGAAAATGAAAACCTCCACGTGGATGAAGTAGCGTGCAACAGCAAAAGCCGTCACTCTCTCGTCTATATACCTACTGTCTCCCTCACTCATACGCGCATCCGCGCAAGTCGTAGCGTTTCTTCGTTTTTGCTTATGAGGTCCACAAATAAAGTTTTGCTTCAATACAAATGTATTACTTCTAGGTACAGGCACCGGTTACTCCGTTCTCCAAATGGTGAAAGCATTCGAAAAGGTCAGCGGGCGTAAAATCCCATACAAAATAGTAGGCCGGCGGCCTGGAGATATCGCGGCAAACTACGCAGATGTCTCGCTCTCGCACCGGCTTCTAGGCTGGCGAGCGACAAGGACGCTAGATGACATGTGCGAAGACACGTGGCGTTGGCAAAAAGCTAATCCAGAGGGGTTTCAAAAGAGTTAATATCTGATAACTCAATAATAAAAAAACAAAATAAACAGTCAATTTTCTTGTAAATATTAATTATTGTTGTAAAAAAAAATACTTTTTTTGTTTGGGATTACTACAATCTGTTCGAAGATCTCACGATCAATCAATCGAGAAAGGTCATTCGTGTACGAAACTCGAACAGTGCGATAAAGTCCAATGGGATTTGGAAGACATAGAAAAGGCTGGCTGTGAAAAAATATCCTTGTCGCATTGTATACTTGATACTTTATATGACCTTTTTTACTTGAAGGATAGAGTAATTTTAACGAAAATTGATAATGTTTCAGTTAACTGTCAAGTCTGTAGTTTTTAAACGGCGACAGGTTGTGCAAGTTTGCACATGAGGCTATTTTTGTTACCAAAATCTGCTACCAAATTCTAGTATAATATAAAGAATTATCTATTTACAAAGTAGTTGCTAAAAATGGTTAACCCCATTAGTTTTAATTAAATATTTTGCCCCTTAAAAGGAAACGTATTTAACTTAGCTGCATTTATTTAGAAAACGACAACATTTTATTTGGATACGTTAGGTCTAAGTACGCTATTATTATGTTATCAATATCTTGAAAGTCACTTTAAGTATTTTCTAACAAAAAAAATATAAAACAATTTATTTTACGGTACGATTTGTAAGCATTTATTGTTCCTATTAATAATTTATTTGTGTTGCCATATTATCTTTATGTTTTACTTATTACTATTTTAGTAATATATTTAAAAAGCAATTTCCAAGAAGTAGCTTAGTGACATCCACTGATTATTTTATTATTTGATTTTAGATTAGTGATTCAATGTTTAATTAGCTATTGTTTTTAACTATTGTTGTTGAACGACCTGGCCTTTGTCACCATTTTACAAAGTTCAAAGTATTCCATAATAGTTATATAATATTTTAGAGACAAGCGTGCACCCAACCAAGATTATGCATGTAATTTTTTTTATTTGACTTGTATATATATAGTTCCACAAACTTATATATATGAGAAATAAATTAAAAAAAAAACTTAACAGGCATAAAAATTAGTTACAATTTTCGTCACCGGGTCAGATAAGTTTGACGGTACCTTAATAAAATAGTGTAAATAAAACCTACTTATTCACTTTCTCCTAAAGTTTAAGCTACATAATTAATTACGTTATTTAATGATTGTATTCATGCTACGTTGCCATTCCAAAAAAGTGCATTTTATAACCAAATAATTCCAAATATATTTTTTGTTTTAAGTATTTTCCTTATTATTAGAGGAATTCTACTATTTATGTGGTGCTATTTATTGTTATTATTTTTTATAAATGTAATAGAAAACAATTCGAATATGTATATTGCAAGTCAAATTGTTCTGGTGATAGAAATAAACATGGTTTATTTATTAATCAGGCAGTTTTACTTTTAGTGTTATAAGATTCCTCAATGCTCTAAGATTTTAAATGGGAATATGCAGCTTAGCTTGTACCTACTATGGTTTGTCTAATATTTAAGAGGATCGTCTAGTGACGAAACGCGACGCGAGTAGGTAATATCAATAATGCTATCTGTTTCACAACGCTTCGCTGCCTTCTCCGTATCGTGCGATAGAGAGAGTTGCAAGTCCAGTAGGCATATGCCTACATTTTATTCTTGAAATATTGTTTCGGGTGATAACGTTTTTACCCCCCCAAACGTTTACGAAATTAGACAATGTTGGTCTCATTAGATTCAGTACACCTTAATCTAGGCTCGTACGTTTTATTTTTTTAGTATTTTAGTTTAGTTAAATTTAAAAAAATTAAAATACTCGAGGAAGTTTTTAGGTCAAAAATATGGATATTTAGACGCTAATAACTTTTAACATAAGCAATATTTCTTTAAAATTAAAACGTACGAGCATAGTTCTTTATTGTATCTGCAACATTTCTAAAAATTATGAAAATTGGACAACAGTCATTTTTTAATCCGCGAATAGTGAAAACGCGAATGAAGGAAGCGTGTATCACTAGAATCATACTTAATATTATAAATGCGAAAGTGTTTGTTTATTGGTTTGTCCTTCAATCACGCTGCAACGGAGCAACGGATCGACGTTATTTTTGGCATATGTATAGTTGAGGACATAGGCTACTTTTTATCCCGGAAAATTGAGGAGTTCCCGTGGGAATCAAAAAAACTTTAACCACGCGACGAAGTCGCGGGCATCAGCTAGTAAACCATAAAGTAAGAAATACCTACATCAAAATAAAACACTCTGTATATCATAATTATTATTTAATTTTTTTTTATTATTATCTAAAATTACAAATCTTTCAATCATTACAATCTAGTTTACTAAGTATTTATTCAGCGCATACCGTTATTTACTCTGTCTAAAAATATCAGATTTACATTTATACAACACCTATCATTACGGATAAAGCCTGGGTCAAACACAACGCGAGACAGAAGCGACTAGTCGCGGGAATAGCTCCTAGAGATGTTACACGGAACTTGTATCAAGCCCGTCTACGAACATGGCGTCAGTTTTCGACGTCCTACTCGCAGCTCCACGGTGTGAACGTATGACAGTTTAATTAAGCCTATGCACGTCGATTTTTCTCTAAAGAGATGGAAACACGTCTTTATAGCGGTAGGTAGTGTTAAATCGGAGCAGACGCAATTTATAAATTTTATTTATATAATATAAATTGCGTCTACTCCAGGAATCGAGCCCCGCTCAGGTCGAAAAAAATCCCTTTGAAGCTATCAGCCGTTTTGACATAATTTCCGTCGCGCGGTGTGTGTGACCAAGCTGGCTAAAACATCTACATGAAGGAAGCTGGCTAAAACAAAAAGATAAAAAGAATATTGTAAGGCTGAATCAATAAAATACACTAATATAATTATACTTACTAATGAATGCAATAAAAACGAAAGATAAAGAAAAACAATCGTACTTAAAAATTAGATCGATCCATGTGTTGCATTAGGACAAAAACTAGCCAGAAAAATTATGCGGATCGCACCACAGCCGCATTCAATTCTTTTGTACATAATCACTAAACTTTACTAAAATAACAGGTCTGAATCTAGTAATGCCAATTTAATAATAGGGATAAATGACAACTCAATCAAATCAGCAACTCTTTATCAAACTTAAAAACGCACTTCTAGTATGGAAGTTGTATGAAATTCACAGTTGTGACGTCATAAAATTTCAATGCACTTATTTTCTTTAATCTATAATATTTTAAAATGGTTATCAAACTTTTAACTAATCGAGGATGTGAATTTTAGGTCTTTTAGAAGACCCTCTATTTAATAATCAGTTAGAAATAATTCATTTTTGATAATAATATTGTTTTGATAATTTTGATAATAATAAAATTGACCCCCAAATAAATTTAAAAAAAAAATTTGATATAGACATTATCCTTATTGTAGTTTAGCCAAAAAATGGGTACAGAAAGGGCCTCAATATGTGAGTTTCCATATAAAGATCTTAGTACAGACCGCGAGATGTAAGCTCTTAGCTTTTTCATTTTTTTAAGTTCATCAGTTTTGCCTGTGATCCTCATTCGCCAGCAGGTGCCGCACGCAAATAAGTTTTGCCTATTCACTAACAATGATTTTGGTTGTGATGCGACCTATCCTAACTTTAACTAAAGTTTTAGAAAAATGGATCTCACTTGAAAAGAATTAGTGATGAAACATGATTGCACCATAATAATGATAATAGACTTAAAAACACAAGGAATCATTGAGAATGTTCCCAACGAAAAAAAAGTTGAATACAATTTGTACTAAGTTTTTCATATACTACATACTTGTTGATAAAATAATGTGCTAATGCCATTACGGAAGTTTTAAATTGAGATCTACGAGTATGATGGCGGCAGTGGATAAATCAAAATGTATTAATTTTAAAGAACTATGTGTTTCGAGGTCCTCTATACTTGTAATATTAAAATGAAACTAAAAAATTAGTTGCTGGTTGTACAAGTTTCAATTGTCTGCGAGTTACGAATTAAGTCTTATTTGAAACACATAATATGATTAAAAAATATTATTTTAAATTCAGCTGACGCCACAGTAGACCTTCTTAAAAAAGTAAATATTATTATAAGTTCTGCAATAAGAACTGGCACATACTCAGCGAATCCGAATTGTTATTGTTAACTAAAAGGCCCCCTTTTATCGGGGGCCTAGAGCTCTCTGGTCCCTGGGGGCTGTCATCAACTATTTTATTGCCTTTTAAAAATATATGTGTCAGCTCTTATTACAGGACCTATACCTAAAACTAAGACAATTCTACAATTTTGACAAAAAATAAAGCGAAAACTCATGAAATCAAAACATGTTACAGAAAGTAATATGCTTTATAAAAGTACCTATTATGCTTTTCTTGAGCACAAAAGCTAAAATAAAACAAAATGAGCCTTACAGACATACGTCGTAAATATTAAAACGAAATGTAAACTATACACAGACAACAACACCTTACAATGATAACAGATATAGTTATTAAAACATTCCAATACAAACAGTCGTTCGCCTCGCAGGATCAGATAGCATATTATCGAACAATATGGTAATGGAATGATCAATTATTTTTCTGGAAAGTTTATTGTAAGTTTATTTTCAATAGAATTAACAGAACTGACATTTGTATTGGAAAGTATTATAAGGCATCCGTTGGTAGAATAATCTATGTCAGACATATATTAAAATGCTGGTTTTAAAATAATTCGTCGCCCGTTAGTAACTGAATAAAAATAAAATATATTTTGTATTCTAATTTACATAAATATCGAACATTTTAATTAAAGTAATGTGATTTTGTTATACGTTCTATAATCTCCAGCTACTATTAAGGCAACGAATTATTATATTTTCTCGAAGTTGAGCTTCCAGCAAGTAATAGTACAGTCCATAGACGTTTTGATGTGATCGCGCAGCAGACTTTAGGTCAAAGGTCCGGAGGTTATAAGCTAATACTTTGGTTGTTAGGTAACTAAGATTGGAAGTCTAAAGTGTGCTGGCAACCACATCCATCAGGGTTCTGATTCTCTAAATCACAACTATGCGCGAACTGAGTGTGACATTTGACACATCTTCATACAAGCACAGTTAAGTTTGACATCACAATTGTTGTTAAGAATCAGACACAAGTTGAATGTTATATAGCTTTTGATATATTCTAGTGATAAAACATTTCTGTATACAAATCACACATCGCTATTTCATTAAACGAAAACGCATTAATGCGTTTCGTGGGTGCGATACATTAATATTATTGCCATTTTCTCTATTATAATTATATATGATATTATTAAAGAAAAGTAAGAAAGAGTCGATAAGATGGCAGAGGTTTTAGAGGCGATGTTATTTAATTATTTATCAGCAGTTACGATCTTCTCACAAACTAACTATAAAAAAAATTATATGCAAGGCCTCTATTTACGGATTTTTAGAGGACATATGCGAGGCCCCCTTTTACGTATTTTTAGGGGCCTTATGTCTAAGTAATGAACTTGTTACGGAACTGTGTAAAATCATTTTTGTGCATGATATAAATACTAAATTCTAATAATTTGTTTATTTTACCTAAGGTTATTTTTAAATATTAGATATTATGTGATGACTGATGCATGTTGATGGGTCTAAAATAATTTATATGGAGAAGAATTTCAGAAATCTCGCAAAAGCATTGTCTGGACTACTTTGCTCTAAACGTTTCTTGGTACCGTACTTTGGCACAGGGGGTTCGATCCCCGGCAGGGTCAATTTGGGAGTTAACAATTTCTGAATTTTCTCTGGTCTGGTCTGGTGAGAAGCTTCGACGTGCCGCCAAGCGATATAGCGTTCCGGCACGATGCCGTATAGAAACGCTCTCGGGAAGCACATGTTATCTATTCCGATTGTTATCGCTTAGTGAAAAAGCGTCTCTTTAATTTTTTTAACCGACTTCCAAAAAAGGAGGAGGTTCTCAATTCGGCGCGTATTTTCATTGGAGAAACCAAGAAACGACCAATGGGTCATTTCTTTTGCAGAAAGAAGCAGAATGCTGCTTTAGTGATTCTCTATTATACTCGTAAATATTAAATTATTGCTTTCCATATGATCATAATATCCGCGTATTTAGTATTCTACTGCCAAAATAATAAAGTGGTACCTTGCTGGTATTGTTTTAATACACCTGAAAGCTTAATGTGAATCAGCACTAATTAATACAGGGGTGTCAAAAAACTGCCATATAAAAATATATATGTGTGTGTGTGTGTGTGTAAATTATTGTTAACTTTACATTGGTGTTTGCGTTCACTAGAGTCTTTGTCACTGGGCTACCCTTCCCGCTTGATATTCGGCATCTGTGGTGGCGGTTCTGCTAGGCCTTTCACCTGGTAAAGAAAAAAGGACACAAATTATTTATAGTTAAATTGTATTAAGATGGGGATAATTTAAAAAAAAACCGGCCAAGTGCGAGTCGGACTCGCGCACCGAGGGTTCCGTACAAACCTGTAGTAAGTTTTACGATTTATGACGTATTAAAAATAAAAATTACGTTTGTTGTATGGGAGCCCCCCTTTAATATTTACTTTATTGATATTTAATTATTTATTTTGAAAGGTAATATACAAGTTATTATTCTGTGAAAATTTGAACCGTCTACCTGTTACCGTTTTTAATATTGAGCAAAAAAATACGAAAAAAACACGTTTATTGTATGGGGACCCCCCTTAATATATATATTTTTTTAATTTTTAGTATTTGTTGTTATAGCGGCAACGGAAATACATCATTTGTGAAAATTTCAGCTTTCTAGCTATCACGGTTTATGAGATACAGCCTGGAGACAGACAGACAGACAGACAGCGGAGTCTTAGTAATAGGGTCCCGTTTTTACCCTTTGGGTACGGAACCCTAAAAACACCGGCTGAGTTTGTTGTAGGCTCAGGCAAAGGCGCGTTTGGAACCCTCGTAGCTTTAGTTTTAAGCATCAATAAGTGTACAGTGTACCTGATTCGAATAAGTAAATATTGAATTGAGAATAATGCTATGTACAGTCGCTATGAAGATGTTTACCATTTTAACGTTCATAATAATATGATAGGTTACAATTTTTACTAGTGTAAACTACACCCATGCAAAATAATTTGCAGTCAGCAGGATTCAAACTTCATGTCTCTCTGGGCGCATCCAGCTTGAACATCTTATTCTACTGAGAAAATTTGGATGTTTTTACACATCTGCCAAAAAAAGGAGTGTAGTATTTTCAAGCTTCATGTACTCTTTAATTTTCGGGCATAAAAAGTAGCCTGTGCCAAATTTCATCCAGATCCGTTCAGCCGTTCTGGCATGATTGAGTAACAAACATCCATCCATCCATCCAAACTTTCGCATTAATAATATTAGTATAGATGTGAGATTCTTTATTCCACCATCACTTCTAAATGCCTGAACATATTTAGATGTATGTGGTATCATTAGAATCCTTAAATCCTCCCGAGTGACACTGGCTATAAATTTTTTGATTCAGTATGGTAGGGCCGTTTTGATTTTTAATTTTTTTGATTATATTCACTTGTTTACACCTTGTCACCAAAATGACAGAACAGGATTTGGCTGAAATTTGGAATGGAGACAGACTATACTCTGAATTAACACAGGCACATTTTATCTCGAAGGTTCCTGCGGAATTCGAAAACCTTAATCCACGCGGACGAAGTCGCAGTCGTCATCTAGTAATCCATATCCATACTAATATTATAAATGCGAAAGTTTGTCTGTCTGCTACGCTTTCACAGCCAATTTGTTCAACCGATTTTGATGAAATTTGGTACAAGGATAGGTTGTAGCCCGGTGAAGGACATAGGCTACTTTTTATCCCGGACAATTAAAAAATTACCACGGGAATCAAAAAACTCAATCCAGGCGGACGAAACCGCGGGCGTCATGTAGTCATACATAAGATTGCTTAATTAGCTTACCTTAAGGCGAGCAGCAGTCTTAAGGAATGCAGGCAGTTGTTCCTGGGACACATTGACTTCTCCGGCGTACATAAACTCTAGTATCGCCTGCAGGTGCAAATATGACACATCCTTCAGGATTATGATGGGATGCTTTGATGGGTTCTCCTGAAAATATGTTGGTTTACTATCTTAATACATCATCAACTCATTATAGGCCCACAGAGCACAAGATTTATCTCAGAATCAGAAGGGTTTATTTATTTAGTACCAAACTTAAAAACTAAACATTTAGTGTGTGTTCCGTTATAAGCACTGCGAGCACTGGCAGTGCTCTTTACTGAGGACTTTCAGTGCTCTCAGTGTATTTCGGAACGCACCCTTAATAAGGACAACTTATCTCTAGAAGAGATTTTTTCCAGCAGCCTTAGAATGTGAGAATATTGAAATATAGACAATGCTGAGTAGGCACTTATAAACTAGAGAATAGAAAACTTTTTAATGTTTGTGCCTTTCTAGCCCAAGTGCAGACTTTCAGACTTCATACACCTTTGAAATTATTATGAAGAGCTTTCAAGGGCAGGTTTCCTGATGATATTGATATTGAATGAAAAAAAAAAAAAAAAAACCCAGCTGAGTTTGTTGTGAGCTCTTCTCAGACCTGGGCGCGTTTGGAACCCTCGTAGCTTTAGTTTCAAGATACCGTAACAGATTATCACCATCAAATTTTTATGTAACTAGACGTCAATAAGTGTAGTTTATCTACCTAAATAGAATAAATATTTATGACTTTATGACTTTCCCTCACCATTCCACCAAAGTGTAGTTACATTACTGCCCAGGCCGGAAATAAAGCAATTCATGGATGAGTAAAATTGGAAGGACAAGACGAAGCCGAGGACTTCCTGAGTGATAAAAAAATGAGGAGCCACCTGAAGCTTTTTAAGTACCCGAGGCAATGAATAGCTATTTCACTGAATTATGGGTCTGGATGTTGACTTATATTAACTCACGCTAATCTTGTGCTGTAGAGGCAATTATATTATGAAGGAACTTGAAATTTAATTTGCTATAATCCGCAACAATAGGCAAATATATGTGGTACAGTGTATCTTGCACTTGCAGCTTGCAATATTCACCACACCACATAAATCTTCCAAATTATTCTCAACGTATGTTTCACTCCGACACCGGAGCATCTTCTTTTACAATCGTGCATTGTCGAGTCAACATCTCCTGAAGCAAGTAGGGTGGTAACTAGCCAGGGCCGAAGCCTCCCACCAGGCCAGACCAGGGAAAATTCAGAAATTATAAATTCCCAAATTGACCCTGCCGGGGATTGAAACCGGGACCTCTGCACGTTAAGACAACAGCGCTACACACTGCGCCACGGAGGTCGTAAACTACACTAAGACAGCATACTACTACAAAAAGACAGCATTAAAAATAATGCTAACCCATTCATAATACTCCCTGCGGCAAGTGACAGAAATAGATTTAAAGCTGTCATTTTAGTTTTGTTTAGAGATTGTGTTATACATCATTGGCCATAATGTATGTTGTTTTTTTAAAATAATGAAGCTATTTCTAAGCAAGTAGGAGAAAATTACTTACTTAAAATGCAAAAGGAAGGATATAAGTAAATATGTAGAATATTGTATAAAACTTGCCTCTAATAAGCTTTTGAAGTACGGACTGCATGCTGACAGTACCATTTTATGTGCTTTACACGTCTGCCCTTCACACGCCAGTGTTACCTGAAACGGTAAGTCCAATTTTTAACAAACTATGCAACCAGCCCCCCAATCATTTTATTTATTTTTTTATTTATTTTATTTAGATAACATACCCGAAGAGACCTTACAGTTGCCCAATGCGTCTCTCCGGGCCACAGAATTAGAGTGACAATTACTTAATAAAAAAACTTAATATACTTGCTTACAATTAACAAAATACACAAAAAACACATAATTTGTAACACAGATCACAAAAAACAATGTCATTCCAATAAGACTATACTATAGACATAATACACATAAAATAATAAATTTACTAAAATAATAATAATAATAAGGTTATCGAATGTGTGAATGGTTATCATGTAAGAATGGCCGATGAAATCGTTAAAATTCTGCGGCATAGTAAATAAACCACAACATTAAATTATAGAGCTCAATGTTGTGTACCCATTCTTATACGTTTAGGTATGTACGATACTCTAACGTATAAGAATGGATACACGAAATTGAGCTCTAATTCAATGCAGTTATGGTTTATATTACTTTGACACTGAACCTTTACCATTTGATTGACAATTCTTACATAATTGGGGGGCTGATGATGTCTATGAGTGCATGGAATTTGGTTATAGTTATTCCTGTATAAGAAACTTTTGAATTTTGAAAATGCAGCTTTAGATTGATACACAGCTCAAATCAATACAAGTATTATAAATGCAAAAGTATGGAACTTTGGATGGATGTTTGTTACTCAACCGTGCTGGAACGGCTGAACATATCTGGATGAAATTTGGCACAGAGATAGATTATAGTCTGGAATAACATATAGGATACTTTTATCCCGGAAAATTAAAGAGTTCTCGGTGGAACGAAAAACCTCAATCCACGCTGTCGAAGTCGCAGGCATCAACTAGTAGCTAATAAACATTGTAAAGAGCAACTGCCGGGGTTCTTCCTGATTTTTCTTGGTAAGAAGGGCATCTTGAGTGGTAAATTCACTTGACAGTACAAAATCATATAGCTACAAGTCTATTTGAATTCAAAACACTTTATATTTCTTTTTTAAGCTGCTTATCGTATTATTTACATGTATTTATAGCAGTGTTTCACCCATGTGCCTCAGAGAGCATGTTAAGTCATCAATCCCAGTTATTATCACATTAGTGATCGTCATTCCACCACGTTAGTCATTAAAGCCCGTCAACCCGCAATGGAGCAGAGTGGTGGGTCTAAGCTCTAATTCCCTTTCTCCTATGAGAGTGGAGGCCTGTGCCCAGCAGTGGGATATTAATGGGCTGTAGTGGTGGTGGTGTATTTATGTGACAACAGTTTACTTATTTAGTGAGCATTATGCATTTGTCATTGGGTGTATGTAAATCATCAAAGAACTCATTGATTTTACAGGATAAAAAGTAGCCTTAGTTTCTGACTCTGGGACCTAAAACCAATTATCTCTATACTAAATTTTGTAAGTGGATGGTGCTGATTGGTGGTTAAAACGTAACTGACAGCCAGATACGCTCTTGCTTTTATATTAGTACTGAAGTACGTATGTATTAATAATCCAAAATTGTATCTTACTCGAATAACTGCACTAAACATTAAAATTTAGTTTCAGAACTTTAAAAAGTAAGATACAATTTGATTGTCGTAAATGATTCAGATCAAGATCATGAGAAATAATATTTTGGTTTGCTGTTCAAATTGCCAGACCATAGTCAAATTCAATAGATTTTGATACCAAGGTTTCTTCAAGGTTTTCATATATATAAGTAAGTACTATGAAACTCATTCTAAAATACGAAAACTGAGCCTGACATTCTACTAGAAGGAACTGAGACCTTAGGTTATAAGCCCAAATGAATTGTTTACAAATAATGGAGAGTACATATCATACAATCATACTCACGTCTGTGAAACTTTTCTCGTCCCTCAAATGCCTAAAAGAAGTTACCATGTTCGTCTGAAAGTCGTTCCATTTCAGAAAGAATTGTTGATCACCCATATTGAAAGTTTTTTTTACTCCCTGCAATGGTTTTAAATATAAACAAATGAATTTATCGCCACTTAACAAATTAACTTCGCTATGTTAAACTGTTGCAACTCCGCCAGTTGAGCGGTTGATTTTACCGTTAGACAAATATGTATAGACATTTATATAAAGCTAGATAGTGCATGTTTAGATTTCTTTTCTATAAACGTCATTATGGATTGCATAGAAAACAAGCTAGACACTTCCGAATTTAAATAATTATACAATTTATGCGTACCCGAGCTAACTTCGTTCTATAATCAAGGACAACACGTTATATTTATCAATCCTCACTATAATTATCGCAATTGCATTTGAAATAATTAAAGACGCCGTCTCGCAATTCTTTCCTATTTCTTTTAAATTCCTTACTTCGAGTTTCGACTATTCTGGGTTGCTAGATTGAGGTTTAATATTTCCCAACATCGTCATTATTTTCCTAAACCCGCGTCTCTCATCGCATTCTTGACGCTGGCAGCTTTCAGGTTATACAATACTTATCTATGCTGGCAGCTAACCGATGAAAATCATATTTTAACGTTCACCGTAAACTCTAAGCATTTTCCGCTTTATAGTTCAACTAGCTGATGCCCGCGACTTCGTCCGCGTGGATCGAGGTTTTTCGGTTCCCGCGGGAACTCCTTAATTTTCCAGGATAAAAAGTAGCCTATATGTTATTCCAGACTATACTCTATCTCTGTGCCAAATTTCATCCAGATCGGTTCAGCCATTGGGGCGTGATTGAGTAACAAACATCCACACATCCACACATCCATACATCCATACGTCATTCATACATCCATACATCCATCCAAACTATCGCATTTATAATATTTATTTGATATTTTAGTTTTTGATTGTATCTTTTCAAGATCTTTTGTAATAATTTGAAAACTAAATCGGTCTGAAGTATTTTAATATAAAATATTATTTTTATTTTTAGAAAGATGTGAAATTCCCATTTGACCGTTGTCTGTTTCAATGAAACTAAAGTTATTATGGGGTAGGTTAATATGCATAATTTTTCCTGAAAACAAGGTACCTTACTCAGGTGGTACAGGTACTGGTATCCCCAAACACATAGTAAAAGTTATTGCGTTCAAAATAAGGATAGCTTAATTCTTTTTAATTGCTGATTAACTTGAATTATGATTTATCAATAACTGTTATTCCCAGTAATTTTCGCTGAGCTTTACTGCAACTAACCATAATTTATTTTCAAATGTTATTTTTTATAATAATTTTTGAGTTTAATGGTAGAATATTAACCACATAAGTTTTAACTGCCATCTAGCGGTGAATAGCAATCGGCTGGATGATTTGTGACATTTTGGGAGTTTGTGGCCATAAAGGTAAGCCCGCACTGTGCGTAACTGCGCTGCAGCGGAGCGACGCGACACTATTTTATGAAGTTCGGTATGTCGCACTAGAACTGCAGCGGCGCGACAGTTTTGTTCATTAGTTGGTCGGAAACCTTTAAACGCGATGGATGAAATTGAGGACGTGATCATAGTGTCACTACTTTGCGAGGAAGAAGAAAGGCTAAAGCAATTAAGAAAAAAGCCGAGACTGTGGATTCATGACATTCCGAAATCGCGATATGAAGAAGGAGAATATCATGTACTTTTACCACGCCCTAAAAGAGACTCAAAAAGATTTCATACATATTTTAGAATGTCGCTGCATAAGTTTAACGAGTTAGTACGAATTATGCAGTCATATATTAAAAGAGAGGACACTCTATTCCGAAAAGCTATATAGGTCGTGCTGCTAACTGTAGTGCACATAGCGGCAACGGAACTGCGCGTCGCGACAGCGTGCGTCAGTTTTGCTTAGTTGCCCAACTATGTAGCGCTGTGTCGCGCAGCGCGGTTCCGCTGCCGCGTAGTAATACGTTTACTTAGAAACAATATTTTGAAGTGCAGTGTCGCGTCGCTCCGCTGCAGCGCAGTTACGCCCAGTGCGGGCTTACCTTAATACAAAAAAATACAAGTGAAGTGGATTGATATTACCTCATTTTACCCCCATTATTGCTTTGCGCGTTGCAGCTGGACAGCAATAATTTATGGAATGCGTTTCGTTTCATTTTTTTCCACACAAGTCCTTACTTCAAAAAAGTTAAACACGCTGGAGGTTTACTAGCACCGCGTAAAGTAGTATTGTTTTAATATTGTTTTTTAAAAATAATCGTGAGGTTCCTGAAGAAGCTTCTTACAATATATTTTTTTTTTTTTAATTTTTGGCGTGTGTAATATACACGCCCACCATATATAAAAAGTACTCTGTGCCCACTAGTCAATAGTCCCACAAACTTATCTGACTGACCCGGTGACTGCGTCGCTAGTAGACAGTAGTTAGGTATGAATACGCAGACGTCCCAGTGTTCTTATAACCACTATACTTACCTACTCTGTTCAGAGTTCAGTCACAGGTTGGGTTTGTTTGTGTTATAAAAAGTATAAGTATTAAAAGCATTATTTCTTTATTAATCCACCATAATATATTTCACAAAAACGTTTTTAAAACGACACTCGTATTGCAAAAAAATGTAAGAGAGGCAAAAGTGAAACAGTAGGTAAATACACATTTTATGACAATGAATAATAATTAAAATTACTACCACTTAATCATGCATATTATATTGGTAAAATTTAATTTATTTTTAACAGTAAACTTCCTAAATAACAGTAATATATTAAGACACACGAACTACTTTTGAAAGGCCAAGCGGTGTTGCCACATCTTATAAATATAGCTTAATTTAAATCTATAGCTAAATAAGTACGAGATAATTTAATATCTAAAACTTATGATTTAAAAGTAGGTAATAATGCGTTGACAATAATTATATTTATCTTAAGCACAGGTATCGTATATTTTGTCATCCGTTCAACGTTACTCAGTAGGTAGTCAGTACCGTAAAAGTACAGGCATACAGCAAATAATTTGAACACGGAAATTGGAAAGAATAATTTACATAATTTGCAACGTTTCCATTCCGTCTAACTATAATTGACATTAAGCAGGATATCGAAATTTAAAATAGTGATACTAATTAATTACCTATTAATAATTATAATATTAAGCTTTAGTGTCACAATACAAACTCGTTTAAATAACGATGATAATTAACTTATTACAATATTATTGCTTATGCAAGAGACAATACATTATTAATATTAAGTATACAGAATTAATAAGAATTCTTAATTATAATATTATACATCATCAAAGTTATATTTTATATTCATATTTTGTATTTGGTATATAATGTAGCATCTTCTATGATACAAAGCAGAATTCGAACTTAGGTATATTCTAGCGTATGATTCGTCAATCCACAAGAGGAGACTGAATGTAACTAAAACTAATTATTTTATTATATCGAGTTTTAAACCCATAACGTAATAATAATGCACCGAAACATACTTAAAACTGAAATAAAATAACTATAACTCTTTGAATATAATATCTAACAGAAACATATTAAAAAAATATCAAAAATTACGTCGTTCTCGGTAAACAAAAATTCACCGACTCCTTTGGTTTATATTAGCTATACAAGTTTATAATAAAAGAGATCCTAAACTTTCTTACAAGCAATTAGTCTTTGTCATCAAGAAATGCCATGGATTTGAGCAAACAAAAGTTACCCTACAACGCAAACCTATTTAAAAATTTACTTTCGACTTATATTTATTTATTTACACTTAGGTATTTATACGAAACACATGTAGAATATTTATATTTTATTAAATATCTGCATTGATTTGAGAGAATTAGAAAGAATACCTAAAGGCTACCATTTTAAGAGCACAAATAAATAATTTATATTAAGTAACTGTTAATTTTTAAGTATAGAATAAAAAAGCATTTAAAAAAGAACATTGTAACCTTTCTTAAATGTGGGTTTATTGTATTTGTTTTTTTTAGTTATGAAGAAAAAGTGAAAAACGTTATTGGATATTGGAAAAGAAAAGAAAACGCGTTCCTTTTAATTTATTCCTATCAAATCAATGCCGTATTTCATAAAAATAAGAAGGCAGATAATATTATAACAATATTTAAGAGAACACTCTTACGTACGTTAAGTACTTATATTACTGAAATACGAAGCTGTATACTTACAACTATTCATTGGTAGGATATTATGATACGAGGCTTATTGTATATCTATCGAACCCTAAAATACTCGAACACTAATTTATATTATAAAAGTGAATGTTAACTGACATTTGGTTACATTTAGGTCAATATTTTAAAGAGTTTTAAGAGAAAATTGACTAGAAAATTTTGGATTTGCGAAAAGTTTTTGGCTGAAATTCACAACTATGAAAACGAAAAATGGAATTACGTGAATGAGTCATAAAACGTGAATAAAATGGGACTAGATGAAAATGCAAACGTGTTTTCGCTATTAATATAGTTATATCGCTATTAATATAGTTCGCTAGTTTTAAAGTACCTACTTATTTCGTTTAATATTAGGTACCTATAATACCGATGCATATTTTCGTCACATAATAACTATATAATTTATTGACACACGATAAGAAAGACGTCTTTATTTAGGCGTCATAATAATTTAAAAGTAATGGTGTACTTATAAAACTGGCACTAAAAATATTCGTTGCAAACACCCACAATTTTTTCATATTTTACAGTACCTAAAATAAGGCAGAATAGGACGGTATACGCTATACTAAGGCAGCTAAAGGCACCTATGTATTTTTAATAATTAAATCTTTATTTACAAAATCGTTTTGCAGCATAAAATAGTAGGTATAATATTTCTTTATGCGTAAAAGTACGTCAATTCGTTGGACGTTGGTAGATGGCGTTTAGCCGAAACACACAATACAGTATTCTATTCGTTGATAGATGGCGTTGTAGTTAGTATAATATAAAATATATAATAATTAAAATAATAATATTACAGCATAATTTTTATGCAAGTATACCTATTCATTGGTAAATAGCGGTAGCAGCACAAAACTATATTTTCAACTTTTAGTTCAGCTATTCGTTGGTAGATGGCGTTGTACGCTTGTTTTCCTCAGTGTTAGATTTAGTTGGGGGAACTTTTAGTCCTCGCGGCGCTAGGATGAGCCTAGCTGGTGCGACGAGGACTAAAGCGTACTCTCATTTCTGTACTCCAAGGAACTTAGCAGCTTCATCCGCGGATGACAGTAGCTTGTTGATGATTGTTTTATCCGGGATGCCCAGGAGTTTCCCGATGAGGTCTCCGCCATTTTCAGCGTCGTTTTCGGCGTCAGAGGAGTATTTCCGTGACGTCATCTGTAGTTTGAGCTTCTTGTCATATGGCAAGGCGGGGGGTGAGTTGTTGTTGTTCACGTTGTTTGGGATCTCGTTGCCGGAGTCATCTTCTTGGTAGCGGTACCTAGAACAAAAAAAAAATGTAAGTACATGAATCAATCAATGACAATGTTTAGGACAGCAAGCTTTGGTTCCGTATTGGGACATCCTAGAACGTCAGCGGGCTTAGGTAGCAAATTAACTTCAGCCGTTGTTTTTGTTACAACCCTATTCTCAAATACTTATTTATGTCCATCTAACTTCGTCACTTAATATGAAAAATCCACTTTATTTATAAACTTTACTTGCCGGCTGCCACATATCATCAAATACTTTCTATCAAATAGTTGAATTTATAACAACCTAATTTTTGTGATTTACTTAGGTGTAACAATAAAAGTCGGAATTTGCCACCAAGTTGATATTAAAGTTGTCCGTTCTCCAGAGTGGGTCATATCAATATTCCTTACCCATTAGTAGCAGTGTCATCCCTGGGCGAGGATTCCTCGTCGTCGGTATCCTCGCGGTGCTTCTTCCGGTGCCGCAGCATGCTGTGTTTGAGGGTGAACCGGCGCCTGCACAGATCGCAGGCGAAGGGCCGCTCTCCGGAATGGGTGCGCATGTGGCGACGTAGGTCTTCGGCTGACCAGAAGCGACGGACGCAGAAGGCGCAAACGACCTGCAGAACATTATAATTGATTGACTGTTGTATGAATATCAATAGACTACAATGAGAGGATGAGGATTGTAGTAGTAGTACAATAAAGACAGAGAATTTCTAGGGAGCTCTAGAGGAGTTGTAAACGGAAGTCAACCAACTGTTCCTTTAAAAATATCCGTACTTATAAAATGATTTATGAAGGCGAAAGTGTTTGTTTTTGGTTGGTCCTTGAATCACGGTGCAGCAGAGTCACGGCTCGACGTGAATTTTGTCATGGGTATAGTTGAGTAACCACTAACCACGTTTACATGGGAGTGGAGAGTGACAAAGGCTAAAATTTTGGAAAATTAAAGAGCCCCCAGGGGTTTTAAAACCTAATTTAACGCGAGAATCATCTAGTGCATTATATAAAACATAAAACATTAAATAAATATTATAAACTAGATGATTCCCGCGACTTCGTCCGCGTGGATTAAGGTTTTTTGATTCCCGCGGGAACTCCATTTTCCGGGATAAAAAGTAGCCTATGTCCTTCCCCGGGATATAAAAGATGGGCCGGGAAAGCGTAACAGACAGACAGACAGACACACTTTCGCATTTATAATATTAGTGTGGATGCGAAAGTGTGTCTGTCTGTCTGTCTGCTACGCTTTCACGGCTCATCCGTTCAATCGATTTTGATGAAATTTGGTACAGGGGTAGGTTGTACCCCGGGGAAGGACATAGGCTACTTTTTATCCTGGTAAATTTAAGAGTTCCCGCGGGAATCAAAAACCTTAATCCACGCGGACGGATTCGCGGGCATCATCTAGTAAAACATAAAAATTAAATAACTTTTTCTTCTATACCTACCTTTCTATTAGCATGATCCGGAAATTTCCCTCTCTCGTCATCGTCGGCACTCTCGCTGCGGTCGCTCGGGGCGTCTAAAGCACCCTTGCTCACCAACTGCTCATATTCAGCCGAATGCGCTGACGCCAAATGCCCCAACGCACCAGTCCTGTCTCCAAAGGCAGCCTCACACAAATGGCACTTGAAAACCAAGCTCGCATCAGCTTCTTCAATTTCTGGGTTCGGAGAACTTGGCTGCGTATCGCCTGACCCGTGTCGAGTGGACATATGTTTCTTCAATGTCTCCATAGAAGAAAATGTACTGGTAGGACATGAGGCACATTTGAAAGGCCGTTCAGGCACTGATCTATCATTCTGAGGCGGACTCATATCCTGGATAGGCTCAGCTAATATGGCTTTTGCTGATCCCCCATGTTTCCTTAACAAGTGACGGTCGCAGTTGGATTTAGTAGTGAAGAGAAGAGGACAGTGGGGACATTTGAAGGGCTTTTGTCCGGTGTGCGTAAGGACATGGCGCCGAAGGGATGAGGACCAGGGGAATTTTCGGTGGCAATACGGGCAGGATACTCGGTTTGGCGCTAAACTGTATGCGGACTTCTTTTTCGGTGGCTGGGTACCGGTGTCGGATTCTGACCTGCAAAAGATAAATAATACGTAAGTAAGTTGCTCGAAAATTAAAATTGGCTAAAAGAATTATTCTAACGTGTTGAAAAATTTTGTTAACTTACTTATTTTCATCACTTCCGGAGTTGTTGCCTTCACTAGTTGACGCAACCAAGCCTTCCTCGTCTTCCTCTTCATCACTGCGTGTAGGCACAACAGATAAAAGAGGTTCTTGGCTTGGAACAACGTCCGCCCCTGTATCAGTTTTTTCGGTGGTGATAGGGATCGGCTTGTTTATAAGGTTTCCCGCAATTTTGAGATCGAAGTCTTTATTGAGCTCTTGCTGGCGTGTAGCCATGAGAATCTCTGCTGCAGCTCGATGGGCGGCCGAGTTTTCATCTGGTTTCCGATCTTCCAGCTCCTCGTCAATGATCAGAGCATCTTCCTCATCTTCCTCGTTATCAGCAACTTCGTCTGAATCTCTTCTGACTGGAGACCGGTCGGATTGTATCGGCCTTTCTAAATGACGAGCCAATAAGGCGTACTTGACTCGATCGGCTAAAGTATCGGCGGAAGGGTAAGGTGGAGGCGCTCTTGGTGCTGGACGCCTCACGCTCCAGTGCTGAGGATGCTGCTGTTTCACATGACGTTCCATGTTTGACCTTAAAGTAAATCTTGCCGAGCACTGGGAGCAAGAAAACGGCCGTTCAGTGCGATATCGCCTTTGTTTCTGTTTCGGCATGAGAACACCGTTTTTTATAACCATTTTCACGGAATCGTTTTGAGGCACAAGGTTGTTGTTTAAAGGGCGTGGAGATTCAGGATGTGGTGGTGGTGTCGGTGACGTATCTACTTGAATAGGTTTTACGTCCTCTTCTTCTGGTTCCTGTTTAGGCTGAGCCTCGGGTTCATTCGTGACAATTCTACCACCAGACATACTTAAACCACGAATAATTTCTTTCTGTATCCGTTGCTTTATTTCTGCTATTTCCTGTGAGTCAGTTGGGTGGGGAAAAAAAGAAGTTTGAAGAAAATAAGGGTTGATAGGAAATGATGGTGGTAATGGCAAAGCTGGTAGTCCAGGCACGGCACTGGCATAAAGTTGAGATAGTTGAGTAGCATAGTATGCAGGATCGATTTTAGGTAGAGAGGATTCGAAAAGTCTTTGTTGAGCCAGTAATAACCGCGTCTTTTCAAACGCCGAAGCAGCAGCCGTCGCAGCAGCAGCGCTGTCAAACGCAGGACGGGGTGGGGCTTTGGGTTCATCGTCATCCGTATCGCGTTTTTTCTTACTTAGATCTAAGACATCACAACTGTTGTTATCACTTGTGCTGAGGTCTACTGGAACTTCTTCGTTATAGCTTTCCAGAGGAATATCATTGGGTTTAAAAGATAAATCAGGTGGTCTAAACTCTGGTATCTGCGTAAGCTGCCCTATACCTTTAACCTTTATTCTGGGCAAGGGTTGTTCAGCTTCTCTTGGCGTTAAAGTAGGTGTGTCGGGCAAAGCTTTTGTTAGGGACGTTACTGGATGTCTTTCAGCTATGAATGTGGGGTTATAATGAGTCAATGGTGTATTTCGACCGGTAGGCTCGTTGCGCCTTTCAAGCTCAGGCGTGTGGAAGGCCAGCGATCTTTTGACTTCTTCACGTGCAAGTTTCGAATTGACTTCATCATTATTTGGATCTTCCGATGGATGATAAATTATTGAGCGTTTGACATCTTCTCTCGTCACTTTGGCATGTCGATTGCGTAAATGGCGTTCACAATTTGCTTTTGTAGTAAATGCATAATTGCATACAGCGCATTCATACGGCCTGTCTCCATTGTGGGTGCGCATATGCCGAACTAGAGCTGCTTTATCTAATGATGCATGGGGACACATGTTACATTGGTAAGGGCCAGGTCCTGTGCCACTAAGATGCACCCTATTATGCCCTTTTAACGCTCTGAGGTTTGGGAATTTAGCAGGACAAAGTCTACACGGAAATTCTCCGCGCAGCTTCATGCGTCTAAACTCTGCCGCAAAGTTATCCTGACTTTCTTCTTGGTCACGATCCTTCACTATGGTATCTGGTGGAGTAAGTACGGCACTTTCTAGGGAAACTCTTGTTCCTGTCAATCTCTCTAAGAGACTTCCAGCTGATGTCACATTGAGAATAGACTGTATGTCAGCTAAATCTCTGGCTGCATCGATGTGTCTTATTCCATTTGAGAGGTGTCCATCGTCGAATTTAGGCGTAAACCGATCCATCGGTGGTGTCAACGTTCCAGGGATGCCCAAGGATCTATTTCTAAGATCAAGTTTTGCGAAGAAATCCTCTCTACGATCGCGGTCTGGGCTGTTAATTCTCGCTGCTGCTGTGCATGTTTTTCTGTGGATGTCCAAGATTTGTCCGGATGGGAAATCTCGCAAACAGTGTTCGCATCGAAACCGATGCTCCGATATCGAGATATGGGGACTGTGGATATCTCTATATTTCTTCCCAGAGTAATCGATGTAATCGTCGAACCTGGTTCTGTTGTCGTCACCGTGCGCTGTGAATCGGTGGAGATCGAAAGCGTTGATAGAGTCGAAACGCTGAAAGCATTTCGGGCACTCAAACCGCGCTGTTCTCTTGTCCAATGGAATGGGAGAGGGAGACGTCGACGCCGCCCTTTTCCGGGCCCTCCTGCAATCTTCCTCCTCGCTCCTGTCTGAGCGATTGTCGCTGTCGATGCTCGTCGTCCGCGTCGCACGTGTCTCATGGTGTTCGATCTTCATGTCTTCTTGATCGGTGTCAACTTTGGCCTCACTGATGTCCTCTGTTTTGATTTCTGCAACAACAAAGGAGCGTGTTACGATCCGCGGATCATGTTTGAATAACGCAGGGTGCTTTCATTTTCCTATTCCAAGAAAACCCGACAATAGGTGAGTCAGACGATTCACTTGCACGAATGTAGTTTTATTACAATTTATATAATGAGATGTCGCTTATTGTGAATCAGTTACAATCAGCTAATAGATTACAGAAATGAAAACGTGATGTAAGCGATTTTACGCCGTAATTAATTACGCAAAATATCAATGTCGTCAATGCGGGTGGATGTACTGCAAAGTTTTGCTTTTAAAGATTAATATTCCGTAGCAATATCGAATTATGAGGTCCCGTCTTGACCGCGGAGATTTCTGAGTATGAATCAGCCGTCATCTATTGTCTTATGAACGGCAAACGTCAGGCACGTATCAAAACTTAAAAAGGATGCCGATAACAATCCTGTGATATGGTCTCCTTGAACAATGAAATTGTCTAAACTTTCATAACCATTATTCATGTTTCATTACGTCTAATAGATCTCTACAAAGTCCTTCCATACACTATTGATAGATAAAAATCTGAACTGTTGTGTTCATAAGTATAGTATTTAACTACCCATTTATAAAATATAGCAATCAACTATTTATTTGGACTGAAAGGAATCCTAAACACCTACTCAACTACTCTTCAAGAGTAATAATAAAAGGGGGTTATTTTTAATCAAAAACTATGTGATTTCGTAATAAAACAGGACAAAGGCTTTCCACGTTGGTAGAGTGATGCTATATTAGCTCGCGTTAGGTAGTAGAGGTGTTTTCGTCGGCCGCCGCTGGTTGGCTAGAGGAAAATCAATACTAACATCTAGTCCGCAAACGTATAGATATACCTAGTGATATAGATGTTTGTGGGCAGACTGGCGTTTTATTGATGTTTTCGACGAGCATTATTAAAAAATTGCTTAGTCAGGGGAAGGAAGATTAAATTGAAAACTAAATTAACCTAAGAAGGTATGATCTGCGCCCAGCAGTGGATGCTCATCGTTTGACAGGATGGCGAATTTACAGAAATTTATTAAAAAAAGATTCTCTTAGTTATTTCCTATTTATCACTAGATGATGCCCGCGACAACGTCCGCGACCGCGATTTTTTTTTTGATTTCGGAGCTCTTTGATTTTCCGAGATACACGCTATCTCGGTACCAAATTTCGTCAAAGTCGGTATAACAGGTAAATTAATTTACATTAATTACTTACCTAAGTATTGGATTTAAAAGATACCTACCTTAATATTATACGAGAAAATAAGGTTTCTGTCTAAAGCTTGTTGTTACGTCAAATTATAATATATTACGTCACTAACTAAGCGGGTGGATAAGTTTTGTGTATGAATTTGATAATTTTTAGTAAGACATGAAGTTTTCCGTAATATTAGATAAAGATACGCATCAATATAGGTATGACCGTATGAGTCTTTATTCATGCTTATATATACCTACTAATATTATAAATGCGAAAGTTTGGATGAATGGATGTATGGACTATGGATGTTTGTTACCTACTCAATCACGCCACAACGGCTGAACGGATCTGGACGCAATTTTCCCGCGGGAATCAAAAACCTGGATCCACGCGGACGAAGACGATATTGGCTATTTTTTTACTCCAGAAAATCAAATCTCGCGGGAATCAAAAACATTAAACCATGTGGATGAAGTCGTGACAAAATCTAATCAAATAAATATTATAAATGCGAAAGTTTGGATGGATGGATGTATGTATGGATGTATGTTTGTTACTCAATCACGCTCCAACGGATGAACGGATCTGGATGAAATTTGGCACAGAGATAGATTATAGTCTGGAATAGCACATAGGCTACTTTTTATCCCGGAAAATTAAAGAGTTCCCGCGGGAACCGAAAAACCTCAATCCACGCGGACGAAGTCGCGGGCATCAGCTAGTATAAAATAATTCGTTACAATGAGGATAATATTTTAATTTATTAATGTCAGGTTTACCTGTGCAACATTTAAGATACCTTTAGTATTAGGTACCTACTTACATACCCAATTATTTTAATTAGGTAAATAGAGTGACATCTACGCAATATTATGTGATGCATAGTCTTAAACCGTGGTACAGTAAATCCCAAATGCTTCATTTGAGTCATATCTACGTCACGTCTACGTCATACCGTATTACATATATTGCAAATAATAATAATTGTTCTTATTTAATAACTAGTTACCTACTTGGCTACTTATAATACTGTTTTAGAATTCTATAATAATAATAGTGCAGAAATGATGGTAAATAGCTGTCAGGGGAAGTACCTACCTATAAACATCGTGCTTATTTTTATACTTGGTATATGTACTAATTAGGTGTACAGTAGGTACAGTATTTTTATTGCTATACTAGCTGATGCCCGCGACTTCGTCCGCGTGGATTGAGGTTTTTCGGTTCCCGCGGGAACTCTTTAATTTTCCGGGATAAAAAGTAGCCTATGTGCTATTCCAGACTATAATCTATCTCTGTGCCAAATTTCATCCAGATCCGTTCATCCGTTGGAGCGTGATTGAGTAACAAACATACATCCATACATACATCCATCCATCCAAACTTTCGCATTTATAATATTAATTTGATTTTATAGTGTTCGAAAGAAAAACTAAATTCCGATGATATCGCACTAATTAATTATTATTTACACCCACCCAGAGCTAGAACTAATCTCAAACAATTTTCAGCCATATCCAGAAGACAAAAATGTACCTATAATTACATTAGTACAGACTACAGAGGTAGACATTATCACGCTGCCAAAATTTCAAAAAGAAACTTTAAGATTGTTAAGGTCGACTTAAGTTGTCTCAACTCTCAACTATCTATCAATAATTTTTTTTTTCTCTTTTTTAAAATTTATATTGTAGATATAATTTTTGTATTTTTGTATAACTTTAGATTTTTTGTAGTGTACTTTTTTACTTTTACTTTTAATTTTACGCGCTTATGCTTTTTAGTTATTTTTTTGTGAATGATGTGGCACGCAGAACACCTAATTATGTGTTCTGTGATGTGGCACCTTTGATAAATTGCTCATGTATCAAGTGTACTAAATGTGTCTAGTTTTTAAGGTTTTTTAATGTTGCAATTTTTGGTTGTCCAAATAAATAAATATAAAAATTTAATATATATAATATAATTATAATATTATAGTAAATTGTAAAATAAATATGAATTAGATGTTAGGTAACTATCGATATTATATTTTCAATACTTATTGTAATTCTGAAATTTAAGTAGGTACCTAGGTACCTATCAGCTATCAACTAGATATGTTGTCAGTTATAAAGCCTTGTTACCTAGGTATTCGAGATATTACTAGCGCAGTAATTAACATAGTTACTTAGATTTACATTGTTGATTTCACGTGTAGGTATTACCTACAATAATTCACAATACTATCCAGAAAGTATTTATTTTTGAATTACCCATTACCTACTTAACATGCTGAATTTCAGAACCCGAAAAACACTGAAAGCTTCACGCACCTTTAAGTACTTATTTCACCCGAAATGCTTTTTCAGTGAAAATTAAGAATTTGAATGACTACCTTACTGTTAAAAATCTTGAACAACTTTCTGAGATTAAGAGAATTTCATAACTCATTACAACACACGACCCAATTCTATTTATTACATATTTACAATACAGGTAGGTATCTGAACGCCAGCACATTTCCTTTGAAAAAGTCTCAATTTTCGATGACGCGTCACCTCAGTTCAGTGCTTAGGTATCTCATTAATTGGAAATTACAGACACCGCAAATAAATTATGTATCCGTTTTCACACTAGTTTAGATAAAAACATCCGGTCTTGGGTGCAGCGTCGAATTACATTGGCATTCAATTGGATATAGATACCTACTACCTACCTACTAAAGAAGGAAAATTTTATCATAGCGATAAAATATATTTACAGAAAAGTTTACAGTTGAGATGGTCAAGCCTTTGTTTCAGCCTCTCAGACACTCAGGCTGAAAGGGAGGCGGTAAATATACCTATTACCTACCTATCCTACTCGTACTACGGAAAAATTTAAGAAGAGATTACTATTAAACTACTATTACTATGCTATTTTAAATTTATTTTTTTGTAAAAGATTTAGATTCAAAAGTAAGTGTGCCTGTCTTACAGTCTTCTACGTTTCACCGTTCTGTTCAACCGATTTTGACGAAATTTGACACAGAGATAGGTTACACTTACATCCCAGGGACGGATACTTAAAGGTTTTTAATCAGATAGAAAATCATAGTCTCACATGATTTTTGAAAATCCTAAATCCACTCAGAAGAAGTCGCGGCATTCGTCTAGGTACTTATAATATAGGTAATCATTTCAGATATCTATGGTACAGAAATAATGATTCAGATATTAGGTATAGCTGTAAGCTATGACTGCTGCTTTGAGATATCGGATTCAGAACCTAGGGCCTACGGAGTTTATGATTTAGTATTTTGCCACGTTTCAAAGGTTATTCCAGAGCAAAGTACAAAAGCAATCAAAATATGTAATGTTCTAAGAAATAATTGTACCATCACGCAATCTGAAATTCGATGCGTTGAAGAGTCGGCCGCTGTTACACCGTACTGCAAGTTGCAACGGCTGTAAGCACCTCACTAATAATAAATTTGATTGATAAAAATTGCTTCAAGAACATTAATTATAATAGCTCGGTATGATAACAGAACCAAATTATTAATTGTTCTTTGGGTTATTTAACTTTGATTAGTTTGTGTAAGCGATTTGTTTTTTACGGAATAAAAAGTAGGATAACCAAATGTAAATGTAATGACTTTACGTGAGTTATAATACGTGTACCTAATAGTTATTTAAAAGTTAATTGAAACGATAACACGATTATTAATTAAGTAATACCATTTATAACAATAAAACGCTAAGCTTTTTAAGTATATTATTATGTAATGCAAACTTAATCGTCAAGGATCAATCTAAATAATATGAGTTAAAGGTTCTTATTTATCAGTAGCTTATATTCTTTTGTGAACTTTTAATAGAAAGCTAGACACCGTTCTTTATAACTGAAAGCCTTGGCTGAAAGATGATCATTGGTCAAGATGAACTAAATATAATATATTTTCAATCTGTTTACAACATTTGCTTTTTAGTTTTAGTACCTAATCTACCTAGATATGACTATACCTAATATGAATCATATAAAACTAGTCCCAAACATACAATCATACAACATAATACATTATATTAGATTGAGATCAGGGGCTGGGATACCTAAGAATAATTTTCACTGAGCTTTAATAATGAAAATTGAGCAAACATGTAGGAACAATTCCGAATATCGGTGTGATAAACGGAATCGTTTACGCAAACTAATTATTTCGTCGTACGAGGAAACTGCCCATTATTAAATATCGAAATCGACCAGTTTTGATTCGTAGAATTATCTTGAAATGCACATTTCGGAAGAATCAATAAACTTTTACGTAAGCGTTTCAATATGAAATTATCGGAACTAAATTATTGCGTATCGCGGTTTTTTTTTAAATATTTGTTAGCTGTTACTTATTAAGTTGTCCTACAAGAAGTCTAACATGAGATATATAAGCATACCTAATGTAGGTACGTTCGAAACTTTGAATAAAGACAAGTATGGATTTTGTGGCTCGAAGCATAATAGACACTACAGATGCAGGACTCTGGTAAAGAGGCTTAACTAGTAGCCGCAAAAAGCGAAATGCCTCTTGATATCAAAATTAGGTATGCCATGTTTTTTGGTAGGCCCTAAGTCCTGCTCCATACAAGTAGCAGTTGTGATTGTAAATAGTAATTGTTACAACGTTCTGGCTTTTAATCGTTTTCATCTTATTTCAGGCAAAATATCAAAGGTAGCTCCGTCATTAAATTCTCGGCAGAGTTCACTCAAGTTCATATACGGAGAAAAGGTGTGACATACATGCCTGCGCCGTGACTTCCTCCTTCCCGCTTATTCGGAATTTAAATCGACCTATCACCATCCAGACAATATCAGCTCCTTAGATTGCTGTTACACGGCGTTTTGGCTCTTATTGTCATCGATATAAGCGGTAAGGCTATGAGTTTTGTAACGGTAATATTATAATTTGATTGATATGGTCGGGACGTCGCCAATACCGCTTTCTGCCACACTCCAACGAGCTCAACGGTACTGAATTACACCATGTATCTTAAGCCCTCATTTATGGGTGTCGCCATAGACAATTACTGGTGATTTCAAAATTGCACCGGCAAAGGAATATGCGTCCTACTTAAATACATATAGGAGTACTATTCGCAATGAGGTTGAATTACGAGATACGAGGCCTATTGATGTTTCCTTGGTTATGCTTATTTATTTTTGTCCAACTACCGTCAATAATTTACGTAAAGCTTATTAAGATATATGCAGCACAGAATACTTAATAGTAGGTATTTTCCAGCAAGAATGCTGTCGTCAATGGTCACAGCAGAATATTTTTTTAGACGGGGAATCTAATTCCAAATTATCAATAACCTTCTTTTGCTTGATAAATACCTTAAAAGAAGATAAATATTAATTATTATTCTCTTATTCTCTTATCCTCTAAGGCGCCAACGGAGGGCTAATTGCTCATACAAACGTAATACCAAAATAATTAGTAATTCGAGCATATTTCCTCCATATTATGCGATTATTAAGATTGAACTTGTAATTATCTAGGTCCCTGGATAATTATTTTTCCAAAATACTTTCCCAAAATTAAATGTAAGCACATTGCGTTTTGCATGTTTTTGCGACATAAACGACATGTTTTCTCCTTATTTGTTTCATATTAAACCCAACGATATCTTACGTACTAATTGATCAGGAACATAGCCTATATTGTCAAGTTACAGAATAACAACACGAAGTTAAAAACACAACAATTTTTCATTCATCATTTTTGGTATTCACGGAACAAGACTAAATGTATAACAAATTCTGTACGCTCATATTGCTATCGCGCTTGCACGCGATCATGTGTCTTCAGCCAAATAGGGATAGCAATATACCGGCAAATTTATATTTGCGGTTCGAGTAGAAGTTGCGAGCGGCGGTCGCCGGTCCCTTAGGTAAATGATTAAATTTATTGTGAGAGCTATTAGCTATACCTACTTACCTAATCAGAAGTCAGAAACCAGAAACCAATACCTATTTGGTATTTTCTGTTTATCAATTTCAGGTTTATTTAAATAAAAATGTCTTAAACATTGAAACTCTTCGAGATATCGTATCCCAAAACGAATAAGCATTAGGTACTGAAAAAAAAATTAAAAAGAAAGTAGCAAATATTTATAATTTCTGTCGGGATTTTAAGGGTATTAAAATTAATTATGGTGATACGAATATAAGGGCAGTTATTCATAATAGTTTTAATAGATACACACAGGTAAGTAGAGGCACAGGTACCTACCTATATATTCACATTCATCTTGAATTCCCGATGAAAAACGTGGCAGACATTATTATAGTGGTATAACGAATGCAAGTCAGGAGTGCGTCTTCCGCGACATTTTAACGGTTTCTGTGCTCCTGCCACGCTGCCACCTAGTTAGGGGCCGTGCCCACAATCTATACTTGGGTACATATTTAGTCCCAGAATATTGTACCTTTAACCTCAATTATTTAAAGCCTCAAATTAAAGTAGGCGAAGCAAATTAATTGCCATAATAAATTAGTGTATTTTGTATCACAAGAGAATTTTGAAAGAATGTTAAGGGTCACCAAGAATACAGGTGTAGGCTGTACCTAGATATTACATCATTTACTACATAATAAAACTTACTTGTGACTGATTCAATACAAATTATAGTAATCATGCAAATAGTATACTTGCGAAAGTGTGTATGTTTGTTTGTCCTTTAAAATCACGCTTCAACAGAACTTCGTAATTTTTTTGCATGATTAAAGACCTGTTATAGACCTGGAGACTTACATGGGCTACTTTTTAATATAGAAAATTCACTATGATTTTTGGAAATCTAAATCAATGCGGACGATGACGTGGCGGGCATCATCCAATTACAATAATACAATATACCTACTCCAGATAACTGACATCATCTCGTTACAATAATATATGCTCCAGATAATTGAAAGTTTACAGTTTTCCACGAGATTTAATTTGCCAGGGTCAGGTCCTAAGACTTGTCTAATAAAGAAAGGGTTTTGGTACGATTTTGCGCTGAAAGTATAGCAAAATCAACGTCCAGGGGAACGAAGTCGCAGTAATAGTTATTATAGTCACAGATTGTGTATGAACGTCATGCATTTATTTTATATAACCTGTACCACCAAATCGAATCGATGAAGCGCCAATAGCTTTCTCTCAACGGAAAACCGTTTCAATTAGTGCAGCCGCGAGCGTAGATGTGACAGAATGCTAATCACATAATATTATGCTGAGGGCTCCACTAGGGTTGCCACTTGGAACTTTTGTTGCTGTTAATACAGTAAAGTGCTGTTACGGAACATTTACAGCAACCTAAAAGAAGGATTTGAGAATTTTAAAATGTGGGAATAAGAAGGATTTGATTAATTTGGATTATTTCGTTTTGTAGATTGACGAGAAATTCAATCTATAAAACGATTGAGAAGAAATTGGTTTAAAGTTTAACAAGTAGGGTCGAGCCGCCCCGGCTTCACAGAGGTGGAATTGTAGAATGAAAGAAAGAAAGAAAAAACAATAATTTCCAAATTGTGCCACATAGAAAACATTTATTAGTGCTGGCCTAGTTTAGTTTAGATCGGACACGCAAAATATCAAGTTGTTTCAGCTTTTGATAGTTCAATTACTTAACAAAGTTTCTCCTTATAACTATACATAAATCCCCCCCCACCTCAACCATCGCACAAAGCTGTACGACATGCGTCCCGCAGTCGAGCAGCGACCGCGTCGCACGAACAGGCTCATGAATAAGGGCCCCGAACGGGTTCGAAACTGAAAGAATTTACTGTATAGAGCCTTGGTTGTGGTTTTACTTGTACAACAAACTTGTAATTATTAATGAAATCGGATTGACTAAAAGAAAGAACAAATAAGAAAAATTAAAAATAACAAAGAATAAACGTTACGACTTTAATAAAATAAAGAAGAGCAATGATAGTTCTAATGTCAGATATGTATTATGCGTCGACAGTGACAGCGAACCCAGAGACAAAATATGGTTGCATTCATATTATAACAACAGAAACTAGTCGGGCATTTTTCCGACATAACACGTGAGTTTATCCGGGATTTATGCATAGTTCTAATGAATATCACTCACGATAGTTTAAACGTTAAAAAGTTTCTCCTTTTAATAAATGATTCAACACTGAAAGAGACAGCCCTGCTCGAGAGATGGCAGGCGGTGAGAGGACGCGCGTGTGTACAATGCCTAATGATATGACACCTCTGGGTTTTAACTTTTAAGATAGTCCCATCGGACCATCGAAGCCAGGTTGAATGACCGAAACGAATTTTGTCTTTTGTTTTAGTTTTTTGTCGCTTTTGTTCTAAATCTAAAGCAATGCAACGCGAAATAGACCGATAGAGACTGATGACCATAATGCCGACTTATTTGTCGTTAAAGTCAAGTGCTGTGGTTCAAAATAGCTTTATGTTCTATTTTGTCAAATCACGATATTTATTACTCTTATTAGGTATTTATACACTATTACCGTAGCCCTATTAGGTAAAACCTGCTTCGATCATTGTAACAGTCTCAACTGTTGTGATTGACTAAATTTATGGCATTCTTGCTGTGACAACGGATTTTGGCCATTAGCGGAAGAGCGTTAACATCAGAGAAACTATTAAGCAAAATGATTGCAACAGTGAGACATTTGATTGCAATTGTCACACTGCAGCAATCATTTTTTACTTTTTACTCTTCTCCATACTTAATATTATAAATGCGAAAGTGTGTCTGTCTGCTACGCTTCAACTGCCCGTGTTTTCAACCGATTTTGATGCTACCTCTGTTATCTATAACATCCCGGGAAAGAACATAGGCTACTTTTATCCTGGAAAATTAAACAGTTCCCGCGGGAATCAATAAACCACGCGGACAAAGTCGCGGGCATCATCTAGTTACAAATATTTTAAATGTCATATCCACTTTGTGCTTCTATTTGGAAGTCTCTGAACGAAGGTAGGAGATGAGTAGAATTTGGTGACGCTTCATTAACAAATCCTGCACGTATCCCGTCCTTAAGGTACTTTTACATGTGCTGGAAAGGTTGTTTACCTTTCATAGGTCGAGGAACCTAGATTAATATGACCACATTATAATATGAGTATAATTTAAACGGGATGATATTTCTGTCAAGGAGCTTTTTAAGCACCTATTAGTAGTGGACCTATCCATACCGAAGAATAGGCACTATCCCATTTTAGTAGAAGCACAGACTATGGAGATATTATATTAAGACTGTAGTTCTACTTTCTTTCTTTCTTTACTACAAGTCACCGAGAGAGAGACATCTAGATTCTAGGGGCAAGTCAGGGGAGGGTATCTCCAAGCAGACAGATTTTTAGTACAAAATTTAGTCATGTAGGTGCACATGTGGAGCCAATGGTCTTCATTTGTAAGGGCGTGATCCACTGGTAAGGATATACGGTAATACCTACTTACGCTGTGGTAAAAGTATAAATTTTATGAACCTCGTCGTCGTCGTCAACCGATGGACGTCCACTGCTAGACATAGGTCGACTCCTGTAGGGTCCTCCACAAGCCACGGTCTTGCGCCGCCTGGGTCCAGCGACTCCCTGTGACTCGCTTGATGTCGTCTGTCCACCGTGTGGGTGGTCTGCCGACGCTACGCCTTCCAATGCGGGGTCGCCATTCCAGCACCTTGGGACCCCAACGTCCATCGGTTCTCCGTACCTACTATGTGCCCCGCCCATTGCCACTTCAGCTTCGCAACTCTTCGGGCTATATCGGTGACTCCGGTTCTCCTACGGATCTCTACATTCCTGATTTGATCACGTAGGGACCACTCCCAGCATAGCTCTCATGAACGTGTTTAGGAAATTTCCTACCATTACAAACGTTCCTAAAATGTATGTAGTAGGTCCTACTAGGTAGGAAGCGAAAGGGTTAATGAACTAATGACATATATTGTAGGTACTTTACGTCACTTGACACTTTAGGATCGATTTTTAGAAAAGTCTTTCAATTTCTTTAAAATCCTTTTAAATACCTAAGTAATTTCTGTACAAGTTCCCGTATCGCTAATCTTATCCGGCGGAAGTGACGTCATCCTCCGTGACAGATACCTTTACTCATCTCGTCTATCGCGGTCCAATTGCCCAAATTTGCCGACGTCCAAACACAGAGCCCGACGAAGCTTTGCCCGCTTATCTGATAACATTCACAGTTACATTCCTAATGATAATTTTTTTCATAATAAGATGCAAAAATACAGCATTGCAATTATAGGACTGGATTTTTTTGAATTTCGTAGATATTACAGCAGGGCGATTAAGTATGTAAAACCTGCATCAATCATTGTTACAGTCTCAATTGTTTTGATTGGCTGAATTTATGGTATTCTCGCTGCGTCAATGGATTTCCTCCAATAGTGAAAGAGTGTTAACCAATCAGAGGTGATAATTGCGATCGTTAGATACACTGTACCTAACTGTCAATGGGGAATATGCATGTGATTTAGAAATGAACAAAAAAAATTATGTGTAATCTTTATTGCTAAAGAAATATATGCATATGATTATTTTTACAAATTATCATGTTTCTATTAATAAATTTAATTATTTAAAAGTAGTATTTTTCGAATTCCCGCTCAAATTTCTAAAACGCAACGCTATTGCGTCACCGTCCACTCTGTCTAGAATGTCGACTGTTCACAGGTCGTTTGTTTTGTATGATTATTGAAAGTTATTCGCATTGTTTTGCCGCTGTTTATGATAAATCATTAGTGTTTTTGGGAATTATTAACTGAAAGCAGTAATTCCTTGTGAAAAAAGACTCGCCACAATGACTGAAAGCGGTTTTGTCAAGGCACAGTCGGATAATCTGCCTAAAACTGATGTGTTCATGATGACTACGTACTTCGCAAATAATTTTGACTTTACGTCCGCTGAACTAAGAGGAGTAAAAACTGCAAGGTAGGTAAATAACCTTGCAGCAAGGATAATTATAAGGTGGGACGACCTCCGTGGCGCAGTGTGCAGCGCTGTTGTCTTAACGTGCGGCCCGGGTTCGATCCCCGATATAATTTCTGAATTTTCTCTGGTCTGGCCCGGTGGGAGGCTTCGGCCGTGGCTACTTACCACCCTACCGGCAAAGACGTGCCGCCAAGCGATTTAGCGTTCCGGTACGATGTCGTGTAGAAACCGAATAGGGGTATGGGTTTAATATAACTGCCATGCCCCTAACAGGTTAGCCCGCTACCATCTTAGACTGCATCATCACTTACCATCAGGTGAGATCGCAGTCAAGGGCTAACTTGTAGTGGATAAAAAAAAAGTTACAGTTACCTACATATTCGATTTTTCATATTCCTTATTGTTATACTCGTGAGATGAGTCAATCAAATTATTATAACCTTTGCTTCCTCGTTTCTAATTCGAACCGCTAGGATATGGAATGCCCTTCCGGCTTCCGTTTTTCCCTCCTCTTTTAATATAGGTACCTTCAAATCAAGAGTGAATAGGCATCTTCTAGGCAAGCGCGCTCCACCTTAGGCTGCATCACCACTTGCTAGCAAGTCTGATTGCAGCCAAGCGCTAGCCTATATATTAAAAAAAAAAAAAAAAAACCTGAAAAAAAAAACCTGAAAGATAATACCGCTAATTTTTAATTTTTTTTTTATTTATTTCCTTATATTTATATCTTTCGGCATATGAAAATATATCTTGTCAGGTGCAGTTTTAATATTGTTTTACTGCACATAGGGACAATACAATATTTGACCGAGCGAAGCGAAGGTCTCTGAGTCTACTTGGGTGAATTGGCACTTGTCCGTCCGTCCGTCCGTCTGTCAGAGCCTTATAACTTCTGAATTACTGAACGTAATTACTTCAAATTTAAATATACTATGTAAACCGATGGCCTCCCGCCGAATATAGCTTAAAAAGTTATAAAAATCTTTATTTCAGGGGGGCTCTCATAGAAGCGAATGCGAAGTAAAATATTTTTTATAGCATTACATAGGGTTGCGGTATATCATTTTAAAGATAATGAGGAACGGAGTCCAAAAATATTTTTTTTTTAATTTTTCCCCTAAAATTGACGAAATGGGGGGCTTTCAAAGTGGTGATTTTCTGACGTCCAAAGATGACCTCAGAACTCCCAATTTTCTGAAAGGCTGAGCCTGAAACTTGATTAATTATTTGAATTATATCCTGTACTTGAACAACAAATACTAAAATTAGATAAATATTATAAGGAAACGAAGTTATTTAATTTTTAATGAGCTTACGTATTTTGAACAAACTTCACAATGTTGTCAATAGATGGCGCTCTGTACAAATTTATTCGTTTGTGCTTAAAAAGAAAAGGCTGAGCCTGAAACTTGATCACTTATTTGAATTATATCCTGTACTTGAACATCAAATACTAAAATTAGATAAATATTCTAAGGAAACGAAATTATTTAATTTTTAATGAGCTTCACTATTTATAACGGAACTTCACATAGATGGCGCTCTGTAAGTTTATGGATACCGCGAGGTCTCAGTTCGGGGCGAACCACTAGTTATAATAAGCTTTTGGGTGCTCTTCCATCACAATAAGTTAATCTTTTACGCTTTACTTCACTCACTTTTATTAAAACTGTGAATCAAACACTTCGTTGGTGTGCACGGTGACGTCACAGAACGAGCGCGCCAAAATGGTGGCGTTTAAATCGTCCGAAAATGATAGTAGTTTTAATTAAATTTTTTTAGCTTATTTAATAAAATTGTGCAAGTGTTATATTTTTTTTCGGTTATATAATCACTTATAGAATAGTTTAAAAAAATAAAAAAAATACATGCATATTCCCTATTTTAGCCAATCGCCCTCCTGGATTTGCTAAAAACTGACTCGTTGTCTCAGTAGAATGACGTAATATAATATATAAAACGAAAAACTTAGAAATCCGACAAGGGAAATTTAGACATTAGAAAACTTAGTTTTTCACGAATGAAATAATACTTTGTCTAGATACAGCTATCCGTGTATAAAAGTATCTCAAAATAAATATAAAGAGAGCGTGCGTAATCCCGTATGTGTATTGTGTACACAAGTGTACTGAGCACAAAAGGATGTTGCTCGCTCCTGAGATAGATCCTCAGCGCGGCTGAGTAAACCAAATTCCAATTGTCTTAACGAGGCCCTAATGACGTATTCTTTTGAACAAACATTTGGTACTATTAATTGTTATGGTACGAGTAGACACCTTTGTACCAATATTTCACAGTTGTTTAAGTATATTTTTACCTACTATTAGTTACCTATCGGGTGCACAAGGACTAAACATCTTGTTAAAAGATGCCTTCATAATATTTTCCTGTCAACCCTACGGACGATGCATGCAATAAAGAAGGCTGTATCAGTCAATCAATCAATATTTATTTATTCAAATTAGGTACACTGTACACTTATTGAAGTCAATTACTTATAAAACATGATGGTGATAATTAGTTACGGTATCTTAAAACTAAAGCTACGAGGGTTCCAAACGCGCCTTGGTCTGAGAAGAGCCCACAACTACAACTTTATAACTAACTATACATAATATCCGGATAAACTCATAATCGTCGGGCATTTTTCCGACAGAACACGTGAGTTTATCCGGATATTATGTATAGTTATGATGAATATCGATAGTTTAAACGTTAAAATAACTACAACCTTGTTGTATATATATACCTACAGGAAAAATGGCTAAAATGAAATGCACTGAAAGTTATTTATTTTCTCAGAAACATAGCTAAGGATCGGAAACACCTGCATTAGTAGGTATAAAACTATGTTGCAGCTGTTAAAATCAAATCAAGATGACTACGTAACATAATACATATAAGAATTGGGATGTTGCCTGTGTCAAAAAAAATAAATTTAGCGGACCTGAATAGAGGACCTGCCAAAATACGTAATAAATATCCATATACCTACACTGATAATTTTTTCTTTGGTAACAATTTCGAACTATCAATTAAAGTTAAAAAAACCGGCCAAGTGCGAGTCGGACTCGCGCACCGAGGGTTCCGTACAAACCTGTAGTAAGTTTTACGATTTATGACGTATTAAAAACAAGACGAAATGAACCGCAAAACTAACTTTGTTTGTAGAGGTTTATTGTTAATATCAAAAAATTACGTTTGTTGTATGGGAGCCCCCCTTTAATATTTACTTTATTGATATTTAATTATTTATTTTGAAAGGTAATATACAAGTTAATATTCTGTGAAAATTTGAACCGTCTACCTGTTACCGTTTTTAATATTGAGCAAAAAAATACGAAAAAAACACGTTTATTGTATGGGGACCCCCCTTAATATATATATTTTTTTAATTTTTAGTATTTGTTGTTATAGCGGCAACGGAAATACATCATTTGTGAAAATTTCAGCTTTCTAGATATCACGGTTTATGAGATACAGCCTGGAGACAGACAGACAGACAGACAGACAGACAGACAGACAGACAGACAGACAGACAGACAGACAGACAGACAGACAGACAGACAGACAGACAGACAGACAGACAGACAGACAGACAGACAGACAGACAGACAGACAGACAGACAGACAGACAGACAGACAGACAGACAGACAGACAGACAGACAGACAGACAGACAGACAGACAGACAGACAGACAGACAGACAGACAGACAGACAGACAGACAGACAGACAGACAGACAGACAGACAGACAGACAGACAGACAGACAGACAGACAGACAGACAGACAGACAGACAGACAGACAGACAGACAGACAGACAGACAGACAGACAGACAGACAGACAGACAGACAGACAGACAGACAGACAGACAGACAGACAGACAGACAGACAGACAGACAGACAGACAGACAGACAGACAGACAGACAGACAGACAGACAGACAGACAGACAGACAGACAGCGGAGTCTTAGTAATAGGGTCCCGTTTTTACCCTTTGGGTACGGAACCCTAAAAAAGGTTGATTTTTGATGACGTCACAACTCACAAGTATTTTATACAAAAGTGATAAGGCCTCCTTTACGCATTACCACAGTTTCCTGTCTTCTGTTTTGAATTTTGTACCTATGTGTTAATTTTGTACAAAATCCCATACCAAGTTACCAACGAAGCGCGCGTTAAAAGTTGCTGGTTTGATTAGGTGTCAAATACCTAGATCAAGTCTTCGTTCGAGACTTGGTTGGTAATTGGTACTTGATATGCTCGGTATACCTATAACCTACACTATGCGGCTTAGATGGTACGCAATTTATATTTTAACAATTTATCTGTGAACATGGATAACTACAGATAATTATTGGCTCAAATTGCGCATACGTCAATACCGTTTACCTCATTTACCTGGACGAATCCGAGTCAGATAAAATCATACTTCATTTACTTTACAGTGTTATCAATAAAATATTTTTTATCACTACACTTTTAACGAGGATTTCAGAGATAAAAATCAAATAAACATGACACATCAATTACTTCGGCATGTACGAACAATTATTTTAATATATTCTTATTGGCTGGCGGACACTAACTTTTATCAGCTCGGTACTTACAGAATTTATTGTAGGTATGTTGAAATTCTGCAGTAAAATCTCAAGGAGATTTCTTAGATAATATTTAACAACAAACCGCTCTAAATGCCTACTGGAAAATGAGAAAAAGCGTCGCTCGCTGCCATTTTAAAAGCTCTGATCCTTCGAATACGAATTTTCTCAAACTACATCGCTGCTTCAGTACAAATAAATTAGAAAGCTCAGATACCTAATAATTGGCCAAATAAGTATGTAAAAAATACGACCTCTTTGCATAGACTAAAAAAAATAGCTAGACAGTGAAAATCTAGATGCTCTACTACCTGAAAGCTTGCGCGAAGTTAAACTTTAAGTAATAATGAACAAACCTATTTTTGGTAAACCGATGAATGAACACTGGGTCGCCAGAGCTCCGTTCATATTTTTCCTGTAGGTATACCTACTATAGCTCAACGGTTACCTAAAGTACTACGTAGTACGTACCTAAAGCTTGGCAAACTTATCTGTGCAAGAGGCCGAGGCGCCACTGTCTATTAAAATATCAAAATTCTGAGTAGATCCTGTTAGTTCCGAATTTCGCCACGCGCAAAGATAAGCGTGTCACAGTGAAGGTATGTGTATATTTTATCATCAGTCATCCTATTACCAATGCGCTGTGGCACGTGTCATCTTGCGGGATGGCTTCATTATTACGATCATGGCTTATAGCTTATGGCTCATTGTCCGGAGTCGTGTTCACATCCTCTGCTTGATGGTGTTTACTGCTTTACTGCTTTGAATGGTACGCAGATGAACTTGGTAACGATACGTTTTGAATATTATCTACTGCATTTTTTAATCTTGGTCAAGTTTGTCTAAAAACTACAGTACCTACTTTATTTAATTTAAGTTTTTTTATAAGTAAAATATTTACTAAAGCCCATATACATAATATAAGAAAAATAAGAAAAGAAAAAAGGTGAAAAGGCGCGTAGGGAACAACCAATAGCTGGTCGCGCGCTATGATTGGCTGCGATATTTTCGCGCCATTCAAAAATAAGATTTCTGCGCACGTTCATCGGCGTAACATTTAAAAGTGGTAGTACTGGTAGCTCTTTTTTGTTGGTCGCTGGTACTTACCTTGTGACGTAGGCGGCTCGGCCGCGGGGGGCGCAGGCGCAGTGGCGGCTCCCTGCATTGCCCGCGACGCGCGACCGCGGCGGCGCCTGCAACAAAGGAGAACCATGTCAGACTTCAAACTACAGGGAGCTTTCAGTGTTAAAGCTGATATTAGGTATGTGCTATTATGTTGCTATCTATATGCTATGTTGCTGCTATCATGTTGTAATTAGGTATATTTTATTTTTTCCAAAAGAGCAACCACCTAGTTTCTTGCTGGTTCTTCTCGGTAGGAAGTAGGAACGGCATTCTGAACCAGTGGTAGATTCATTCGACTATTCATAAGCACTTGTAAAAAGTCTATTTGAATAAAAAATCTTTTGAATTTTGAATTACCATTAAGCAAAGATGGATTTGTACGAGTCTGGCCTTCATAATTTTATGTTAGCCTGGTATTGCTGAGATTAGAGCGTACTTTGACTTTGCTCAGGCTTTACTACCTACTTAGAATTAAAACGGGATGGACTTATGTGGTTGTCATAAATCTATCTCGTTTTAACTCTGTCAAAGAGTTTGTAGAGTCTGTAGAGTCTGTAAAGTCTGTAGAGCTCAGTCAAAGTACACTCTATAGTCTGCTAGGACATACCTATTACCTACCTAGGATAGCTAAGTGAGGAGGATGGCTGAATGCATTACAATGAGTGAAAATCCCACTCAACCTCATTTATCCGCCAGGCCTGGTATCTTTAAAAATTTCCTCGAATTAGAGGCAAGAAGCAAGTCTGTTAACTGAAATACTATATTCTTGTACAAGGCCGTTTTTTTTGGATAGGTGCTAATAGGTAGGTAAAGTTCGGAAAGCTTATTCACCTGGCACCATTCTAAGGTATAGGTAATTCGCAATAAGAGGCACCATACCTGAATTCTGCATACTTGGTGTACGTAAGGAAACAATCTACCTACTTATGCTTGATTTAGAACTTATACTAAAAACCATTGTTAGGGTACAGCCTACACCACTACTTAGCAGGCGCACCAAGAACTACAGTCTACAGTATCTTGTATTGAAAAGCATTGTTGAAGACCACAGTTGAAGGCTAAATATGCCTTATCGGCGTACTAGTAAAGTCTGTTACTAATAAATACGATGTGATTAATGTGATAGTGTGTTTTATTAGACAAAGAGGCGCATGAGTCACATGCAAAATAGATAAACAGGTATTTGTTACTTCTTTATGTATGGTTCCTGTAAACATTATAGTTGATATAAAAAATTATAAGTGCATTGAAATTACCAAAAACATTTTTAAAGGAAAATTCTTTCGCATTTGAATTTCATCTGAATGAGATGATTGATTGCGTCAATTCCATTTCATAAATTATGTGAGTTACGATTGAACTTTCAAACAAATATTAACAGGCAGGTATTTCAATAACTCAATACCTGATATAAAATTCTAATGTACTTACTCATCAAAAATACATCGAAAACAATACAAATCTAAAACAGCTTGCTTAATAAAACGTATAATAATCCAACATGCTTCATTGATGCACCACCCATTGACTAGATTTAAAAGTAGACGTATAAACAAGCCAACAATGCAAAGCACCAAAGGATGCAATCAATGCTAGAATAATCGGAACTTACTTGCTAAAATGTCCACTTTTAGTAAGAGTGTTACATCGGGCATGAATTCCTGTCTATAGTTTCCAAGTAATAGTATTTTAAGATTATTCCTATTTCGCGCGTTTGAGGTCCTTAGAATAACTTCAAATTTGTTTTTTTTAATAAGTCCTACTACGGAGTGAAATATTTTATATTTTCACTTGTTTTTGACCTCGTTGCCTTAAATTTATGCTAATATTATAAATGGGAAAGTGTGTCTGTCTGTCTATCTGCTACGCTTTCACGGCTCATCCGTTCAACCGATTTTGATGAAATTTGGTACAGGGATAGATTGTATCCCGGGGAAGGACATGGAATACTTTTTATTCCGGAAAATTAAGGAGATCCCGTGGGAATCTAAAAAACTTAATCCACGCGGACGAAGTCGCGGGCATCATCTAGTAAATAATATCTATACATCAAATTCAGCAAGTCGTCGCATAAAGCTCGTAATGCAACGCAATTACGCAACGAATTTTATGCACGACAGTGACACTCATTTAGCTTCAACTGTCTACGAAAACGTATGCCTCCGTCTATATTTTCCCCTAGTCCGTGGCCTAAGTATGAATCGAAAGGCTCGGTTGTATGATAATGCAACAAGCAGACTGCCGAGCATATGCCGTGCACTTTGAGCGACCTATTATGGAGCAGACAATGCGTGCTAATAACCTGCCTGAGGTATGCCACTGCCTACCGACTTGCTACCATAAACATATTGTGTATACCAAGATGTGTCGCGTTTGGCATAGAGGATTAAATCAGCCGTGAGTACAATAGCATCTATCCATATATTTTTCTGCAACCAGGACCGCCTGCAGATTGCTTGTTTTTTTTTTGAGGATTGAGGATAGGTAAACCGATAAATTCGGTCTTCACTCGGTGCCTAACTGCTAGGCAGTTATAAATTAACTAGCTGATGACCGCGACTTCGTCCGCGTGGATTTAGGTTTTTTGGTTCCCGCGGGAACTCTTTAATTTTCCGGGATAAAAAGTAGCCTATGTGCTATTCCAGACTATAATCTATCTCTGTGCCAAATTTCATCCAGATCCGTTCAGCCGTTAGGGCGTGATTGAGTAACAAACATCCATCCATACATCCATCCAAACTTTCGCATTTATAATATTTATTTAATAACAAGACGATTATCTCACAGCAGGATCTATTTTGCTCGACACGTTAGGTAAGGTGATTACGTGCAATAAACGAATCAATCAAAATCCGTCTAAGCCATTTACGATGTGGAAAATTCGATTCACAATATCGGAAAGTCTCGGTATTATTTCATTCTTTTTTCCCTTTGTATTTACTATCGCGAGCTTGAGCTTCTGCGAAAGTGTCTCTCTGCCTATCTGCTACGCTTTCACGGCTGTTCAACCGATTTTGATGAAATTTGGTATGGGGATAGTTTGTTTCCCGGGGAGGGACATATAGGCCACTTTTTATCCCGAAAAATTAAAGAGTTCCCCACCACCATCACCACTTAACCATCAGCTCATTAACGTCCCACTGCTGGGCACATGCCTCCACTGTCATAGGAGAGAGGGAATTAGAGCTTAGACCCACCACGCTGCTCCAATGCGGGTTGGCGGGCTTGTTAGTGATAATAACCGGGACCGACGACTTAACGTGCTCTCCGAGGCACGGGGGTGGAACACCGCCAACTTCCTAACTCCGGGCTAGTACCTACCTACTGAGAATTTCTAATCAGAAAAACCCAACACTTAATTATGGCCCGACCCGGGACTCGAACCCGGGACCTCGTCGGCCGCAGTCGAACATGATAACCACTAGACCAACGAGGCAGTTAAAGAGTTCCCGCGTGAATCAAAAAACTTAATCCACGAGGACGAAGCGCTAATTTAAGTCCTAAACCGTTATTTTCTTAATATCTCGGAGAATCGCGGAGACGTCTGTTACATGAAATGCCTGTCTGCTGCATGCCTTTTTTGGTACATATCTGCACGAAATTAAAAAATCTAAGTAGGTATTTTCCTTTTATTTTTTTAAATATGTATAGCGAGCAAACGAGCAAGCGGGTCACCTGATGGTAAGTGATTACCGCCACCCATGAACATTTGCAGCACCAGAGGAACCGCCAATGCGTTGCTACTTGCTGGCTTTTGAGAAAAAGTTTTATCCGCCCTTTGAAGAGCCCCATATTATAATCATTAGGGAACACAGAAGATGGAAGCTGGTTCCACAATTTTCAGGTCCCTTTCTAATTCTTCTGCTGAAATGGTGATCAGTGTCACTCGGTTGGTGGACGTAAGTATCGTCTAGGTGTAAATTTTCATACAAAAAGCGATAACGTTTTTCTTCCCGTAAATGTTGTACAATTTTCATAATTTTTAGAAATGTTGCAGATACAATGGGGCTGATTCTGTAGTGCACAATCTCTAAACTAAACTAAAATTAGAGCATTACAAATATTGCTAACCCTTTCATAATACTCCCTACGGAAAGGGACAGAGCTAGATTTAAAGCTGCCATTTTAGTTTAGTTTAGAGATTGTGTTACACAGAATCAGCCCCAATGAAGAACTATGCTCGTACGTTTTAATTTTAAAGAAATATTGCTTATGTTAAAAGTTATTAGCGTCTAAATATTCATATTTTGACCTAAAAACTTCCTCGAGCATTTTAATTTTTAACTAAACTAAAATCCTAAAAAAATAAAACGTACGAGCCTAGATTAAGGTGTACTGAATCTAATGAGACCAAAATTGTCTAATTTCGTAAACGTTTGGGGGGGTAAAAACGTTATCACCCGAAACAATATTTCAAGAATAAAATGTAGGCATATGCCTACTGGACTTGCAACTCTCTCTATCGCACGATACGGAGAAGGCAGCGAAGCGTTGTGAAACAGATAGCATTATTGAAAATACCTACTCGCGTCGCGTTTCGTCACTAGACGATAGTCTTAAAAGGTAACTGACGTGAACATGCTGACACAGCCAGTTTTCTGAGAACCCATACGAAGTGAATTGAATTTGGCATGGTTTCATCATTGTTCTCTCAATACGGGACCGAGCCTGGACCTTTGAAGCTTGCATGTAGCTTGATTAAAGCACCCTGATTACGATAGCCTTAAAACTAAGGTAACCATAAAGCAGAAGCAAGGAAGGTTCTGCTTTAATTGTCTTAACTCTGGTTTCCTAGCGTAGCGGTTGCAGTTACCCGTTTTTCTATCTTTTTATAGGAATAGGCTCTGAAAAATAAAATATCGGTCACTTACCTAGGTACTATATTAAGTCGGAACTCTACCAGTAGGTAATAAGCAGATTCCCTGTTCTATGCTACCAACGACTACTATATTTGGTTACATCCTACTCTATTTGTTACTGCCTATAAGCTACCACCAAAGTTCCAATCCACTCACGAATTTGACAGTAGGTATTGCTGAGTTTTTTGTTCGGTTTATTGAGTAGAATCTGCTCTTGGAAACTCGTAGTAACGTAGAAACTCTTGGTTCAAAAGGTGGAGCAAAGCAGTGGAGCAATTTATTATTTTGCCCTTGACTTCTTCCGCGTAGATTAGGTTATCAAAAATTCCGTAGGAATCCCCCGTGAGCCGTGAAAAGGGCACTCTAAAACTTCCGCATGGAAGTCCCTATGGATGAAGCTTATGGATTAATCTACTAATTTTGATGCACAATAAGGATAATAGGTACACGACACTGCATGAGATCATAAAGCACAAATCACAGCCATAAAATATATAACACACGGCCTCTCAAACAGCTTATCGACAATGCTAAGATAGTAATAAATATTGTATTACAATTCTTACACGGTTCTAAGTAAAGTGTATGGCTTCAAACGAGCCGCGGAGTGCCGGCCCCCTTTGTCTTTTGTTTGCGGGTTTCGCGTAAACTTACACGGGAAAAACTGAGATATGGAGAACATTATAACTCTTTTTTTTAAAATCATTTATAGGCTTACGCTTGACCACAATCACACCTGATGGGACGCGCTTGCCTAGAAGATGCCTATTCACTCTTGATTTAAAGATACCCGGATTGTAATTGGTGGGACACACAGTTTTTGGTAGAGTATTCCAGACCCTAGCCATGCGTATTAGGAATGAAGATTCAAAGCGCTTCGTACGTTACATAGGGGTGGTAGAAAGGTGAAGGAAGGTCTTGGTACCAACATGTCACTTTGAAGCTAGGTATATCGAAGGCTCAGACTTCAGTAATAAGTATAGCCAGAATGCCAATGCGTTACCGGTATAGGTATATGAGGGACCAAAGGCCCAATCGTCTAAGCAAATTGTTACAGCTTAAAACATATTAGGTACTCGAACTGTTTGGAGGAGTTCATACATGCTTTTTGACGTACAGGCACAGAATAGGTAATAGTAGTGTACAGGTATCTACAGGTACGTTTGAAAAACCATTACGATATCTATTTTCTCAATTACACAATCGGGAGGCAGGTGGAAGCTGGTTCTACAATAGGGTGTTGACAACTCAATCAAATCAGCAACTCTATCAAACTTAAAAACGCGCTTCTAGTAGATACGGAAGTTTGTATGAAATACATAGTTGTGACGTCATCAAATTTCAACGCACTTTTTAGGGTTCCGTACCCAAAGGGTAAAAACGGGACCCTATTACTAAGACTCCGCTGTCTGTCTGTCTGTCTGTCTGTCTGTCTCCAGGCTGTATCTCATAAACCGTGATAGCTAGAAAGCTGAAATTTTCACAAATGATGTATTTCCGTTGCCGCTATAACAACAAATACTAAAAATTAAAAATATATATATATTAAGGGGGGTCCCCATACAATAAACGTGTTTTTTTCGTATTTTTTTGCTCAATATTAAAAACGGTAACAGGTAGACGGTTCAAATTTTCACAGAATATTAACTTGTATATTACCTTTCAAAATAAATAATTAAATATCAATAAAGTAAATATTAAAGGGGGGCTTCCATACAACAAACGTAATTTTTTGATATTAACAATAAACCTCTACAAACAAAGTTAGTTTTGCGGTTCATTTCGTCTTGTTTTTAATACGTCATAAATCGTAAAACTTACTACAGGTTTGTACGGAACCCTCGGTGCGCGAGTCCGACTCGCACTTGGCCGGTTTTTTTTATTAATCTATAGTTTAAAATGGTTATCAAACTTAAAACTAACCGATGATGTGAATTTTAGGTTTTTTGGAAGACGGCCTCTTATTTAATAATCAGTAAGTACTTAAGAAATAATTTATTTCTGACATAGGCATCACCCCTTTTAATTTAGGTAGGTACATACTTAAATGTGGCAGCAAACACCTGGAATAACGAGAGGTGAAAGAAAACCAGTTGAAGTCTAGATCTTAGTTTTCAAGAACTAATCAACTTGATTAAATAATAACTAGGCTTAGTTAACTTTATAGAATTTCAATGAAAAGCTCGTAACCCACCACTTAGCGTGCGAACGTTTAACACCATGCTATTAGTGAAGATAATACTTAATACCTAGATTTCTGAGAGATTTTCTTCAACACAATGCATGATAACTTGCAAGAGGAATGCTTGTAAATAGTAAAACATGAAAAAACCGGCCAAGTGCGAGTCGGACTCGCGCACCGAGGGTTCCGTACAAACCTGTAGTAAGTTTTACGATTTATGCCCCCCTTTAATATTTACTTTATTGATATTTAATTATTTATTTTGAAAGGTAATATACAAGTTAATATTCTGTGAAAATTTGAACCGTCTACCTGTTACCGTTTTTAATATTGAGCAAAAAAATACGAAAAAAACACGTTTATTGTATGGGGACCCCCCTTAATATATATATTTTTTTAATTTTTAGTATTTGTTGTTATAGCGGCAACTGAAATACATCATTTGTGAAAATTTCAGCTTTCTAGCTATCACGGTTTATGAGATACAGCCTGGAGACACAGACAGACAGACAGACAGACAGACAGCGGAGTCTTAGTAATAGGGTCCCGTTTTTACCCTTTGGGTACGGAACCCTAAAAATCATCACTGTAAGCATTTTGTGAGCTTTAATTAGGGAGTAACTACATTTGTTCAGTTCGATTCAGCTTTTGTCGCCCAAAAAATTCCATACTACTTAATAGGTATAATAAACTAGATGATACCCGCGTCTTCGTCCGCGTGGATTACGTTTTTTGATTCGCGCGGGAACTCCTTGATTTTCCGGGATAACTAGGTACGCTACGTAACTAACTACGTCTGCTACGCTTTCACGGCCCGTCTTTTCAACCGATTTTGATGAAATTTGATACCGAGATAGGTTGCATCCCGGTCAATTACATAGGCATTTTAATCCCGGAAAATTAAGGAGTTAATTAATTATTAATCGACGAGAACAAAGTCGTGGGCATCGTTTAGTTGTTGATAAGTAATCGTTATCAATAATTTTGTCCCTTATCATGTTAAGAGGACGCATACCTATGTAGTTGTACTATGTAAGAGACTTGACAAATTCACATAGAGTGTATGTAATTATAGATTAGGTATTGTCGACCGATCACGTCTACACTGATAGCAGGTGAAATCCTTGCCTCTTATCACTGATAATGAGACTAATTGATTTTGTTTGTAGCACCTTAGTCATTATTAGTTTTTATTTAACCATGGTCAAATTCGTTGTATTTAACCACGGTCATGGTCAAGGAAAACGTGGTGGGGAAACCTGTATACCTGAGACTTCATCATAGTGTTTTCAAAGGGGTGTAAAGTCTGCCAATCCACACTAGGCCAGCGTGATGTATACCTAAAGCATTGTCATTCTGAGAAGCGGCCCGAGTGCAGTAGGTATGATTTATTATTATTAGGTCGATGACTGCCTCGTTGGTCCAGTGGTAAGCAATTAGCATGTTCGATTGCGGCCGACAAGGTCCCTGGTTCGAGTCCCTGGTCGGGTCATAACAAGTATTGGGTTTTTCTGACAAGAAATTCTCAGTTATACTAGCCCGGAGTAAGGAAGGTGGCGGTGTTTCACCCCCGTGCCTCGGAGAGCACGTAAAGCCGTCGGTTCTGCGCCTGATCTCTCTCCTGTCGTGGCGGATTTTCCGTCCCATCGGGCTATGAGAGTAAAAGGAACAGAGTGCACCTGTGTATGCGTACACACTTGTGCACTAAAATATCTCCCGCGCAGATGGCTAATGTCTCTGGAGATAGGCCGCCGTGGCCGAAATTCGGTCGGGAGGACATCAGAATCATCATCAGGTTGATGATGATAGTAAGAGCCTATGCACACGGCGTTATTTATACGCGTAGGCAATGCATGTTTCACGAACGCGCTGTGTTTGCGCGTTTTCAGTTCTGTCGTGTTCAAAGGCTGCGTCTGACGCGCGTTTGTGTTAGTATTGCGTTTGTACCGCGTCATTTGTGCGTATTAAATATTTTGTGTGCATAGGCTGTAAATTATACTTATTAAGTACCTATTAATAAGTATAATTTAGATTTTTTTTTGTACCTTCTTATTCACTGAACTGTTTTCCAACCTGTGCGCAAACGAAAGACTAGGTACAGACCGCGGACACCGCGAAGGAAAAAAATTGATTAGGTATCTACTTGTAAGAACTGCATCGCATAACGCACACGCTAGACTTAAAGTACCTAGTTAAGCCTACGACGAAAAATTTAGAATTTAGGCAAAAGATAACTAATACTTTAATTATTATCCTTCACGAACACTCGTACGCGCCGGTCCTAATTAAAATGTTTCCTCCGACGCAATTTACTCATAAAATGGAGTGTAATGTAGGTACCTAACGTCCATAGGGACGAACATAGGGGATAGGAAGTATGGGTATAGACCCATACTTCCTGGCATAGACTTACGTCTTAGACGTGGTGTGCGGTTTCTGGTATTCGCGGTCAGATTCAGAATCCAATCCGACGAAAACAATACCATTTTGTCTGATTTGCCGAACTGTGCTTTGTGTCATGGCGTCAAATGATTGGTCATGTCATTAACTGAAGAATTAGTTTCTAATTAGCTAAATTTTCTTGCTTGCTTATTGGAACTATTGATATCACTTCAAGGTAGATAAGTTCTCAGCCAAGTCATCAGCTCTTTCCTACAAAAACTAGTTCTGATTCATCAACGCGTAGCGCATATTCTTACACCTAGTAAGCTGAAATATTGCACAGGGGTTCCCCTTTTTCTTAGGGGCTGTAATCAGACTTGCTGGAAGAAGTACCTACACTTCAAATACTTACTTAATTTGGAAAAGATAGTTCCAATTAGATTCGGCACAAACAGGCAATCAAAATTCAAGATAAAGTTTGCGGTAGTTTCAATGAAGACTTAAGAATTTAGTGTTTAGTTTATCAAATAGTAATTGTTAATTATGTAGGTACGTAAATAAGTACCAGCTGTAAAGCTACCTATGGGTAGGCCACATAATATTATAAGTTCAATGAACCGGTAGACGATCCCGCGGAGTGTGGAAGTCCTTGCAGAAGACCTAGGTATGTCGTAGTGGACGTCTATCGGTTGACGGTAATACCTGCATTTCGATGATAACAATGATTACGTGATCATGTCATCATCACTTGCCATTGGCATCAGGTGCGATCGTGGTCAAGCGCAATATCTCTTATCAATCAGTAAAGCAACAACTTGAGAAACAACAATCATAGCTACAGATAGCGGTAATCTGTGTTCATCTCGCACTTATCAAGTTATCTCGATTCTCGTAATTGTTCACATATCTCAAGTGTATGAGATAGAGATACGGGATGTTCACAACATCTGAATTGATTACAATACTGAAGCACTTGCTTATTAGAGAAGTTTCTCATTCCTTCTTTATTTTATTTTCATACTTCCCAATGCAATATCCCGCTACTAGATGTCGCTAACGGTAGAATTGGGTATTTGACTAGATAATACCTACTTATTCAAATAAATTCTTTTTTAGTGATTATTAAGTAAATAGAGGATCTCCCAAAAGTCGTAATATCCACGTCCCCTGATAGTTTTATGTCGAATAACCATTTTAAAGAATCGATTAAAGTAAAAAAGTGCGCCGAACTTTAATGACGTCACATTTCAGAATTTCATATTTAAAATCCCATACCTACTTAGGGCGCATTTTGTCGTTTGAAAAAAAGTTCTTCTTACTTTAAAAAGACGTGGATATCACGTCTTTTGGCAGGTCCTCTATTTAATAATCGTTAAATAATTAATAATTTATTTTTACACAGGCAACATGGATGGACAGTGTAGGTACATTGTTTAACTAATTGAATCACGTGATGAGTGATTACAGAATAGTTTTTTGGTTTCCCCGTAGCTGTACGATACGATTGTCACGGTTTTTTTAAAATTTTTACCTAACTAGGTAGGTATTTCTACCTACCACCCACCTATTTTAGGGGCCGACAACAAGGATTTGACCCCTTTTTACCCCCTTTGGTACTATATACTTCATAGTCATACTTCTCAGAGCGATAGGTATAGCTGACTCGGTATCTTGATAAGTACTATATTTTGTTATTATTTATTTAAGTATATTAATTATTTATACCTACAGTGGTTGGCATCTACGAATAACAATAATTATACCTATTTATTGAAGTCGATGAAATTATATAGGCATTTACCTACTCAAAGCGCGATTCTGAACTACTTACCTATAAGTACATTTTTTTATTTGTACAGATAATTTAATATTTGTTTTACTGTTGTTGATCATTTTCCTTAGTCTGATTCTATCGATATTAAACTCCTTATTAAGTAAGTAAATTCATAAAAATCAGGGAACTTCTCCATGTTATACCTAGTTCCATCATAAGTAACTTAGAAACAGAAAGACGAGAGTTTCAACAGGTAGGTATTTTATTAAAATGTCTAGGTACGTACTACCTACGTAGGTATTAACTATTTCTTTATGCCACTACAGCTTATAGACCGGGAGATGGTCGTAGGTGATAGTCTCCCATTTTCTACTGCATGCCTTTTTAAGAGTTGATAACTAACCCTAAAGTATGAAAGATAGAGGGGTTACTAGCCCTTGCGCGCTTGCACGTCATAAACAAAATGGCTTCTCTTTGTGACAGAATTTTAGTTTTTGCCGTGACATTCTACTGCATGCCTTTGTAATATAACGTAGTTGGAACAAATTTAAGCTATAATAATTGATGGCATGCAATTCGCAACGGCCGACGGGGCTCAAACGGTTACGTAGAAATGTAAAAAAAAATAGAACATTTCCGTGTTTACAAATTGCATGCCGTTGTAAAAAATAGTTATGTAGGGCGGCTGTTCCGAAGCAGGTTTGCAATGATGAACTCCTTTTGGGGTGTATAACTATTTAATGAAGTGGTATAACAAGTGGTAGGTATAAAGGTATAACAAAATGTAAAATAATATAATAAGTAAAGGATGTCTGTTCGCACCGAAGTTAGGTAAGCGAAAGCACTAATTGTCCAGTTTGACGTATTCACATCAGAATCTGATACTCGCGGCACGTTTCGCTGACTAGGCAGACCGGTAGCGTAACACCTCCGCCATCAGATGAGCAATTATTTGGTGATGAAGGCACCGAATATTGCGGCATTTCTGTAATTCTTAAGGTCTTCTATAAATGATAATCTTCCTGCTTCGTGTGTGGTCTTTATTCTTCAATATTGGTAGCTGATGATGTATAAAGTTACGTAGTAATAAGACGTTTGGTGAAATAGTGGATCATCTGCTCTATCAGAGCCTCCTTGGACAGAGAGATAGGCGAGGTTAAACACGTTTCATCTATCTCCTGTAACAGTAATGAATTGAAGAGGATAGTCTAGTAGGTATAGTAGATGCATTTGGTGATCACTCATTGGTTGGCAGCACGAAGAAGTCCACTGCTCGCTGGGCTGTCGAGTTATTCCTTCGGGCTTTCAGCCTCTATGTGCATAAAATCCAAGAAATTGGTTGTGATAACAAGGTCATAATGGTAGTATAACTAGATAGGCTATTATTACAGACTGGGCTAAACTATTAAAATATGTATATATAAGCATAATATAGTTATAAGCTAAATACCAAAATCTGAACTAAATGTGAAAGGAAACCTAAGGACTACAATTTCTAGAATTCTGTAAAATGATATAAAATATCTGCTCTTTTTAATTAGGTTATTTAAATGAGAAATGACTTTCTAAGAATAGTATGTTAATTGGGTATAATTTCATAAGTGAGAGTATGCTCGAATTGCTGGATTTGCTCAAAATATCTTGTACAATTTTCGAAAAACGAAAAGTTACAAAAACTGAGCGTTCAGCATACATCTCTAATTGCTCATTGTCCTTATTAGTCGCATTGTGACGATAAGTAAGAGCTTTCGTTATCTCAGATTAATGGAAAAAGTACCTCATTTATAATTAAAGATTTCTTGTAAGGCCTAGTCTATAGATATATTCTAAAATGTAAAAAGTGTATAAAGTAAAACTATAAAAAGGTTTAAAATGTATATTTTCTAATTTCAATAAAATTCTAAAAGTAATTAAATCTTCCTAAAGCATTTTGGATAATAATGTAATGTAATATAGTGTAGTCCTATCAGTAAGTTGAAATGTGATACTGGGAATGTCGCGAGCTCATCGGACAAGTACTATACTTAGTTGGTTTTATTAAATTAAAGTGTTACTAACTGAATTGATTACTACTATGGAACGTATTAATTTTTTGGACGTCTCTTTAATCGAGATTTTTTAAATGGGCCATGACTTTTCTTTGAAGTATATATATGTACACTTTGCCTGGATTTTTCGTGGATTTGTATAGGAGTTTCCAGGATTGAATATTTTGATTTCGTACAAATAGTTTTAGATGAAGTCGGTAGTTTAGTTGGACTAGGTAATTTTCCATCAAAATTCGAATCAGTAGTAGTGGAACATAAGTTTTCATCGGTATTATTAAAATCATTGCGGTTAATTAGAATGTGATCGTATTCTGCTAATTTTAACTTCCATCTCATTATGCGTGTGCTCGGTTCTTTTTGATTCGGTAAATTTTGAAGGTCAGAAATTATTCTAACTTTTTGATTAAGAATGAAAGGTCTGAAGTATTTTGTGGCCCAGGTTATTGATAGAAGATCCTTTTCTATTTTAGAGTATTTCAATTCGCTATCATTTAAAGTTCGGGAAGCGTATGCGATAGGTATATCGGTGCCAGAAGGGCCTTGCGAGAGTGTTGCACTTATGGTAGAATCAGACGAGTATGTGGCCAAATTAAATTCTTGTTCAAAATTAGGATATGCTAGGATAGGGATATTTTTAACCAGATATTGACATTGTTCGAAACAATCAATGAATTCAGAAGTCAAATTGATTTTTGCACCTTTCTTCAAGCAAGATGTTAAGGGCTTGGCTAAGCTTGCAAAATTGGGTATGAATCGTCTGTAGTAACCAAGAAGAGATAAAAATTCTTTAATTTCCTTCCGAGTTTTAGGTAGAGCAAAATTTAAAATATCAGACATGTAATATGGGTTCGGTTGTATGCCATGTGGAGAATAGATATGGCACAGAGGTGTATCATGTTTGAAGAATTCAGATTTATCTGTATTAATTTTAAAATTTAAACACCTTAATCTTTGTAAAAGAGCACGCAGATTCATTATGTGTTCCTGCAATGATGTAGAGAAAACTAAAATTTTGTCTGAATAACCTATGCAATTTAGCAGATCTAGAAGACGGTTAAAGTTAAAAGCAACACTACAATTTTCGAAACTTAGAGTTGTAAAATACAAGGACTTCCCTAACTTGTCTAAGATGTCGGTTAAGTTTGAAATCGGATACAAGTTCTCTACAAAATTGGGATTGAATTGAGGATGGTCATTAATGGAACTATTATTTTCGAAATAAAATAAGTCCGAATATTCTTTGACAAGATTAATTAAATTTGTTGCCTCTTCTTGATTTAATTGATCTGTGGGCAAATGTAATAATATGGACCTATAATTCCGCTTATCGTCGGCGGTGTCAATTTCACTTTCACACCTAGCTGGCATGTACTCGTATTGTTCGTGGGAATTATGTTGGTTAGATGTATGAAAATTAAAAGGAATTTGAACTTCTGGAGTTTCCAATCTACTCGTACTATGTAGATTTAAGTCTACCTGTGGGAAATTTTCAGGATCAGGGTCGTGTTGGTATGGTATAGAATAACTACTTGATGGGTATTGAGGTTCCGCTGAAGGAATATGTTTTTGGAATCTCGGGTATTTTCGTGACCTCTTAGGGAATTTCATGCTACTATAATAATTTCGGTGTAAATAAGAAGAATAAGGTCTCGAAGTAGGTCTATTACAATTTTGATAAAATTTGGTTCTATTCTGTAAGTTAATTATATTCAATTCTTCTTTGGCAAATTCCAAAGCTTTTTCTAAAGTGGGGGGTCTCATACACCTTAGTCTTGACCCTAACGGTTCTCTTAGGCCTCTCAAGAAGGTCTTAAGAGCTATATTATGGTAAAGTGTTCTTTTTGCGTCTATAGTAGTTTTAACTGTATCGTGTAACTCTATGTATGTAATAATCGTGGACAGCAGATTTTGGACTTGTTCATAAAAATTTGAAACTGTAGTATGACCTTGAGTCAAAAGGGATAGGTCTGTCAGTAATGCAGTTTCGTTTCTATGGTCGGCGAAACAATTGATTAATGTAGATTTAATGCTAGGCCAATCATTGGAAATGCCGTTAGTTGCTAAGGTTCTGGCGGCAGATCCAGTGATTTTATTTAAAATTCCATTTATCAGAGAAAGATTTGAAAGCTCGTACTCTGGAGCCGGATTTAGAAATGAGCGTACTAATTGGTCGGATAATTTTATAAATCTAGTTAATGTATAAGAATTTCCATCGAAATTCGGTAAAAACTTAAGTGACTTATTTATTCTATCTAACAAATCTACTTGACTAATTTCCATAATTTTAATTGAAAATTAAGTAATTTATTTTAACTATCACGGCTAAAATTATAAGAACTACGCGGGAAAGAAAAACCTTGAAGATATATTATAGAACCCTGCGCAAAATTTTATACCACAACCAATAAAAAGGATTTCATGGACTTACATAACCAAAGTCGCTGGCGAGCTTCGATCCATCGATGTTCAGTATGAGTCGAAGTCTTCAGCGGCAGCTTCTATGACAGCAGCTCCTTGTAGGTTCTCTCGTTCTGTCAAGGAAGTCGAAGGCGTCGACCTGATTTTTAGGTGATGCACGAAGACCTTGAAGCAGCAGAACGATCCTACCGACTGCGCCAGTTATGTAGGGCGGCTGTTCCGAAGCAGGTTTGCAATGATGAACTCCTTTTGGGGTGTATAACTATTTAATGAAGTGGTATAACAAGTGGTAGGTATAAAGGTATAACAAAATGTAAAATAATATAATAAGTAAAGGATGTCTGTTCGCACCGAAGTTAGGTAAGCGAAAGCACTAATTGTCCAGTTTGACGTATTCACATCAGAATCTGATACTCGCGGCACGTTTCGCTGACTAGGCAGACCGGTAGCGTAACAAAATTACTTTTATTATCTCAAATATACTCTACGAAAATTGGCATGCACCCCTCGTATGACCAAGGGTGGAAAATATTAGGAAAATGTTGTGAAAATTCAATACAGCTTTTCCGTGATTTCAAACTACTTCTAATAAAGATAAACATTAATTTAATGACCAAATAATTCTGAAATACAAATGGCATGCATGTTGCTCATGATCATTATATTATAAATAATAACAAAAGTTGCAAAAATTTAATAAACATTTCCGTGTTTTTTATTTGCATGCCGTTTTGTATTTCATAAAAACGTATTATTTTAAGTATATACCGAAAATGGCATGCGTATTAAATAATACCATCATATTTTAAATAATAATGAAAGTTGCAAAAAATTTAATAAATATTCCGTGTTTTTAATTTGCATGCCGTTTTGTATTTCATAAAAACATATTATTTTAAGTATATACCGAAAATGGCATGCGTATTAAATAACACCGTCATATTTTAAATAATAACAAAAGTTGCAAAAATTTAATAAAAATTTCCGTGTTTTTAATTTGCATGCCGTTTTGCATTTCATAAAAACATATTATCAAATAAATATTATAAATGCGAAAGTTTGGATGTATGGATGTATGTTTGTTACTCAATCACGCTCCAACGGATGAACGGATCTGGATGAAATTTGGCATAGATATAGATTATAGTCTGGAATAACACATAGGCTACTTTTTATCCCGGAAAATTAAGGAGTTCTTTCAACCCCTATTTCACCCCTTTGGGGGTGGAATTTTGAAAAACTGTGAAACACGTATGTTTTCATTTTTAACCCGCAGCTCATATAAGTTTCATGGATATAACTTGAGAAATTAAGGACTTTCATATAAACTTTCAACCCCTATTTCACCCCTTCGGGGGTAAAATTTGCGAGAACTGTAAAACACGTATTTCTTCATTTTTAACCGGTAGCTTGTATACCAAGTTTCATCGATATACCTTGAGAAATGAAGGACTTTCATACAAACTTTCAACCCCTATTTCACCCCTTTGAGGGTAAAATTTTGAAAAACTGTGAAACATTTATTTCTTTATTTTTAACCGGTAGCTTGTATAGCAAGTTTAATCGATATCACTTGAGAAATGACGGACTTCCATACAAACTTTCACCCCCTATTTCACCCCCTTAGGGGGGGAATTTTGAAAAACTGTGACACACGTACTTCTTTATTTTTTACTGTAAGCCAAAATAAAAAGTTTCGTTGATATAACTTGGTAAACATCTTGAGAAACGAAGGACTTTCACACCAACTTTCATCCCCTATTTCACCCTTTTGGGGGTCGAATTTTCAAAAACTGTGAAACACATATGTCTCCATTTTCAACTCGCAGCTCATATATCAAGTTTCATGGCTATAACTTGAGAAATTAAGGACTTTCATACAAACTTTCAACCCCTATTTCACCCCTTCGGGGGTAAAATTTCGGAATAAAAAGTATCCTATGTCCTACCTCGTAGTATGGGCTCAAATGGGCGCAAAAAAAAACAGGGAAATGTTCTTTATTTTTAATTTTCGTTAAAAAACCTTTTTTTAATTTTATTTTTGCACATTTTTTATGTCAGGCTTGTGTAATATGCATGCCATTTTTTTTATCAACTTAAAATAATGTTTTCTAATGAAATATTGAATGGCATGCAAAATAAAGTCACGGAAATTATATCAGCGTTTTTTGCAATTTTCGTCATGCATGCCACTAATTTACAACTTTCTGTTGTGCATGCCAAATTTGCTAACGTCAAGTAATTATAAAAACTAAGTATTGTTCAAATGGCATGCAGTTTGAAATCACGGAAAAGCTGTATTGAATTTTCACAACATTTTCCTAATATTTTCCACCCTTGGTCATACGAGGGGTGCATGCCAATTTTCGTAGAGTATATTTGAGATAATAAAAGTAATTTTTTACAACGGCATGCAATTTGTAAACACGGAAATGTTCTATTTTTTTTTACATTTCTACGTAACCGTTTGAGCCCCGTCGGCCGTTGCGAATTGCATGCCATCAATTATTATAGCTTAAATTTGTTCCAACTACGTTATATTACAAAGGCATGCAGTAGAATGTCACGGCAAAAACTAAAATTCTGTCACAAAGAGAAGCCATTTTGTTTATGACGTGCAAGCGCGCAAGGGCTAGTAACCCCTCTATCTTTCATACTTTAGGGTTAGTTATCAACTCTTAAAAAGGCATGCAGTAGAAAATGGGAGACTATCACCTACGACCATCTCCCGGTCTATTAGCCCTTGACTGCAATCTCACCTGATGATGAAGCAGTCTAAGATGGTAGCGGGCTAAGCCCGCTAACCTATTGGGGGTAGGTATGGCTGTTATACCTATTAACCCATTTTCCCCAAACTATTATCTAGCTATTAGATGCTATTAGGTAAGATTTTACCAACCTACGTAGTACCTACTGCACTACTATTACCTATTCTGTGGTACTACCTACGTAAGTAGTAAGTACATCTTACCTACATTAGAGTTAGTAGGCATGTTTTTATGTCTTACCCATAGAGTCAAAATATAACTTTACTAGCTGATGCCCGCGACTTCGTCCGCGTGGAATAGGTACGTTTTTTATTTCCCACGGGAACTCCTTCATTTTCCGGCATAAAAAGTAGCCTATGTCGCTCTCCAGGTCCTTACTACCTATACCTACTCATGCAAAAAATCACGTCGATCCGTTGCTCCGTTGCGGCGTGATTGAAGGACACACCAACAAACAATAACCAAACACACTTTCGCATTTATAATATTACGAGTAGTATGATTCTTACTCACTCTGAGGTCTAACATTATAAATCTTACATTAATTTGTTCTCTTGCGTTAATCCAGGCACGTCATTTGATCTAAATGCACTTACTTACGTACTTCTTTTATATACCTACTAATTAGTTAATAGTTAGACTATACAGTACGGTCTACGCGTAAAGTTAACGACAATGCGTCATTGAAAGCTAAACAAAGAGCAGTGCCAGTTAGACGGACGGACGGATCGGAAAATGATGCCTAGATGGGAAGAGAACATTTTATTGGGTATAACCTAAGTAGGTACCTCCAGTTTTAATTGTTTAGTACCTATAGCTATGTTTTATTTATTTTGTAACTTAAATTTCGAGACTTGTAAAATTAAAAGCCCAAAAGTTTTCATCGGTAGTATAGATATTTAAAGTAGGTTTAATAGGTAAAGGTAGGTTGTAGTGTGTTATTCTATAAAATTATGGCCTATAAAAATTAAGCAATCCATAAAATCAGTCTGTACTCTGTGAAGTACCTTTTTAAGTTTCTCCTAATTTAGCAGGTGGTTTTAACTTTTTTAAACCATTTAACTAGTAAAGTAGGTAGGTTAGGTACCTACATAATAAAAATACACATCCAAGTAGGTGTACCTAAGCTTATCTAAAAATGGAGTTCAATAATTTCATTGAAATTCTTACCAGAATCTTATAAGAATATTTTTTAAATTGGTTAGGTAGGTAAGTATTTTGTTTTAAATGACGGTTAATTTCATGATAGAAAAGATATTTTTTTTTTACATATTTCTATCTACTACATTACGTTTTATGTTTTGACTTCTAAGCAGGTAGGTATCCAAATATCCACATCAGTTCTTTGTATTAATCTGCCAAGGATCTTTCTTCTTTCTCCAGATAGGTAAGACCTTGGTAACCATAGATAACTAGGTAGGTAGGTACCGACCTCTTAAATAGGTATTTGGGTACTTTTCTTCACAAAAAATGCACAACTTTCATTCAAACAACATTAGAAGGTTCTGCTTAACTAGGTGTCTATTAACTATTAAGTAAAAGATTAATTTAATTGATTTCCCAGGATAAAAAATGCCGTCGGCGAAAAAAATAAGTACCTAGGTAGGTAGAGGTAGGTACCCAAGATTAGCGATCTAAAATTTTAATCTATAATAAATTTTCTATTCTCGCCAATTCAGCTTTTTTTAGAAGGTAGGTGGTAGGACGCAGCTAAGATAGGTATACTGATAATAATTATGATTAGGTACTTTATAAATAATTATAGTTACAATGGTTTAAAAAATATAGGTAAGTACTACCTACATGACAAAAGTAGCCTAGGTGGAGCTTACTGAAAAACAAATTTTTAATCGACCTAACTCCTAAGTAATTTAACATTATCGAAATAAGAATGCGCAAATCTGTGTCGTATCGTGTAGAAACATCTTCACAAGTTGCACACAAATAATTGTTTAATAATTACAAAATCTTGCCGAAAAAATCAATTAAAATTACTTTAGCGATATCGCACTAATTTGAACTCATCGTCGGAGGTCAAGAGACGACGAAGTCATTGCTTGCCGCTTAAAGCACTGCGCCTACTTGATTTATATGGAACCCAGGCACCCAATTACAAACATAGGACAACGCCAGCCGTAACAAACGATAATTTGCATTGTAATCTAATCAGAATGGCACTTACCCAATCGTGGATAATTTTCACGCTATCGGACAACAGGTGAAATAATTGTAACGAAAAGTCCAATTCCTGAAATCTTCTCCCAGTCTCTCACATATCACGATAACTTGAATTGAGCACAGATTGTTTTTTTTCTTAAAATAGTCTCATAAACACTTAAAAGTTCTAAGGCACTTGTAATTTATAAAAATGTAATCGGTCACTCGTGTTTGATGCGCATCTTTCGCGGGAACGACAACCTCGCGCGGCGAGATGTCGTCTCCTTGTGATCGTGATGAGAGTACGCACTGTCGCTCTGCTCTCGGGGGAGCAGAAGATGGCCGCCGATTGGTCGAGAGCGACGGACGGGCCGGGCGCGCGCGGGGAGAAGGAGAGAGCGCATCTCACGCGGGTCGGGAAAGAGGGAGACAAATAGCGTTGATCGTTGCGTCGTCCTGCTACAGATTGTCCGGCGGGCGAGTTCAGGTGGATGATTGAGAGTGCGTAATGATAATGTGGAGATGCCCAAACCAGTCGTTTTATTTTTAATCAATCAATATTTGGGACGCATTATCTTTGATATATATTTTTAATCATATTATGGCCGATGTGTACCTATTATTTTTATTCATATTATTTAGATTAGATATTATCTCTAGGCATATTTATGATAGGTAGAATATTTTTACGATAGTCAGAACACAACAATACTTTTTAAATTGGGTACTTATTGGACAACCTAGTCAAATAAATTATTTTTTAGTGATTATTTATCAGGTAGGTATAGACTATATGTAGAGGGCCTGCCAAAAGACATCGCGGGCATCATCTAGTAGGTACCTACGTAGGTACTAAATACTTTTACCCATTAACCCCAAACATACGGAAGATTAGGTAGGTATAGGTATTATGAAAAAAAAATTGCCCTGACAAGAAAATAAACCTTATCAAGTAGGTACTTAACTACTTAGGTAGGTAATATGCACGCAACTTCATTTGAGTGGATTTAGATTTTAGAAACAACCATAAGAGCTTTTTTATTTTCGGGGATAAAAGTACCTACCCTTTAACCTACTCCGGGATGTAAGTTGCAAACTACTTATTTCTGTACAAAATTTCGTCAAAATCGGTTGAGAAGATTGGCCGCGAAACCGTTGCAGATAGACATCCATATCGACAGACACACTTATTATACCTTTTTAGGTAAATAAAATTAGGTATTTTATAATATTAGGTAATACACATAGGTAGGTACAATATGTATGTACTACTCTATGTATTACCTATAACTCGTGTCCGACAATATTTACTGGCGCGTATATAATCATTCAACTGGTTCGGTCCATCTCAGGGAGTCTGACCTTTCGTATAATCGGTCAAACTGTGTTATACAAACATGACACCCTTCGATCTGTCAACACGTGGCCAATGTTTACACTTTGCTATGATCTCCCTATCTCCAAATATTTACATTCAAACTAATATTCTTACATATACCTATTTAGTTTATAATATAAACGTTTTTTTTTAAATTTAAAATATTAGTAGATACTTAAAAGCCAACTTTAAAAGCTCAAAGATAATAATTTATCGTTAGTCACGTAGGTAATTTAGGTACCTACCTTTAACTACATTATAAAGTACATAGTCTGAAAAGATTGTCTCATTCATTGAAGTAATTAGGTAGGTAAATACCTGAGGAGTAAGGTGATTACGAGTTATGGTGAAAAACTATTGATATCCTATAGCAACATATTGAAGTAAGATATCTTTCAATTAGCAGGCAGGTACCTAGTAGGTACCTACCTAGGTAGGTACACATTTCCAATCAAGCTCAAAAATTATTATCTTTTTTCAATAACTTTTTTGTCAGTTAATAAGAATCTTTGTTTCAGGATTATACAATGGAAGATACTGAAAAAAAGAAATAGGTACATTTTCTTCTAGGAACGAATGTAAGTAGGTATCTACCTACGTCATGCTTATCTGTCTTAGCAAGATGGTTAGGTAGACTAGATAGGTACCTACTAAGTATTTAACGATTTTACATTGATATCATGAAAAGGTGTTGTTATGTATAGGAAACTATAATTACCTATATTATCAGATATGACCGATGTTGTGTAAATAACGGTACCAATACTTAGGAAAGAATATTATCTTTACCTTTTACTATCTATTGGGGTCTTCAAGGCAATTATTTAGATACCTATTTGTATAACACCAATTTCAAATTGGTGCTGTGGAGTAAAGAATACAGAGGTAATAGGTAATATGATAATATCTAAAGTTATAGGATACAAAAATCATGTCTACGTAAGATACAGTAAGTACCTACCTACTTAACATCAAGAACGATGACGATTAATATAATAAAGTGATAATAAAGTAGATTAATAATCTAATTAGGTACATCCGTTTTTAAATCATGGTTTGCAGATGAATTTCGGAAAACAACAGGTTAAATTAGTTACACATTTAGACAAGCCTGATAATAATAAATAATTTGTATGTACAAAATTATTTAAAATATAGAGCGTATTATTTTCGAACACGTGGTTAATTCGAGAAAAATAACGAATACTAGGTTAGTGATAGTTTAACAAAAATGTCTTGATTATTATGTATTTTAGTTAAAACTTTAAATTTTTTTTTCTTTATCCAATACGGACTTTATAGCTGTTATCTAAATACAAACAAGTTCTCGTGCCAAATCGCGGAAACCGTGCGAAATTCATTCACCAACCGGCAGCGACATTTACAAACATGGCGTCGTTAACGGAAAAAATAGATGGACGGGATGTATAGCGGTTAGTTTACAAAATATAGACAAGGGTGGTTGTGGACAAATTCAAACACTAGATATCCTATCTAATATTTACATCCTCGACGAGTTAATAAATACGTACGGGGTTGTGGAAGCTTTAAATTGTAAAATAATATGAGGTAATAAGTAGGTACCTAATATTATACGCGTTAATTAATCTAATCCCCTCATTTTTAAGTTAGGTAAATATTTTAGTAAGATTTTAATTTCTTAATAATTACTTAATACTCGTTATTTTCAATACCAATTACTACATACTACATACCTAGGTATTTACATACTCTTTGGTAGGACCTTTCGATATATTTTTCTTGAAAAATGTGTGCTATTCGAGTATCATACTCTACATCCAAACTAATTAATAATATTATCGCATCACGTAATCAAAGTCTCGCATGTCCACCAAGTGGTGTGTAATCACGATAGTCCATTTTTTCTCAATGGAGCCAGCGGTAACTGACACTAGCCGGTAGGAATGTCTAACGTTCGCGCTAGTAAGAAAAAAATTGAGATTCTTATTCGCTTATGCTTCCGCTATGTTCGCGTGATGAAAATGATGTATTGGTCAAACGACTTTCTTTCACTTTCATCAAGAATAAATCGAGTTTTCTTCCACAATAGCGCTCTTCCTCGTTCATTCATGTTAATATAATGTAAACAATTGCTTACTAACTTAATTTTTTATGTAACAGGCTGCACATTTGATATTTCGCTAAGTAGCTTGGATTATTATGATGTTTTATAGAATTTACAGTTAGAATACAAAAAAAAACCTTAAAAACGAAAACGTTATCATACAAATCGTAAGATTAAGATTTTAACTTTAAAGAACATCCTAGTAACGTTTTAATAAAATCTTTAAAAATATCTATAGGTACTTTTGGCACCTGCCCCATAAAGTACGTCACACTAATTTCGTGATTTTTTGACCCCTCCCCCGTCCTTGTCACATTGTCACAGTTGGTCACAGTTGTGAGACCCCCCCTCCCTGGTGTGACGTCACATATCTTGCAATTTTACATCTAAAAATTATTAAATTAAAACAGCACTTCCGAAATTAGTTTTATTTCCATTTAAATATTTTTTTAATATAATCAACATTAGATCAAACATTTGAAAAAAATTAACAAAACTTGGAAATATTTTAAAGTTTTTCGTTAATAGTTCAAATTTGGCACTTTAACACTTAGATATACCTACTTATAAGATTTTGAAATGTGACATCACAAAACTTAGTCCCCCCTCCCACTCTGTTTATGTGTAACATACTTTAAGGATGACCCCAAAGGTATGAAAAGTCATCAAGCAATTAATGATTTTGGATAATAGAATTAACATTATTCCGTATAAGCTTCAATACAACAACGCATTATAAAACGTCCCCTACACATCATCTATCGTATTTGGCTACAATATTTGTATGCAGCGATATCGGCTCCTCTTGCTCGTGTCAATATTTTATTAGACGGGCCATTGACCTTTCATTGCATCGCACATGATGAGAATAACGTCTCTTACGTGTTAAGACTCTATTTACAAGACGAATACCTTATCATCTTAAGCACATAGAAAATATATCCATTATAGGAATTATTATTTTCTTATCAACTATAATAGCTAGTCATGTCCATACTTTTATTAGCGCGAAGAACGGATTCCATTTTTAAATATTTTCGAATGAAAGGTCATAAACCTTATTGACCCCGTGACAACTGAATGCAAAAAGTGTTAATCTCTATAGTTTTTTATTGGAATTTTAATTTTTTATTGGGTAATTTTATATCTGAATATCATTGGGTATGCCGTATGGTAGGTATTTAATTACTTCCTACTCCAAGGAAAAAGATTTGTGTTGTATAGACGTTTACAAAAACTAAAATTAATGGCATTGAAGAATAAAAAAATGAGAAAGGCGAATATTATGTTCAATGTTACTCGATAGGTCGTTAACCTAGTTTACGATGAAAAAATAAATAAAAATGAATGATAATTTTCTCTCATAAAAACAATAATAATTGTTATGTACTTATTTCTAAAAATAAGAACAATAGTAATGATTGTAAGAGCAGATGTTTGCACGATCTACCGATTGTGTGTGCTATGGGTTATTTGTTTTAATAACGTCGTTAACCTGTTACAAAGTGACGTTCTCTGAGGGCAAAACCCTCTCTTTGTAATACCTAATCTATACTATCTATAGTCTATACTATTACTAGGTAGGTAGGTATTAATATTATAAATGCGAAAGTTTGGATGGATGGATGGATGTTTGTTACTCAATCACGCCAGAACGGCTAAACGGATCTGGATGAAATTCGGCACAGAGATAGATTATAGTCTGGAATAGCACATAGGATACTTTTTATCCCGCGGGAATCAAAAAAACTTATTCCACGCAGACGAAGTAGCGGGCATCAGCTAGTACTTATTAATATTTAAAAAAAATTACGAACTCCCTGGCGCAGTGGTGAGCACTGTGGTCTTATAGTGTGAGGTCTCGGGTTCCATTCATGTCATGGCAGGGCCAATTTGGGAATTTATAATTTCCGAATTTTCTCTGGTTTGGTCACTGGTGGGAATTATCATCAGCTCTTATCGATTAATGTCCTAATTCATGACATAGCGCTAAGAACAGCCCCCCTACTCTATAACTTAGTGGCTATCATGAAAATGTTATTTTTATTTGATAGCGCGCCTTCAATGGATAAAAAATATAATGTGTCTGTGGCTTTCATTCTTGGATAGCCACTGAGTTAGAGAATAGGGCTGCAGGTTCTCAAGTACCTATCTATCGTTCAATCTATGCTTATCCCCACCTGCCCCCCGATTGTGTAGCGAAATCGTAATCGTAAGTCAAACGTATAATTCGACCTGTATGAGGAGTTCAGGAGATTGCCTCGTTCTGGCAACCGCCGACGAGGTCCTGGGTTCGAGTCCCGGCCCCCGGGTCAGGCCATAATTGAGTATTGGGTTTTTCTGATTAGAAATTCTCAGTAGGTACTAGCCCCGAGTTAGGAAGTTGGCGGTGTTTCACCCCCGTGCCTCGGAGAGCACGTTAAACCGTCGGTCCCGGTTATTATCACTAACATGATTATAGTCGTTAAAGCCCGCCAACCCGCATTGGAGCAGCGTGGTTGGTAGGTATAAGCTCTATTTCCCTCTCCTATGAGAGTGGAGGCCTGTGCCCAACAGTGGGACGTTAATGGGCTGTAGTGGTGGTGGTGGTGGAAGGAGTTCATTATATGAACTCCTTAAACAGTTCGTGTAAATTTTTTATTTTTTAGGGTTCCGTACCCAAAGGGTAAAAACGGGACCCTATTACTAAGACTCCGCTGTCTGTCTGTCTGTCTGTCTGTCTCCAGGCTGTATCTCATAAACCGTGATAGCTATAAAGCTGAAATTTTCACAAATTATGTATTTCCGTTGCCGCTATAACAACAAATACTAAAAATTAAATAAATATATATATTAAGGGGGGTCCCCATAAAATAAGCGTGTCTTTTTCGTATTTTTTTGCTCAATATTAAAAACGGTAACAGGTAGACGGTTCAAATTTTCACAGAATATTAACTTGTATATTACCTTTCAAAATAAATAATTAAATATCAATAAAGTAAATATTAAAGGGGGGCTCCCATACAACAAACGTAATTTTTATTTTTAATACGTCATAAATCGTAAAACTTACTACAGGTTTGTACGGAACCCTCGGTGCGCGAGTCCGACTCGCACTTGTTTATAACTTGTTTTACGGCTCTGCAGGGAGTTCGTGTCAAATGATAACGATTTGCATTGGACCTCTGTTCTTATGGCCGATGTTGGTTCTCGATAGAGTTGAGTTTAGAGATTGTTAGCATTAGACAAATTACTAGTTATTCAATCAAAATTTGAGACACCATGTCCGGTGTTCAGCCAGCCAACATAAACGTCGGCAATTACCGTAACCGATCCAAATAGTTCTGAATTACAAAATATTTTTAATTTTAATACAAGTACCTACCTCTCTACGAGCCAACGCAATCGTGCCATATCTAAATAATTTGAGATTGGGAAATATTTCGCTAGTTTTAACTGTTTGTAACGAAATCAAAAGAGGTCAGTGCAATGTTTGACATTCAGAAATTATAATAAGTTTCGCAAATACGCTGAGATGAGTTTAAAAATTAACGCTATATTTCTCTTAGACCTTGGTGCTACTATACGCAGGACTGAGCATCGTGTGGGCATAAAGCGACTGGAAGTGGCTTATCTATTATTAAGCGTACCTACAAGCCATTTATACACTGTAGTCTGTGGTACAAGCACAACATTCTAAATCGGACCTAAGTAGAATTCTGTGGTAGAATCCTATGGAATGTTACAGTAATGATCTAGAGTTGTTTAAAGTACAAAACAATACTGCTATCGCAAAATTACACGCGACGCACAAAAACTAGTGCTGGGAGCGAGCTGGATATGGAGCGACGGTCGGGGGTGGCGTACCTACAGCCGTCGCTTCTTCAGACCCTGATTCCTCGGAGCTCGTGCGCGGACTGTAATAGAAATGTTATGTCGATCTTGGTATATTAAACTGCAGTGCTATTTTTCATTTAAAATGAGCAGGAAAATCTGACTTTATACTGCTAGAATACTAAGAACAGCTCTCTTTTAAGTTTAGTATGCGTGAATCTTTATAAGCGCAGTAAGCAAATCATTTTACTCAGTGACAATAATCTACTACCGGCATCGATTTGGTAAGTCAATGACTACCGGTGATAACTAATTGAGATTAAAAATGATTGAGGCGGGTTAAATGATAACAGATTTATTTATTTCACGTAGGACAACTTGTGCCACTTTTGATAGGTACGTCAAGACTCAAGACTCAACCATCGCGTCGGTTCGGAAATCTGTTCTACTGAGAAGAGCCGGCAAGAAACTCAGCAGTTGTTCTTTTTAACTAATTTAAAGTACATAATAGGTTAACTGCATAATAGGGCTACTGATGTAGCGAGTATGTACAGTCCATATTAAGACACATCCAGTGACTCTGTATGTGATTATGTTCGTAGCGGAGGCAGGCGTCGCAACTCGCAACGGAGCGCCATTATAATTATAATGTGAACATTTCGCAAATGTTATCTGCTACGCTATCTATCAATGCGTTACGTTCTACTCGCTACTCGTTAGCTATACACCTTGCTAATAGTTGCTGCTAGAACTAACTGTTTTTAGTACAGAAATACGGGCGAAGATAAGATTTTTCCTTTACTTTAGCTTTAGTTTTCCCGATGGAAGGCTTCGCCCGTGGCTTAGTTACCACCCTACAAGCAAAGACATGCCGCCAAGCGATTAAGCGTTCCGGTACGATGCCGTGTAGAAACCTATTAGGGGTATGGGTTAGGGGTATGACGTAACTGCCATGCCCTTAACAGGTTAGCCCGCTCCCATCTTAGTCTGCATCAGGCGAGATCGCAGTCAAGGGCTAACTTGTAGTGGATGAAAAAAAAACTGTAGCTCCCTGCCGGAACAGAACAATACACCTACTTGTCTGCAGTTAGATGGTGTCGCGAAAGCGGATGGCTGCGCGTACGCATCCCGAGCCGAGTCGCATGCGTAATGCCCTGTCAAACTTTTCTCTAGAGGAATTTTCGATCAGTCATCTTTGGAGGCACGTAGCGGTATTGTTGTGGTCGCTGAATCATATTGCCGTGTTCATATTATGACTGCAATAATATGACAATTGGGACAATTATTGCTTAATGGATATAATATGACGTATATTGGTCATAGAACCTAACGCCAACAGAACATGCGCCAATAGAACCCCAAAGAACAAAGTTTGACAGCTACAATGTGAGTTGTGACTTCAAACTTCCAAGTCCTTGGTTGTGACGATTCACTATCTCTCACTACGAAGCTCTCTCACTATTTTATTGACTAGTATGCACATTCAAGGAGGGAGTTGCAGGTCCAAAACGGCATCGGATCACGGAGTGTAGAAAATAGAAATCCCTCCAAGAGATCTTTGTCCAACTATGAAAGACTGCCAGTTGGAATGACAATCTTCAGTATCTCCGTACGACAAAATTGTGATATATTCTTGCTTTACTTCGTAGTGGTATTTGAACTCTACTAAACTTTTTACTTAGTCATTTTCTTTAAGTACCTACCTAAAGACATGTTAAATATTATCAGTCTAAAGACTTATTGCTCTAATCGTTTGACTTTCTCAAAGCCAAAACCTTATCGGTTTCTCAACAAGCATCTGTGTAGCTAGGTATCTTCACTCGTTTTAGTACAGTCAATCGATTTGCATTACAATACATAGTTTGCGCAATCGATTAGACTCCCTCTTTAACACGTCCGCTATGTGACTTTCTATCACCATTATCAGCTGATTTCATAATGATTTGAGCATCCTTTAACGTGTAATCATTAGTCAGTTTCGATGATATTTAGAGTACTTGGAAAATTTTAATGTTCTGATTGTAATGGAATTTCTGGAAACAATTTACTATCAATAAAGATATTACCTTTTTGATATTATGACCGTTTCGGTGCAGGTGTGAGAATATTAATCATTTACGCAGCTTTGCAATGAGTTAAGAATGCTTTTATGTCAATATCGAGTGCTTCTATGGATTTTTTAGAAAACGTAGCAGATGCTCGCTTTATTAAATTGTGTCGCCTGTCGTCGTCTTCAACCATATTAGACGTCCACATTTCCACACTCCACAGCTGGATATGGTATCTTGTAGGGAGCTCCATAGTCTACCTAGTTAACTAACTCTTATTTCCTTAGCCAATCTGATTAAAAATCCTTCTCACAAAAGGAACAGTTAATTTTTAATTAAAACAACTCGGGCCGGGTTTCGAAATTTGTCGTTAATGTCACCTTCGGATATATATTTTATCTACACGAGCATGTAGCATGTATAATACTCATGGAAGGATCACGAAAGACGTAATAAAGATCACGTATGCATATTCATGCGGACCTGCACCGTTCGAGTCGCCTCTGACCCGACATCCGTTATTGGAACAATATGCTCAAAGAATACAAAAGGAACAGATACTTAGTCCTTTTATCTCTGTCTACCTCTGCGTCGTATTCCCTGCTTTGTGAACCCTTTCCATTAATCGCATAATGGTAAGATTTTCTTGGGATCAGAATGCGGTGAGATCCCAAGTCCATAATGATTAAAGGTATAAGCAGTTTATAAATTCCTTTGGCAACGTAAATATGGTTATGTTTGAAATATTGTATCATGATGAATTGTTTTGATTGTGACTTTTATATCTTGTGGGTCATGGAAGGGAAAATGGCGGTTTTTAATAAAAGTAGACCGTATGATTGCTTCTTAGTTCTTATATCTAGGTCCAGATGTGTAGTTTCTGCTAAAACATTGATAATACTTATATTTATTAATAATCGATTAATATTATCCAAGTCCGTTTCGTTTTGTTCGAACGCACATAATATCAGTAATTTTACAGAATGAAGAATGGAAATAATGGAAATACTTTTACATTATCAGAGTTGGGATAGGTGTTTGTTATCTTTTGATAATAATACTTACCATAAGTCATTACTGATTATCATAAATATCCTATACCTATTTAATTTAATCTTCACGTACTTGTAATTCTTATTGGATGTTCATTATATCCACAAATAGGATATTTTGACCATAATTTGGCTTTACATCTGATTAGTACATTACACTAGTGATTATCAAGCCGCATCACCGGACCACTATTGATCACGAGTCTCTTCTCAGAATAAGGTTTAGCTATAGTCCACCACGCTGGCCAAGTGCGGATTTACAGTTTTCACACAATTTTGAATACATTATGAAGAACTCTCGGGCTTGTAGGTTTCCACACGGTGTTTTTGTTTCACCGTTAGGTATATAGCAATGTGGCATTTAATTGCTTTTACATCTCTCATATTCGGTAAGTAGGTCCTTATTACCCCCAAATGGAGCTTGTAGGTGACCAATTAGCGCTCTAGGGTTATAATGTAGCTAGAAAAGCCCTAGGGCGGTAAGTAATTAAAAAAGTATGATGGTTAGATGTACGCGAACTTTTTGAAAGAGTGAAGAGTTTTTTTTTTAATTACTTACCGCCCTAGGGCTTTTCTAGCTCTACATTATTACCCTCGAGCGCTAATTGGTCACCTACAAGCTCCATTTGGGGGTAATAAGGACCTACTTTACCTCACAATCGAGATGTAAAGCAGAGTAGTTAGCTCGGGTGTAAGCATCAATTGCACCCTCGAACTATAGGCGCCCTCCCTGCGCTCGTGCGCCTAAATATCTCGGGCTGCAATTGATGCCTTACAACCCTTGGCTACTAATCTACTATTAAAATGCACATAACTAAGAAAAGTTACAAACTTGCGTCCACGAGGATTGAACCTTGACCACCAGAAAGGAGGTCGACGGTCTTAACTACTAAGCTTACACTAATGTAATTGGTAGACACCAACTTAAAATAATGTTTATACGCCATTGATGAACGACGAAAAATTCCAAAGAAATGCGTCGTATATAGCGCGTACTTGTATCTACCGCTTGATGTACACTCTTACGAGTATTTATACCTATCTTCCTGTCTACGAATAAAGATAATCTTTGCCACTTAATTATTATTGGTTAGTTATTTTTTTTTCTTGTTGTTTTCCTATCGTCAATGACCCTTGTATGTTGATTGAAGTAGGTACCCAGTAAGTACCTTTATGTAACAGCTGAACCTATATAGTGTCTGTGGGCGATTGGCTAAAAAGTACAGCTTTATTGTAACAATCGCAATCACCTCTGATTGGTTAACATTCTTCCACTATTGGCTAAAATCCATTGACGCATCAAAAATACCATAAATTCAGCCAATGAAAACGTTTGGGACTGTAACAATGATTGATACAGGTTTTACATTATTAGGCTACTGAAGTATTTATGTCCCCGCGCAAGCTAAGGTCCGGGCTGTGTTCAGCGAGAGTAAAATAGCGATTCTTTGATAATTACAGAAGTCGAAGTAGGTATGTAGAGAAGAGAAAACTTTTTATAATCAAATAATAATCAATCAAATAATCAAATATCAAATAAATATTATAAATGCGAAAGTTTGGATGGATGTATGGATGTCTGGATGTATGGATGTTTGTTACTCAATCACGCTCCAACGGCTGAACGGATCTGGATGAAATTTGGCACAGAGATAGATTATAGTCTGGAATAGCACATAGGCTACTTTTTATCCCGGAAAATTAAAGAGTTCCCGCGGGAACCGAATAATCTCAATCCACGCGGACGAAGTCGCGGGCATCAGCTAGTGCTTCATATAATTTACAGTTCCTTTCAGATTTGAGACCATATTAAAGGTACTTTGCGTTTCTGCAGGTAGGTATTATCAAAGCATGTAAGCTTAATAATGACAAATACCTGCAATTGTCCATTAGATGAGACAATTTCCCACGATGCGACGTCGTTTACGAGAACAAGGTGCTCAGTGAGATGATTCTATCCTTTAGGGTTGCTGCTTTGTAATTATATTATTTTAATTTGTTTTCTCGTAGTACTTAATCAAATAAATATTATAAATGCGAAAGTTTGGATGGATGTATGGATGTATGGATGTTTGTTACTCAATCACGCTCCAACGGATGAACGGATCTGGATGAAATTTGGCACAGAGATAGATTATAGTCTGGAATAGCACATAGGCTACTTTTTATCCCGGAAAATTAAAGAGTTCCCGCGGGAATCGAAAAACCTTAATCCACGCGGACGAAGTCGCGGGCATCAGCTAGTAGCTTCATAAATAAAAGTCCTAAACTAGGATTATAGATTAAAATATCAATTCTATTGTTTATATCTATTGTTTGCTTAGTTAGGTATGTTAACTTAGTACCTAAGTAGTTAGAGGTACCTTCGTAGGCACCTTAGTAGGCATGTAGGTAAATTGAAAATTGAAATAGTAGTTTATGCAACTGTCATATAATGAAGGGTATTAAAACACGAGTGTGAGTTTATGAAACGAGCGCAGCGAGTTTCATAATAGTAACGAGTGTTTTAATACCCGTGTTATATGCAGTTGCATACACTACTTTATCTTCACTAATGCAATTTATCAAACAACAAGAGTAAAAGCTGACAATAGTTTATGTATATACGTGTATTGTCACAGTGAACTTGCCGCCATTAAAATCTAACCAATGAGAGCGCAGCTGCGCGCGCAGGGCCAATCAGGAGCGAGCGCGCGCTGTTCGTTTTTTATTTAATTGGCACAAGATCTTACCAAAGAGTTTTGTGTATGTAAGTTTAGTAGTTTCGACGAAGTTTTCACGTATAACCCAACTGTTTTCAAAAGCCAGCCTAATATCAAAATTTTATACAACTTGTATGAGGATTTTGACATAAGGCTCGCCAGGTTAATTGGTCGCGTTTTATTGATGTTATAATGAGATTTTACGATATCGATGTGGATATTATACCATCATGTGAAATTGCTTAAATTGAGTGTTTTGTTATCTGCGCTATAACAGTAGTAATTATAAGTCAAGTATTGGAAACATAAGTAGAATGTTATAACATTAGTGTAGATAAATTACCTATTGTCATTTTCAATGTATGTGTCAGTTAAAATTTCACGATTTTGACGAAATATGGTACAGAAATAGCTTGCATCCTGGAATCAAATATGGGCTAAAATGGAGTAGGTACGGATAGTTATTAAGAACTATTTGATAATACCTGCAACTTCGTCCGCAATTTAGTTTTTTTTTCATTCGTTTCAAACTCTTTGAAGCCCTTTGCGATAAATCTCCTCTGACAAAAATATAGACACACTTACGAATTTATCAAACTAGTATGGATTATAAGAGGATTAAAATTCGCAGTAGCACTCGTTTTACGTAATCTTTCATAGATATAGGTATATAATTACTAGTAAGTAGTATGGTAGAGTCAAAACAAGACGTATCCGTACGTTATTACAATTCGGGCACCCGTATGCCCGAATTAAAAAACTTAACTTGAGTTTAAGTTTGGTCTATTGATTGTGATATGCTAGTTGACAGCCCTAGCGTAATGCATAATCTAAACGTAGCGTTCCCAAGAACACCTGAGCTCGCTATATTGAGTAAACAGTATCTGAGAAGCTTACGCGGTACCTTCTAGATACTCACTTGACACTTCATAAATGGTTACATCCATACTAATATCCATACTAATCCATGCTAATATTATAAATGCGAAAGTGTGTCTGTCTGTCTGTCTGTTTGCTACGCTTTCACGGCCCACCTGCTCAACCGATTTTGATGAAATTTGGTACAGGGATAGTATGTATCCCGGGGAAGGACATAGGCTACTTTTTATCCCGGAAAATTAAAGAGTTCCCGCGAGAATCAAAAAATCCTAATCCACGCGGACGAAGTCGCTGGCAGTTATTAAATAAGATTTTCTTAAACCCACAAACCCAATCATAATAAGGTACCTATCTAAAACTATAGCCTATAATATCTCTAACTTTTTTCTACTAATTTGTTAATAATCTGGATTCTGGAACGAATAAGATGTGGTCGGTTATTTGATGAGAAACTACGTTCGTAGGTCTATTCATAACGGGAAACTTATGGGCAAACCAGAGCTATCTAAGGGGAACATAATATTTGGTATTTATAATATTTTGGGCAGATTTATAATATACTTAGTGCTGGTTGAGTGCTTGGTTAATTGAATCGTGATTTTGCAAAGAAAAGCATTGCCACTTACGGCACTTACTATTAAGTTACTTCCAGGATTTGAAAAATCGTCAACGTCTCGTTGCGGTCAACTTACGGCTGTTTTCAGTCAATAACCTGTCTATTCGCCATTTTAGATACAAAAAAAGACGGCCGTTTGTGAAGTAAGCATTATGTTGCAAGCATGTTAGTAGGAGGTAAATCTTAGGCGTCAGGCACGAAACTAGCGACGGCCGAGCGACGGCGACAGCGGGGCGATGTGGTCCGAGAGCTGGCGACGAATTTCGGGAAGGTCCTTTAGGCAAGCTGAAATTGTGAAAAAATATAATTTTTGTCAATTGGCGAATCCAGTCCTGCCAGTCTGGTAGAGCGTTTGCGGTTATTTCGCTACTGCGCAGCATATAACATTTGCAAGAAAAATCCAAATACCTAACGTTTTTTTGGCAACTCGATTTTTTTATCTTTAAATTTATACTTATAGAATTCGAAAAAGAAAATTCCAGACGTTTTTGTCGGTTATAAAGTATTACCAGGACCTCTTCAAAATTCTTTCCGAAATTCGTCGCCAGCTCTCCGACTAATCGCATCGCCTCGCCTCGCTTTAAACTCGCAGAAAGCAGACAGAACTGCAACAGGCAGGTATTTTTTTAATAAATCACAGCAACGGCAGTCAAAATCATTATGCCAAACGCGCCACAGACTAAATTAGCAATAAAACCGTTCCAAATGCCATTTTCGGTTTCAAATCTCTGTCATGCTGCTCATGCTCATACCGTTCGGTGGCGTTCCAATTTTAAAATCAAAATCGAACAAAGATGGATGGCAGTGAAAGCGCGGTCATTGGTCGGCGAAGACACTGCGTGCGCATTGATTCACGCTCACAAACTTATCAGTGCAGTTTCTGGAACTCCTAGTAGCTGAAACTTAAGGAATAATTTTAAATGGCTGGATGTCTGATATAAGTTTTTCGTACACTACCGCTGTGGTGCATGCGAAGACGCATCATGAGATGTAATTGCCCTTTTGTTTATTAGTTTATACTTTACGCTAACATAATTGAGGCTTCGTGAGATTTGTTTGACGGTATCTCTGATCTTGTCCAACGCAAGACACCTAGGTATATTATTTTTCTTTTATTTATGAAGATAGCGGCCGCGGAGTCATCGTCAGCATATTTGTCACTACAGCCCTTTGTGGGCCCGGGCCTGCTCCAGTCAATTTCTGCATCCATATCTTTCATTCTGGCCAAGGTCTGCACCCTTACGCAGTCGAAATTCGGCGGGCTCGTACGAAGCGATTTGCTTCCTCGTTTCTAATTCGAACCGCTAGGATATGGAATGCCCTTCCGGCTTTCGTTTTCCCCTCCTCTTTTAATATAGGTACCTTCAAATCAAGAGTGAATAGGCATCTTCTAGGCAAGCGCGTTCCACCTTAGACTGCATCACCACTTGCTAGCAAGTCTGATTGCAGCCAAGCGCTAGCCTATATATTTTAAAAAAAAAGTGCCTTTCCTACCAGATGCGTCCCTCCGGATGGCGTATGACCCTCAATCTACAAAGTTTTACGTTCCCTTTTTTGGCCCTTTCGCAGATTAAAAAAAATATAACAGAAGTACTCAAGTATAATTATACCTACTAATAGTAGCTAATGGAAGTTCATTTCAAAGAAAATAGAAAATACATTCCAAGGTTTAAAAAATCTTATTCAGGATTTAGAAATCAGAATTCAAAGATCTGCAGGAGAACCAAAGTCAATGACAGCCCAAACCATCAGTAAAAATGATTGTCGTAGCCTCGTAGGACTTGAGCGATGGCCGCTGAACCCAGGAAGTTTTTTATTTATTTATTTTATTTTTATTATTAAACCAAAGAATAAGTTATACATACAGAATACAGAGAGCTGTAGTAATATTAAGTATTCTCTAGTTCTATTATAGATAGAGACCACGTAGCAAGTAAGTGTAGTGTGGGGCACCCTCCCACGTAAGGGTGGACCAACGATAATAAGTAACGATGGTGGCGGGAAGTTTCTAGATGGGGAAGGTCGGATGTGGTGTCGTTCTTTAGGGGAAAGACCTATGTTCAGCAGTGGACGTGGATAGGGATGATATTATGTCTATGCCCAAATAAATACAAATACAGATTTCTTATTGATAATAAGTAAATAGAGGAAAATAATCTTCCAATAGACCTAAAATCCATGTCTTCAATCATTTTAATCATATCGATTGAAGAAAAATCTCTCCTCCAAAGGTTCTCCTGCCTCCAAAGGTTGTCTGGAAGAGATCGTCTAGGCGATAAAACCGCCTTTGCATACTGTGTAGTCCTGTTCGTAGTTTTAGTCACTTCTTTCAATAAGGATTTAAATTAAAAAAAATGTGTTTCGAAATCTCCCATACTAAAAACGTGTTTAAGTTATATGGCTGATTTATTGAGTTTTCGCATCATCCATGTTACGACTTGTGTTACGATGATGACGAAATACGCGGTCTACTGTGGGTCTAGTAGGTACTTATACTCTATGCGGAGTAGTATTGCATTTTCTTTGATCCAAGCTACCTGTCAATGGGGACTATCGTTTCTTTGCTCACCAGTTGGCGCCACTGTTGACTAAGGCCCAGAGGTATAGCTGTCAAAGGCGACTTTATAAGATCGGTGCCGAAACAAAGTTTTAAATCTTGATTCTCATTAAGTTTATTAATTTATAACAGCTATCATCATATCGAGTAGCAATTCCGTTTTGTTCGGAAAAAAGGAGGACACATGTTTCCAAAAGATAAAACTGTTCTAAAACAGTGGCTAGTTGCGATTCGCAGGAATTCGCAGGATTCTGAGGAATTATATAGTTAGGCACTAAATAAATAAAATAAAAAAGAAATTAATTACTTATTAAACTTTTATTTATCCTTCCTTTTCCCTTTAAAACACACTGCTATACAAATAAATACTTATTAAACATTGTAAATCCATACAATGGATATGATACTGAAAGATGGTTGATTTGTTAGTTGAAACTACTAAACAATGGTAACTAGATATTAGATTAAGTTATAAAACTTCTGAAATAAGCTTATCATTTCTATTTACATAAATTCTCTTTTCATCTTTATTTGTCCAAACAAAAAAATCACAATACTTTCTTTTAGTACCTACCTAACAAGTTTTTGAATTTGAAAATAGTAGGGGCTACTTTCTTTCAAGCAATATTCATTATTGATCATTTCTATGTGCTTATACTTAATTATCCACACTGATAAACTCATCTTTTATAGAGAAAGGACATTTCTCTTCCAATACTGTTAGTTCTCCAATTAATCCTTCTGGAGAAACCTGAAATGAAACATCTAATATTAATAAAGAGAAATATTATTAAATTCTAGTCATCTCACACATAGTACCTAATCTGATCCCAAGATAGGTTGTGTTCTCGTTAGAGATACTGTGGGTACATAACCAGATACATATATAGTACCAGAGGGCAGAGACCTAGAGCAGACATCGATGTTCATCAATATCATATAGTAAAAGGGTGTCCTTGATGAGCATGAAACCCATTTAACCTTTCATGCAGAAGTCATATTAGGTAAATATACATAATATATTAGGTAAATATATGTAAAAAGAAAAAAACATAGCTGTTACCTCGGCAAACAAGCATACTTCTGGAAAAAATAAGTTTGTAATACAGTAAACAAACTAACCTCTGAATTAGCAGCTCTTTGAGGCCGCTTATTTTTGCGCCTCTTTTTCTTTTTCTGCTTTCAAAGCGTTCACATTCATCGCCAAATAATCCATATTTGCGATAATTTCACGAAGGAGATCACTTTTCAACAGGTAAATTAAAGAAATTAAAATAATTTGTCCCGAAGCCCGCCAAAACCAATGAAAAGTGAATGTTATTGGACCTCCCGCGACACTAGCGCCTCTAGTGGCAAATTCACACGCGATAGTCCCCATTAAAAAGAAAAACCTGGCACGTAAACTAGAACAAATAGTCTATTATTTGCCACCATAAACGTCCTCATTAGGCGAATTAAAAAAAAAGTTATAAACTATCGCTTTCCATATAGCCAACTACCCGTGAACGCTAAATAAATACGTGAACGTTTCGTTACGTTAACGCGTAGTTTCAATTTCATGCCTGGGACCGTGAAGCATCAATAGTAAATTGTTTTCGCTGATTATGTTATTTATTCAGTGACTACATGATAATAATAGCTAATGATAATTTTTGATAACGATCTGGTGTGATTATTTTTCTAGATTCTTCTTTGTGTGCAGGACGTTAACATTTAATTATTAACTTATCTATATTAAAATACATTGAATAATTTGCTCCCAGAGCTCTAAAAAAAATGGACTATAAAAAGGCCTATCTTGGTGCTCTAGGTTTTAATATCAATTTTACCTTACGTTTCAGCCTTTTGAAATAATTTTAGACTATTTCAAATACCTAATTAAAGTGTTTTTCCGCTTATATGGAGTATATATAAAGGTATAGGAGATGAATTTTACTCCTAAGTCATACACTAATACCAAAGGGTATTAGGTATTGTTCAAGAAAAATAAACTTGTTTTTTGTTTAATAATTGTAAACAGAACAATAAATCTATCATATATCCCGGATGTTGTTTCAAAGCTAATCAATCTAAGGTAATCAATCGATTTGAGTATCGATAAAGATGATGTGCGTCTGCATTGACCGTATACCTACCTAGGTCTACCTACTTTGATAAATCAAAACTCAATGTTTCGGTTAAAACTCTATTCCTTACAATATAATATTATATTCTTAGAGTAGGTACTGGAAAAACGGAAAAAGGATTGTACAAGATAATAAAAAAACCGGCCAAGTGCGAGTCGGACTCGCGCACCGATGGTTCCGTACAAACCTGTAGTAAGTTTTACGATTTATGACGTATTAAAAATAAAAATTAAGTTTGTTGTATGGGAGCCCCCCTTTAATATTTACTTTAATGATATTTAATTATTTATTTTGAAAGGTAATATTATACAAGTTAATATTCTGTGAAAATTTGAACCGTCTACCTGTTACCGTTTTTAATATTGAGCAAAAAAATACGAAAAAAACACGTTTATTGTATGGGGACCCCCCTTAATATATATATTTTTTTAATTTTTAGTATTTGTTGTTATAGCGGCAACGGAAATACATCATTTGTGAAAATTTCAGCTTTCTAGCTATCACGGTTTATGGGATACAGCCTGGAGACAGACAGACAGCGGAGTCTTAGTAATAGGGTCCCGTTTTTACCCTTTGGGTACGGAACCCTAAAAATGGACTATAAAAAAGAATATCTTGGTGCTCTAGGTTTTAAAATCAATTTAACCTTACGTTCCAGCCTTTGAAATAATTTTAGACTATTTCAAATAATGATAATAAAGCTACGTAATAAAGTGTTTTTAGGGTTCCGTACCCAAAGGGTAAAAACGGGACCCTATTACTAAGACTCCGCTGTCTGTCTGTCTGTCTGTCTGTCTGTCTGTCTGTCTGTCTGTCTGTCTGTCTGTCTGTCTGTCTGTCTGTCTGTCTGTCTGTCTGTCTCCAGGCTGTATCTCATAAACCGTGATAGCTAGAAAGCTGAAATTTTCACAAATGATGTATTTCCGTTGCCGCTATAACAACAAATACTAAAAATTAAAAAAATATATATATTAAGGGGGGTCCCCATACAATAAACGTGTTTTTTTCGTATTTTTTTGCTCAATATTAAAAACGGTAACAGGTAGACGGTTCAAATTTTCACAGAATATTAACTTGTATATTACCTTTCAAAATAAATAATTAAATATCAATAAAGTAAATATTAAAGGGGGGCTCCCATACAACAAACGTAATTTTTTGATATTAACAATAAACCTCTACAAACAAAGTTAGTTTTGCGGTTCATTTCGTCTTGTTTTTAATACGTCATACATCGTAAAACTTATTACAGGTTTGTACGGAACCCTCGGTGCGCGAGTCCGACTCGCACTTGGCCGGTTTTTTTCGTTGTTCATTTTTGTCCTTCGCGCTCAATTGGCGGGAAGCACTCTGATTGGCCATCAGAATACCATTCTTTTTTAATTAATCTATTTTTCCGCCCTGGACTCAAGTCCTTTATGGCCTTATATTTTTTTTTTATTTAACTGGTTTAACGGCTCTGGGTTCCAGCCCTTCTGAGCCTCCTTATATTTATACCGAATGTCATACAACAGAATATAAAACTATAGAAAATCATGACACTACTTACTCATAATCATCATCATTTCCAACCATTTTTCAACACATTGCCGGCTCACTACTAATAACTAGTCTCCTCCTCCTCTTAGAATGACAAGGGTTGTGACAAGTCCACCACGACGACCAAGTGCGGATGGGCAGATTCACTCACCTTTGAGTAGGTATAGGTAACCACTAGTCTATCCCCGCTATTTAAATCAGTATACAGTATTGGGAATTCACTGATAAGCACAGTGTAAGATTCAGGTGCAATGCAGCCGCCATTTTTGTAGTTTCTTCAAGCAATGTCACCCTAAAATTTACTCTTCTACTAATTAGTACTTACTAAGTACTTAGTTTATTTTTCTCTGCGAGCTTCAAGCAGCACTGAAATGTAGTATTTTTTTTTAAATTTTTTTTACCAAAAAAGATGCAATAATGTTGTACAAAAATTAAATCTCGTCAAACTGGTGGGCCAGTTAGTTTGTTGGCAGTTTGTTGTTTGGTCTCTGCAAGAACTTTACATAATAATTTTCTAAAGCCAAATCATAAACTGTCCACGTCCAAGATTTCAAAACCGAAATTGTTTTGCACGCCCGCGCCTTACCGGGCGTGATACGCGCGCATTTCTCGACATTGTATTCTAATGACCACTGACCCCTCTCGGACTGTGGCCAATGTATGACTTTCTGATCCATAATCACGAATCACGATGGAGAGCAGAATCAACACGTATTTCATGTACATTTAAAGAATAAAAAATTTTCAAAAAAAAAATAAAAACCGACTTCAAAAACCACAAACACTAAAAAGTAAAAAATAATTTAATTTATTATGTATACAAGAGTTAATTTAGTTCTATAATAACATTTTTTGGAGTCGGTACCAATTAGCCGCATGAACCGTCTACCTACTCTTCATTATTGTTGACGTGACTCCACATTGGCACCGACTCCAAAGAATGTTATTATAGAACTAAATTAACTCTTGTATACATAATAAATTAAATTATTTTTTACTTTTTAGTGTTTGTTGTTTTTGAAGTCGGTTTTTATTTTTTTTTTGAAAATTTTTTATTTCACAATTTTTAGTGGCCCCACTGTTTTAAAATACAGGATGTAACCAGAACGAGATATGCTATGCATGGTTAAAACATACTGTTTACCAGACTATCACACTGATCGCGAGCAATTTACTCTTATCCATGAGGAGTTCCGTTCTCCATCTCCGGAGATATTCATCAGATCTTCACCAAATTGAATTGGGACTACACGGGAAGCACCAGCTTTCAAATAAAAAAAGAATCATCCAAATCGGTCCACCCAGTCAAAAGTTCTGAGGTAACAAACATTAAAAAAAAAAAAAAAAAAAAAAAACAGTCGAATTGAGAACCTCCTCCTTTTTTTGAAGTCGGTTAAAAAATAAACTAGGGGTCGGACATGTTGTTCCTTCCGAGTTCCGACAAGGACACAGTCTCTGAGGCCTCGATTGTACCTAATTTTAAGATTTTACATGTTTTTACGTAAGTAGCGTAGGTACTACGATAGTTACTGACAAAACTAACATTTACATACGATTCGCGACTTACAAGATTGTTTTGATAAAGCTTACTATTGTAATCATGGCCTAAGACCGGAAAATCCGCTGCGCGAATGCATTTTGACTGCCTCGTTGGTCTAGTGGTTGGCATGTTCGACTGCGGCCGACGAGGTCCCGGGTTTGAGTCCCGGGTCGGGCCATAATTGAGTATTGGGTTTTTCTAACTAGAATCTCTCAGTACTAGACCGGAGTTAGGAAGTTGGCGGTGTCTCACCCCCGTGCCTCGGAGAGCACGTTAAGCCGTCGGTCCCGGTTATTATCACTAACATGATAATAGTCGTTAAAGCCCGCTAACCCGCATTGAAGCAGCGTGGTGGGACTAAGCTCTAATTCCCTCTCACCTATGAGAGTGGAGGCCTGTGCCCAGCAGTGGGACGTCAATGGGCTGTAGTGAATGCATTTTAAATGTGCTTAGGCGCACTCCTGGTCCGCCAGAGAAAAGTTTTTAATTTTTATCCCTAGAGTCAGAATCAGCGATTAGAGAGCGTGCTAAGAAACATTTGTATGTTATCCGCATTTTCCACCCATGTATCTACTATTTTAAAAATCCCGTGGAAACTCTCTGATTGACCGGGATAAAAAGTATAATACTTAAGTATAATATGTCACCCTCCAAGTCTTTAACAGTACGCCATGTTAAGAAATCACGTCGAATTACTAAATTCGAAAGGAATTAATTCCTTGCTCCGTTGTACTCGTAACTTGTAGCGTACTTCGAGACAGAAGGACAAACAAACAGACAAACGCTACAATATTTGTATGATTTACTTATTGGGAATATTTTCGTTGTGTGCAAAGTTTTACAGAATTAGAAAATGACGTGTGTTGTAATTTTTCAGGGTGTGTCTCCTCCGATTGCAAGACATTGTTTGATAGAAATTTTAAATATGAAAGCATAATATATACTGTCCTGTAGGTACAACAATAGGAAGAATAAACGTTGGAAACAGGAAAATTTCCTCGAAATGGAAGCAATAACATAAAAATATCGGGAAAACGTGATATTGTATAGTCTTCGACCAAGTCTCATTATAATTATTTCAGCCGTTGGATTATTCCAAGTAGGTACAGCCTGTGTATACTATTATAGTGTAAGATTATATAATACCCAATAGGTATCCTCATTCTTATAAATTGTACTTATCAAATATATAAATATTATAAATGCGAAAGTTTGTATGGATGGATGTATGGATGTATGTTTGTTACTCAATCACGCTCCAACGGAAGAACGGATCTGGATGAAATTTGGCACAGAGATAGATTATAGTCTGGAATAGCACATAGGCTACTTTTTATCCCGGAAAATTAAAGAGTTCCCGCGGGAACCGAAAAACCTCAATCCACGCGGACGAAGTCGCGGGCATCAGCTAGTAAGACATATACATAAGCTACGTATGTACTCGCAAGTCGTACATCATAATATTTCTCGGTCTATTTGCGATATTTACTCGAAAAATCCTTACCTAACGTCCGTAGGCGTGAGTAGGAGGACTAGGTGGCTATCTTCAGAATTCAGTCATTCTATTTTACCCCTTATGTTTTAGGTGTTAAGGTGTACGGTTCAGATGAGTAGATCTGGTGAGACAAGGACGCAAGAGCCGCGAGATTAGACTATTGATCGGTTGGAAGCCATTCCGGTAATCTTGACGTCTGCGGAGCGGATTTTCAGTGGCTTTTCTTTTTGAGATAGGTGGAATATAGGTGTGGTTGAAACGCAACACTAATCGTTTAATGATTATTGATATTCTTTTTTATCTAGACGGTAGGTAGGTACCTACCTATCTCATACGATTTTGAGTTGGTTTTCTCTCTTCAGGATTTGGTTTTCAGTAAACTGAAAACCAAATCCTGAAGAGAGAAAAACTTATATTAAGTTTTTTCACCTTATTAGCCGTATGGGATTTCCAATTATCTTTTTAACCCCCTTAGCGAAGATCCTTTTTCAGTGCTCATCTACGTATATAAGAAACTCCTATATGCATTTCATGCTTCGTGCAAAGACAGGTTTTACAGCTTGTGTAATAACAAGTGTAATAAGAAAAATTGCCTAACATTCTTCTGATTTTTCCTTTTCGTTTTCTTAACGATGATATTCTCTTTTCTCGATTTCGCGGAATTCCGCAGGTTTCCATTTCAGTAGGTAAGTACGAGTACCTATTCGGTATCTTCCTTTTGACGAAAAACACTTACTGGAAGAAACAAGCAGAAGGTACGCTAGGTCCATGAAGGAACGTCGGGACACTGCTGTGTATCTCGTTTCGGTATGATGTAAATGAAGAATTTGTAGATGTACCTACCCTTTTCCTATCAGACCAGTAAATTGTACTTTTTAAGGCAGTTATGTGTATATTAAGGATGAAGCATGGATCGTAATAATTAAGGACAAATAGGAAAGACAAAGTTACAAAAAGGCCTAAAGACAGCCTTCTGCAGACGGAATGCAAAGGTTTTATTACTTGAAAAATGAAGTAAGTAAAGTAAGTAAGAGAGGAAGCGATGGAGAGGGAGGAAGTGTTAGTCCGTAGGCCTCTGGGCAACATCCCCAATGGAGTCGGGCATGCCTCTCAAACTCTCTGAGATAAGTATCCATTGCGGATTTTCCTCCTCCTCAGAAAAAAAGGTATCATGTAAGTAACTACGTAACATATAACCCCACGCAAGTTTTCAGCGTTACAAATTCGCAACCAGATTGTTAACAGTCGAGCAGTTCTCGGGTTTATCTTGACCAATCGGCGAGATATCGCAACGCATACCAATAAAGCATTTGGCAACAAATCAAAGTTTATTAGATCGTAATAATAATGCCGTGGGGCAGGATGCGCACGCAATGGACGGCATGATGTGCTCGTGCAGCCAGTTTTTGTGCAGTTTTTCAGGTTTTCGATGTCGTAATCGTATCTGTAGCGTGGATGGATTGATTGGAAATGGTCTTACTCTGATTGTGTTGTTCATGTACCTACATACTTACCTATCAACGAGTTCTGAAAGCACAACATATACGCAAATCGTCATCATCACCACGCGTGCCTTCTTCAAACTGAAGTTTGGCGGTCATCATGCAAAAGTCTTCTCTATTTTAAGCAGCATCTTTTAGCCTTGGATAGGTAAGCCCTGTCCACCCCCTTATATCGTCCAACAACTTGCGCCTTTGGCGACCTGGAGCTCTCTTGCCTCTCTCTTGGTGGAAAAATATATATTCATGATATACACGAAATAAAGAAGTAGGTAAAGTTTCTATGATGATATACTTACTAGGTACTGGAAGGCTCAATTTTAAATCTACACTAATATTACAAACTAGCTGATGCCCGCGACTTCGTCCGCGTGGACTAAGTTTTTTCGATTCCCGCGGGAACTCATTAATTTTCCGGGATAAAAAGTAGCCTATGTATGTATGTATATTCTTTATAGCTGATGCCCGCGACTTCGTCCGCGTGGAATAAGTTTTTCAGTTAATTTTCCAGGATAAAAAGTAGCCTATATTAGGTAGGTACTATCCCACGGTATAATCCCCCTATAATGGTGAAACACGTACTTCTTCATATTTTAACGAAAGCCCAAATGCTGTTTCATGGCTATAACTTGAGAAATTAAGGATTTTCATACAAACTCTCAACCCCTATTTCACCCCTTCGGGGGTGGAATTTTGAAAAACTGTGAAACACATGTTTTCATTTTCAACCCGCAGCTCATATATCAAGTTTCATGGCTATAACTTGAGAAATTAAGGACTTTCATACAAACTTTCAACCCCTATTTCACCCCTTCGGGGGTAAAATTTCGGGATAAAAAGTATCCTATGTCCTACCTCGTAGTATGGGCTTAAATCGTGCCAAGTTTCGTTTGAATTCATTCAGTAGTTTCGGCGTGATGCGCGGCCAAGATACAGACAGACAGACAGACAGACAGACAGACAGACAGACAGACAGACAGACAGACAGACAGACAAAAATGAAAAAAATTACAGATTTGGCTTCAGTATCAAATAATGAGTGCCCTCCAAAAAAAATTTTCAAAATATCTTCAATGTACAGAATTGGACCTGTTACAGTTTTATTATAAGTATAGATAGAAGATAGATGTGATAGTGTCTGCCCATTACTTAGATACCTTTTCACCTTTTACAAAGTCGATTTTGTCAAAAATTTATCCAGATTTTAAATCTTGGTTTTATTTTCCTTCAGCCATTTTTCTTAGCATATTTTAACAATGGTCTGCTAATTATTCTCATTCTCAACAACCTTTTTACCATGTAACCTACTTACAGACCATACCATACTTACGGTTCTCATATATTCTCATATTCATTCTCATTTTTAGAAATAAACAAAACAGCGATTGAAAACCTTTATCCAGTTGACTGTCAAACAAAAAAAAGGAAAAATACATATTTTTTGTAGTATCCGTTGAATCCACAAAGAGGCACGGAAGCGCAGCGAGGCTCCAATATTAATTATTGCCCTCCCCCCTAAACCACCCCCTTCCACTGTTTCAGGGGTGTCCCCTACGACAGCGCCTGGTACCGAAACATCATAGTACAAGAGATGGCTCACTCAAGCTCATTCTGACTTAGCATTGCATTGCATGATTGGCTAAACTATCGTTATACCAATTAAGACCCGCTGCTACAAGTTTTCAGCTCCAGTGTTGGCTGGTGTAGAAAACATGTAGTAAATAACCGCTTATTGAGTTAGTTTGATTTATTTTAAAAAATCTAACTCAGTCTAATTTAGTTAGTTTAACTTATACGAGTTTTTGTTACTTGAACTAAACTTTTTATATTTAAACTAGAGGACGCCCGCGACTTCGTTCGCGTGGCATAAGTTTTTTAATTCCCACAGGCACTCCTTCATTTCCGTTCTTCTGCAACTTCACAATAATAAAAAATCGGGAGGATCAGTCTAGTGATATTTATTGTACCATCTCTTGGACTGTTTTTGGAGATTTCGAAAGCGGCAGACAAAGCCTTTGTGTAAGGTGTTAGAAGGCTTTAATGGCAGCTTCGAAAACGCCTTTTGTAGTTTCATATAATAACTTTCCCGTCCCCTTATTTTGGGTAAAAATATTTTTCCTTGATCATTTCGCCCTACTTTAGAAGATTAATGAGATTTGTGTGAAGAAAAGAAAGGATGTAGGTAGCTATCAATCAATCATATCTAGATATTTATAAGAAAAATCGATGTCGTTAAAACTTTCAATACTTATAATTACTTAAGTGAATATGTATACAGCATTAATTATTAAATATTCTAATTTCTACACCTTGAGGGGAATCTCTGTGCAAAATTTCGGCTTTCTAGGTCCGGCTAGGCGTTGATAAGTCAGTCAGTCCAAATACCTTGACCAGTATATACACAAAGATAAGTAGCCACATAGTGTTAAATCTAATATACATAACGGGTTCCTCTCAATTCAGCCCTCGGAAAATCTTCCACCAATGGCACCTTCCTGCGAAATAGAATACGATCTTTCCTTGCAGAGATACTACATGACTCCCTGTGTTCACACCTTCAAGCTAAATTGACACCAATCCCACTACATTTCTCACTATTAAAGTCCATAGTTGTTTATCAAGGCTTATTTGCACTTAGGATGTTTTTGAATATTATAGAGAACGAGATCGATTCTCTTAGAATGTTCAGATTTACTTAAATTCAACCTTTGTTAGGTTAATTTAAGGTTTAGTTTGGCCTGTGGTGTAGACAATGATAGACCAATTTAAATATGGAACATTCAAAGATGGTTCTCTAGGGAAAAACTGGGGGGAGCGTGCAAACGATTTTAAATCTTTTTATTGAGGGTGGTTATGAATTTAGGGTTGAATTTGCTTTGCACGGTTTGGAGGTATGACGTTGTAGTAATGGGTCAGTTTTCCAGATCGATTTGCTCTGGGGAGAACGCGCCACCGGCCACGTCAGATAGTGGTGTTTCCATAGGCTATGTATTCTGAAATTATGTTGAGGATTACGTAATCTTCGGGCGTATTCAGTGTAAAACTTGCAAACATATTGTAATGGGTATGTATGGTTAGAGTCTTAGAGATTTGTACTCATAGTATGATCGTGGACGATTCAAAAGCACTATAGTAGAAGTTTATTTGAATAAAAAACATTTGAATTTTGTATTTTGAAAGGTATTTTTTCAGGTAGCACTCGACGGCTTCAAGATTTATTGTTCAGCATTCAACGGTACCGATTAGGATTATATGTAGAATATATACTTATTAAGAAATCGGTACAGAAAACCGAGTCTTCTGGAAAATATAAACATATTTAGTAGGTAGGTACTAGGTAGGTAGGTACTTAATAGAATTATTATATCTAGACTACGTTTCTTGTTGGATCTTCTAAGCAGGAACAATATAATATTATCCAGAAGAACAACAATTAGTGGTCGGTACTTAGGCAGAAATTGATGATTTCAAAACGCTTTGTCATAAATAAAAAACTTTTTATTCTATATTTTAAAAAAATGCACCTTTCGCAATATTACAAAGAAAATTCATCAGGAAGCAATTGAAAGAAAAATTCTTTTGCCAATAACACACTTGTTCTAAAGTAGTTAGGTACCTGAAAGTACTTCAGAAAATAATGTATCTATTCTTCATATTACATTAAACATCCATTTAAAATTTAACCTTAAAGCACATGGAATAGGGTTTAAAACCCGTTGAGCTAGCTATATTTTGTACGCAGGTTCTCTGGAACTCCGGAACCCGCATGAAGGCAGGCGCGGCCCTGACTCAACTTATTAGTAGGACTATTCCACGAAAAGTTGCAATATATGAGTTTTCTAATTAGATTTCTATTGTAAGGAAATTTTATTTAGATTTTAAGTTATAGGTATTTATTTATTCAACTATCTATACTTATAATAAAACTGTAACAGGTCCAATTCTGTACATTGAAGATATTTTGAAAATTTTTTTTGGAGGGCACTCATTATTCGATACTGAAGCCAAATCTGTAATTTTTTTCATTTTTGTCTGTCTGTCTGTCTGTCTGTCTGTCTGTCTGTCTGTCTGTCTGTATCTTGGCCGCGCATCACGCCGAAACTACTGAATGAATTCAAACGAAACTTGGCACGATTTGAGCCCATACTATGAGGTAGGACATAGGATACTTTTTATCCCGAAATTCTACCCCCGAAGGGGTGAAATAGGGGTTGAAAGTTTGTATGAAAGTCCTTAATTTCTCAACTTATAGCCATGAAACTTGATATATGAGCTGCGGGTTGAAAATGGAGACATACGTGTTTCACAGTTTTTGAAAATTCGACCCCCAAAAGGGTGAAATAGGCATAAAAGTTGGTATGAAAGTCCTTCGTTTCTCAAGATGTTTTACAAGTTATATCAACGAAACTTTTTATTTTGGCTTACGGTAAAAAAATAAAAAAGTTCGTGTGTCACAGTTTTTCAAAATTCCACCCCTAAGGGGGTGAAATAGGGGGTCAAAGTTTGTATGAAAGTCCGTCATTTCTCAAGTTATATCGATTAAACTTGGTATACAAGCTACCGGCTGAAAATGAAGAAATAAGTGTTTCACAGTTTTTGTAAATTTTACCCCCGAAGGGGTGAAATAGAGGTTGAAAGTTTGTATGAAAGTCCTTCATTTCTCAAGTTATAGCCATGAAACTTGGTATATGAGCTGCGGGTTAAATAGATTATAGTCTGGATTAACACAAAGGCTTTTTTATTCAGGAGAAATCAGTTCCCGCTGGAACCATAAAACCTTAATCCACGCGGACGAAGTCGCGGGCATCAGCTAGTAAATATATAAAACTAGATGATTCCCGCGACTTCGTTCGCGTGGATTAAGATTTTTTGATTCCCGCGGGGACTCTTTAACTTTCCGGGATAAAAAGCAGCCTATGTCCTTCCCCCAGATACAATCTACCTCGGTGCCAAATTTCATCAAAATCGGAAAGTTACATTTCTTTTTTACTCAAGTAGGTTTAGGACGCAGGTTTTCACGTAGAGTGCACGTATTTGTTTGGAATGTATCGGTTCCCACTTCCCTCATAGTACCGAATGGGCAAAATTGTCTTTCAATCACGTCGCAACAAAGCAATGGATCGACGTGATTTTTGCATGAGTATATTTGGGAGAGGTCATAGGCTAATTATTATCCTGGATAATTAAGGAGTATAAAAAAAACTCAGTCCACGCTTACGAAGTATGTAATTAAATAATTATGTCTCCCTTTTAGAGCCGATTTTACCAACCAACTCCCAATAGCGTTTAACCCAGGAATTAATTTCAATATGAGAGAATTCCTATACAACATCGGTCTTAACATCAAAATCGGCAAAACGTTACTCGCAGTTGATAAAATCGGATTTTTTTGTATCCAGTATCACTACAAGTTGGCCCTTGACTGCGATCTCACCTGATGGTAAGTAATGATGCAGTCTAAGATGGTAGTGGGCTAACCTGTTAGGGGCATGGCAATTATAATTAACCCATACCCATAATCGGTTTCTACACGACATCGTACCGGAACGCTAAATCGTTTGGCGACACGTCTTTGGTAACTAGCCACGGCTGAAGCCTCCTACCAGGCCAGACCAGGGAAAATTCAGAAATTATAAATTCCAAATTGACCCTGCCGGGGATCGAACCCGGGACCTCCGCACGTTCAGACAACAGCGCTCAACACTGCGCCACGGAGGTCGTCAAACATTTGACGTTTGGCAGTATAGAATAACTCTGCTCTTATCACAAACTGTACCGCTACATTTCCCCGCCTCCCCGCCGGCTGCTATCTCCACAAATCGCTCGTGTTAGCCTTTGCATCTATCTCCTCTTGCCTAGCCTTTGTTTGACCTATTTTACAGCTAATCAGCACCTATACCAATGGCGTGCACGACATAGAGGCATAAAGGTACCGCTTACCCTAGTTAAAAAAGCTCACGCATAATTTTCATCATTCCCTGCCTGCGTGAAATTAGATATGATCTACGTAACCAACGCCTACCCGGGCTCCGAATACTGTGCTCGCCACTGACTTATACGACTAATGAGTATGGTGTGTTAGCTGATGGCCGCGACTTCGTCCGCGTGGAACAAGTTTTTTTAATACCCTTTATCTTCTCCGGGATAAAAAGTGCCTATGTGATCCTCCAGGTCGAGGTCCTCAACTATATACGCATGCAAAAATCACGTCGATCCGTTGTTCTGTTGCGGCGTGATTGAAGGACTAACGAACAAACAAACACACTTTCGCATTTATAATATTAGTAGGTATATCAATTTCGTCTGTCCATTCTTATACGTTTAGGTATGTACGATACCCTAAACGTATAAGAATGGACAGACGAAAGCTCTAATTCAATGCTGTCATGGTTTATTTTACTTTGACGAAAATCTTTAACGTTTGATCGGCCATTCTTACATGATTGGGGCCCAGGTGGCAAACTTTATCTAAGATTGAAGTTAGACATACCTACACAAACATAATTGTGCTTTCAATACGTACCTACATATTGTACGTTTCAATTTGATAGCAGCATTGAAAGCTGATTTATTTTCGATCGAAACCCAAATAATTTTACTTCAAGATTTATATAATCACCTTGTACCTAGATAATAAATAAGACAGATAGAGGTATAAATCGTTCATCCTCAAGGCTTTAAGATAAAATCGTTTTTGGGAATAAAAAAACAACGCTATCAATTAAAAAATACCTAGATTATTATTATTATTTATTGTTGCTAGGGATGTATATATAGTAAATCAATAGAAACACTCCAAACAGCAAGAAATCACAGCTTCAACTCTATATTATGTAAATTGTTAGGTATTGTCTGTATGAATATTTTATAAGAGTCAATTTAGACAAACTAAAATTCCATGATACTAAAATAATAAAAGTCAATTGTTAAAAATTCCTCATGCTCGAACAAGTAGCAAAAGCTATGGCGGAATGATAAATAATAAACTCAAATATTAATGAAGAACATAGTTTAAGGCCCTAACGTTCTTGTTAGAAGACAGTACTCAATAACTAGATAAGATTAAAATTAAAACTGTTAGAACTAGACTTTGGGCTCAAATTTATTAATTGAAAATCAACGGTTGTTTGTATTAACGCATAATCTATAAATATAAAATTCAAAGTCCTGACTGACTGACTGACTGACTGACTTATATATCAACGCACAGCCTAAACCGCTGGGGTTAGAAACTTGAAATTTTGACAGTAGGTTCCTTTAGTGACGTAGGCGCTCACTAAGGAAGGATTTTTCAAAATTCCACCCCTAAAGGGGTGAAATAGGGGGTTAAAATTTGTATGAAACTCCGTCATTTCTCAAGTTATATTCATGAAACTTGGTATATGAGCTACCAGTAAAAAATAAAGAAGTACGTGTGTCACAGTTTTTCAAAATTCCACCCCCAAAGGGGTAAAACAGGGGTTGAAAGTTTGTATGAAAGTCCTTCATTTCTCAAGTTATAGCCATGAAACTTAGCATTTGGGCTTTTGGTTAAATATGAAGAAGTACGTGTTTCAACATTTTTGAAAATTCCCAAAGGGGTGAAATAGGGGATGAAAGTTTGTAGGAACGTTTTTCAAATTATATCAACGAAACTTGGTATTTTGGCTTTCGTTAAAAAATAAAGAAGATCATGTGTCACAGTTTTTCAAAATTCTACCCCCGAAGGGGTGAAATAGGGGTTGAGAGTTTGTATGAAAGTCCTTAATTTCTCAAGTTATAGCCATGAAACTTGATATAATATGAGCTGCGGGTTGAAAATGAAAACATATGTGTTTCACAGTTTTTCAACATTCCACCCCCGAAGGGGTGAAATTGGGGTTGAGAGTTTGTATGAAAATCCTTAATTTCTCAAGTTATAGCAATGAAACTTGATATATGAGCTGCGGGTTGAAAATGAAAACATAATATGTGTTTCACAGTTTTTCAAGATTCCACCCCCGAAGGGGTGAAATAGGGGTTGAGAGTTTGTATGAAAATCCTTAATTTCTCAAGTTATAGCCATGAAACTTGATATATGAGCTGCGGGTTGAAAATGAAAACATATGTGTTTCACAGTTTTTCAAAATTCCACCCACGAAGGGGTGAAATAGGGGTTGAGAGTTTGTATGAAAGTCCTTCATTTCTCAAGTTATAGCCATGAAACTTGATATATGAGCTGCGGGTTGAAAATGACAACATAATATGTGTTTCACAGTTGTTCAAAATTCCACCCCCGAAGGGGTGAAATAGGGGTTGAGAGTTTGTATGAAAATCCTTAATTTCTTAAGTTATAGCCATGAAACAGCATTTGGGCTTTCGTTAAAATATGAAGAAGTACGTGTTTTACCATTATACCGTGGGATAGTAATATAGGCTACTTTTTATCCTGGAAAATTAACTGAAAAACTTATTCCACGCGGACGAAGTCGCGGGAATAATCTAGTTTGTGATAAATAACAAACATGATACGAGACCCGTTAGAAGAATCCTAGAAAATTTAACGCCAACGCTGTTTTTTATTCAAATAAACTTTTACAAGTGCTTTTGAATCGTCGAGTCAATCTACCGCTGGTTCGGAATGCCATGCCTACCGAGAAGAGCCAGAAAAACTCGGTGATTGCTCTTAAAAAAAATTACGATTACTTCCTAGTAGATAATTCGAGCGATATGATGATGATGATGTTTGAAAACGGGACTCGTAAGTCCAAATTCAGCTGTCCTTAACCAATAATCCAAAAAACTCAGTGTAGTTCCTCAACAAATTCTCAACTCCTGTAACATCCCTACTTGCTACTTACTCATACTTAATATAGGTAGTGCCAGCAGGTAGCATTGATAAATAGTGATAACATATCAAAGAAAGATTTGCCAAAACCAATATCTAAATGTTTTCTGAACGGATCACTTGACACGTCTCAATTTGATACTTATCTATCAGATAAGTTTAAAATGGATCGAAATATTTTTCAATTTACTGAAATTATTTGATAAACGGCTCATAAAATTTAATTGTACAAACGTCCTGTAATCTGGATGTTCTAGATTTTTTCTCTCGTTATCTTTGTGCTTGGAAGCGTTGCACTTGATCTCATTGCCTCTTATCTTGGTGACAGAACTCAGAGGGTTTGCATAAACAATGTGAGGTCGGAGGGCTCGTCTGCATTAATGGGTGTCCCACAGGGCTCAATCTTGGGTCCTTTTCTATTTTTAGTGTATATAAATGATTTGCCATACCATGTGAACAATGTTTGTGATATTGTATTGTTTGCTGACGACACATCGCTTATTTTTAAAGTTGATAGGAGTAAGGACAATTTTGACGATGTAAACAATGCAATATCACACGTATCACACTGGTTTACTGTCAATAATTTGTTATTGAATGCAAAGAAAACCAAGTGCTTAGAGTTTGTTTTACCTAATGTAAAGAATATCGATAAATCAATAATGTTAAATGGGGAAACACTAAAAATGGAGAACTCCACAGTTTTCTTGGGGGTGACCTTGGATAATAAGCTTCAATGGGGCGCTCATATAGAGACACTAGCGGGAAAACTTAGCTCGGCTGCTTTTGCTGTCAGGAAAATTAGACAGTTTACCGATATTTAAACGGCTAGGCTTGTCTACTTTGCCTACTTCCACAGTGTCATGTCGTATGGCATTTTATTGTGGGGCAGAGCAGCTGATATCCAAACAATTTTTATATTACAGAAAAGAGCTATCCGTTCTATTTATAAACTCGGATCACGCGAATCACTTCGTGACAAATTTAAAGAGATTGGTATACTTACGGTGCCTTCACAATACATTTACAATAATATAGTCTTTGTCAGGAAAAACATTAATCTTTATAAGCAAATAAGTGATACTCACAATCGATGTACTAGAAACCGCCATAAACTTGTAACAGCGTCATATCGTGTGCGCAAGGTGCAGAAATCCTTTGTGGGGTCGAGTATTCGCTTTTATAACATGGTACCAAAAGAGTTTCTGGAGTTGCCATTACATAAATTTAAAGACTGTGTTAAACAGCATCTGTTAAGTCGAGGGTATTATAGCATAGTTGATTTTCTCGATGACAAAGTTGCATGGAAGCAACCGGCTTCGCATCCAGCAACCCACAAGTCAGTGTGATACCTACTTGTATCATACCATACGTAGCGTATGCATTTTATATTATATACAAATTGTGACATTTTTCTGTTTTTAAAAAGAGCAACTGCTGAGTTTCTTGCCGGCTCTTCTCAGTAGAATCAGCTTTCCGAACCGGTGGTAGATTCTTACGACTTATCATAAGTGGCACAAGTTGTCCTACATGAAATAAATCATTTCTATTCTATTCTATTCTATTCTTGAAATAAAATTAGTTTACAATTATTTTTAACATCTAAATATTTTTGTCGAAGTTCAAGCTGTATTTCCAAAAGTTTTTAAATAAGTCAGAGCAATCACCAAATAGATGGACCGACGACATTAAGAGGGTGGCGAGAAGTGGCTGGATGAGGAAGGCTGAGGACCGGGTGTGGTGGCGTTCTTTGGGAAAGGCCTATGTTCAGCAGTGGACGTCCGCAGGCTGAAATGATAATGATGATGATAATGAATCACCAAATCCGAGAAAATTTAATAACTTGGCTAAAACGAATTATGTAAGCATTCCAGATAAAAAGGTACTGATAGTTTTATGTATTTTCCCCTCCACTAGCCGTCGCCGTTGTTCTGTGAAAAGCCATTAAATTTTTCTTTTGGTTTTAAATATTTATACATATTGAAATAAGGAAAATCCGAGGCACAGAGTCACAATCCAAATGTCCATTGTTCAATATAATTTAAGGATATTGGTTAGATAGTGTCGATTTCTTAGTACCCATCACTTCCATGAAGATCGTATGACGGAAGTGTGTCACATGTTTGATTCGTATCTTTTTAGGGTTGCGTAGGAAAATGGGTGGACTAAGCTTAATAGTTTTCCCTTGTCTTAATATCAAGTACCTGATTAGCCTCACTCAAAAAACATCACCAATCACTAAATCATCATACTTCATTAACTCCTGTCTCCTCTATTAAAACATGGTGAAAACATGCTATGAGAAGAAGATCGTAGGATCGTAGAATTGTAGGTAGACAATCCATTTTCTAATCTCTAACATTGAAGGGTACAGATATAAGAGAAAATAAGAAATCCTAGATCCTAGAAAGTTTTCTATAAGTATTCTGCTCTGCTCTGATTGAACTGCTCATATGTTTTGATAACTTTCATATATGGAATATTATTGGCGGAGGTCAAATTTCCTGTGGTACGTCATGCCCTGCGGGGGTGGCTGAATCACATTATGTGTAATTTTCAACCTCAGTAACTATATTATGTAGCAATGGATTCCTTCCTTGATATACCGAAAACCATTACGTACAAACTGGTGAAGAATTTTGGATGTCTTAAAAGGTGGTTTATTTACAACGCTACCACAGAAAACCATCAAAGTGTGCTGTCACCAGCTTCTAGAGTCCATAAGTATTCAGGCAAGTAGTGGAGTACCATGTGATTAGGAAATCATCAACAGAAACCAACGATTACGTGTAAAGATCTCAAGATAAGATTCGTTCGTGTTCCGCATCTTGAGTGCTGGACAAATAGAGGAATTATCTTCGAAAGGAATTATCGGCACATTATCTTGATAAACTAACCCAGTTTCGGAGATATCTATATCTAGGCGTGCTTGTTGGGTGACCGTTTTGGTTTGTCATACTTCTTATAACAGCTTATGTGTCGTCTAGGATCTATTTGAGTAACGTCGTTGGTGTTCATAGCCGCTAACTCAAATCCATTGAAGGTTTGCTATGCAATAAAAATTACATATTTTCATCATCATCACATCATCACTACAGCCCATTAACGTCCCACTGCTGGGTACAGGCTTCCACTCTCATAAGGGATAGGGAATTAGAGCTTAGACCCACCACGCTGCTCCAATGCGGATTGGCGGGCTTTAACGACTATTATCATGTTAGAGATAATAACCGGAACCGACGTCCTATAACGTGCTCTCCAAGGCGAGGGTGTGGAACACCGCCAACTTCCTAACTCCGGGCTAGTACTGAGAATTTCTAGTCAGAAAAACCCAATACTTGTTATGGCCCGACCCGGGACTCGAACCCGGGACCTCATCGGCCGCAGTTGAACATGCCATCCACTAGACCAACGAGGCAGCTCATATTTTCATAGTAAACTAAAAAAAATGTTAGAGTGATATGAGTTAGAGAATAGGGGGGTTGTTAGAAGTGACTCTGCCAACGGTTTTGAAAGCGAATTTTGGATTAAGGTCCAACGGCTTAGTCTTGCTATCCAGCGAGGCAATAACAATTTTAGACAGCGCAATAGTTATTTGTGTTACATGGGGCCAAAGAAAATTTTTGTTCCCCGAGGGCGCTATTTTGAATTCAGAGCGAAGTGAAGGATTCTATAGTAGAATCCCGAGCGTAGCGAGGGGTTCTAAAGTAGAATCCTGAACGTAGCGAGGAATTCAATATACGCCGCCCGAGAACAAAAAATTTGGCCCCGAGTGACACACACTATTTTTCATCATTACGTATGAGAAAAAGCTAGGAGTATCAACCTACTATGTATGGACATTACCTATACGTTTAAGCACCAATCAGAAGATACTCCTATCAACCTTCTATGTAATTGTATAGACATTATTTAGACGTATATTTAAAGTTTAAATAAAATGTAAAGACGTATATCCGATCAACAAATTGATCACGTGACTTCGGACCAATCAGAACAGAGAAATGCAAAGTCGTATATTCGATCAACAAATTGATGACGTGACTTCGGACCAATCAGAAGAGAGAAATGAAAAGTCCCATGGGCCTACAAGTTACACTTTGTTCCCGCTATCCTCTGAAGGCAATATGCGTTTTTCGAATAGGTATGATGAAAAGTATATTTTTGACAATATCATTAGTGGTAGGTTAGATTTTGTTTTGTTTTGTGTATTTCTGTTTGTTGTTCGAGTAGATATTTAACCAAAAAGTCATCGCTAAATAAGGCTTAGTTTACAAGCTTTATGAGTAAATGAACCAATGGTTCTTTTCAAGTTACTTGCCAAGTTGCAATTAAAATGCATTATCAGTATGTACATCGGATGGAGCGCAAACGCGCTATCAATAGAAAGAAGGTGCGACTTACTATCATTCATGACTCTCAGGTCCCAGGAGCCACACTTAGGTACTCTCCCAAGAATTAGCATCTAATCCTTCACGTAGCCTGTACTCATACATTAACCAAACAATTTCCAAACCTATACAGTTGTCCATTCTAAGGCTCATTCCGTATTACATCCACTTCGCGGAAGCCGCGCCGGACGGCTGCTGAATCAAAATATCCTCTTATACCTGCCATTTTACAGTGACCCCCCTCCCCCCTCGTGGCCATTAATGAATCGGAGAAGGTGTATGCGTTTGTGGAGCTCTAAATATTCTGGTCCTGGGTGATAGACAAGGAATACCGTTACATGAGTCGATCACCGTGTGTGAATGGACAGTGTCCATTCAATTGTTTCGAGGAAGCATGCATGAATATGTTTTGATTGTAAGATCGCGTTGGATCTCTTGATCGGTTGATCGGTGGAATGTCCAAGCATTATGCTGATATATCAATGACTTTAGAGGATGAGGTTGATAGAGCTGATCTAACATTGAGGATTCTGTTGAATTTACTGGTACTAATACTTAACCGGTGATAGCCTAGAAGGCGAGCGACGAACGTTTTGTCTACGACGTTCGTCGCTCGCCTTTTATACCATTGGTCGGGGGTTCGATCGCCGGGCTTCTTAATTTTATCCCTTCTAACTTTCCGGAGTTAAGTATAGTCTGTTCCAATAGAGATCAAGTCTGATCACGTCATCCTATACCTATGCCACTTGACCAATAGTGATGGGAGTATTGAAAGCCGACAAGTTTGTAGATATTTCCATAATTATTAGTCAAGTTGAAAAAATAGGTCATCTCTATTGGAACAGACTTCAGATATGTGCGTTTTAAGCAATTGAATATCGCGATCACTTGCTTTACGGAATTTGACGACCTCCGTGGCGCAATGTGTAGCGCTGTTGTCTTAACGTGCGGAGGTCCCGGGTTCGATCCCCGGCGGGGTCAATTTGGGAATTTACAATTTCTGAATCTGCATCATCACTTACCATCAGGTGAGATCGCAGTCAAGGCCCAAGGGCTAACTTGTAGTGGTTAAAAAAAAAAAAAATCTGCATTCCCGAGAATTCTTCATGATGTTCTTAAAGGTGTGTGACTACGAATCGGCACTTGCCTACAGTGTAGAGGACTATGGCTAAACCCTTCTGTTTCTAAGTGGAGACTCACTCAATATTGGACCGACGCTACGATGGATTAAAATGATGATGACAATGAATATTTTAGCAGTTTTTTCTCTTTTCTGACCACATAGCGACGTAGCCATCGAGATTCCTCTTACCTAATTTGGGTCGATGACCTCTTTTATAAATTGTCCTAAGATTCCTACGTACATGAATGCGGTGAGTGGTTTTTAAAATGATTCATAATATAGGCCAATATTGAATCATTTAAATACATTTTCCTAATTTTTTCCTTCTACAGAATTTAAGTGGAATCGAATCGCTTATTCATTAATTTTAAAATTATTTGATAGAGATTTCTTTATAAATTCACTGCACTCGGTCTCTAAGATTTTGGATTTATGAGAAATCCAGTTTAAGAATGAAAAGATTTTAAAGGATAAGGAAATCGGTTTAAAACTCCAGGAGACCAAAACCCTTCATTAAAATGGTAGCTGCATCTTTGCTTTCGCTCCATCAGTTGTTTATATTTACAAATTAGGCATTAAATTAAGTTTAATTTAGTCTGCATCTGGGAGAGACGCCTTTGTTTGGTATGCATGATAGGTACCATGTAGATATCAAGACAAAGTTTACGAAGAACGCATGGCGTAGCAGTACAACAAGCCGAAAGGTCCCGCCAGAGAATATATCTATTTGAATTTGTATGATAACATTTTCTTCAACTGAATTGGATCTCAGTGATATTTTTTTGTGGGAAATTTGGATTGAATGTTGTGACTGTCACACATTATGTACTTACCTAAAATAAATAAATATTGTACCATAATATACTTACTAAGATCTAAATTTTAAACTAACTAGTAAATAAATCCATACCTACCTAATATTATAAATGTCTGTCTGCTACGTTTTCACGGGCCAACTACCCATCCGATTTTGATGAAATTTGGTTCTAGAGAGAGTAAGTACAAGAGATAGTTTACATCCCGGGGAAGGACATAGGCTACTTTTTATCCCGGAAAATTGAAGAGTTCCCGCGAGAATTAAAAAATATCAATCCACGCGGACAAAGTCGCGGGCGTCATCTAGTTTGAAATAAATTCTTACCTGCTAACAAAAAAAACCCTAATCAAAAAGACCACCCCTGGTTGCCCCTGGGCCAAATTTACCCATCAAGCTTGCAGCATTGCCACGCTGAATGGCGATGGATAACCTTTGGACCAGGTATAGGAAACAGAGAGTGGGTGGCAGCCCCTATCCCTTAAACGACATAATTGTCCCTAGGTGTTCCTTAATATTAAGGCAATGTTGGTGAAAACAGGCATTACTTACCTAAAATTGTTCATTCAGTTGAAAGTAGGTACCATAAAGTTTATCGAACCAAAAGTACCTACTTAACACAAACAAGTGTCATGTACTCCCTGTCTCCACCGAAGTACAAATTAATTTCGAAGTAGAAAGATCTGTGAGTGCGGAAGCTCCGGCCGTTGGCTCGGGTCCCGAGATCCGTCTAACATACTGATGAGGCGCCGACGAGCTTCGGGTAAACTAGCGACTAGCGAGATGAAGTTTTGAATACTACTTACATCGAGTTACCAAAGGATTCTTACTAATTATTTCTCTTTTTGCGTCGTATTCCTCATGAGGGCCGTGATCCCTTTCCATTAATCAAATAATGGTAGGAGTTTTCCTGGGATGATAATGCAGTGGGTTCCCACGTCCTTCCGCATAATACTGATTATTTCAGTTATGATTAAAAATAAAAAATTGAAGTTGCTTTCTATTTGAATTTTGAAAAAGTATTAAAGAATTTTTCAGGGCAGGAATAACATTTCGGACTAGTGGTAGATTCACCTGTCGATTCAAAGCTAATTAACTGCACTGACGATTAGTGTCCGCTCCATACCTATTTTCAATTATTAATTTCTATTTAATTATTTATATGGCTTTTAATAACACACTTTGGGTCTAACCTACTCGTAAGTCGTAACCTACGAGTACTAGAAACGGCTGCACCATCGTTTACGTCGCCCGGAAATATATTAAATCCTTAATACATTTCCGGTTTTATTATCTTGATCGCTTCTTCTTCTTCTTCTTATGGATTGTTTCGTTCTCTTTTAAAAAATCTGTTGGACAAAACGAGATGTCATTATAATTCAGATTGTCTAAGCAAATTGTAATCATTTGACAGCTTAAAATGCTTCATTCATGCTTTTTGACGTGCAGGCATCTATGAACTCCATATACAGATCGTATTATCCGTTTGACAAACGATTACGATTACGATTTCCTTACACAATCGGGGGGCTGAAGTACCATCTAACTTCCATATAAAAAGGGAAAGAATATGTTAATAGAAGGGGAAGGTTAGAATTTATTTTCAGTTTTAAATTTATTCCACACAGGACCTACGGTAGTATTACCAATTAATAGCAACAATAAACTATTTCCTCAACAATAAATCTCTGCCTGGGCAACAAATCTAAATTATACATAGATATCACCGAGAAAACATTACGTCCACTTAGAATGTTCGTCACATTCACTTAAATTCCGATGTACACTTTTAGTGGCCACTCGAAGGCGATTTGAATTTGAACCGACCGAGATTGTGGACTATTCTGATGCTAAACGATTTTTTTTAAATATTATCTTTTTTGGATTACCTTTATGCCTGTACCTACCGAAAATGAAAATGAAATTATTTATTTCACGTAGTATAGTCATAAGAATCTACCAACGTTTCGGAAATCTACTTTTACTATTCTACTGAGAAGAACCGGGAAGAAACTCAGCAGTTGCTCTTTTTTATTTGAAGGATTTAGCATGATTATGCAGAGCTTTTGGCTATAACCACCGTTTTTGTTCCCCTGTACCTTCATAGTTCATACCTTGTTTACTGACTTACATAGTATGTATAGACGAGATAAAAAATGGTAATATCCTCCTTCCCTAGGTTCCTTCACTAGGTTGCCTGGCAGAGATCGCTTCTCAGGGATAAGGCCGCCTATTGTACAGTTTTTCATAATTTCTTGTTTTGTTTAAATGTGTTGTTTTTTTTTTTATGTATGGTGTACAATAAAGTATATTTTCATTTTATTTCATTTAATATCATATTATAATGTTTGCAGTTCTATCTTTATTAGGATTGCTGGTAATTCTTAAGTAGCTTGCGCTGGGCATAATCGCTGAACGTGATCCGATGCTGCAAGATTCCAGCTAGTGTAAAAGCCAAGCAGCGCAGTGGTTCACATGTCAGTTTTAATATAATAATTATCTATCTACTTAATAATATTATATTAATTTCTCTAGGTATACCTGCCGAAGGCATGTTTGACGAAGTGGATTAAGACCTTCAAGCCTTCGGAAGAACGCGATTGGCTTGAAGCGGAGCAAGACAATAAAGTTTGGTAGTTTCTAATGAAACAAGCCAAGAACCATTTTATGCCAACGTAGAATTAGTACCTAGTAGTATAATTCTGTAGTAAATACTTTTATAGCGACTCATATGAGTCTAGTTACTCAAAATAAGTAAGTATATAACTTACGCTGAGTTGCACCAAACAATTTAAAAAATTTGAGTGTAGGTACGAGAGTGATGAGTGATGATAATTTAATCACAAGACTCCATAAAATTCTTGCGATTAAATTAGTTTAAGTAGGTACCACTTAAACCACAACTGTATTGCAAAGGCTGAGCAAGGATCTTGAAATCCTAAAAACTATAAATGTACGGAAGTTTGAGTACTTTGGCCACATTTTGAGGAATAACAAATACGACCTCCTCCAGCTCATAATTCAGGGGAAAATAGCCGGCAAAAGGCCACCTGGCCAAAGAAGAATATGTTAGCTTAAGAATCTACGCCAATGGTACGGGAAGAGTACCCTATCACTATTCCGGGCAGCAAGGTGCAGATAGCCCTAATGGTTGCCAACTTCCGATAAGAGATGGCACTAAAAGAAGAAGAACCACTTAAATATTTGAATTTGTTTCGTGCAACTCAGCGATAATGTATTGAAAAATGTCTGATAATCATAAACTATTTAAAAAAGGACTGTCAATTCGATAAAATTACCTATGTAGTCATATAGAGCGCTTTCAGAATAAGCCCCAAGTACCTACCCAAGATACGAACAAGATAGGAATTCGCAATGCGACTCGAGAAGCGTCAGCGACATCTCAGCGCAGATACAATCTCTATCGAATCTGTACTTACTAACTTACGCTATACGTACTTAGTTCATAAGACTTAATATGAACGTTCAGAGAATACTGAGTATTAAAGGGCATTGTTTCGCGTGAAGCTGAGTTCTTCGACTTTTTCTCAGTATTTCTTTTTGAGACCCCACATGATGCCGTGTTTGCATATTACTCTCTGATCTCACATGAAGGTAAGTTTTCAATATGAGATTCGCTGAAAAAGGAGAGAAGGATCTACATACTTACCTACTGGATTTACATCTGCGACTATTTACCAGGGTGCAAATTAAAAAATCCGAAGCAATCCTATTATGCCCTTGTTTTGGGTACAAGCTATCACTGTGTAAAAAAAAGGTTCACTAAAGTGGTGGTGGTGGTAGTGGTGGTGGTTTTGATGGTTTGATGGACTATCAAACCATCAAAAGCACAAAGTTTGGATTTTTCCGATAGATGATGCTGAGCTTAGATATAATTTAACAGAAAAGACATGCCGAAAAAGATGTATTGCGTCACTTGGATCCAGCGTATACATAGTTCGAAGAATTGATGGACGTTGGGGTCCAAAGGTGCTGGCATAGCGACCCCGTACTGGAAAGAGTAGCATTGGCAGACCCCCCACTAGGTGTACGGACGACATCAAGCGAGACTCAGGTAAGTAGGTATTTATCCTGGTCAAATACCGGGACACGTTAGATCGTAGAAGTTATCAGTTGCTCTCTGTTCATGACTGATAAGAGTTATTGATAGCAGATGAACGGTACAAAATCAATATTTGATCTATAATATAGATTTATTCTAAACCCGTTCTCAGGAACAGAACTGTGTCGATGGTTTATTCCATTTAACACCTTATAAATGAGTGATTTCATAATTCCTTTCCATTTATAGGTATATTATAATAGCGCTTGGCTCGCCAATACGGCTGGATGGCTGGCTAGTGGTGACCATTAAGCTGGGGCTTGCATAGAGTATGCCTATTCCTCTTTATTACTATGCTATGATTTTGATTTTTCACTCTTGATGTCTATTTACTCTCTTATACCTACGACATGATTTGGTTAATATAGGTGAACAAAAGCCTCAAATTTTTAAGAACTCAATTGACTTCTAGTACTAAACCTTGGCTTTACAATCGTGCATTGTCGAGTCAACATCTCCTGAAGATGCTCCGGTGTCGGAGTGAAACGTACGTTGAGAATAATTTGGAAGATTTATGTGGTATGGTGAATATTGCAAGCTGCAAGTGCAAGATAAGCTGCAAGTGCAAGATACACTGTACCACATATATTTGCCTATTGTTGCGGATTATAGCAAATTAAATTTCAAGTTCCTTCATAATCATGGTGTATTTTCAGGAGGTTTTTGAACGTCGGAATAAATTTTAAAATCATAAAAAAATTGCACAACTGGCAGGATTAGAAGCCTCATCTCTCTGGATCGACTGATTACAATGGTTCAATTTTTCGCACCTACAATACCAATACGAAACCTCTGGCTCTGCCGAGTATCTTTGCCAGACTGTTAGTGTTCTTTTAATGTGTTATGTGACCAGAATCGATGGTCGACTAATAACATCAGTTTGCCATTCCTCTGACTTCACACGTACTGTATTCTTTCTAAGAAAACACCTTTATAGCCATTTACACCGTATTTCCCCTGTCACAGTTTTTTCAAGGTAGCCTGATAATGAAAAAGTGTGTCTGTCTGTCTGCTAAGGTCCATTTGTTTAATTTATTTTGACGAAATTTGGTACAAAGATAGGTTTTTATCCCGGAAAATCAGAGTTCCTCCGGAATTTCAAAAACGTCAATACACGCATGCGAATTTGCGGATTGTGGAATTACCAAATGGGATCCAAGTGGAACAAAGTTTATCTGTGTGTGCAAACACAATGTTCCAAGTAAGGCATAATGCTGCATTGTTACATCTCCCTTATCAACGCGAAATCGATAGCCGTTGGAATCATTCTACAGTGGAAGTAAACTGAGATTGACTGATATAACTGTTAAGTATAGGTAGGTAGGTACTCGAATTATGTTTTTGTGCTCGTTATGGACACAGATCCCAAAGTGCTGGAATGGCGACCTCGCACTGGGAAGGTCTAGCCCAACTATAAAAAAATACTTAAATATTATTTTTTTCATCACAAGTTAGCCTTTTCTTTGTAGGTATGTGGTCGTATGCAGCTGGGTCCATTTAGGCGACGCGGCACGGCGATGCACTGCTCGACGCGGCCACGGTAATATTACCGTGACGCGGCCCCGCACAAACTCATACAAATAATATTTGCCGCTACGTGCAGCGCCACTCCGTGCATCTCCAGTGTGGCTAGACCTGAAAGCCCAGCCTTCAATTACTCAAATACTGGCAACGCATTACGCATTGCTAATGCTCTGGAGGTCTTATGACCCAAAATTTTCACGTAACTCTCAATAAGAGTGACATTTTCATGCAACTTTTAACCTACTTACTTAACACAAACTTTTGACTACACGTACTATGTATATTATGTAATATGTATATTATGTAATATGTATATATATATATATACATAATGTATTAAGTATTGTTGTTTTCAGATTAAAATATAAAGACAACTTATGCATGCGAATAAAAAAAAATGCAATTTAAACCAAGTTGAAAAAGGTTAAAGGGATCGAATAATAAAAAATGCACACAATCATCAAGCACTTAAATTAAACATTCATACAATCGCGTCACCTGCATTGTCCGATAAATTAACAATTCTACTTCTTACTAAGTAACGTAGCTTTATGTCGCAGTCCAAGTGTGGAATCCGCCCTATTACATAATGGCTAGCCATTTTATTTTAGATGTGTTCTGGAGTGGAGACCGCTTACCGGCAAGCGCAGTGAAGGACGACCTCCAGCCCGCTGGTCCGATGACCTAAATAAGGTGGCGGGAAGCGGGTGGATGAGGAAGGCGGAGGACCGTGTTTGGTGGCGCGCTCTCGAAAAGGCCTATGTCCAGCAGTGGATGCATACAGGCTAAGAATGAAATCTGAGCACCCTGAACCCACGAGGTCAATTCTACACACAATGTGCTTTTATAAAGCGTTTAGCAAAAAGCTCGTGAAGGCTGCTTCACGAGCTTTTTGAATGAAGCGAATCTGATATAGCCTATTTATTTTGTTGGTTTGGTGTGGGCCTCCGACCTCCAAGAATATGTTGCAATGACAATTCGGTTGAAGTTGATCCTGCATCGTAATTCGTAAAGCAAAACTGCTTTGTTTTGTGAAATCGCCAGGCCTTATATAGTACGGCAAATTTTACTATTTGGCGGCGACATTTACACCATTTTTTATTCGGCTTACTGGCATAAGGAAAACAGACGGAAATTCCGGATTAACAGTACATAAATTGTATCCAAAAGTTACTGACCAATCGATTTTCCGTCATGCGGGCTTTTTCTAAACTGAGGGAAACCATGAAAATTAAACTGAGTAGTCCCCACTCAAATTTTCACCTATGTCATGCATGCATATACCTACAGAATTTTTTCACATATAATATGTACCTTACGCGTGTGTATTTTTGTAAAAAAATTGGTCAAGAACGTGCCCGAACTCGTATTTAAGGATAGAGTTCAGTTCTCATGCTTGTTAGGTACAGAAACTATGATGAACTTTTATTTCGTAAACGCTACTTATATAAAGTCCCACAAACTTATCTGGTTTTTTATGCCTGTTTATGTAGTATTTGTTTTTATATTATTTTTCATAAATACTAGCGACGCTGTCACCGGGCCTGACTTGAGTTTGTGGGACTGTCTCCTCTCTCTTTGCGTCGTATTCCTCATTGCTGAGGGTGGTAACCCCTTTCCATGAATCACATGCAGGCAGGAGTTTTCTTGGGATAAAAATGTGGTGGGTGGGACTGTAGCTGTACCTATTTTCAACGAGGTATCACCGTTTAACTAGGATTAACCGTATAAACACATTAAGGATATTTCTACGGTAGGGTTATGGGTATGAGGGTATGTCTTATCCATTCACTCTTGATTTTAAGATACCAATATTATAAGCGATGGGAAAAACGGAAGCCGGAAAAGCGGGCCATATCCTAGCGCTTCGAATTAGAAACGAGGAAGCTAATCGCTTCGTACGCGTCCGTGGAATTCTGTGGTGGAATTTCAACTATATACGGATGCAGACCCTGACGATACCTTACCTACGGTAAGCAAGGTGAAGGAGGAACAAGATCAAAAAGTTCTTGGGCACACTCTTCGAAATATCTAGTAGGAAATACACAAATTGAGTAGGTATAGAGTATTAATAATACAGCTAACTGATCCGTACGGCCGGCGACCGACCGTTTAGTCTGTGGGGTAAAGTGTCAAAGTGAATTAGTATGCGCGGGCGCATCACGGTGATCTCTCGGTACGCAGAATCCGCATACAATGGGCGCTTGCGCTGGTGAAATCGAACCTCATACGTATTCTGGGACCGGTCACCGGACTTACTTTATCTTTCAAATATATCTCTCAAATGATAAAAACTGTGAGATTTTACTGCCTTAGACCCAGTGGCTCATACTGAGCGAAAAATTAGAATTCCCGCGGGAATAAAGGAAAACTTAATCCACGCGAACGAAGTCGCGGGCATCATCTACTTATCATAATATAATACTGTGATGCATGTCTGTCTGATCCGTAACCTTTTCATGACACATCTGTTTAATATAATAGATTTTGACAAAAAGTTGGTACAAAGAAAGGTTGCCTCGCGGAAACGGTTAACGGACATAGCTCGCTATTTACGCCTGAAAATCTGAGTTCTCACAAGTTTAACGTTCCGATATGATGCCGTGCAGAAACCGATCATGGGTATTGGGTTTAATATAACCGCCATACACTTAACAGGTAAGTCCGCTACCATCGTAGAATCAATTACTTTCAAGGGCTAACTTGTAGTATAAAACAACATATTTAGTACTTAAGCGCAAACAAAGAAAAATCATCTCAAAAGCACAAAGGCATCTCGTGTAGGTGTATGAGGTCACACGGACCCTCGGCGCAGCAAACCGTGAACGCATCTCCGTTCCCAGCTGAGCGTATCATCTCGATCTGTTACCCTCCCTGTATAATCTACATTTGAGATGGCCTGAGGCGTCCACACTGCCGACGATGCATTCCGCTTATATGAAGGAAAAGGAAATATGTATTTATACAAGACAAATTTTTCCTGCAGCCACACGTGGTTTCGCTTGTAAGAATTTAGAAAATTACAGCCTTCATCCTTGACTATCATACTAATATTATAAATGTGAAATTGTGTTTGTTCGTTGGTTTGTCCCTGAATCATGTCGCAACAGGGCAGGGATCGACGTGATTTTTAGCATGGGTGCAGTTGAGGATCTGGAGAGTGACATAGGCTACTTTTTATCCCGGAAAATTAAGGAATTAATATTTAAAAAACTTAAATCACGCTGACGAAGTCGTGGGCATTAACTAGTACTTTATAAAGGGAACCCCTTTGCAAAATTTCAGCTTTCTAGGTCCAACGGTTTAGACTGGGCTTTGATGAGTCAGCGGCAGAAAAAACCTGGGATAACGATCAGTGGAAAAAAATCAGGCTCCAATTTAGAAAAATTAAATATGTTTATTTACCATAAAACAATTTTGTCAATTTTTCTTATTTCCAATGGTACCCCACATTAATCCTAATAATCCTGTATCCTGTATCGTGGGTACCTATTCCGCATTAAACATGAAAGATTTGGAGTACGTAGTTATCTATTTCTTACTAGCTGATGCCCGCGACTTCGTCCGCGTGGATTGAGGTTTTTCGGTTCCCGCGGGAACTCTTTAATTTTCCGGGATAAAAAGTAACCTATGTGCTATTCCAGACTATAATCTATCTCTGTGCCAAATTTCATCCAGATCCGTTCATCCGTTGGAGCGTGATTGAGTAACAAACATACATCCATACATCCAAACTTTCGCATTTATAATATTTATTTATGGCACTTAGGTATAATGCCGATGATCGGCAATGTGAAGCAAAACCTGAACAGCTCAGATAGCAAGGAGACCAAAATCCGGAACGTCAAGGAAGACGCAATCTGTTCCCCTATATTATATTTTTCATTTGACTACTAAGCATTCTCGCATATTGCTCATTGTTTACGGAACTTATCGCTTTTAATAACGGTTATTTATGTGTTCGAAGGTTTGTTATGTATTCGTCACATGGCGGAAAGACACGCTACGTTTTCGAAGGGCTCCTGGAACCATTAGACCGTGTCGGGACATCTTGTAGATACAGTCGTTTCAAGCTAGGGTTGCCATTTTAATTACATATCCGCTCCAAAAGCCTATTTATTATAAATTATTGTGCAAAAGTAGTTTCTAGTCGTAGTAGTAGTTTCCGATTAAAAAATACCTCCACTCCTGATGTTCAAGTTCATAAATAAGGCGTTTCTCAGAATTTCTTCTGATCGCTTAAGATTTCTTCATATACTAAATTTTTTTCTTCAAAGCAAGTTTTATGATCAATATAGCTGAAGCACAAAATTATACCTAATCCTGAGTAGCTTCTTTGTTTCAATGGCTTGTGATGATAATGATGATAAGTGAGCGTTTTTATTTCTTCGTTAAACATAGGGCTGCATCTGCAATAGTTTTCTATATCCTATCTTTGGCCCTGTCATATTGCAAAAAGAGGCATTAAATTGACAAATAAACAAAATTAATTAAATTTTCCAACCCTACTTCATTCCCATGGTATTACGAATATCGTTGGAGGAAATGTCACAGAGGGGAACGTCGAATACCTAATTAAACTGGTCTCTAGATAACCTAAGCAGTACTTACCTACTTGTAGATAGACCTTGTTTGCTCGTTTAGTAAAATGTTAGACTCCTTCTAAGAATATATCTGATAATTATACAGATTACACATATTGAAAAATGTTTTCATAAAGTTAGGACAAGGCATTCTTTTGGTTCCTTTCTTATTTCTGCTTTACATTAACGACCTGACATTCACAGATCCTCAAGTATGTTTAGTTTTAAGTGTGACTAGTGTGACTGTAATAAATATGAACAATTAAAAATGGTTTCCAAAATAGTTTCCATAATCCATCAAACGTAATTTCATTCAGTTCCACACAAGAAATTTTTATAAGTAGGTACATATAGCAACGTGCCTTTAAACCCATTAAAAACGGTCTGAGCTAACATAAAACAAAGTTTTCTTCTTGAATTCGTGTCTCAAGTCACCCATCGTCATTAATATTCAAACGGAAACAGGCTAAGAGATAACATACACGTTTCTTTAATGGCTCAGACGGTTTCGCATATAAACGGGCAAGATGCGGGGGCATTCGGGTTTTTTCTCGTCCCGACATGCCCAAGACTTGTGCCCAGTCGTCCATGAAGACATGTAGGGACATCCTTCTCTTAACGAACTAAATTATCAAGAAAAGCACGTGAAAACGACACAACTCACGACCACATGATATTTAGAAACCAAACTCTACGTTGAAGTTATAGAGTTTAGTTTTTAATGAGGGTTTCGTTATCGGTGAGGATACGAAGGCAGTTACACGAGCTCGTGAGAAACGGTGTTTAGGTGGAATAAATTATAGTATGCCTGTCTGTACGGATATTAAATAAGAAAAGGACGAGTTATGTCTGTGTATTGGAGCGGGTTTATTTTATGTAATGGCTGAAACGGATTACACTTAAGTATACCTATGTTTGAATTGAACAAGCGTCCGACAATGGTTATTAAGTTAGTAAGTATAATTTTATTTGTTATTTTAATAAATTTTTGGGACCTAATAATATGTCCAAAACATGGTATCAGAAATTGTGTGTCAGAAGACTTCATGACTCTAGAAGACCTATCTACCCTCTCCCGCTGCCTACAGTCTACACTGCACATTTTTAGAAATTCCACTTCGTTGTGGACGTCTTGCATCCGGCAAGCATTCAGTTTCTACGGAAGTAAGTAGGCCGATTAGGAACCTTACGATACCTTAATTATAAGATACCAGGATTCGGATAAATCCTGACAGTCTGCGGGATTTAACCAGCGCGGCGCGTCTGATTATTCCTGAATGTAAAATTCTGATACTATGCAACCGGCTTTACCCGTTGAGCTAGTTAAGCGACGAAAGCGACGCGATACAACGCAACACGGTTCGACTTTGTAGAAAACGACAAGCTTATTTAGGCGCGGGATATATACAAGAGGTGCGCCGGAGGTGTAGCGGCGGTGTGGCCTTGAAAGTATGAAAGCGGCGTCCAAGCGGCACGGCCGCGCCTGGCCGCTTGGACTATACCTGGCGCCCCGTCGCTTGCATACATTTTGTATGAAATATGATTGAACAGGCGGCGCACCCGCACCTCGCCCGCACCTCGCCCGCGCCCGTCGCCTCTTGTTTATGTCCCGCCGCTTACACGACAACGTATTCCACGTGAAGAGTCATCATCATCATCATCACTTCAACCCATTGCCGGCTCACTACTGAGCACGAGTCTCCGATTAGAATGAGAAGGGTTTGCGCATCGTCCACCACGCTGGTCAAGTGCGAATTGGCACACACACACACACCTTTGAGAACAATTACGGAGAACTCTCGGGCATGCAGGTTGCCTCACATGAAGGGTCAGCTCAGTAAACTCAGCCTTTAATCGCATCGCACCGTATCGAATAGCTTTGTCGCGTTTGTCGCTGACGATAGAGCCTTAGACATATTATAGCTGTTGGTGGTTGGTGGTTTTAGAACAGGTTCGAGAGCAGTGTACAGAGCGTACTGATAAGAGCACATGTAAATGCTAATCACCTGCGGATGTTGTTATCGTAATGTATCCCCGCGACACACTCCACTGCATCTGTTATCAGTTATCACTTCAGTTCACTCTACGGTGGTGGTACTTACTGTGAGCTGAATTTAAAAGTTGATCAGTTTTTTCTATGTAAGTAAAAGTCATAATGAGAAACCGGAAGTTATATGAGCATATTTTGGTCAATGGGGTTTGATGCGGAGTTGCCACCCATACTTACCAATGAAAACTACTAACGAATGAAAACTAATATTTGAAAAAAAAAAAACTTTTTTTTAAATTAAATACTTGGCGAATTAGACTTAAATAGAACAAGATTTCTCTCTAAGTATTTCATAAGATTTGTATTTATCGATTAATATTGTTTTAATTTAAATTTAACTTTTGTTTCATATTTGAATAGATTTATTTTGTATATTTTTAAAATACTTAGTACGTATGGGGATTAAAGGACCCTAGGATTTTAGCCATTATCTATTCAGTCGTTGTGGCGTTTGGGAGTAACAAACATCCAGACTTCTGAACATCCAAACGTTCACTTAATAGCAAGAAGAACAAGATATAAACTGAAATACTATAACTATATTACTGAAAAAGTCTAAGTCCAACGAATGAAGTTTTCAAGGCATATCCATACTAACCTTACGAGCGCCCAATTCGAAAAACAAAAGGCGAAAAGAAAACAAAACTTGAAAATCGAACGTCCGGCGATTGGTGGACGCGACGTTGCCGCTCCGGAGATGTTAATTACCTGTCCCTATCACGCCTCAACGCTTTCGCTCTCCATCCCTTTCTAGCAGGATCGTCTCGCTACAAGACCCAACTGAGATAATTTTATCTTCGAAGTTCGAACGTGACTTTTTTTAAAAAGCTTGATCGAAGCGCCAATGAAATGAAAGCAGTTTCCAGTTATTTAGCCAGTTTATTTTCTGAGTGAAAACAGTGTGGAAGGAAAATCGCTTTTATTTAAAGCGCAGAAAGCTCGTTGACATAATTTGGGAGTGTAAACTTTTAAAATGGAAGTCCATTTGTATTTTTAAATAAAAACGAAAGCTTTGGTAAAAGCTCAATACGAGCAATGAGGATTTTTGAAAACAGAAAACGTTATTTTTGAATGAAAACTTTCAAAACTTTTCATCAATGAGCATCTAGGTACCTACCTACTAGAGAACTAATAGTAGTTAGGTAGGTATCTACTTTTTTAAAACTACAGCTTGGAATAATTACCTATTGAGGAAAATAAATATTCTATTAAAGGTTTTGTTTGTTTTTCTTTTATTATTATGCTAGTGGCTTAGACACCCGGCCTCCTATACGGGGTCGCGGGTTCGATTTCCGGGCCTCCCCTCCGGGTTGTGTACCTTTGACTTCTCGGAGTTAAGTGCGTTTTAAGAAATTAAATATCACTTGCTTCAAACAGTGACAGAACCATCCTGAGGAAACCTGCATGCTCGAGTTATTCATACTGTTTTCGAAGGTGTGTAAAGTCTGGCAATCCGCACTTATCCAGCGTGGTGGACTATGGCCAAATCCTTTTCATTCCGAGAGGAGACTCGTGCTTAGACTGACGATGATGATTATGCTAGATTATGAAGCTGATGATTTATATAAAATAATATTATAGGTAGGTACCTACTTACTACTAACTTATTTAAAAGTTAAACTTCAATCGATGACTGTTACATACTACATAGTGACCGCAATCCAAAGAGTGTGAATTTCTATTTAGTTCTCAAACCTTTGTAACTTTAAAAGTTGCAAATAATTTAAATTCCGAATGTAGTTATCAATAAGAACGTTATTTATAACATCGATAACGCGTGCCACAGGCATGTCACAACCACCTACGTATATTATCTGGAACGCGAACATCTGCAAGTAGATATTTAAAACTTGCACAAAGGAAAAGCCTTCTTTATTGCGTCGATAGTGCGTAAATTGCTAAAAGTAATAAAATTAGGGCCTCCACACACACGATAATTTAAAATCTTTCACACACAACTGGCGACAGCAGCAGCGGTGCGCGACGACTACCATGCATTTTGATGACCTCCGTGGCGCAGTGTTGAGCGCTGTTGCCTTAACGTGCGGAGGTCCCGGGTTCGATCCCCGGCAGGGTTTGGAAATTTATAACAGGTTAGCCCGCTACCATCTTAGACTGCATCATTACTTACCATCAGGTGAGATCGCAGTCAAGGGCTAACTTGTAGTGATTGATTCAACAATCAATCGGGCCCGTTCCAATTCAGAGGAGGTTCTTCTTCGTCAATCAAGAAGATTTTCCGTAAATGCATCAATCACAATCACATCAACATGTGATTATGATTGATGCATTTACGGAAAATCTTCTTCTTCTTGATTGAATTAACTTATTGTTTCCTTCTTGTGACAATGGATTGTGGCCAATAGCGAATAACTAATCGTAGGGGATTGAGCGCTTTTTCACCATAACAGGTTAGCTGGACATAAAGGTTTATAATTTACTGCTCCTTACACTTCCACTTCACACTTAGTTGTAGATTCAAAATAGACGCTTCGAAAGCACTAACTAGTAAGACTATTTGAAAAAATCTTTTTGAAATGAAATGATTTATTTCATGTAGTACAACTTGTGCCACTTATGATAAGTCGTAAGAATCTACCACCGGAGAAGAACCGGCAAGAAACTCAGCAGTTGCTCTTTTCAAAAACAGAAAAATGTAACAATTTGTATATACCTAATATAAAATGCATACGCTACGTAACAACGTACGCTTTGGACTTCGATTTTGACCTCCAATGGATGAAAGTGCTCTGGAGGAGCTAGGGTAGGAGCTCCAAGGCTGCCATTGCGCGTTTTGTCTGTCCAAGTCTTCGAAGCATCGTGTGTGCTTTGGCCCTAAGTAGGCATACGCAAAGATAAGAGCGCGTTAAGTAACGGTCAACTCCAACTGTCTGGAGAAAGGGTCGCGTGCGCAAGGTTCGTCGCTATGTATTAAGAAACGCATAGAAGAGACAATTAAATAAATATTATTAAAAAAAATATAATCAAATGGATGTTTAAAAATGTTTTTTTACAAATACAAGCATATAGAATGTCGTAAGCACAGTCTTCAAGGCACGGCGTCAAGGGCTAACTTATAATGGAATCTATACTCTATACTCTATACTAATATTATAAATGCGAAAGTTTGGATGGATGTATGGATGGATGTTTGTAACTCAAACACGCCAGAACGGCTGAACGGATCTGAATGAAATTTGGCACAGATATAGATTATACTTAGTCTGGAATAGCACATAGGCTACATTTTATCTCGGGAAATTAAGGAGTTCCCGTGATAACAAAAAAACCTCAATCCACGCGGACGAAGTCGTGGGCACCAGCTAGCTTATAGATTGCTGGTGATTGATTGCTGAATCACTGGTGGAACCTCTGTAACATAGAAATTTAGTAAAGAGCGAGAAAGTTGTCAGAATTGTCAGCCAATCGGATGTGCTTGCAATTGCAAGTGTAGGCGTCTTTAGTGCTAGCCATAAGGCAATATAGGTCTTTGGCTATACCTATACATGATTGATTGTGTTATGTGTTTTGAAATACTATTTTCACCTCTATAATATTTAAACTCTTCAAAGGCAGGTGCGCAGGCGTCACCTTTAAGAAAAAATGGCGTGCGTGGGGGAGAGCGACCCTTCACTATAAACTTTATCGATGAGGAATCGTTTGCTCGGAATTGTGTAATTTCTTTAAGAGATAACTTAGAGCCGGACATAATATGAGGAACATAATCGAAGAAAGGTATAAGATAGAAATTTATGTTTTAAATTACGCCCGCAGACAAGCAAATTGCAACAGGCGGAAGATCATATTTTATATGTTTGAGCTAATACTATAAGAGGTTTACACTACAAATACAAATCCAAGTAGCTTGTGGGAAAAATCATACTAATATTATATATGCGCAAGTGTGTTTGTTTGTTGGTTTGATGGTTTGTCCTTCAATCACGCCGCAACGGAGCAACGGAGCAACGGATCGACGTGATTTTTGGCATGGGTATAGTTGAGGACCTGGAGAGTGACATAGGCTATTTATCCCGGAAAATTAAAGAGTTACCGCGGGAATCAAAAATCTTATACCACGCGGACGAAGTCGCGGGCATAAGCTAGTATGGAATAATTAAAAGACTTCTCGATTATTTGATTATGAGTCTGTGAAGCGTAAGGTTCTTTATAAGAGCGTTACAGTATAGTAGAACCTACGTATGATCTGGAAAAGTGTAATTCTACAGGATATACCTTTCACCTTTCTAGTTCTACAATCGCACCGCAAGGCATCGTCAGGGTCGAAATTCCACGGAAGCGTACAAAGTGATTTGTTTCCTTGTTTTCATTTCGAATGCTAGGATATGGAATGCTTTTCCGGCTTCCGTTTTCCCCTGTTTAAGTATATTTTCGTAATATTGATAACTTAGTTATATTATGCATTATACATTTAGAATCTTTTATTTAACCGTTGGCTCATTTCATTCTAGTCTTTACCTATCAATTAATTGGTCCTTTTCTGATTATTATCATGCACAATTGTATCTCGTTCTATTTCGTAGATAACCTGTTTTATTACGCAATTTGCTGTCCCACACAAACTTTTTTCAATTTTCCAATTTCTTAAGCTCATGATCGACCACCCCAAAACTGTATCGCCAGTTTCATTTCAAAGTAACGCTGTTACATTATCATAATTACTTCAAAGTTCAACATCGTGATCGAAACCTTATAAACCACCGCGATGAGAATACAAATGATCGGTTTTGTTTGTGTTCGGCAGCTTTATTGGGTTATCGTGACTCTGGCACTGGTGCATCCGTCTATTGTCTCGATAGATCAGTTGATTTGCAGCTGTGAATGCAAGTTATCAAATCTGTGTTGACTTCTTGGTGTTTTCTTACCTTAGCCAGTTAAATTGATATCCAAATGGACTCGTGGGCTAAATCTGTTTCTTTCTCATCATCACTGCGTGCCTTCTTCAAACCTAAGTTTGGCGGTCATCATGCGAAAATCTTCTCTATCTTGAGCTGCATCTTTTAGCCTTGCTTAGCTAAGCCCTGTCCACCCCCTTATATCGTCCAACCACTTGCGCCTTTGGCAACCTGGAGCTTCTATCTGGACCCCCCAAAATCATCAACGCCAGCGTGGAAGACCGAGGCGACGATGGTTTGATAAATAAGATAAATTCACAGTTGAGTGGCTGATAGAGGCACAAAATAGGGAGATGTGGAGAAATTAGACGGAGGCTTTGGCCAGTCCGCAGTCGTGGGACAGTGCAGGCTAAATAAGATTAGATGGGTGGTGAGTGCCAATTTGAGAGCTGTCGTGAAGACTCTTTTCACGACTATCGTACCAGCCTCGCCTCGCCTACCAAATCTTAACGCCTTTCAAAACCGTTTCGCTATAGGGGACTTCGTATTATTAAATCCAAACACTGGTTATATACCTACAGTTTAATATAATTTACACACAGACACAGGTCATTAACGTTAAGCAATTACAGTATAGCCCATAGAGGTGTTGCCACCGTAGATTATGCAGGCAAATGACCACCATTTTAAATAAATCGTTTTTAAGTTTCCACCTAACAGTATAGAGGACTATATACTTCGCTTATTATACGTATTTATGCTTCTCAGATAATTCAATTGATCTCTTCAATTTATATCTATTTCATCATATTATTAAATTATAGATCCAAAAGTGTACCCGTTACCTTTTTACGGCCGGGCCCATCAGCTGTTTCGAGCACTTAACCAACTAAATGCCCGAGGGTTTAACCGATTTGACGAAGTTTGATTTTTTTAACCTTCGAGCATTAATTAACCAATAAAATGATCGAGGGTTTTTTAATTTGAGCGATGTTAGATGATAGAGATAATTTGCATTTCGGCGACAGATATGGGTTATTTTCTTGGACTTTCATCCCGGAAATCCCACGGGATAGTTGGAAACCTAACGCGGATTAAGTCACGGGCATAAATTAAGAATTAACAACAGATAAAAATATTATTGGTAGAGAGGTGCGTCACTGTGGTGCAGTTTTGCTTCTCGCGGTGTTTTGTCTTACGCTCGTGCCATCTTTTAAACATGGCCCTGATGAATAACTTTATTTCTCGACCGTTGCATAAATAATGGCTCCAGATATCATAACAGATGTCTTTGGATTAACGGCTAACAATGGCGAGACGTAGATGTCGCTGCAAGATGTCTAGAGTTCTGCGTTCTGCGTTCTGGATTCACTGTGAGTTTTAGGTTGACAAAGGATCTCGTCAGTTGGTGCCAGATACAAGGAAGCGTGAAATGAGTCAATTTATTTCTTTGAATTCATTTATTTGACTTGAATTAACTAACACAGAATAGTTACTTATTTTAACGTTTAAACTATCGTGAGTGAATATTCATTATAAATATATAGGTACATAACTAGTGGTTCGCCCCGAACTGAGACCTCGCGGTATCCATAAGATAGTTTTAACTATCTTTACGTTCATAGACATCAGTACTATTAGCAGACAATTTTTTTATTCCACGTAAGATGGTTCAAAATTCAAAAATTCAAAATGTTTTTTATTCAAATAAGCTTTTACAAGCGCTTTTGAATCGTTATAATATGAATCTACCGCTGGTTCGGAATGCCATTCCTACCGAGAAGAGCCAGCAAGAAACTCGGTGGTTGCTCTTTTCCATCAAAACTTACAATCATCATAATGATACAAGTAACTGCAGTCCCACGCATAGCTGGAGCGAATCAAATCCACGCTGTTTTTTTTTATCATTTTTCTTCTTCTTTTCTAACGTCTATTATTTGTAAGCACAAACGAATAAACTTTTACAGAGCGCCATCTATTGACATCATTGTGAAGTTCTGTTAAAAATACTGAAGCTCATTAAAAATTAAATAATGTCGTTTCCTTATAATAAATTTATCTAATTTTAGTATTTGTTGTACAGGATATAATTCAAATAATTGATCAAGTTTCAGGCTCAGCCTTTCAGAAAATTGAGAGTTCTGAGGTCAACTTTGGACGTTAGAAAACCTCCACTTTGAAAGCCCCCCATTTCGTCAATTTTAGGGCAAAAATTAAAAAAAAAATATATTTTTGGACTCTATTCCTAATTATCTTTAAAATGATATACCGCAACCCTATGTAATCAATAAATCAATCCATCCAAACTTTCGCATTTATAATATTAATTTATATTTGTTTTTTATTCCACTACAAGTTAGCCCTTGACTGCGATCTCACCTGATGGTAAGTGATGATGCAGTCTAAGATGGTAGCGGGCTAACCTGTAAGGGGTATGGCAGTTATATTAAACCCATACCTACCCCTAGTCGGTTTCTACACGGCATCGTACCGGAACGCTAAACCGCTTGGCGGTACGTCTTTGCTGGTAGGGTGGTAACTAGCCACGACCTAAGCCTCCTACCAGAGCAGACCTGAGAAAATTCAGAAATTATAAATTCCCAAATTGTCCCTGCCGGGAATCGAACCCGGGACCAACAGCGCTCAACACTGCGCCAGGGAGGTCGTCAAAATATCTCTACAAATACATGCTATTGGCTATCCAAGCTATTTGTCCCTAAAATTTTACCAACTGACTACACTTTACTTCTCGAATGATCCCCCATCCAGGCGAGAAGCGCATTAAACCTACGCGGTATAAGACAGTCGGCAGGTATCCCCACTTCCGGTTAGGGAACAAACCTCATTTCCGGCGTACCCTTCCGTAGGGCGCGGGTGTTCTGTTACTATGGTAATGCCCACCCCATGTCCGTGGCTCGTGCCTGGGAGAGTAGCGGCATATATACGGAGATAGATAGACACATAAATAGAGGTAGGTACTATGACCTTGTAGAATGTAGATACCCCATAAGTATAGCTCTTATTAATAAACATCAGCTGAGAACATGTTCTCAAGGTAATAATAGGTCCTCCCGACCGAATTTCGGCCACGGCGACCAATCTCTAGAGGGAATAGCCGCCTGCGCGGGATCCAATATAGTGCACAAGTGTGTGCGCAAACACAGGTGCACTCTCTGTTCCTTGAACGGGACGGAAAATCCGACACGACCGGAGAGAGATCAGGCGCATTACCGACTGCTTTACGTGCTCTCCGAGGCATGAGGGTGAAACACCGCCAACTTCCTAACTCCGGGTTAGTACTGAGAATTTCTTGTCAGAAAAACCTTTCCACCTACAACCTTCTTGATCCCAAGTAGGTACCTATCAGTCAATCTATGCTTAAAACCGGTCATTAGCATAGATTGACCGATACTTGGAAACGTGTTTCTAGCCGATGTCGGCTTATTAAGTAGGTACGGGTCTATACGTACAAAACGTTCCCAAGACCCAAATCGGTCAACTTTAGAGATCCTTTGCCTTTTCGTTTCCTCCGTACTTTACCGTGGTTTACGTTTACGTGGTTATTTTTATTGTAATTTTTTAATTAGAGGAAGCTTTGTTATCGATACTGAGACCAAAACATTTTTTTTTTAACTATTTGTCTGTCCGTCTGCCTGTATGTCTGTCTATCAAGTCAAGTTTAAAACCATGAGCAGCTTTTAATCACAATAAGTTTATACCGCCCCCAAATCAGTTAATTTATAAATTACATCATTACACTGCATTAAATCGGCATAATAATAAGCAAAACACGAGGGGCGCGCAATTGACTTTTCCGACCGCTTTCACATCTGCGGTATAGAAATAGGGGGTGGCACAACAATAGAAAAATCTGATCACCCTCGCTACAATGGGTACAGGTGGTAAAGCCAAAAGCTACTGTTGTATGTGGGTATGTATATTGTATACCAACCCATATCATATCATACTAATATTATAAATGCGAAAGTTTGTTTGTTTGTTCAACAAACAAACAAACAAACTTTGTTGGTTTATTGGTTTGTTGGTTTGTCCTTCGATCACGGCGCAACGGAGCAACGGATCGACGTGATTTTTGGCATGGGTATATCTGGAGAGTGTCATAGACTACTTTTTATCCTGGAAAATTAAGGAGTTCCCGCGGGAATTAAAAAAAACCTAAACCACGCGGACGAAGTCGCGGGCATCAGCTAGTACCTAAGGGATAAGGGCTTGAAATTCCAATCTGCACTTGGCCAGAAAAAGACTCGTGACACTCGTGCTCAGTATTGAGGCTGCAATGGGTTGAGAATCATATTATTAATATTATAAATGCGAAAGTGTGTTTGTTTGTTGGTTTGTCCTTCAATCACGCCGCAACGGAGCAACGGATCGACGTGATTTTTGGCATGGGTATAATTGAGGACGAGAGTGACATAGGCTACTAATTATCCCGGAAAATTAAAGAGTTTCCGCGGGAGTCTAAAAATCCCGCGGCGCAGCGAGGGGTGGAGACTTGAGATGACATACATGATATAAAGATGAACCATTTAAAAAATACCTATCGCTTAACTCATTCATTAAAATTGACTGAACTACGAGTAACTCATTCATTAAAATTGACTGAACTACGAGTAGTGTGCCCAACGACTGTGTAAGAAAATCATAATTGTACCTATACGTTTGTCAAACGTACAATTATTCGAACTGTTTAAAGAGTCCAATGATGCCTGCGTGACAAAAACCATGTACCTACCTATGAACAGTTCGAGTAGTACGTTTTAAGCTCTGAGGTTCCTAAATAATTGATTTAAAAGAGAAAAAAAATTACTAGCCGAGGCTCCTGCTGGCGACGAAATAATCACCGTGTTGCAAATAATACTTATTCAATTTACCATAGAATTACCACGACAAACATAAAAGCTTTTCTTTCAAAAGAAATCGCCCCGTTTCATGTTTCAGCAGAAAGCCAGGCTGAATAAGTTGGTTGGTATTGTGTAGATATTAGATATATCTATGTTATCTTCTGAGAAGCCGTGCGGCGGTCGCCATGGCAACGTGCCGCATCAACACCACACAGACACGTGTGAATATCCAGGTGACCTGAAAAAGATTGGTGTACAATGAGAGCAAAGCGTAATGATATTATAATATTCTTAGGCCACGATTACACTTGATTTGCCATTTGCACTAACATTTGCATGGGATACGCTACTTACAAGATTGTTTACATTTCGTAAGTTACTCATGCTAGTGACTTACGAGAATAAAACTTACAGGTGTAATCGTGGCCATACAGTGGGCCGACGCCCATTCAAATAAGTAATGACAGACCAGGCTACTGGCTACCATGACAGTTATACCACCTAGAGGTATGGACATGGTTGAGAGAGGTAGGAAACTTCATACCACAATAGAGTGACAGAATTTTGTAATAATGGCAGCTTCCTCCGTCACGTCTCTGTCACCCCGCCTAGTCTAGAGTCTAGACGTCTGCGTCGATATCTCCTTGTAACCCTTGTCTCCTCGGCTGTAATGAGTGAAACGTAATTACTACTTACGGTGTTTTATTTGATGACAGCTTAGCCCAAATCTGGCATCCGGGGTCTTAAAGCGTATAAATGCTATAGTGTAACGATCGCAATCACCTCTGATATGTTAACGCTGGCAGCAAGAATACCAAACAATAATTGAGATTATAACAATGATTTAAACATTGTTATAATCTTAAATCGTATTCAATCGTCATCGTAATCCTATTCGTACATGAATAGGTAATTAGAATTAAATTCATACACCCGGTTCGGTTGACTCTGTCGACACTGGGATTTGCTGTTTGCAACTCTAAATCGTTTGACGTCACATTACGTTTTCGTTTTTACGAGGTAAGTATTAGATTAATTAAATTGATAATACCCCTTACCCTTTTAAAGTTACCACCAGATGATTTCGCGGCTAGGGACATATTTTCATCAAATTATTAAAAAAATCTTTTAAAGAAGAAGATGGTGGTGGAGATCCCGTGGTGCCACTAACTTTATTTATCTTTCCTTGTGTGCGTGTTTATCCGCCACGTCACCGATGTCATACGCGATAGAGAGTTATTACGTGTCATCCAGGTATCAAACTATCAACTATACCTATTAACCATCAACAGACATGTCCATGCCAATATCGAGCCCAATTATTTCGATGGCTAAATTATATCTAGGCGGATAGGTTTTATAATGATGATGCCCTAACTGCTCGACCCCTGCGTTCTAAATGCCATAAGCGTTTGACAGCTTAAAACGTATTAAGTACTCCTGTTTCAGGAGTTCGCTTTTTGACGTGCAGGCATCTATGAGAAACGATTACGATTACGATTTCCTTACACAATCGGGATTCGGGGGGCAGAATTGTATACTTAGTCTGCTGACGCCCTGAATGTCAACCGTTGACATCTTGGGTAGACGTACTCGTATAATTCTCACAAAAACCGCACAAATACAATATATCGTCGTTTATAGAGCATCGTAATCTGGGAATTTATAATTCCTGAATTCTGTCCGGTCTGGTGTGAGCAAATGCTATATCAGTAAAAGATAAGACGTATCCAAGCTTTAATGGGTGGAAGACTTCGGCCGTGGCTATGGATATGCGTTTAATATAACTGCGATATCCCCAGCTGTCCAGGTAAGCCCGCTACCATCTTAGGCTTGATCATCACTCACCAGTTCACCAACAGGTAAGATTGCAGTCAAGGGCTAATTAGCAAGCACGTCCGTAACCTAACATAGTCTCATAACTTCACCCATAGGAAATCCGAAATAGGAATGCATAATTTAGTAACGATAAAAAATTTCGAAAGTTACAATGGAAAATTTATTTGGCCAAAGTTTTTTCAGTACTGTTCGGTAAAGGAGCTTCGATGACCAGCACACCGTCCTTTGACAAGGCAGACGCGATAGTCTTCGGGTCGACTCCTTGAGGGAAGTGGAACTCCTTGTGGTACTGCCTCACTGTGGTGCTGGTGTCAGTCTTCTCCTCGTGGGTCGCTGATACCATAAGCTTATTGTCTTGAATGGTCACGGTTACCTGTTGACACAGAGAAGAATAGAATAGAAATTCTTTTACGCTAAAAACATTTTCAATCCCTTTCTACCAAGAAAAACCAACAAGAATCTTGGTGTTGCTAATTTGAATTCAAATCCTGCATCCATTTCCATACTAATATTATAAATGCGAAAGTGTGTCTGTCTGTCTGTCTGCTACGCTTTCACGGCCCATCTGCTCAACCGTTTTTGATGAAATTAGGTACAGGGGTAGATTGTATTCCGGGAAGGACATATGCTACTTTTTATCCAGTAAACAGAAGTGATTGTCTACTCGTAAAGAGTTTCTACTTATAACATCGAAGGGACCACAACATCAAAATTGGCACTCATTAAAACTACTATTTCATTACAAAATATGATTTGTAGGAGTTTTGAATTCTGATTTCTGACCAGATTTATATAGGTAAGTCTATAATACTTATGTAACCTAACTTGTAACTATGGAGTATGGGTACACCGAAGCCGAAGCGACGAGACTTCTTTGCTTTCGAAACACCTGACCTCTATTTGTATTAAAATACTTAGTTAATTATTTAGAACATTAAGAAGACCTCTCAGGCATGCAGGTTTCCTCATGATTTTTCCTTCGCCGTTTGAACAAGTGATAATGTAATTGCTTAAAACGCACATATCTTCGAAAATTTTGAAGAGACTGTCCGGGGATCGATCCTCTGACCACCAGAAAAGGAGTCGACGCCTATATACCACTAAGCTATCACCGCTTAAAAAATAATATTATACAAGCCCTACTTAGCTAACTGAGAAAAAAAAAACCCTATTTCTAAAGCTCTATTTGTGTAGAATATCAAGTGTTATAAAATCGCCGAGAGAAAAAAAACCAATTAACATTTGACATTTACGATGACATCATTAAATGTCAGTGTTGCCAGATAACGTAACTTCACCCCCGAGATGTGGTATTTAGGCGCCCCTCTGATTGTCAATCCCACCCTGGGCGCCATGGCGACCGAAGTCTAAACATGGTACCCTATTAATCTCGATGTTGGGGCGTGTCAAATTCAGCGAGTAACCAAGCTTTGTTCATTCGAAAGATTTTTTACAAGTGTGCAGATTTAAATAGATTGGGCCCAAATCTGTAAAACCTGATCTTAAATCTAAAAATGTTAGCTGGACAGACTTTTTTCTTTTCGAAACTTCAGAACCTATGATCCCAAATGTTAATAAAACCATTCCTGAATAAATATTATAATAATTCTTCTGACAATTCTGATCCCATTATATTAATCAAATAAATATTATAAATGCGAAAGTTTGGATGGATGTATGGATGTATGGATGTTTGTTGCTCAATCACGCTCCAACGGCTGAACGGATCTGGATGAAATTTGGCACAGAGATAGATTATAGTCCGGAATAGCACATGTAGACTTTTTGTCCCGGAAAATTAAAGAGTTCCCGCGGGAACCGAAAAACCTCGGGGACGGAAAAAAGGACATATTGGTAGATGATGAACCTATTACAACGCGACTTCATACGCATTGATAAAAGTTGTTAAAAATCTCGAAGGAATTCTTTGATTTGCCGGGATAAAAAGTAAAGCCTTCGGGATTCTGGGATCTGACTGCTGAATTTCATTAATTATATTGGTGAAGCAGATTAAATGAAACGCAACGTTTATTCGATGTAGGAAACTTTTGCCACTTATGATTTGTCAGGACCATAAAAATCTATCTAAACCATTACAGATAGGTTGCATCTCGGGGAAAGACATAGACCTTTTTATCCAGGAAAATATACCGGGTATGATCTGGTTGTTTACTTATTAATATATATTTTCTCAAATGTTATCTATGCAACGATAAGGTAGGTAAAATTAGTCGATGTGATTTTATTTCAGAACAAGTTTTTACCTATAATAATTTATCTATGGTCACCCTAAAGGGCGCGAGGGCGCGAATCGAAACCAAATTGGCGGGAAAGCTGCTCGTTTGACAGATCATTTTTTATTCCGTTCGGAAATTTGGCAGCCATTGTTCCACAAATTACCAGCTGCTGGCCAGGAAGTGAATTACATTAATTCATTTTAAAGGTGTTTTTACAAAATAGTAATTCAATCACATTGATTTATGCTATTAATTAATCCTTATTTATTCTTGTAAATCCGTCAATGATCAATAAATCTATATATAATTAAGTATTAAAGAAAAATAATATTTTAGAAAGTTTTCTTGTTAAATACCTACTTACCTAGGTACTTGACACGACGTTTTTTACAACCAGATACCTACTCCTACCTAAAACTTGCACCTATTCATTTAAAACGTTTACGAAGCCCCTATACTTAGTTATTATCCTAATACCTAATAAGTTTTTTACTAAGTAGTTGGTACCAACAAACGATTTAGCACTCCAGTAACCAGGGCAATAAATAATAATTATTTTAGATGTCGATACTAGAGTTCCTCAAATATGTACTTATCACTAAGTAGGTATTATAAGGGTCTAAAAATGGTTTACCATAAGACAGGACGTATGGAACACAAGATTATACCTACCTGTGGTCTAGTTGTTATGAATTTATTTAAGAACTAATAAATCAATATACCAAATTGGATTTATTATTGTTCTTGGATGCTAGTACAAGAGACAGTCGTGACAAATTGCGTTCAGTCAGAGGAGCAGGCGCCGCGCCCGTAGGTGTAGGTGTGATCTAAGAATTTCCATAAAAGAAACGTGGTGTCTTGCCTCAATTTACTATATTATGGATTAGTTTTAGAGATAGTATGCCTAACGAACGTACGTATTTATTTCTTACTTTGAGCAGCTTTTTAGACTTTTATTGTACTTCAAACAGCTTATTGTGATTAACTGCGTAAGTAGTAAGTACCTACGTATCAGTTATGTATCGTAGTTTTCTTATACAGCACCAGAAACTTATCTGGCCCGGTGGCCAAAATTGTAACACATTTTTATGGCTGTTTCGTTTCTGTTATTATTTTATTTTTAATATAGGTCCTATACCAGTGAGTAGTGACGCTGTCACCGGGTCGGATAAATTTGTGGTCCTATAAATAGTAGGTATGAAGCCTAATTAAAGTATGTAAATATATCCTTCTTTCAACGCCTTGCAAAGGACACAGTAAGTTGCGGGAGATATCACAGCTGTCTCTTGACCTACGATACACTTCGCGGTAATTGAATTTTTCTAATCACATAATTGGCTTTAGCTCTTAATTAAGTCAAACGTGATAAGTTTGGGAAGACGTATCAAAAAGATTTAGTAGCTATAGGTACCTAGGACCTACCTATCTACCCAACGTTTTTTGGTAATTTTTATCTTGATCTAAACATTTTAAACGTTGAACTTCAGAGTCAGACTCGCTTATAGATGACTCGATGATGCGCGCGACTACATCCGCGTGGAGTAAGGTTTTTTTAAAACCCTCCTCAACTCATCGTATAAAAGTAATAAATATAATTTCATTCATCTATGCTCTATCTAGTCTATGATTATAATATTACGCGAGGGGGCTAGGGAGGTCAGGCCATCGTTTTTAATTCCCGTAAAACGCAACGTTGGTATCTCGGGGGAGTGTGGGCAAACATCATTACCCCACTAGGTACTTACGCTTGTTATAAAGGTAAGGTATACAGTCTGAAATTGTTTGGAGTCACAATTATTTGGAATCTAATGTTTACAAGTACATATATTAAAAACCGGCCAAGTGCGAGTCGGACTCGCGCACCGAGGGTTCCGTACAAACCTGTAGTAAGTTTTACGATTTATGACGTATTAAAAATAAAAATTACGTTTGTTGTATGGGAGCCCCCCTTTAATATTTACTTTATTGATATTTAATTATTTATTTTGAAAGGTAATATACAAGTTAATATTCTGTGAAAATTTGAACCGTCTACCTGTTACCGTTTTTAATATTGAGCAAAAAAATACGAAAAAAACACGTTTATTGTATGGGGACCCCCCTTAATATATATATTTTTTTAATTTTTAGTATTTGTTGTTATAGCGGCAACGGAAATACATCATTTGTGAAAATTTCAGCTTTCTAGCTATCACGGTTTATGAGATACAGCCTGGAGACAGACAGACAGACAGACAGACAGACAGACAGACAGACAGACAGACAGACAGACAGACAGACAGACAGACAGACAGGCAGACGAGTCTTAGTAATAGGGTCCCGTTTTTACCCTTTGGGTACGGAACCCTAAAAAGTATAGGTAGTATATACCTCGGCTTGATGGGTCCATATTCACGTAGGCATATAATTCTTAAACGTGCTTGAATACAGCATTTGCAAAATACGAACAAGTTTTCCGAGAAAATGTCCTTACTCTTGGAACATTTAGGTAACCCTCTGGCTCTAAGGTAGAATTGTTTCTTGAATTTATATAGTTACATGAAAAAACCTGGGATAATTTAAATTGATTTTTTTGCACCTCTATACTTTCGTATAAATCAGTCTTATTATCAGTGTCTTACAGTATAATTAAATAGGTCCAACCAACCAACTTACGTCTTGAACATAATATTAAGCTTTTCCTAAGTTACTGGTACCTACCTAGGTGCATAAATTATGACTATAATATTCGCCATCTCTTAGACTAAAAATATGACAGCTGTATTTATATTACACCACAAAACAAACCAAACAAAACAATCAAACAAAACACACCCTGTGGAAAGGGGCAACACTAGATTTAAGAGCTGTCATTTTAGTTTAGAGATTTTATTAAACAGAAGTGGCCTCAATTGTCTAGATACCTTAAAATAGTACTGATAGTTATAATGATTATCAAGTGCAGATGCTCTCAATAAAATAATATTAATGGTTTTATTACAAACGTAAGAACCTTCGAATCATAAAAATCTCTCCCCTACCATGGACCGTATGTCGATAATTACGAGTGATTAGAGCGCGGTATCACGGCATCCTCCCTGTCTACAATCAGTAAATTGGTTTACATCAACAGAAACGCGAGTAAATTGAGGGGTTGGACGCGCTACTATTGCAACTCGAAGTTTAGCCACAGAATTCCTAATAGTTCTATCTTTCAGGTAGTTTAACCACATAGTCTAGGAAACGGGGCGGTTCGTTGTATGGAGATACTTTATCATACTGTAAAGTTTCGTCGCCTGATGAATTAATGTTGGGATCCACTAGCTTTATTGCCTAGAGTCTAGACTAACAACAACAACAACAACAACAAAAATGTATTGGAAAAATTTAAACATAAGTAATGAAGTATTTATTGCATACTATTAGATACATGATTAGACAAAAAATTCTTTTTCAAAAACCGACTTACACAACCGCTGTAGAGTAAAAAAAATTTTAATTTCCTCCTTTTTTGGAAGTCGATAAAAATGTAGGTAAACCTAAGAACAAGAAAGCTATTTATGCGATACAAATTAAAACAGAGGGAGCAAAATGATTCTTAATGTACCTAATTCATTAAATTATTAAAATATTATACAGATTTCCCCTAGACCAGCAAATCCAGTAAAAAATAACCAGCAGGAAAGCGCGCGCAAATTTCCACTAAATATGTAGTTTTGATTATTTTTTTCTAACTAACACAACAATAACAACAAATGGAAAATGGTAAAGCTTATCTCTCAAATAGTCGTTTTTTCCAGTTTTGTAAAAGCCAACGAAATTAATCAACAGTAACAAAGTAAAACTAGTATTTTTTTTTTTTTTTTTAATTTTATTTCACAAGTAAAATGTACATATATTTTTTGGTTTCTTCGTGCTCGGAAGCGCTTGACGGCTTGTCTGAGCACTGCACATTCCTCCATGCTTATAAACTAAATATGTAGGTGTATAGAACGTATTAATTATATCTTCTAATCTATGGTGTTGAGTAAGATACTAATATTTACCTATCTACAAAAAGGTTCTTACATAATACCTTTTTCCTTATAATATAAAATAAATGTAGGTAGTTAGTTTTAAAATAAAAGTAAACAAGACTAATTCTGCGCATGCAAATCAACTTTTATGTATACAGGCTGCTTCACTTTGAGTAACACTAAGTTTACTTAATAATTAGTTTTTAATAGATAATTTTTAATTTTATACTTGATGTTGTTTTTTGTTATTTTGGACTTAAGTTCCATCGGAAGCTCATTTATTAGCCTTGGAAGTAAATAATATGTAGTTCTTTTGCCATAGTAGTTGTTTGCTTTTGTTGTAGTAAGTTTCCGTTCCGTAATTTTCCTTGTAGTTATTTTATGCTTATATAATTTTGGTAGAAATCAAAGTAATTTTGGACAAGTAGAATATGCTTAATTTTATTTTGGATGGGTAGTACCTTGCAGTATTCAAATATTGCATCGTCGTTTTGAATAAATTTATCTTTGACTTTTGGCGGTACAATCATTTTTAAGGTTCTTTTTTGTATATTATATTATATTTTATTAATGTGTGTTTTAAATGTTCTACCATAAGCACTAAGACCATATGAAACAATACTATCCATAAGGGCCGTGTATAATAATAAAGCTGTTTGATATCTTATTTTATTTTTGACTAAGTATAATTTTGTATTGTTTTCAATAAATGTAGGATATTACTACTATTATTATTTTACCTTTTATTATTATATTACCTACTATTAAGAGTAAAACTTTAAGTAAGACTATGTGCGTAAGAGGACGGGGAGATGGCAGAGGCTGCGTTCGTGGATGGTTTAAGAAAAAAGATTAAACGACGTTGAATTTAAATTAAAGGAAATAAAATGAAATGTTTATTTCATGTACCTAGGCATAAATTGTGAAACTTATGATATATAGGTATCAGTATGGCCTAGCATGCGCACTACGAGTAAAATTATGTCTACCCGTTATCTATATCTGTCTACCGAAACTAACATGGTTACTTGTCTCGTTACGTCAAAAGTAGAGATAAAAGTAATATTTCTTATCTGTGGTATTTTTCTCTACGAACCTTTACATGTCCACTATTTTTTCTTGTAATATACCGCATTTTGTGCATGTTAGTGTAAATGAAAAATTTGCCGGCAACGACAACATCTCTCTCTCTCGTCGCGAGATAATCTTGTTGTGCGCATGCTAAGCACACTGGACACTATAATGAGTCGAGTTTTATTAGTAGTGGCAAACTAACGCAAACTGTTCCCTGACATGCGAGCACCGTGAGATGGTATCACAATTCACGCCACGGGATAAAACGTGTGCACTATCGGACACTGTGGTGTGCTCGGAAATGGAGAAAAAATGAGATCACCTCGTTTATTAAATGGTTTGATTCAGGAGGGGGAGCTTTTTAATTTGTTTGCGTACGAAATTGTTTGGATATTAATGGATTCAGCTTAGCTTATCATCATCGTCATCATTATCATTTCACGAGCAAAAGGCTCCACTCGGAATGAGAAGGGTTTGGCCATAGTAATATAATGTTGCTGATAAAGTGTGGATTGGCAGACTTCACACACCCTTGAGGACATTATGAAGAAATCTCATCCTCACACGATATTTTCCATAACAGTTTGAAGTTTGCCGGGTTCGAACTTCGATCCCTGGCCGGATTTGGAAATTTATAATTTTTGTGAATTTTCCCTGGTCTGGCCTGGTGGGAGGCTTCGGCCGTGGCTAGTTACCGCCCTATAACCGGTGCCGCCAAGCGATTTAGCGTTCCGGTACGATGCCGTGTAGAAACCGAATAGGGGTATGGGTTTAATATAACTGCCATGCCCCTAACAGGTTAGCCCTCTACCATCTTAGACTGCATCATCACTTACCATCAGGTGAGATCGCAGTCAAGGGCTAACTTGTAGTGAACAAAAAAAAAGGGTGCAAGAGTTTGCGCCACAGAACACATGTGTTCTGTGGTTTGCGCCAAGACTTCGGCACTTTGGGCCAAGCTTCGACACCAAGCTCCACCGTTATTTGAAGCCATAAAATATAGAGCGACGGCTTCGTCCATTTTGTCTTTTGCGTCGCATGCGTAGGCCGAAGACGAGATGAACTTTTCTCGTACTCATGAGTGCTGCTGTAGCATATCAAAGATATTTTGGCGATTGAAAAAGTTAAGTAATTAGGAAGCTAAAGGGCGCTAAAGGTTACTACTATTACCTATTCTGTGCTAAAGGTAAATATTTACCGCCACGTCGAGTCGGCGCGTGCGCACCGTCATCCCGCTAATGTTCCCACCACACCTTTGTTTACCGCTGGGGCATCCCATATTGTTTGTTTTTTTTTTTTACGCTGATGAGTTTTTTAGGCAGAGTGTGGAGTAACTGTGTAACTATTATATTATGTTTAAGCTTAGCGTAGCTTAGTATGGAGAATTTTGACTTGGAGGTTTTCTCACATGTTTTTCTTATTAAAAAGTTAAAGCAGCAGTTATTCAACTATTGTTTTTTTATCCACTACAAATTTAGATATTGACTGCAATCTCACCCTGATGGTACCTAAGTAAGATTATGCAGTCTAAGATGGTAGCGGGCTAACCTGTTAGGGGTATGGCAGTTATATTAAAACCATGGGTTCTTAATCAGTTTCTACATGGCATCTACAGGAAAATCAGGTTTTTTCGCAGGATTTTTCAATTTATCGTCTGGTAAGTACCTCCACAGGACACAGTCTTGTGTCGCTTGCTTGCAGCGGCTCCCAGCTGGGCTATACTTGCTAGAGATCGTCCGTCTACCAAATAAACAGTAGATATAAGTAGGTACTAGAAAAAAATCTATCCGCTATTTTTATAAAAGACTAGGTAATGCCCGCGACTTCGTCCGCGTGGATCAAAGTGTTTTGGTTCCGCGGGAACTCTTAATTTTCCGGGTTAAAAAGTAGCCTATGTGTTTGTTATTCCAGACTAATAATCTATCTCTGTGCCAAACATCCAGATCCGTTCAGCTGTTCTGGCGTGCTTGAGTAACAAACATGCATCCATCCCATCCATCCATCCCAACTTTCGCATTTATAGGTAATATTAGTAAGTATAGATATCCTATTCCGTGACGCTCGCCGCACGCGTCAATGCGCACGCGCCGTCGTCACGACGACACCGGTCGTGAGCGCCGAAGACGACGTGTGATATGAATATATGATACACCACAGCAATATAACTGATATTGTGACCCACTTTGAGGTTAAATCGTATTGACCGCTCGACGCGTAGACCGGAGCCAGCAACTCTTAGCATATATAGGCTTTATTCTGTGTTGTTCTTTGCCCTCAATTTAAGTTTTTTTTAAATCCACTATAATAAGTTAGCCCTTGATTGTGATCTAATCTGATGGTTAGTGACGATACAGTCTAAGGTGGTAGCGACTAGCGGGCTAACCAGTTAGGTTTATGGCAGTTATATTAAACCCATACTATATAGACCCTATAGTCGGTTTCTACGCCGGCATCGTACCAGAACGCTAAATAGCTTGGCGGTACGTCTTTGCCGGTATGGTGGTAACTAGCCACGGCCGAAGTCTCATACCAGACCAGACCAGAGAAAATTCAGAAATTATTAATTCCCAAATTGACCCTGTCGGGAATCGAATCCAGGATCTCCCACGTTAAGGCAACAACGGTCAACACTGCGCCAGGGAGTTCAAATCACATACCTATATAGATATTACTGTGGGTCATTTCATGGTCATGAAATGGTCATGGTCTTTGCCCTAAATTAAGGTGAAATAACGGCCACAGTGTAAAGATCGCAATCACCTCTGAATTGGCTAACATTATTTCGCTATTGGCCAAAATATATGGTAAGATGAATTCCATAAATTCAGCCTTGGGTGAGGTAATCAAATGATCAGATTCATCCAAATAGTTTTGGCACCTAAAATGCAGCAAAATACGCCAAAACCACTGCCGAAGGTTTAGTAGTAACTAGCGGACACGCCCCTGCTTCGCTCGGGTGAAAAAATATCCTTGGAGGGGGACGTTCCAAAAATCTTAAAACACGCGTTCCTTCATTTTTAATTTCCAATTTCCAATTTATTATCAAAGATTTTTTTACATTTACATGGTTTCTTAGCACCCCATAAGCCTTGTCGTCTTGTCTGGGGGCTGCACATTCCTCTTAGATCTACTTATTAGCTACATAAATACACGTATTATGCGGACAAATAAAAATGATTAATGGGAAAGCCTAAATACAAATTTTCATGGATGTAACTTGAAAAATGACGGACTTTTATACAAACTTCCATTCCCTGTTTTATTCATTTGGGGCTGGAATTTACAAAAATGATGAAATACGCACAAGTCTTAATTTTCAATCTGAACCACAAATACCAATTTTCATGGATATTACTTGAAAAATGACCGACTTTTATACTTTCATCCCTTAAGAATTTCAATACCTAATTCCTCTTTTAGTGAATGCCTACGCTTTTGCCTATACGTTAAAAAAGGAACCTACTGTCAAAATTTCAAGTTTCTAACCCCAGCGGAATCAGTCAGTCAGGACAAACGTTTTTATAAATAAAACGTTTTATAGTTAAAATGCGAAAGTATGTCTGTCTGTCTGTCTGTCTGTCTGCTGCGCCTTAACGGCCCAGCTTTTCAACCGATTTTGATGAAATTTGGTATAGGGGCTATTACCTATTCTGTGATAGGGGTAGGTTACATCCCGGGGAAGGATATATGCTTTTTATCCCGGAAAATTAAGGAGTTCCCGCGGGAATCAAAAAACTTAATCCACTCGGACGAAGTCGCGGGCATCATCTAGTATAATATAAGAACGCTGTTGCGTTGCAAGTTGCAAGGGTTGAAAACCTTACATGCATTAGACTATTTAATTAAAAATATACAAAGGGTTGGGTACAAATTACTTATTTTGCCTGTTCGTAGCAATATAACAAATGCTGAAAACTCAAACCGGATATCCTACTTTTCATGTTTCATCCATCATTGTTTCCTAAAAACATGTCTTTCCTATCATTTGCATAAAATTGAGTCCTTAATTAAGGACTGAATTAATTTTATAAATACGTACCTAATATATACCTACCTACAGTGTATGATGTGTCCATATAAATCTAAATATTTTTTATTAGGTAGAGTACCTGTTTGGTTTTATGTACCTATAGATTTGTCCACAAAAATCATTAACTTAATATTACAGATTAAACTTGGAGAATGGAGATTAATAATAAGTAATACTTACTTACCTACTTTGCTTCGACAGAGAATAAAACAAAACATGACTAATGTGTTGTGACAAAGTATTTAAAATTTAAATTAAACCATTATCCCGCTCATCAGTTATATACTGAAGCTATAGATAGAACCAAGATATATTATGTTTTCGAAGTAGATACTTACACTAGTAGGGCGTTGACACTTGACATGAAACATTAAATAAGCAAGCTCGTATCATCCAATAAGAAAAACAATACCTAATAGACTCTACTATAAAGCTTATAGTAATGCTTTCACAGTTCACACAATACGCATACGCCGCGCATGCCGCCCGCGTCTCTCTCGGATCTTTAAGCTAACCTACTAAGGTACTGACTTAAGTCAAATTACTTATTTGCTCATTAAGTACTGCTCAGTTCCGAATTGTGGACTGTCTCAAACAAAACTAAACCGTCGAAGAGAGATAGGTACTGTTTTATTTGGGAAGGCAGCTCGCACGTATTTTTCATGAGATTCGCTGTGTAGTATGTAACTTAGGTTGGACTGCCTGTTCACTGTAGCGGCGTGAATCGAAGATATGTTCAGCATACTATTCAGTTTATTAAAAGTCGGTTCTCAAAAATCGTATCGCCTGATCTACAGAAGTATAATTCGCCGGAGTATTGAAAAGTGCGTTATCTACTTGAGCCGTCGCGTCGTGCCGCGTGCGTGAAATCGCGTTCCATGAAATGTGCGATCACCTTAATTAGTCTCTATATAAGTACTAAGTATTATGTGTGATCCTTTGCCAAGTTTAATGGCTGCTTATTCGTGTCTCATTATAATACATTTTGTTATTTCGGTATGAAAAAATAGTGTACGAAAATGGCTGAGTCCTTTTTAGTGGTGTTTATTTGGGACGTGTATGCATATGTGATGACTTGATAAGAGTAGAATGATAGTCAATAGTCATACTCGACATAGACATCCCGATGCGCAAGCTTTTAATTTAAACGATATTCTAGTCTAGGAGCTGTCAGCTGTAGCACGAAAGTTTGGCAGCTACTGATCACATTCCCATCTGGTAGCTCTTTCGATAAAAAACAGACAGCTGGTAACGGATATTCGCTTACATTCTTTCGCTATTGGTCTAAATGTCGCCAATTCAATAAAATTCAAACCTATAAACATTGCAGCAATGATCGGCTTGGCCCTGGTCCCTGATTGGCTGAACCTGATAATGCACAATTGTAGCTAATAACAACAATTGATAAGTATAATAAAGAAGAAAGATAGTGTCTATTTGGAATCTTTTAAAGTAACACCAGAAAGGAGCGATTCTACTATCCAGCTTAAAATGTAGTGTGCCAGACACCGTAATCACAATAATCACACAGGTCACAACTCACAAGCAAATTGCACTGTAAGTACAAGTAGGTACCTACTGATTTTTTGGTATGTTGTTAGGGTAGATACCAATAGTGTAAAACCAAGGTTGCAGCTTCAGAAAACCTGTCCATGCTGCTCGGAAACATCGAAATGACTGGCCTATATAGGTATTAGAGCTACGGGTAATCTGGTGGCAACGCCTAGCCTATAAATAGTGATATTCAGGGCGCGTATTGTGATTGAGCAAACGCTTCTGCGAACATATCAAATACCTAATGCAGCGTCACTGCATCGGCACGACATTTGCATCGCGGTTAGGCCAGGAGCAATGACACCGATGGCCAAGCTTTTGGCCAGGAACATATTAATTTTTGCTTACCCGCTGGCGCTGTTCTAGGTGAGCGACGAAACGACGCGGCGACGCGAATCAATACTATACAACCCATAGAAAATGATAAACATGTCTACGCTACAACTTCAGAAATCTACGTTTCTATGTAGGTACCTAACTAATCACTTTGTAAAGTTAACTATTTTAAAGTACAACAGACAACGGACAAGACAAACATTGAACAAAACAAAAGAAACATCTCAATACAATTTGACGAAATCGTTTTAAATTATCTCATTTGAGAACAAAACTCCTCTCTACTAGTCCATGCGTATTCATCGATGCTATATAAGGAGAAAATTAAATTAGAAGCCATACCTAATCGTCGATGGATTTAAAAATGGATTGTTAAACGTGTTTGTGTGCTTGGTTGAAGTAGGAATTGTTATCTAAAGGTGTGGAGGAAACGTTTTAGCGGTTATCGGTGTCTACGCAGGCTCTCTGGACGAATGACGCCGTAATCTGCTGCGCACGCGACTAGCCAGAGATATGGAAGGGATTAGACAGGACAGAGACAAAAATAATCAAAACTGACTATACTTCGTCGTCAACAGATCTCTTAATTTCCTCATTCCTCATAGCAAGGTTCAGTTCACGTGATTCGCTATTGGCCAAAATCCGTTGTAGCAGCAAGAATTCCATAAATTCAGCCAATCACAACAATAGAGACTGCAACACTGATTGATGCTACTTTTAAATAGGGCTACCGAAATACCGACCATTGTCACGGATTCATCTTTACCTCCATATCTACTAAGTACTAACACTAAAATTCGAAAATGCATTTGTTTGTTGGTTTGGCAATAAGTAGCGAATTGAATTAGCTACTTTTTAACCCGGAAAACACCCGTCTCGCCCCCTTTTTACAAAACCTTAATCCACGAGGACAAAGCTACGGAAAGGCACTACTTACGAATATCCATTTGGTTATAATATTATAGTAGTTTATGCAACTGTCATATAATGAAGGGTATTAAAACACGAGTGTGAGTTTATGAAACGAGCGCAGCGAGTTTCATAATAGTAACGAGTGTTTTAATACCCGTGTTATATGCAGTTGCATACACTACTTTATCTTCACTAATGCAATTTATCAAACAACAAGAGTAAAAGCTGACAATACAAAACACATTGCGAAACATTAAATTCACGCGTACGTGTATTGTCACAGTGAACTTGCCGCCATTAAAATCTAACCAATGAGAGCGCAGCTGCGCGCGCAGGGCCAATCAGGAGCGAGCGCGCGCTGTTCGTTTTTTATTTAATTGGCACAAGATCTTACCAAAGAGTTTTGTGTATGTAAGTTTAGTATTTTCGACGAAGTTTGCACGTATAACCCAACTGTTTTCAAAAGCCAGCCTAATATCAAAATTTTATACAACTTGTATGAGGATTTTGACATAAGGCTCGCCAGGTTAATTGGTCGCGTTTTATTGATGTTATAATGAGATTTTACGATATCGATGTGGATATTATACCATCATGTGAAATTGCTTAAATTGAGTGTTTTGTTATCTGCGCTATAACAGTAGTAATTATAAGTCAAGTATTGGAAACATAAGTAGAATGTTATAACATTAGTGTAGATAAAGTATATTTTATATTGTATCCTGAGAAGACAAATTGGGAAACTAATTTCATATCGGGTATGTCCTGTCAAAACTTATATTTTGCCGGTTCTATTAATACAGCTACTCTTGTTAAGAGGTCTGCCGTGGATGTTGGATTCATCTCCCGAGTATGCGGAGGGTCGTCTTATCTGCAGATACCTACGCTCACGGGTCAAGGCAGATAGACGCCCTAAACTATTTGGTGCCACCGTTTCAAAAGGACTGCATTGTTCGAATAGTTTAAGATATTGCTGTAATCACATAATGAGGCATCTGGTATTTTCTTACTGACATGTGCTATGTTATCAAACCGTTGGTGGTAGGCGGTAGAATCTTTACCACAGAAAAGGATCTGCTTGTTTTTTTGATCTGTGATCTTAAAATTTCGTAAGCTCTATTTTACGGCGCTTACTAATTGTAGTTGTATTGTTAAAATATCTAAGCACTTAAAATAGTCTAATATAAAATATTGTTCTATCAAATACTTGATGGTGCCCAAAATATCGTCCGCAATCGTCGTTGTTTTGAAAAATCGCGTGGGAACCCTTTTATTTTCAGGGAATAAAAGTAGTGTCGTGCCAATGTGCCTATGTCGGTCCTCAACATCTAGCTATATTTGTGCCAATAGAAAGATTTTGTGAAAAGAAAAGATAAGTACACTCGTATCAAAGTTGCTTGAAAATGCTCTTAGAAAGTTTCCTCCTTGAGAAAGCTCCGCCTTCCGAACTGCCTATTGTAGTCACGCTAATTTGACATCTATTAGAAGGTAATAACACCGTAATCGGAGGTTGGTACTGGAAACGTGGGACCCTCTCGTCTCATTCCATTATCTAGGATTTCACTTCAGATCCATGTGGTACTTAAGTCGTTGGCCATAGGTGACGACACGTCTTCTGTATTATTATTTTACAATACTACTAGCGATCCGCCCCGGCTTCGCACGGGTAGCACTAATAATCCTAATCTATATAATATAAACTATCCTATCTCTCAAGTTAGATCGAACTGCACATGGTGTGCGAATTTTATTATAATCGGTTAAGTGGTTTAGAAGTCCATTGAGGACAAACATTGTGACACGAGATTTATATATATATAGATATCATAGGCTCGGGAATACGTCCTCGTTGATTTAAGATTTTGAAAATTTATCTTCCGGGACAATTACGCACCTAGCAGTCCTTAATAGTCTGTTCCTAGGGGCAACCTATCTAGGTACCAAGTTACATTAAAATTGGTGGACCGTGAAAACGTACCTAACTGACAGAAATAAACTTTCGCCTTTATAAAATCCATGACTATGGATTCAGGTGTAATTTTGGTGGAGCCTAATGACTTGGTAGATGTAAGACTGGATCAATAATTGTACCTACATATTATTATAACGTGGCCCATCAATGAAACGTGATACTCTCGACTTGACCGAAGAAGTATACAAGCAGAAGGACTACGAGTGACGAAGTGAGTCTTGCAACGGGGCCTATTTAGAAAACTTGACACCCTTAGCTCCAAACCGTTCATCTGAAGATTTCCTAGAATTTTTTTTGGTTTTTTTCTGTACACAATTTAATAATTAGGTAGGTACACAATCTCTGAACTAAACTAAAAGTGCTATCTTCGTCCGTACAGACTACGGAGCATTTAAGACAGGTGGAAATACATATTTTTGACCTGTGTTTTTTGGAGATAGTGCATTCCATGTCGATACCATTGGAAACCACAAGCAATAAATAATGATTAGAGGTAAGTACATGTAGTATTAGGTACTTTACGTAAGCTCAGTGTGTCACTAGTCGCCACTAGGTATAATCATTCTTTTGTTGTGACAGAATGAACTCCTGAGAGTTACGGATACAATAAGAATCGTGCATACTTGAGACAGTTACCTATGTTGTAGGTACTTATTAATTATCTTACATGGCAATCTTGAAAAAGATTTTCGAAAACCTTCTATTTCGATTTTCGGAATCGACCTCACGTCAAGCTGTAGGTACCTACTGTATTAATAGTATCTAGTCTCAAATCATACTAATATTATAAATGCGAAAGTGTGTTTGTTTGTTGGTTTATTGGTTTGTTGGTTTTGTCCTTCAATCACGCCGCAACGGAGCAACGGATCGACGTGATTTTTGGTATGGGTACCTATAGTTGAGGACTTGGAGAGTAGGCTACTTTTACTTTATTTATCTTTTATCCCGGAAAATTAAAGAGTTCCCGTGGGAATAAAAAAAAACTTGAACCACGCGGACGAAGTCGCGCATCAGCTAGTATTATTATAAGTGGCCAAACTTCAGATGTGAGACGTCAATTGGGTCAAGGGATAATTATATTATTATAATAAAGGGAGAACCTGACTGACTGATATTATTGTACAGCTCAAACTGTTGGTTCTAGAAACTTGAGATTTTGCATCTAGACCTTCTTTAAAATGGAATCTTTTAGACTCCCACTAAGAAAGAATGTTCAGAAACTCTGCCCGAGCAAATCCGGAGATGGACGATGGTCAACTAGTATGTAAGATAAAAAAATATCCTAAACAATTTAACAAAAAGTTTTTCTACCCGCCAATAATTCAGAAATGGGTATTTCCCACCCCCGTGTATTTCTCGGAAGCGGGAGCCGCATTTATCCGGCTTTTTAGCTGCACATAAAAAGAGCAAACTCCCCGTTTCTCCCCGTAGCCGGGAGGGAGAGCGAATCGATATGCAAGTATAATGTACCTGCGTGGCCATGAGTTTTGTGATAATAGAGACTTTCCTGGTCCACTTTACTGTCTTGTCTATACATAGATAGTAATATTATAAAGAGGTAAAGTTTGTGAGGTTATAGGGGGTAATCTCTAGATCTACTGAACCGATTTTGAAAATTCTGGTACTAATACAAAAATGCAAGTTAAAAATATCACCAATATCAATATCAATATATTTTGACGACCTCCGTGGAGCAGTGTGTAGCGCTGTTGTCTTAACGTGCGGAGGTCCCGGGTTCAATCCCTAGCAGGGTCAATTTGGGAATTTATAATTTCTGAATTTTCCCTGGTCTGGCCTGGTGGGAGGCCTCAGCCGTGGCTAGTTACCACCCTACCGGCAAAGACGTGCCGCCAAGCGATTTAGCGTTCTGGTACGATGCCGTGTAGAAACCGAATAAGGGTGTGGGTTTAATATAACTACCATGCCCCTAACAGGTTAGCCCACTACCATCTTAGATTGCATCATCACTTACCATCAGGTGAGATCGCAGTCAAGGGCTAACTTGTAGCAGATACCTAGGTATAAAAAAAAATCAATAGTGCACCAATTTAAACAAATACCTATTATGTAACCGATTGTTAACTCACGTTTTTTGTCGGAAAATCACAGACTAGTTTCGAATAAAGACCCGGACGGGTTCAAAACTAGTCGGATATTTTCCGACAAAAAACGTGAGCTAACAATCAGAATTAATTTCACTCACGATAGTTAATGTTAGAAAGTGCACCAATAAATAACATGGAACTTTTCAATCCGAACTTTATTAAATAACTTTCCAAATAGGTATTGTGGTGCTGGAGTCGCATGTTGCGGACCTTGGACTGGAAAACGAAATTAATAAACGAATCGATTAATCGCTCACATACTCGTAAGATCGAAGCGTCTATCCGCCAACTGTCTTCAGTGCATTCTTAGCTTTTTCGGACATAAATCTGACATAGTGGGCATGAAATTTATAAAGAGAAATTAAAATAGTTGCGAGACCCTAGAAGATAAATGCAGGTATAGACAGGTCTTCAACCCAATGCTCTGACCAAGTAAAAGAAATCGGTGCTCAAAACTTCTATGACGCTCTCCGTATGACATGGGTAGAGAGTCTAATAAAAGCTGAGAGTGCAAAATGGTGGGAATTTTAACAAAATTAGGTCAGGTAATGTAAAGGAACTGTTTTTTTTTGTTGTTATGCCTGAGTTTCGTAGGAGCCCAGTGTGTCTATAAACGGTAGGTAAATAATCGACTCCTAGCTTTTACTAATAGACAGACTCCAGAACTGGGTGGAGGTAGATATTATACCAAAAGCTTACTCTCCATAATGTTGATCCTCAGTCAGTCAATCCTCAGTCATGAGGAACCTACTGGCAGTGGCGGCCTTAGGGGTGGCAAGCAGGACAACCGCCCGGGGCCTCGCTCTCGTAGGGGCCTCGATTAGGTACTAATATGTATTGTGTATTTGAATCTCATGTAATAAGTAATATGCTGTCTTTGGGCTTGTTAACTTTCGTTAATTTCCAATATACAATATTAAAACTCTCAAATTTTTATTTATAAGTGTGGCATTTCTCATCAAGCATCATGAATAAAAATACTTTCAATTCACATAAATTCTACAAAGCATAAGGGCCTTGCAAATATCTACTGCCCAGAGCCTCGCAATGGCTAAGGCAGCCCCTGCCTACTGGAAAGGGGAACAGGGGTACAGCAGTTACATTAAACCCATACCACTAATCGGTTTCTACACGGCATCGTACCGTATCGCTTAGCTTTTGCCGTTATGGTGGTAACAGCCGAAATCTCCCACCAGACCAGACCAGAGAAAATTCAGACACTATAAATTCCCAAATTGACCCTGCCGGGAATCGAGGGACCTCCCGACACAGCGCTCACCGCTGCGCCATCAGGGAGGTCGTCATATTCCTCCTCCTCCCTCAATCTTGGCCTTTGTCCTCAATCCTCCTTATGCATCCATGGAGTCACTACACACACCCTCAGGTGAGTCACTCGCTATCTGTTCGTCTGTGTGCGGGTGTGCGTTGGTGTGTGCGCGAGTCTGGCGGCGCCACACGGAATGGACTTACTGGCTTACAATGAATTGGTTGCTTTTATTATAATTTCTTACTAGATGATGGTGTTTTCGTCCGCGTGGATTTTTGGATTTTCCAGAGGAAACTCTTTGGTTTTCTGTGATAACGTGTAGTTATTTAGACTGCGTAGTCTCATCTGAATAGATGTCAACTTATACCAGCTTGGCGAGGTGGATAATCCCAATTAAATAAAACATGGTGGACAAAAATTAGCCTAGGTACAGTCCCACAGGCCACAAACATATTTGGAATCAGGATGGAGTCACGACATTTCCCTTTATACGTAGAGAGTAGAGAATATTATTTATAGAGATAATAAATACCTAGTCTACGTATATTACCTGCTCTAATTATTATAGAGATATTAATATTTTAATAAAGCAAAAACAATACTCAGATTTAATCGTAATGGATGTTTTGTTTTTGAATAGCATTGCGAAAAAGCGTATGGGTAAATCTACGCAAGCTATGTCCATTTGTGATGCTATGAGCCTATGACGTCTTTCTGAACAAGTTTTACGATAACGTTAAAAGAAATAAGGTGTAGGTAGCAGAAAAATGTGGAAAAATTGCCAATACAATGCACACATACTATGTCGCAAAGGAGGCGCGTTTGTTTTTAATATTTCATCGCTCAGCACGCGCCTCTCGTGGGAGTACGCTGTAAGATAACCCCATAATAAACCCCACATGCAATATAACCCTTATAAGAGTAAAAATAAAGGTTAAAATCGCACTAAAAATATAATAACGCTTGGCCAACTTAAATGTCCAGTTTCGACACACCCTTTATTTGGTTTGTGTTTTTGTAAAGGTGATTATTAAATTATTTAGGTTGTCAGCTAGGCATTAGGCAGGTATTTTGCGACTTTCTCGACGCAGGTAAGTATTCTGAATTAATAAAACCTTGGCAAAGTGCACAGTACTAAGTGCACAGTGCGAAACCTCCCAGCGGGCCATACCAAAGAAAATTCAGAAATTATTATTTCCCCAATTGACTCTACCGGGGGTTTGGTATAACAGAAAGGCAAAAAGCACCTAAAAGAAGAAGAAAACCTACTTACGAGTAGATGATTTTTTATCAGTGATGGATTATTCATGACTGATATAGCTATTCCAGCTTTGTTTTTTGTTTGGTTTATTAGTTGACAAAGAAAATATAAATATCGAAAACTTATCCTCTCTCTGAAACTTTTAAGGATGAAAGTTCTGATGATCCATTTGTGAATTGAGTGAATTCAATTCAATTGACCCATACATTTCACAAATCTAACATCTTGGTTAAAAAGTCAAAAAAAATTGATTAATCTTAAAAATCAACATATGAGTAAAGTATTTGAATATTTACTGCTCATACAAAAAATCATAATACAGCTTATAACAAACAACTAAGTATAAAGAACATCTTTCAAGCAACCCTATTCATCGTTTATCCGTTACACCTCTAATCTAACCCTTCAATGCGACCCTCGCATGACAAACGCTCGCTACAAAAGGTCAAGCAAAAATTGTACCCGTAATTCGTAGGGTCAGAATACCTTTTGATAGGGAGCGCCAATCCGTATTTTTTGTTGTGTCCACTTTTGTCCACTGCCGCCGGGAATGGTCCAGATGACCCCAAGGTCATATTTCTGTGTTAAGGGTCAGTTTGAAATGAGTGGTCAAATGCCCCAGGATGGTAATTACGTTAATTTTATGCTATATAACTCTCTATAACGATGAATAAATATTTGGGAGGTGTGCACGTTGGCTGGTTCTTTTGGATTTCAAATTAATTATTATTAGTAAGTAGGTATATGTTTAAGATTTAGTAATAAAAAAGTCTTACGTGCCTTTTTTAGATCATTGGGTGATATTTCGTTTGAAAACTTTATCTAATTTAAGGGATTGCCGACCGGATTTGTAGCATAATTGAAAAGCATTATTGTATCTTTATTAAAATTTAACTTGCAAATTACATTAGATACATAATTTTATGACAGATATATTTTTATTGCTTCCATTTTCCTTGACTCATCTCGAATAGGTACCTACTGCAATACACAACCGACTTCGAAGTATTAAAACATACCTCTGTCCTCTGCAATCTGTATATCTATATATATAAAATTCAAAGTCCTGACTGACTGACTGACTGACTGACTTATATATCAACGCACAGCCTAAACCGCTGGGGTTAGAAACTTGAAATTTTGACAGTAGGTTCCTTTTGTGACGTAGGCGCTCACTAAGAAAGGATTTCTCAAAATTCCACCCCTACGGGGGTGAAATAAGGGGTTAAAGTTTGTATGAAAGTCCGTCATTTCTCAAGTTATATCCATGAAACTTGGTAAATGGGCTACCCGTTAAAAATAAAGAAATACGTGTTTCACAGTTTTTCAAAATTCCACCCCCAAAGGGGTAAAATAGGGGTTTAATGTTTATATGAAAGTCCTTCATTTCTCAAGCTAAAGCCATGAAACTTGGTATATGAGCTGCGGGTTAAAAATGAAGAAATACGTGTTTCACAGTTTTTGAAAATTCGACCCCCAAAGGGGTGAAATAGGGGATGAAAATTGGTATAAAAGTCTTTCATTTCACAAGTTATAGGCCCTGAAACTTGGTATTTCGGCTTCCGATTTAAAATTATTATGAAATACGTATTCCACAGTTTGGAAATTTCTATCCCCAAGGACGTTAAATAGAGAGTTTGTCCTTCAATCACGCCGCAACAGAGCAACGGATCGATGTGATTTTTTGCATGGGTAGGTATAGGTGAGGATCTGGAGAGTGACATAGTCTTCTTTTTATCCCGGAAATGAAGGAGTGCCTGTGGGAATTAAAAAACTTATGCCACGCGAACGAAGTCGCGGGCGTCCTCTAGTTTAAATTATATACGAGTCTACGAAATGTATTATAATCCAGTATAATAGTAGATTATTAACCAAGGGGATAAAGCAGTGTCTTCTGTCGCGGGTGACCATTTAAATCGCGAGCGTAACGAAGGACTCGAGGTTTACTCCCGAGCGTAGCGAGGGTTTAAAAAACTTTCCCTCGCTACACTCAGGACTCGTCTTAAATCACGAGCGAAGCGAGGGATTTAAGACGAGTCCTGAGTGTAGCGAGGGATTTAAGTTCACCCAAGACTGACAAGACAGCTTTATCACCGAGGAAAATACTCTACTTTTCGTACCATTTGCGAAAAAATTAACACAATAATAATATGAGATAAGCATTTATTAAAAACTAGCTGATGCCCGCGACTTCGTCCGCGTGGATTGAGGTTTTTCGGTTCCCGCGGGAACTCTTTAATTTTCCGGGATAAAAAGTAGCCTATGTGCTATTCCAGACTATAATCTATCTCTGTGCCAAATTTCATCCAGATCCGTTCATCCGTTGGAGCGTGATTGAGTAACAAACATACATCCATACATACATACATCCATCCATCCAAACTTTCGCATTTATAATATTTATTTGATAATGTCAATTTTTTTTTTTTTTTTATCCACTACAAGTTAGCCCTTGACTGCGATCTCACCTGATGGTAAGTGATGATGCAGTCTAAGATGGTAGCGGGCTAACCTGTTAGGGGCATGGCAGTTATACCCATCCCCCTATTCGGTTTCTACACGGCATCGTACCGGAACGCTAAATCGCTTGGCGGCACTTTTTTGCCGGTAGGGTGGTAACTAGCCACGGCCGAAGCCTCCCACCAGGCCAGACCAGGGAAAATTCAGAAATTATAAATTCCCAAATTGACCCTGCCGGGGATCGAACCCGGGACCTCCGCACGTTAAGACAACAGCGCTACACACTGCGCCACGGAGGTCGTCAAAAAGTAAAAAGTCAAAAGCAAATTAAAAGTAAAAGTTAACATTCGAAACATTGGTCCAATTATTGATAGAGAGAGTTACATTAACGTATAAGTATTTGAAGAAAACAAAAACGCGGCAAATTCCTAGACTAATATTTTTTGTCGGAAACGCAAAGGCATCAAGCTCATACGGCCTCGTCGGTTTTCGTCATTTTATTTAATAATCATAACTGCATAATAAATGCGTATTCCTTTTTCAAAAAGATGTATAATGCTTTATATAATGCTTTATGTACGATACTCGTACAAACTCAATGGTGTAAACACAGATGTAGTTCAGTATAAATTTCGGTAGGTACCTATTCCAAAGCAGCAAGTGGTACGAAAAATGAATTTTCGTACCACTTGCTCAAAAAAGTGACATTCTATGCCACAAAAAGCGAACTTAACAATAGTCATTTTTAATCTGTTAAAAACAGGGAAAGAAAATTGTACTGAATTTCATTCATCCTCTAGGGGGAGAATGTGATTTAAATTTGGAATACTTACCGAAATTTATACTGAACTACATCTGTGTTTACACCATTGAGTTTGTATATAAAGCATTATACATCTTTTTGAAAAAGGAATACGCATTTATTATGCAGTAATGATTATTAAATAAAATGACGAAAACCGACGAGACGAGGCCGTATGAGCTTGATGCCTTTGCTTTTCCGACAAAAAAATATTAGTCTAGGAATTTGCCGCGTTTTTGTTTTCTTCAAATACATAAACGTTATTTGTAACTCTCTCTATCAATAATTGGACCAATGTTTCGAATGTTAACTTTTACTTTTAATTTGCTTTTGACTTTTTACTTTTTGACGACCTCCGTGGCGCAGTGTGTAGCGCTGTTGTCTTAACGTGTGGAGGTCCCGGGTTCGATCCCCGGCAGGGTCAATTTGGGAATTTATAATTTCTGAATTTTCCCTGGTCTGGCCTGGTGGGAGGCTTCGGTCGTGGCTAGTTACCACCCTACCGGCAAAAACGTGCCGCCAAGCGATTTAGCGTTCCGGTACGATGCCGTGTAGAAACCGAATAGGGGTATGGGTTTAATATAACTGCCATGCCCCTAACAGGTTAGCCCGCTACCATCTTAGACTGCATCATCACTTACCATCAGGTGAGATCGCAGTCAAGGGATAACTTGTAGTGGATTAAAAAAAAAATTGTCATTATTTTTAATAAATGCTTATCTCATATTATTATTGTGTTAATTTTTTCGCAAATGGTACGAAAAGTAGAGTATTTTCCTCGGTGATAAAGCTGTCTTAGTCTTGGGTGAACTTAAATCCCTCGCTACACTCAGGACTCGTCTTAAATCCCTCGCTTCGCTCGTGATTTAAGTTTTAAACACCCTCGCTACGCTCGGGAGTAAACCTCGAGTCCTTCGTTACGCTCGCGATTTAAATCGTCACCCGCGACAGAAGACACTGCTTTATCCCCTTGGTTAATAATCTACTATTTAATTCTTGACTTACAAGAAACCGGAAACATTTAAAACGTTTCGCATCATCTTCTCAACTGCTGCATTTTAGCCGATTCGCGTAGAGATGTTTTCTCTCCAACTGCAACTTTTCTGTAACTCTTATCTTCTATATCTTCATCATCCAACTTGTTATTAGTATTACTATGATTATGTATGACTTTGAATCTCTTTTGACCTTCATTCTCATACTTTGGTAGAAAAAAGTTATGTTCTGCAATAACTGTATCTTCCCCTCCTAATTCATTGTTTTGTAATACATTTGAGTTATCCGCTTTGAAAAACTTAAGTAACCCCGAAACTAAGCCTTGTGTTTTGTTTATATTATGGTAATTGTGGAAAAAACTTTCTGAGTAAATCGCCAATTGCAAAACTGCTAGCACAATTGGACCTCTCATGATTGCAACTACAACAATACAATAATACAATTCAGTGAATTCACTTGCCGCACGAGTATTGTAATTAATTTCGCGATATCTGCAAAGAGCGCATGGTGTTTTGAACACTGAAACTAAACAAAATGAAATTAATTTTGGTCTTAAACGAGTTGTTTTGAACGTTGAAAGGAAAATAACTGACACGTTTATATAGAATTCCGGCAATGTACTTATGAGGAATTAGAATTAAACTGATGACACAGTATTCATTTTTTAAGATCATATCTGGCTGATAAGAACATATTTTATCCTTCACAATTAAATAAGGTAATTGTGGAAAAAACTTCAAAAGAAGATCTTCAGATTCAAAACCTGAACATATAATATAAGAAATCTACAAAGAGTCGTTGTTATTCTTATCAATAATTACCCAAAACCCAGGGCACCGTTTTTCAAAGATAAAATATACAATAAATAGTAGAAGTATTTCACACTTCTCTTATAGTAAACAAATTAAAAAAATGAATAACGTGATGCGCATGAGAACTTCGAACATTTTATAATAACGCTCATCCTGGATCATCTATATTCTAATATTTTTCTAAGTCCAGCTGCAGGCCGGCACAAAAGATTCGCAAGGGCCGTTACGCGAAGAAACTTAATTGCTAAAATTTGCATAAACACCTCGAGGGACATCGCAAAAAATTAACAAAAAGGGCTATGAAGGGATGCTACGTGATTGATTGCAACTAGTTTACAGTGGTTTGTAGGGTTAGGACTATTCACAATATAGAAAGTGTTATAGAAGTTGAATAGCTGAAATGGTCATTTAGTAAGTACGATGAGACAAATCGTACAATTTTCGTCAAATCTTTAGGATACACCTTACACAGAAAATTACCTTTAAAGATAATTTTCGCTGATTGATTGATATTAAAATAGGTTGCCTTACAGTTTTAAAAACTTTAAAACGAGAAACTTGAGCTGGTAATAACTGTCCTTCAGCTTATTCGGGCAGCGGACGTCTTGGAGATGCTGAAAAACACGCGAGTTTTGACAATTTTGAGATTTTTAACACTGCAATACAAATCGAGCAAGCAAATCTAGAATCTAGCTAATTAAAGGTTAAGATTGACTAGATTTTAGAGATTAAATCTAAAATTTTGTGTGTGTCTAGTGCTACAGTGATTTTCAAGAACTTAGAAAATGAACACTGTAGCTTTTGGAGAGTTTTAATCCAGGAGAGATATCGATTTGAAAGAGAAATACCGAGATCCCTGATTTGTATGATAATTATTAAAAGTCACACTAAAGCTTTTATTGTCACCGCTTAAACAAACAATAACATAACACAAAGACTTTAATACAAGACCACTAATCCTATAAGGGACAGCATCCCAGTTCCGAGATCCCACGTATGCAAAAAAAACAATATAAAGCCAAATTACCATAAACAACGCATTATAAGACGGCGGTTGACGGAAACCGGTCGTAACCGGTTTAGTCCGGAAATTATCAGTTCCGACACCGTTATACAATCGTCTTATTGTTTTTTTTCGGTATGTGGTACAATAGACACAGGCCGGTAGTTCGGTGTTAGGCGATTAAGCTATGGAGCGATTTTCATCGGACTATCGGGATCGATAATATAGATAATATTTTAAGATTTTTATGAGATTAATTTATCTTGCGCTATGTTATATTTGAATGGTTCCTAGAAAATCTTTCCGGGCACTTTTTTTTTATTTTTTATCCACCGTTGTAGGTCGTGTTTTCAACTTTTATATCTCTGTATGTTTTATAATATGTTCACATATAAAAGCTATTATAATCTTGTTTTTCTCTTTCAGAAGTTTTATTAAACCGTTTTCATGTCTCATGACGCAATTTCGTAGTCTCGATCCCGATTGACTTTCCTAAAAACAATTCTATGCTGCAAAGACTAGATTCATTGAAGCAGAAAGAGCACAGTGTTTTTTAGTGAAGGTACATTTTAAGCCTTATCGATACCATACTGATATGTTATAGTATTCAATAAGTAATGTACTCACATTTAGGCAATTATATGTTCTCTTCGCTATCCTAAAGTTACACAAAACCCTATATTTTGACCCAAGTATATATAAAAGAACAAATAATACTGTTGTGGAACTACTCCACACAAGATCTGCTTTTGCTGGGTATCAATACCAACATAAATCTACTTACTTATATAATAAAGTTAACAAAATTCTGAATTCATTCCCAAAAAAAATTCACCCAAAGAAAATTCATGACTGTAAAAGAACACATAAAAACTGGCTAAAAGCACTATCTTTTGATGAAACGGAGGCTCTTCTGCAGATTGTTCAATAGGTGTAACTGTGGTTTTAACTGGAATATACATGGATACACACACTCATACAATACACACACACACATTCACACTTTCACACACGCGCACACACACACACACACTTGCTATCACTCTTGCATGCTTGCATGATGATAATTAAATAATTAAATATTGTATCAATTTTGTTAATTCTATACCTAATGTAATTGTTAAATTTGGAAGAGCTAGGCCTTCTGGCACAGGTATTCTTATGCTTAACAGAAGGCCTCAGCCACAAATATTTGTTAAAAATGTATGTTTGAAATAAATCATTTTTCATTTTCATTTTCATTTTTCATTTTCAATTCCCCCTCGGGTCACGAATAGGATATACAAAACGAAAGTGTGAGATAATTAACAGAGGGTTAAGTATATAATTGACTAGATAATCGAAGAAAGAAATTAACTTTATGAAGAAACTAGTCTCTATAACTACCGAATTTCATCAAAATCGGTTGAAAAGATGGCCCACAAAAGCGTAGCACACACTTTCGCATTTATAATATTAGTATGGATTGGATCCATGGTGGGTCCATACACCGAGTAGCCATATATTGACTCAGGTACAATCGTTATTTTAGTTTCTTAAACATGAAGCTTAAAATGTTTTAAATTAGGAACAAAAAATATTTTCTAAGAAAATACCATATTTAACAAGTAAACAACAAACATTTTTTAATTATGTATAGGTAACTATGTAATGTCCTTCCGAGCGAATTTTGGCCAATATCTACAGAAAATAGCCATCCATGTCATCTGTGTACAAGCACAGGTGCACTCTCTATTCCCTTACTCCGAAAGAGGTTAGAGGACGGAAAGAGTATCCGTCCGATCAGAGAGAGATCAGACTCAAGATTGGCGACTTCACGTACCTACTTTCCCAGGCATGGCAGTGAAACACTACCAACTTCCTTACTACGGGCTATTAGTGATAGTCAGAAGGACCTAATAAGGTACCTACTTAAAAATACCTAATTTCGAGCTATAACAATTACGTATAACTCGCCCGACCCGGGAATCGTACCGGAGATCTCCTCATCCGTAATCGAACATGCTAACAGTCTAAGCCCTTTATAGTCTAACAGATAACCTTTTAGAATTTAAGCAAAGATTTTTTTTTATTGCAAGTAGACCTCATCATTACTTTTCATTAGCATGATTGTCGTCAAAGGCAAGTCTATCTTGCAATAAAAAAAAATCTTTTAGGTTGGAGCGCGCTTGCCTAGAAAATGCCTATTTACTCCTGACTTGAAGGTACTCAAGCCTAAATCTAAAAGATGTCATAGTGCAGGCAAAAAAAATTTGCGAGATATTTCACCGCGAGGTGACAGAAGGGCTGACTCATTTTTTGCGCCAAGGATCAGCCTGGCTGTCCAATGCGGAAATGCAGCCAGCATTCTTGCCACCATTCCACGCTGGCATAATTTATATAGTAATTAGGTTAGGCTAGCTAGCTTTAAGTTCTATTGTATTATTTTCAATTTTAAAAAAAAGTTTTCTATATGAATAGATATAATACTTACCTAAGTAGTATGTGCCCCTAACAGGTTAGCCCGCTACTATCTTAGACTGCATCATCACTTACCATCAGGTGAGATCGCAGTCAAGGGCTAACTTGTAGTGGATAAAAAAAAAAAAAAAAAAAATGTACAGTTCGCGCACTCTCCATTCAACTCGCGTGCGAACTATAGGTAGGTATTATTGTGGTATTATTCATGTAGAAAGCTCCTGCATACGCGGTAAGTTGGTAAAGGAATTCATTCCAAAAACTAAGATGTCCGACGACGCCGCGCCGGTAGCGGGCAGCCTGGGAACTGTCAGAGGTCACAACACATCTCAGTTCTCACTCGCCTGTGAATCACTTTAGTGTTGGGCACACTAGCGTTTTTACCAGCATGTTTTGAAGTATTACTTCTTTAGAATCGTTGCGATTTGAAAATTCGGTTTTTGTTTTTATCCACTTCAAGTTATAGACCAGGGTAGAAGCCTTTAAAAATAATAAAAAGTAAAAAAAAATAATAGTAGGATGAAACCCATTAGAAAAGGAGGGGAATATTATAAAAATGAAAGGAAAAATAATTTACGGGCGATCTGAGGTCGGGAAGGGGATGGGGGGGGGGGTTTTAAGGGTAAAAAACGGTTTTTCTCGATTTCCGGCAAAACTAAAAGTCCTATCGAAAAAAGTCATATGGCAAAGTTGTAGGTAATAAAAAGATCTAAAACTTTTGTATTTACACTTTTTTCACATAACCTCAAAATTTATGTGAAAAATTCAAAAAACCAAGTTTTTGATTTTTTATTTTTATCTTTTACAAATAATTTTTTTTTTTAACGAAATTTGGTGAAAACTTACCTTTTTATGTCCCAAATACGCTGTAATTTATTTGAGTAAAAATATTTACTTTTTCACCTTATTTTGAATTAATATCGAAAAAGCACCCTAATTTTCAATCGAAAATTCACCCGTCAAAATATCAGCTTTTTTCAAAAAGTTGGTATGTTTTCTGTTCGTTGAAATCTCTACTTTCCGATGGTGAAAAAAAATATATATGTTACTATAGTAAATCTTCTCAGAAAATGCAAAAATCGAAAATCGAAAACTCGAATTCGAAATTTTTTTTTTAATTATTATAAATCATTTTGAGCTATTTATTAAAATTTACACTTTAATTACTCGAAAAACGTTAGATTACATGTTAAATTGATAAAAAAAAAATTGCAAATCAAAATATACTACTATAATTAACAAACAAATAAGTTAATAAAATTAATATTTATGTAATCTAACGTTTTTCGAGTAATTAAAGTGTAAATTTTAATAAATAGCTCAAAATTATATATAATAATTTAAAAAAAAATTTCGAATTCGAGTTTTCGATTTTCGATTTTTGCATTTTCTGAGAAGATTTACTATAGTAACATATATATTTTTTTTCACCATCGGAAAGTAGAGATTTCATCGAACAGAAAACATACCAACTTTTTGAAAAAAGCTGATATTTTGACGGGTGAATTTTCGATTGAAAATTAGGGTGCTTTTTCGATATTAATTCAAAATAAGGTGAAAAAGTAAATATTTTTACTCAAATAAATTACAGCGTATTTGGGACATAAAAAGGTAAGTTTTCACCAAATTTCGTTAAAAAAAAAAATTATTTGTAAAAGATAAAAATAAAAAATCAAAAACTTGGTTTTTTGAATTTTTCACATAAATTTTGAGGTTATGTGAAAAAAGTGTAAATACAAAAGTTTTAGATCTTTTTATTACCTACAACTTTGCCATTTGACTTTTTTCGATAGGACTTTTAGTTTTGCCGGAAATCGAGAAAACCCGTTTTTTACCCTTAAAACCCCCCCCCCATCCCCTTCCCGACCTCAGATCGCCCGTAAATTATTTTTCCTTTCATTTTTATAATATTCCCCTCCTTTTCTAATGGGTTTCATCCTACTATTATTTTTTTTGGTTTTAAAAATTATCGACCCTGGTCTATTAGCCCTTAACTGCGATCTAACATGGTAGCGGGCTAACCTGTTAGGGGCATGGCAGTTATATTAAACCCATACCCCTATTCGGTTTCTACACGGCATCGTACCTACCGGAACGCTAATTCGCTTGGCGGCACGCTTTTACCGGTAGGGTGGTAACTAGCCACGGCCGAAGCCTCCCACCAGGTCAGACCAGGGAAAATTCAGAAATTATAAATTTCCAAACCCTGCCGGGGATCCAATCCGGAACCTCCCGCACGCTAAGGCATCAGCGCTCAACACTGCGCCACGTAGGTCGTCAAACGATCGTCGATGAAACGAAAAAGCGACACTAAAAAGAGACAAACATACTCGTATTCATAGTAGGATTTAGCCTGCGAGAGAATGAGAAAGAACTTAGGCTTAGAACGTAGGCTACTTTTCTGAAGTTTCACTTCTGCCGTGTGTGAATTGCACACACACTTTTTTATCCACTACAAGTTAGCCTTTGAATGCGATCTCACCTGATGGTAAGTGATGATGCAGATTAAGATGGTAGCGGGCTAACCTGTGAGGGGTACCTACGGCAGTTCGTTAAATTAATCCCATACCTACCCCTTATCGGTTTCTACACGATATCGTACTTGAACAATTAATCGCTTGGCGGTTCGTCTTTGGTAGGGTGGTAACTTGCCACGGCCGAAGCCTCCCACCAGACAAAAAGCTTTTCGTGCTTATCTATACTTAATATTATAAATGCGAAAGTTTGGATGGATGGATGGATGGATGTTTGTTACTCAATCGCGCCCCAACGGCTGAACGGATCTGGATGAAATTTGGCACAGATTATAGTCTGGAATAACACAGGTTGCTTTTTATTCCGGAAAATTAAAGAGTTCCCGCGGGAACCAAAAAACCTTAATTCACGCGGACGAAGTCGCGGGCATTAGCTAGTTAAGAATAATTATAGCCGATCAACCTAAGTTACTTACAGGCCAAAATACGCTAGTGTGCCATAGCATCTGTGACCATAGTGTATTATTACTCGGAAACAAGAAATGTGCTCTACAATCTTGTTATTACTTAGAATGAGATCATATACCAAATCTCAAGAGATAATAAAGCTTGGCTCGGGTTTCGGTAATTGTTGAGTCATCATAAAAACAACGAGCTCCTTTAACGACTCCAACCGTGTCACTTTATAGTTACAGAGGCTAAGTGACCGATTGATAAAATCTTTTATATTGCATTTTATTTATTTACTTCAATATTTTAAAATCTATACCACCACTACCACCACTACAGCCCATTAACGTCCCACTGCTGGGCACAGGCCTCCACTCTCATAGGAGAGTGGGAATTAGAGCTTAGACCCACCACGCTGCTCCAATGCGGGTTGGCGGGCTTTAACGACTATTATAATGTTAGTGATAATAACCGGGACCTACGGCTTAACGTGCTCTCCGAGGCACGGGGGTGAAACACCACCAACTTCCTAACTCCGGGCTAGTACTGAGAATTTCTAGACAGAAAAACCCAATACTTTACTATGGCCCGACCCGGGACTCGAACCCGGGACCTCGTCGGCCGCAGTTTCTCCATGCTAACCACTAGACCAACGAGGCAGTCACTTAAAATCTATACTAATTATAAATGCGAAAGTTTGGATGGATGTATGTATGGATGGATTTCTGTTACTCAATCACGCCAGAACGGCTGAACGGATCGCGACCTCCAGCTCGCCGATCCGATGACCTGAAGAAGGTGGCGGGAAGCGGGTGGGATGAGGAAGGAAGAGGACCGTGTTTGGTGGCGCGCTCTCGAAAAGACCTATGTCCAGCAGTGGATGCATACAGGCTGAGGGATGGATGATAACTAGCCCGCGCCTTGGTCCGCGTGGAATAAGTTTTTTAATTACCACGGGAACTCTTTAATTTTCCGGGATAAAAAGTAGGCTATGTCAGGTCCCCCAGGTCCTCAATCATACCCATGCTAAAAATCACACCAACCCGTTGCTCTTTTGCGGCTTGAAACACACTTTCGCATTATTATATTAGTATAGTTTTAAATCTCTTTTATTTAAAAAAAATATTGGTTTTGGTTCTTAAATTGTAATGAATTAACGGATGAATAAAACTCTGTCGGCATGTAAAACTGTTTTTGCATGTGTGTGCATGATCAATACAAAGATTCATACTCTCTATTCTCCCAGTCTTACATTCTACAATAACAACCGATCAACAATCCGACTCGACCGGAGATACCCCAGGTACGGGGGAAACCACCGCCAATTTCCGAACCCCGTTCTAATATTTACAATTAACCGCATTAATTATTCGGAATTAACCGGAATTTAGGACCCGGGATTTGAACCTAGAATCCTGTAATCCGCAGTCCATCATGCTAATTGCTAACCAGAATCTAGAGCAACGAGGTACTCTAAGTACCTACTTATGTATCACCGTTGTGGAGTATTACCTGAGTAAGACCAATGCCACACTATATTCTTAGGCAGGGTTGGGCAGTATTTGAATTACTTGTAATTAAAATACGTAATTGAAATACAAATACGTATTTGGTATTTGTATTTCAATTACTTACTTACTTAAAATGTAATTTGTAATTGGTATTTCAAATTCCTGACGCCGAGGTATTTTGTAATTAGTATTTCAAATACTTGAGGCTTAAAAATACATTTGAATAAAATACATTTTACCTTCGTGAGTGTGAGTGCGAGCCGAGAGTATAATGATGGTAAAGCAGCTAAGAGTTGGCAACACTGCACCTGTTATGTATAATACTGTAGTTGTACGCTATGACTGTACGTCAAAATCTTGCCATTCATGCCTCAGAGACAAGTTACAAAAAACATGAAATACGTTTTACGATTACGTCTTATTTTGTATTTTGTAATTTGTATTTCGTAATTCAATTAAAAATAGCTAAAATACTGTATTTTGTATTTTATATTTCAAATACCTTACTTAAAGGTATTTTGTATTTCGTATTTTAATTACTTGCGATAAAGTATTTTGTAATTTGTATTTCAATTAAAGCAAAGCATGTATTTTGCCCAGCCCTGTTCTTAGGTATGTAGGTGTACAGTAACCTAAAGGAGACGGTTCAGATTTGTACGGGGCGTGGGTCCGGTCCTTTTACAAGTAGAGAATTATGAAAGAAAAAAATACTAGACCAGTTTTGATCGTTCAAATCAACGAATTCGTCGTAATTTCAGTGGTGAAATTATTTAATCTTTCCACGTTAAGCAACACTAAACATGAGTGGGTAACAATGGTGGATTCATATTTTTTGACGTTTTCAAAAGAAAAACACGTTATTTTGACAGTGACTGTCGGAAATGACATTTGATTCATTTTGCGCCTACTGTCTTGTCTATGGCTGAAGGTTACCATCTTGGAAACGTATCGAAAACTTGAAATACATTTTTATTTTTTTTCTCGTTATTTACTTTACAATTCTAAATTATTATATTTTTAATACAATCTATGTATTTTCCTCTATTCATGGCAGAGTGTACAAAGAGCCCACCAAAAATGAACCTTCTCTTTTACTTCAATTAGGATTAGGAATACTTCTTCCATTTTATTAAGTACCTACATACTAGGGCTTCCAATACCGGGATCCCGGTATTGGCCAATACCGGGATCCCGGACTTTTTTCGCCGGTTTTCAATACCGGTATTGAAATGTCTAATACCGGGATACCGGTATTGGTGACACTATAAACGAAACAGTGACTATTTGCATATATTTCTTGGTAGATGCCACTGTTGTTTATTCGGCTAAGTTTAAAACTTGTATCTTAAGCATATTAGCTCAAAAAGAGCGCCTTTTTGCTTAAAACCAGTGAAGAAAAGTCGTTTCTGTTCACTCAGAGGGAAAAATTAGTGTTTGAATTTAGATCCCTGTGGCTTGTGGCATTTCTATTTCATTGTCTCTCAAAACGTTCAGAAATCTGATTTATAACTAATGCATATTTTATTATGATATATTCTTTTCTTATAAATAATAACTATTGAATTTTAGATTAATTTGTGTTTTGACAAAATTATCGTTTTCTTCGACTTCGATCGACTTCTTACAAAAATATCGTTTATTACTCATTTAGTAGTTCCTCAACAGGTGGGCCTAAAAATGAATATGAGCAAGATAAAGATCATTTATAATGCACACGTTCAGCCCCAACCTGTGTTAGTAGAGAATTCTGCACTCGAAATTGTTGATGAGTACATATTATAGTCCAGAGGTCAACCGCCGAATCCAACTCGGCTTGGGCAGGGTTCAGGAAACTCCGCGAAATGTTCTCGTCCAAAATTCCTCAGTGCCTGAAGACTAAAGTTTTCGAACAGTGCGTGTTGTCAGTGATGACTTACGGCTCCGAAAAATGGTTGCTAACTTTGGGCCTAATAAGGAGGCTCAGGGTCACTCAGCGGGCGATGGAGAGAGCTATGCTTGGAGTATACCTGCGTGATCAAATCAGAAATGAGGAGATCAATAGGCGAACCAGAGTAACCGACATAGCTCGAAGAGTCCAAGCTTTAAGTGGCAAAGGGCGGGGCACATAGTTGGTAGAACCGATAGGCGTTGGGGTCCCAAAGTGCTTGAATGGCGAACTCACACCGGGAAGCGCAGTGTTGGATGACCCCCCACTAGGTGGACGGATGATCTCAAGCGTGTAGCTGGAAGCCGCTGGAAACAAGGGGCACAAGACCGTGCTCTGTGGCGATCCATGCAGGAGACCTACGTCCAGGATGTCTATAGGTTGAGACGACGATAGTAGTTTAAATTACAATCTTCGACACTAATTTCACTAATTATTTAAAATTCCCTGCCATATTTATTTAATTTTGTGTGTACGTTGAGAAAGTGCGTCACAAATATACTTTATATTAAAAGTTCAAAATTCAATGGAGGTTAAAAATCATTGAGGTATTATGTACTAACGTACATATAATTCAATGTTAAAAATATATATTTTCGTAAGAATTCAATTCAATTCAATTCCCAGATTCATCCAAAAATAGTTCTATTTTAAAAATCATATAGTTGATATTCTGATTGATATGAATAAGAAATTGATTATTTGATAATAATATAAGTGTTACTTAATAAGGTTGTATTTAAAATGATGTGATGGAGTTTCAGAACATTACGTGGTCCGTAATTTTCACCTTATACATACATGAAACAAACGATAGTTTCGTAAGAATTAAGTCAACGCGTAAATAACTATCTCAATACTCAAAATACAAATACATAAATCTAAAATCAATACTTGGTGATTTTTTTTAAAGAAAATACAATTTCATAAAATATTGCATGATATAAAATAGAGTGAAGGAGTTACTTAACGTTTCGTAAGACAGTGAAATAGACATACCAATCCACAGCGTTCTATATCCAAAAAAAAATCTCGCGGAGTGAAAAAAAAGGCTTTTCTTTACTGAATTTAAGCAGAAAAGGGACTTTTTTGAGTTAATTTGGTGAAAATTTTTTTTTATGAAAAAACTGTTTTTTAAGGGTCCGTTTGCTTCAGAAAAGACTAATTTTAAGTTAAAAAACATCTACCACATTTTAAATTTTTTCCAATACCGGGATCCCGGGATCCCGGTATTGAAAAAAATCGTTCCGGTATTAATACCGGTATTGAGAAAAACCGGTATTCGAAAGCCCTACTACATACTTAGTCTAGCTTTGCAAACTTTTTATGATCACAGCTGTAAGTAAATAATAAATGTTATTACCTATAAGAAAATTATTCAATTCACTTACCTAAGAAAGAGTATCCATTTGATGTAATCGAGGCATCGCTGATAAGAAACGCGTTTGTAAACGATAGTCAGCCAGTTAAAAACACACGAACATCAAATAACCTAATCTGGGCCAAATTCAGTCTTAGTAATTACTAAATAAGGACATTATCAACTGCAAAGATAAATTTGTGTAGACGATAAAGCATGCTAATAGTTATGTATTATTGTGTGCTCTTCTTACGTGAAACCATTTTACTTTTGCGGCCAAAGTAGTGATGTATCACTCTTATTTCTATGACATAAGTAAAATTATAAGAAGTAAATAACTTTGTCAATTGATTAAAAAAGTTGGTAATTTTCAGTTATTAGGGTCAACGTTTCGCACCTTGGATTGGAAGCTCGTTTTGTTAGTACATAGTAAAAAGTTGTCTTTCTTTTTTGCAATTTTTGACGAAAATTTGTGGAACTAAACCTACTTACTCGTCCGTGTATTTATTGCATAATTTATTGTGTTACGGTATTCAAGGCACATAACGATGAGAAAAGTTTAATCTACAATTTAAGAATAATAAAATGCTTGCACAAGCTTTTTACGGTTGACGTTTTTATTTTTATAAAAGTAGGTAATGCAAAAACGTTATTAATTTGTCTCTTAAATAAATTTAAGAACAAAGAATATCTCAAAAGCGGTAAAATTCAACGTTCGCATCACTCTTACCTTAATCTTCGAACGCATCTCAGGTACAAGATGCATTGTTCTTCGTTCAATTTGCATAACCCTGCGATGCGAGCGGGAACAAAGAGCCCAGTATCTCACCCGACGGGCCTAACTGACCCATTTCGCAGACGGCCTTTCAAACAACGCAAAATTTCCCACTGTCCACACAACAAAGAAGTCTATGACCAAACCCTTTGCTACAATTTTTATGGGAAATAGCTTTCTATGCTCCATTTTTTTGCATTGTCCGAACTCCTTCAATAGACCAACGGATTCGCCTTTGGCGAATGTTTATGTGATTTTAATATAATGTAATAGAGCGGCCTTTTGCACCTGAAGTCTTCGGGTAAAATATGCGACCGTTATACGTCAAAGTTAACGGCGTGTACATACAAAACTCGTTATCATTCTGGTAAATAATAATTATTCATTGTTATAGAAATAAATAGAAAACTAGATTATTTTCAGGCTGTATGGATGATACAAAAGAACGAAAGTTTACCATAAATGAATTAAATTTTCATGAGTACATGGTTATACGTACGATGACGTACTCGTAGGTATATGGTTGCAAATCATGAAAAAAATATTTCCATGCTTGCAGAAATTTAGTAAGCGCCTGATCCACCAATTTTTATTTCTAACTTGCTAAGTTAAGTTATAAGTTTTAAGCATCTTTTTACCTTCACTTGATAAACCTTATATAAGAAATCACGATCAAATTTTCTCTTTACAAATGCATTACAAATAGCGCCGTTTAAATACAAAATTATTGCCGCCAAAGGTTATCGCGATTTTCCGTCCAACCGTCGATGCACCGGTCTCGTTTTAATTGTCTATTCACTGGGCAGGGTCACTTCGACCCGTCCATCTCAGGTAGCCAACCCGTGCTGACCTGCGAACACAATACATGGGTCACGACAACCCTTTATGCCAGTTTAAACACCCCGAAATTGGTGCAGCGTGAGTGATAGGGTCAGCTAGCGGCCCGAATGACCGTACTGACCTTTTCTTTAGAAATCCACCCCTTTCTTACAAGGCATTATTTGTAATCCCTTTCGCGAATCTATTTTATTGTTCATCATCTATTCAGTTCCTATTTCGGACGTTCGTTTATCGAAATTTTTGCGTTCGTGAGAACGATCTAGTTTCTTTGCAAAACTGTAACGTCCGAAGGACAAAGGTGTTTAAAAAGCTTGGTCGTTTATGGGAAAGTTCGCCGTTGTCTGCTAGACAAAGGAGTGGTCTCTTTTTAATGATTCGCCATTGTATTTAGGCAGTGCTTTGATACAGTTTTTGTGTGGTCATTTCGACCGTTGGGCAACGGATTTGCCGATACTATATAAGTCGGCATTTGACGGTTAGGCGTCGCATAATTTGTCTGATGCAACGCGTGTATGCATGCGGCCCGGGTCTGGGATCATTGTGTGCCCACTCGCTGGGAAATAAATTAGAAGTTTATTCAAATAAAACATTGTTGATCTAAATGTTGCATCGGGAATTTTATCAGACTTTTGTTATTGAACTTAGGAATGATATGTTTAAATAGATTATATTTTATTCTGCGTACGAGACGTACCCGACTACAACTCAAAAATTTAGACTGATTAGGAGATATTATGTAAAAGTAAAACTAGCGGGTGCCCGCGACTTCGTCCGCGTGGATGGAGGTTTTTTTGGTTCGCGCGGGAACTCTTTAATTTTACGGGATAAAAAATAGCCTATGTGTTATTCCAGGCTATAATTTATCTCTGTGCCAAATTTCATCCAGATCCGTTCAGCCTCCTCCATCCATCCATACATCCATCCAAAGTTTCGCATTTATAATATTAGTATAGATGAGATAAACATAGAACTAGATCATATCGGGACAAACAAAATATATCACTTTACCACTCTATGAAATACATTGCAGTGTAGCCAAAAGCTCGATCTCCTGCATGCGATTATCATCATCAATAACTATAAAACGCTATCCTGACTCCTGTGACTGACAGACAACCTACAGCCCAAACGGATCGGATGATCGTAGAAATTTGAAATGTACTAAGGAAGGAATTTTCGAAATTCCATCCCCAAGGAGTTTTTAAATAGGGGGTGAAAGTTTGTATGAAAGCCCGTCATTTCTCAAGTTATATCCATGAAACTTGATAGGTATTGGTGGTTTTAGTGAAATATAAATAAAATTTATGTTTTTCACAGTTTTTTGAAATTTCTTTTTTTAAGAACCTAATTCCACGCGGACTAAGTCGCGGGCAAAAGTTAGTTGATTGTAAGTAAGTACATATTGTCATCATAATAAAATGTCTCAGTACACATCATTATCGCGTTTTAATTATTTCAACGGACACTAAAATTAAAATATTCTCCGGCAGTCGAATCTAAGGCGGATCTCCGCTCTAATCGAAGAAATAACAGAGAAAGTTCATGCCCTCGCAGTCTCTTCACAACAATGGGGTAAAAAGCTGTAAAAAAGTTTAAAAAACGTTGGGACTGGACAGTCCCCGGATGCAGGGGTAGGTAGCAGTTGGCACGTGCGCTCGGCAGGTGCGTTCGGAACTTGGGATGCAGTGGCTAGCAACCTTTTACCTTTGTTTTTGTATTACAGTGAAATTTTCTTACACGATTTGTTATTTTTCGCTAACTGATTCCTATACATTACCTACATGTATTTGTTATAATGAGAAAAGAATACATTTTCTCACCGTTAGCTCTTTTCAGCCAGTGAATTTTTAACTTCAAAAATCGTCCATTCAGAGTCCATCATACAGTATTTAGAATGTGTTTCTGATTTAAATAGATATATTTGAGAACTTAGGTACCTACATCATTCACCGCAATAATTTGGTAACATGTTCCTTGATAGATACTCTTATTGAATTCTAATAAGATTTATATTGTTTCACAACTTCGTGTTAAATAATTTCGAATAATAATAATAATTAATTTATGCTAATATTATGTTTGTAACTTCTGCAGCTTCCTCTCAAGACGACGCGACGCTTGATCGCCCACGACAGATGATGACGTGTTTTGATACTTTACATAACATTATATTTTAAACTTGACATACTTAGGTTTATCGACAAAACTCGAATAAAACCTAAAGAATCAGATCAAGTTTACCATAATATTATATTATGTAGTGTTAAGGGGTTTGAGTACTTACCCAATTTCAAGACGATTAATTTTGAGTCTTTTATAACTTCTACTTGTATAATGATGGTAGAAAAAAAAAATTGTATATATGCATCTCACATGCAGATAATGTCATTACACCTCTCTTGGGCTTAAAGAATGCTAAAATAACCCAAATCTCTACATGTCACTTAATGACTGACTCATCAACGGCCAACGCCAAGCCCAAATCTTTGTACCTATAAAGCTGAAATTTTACACAAAGCTGTAGGTATGATGTAGTAGTGAAAGCAAAAAAGTATGATGTAGACAAGGAATACGGATGGATGATTCAAAATTCTTAAGGAAGCAAAGCCACGGTCGGTCGCTAGTAAACTTATAAAGTATCATCACGAGCGTGGTGCACTATACACAGGTGGTCGGGACTCGGGTCGCACTCGCACCCCTATCTCCCAAGCCACTTCCTTGGTCGCGCTCGTTCCAATTGAACTATAAATAAAATAAAATAAATTAAAAACTTATGCAATTGATGTTAAGCTTTCGATAGCCAAATATTGTATTCTCAGGAAAAGTGGCCTCAAGTGCATCAATAATTTTTTAATATTTTTTTATCCACTACAAGTTACCCCTTGACTGCGATCTCACCTGATGGTAAGTGATGATGCAGTCTAACATGGTAGCGGGCTAACCTGTTAGGGGCATGGCAGTTATATTAAACCCATACCCCTATTCGGTTTCTACACGGCATTATGATGCCGTGTAGAACCGTGTGTATACCGGAACGCTGAATCGCTTGGCGGCACGTCTTTGCCGGTAGGGTGGTAAGTGGTAACTAGCCACGGCCGAAGCCTCTCACCAGGCCAGACCAGGGGAAATTCAGAAATTATAAATTTCCAAACCCTGCCGGGGATCGAACCCGGGACCTCCGCACGTTGAGGCAACAGTGCGCAACACTGCGCCACGGAGGTCGTCGAGATTTTAAGTAAGTACTTAAGAAATATGTGTGTGCATGTCGTTGAGTACGACGTAAACTTCATCTTTCAAGAAGCGGTAGACCGTAAAAATATAAAAATATAATACAGTTTTAAAAATCCCGTTGCCATATTTTCTCTAAACACTTTCTTACTTAGGGGTCTACCTTATTATGTGTTCTGTGGGTCTACCCGTCTGCAATGATTTAGATTTTAGAGAGCACACCGGAATAGATAGAGAATTACCTCTATTTTTTATACCCACCGGTTTGAGCTGCGGATACTTTATAGCAAACTACTCGTAGCTGATGCTCGACTTCATCCGCGTGGATTTAGGTCTTAAAAAATTCTTTCCAAAAAACCGACTTTCAAAGCCACTGTAAAGTAAAAAATAATTTTGATTTCTACGGGATGTAACGGAGGGAGTCGAAGCTTCGTAACATCCCTGCTACACACTTGTTGAAGTCGGGCGAGCCTAACGCGTCAACTTTGCCTATCTTTGTTTATACCTGCCCGACTTCAACAGTGTGTTTTTATAAATCAAAATAATTTTTTACTTTACAGTGGCTTTGGAAGTCGGTTTTTTGGAAAGAAATTTTATTTTTAACTGTTTAGTGTAGGTACTCTAAATCCCCACGGCTAAGAAGTGCAGTACGGTGCAGCATCAGGGTTGAGGAGTTGGGACTTGAGTTTAAGTATGAAGTCGTTGCTTGACACCTACAATATGAATTCACCATAAAAAAAACCTTAATGGCCATGTACCCTGCAGCAGCAAAAAAAAATAAAGATACGAGATGAGAACCTCCTCCTTTTTTGGAAGCCGGTAAAAAATCCTGTGGAAAACCTATGATTTTCTAGGATTAAAAACCGGCCAAGTGTACATGTAGAGTACCGTAGTTGCCCGTTGTAATATACGAATTACGAACCTATTGAATTACTTCTTAATTATGTAAAAAGTAGAAATATGTACATATTATATAGTTTTTCGCTAAATAAATTTCTCAATTCTCATCTGCCTCTTCTGTGGAATAAGTGAGTAGGTAATAGACTGTTCCTACCTGCTTTTCAATGTTTACCGACAATAACGTCTTTGCAATAATGGTAAGACGTCAAAATAATAATTACTAAGTATAGTCCGAGCGCGAGCTCTGAGGAATCCTATGGAATGTTAAAGTAATGGTGTTAATTCGTGGGAATGAGCATTCTATTCTATAACAAAAAATTCCACAACCTATTTTAAACTTGCCTTTACACAAGTTTAAAAAGTCCATTAAAAGTATGCTTCTGAAAAAAGCTTATTATACTGTTGAAGATTACGTAAATGACAAAGGAGCATGGAATTGAATCGCTCCAGCAATGCTAAGGACAGCGGTTACGTATGTAATTACAAATTAATGAAATTGTAATTTTTTTTTTTTTCAAAAGAGCAACCGCCGAGTTTCTTGCTGGTTCTTCTCGGTAGGAATGTCATTCCGAACCAGTGGTAGATTCATTCAACTATTCATAAGCACTTGTAAAAAGTCTATTTGAATAAAAAACTTTTGAATTTTGAATTTTTTTGAATGACTTGTTTAAAGTACAAAACAATACTGTTATCGCAAAATTACACGCGTCAAGCTCGAAACTAGTGCTGGGAGCGAGCTGGATAGGTATGGAGCGACGATCGGGGGTGGCGTACAGCCGTCGCTTCTTCAGACCCCGAGTCCTCGGAGCTCGTGCGCGGACTATAAATGGAAGGGCCTCTACTCCTTACTTTATGCCAACGAATTCTACGTATGGGTTACTCCAATATTACTTAAAATGATAGTTTGATGTCACGTTCCTATAATAAGGATTATAATTCTAAAACACGAAAGTTAACAATAATGATATATGGCTTTAAGCGTTGGCAGTAAGTATGGCCCCTACTTTTATGTATCAAATGGGTTCTTTATACATATCGAAAGTCGTATGTTCATAAGACGTTAGGTCCAACCGCGCGTGTCGGCAGATGTCCACACATCTGGATCTAGGCAGTAAATACTCTGAGGCACTAAGGTTAACGGCCAAACTCAGGCTTCCTAAAGTTTCGTAACCTTATCCTTTTACCGAAGTGGCTCAACGTTGCATTGCAACCAGCCCCCCAATTGTGTAAGAAAATAGTAATCGTAAACGTTTTTCAAACGTCGACGTACGACGACCTCCGTGGCGCAGTGTGTAGCGCTGTTGTCTTAACGTGCGGAGGTCCCGGGTTCGATCCCCGGCAGGGTCAACTTGGGAATTTATAATTTCTGAATTTTCCCTGGTTTGTCCTGGTGGGAGGCTTTGGCCGTGGCTAGTTACCACCCTACCGGCAAAAACGTGCCGCCAAAGCGATTTAGCGTTCCGGTACGATGCCGTCTAGAAACCGAATAGGGCTATGGGTTTAATATAACTGCCATGCCCCTAACAGGTTAGCCCGCTACCATCTTAGACTGCATCGTCACTTACCATCAGATGAGATCGCAGTCAAGGGCTAACTTGTATAGTGGATAAAAAAAACGTATAATTCGAACTGTTTATGGAGTTCATACTTGCTTTTTATCATGCAGGCATCCATTTATTTATTTAGTCTGTACCCGTAATTTAAAAATAAAATATAAAAATTGAAAAGATATGCACAAGGACAACTTATCTCTTGAAGAGATTTCTTCCAGATGCCCCAGAATCTATGAACTCTACACTATCGGGAGGCAGTACGGTAATGTATAACCAGTTACCTACCTGCTTGAACACGAATGCATTGCGTTTGCCCGCGGCTTTACTCAACTTAAGTAAAAAGTTTTAATTGCTTAAAAATCACCAAACTCTGAAAAAAAGTGCGTGCCTAAAGATCGAACCGCAGGACTTCCGAGTATGAGGGCTATGACTTAACTATTGGGCTTTTACCGCGGCACTTACCTACTTAACCTAGAGGAAAGAAATTATTTTCAAAATTATGATTACTATATTATGATGCCTTGCCCTATAGACTTCGCCCGCGTGAGTTAATGTTTTTTGATTCCCGCGGGAACTCTTTAATTTTCCGGGATAAAAAGCTAAAGCTCTCTCCACTCCAAATTTCAGCCAAATTGGTTCAGTCATTGTGGCATGAAGGAGTGACAATAAACAAATATACAAACATCCAAACTTTCACATTTACAATATTATAAGGAGGATAAAAATAACCGTAAAAAATCGTTTTCCAAATGCCAATATGTATTTTTAATTAATTTTACGAAATACGTGATGTTATCTACGTGTAAAGTATAGGGAGTATAGGGTATTGGGTGTAGGTACCTACGTAACGAGACGGAGGACAGTGGAAGTGGCGTAAGGCTTCCCCATCTCGGGTTACCTTCCGACCGGACGAACTGTCCGTGCTATTGTTTGTACTTGTGATATGTGGGAGCTTGGGAAGCGAATCTTGTACCATTTTTATTAGTGTATAACTAAAAAAATAATAGCAGAAGCAGGTAGTTAGAAATATAGGTAGGTACGAATGGCATTCCGAATCAGTAGTACAGATCACAGACTACAGTGGTACAGATTCACTCTAAAAAAATATGAGTTTGATTTTGAGTCCAAAGCCGAAATATTAAAAATTGAGGTTTGACTTTTTTAAGTCGCATGCGCCCGCATGCGCCTCTCTGTTACTCGCTTGATGACTGAATATGTCGTCTGTCCATTTAGCAGAGGGTTTGCTCACTGCGTTTTCCACTAAAAGGTCGGCACCCTAAAGTCTATAGGTTCTCCAATTAAGTGCCTTTTCCCCCCATTGGCACTGAGACCACAGAATAAGTAATAGTACCTACCTAAGACTAAAATTGGACGAAGAGCTGGTAAGAATTGAATGGTATTCCTTATTAATTAGGCCTAGAGGACCTAGGGCATTCAAGATTTAACTATTTCAGCTTTGGAACAAAACAACAGCTATTATATTTATCCGTGCTATAGCACTGGAAGAAAGAATATGCGAAGTTCTAAACTTCTAACTTATTATCATCTGAAGCATAATAATAATTGAACATTAATATTAACCAACTAAATAATAATAAGAAAATAATATTTGGTTAACATAGCACTCCCCATGTCGCTCGCAGTCGGTTAAAAGTTTCATCCGTTCGATGTTAAGATAACGCCTTAAAATTCCCATAAGCCTCCCTCCGTAAAAGGCGAATTCCCAAGGTTGATTGACCTCGCAAGGGGCGACGCCCGCCGCCCGAGGGTGCCTCTGCCTAGATCCAGACCAGATGTGAGGACATCTGCCGACACGCGCCGTTGATCCTAACGTCTTAGGCACCAACGTGGAACTTCTTTCCATACATGTGCACCTTAAGGTTCATAATTGCATGGACCCACCCATGTGTCAGAAGGTCAATATGTGGTTTGATTAGGCAGGCATGCAAGCGATTTCAGGGACAGTTATAATAAAGCCACTTTAATAGGTCTCTACACGGCATCGTACCGGAACGCTAGATCGCTTAGCACGTCTTTGCCGGTAGGGTGGTAAGGTAACTATAACCAAGTAGTCACGACCGAAGCCTCCCACCCACAGACCATACAACTTGGTGCTCCCACCAGACAAAAAGACAGTGTCCAATCTGTGCGCCTTTATTGTATTTAATCGTATATGGCATTTGATTCATAATAAGCGTATTAGGTTATACTAGCTGATGCCCGCGACTTTGTCCGCGTGGATTGAGGTTTTTGGTTCCCGCGGGAACTCCTTAATTTATCTCTGTGCTAAATTTCATGCAGATTGCAGATCCGTTCAGCCGTTCTGGCGTGATTGAGTAACAAACATCCATCCATCCATCGATACTTTCTCATTTATAATATTAGTATAGATTTTAATTCATATATCAATTTTTAATGTAAATTATTGGTCAATTAATTATTATTATAATATACTCGTATTAATTATGTCAATGTCCAAATTTTCCAGCCAAGTGACGAAATCAGGACGTAGGTGACTCCATGCGCCTAAGAGAGCGAAACGGAAATCCGCATTGCTACATCATAACAGCTAGTTGACTGATACTAAAAATTCACGCATTAAATTACAAAAAAAATATTATATTATGGCCAAATCCGATATACGCGTTACATTAACCCAACGGGGCACGTGCGCGGCAGGTGGGCGCGCAGCCGGCGCGTTGCGTAACGACGCGCGAGCCTATCCTATAAGATACCCGCTCTTGTAAGAAACTTTTATCTTGTCCTTTTAGAAAATGAATGAACTAGAAGTTTAATTCTCTATAATCCGCCACAGCAGACTCGACAATGAACGATTACAATAAGTGCATTATCGAGTCAACTTCTCCTGAAGATGCTCCGGTTTCCGAGTGAAACGTACGTTGAGAGTGATTTGGAGGATTTGTGTGGTGTGGTGCTGTGCCGGTGCGAATTACTGGGTGGTGGGTGTTCGCATGCTGTTGGTGGAAGACACGCACTGTACCACATAGATTTGTCTGCTGTGGCGGATTATAGCGAATTAAACTTCTAGTTCATTCATTATCATGGACTTCCGGAAAGTAACGCCTGCTTCGATTCAATCTTTTAGAAAATATTTTTTTTCAATAACTAGCAATCAGCATTCATCTTTAAAGCTGTCTGTACAATAAAGTTTTACTTGCGAAGGCTTATTTTGCACTTCATGATTTTTTGTAAGCTCTTTTCTATCTCTTGCCCGGAATACAAGGATAGCGAGCTAGCAACTCTGGTTTTGTGTATACAGAACTATCATCCTAGATCGAGCAAGGATTTTATTTTTTGAGCTGGTAACGCCTCCCACCACATTTACTATCCTGGCTTGTATGCTAAACTAGTTTGAACTGTCGATTGTCGAAGCTACTATCTGATTCACTAGCGAGGTATGAATACTCTAATACGAACCGCTACGATGTTCCATTTCTTAGCGGTTGAAGCCAAAGTTGACCCAACATACTCAGGTACTTACTCTTTGAATTTTTTTAATTATTATGTCAACCATTCTTCAAGCCTATAGGTACACGCATGGACGTACACATACTTCTTTTATACGTCCATGCCAACATGGCCTATATACCAATATGTTTTGAAAAATTTACAAGTAAATTCAAATTTCTATCATTCTTATTACGTACCAATGCCCTTCTAACCATGATTCAAGGTTTTTAGCATCTAGTCTGCAGTAAATAAATCTCAAACTCAAACTCTTATTTTTTTTCTAGAAGATGCCCGCGACTTCATCCGCGTGGATTTTGATTCCCGAGGGAAGGTTTTTGATTCCCGAGTGAACTCTTGAATTTTCCGGTATAAAAAGTAGCCTATGTCCTTCCCCGGGATACAACCTATCCCTGTACCAAATTTCATCAAAATTGGTTGAGCAGGTGGGCCGTGAAAGCGTAGCAGACAGACAGACAGACAGACGGACGGACAGACAGACACACTTTCGCATTTATATTATTAGTATGGATTCAAATAAACTTATTAAAAGTGCTTTTGAATCGTCGAGTGAATCTACCACTGGTTCGGAATAACATAACGAGAAGAACCAGCAAGAAACTCGGTGGTTGCTCTTTTGAAATAACATTTAGGTACAATTATTATAATTTCAATGTGTACATAAGTAACCGCTGTCCTTAGCATTGCTGGAGTGAGTCAGATCCATGATCTTCTAACATTTACATAATTTTCAACAGTTTCAACAACAATAATCCCTTTTTCGTCTCTGCCTCGTCGGTCTAGTGGTTGGCATGTTCGACTGCGGCCGACGAGGTCCCGCGGTTCGAGTCCCGGGTCGGGCCATAATTGAGTATTGGGTTTTTCTGACTAGAAATTCTCAGTACTAGCCCGGAGTTAGTTGGCAGTGTTTTACCCCCGTGCCTCGGAGAGCGGTCCCGGTTATTATCACTAACATCAAACATGATAATAGTCGTTAAAGCCCGCCAACCCGCATTGGAGCAGCGTGGAGGGTCTAAGCTCTAATCGCCCCTCTCTCCTATGAGAGTGGAGGCCTGTGCCCAGCAGTGGAACGTTAATGGGCTGTAGTGGTGGTAGTGGAAGCTTTTGACGACCTCCGTGGCGCAGTGTATAGCGCTGTTGTCTTAACGTGCGGAGGTCCCGGGTTCGATCCCCGGCAGGGTCAATTTGGGAATTTATAATTTCTGAATTTTTCCTGGTCTGACCTGGTGGGAGGCTTCGGCCGTGGCTAGTTACCACCCTACCGGCAAAGACGTGCCGCCAAGCGATATACTCGTAGCGTTCCGGTACGATGCCATGTAGAAACCGAATAGGGGTATGGGTTAAATATAACTGCCATACCCCTAACAGGTTAGCCCGCTACCATCTTAGACTGCATCATCACTTACCATCAGGTGAGATCGTAGTCAAGGGCTAACTTGTAGAGGATTAAAAAAAAATTCTGTGTAAGCAAGTTTAAAATGGCATAACAAGTCAATAAAGTTATCAGTTGTCACCGCAGTCGATCGGCCCATGGGCCCATGTGAACGGTGTTTATCAGCGCTGGTGAGTGATGTGGCGCACCGCAGCTTCCCTCTTCCGCTGGGAACACCGCTCCGCGCAATCTTCATGAGATAAAATTGGCATTTGTGCCGTGCGCACGCATGTTAATTAATTATTATACTGTCAGGCTTAGTTCGCACTGCGAAAACATTCGCGCGAATTTTATATCATTTTTCTTACTTATTAGGGTTCCGTAGCCAAATTTGGCAAAAACGGAACCCTTATAGATTCGTCATGTCTGTCTGTCTGTCTGTCTGTCTGTCTGTCTGTCGGTCTGTCTGTCCGTCCGTATGTCACAGCCACTTTTTTCCGAAACTATAAGAACTATACTGTTGAAACTTGGTAAGTAGATGTATTCTGTGAACCGTATTAAGATTTTCACACAAAAATAGAAAAAAATAAATAAATTTTGGGGGTCCCCATACTTAGAACTGAAACTCAAAAAATTTTTTTTCATCAAACCCATACGTGTGGGGTATCTATGGATAGGTCTTCAAAAATGATATTGAGGTTTTTAATATCATTTTTTTCTAAACTGAATAGTTTGCGCGAGAGACACTTCTAAAGTGGTAAAATGTGTGTCCCCCCCCCTGTAACTTCTAAAATAAGAGAATGATAAAACTAAAAAAAATATACGATGTACATTACCATGCAAACTTCCACCGAAAATTGGTTTGAACGAGATCTAGTAAGTAGTTTTTTTTAATAATTTAAAACTTAACTTAATAATTTATAACTCGCGCACCGAGGGTTCCGTACAAACCTGTACGGAACCCTCGGTGCGCGAGTCCGACTCGCACTTGGCCGGTTTTTATTAAATAGAGGGTCTTCCAAAATACCTAAATTCACATCCTCAGTTAGTTCAAATTTGATGACGTCACAAGTCACAACTATGTATTCGTATCTATATCATACAAACTTCCATATAGTAGAAGCACGTTTTTAAGTTTGTTAAAGAGTCGCTGATTTAATTGTGTTGTCATCATCCCTATTCTGTAACACCAGAAATCATGTGGTGTCATCAACGGTTTGATAAAAATTAGGTAGGAGTAGATGAAATTTGTACGCGAAATATAAATCACGAGAAAAAAATTCGCACGAATGTCTTTCGCAGTGAGAACTTAGCCTTACTTTGTTATAATAGTTTTTTTTCTTTTGATTCCTTGTATTATGATAAAAAATGGGTTCCTTGTGGCCTTACTTACCTACTATACCTACTATAAAAACTTTGCTTCCCTGTTTTGTGGTAAAGCCTGTTAAATAAGTCTTAAGGTAGAAGAAAACTGTCCGTTATATCCAATGATCTCGATATATTGATTAAACGTTTTATGTGACCAGTGGTATGTTATTTACCGCTCACTGAGTAGCGCTGGACCCGGGTTCGAACTCCCTCCAGTACAGTTCCATTGTTTGGCACGTCACGCTCACCAATCAACCGCTGTAATTGGATTTCGAGTGAACCACGAAATTCCTATTAAAAAAACATTTATATTATTTCGACCATTTAAGGTCATATTTTATTATTAAGTTTCCTCGCGATGTTTTCCTTCGCCGTTATTAGCAAGTGATATTTTATTTCTTAAAACGCAATAGTAACTCCCAATAGGAATCGAATTTGAGGCCGGGCGTCAAAACCGCTTAAAACCATCACATTTATTTTCCGATGTATTTATAACTAACAAATGCCCGCGACTTCGTCCGCGTGAAATAAGTTTTTTTAATTCCCACGGGAACTCCCTAATTTTTCGGGTTAATATATAGCCTATGACACACACAAATATGTGGCTTTTGTGGTAACAGAATTTTCAAAATCGGTTCAGTAGATCCAGAGATTACCCGGCCACTACAACCTCACAAACTCACAAACTTTACCTCTTTATAATATTAGCATACCTACTATTACTTATTTAGTGATATTAGCAATATTAGTATAGATTTCCACAGTGGAAACGCGCCAGTATAGGCAGGCAAGAGGTAGTATAGCAATTTGTCGCCAAGTCAAGAAAGGCTGCAATGTCACGATCCGATGGACACGTCTCTTCACTAGCATAGCACATTTAGCACATCTATCCACAGCAAATGGATGATATTACATGAATATTGATCGAAGTATTCAATCAATTGTGCCACAGCATAACCTTAATTTGCCATAAATAACTCTAAACACACTCTACCTACACAAAAAATATAATATTACATACGGGTCTTTGCGATTGCTTTAAACCTATTTCTTACCTATCGAGGTAGCTGAGCTCTACTATATAGTCATAGAGATAATATTACTTACTCTATATATTATAACTCTATGACTATAGTGTATTTCGACATGGTTATCGGAGACTTTGTATACCTATAGCTAATACGGCTTTCTTTTCACATTATTATTTTTTAATTGTCATGAAACAGGTTCTTTTTTTTGTACTGTGGTCATGATTGCTGTATTTGCCTTACATGTTAGCGTCTGTCTGTCGGTCTGCTACGCTTTCCCGGCCCATCTTTTCAACCGATTTTGTTGAAATTTGGTATAGAGGTAGGTTATGTCCCGGGGGAGGACATAGGACACTTTTTATCCCGGAAAATTAAAGAGTTCCCGCGGGAATCAAAAAAACCTTGATCCACGTGGACGAAGTCGCGGGCATCATCTAGTTATTTATATATCATGCATATGTAACCTATTACTTTATAATAATACTAGAGGACGCCCGCGACTTCGTTCGCGTGGCATAAGTTTTTTTAATTCCCACAGGCACTCCTTCATTTCCGGGATAAAAAGAAGCCTATGTCACTCTCCAGATCCTCAACTATACCTACCCATGCAAAAAATCACATCGATCCGTTGCTCTTTTGCGGCGTGATTGAAGGACAAACTCTCTATTTAACGTCCTTGGGGATAGAAATTTCAAGACTGTGGAATACGTATTTCCTAAATTTAAATCGGAAGCTCAAATACCAAGTTTCAGGGCGATAACTTAAAAAACGACGGACTTTCATTCAAATTTTCAACCCCTATTTAACCCCTTTGGTGGTGAAATTTTTAAATATTTTGATACACGCACTTCTTTATTTTTTACCGATAGCCAAAATACCAAGGTTCGTTGATATAACTTGAGAAATGAAGGACTTTTTTACAAACTTTCATCCCCTATTCCATTCCTTTGGGGGTTGAAATTTCAAAAATGGTGAAGTACTTACTTCTTCATATCTAACTGAAAGCCCAAATGCTAAGTTTCATGGCTATAACTTGAGAAATGAAGGACTTTCATACAAACTTTCAACCCCAATTTACCCCTTTGGGGGTGGAATTTCGAAAAATTGTGAAATACGTATTTCTTTATTTTTTACCGAAAGCCAAAATAACAAGTTTCGTTGATATAACTTGAGAAATGACGGACTTTCATACAAACTTTAAACCCCTATTTCACCCCCTTAAGGGTGGAATTTTGAAAAATCCTTCCTTAGTAAGCGCCTACGTCACAAAAGGAACCTACTGTCAAAATTTCAAGTTTCTAGCCACAGCGGTTTAGGCTGTGCGTTGATATATAAGTCAGTCAGTCAGGACTTTGAATTTTTTATATATATAGATGTAGGTATCTACTTATATTATAAACATAATTTCTTACAGAACACTCTAGTGTTAGTAGCTCTGGTAGAAACAGTTCGCGCGCGGAGCTAATGTGTCACCCAAAAGCTCTGCATCCAACTCGTGCGCGTGCAGGTACTGTATGTAGCTTTTCAACAGAAGCGTTCCTATTATTGGATAATATCACACATAATATTATATTGGTAGATCTATACTTATCTATAACGTATTATTTGAAATCAATGACATTTTTGCCATAATACCTACCTATCTAGGCCTATAAAGGTAATTTATTTTTTTACAAGTCTTCAGATTAGTGATAATACACCCTCCAAAAACGACGCGGCGATGGTAACTAATTAGACATGAAAATTAGCGATTCGTATACAAAGTTATTCCGAAATAATATAATCTGTACTCATAACGGAAATCCTTGTATTTGAAGAAAATGTAAATGATGGATAACTTATGTAAATATTATAGGATGATTAGATATCGTTGTCCCTTATTAGAAACCATAAAGTTTATGCTAAGAGTAAGTTAGAAGTTTAAAAAGTTCGAAATGTTTCAACCTGGCATACCTACCTACAATCCACGGTGTCTATAATCTATTTCTATTTAATATATAAAATTCAAAGTCCTGACTGACTGACTGACTGACTGACTGACTTATATATCGCACAGCCTAAACCGCTGGGGTTAGAATCTTGAAATTTTGACAGTAGGTTCCTTTTGTGACTTAGGCGCACAATAAGGAAGGATTTTTCAAAATTCCACCCCTAAGGGGGTGAAATAGAGGGTTAAAGTTTGTATGAAAGTCCGTCATTTCTCAAGTTATATCCATGAAACTTGGTATTTTGGCTTAAAGTAAAAAATAAAGAAGTATGTGTGTCACAGTTTTTCAAAATTCTACCCCCAAAGGGGTAAAATAGGGGTTGAAAGTTTGTACGAAAGTCATTCATTTCTCAAGTTATAGCCATGAAACTTAACATTTGGGTTTTCAGTTAGAAATGAAGAAGTATGTATTTCACCATTTTTGAAAATTCTACACCCAAAGGGGTGGAATAGTGGATGAAAGTTTGTAAAAAATTCCTTCATTTCTCAAAACATTTTTCAAGTTATATCAACGAACCAAGTTTTGGTTTTCAGTGAAAAATAAAGAAGTACGTGTGTCACAATTTTTCAAAATTCCACCCCCAAAGGGGTAAAATAGGGGTTGAAACTTTGTATGAAAGTCCTTCATTTCTCAAGTTATAGCCATGAAACTTAGCATTTGGGCTTTTGGTAAAATAAGAATAAGTGTGCGTCAACATTTTTCAAAATTCCACCCCCAATGGGGTAAAATAGGGGTAGAAAGTTTGTATGAGTCCTTTATTTCTCAAGTTATTTATTTCTCAAGCTATAGCCGTGAAACTCAGCATTTGGGCTAGCGTACGTGTTTCAACATTTTTGAAAATTCCCAAAGGGGTGAAATAGGGGTTGAAAGTTTGTATGAGTCCTTTATTTCTCAAGTTATAGCCGTGAAACTCAGCATTTGGGCTAGCGTACCTACGTGTTTCAACATTTTTGAAAATTCCCAAAGGGGTGAAATGGGGGTTGAAAGTTTGTATGAAAGTCCTTCATTTTTCAAGTTATAGCCATGAAACTTGGTAATTGGGCTTCAGGTTTAAAATTATGAAATACGGATTTTACAGTTTTAAAAATTTCTATCCCCAAGGACGTCAAATAGAGAATTTGTCTTTCAATCACGCCGCAACAGAGCAACGGATCGACGCGACGCGATTTTTTTGCATGGGTATAGTTGAGTAGGCTGGAGAGTGATGTAGGCTTCTTTTTATCCCGGAAAACTAAGGAGTGCCTGTGGGAATTAAAAAACTTATGCCACGCGAACGAAGTCGCGGGCGTCCGCTAGTAAGTTATAAGACTCGTAATAATAATAATAATAATAAAAATTAATGTAACACCTGTAAAATTGCATAAGTATTGTATGTAATTTTCTAACGAGCCCTTATTAACATAAAAGCAAAAAAACATAATAACGGCCCTAGAACCTCTAATCTAAGCAGATCGAAATAAAACTTAATTTAATTTGAATCGTTTCCGATCTCTTTCGTTTCCGTCCTTTTGTCGCGCCTCCATTCTGATGTTCAATTTATGTTAACAAAGCTTTTATTTTATGCTTTTTAAATATCTTATGATTAAAGATGCATATGAATAATACGCAACTGCCTCGTTGGTCCAGTGGTTAGCATCTTCGTCTGCGGCTGACGAGGTCCCGGGTTCGAGGCCCGGGTCGGGCCATAAATTAAGTGTTAGAAATTCTCGGTACTACTTACTAGCCCGGAGTTAGGAAGTTGGCGGTGTTTCACCCCCGTGCCTCGGAGAGCACGTTAAGCCGTCGGATAAAGCCCGCCCACCCGCATTGGAGCAGCGTGGTGGGTCTAAGCTCTAATTCCCTCTCTCCTATGAGAGTGGAAGCCCGTGCCCAGCAGTGGGACGTTAATGGGCTGTAGTGGATAGATGCACATCTGTACTACATTTTTAAACTGAATTTTAAACACTATGAAAAACAAAAAAAAACTATTTTTACTCGATAGGTAGGTACTTAGGTACATTATACTAGGTAAGTACTTAACAGTAGAACTAAGTACTTATTGTAACTTTGAGTGTAGAGATATAGAAAAATTGAATTCAGCCGTGTTTCAGTATACCTACCTACTTAGTTTTTTTTTATCCACTACAAGTTAGCCCTTGACTGCAATCTCACCTGATGGTAAGTGATGATGCAGTCTAAGATGGTAGCGGTCTAACCTGTTAGGGGCATGGCAGTTATATTAAACCCATCCCACTATTTGGTTTCTACACGGCACCGTACCGGAACGCTAAATCGCTTGGCGGCATGTCTTTGCCGGTAGGGTGGTAACTAGCCCCGGCCGAAGCCTCCCACCAGGCAATTTGGTATAATAGGCATAAGTTTTAGTACATAATCATAATATTATTGACGGAAATATCCAGGGGGTCTACTCTCTTTCTCTCAAACGAAACTTCGCAAACGAACGTAATTAGTCTGTTATTAGACCCACACATAATCGTTCAATCCAATCGGTCACGAAAATTTTCTATGGATCCGTACTTCGTCTGCGTGTACGAAAACGAAATAGAGAGGAGCATAGAGATAATATTATGTAGGAGAGGAGTTAACGAAATTTCGTTCGTTTGTTTGCGAAGTTTCGATTTAAGAGAAAGAGAGTAGACCCCCTGAAACGTCCTGCTGAGTTTCGTAGTGGTAGTGTTCTGTTTTTATTCAATAATTTATTTAAATATTGTGTACCTACTTACATACAATGTTGCCGAATTGAAATTAAAATGCATCGGGATGAAAAAAATATTTTATTTTACGTTGCCAATTACCGTACCGTAAATAAATTCATTTCCGTAAGATAAACGCAACGGGAAAATCGAAATTTTCAAACAAAACGGCCATCTCATTCATATTATTTATATTATAGTATGAGAGTCGATGGGATAGGATACTGATACAAGTTGATTCCTAATTTCGTGTGCAAACAAGTTTTAAATATAAAGAGTTCCCGCGGGAATAATAAATCCTAATCCACGATAAAAAGTAGCCCATGTCCTTCCCCGGGATACAACCTACCCCTGTACCAAACTTCATCAAAATCGGTTGAACGGATGAGCCGTGAAAGTCACACTTACTCATTTATAATATTGGTATGGATTAGTATGGATTAAACTTAAGTAACTTGTACTTTTATGACGGCTCTTGGACTAACGAGTCGCCAGTTAAAATAATGAGCAAAAACTATGTGGAATCGATTCTACTGCCGGTGACACAGCAGGTGTACAGCGCGTGCCACCTTGCGCTGGACCACAGATTATAATAATATGACCTGCTCGGATATTTTTGGTTTTTTTTTATCCACTACAAGTTAGCCCTTGACTGCGATCTCACCTGATGGTAAGTGACGATGCAGGTTGTAAGATGGTATCGGGCTAACCTGTTAGGGGCATGACAGTTATATTAAACCCATACACCTATTCGGTTTCTACACGGCATCGTACCGGAACGCTAAATCGCTTGGCGGCACGTCTTTGCCGGTAGGGTGGTAACTAGCCACGGCCGAAGCCTCCCAGCAGGCCAGACCAGGGAAAATTCAGAAATTATAAATTCCCAAATTGACCCTGCCGGGGATCGAACCCGGCAGGGTCAATATAATATAATAATGATAAAATATATTTCTTCTCGTAATATAGTAGGTACAGGTAGGTAAGCAGCAGTACCTAACGGACGAATGGCCTTGCTGTGATAACGCATTCAGTCGATTCAAAAAAATTCAAAATTCAAAAGTTTTTTATTCAAATTTCAAATAGACTTTTTACAAGTGCTTATGAATAGTCGAATGAATCTACCATTGCTTTGATTGCAAAGCAAGCAAGAAGCAATTTAAGCAAGAAAACTCCTACCACTATTTGATTGATGGAAAGGGGTCACGACCCTCAGTAATGACGAATACGACGCAGAGAGAGAGAAGCAGTAAGCCCTTATCTTATTTGATACCCAGCTGAGTTTGTTGTGGGCTCTCTAACCAAGGCGCGTTTGGAACCCTCGTTGTTAGTTATCACTATCACGTCTTATACTTTGTATACTTGACGTTCAGAAAGGGTACTGTGTAGGTAGGTACTAGGTAGTAGGTACCAATTTTGAATAAACATAGGTATCTACTTTGAACTTTGATAATAAAAACCGGCCAAGTGCGAGTCGGCCCGCGCACCGAGGGTTCCGTACAAACCTGTAGTAAGTTTTACGATTTATGATGTATTAAAAACAAGACGAAATGAACCGCAAAACTAACTTTGTTTGTAGAGGTTTATTGTTAATATCAAAAAATTACGTTTCTTGTATGGGAGCCCCCCTTTAATATTGACTTTATTGATATTTAATTATTTATTTTGAAAGGTAATATACAAGTTAATATTCTGTGAAAATTTGAACCGTCTACCTGTTACCGTTTTTAATATTGAGCAAAAAAATACGAAAAAAACACGTTTATTGTATGGGGACCCCCCTTAATATATATATTTTTTTAATTTTTAGTATTTGTTGTTATAGCGGCAACGGAAATACATCATTTGTGAAAATTTCAGCTTTCTAGCTATCACGGTTTATGAGATACAGCCTGGAGACAGACAGACAGACAGACAGACAGCGGAGTCTTAGTAATAGGGTCCCGTTTTTACCCTTTGGGTACGGAACCCTAAAAATTAAGTAACTCTTAGTCCAGCTATTGGGTTGAGTCGTTGGAAAGCAAAAATACTAAATGAAACGTAAGATATTTTAAAGACAAAAAAAATTAAAAAGAGAAGAGAGCGTTTAAGATCCAGAGTTCTTACCTTCAGATCCAACATAGGTCAATGAACTTTCTCAATAAATTTTCTAGGCCTCTTATTTTTAAAAAGTTCACCAGGTGTTTACAGTGGCCTACACAGGTTGAAGTCATTAGTCAGGATAGGCTTTCTTTGTGTAGAAAACCACTTACTGACTGGTCAGAATGAAAAGTAAGCATAGAGCTTTTACAACTAGGGTAAGCAGTGCTTTGATGCCTCTATGACATGCACGCCACTGGGTGCCTACCCATTACCCACTAGGTAGATAACTAGATAGCCAGAGATGGTCTACTTCTTCACAAATCCATACTAATATTATAAATGCGATAGTGTGTCTGTCTGTCTGTATGTCTACTACACTTTCACGGCCCAACTGTTCAACCGATTTTGATGAAATTTAGGTACCGAAGTAGTTTACATCCCGGGGAAGAACATAGGCTACTTTTTATCCTGGAACATTAAAGAGTTCCCGCGTGGATTAAAAATATCTTTATCCATGCGGACAAAGTCGCGGGCATCATCTAGTGTAACAATAATTATCTTACTAGAAACCTATCAAAAAAAATTGTACGAGTCAGCTTCGATGCACGACTGGAGTTTACTCTTTACGAACGATTTTAAAATAGGTATATAGATTAGTAAATGAACGCATGTTTTATATAACTGAAAGCATGCTTGATACATTTATTTATATTTATTATATAAATCATATTCATCAAAATACATTACATAGTCATGGAAACATAAACAAGTGTGACCATCGAAACATAAAGTCAATAACGTAACGGAGAAAATTTGATTTTACTCCCCATAAATTTTCATACCCCGGGCTTATTTATATGCAAATCGATTCTAAAGGAGGTAAACTCCAAAAATCTGTGTTCTTTTTGAATAGGTATGTCTGCCCCATCTGTCTAGACAGTAAGCTCAACGAATACAGCAAAGAGTTAAAAGTGCATGAGTCAACACACTCGTTACGGCAATACAAAACATCTGAACTATGGCTGTGACGTCGACAGTCGTTGACTCATAACTACTGAATCATTAGCGTCTGGATCAAAACAAAGAGTGAAGTTTAGTTATGGTATTATTGTAATTCAAGTTGCCACATGATTGCACTTTCTAGCTTAGGATCTAGATTCTAGATGGTATAAATAGACATCAAAAGCTATAAATACCTTCTTAATAAATCTAGATTAGCTGATCCATGCCTCAGGCATAGATTTAGGATTGATCTCCGCTGTCCTAGAAATCAATGGCCTCAGGTTGCTATACAGCGAGGCAATTTAGCGCCAATATATTGGATTTGGTCCCATCTGATCCATGCCTCAGGCATAGATTTAGGATTGATCTCCGCTGTCCTAGAAATCAATGGCCTCAGGTTGCTATACAGCGAGGCAATTTAGCGCCAATATATTGGATTTGGTCCCATCTGATCCATGCCTCAGGCATAGATTTAGGATTGATCTCCGCTGTCCTAGAAATCAATGGCCTCAGGTTGCTATACAGCGAGGCAATTTAGCGCCAATATATTGGATTTGATCCCATCTGATCCATGCCTCAGGCATAGATTTAGGATTGATCTCCGCTGTCCTAGAAATCAATGGCCTCAGGTTGCTATACAGCGAGGCAATTTAGCGCTAATATATTGGATTTGGTCCCATTGACGATCATAATATTATATTATTATATTATCTAGGTTAAGAAAGTAGTCGAGAAAGGATTATATAAATGGGCACCATGTATGAAAAATCATGTAAGATCCTACCTCCCTGCCGCAGTGGTGAGCGCTGTGGTCTTATAGTGGGAGGTACCGGGTTCGAGTCTCGGCAAGGTCAAATTGGGGAATTCATCTGAATTTCTGAATTTTCTCTGCTGGTCTGGTGGACTGTGGAGACTTCGGCCGTGGCTATAGTTACCTCCCAACCGGCAAAGCAAAGACGTGCCTATCGCCAAGAGTTTAAGCGTTCCGTTACGACGCCGTGTGGAAACCAATTAGGGGTATGTGATTAATATAACTGCTGTAACCCCTAACAGGTTAGCCCACTACCATCTTAGACTGCATCATCGCTTACCATCAGGTAAGATCGCAGTAAAGAGGGCTTTCTTGTAGTGGATTAAAAAATAAAAAAGATACCTAATACAAAAATTAATAAGCAACACGGAAATATATTATATTGCATAGAAATGAAATAGAATAGCAATTATAACGTCTATGAATATGGATATAGTTAATAACTGCTAGGAATTAATCTAGTAGCCGCATGTTCCAGCTGCCCCACACCTGCCGCTCTTATAGGGATTTTGCGAACGATGACATTTATGCTAAAATAATGCTAAACAAATTGCAAATGCTAAACAAGAAACACGAATCCTAATCAGTATTTTTTCATCATTTTTTTTCATCAATAGCTTACAAGATTTGATATGAGTTCTTATTACCTGGGTTATGGTTTCGAATTCTGCTTTGAATGTGAATTCCATAATTTTTGTATTAGGCGGACTAAAGTTAGCATTTAGGGTCGAGGGATTTTAAAAATTTAAAAAAAAAAAAATCGGATTTCGATGCACAATAGGTAATACAAGGTGAAGGCATAGGGTAAATTGAATGTGACTATTTATTTGTTAATATCATCTAGTGAAAATAAAGATCTTACCTACACCTACTATTAAAATGTAACAACAGAATGGCAAAAAAATTATTAAAAACCGGCCAAGTGCGAGTCGGACTCGCGCACCGAGGGTTCCGTACAAACCTGTAGTAAGTTTTACGATTTATGACGTATTAAAAACAAGACGAAATGACCCGCAAAACTAACTTTGTTTGTAGAGGTTTATTGTTAATATCAAAAAATTACGTTTGTTGTATGGGAGCCCCCCTTTAATATTTACTTTATTGATATTTAATTATTTATTTTGAAAGGTAATATTGAAGTTAATATTCTGTGAAAATTTGAACCGTCTACCTGTTACCGTTTTTAATATTGAGCAAAAAAATACGAAAAAAACACGTTTATTGTATGGGGACCCCCCTTAATATATATATTTTTTTAATTTTCAGTATTTGTTGTTATAGTGGCAACGGAAATACATCATTTGTGAAAATTTCAGCTTTCTAGCTATCACGGTTTATGAGATACAGCCTGGAGACAGACAGACAGACAGACAGACAGACAGCGGAGTCTTAGTAATAGGGTCCCGTTTTTACCCTTTGGGTACGGAACCCTAAAAATCATTATTTATATTATATTTTCTCGCAATCAAAGTGAAAAGTTTACCACAAGAAAGCCATTCTACTCGATTCTATAGCATACCTCGCTACGCTCCGTAAGCTAAATATTTCGGAAATGGCCCATTTTAGTCCCTTGATGAACAATCTACTATTACATACTTTCTTATGAAATTTATTCACTCATCTTATAAGAAAATTATAATTCTAATTGCTATGACATCTTCTCAATACCTTAATTAACAGCTATCAGAAATTGTAACTAATAAATCGTTCGGAGTCATTCATTCAAATGAGTATCAATCGGCATTGATTAAGTCTGATTAGCGATTAACAAAAATGTATTTAATTATGGCTCAGCGTGAACCCGGCAGCTGACTCCGTAATCAGCTGTCGCTGTACCGCAATCCGGCCTAAAGACCTGTATCCGTCCATAAATGAACGCATTTTTTGGAAATCGAAAGTGATCTTTTGAACTAGTTTTTTGGATGCAGCGTCAACATCCGCCGTCGAATTTAGGTACATTTTACACTCTAGATCCTTAGGTTGCCAGAGTTGCTTACGTTGGGACTGATTCTGTTTATACACAATCTCAAGGGCAATACGTGCAATATATAATTTAAAACCACGTGAATCCCTTAGAGAGAAATTGAAGGAAATAGGTATTCTTACAGTAGCTTCGCAATATATTTACAGTAGGTAATTTAATCTTCGTAAAACAGCACGTTCAGAATTACAAAAGAATATGCGATCTGCACGATAGGCCAACTACCTACCTATTTTAAACTTGCCTTTACACAAGTTTAAAAAGTCCAATAAAAGTACCTATGCTTCTGAAAAAAGCTTATTATACTGTTGAAGATTACGTAAATGACAAAGGAGCTCCATTGACTCGCTCCAGCAATGCTAACGACAGCGGTTACCTACTTTAATGTATCTAATTACAAATTAATGAAATTGTAAATTTTTTTTTCAAAAGAGCAATCGCCATGTTTCTTTCTGGTACTTCTCGGTAGGAACGGCATTCCGAACCAGTGGTAGATTCATTCGACTATTCATAATCACTTGTAAAAAGTCTTTGAATAAAAAAAATTTGAATTTGAATTTGAATTGTCTGTCTTCTAGAGTCTAGGAGACAGGCAATGTAGGCAACTTTGCGAACAGGCCCTGGCGTTGGAGCCACATGAGCCCCGCGGCTCGACTTGAGCCAAAATTTTGAACTCTGATAGCTGTTCTTATTTGATTCTCGGAATAATTCGTCAAAGCACGAAATCCACGACAGTAAAACACATAGAGAAAACAGAGAAAGGTAAATAATTTTATTTTTTATTTTTTATTTTTATTGATAGGAAATACCCGATAACACATTACAGTTTCCCAATACGTCTTATCGGGGGGCTACAATATTACATTTGAATTGCACATACATAAAAAAAAAACATTAAAAATATAGAACAATAAACTACACACTATTAATTAAATTTAAATTAAATTACCAAAAAAATAACAAAAATACACAATATAAATTAAATTAAAACTACCTATTCTCTAGTAACAATTTTATCAATTTCGTGAGCTGCATCAGTTACAGGTAATAGGCGGTCGTCGAGCTCATTCCGCCTATGGGAGGCACCAAACTTGCAATGCCTTTAGATTCTTAGAGGCATTAGAATATTCTGATTTCTGCGCTAGAGGAATTAAAACTACCACAGATGAAATAATATTATAAGTTTGCCATGCTGATCAAGTGTGGATGGACTTCACACACCATTGAGACCATTAACAAAGACAACTCTTAGGAATGCAGGTTTCCTCAATTTTTCTTTAACTGTCAAAGCAAGTTATATTTTTTTTTTTTTTTTTTTATCCACTACAAGTTAGCCCTTGACTGCGATCTCACCTGATGGTAAGTGATGATGCAGTCTAAGATGGTAGCGGGCTAACCTGTTAGGGGCATGGCAGTTATAGTAAACCCATACCCCTATTCGGTTTCTACACGGCATCGTACCGTATATATATTTGTTTCCAGAAAAGATAGAGATGGGTGCCCGGGGATCGAAATGGAGAACCTCGATTAATTAGGCGAAATCTCATCCACTAGGCTATCACCGTTTCTATTGATATTAGATACACTTACACGTAATGAAGCTACTCATAGATATAAACTTGAGAATGTCAGCAAGACATCAAGTATGCCTTTCACTCTAGAACACGCGACGCCAACGTAAACCAGATCAGCTGATCCGCGTCATTATGCAATGATGGATATCTCTGATACTATACCACACCACGCTATACTGGGTCGTAATCGTAATTTTCTCACAACACCGGTATAATTGCGGCTCAAGATTACGCGGTCAATGTCGGCGTGAGTCATGTTGGGGTGTGGACTAAGTGATAGGCGAAAGGCTACCTTGCTTGATTAAAACTTCAACGAGCTGGGGCCTGGGCATGTACAGCGTATGGACGACCAGCTGCCGTCAAATGAATTAATGACATCACATCCCGTTGGACGGAGATCAATTATTGGAAGGACAAATGGACAATTACGATGGATAGATGGAGTCGACAGGGATACCAAAGTCGCATGGGACTAAAAAACAAATGGAGCCACACACAGGTTAAAGATAGATGGAGAAATCGATTGGAGCAGGCCCGGGCCCACAAAGGGCTGTAATGATGATGACCAAAATTTCATATGACCAAAATGCTGCTACGTTTATAGAGCGTAATATTAGGTATATGGGAACTTGAACATGTAGGTCTATTGTAGGTATATTGATCTTGTAGATCACATACAAAAACGTATATTTAAAGTATTTTTGATTATGTTCGTGATCGACTAAGGACCTTTATTTATAAGTTGTATGTTCATCTATCCCGCTTTAAATAAGGTTTAAACTAAAAAAAGTGTAGGTATATCTACTTATAAGACCACAATCTTGAATTTCGTGACTGAAGGAATATTTTTATATTGTTTTTTCCAAGAAGTAAGCGATGATATCGTGTAACGTCCTTTTCGTAAACCAGTGTTTAAGGTGGGTAGGTAAGGATGAAATGAACCGCAGATAGTTATGTACAGAATTATATTAATTTCCATCGCCTGTAGTTTGTACCACACACTGTTTAAGAGTTCGACGCACATCAACAGACAGGCGGGCGCGAGATGCGCTTAGCAGCTGACCGATGGTGTACTGCGACCAACAACTTTTGATACTTGGAGAAAATAAACAAAAGTCAATGAAATATTACATTAGTGACGCGGTAATGCCTGGCATCTGTTAGGTACCTACAATGCGATTCGAACGCCACCACTTGTACATGTTACTGGTATAATGTCATAAATCTTCCCGCAAGTCACACCCCCACATAAACTCAATCAACATTTATTTTATTAAAAAAAAAATTTAATATATAATACAACATTATTTTCATACATAAATAAAAGTATATCAGTAGAGTATCCTTTTTAATTAGAATTTGTTGAAACTCCGTCAACTAACACCCCCTTTTAGGGTCCCTGTACCAAAATAGTAAAAAAGGACCCTCATAGTGCTACTACGTCCGTCCATATGTATGTATGCCACACCTGCATATTCCAATAACTACTCAGTACTCAGGCATACTTTTACTTTTACTTACTATGCATCGACTAGAAATTTGCAGCTATGAAAGGCCTTTATTTGTACTTTCTAAAATGGATTTTTATTGAAGTGAAACTTCTTTAGAATCGTTGTGATCTGAAAATTCGATGAAACGGATGTTGTCACCATGGTACAAGTGGCGTCTCCGAACGAACGTGTGTACAAAGCGTTCCATTTTTGTAATTTTCTGTTTGATTGTTTAAAAGTAGCAGTAGAAAGACTGATTTGTTAATTGCTTTTTATGTTTTTTTTAATCCGCCTCTGGTGGATAAAACGAAACTAAAACTGACACCAAAAAGAGACAAACATATTCAAATTAGGATTTGGGCTGCGAGAGAATGAGATTTATACAAGTTATACATTACATTTATCTCATTCTCGCGCAGGCAGAATAAGATAGAATGCAAGTTATATTTATCTCATTATCTCGTAAGATACTTTTCTGAAGTTTCACTTCTGTCGTGTGTGAATTGCACACACACACACACTTTTTTTTTGTTATTTTTAATCGTGCTACTGCTTAGTCCTACAACGTAGTCCGACAATCCGCCCTTGGCCAGCGTGTTGGACTATGGTCAAATCTTTCTCATTTTGAAGAGACTCGTGCTCAGTAGTGAGCCGGGAATGGGTTGAGCAAAAAAGAGTGATGATTGATGAAACACCACTTTAAGTGACAAATCGATACAGAATTGCATCATCATTTGACTGGGTTAGTTTGGGGTTGGGATAGGCTGACAGTTGACACGTATAAACTAAAACTTCGATTATTTAATGGCTATTTGCATATTTTCAGCATGAGTATCATTACTAATTTAGCCAATCACAACACTTGCGATTGCAGCAATGTGATCATCTACTTTCGTGCGAAGGCAGTCACTGGACTCGGGGTCGTGAGTCAAGATATTAGGATTTTCAGGTCACGAGTATCAAGACTGTGCGGTCGCAGGATGCGCACGCGCCGCGGCAGCTGTGCACAGCATCTGTCCCACGCACACAGTCGCGCTATACGAACTAACCTGCTACCTACCTGTAGCTTTCTTTTTACATACATATTTTAATAGCGTACTTGGAAAAAATTAAAAAATTATACACCGCTATTGTTTTATTTCAAATGACTGGTTGATATTATTTTTAAAAGATTCTTATTTAAAAGATTTTAAAGTGATTATGTGAACTATATAGTAATGATATTGTGAACTATTTGCGTAAACAAAACTAAAAATTGTTAGCCCTTGCGAGTTGCGTAGGAAACTTTAACTATGGTTAGAATTGAATTACATTTTTTAAAATCTTTATTTTAAGAAAATTTGGTCGCTTTTTCGACTAAGTACGACACTCTGTTAGGGCTACAATATTAACAGTGGCGTGCAGTTCATAGAGGCATAAAAGCACTGCTTACCCAAATGAAAATACGTCAATTTAATCAAAAACATACAATCTACAAAAAGTAATACAATAAAGTTTTATATATCAACTCAAAGTTTTTAATTAATATAACACTTAATTACTCTATAGGTATTAGGAACATCATTTAAAACAAAGCTTTTGTTATTGCTGCGCAGTGCGCTAGGGAACCTGTATGACAGCAAATATTGATTCCGCCAGTGGATTTAACGTCTTGAAAGCTAGTGCGAAAATCACAACAATTTTTTTCTAGGTAAATTTTACTAGTATAGTCACAGGCGTTGGTGGTGTAATGGTCAGCATAGTTGCCTTCCAAGCAGTTGATCCGGGTTCGATTCCCGGCCAACGCACACTTTTTATTTATTTTAATTAAGAATTTTTTACTGTTTTTGTAAAAGTCATTTGGTGTGCATTAAAAGTACAGTGTAAATATTATTCATTTATTTATTCATCCACTCATAATTAGTGATAATATTGAATGAATTGATGGATTATTATAAGGGTTAATCGTGTCCATTGTTAAGGTTTTGTAGATCATATTATGTACTTATTTTTACAAAGTCACCTCCGACCTTCCTTTGGTCTATTGACGACCTCCGTGGCGCAGTGTTGAGCGCTGTTGTCTTTACGTGCGGAGCTCCCGGGTTCGATCCCCGGTAGGGTCAATTTGGGAATTTATAATTTCTGAATTTTCCTGGTCTGGCTTGGTGATAGGCTTCGGCCGTGGCTAGTTACGTCCCTACCGGCAAAGACGTGCCGCCAAGCGATCTAGCGTTCCGGTACGATGCCGTGTAGAAAGTTAGAAACCGAATAGGGGTAGGTATGGGTTTAATATAACTGCCATGCCCCTAACAGGTTAGCCCGCTACCATCTTAGACTGCATCATCACTTACCATCAGGTAAGATCGCAGTCAAGGCCTAACTTGTAGTCATTGAAATAGAATAAGTACCTAACTAAAATTCTACATCAATGCTTGTAGTGGATAAAAAAAGTCAAAGTATGTTTATTCAAAATTGGTACCTACAGAGTATAGGTACCTACACTTTTTGAACGTCAAAAGTATAGTAGGGTAGGTACCTACGTACAGTTAACAGTAAGTACCTATCTAAGGCTGATATATATATTAGGTATATTTATTTAGAAAAGATTTTCATAAATTACTAGCTGATGCCCGCCACTTTGTCCGCGTGGATTAAGAGGATCGTCTAGTGACGAAACGCGACGCGAGTTATAGGTATGTTCAATAATTCTAATCTGTTTCACAACGCTTCTCTGCCTTCTCCGTATCGTGCGATAGAGAGAGTTGCAAGTCCAGTAGGCATAGCCTACATTTGATTCTTGAAATATTGTTTCGGGTGATAACGTTTTTACCCCCCCAAACGTTTAGGTACGAAATTAGACAATTTTGGTCTCATTAGATTCAGTACCTACACCTTAATATAGGCTCGTACGTTTTATTTTTTTAGTATTTTAGTTTAGTTAAATTTAAAAAAATTAAAATACTCGAGGAAGTTTTTAGGTCAAAAATATGTATATGTAGACGCTAATAACTTTTAACATAAGCAATATTTCTTTAAAATTAAAACGTACGAGCCTAGTTCTTCATTGTATCTGCAACATTTCTAAAAATTATGAAAATTGGACATCATTTAAGGGAAGAAAAACGTTACCTATCGCTTTTTGTATGAAAATCTACTTAAATAGACGATCCTCTTAAGGTTTTTTTTTCACGCTTACTTAACTCTTAATTTTCAGGAATAAAAATTAGCTTAGGTATATATGTGTTATTCCAGACTATAATAACCCAACTCTCTGTGCCAACTGCCAACCATCTTAATCCGTTCAGCCGTTCTGGCGTGCTTGAGGAACAAATACCTATCCATCCATCCATCTGTCTATCTATATTCCATACAAACTTTCGCATTTATGATATTGGTATAGACTAGACTTTGGTGTAGATAGTGATAGGTTGTATCCCGGGGAGTACCTACTACAGTACATAATATTATGCTACATTTTATACCGGAAAATTAATTAATTCCCGTGGGAATAAAAAAACTTAATCCACGCGGACGAAGTTGTGTCTAGTAAAAAATTTGTAAATAATTTTTAATTTTAATATTGTTTGCTGATAGGTTGCTAATTGGGTATTTGACAAATAGTCAAATCCAGGTCAAATCAGCAACTTTTTTTCAAATGTCAAAACGCGTCCTATGTATGGAATTTATATGAAATTTTAAAACGTGACGTCACGTAAAGTTCGACGAACTTTAATCTTAAATCGATTGTTTAAAATGGTTAGTCAACATAAAACTTTTATTGTACGTGGATATTAGGACTTTTGGGTGATCATCTATTTAATAATCACTAAAAAATAATTTATTTTAATAGTAGTCAAATACCCAATTGCTATACGAAGTTTGATCGGCACGTTCCGATATTATTGTAGAAAGTCGTATCGTATGTCGTTACAATTAAAGCGGACTGGCGCTAAGGTGCGTCCTTATTACCTACAGTGAAAGTTGACGGCAGATGGTATATTTATTACTTTCACAAAATTATACATTGGCTAACATTGCGTAGCTGTAGCCGTGACAAACAGACATACCTACCTATTCGCAATAGACATAATGTTACCTACGCAGGTAGGATGAGCTGTATGTTGGTACCTAACTAAGTAGATTTAAGCATGTTCGACTGCGGCCGACGAGGTCCCGGGTTCGAGTACCGGGTCGGGCCATACCTAACAATTACTTATTGGGTTTTTCTGACATGAAATTCTCAGTAGGTACCTACCTAGTACCTACCTACTAGCCCGGAGTTAGGAAGTTGGCGGTGTTTCACCCCCGTGCCTGGGAGAGCACGTAAAGTCATCGGACCTGCGCCTGATCTCTATCCGGTCGTGTCGGATTTTCCGTCCCATCGGGCTATGAGAGTAAAGGAACAGAGAGTGCACCTGTGTATGCGGCTATGCGCACACACTTGTGCTGGTGCACTATAATAGGTATCTCCCGCGCAGATGACTATAATCTCTCTGGAGATAGGCCGCCGTGGCCGAAATTCGGTCTGGAGGACATTATTATTTTATTGAGTAGGTAGTAGTAGGTAACTAACTATACAGCTCCTTATTTATTACACGACTACCCAAAAAAGGAGTGAAATATTTTCAGGATTCATGCATATACCTACAGTAGGTACCTACCTAATACCTAATATAATACCCCGGTCTCCCCTACAGTAGGTACCTACCTAATACCTAATATAATACCTATGTGTATTGTGTAGTATGTTCAGTCGGTAGGCGGGCACGTCTTTGCCGGTAGGATGGTAACTAGCCACGGCCAGACTAGATAACAGAAAATTCAGAAATTATAAATTGACTTCACCGGGGATTGAAGTTGAACCCGGGACTTCCCATTGTAGAGCTCACGCTATGCCTGTGGTAGGTACCTATACTGTGGCTATCGGGAGGTCGTCAAAATCTTATTTATCTTATATTTATCTATGAACAAACTAAATAAGGTACATAAATTATTCGTAAATTCAGCATAAAGAGACATTTTCCAAAAAGTCGTTGAAGAACAATGGAGGCGTCATGGCGTCAAGTTGGTAAACTGTCGAAGAAAGAAAAAAGTCGATCAATACGACGACAATTGAGCTGTTTTTACCGGATGGCTCGTGCCTCCGCCATCCTGTACAGACGTGGAGAAAAGTCTTAAGGAATAACAGACGACTAAAAATTTTTTCTGACCTGTTTTGGATTTTTTTTAAATTCTGTTTCCTGACTCGACGGTAGGTAGGTATATCAGGACGTGCAGGACCTATTAGATCAGATAAGTGTTAGGTCATAGCTGATTTGGTTTCTTTATAACCTAGCGGCTAGGGCCTGCGCAGATGATGTGTGATGACTTAGGTAGAAGCTAATTAAAAACGTGTTGTATTACAATAGGACGTCCCGTGTTCGATTCCCGGTCCAATTTGGGTCTTTATAAATACTTACCTACCTACTCAATATTCTCTGGTCTGGTTCGGTGGAAGACTTCGGCCGTGGTAACTAATACCTACCACCCGACGTGCCGCCAAGCGATTTAAGGCGCTCCGATGCGATGCCGTGTCGAATCCGTTTAGAATAGGTACCTAATACGGGTTTATTGTATTTGCCATAGGAAGATACCGCTAATAGGTTAGCCCGCTACCATTGCCCGCTACCATGTTAGACTGCATAACCTATTACTTATCTATTACCGGGTGAGGGCTACGCAGGCAACAAGCAGTCTTTTTCTAGTTTCTTTTTTCTGCAACATGGTTAGGTTTTCATTTTTTGGCAATTTGTTAGCGACTGTACATCTATTGTCAGCATCTGGCACTATAAGTACCTATAATACGTAGGTATTTTTTGTGTGTCCGTTAATTTCTACTTTTTTGTCTCGACAGGTTACGAGCCAGATGAACTCTGTCGGCCACTCCAAACAATGGCGATTTACAGTTCAATAGATAGGTACTTACAGTTCGCGCACGAGTTGAATGCAGAGTAGGTAAATGTATGTGTCACCATACATTTGCTCTGCATTCAACTCGTGCGCGATCTATAGGTAGGTACATACTACATACCTATTTAACGGATAATTTAAATAGCAGGTAAAATTATTAGGCATTTAAATAGCCAAGCCTAGCGCCAATCAAAATAGTCGTCTCGGAGCCATAGTTTTTTGTTTGGTTTTACGATACCTATGCGTAAAACTGTGCTTGTTTGCACAGTTCTCATACAAACTGTCGAAGTCAACGTATATAGGTACATATACCTACCTACTAGGTGCGAAAATATTACTTAAGCTACCTACTAGCTGATGCCCGCGACTTCGTCCGCGTGGTTAGTTTTTTTGATTCCCGCGGGAAGTGGGAATTCCTTAATTTTCCGGGATAAAAAGTAGCCTAAGTCACTTTCCGCCCTCAACTATACCCATGCCAAAAATCACGTCGATCCGTTGCTCGGTTTCGGCGTGATTGAAGGACAAATCAACAAACAAACACACTTTCGCATTTATAAATTAAGTAGGTACTAGCTGATGCGCGTGCTTTAATTTTTTTTTATTCCCGCGGGAACTCCTAAATTTTCCGGGATAAAAAGTAGCCTATGTCACTCTCTAGGTCGTTAACTATAGGTATCTACCCTGTGGTATCTACCTACCCATGCCAAAAATCACGTCCATCCCGATTCGTTCGTTGACGTTCGTGTATCACGAACTTTTATACAAACTTTCAACCCCTATTTAACCATTTTGGGGTTGGAATTTTCAAAAATCCTTTCTTAGCGGATGCCTACGTTACCTACCTTTAATACTTCAAACGCGACTATTTAATTGGAGCCAGCTAGGAATTAGGTAGACGTAGGTATCTAGATCAACCTTTATTTCTTACGGAGGAGAATCTTAAGAACCTACCTACCTACCGGCCGACTTTTTGGGGGAGAAATCGAGTTATGTGAACCCGTTTTAACCCATTTAAAACTGTGGCCATCCTAAGAGCTTATTAAGGAAGTAGGTAACGACTTGGGAACCTCTGAGATCACATACCTACCTATGAACGCATTCTAATTTCTAAGTAGGTAGGTAGGTACTTCTTAAATTATCTATGCTGATGTCCGATATTGCCTACTCACATGTTCTTATGTTCTTAATAGCTGAAATTAAAATCAACCGATTGTCATTAAACCTACTCGGTCCTTAAACCAAATCAGTGCCCTGGGGCATCTCCCCAGATACGAGATGAAACACGATCATTGGATGCTGCGACCGCCCCGCCCCTGCCGAGATCGGCCAATCAGACGCGCGCATCTCACTACGCAAGCGTGTAAATACATCTTATATTATATACCTAAATGATGTAACCTGATTGTTGTCTAATCTAATAAGATTGACATCTTTATCTTATATTAAAATTAGTATTGGATAGTTAACTAATCGGAGTGAAAACGTCCCACACGTTTTCTCTCATAATCATAACTACTTACCTAATAGGTATTAGGTAGATAGGTACCTATAAATGCAAAAGTTTGTTGGTTTGTCCTATAAACATGCCGCAGCAGAGCAACGGATCGACGATATTTTTTTAATGGGAAATAGTTGAGGACGGCATATTCTTAGTAGGAAATTCCGTGTAGCTCTACCTACGTTTTTCATTGTTGTAACTAATTAGGTAGTACCTACAGCTACTTAGGTACTCACCAATTATATTTTAATAATATCTATACTCACTAATTATCTTTATTTTAATTTAATCACTAATAAAATAGGTAGGTAGTCCTAACTCCTAATTCTAAGAAAAATCTAGTAGGTACGTAAAGTAAGTCTAGTATGTAAGTAATAAAAATGAATATACAACAAACATACAAAAAACTTACGTTTTCCTTTGTATCTTTAAGAAAAACTTGGAGCTGGTTACTGGAATGAAAAACTAGGTATGCAAAAATAGCACAGAAAGGGCAGATGACGTGTGAGGTGAGCTTTCCATTTTTATCTAATCAATATTCATTCCAAGACTACTAATGCCATCTATGTTTTGACAATGTATACATTGTTCTTTGTACTTTTTCTTTGATTGATTGTTACAAGTTTACAACCAAAATGGATGTTAATAAACACGCCGATTAAATAAATAATTATTAATCAACATAGTCCTGTCAGTAATTTCTATGATAAACAAAGATTTAATTTTCAATGACCATATTATGGCCATCTAGTGACGAGTAGCGAAAGTTTACCCAAACCGGAAATGGGATAACCCGGAAAACGGAAATAGGTGTTAGTAAAATAATTAATGAAAAGCGCAAAAGTTCAATGCTTACATTATTTTATTCTTATTTTGAGATTTGAGAATTATAAAATAACGCTGAATTAAAATATTTTTTTGTAATAAAAAATGCCATTAAAATAATTACATTACTATTTAATTCATTTTAATTTAGATATATTTTTGACTAAAAATTAGCTTTTTGTAAAAGTGTTATTTTTTGTAATTATTATTGGTTTTCCATCCTACTGTTGTCTGTTTATCTAAAGAAGTTTATTTTTTGTTCTTGTTATAAATTATGTTTTAATATTAAAATCATGACTACAACGTCTACAGGAATATACGTCTGGAAATTGGGAGACATTGCTCTCGCCAGAGTTTGCAAAAAAGTTTACGCTAAAGTTCAAGTGGTAAAAAATGAAGACGGACTATTTCATGATGAAAAAGGTATTTCCAATACAATCCCACTTCTAGTGCATATTGCCAACTATGCCATTGTTAACTATAAATATACTGTTTGTTGCACTGCGTGCTACTGTCTGTTAACCCGAATAAATAAAATAAAATAAAGTTGTCTATCTGAGTATAAAAAAGTGCTATTACTTACTATAGAGAAACAATATCTTACCTGCCTGAGTACCTGCTTGCTAGATTTGAAGTTTGGCTTCGGGCAGGTGGAATTTATGAAAATCCTTGCTAGTAATATTTCGAAATATCCGGGCTTATTGGTATCTTGTCTTGTCTATATAATACCTACCTATGTAATTTAATTAATGCGAAAGTGTGTTTGTTTGTTGGTTGGTCCTTCAATCACGCCGTAACAGCACGGGCAACGGATCGACGTGATTTTTGCAGGGGTATAGTTGAGGACCTGGAGAGTGGACCTTATCTCAGAAAAAATTTCAGCTTTGTAGGTCCAAAGGTTTTCCTTGGGTCTTTCCTTAAAATAAAAAACTAAAACTCAATCAATCAATCAATATTGGTCTAGTGCTACTCGATGTAACAATTAGAATGATCTTATATTAATTACAGTTTTGAAGGAAAACTCAAATTTGGGTTGCGAAGTTGAAATACCTGACTCTACTACTTGTGCGTTGGTTGCTTTGTAGAGTCGGTGTAGAGTGTAGACACATAGAACAATGCAATAATAGTGGTGTTGTCTAGTTCTAGGCATAACCGCTGACGAGAATGGTGTAGCAGTAACAACTGAGCTCTGCTACTATGTGGAGACAGTCCGCACTAAGCTGCAGATGTGGCTGCCTTACACCTGCATGCATCTCGCTCAGCGCTCAAGACCTTTCTATGGCTCTGACGTCAGAACGCCTGTGGCCAAACCTGTTGTGAAAACTAGAAAGGTACTAAGATTCTATTAACTTTAGTCAAGAGTACCTTTTATTGAAGTAATATTAACCCTTTAATTGCTCTTATTTAAAAGGTTTTCTTAATATAAGCTGTAATTGGTTTTAAAGATATAACTAGAGGTATCATTACCGACACTGCCATAGAGCAGGAAGTTAAAAAAAAAAGTATCGAGAAAGTGGAGCTTAAGGTTTTGATTTTACACACCTGTTACTCAAAATGTTCTTTTCTGACTACCATGGCAGACCAGATAGTCTTATGAAAGCTGAAAACAGGTATATAAGTTAGTTATCCTCAAAAATGTACTTCATTTTTTTTCTTTAGTCCAGTATTAAAAAATCCCACTCAGCTCTCACTAAATAAACTATAGTATAACAGACTAAAAGCAGCGGTAGCCTTGTGGTTAACTAGTTTGGCCTCGTGTTCATGTGGTAGTTACTAACTTAGGTGGTTAGGTGACCTGCATGCCTGGGAATTCTTGATAATGTTCTCAATTAGGTGTGTGAAGTCTGCTGCCAATCTGCACTTGGCCAACATGGTGGACAGTGGACTATCAAACCTCATTAAGAGACAAGACTCTTGACAGATGATGACAGACTAGAGCTTTCTGACTGAATGACTTCATGTAGGTACAGTATTCCCAAATTAATAATGCACATGCAGATCTTCGCTAATTGTCGTATTCCCGGAAACACCCGAATTATTGAATCGTAAGAGCCCTAAAGCATTTTGCACCTTGTTCGAAAGAAATAGGAGTCAATATCATGTGTAAACAATTGAAAACAATTCGGGCTGTCACCGGTCAGTCAAAGGTAAATCAGTCGTCTTTATATATTGGTGGTGACTGCACGTTTTCTCTCCGTGTGGAATTATATGGAGCTGCTATTACACACCCTTCAATCAATTCAAATCAATTCTACAAAGATTGTAGCATATTTGCAATTGTGTGGTTTTCTTTGCTATTTACTTACATGGAATTATCGAATCAAATTTTGTTACTGATAAGTCAATATTTATCTCTTTTAGCACAAAACACATAATTCTACTAAATTATGCATGAAGAAAATGCACTTACCACTCTATATACATATCGTCTTCCCATGCTCGGGGAATACGACCGTTGCCGAACAGTGACGAAGATTTCTATGCGCATTATTAATTTGGGAGTACTGTATGTGAATTATTCAAAAGTATACTAAGAAAGAACCTACATGCAAAACTAAAATTCAAAACCCAGAAGTATGAGCATCGGTGACATATCATTCAGCCAGTTTCTCCTTTATATATTTTATATGTATCTCTGACTTCTATTGCCCTGTAACTATTTAGAGTACCACTGGTTTTGTTTTTTTATTAAATTATGGATTACTGAACTAGCACTAAGCAAATAATTTCTTAAAATATTTAGCAGTTTGCAAACTTAAACTATTATTGTTGCAGAGAAAAATCATAGAAGATCATGTTCTACCTCTAAACGTAAAACCTTTAAAATATAAGGAGCCCGATCTCAATGTATCCTTGGAAATCAGACAGAAGCCTCTAAAACAGGGAAAATATGAAAATGCTTTCAAAGAGTTTGTTAGACAAGGCAAGGAGCATGTCTTTGATGACTTCTACAGTATTTTGTGCTTTGAAAAGAACGAAAATACAGATATATTAGATTATCTGGAGAATGTAGATGCAAGTACAGAAGACAAATTTGAAATGGTCATTAAAAATGTTGTGACGGAGAAAGAAATTGAGAACTACCTACATCAGTGCTGGAGATACAATTTTGTACAGAAGCAAATGTATAGTATTAAAGATGGATCTGAGAATATGGTTTGTATTCACTTGATCTTTGTCCCAGTACCTACTAGTTTAAGCCCATTTACATAATATCTCTCTCTAGCCAAATTTTCCCTCCATAGTGACTGCTAAGAACTAGCCCATGACTATTTTCCAAGATTGGGTCTGTTTCCACCAGAGATAGGTATGCTATGCTATTACTATTAATGTATGTTATGTAGTAATGTTCAATTGGAACATAATTTAAAAAATTAAAACACCACTGCCCTGCCATTAGATTTAAAAAAAAAAAACTTATAGCCTGTGTCCATTGAAATAGAATGAGTAATACTAAAATTCTACATCAATGCCTGTGTCACTCAAGAGGATATAAGGATTCTAAATTTCTAACGATACCACATACATCCAAATCTGTTTAGGCATTTAGAAGTTATGATGGAATAAATAAACTCACAAACATACACTCTTTTTATTTTGGGCAGTCGTGTACTAATAGTCAATAGAATATGGTTGTAACGTAACAACAACTTACGTTACACTGGGTCGACTCATTGGGTTTGCAGTCGCCCGTTACAATTGTTATGTGATACAGAGATATCTTCGAAAAACAGTAAAATGCGTACGTACCTGAAATACTGAACCACCTCCGCCTGGAGTCTTTCTCCTCACGAGCACTCGCAGGAATAAATAACGTTTGAATGTACACAGACACCGGCCGGTGGACACTATTTTTGGGTTAGACACTGAAAGTTATTAAGCACAGTTCTCACACACACATGAGATATTATCTGTTATGTTGGTTTTTGAGTAAACGTTAGGACACTTCACGATAATAGACGTTTGTTTCGTTACGTTAAGTCGATGACTTGGCGATAATTTTAGGACACACAAGAAACTCCTTGCGACCGCTTGATGATGTCTTCTAAATTCTTCCGTAGTCGCGGGTAGGCGGGGAAAAAGTTGACGTGGTGGTTTGACTACACGTACGCATCGGACAGTGCAGTGTTGCCCGTGTTTTTAAGAATTTATCTCTGCATCAACACTTACCAAAGGGTTTGGTTGTGAAGTCGAAACCAAGTACGAATACAAAACATCCCGCCCACCAAAATACAGCTGGTATTTTCTGATCGATAAAAATGTTTAATGGTGAACACAAAATTACCATAAAAACATCTTAGTTCACGGTAAAGTATGATATGCTACATTGGACAGCAAGCGTACCAGACAAAGAAAAAAAAAAACTACTTTGTACGCACTAATTCTAATTCCTAACCTAATCATATAAATAGGGACGATTAAAACTATTCATTCGGTAATGGGCATAACTTAACTAATGGACGCTTGATTAAGTTATCTTTGGCGGTTTTAACAGTAGCTACACGAACCTCTCCATCATCTCCAGGGTGTAGTTGAACAACCCTTGCCAGAGGCCAATGTAGCGGAGTTCGAATGTCGTCTTTGATCAGAACCATGTCATTTACTTGTAAAGGTTTACAGGTTTTTGTCCACTTCGCTCTTTCGTTGAGTGTGTGGAGGTATTCGTTTTTCCAACGGAGCCAAAAGTGTTGTTGAAATGACTGTATTAATTGCCACCGAGTGAGGCGATATAATTTGACAGCTGTGACGTCAACATCCGGGACAGTGGTCAATGGCTCAAGCGTCAAAAAATGGCCCGGTGTTAAAGCCGCGAAATCATTGGGGTCGGAACTCAGGGGGCATAGAGGACGCGAGTTAAGTACTGCCTCAATTTGGACAAACAATGTTGCAAGTTCCTCAAATGTGAGTACCTGAGTGCCCACAATGCGATAAAGATGCGATTTTGCGGCTTTAATTTGGATTTCCCATACCCCGCCGAAGTGGGGGGCGGAAGGGGGGTTGAATTTAAAATCAATAGATTCTTGGTTGGCTGCAGTTTCCATAATAGCCGAGAATTGATTTCGTGTGCCAATAAAATTGGTCCCACAATCAGCATGAATTACGCTACATCTGCCTCGCCGTCCCACAAATCGACGCAATGCGGCTATAAATCCATCTGTAGATAAGGAGGAGACAACTTCAAGGTGTACCGCCTTTGTTGCGAGACATACGAACAAACACAGGTAAGCCTTGTCTATTTTTGCTCCCCGATGAGGGCCTAATTTAATACGAAATGGGCCAGCAAAATCTACCCCAACAACGGAAAAAGGTTTAACTTGATTAACCCGATAATGGGGCAAGTTGCTCATGAACGGTTGCAAGGGTTGAGGGCGAGTACGGTAACAGGGAATGCATTTTGATAGGCACCGTCTGACAGCTCGTTTTGCGGAAATTATCCAAAACCGTTGCAGAAGCAAGAATTGGGTGGTGTTCACTCCAGTGTGGCAATAAGTGCGATGTGTTGACTCGATGAGCTTGGTTGTGAGGAGGGAATCAGATGGTAGAAGAGCCGGATGCCTTTGTTCAAACTCAAGACCAGAATGACAGATGCGACCGCCCACCCTAATGACTCCTGCTTCATCGATAAACGGATTCAGTTTCCGGAATGACTTGGGTAAAACTTGACCATGTCGTAGCTTTAAGAGAAGGTCATTGAACGCTTCCGATTGTACATATTTGACGATACACATCAGTGCGCGGTGACGTTCGTTAGGTGTTATGAATTTGCTGAACGGATTGTCGTTAGATTTTCGCGCCCTGTCGATGAACCGAAGACAATAAGCAACGATACGAATGATTTTGTCAATGGAAGAGAATTTTTCAAGCAGTTGGGCAACCTCTGTAGGAACTAGCTGTGGAACCGATTCTTGACCTATTAACACTACTGGATCTGACTTTCTGACTTCTTCGAGGGCTAACGGATGTTCGTCGATGGTCATAGAGTCATTAGGTGGCGCACTATTAGATTGCGATAACCATGAAGGCCCCGCCCACCATAAAGAGCTGTGCAATAGCTGTTGAGGCAGCTGACCACGTGAACATACATCTGCGGGGTTTTCCGATGAACTGACATGAAACCACCATTCCGTAGGGGTAAGGTCATGTATATGACTGACACGATTAGCGACAAATGTGGTCCATCGAGACGAATGAGAACGTAGCCAGGATAGTGTGACAGTGGAGTCTGACCACAGATGAACAGTAAATGGTAGATTATCCGATTTTCTGAAGGTCAACTTGAAAAACTCATATAACTTTGCAAGAAGAACCGCTGCGCACAGTTCCAGACGTGGCAATGAGACCTTTTTCAAAGGCGCGACACGAGCTTTCGAGCAAATTGGTAATATGTGAATATTATTTGATTTATCTACTCTTTTCATATAAATGATCGCACCGTACGCCGCTTCCGAACTGTCACAAAATCCATGAATTTCATAGGACCGAGCATCGTCTAAAGTTAGTCGCCTCGGAATCCGTAACGTTTTTATTACATGGATTTGACTTTGATAATCATCCCATGATTTTATTATATGAGGGGGTGGTGTTTCGTCCCATCCTACGCCAGCCACCCATAGCTGCTGTACCAAGCATTTTGCGCGAATAGTTAACGGTGACAAAAATCCCAAAGGGTCAAATATTTTAGCAATCTCACTGAGAATAGTGCGTTTAGTGCATGGGCGATTACTGGCTGTTACCTCGAACAGGAAATCATCAGAGTTCGGGTCCCATTTTAGCCCAAGTACTTTAAGAGGCAAATTTTCCAGCTCATCGAAGGAAATAGCATCCAGTAAACAGTCTTCTGGTGGTAAATCGCCTAAAACTCTAATATCATTACTTGCCCATTTTCTTAAATGAAATTTACCTAATTTGAATAAGTTAATAAGCTCCGATTTTGCAGCAACTGCTTCGGTGAGTGAATTTGTTCCCGTGATTATATCATCCACATAGATTCCAGTCCCAGACGACAGAATTTCTCGGGCTAAGGGAAACGCGTCTCCTTCGTCCTGAACTAGTTGTTGGATAACTCTACAGGCAAGAAATGGTGCGGCTGCTACTCCATAAGTGACGGTATTAAGTCTGTATTCTTGGATAGGGTCATCAGCGTTAAATCGCCAGAAAATACGTTGGTAGTCTCTATGACATGGATCGATCAGAACCTGTCGATACATTTGTTGAATATCGGCCATAAATACGATTGAAGATTCACGAAACCTTAAAAGGATGTCACTTATATTTGACTGAAGTTTGGCGCCAGTTAGTAACGTATCGTTAAGCGATAAATTGTTGGCATCTCGCGCAGAGGCATCAAATACCACACGTAGCTTAGTCGTATGACTTCCTGGATTTGTTACGCAATGATGAGGGATATAGTAACGACCTGCGCTGAGCTCATCCGTGGGTACTAATGACATATGCCCGGACTTAAGGTAGTCGGCCATAAATTCTGCATACTGACGGCGAAGCTCAGGATCACGGGATAGACGACGCTCGATAGCATGGAACCTTCTCAAGGCGATCTCACGGGATCCACTAAATACAGGTTCTGCCTCATCCTTGAAGGGGAGTTTGACACTGTACCGACCTGAAGTCTCACGAGAATGTTCTGCTTGAAACTTTTGCTCGCACAGCTGTTCGGCTGGTGTCAATTTGGCTACTGTTGGAAGCGTGTCAAGTTCCCAGAACCGCTGGACAAGGTCGGTAAGTTCGAGATCCCCTCTAGATTGAGTTGTTACTAAGGAATGGCTAACGATAGGTGATTTACCGAGAAGGAGCCATCCAAAGAGTGAGTTAAAGGCCGGTGGATGCGTCGAATTACCTTTAATCCGTTCGTTAAGCAGGCATTCAGCAAAGACATCTGCTCCAAATAATACGTCGATTGGACCAGGAATGTCAAAACCAGGATCTGCCAATTTCAAGTCCTGTATTTGTGTCCAGCTAGATGTATTTAATTGAGCAATAGGCTGCTCCCCACAGATTTTGTTAATAACCTGAAAGTTTTGTTCAAATAAAAATTTATCGTTAGCGCCAACTGAACAGCGAATCTGGCCTTTGACCATAGCAGCAGCACCTCCCAATCCGCTAACATGGACAGAGGTTTCAGCAGGCACGAATTTAAGGCGTCGGGCAGCTTCCTCAGTGATGAGGTTATTCTGACTACCCGTATCGAACAGCGCACGAAATTGCATGTAACAACCATCTACATTTAGTAACTGAATAAGGGCAGTCGCTAATAAAACAGTTGTGTCGGGAAGCGAATTAGAACCAGACTTCATATTATTCGTGATGAGGGTAGAATTAGGGAGTGTGGTTTTAGAGTCTTCGTTATGTAGAAGTGTGTGATGTTTGCGCTTACACTTTTGGCAAGAAAAAATTGAACTACAGTCCTTTAACTGATGTGATGATTTCAAGCAGTTAAAACACCATCTTTTTGAAGTCGCCACATCCATACGTTCTGGCACTGATTTGTCCAGAAACTCTTTACACTGTGATATATTATGGGCCTCTCCACAAAATGAGCACTTATAAACGAATTTCATTGTATTCGGAAATGACACGGTTTTCGTTGTATCCGGTTCTTCAGAGGACTCTGAGGCAAGAAGAGTATGATTCACTGTTGGATAAAATCGCTTTGATGTAGATTGGGTTTGGTTACTCTTCACCACAGAATCACGACTAGCTGTTGTCGACTTTGATGACTCTACAAAATGAGCATCTCTCAAAAGAGCATCACATCGAAGTTGTAAAAATGCGTTGAGTTGTGCGAATTGAAACAGCTTTTTGCTGTTTAAATGTTGTTCAAATTCGCGACGCAACTTTGAATCCAACTTGGATAGAACATGGTAATTTAATATGAAATCCCACTGGTCGACAGGTAAGTTTAACCGTTTTAATATGCATAAATTTTCAACTATAGAATCCAGTGAACGACGCAACTCAAGACCATTTGTGAATTTCAGATTGACGTTTAGAATGTCCCGCCAACATGCGAAAGCCAGTTCACGTTCATCCTGATAGCGCGCAACAAGAAAATCGTATGCATCTAAATAGTGCTCAGCAGTCACGGGGAAGGTACGAATTACGCTGGCAGCATCGTCGCGCAGTGTGGAGATCAAGTAGTGAAACCGTTCAGTATCGCTTAGCGTCGGACAATTATGGATGAGATTGTTGTACTTATCGATAAACTCTGGCCATTGTTTTATATCTCCGGAAAATGTGGGTAGGCTGATTTTCGGTAGTTTAACATGAGATGTACCCTCTTTAGGTTCAGATACTAGTGACGAATGTAATTCAGGCTTCGCTAATTTACGATAGATAGACTTTATTTCAAAATACATCTCGTCACATTTTTCTTGTAAAGTTTGATCCTCTTCAGGCCGCTCAGAAAGGTCAATGATTATAAAATGTAATTCTTCAAACTTATTTACATTGACTTTAATATCTTCGTAATAAGAAAAAAATAAATTATGTTTGGTGACATCTGAGTCTAGCTCCAAAGTATTGACCACTTCTAAACCTAATTCCAAAGTTTTCGCAATACGATTATAAATTATAGTACGCTTTCGACGCAAAGATGGTAGATCATTCACAGTGTACGATTCCTCCATCGCTTTCGAAAAGGATTTAGATTTGCTTGATTTACGTTTACTTTTCGGACAGAACGACATTTTGCTTATAGGTAACACTGACTCTAACTAACAAATTGAATTTTTATAAACACAGCAAAAAAAAAAATCATATAATTATTATAATATCATGATATACCTACTTACATAAGTATCAATCTACGAGTTTATTCCTATTACTTATTTCAAGCCGAGAATATTATAAACACCGATATGGGTTGATTGTTTATAACGTGTGTTCCTGCAATAAGCAACCGAATCAAACTATTAGATTTATTTCAACACCAAAGAAGTATTCACCTTATTGATTTAAGTGTGTATTCCGAAGATACAAAAAATATCGGAATGTATTTGCCTCCTATACGCACCCGCTCGTTACGTTCCGCCAGGCACACCTACCAGGTGTCTTGCCAGTCTAAGATATCCGATGATTTACTAAGTGTATTTACATAGACTATTATTATGATACAATTGTGCACGTTATGTTATGCCAATAACCATAGAAGAATTCTCTGTCTACGACATGGACGTATTATCGTCCATGGTCTACGATGAATATGATTTACATGTCTCAGAAGGACTAGAATCCAGAGCCGTTAAACCAGTTAAAGTAAAAAATAAGAAAAATGATTTACATGACATAGAATTAGGGACGTCAAATGTCAATTACAATTATTATTTAATTTGGTTGAACTTGGCGTAATACTACGTCATTCCAATATGGCGAGATAAAAACGTAGAAACTACTTCAGAAAATACCAGGTTGTAAAATATCAAAACAGATATGGAAGTTAAATTAAAAGTATACGTAAAATTCCCGGGTTTCGGCACCAAAAAGATGTAACGTAACAACAACTTACGTTACACTGGGTCGACTCATTGGGTTTGCAGTCGCCCGTTACAATTGTTATGTGATACAGAGATATCTTCGAAAAACAGTAAAATGCGTACGTACCTGAAATACTGAACCACCTCCGCCTGGAGTCTTTCTCCTCACGAGCACTCGCAGGAATAAATAACGTTTGAATGTACACAGACACCGGCCGGTGGACACTATTTTTGGGTTAGACACTGAAAGTTATTAAGCACAGTTCTCACACACACATGAGATATTATCTGTTATGTTGGTTTTTGAGTAAACGTTAGGACACTTCACGATAATAGACGTTTGTTTCGTTACGTTAAGTCGATGACTTGGCGATAATTTTAGGACACACAAGAAACTCCTTGCGACCGCTTGATGATGTCTTCTAAATTCTTCCGTAGTCGCGGGTAGGCGGGGAAAAAGTTGACGTGGTGGTTTGACTACACGTACGCATCGGACAGTGCAGTGTTGCCCGTGTTTTTAAGAATTTATCTCTGCATCAACACTTACCAAAGGGTTTGGTTGTGAAGTCGAAACCAAGTACGAATACAAAACAATGGTTGTACCATGGACAGATAAAATTCGTCTATGGGTTGTACTTGATTATTTGACTTAATGATTTTCAGAAATCCTCATCCCTATTAAAATTCAAGAATACGAATATCCCTGTTACCGTTCATGCACCATGGTGCCTGGTGTGTGGTGGAGAGGACAAACTGTGGGAATGTACTAACTGCCCTGCTTCCTTCCACCTCGCATGCAGGAGGGAATGGCTTGTGAATATTATACGTAAGTTAGTTTTTACTGTTTACCAATACATAAAGGATACTTTTCACAGGAATTAAAAACAAACATTAACTAAGTTGAGATCAAAGGTTGATGATAACGACATCTCTAAACGGCCACGGAATTACGTGTAATCTAATCTTATCTTATCGGAAATACAAAATGGTATACTTGATGAGACAGTTTCACATCGCTTGCATAGATGACGCTAGGAGCAACAATTTCAAATAACATATTGCGCTAAGGAGATTGGTCCTCGATGAATCACCCTCGCGCCTTGTTTAGTGTTCGGTATCGCTTCTCGGCCTTTTGGCTAAGATCAAAGTGTAGTATCTGTTCTTTTCAGCTTAATATCTGAAAGTTCCCACACTGTGGGACCAGTATATTAAACTGATTTTTGTAACTCGACGGGATGTTCGGGGCTCGCTCCACTCCCGTCACGGGTCGGCCCGGCATTGCAGTGCCGCCGGGATTGGCCCACATAAACCACTTGTATACCTTCACTATTCTAGAACCTAAGAAGTTTAGTTTAATATATTTGATTACAACTTACTTATTTCTTATTAATTGAAATAATTACTGTTCTAAATTCTAATAATAGTTAGTAGGTACCTAGATAAGTTTTCATAAATAACAACCTTACGTCGCGTCGGAAATTAACTCAATTTATTTTCCAGATGTTGGCTTTTAGGTATGCCACAGGTTGTTTCGCCAATGTCGAGTAGGATGGATAAGGAAATTAACTCTCTTGCAGCCCTATAGTTATTTGAAACCCATTGCAACTTCAAAATCCTGTGAAAATTCTTATTTTTTCGAGATAAATTAGGGATAAATTCTTATCCTCAGTCGTTGAAACTTGGCAGGGTTGTAGTATGGTGTGAAACTATCAACCAAAGCATAAACAAAAAACGCCATGCGGAAGTTTGGTATTTATATCTAAAACTTAATATTTTTGACTGAATAATTTCTCAATTTTATTTAAATAATAGTAGGTAGTATATTAACAATGAAAACCGAAATATCAAAAGAAATAATCATGTAGAACATCGATATTAAAACCGGTTAGGTACTCGTATATTATCAAACCGACTGCGTTTACGCGATAATGTACCTTCGTTGTTTAACAATTGGGTATAGCAAAAAATACCTTACTTACTTCTTTTCTAATTTTTCTGTAAAGTTTCGTCGCCTAAGGTATTATTGTTCAGGCCACTATCTAGACTAGTAGCCTAGACTACTACTGATAATGAAGTTTTCATATTATATATTTTGACGAAAGTTTACTCTCCTATTTCTATTTAAGTATATAAAATTTTTTTTGCTAGTGTGTGGTATTGTATGATAATAACACATAATATTATCTACGACAAATTAACAAACCTAGGTCTTAAATAAATATAGGAAAAAATAAATCATGTGAAAAATTAAAATTCGTATGAAGATTCAAGACCTGAAATAATTTTATGATAGCGACATCTATGGATATATACAGCAATCGTGTTGAAATAATTACAAGATCTGACGTATTTGGCATCACGTTGGTTTCGTATCGAGCTCGTGGTTGCATACAACTCGCGTAGATGCCACTAGGAGCAACAATTTCAAATATCATATTGCGCTAAGGAGATTGGTCCTCGATGAATGACCCTCGCGCCTTGTTTAATGTAATGTATCGCTTCTCGGCCTTTTGGCTAAGATCAAAGTGTAGTATCTGTTCTTTTCAGCTTAATATCTGAAAGTTCCCACACTGTGGGACCAGTATATTAAACTGATTTTTGTAACTCGACGGGATGTTCGGGGCTCGCTCCACTCCCGTCACGGGTCGGCCCGGCATTGCAGTGCCGCCGGGATTGGCCCACATAAACCACTTGTATACCTTCACTATTCTAGAACCTAAGAAGTTTAGTTTAATATATTTGATTACAACTTACTTATTTCTTATTAATTGAAATAATTACTGTTCTAAATTCTAATAATAGTCAGTAGGTACCTAGATAAGTTTTCATAAATAACAACCTTACGTCGCGTCAGAAATTAACTCAATTTATTTTCCAGATGTTGGCTTTTAGGTATGCCACAGGTTGTTTCGCCAATGTCGAGTAGGATGGATAAGGAAATTAACTCTCTTGCAGCCCTATAGTTATTTGAAACCCATTGCAACTTCAAAATCCTGTGAAAATTCTTATTTTTTCGAGATAAATTAGGGATAAATTCTTATCCTCAGTCGTTGAAACTTGGCAGGGTTGTAGTATGGTGTGAAACTATCAACCAAAGCATAAACAAAAAACGCCATGCGGAAGTTTGGTATTTATATCTAAAACTTAATATTTTTGACTGAATAATTTCTCAATTTTATTTAAATAATAGTAGGTAGTATATTAACAATGAAAACCGAAATATCAAAAGAAATAATCATGTAGAACATCGATATTAAAACCGGTTAGGTACTCGTATATTATCAAACCGACTGCGTTTACGCGATAATGTACCTTCGTTGTTTAACAATTGGGTATAGCAAAAAATACCTTACTTACTTCTTTTCTAATTTTTCTGTAAAGTTTCGTCGCCTAAGGTATTATTGTTCAGGCCACTATCTAGACTAGTAGCCTAGACTACTACTGATAATGAAGTTTTCATATTATATATTTTGACGAAAGTTTACTCTCCTATTTCTATTTAAGTATATAAAATTTTTTTTGCTAGTGTGTGGTATTGTATGATAATAACACATAATATTATCTACGACAAATTAACAAACCTAGGTCTTAAATAAATATAGGAAAAAATAAATCATGTGAAAAATTAAAATTCGTATGAAGATTCAAGACCTGAAATAATTTTATGATAGCGACATCTATGGATATATACAGCAATCGTGTTGAAATAATTACAAGATCTGACGCCTTTGGCATCACGTTGGTTTCGTATCGAGCTCGTGGTTGCATACAACTCGCGTAGATGCCACTAGGAGCAACAATTTCAAATATCATATTGCGCTAAGGAGATTGGTCCTCGATGAATGACCCTCACGCCTTGTTTAGTGTTCGGTATCGCTTCTCGGCCTTTTGGCTAAGATCAAAGTGTAGTATCTGTTCTTTTCAGCTTAATATCTGAAAGTTCCCACACTGTGGGACCAGTATATTAAACTGATTTTTGTAACTCGACGGGATGTTCGGGGCTCGCTCCACTCCCGTCACGGGTCGGCCCGGCATTGCAGTGCCGCCGGGATTGGCCCACATAAACCACTTGTATACCTTCACTATTCTAGAACCTAAGAAGTTTAGTTTAATATATTTGATTACAACTTACTTATTTCTTATTAATTGAAATAATTACTGTTCTAAATTCTAATAATATAGTTAGTACTAGTAGGTACCTAGATAAGTTTTCATAAATAACAACCTTACGTCGCGTCGGAAATTAACTCAATTTATTTACCAGATGTTGGCTTTTAGGTATGCCACAGGTTGTTTCGCCAGTGTCGAGTAGGATGGATAAGGAAATTAACTCTCTTGCAGCCCTATAGTTATTTGAAACCCATTGCAACTTCAAAATCCTGTGAAAATTCTTATTTTTTCGAGATAAATTAGGGATAAATTCTTATCCTCAGTCGTTGAAACTTGGCAGGGTTGTAGTATGGTGTGAAACTATCAACCAAAGCATAAACAAAAAACGCCATGCGGAAGTTTGGTATTTATATCTAAAACTTAATATTTTTGACTGAATAATTTCTCAATTTTATTTAAATAATAGTGGGTAGTATATTAACAATGAAAACCGAAATATCAAAAGAAATAATCATGTAGAACATCGATATTAAAACCGGTTAGGTACTCGTATATTATCAAACCGACTGCGTTTACGCGATAATGTACCTTCGTTGTTTGACAATTGGGTATAGCAAAAAATACCTTACTTACTTCTTTTCTAATTTTTCTGTAAAGTTTCGTCGCCTAAGGTAGGTATTATTGTTCAGGCCACTATCTAGACTAGTAGCCTAGACTACTACTGATAATGAAGTTTTCATATTATATATTTTGACGAAAGTTTACTCTCCTATTTCTATTTAAGTATATACAATTTTTTTTGCTAGTGTGTGGTATTGTATGATAATAACACATAATAATATTATCTACGACAAATTAACAAACCTAGGTCTTAAATAAATATAGGAAAAAGGAAATCATCTGAAAAATTAAAATTCGTATGAAGATTCAAGACACGAACAACATTTCTGAAATAATTTTATGATAGCGACATCTATGGATATATACACCAATCGTGTTGAAATAATTACAAGATCTGACGCCTTTGGCATCACGTTGGTTTCGTATCGAGCTCGTGGTTGCATACAACTCGCGTAGATGCCACTAGGAGCAACAATTTCAAATATCATATTGCGCTAAGGAGATTGGTCCTCGATGAATGACCCTCGCGCCTTGTTTAGTGTAATGTATCGCTTCTCGGCCTTTTGGCTAAGATCAAAGTGTAGTATCTGTTCTTTTCAGCTTAATATCTGAAAGTTCCCACACTGTGGGACCAGTATATTAAACTGATTTTTGTAACTCGACGGGATGTTCGGGGCTCGCTCCACTCCCGTCACGGGTCGGCCCGGCATTGCAGTGCCGCCGGGATTGGCCCACATAAACCACTTGTATACCTTCACTATTCTAGAACCTAAGAAGTTTAGTTTAATATATTTGATTACAACTTACTTATTTCTTATTAATTGAAATAATTACTGTTCTAAATTCTAATAATATAGTTAGTACTAGTAGGTACCTAGATAAGTTTTCATAAATAACAACCTTACGTCGCGTCGGAAATTAACTCAATTTATTTACCAGATGTTGGCTTTTAGGTATGCCACAGGTTGTTTCGCCAGTGTCGAGTAGGATGGATAAGGAAATTAACTCTCTTGCAGCCCTATAGTTATTTGAAACCCATTGCAACTTCAAAATCCTGTGAAAATTCTTATTTTTTCGAGATAAATTAGGGATAAATTCTTATCCTCAGTCGTTGAAACTTGGCAGGGTTGTAGTATGGTGGGAAACTATCAACCAAAGCATAAACAAAAAACGCTATGCGGAAGTTTGGTATTTATATCTAAAACTTAATATTTTTGACTGAATAATTTCTCAATTTTATTTAAATAATAGTAGGTAGTATATTAACAATGAAAACCGAAATATCAAAAGAAATAATCATGTAGACAGTAGAACATCGATATTAAAACCGGTTAGGTACTCGTATATTATCAAACCGACTGCGTTTACGCGATAATGTACCTTGAACCTTCGTTGTTTAACAATTGGGTATAGCAAAAAATACCTTACTTACTTCTTTTCTAATTTTTCTGTAAAGTTTCGTCGCCTAAGGTATTATTGTACAGGCCACTATCTAGACTAGTAGCCTAGACTACTACTGATAATGAAGTTTTCATATTATATATTTTGACGAAAGTTTACTCTCCTATTTCTATTTAAGTATAGATAAAATTTTTTTTGCTAGTGTGTGGTATTGTATGATAATAACATATAATATTATCTACGACAAATTAACAAACCTAGGTCTTAAATAAATATAGGAAAAAAGAAATCATCTGAAAAATTAAAATTCGTATGAAGATTCAAAACACAAACAACATTTCTGAAATAATTTTATGATAGCGACATCTATGGATATATACAGCAATCGTGTTGAAATAATTACAAGATCTGACGCCTTTGGCATCACGTTGGTTTCGTATCGAGCTCGTGGTTGCATACAACTCGCGTAGATGCCACTAGGAGCAACAATTTCAAATATCATATTGCGCTAAGGAGATTGGTCCTCGATGAATGACCCTCGCGCCTTGTTTAGTGTTCGGTATCGCTTCTCGGCCTTTTGGCTAAGATCAAAGTGTAGTATCTGTTCTTTTCAGCTTAATATCTGAAAGTTCCCACACTGTGGGACCAGTATATTAAACTGATTTTTGTAACTCGACGGGATGTTCGGGGCTCGCTCCACTCCCGTCACGGGTCGGCCCGGCATTGCAGTGCCGCCGGGATTGGCCCACATAAACCACCTGACCTTCGCTATTCTGAGAGCTAAGAAGTTTAGAGCTCTCGTGCAACTGAATTTTAGAAAGCACTGGCGGCCTTTAAACTTTCTTCAAGCAACTTCTATCAGTTTTTTTGTTTCGCGTAGGTATTATAATAAGCAGATTCCAATTTCTTTGAATGACTTTAATTACTGCAGAGCGGTAGAGAGTAGTATATTCTTTGCTGCAGAGTTCAATAATAACTTACCGATATTATAATTATTCATCAATGCCTTTAACCGAACCTTTGCTACTAAAAAGCTTTATCTGTGCTTAACAACCATCTCCTGCCACGGTAAAGTAAAAAATATAATTAATCCAATTTTTTTCGCTTCAGACCGTAAAAGTCCGCCTAAAAAAGTTCAGAAACCAGTGACGTTAGTAGCGAAAATCCTATCAAGTACGAGAACAATTACTTCTGTACAAAAAGAGAAAGAAAATATTGAGTTATGCCCTAGCTGCATGTGGGGACCCAAAGTTGGGTAAGTATCGGCTAAATACTAACTAATTTTTTTTCAGAGATTTAAAATAGGCTGTTCTTTAAACGCCTTATAACTTGCTTGCTTTTCTTTTTGCCGTCGTAATAGGCTTGACAAGTTACACTCTTTTTTTTATCCTCTACAAGTTAGCCCTTGACTGCGATCTCACTTGATGGTAAGTGAGCCTTATGTAGTGGTGTGCAGATCAAAAACACTGCCCACCCTTGAAACATCCTATTGTTTAATGCCCATTCTAAAGCTTACCGGCTTACCCTCGTTTAGTAGCCTCTGTGCAAGCCACTGACCCTCAGGCCCTTGTAGCTCTATTATGTAAAATCTGCATCAATCATTGTAACAGTCTCAACTGTTGTGATTGGCTAAATTTACGGTATTCTTGCTGCGACGAAGCATTTTGGGCAATAGCGAGTGTTCGCCAATCAGAGGTGATTGTTACACTGTACGTAATACGGGTAAAACGTCAAATGTTTTTTCACTAGATTTACCCCTAAAGTTAAGACCATGTAGGAAAAACAAGAAATGTCAAAAAAGGATAACTTGAACTTAAATTGAATCTTTGAGTAAACTGGAATTCTAACCGTTTATTTACTTTATAATTATTGTATGATTAAAATTAAGCTTTCTTCGAATAACAAAAAATATAGTAAAAGTTAAACAGCACTGACAGCAACGGCTATTGATAAATCTAGTTGCAAGGTGAAAGGTATACTCAAATGCCGTTAGATGGCATTGTTAAATGTATATCAAACTAGCTGATGCCCGCGACTCCGTCCGCGTGGTTTAAGTTTTTTGACTCCCGCGGGAACTTAATTTTCCGGGATAATATTATATTAGAATTTTGACTGACATTCCTTTGTTATTTCGCCGTCTTCAAATACTTAATAATCTTGGTTTTCAGTATAAACGTGGCAGATGCCATGTCTCCTAGTCCTTAACTATTGCTATACATCTCTTATCAAATAAATATTATAAATGCGAAAGTTTGGATGGATGTATGGATGTATATGGATGTATGGATGTGCGGATGGATGGATGTTTGTTACTCAATCACGCTCCAACGACGGCTGAACGGATCTGGATGAAATTTGGCACAGAGATAGATTATAGTCTGGAATAGCACATAGGCTACGCGTTTTATCCCGGAAAATTAAAGAGTTCCCGCGGGAAGCGAAAAACCTAAATCCACGCGGACGAAGTCGCGGGCATCAGCTAGTCTGTTATAATTATCACCTGTATAATAAAATATCCTAATAGATAAAGCATAGGGTTCGTTGCTACGGATGTGTCAAACCCACCTATAGGAGCGCTTGATTCTCATAGCTAAGGCGCGGGATATATATATACCTACCTACGAGAGGCGCGGCGGAGGTTTGGCGGTGGTGTGGTGGAAGTATGAAAGCGGCGTTCGCGCCTCGCCGCTTGGCCGCCGCTCTGTATACCTGGCGCCCCGTCGCTTGCATACATTTTGTATGAAATATGGTAGAACAGCCGGCGCACCCGCGCCGCCCCTGCCACCACCACCACCACTACAGCCCATTAACGTCCCACTGCTGGGCACAGGCCTCCACTCTCATAGGAGAGTGGGAATTAGAGTGCCGCCCCTGCACTTGTTTATTATTATTGTTGCACTTTCCCGCTCCTTTTTAAAGTTCCTTAAGTAATGGGTTGTCTGGAGGAGATCACTTTTAGTGATAAGACCGCCCTTGCGCACGCGTTGTTTTTTTTTTGTTTATAATTAAGTTATTTCTAACTTATGTGTGGCAATAAAGAATTTATATATCTATCTCGCATCCCCCCCCCCGCGCCTCTCGTTAACCCGCGCCTTAGATGTAGAGCAAGCGCTCCTATTGCTGAGTTTGACTGTTGACACTGACACACATCCTTAGCAACGCATTAGCAACGTAGCACATCTCTAGTGGAAATACAGCCTTAAATTGGGTTTTCTCAGCTATGACGACGTGGTGTGGCATAAGCTGGGCACGTGCTCGTGGTGGCCCGCCAGGGTGCTCACTCCGGGGACAATACCATCGTGTCTGCTCAGACGAAATCATTCTCCCCACCAGTGGCCACTCAAGTATTACGGTAAGATTATTTTTCCAGTTAGTTCTTTTTTTTTTATTTTATCCACTACAAGTTAGCCCTTGACTGCGATCTCACCTGATGGTAAGTGATGATGCAGTCTAAGATGGTAGCGGGCTAACCTGTTAGGGGCATGGCAGTTATATTAAACCCATACCCCTATTCGGTTACTACACGGCATCGCACCGGAAGTCGGAACGCTAAATCGCTTGGCGGCACGTCTTTGCCGGTAGGGTGGTAACTGGCCCCGTGGCCGTGGCCCACGGCCGGAGCCTCCCACCAGGCCAGACCAGGGAAATTCAGAAATTGTGAATTTCCAAACCCTGCCGGGGATCGAACCCGGGACCTCCGCACGTTAAGGCAACAGCGCTACACACTGCGCCACGGAGGTCGTCAAAAATAATAATAATCGATAGTTCAAACTTCAAAGATATCGCGTAATTACGGCCATGAGGCTGTAGGATTTCTTTTTTTTTTACCGCTACAAGTTAGCTTTTGACTGCGATCTCACCTGATGGTAAGTGATGATTCAGTCTAAAATGGTAGCGGGCTAATCTGTTAGGGGTTACATTAAACCCCCCTTGGCGGTTTCTACACGGCATCGTACCGGAACGCTAAATCGCTTGGCGGTACGTCTTTGCCGGCGGGGTGGTAACTAGTCACGGCCGAAGCCTCCCACCAGACCAGACCAGAGAAAATTCAGAAATTATTTAAAATTCCAAAATGGACCCTGCCGGGGACCGAACCCGGGATCTGCCACGTAAAGACAACAGCGCTTAACACTGCGCCAGGGAGGTCGTCATATCTTGAAATGAATTGAATCTCATACTTTTCAATCAAAGAGTTACATAGGGTATCCACTCCACTTTTTAACTATTTTTGCTTTCTTTTCCTCGTTATTGCATACATTTCATTTATTTCCAGGAACATTAAACTATTCCTGGGGTGATTCCAATAGAATTTGTCTATTTTTACCGAAACACACGGGTGCTTTACAAGCGAAGGACGACATGCTTCGCCAAGCCGTGTTAGATGCTTGTGACGACTATATTGCTGTGTACCTTACATAACAACGAAATAGTCTAGCCTTGACTATTGGTCGATTTACAAGTCTCATAGTAACTAAGTGAACTGTAAAATATACTAAGGCTGAGATCTATTCGATTTGGCTCAGACTTTACTTAGTTAAAACGAGATGGACTTATGTGAGTAGCATAAATCTGTCTCGTTTTAACCATGTCTTAAGTCTAAGCAAAGTCAAAGTTCGCTCTATAGATCTCACTAAGTCTAGCCTTGAATATTAGTCGATTTACAAGTCTCATATAAAAAACTAAGTGAACTGTGCTAATACTTTTATAACTATGGTACTAATTATTTATTACTAACTGATGCCCGCGACTTCGTCCGCGTGGAAAAGTTTTGGTCGTTAAGTTTTCTAATGTTCCGCGCAACTTTCTTAGTTTTTTCTTTCATTGAACCTTCTCCTTACATTATCAACCACAACAAAAAAAGAATAAGCGAAATTGGTCCAGCCGTTCACGCGTGATGCCGTGACCAAGGGAAATAGGGATTCATTTTTATGTAGTATAATAATATAGAAGATTATTTTGTCTTATATTATCAGAGTAGGTATAGTATTCCTGTGGTAACTTCGAGCGTTCAACATTTAACCAACTCGGGGTGTGGTTTATTCATGACAGTAGAATAATCATAATTTGGCTAAGCCAATTTTATTTTATACTTAATATTTATTATAATAATTGTATCGATTTTAAATACAGCTTTAAATAGTCTGCATTTTAGCTTAAGTTTAAATAACAACTGCTAAATATCAAATATTTAGTTGTATTTTTAATAAGACTGTTTAGGATTACAAATTCTATCATAATTTTATACATTAAAATAAGATCTCATTCTTGACAAAGATAAAAATTAGATCCAATTTAATTTTTCCTTACTCTTTTAAAAATATGCTTGTTTTTAACCGAATTCGTAAAGAGTGCTCTATTCGGCGCGTATTTTAATTATGGCGCAATATTTGTTTGAATGTTTTATTTTTGTTAAAATTGTTGTATTGTTTTGATGTTTTGACTATTTTTACCAATAAAATGTTTATATTCATTGCCGTCAGATGTTTTATTTATCGAAGCGTTATTATCTTTTATTATAATACCTAACAAAATTTATATTAGTAAGCCAAACCATTAAAAAACGTGTAAAATACACATAAAGAAACTTAGCAGTAAACCTTAGGAAACATAGACCTTTAAGGCGGTAAATAAAAAACCTAGTTCTACGACATTGTATTTTTTTATTAATCTTCTTTACATAAAAATAATACTTTTTACAACCAACCATCCATCCAAGCATTATATTCGTAACTTGCGATCCATTTAATAAGTTTTACAGTCCCACAAACTTCCGGTCACAAAAACTAAGTCATAAAAATTAGTTCCAATAGAGATGATGCCTACATCAAAAAAATAGAGTCTTCCAAAAGACCTAAAATTCACATCCTCGGTTAGTTTTAAGTTTGATAACCATTTTAAAATATAGAATAAAGAAAAAAAGTGCGTTGAAATTTTATGACGTCACAACTGTGAATTTCATACAACTTCCATACTAGAAGTGCGTTTTTATGTTTGATAAAGAGTTGCTGATTTGATTGAGTTGTCATCATCCCTATTTTGGCCACCGGATCCTATGATATTTAAAACATTAGATACGTTCCCCGCGATTTATTTTGGCAAGAATTTAAGAAGGCACTTGCCCTCACTTGCGTACATTGCAGTTAACAACAGTGTAACTCAGAATCAATATTCATCTCTTTCTAACAACAGGTATAGCGTATGTTAACCTTTATGTTCTTTCCCTTTCTCCGCGTACGTAATATTTGCGCCGTTTTTTAGTGCAATGATGTTCGCGCATGCCGCGTCTATTTGTAATAAGTCGTTGACCGGATCAGATAAGTTTGTAAGACTGTACATTCATTTTTGTACTATCATTTACACGTAAATGAAAGTAGAGTTCCTAATTACTTACATACATTATTATACACTAAAATATATTACATACATTATATTTTATCACAATCTCATCATTTAGTATGTATATTATTGTTTCAACTTACATTCAGAAGAACTAGTTTAACTTTTTTAGTTAATATCGTGACACGAGCCTAGCCCGTTATCCTAGGTGAGCGACGAAAGCGACGCGACGCGATACGACTATAGAAAATGACAAACTTATTTGTTACTAGTTAATGCCCGCGACTTCGTCCGCGTGAATTGAGGTTTTTTGGTTCCCGCGGATCTTAATTTTCCGGGATAAAAATAGCCTATGTGTTATTCCAGACTTTAATCTATCTCTGTGCCAAATTTCATTTAGATCCGTTCAGCCGTTGGGGCGTGATTGAGTAACAAACATCCATCCATCCATCCAAACTTTCGCATTTATAATATTAGTATAGATTGTTTGACACGTCTCGCGTCGTATCGCGTCGCGACGTGTCAATATTGTTCTGCCGTATGAAGATCAAATCGCACCGTTTCCACGCCTTTCATACTAAAATGTCCCACTTAATTAAGTCCTACATCAGCGACAAAAGCGACCAGCCGTCATTCAGTAAATAATGGAAAGAAATATTATATTAGTAAAAAAAACATCACAGACAAAATCGACCAATGATTTTATAATTAAAATCATAAAATAGTGAGTCATGTATTAGTAAATATTATTTATGTATGCATTGTTATAATATATTGCTAACTGGTTTCCTTAGCAGAATATAATGTTTCAAATAAAAAGACTATCGACAGTAGGTATTACATGACGTAAAACTTAAGAAAGATTTTGTAGTATCGTCTATGCCATAGAGTATAGACGATACTACAAAATCTTTCTTAAGTTTAAGTAACCATAGAGTCTTAATCTTTCTTAAGACTATGGTTACTTGAAACCTACAGTAAACAGACACAATACAGAACTAAAGCTAATGGACTAAGATCCCGCCGCAAGATTGCTACATGAATCGAGTTACCTACGTGATCAAAAACTAATTTTTATGTATAAAATTATAAATGGAGGAATTTGCCAGGTTGCCAATCAAAAAGTGGCCGCTAGTATTTTTGATTAACATAATTGTTTGCGTCTAAGTGATTTAGTTTACTTTGTGCCACCTAGATGGCACCGCTTTCACGCTAGCTCGCGTTAGCGCGATTTTTGATTGGCAATCTGGCAAATATATATTCCCCCATTTATAATAATTATACATAAAAATTAGTTTTTGATCACGTACTCGATTCATGTAATAATCTTGCAGCGGGATCTCGTACCATAAAGATAACGCACAAACTTTATACTTTTACCCGCATATTGTTTGGTTTCCTCTTAGAATAAATAGTTACAGCAGTTACTACTATTTTGTCCTTCAATCAGTTTGTATTTTATAACAAATCGAAAAAACCTCTCAAAGAAACTGATAGTTAAAAGTTGTAATAAAAAGGCATTGCACCTTCGGAATATGAAGGTGTGTACGCTTAGACATTCAAATGTTTGGTTGTTTCCGATCACGCCACCATAGGTAACTAGGTTACCGATGGACTATGGTAACTTACCATAGTCCGGTAACTTTCACGGATCTGTTAACCGCTTGTCATATATATCAAAATATAGGTAATTTTATAACAAACGCGATGGCTATAGCATTGCCTACAATAAACCTATCAAAAAAAAATCAATTAAAATTAATTAATTTAAAAATAGCATGGTCAGGATTTTGGTAGGCAAACTATTTTAGGCGTATTATTAAATAAAAATAAAAAGTATGTTTCATCTGGTTAACCGCTAACAGATCGGTGAAGGTCGTAGTGTATCCGGCTCTTAGACCATAGGTTCGCGGTGAGAACGTTATTTGCGCCGTGCATAGTGCATACGTTCTACGTTTCTACGAGAATTGACGAATGTTTACATATAGATTCGCAAATTTACTGTTTTCTAGGAAAACAATGACGCCATGAGCTTCAAAAAGGTGGGTACCCAACAAGTCACACCTAATCCAAGACCCACCATACTTTATTTTATTCGAAAAACCCTTAATACTAAAGCCGTTCAGCGCGTATTTTACAACATAATTTCAAAATTTCAATATAAAACAATAATATTACAGTTTAATATTAAATACACTACATAATGCTGGGTGATAACTAATTGTTCATTAGTTCATAATATGTAGGTGCATACGTAATGTAATGGTTTACAAAACGGATTTTTCAACCTTTTCAAATTCTCCGAAGATCGTGAAATATTGCTATCTGGCTACGAGCCACGCACCTAAGATCTACAGTTCGCGCGCGAGGTCCGAGGAATCTTAAGGAATGTTGACGTGATGAGATAGAGTTGTGATTAAGTCGATATTACGCTATCGATACTATCACATCTTTAGTATCCGTGCGCGTGCATTGATTAAATATGAAATAATAATTCTATGAGTATAGTATGTGCATTAAGGAAGAAAAAAAAAATTGTATCATAAAATTTAATTATAATGAACTGTACAAAAAGAACGTAAAATCGAATTAATCACTGTATCAATCAGAATAATCAGTACTTTACGGAATTTAAAAATTAAACAGCTAGTTGCACAAACAAACAAACTTTTAAGTTTAGTACTATTTATAGTAGGTACAATATAACACCGCTATCGCAGAACTAAAAGCGGGACTCGATAAAACGTACTCTCGCGTCAAGGGCGGCACTAGTATGGGAGTGTGCGGGGTATGAAGCGACGGTCGGACGCGGGGCGCACCCGCCCGCTACCTCAGCCCCCGATTCCTCAGAGCTGGCGCGCGGACTATACCTACGTACTTTGACTTTGCTTAGACTAAGCTTCAATATATTTATTTCTCCGACATAAATCTGTCCCGTTTTATCTCTAGAATAAAGTCAATGTAATAAATGGGGCCCTTGAATTAAAGGAAATAAATTTTCTTACATTTGCCCATTCCAGGCATTTACATAAATAATCATATTCATAATCATTTATTTGCTGATTATACATTTATGTATATCTCTTGCTTGTTATGATGTACAATAAAGTGTGTTCCATTCATTCAAAAGTTACTGTAAATTGCCACATTACGATTTAATCCTAATAATAAACAATGAATTCTGAAACCAAAACATTTATAGGTATATGTATAATTTGAATAACTATTTTTTTGCGAGAATATAATTAAATATAGTTAATAATTACTTACACAACATACATTCGTAGGTAATTTAATTATTCAAGAGGCATTTTGAAGGCGATTTATTAAGTAATTTAGTTTATAACATCAGAATTAAACTCATCAGAGTAATAAAATAAAAAGCCAAAACCATTACGGCATTGTACCATATAGGCATATTTTACACCCAATACATTTTCGGTAGAAAACTACTAAAAATAAAGGTTTCTTTAAAAATTAGTATAGATTCCAGTATTCAAAGGAAGTTCTCTTAGATAATGGGGCTGATTTTGTAGTGCACAATCTCTAAACTAAACTAAAATTAGAGCATTACTAATATTGCTAACCCTTTCATAATACTCCCTACGGAAAGGGACAGAACTAGATTTAAATCTGCCATTTTAGTTTAGTTTAGAGATTGTGTGATACAGAATTGGCCACAGTGGGGCTGATTCTGTAGTGCACAATCTCTAAACTAAACTAAAATTAGAGCATTACAAATATTGCTAACCCTTTCATAATGCTCCCTACGGAAAGGGACAGAGCTAGACATAAAGCTGCCATTTTAGTTTAGTTTAGAGATTAAAGTGTTACACAGAATCAGCCCCCATGCCTTATTCTCTAAAGCGCAACCCACACAGAGAACGGATGTGGGTCGAAAGCATTCCGTGTGTTGTTGTCCTTATAAATACAAGGAAATTGATCCGCCGTACACCCGTCCCAACCCGCAGCCGACATCTTTGTGTGTTGCGCTTAATTGTGTCTAAATGCAAAACGTTTAAAAATAACAAACACACTGGTAAAATCGGAAGAGCAAATTACTTATAAAAGATTTTAAAATTGAGTCATTTTAAAATACCCCCCAAGATTTTTTCCAGTGTTCATAAAACAGGTGATCATAAAATACGGCATCATCTGTCCGATGCCCTATCATGAACTTCATTTAATTCTTGAGATAAACTTAAGGCTGCTGTCCACTAGGGTCGCGCGAGGCGAATCGAATTCAAATCGTTTACCACCTATACAAGGTATGTCACTGTATCTCGTGTCGTAAGATACCGAATCGTTGACATAAAAGCCAACCTTCTTTGGTTACAAAAGAAGGTTGGCTTTTTTGTTATTTACATTAACTGGCGCTTTTGTAAGACGACTAAAAAGTCATCGTGTATATTGACTAGCCAGAGTCGACTACGGCCTGATCGTGTCGAATCGAATCGCATTTTTTCTATACGCTCTAAGAGTCTTCGCTCGTAGGCGTACGCTAGTTCGATTCGACTCTACTCAGCGTGCCTAGTGGACGCCGGCTTTAGAACTGCGACAGCTGTCGAATCGCTTGTCAATTCAGTCGACGCGCTTCGGCGCGTCAGTTGGACGCCAGCCTTTAATCAACAACATAATATATTACAAGCTACATACAATATTGTCGCTTACAGTAAAATCGTCTAAATCAACTATTATATCTATCTATTCGCCCGGACCCATCACTAATGCACTCACAGCGAAGAACAGGAACACTATTCCACCGATTATCGTAACTGAAAAGATAAAAGATAATATCGATTAGTTTGTGTTTCGACAAACAAGTAATATACAACACAAGTATACTTGACCGATACGAGCGGAGCTGTTGTACCAAAAACATTGTAACAATTTTTTTTTTAAGTAGCATTGATAGGAGACTGTCTAATAAACTTAAAAACACTCTTGAGGGATAGGGAGTGTTCTGTGTTATAGCATACCTACATAGCACAACATAGGGACTATGCAATTTAACAGAAATATTTGATTTATTATCTACGAGTATATGGACAGATAAAGACAAGTATTCGTTAAAAAGAGAAATCTTTTGAGAATTTTAAGGAGTTCGATTGGGTATGCTGTGAGATGCTTTTGGTATGTGAAATCCATTAGTAGCTTTTCTTCTCATTTTGCCTTTAAGATTTCCTCGAGGTACGGAAAACTGACCATTATTATAAAATCCTGTACAGTCTCAGTCTAATACAGCTTGCCATACAGCATATTATGGTGAAATTCGGAACTAAAATAACGTACTCCTGTGTTGATACGAAAATTATAGAGTTTTTGCTCGACGTTTCTGATACGAACCGCTAGGGTGTGGAACACCCGCCCAGCGCAAGTTTTTTCTGCCACATTTATAACTGAAGTAGGTACCTTCAAGGCAAGAGTGAAGGGGCATCTTCTAGGCAAGCGCGTTCCAACCCAGACCTCATCACTGCTTTGCACTAAGCATGATTGTCCTCAAGCGCAAGCCTATCACGCAATAAAACATATTAAAAAAAAAATTCAAAGTAACTCACCAGTTCTAACCGATATCTTCTGCGCGATCATCCTCCCTCCTATAACAGCGAGCCCCGTACAAAGAGCATGGCCTAATGACCCCCCAACGACCACCCCGAAGGCGTTTTCTCTCGTCGCTAACACCACTGTCGCGAGCTGGGACCTGTCTCCCCATTCCGCTAAAAACGTTAGCGAAGCAGCTTGTAGCAGCACTTTGAGCATCGCGTTTCGCTTTTTCCTTCTATTCTCCGCTTGGCCTTGTTCTAGCATGTCAAGCGTCTCTTCTTTTTCTTCCTGGAAATTTAAATTGGCATATTTAGAACCACTGCAACTTGCGTTGCTGTCGGGAATCTCTAAATGGGTGGGTAAATAATTTAAATGAATTTTGTGGGCCGATTGGACAAAAATACACAGGTTTTAGAAAATGATACAACTTTAATTACTTAGTTCATTAAGAAAACAATGTAAAAAAAAGTAATTTTAAGGGTATTGTTTTGCGATGTTAAGCCGTTAAGTTTTTTTATTGAATTTTTTGCCAAACCAAAACTACTAAATCTTTAATAATCAAGTTTATGCTCATTTTTCTAATCGGCCCACGGGCTTGCGATTTTTTTAATTATTATTTATATGAACATCGTACTAAATACAAATGTATCTAACATGCATTAATAACTATATAATTACGTATCTATTTTAATGCCACATCTAAATTGGTAATTTGCCGGAAAGGATGAGTATTCCGTAATATTTGTAGGCTAATGCGCGTAAATTAACTTTATAATAAAAACTCGTTTGAGGTGAAAACGGATGATGCCTATATCAAAAATAAATTCTTTTTATCTGATTATTAAATAGAGGGTCTTCCAAAAGACCTGAAATTCACATCCTCGGTTAATTTTAAGTTGGATAACCATTTTAAAATATAGATTAAAGAAAAAAAGTGAATTGAAATTTTATGACGTCACAATTGTGGATTACATATAACTTCCATACTAGAAGTGCGTTTTCAAGTTTGGTAAATTTACCATCAAATCAGCAACTATTTATAGTTGCTGATTTGATTGAGTTGTCATCATCCCCATTATCTTTATCATAAAAAATCGTTTGTTGAGAAAACCCATCTTTGGTATATATCTAAAACCGTTGAAATAATATCATCCGATACGAAATCGTTACATCCAATGCAATATGGCAATTGCAATTATTGTCGTAAGGGACTTTTCGTAAAGTTTACTCTTTTCAAGCTCTATCGTTATTATTCGAGAAATATATTATTATTCGACCCAATACAAGACGGTGAATATTGGATGAAAATTAAGGTGAACCGACACAAAGGATTTTGATCGCAACATTTATTTATTACTATGTACTTTATTGCACACAAAAACAGGAAAGGGGTTACAAGAAATAAAAACAGTCAAAGCTTTGCATGTAAAGGCGGTCTTGATGGTGCAAAATCGAAAAATAGACTACTTAAAACTTACATAATATTATATAATACTAGATGATGCCCGCAACTTCGTCCGCGTAGATTAAGTTTTTTTGATTACCGCGGGAACTCTTTAATTTTCCGGGATAAAAAGTAGCCTATGTCCTTCCCCGGGATACAAACTATTCCCATACCACATTTAATCTAAATCGGTTGAACACATGGGCCGTGAAAGTGTAGCAGACGGACAGACACACTTCCGCATTTATAATATTAGTATGGATATAAGTGAGGCCAAAATGAATATGGCTTTTTTATATTATATATTTGTAATAAATAATAATTATATATATACTACATACAACAATTATTCTACTTAGATAAATAGTAATTTTTCAAACGACTTTTGAAATTTTGTAGAGATTTCGACTGACGAATGTCAGCTGGGAGGGAATCCCAGAGTTTCTGAGGGAGACATTCTGTGATGTAGTTACGTGTAACGCGATCTAAAAATACACATTTCATACTTGATTTCTGATATCAGTCGGGCCTCGATCGATATTTGAAAATGTAAAAGCGCTTACATAAATCCGAAATTCCGAACGCGTTTTATACGTATAGGAAGCTAAATTCGTCATACCTACGCTACCAAAATTGTAATCCATTAATAACTAATCTTTCTCGTCGAAACAATGAAGTCTGCAACTCTTTTCAAAGGCAACGCGAATTACCTAAAATAAATTTGGCAGTGCGAAAATAGCCAATCTTACGTCTTTATTTCTTTCGCGGATACCTTGAAAGAACGTGCATTACGTCAGTAGCCGGCCTTCCGTGGCAAGTGGAAAATAGATAAGGCAGATTGATGTGATCGCATGGAGGGTCGTTTTTCATAGGCTACTTTTACGAAATAAATTATTTTACTCATATAAACTTTGTAGTTCCGTGTAAAAACTTGTATGCATTCAAATCTGTTAAGATCTAATACTTAATATTATAAATACGAATATTTGGATGGATGGATATATGGATGGATGTTTGTTACTCAATCACGCCAGAAAGGCTGGACGGATATGGATGAAATTTGGCACAGAGATAGATTATAGTCTGGAAAAACACATAGGCTACTTATTGTCCCGGAAAATTAAAGAGTTCCCGCGCCAACCAAAAAACCTTAATCCACGCTGACGAAGTCGCGGGCATCAAGCTAGTAGGTACTTAATATCACAAACACAAAAAGTCTGTCTGTCTGCTACGCTTTGACGAGTTTTGACGTTTGTACAAATCTAGATAGGTTGCATCTCGGGTAAGGAAATTGGCTTTTATACTGGAAATCAAAGAGTTCGCACGGGATTTCTAAAAACAGGACGCGTGAATCATCTGCTTGATATACCGGAATTAGAACCATCAGAGTTCAGTGACGATGGTATCTTGCTCCAAAACTAATAGTTTGGAGCAAGTTATCTATCTAGTTTTGGAGTAAACTTTGGTATATTACAGACGAACGAAATTTTAATGATTATATTCAATGACCATGTAAGACCAGTAGAGAGCGCATAGGTTAAAAATGTTGGCGTCAGAGTTAAATCATACGGTGGATCCACACATGCCGCCGGTTTCGTCATCGTCTATCACCAAATCCACAATAATATGGTGAATAGTTTTCTCAATATGAGGATAGGGTATTAATTGATACGGTCAATAAGTATGTTAGAAACATTAACATCATATTCAAATTCAACAGATTTTATATTCAAATAAACTTTCACAAGTGTTTTTGAATCGTCGAGTAAATCTGCCACTGGTTCGGAATGATATTCCTACCGAGAAGAACCAGCAAGAAACAAGAAACCAGCAAGAAACTCGGTGGTTGCTCTTTTGTAAAAACATATCTTTAAACTACGTATTAAAAATATCTAGAGATAAAGTATTTTTATATCAGTGAAGTATAAACTTATTATTGGAATTTGCTGCCACCTAAAATCGGTATTATTAATGTCCTAATAATATTTTAGGTATACTTATTCGATTTTTTAACTAATCTATGACTTCTTTTTTTATCAGAGAAAAATTAATAGAAAACGATGGTCAGCTTCAGTTTCATATTTAATAATAAATAAGTAGCAAGTAAAAGAGGTGTCAACAAAATCGCCAAAAAAAGTTAATACTATAAGTACTAATCGTAAAATTTACTACCTACTATCAATACATCAAAATGGGAGATAAGAATGCAATGTTACAAAACAATGATACGATGGGGCATACAATTAAATATAATACGATCACAAAGTACATATTTACGAAAAGTTTGACCAAAAATATCAGAACAAATGTACAGATTTTGTTTTAAAATTTTCGTAAACAACTTATGCATACAATTTCCGGCCAAACTTTTTTTATTATATCAAATATTATTATGATTCAAATGCTGAATTCCTTTGCATTATTTAAAATATAAGCTTGATATTCAAAGGCAAAAGTGATATGATCTGTGCAACGGAACCTGAAAAAAGCTAAGCTAAAAGAAAAACTAATGTGTCATTCGTACTGCCAGGCATAATGACGTAAGATCACCCTCAACGGTTCAGTTTGTGACGAGGGTCCCGCTTGGGGCTCCTCTGGTGTCCTAGGGGCTTCTACGTCTGGTGTTTGGGAAGGCCCAGGACTTTGAGACCTTTCTGACCTCTCTGACGTTGTTCCGTCTTCGGGCGATTTCGATCGCTCTTTTGGTGAGCCCTGTATGATGTCACACGGCTTCAATCCAATTTAAAACTGATATTAAAGCATTGAATAATCTTTCGAAACAAATAAATGGCCGTTTCTCAGTGACTATTAGGTATATAAATTCATGAAAAACATTAGGTAATCCAAAGACACGCTTTTATTGAAGTAAAAAAATAATATAGCTAAAAAAGGAATTCAACATTTGGCTGATAAGTAGTTAATAAAATTCTTAACACGTTATCTGACTTTTTAGGCAAACACTTCAGTTGTGTCAGAGTCAAAATAATTTCAAACCAATATCTATCTAGGGACGGTTCATGGTAACAATCATTCAATGGTTGACGTAGGATCAAGATTACATAGTAAAACAAGTGCTTTTTAGTCTGAGTTATATGATGGCTATCAATATCAGAAGCACGTACGAATTATCATGATGAAATAAGATATGGCGATTAAATTATTGCAAATCGTTATCGATCTCAATCGAGCAATTATTCTAACGGACATTGTTCACTAAAATGATCTTAAATGCTCTTGAAGAGTTTTCTTTGACCTATAAGTGCATCTCTACGGCTATATTTAAATTTATTCATCATCGTCAACCCATCACCGACTCACTACATATCACGAGTCTCCTCTCACATTGCAAAGGGTTTTGGCCAAGCGCGGATTGGCAGAGTTCATACAACTTTGATATAATGAAAAAATCTCGGGCATACAGGTTTCCTCATGACGTTTTTCTTCACCGTGAGAGCAAGTGACATTTAATTTAATTTCTTAAAACGAAAAGCTACCTATCTCAGAAAAGTTAGAAGTTCGTGCCTGAGTACTAGATACCTACTACCTAAAGTCTGTGTTCTTAGGTCTATGAGACTAAACCATTAGGTTATCACATTCGAAATGTAGAAAACTATAAAAAATATCAATACCTGATCTTCTCTTCTCTTTAATTCGTGCTGAACTTCTTCCAGTTCTTCTTGTCCCTCATTCGGATCCATTTTCCATCCGTCCCGTAACATTTTCAAACCGAATATCGCGAATAATGCAGCGCTGATGTAATGCGTATACACCCTTGGTATCACTGTTGCGACCCATCCAAAGGCCGCGGAAAGCACTGTCATGAAGACCAAGGCAGATATTGCTCCAGCGAAAACAATTACTCTTGGATGTTTCATCGCCATTATAGCAGCGATGAAAAATGTCTTGTCACCGAGCTCCGATACGATGACCACTGATATAGAAGCGATGAATCCTTGCAAGAAACTGCCCTGGACTGCTGCCCTCTGTAAGGAGAAAAAAATATCCATGAATATCTGGACTGTTTGTTATTATTCTTTGTAGTGAATGGATCATTTTAAATAAGGTTCCCTTTTTACCATTTTGTTGCGAAGCCCTAAAAAGGTTCAATTCTATTTTGATTTAACTTAAGTGTTTTATTTGCCAAATCTTAATCATTAAATTTTTAGTGATTCACTAAAAATAAGTAGGTACCTAGATACGTCACACCGCATACGTCATTTGCAGATTTATTTCTTGCCTACGACTACGAGTTTGAAATTGAGTGTTTCCAGAGCAAAAAGCTCTTCAATATGCTAAAATAGCGATCCTAACTCTGAAGGTCTTCCTTAAGGTCGTCTTACGCCTACGAATGCGTGCATCGATTTTGCAGTCTAGAATAAATATAAGTATACCTACGTCTTATTAAACATTCACAAGGTAAGCATACGAGCTCTTGCCTCACCACGTGTTTTTATTGTTATTGTTTCTTTCTTTATTAAACATCTGACAGATGCTACGGGGCTTGCGTATCCGAAGGTTGTATAAATAATGCTTGAGCATACGGTCATTGCTCCTCAGTCATTAGATTCGCAGTTCTCATGGTCGTTCCTAAATGTATCAACTTTTTTATCCACTAGATACAAGTTAGCCCGCTGCGATCTCACGGTGATAAGTAATGATGCAGTCTTAGATGGTAGCGGGCTAGCCTGTTAGGGGTATGGCAGTTATATTAAACCCATAGCCCTAATCAGTTTCTAACTTTCTACACGTAACACGGCATCGTACCGGAACGCTAAATCGCTTGACGGTACGTATTTTCCGGTAAGGTGCTAACTGCTAACTAACCAGGGCCGAAGCCTTTCACCAGATCAGAACAGAGAAAATCCATCAAATAAATATTATAAATGCGAAAGTTTGGATGGATGGATGTATGTATGGATGTATGTTTGTTACTCAATCACGCTCCAACAGATGATCGGATCTGGATGAAATTTGGCACAGAGATAGATTATAGTCTGGAATAGCACATAGGCTACTTTTTATCCCGGAAAATTAAAGAGTTCCCGCGGGAACCGAAAAACCTCAATCCACGCGGACGAAGTCGCGGGCATCAGCTAGTAAATTATAAATTCCCAAATGGACCCTGCCGGGTATCGAACCTAGAACCTCCCGCTATAAGAGAACATCCCTTACTACTGCGCCAGGTAAGTCGTCAAAACTTATGATTGCGCGTCATAAACCGCGTGAAAGACATCTTTAAATATCTATTTATACCTAATTGTTTTAACAATTTAGTCTAATCTCGTGTTATTTTGTTTGTTCAATGCAATCTCGACTCTACTACTCTGTGACTCTACTTTTTTTCCATGACATCAAAGCAAATGCTTCATTTCTGTTTCGAGAGATACTTGATCTTTAGTATAAGGCTGCGTCACTACTATTGCTATTCATACGCGCACTTTAACAGAACCGTTTATTTGTATATTGAATTAATACACTGGCATTCCGAACCAGTGGTAGATTCACTCGATGATTCGAAAGCACTTGTAATAAGTTTATTTGAATAAAAAAATATCTAATATGCGTTTGAAGTATCAAACTCATATTAGGTATTTTTTGATGAACAAACTTTGAAGCGTTTCCACCAAATTGGTTCTTGATCGGTTATCCGATTCGTGCACCATTTCGATTGCTTTCTGATTGTAATATTATTGATTGTAACATTTTAAATCGTTTTTAGGAAACGATATATTATTTAGATGGACAATAAAATTGAAATCGTAATTTCGCTTATAAAAGTTACCTGCTTTCGCCATAACATACGCTGTGATCGGAACTCTATAGTAGAGTTCTATCTGGCAACAACATTATCTGTGTTGCGAAGTTATATGATGTTTTATTAATGTGATTGCAATAAAAATACCGCTATATTTTTATCAACCGTCTTGTTGACTAAATCTCACATTGTTTTGTAGGATTGCGCTCTGCACGTTTCTTGTGAGTGTGACTAGCAGTAATTAGCATCACCGGGTGACAACATATTATTTGGATAGGGATGTTGCCTATATCAAAAATAAATGATTTCGAACTGATTATTAAATAAAAATTAAAAGGGTCTTCAAAAAAACCTAAAATTCACATCCTCGGTTAGGGCGCCTTCAAATTTGCCGCAAAGTGCCGCGCGGAAGCAGCGCGGCTGCAGCGCTGCGGTCGCGCTGCTTTGTAAATCCATATAAATAAAAAACACGCGACTGCAGCGCTGCACCCGCGCTGCGGCCGCGCATCAGTTCATCGATCGACTAGTGACGGGACTGCGCACGTATTTTTGTTCAAGTCTAAACATGAACGAAAATCAGGTAGAAGAATTTATCGATGAGGTTGAGAGTCGTCCAGCAATATGGGATTCGAAGTCCGACAAGTACAGCAATAAAATCGAAAAGAAAAAGGCTTGGGAAGAAATATGCATTAAATTTATTGACAATTTCACAAACAAGACTCCAAGTGAAAAAAAATGAAGCATGTAAGTATAATATTATGTATTGTTAACACAACTACTTTATATTTTCGTTGTTTCGTATTAAGTAATAGTAACACAGAGCAGTGTTTCTTCGTCAGAGAAACAACCTCGCGACAGGAGCGCGGCCGCAGCGCTGCAGCCGCGCTGCGGCCGCGCTACGCTTTGCGGCAAATTTGAAGGCGCCCTTAAGTTTGATAACCATTTTAAAATACAGATTTAAGAAAAAAAGTGCTTTGAAATTTTATGACGTCACAAGTCACCACTGTGAATTTCATACAACTTCCATACTAGAAGTGCGTTTTTAATTTTGATAAAGAGTTGCTGATTTGGTTGAATTGTCATCATCCCTATTTTAACACTGCTTAGTATATAAATGTATGGAGGTGCCTATAAGCAACCCACACGCGCGACATTTGGCGAGTCGAAGTCGCGCATCGCGGTCGCTTCGTACCGCAAAGTGTATACTATATGGGCCCTAGGCTTCCCAGCCGGATTTGTGAGTTAGTAGGCGAATTTTGAAGTTCTTGTGATAAAAGTATTCTAGTCAGGTCTAGTTTTCCATACACGTCGAAGATAAAACTTTCAGCTTTATATTTTATATTATTAATATTTGCTTTAAGATGGTATAGGCCAGAATAATTAATGTATGAAATCCGCTAGTACTAGTAAACGCTCAGCCCAAGCCAATTAGCTAATTCACTTTTGCCTTTGCCTATAGCAGCTAGCTGATACCCAAATTTATGAATCTCAATAATGGCAGAAAACACGGAAGTCTGAAGTTTATTACACGCTTTCATCGTTTCGTAGGTAAGCAACGTACCTAGAACCCCTTTTAGGTATTCATTGAGATTGCAAAGGGGCTGTTTCATCTTGGGCCAGGCACTTGTACAGTATTCCAAAATTTTTTATAAAATCATAGAAAACGAAATGAAATATGTTTTTTTGCAGTTTTATAGTGATTAAGAGGTACAAATCTAAAATCAATAATTGAGTACATTTGTAGAAGAGCAACACTCCTATCTATAGAATACCTACTTATATCTCAATATCTCATTAATCCGTCAACTTCTAAAATAAAATCTTTCGATCGACTTGCTGACTGCTGTTGGTTATTCTGTGGTTATTTCTCAGGTTATTTTTATCTCAAATGTCGTCATGACATACGTTCACGTATACGTGACGTATGTTCACGTGTACGTAAAAACGTAGTGTGTGTTCCGATATAAGCACTGCGAGCACTGGCAGTGCTCTTTACTGGGGACTTTCAGTGCTCTCAGTGTATTTCGGAACGCACCCTTAGTAACTTTGTACGTCAATTTTAAAAAGGACGCCATGTTGTTACGCTTCTATTTTGCAAAATAACTTCGCATTGTACCTCGTAAATTGAACTTTTTAGTAAGAAATAAAGAAAAAAATGTTACTCTTATAAGACCCCAAACATTTTAAAAACCGTACAAATACCTGGCCCAGGCTTCATATAAATTTGAAACAACCCCTTTGGTTTCAGTCAACTAATCTGCCAGTTTCAATCAAATAATATGCTGGGCTAATAAAAATCTATTTTGGTATCTACTTATTTGATAAGTAAAATTCAGTTCATTGTGTATATTGTTTAAACGACGTTGATCTTTTTCACGTTTGTAAACAGTGAACATGCGCTCTGTAGAGAGAGAGGCTAAAAAAATGTAGGTGTGTCAAGTAAATATTTGCTCTCATTTTAAGATAATTGATACGAGCAATATAAAGTTGCGACTTGCGACCCGGAGGCGTATACGGCTTTCCGTTTTCAATACGTCCACCAAGGAGAGACGAGGTAGATAGAAAGTAGATATAACACGTACCTATAGAAAAACTTTTTTATGGTAATTTGAGTTTTGTCTCTTTGTAGGTACTTACCTTTTTTTATTTATAACACCCGAATCAAAAATCTATTAGAGTCTGGCCACGCTAACTCTGCCACGGAATAAAAGGGCAACACTTAAAAAAAAGTAAAAACATTCGTCTAATCTGTGTTCTTACATTTGTCACTGATTTGTCAATTCAGCTATCAGTTCGTTTTAATATTTCGAAAATAAAAGTGAAAATAGTGAAATAAGGGATAAACCTATTCAAAATAATGTGTGCGAGTTATTTTATAACATGATTCTTAAATTCTAAGAAGTAAAGGAAGATCACGATGCTGTCCTAAGCCAAAAACAACAATGTTTACAAGAAATTGAAGAGTCGACAAGTAAGTTGACCAAACGGTTTTGATATTTTGCCTTTCGATCTTTGAATACAATACTAGATTATTTATATAAAACGTTTAAACGGTTTATATTCGCCTGTTCATATCGTGTAATTATGATGGATAATATGCGAAAAAAACTGACAGCAAAATCCTATCAAGTTTTAATACTTTTTATTAATTATAGTAAAAATTCAAGGTGGAATAAGCGAAGAGTTAAAGCCTCATCTCCAGGATGCCCTTCAGAAACTTGGAATAAGTCAATCCATCCATCTCAAATTGAAATTTTGTTTTTTTTGGGGTGGGATTTTAGATTTAGAAACGTGCTGCCTTGATCAAAAGCTGTCGCGTCTAAGGAGGGGTCAAGAGAGTCTAGACGGAACCCCCAACTATTTTTTGCCGAAAATGCGAAAAAAATAAATTATTTTCATTTTTTTCCAGGTGTAAGCGAACGAACCTTAAAAGTTATTAAAAATGAGGGCCAAACTAATCAGGGAATCTGGAGGACTCCCGGCAAAAAGCGTGCAGCACGGGAAACAAAAGTCAATATTGATAATTTTTATTGTTTTATTTTATTTTTTGTTTTATTGATTCTGATTATTAATGTTATGTCTTTGGTGTACAATAAAGAATATTTCATTCATTTCATTTTATGTTTTAATTCATTTATGCTCTCCTTAAGTAATTCAAAAGATCTCCCCTGCTCAAGTAATAATTTTTGTTGTTAATCTTTAGCATCAGTAGATTCATACTAATATTAAGTAGTAGTAGCGAAGAGTAGTTAGCGAAAATAACCGTTTGTCTGTTACCTTTTTTGACTCATCCCCTGAACAAAAACATATGGTTTCTGCGTGAGTTTATAGCCGAAATCCACGCAGACGAATTCACGGCAAATATTATATATAAAATTTATATAAATACGGGGATCATGTATGCTCTACCTTATTACGCTGTCAAAATTGTGCCCTCTATTTACATTTTACTCTTTGAAATGTACTAAAACGAACAATGACCACACTCCCAGGAAAGCAGATTAAAAACAAAAAACACAAGTATCAAGTGCGTTTTTTCGCATTACACTCTGTGTTGTCATCAACAGATTTTCAAATTCTACCATTTTCTTACTGCTGCAGACTTAGCTTAGACAGTCTATAATCTTGACCGCTCATGATAATTATTATTATGCCAGTAACAATGTTGTTTTTATCACAGGTAAAGTAATAACACCTATAAACAGACGACACTTAAATTACAAGTTATCTTCGTAAGTAGGCAAGTATTGAATCTTTACAGATATCACGCGACACGCTTCAGTCATAAGCTAAGTATTATGTTTAATTTATTATCCTTAAACCTTGTGTTCCTTTGATTATTTTGCCTAAATCATTCATTTATCTGTCACGCAATTCCAAGTCCAGCAATCTCGTAGAAATCGGTATACCTGCATATCACAAACTATAGATGATGCCCTCCGATGACTTCGTCCGCGTGGATTAAGTTTTTTGATTCCCGTGGAAACTCTTTAATTTTCCGGCATAAAAAGTAGCTTATGTCTTTCCCCAGGATACAACCTATCTTTGTACCAAATTTCATCAAAATCGGTTGGACAGATGGGCCCTGAAAGCGTAGCAGACAGGCAGACAACACTTTCGCATTTATATAATACTAGATGATGCCCGCGACTTCGTCCGCGTGGATTAAGGTTTTTTGATTCCCGCGGGAACTCCTTAATTTTCCGGGATAAAAAGTAGCCTATGTCCTTCCCCGGGATATAACCTACCCCTATACCAAATTTCAGCAAAATCGGTTGAAAAGATAGGCCGGGAAAGCGTAGCAGACAGACAGACAGACAGACAGACAGACAGACAGACACACTTTCGCATTTATAATATTAGTAGGGATTAGTCTGGATTTAGAAGAAAAAGAAATGTGATATTTACACAAACTATCGAAAACTCTCTCTGTCTCTTATCCTCTACTACCTACCTACTCAAAGTGAGTGAGTGACGTCAATTCCAAACATTTTAGTTGCCTCATTATGTACACGTTAATCCACTCAAGGATTCCCTAAATTCTATCTCAATCGTCCTTAAAAGTCTGTAGGCTCTATTACTATGGAAACATTCATTTGTTGTAATATCTCTGCGATGAATTCATATCTTTATCATCAGTTATAAAAATAATGTAATTAAATGGTACAAGGTTGTTTTTTTTATTAAGGAACTAGCGGACGCCCGCGACTTCGTTCGCGCGGCATAAGTTTTTTAATTCCCACAGGCACTCCTTAGTTTTCCGGGATAAAAAGAAGCCTACATCACTCTCCAGCCTACTCAACTATACCCATGCAAGAAATCGCGTCGCGTCGATCCGTTGCTCTGTTGCGGCGTGATTGAAAGACAAATTCTCTATTTGACGTCCTTGGGGATAGAAATTTTTAAAACTGTAAAATCCGTATTTCATAATTTTAAACCTGAAGCCCAATTACCAAGTTTCATGGCTATAACTTGAAAAATGAAGGACTTTCATACAAACTTTCAACCCCTATTTCACCCCTTTGGGAATTTTCAAAAATGTTGAAACACGTACGCTAGCCCAAATGCTGAGTTTCACGGCTATAACTTGAAAAATAAAGGACTCATACAAACTTTCAACCCCTATTTCACCCCTTTGGGAATTTTCAAAAATGTTGAAACACGTACGCTAGCCCAAATGCTGAGTTTCACGGCTATAACTTGAGAAATAAATAACTTGAGAAATAAAGGACTCATACAAACTTTCTACCCCTATTTTACCCCATTGGGGGTGGAATTTTGAAAAATGTTGACGCACACTTATTCTTATTTTACCAAAAGCCCAAATGCTAAGTTTCATGGCTATAACTTGAGAAATGAAGGACTTTCATACAAAGTTTCAACCCCTATTTTACCCCTTTGGGGGTGGAATTTTGAAATATTGTGACACACGTACTTCTTTATTTTTTACTGAAATCCTAAACTTGGTTCGTTGATATAACTTGAAAAATATTTTGAGAAATGAAGGAATTTTTTACAAACTTTCATCCACTATTCCACCCCTTTGGATGTAGAATTTTCAAAAATGGTGAAATACATACTTCTTCATTTCTAACTGAAAGCCCAAATGTTAAGTTTCATGGCTATAACTTGAGAAATGAATGACTTTCGTACAAACTTTCAACCCCTATTTTACCCCTTTGGGGGTAGAATTTTTAAAAACTGTGACACACGTACTTCTTTATTTTTTACTTTAAGCCAAAATACCAAGTTTCATGGATATAACTTGAGAAATGACGGACTTTCATACAAACTTTAACCCTCTATTTCACCCCCTTAGGGGTGGAATTTTGAAAAATCCTTCCTTAGTGTGCGCCTAAGTCACAAAAGGAACCTACTGTCAAAATTTCAAGATTCTAACCCCAGCGGTTTAGGCTGTGCGTTGATATATAAGTCAGTCAGTCAGTCAGGACTTTGAATTTTATATATATAGATTAGTTAAAATTTGCACAAAAATTTATTCTGATTCTGTTAGTGAACTAGGAAAATACATAGGTTTGACAATGATAATAAATTAGCAAAAAACACGGAAACCATACCATAATAAGTCTTGAATCATTAAAAAAACATTTTTCAAAACAAGCTTTTATCGTCCGCCATATTAAATTTCGTGTGATGTTATATTATTTTTCGTATTCTTCTCAACAGCTTTTAATTGATGCCTGTAATATGGGGATGCAAAAAAAAAATATAGTCCGCCATCTTTAGGAGTCCGCCATATTGGATTTAAAACAACGTGACAGCTATGCATTATGCTCGTTTGTCGTTTTGTCCTTGATGATATAAGAGATCACAAAATTGTAGTACCGCCTTTAGTGCCACGAGCATCACACGACTTCAAAGCTGAAAGAAAAAACAGAAACGCGCCTCTCTGACAGCGCTGTCACTGTCATCACTATTTCTTATCTTCATTCGTTTTTTTGTGTCAATAAAAGCATCACGCGTTTATTTTATTAATTACGTTTTTTAATAATTAAAGTGCTAAAAAGTCCTAATAATGTACAGAAAAGATCTCCGTGTGATGAGGAATATCATCCCTGATCAATTTATGGAAATTGGAGATTAAAATATGCGAATGGCCCTAGTCAAATAAGACGATGGTAAGAATGTGTTTGCAATGCTTACACGCGTCACGCATATTTACAGCGCAGTTTTACGAGGAAAAAGAAAAGGCTGAAGTATAATATTCTGTGACGAAAACTTAAGAAAATTATACACTACAAATATACGAATTACCTGAGTCTAATGACGAAGGTAAGATTGTTTGCAATGCTTACACGTATATTTTCATTTGTTAGTTTGGCAAGAAAGGCTGAGGGATATTCTGTGGGAATATACAAAAGCCGTACCTACTCATACTATAACCTGGTGGTGTTCTTTGCGACACTGTGGTTATGAGCCTAGGGGTGTTCTGCGGGATCACACGTGGTTTCATTAGTATGTAAATATTCGCCTGCATCCATAGACATGCAGTGTACACTGCTGGACGAAGGTCTCCTGCATGGATCTCTACAAGACAGTAACTATCTACGATATTAAGGACTGAAACCTAGGAGAAGCATTCGGCGAAATGTACAGGCCTAGTGTGTAATAATATCATGATGCCATGATTACTGCTAAAACTTGCGAGGTGGGGTCATCAATGTTTTACCTACTGCACATTGAATACAAGATTTTAATACAAGATGAGTGGAAATTTTTTATGTATTTGCTTTTATAATAAACAGTCAGCATCCGGAAAAGGCTGAGGGATATTCTGTGGGAATATACAAAAGCTGTACCTACTCATACTATAACCGGGTGGTGTTCTTTGCAACACTGTGGTTATGAGCCTAGGGGTGTTCTGCGGGAACACATGTGGTTCTGTTAGTATGTAACTATTCGGGTCTCTGTGAAGAGTATTTTTCCCCGGGAACTATGAAGACTAGTCCTTAGAGGAATATTACTAGCAGTAAAGAACTAAGTACTAAGCTTGGGGAATATTTTTGAAACCTCAAGGCTACTATTCGATGTACTTTTCTTTTAGAGGGTCAATCTTCAATTATTCACTATAAGTAGTATCAAGTTTACTATAGCTTTTGCACTACTTATTACAGCACTGTGTTGTTGTTCAAAAGTTTAGAACAAAAGAGGTAAGCTTTAAACTAGCGGGGCCCTCAAGCATCAGTGTGGGCCAGGGGAGGAAATATGAAGGGAAGTAAGAAGACAACTTAAGATTCAGTTACTATTTAAATTTAGTTAGAGCAACGGGTTTTTAAACCTTATCAGCAGTTGGCTCTATTCCATCAGATGGTTAAATTTGGAATAACCAAGACCGAATAAGATACTACTTAATTATGGGAGTTATGGAATTATAGAAAGCCAGAATATAATATCAAAAAGTATAACAAATCTCATGGATTAGGTGATTCGGTGTTATGGTACTTTTGGAATTTGAATAATTCAAAGGAAAAGCTACAACAGTTTCTAAATTAAACAATTTAATCATTTCTTAGTTTCTTGAAGCTAAAAGATGCTTGCTACGTGATAAGGAGCACAACATGAACTGAAGCTCGGTTTGAAGGTAATTATTACCAAATTAATGTTGTTGTTGTGTGTGCACTTGCACCCCAACACATGGAATATTATGGAACTTAATGCCTACAGCTAAGTACCTACAGCTTAAGAATATGGGTGATTACACTAATATCTCAATTCTCTTGACTCTTGATGTCAAATTATGGTATGCAAACAGGTGTTTGCAGGTGCCTATCTAGTTATGGGGCAGAAAATGACCTACATATTATAAGTAGTTCAGGGTACCGAGGTTCCTACAATAGTTCAATTAAGGATGAAAGAATATGGGTTTTTACAAAAGAATATGCAAGGAAAAGACTATTTTAAGACATAATAATATAATCTATATCTGTACCCATATTCCTGCAAATAAAATATTATTTATTTATTTAATTAAAACAGAATAAACTGTCTGTATACCAAACAAGAGACATACCTATTGTTGTCTTCTTAATTGGCATCTCTGAACTGAGAAATTAAGTTTAATAAATAAAATCTTTTGAAGTTAACCCTAGATCACCTATTAAAATAAAACTAGTTTTATGCAAGGGATAATATACCTATCCTTTTCTATAATAATATTATGACTCTGATAAGGTACATTAGGTCTAATAATAATTGAGATAACTGGAAGTTAAGTACCTATATTAATAAAATAGAGTAGGTAGGTGCCTACCTATCTACCCATTAAAATGAAAGTAAGTTTTCAGTTTTTGGGTAAATTAATATACTTAGGTAAGTACTTCTAAGGAAATAATATAATTGAAAAGGAATATTAGGAGCTTGAGTTGAATTTGACTTTAATATCATCAAACATAACTGACAACCTAGTAGTTTTTTGCTATTAGTATCTCTATGAATACATAATAGTATTATGCAGTATCTAGCTGTTTTTGAATAAAGAACATAGCAGATAGTTATTCCACCACCACCACCACTACAGTTACCATTAATGTCCCACTGCGGGGCACAGGCCTCAACTCTCATAGGAGAGAGGGAAAGATAGTTATTATCAACATTTAATTTTGAACCTTTGGTGAACTATCTCTTGATTAATTATTTACAGCAAAAATAACTGTTGCCTACTGGTGATGGTCAGATGGCTATGTTATGTTTCTTGATATCTGAATCCAGAAGTATTTGCTGTAGGTGGCAGGTGCATTGACCTTGTATTAATGCAGTTTATATTTCTGTTTTTTCCTCCTTTTTTCTTTGTGGTTCATAACAGTAACACCTTGGAAATGGTTATGTTTGATAAAGTTAAGGTAGTTGTTATTGTGCCCTACAGGAGTGCACAACTGTGTTTCCTTTAAGAACTTGAAAATAAATAAATAATATTGATTAATATAGGTAGGTACCTAATAGTATACCTATATTGGTAAAAGAATGCCGAAACCCATCTAAAGATTTGGGCACTTTAGACAATTCTGGGCAACCACATCCTTTTTGCTTTAATCTCCGACTGATGGTCGGTAGTTATTTAGGTATCAGACATGCTTCCATCAAGCAGACACAATCATTATGTTAGCTTCTATATTATCTCTCAATACTCAAAGAATAGGTATAGAACCTACAATATAATTATGATGTACCTACCTACCAAAGGATGTCATGAAGGATTATTGTACCTACCTAGTGGTTCCCATATATACGAAATGATAGTTCATAAATAAATTAAAATATAGGTAGGTAAAAATGTAGTGATTGGAGTAGGTACCTAATCACTGTAGTTTGAAGATTTAAGACATTTTTTGGCAAAATGTGCTATAACACTTACCTACTCATATTATAATAATGAAAGAAGAGTTATCGATTATTGTTCTTAACCTTATTACACTTAGCTACAGGTCAAAGAGTACAGGTCTTAAACTGTTTCACTAATTGATTGATTACAAATAACAATTATTAAAATAACTAGAGTAAGTTAATAAGAATTCAGCAGCTAATGGTTAGGTGCTTGCACTTCTTTTTTTGTCATGAACAAATAGTGGGTACCATTACTTAAATTATACTTACTCAGTTAAATCTTACTATCATGGGATTAATATTGTTAATATTCTGGTTTACACAGAACATTTGAGCATTGGGAATATTCAAGATTCTTTATTTCCAGAAACATTTTTTACAATGACATTTTATTCTATAAGTTTTCCAGTAGGAATGTTTCACCTTATTATTCATGCATGTATAATTACTTAATAGTTGTTTAGGTCTATTGTGTGAAATTTAAAAGTTCATATATCTGAAGAAAATCTGATGGGGATATATTTTCAACAGATGTTTTCTGTTTACCGTTTTCTGGTTAGCCGTTGGATAAAGGAAGATAGTAAAATTGATATATTACTATAATTATGTATGGCCGTTTTCGCCATGAGACATAACATGAACATGAACATACCTAAAGAAAAGGGGGTTAGTCAATATGGATGACATCAGAAGGTTGGTTGGTTGGGACCGGTGGATTCTGCAATGGTAGTTAATTTTAAAATAGACCTATTAGACTTGACGTGTGAAATAATATGATTCCCACTGCAGATTGTCTTTGCCTTCTGATACAATATGCATCATCCCAGGGATGTGCTAGAATATGTTTAGGTACCTACTTACTACGAAGTAGGTAATCTTAATACACTTGTATGATTATTTTTTAATAATCATGCTAAGTTTTATACTTAAAATAAGTTCAAAATAGAGTTTTCTGATTAAATTATTTGTTCTATTAATTTTACAACAAATCTTTGAACATCTACAATTTTGTGATCTCTTATATCATCAAGGACAAAACGACAAACGAGCATAATTGATAGTCAAACGAACTTACCTGTAAGTGAAGTTCGACTGTAATTATGCGAAGTTGTCGTTTTGTCCGAAGATGATAGGTCCCTCCCTACCCTTTCTTCTCACAACTTTGTGATTGTGAAGAGTATGCCCCTTGTTGTAAAATTAAAGAGCTCTTTAAACTGAATGAAGATAAGAAATAGTGATGACAGTGACAGCGCTGTCAGAGAGGCGCGTTTCTGTTTTTTCTTTCAGCTTTGAAGTCGTGTGATGCTCGTGGCACTAAAGGCGGTACTACAATTTTGTGATCTCTTATATCATCTTCGGACAAAACGACAACTTCGCATAATTACAGTCGAACTTCACTTACAGGTAAGTTCGTTTGACTATCAATTGTCATCCAAACTAAACGTGTTTGCAAAATTCCAGCTCAATAGGTTGGTGATGACTGTTTTAAAATTCAGTTGCAAGATTTAAACTAAACAAACACAAACATTGCAAGATAATTGCAAATAAAAAGCTTGTAAAAATTGGCTAAAATTAGTCATCCTTGATTTGATTACCTTTAGTTTACGTTGTTTAAGTCGTATATTTAAAACTTTGTAATAAGTCGTTGGTTTAAGTGCGTCGGAAAAGCGGGAAATTTAGTAAAGCATTTACCTAGCATTAAAAGTAAATGCAGAATAGTTAAGCTACCAATAGACCTTTTTCTTACACTACAATGCCAAGGTGAATCAAACCTTGAAAGCCAATGGGGTACCTAATTTTGTTGATTGTGATATTTTGTAATCTATTGCGCACCTATGCATAGATCTGAGAATAAGCATAATATTGCTAAGAGCGAGAGCTTTCCGCCATAATATAATTACTGTTGTCTAGCGATTAGCGAAACATCAATAATTTGGTGCGCGTAATGTTACAAACAAAAGTATTTACGTTGCTTTGGATTTTACAGATATGGTATGCATAATTAATGTATGTATAAGAAGCTTGTTATCGAAAACACGCTATCTAGACATTGTAGACAAAAATCATTTGCATCAAATAAATATTATAAATGCGAAAGTTTGGATGGATGTATGGATGTATGAATGTTTGTTACTCAATCACGCCCGAACGGCTGAACGGATCTGGATGAAATTTAGCACAGAGATAGATTATAGTCTGGAATAGCACATAGGCTACTTTTTATCCCGGAAAATTAAAGAGTTCCCGCGGGAACCAAAAAACCTCAATCCACGCGGACGAAGTCGCGGGCATCAGCTAGTTATTTTATATATTAGTTGTTAATTTCGTCTCTACCTATTACTTTAAAACGAATTTACTTGACGTCTAATTTAGCCTAAGGAATGTGGCTACGTGAAAATTGGAAAATTCAGTGCGCGCAAAACTCTGATTCAGGTACCTATTACAAATATGAAGTAATTTGTTATAATTATGAGCGATATGATCTTAAATTAAAGTCAAGCTAATAACGAATTTAAGCGTAACATGCCTCTGTCTATAGCGACCTGAAGGGCATTGAAACGGTTTCCCCGGTAACCGTATTTTATAAACAAACTTTGAAGGTCAATTTTCGTCGTTTCTAAAAAAATTTAAACCGAGATCAACCCTTGCGTGATCATTAACATTTACAGAACTATGACCTGTTAAAACACAGTTCTTGCCGGCTCTTCTCAGTTATAGAACAGCTTTCCAAACCTAGAGACTTGACGTACGTCTTGACTTATCATAAGTGACACAAATTGTCCTACGTGAAATAAATCATTTATCACTATTATACTTTAAGTTCTAATCCAAATAGAAATAAAAAAAAAGTTATCCTGGACTAAGATCTCACCTAATGGTAAGAGTTATGATGCAGTCTAAGATGGTAGCGGTTTAAGGGGTACGGCAGTTATAAAAACCGGCCAAGTGCGAGTCGGACTCGCGCACCGAGGGTTCCGTACAAACCTGTAGTAAGTTTTACGATTTATGACGTATTAAAAACAAGACGAAATGAACCGCAAAACTTTGTTTTTGTTTGTAGAGGTTTATTGTTAATATCAAAAAATTACGTTTGTTGTATGGAAGCCCCCCTTTAATATTTACTTTATTGATATTTAATTATTTATTTTGAAAGGTAATATACAAGTTAATATTCTGTGAAAATTTGAACCGTCTACCTGTTACTGTTTTTAATATTGAGCAAAAAAATACGAAAAAAACACGTTTATTGTATGGGGACTCCCCTTAATATATATATTTTTTTAATTTTTAGTATTTGTTGTTATAGCGGCAACGGAAATACATCCTTTGTGAAAATTTCAGCTTTCTAGCTATCACGGTTTATGAGATACAGCCTGGAGACAGACAGACAGACAGACAGACAGACAGACAGACAGACAGACAGACAGACAGCGGAGTCTTAGTAATAGGGTCCCGTTTTTACCCTTTGGGTACGGAACCCTAAAAAAAACAATTAAAATTCAATTATTCAGTTCAGATATATACAGATATAAACATGGTATGTTTTAACTTTAATTTAACCTACCTATCGAACTTACGAAACATACAAACATATAAAAATACAATTTCACTAAGAGCCAAGCCATAACCTTCCTCCCCAATTGCCTCATCAGTCACCACCAAAACTCCACCCTACATGCGACAACCAACGTATAAACACTATAATTAAGTTTGAGTTAAATAAGTTACGATACCTACAAAACCAAGTTTTATCATGACTACTTTTGTAAAGTAAATTAAATTTAAATATAAATATCCGTTTTGGAGGTTAATGCTACCTTAAAATACAACGATCGAGTATGTTTGTGCATAAAACATTTCCTTGATAAAAAGGAACAGATAAAGGCATAATATGCGAATTTAAAACAAATTATAAAAATTTAACTAAGTAAATGAAAATAAGAAAAAGAGTAGAGTAGTTACCACTAAGGTAACTACTCTACTCTTTTTCGTAACGCATTTATAAGTACGAGTATATGGCAAAACAATCGGCAAGCGGCCACCCACTTTATGGGCCATCCAAACAGGTATCATAATACACTCGGCGTCAAAAAAATCGCACCTTTCAAAAAATCTACTTCAAACAACTTTAGACCTTATTTGACATCAATAATGAGGTTCATTTTGGATATCATTTGAAAGGCGATGAAATGGAGTGTACAAAAACAATTCAATTGATTATTTTTCTTTTACTGGAAGAGCACAAAAAAAGAAGAAGAAAACACCTACAATTTTGCTCCTTAAAACAGCCGCTAGTTGCGCTACCTTTTGTAGGTATAAAAGGGTCAATACAGGTTCAATCGGGATCATTCGCTATCCAACCGTTGAAGTGGACACACGAGAAGCTCATTCCCAAGAAAAACACCCTTGAAAATGGATACCACTGTCGATGAGGCCGCCCAAGTGATTGTACTACTGCAATCAGGCATGCGGCAGTGTGATGTCGCTCGGCAACTCAACTTGAGCCGTTTTTCGGTTCGAAGAGTGTACCAGCGTTTCCTGGAGACCGGTGGCTACGTCCGAAGACATGGGTCTGGTAGACGTAGCTGCACCTCGGAGAGAGACGACCGATTCATCGTATCGACGTCTTTGAGAAATCGCTTCTTAAATGCTGTTGAGTTGCGACAGCAGCTCCAGACAGCTAACAGAAGAACCGTGAGTGTGTCTACGGTTAGACGAAGACTGGGGGAGAGGAAAATAGCGGCGCGAAGAGCTGCTACAGGTCCAAAATTGACCGCAGAGCATCGGCGAGCCCGCTTGCAATTCGCTCGCGAACACGTCAATTGGACCCTCGAACAATGGAAAGCTGTTCTCTTCTCAGACGAGACGAGAGTGTGCCTTTTCTGCAACGACAGACGCAAAAGAGTGTACAGAAGACAGGGTGAACGTTTCGCCCAAGCCTGCATCCAGGAGACGGTGGAATATGGAGGCGGTTCTTGTATGTTCTGGGGCGGCATGTCGGCCGACGGCAAAACCGACCTTGTTTGCGTCTCCCGGGCTCGAGGTGCTCGCGGGCAAGGGTCGCTGACTGCTCACCGGTACATCACAGAGATCCTGGAAGACCATGTGGTCCCCTACGCCAGTTTTGTTGGCGAGGGGTTCACGTTGATGCATGACAACGCTCGCGCTCACACTGCAATTATTGTGCGCGACTACCTTAGAGGTTGGGATCTCTGTCATGCAGTGGCCAGCGAGAAGTCCAGACCTGAACCCGATTGAGCACCTATAGGACCATTTAAAACGCAAGGTTCGGTCTCGTGATCCCGCTCCTACGACTCTCCAGGAACTCAAAGATGCCGTTATTGAGGAATGGGACACTATCCCTCAAGAAGAAATTTTAAAATTGGTAAGATCCATGAGGGATCGTATGGAAGCCGTCATCAGGGCAAGGGGGGGTAACACTAGATTTTAGATTAGTTTTAAGATCATTTTTGTATTCTTTTTTGTGTAATTAATCTGTTTTAAATTAAGGCTTAATTAAGGACTTTTACTGTTTTATATACTTATTTTTTTTGTGCTTTTCCAATAAAAGAAAAATAATAAATTGAATTGTTTTTGTGCTCTCCATTTCATCGCCTTTCAAATGATATCCAACATGACCCTTATTATTGATGTCAAATAAGGTTTACAGTTGTTTGAAGTCGATTTTTTGAAAGGTGCGATTTTTTTGACGCCGAGTGTATGTCCAAAAACCAAGAAATACCATATAAATCATAACAATGAACATTATTTTATAATAATCCATACTTCCATACTAAACCATTTCCATACTAAGTAATATTATAAATGCGAAAGTGTATCTGTCTGCCATCTGTTCAACCAAAACTGTTGTTTTTATGAAATTTGGTACATCCCGCGGGAATCCAAAAACCGTAATCCACGCGGACGAAGTCGCGGGCATCATCAGGTATCATCATTTTTAGCATATAGGTACTTAAAAGTGAGAATGTGGGTTTTATGAGCGCACAAAGAAACCAGGAGAGCTGAACAGTTCCCATTTCTAACAGCATTTTTTCTGTTAATGAGCTATTGCAAGTTACCAGAATACCACCGATACCGATGTCAATATTTTGGTGCAACTTTTCATGAACATGCGTCTGATTAATGGTTTATTATAATTAGTGAAGACAATGGTAAGTACTGCCGAAGGAATATTATCAAATAACGGTTTATTATATACAGAAACAATGGCAAGGATTGTCAATGAAATATAATCAAACACTTATAACACGTTGAAACTTAGAACTCTACTATGTAGAGAAGTGGCAAAGACCCTAGTTCGAACACGTTTTTTTTCACAATATTGGTAATATCTAACTTTCAATAACTCTAACTGCCGCACTCAGAGCCACTTGATCATTTATTAAATAAATCCTTAGTATATAGATTTCAATACCAAGGGGTTCCGAGTGCGGCAGTAACTCTTAGCAATAGATTCAACCAAATCCGGTGGTCCTCTTCGGACGTCGTCTAATGTTAAGTGATAGTTTCATTCCTTTTTTTAGATATGTTAAGGTTATTTTTCGATGTGTTTAAAATAATGTTACGAGCGGGTTGACATGTTCTGGAGAATAAAAACCCCAAAGAAATATAAATAAAACTCCGGTACTTTCTACAGCTCCGAAAAAAAAGATCATTTACTTGTCTATAATAATAATTTGATTCTATTCCCTACAGTAATCTAGTGGTCTAATTTTTCTTCGTCCGATTCTAATGACGCATTTTGCCGCAATACTTAGCAAGTTTCATTCTACTTACAAAAACAAAACAATGGATAATCGTGCATTAAAAGCTAACCTTCATTATCAAATCCGTTAACCATCCCCGAACGTCACTAGAAGCCGGTTCGGGAGCCATTGTTGTGGTAAAAAAATCCGTAGGGGTGAAAAATTCCGTGGGGGTGAAAAACTCCGTAGTGGTTGGAAAATCCGTAGCAAAATCCGTGAAATTCATTTTCGAATTTTAAAATGCACGGTCACATTCGAAAATTTAAAAAAAAATTACAAACGCTACTTCCACTCGCGCCAAACAAAACACTGGCAATCGCGCGCCAAATCCGACCGCATATTTGTATAGTACTGATAAAGTAATCTTAACACATCTGATAATATTATTTTATTATTTACGTACTACAGCCGGCTTGGTCGATTACGTACGACCAAACGCTCGTGGATACGCGAAGTGACTACTCACTAAATACATTAGTTTTAGAGGAAAACTAGCGGAATTAATTGAAGGCTGTGTGGTGAATTCAAATTCTATAGGCTTAAGAGCCATTGTTAGGGTTTACTGTCGCCAAACTTTAATTGAGTCCAGACTATTTTTTTGTCACGATCAAGTGTGAAAGGTGCCAAAAATCGACCAAAATTAACGAAAAAAAATTGGTTTGGAGAATTATATATGCCAAAATGACAACATTGCGTGAAAATGTGATGATCTGATGACTGATGTCACTAGCCAAACGCTAATATAATTCAGTTGGTTTTTTTTCAGCTAGTGCGACCAATGAACTATGAAACAATAGCTCATAGAGCGCGACAGGCTCAAGAATATCAACGAGAAGGTTGTCTCATCAAGCAAGAGATACTTAATTTATAGGTACGATCACCAATCACCACAATGGATTGCTGTTCGAATTCAAATATCATTTATTCCTCCAGCTCTTGGCATAATATTACAGGGTTCTTTTTCAGCCCAATTTGTGACCTATGTTTAGTTATTCGACTATTCTGAAAATATTAGCAGTTCATATTTTAAGTATTTTAGTAAGATAAGTACGAGTACGAAGCCTGTCTTATTTACATATACATATGTACATATTATTATGATCACATGATGAGCCAGTGAGGTACAGGAACAATGTAATAAAGTACTTCTTAGAACTTACGAATCACCTTTTATCTTTAGACAGTACAAATAAAAAGAACATGTTAACTCGGATCCTATGGTTTCTAAAAATAGATGTGCACAATCTATGACTATATCATTGTGTTTTGATTGTTTTACTTCTCTAATTGGGGTTCGAGTCCAATAGTGAAAATTGTATAATATAATACTATGAATGAATGTATGCATGAATGTTTGCTTAGTGACACGCTTATATTTTGTGCTTATTTTTTTGCAGGCCGAACAAACAGTTCTTGAAATATCATGAAAGCAAAAACATATTTTAGTTTTAGTTACTCTGGGACTTAGTGTGCGGGCACGAAACTAGCGGTGGCGGGGCGACGGCGGTAGCGGGGCGGGGCGATGTGGAGCGGTCCGCTAGCGACCTGGGGGGTCTACTCTCTTTCTCTCAAACGAAACTTCGCAAACGAACGTAATTAGTCGGTTATTAGACCCACACAAAATCGTTCAATCCAATCGGTCACGAAAATTGACTATGGATCCGTACTTCGTCTGCGTGTACGAAAACGAAATAGAGAGGAGCATAGAGATAATATTATGTAGGAGAGGATATAACGAAATTTCGTTCGTTCGTTTGCGAAGTTTCGTTTGAGAGAAAGAGAGTAGACCCCCTGAAGGGTGGGCACGAAACAGGCGGTCTGTCAGTGCCGCTCGTGTTGTTCCGAAGCCATCGAAGCATAGATACCCACTCATATCAATACATTTTCATTTATTGAGATAAATGAATTCATGTTGATTGTTGAGTACCAATATGATATTTGACTTATTATTTATTTATTTTGCTTTTTTTTCAATATTGAGTACTCTCTTGAGGTAAAAAATAAGTTTTATCTATTGTTGTTTTTTTAAATTATTAATAGGCAAGTTTTGTCGAATATTTGGCCAAATAGAGCCATTTATACGTAACTAGCTGATGCCCGCGACTTCGTCCGCGTGGTTAAAGTTTTTTGATTCCCCCCGGAAATCTTTAATTTTCCGGGATAAAAGGTAGCCTATGTCACTCTCCAATTCCTCGACTATACCCATGCCAAAAATCACGTCGATCCGTTCCTCCGTTGCAGCGTGATTGAAGGACAAACTAACAAACCAACAAACAAAGACACTTTCGCATTTATAATATTAGTATGATATTTATTAAATAAAAGTAAAATATTACTTTTATATAATAAATATTACGTCATACATCTATACTAATATTATAAATGCGAAAGTTAAAATGGATGGATGGATGAATGGATGGATGGATGGATGGATGTTTGTTACTCAATCACGCCCCAACGCCTGAATGGATCTGGATGAAATTTGGCACAGAGATAGATTATAGTCTGAAATAACACATCTGCTACTTTTTATCCCGGAAAATTAAAGATTTCCTGCGGGAACCAAAAACCTCAATTCACGCGGATGGTATTGCTAGTGTTAATGCCTATTGTCCGTTCTGCCCATCTATGTTTTGACTAATCTTGGTTGCATTTTTTCAATCATGCAGTTTACGGAGAGAGCTGATTGCATAGTTGATAGAATATACTCGTATGAATAGTAATTATTAATATTAAATAATGTGGCTTATAAATTTTATAATTGTAATTTGAAACATTTATCTCGAAATTAGAATTATGCACCGCTAAACTAATTCGTGGACCACTAATTATGTGATAATTTAAATTAATTACACGAGATGAGAAGTGCCAGCGTCATGGAGTGGAACATATTGTTATATGAAAGGCCCCATCTAGTATCGATCTAGTATTAATCATCTATATATCGATGATTAATAATTGTAAAGTGACGATCGAATCGTGCATTGTCGAGTCAACATCTCCTGAAGATGCTCCGGTGTCGGAGTGAAACGTACGTTGAGAATAATTTGGAAGATTTATGTGGTGTGGTGAATATTGCAAGCTGCAAGTGAAAGATAAGCTGCAAGTGCAAGATACACTGTACCACATATATTTGCCTATTGTTGCGGATTATAGCAAATTAAATTTCAAGTTCCTTCATAATCATGGACTTCCGCAAAGTAACGCCTGCTTCTATCCAAAATTTGGCAGTCGCCAAAACCTATACGCCGCACAATGTATTGCTTTATTTCTGCCTACTGTCACAAAATAAACTAACTGTGACGCTTTACAATGTTCATGACTAACATGTAGAACCGGCATTGTTTCACACTGTTTTATCTAACAACAATAAGTAATGACTTGCGATTGTAAGTTTATGACAGACAGAACCTATTTAAAGACTAAGGCCAATTCGGTAATAAATCCTAAATTATCTAAACTTAAAGAACTGTTTATGATGCGCAGCAAGTTCTATCATCATTAGTTACCTAATTCAATACAGATGCGCTCAGGACTCAGATGACATTTTTGTTGTTGACCATAAAAACAAAACAGTTGAGTTCACAAAATGCATGGCTTTCCGGCTGGCGTCTTATTAATAAAACATGTGTTAGAATCAGGTTTTGCACACTAATTTTACTTTTTTTTTTTTTTTGTTGTTTTGTTACTCATTTCGCTTTCTGTGATTTCGTAAACATCATGTCTAGACTGCGAATGAGATTTTTGATCTAATATGGGGACCAACTGCCTCGTTGGTCTAGTGGTTAGCATGTTCGACTGCGGCCGACGAGGTCCCGGGTATGAGTCCCGGGTCGGGCCATAATTAAGTGTGGGTTTTTCTTACTAGAAATTCTCAGTACTAGCCCGGAGTTAGGAAGTTGGCGGTGTGTCACCCCCGTGCCTCGGAGAGCACGTTAAGCCGTCGGTCCCGGTTATTATCCCTAACATGGTAATAGTCGTTAAAAAAAGTAATTTAATAAAACAAAAAACCCGACTGCTTGGATACCAAAAAGTATAAAACAAGACATGTATTGAAGTATTTCATTATTATCAATTTACATCGTATAATAATATTAATAAAATTTATCACGGCGCAGTCGCACGTTAAGGTAAATGTTAGCTATTGGACGTGCGACTGCGCCGTGATAAATTTTATTAATATTATTATACGATGTAAATTGATAATAATGAAATACTTCAATACATGTCTTGTTTTATACTTTTTGGTATCCAAGCAGTCGGGTTTTTTGTTTTATTAAATTACTTTTTTATTTCAAACTTTTTAGTTCAGTATTTATTGTAAACAGGCGACGTTTTTTCTGCCCGAAGTTGTACCAAAGGTACTATTATAGATTTTGTGGTAGCATTTTAGAGCATGTGAATAAACAGCGGATTCATTTATTCGTAATGACTACCATGGTGATCACCATAACCATCATCAAATTTGCATAATAATAATACAATTTGTATAATAATAATGCTAATATAAATTTGGTTTGGTAAAGTTCGTGAATCTGCTATTTTTTCGACAGAGAGTGAATTAATTTTCGAGAGTCCTATCGCAGCGACGCGACGTCACGAGACCTCGGCATTTACCGCGTCCAATCGCTTTCGTAAGCCAATGAACGTCGGCCACTTACGAAAATGCCCGTGAACAATGCAAAAAAAGTATTTTCAAAAACACAATTTGTACGTATTTAGTACGTAGCAAAGTCGGAACCAATATTTTAATAGACATTAAAAATTTTAGTCGTAAGTTATGTAAGTCGAATATGCGCTGCATGTGGCATTGATGAATTTATTGATTTTTTGACTGATCGATTGAAGGAGTACAAATCATCAAGTTTTTTGAGACTGGTTATGTCGTCACATTAAGCTTTTACAATGATATTAAGTTACTACCATAATATTATATTGTGAGAGTAGGTACGCGCCCCACCTTCACCCTTTTCTATCCGCTGCCGGCCGCGTCATTTTCTGTTGAACGTTACTGTATTTCTATGATATCTCATAAAATATTCATCTAAATTAAATGGTGTACAGAGCAATTTTTATCTTAATTAAATACTGAAGATGACGAACATATTTATTTTGATAAGGATTAATACTATGTCGGTAAAAACACCTTCACAAGTAAAGCATAGTTTTAAACCAAGTTTGAAAATCATAAAAATGTTTATTGTTAGTCAGCCTTAAAAGTTAGATATTATATGCTATCGCGGACTTTTTTAGAGAACTTTTTAAGAGAAACTATTCCACCATACATTATTTTCGTGTAACTTTAACTATTTACTCAGCGCACGCAACGAAGCTCTCAGATGAGACGATTCTTTCCGACTGAATTCACATTATTGCAATTTTCGTAGGGATCTCTTATTTTTTTAAAAATGAAATATGGCCTATTTTACATGTTAATAATGTAGCTTTCTGGTGATATAATTTTTAAAATCGGTTGAGTAGTTTTTGAGATAATCCAAATCTTTTCTCTTTATAATAGGTATCATACCTAGTTTGATAGATAGATGATTTATGTAGGAACTTTAAACATTTCCTTTGAAACCTCGTAAATCCTAAATTATCATTTAAACGGAAAAATGGTTTAAGGAACCTAGGTGTGATTTTAAAAGACCTATCTAACGATTCCCCACTTGCCTATAGCCTATCGACTTTCATTTATTAATTGGCTTCTAGTGGACGCCATTTTGTTTTTCTCAAATTCGGCCTCCATAGTGACACTCGGAAGATTAAAACAAATTTAGTGGTGCAAGTACTATCAAAATCGGTTCAGCCGTTTTTTCTGTAGTGCGACACAAAGGATTACAACCTTTGAAACCTCGTAAATCCTGAATGATCATTAAAATGAAAAAATGTTCATAGAAACCTAACTCTGATTTTACAAGACCTATTCATCGATACCCCACTTGTCATAGTTTATTGACTTTCATTTTTAAATTTGTTACAATATGGCTTCTAGTGGGCGCCATTTTGTTTTTTCTCAAATTCGGCTTCCGTTATGACACTCGGAAAATTAAGACAAATCTAGTGGTGCAAGTATCATCAAAATCGGTTCAGCCGTTTTGTCTGTAGTGCGACACAAAGGAATACACTAAAAATGAACCTTTGAAACCTCGTAAATCCTAAATGATCGTTAAAATGAAAAAATGGTCTAGGGAACCTAACTCTGATTTTACAAGACCTATTCATCGATACCCCACTTGTCATAGTTTATTGACTTTCATTTTTAAATTTGTTACAATATGGCTTCTAGTGGGCGCCATTTTGTTTTTTCTCAAATTCGGCTTCCGTTATGACACTCGGAAAATTAAGACAAATCTAGTGGTGCAAGAATCATCAAAATCGGTTCAGCCGTTTTGTCTGTAGTGCGACACAAAGGAATACACTAAAAATGAACCTTTGAAACCTCGTAAATCCTAAATGATCGTTAAAATGAAAAAATGGTCTAGGGAACCTAACTCTGATTTTACAAGACCTATTCATCGATACCCCACTTGTCATAGTTTATTGACTTTCATTTTTAAATTTGTTACAATATGGCTTCTAGTGGGCGCCATTTTGTTTTTTCTCAAATTCGGCTTCCGTTATGACACTTGGAAAATTAAGACAAATCTAGTGGTGCAAGTATCATCAAAATCGGTTCAGCCGTTTTGTCTGTAGTGCGACACAAAGGAATACACTAAAAATGAACCTTTGAAACCTCGTAAATCCTAAATGATCGTTAAAATGAAAAAATGGTCTGGGGAACCTAACTCTGATTTTACAAGACCTATTCATCGATACCCCACTTGCCATAGTTTATTGACTTTCATTTTTAAATTTGTTACAATATGGCTTCTAGTGGGCGCCATTTTGTTTTTTCTCAAATTCGGCTTCCGTTATGACACTCGGAAAATTAAGACAAATCTAGTGGTGCAAGTATCATCAAAATCGGTTCAGCCGTTTTGTCTGTAGTGCGACACAAAGGAATACACTAAAAATGAACCTTTGAAACCTCGTAAATCCTAAATGATCGTTAAAATGAAAAAATGGTCTAGGGAACCTAACTCTGATTTTACAAGACCTATTCATCGATACCCCACTTGTCATAGTTTATTGACTTTCATTTTTAAATTTGTTACAATATGGCTTCTAGTGGGCGCCATTTTGTTTTTTCTCAAATTCGGCTTCCGTTATGACACTCGGAAAATTAAGACAAATCTAGTGGTGCAAGTATCATCAAAATCGGTTCAGCCGTTTTGTCTGTAGTGCGACACAAAGGAAATATACATATATAGACTGATGAACACATAACCCTGTGCGTTCCGCAGTCGGGTAAAAAGCCCGTCAACCCGCATTGGAGCAGCGTGGTGGGTCTAAGCTCTCCTAATTCCTAATTCCTTCTCTCCTGTGAGAGTGGAGGCCTGTGCCCAGCAGTGGGACGTTAAAGGGTTGTAGTGGTAAGGGGAGTCGTACGATATATAACATTATGGAATAACTGTAAAAGCGCAACTGTAATATACTATTTCTACTACTTATTAGGATGTTTGGGACTGGAATGTTTTTCTTTTGGGGAAAATTTTACTCTATCTCTCATAGAAGTCAATAAATGAATGGAATTAAATCACTTAATATTAAGACAAATAAATTCATTCATTCATTCATTCATTTCTGACTTCATTATTCACAAGTAGGTATGTAATAAATCTAAGTACTCAATGCATGTATGACAGGTCTATTTAAAAAACCGGCCAAGTGCGAGTCGGACTCGCGCACCGAGGGTTCCGTACAAACCTGTAGTAAGTTTTAAATTATTAAAAAAAAACTACTTACTAGATCTCGTTCAAACCAATTTTCGGTGGAAGTTTGCATGGTAATGTACAGTCGACGTCAAAATTGCATATAGAATAAGCAAATAAGTTGCTTTGCATGCGGTCGGACACCCACACACTTGCAGTAGTATAATATAAGTCGTTCAGCTTGTAGGTATTGTAATAGCCGAGTAATATCGATAATTTCACACCTCAAGTAAGTGAGCTCAATGGCGAGGTGTGGAACTACTTGGATTGCACACCGCAACTGTTGCTGGTTCAAATCTCGACCCCGTGTAAGTTTTTTTTTACTTTTTTTATTTGATGACTGATATTTTTATACCAGCAATAGCATATGCGGGTAGTTTAAAAAATCTCTGAACAGATATGGCCACTGAGTATTGACGGAGACTGAAGATTTGACACTCGTCGTTATTAGCAAATACTACAAAATTATTATAATTTACTAAGTTTTGCTGTTTCTTATCTTCAACAATAATGCAGGCTTATATTAATATGCAGAAGAGGATGCATATTATTGAGCTAAATAATATCGGATACAATATACTTAGCTCAAATTTGCAATGAAACTGGTTTCACTGTGAGTATTGTTTTTATTGTTAAAAAATGTGTGTTCATAAACTTAGGATTAGTTACATAACGTTTTATTAGTAAATATCTAGACAAGATACTTAGTAGTTTCAAAAGTGTTTATTTTAATCTCGCTGTTTGGTTTTTAGTGGACAACCAAGTGTTGGGTGTCGCATCCTGACGAAGAGAGTAATGCTTCACAACGAAGACATAATATTATAGATGAACAATATGAGAACAATATCTGCATACCAACTGTCGAGTTCGCGAACATGTTCGATACTTAAACACCAGCGCCAAAGCTGCACATTATAACACATGGAAGTGATGTCCAGCTGTTGATGTGCCACAACTATCATTTGTGCATGATAATTGTTGTCCTGTGCATCGATCACATATAGTGCGTAATTGGTTTAATCAAAACCCAGACAACAGTTATTCCCTGGCCAGTAAGATCACCAAACTTAAATCATAGAGAATATTATGAGGTTTGATGGTGCAAACTGGTGGGTTATGTGAAATGAAAAGACTGCAGAGGAAACGGAGGCTCACTGTATGGAATTATGGGAGAATATATTTAGAATAACGGATATCTATCCTAATATTACAAACGGATTCACCCGGCGGCGCTTGCTTGATGTTATTGAAAAAAGTGGAGGTTTTATTGAATAGTAATACTTTTAAAGCTATATAAAATTTAATTTTTAAGGCTTTAAATATGAAACATAACGTTTATTCTTTTCCTAACTTGTAATAATTATTATTAGTATATCTTATCAAAATTAACAGACAAAAAAGCAGCGCCGCCCTTTGCTTACTAGATTTTTAAGGTTTAGCTTCAATTTTCTTTTCTTTATGAAAACGATTACTTAAGCTATAACCTTAAAAAATGATAGAAAAAGTAGCTGAAGTTATTTATTACTTTTGAGAAAATGTAACATGATAACAATGAAAATAAATGAAAATAAAGTCGATTATCTAATAAAAAGTGTTTCTTCCAATTTATTTTGTTTGTTTTATTACTTATTGACTCATAATAAGCAATAATTGACACCACTAACATAGTTATAGCTTTCCTCCCAAAATAACTAACTTTGTCCTTAAGTATTATCTTGTTATAATTAATGTTTGCGTTTATAAATAGAAATAAAGATATATTATAATAAAGAATAACAAGCAGACACAAAACACACAAACAAAACATAAATTTTGTTTGTATTCAAAACAAAATAAAAACTGCTGTAAGAGATTCGAACCTAGGTCATATGATGCGTCGTAACTCGTATACCAACTATATTATCACGACACTGGGAGTGGTTACTGTAAAGTGGTGAAATAAACAATCAGAATAGACAAGGTGATTGAATAGGAATATTTAGAACCTAATGCTAATGACATAAGGTTGATATTGTTGACAGTTTATGGTAATGCAGGTAGTATTGAACTGAAATCGTTTGAACCTTACGGTGTTGATTTAAGGTTGATAATATTATTGACAGTTTATGTTTATCAGTGTGAGTGAGCACGTGAGATTCACAGCATTGCTTGCAAGCGGTTTTAGCCTTAGAGCTATGTATGGACTTTTGCAGTCGACTGTACATCATATATTTTTTTTAGTTTTATTATTCTCTTATTTTAGAAGTTACGGGGGGGGGGGGGACCAACATTTTACCACTTTGGAAGTGTCTCTCGCGCAAACTATTCAGTTTAGAAAAAAATGATATTAGAAACCTCAATATCATTTTTGAAGACCTATCCATAGATACCCCACACGTACCTATGGGTTTGATGAAAAAAAATTTTTTGAGTTTCAGTTCTAAGTATGGGGACCCCCAAAATTTATAGTTTTTTTTTTAGTTTTGTGTGAAAATCTTAATGCGGTTCACAGAATACATCTACTTACCAAGTTTCAACAGTATAGTTCTTATAGTTTCGGAGAAAAGTGGCTGTGACATACGGACGGACAGACAGACAGACAGACATGACGAATCTATAAGGGTTCCGTTTTTGCCAAATTTGGCTACGGAACCCTAAAAACTATAGCCCAGCATTTAAAAAAATTATTTTCTAATGATAAGCAGCCTTATTTTTGTACCTACGATGGGCATCCTTTACATTTCAATTTTGATTTATTTCTATCCGTCGCGTCGCATAAAAATACCTTGCCGTGCCGTTCCGTCAGTGGGCGCAGGCCCTTAGATGGTAAACATTTAATTGAGGGACGAGTGCGGAGTGGCCTAGCATATTTGTCGATTGCGATTGTTAAGCAATGTTGACCCAAGTCGGTAACAGGATGGGTGACCGAATTTGGAGGTTCAATTTGGCCTTTTCGTATCTTCCGTGCCGCGGAGAGCACGTTAAGCCGTCAGTCCCGGTTTATTATCACTAACATCTGATAATAATCGATACAAAATACTCTTAGTCGAGTCGTATGCGGAAAGACGTGGGAATTGGGAACCCATCGCATTTTTATACCAAGAAAACTCCCGCCATTATGTGATTAATGGAAAGGGGTCACGACTCTCGGTAATGAAATACGACGCAGAGAGAGACATCTAATTAATTATTTATCTTGGAAATTATCGGTGAAGCAAAACATCTTGAGGAATCCCCAAATCTGTATCTATTTTGAAACCTATATACCTATTAGATCATCATCAATCATCAGTATGCAATAACAACGATAATCAAATTAAAATTCAGTTTTAACGTGACAACTGGCAAGCCAACCGGCCCGCATAAATACAAGAATTATTGAGATAATAACTGTGTCCTTATTTTCTTGAAACAACAGCCATAACTGGGTCGCACTTCAGAACTAGCACGATAATTCATATTTAAAAGACGAAGAGAAGACTTTTCATTACCGGCATATACCTAGTCATGGTCTGAAAAGGTTTTTTTTTAATGTTTGTCCTCTATTTGTCATCCGACATGATGATCGGAGACCTTTGATAGCTGACATGGCTTCATGTTTTTTTTTTGCCTTGCCCTGTTGGACGAGTAGTTATGAGCTGCTATGTTTTTAGGGTTCCGTAGCCAAATTTGGCAAAAACGGAACCCTTATAGATTCGTCATGTCTGTCTGTCTGTCTGTCTGTCTGTCTGTGTGTCCGTCTGTATGTCACAGCCACTTTTTTCCGAAACTATAAGAACTATACTGTTAAAACTTGGTAAGTAGATGTATTCTGTGAACCGCATTAAGATTTTCATACAAAACTAGAAAAAAAACAATAAATTTATAACTATACTTAGAAATGAAACTCAAAAAATTTTTTTTTCATCAAACCCATACGTGTGTGGTATCTATGGATAGGTCTTCAAAAATGATTTTGAGGTTTCTAATATCATTTTTTTCTTAACTGAATAGTTTGCGCGAGAGACACTTCCAAAGTGGTAAAATGTGTGTCCCCCCCCCCTGTAACTTCTAAAATAAGAGAATGATAAAACTAAAAAAAATATATGATGTACATTATCATGCAAACTTCCACCGAAAATTGGTTTGAACGAGATCTAGTAAGTAGTTTTTTTTTAATAATTTAAAACTTACTACAGGTTTGTACGGAACCCTCGGTGCGCGAGTCCGACTCGCACTTGGCCGGTTTTTTTTTTCTAGCATTTCATTTTAATCATTGTTATCTATATCATATTATTTTATATGTATGTACAAGTATATATTATCTTATATAATATAATTATACATATTTTCTTACTTAATAAGAAAATATGTATAATAAGGAAGTAAGGATGGCATCTGGATTGGGTCAAAGGTACTCAATAAGGTACATGCTGCTAGTTACCACGTTTACAAGGCTCTATAACAAGGCTATATAACAAGGTAGGCTATATAACAAGGTAGGACAGGTGTTGAGCATTTTCCGCTTAGCCGAAAAGAACCGGAAAGGGGAATACCTCTGTTCCTAAAATAGGTACTTTTCATAACACTGTTTAACACGGAACATTTCTCACAAACATATCAAATAAATATTATAAATGCGAAAGTTTGGATGGATGTATGGATGTAGAGATGTATGGATGGATGTTTGTTACTCAATCACGCCCAAACGGCTGAACGGATCTGGATGAAATTTGGCACACAGATAGATTATAGTCTGGAATAACACATAGGCTTTTTATCCCGGAAAATTGAAGAGATCCCGCGGGAACCAAAAAACCTCAATCCACGCGGACGAAGTCGCGGGCATCAACTAGTAGATTTATATATGTGGTTGATCTCTTTTATCTCTATCTGTAAAGTTTAATGACTGAATAATATTCACAATTAATATACAAAATCAAAATGATGAAAAATTGCCAAGAATAATTTTGATTGACGTCATACTTTTCCTTCGATCTCCTTTTAGAACTGGATAAGATGTAACGAGCCTAATAGCTATTGGGATCGATCCAAAAAATTTAATCATCATCATCATTTCAACCTATAGTCGGCTCGCTACTGAGCTCGAGTCTCTTCTCAGAATGTGAAGGGTTTGGCCATAATCCACCACGCTAGCCAAATGCGGATTGTCAGACTTGGACACACACTTTTGAGAACATTATGTAGAACTCTGAGGCACGCAGGTTTCCTCATGATGTTTTCCTTCACCGTTAAAGCAAGTGATATTTAATTTCTTAAAACTCATATTATACCTATACCCAAGAAACAGAAAAAGGAAAAAGGGACGACAAAGAAAAAGATGGAGAGATATTTTCAAGCAAATACTCGGTACAATCTGGATGACAATGGCAAGGGATAGGGACGCGTGGAGGCAACTGGGGGAGGCCTACGCCGAGGAGGCGACTTCTGCCACGCAATAACGCACAAAAATATAATGTAATGTAATTTAGGTATATAAAATAAATGGTAGTAGAAATAAAGGCTTTTTTATTTTATTTTATTTATACCTGCTTACCTAACTTCGAAAAGTTGGAGGTGCGTGCCCGGGAACCCAAATCTAGACCCAGGCGTCTAAACCAACTGACTCCGATAGCATAAGATCGAAACTGCACGTTTAGCAAAGAAATGTTAGCATAATTACAATTTTATGTTTTCATTATGTTTTTTGAATATTCTACACTTATAGCAGTCTTATTACACTTCTTCCAAGAACCAATAGCGTTAAGCTTTTGATGGAACGAAGGAATAAGGTAAATCAAGCATAGGAATAAGGTAAAGGTTCTTTTTTTTTTAAATCATGTTTAAAAAAAAAGTTTTATTTTATTTTGCTTTGATTCGTAAATAGCATTATATTTAGGAACAAAGCAAGCCCATTGATGTACGAGTACATTGTACACCGAACATTTTGTACATAGAAATCGTTGACTACCGTACCTAAACGAAACCTAATTTATTTTGGTTAGGTAATTTTTCGCAATAGTTAGATAAGTAATAAAAATAATAATGTCCTCCCGACCGAATTTCGGCCACGGCGGCCAATCTCCAGAGAGATTAGCCATCTGCGCGGGAGATATTATAGTGCACAAGCGTGTGCGCAAACACAGGTGCACTCTCTGTTCCTTTACTCTCATAGCCCGATGAGACGGAAAATCCGACACGACCGGAGAGAGATCAGGCGCAGGACCGACGGCTTAACGTGCTCTCCGAGGCACGGGGGTGAAACACCGCCAACTTCCTAACTCTGGGCTAGTACTGAGAATTTCTTGTCAGAAAAACCCAGTACTTGTTGTGACCCGACCCGGGACTCGAACCCGGGACCTCGTCGGCCGCAGTCGAACATGCTAACCACTAGACCAACGAGGCAGTTAGATAAGTACCTACTACCTAGGCACTATTTAAAAGAAGTTTGGAAATAATATCGACGTAATATAATTTCGTTTATTGAATTCGCTATGAAATATCTCTTATAAGATTGCCAACTTGATAAAATTAATTACATAATTAGAAAATGATAGCGGAACTAATGAGCCATAATTATTTTAAATTTAAAATAAATTTCAAATAAATTTCAAAAATAATTAATTATACCATTAAAAATAATTCATAAATTTCTGTAATTGTGCCCTTATTTATCTACTTACAAGCACGCACTTTTCATAAAGCACACACACAAACACACACACTCACAGACACACACACACATCACAACATACACACAACACACATGTACACATACACACACAAACTAAAATACCTTCATAAATATTACAATGTAACATAATATTATGTAAGAAAATAATAGAATTTTAAATTAATAATTATATTTAATGTTTCAATATACCTACTATGAAAACTAAATATCTAAGCTACCTAAATGTTATCAAAATGTATCATTTACTCGCAAACTTGAATTTCAAACTTCCTCTAATGTAATTTTAGTGTAGAAAATTTATTTGCTAAAAATATAAGATTAAAAATGTAGTAAAAATAGAAATGAATCTTTAATACAGAATCGCAAGATTCTAGCTAAGCTGTTGGCTCAATCCATTTTTATACGAGATACCTACTATAACTGAGGACTATAACATTGTACAATGCTGTTTTGGAAATTTTGTGTATTTAAAATTGGTAATTGTAAGAATCTTTTGGAATAAATGAATTTTATTATTATTATTATTTATTATTATTTCAAAACTGGGAGCATATTATAATAGTTGATGATTTTAAAAAAATTGTTCAGATTTTTTATTCATCTTTTACAGTGCAGCAGTGGAAATTATAGACTGGCCAATAAATAGGTTCATCACGTACATTCATGGCTGATCATCGGATTTAGCATGCCCATAATAACACTGTATTCTAAACTCAGTGCTGAAACTAATATTATACGCAAGTTTTTTTTTTATCCACTACAAGTTAGCCCTTGACTGCGATCTCACCTGAATGTAAGTGATGATGCAGTCTAAGATGGTAGCGGGCTAACCTGTTAGGGGCATGGCAGTTATATTAAACCCATACCCCTATTCGGTTACTACACGGCATCGTACCGGAACGCTAAATCGCTTGGCGGCACGTCTTTGCCGGTAGGGTGGTAACTAGCAACGGCCGAAGCCTCCCACCAGGCCAGACCAGGGAAAATTCAGAAATTACAAATTCCCAAATTTACCCTGCCGGGGATCGAACCCGGGACCTCCGCACGTTAAGACAACAGCGCTACACACTGCGCCACGGAGGTCGTCGTATAAGTAATAGTGTCACCGTTTACTACAGTCGATAGTCTTTGTAAATCTAAATAAAATTTTGAAGTTGCTTCTGTATCTAACATGTTATTAAGTTTGCGTTTATTTTAATGGATTGTTAAAATGACTTGCTGAAGTCAATTATAATCAATATAAACTATTACAATAATTATTAAAGTGATAAAATAAGCAACTTTTAAGAAAATGCAAAATATTATTTTCATACGAAAACCTCATGATAGCGACCGTTAGCGCCATCTCGTAGCGGTCTTTAATACTATTTCCTATTGTAGTTAGGTGATACGGGCGTCCCCTGCTTACATTCCGAATTGATGCCCCCCAACACAGGCTGCATGGACAATGGAGGCTGCGTGGAGGAAGTAAAGCGACGTTACATGGCAATAGAAAACCGCGATGGATAAGCTGAAGAAAATATGGAGGAACAGGAACGTAACAAAAGCTACGAAGACCCGGCTCGTTAAAACGCTTGTTTTCCCCATATTTTTATACGCTGCGGAGACGTGAACTTTGCGATAAGTCAAGAAGAAAAAAATTGATGCTCTGGAGATGTGGTGCTGGAGGCGAATGTTAGGAGTCTCATGGACCGAATTCCGCACCAACGTCTCTATTCTCCAAGAACTCTGCATTAAGCAACGGCTTTCATCGATGGTACAGAGTCGCATACTAAAATTTTTTGGACACGTCTCCCGTCGTGAGAATGACTCCATCGAGCGCCTCGTCGTGCAGAGCAAGGTGGAGGGCATGCGATTGACCGACCAAATTAAGTCGGCTGTTGGCGGTTCATTACACGAGTGCACCAGGCTCTCGGCCAGCAGAGAGAAGTGGCGGATACTCGTGAGGGGCATAACATCTGCCACTAAAGCCGACGAAGAAGAAGAAGAAACACAGGTATCAGTGACGACGAAGAGGACGACATCCCGGATATGACACTCAACCTAACCGTATATGACACTACCGGATATGATACCAACCGAAATGACACCATCGGATTTGAAAACCCCCAGACATCCTACACGTAGCTGCCCTGCCACCCAGCCGACGCAAATGAAGCGCGGCCCCAGCCCATATAAGGACTGAAATTATATAGTCCGGGTAGCTGTAGCTACTCGTGAGGACACGCCCGGGCAAGGAGGCCTAGCCTCGAGGTCCGTACTCCCGGACTGATCACCGTCAGTCGGAGAAGAACCAAGAAAAAAAAAGGTGATACATGGGGGATGTCCATCAATGTGGCCTATTCTGCAGGACGATTATGTAAAACCTGCATCAATCATTGTTACAGTATCAGTAATTGTTGTGATTGGCTGAATTTATGGTATTCTCGCTGCGTGAATGAATTTTGTCCAATGGTGGAAGGTGTTAACTGTTAACCAATCAGAGGTGATTGCGATCGCACTGTAGCTGTCATTTTTAGCCGATTACCCTCCTAGTCTTGTATTACACAATCTCTAAACTAAAATGACTGCTTTAAATCTAGTTCTGTCCCTTTCCGTAGAGAGTAGGATAGCAATATTTGTGAGTTTGTGAGGTTGTAGGGGGTAATCTCTGGATCTACTGAACCGATTTTGAAAATTCTGGTACCAATAGAAAGCCACATTATTTGTGAGTGTCATAGGCTATATATTAACACGAAAAATTAGGAAGTTCCCGTGGGAATTTAAAAAACTATATCACATGGACAAAGTCGCGGGCATCTGCTAGTTACTTATAATTCGATCTCTAAAGCATGTCAAGGACTGGTTGACATGCCACCATGTTTTATTGCATCAGTGGTGTTATTTCTGAAAATCCTTCCTTATTAGAGCATCTTCCTACAAAATATCAAGTTTCCAGACCCAGCAGTTTATGGCTTTAAGCTACATATTAATATATTACGATAGGCTGTCATTGATATTTATAGATAAAAAGCGTACCTCTGTTGTAGGGGAAGGGGAGGCTGTAGGAGGAGGATCGTCTGCACCTGATATCGCCCATGTTGCTAGAAAAGCCGCCACAGCCAAAAATAATGTCCTCCGACGCAGCATTCTTAAGCTGAAATTAGAAATAAAGCCAATGATAAGTTAATTTCAACCATTTATGCGTCCATCTACTAACCATAATGTTTTATTCTTTTAATAAAACACATTGTGGATGAAATAATCTTAACACATAATTATTATATTATGTTCGCACATAAATGAAGACAAAAACAGAGTATTATTTGCATAATATATGGAGACATTGTAACATTATATTAGTGAACAATATAATCATAATTTAAGTTAGAGAGATTTGGCACCTAAATAAACATTATACAGATCTACTTACATTTACATACTTACTATATAATTACATATAAGTTAAGAGAAATAATAACATTTAAAATTTCAAAGACTTTGAGAGTTTTAATTTATTATTTGGATATAATATTCTGAATTTAATTGCATAGTGCAAAGAGGAATCACCTGTATTGCCTTGTATGCTTGTAGAATAAATGAAACAGTAACCAAACACAGTTACAGAATATAATTGAAGTGGCAAGAACATTTAAGCGAGCAACAATAACTACTTTTTTTTTCTTGGATGGATGGACAACCTCTAGTTTTTTGCTGTGACCTCTAACTAACATTCAGTGTAATAATGTACCCTTGAGATTTGAATTATTAATACTAGATCAATTGAAAAAGTGTCAGCAGCTGTGTTATATTAAGTAATTCCTAGACTTTTTTTAATTTATGACTGGAAAAATCAGAAAAACTTGATGCTTATAGGCCCAAGTATCAATAGACCACAATAAGTGGAAGTGAGGCTTTTGCCCAATAATGGAACACACTAGGCATTAAATTAAAAAAAAAATGGCATGACTATAGTATCTTGATCATAGGTTAGTCACAAAGTAATTTACTGAATCCTTAAGTTCTACTCTTGAACATGGTTGTCAAGAATATAACTAGTTATTTTTAACTAGATGATTCCCTCGACTTTGTCCGCATGTGTTAAGGTTTTTGATTCTGCTGGAAATCCTTAATTTACCGGGATAAAAAGTAGCCTATGTCCTTCCCCAAGATGTAACTTACCACTGTTTAAAATTATCGTCTAAATCAGTTGAATAGATGGAGCAGGAAAGCATGGCAGACAGACAGACAGGCACTTTCGCATTAATAATATTAGTAAGGATTCAGTAGGAAAAGTTAAAGGTAAGCAGCAGGAACAATCGGAATTGAAGTACACAATGATTACTGCAATGGCATAGTCTTAAAATGTGAAATGTATGTTTCAATAACTGTTGAACACTGTTTGACATACTGGACACTAAAATTTAAGTAGAAAAGCATGTAACCTATTTGCGCCTTGAACAGATTGGCTTACACAAATTCAATGACTGTCTAAGTAAATTTAGGGAAGTTTGGCTCACTGGAATTATGATTCCATTCCTGATGACAAAGAGGGCCTTAGGGTCAACTCATACTAGCGCAGAGTCGAAGCGCATCGAAGCGTCAATCTGAAACTTAACAGCAAATTCACCCTTATCTCCACAACATAATGCACATATTCCTTCCGAGATAAAAAGAAGACGCGCGAATTCCTTCAGACAGAATTCGTGCGTCTGAGCAAAACCAATGCTGATGCTATAATTGTGAAGAATTTGACGCTTCGATTCGCTTCGACTCTGCGCTAGGATGAATTGACCCTTATGAGTAGAACTTTATGTGTTATTAGCTTGATATAGATAATATAATATATAGAGAGAACATTTAGTGTAAGTCTGAAGTATCTACGGCGGTAAGTAGAGGTACCTTTATAGAAACAGCGGTGTGAACTGCACATTAAAATGTCAGTCGACTTCTTGTTTCTTAGAACGCTTATAAGCTTATCTATATTGGTGTTATTCTTTTAATTAAAACCGTAGGCCGGTACTTGACTTCTAATGTACGTTCTAATGCATAAGAAACGTCACCGGTTCTCCATAAACCGATAAGTGAACGTAAATAAAATACGCCAACATCGAAGGTTAACTTACGTATAAATGAAGATTCGCTGTACAGCTAACGTGTAAGGGAGTAAGGATTTCACCTTACAGCATCTCGTTTAAATTAGAACAACCTAATAACCAATTAAATTTATTATTTAATTTATAATAATCACTTTTTTACACATTCACACATTTTCAATTTTCTTCACAATTTGTCTGATGTCTCTGAACTTCAAAGACAATTATTGGGTATGTTCCGAAATACACTGCGAGCACTGCAAGGTGTGACGTCAATTTAGTACACTGATGTACTCTGTGGTACACTGCGAAGCCGTTCCTTTATAGTTAGGTATAGGTACTGGTTACTGCTTAAAACGGAACGCAGTCAGCACTGAGCTGTGGCACCTTACCTCGAAAACACCAGTGCTCACAGTACAAAGATGGGGTCGATTAATGACGTCATATATTTCCCTAGGATACTGCGGCAGTTTACTGTCAGTCATAACGGAACGAATTTCTCCCATGGATGTAATAAGTACTTACGTACAAACAGGATTGCGCACTAAGACGCTAAAATCGAGCTCGTGCGAAATAGCGCTAAACAGGACTGCGTCCTCTTCTTTTAGGGTGACAACACGTTTTAGTGTTGTAAGACATTTGACGGTATAGGCGAGTTGGAGAGGATGAATTTTTTGTGACAACTGACTAAGAAACTTTTCAGGAATTTGTATTGATCTGTCCCCATAACAAGCGGGCAATATTATAGGTAAAAACTCGATTTTACATAAAAATAAAAGGCAGAAGAAAAGTTTGTAGATTTTAATTTTATATCTATTTTCCGGTCTACTTGTTTGTTTGGTATAAAATCAGATAAATTAAAAGTAATTTCCTAAAGAGCTGCAGACTTGAAATTTTAAACATAGATTGTAAGACGTAAGTGAATGACAATGCAATATTAATGCAATGGATTATCAAACAAACTACATTACAATATAAACAGTATAATAAAACAAACAAACATAAAACATTAATTTTAAATACAAGAAAGCGTTCTATCTCTTAGTTTGTATGGTTGTTTGTTTGTTCCTGGTTAAGAAGTTTAATTTCTTTTTGAGTGCATAATATGACTCTGTAGCAAAATCTTCTGCCTTGAAATGTAATCCGCAAACTACCGAATATTTGGTAACATATCCAGGAACAGCATTAATCCATTTTTGCTTAATCTCTTCATTTTTGGGAACTCTATAGAAAAACATAAATAACACTTCCATTAAACAAACAAATTATGGTTACCTTACTGCCTAACAATAGCCGTAAAATAATTTAATACTTACTTATGAAAAGATATACCACATCCAAGATATGATTCACTCTTACATGCTTTTACACAACATGTTAGCACCATTTTTATACTGTTATTGTAATTAAACTTAAAAAACTGTAAATAAACAATGAATTAGAAATTTTTGACCTCCATCCGGCAGTCGTAATTCCTTCCTCCATGCCTCCATCAGAACTCTTGATATAGATAATATTTTTTTATGCTTGCAATACGTCAGACAGAGACGCATTCCTATTTCAGAGCCTCTCGCTGGGCTCGTTTTCCCGTTTAGCAATATTGTATTAGAAATTAGACTTTAACTCTAAGCGATAGAAGTTATTTTTGCAGGGAATTAAATGTTAAGTGCACAATCCTGTTTGTACGTAAGTACTTATTACATCCATGATTTCTCCACAGTGAAGAGCACTGAACAGTGCTCGCAGTATATTTCGGAACACACCCATTATCATTGCTCCATGTCAGACTACAGCTCATAGAGTGTGTGTTCCGTTTTAAGCACTGCGAGCACTGGCAGTGCTCTTTACTGGGGACTTCCAGTGCTCTCAGTGTATTTCGGAACGCACCCAGAGTAGGTAGGTAGTTGCTTCAGCTTGAGTCCAAAGAAGCAAACTTGAGTCTGAAGTCTGACATGGAGCTGTCAAAAATACCACTTCAAGGGTGTGTTCCGAAATACACTGCGAGCACTGTTCAGTGCTCTTACTGTGGTGAAATTCGTTCCGATAAGGACTAACACTACACTGCCGCAGTATCCTAGGGAAATATATGACGTCATTAATCAACGCCATCTTTGTACTGTGAGCACTGGCGTTTTCGAGGTAAGATGCTCTCAGACTGAGAGCACATAAAACGGAACGTTCCGTTTCAAGCAGTAACCAGTATACCTAACCGGCTTCGCAGTGTACTAAATTGACGTCACACCTTACGGTGCTCGCAGTGTATTTCGGAACATAAATCGTCGTAATTTTTTATCCGACTGCGGAACGCACAGTGTTATGTACTGTGTGTACTGGCGTTTTCGAGGTAAGGGGCTCTCAGTGCTTTGATCACGCGACTGCGTTCCGTTTTAAACAGTAACCAGTATAAATAACTATACAGGAACGGCTTTGCAGTACCTATACAGTGCTCGCAGTGTATATCGGAACATACCATTCATTTTATTTTTTAATTTCATAAAAATCAAAGAATAGTTATTATTCTTTGATTTTTATGATCTCTGCTCTATATCTGCTGGGTTTATGATAGTCGGTGGTGGTGTCATTATCATTCACAGCCATAGAATAATCGTAATTCCTTCCTCCATGTTCACAGCGTCTATCTTCCTATTATCGTAATTCCTTCCTCCATGTTCACAGCGTCTATCTTCCTATTTCTTTATATTCTCTTTAACTTGTCTCTGGTCGGTGTTATTATGGTTTTATTCAGTTTGGTTCACTGGTTTTATTTCAGTAAATTAAGTAACCACTATAAAGGCGCGGCGAACCTTGATCCCTATGACACTGACAGCTAATGTCACCATATAACATTGTAGTGGCGTCACCATTGAATTGGGATCATATTGGGGGCGTCTAAAAATGCCATTTATAAATTTTACGTAGCTTTATACCATTAGTAATAATATTCCGTTGATATTCCATTAACAATTCTTAACATTTACAAGAAGTTATCTCAATCTGAATTTATGTTTACGTCTTGCAAAACTTACGCCGTGTGACGTTTATCGACTAGGGCGGCAAGCAAAAATGTCGGTAATGGAAACGAGTGCACAATTTTTTTTTCATACTCACATTTTAGTTCATTTAATATGGAATGGAACAGAATATTACGATCATACCATTTGGTTGCGCGGATTACGCATTAAACAATAATTTATATTAAATGATTAAATTGCTCAAACCCTTCCCTGGTTCCTTGATTTATCCATGAAAATCCCGATCCATATCGGCAAACCTCGCATCGCACGCTAACAGAGGGCGTTATGAGTCTCCAAGACAGTTCGATTTGGAGAAATAAGCCTACCAAATCAGAAGACATTTTTGCCGCATTATACTGCATCAACATGGCGTCACCCAGCTTGCATTAAGACACCGCTCCGCATAAAAATCTCCATAAACCGCAACGCAAAATACTACATGAGCGATTACAGTGCAATTATATCCCGAACAGTAAACCGCAAGTGATAAGTGCTTGAGACCTGTGAAAATTAGCTGATCCAGGAGCGAATTGGTCGAAAGGGATTACGCCGTCAGCGCACACCGAAATTCAAGGTACGTTTGCCGATTTCCATTGTTTTCCTTTAACTCCTGGATATATTCCCACTTGAGCAATTTATCATTAGAAATACAGTCCTCTATTAGATCAAAAATAAAACAAATACCTTGTCGCGAACTCCAAAGCCGAAAACGATTTTGGAAATTCGAATAACCGCCCAGCCATTTTATGGTCCTTCGAACCGGATTTGAATACGTAATCGCTCTCCACTTATACATATTTACCTATAATTCGCTAATAATTAATATCCCGCATTATAATCTCTTATTACTTAAGCAAATATAGTTTCGTTTACCCCGCATTGCTTAGGAAATAGGATTATATAGACATATACACGTGTCACAACATACAGGTGACAATATATTCACCGCAATTTATTTAATTGTTTATTCCGCGTTGTAGTTATTACAATCAAGTTAAAGTCTGGCGTATTGCAGTTTTACCTTGAAAACAATAGATAAGACGCCCGACCTTCAGCGGTCAACGGCCGCCCGCTCGCATCCTTGCATCTTGTTATTGCCTATTTGTGCATCGAATTCTCTCAATATAATTAGTTTTACATTCGTTAAAAATGCCTAAGAGTGATAAAACGGTAGTAGAATCGGAAGATAATGTTGATATCAAACTGTTCTTAATGGAACAACGACGTAATACGATATTCGGTTGTTTACAAGAAATTTATGATTTGTCAAAAACCATAGATATAAACTCGTCGAGTAGAGAAGACTTCCTCGACGCCAGTAGCAACATCGATACATTGCGCTCTGAATTTAGCAAGATAGTGGACGATTACAATAACCGTTTATTATCGTTAAACCCGAAAGCGACGCCAGAGCTCAAGTGTCTAATTTCGTTCGAACGTCTTTATAGTCGTGTTAAACGTCTGGTCACACAATGCGCTGACGAGAATAAAGTCAATAACAGCGACGAACCGCGTCGTCTTAAGCCATATCTACCGCCTATACAATTAGTCTCTTTCGATGGTTCGGACTTAAAATCGTGGAGTCTATTTTACGCTAATTTTAGAACTATTATACACGAAAATAAGTCCCTTACGGACGCTGAAAAACTTTATTACTTATTAGGAAAATTGTCAGGTAAGGCCAAATTAGCCTGTGCCGGCATTACGCCGTGTCCTGAAAATTACGAACTAATCTTTAAAACGCTTGTTGATAAATTTGAAGATAAACGTCATTTAGCTACATCGTACTTAGATCAAATTTACAATATTAAGGCGATGTCCACCGCTACTTCTAATAACTTAGAGAATTTTCTAGATACGATTGCTTCATCAACCGCCGCTCTTAAGAATTTAAAGTTAAATAATCTTGCCGACTTCATATTCCTTTATATGGCGCAGAAGAAGCTGGACCCCGAAACAGTCCGCCTATTCGAACTAAGTAGGCGCGGAACGGAGATTCCGTCATACGACGATTTAATTTGCTTTCTTCGCGAACACATAAAAATATTACAACGCACTTCCGGAAAACAGGAAGTTCCGAAGAGTACGGAAAAGAAATCGGACGCGGCATCGAAATCATCGAAATTCTCCAAACCGACGCATACTTATTTAAATACCGCAACTACGCTTCCGCAACCTCTGTGTTCACTTTGCAATTCGCAACATGAACATTTATATAAATGTTCCGCATTTCAGAACCTGTCGGTGAATGACCGCTTTAAATTCGTTAAGGCGAACAGTTACTGTGTGAACTGCCTCGGAAACCACAGGTTATCCGCGTGCGGATCTTCCGCACGGTGCCGCCGGTGTAATTCCGCACATCACACGATGCTTCACTTCGAGAATTCCGCAAATTCCGCATCCGCAAATTCCGCATTCGTAAATTCCGCATCCGCAAATTCCGCATCCGCAAATTCCGCATCAGCTAATTCCGCGTCCGGTGACACTACGCCACGAACGGCGTCAGCTGCTGCCGCGCGTTCTGCCGCTTCGTCTAGTTTTGCTGCTAGCAATAGTCCAAAGTCTACGACCACACCCGCGCGCTCCGATGATGTTGCGCTGTGTTCTTTATCAAGTTGTAATATCTCTCGTACACCTAATACGGTGTTACTCGCAACCGCACGCGTCGTCGTTTTTGATTCGCAGGGTAAGGAGCATAGTGTGCGCGCACTATTGGACAGTGCTTCGCAAAGCAACTTCGCCAGTCGCAGTCTTTGCCAACGGTTGGGTTGGGAAGCAAATCCCATTTGTTCCGTGGTCAAAGGCATTGGAGGCACTTCGAAACCAGTAAAAGGTTCGGTTTCAATAAAATTATTTTCAAGATTCGACCTTGCTGTCTGTTTTAACATGAACTCGCTCGTGGTAGACAAGATAACGGAACGTTTACCCACCGTGTCAATCGATGCTTCGGCTTTAATTAATTTCAATAATTTACCTTTGGCTGATGACACGTATGCCACCCCGGGAGACATTGATTTGTTGATTGGAGCTTCAATCTTTCCTCATCTCTTATTGTCCCGCAAGGTTCAAGGTCAGTCTGATAGTCCTTCGCCGATAGCTTTAGAAACAGTTCTAGGCTACGTTATCGTCGGTTCTGCTCCCTCTCGCGATGCTAGTTGTACGTCGGTTTCGTATTGTTGTGCCGCTGATCCGCTAGACGCCGCCGTGCGTAAATTCTGGCAGATTGAAGAAATCGACGCTCCGCATGCATTAAGTCCAGATGACGCGGCGTGCGAAGAAATTTATAACAATACGACTACCCGCGAGGCAGATGGACGATACGAAGTCGCGCTCCCATTTAAGGGAGATGTATTTTCGCTAGGCGATTCTTTTCAAAAGGCGAAAAACCGCTTTCTTTGCCTGGAGCGTAAAATGTTAGCTTCACCTAAACTTAAGGAGGCCTACGATAGTGTCATCCTTGAATATTTAGACAAGGGCTACATTTCCCCCGCACCTCCAGATACGGAAACAACGCAGAATTTGCCCTCGTATACGATCTCTCATCATGGGGTCATACGAGAGGATAAGTTGACCTCTAAATTGCGCGTCGTGTTAGACGCAAGTTCTAAAACGACTACGCAAGTTTCCCTCAATGACATTTTGCATAGTGGCCAGAACTTGCAGGGAAACTTATTTCATATTATCGTAAATTGTCGCTTATACCGCATCGCCCTCTCCGCTGACATTCGTCAAATGTTTCTTTGTATTGGCGTTCGGAATTCTGATCGCAGATTCCAACGCATTTTATATCGTTTTTCCCCGCAAGAGCCTTTAAAGGTTTATGAATTCAACAGAGTTTGTTTCGGACTTAAGTCCAGTCCGTTTCACGCTCTTCGCACTGTGAAACAGCTTCTCTCAGACGAAGGCGCTTCATACCCTCGAGCGAAAGAAACTGTGGATACAGGCTTATACATGGACGACTTCGTCTATAGCATCGACAGTGAAGACGATGCTATTTCCACCGCTGCCGAAGTGATTGCTCTCATGAAAGCAGGTCAGTTCGACCTTGTAAAATGGACAAGTAATTCACAAGAGGTATTAGATTCTATTCCGCCTTCACATCGTCTCTCTGCTGTTAAGGAGTTCGATGATTCTGAATCACATAAGGTACTCGGCTTATGTTGGTCACCCGCTACAGACAATTTTAGTCTCAAAATCAGTACGCCCGCTGAGTCTTGCACAAAGCGCACAATTTTGTCTTGTATCGCCAGAATATGGGACGTCATGGGGTTTGTTGCTCCCGTAGTCCTATACGCGAAACTTATTATCAAACAACTTTGGTTGTGCGATTGTGATTGGGATGAAGTACCACCCGAACACATTGTTCAACTCTGGTCCCGCTTCAAGGAAGAACTCCCTTTGCTTGGCAAAATCAAGATCCCACGGCACGTAGGCATCGTGACTGGCGATATAATTACCATAGTGGGGTTTGCTGACGCTAGCGAAAAGGCCTATGGTGGCGTGGTATACTTTCATGTCAAGGACAGCAGTGGTCTTCGCAATAATGAGATGCACCTAATAACCGCTAAGTCTAAGGTTTCGCCGCGTAAAGTTATATCGCTCGCGCGATTAGAACTTTGTGCAATTCTCATACTGAGCAACTTAATTACCAAGGTGATCGAAGCCTGCAATAACCGCATAAATATCGACCGCGTTTTCGCATTTTCGGACTCAACTGTGGCGTTATGTTGGGTGCATTCCTCGCCTCACCGTTGGGACACCTTCGTGGCCAACAGAGTGACTAAAATTCAAAATGAATTTCCCGCACAAACCTTTTATCATGTGCCTGGCACTGAAAATCCCGCCGATTGTTTGTCGCGAGGACTTAGTCCCGCACAAATAATCGATCACCCGCTTTGGTTCTGTGGTCCTGAATGGATTCTATCAGATCCAAATCTTTGGCCTGTTACCGCTTTCAATCCTTCCACGGTGGCACAGCCTCCGGAAGAAAAGAAACATGTTCTTCTCACCGCTGCGGAAAACGAAATAAACTTAATTATTTCACTCGCCAACCGCTTTTCATCGTGGTCGAAGCTTGCACGTTGTGTAGTTTTCGTTTGTCGTTTCGCAAAACTCTTACCACGTCGTGACGCGATAATCGCATCCGATTTGGATTATGCAGAAAATTTAATAATACGTGAACTTCAGCGCTCTCACTTCGCGGACGAAATATCAAACCTACGGGCAGGCAAGAGCTGTAGCCCAGTGTTTCAGCGCCTCAAGCCCTTTCTACAAGATAATCTTATCAGAGTCGGAGGGCGTTTGAGAAATTCCGATATAAGCTTCGACAACAAACATCCGATTATACTTCCGCGAAAAGGTCATATTTTAGATCTGTTGGTCGATTATCATCACAAAGTAAACTGCCATGCAGGTCCAGATTTGTTGATGTCTATATTGCGCCAGAAATACTGGATTCTGTCCGCTCGTAACTTGATTCGGAGTCGGGTTCACAAGTGTCTACCCTGCTTCCGACTAAACGCTAAACCAAATTTCCCAGAAATGGCAGATCACCGCTCCTGTCGTGTTACTCCGACCGCGAAACCGTTTATATACACGGGCACTGATTACGCCGGCCCTTTTAAAGTGACTCTTTCTCGTGGTCGCGGTATCCGCTCGACAAAGGCATACGTGTGCCTTTTCGTGTGCTTAACTACCCGCGCTGTGCACATAGAGGTTGCTAGCGATTTAAGCGCTGCTAGTTTTCTAGGAGCGTTTAAGCGTTTTCTGTCTCGGCGTGGTGCAGTTTCTCGCGTGTACTCAGATAACGGCACTAATTACGTTTGCGCTAAGCGTATGCTTTCAGAATTACACAACTTTTTACTGTCAAAACACTTTAAAACGGAATTTGGCCACATACTAGCTGAAAACCGCATCGATTGGGCGTTAAATGTCCCATCCGCCAGCCATTTTAATGGTAATACCGAAACAAACGTTAAGAGTCTTAAAACTCATTTATACCGCGTTGTAGGTGACCAAGTTCTGACGTTCGAAGAGTTCAGTACTGTGCTTGCCCAGATCGAGGCAGTAATGAACTCTCGGCCTTTGTGCCGTACGCTATCCAATGATCCGTCGGAGCCTCTCGCGTTAACACCGGCTCACTTTTTAACACTTACGCCTTTAAAATATCTTCCAGCTAGGGATATAGAAGAAGGTCCGTTACATTTGCTTACGCGTCAAGAACTTATAGACAAACTTGTCCAGTCGTTCTGGAAGCGCTGGAAGGCCAATTATTTGCATACACTGCAGACGCGAAACAAATGGAACACGCCGACTAACCCAATTGCGAAAGGTGATGTTGTGATACTTAAAATCGATAACGCACCGCCGCTTCACTGGCCGCTAGGATTAGTCGAGGAAGTCTTCCCTGGATCGAACGGTGTTACGCGCGTTGTTCGTATTCGCACTGCTACAGGATCTTATTTGCGTCCTGTAGTACGTCTTTGTCCCCTACCTAAAGAATAGTTTCATAGCTTAATATTTAGTTTAGGTTAGGGTCCGCGTTAGTTAGTTTAGTTTAATTTCATATAAGTTCCGCATCGCTTTTTCTTCTTTTTTTTGAAGACAACGCTTCAAGCCCGGGGGAATGGTTGCGCGGATTACGCATTAAACAATAATTTATATTAAATGATTAAATTGCTCAAACCCTTCCCTGGTTCCTTGATTTATCCATGAAAATCCCGATCCATATCGGCAAACCTCGCATCGCACGCTAACAGAGGGCGTTATGAGTCTCCAAGACAGTTCGATTTGGAGAAATAAGCCTACCAAATCAGAAGACATTTTTGCCGCATTATACTGCATCAACATGGCGTCACCCAGCTTGCATTAAGACACCGCTCCGCATAAAAATCTCCATAAACCGCAACGCAAAATACTACATGAGCGATTACAGTGCAATTATATCCCGAACAGTAAACCGCAAGTGATAAGTGCTTGAGACCTGTGAAAATTAGCTGATCCAGGAGCGAATTGGTCGAAAGGGATTACGCCGTCAGCGCACACCGAAATTCAAGGTACGTTTGCCGATTTCCATTGTTTTCCTTTAACTCCTGGATATATTCCCACTTGAGCAATTTATCATTAGAAATACAGTCCTCTATTAGATCAAAAATAAAACAAATACCTTGTCGCGAACTCCAAAGCCGAAAACGATTTTGGAAATTCGAATAACCGCCCAGCCACCATTCATAATTCAAAATTCAAAATTCAAAATGTTTTTTATTCAAATAAGCTTTTACAAGCGCTTTTGAATCGTTATAATATGAATCTACCGCTGGTTCGGAATGCCATTCCTACCGAGAAGAGCCAGCAAGAAACTCGGTGGTTGCTCTTTTCCATCAAAACTTACAATCATCATAATGATACAAGTAACTGCAGTCCCACGCATAGCTGGAGCGAATCAAATCCACGCTGTTTTTTTTTATCATTTACGTAATCTTCGATTGTATAGTAAGCTTTTTTCACGAGCATACCTACAATACTCAATACACGCCAAGACTGGCAGACAGAGGCAGCCCATTTCCGACGGTACATACATACACACATGATTATATTATACCCAAGAAAATTAAAAAATAACAGCTATAGGACAAAATGAAATGAAACAAAATCTGTTTAACCATTATTTATTTACATACACAGGGTCAAGGGTGTAACAAAAGTAAGTGATAAAACTTTAGGGTTTGCATGTGTTCCATAGATAGTTTACAGTGAAAGTACTCAGCGACAAATTATCGACACGACCAAAGACACGACCCATCACTAACACGAACTGTCATAGGAATCACAGACTACAGTGTAATAGGAATCAAGGTTGAAGGTTCGCCGCGCCGAGTTACCAAAATAACCAGAAAGTAACTTAAAAACTTGAGAACATAAAATGCCTTTAGATTACAGAAGATTCAACGGCCCCGAAGACAGTGTTTCATATAAGCGTTTCACTGCAGACTATTTAAAAAGTTACGATGAGTTATACAGTGAATTATTATTAGCCAATGAACATCGTAAAGATGGGCGCGAATTAAAAGAGGCGCGAACCATGTGTTTGTTTTGTATGTGTTTTCTGATAAGTTTTATTGTAAAATGCACTTATAAATACATCTTTTTAATCGTAAAATAACCTTTCCTCAGATGCGCGTTCAGACATGGTTTCTCAAGCAAAAGGCTCTTCATACTTTGAGTTGAAAAAAACTAAAGTTGTATGCTCAGTTTTTGACCCTAGAGAGATTATGCACCAGAATGAGTTCAGGTAATATTATGCTTTTACTATTCTCTAAATAGTAAAAAACGGTCAACAGCCGCTATCCACATCTGTTTTTGCACTTAGTTTTTAGCAACCTATGTGGTTAAGGCGCCAGCGGAGGGTGAATTGCTCATACAAACGTAATACCAAAATAATTTGTAATTCGAGCATATTTCCTCCATATTATGCGATTATTAAGATTTAACTTGTATTTGTCTAGGTCCCTGGATAATTATTTTTTCAAAATACTTTCCCAAAATTAAATGTAACCACATTGCGTTTTGCACGTTTTTACGACATAAACGACATGTTTTCTCCTTATTTGTTTCATATTAAAACCAACGATATCTCACGTACTAATTGATCAGGAACATAGCCTATATTGTCAAGTTACAGAATAACGACACGAAGTTAAAAACACAACAATTTTTCATTCATCATTTTTGGTATTCACAGAAGAAGACTAAATGTATAACAAATTCTGTACGCTCATATTGCTATCGCGCTTGCACGCGATCATGTGTCATCAGCCAAATAGGGATAGCAATTAACCGGCAAATTTATATTTGCGGTTCGAGTAGAAGTTGCGAGCGGTGTTTGCCAGTCTCTTAAGGATTGTTCCTAATTTCAATTTTATTTACTAAATTATTTTTTCACATGACTTTCATGGTCAAATTAAGTGCTAAAATTTAATCTTAATCACATACTTTCATTGATTTCACCTTTGAAGTTTCTGCAAATTATATTCATTTGTTTATTGACTATCACTGTGTAAATTCTTTCAGTACACTTGGTCAATTATTCTGTGAAGTGAAGTTTGCACCCTTCTCCTGTCATGGCCACAGACAACCACATGTCCCAAACTCTGAAGAGAAGGCATTGTCCATAGCCCTAAGAAAAGCTTTGGAACCAGCAGTGTGTCGTCATTTGTTTCCTAACTTCCAAGTAAGACCTAATTACAATATAAAATAAACAAACAATTACATACCTAATTGTTTACTTTAATTTTTAGGGTTCTGTACCTAAGAGGATAAAAAGGAAGAGGAACCCTTATAGGATCATTTAGTTGTCCGTCTGTCAACCACCTATTTCTCGCAAACGCGTGCAGGTAGGTATCAAGTTGAAATGAATATCAAATTTTTAGGTTTTGTGGTCCCTTGGAGCTGCAAACAATCAAGCTTCTTAGTCAATGCAATCAAAAGATACAGCCATTTATGCCACATATTTAGACACTAATAAATCCAAACCTATGGGGTACTTCTCATTGACCTATAATATAAATAGATTCATGAAATTTGGCAAGAAGCAAGATCACATGCTATGAAACACATAAGCCAGTTGTTTCATACCTGACTGTATTTTTATGACATCTTTCTTGTTATTTACTAAAAGAATTTATATTCAGTGGTGGTACGGAACCCTTTGTGCTGGGACACTATGGATAACACTGTGACATGTGATATATTCATTTTAATTGAGCTAAATTTCACCAATTTAAATATCTATCATGTCATATTATGGAACGCATTACCCCAAGAAAGTCACTCTCATTTCAATCATTACATATATTTAGAAAGAAAGAAAAACAGTTTATTCAACAGTGGTGTCACAGACAAAACTAGATACAAATGTAACACTTTAGTCTGTGACACCACCCAGAAAGGGTGTACAGCTCAGCATTTTGCCTTGCGTCATATGCTATATAAAATGCATACAAATCAAGGCGCTGATTTTCAGCTGTGATTTAAATGTTTAATAAATCATTATCTATCTATGTAATGTAGTTGTAAGTGTATGATAAAAATATACATTTTATATTATAATATATATTGAGCATTTCTCCTTCCTTGGCTCTAACAACGAACAACAACACCCAAGGTCATGTACGGATAATCGCTTGCACATTCCTGACAGTTGCACAGGATATTATGATAAATCTTTCGCCCGTAAATCTGTAATATTGTGGAACAGCCTTCCAGCGGATATATGACAGTCTAAGTCACTCTCAATCTTCAGAAGTCGCTTGTATAAACATTCCCTATCAGGTAGCAATTAATTCACTTTGGTCCTATATTTTATTACATTTGCCACAAAATAAGAAATTTATTCTAAGTTAAAAAATTTAATCTAAGTTAAAATTTATTCTAAGTTAAATTTATCTAAGTTAAAAGATTAGAATTATTTAGTATTTATGTTTATATGTATGTATGTATGCATGTATGTATGTATATTATTATAATATAATTTAGTGTTTAGATGTTGCACTATCCTGCGCTCTTGTTTGATAATCTCTCCCCAAAGGTTGTCTGGAAGAGATTGCTTTAGCAATAAGACCGCCTTTGCACCCTTCTGTTTTGTCTTTTAACCTTTTGTTTATTATTTTTCTTTTAAGTGTGTGCAATAAAGAGTTTATCTATCTATCTATTATATTATTATTTATTGTAGTATCTATATTGTGTAATTTCAATGTAAACTAGTATGTATGTTTTATTTATTTTCTTAATATGTATAACTTATCTTTAATTTGTTTCAGATAGACATATTTGTATACATCCTTGAGAATGATGGCTCTTGTTTAGCAGCAGCAATCAATGCTGCTGGTCTGGCACTAGCCAATGCCGCTGTTCCCATGTATGATATCATCACTGCCTGTTCAGTTGCTATAATTGGAGATAAGATGTTTGTGGACCCTACAGAGCCAGAGGAACATCTTGCCCTAACAAGTCCAGAAACAAAATCAAACCATGGACTTATCACTATGTCAATGTTACACGAATTAAAACAAGTAGCAGACTTCCGACAAATAGGCTCTTTAGATGTTGATTGTGTTCTCAGAGCCACAGATATTTTAGAACAAGAATGCAAGAAAATTGTTCCTATAATACGAAAGATACTCGTACATAATGTTGTTAGAGGTGTTGAAGAACAAAAACAATTAAATGAGGAAGCAAATATGCGGGAGGCTGCTTTAAATGCAAAAATGGAAGAATGGAAGTCTTTATTAAACGGTGTCTGAAAATCAAATTTGTTTTAATTGAATTATTCCTAGATTTGTGGATATTTTAGTAAAGTAGTGTAGTAAAACAAGGGACCCTTTTAGTATCATCTGGTTATTGAAAGAACTAGAACTTTAATTTGCTATAATCGGCCACAGTAAGTAAATGTATGTGATGCAGTGTGTATCTTGCACTTGTAGCTTATGATATTCGCCACACCACACTAATCTTCCAAATTATTCTTAACTAGATGATGCCCGCATCTTTGTTCACATAATCTAAGTTTTTTCGATTCCTGCGGGGAAGGAAAACCCTGACCTTCCACAGGATACAACCTATCCCTGTACCAAATTTCATAAAAATCGGTTGAATAGACAGACAGACACACTTTTGCATTTATAATATTAGTATGGATGTATGTCAATAATTATTGTTAATGATTTTTTAAATCTTTACAATTGTGCATTGTCGAGTCAATATCTCCTAAAAATGCTCTGGTATTGGAGTGAAACATACATTGAGAATAGAAAAAGTTCTGGTTCTTTCATTATCATGGAATTCTTCAAAGTAACGCCTGCTTCTATCCAATATTTCACCCGATTACAGTCTGTGTCTGTATAAATCTTTGAACTGTGTTGTTGGTCTAGTGGTAAGCATGTTAGATTGCGGAGCTGCAAGGTTTGATTCCCAGGTCTCTGATCTCTGTGGAAATTGGTCGCAGTACCCAAAATTCAGTTATTATAATAATAAATCTTTAATCCTTTCTCAGCAATTTTAATTGCTGTACATTTTTGGCATGTTAGACTTACTTACTTTTGGCATATAAAATGTAAAAAAGAAAATATATTTTACTAATGTAACCATTGCTGTATAATTTTTGTACCAATAATATAAGCTTGTTATTCTCAATAAGTACTAAGAAGTAGAATTAAAAAAGCTATTGAATCAAATCCCATTTAATACAAATTACAGTACATCAGCACAATTTCTACAGTAACAAATAAGACTAGTCCTCAGGTTTTTCTGGTGGTGGTCCACAGGGTTGTAACATCCTCTCCATCAAATTAAACTTAACCCTTGCCTTAGATTCATTTTCGACAATCGCAAAGTAGCTCAAGAGGTCTGGATGACCCATGTAACTACAACAAGAGTCTCTGTGTTGGTTCGTCAGCCATTCGTATTTTGTTGTGTCCGCGTGACCGGTACCGATGTATTTACTTTGTAAATGCTCTAACTGACTGTGTATGTTATATCTTTCACCCATTTCGCTGTAAACAGAAGGTATTTTATCAACAAACACAAAAGCTCTCTTGCTGCTTAGCTGGGTTAAAGAAAAAGTAAAGCCTCAAAATAGCTACCTTGCTTGAAGATACTATTATAAGATTTATGTCCAAATAAAAATGATTTTATGGAAAATGTTATTTTACTTAGATTTAGCACTTGCGTTTACTTAGTTTTAGCACTTGCGCCATGCGAATTCAATCGTGATTCGTGAGTTGTGAGATTTTCAATTTTTGATTTCGACGAGAGGTTATTTTGACATTTGACAAATGACAAGAGAAACCATCGACAATCTGCACAGACAAACAACTTTGCCACCTGTGACGTCCACCAGTCACAAGTGTGGGAATTGGGTACAATAAAACAACCGCATGTGCTCTCAGCTCCGCTGTCAAGTTACAACTGCCATTTAATTACTAATCATGTTACATAAACATCACACCTCTCCCTTTTTAACATATTTAGTTGGTAAGCCTTGGTACAGCTACATAATTGTATTTTAAATATACGTACACAACGTTACAACTTATATAGTTTTTTTTTTTTTTAAATAGTTAGTGAATTTAACTAATGATATTAATATTTTTGTATTTCAGTTTTATTATTTATATTCCGGTCATCATATTTTGACATTTGCCATTTCTCCCTTTCCTCTTTTGATTTTCTGCTGAATCCTTATTTTCTTCCCTTTTTCTTCATTATTTTGTCCTGGTGTTTTAATTTATGAGTTTATTTCGGGATTGGTAATTGATCTTAAAAGGACGATTATAGAAATATTAAGAAATGTAACGCAAACATATTTACTGGTCTAGCGCAAGTGAGCGTAAATCTGTAAGAGCAGGTAAAATATTAAATAGAGTGGAATCACTAGCCGTGGCTACCAAATAATTTAATCTCGATGGAAATCAAGGAAATCTTATTTTTCGCTTCTGAACTAAAAGCTTCATTGCAGAAGTAGGTAATGATTTAACATTTTTGATATTTTTATACTCTCATTGAAACTTGCAAGAGTAACCTATTACAACGTGTAGAGATTAGAGGCGCCTCGAGAGATTTAATCTAATTATTATCGCACCGGCCTGAATTTAAAGACAATATTCATCAATTTAGGGTTTGATTGCTATCGTCACCTCTAAATCAAATCGCGATCTAAACACCAAAGCATACAATAGTCGCTGAGTCTCCGAGGTGGACTGACCAACCAACATCGAAATAATTAACCTAAGGTACAGCTCAGCAAAACTGTAACAAAATTGCAATCCTTGACCCGAGGTAACCTTAAAGCCCTCCAGTTTGTGCCTGTCCTAATTCCTGGACTAGACACATCATGGTTACATGCACAAACCCTAATTCCCGGACTGTCCGCATTTCCTACCTTGGCGCATTACCTCGGGGTTTCCATCTAATATTTATGGTACGCGTCAGTTTAAACTCTCATTTAAGCGAAATTCATCAAATTTTAAGCGAATCTACTACTGGTTCGGAATGCCACGACCTAGCGAGAAGAACCAGCAAGAAACTCGGTGGCGTCTAGCATTCAAAATAGTAATAGCCACCGATCACTGAACAAAACGATGACATTGGTATAAGTTTGTAATGACGGTACTTTCAAATTTTTAATTTTTTTAATTACTCGCGTCTTCAAAAATAAACAGCAAATGTGCGGATTGCAAAGCAAATTTGTAAGCATAATTCCAGAAGCGGGCAATGACTAAAATTACTATTAAAATATATTTGCACCCTCTATATAAAACCTGTACGAGCGAATGGTCACAACGTGTACAGTTTCACGAGAGATTCAATGTAAACAGTCAAATAGAGAAACTTGGCCAAAACATCACGACAATAATTAATCACTTGATCAGGCTGCAGTTGCTACTGCTAAACTTAAAATCAAATTGCGATCTAAACTCAAAAGCATTCAATTACCGCTAAGTCTGCCGGTAGGAGACTAACTTTCACACGTCACGTCACGTATTCGTATTTATTATACAAGTTATTCCAATTTGGCGTTCCCGCCTACGAACTGACCGAGTCAAAATACATCGAATGACACCTTCATGAATAAATAAATTAACAACTTTTATCTTTTCTGAAAATTCAATTCAATTTTAAACACGAAGCTGACAGTTCGGCCGTCTTGCAAATAACACGTCCTCGTGTTCAAGTCATATCACGGACATATTTTATGCCCCAAATCGTGAACAGGTGTCTTGCCCCAAATCATGATCAGGCGTTCTTGCCTGTGGCGTTCTTGCCTGAATTCATGATCAGGCGGTCATGCCTGGGCCGCTCCTGCTCACGATTATTTTGCTAATAATAATTAATCTGTGAGAGTAAGAACTTTCAGTGTTATCAAACACTCAATGAGCTATTTTCTATAAACCGAAACGACCAACCTCTCATTCGATGTACTTTTTCAAAATCTGAATAAGTTATTCACTGTCACAAGTCTCAGGTTATGAAACAAAACTTTTAATCTTGAGTAATACGAGCACTTCCACAGTATTGATTTTAAAATAACAATAATGCCATTTTAGAATTCTTAAAATAATGAAAATGGTGTGGGCCGATCTAATATTTAAACTCTTGTCTTAGATTATTCCCAGATTTGCACTAATCTTATGACTGCGTCATTCATATGACTATGTTTTGTTAATTATTGTAATTTGTAGAACTAGATTTAGTTGTCACAAATTCATCAATATTGTGTAGGACATAAGGGAACCTGCACAATAAATAATTATTGAAACCCTACCTTGAAAATAGAGAACAGGCAACCACTCGTATGCATGTAGGTATGTTCTTAAATATTACCCACTTGGTAGTTATGTCTTGCCGTCCCTGGCAACTTTCATTTACAACCGACTTCCAAAAAGAAAGAGGTTCTCAATTCAGTGTGTTGTTTCGTTCCAATAAATTCCCACCCGATGTTAAATGTGGTTATATCAACAACATTACCCACGGATAAAGAATTCGAAGGTGAAATCAACCATGCTTTAAATACAAAGTAAAATGATTTCATGTATCGATTTAATGGCAAATTACAACCAATAATATGATTAAAATATTAATGAGGTGGTCATGAAACATCATCTCACACCAACGTCGTGCTGTCCAACGTTACGCATGTCGCTCTTGAGTACGTTCTGTAAATATTGATTGCATCGTATGCCTACGCGCTCAACTAAGAGTTACCGTAAACATCACTTTTCAAAAGTTAAACCATATTATATTAATATAGTATGGTCAATTAATTCGAAATGTCTTCATAAACATAAAGTAGATACCCGTAGGCATTGAATTATATGTACAAGTACTAGAACCGACGCCGCAAACAACAAATTTGCGCCATGCTTTGCGGCCGGCCGGCTTCACCTTATTTAGTCTCTCGCCTACGCTCTTCGCGGCCGCGTGTCGAAATTGTGCTCCCAAGAAAATTTTAAAATGCCCTCGTGCGTTAAGTAAAGGTGTAAAAATAATACAACTGTAAATAAAAAAGATTGTGGCGTGACATATCATCGGTAAGTAAACAAAACGTTAACGAAAACAAACCAAAACAAATTTTTGAAGATATTTTTCTACTGATTCACCCACGTTCCACCATTTCTCGGAATATCATAGATTAAAAGTGAATTTTACCTACAGATGAGACACCTACGATCATACATTTTACATTTTACTTTTTATTATTCGACCGATTTCGTTAAAATCAATATTTGGGGCTCCCAAGGATCACAAAACAGGAAACTTACCAAAATTTAAAAAAATCAGCGCCATTTTGAAATTCTTTGTTATTGTACCGATTTCGTTCAAAATCGATATCTGAGGATCCCTAGGATCACAAAACAGGAAACTGTTACCAAAATTTAAAAAAGTCAGCGCCATTTTGAAACTTCTTTAGTTTCTCGGTAATTAATTACTGTAAAACTTAACAAATTTAACAAAAAATGTTTGCTCTCTTGTTACACAAATAACTATTATATAAACGGAAACGATGTTTCTTTTCACTTCATTTCTATAATGATAAGGTAGAATAAGATAAAAATGCCACTATTATTTTTTAACATGATAGGTAGATTGGTTAAGTTATAACATTTTCTTTTATAGTGTCAACAGTTCATAATAAAAAGGTTAAAGTTGTATAAAATGAATATCTTTTTGTTTTTACTTTTTAATTATTTTTTTCCGTCTATGAAACTAGGTCTACTTATTTCATATGTGTATTTTATGCAGTCTCACACTGCATAAATTCAAAAGTACAATATAGTCTCATTGAATAACCCAATAGGCAGAAAATACGTAGTGTCACTTCTGCGTGTCTCATCTATGACCATACGCAGGCGCACCCCGCGCGTCCCGCACCCGCCGCGTGCTTCGCGACGCAGCACAGATTAATTCGCGGTGTCTTCTCTAGTACGTTAGTACATAATACCTCAATGCCCGTAGGTACCTTGCGTAATCAGCGTATTTGCCTATAAATATATTGCTAGCATTGCTAGTAAGCAATGCATATTATTATTGTTACCCAACAAGGTTTTTACTTCCAAAAGAGCTTATTACACCTTCCTAAATTTAGTCGTCTAAATGATTCAGTTACTAAATTCAGATAAGTGTAATCGCATTTAGCAAGTTAGGATACTAAATTTAGGAAAAAGTATGGTTGCTAACTTACTAAATCATTCAGTATCCTAAATTTAGGAAGGTGTAATAGCATTTAGTCGCCTAATTGGTTCAGTCACCGCCATAGAGCAAGTAATACCGATCACCGCGCCTGCCTGATAGGAGCAGATGGCGGCAAATTCAAATAACCATTAATTAATTTTTGATAAAACTTTGTAGATTCCAGTACGGTATCAAATCCAGTACGGTATCCCAGTATCAACTCTTCAGATTCTCCCCTTCATAACTAAATATCCTACATAATATACCTACACCAAACAAAATCTGCGCATCTTACACCATCAGCCATCTACACAGCAACATATCAAATCTTCGGATTCTCCCCTTCATAACTACCTTACCATCCCAACACCGAATACAATCCACACATTCTTCACCATCTTCATTGTATCATAACATTCATATCCCCTCTCCACAGTCATCAACGTCCGATCACCTACCAAACCGATGAGACTGTTGATTGAAGGCAATGGGGAAATAATGTTTTTTTTTTTTAATTTTTGGTAAGAAATAATAAAGGCATCTATTAATTTTAATTGAGCCAATAGCCAGAGCTACGGCAAGGCCAATTTTTTGGTGTCTGGACAGTACTGGAGCCTTGTTGCACTATGTATAATGTACTCTGTGGTTGCACTCGACACTACCACGACACGTCCGACGCCGTCGAACTTTATCTGTAAACTGATTCAGTGACTAAATTTAGGAAGGTGTGATCAGAAACATAAATTTCCTTTCCTTTCCTGAATCCTAATTAGGACGACTAAATTTAGGAAGGTGTAATAACCCTTTTAGGTGCGTTGAGTGCGCGCACTTTTTGGGTGAACAAAAATCATGGAACTCGCGTCATCGTCACGCTTTCCATTGTTTTGAGTTTTCACTTCTGTCAGCAGTCCTTATAACTGCCTATACGTTTTTTTTTTTTTTTTTTTTTCTTTTTTCGACAAAGTATTTTGTTAGTACCAACCGACATTGTCAGTCTACTACTCGGTGTACAGTTACCGTTTTGGGTAGTACCAACTAGCATTGCTAGTTTACTATTTTTGTTGTTAGTACCTTTACTACTCAGTGCACAATTTACGTTTTGGGTAGTACCAACTAGCATTGCTAGTTTACTATTTTTATTGTTAGTACCTTTACTACTCAGTGCACAGTTTACGTTTTGGGTAGTACCAACTAGCATTGCTAGTTTACTATTTCTATTGTTAGTACCAACCGACAGACGTCAGTTTACTACTCAGTGCACAGTTTACGTTTTGGGTAGTACCAACTAGAATTGCTAGTTTACTATTTTTGTTGTTAGTACCTTTACTACTCAGTGCACAGTTTACGTTTTGGGTAGTACCAACTAGCATTGCTAGTTTACTATTTTCATTGTTAGTACCTTTACTACTCAGTGCACAGTTTACTATTTCTGTTGTTAGTACCAGCCGACAGATGTCAGCTTACTACTCGGTGCATGCCTACAATGTTTGGCTTAGTACCAACTGATCTTGTCAGTTTACTACTCGTTTCATTTTTGTTTTTGGATAGTACCATCTGGCACTGCCAGTTTACTACTTTGCACTCGTAATAAAACAACGACCGAATCCAAAATCATAACTTTCGGGAATCAGTGAAAACTATTTTTATTAAGGTGACGTATTTTTTTAAGCTGAAATCGTTCCTGATAAGCGCAACTCATAAGTAAAAATGGCTACATCGCTTTTGAATAATATGTTTTGAATATGTTTTGATTTAGCCACAATGCAATCTCTTTTAAACTCCTTGGAAAACAGTTGAACAAGCTGCTTGAACTCATTACTAGTATCATACTGTCGCTCTGCATACAATTTATATAATTTTTTGCCTCTTTCTATGCAATTCATTTGTTGCCCATTCGTTAAAAACATTTGCATCAGCAGTTAAGACCGTTTTACTGGTGAATATTGATTTGAATATTTCACTGAAAGTATTAAGGAATATGTTATACATTTCATTAGGACTCAACCCATTTGGTAAAAAAGGGAGTTCCTTTGTAAGACTTGTTCTTATTTTTTCAATACGGTCCAACGTTACTGGTACAAAAGTTATTCTACGCTTTGATACATTTTTATTTAAATTTTTAAACTGAATTTGTTGTCCACAATGATCTGAATCTAATTTACTAATAATGTTTTTATTAACAGGTATAAAATTTGTAAAAATATTGTCTATGCATGTGGCACTAGTTGCAGTTATTCTAGTTGGCTCCATAAACATATTGGATAAGTTATACAATTTGAATAGATTCAATAACTTGCCACATATGCCACATACTTCAATATGTTTACTTTTTCATGGGATGGTAACAGTATTAATTAGTCACCTTTATATGTAAAATAACAATTGTATGCAGAGGACATCGATATTTTACAAAAAAGACCCATTACCGTTATCACTCTATCTGAAAAAGAGTCTATATTCTATGAAGTGGCGGTAAACAATTACTGACCCACTTTAAATTAAGTCACTGTTTTATACTGAAAAACTTACTGGTCAATTTACTACTCAGTGGATTTTATGTAAACCCTCTTTAGTACCTGCCGTTCACCGGCTTACCAATTTGATACATATCTTTCTTAGTACCAGCCCGTTTCCGACCTACTAATTTGATCAATAGCTCCTTAGTTCCAGCCCTTTACAGACTTACTACTGAAATCATGAGAGTAGGAGTAATTTATTTAAATATTACACAAAACAGACAAGTAAGTACCCACACCCATTTGTTTTCATATATTATCGTGACAAAGAATACACAATATCTCGATACCGCCACAATACGGCACAATTTCGAAAACCGCGAGATTTAGTTTGCATTTTTTCATGAGGTCACCTATTGAATAGAAAAATATGGAAAGAGCTTTTAATAGCATATAATATTGGCAATTACTTTCGATCGCGGATATTATGTTTTTTAGCACTATCCTCAACTTTTCAATCAAATGTAAAAATGTTTATACGTTAACCGTCACAAAGGTCCGAAAAATCCAGTGTTCCATTTATAAACATTAGGTAGGTTCCGCTTACAAGTTTTAGTAAGCTTAAGTACCTACATAAATTTCATTAAATTATTGCAATAATATAATTAGCGGAAATAATTGATTGAAAATTAAAAAGGACATAATAAGTATTTGAATTAGAGTGAGGTGATAGCGTTCAAAACGCAGGTGACACGTCAATATTCATGCATGCAAAACATTAAGGTGGGTAATGTAGGTACCTACTCACTATTTTGCTCCACTCCTCATTTTCGTTTTTTCATTTTTTTTTTCTTACACCATTTAAGGGTACGTACCCCCTGACTCGTCGCCAGTTGTGACGTCCACCAGTCACAAGTGTGGGAATTGGGTACAATAAAACAACCGCATGTGCTCTCAGCTCCGCTGTCAAGTTACAACTGCCATTTAATTACTAATCATGTTACATAAACATCACACCACCGATTGATTTTTAGCCTTTTTAGCTGTGTTTTTCTGGTTTGTATGTCTGTGGTTTTTAGTGATATATTCCTGAATGAAGCTATGAAGGCACTGGATTCCGATTAATTTGAGCCAACTTGAGTTGCTATAGAAACTGTTAGTGTCGTTATTCAAAGCACCAGACGCATGATAATTTTAATTTATAAAATTTACTTATACTAAAAAATGGAAAATAAAGTTAAACTGGCAAATATTGACGAAAATGAGAGCAGTTTACGTAAACAAGCTAAGAAAATGGCCAAACAAAAGCAACTATTTAACAAAAGGCCAACACATTTGTTCATGCATGAAAAATGTCTGACTGAAATCGTAAGTATTTAAAAAGAATAAAAATTATACTTGGTGTTATAATCTACCTAACTTTATGAGCACTATCTTGTTTGAAATCATTGATGGTTGAAATAGAATATGAATGATTACATCCGTGTTTAGAATTGATAATAATTATTATATGACCGTAAATATTTGACCAAGCGAAGCGAAGTTCTCTCTTGAATGAATTTGCACTTGTCCGTCCGTCCGTACGTCTGTCAGAGCCATAAAGCTTCTGAATTACTGAACGTAATTACCTACTTCAAATTTAAATAGACTAGTGGTTCGCCCCGAACTGAGACCTCGCGGTATCCATAAACTTGTACAGAGCGTCATCTATTGACATCATTGTGAAGTTCTGTTAAAAGTACTGAAAACTCATTAAAAATTAAATAATTTCGTTTCCTTATTATATTTATCTAATTTTAGTATTTGTTGTTCAAGTACAGGATATATAATTCAAATAATTGATCAAGTTCTTGGCTCAGCCTTTCAAAAAATTGAGAGTTCTGAGGTCAACTTTGGACGTTCTTCTTCTTCTTTCTTCTTAAGGCTCCAGTTCCATATGTCCTGTATCACTGCGACCGTCTCCGATCTATTGTGATCACAACTTTGGACGTTAGAAAATCTCCACTTTGAAAGCCCCCCAATTCGTCAATTATAAGGGAAAAATTAAAAAATATGTATTTTTGGACTCTATTTCTAATTATCTTTAAAATGATATACCGCAACCTTATGCAACGCTATAAAAAAATTTTACTTCGCATTTGCTTCTATGAGTAATCCCCTGATATTATAAAGATTTTTATAACTTTTTATGCCATATTCGGCGGGAGGCCATCGGTTTACATAATAATAAATAATTAAAATTTGAAGTAATTAACTACATTCAGTAATTCAGAAGTTATAGTTAAGACTCTGACAGACGGACGGTGCCAATTCACTCATAGGTAAACTCAGAGACCTTCGTTTCGGTCGGTCAATAACATAGGTTTCTGGCTCAGTCAGATCCTTAATCTGTCTAGTCAGACTGATGATGTAGGTAATGGAGAGTCTTGCGGAGGCGAAGTTGGCATGGAGTGCAGTCCCTGGGAAGAGTTTTCCTTCGGCTGTGTAATGTCAGGGGCCTTGGGACAAAACGCGTGATGTCTTGACACATGCGTAGTTATGCGTACTTTCTGTAGTAAATATTTGTTTAATTATTAATAAACTTTTAAAAGCAGGTACCATAGATTTAATTTGGTCTCGCTGGCGCTAGCGCAGCGGATGATAAATCTATGGCAGGTACCTACCTAAATCTGTAATGCCAGCAACTTTGCCCGCGTGGATTTAAGTTGTATACAATCCCGTTGGAGTTATTCGAGTGTTTCGGGATATAAGATATTACATATGTACTATTTAATTGTGTAGTAGGGTATTTGTATCTCCGGGATGCAAGCTATCTCTGTATCATAAATCATCAAAATGTTTGTCGAAATCAGAACTTACGACTTACGTGGATGGAATAGTACACCAGTCTGTAATTAAATAATAAATTAAAAATAATAATATGTAAAACTTGGCTAAAATATTGTTTCAGCCTAAACCTAAAAGTCCAACTCATATAATCTATGCTTATTACCACAACAATCAAATAAGCAAAATTGATAATTTTAATTTGCTGTACAACTTAACCCACTTACATCTTCAATGGAATAAAATTACAAAGATTGAAGGTTTAGACAATTTGAAAAAGTTGAAAAAATTATACCTTTCCAGTAATAAAATAAGCGTAGTTGAAAATTTGGACGGACTGAAATATTTAGAAGAACTGCATATAGAAAAACAAAATGTGGATGGTGTAGACCCATTGTGTTTTGATCCCCGTACCATGCTTTCCATTGGAGTAAGAATTTGAAGAAAAGTATTTTTTTTATTCGTTTAAAAGTAACCCCCTGGCTGCAAACTCACCTGTGACCTGCGAGCAAGCAATCAGTGATGTTGCAGTCTAAGGTGGAAGCGGACTACCAGAAAGGATACGGCAATATGGCTGTCTTATTAAATCCATACACCTTATCGGTTTCTACACGGGATTCAATTTTTTTGGCGACATTTGGCCCGGATTTTCCAGTAGGGACTAGGGACTAGGGAGGTAAGTAGCCACGGCCCACGGCCACGGCCACGACAATCATAAATTATTAAATAGCATCTGTCTGTGAAAATAGCTCGGGCCTTAAATTAAATACCTATTTTTATACTATTTATTTAAAACTATGAACTTACTTTTACCATTTTCAGGCGTCTCTAAGAATTTTAAATGTATCTCAAAATAGAATTTCTGATATGTCTTGGGCTAAGCCTCTTCGTCGATTGGAAGTGTTGATTGCGAAAAGAAACAAATTGGAAAATGTCGAGGTAATTTGAGAGAACTCATAAGCATTCGGTGAATGTTGTTAGTCTGAAAATAATTAACGGATAATTTTAGGCTATTGCTGACGATTTATGTACTTTGGTCAGCTTGGTGGACGTTATCTTTATGGAAAACCCAATGACTAAGAAACATAGATACAAAGAAACTATAATAGCCAGATGTGCGCAATTACGTAAGTACTTTTTTGTGTTTTTCTTTTGTATTATATAGGTACCTACTGTGGGTACCTAATTGTAACTCCAGAATATAATATAATGACTATGAAGACTAATGTTGACTTAATGCCAAAACATTGTGGTGAGTAACAATAGGTAGGTATATTATTGCAGAAGTACCTACTAAATATAATAATCAATTTTACAGGAATATTGGATACTACACCAATTCATAACACATCGAGGATGTTTTTAAGAAATTTCGATAAAGTTGTGAGACTACGGCAACTTCACGAGAAAAACAAAATAAGTATGACCAGTCAGGGTGTCGAAGATTTCTTTGAATTGAACATGTTGCCTTATCCAAGGGCGCTGAGTGCTATGTCAATTTCGGAGTTTTCTAATCAAAAGCTAAAAAGTAAGAAGGATTAACGTAATTTAAGTAATTGCTTTGAGTAATCAGTGGGTGCCAAAACCTATTTTTTATTCTAAGGGCCTGATTCTCAATCTCCGACTACATAGTTAACTCAATTCAATTCCCAGATGTTGGCTTTTAGGTATGCCACAGGGGCACAGGTTGTTTCGCCAGTGTCGAGTTATCAGATTTGTATTGAAGTAAAAAAAGTGCGTTGAATTTTGATGACGTCACTGTTCAGTATTTCATATAACATCCATCCTTCCAGCGCGTTTCTTTCTAGTCGGTAGATAAACTATATGAGCTGAAAAGTTTAAATTTTGCACAGTAATAGATAATCCCTGGCACAATGGAGAGTGAGCACTGTGGTCCTGGGTCCTCCGACCTCCGCACACCCTTGAGCGCGCGTTTTGACGTTTGAAAAAAATTTTAATTATAAATAATTTATTTTCGTAAATCTTCATCATTTTCTAAAGGTATTCGATCATTCGATGTTTGAAACGTCTATATATAAATTATTACTTATAGTTTCAGCAATAGATTCAACTTATACCTTCATGCCTCGAAGCTTCTGGTATAACAAAAGTTTGCCTTCACCTCGCGAGCATGTGGCACCTCCAATGGAACCACCACCTTTACCTAAAGAACCAAATGCAAATGCAGGTCAACCTGTGAAAGGAATACTAAAGAAACCGATGCCTATGAAGTATATTTAAAACTAAATTAGGCCGCGACGATGATATTATGATTTTAAAGAATGAATGATAATTTTAATTATTGTGTTGTGGATTAATGTACGTTTTTACTACATTTTTAGTTTTCATTTTACAATATTGAAATTATGTATTATATTTAGTGATCCAATAAAAAGACGTTCGTTTTATTATAGGAACTATAGTTCGCGCACGAGTTGAATGCAGAGCAAATGTATGATGACACATACATTTGCTCTGCATTCAACTCGCGCGCGAACTGTGGATTGTTCCTAATCTAACAGGAATCCAGAATCCAGATTTGAATAAAATGAATGAAAATATTATGGGGCGCTGTTATGCGTTGTGTAGTGATGTCCAGAGACGAGTATACTTTATGGATGTCTCGGTAATACATGGAATTAGGAATTACGACATGCGGTAATATTATACCTCTATGGTCTCGGTCTAGGATATAGAGTATGTTTAAAAAGAGAAGGTTTAACTTTAAGATGTCAGATGTGGTCTAGGACCACAGAGTTATAATCTCTTCATATGTCTGTGTCTAGGACGAAGGTGTCAACCATGGAAGAAGGAATTACGACTGCGTGTCAACGTGTCAACTGAAAAACTTTTTAAAGCTCGGAAGGGCTGGAACCCAGAGCCGTAATACCAGTTAAATAAAAAAAATTAAGCTGTCAAATATGTCTAGACTCTAGAAAAATGTGACTTGTGAGGCCAGTGAGGTTAGGATTTGCATTTGAAATAATTAATTTAATTTAACTAATTTTCGTAAAGGGAATTAAAAATTAAAATATGACCGATAAAATTCTTAATGCATGTAGAGAACTTAATGAAGAATCATCAGGTATTGCAAATTAATTTGTTCTAATTTTATTCGTAAACAAATAGGTACAACAAACTTTATCATTGTAATGTTTTTCTGGCTAAATAGCTTTATATCTTGGAGGTGATGTAGCAGAGACGAATTTTATTGATCCATTGCAATTTTATAGAGACTATGTGTCCAAAAATATCCCTGTCATTATCCGAGGGGGATGTGCAGAGTGGCCGGCTGTTCGCAAATGGAATGCAAAATTTTTCAGGTACTTAAGTAGTTAAAGAAAGATTAATTCCATTTTTATAGTTAGTTGCTACTTGCTAATCGTACCGGCTTCACTCGCTTTTCGAAAGTCTACTCCAAACTTCCTAACTTCGTACTGTCAAGGGGATGATACGTTAAAAAGGATCTAGATCCAGTTATGCTGTTTGTTGATCCAGTTAGTTTCCATAATATTATCGGATGACTTCATTTTTTAAAAAGCTTTGGATTTTCTCAGTCTTTATGAGGAGTATGTTGCAGAGAGAATCTACATTTAAAATTAATTTTGTAAATCCATTTTCTTGCGCTGTGCGTTGATATCGGTGTTTCTCCTCATAAACTATACCAGTTGTTGCCTCTCACGTTTTTTGTAATAAGTCTGACTGTAATCTTCAGCTCAAATAGCTGCTAGGTGTGCTTTAGATTTATATATTTTTGGTATTGCAGGGAAACCCTTGCCGATAAGAAAGTGAAAGTGGCATTGACTCCAAATGGCCTTGCTGATGGTATTACGCAAGATGCAAATGGAACAGAGTATTTTGTAATGCCACAGGAGGTTGAAATGACAATGATTGAATTCCTGGATGCATTAGAGACAAAGAGGTATATATCAACTAGGGGTCGCGCGCGACTTCGTCCGCGTACAATTTCTGACTTCCTGTAAGATTATGAAATTTTCCCGCTGCAAGAGGCCTATTCACAAAAGTCCTACTGCTAGTAGGTAAATATCGCGACTTCGTATTTCATACCCATGGACAGTAGCGTGCACAGGGTTTGAAGAGGTCGCCTGCGTATAATTTTTAGTTTCCTATGAGATTATGAAATTTTCCCGCTGCAAAAAGTCTATCTAAAGAGGCTTTTTAGGGTTCCGTAGCCAAATTTGGCAAAAACGGAACCCTTATAGATTTGTCATGTCTGTCTGTCTGTCTGTCTGTCTGCCTGTCTGTCCGTCCGTATGTCACAGCCACTTTTTTCCGAAACTATAAGAACTATACTGTTGAAACTTGGTAAGTAGATGTATTCTGTTAGAAAAAAAACAATAAATTTTGGGGGTCCCCATACTTAGAACTGAAACTCAAAAATTTTTTTTCATCAAACCCATATGTGTGGGGTATTTATGGATAGGTCTTCAAAAATGATATTGAGGTTTCTAATATTATTTTTTTCTAAACTGAATAGTTTGCGCGAGAGACACTTCCAAAGTGGTAAAATGTTTGTCCCCTCCCCGTAACTTTTAAAATAAGAGAATGATAAAACTAAAAAAAATATATGATGTACATTATGCAAACTTCCACCAAAAATTGGTTTGAACGAGATCTAGTAAGTAGTTTTTTTTAATAATTTAAAACTTACTACAGGTTTGTACGGAACCCTCGGTGCGCGAGTCCATACTCGCACTTGGCCGGTTTTTATATAGCTTATGCAGGTGATCTTTATTTAAAACTTATAACCTAAATCCCGATTTTCAAGTATCTAACTTCAAAAACATAGCACTTTCATACAAACTTCCAACCCCCATTTCACCCTCTTTGGGGTAGATTTTCGAAAAAGTACTTAAATACAGGTTATTATTATTTAAAGCTGATAACCTAAATCCCGATTTTCTAGTCTGTAACTTCTAAAACTTAGAACCATCATGCAAACTCCCAACCCCCATTTCACCCTCTTTGGGGTAGATTTTCGGAAAATTTCTTATACAGATTTTTATTATTGTAAACATTTAAGTTATTATTAAATGCTAATTTTCATGTGTCTAACTTCAAAAACAAAGGACTTTCATACAAACTTCCAACCCCCATTTGAACCCCTTAGGGGTCAATTTTCTCAAAACCGCATTTCTTAGCTGACGTCTACACCATAGAAGGAACCTACCTTCCAAATTTCAAGTCTGTATGTTTTATAGTTCCTGAGATCTCGTGATGAATCAGTGAGTCAGTCTGTGAGTGACCTTTCGAGATAGATTACCATAAGTTAGTCTCGGAAAAAAGAACAATGATTATGATCAGTGTTGTCTGCCAGTGCCAGTAGGGGTATGGCAGTTATATGATGTATGGTGGTTTATTGGATTTATACACTATAATCATACTGGAAATTGGAATGCTAAATGGATTGATTGTATGTCTATGCCAATAGGGTAGTAACTAGCTAGGGTCAAAACCTCTCACCACACTTTATGTTTTTACATTTCAGTAATTTTTAGATAAGTTTCAATGTTAGTGTGGTTTATTTTTCAGTGAACACCAAATACCATACATTCAGAGACAGAACTCAAATCTTACGGAGGAGTTTAGTGAACTAATGGGAGATGTGGAGTCAGACGTCAGTTTTGCAAGTCAAGCATTCAACAAGAAACCAGATGCTGTCAACTTCTGGATGGGTGATCACAGGGCTGTCACATCAAGTATGTATATTATTATTTATTTCCGCCAAGATTAGCAGTTTATTCTATTAAAACTATACTTCAGAGGTAGTAGTAGTAGTAGTAGTAGGAAGTATGAAAAGCAAACATTAAAAAAAAATTGGTTTTCTACCAAATAGATAGGCACTTTGTTGGTAGGTATTTAAAAAACGCTTTTAGAGTCAATAAAGAAAAATATTACCTTAATAAAAAAACAGTTAAAAATGATAGCAAAATTCCAGAACCGACAGAATTTAAGTGTACGTTTTTATTTATTTAGAACTAGCTGATACCCGTGACTTTGTCGCTCATAGTAAGTATAGGCTCATTTAAAGGCAACAATAATAGCCTGATTCAAATAGTCTTATAACAAAAAGCTTTTATTTCAATTTTCAGTGCATAAAGATCCCTATGAAAACATATACTGTGTGATAGATGGCTACAAAGACTTTATCCTCATACCGCCAACTGATTTACCCTATGTACCTTACAAGAGGTATCCTCAAGCGGAGTTCCAGAGGATACAAGACAAATGGGATATAGTGCCTCTTCAGGATAACAATATTGATATGGAAAATGATGATTGTGTCAGGAATGGCTTACCATGGATTTGTATAGGTAAGTCAAGGATATTCAATATCAATGTCTTTACAGAATTTTCAAAAAAAATAGCTATACTATTCGAAAATGAAAATGAAAATGATTTATTTCATGTAGGACCACTAGTGTCACTTATGATAAGTCGTAAGAGTCTACCACCGGTTCGGAAAGCTGATTCTACTGAGAAGAACCGGCAAGAAACTCAGCAGTTGCTCTTTTCAAAATCAGAAAAATGTAACAATTTGTATATACATACTTAATATAAAATGCATACGCTACGTTACAAGTAGGTATTACACTGACTTGTGTGGGTTGCTGGATGCGAAGCCGGTTGCTTCCATGCAACTTTGTCATCGAGAAAATCATCTATACTATAATACCCTCGACTTAACAGATGCTGTTTAACACAGTCTTTAAATTTATGTAATGGCAACTCCAGAAACTCTTTTGGTACCATGTTATAAAAGCGTATACTCGACCCCACAAAGGATTTCTGCACCTTGCGCACGCGATATGACGCTGTTACAAGCTTATGGCGGTTTCTAGTACATCGATTGTGAGTATCACTTATTTGCTTATAAAGATTAATGTTCTGCCTAACAAAGATTATATTATTGTATATGTATTGTGAAGGCACCGTAAGAACACCAATCTCTTTGAATTTTTCACGAAGTGATACGCGTGATCCGAGTTTATAAATAGAACGGATGGCTCTTTTCTGCAATACAAAAATTGATTGGATATCAGCTGCTCTGCCCCACAATAAAATGCCGTACGACATAACACTGTGGAAGTAAGCAAAGTAGACAAGCCTAGCCGTTTCAATATCGGTAAACTGTCTAATTTTCCTGACAGCAAAAGCAGCCGAGCTAAGTTTTCGCGCTAGTGTCTCTATATGAGCGCCCCATTGAAGCTTATTATCCAAGGTCACCCCCAAAAAAACTGTGGAGTTCTCCATTTTTAGTGTTTCTCCATTTATCATTATAGTTTTATCAATATTCTTTACATTAGGTAGAACAAACTCTAAGCACTTGGTTTTCTTAGCATTCAATAACAAATTATTGACAGTAAACCAGTGTGATACGTGTGATATTGCATTGTTTACATCGTCAAAATTGTCCTTGCTTCTATCCACTTTAAAAATAAGTGATGTGTCGTCAGCAAACAATACAATGTCACAGACATTGTTGGCATGGTATGGTAAATCATTTATATACACCAAAAATAGAAAAGGACCCAAGATCGAGCCTTGTGGGACACCCATTAATGCAGTTGAGCCCTCTGACTTCACGTGGTTTACGCATACCCTCTGAGTTCTATCGTTTAGGTAAGAAGCAATGAGATCGAGTGCAACATTTCTGATGCCATAGTGGCTTAATTTCAACAATAAAGTTTTGTGATCAAGACAATCAAATGCCTTGGACAGATCACAGAAGACACCAATAGCATTCTGTGAATGCTCCCAGGCATCGTATATATGTTTTAAAAGTTTTGCGCCCGCATCGGTTGTATTACGACCTTTAGTGAAGCTGTACTGCTCGGGATGCAGTAAGTTATTTGTGTTAAAATGATTTATTAGTTGGCTTAAAATAATTTTTTCAAAAACCTTACTCAGAGTTGGTAAAATTGAAATAGGTCTGTAATTATTAAGGTCGTTTTTATTTCCTGATTTAATAAATAAAGGAATGAGTTTACCATGTTTCATTAAACTCGGGAAGGTGCCTAAGTCTACACAATCGTTAAAAATTACAGCTAAGTAAGGGGCAATGTCGCTTATTATGTTAGATATGACTTTCACAGACATACCCCATAGGTCACCAGTATTTTTTAATTTTAATAACTTAAAGTTTTTCAAAATATCTATAGCAGTGATGTGTCTAAATTCAAATGAAACATTGCACTCTTTTACATTGTCTTTTAATATACTCTGAGCGGCGGTGGGTGAGGAATTTAGTGAGTCGGTCAACAAAATAGGAACATCCTGGAAAAACTTTTCGAAAGTTTTGGCAACCTCTTTATCAGATGTTATTTTATTATTATCAATAACAATCTCGTAGTTGACATCACGAGATTTAGTTTTACCAGATTCGTCATTTACTATGTTCCAAGTGGTTTTTATTTTGTTATCCGACTTCACAATTCTCTCTTTAATATGTAGTGCCTTAGCATGAATACAAACATTTTTGAAAGTCTTTGAGTAGGTTTTCACGCGTTCAACAAAACTGGGGGAACTGGGGGATTCAAGCTGTATTATGAATTTGAAACAATTAAAAAAGGTATACCGAGAAAACAGACCACTTAATATTATTTAGAATATGGTGGAAGACGAAGATGCCATATCATAATAATATATTAAATTATATCTTTGAAGTGAAACTTCTTTGTCTGGTGGGAGGCTTCGGCCGTGGCTCGTTACCACCCGCCAAGCGATTTAGCCTTCCGGTATGATGTGTAGAAACTAGAAACCAACTAGGGGCTTAATATAACTGCCATACCTACCCCTAACAGGTTAGCCCGCTACGATCATAGACTGCATCATCACTCACCATCAGGTGAGATCGCAGTCAAGGGCTAACTTGTAGTGGAATAAAAAAAACAATTTTTTGGATTTAAGTGAACATGCTTCCTTAAAATGACACCCGGGGCGAATTACAGAACTGCTCTTTGGCCGCTATTGTTCATTGAGGTGTTCTAATTTTATCTATTAAATGATTTTAATTTTTATGGTTCTTCCATTGGTCTAATTGGGTATTTGACTACTACTCAAATAAATTATTTTTTGTGATTATTAAATAAAGGCTCTCCCAAAAGTCGTAATATCCACGGCTCCTGTTAGTTTTATGTTGAATAACCATTTCAAACTATCGATTAAAGAAAAAAAAGTGTGTCGAATTTTGATGACATGACAACTCTAAATTTCATACGAATTGTATAATAAGCACGCGTTTTGACGTTTAAAAAAAAGTTGCTGATTTGACTAGTTGTCAAATACCCAATTGGCTTCACATAAAACGGCTCTGGATGAGAATCATAATGATGGGGATATGTTTGTGCATGGCACGGTTGTACTGCTCTTTCGCACAGGGCGAAAGCGAAAGGTTGACTGACGAACCAATGTACGGCGGAATATTGGACACCCCTGCCTTCGCCCCTCATTTAACGACATACCTTTCATCCTATCTTACTAATATTATAAATGCGAACATGTGATACCTAATGGATGGATGGATGGATTTTTGTTACTCTTGCATGCAAAAACTAATGAGCGGATTTTAATGAAACTTTACAGTAATATGGCTTATTACATCAATATAAATAAACCTATAGAAATAACTTATCACATTACAAACTCATGCCCGCGGCGGCGTCCGCGTGGATTGAGGTTTTTTGGTACCCACCATAACTATCTAATTTTCGGGGATAAAAAGTAGCATATGTGTTGTCCCGTACTATAATCTATCTCTGTGTCAAATTTTATTTAGATTCGTTCAGCCGTAATGGCCTGATTGAGTAACAAACATCCACCCATCCATCCAAACATTCGTATTTATAACAGCTATAGATTGTGAACTTCCTCGGATCCTAAGCCGCGGGCGTTCCGTAGTTTGACGATAATCGATATGTGTACACTGTACATTGATGTTTTGTTTTCTTCCAGATCCCCTCAAGCCAGACCTAGTAAAGTATCCGTCATACGAAAAAGCGCACAAGTTTAAGGTGCGCCTACACAAGGGGGACTGCCTCTACCTCCCTAGTCTATGGTTCCACCACGTCACGCAGAGCCATGGCTGTATAGCTGTCAACTATTGGTACGATATGGACTTCGACATCAAGTATTGCTATTTTAAAATGTTGGAAGCATTATGTGATAAATATTAATTAAGTATTTAAAATGTTAATAATTATATAATTTTTGTTTGAAAATATTTTTTTTAATTTTACACTAAAAAATGCCCACGACCTATGGTTTTCCGGAATTAAAAGTATAGTCTATGTCACTTTCCAAGTCCTCAACTAAACTAATGCAAAAAATCACGTCGATTAGTTGCTCTAATGCGGCGTGATTGAAGGAAAAAGTAACAAACGAATAGGTCATTCCGAATCAATAAAATGTCACGATAAATAAAATGAAATGGATGGGTATATTTAACAAAATACATATAAAAATAAATTACTATATTATGAAAAAAAATACTTTGTCCATAAAATTGTGTTGAAAATAATTATTATAGTTGCCAGCGAATTTAAACTTGATCTGAATATTGGCAACGAACTTCCTGAATCTTGATTCGCATGTTTCACTGGCTGTAATGTTATTACTAAATTAGTATTTTATTTAAATAACTAGTGGGCCCGGCAGACGTTGTCCTGCCTTGAAGCTAGAACCCGATTGCAGCGCCCCCTATCGGGTCCAATTGTGAATATAAACCATCCGGGGACCCACACAAACACACACAAAAAATTCCATCTAAATCGGCCCAGCCGTTCTCGAGTTTTAGCGAGACAAACGAAAAGCAATTGATTTTTATATATATAGAGATAGAGAAGATAGAAAATTGGAATATAATTTAGGGCTGATTTTTCAATCGTCATATAAAGTTTATCGGAGGAATAAATTTGACGTTTTGACAGGTTTTGTATTGAAAATCTGCCAAAACGTCAAATTTATTCCTCCGATAAAATTTATCTGACGATTGAAAAATTAGCCCTTAAATAAACATTGGAACAAGTTTGAAATGATTTCGTGTGATGTGGGCATCAGAATGACGTTGCAGTGGTCTGACAGGGATCGGAGTGACGCGCACACTTCACCAGGTGGCCAGATGCGTCAGTAGGTACGTATGGCTAATTTAGTCGTCGCGTCGCGTCGGTAGTCTTACCAGAATATCCGGGTACACGTTAGAAGTGGGCGTCATCAGCACGCTACTGCAGTGGCCTCTTGGGGAACACATGCCCACTGAGTTGAGTGTCACACACACGTCACCAGGTGGCCAAGCGCGTAACTGCTCGTTTCGACACGTATCGTTCTCAGAGCACAGTTCCAGCGTTACGTTTGCTGAAAATTTCATAAAGATGAACACTTTTATTAGTAGTAGATAAGTAAGGAACTCTGGGTATTTGACAAGTAGGTATTCAAATAAATTATTTTTTAGTGACTATTAAATAGAGGATCTCCCAAAAGTCGTAATATACAAGTCCCTTATTAGTTTTATGTTCGAAAACTATTTTTAACTATCAATAAAAAAGTGCGTCAAATTTGGATGACGTCACTATTCAGTATTTCATACAACCTAAGCGCGCGTTTTGACGTTTAAAAAAAGTTGCTGATTTGACTTGATTATAATCACAATCAGCTGTCGCCGGTCCAGTGTCCAGCTATAAGTAACCGAGACGATTGATTGACCTCCCTGACACAGTGGTTAGCGCTATTGTCTTATAAACGGGACGTCCCGGGTTCGATCCCCGGCAGGGTGAGCCTGCAATCTCATCTCGTGGTAAGTGATGATGCAGCCTAAGATGGTAGTGGGCTATCCTGCTAAGGGTAGTTACATTAAACCCATACCTCTTCTCGGTTTCTACACGGAATCATGGAGGAACGCTAAACCGCTTGGCGTGACGTCTTTGCCTGTCGGGTGGTAAATAGCCACGGCCGAAGCCTCCCACCAGACAAGTTACAATAATTTTACCAGAAACATTACTTACGGCCCTTATAATCCTCATCAGGCCAGTTGGCAGGCAGTCTGGAGGAAGTCATAAGTTCCCTAGCAGCGAACTCTGCGCCCAAGCAACGCTCATTGTCGCCGGCTTGCCTCAGTTTACAGCACACTCCGCACATCTTGACTCTGCTTATCACTCCACCCTGTATAGTGGAGATAATCAGGAACTCTATTTTATATGTTTTACAAGCTAAAATATGTTTATCTCTTTGGTAAATTGTAATTTTCTTAAAAGGCGACTGGTTCAGGCGCCAGCGGAGGGCGAATTGCTCATACAAACGTAATACCAAAATAATTAGTAATTCCAGCATATTTCCTCCATATTATGCGATTATTAAGATTGAACTTGTATTTATCTAGGTCCCTGGATAATTATTTTTCCAAAATACTTTCCCAAAATTAAATGTAAGCACATTGCGTTTTGCATGTTTTTGCGACATAAACGACATGTTTTCTCCTTATATGTTTCATATTAAAACCAACGATATCTCACGTACTAATTGATCAGGAACATAGCCTATATTGTCAAGTTACAGAATAACAACACGAAGTTAAAAACACAACAACTTTTCATTCATCATTTTTGGTATTCACGGAACAAGACTAAATGTCGAATTCTGTACGCTCATATTGCTTTCGCGCTTGCACGCGCGCGATCATGTGTCTTCAGCCAAATAGGGATAGCAATATACCGGCAAATTTATATTTGCGGTTCGAGTAGAAGTTGCGAGCGGTGGTCGCCGGTCCCTTAAGTATTTGACTCTAACTAACTACAGTAACTACCTATCGATTTTGTGGGTCGATTATCTACCTACTGTAAGTTTTTATTGCAGCAAAAACAAAAGCAAGGCAAAGCAAAAGCAAACTAGATTGTAGGTATCATTGTGATCATCACAACTTTCGCACCGATTTATTTCAAGTGCCTACGAAGAAAGACAGGGTGTTTCATCTCGTAAACAAAATTCTATTTGCCACTATTTCAGCGTAATTAACTAATATTATGTATACTTACTTACCCGTGCCAAATTAGGTACAGCTTTCTCGTACCTACTAAAATCTGAGCCTCTGAGCTAATACCGCGGTCAGACAGACGGACGGAAGTGTTAAGGCAGCCTTAGCGTTCATTGTTGACTATGAAACCCTAAATACCCTAGACGATAATGAGGCTTTTCATACTGGTCCACTGTGAGGGCAGGGGCACTCTCTAAGCCCTAAGAGCGCGCACTCAGCAGCGTGGCAGCTCCCATCAGGCAAGCAGCGACCGCCCAGACCGCAACGGCATTCCGATGTCAGGTTAGGACATGTGCACTCCACTTCTTGCATCGCGCAGTCCTGAAAGAATTGACAAGGATTACTTAGTTAGCTAGTAACGTTGGAAAGTGCCACTGCTTAAATAATTGTACCTATATACCTACTAAAATAAGCAACCTTACTTCTTCCTTTCCTTTTTCATTCCTCTACGACGACCTCCCTGGCGCAGCGGAGAGCGCTATCTTCTTAAGTGAAAGGTACAGATGCGATCCCCGGCAGGGTCAATTTGGGAATTTATATTTTTTGAATTTTCTCTGGTCGGTTTGGAGGCTAGTTTGCCACCTCACCGGCAAAGACATGCTGTCAAGCGATTTAGCGTTCTGGTACGATGGGTAGGTACATGTATATGAGAATCTGGAGATTATGAGAAACATAGGCTAGTTTGGAGGCTATAGTTTGCCACCTCACCGGCAAAGACATGCTGTCAAGCGATTTAGCGTTCTGGTACGATGGGTACATGTATATGAGAATCTGGAGATTATGAGAAACATAGGCTAGGTAGATACTATTCATCCCGGTAAAATACCGCGGAACTTTGATTTACTTTTTCATACCCCTAACAGGTTAGCCCGCTACCATCTTAGACTGCATCATCACTTAACATCAGGTGAGATCGCGGTTAAGGGCTAACTTGTAGTGGAATAAAAAAATTAAGTCGTGGGTACAATCTAGTGTCATATACTTAGGTGCAGGTAATAAAAGTGTTGGAAAACTTACGATTCCACTGGCGGTAAGGTTCGCATATTCACACTCAGATGTGCAGCAGAGCCCTTGAGCGGGATGGCAGATGACTGAAGGCGCTACGGAGCAACCCTCTTTGTGTAGTGCACTGAAAGGATTTGATACTTGCTGTATTATTATGGTGTTGTAGGTACACCTAACTCCAGAAATCCTAGAGTGAATTAAATCGACAGATCCGAAGGTAATGCCGAACATAGAATGATTAAGGGTAGAAGCAGATGAAGTTGGGTGAACACTATAAGCTAAGTAGGTAGTAGGTACTTTCAAAGAACGGATTACAGCGTTAAGGCCTGCGCCAGCTATTATTTCATCTGTGCCTGCGCTAAATCAACTATCTCTACCCTCTCGCCTTCTCTACTACTACCTTCTCTTCTACCTTTCTTTCCTCTGCGACGTATTCCTCATTTCTGAGAGACATGACATATTCCATTTATCAGGTAAAGGTAGGGTCTTTCTTGGGATAATAATGCGGTGGGCTTCCAGTTCTTTCCGCAATAAAAGTACATAGTTGTTCTGGTTTCTTTCTCCGCACTTGTCCGTCCGTTGTACGTCAGCAATAATGCTATTTACTAACGTTATAGCAGAAGTGTATGGAGGAGGAGGTATGGCAAAAAGAAGTGATAACTTACCCTTCCTCAAACACAAGTGCACCACCAGCTCTGGGCGTGCAACATGGGTCTCTTTGGTTACACAGGGACGGTAACCCACAGTCACACGTTTCACCATCTTCAACTATGCCTGAGTGTCAATAAGCGTTTAAAAGAAGTAGGTGTTAATTTCTTCCTGAATGTCACTGTGCGTCTGAGTATACGAACATAGTCTCACTAGACGATGCCCGCCACTTCGCCCGCGTGGATTAGATATAATTTTTTAATTCTACGGAAATTAATTAATTTACGGGGATAAAAAGTAGCGTAAGTATGTCCTCAGGATACAAAGCCGTGAAAGCGACAGACACACTTTTGCATTTATAATATCAGTTTTGAAGATATTATAGATTTTTAGCAGATTTTAAGACCTCAAATCACGGGAAGGTAACTAGCTCGATTAGTTCACCCCTCGCACTACATTTTTAAAAGCTGCCTCCAAAGAAGTTTAAATTTTCTTGATGCTTGTGGGATCTAAGTACCTACCTACTTACTATGCATTCTGATCAGAAAAGTTAGTGAGCTAGTGTATTTTAAGGAACTTTCGCAACCTTGCATAATTTGGGGCTTGGTACACACACGGTAACATTTATGTAACAAACTGAATTTAATCCTAAGATCGCTGCAGTGAAAAACCTTACCATTTCCACAAAAGGGCCGGTCGATCTCCGTCAGACAGTAGCTCATACTGCTGAGAGTGGCCGATATCAACCGCTTGCTGCACACTGAGAACTCTGAAGGATGGCCGCTGGTCGCGGGGGAGGACTGCGAGCCCATGACGTAGCCGCGGCAGTCGGGGTTGGGGAAGTGGTCGTCGTGGTGAGCGCCGAAACTGTGACCTGTAGCACGATCGCAAATCGCACTACTGCAATACTTTTGACGTCTCGTTAGACAAGACCTACGTTACCTAGCTACGGTAGACACATCGAGATAACGCGAGAAAATAGGTAGAAAATGGGTAATGGGTAGAATATTTTTTTACAGAAGTAAAATGGATGAAATATGGGATATGCATCGACGATAACGTTGCCTACGTGCGTCCATATAATACATTAGATGATTCCTGCGACTTCGTCCTCGTGGACCAAGTTTTTTCGATTCCCGCGGGAACTCCTTAATTTTCCGGGATATAAAGTCAATAGCCTATGATCTTCCCCGGGCTTTATCCAATCACTGTAAATCGGTTGAATAGGTAGCATGCCGTGAAAGCGTAGCAGTCGACAGACAGACAGACACTTTCGCATTTATAATATAAAATATGGATTTTTAACGTTAACGTCAACGGTAAAAAAGACGTCGACGTCCACGATAGGTAACATGACGCCCAGAACTATAATAGTTATTTGTTATACAGGAGTGAAAAGTTGTTTTTTAACCGCGTGCTCAATTTTGATGACCGAGCAAGCGAAGGATTCTAAAATTGAATCACGAGCGGAGCGAGTGATTCAAAAATTAGAATCCTGAGCGTCAGCGAGGGAATCAAAAGAGCACGAGGTGAAAAATCTTTTCACTCGAGTGCAACACGTAACTTTTCATCCCACCTCAGCGAGGAAATGACTAAATGCAAAAAAAATCACAAGGCAACTTTTCATCCAACCTCAGCGAGGAAATGACTAAATGCAAAAAAAATCACAAGATTAAATTCAATTCTGTTAATTTCTTCGTCACTAGAATCACTCATTTTAGGTTTTTCACTTATTTTCAATTTTCTTGTTTTTAATCGGTTTTAATTTTAAACAATATGACGTGAAAGAAAATGGTGCGCGCAAAGCAAATTAAAAAAGTACACCAAGAAGGTTACGAGTGTGAGTTTAAAAAAAATTAAAAACGATTGTATGGAAATTCGGCACCATAGAGGTAGGTACAAGTAAATAGGTTTTAATGATGTTTTGAATTCACAAACTTCATAGACGAGTGATATTTATGCACACGATGTTCTAAATTCAATTTACTTTATCCTCAAGAGGATAATAACGGCTTTTAGCTTCAGATATCGAAGAGTAAAAATACTCTTTCCGAGATGGTGGGATGAAAACATTTTTAACAACGTACCTACGAGAAATGGATCTAGGTATCTAACTATCTTCGTACAGTAGATATAGGCACTATAGGCTATAGTGTGATGTGTGAGCTATAGTCTATAGCTCACACATAGCACAGAATACCTACTTAAAAGTTAAAAGTACCGCGTACTAAGTAATTAAATAATTTATGTATGAAAAGTGAATTTCCTTTCTTCTCGCGTTGTTTTCTAAACTTTGAGGATCGTGATTCCCTCGAGATTTATCTGCCTTCAGGGTGTTCCACCATCACTCCCTTGTTTTAAACAGAATTACACCGAGTAGGTCATTAAGGTAATAGTAGAATTGAGAGAATAGGCCGGTCTGTTGGCTGTTGCAATGATTGCGATTATTGTTCAAGTTTTAACTTCATCATTTTATCATTTAATGATGGAGCAAAGCTCGTATTGGTGTAGGTACCTACATGATTTAATCCATTATGACCAAGGTTCATTTTAATTTCCAATGCAAAAAGGGTCTGGGTATTCAATGAGCTAGGTAGAAACTTGATTTGTGGTCCATTACCCATCTCATGTGCAAGGGTGAGAGCGGCAACTCGCTCGGGGACTCTCTCGTTTGGTTCATGGGTTGCGTGAGCTAATGCGAGGGTGTTGAACGATCTGCCGTATGCTCTCCTGTCGCAAAGACCGCCGGCTGCTCCGCCCATACCACCGCCGAGGGATGTGAAGCTGATGGAGACATCGAAAAAGCTTTTTATATAAACTAGATGATGCCCGTGACTTCGTCCGTGTGGATTAAGGGTTTTTAATTCCCGCGGGAACTCTTTAATTTTCCGGGCCAAAAAGAAGCCTATATGTCTTTCCCCAGGATAGGTACCTACAACCCACAATTTTTTTTGCGTGTTGTACGTATGAAATTTGGTACACGGATACCTACCTACCTATCCGATAGTTTGAAAAGATGGGCCGTGAAACAGACAGACACTTTCGCATTTATAATATTAGTATGGATTGATTAAGTACCACTAAATAACAGCCCATTGACGTCCCACTGCTGGGCACAGGCTTCCACTCTCATAGGAGAGAGGGAATTAGAGCTTAGACCGACCACGCTGCTCCAATGCTGGTTGGCGGGCTTTAACGACTATTATCATGTTAGTGATAATAACCGGGACCGACGCGACGGCTTGACGTGGTCTCCGAGGCACGGGGGTGAAACACCGACAACTAACTCCGGGCTAGTACTGAGAATTTCTAGTCAGGAAAACCCAATAATTGTTATGACCCGACCTGGGACTCGGGACCTCGTCGGCCGTAGTCGAACATGCCAACCACTAGACAGACGAGGCAGCTACTAGACCAACGAGGCAGCTGTGTGAATTTTCAAGTGAATCACTGAAGCCACTAGTGGATCGGAATATACCGTTCCTACCACGACAAGCCTTTTTTAAAACTAAATCGTTGATATATCTATTAGTATTGTACCTTAGTCCAAGAGTTCGATTCAGGAAAGCGTGTCCAGAGAAGGCGACACCGAGGCATACTTCTGACAAGCGCCTCAGTCGCGAGAAGCGCATGAGGTAGTTCTTGCCATCCACTGTGCGATCCCTCACTATGTCCCCGAACACACGGTGGTTGGTTTCATGGGATGTGAGCACCAAAATGTATTTGACTGAGAAACCTGAGAAATAAGACCTTTTTTTTTAAATTCGCTGGAAAAATGCATTTCCGCATTCCACCCAATGCAAAGTGGATATGTGGGACTTACCTACTCCAGAATCTTCTATTATAAAAATGAATCCTTATTTCCCTTGGTCACGGCATCACGCGTGAACGGCTGGACCAATTTCGCTAATTCTTTTTTTGTTGTGTTTACAATTTTTCAAACATATTCTTTCATAAGAACCTTCTCCTTACAATGTAAGGAGAAGGTTCTTATGAAAGAATATGTTTGAAAAATTGTACGGTAAAGTAAAAAAATTGGGTTAAAAATCTACATACCTATATAAGTACAAAAATAAATGAGACAAGCATGAGACAAGACAGTAGAGAGATCTTCATATATATCAAGAAAGATTGACGCGGTCATTTATTCAGTTTCATACCTATATTAAGTATATACATTTATCCTGGGAAAATACCAGTTCCCACGGGACTAGGATATAATACATAAAATCCACGCGGACGAAGTCGCGGGCATCAGCTAGTGGGGCTGATTCTGTAGTGCACAATCTCTAAACTAAACTAAAATTAGAGCATTACAAATATTGCTAACCCTTTCATAATACTCCATACGGAAAGGGACAGAGGATGCTTCTTCGAAATGTGGTAAAAAGCATGTCCCAAGCTGGAGAACGTAGGTTAAAACTAACTCTGGCTTATGTAATTTTTTTTGTAGACACTAGACAGTGTCCTCTACACCCTCCATCAAGAAAAAGAACGTAAAAGAGGTGAGATCCATCTAAAAAAAAAATTTAAACCTCCAATTTCTAACCTCCATGACTGTCCCACTGCTCATGTTGCAGATAACAACCCTATTTATTTAAAGTATATACTGGATTAAAAATTCTCAAAAAAATATATTTCAATAATGCTTATTTAATGTTTCGAATAACAACAGCAGCGTGACACTACGTCTTTGAATTATTTTTTTACTAGTGACTAAAGTCTGTCCCACGACTTTTTAATCATTCATGTGAACTTATACAAACACTAACGTAACTACCCACATATCCATAAAATCCGCATCGTCGTCGCGTTGTACGAACAAATTCAGTAGCCTTGAGCAATTCGTGTAGAACTGAGGTGTCTTCGTCGTTGGGTTACGAAAATATTTCGCATTCTCCAACGGAAATTTCATTTTGTCAACTTTAAACCCTCATTCATAGAACTCTCACTATACCGTAAGTAGTTATCACCTTTACATATTTGTATTTTTTTTTATATTTTAAGTATGTTTTACTTTCTAACAAAGCACATTTTAAAAAAATACTATGCTTACTTATCAAGTAAAAATTTAAATACTAACCAATCCTAATTACCATGATTCTAATTACCATTATTACCATGACCATTTTACGTACATGGTAATTAGGCATTGGCTAGGTAATTAGATTAGTGCTTGAATGTATGGGAACTTCTAGGTTTTGACGACCTCCCTGGCGCTCCTGTGGTGAGTGCTTCGGTCTCAAAAACAGGAGTTCCTGGGTTCTGGTCTGATCTGGCGGTAAGCATTGGCCGAGGCTGGTTACCACCCACCACTGTACCGGCGAAGACGTACCGTGCCATGTGATTTAGCGTTCCGGTACGATGTACTTAGCGTAGAAACTGATGACAGATTTAAGTTTAATACTACCTTACTACTCTGTAAGAGAATGGGGCGCATCATAAATACGAAGCTCTTGGCGTACCTAGAGTCTAATGATCTACTTTCAGACCGGCAATACGGGTTTCGTAAAAAACGGTCTGCCGGTGATCTACTCGTGTACGCCACCCATATTTGGGGTGAAGCCATAGAGAAACATGGAGAGGCGCTTGCTATATCTCTCGATATCTCTAAGGCTTTCGACCGGGTTCACCCTTCTTTGCAAGCATCCAGCATTCGGTCTCCCGCCGAGCTTGTGTGACTGGATATCTGATTTCTTGAGTGAAATATCCTTCAGAGTAGTCATTGATGGCTGCGTGTCAGATCTTATGGCTATTATTGCCGGTGTTCCTCAAGGGTCTGTTCTCTCCGCTACACTATTTCTGTTGCACATCAATGATCTCTTTCAACCCGGTGTCCTTGGGTACATAGACGACATCGCTATAATGGAGAGATACATATCCAGTTCACGCGCAAGTAGTTCAGGTACCAATGAACTCAGACAGGCGATGGTTCAGCGGTTGAACTCTACCCTGAAATTCGTTTCAAATTGGGGTGTTGCCAATTTGGTGGAGTTTAACGCAACCAAAACGCAGGCATGTTTGCGTACAGCAAAACGGAGTCCATTCATCTTGACTCCCACTTTTCGAGATATACCCTTGCCGTCTGCCGATTGCCAATATCCTAGGCCTCCACATCATGGCTAAGATCAACTTCGGGAGTGAAAGCCAAGACAGCCACCAAAAAACTTGGTATACTTAACAAGGTCAAGCAGTACTTCACGCCACGCCAACTGGTTATCCTATATCAAGCCCAAGTTCGGTCGTGCATGGAGTACTGCAGTCACCTTTATGATGGCTCTGCTAAGTATCAGCTGATACTTATCGTCGAGCTAGGAGGTTGATTGGCGAAGATTCACCTCTTCTGGCGAAACTTCAAACTCTGGATCACCGCCGTAATGTAGCCGGCGTACCGGTATTTTATGGGATATATTTCGGAGAGTGTGCTCACTTCACCTTTCTACCACCGTGCCGCAAGGCGCCATGCGAGTTTCCACCCCTATGTCGTAGACGTTCCATCCACACGTCCGAAGCGCTTTGTGTCTTTATTCCTTCACTGAAATCTGTTATTTTTTTAAATTAGTTCAGAGTCATTTTGGTCATTTTGGTGCAACAACACTGAGATACTAGTTTACTTAATTTTTCAAAAACTTTGTTGTTCTATCTTTTAAGTGGTCAAGAAGACTGGCGTTTGTTTTTAAATTTTTATATGATCATGTCACTGAAGCATGTTATTTTAAGTTGTGTGTGTAAGAGAGTTTCAGTTCAGAGTATTATTTTAATACTATATACTATATACTTATACCTACTATAAACAACTATTAATTTTATGAGAACTTTGCTGGATCGGTTGATTTCATCGACGAGATCGACTTTTTTTTTACCACTACAAGTTAGCCCTTGACTGCGATCTCACCTGATAGTAAGTAATGATGCAGTCTAAGATGGTAACGGGCTAACCTGTTAGGGGCATGGCAGTTATATTAAACCCATACCCCTATTCGGTTTCTACACGGCATCGTGCCGGAACGCTAAATCGCTTGGCGGCACGTCTTTGTCGGTAGGGTGGTAACTAGCCACGGCCGAAGCCTCCCACCAGGCGGTGGGAGGCTTAGGCTATTTTTAGTCTTATTTTTATTGCTGAAGCGATCTATGTTAAAATGATTTTTCAATGAGACTGACTTTTGCTTATAATATTTTTAACATTATGTTGGTAACTAAAGCATGTTTTTTTAAATAACTTTGAGCGCAGTGAGCTTCTTTTGATACTATGTATTTATAGCATACTTAGACGCTTACGACGATGATTACGCGGTAAATCTAAGTAGGTTTGTTAAGAAGATTACTTAATATATTGATCACGTTAACAATACTGATTTTTTTTTGTCAAATTTTGTATGAGTATGTTTGACATGCCGTTTTAAAAATATTTTGTTTACAAAGAGTTATTTTGATAATATTCTAATAGACGCTTACTTTACGCTTACTATCTATTTGATAAGAAGTCTACTGAATTTATTGATCTCGTGGACAAGACTGACTTTTGCTTATTAAATTTCGTACAAGTAATTAAATTTCTTTCACAATTTTAAAAAGATTTTGTGAATATAGAGTTATTTTGATAATATTCATAATATACTTAGACGTTTACTCTAGCTAACTATATATTTGATAAGAAGATTACTGAATCTATTAATGTTGTCTTCGTGACTGACTTTTGAATTTTGCGAATCGCGATTGACTCATACAAACTTTTTTAGATATTAAGATAGTATAATTGTTCTTTCAATTTTATTTCTGTATTTTTCCACATTTTCTTATAGATTTTTATAACACAAACACTTATGTTTTATTCATATTACTCATCACCATTATCATTACCAAATTACCATATGCATATTCTAATCACCATATCCCGGACCTCATTACCATGTCACAATTTTTCATTACCATGACCACAATAATTACCAAACACCTTATATCTCCAAGAGAATCAGATCCTGGTGAGAGGCCTTCCTCATCACTGTGATAAATGAAGGTACCCCTTTGTCAAGGTCAACTTAAAAAAACAATAAAACAAAAAAAAAAAAAAATTTTTACACCGGTCGATAATGACATGAAATCGAAGAAGTGCCCCAGAACTAGATTTAAAACTGCCATTTTAGTTTAGTTTAGACATTGTGGTATACAGAATCAGCCACATTATCCAATAAAAACAAGTGGCGCAGTCCGTGTTAAGAATAAGGCATCTCAAGGTTCCAAATATTGGATGCAACTGAGACCTACCATAACTCTAATATTAATAATTATTAGTAGGTAGGTATGCATCTCTTTTTGAACTCTTTGGCAGGTATTGATGAAGAACTAAGCAACTACTTACCAATGTTATCAGGAATACCGTCCTCATTGAAGTCAGCATTCCTGAATATAAGATCAGCTTGAGCGACTGCATGCATCATTCTTTGCACAACGTGATTGAGGCTTGAGTTGGCATCCTAAAAATCAGTTAGGTACAGGCAAATAATAATAGATACCTACAACTTATATTTTGAAACCATGAACCATAGGTAAAGAAGAACGATTCACCTAAAAATAAAGAAGAGGGTTTTCTCTAAATTTTAAAACTCACCGTTGTGCAGGATAAATTTGTGTATCTACAGTCCGTTTTCCCCGATTCTCTACATTTTAGGGGACATTGGGGCTGATTCTGTAGTGCACAATCTCTAAACTAAACTAAAAGTAGAGCATTACAAATATTGCTAACCCTTTCATAATACTCCTTGCGGAACGGGACAGAACTAGATTTAAAGCTGCCATTTTAGTTTATAGTTTAGAGATTGTGTTAAATACAGAATCGGCTACACTGGCAGCTATGGCCCTTGGTGGTCCCTTAAGTTTAGAGATTGTCGGATACTGGGAATAATGTGTATTTTGAATGGGATTATAGTTAAGAAGATATAAAATGTGACTAACATTTTGGAAGAACTCCTTATCAGCTAATAGGAGGAGGTCGCAGATTCGTGCTCTTGCGATGCCAGACTTCTCCTGCCGTTCTTCGATGCGAAACGGGAAATAAGGTAGCCGGTCAAACCCCGTCCCAAACTGCAAGGAATATCATCATTCGTCATCATTCCAACCCATCTCCAGCTCAGTAGCTAACTAGCTACTTACTGAGCACGAGTCTTCTCTCAATATGGGAAGGGTTTTAGTCAATAGTCCACCACGCTGGCCAAATGCGGATTGGCATATTTCACACACTTTTGAGAATATTGTGAAGAAATCTCGGGCATGCAGGCTTCCTGCATATCTTACACCCTTCATATCTTAATACAGGTAAGTATGCCAGATTGATAATAATTTATCAAATATGTAGTTACATAAATAAACTGAGAAAACATGTAAGTATCTGGACTTTGCTCTCTAATAGATATTTATTATTGCATTAGCCCGATCTATATAAAACGCGTGGGCAAATATTACGAGTATATATCAAATAATATCAAATAAATATTATAAATGCGAAAGTTTGGATGGATGGATGTATGGTATGTTTGTTACTCAATCACGCTCCAACGGATGAACGGATCTGGATGAAATTTGGCACAGAGATAGATTATAGTCTGGAATAGCACATAGGCTACTTTTTATCCCGGAAAATTAAAGAGTTCCCGCGGGAACCGAAAAACCTCAATCCACGCGGACGAAGTCGCGGGCATCAGCTAGTACCTCTATAATTCTTTCATTGTTGATTAAAATATTAATCTATATCTACTAATATTATAAATGCGAAAGTTTGGATGGATAGATGGATGGATAGATGGATGGATATAGATGGATGGATGTATGGATGGATGGATGCTTTGATGATGGATGTTTGTTACTCAATCACGCCCCAACGACTGAACGGATCTGGATGAAATTTGGCACAGAGATAGATTATAGTCTGGAATAACACATAGGCTACTTTTTATCGCGGAAAATTAGAGTTCCCGCGTGAACCAAAAAACCTTAATTCACGCGGATGAAGTCGCGGGTATTAGCTAGTAATTAATGTGTAGAATCATTTTTATTTCGTGGATTTATTTGGCACAATTAGGTAGTTTTGGAAATGTTTATTCCATGAAATCAGCAGGCTTTATGGTGCTCTATAATATTTTGATTTATTTCTAGATCTAGATAATTATTATGTATTGCGTGGTAGAGACGATTTTGCAATTTTTAGTTTACGAGTTATTCGAGTTTTAGATTACTTTTGGTATAATGGGGGGTGCAAATTCGAAGAACTGACAAACGTTTTGGTCCCAATGTGCTGGAATGGCGATCCCGCACTGGAAAGCTCGGCATTGGGAGATCTCTAAGACTAGGTACCAACTTGGGCAACTTGTCTACCTACTAGCGAGTCACCATCCACTGGAACTAAGCGAGTCGCCGCGCTGGATCCAGGCGGCCGGCGGCGCGGCGGAAAACTGCGGCGTGTGACGCCCCTGATCCTACAAGATACCTATATGCCAACAGTTGACGAAGATACATATATAATAGTATGTATTACAGTAACTTCACCTGATCACCTGTGCTTGGTGTCGACGAGGTCGCTTCGGCGCGGCAACGTTGTCGTTGTCAAGCAGCCCAAACAACTTATTCGGATCGTCTGTTCCATAAGGGTCCGCGTGTAGAGTCCGATTGCCTGTGATAGTTATGAAAATAATAAAAAACAAAATTGGGAAAAAAATAGTTCCTATAGGTACTTCCTTTAGTTGAGTTTTTATAATGAACCTTATAAGTTGAACATGACGCGGATGATCAGACTTTAGACTTTATGTGATCCGATCAGTCCTCGTGGAAAATGATTTCGAAGGAATTGAATTGAATTGATTATTAAATTAGTAAGTAGACAGGGATTAATTTTATAATTAGTAAATCTTTAGAAGACACTTCTTTTCAAGACCACTTGGAGGTCTATGGAAAGCGATGGAGATAACTTCACTAACTTCTTCAAAGCTTGCCTTGGCAAGCATAATATTTTTATGACAAAGAAGTGTGGTGTATTATAAAAAGTCATATTCAAAGGGCTTGTGCCACTAGTCCCTACCAAGTACCAACGTTACCCTCCTGGTGGGAGACTGGATTTTTTTTCTACCTATAACTACTGATAGGGTTGAACATTCATGAAACTTGCAAGTTTCATGAATGTTCAACCCTATCAGTTTTATTTCAATTCTAGAGGTTGCATCTTGCAAGATGCAACCTCTAGAATTGAAATAAAAGAAATATGCAAGCACCTATGTGTAGGACCCCGTAAAAATGATGGTCCTCCCCTATGTAACCTTCAGCTGATCCTGTATTAGGGTCGTCCACTGGGAAACCGTAGGCCATAGTGATATCTGATAAAGGATACGTCTTTCCAGTCTGTGGCTCATCTGATTCAGTGTCTGGATCCAGGAGTATGGTTGAGTGGCGAGATGTTAGGGGCAAGGTTCCTGCATTACACAATTACCTACGTATGAATACTCAATTCTTTATCTCGTGGAAGGAAAGAAAGTTTTATAGCTTTATCATGATCATGATCGTTATCATTATTTCAACCCATCGCCGGTTCATTAGGTGCTGACTACTGAGCACGAGACTTCAGAATGCCATCTCAGAATGGGTTTAGACCATAGTCTACCACGTTCGCCAATTGCGGATTGGCAGACTTCACACACCCTTCAAAACATTATGAACTCTAAACTCTCGGGCAACAGAGGCGGCGGAGGGCGTGGGCGACGTGGGCCACCGCCTACGGCCTCGCGGTCCAAGGGGCCTCGCGCCTCCAAGCCCCGCGAACGCAAATATAGATTATATCGATATAATTACTCATCTAGCAATAAATAATAAAAACACCGGCTAGCAAGTATCTGGCAATACTTACTAACCTACCACATTCGTTTTTAGGGTTCCGTAGCCAAATTTGGCAAAAACGGAACCCTTATAGATTCGTCATGTCTGTCTGTCTGTCTGTCTGTCCGTCCGTATGTCACAGCCACTTTTTTCCGAAACTATAAGAACTATACTGTTGAAACTTGGTAAGTAGATGTATTCTGTGAACCGCATTAAGATTTTCTTACAAAAATAGAAAAAAAACAATAAATTTTGGGGGTTCCCCATACTTAGAACTGAAACTCAAAAATTTTTTTTTCATCTAACCCATACGTGTTCCTATGGACCTATCTATGGATAGGTCTTCAAAAATGATATTGAGGTTTGTAATATCATTTTTTTCTAAACTGAATAGTTTGCGCGACACTTCCAAAGTGGTAAAATGTGTGTGTCCCCCCCCCCCCCCCCCCCCCTGTAACTTCTAAAATAAGAGAATGATAAAACTAAAAAAAATATATGATGTACATTACCATGCAAACTTTCACCGAAAATTGGTTTGAACGAGATCTAGTAAGTACTTTTTTTTTAATAATTTAAAACTTACTACAAGTTTGTACGGAACCTTCGGTGCGCGAGTCAGACTCGCACTTGTTTTAAAAATCTACAGAATCTGAGAAAATTACAAAGTACTTTTTACTATGCAAACATAGTTAAAAAGTACTAAATTTTCTGGTAAAAAGTACCAAGTATACTATCTTGGTAAAAATTATTTACCTATTTATTTTTTCCAAACCGTATTTTATTGTAAATGATCACTCTGTGTACTATAAATTATTGTGCGCAAATTATAATATTATTTTATTTTTAATTAAATTTATTCAGTTATTTTTAAAATAAATAATCAATTAAATCAACATTGGATGAATTTGAAAGATTCATTTCACCACGTTATTATAATATTTTATTCTTTTAACATCTAAATTTAAAATAATCTGTAAAAACAAAAATCGATTGCATGATTGAACTAAAAATGAATAGACAATCGAGTCGGCGTCGCCGAAAACGCCGGAAACGCATCGCAAGGTGGCTCAGCACTTGTTTGTAAATATTGTGACGTGGATTCAAGCAAAAACAACGTACCTATATCTTTATTTCTTTTAATAATTCTTTTTTCTTGGTGGTGGTGGTTGGACAAGTCTCGATTACTTCAAATTATTTTAAAAATGATTATACTTCTTCAATTACCCTTTTATGCATATAAAATTGATCAGACGCCGATTTACTAATGTTTGGAATAGATAAACAATTTCAATTTTTTTTATTTATTAATTTAAAAATTTGTTAACAAAAGATTTTTTTTTCCACCCTTTTAAACTTCCGGAAGCTTATTATACAGGCTGGCAAATAGTGACATCCAAAGAAAATTATTTGATTTCTCGTACCTAGACCTATCAGAAAATACCCCATGTATGTTCAGCGATTTTTGGTAGTTTTCGAGTTATAATTTTTTAAAGTTTTTTTAGGAGATTTCTGAGGGAGTGAGTGTTAAATTTATTTCTTTTTATTGATTGGTTTTTTCCCGATTTTTTTTTGTATAAAATAATTACTAACATAAGTAGGTACTACTAATTTTTGGTCGTAAGTGAATACGTGAATAGTCAAAAATACGCAAAAATCATTTTTAAGAATCAAATTGTAAGTTCAGAATTTTCCGCCTTACCGCCTTTACGTCCGATTTCTCACAATAATGCCCCGTAAAGTACCAAATTTTTAGACTAATAAAGGAAGCTTAGGAACCCCAAAAGTTTTAAAATTAGTCGGAAGTGACGTAGACAAGTTTAAGTATTTTTAATCTAAAGTTGAAATTTCGACTCTACCTAAACTTTTCATTTACGACCAAAAATTCGAATTATGTTAGTGTTAAGATGGTAATTGTGGTGTTTTATGCAAAGCAGTACACTTAATAGAAAGCATGTTCACAAAAAAAAAGTTCGGAAAAAAGCACTAAATAAAAAGAAAAAAAATTATCAGACATCTTCTAAAAAAACTTTACAAAATTATAACTCGAAAACTACCAAAAATCGCTAAACATACGTGGGGTATTTTCTGATAGGTCTGAGTACGAAGAATCAAATTTTTTGTTTGGACGTCACTATTTGGGCTACCATATATTATTTTTCTCAAACATGCTTGGAAATTTGAGCATTATTTTGACAAACTTCTTCGAGATAAATCGAAATTGCTGTACTGGCCAAATACATGCAAGCAGCGGCCTTCTAAAGTTGTATGAAAATCCATATCTGTCGTGGTTTAGCGGCCAAATAAATTACATACTAAATTCATATCTGTCGTGTAGTTTAAAAGTGGAACGATCTTTTACTCCGAAACATGGCAACCAAGGAGGTAACTTATCAAAGGTTTTATTTAAATTTCGAACTAGCTTGCAAATAGAAAGCTGTTTATTGAAAAAAAAAACAAATGAACACTTTGACGCGGGAAAAATTATTGTTGTTCGTTGTTCGTCATTGATTTTGAAATGTTTTTGACAAAATGAGTTCAAGTGAAGACAATGAGTGTGATGAACACTTAGTTTTAATTTCCGCGCAATATTTGAGAAAAGCCTTACAAGCCTTGGCCACAACTAGGCATTGATGGACTTACGTATGTGTGCCTCGGCTTCGCCTCGGCCCACATTTACACGTTCGTCCTTCAATGCCTGTTTTGATGGCCGCTGCAGTAATGTACTATTTAATGTTAAAACAATATTATAATGACGTGGTGAAGTTGAATAAAAGCTTTGAAATTCATCCAATGTTGATCTAAGTGATTATTCATTTAAAAAAAACTGAATTACTTAATTAATATTAATTTGCACATAATACACAAAGTGATTATTTATAATAAAATACGGTTTGGAATAAAAATTAATTTATTTGGTACTTTTTACCAAGTATACTTGGCACTTTTTACAAGAAAAACTTAGTACTTTTTACCTATGTTTGCATAGTAAAAAGCACATACAATTTGCTCAGTGTAGCTGCAAAATTTTTCTTTCAACAAAATCCGTAATCTTGCGTCATCCATCAGGGGGCCTCGCGAAATGTATCTTGCCCACATCAAATTTAGCTCTTGCCCCGCCACTGTCGGGCAAGTTTCCTGACGAGGTTTTTTTCACAGTTCGCGTTATAGCAAGTGATATTTGATTAGGTACTTATAAATCGCACATAATTAGGTAACTCATGAAAAGTTAAGTGCGTGCCTGAAGACGTCCGTAAGGCTATATCGCCGCTTTTTAATACTTACAGCTTTAATTAATTATTTTATTAAAATTATTTATAGTAATTATTACTAAGTATAAGTAGGTACTTACCTGTAATTGTATGACTTCGGTGAATAAATAAATAAATAAATCCTTTATTTTGTAGAGCTTCAAAATGTCAATAATTTTAATGGCAGTACACTACATTGCATCAGTATTACATATTTATATTTTTATTATATGTATTCTACTTTTATGAAAGATCACATTTAGTGAAAATCACCTGTCGAACTTTAACTCTAAAGCTGGACTTGACGAACCAAGACCGAGCCTGATTTTAAGTTTTTAAATTGTGAATGTGCTTTTAATTTTGCCGCGTTTAATTTTTGATTGCACGAAATAGATAAGATTTTAAAGAAATATTGCGGGGAATATGCAAAAGAATATACCTACCGATTTTGCTCATCTTCAAGCACAACAAATAGATTTCCTGACCAAACCTCGCCTCCAACAGCTGGTAGCCGTAGGAGCTGCAAATTATATCGGCTCTCTCCTTCCGATCTTGAAGATCCAATCCAAATACCAGTGAAGATAAGAGATTGAGAAATAGAAGACCTAACATGTTATGGGAAATTTGGTCAATTTTATCACAGTATTAGATATATTATATATTTTGGAGTTTCTTTTGAGCTGCTAGATGTCATTTCTTTTCATATTAAGTCATTTTGACTATCTAGATTTAATCACAGAGTAGGTAATTTATTGATTGATTCGTACATGGTCTATACATCGTTTAGGTTTTATAACTACGACGATTCCATAAGTAGTAGAATCCGTCTTACTTTGCTTCTTATAGCTATAGCTCGATTCTTTGTTGTCGTAAACTTGAGCCTGTATACCTATCACCTGATGCTTGTACCGTACTTCTTCGTCTCAGCCAATCGTCCAATGGACGAGGATCTCCACAGGACACCGTCTTGTGTCACTAGCTTCGAGCTACTCTCTTGAGATCGTCCGTCCACTTAGTGGTGGGTCGTCCAACGCTGCGATTTCCGGTGTGAGGCCGCCGTTCAAGCGCTACATTCAAGCACCTTTGGGACCCCAACGCTTCGTCGAAATAAATGCCGCATGACGCACCCATTACAAAGCATATAGTTAGCGAGTTCTAACGAGTTACATACGTGAAATTACAGTAAGTATGGAATCCCTAATGTGAATGTTATACTTAGGTAAGTACATATCAATTTTAAAGATTAGGCCAAATCTAGTATGTAATAAGTAAGTACTAGCTGATGCCCGCAACTTCGTCCGTTTTTTAGTTTCCGCGTGAACTTTTTAATTTTCCGGGATAAAAAGTACGCTGTGCTATTTTTTTTTTATTCATTAATTCATTATAGGCTTGTCTACAATCACACCTGGTGGAAAGTGATGATGCGGAGTTATTGGAATAACACAACTGCAATCTATCTGTCTAATCGGACTATAATATCTCTGTGCCAAATTGCATCCAGAACCGTTCAGCCGTTCTGGCGTGATTGAGTAACAAACCTCCATCCAAACTTTAGCATTTATAATGACAATGAAATAATAGTATAGATTCATATTCACTCGTGTCAATTATTTGGTAGGTAAGTGAGGTAACAAATCTATTTATACCGGTATCCTAACTTAAAAGTTATTATTCTAAGCCTGTAGGCACTAAGCGCAGATCCAACTAAAGCCAAACTCATCAATATTAATATGAACATTAATAGGTTATTTGTATGACATGCCCCAGCAACTTGATAGAGACGCCTGTTTATAAATACTCGTCGTGCCTAATTACAGTATGCTTTCTTTAATTAATTTATAATTTGAATAGAATTTTGCTGGACATGTGAAGTGGCTTCTTAGTCACGACTAGTTGGAGGGACAACCCGTACTACAGCTCTCAGAATAGACACGCAAGTAAAATGCCACTATACTCTGCTTTTCAATTCCGTGGAATTTTGACGTTTCTTGGTGATACCATAGTTAAAACAGTTCCCACAAAAAAAGGGTAACATAAAGGGTATATCTAATGAAATATAAGTAAGGCTAAACATGTTATTCTAAACATTAAATTTATAAGTACTTAACAGTGTTAGTTTACATTAAATTGTTAACTAATTCATAGAGATATATATATAGATTTTCATTTCAAGTGACAAACGTAATGAACATTTTATATTTACATGTAGGTACATAAGAATGTACATAGCATTTACAGAATCCAAATACTTATTACCGACTGAAGACTGATAAAGTCCTTAAGTAATTAGAAAGAACAATTTTGCTAAGAAAGGATACAGAAAAATACTTAAAAAGTGATAGGTTGGATATATATATCTATATCTACAATATATACTTAGGTACCTACGTATCTACAATATACAACATAATTTCAAGGGAAACTTCTCTACATACTTATTGCATGTGATAATGCTGAAAAACTTTAGCTCTACAACTTTTTGTAAAGGTTAATATTATATTCGCCAAAAATAATGTCACATATTATCTACTTACATGATACTTAAGATACACTTAAAAGTTAAATGTTTCTGAAGAAAGCAACAAACATTTATAAGAGTTGTCTGTGTTAAAGTAGATATTATGTAAATATTATCTGTGGTAATTTTGACAGGCAATACGTATCTGTGGTTTTGTCTCTTATTTAAAATAAGATAGCTTCCGGTCTCTTGGTAAAAAGATGTCTGAATATAATTATACGTGTTCAATTAAATAAAGTATTTTATTTTCCATAATAGCCAACCACCTAAATAATTCAAGAGGTTATGGGTGCCCAGTGTACGCTCATCCCCTATTGAAAATAAAGTTGCCTATTATCGGAAAATACGGTGTGGTAAAGCATCAAATAAGAGACACGTGGCGCGTGGTCAAGCGTGCTCAAAATCATCTCAAAATGGAAGTAATCAACATGAACGCTATCAACGAGATAAAACTTCGTGACCCAGCACAATGGGCGGCGTGGAAGTTCCGAGTCAAGGTTCTACTTAGGGCGGCAGGTGTCTTAGGCATCGTGGACGGTTCCAGTCCGAGGCCGGAAGAGGCCAAAGAAGAGTTTGCAGCGTGGGCAGACAGCGATGCAAAGGCGCAAAACATTATTGTTGGCAGGTTAGCGGAAAAAACAATATCTCAAGTACTTAGTTGTACAAATGCAAAGCAAATTTGGGACAGGTTACACACTGTGTTTGAACAAAAAGGGAATCTTTCAGTCCATATTGCCCAAGAAAAGTTCTATAATTTAAAATTCACTGAAAAAGACACAGTAGCAAACTTTTTGGGGCGTTTCGAGGAGACCTTAGCTACCTTAGAGTCACTAGGTGTTAAGATCCCATCCAGCATGGCAGTCACGAAAATTACATCATCACTGCCAGCACCTTACAAGCACTTTGTCTCTGCCTGGGAGTCCGTTCCTGTGGATAGACAAACATATGAAGAATTATCCTCTAGGCTGTTGGTAGAGGAGATGCGGATGAAAGATAGTACGAGTTTGTCCTCGGAGGCTTTTAAAGCAGTAAAGAAAGGAAGAAAGTGTTTTAAGTGTGGTGTTGAAGGTCATTATAAAAGTGAGTGCGTTAAAGGTCAAACTACATATAAGAAAAATAAGTTCTGTAATTATTGTAAACGGTCAAATCATAATATAAGTGAATGTTGGTTTAAAAGTAAGTCTAAACATTCTAAAGTAGCATCTCATGATATCGAACAAGGTAATAATGCATTTCATGTAAGTATGTCCCCAGCCTTGAATGCACAATGTCAAAGTAGGGATTTGTGGATCATGGATAGTGGCGCTTCAGAGCATATGTGCCATAATATTAAGTGTTTTACGAATTATGAAAGTTTTTCATTGCCTAAACAAATAATAATAGGAGACGGTACAGTCATTCATGCAATAGGTAACGGTGATATATATTTAGAGGCATATAATGGTTCTGAATGGATAGAAACAAGCTTAAATGGTGCTTTATATGTGCCAGATATGAAGTTAAATTTATTCTCTGTCAGCTCGGCTACAGATAGGGGTTATGTGTTACAAATGAATAAAGACAATTGCATTTTCAGGAAAAATAATAAACATAAAACAAGTGCAATAGCTTATAGGAAAGATAAGTTATATATAATGGAATTTAGATATAAGAATAGTGATATCGCATGTGTAGGTAAAGTGAGCGATAATTTGTTAGAGTGGCATGGTAAAATGGGCCACCAAGACATTGAACAGGTTAAAAATATCCTAAAAAGATGCAATATTAAGGTATCATCTAGTAGTGAGGAGTCTACGTGTGAAGATTGCTTAAAAGGTAAGTTACATAAACAACCATTTCCTTTGAGTGAGGTCAGAGGTCAACAACCTGGAGAAATTTTACATATGGATTTGTGCGGACCCATGGAAGTTAGTTCATTAGGTGGTGCACATTATTATCTGTTGATTAAGGATGGTTACTCTCGTTTTAGGACAGTTTATTTCTTAGTTAATAAATCAGAAACTGCAAATTATGTTCAAAAATTTCTAAAATATACAACAAATAACTTAGGTCATAAAGTAAAAATAATTAGATCCGACAATGGTAAAGAATTTGTCAACTTAAAGATGCAATCCATTTTGGATATTATGGGAATTATACATCAAACAAGTTGTGCCTATACTCCAGAACAAAACGGATGTGCGGAGAGAGAAATTAGGACAGTAACAGAGGCTGCTAGAACTATGTTGCTAAGCTCAAATTTAAACAAAAGTTTGTGGGCTGAGGCTGTAAATACAGCTGTCTATATCTTGAATAGAACTAGTAAGAGTAGGGTCAAAGAAGTAACACCATATGAATTATGGTTAAATAAAGGTATATTTGACATAAACCAATTAAAAGTATTCGGTTCAAAGGTTTCTGTTCATGTTCCAGACCAAAAGCGTCTCAAATGGGATTCAAAATCTGAAGTTGGTTATTTTGTAGGTTATGGTGAAAACACCAAGGGTTATAGGATTTACTTTCCAAATAAAAATAATGTTTTGATTAAAAGAGAGGTTGTATTTATTAAACAAACTGGAAAATACTTGTCAAAAGAACATAGTATGTTAGAAGAAAACGAATGGCCCGTAGAGTATCTAGAAGAAGAAAATGAAACAAGGCAAGATGATGAATTTCACAGCTTTTATGAAGAGGATACGACGACCATGCATGATTTAACTATTGAACAACAAGAAAATCAAGATGATATAATATTACAGAGGGAAGCAGAATGTTCTCTAAATGATCAAGAGTATTTGGACGAATCAGGATGTTCTCAAAGTTCAAGTGGTCCAGAAATAGAAGAAAATATCCAGAAGGAACAAGAAGTTAGTAGGCCATCAAGGAAGAAGGTTAAGCCACAGTGGCTTGATGAATATGAAACAGGTCTTGTGTCATTATATAATGAACCATCAACATATGAAGAAGCTATGACAAGGGATGATAAAGATAAATGGAAAGAAGCAATTCAGAGAGAAATGGACACATTAAAAGTGAATAATACTTTTACAGTGGTGAGTGAAATGCCTAAGGGTCTAAACTTGATATCTACCAAATGGGTTTTCAAAATTAAGGATACTGATGAAGGGAAATTGTATAAAGCTAGGTTAGTTGCCCGTGGATTTGAACAAAAAGATGGTATTTCAAATGTGTATTCACCCGTTGCCAAGTTAGGAACATTTAGGATTTTTATGGCCATCGCAAACAAGTTAAAACAATCGGTATATCAGATGGATGTAGTAGGTGCGTTTCTACATGGTGATATAAAGGAAACAGTGTATATTAAATTACATACAGGAGAGATATGCAAACTTAACAAATCTCTGTATGGCTTAAAGAAAGCTCCAAAATATTGGAATGAGAAGTTTGACAGCTTTATTACAAAACAGAGTTTTTTAAGGTCTAAAAATGATTCATGTTTATACTTTAGAAAGATAAAAGGTAAATTTATGTATGTGTTACTGTATGTGGATGATATTCTATATTTTGGATCAGATCAGCAGGAATTACAAAGTTTTAAGGATCAATTATGCCAAACCTTTAAGATGAAAGATTTAGGATTGGCATCTAATTACTTAGGTATAAATATTAAACAGGAAGGTGGTATAACTACTCTTAACCAAGAAAAATATTTACTCACTATATTAAAAAGATACCAAATGTTAAATTGCAATCCTGTTTCTACCCCAATAGATCAAAACTTTAATTTTCAAATATTGCAAAGAGAACGGTCTGAAAGTAGTGAAATTGAAACAAAATGTAGACAAATAATAGGTTCTTTATTATATGCAGCTTGCGGTACAAGACCAGACATATGTGTCGCAGTGAGTTTCTTGAGTAGGTTTCAACATTGCGCCAGTCAGTTGTTATATAAGTGTCTGAAAAGAATATTAAGGTATATTAAAGGTACATTGCAACTTTCTCTAACTTACAACTGTAACAATACATTAGTAGAAGGTTATGTTGATGCAGACTGGGCTGGTGACATACAAGATAGGAAATCTACATCAGGTTATATATTTAAACTATTTGGATGTGTAATTTTGTGGAATAGCAAGAAACAATTGTGTATAAGTCTCTCTTCAACAGAATCTGAGTATATTGCATTGAGTTTATGTATTACTGAAGCGAACTGGTTAAAGAATCTGTTGAATGAGTATAATATTAAGTGTAATAGTATAACTATCTATGAGGACAATCAGTCAGTAATTAAATTAGCATATAATTCTGAAAATATCAAAAGATTAAAACATATTGATATAAAATATAAATACATTGTTGAACAAGTAAATAAGGGATTAATCTCATTGAAATATATAAGTACTTCAGATAATATTGCAGATCTCCTAACTAAACCATTGGGTAAAACAATGTTTGAAAAATTTAAAAATAATATTTTGATTTAAATAATTAGCACATAATAACACTGCTCTGCTTCTGCTTTAGATAGAAAAGAATATTGTTTTAACTAGGTACCTATATATTGTTTTAGAGTAATTAAGTTATAAGTACTGTACTTTGTTTGAGTAATGGTTATTTGTAAATTAATTAACAATGAAAATCGGTACAGTGATAGAGTTAAGTGTAAACTGTACAGTCACAGATAGTCAAGTTGTGTAATAATGTTTTAGTTAGTATTTTGTAATCAGCGATAGTAAATGTTTTTTGATTTGTATTGTTAAGCGCTGATAGGTAAATATTTGTTGAGGGGGGGTGAAGAAAGCAACAAACATTTATAAGAGTTGTCTGTGTTAAAGTAGATATTATGTAAATATTATCTGTGGTAATTTTGACAGGCAATACGTATCTGTGGTTTTGTCTCTTATTTAAAATAAGATAGCTTCCGGTCTCTTGGTAAAAAGATGTCTGAATATAATTATACGTGTTCTCAATTAAATAAAGTATTTTATTTTCCATAATAGCCAACCACCTAAATAATTCAAGAGTTTCAAATAGGTATTTTTAATACGAGGCGATAGTTCTAAGCCCTCACGTTATTTCAGTCTAAACATAATATCTGTTCTAGCATCTAGAAATAGATTTATTGGTAACAACTAATATTGAATAGGGATGAGGTAGGTACTAGTGTACCTACTACCTACCTAGGTATTGGTAAGTACCTATCCGAAAGAAATTCCTATCCGTATCCATTACCGAAACTGCCATAATATCGAGGCTATAATATCATCTCTCGGACAAAAGAATCGTCTCTTTGTCGTGTATAGTCAAGAAAACAGTCGTACAAGACGTACTTACTACTTACATACTACATAGGATGTTTCGCCCTATAACGTAATACATAATGTCGTATCACTCCCGTGTATCACTCGTACGATCATCCAAAACGGTCATTCCAAGACTCATTCTCATTTCTTGTAAGAATACGGGTACAAGCGCGCGCTCCCGCGCCGCTTTTTATTATTTTGTGAAGCCATAATTAAAATATAAGTACTTTTTTAAATTTAAGTGCAAAGCTGTTCTACATTTTTCTGCTGTGGTATCAATAAAAAAATAAAATGTTAAAGAATACAGTGAAAAAATATTGTTCCGAAGGAAGCAAAGTTAACCAAGTTATGGTCGCCACTTTGAGTAAGTTTATGGTTTAAATTCATACTTTACTAATTTTAATTGTAATAAAAATTAATTAATTAATTTAATCCTTAAAAAAAAGTAAAAATTGTACGAGTATAAAATTAAAAGTAAATAAATTCTTAAATCGGTAAAACCTCGTGGATTCCTCCGTGCAGGTGAGGCACAGTCCCAAGAGCAGCATTGCCGAATTGGATGGCCAATCTAATAAGATTTCTTTGAGCTATTAGAATATTTATTTAAGAAAAAAACAAGAAAATTATGTGGAAACTTGAAAAATTTACGTAAAGTAATAAAAAGAAAACTCTCGTTGGACTGCATTTTTGATATTAAACGAATACACAAACAACAAAGTAATCCACCTCTGCCAATCATACTCGTAATAAACGTTGCACATTCTCAGTAGGCAAATGCTTTCTCATTTTCTTGGAAAATACTGCAGTTACCATAAATTACACAGAGGAAAGGCACGGACTGTAAGTAATAACCCGCTGGCTGTTATTAAAAAGCTGTCACAAAACGATTTAAACATCATTTACGACGAGCTTTGAGCAACTTTGTACTGAATTGTATGCTTAGGTAGGTACTTTGGAATAACTAGTAGGCACTGAGATGATTAGTGATATAAATATTATACCTATTACCTGTAGGTTTTTAAGATTACAAGAATCTCTAGCCGATTTTATCGACAGCTTTTCAGAAGCTAAAAACGTGCTTTGAACTCTGGAGCGTAAACAGCCGAATTTTTTTTTGCTGCCAGACAAAAAGTCCTTTCAACTCTTAAATGGAGTTGCATACACTAGTGCGACAAGACAAAATGTCATTCCAGTCGCGCAGACGATTAAGTCGAGTCCTAGTGTATTTTCGCTCTAACTTCACATTAGACGGCGGGAAAGAAAAGCGTGGAAGTGAATAAAATGATTTCAGCACTTCTGCTTCTTTAAATGGAAAAAGAGTCATTATAGTCCAATCCCCCAACAATGCTGAAACTTATGGCATGATGAAAGCTTTTTGGGTACAATTTATTTCATAATATTGCGATTTGCGGCCAAGACAAAAGTACATTTTTGTATGAAAAAAAAAGACAAGCATTTATTTATATACACAATTTAACACTGTTGGGATATTGAACCAGGACCCATACATATACTTTCGGCCATGGTCCATATAAAGGTAAAAAAAGCTTCTCTGCAAGTTTCAGATATAATAGTATAGGTAATCTCTGCAGTAGGCTACAAACATACAAAGCGAACAGAAACAAAATTCGGTAGGTAGACCTGTACTCGTATACTAGTGGTTCGCCCCGAACTGAGACCTCGCGGTATCCATAAACTTACAGAGCGCCATCTTTGTGAAGTTCTGTTAAAAATAGTGAAGCTCATTAAAAATTAAATAATTTCGTTTCCTTAGAATATTTATCTAATTTTAGTATTTGTTGTTCAAGTACAGGATATAATTCAAATAAGTGATCAAGTTTCAGGCTCAGCCTTTTCTTTTTAAGCACAAACGAATAAACTTGTACAGAGCGCCATCTATTGACATAATTGTGAAGTTTGTTAAAAATAATGAAGCTCATTAAAAATTAAATAATTTCGTTTCCTTATAATATTTATCTAATTTTAGTATTTGTTGTTCAAGTACAGGATATAATTCAAATAATTAATCAAGTTTCAGGCTCAGCCTTTCAGAAAATTGGGAGTTCTGAGGTCATCTTTGGACGTCAGAAAATCTCCACTTTGAAAGCCTCCCATTTCGTCAATTTTAGGGGATAAATTAAAAAAAATATATTTTTGGACTCTGTTCCTCATTATCTTTAAAATGATATACCGCAACCGTATGTAACGCTATAAAAAATATTTTACTCCGCATTCGCTTCTATGAGAGCCCCCCTGAAATAAAGATTTTTATAACTTTTTAAGCCATATTCGGCGGGAGGCCATTGGTTTACATATTATATTTAAATTTGAAGTAATTACATTCAGTAATTCAGGAGTTATAAGGCTCTGACAGACGGACAGACGGACGGACGGACGGACGGACGGACGGACGGACGGACGGACAAGTGCCAATTCACTCAAGTAGACTCAGAGACCTTCGCTTCGCTCGGTCAATTATTGTTAATGCGAACGAGTCACCATGTAGCTTTGAAGAAAGACATACCTACTTTTCATAAAATCACAAGGTGGCCATATCAGAGGTGTCCGTTAAGGAGGTGCAGGATCAGTAAAATTGGCCATTACATTAGAAGCTCCTACGTAGCACGGAGCTGTTGATAGGCATCGATGCAGCTGTGAGGTTTCCTCTTACATATTGATTATTTGTAAGCACGTACCTAAGTATCTGGATATTAAATATGAAAAACTAAATGATGCACGCAACTTCGTCCGCATGGATTTAGATTTTTGAAAAATACCGTCGGAACTTTTGATTAAATGCGATGTAATGACTAACGTATAGATATAGCTCTGTACCATTTCGTCAAAATCGATGTAAGACTGAATGGGACATATATAAGTATCACCTTTTAAGGCCCATTCATGTGCTCTAGCGAGGACTAAGCAAGGCACAATATAGTTTTTTAAAGTTAAGAAATATCAAAGAAAGTCACGAGTTATATCGTCGATAAATTCCCTATATATGTAGCTAAGCAGGAATTCCTACGCAATGCAAAGAGAATCCCATAAAAATGTATGATAAGCATTTATGCCCGTTATTTCTTTAACGAAATAGACAGCGCGTAGGCAGATCTTAAGAATATTTTCTCGTTAAAGTGCATACGGGCGGAAGTTGCAGTCCCATATTTTGATTGATCGGACTGCCTTTGTATGAAGCATTTAAAACCATAGAGCATTTATATCTTAAAAGGTCCACTAAGGGCCCTATATGAAAAAAATTGCAAATTTATAATACAACTAGCGATCCGCCCCGGCTTCGCACGGGTAGCACTAATAATCCTAATCTATATAATATAAACTATCCTATCTCTCAAGTTAGATCGAACTGCACATGGTGTGCGAATTTTATTATAATCGGTTAAGTGGTTTAGAAGTCCATTGAGGACAAACATTGTGACACGAGATTTATATATATTAAAGATATCAACAATAATATTTTGATAACTCAATAAGTTTTTTTCTTGTAAGTAAGACTAGATAATGGCAGTTATGGTAGATACTAGATATCTTGCTTATTAAAAAATCTCCTTTGAAATTCCTATGACAACTGAAGACGATAATTTCCCGGGATAAAAAGTAGCCTAAAATTGCCTTTCCTCGGGTCTCAAATCTCAACATAAATACATATTAAATCTCTATCAAAATCGGTACATGGTCATGAAAATTTAACAGTTAAACTGACAGACTGAGCGTGAATTTTAAGGTTTTCAGATGCCCACGAGTACTCATGAATTTTCCGTTAAATGTAGCATCCCCGGGATGCAATCTATCTCTGTACCAAATTTAGTTAAAATCGGTTAAACATAGGCTGTGGAAGTGTAGCAGAAAGACAGACAGATACACTTTCGTATTTATAATATTAGTACGGACTCTATGTAGCCTATGTTAGGTATACTGAAGCTGAAGACATAGTAGGTAGGTACTCTATGCACTATCAGGTATTTAAACGTCAGAGAGGTCAAACAAACCATGAACCTGACCCATTTCCTAATGAGTTTGATGATCAACCAAATAACTTCGCGATACAAAGTAGCTCATCAAGCGAATAAACACATCTGTACTGCAATTGATTTGTTTACATTACGCACTTAACCCTTGCTCCGATGAGGTCTGAGGGTGAACGGACGCAGTAGAATTTCACCCGACTTACGACGAAAACGAGGGACGAGTGGCCTAGTTGTTACAACGCATATCAGTCGATTGCGAATGTTAAGCAACGTTGACCCAAGTCGGTAAATGGATGGGTAACCGAACTTGGAAGTTCAAATTTGGCCTTTTCGTTTCCTCTGTGCCTCGGAGAGCACTAAGAGAGCATTAAGCCGCGTCGGTCCTGGTTATTATCACTAACATCTGATAATAATCGTTAGGTACGTTTAAATACTATAGTCGAGTCGTATGCGGAAGGACGTGGGAACCCATCGCATTATTATCCCAAGAAAACTCCTACCATTACTTGATTGATGGAAAGGGGTGACGACCCTCAGTAATGAGGAATACGACGCAGAGAGAGAGAGACGACGAAAACAAAATGATTTGGGTACCTAAAGTAAAATTATTAATTATGTAATTAGGTTAAAAGAAACCACACAATATAAATTCTTTTCTATACTATAAGATCTATGGTCCAAGATCCCGCGACGATCAGACCTACGTTATTTTATTAAAGCTGAAATTTTTTGTATGTATGTCTCTAATAGAGGTATAAACGATCCCCGACTATGAAGTTTGGATCGCGGTTGCTTTGGAAGGTATCAGGTAAAAAGGTGGCACCTCAAATTCGTTAAAGTATTAAGCTCCGTTTTTAGGGTTCCGTACCCAAAGGGTAAAAAGGGGCCCCATTACTAAGACTCCGCTGTCTGTCTGTCTGTCTGTCTCCAGGCTGTATCTCATAAACCGTGATAGCTAGAAAGCTGAAATTTTCACAAATGATGTATTTCCGTTGCCGCTATAACAACAAATACTAAAAATTAAAAATATATATATATTAAGGGGGGTCCCCATACAATAAACGTGTTTTTTTCGTATTTTTTTGCTCAATATTAAAAACGGTAACAGGTAGACGGTTCAAATTTTCACAGAATATTAACTTGTATATTACCTTTCAAAATAAATAATTAAATATCAATAAAGTAAATATTAAAGGGGGCTCCCATACAACAAACGTAATTTTTTGATATTAACAATAAACCTCTACAAACAAAGTTAGTTTTGCGGTTCATTTCATCTTGTTTTTAATACGTCATAAATCGTAAAACTTACTACAGGTTTGTACGGAACCCTCGGTGCGCGAGTCCGACTCGCACTTGGCCGGTTTTTTATATTTTGCTTTGGAATAATATTAGGAATCACGTTGTCCATTGTCAGATGTATACCTGTACGATTGCAACCCCCTTTCAGATACTCTTAAATTATAAAATAACAGGGTGTCTGACAGGGGGTTGCAATCGTACACGTTATCGTTCGACAACTTCAAAAAATTGGAGCCATACCCAGGGATCGAACTTTCAACTCCGTGCTTCGGTCCTTAATAACCGCCGCTTCATTTAAGGGTGAATTTCCCAACAGCAAAATTTATGCGGCATGGATGAAATCGGTAGTGCAGAACGTTACTATACAGTTCTAATATTTTTTTCTAGGTAGAAGAGGTAGTTACCTATGTACGAGGCTGTAAATATTTCTGGATTAGGATTACAGTTAAAAAAAAAAAAATGGTAGAGCTCCGAATTTTTCATTTCAGTGGCTGTCACTGCAACATGTTTCTGTGTAATTTTCCTCATAAAACAAAAAATATTGGTTACTGAGGTTTATGGCTACCTTTATTTTAATCATGAATAGTGATAGTATAATCCCAAAGTATTTTTTTAATAATATCTACCCAGTTTAATAGCAGGAAAGTAAAAATGAATATGTCACTGAAAAATCTTTAATTTCGGTGACAAAAAGTTTATCAGGTATATTTTTGCTTAAAACTACTCTAGCTCCCCCCGCGTGCGCTTAAAACTTTCGCAACTGTGGCATCTATATGTTGATCGTGAGAGAACGTGCGCCGCTTGCCTGCGTGTTCCCGCCAAACACATAAGTATGTCATATCGGTGACATGGAACACATTTCTTTTCATTTCCGTGTATAGGTATAACTTGTCTTGCAATAAGCTAGTAAATTTATTTAAGTATTCATGAATGGGCTAATGGTACTACGTTTATTTCTGTAGTATTCCTTACATCCTATAATAAATAGTTTTCTCGTTATGTTAATTCTTTTCCTTGATTTTAATTTCGGTGTTTTCATTTCGGTTGATTCGGTGGCCTAAACTGACCACCGAAATGACAAAATACTCACCGAAATGATAAAAATTCTCATTTCGGTGAGTTTTTATCATTTCGGTGTATAATCGTTTCATTTCGGTGGATGTTTTTATCATTTCGGTTGATTATTATTTCATTTCGGTGAAAATCCAAGCTAGGTGGTGAATATTTCACAATCTTTGAATACATTTTGCTAATGTGTTTCCAAGACCTGTACTTTTGTGCGATTTATTGTCGATCCGTTTCTCCGTTGCAGCGTGATTGAAGGCCAAACCATAATCATAATCATAGCCTTTATTGCTGAATAAATATTTTACAATGTTATGTTGTTTTATTTATTAAAAAAAAATATTTCTGAACATCAGCTTGTCCTGCGACATAGGCCTCCTCCAGAGCCTTCCAGATCTTCCTCTCCTGTGTTGTTCGGCGCCATGTAGCACCAGCCACCACTCTTAAATCATCTTCCCATCTTTTCCTTTGCCTTCCTTTACACCTTTTCCCATCCCTCGGATACCACTCGGTCACTTCCTTAGTCCATTTTCCACCACTGTCTCTCATCATCTTCTTCTGTCGGACCGGCAGTACGTTTTTCGGAAAAATCGGTCTACAGGAGATTTTCTGGTGTATGCCACGCACACTTGGGGTGAAGCCATTGAGAAACACGGCGAGGCACTCGCCGTATCTCTGGACATATCTAAGGCATTTGACCGGGTCTGGCACGGCAGTCTTCTCAGTAAGCTCCCAGCGTACGGGATACCTACTGGTTTCTGTAACTGGATATCTGACTTTCTGAGGGAAAGGTCATTTCGGGTTGTCGTTGACGGCAGCTCATCTGACCTAATGGCTATTAATGCCGGTGTCCTGCTGCACATCAACGATCTCCTCAAACCCGGTATCTTTGGGTACGCTGATGACAGCACTGTTACGGAGAGATACATGTCCAGTTCTAGAGCCAGTGCTACTGAGATACTTGAGCAAAGAGAGGCGTTGGTGAATCGCGTTAGCTTGACTCTTGAGGAGGTCTCCGATTGGGGTGACACCAATTTAGTCAAGTTTAATGCCACCAAAACACAGGCGTGTTTATTCACCGCGAAAAAGAGCCTCTTCACCTTGGCTCCAAATTTCCAAAGTATATCCGTCCCGATCAGTGATCATATTGAGCTCTTGGGTATCGAAATCTCATCCAATCTCAATTTCGGGAAATGCATCGAGTTAAAGGCCAAAACAGCTGCCAAAAACTTGGCATCTTTAACAAGGTGAGGCGGTACTTCACACCGGAATAACGCCTCGCTCTTTATCAGGCCCAAGTTCGTTCTGGCATGGAGTACTGCTGCCACCTTTGGGATGGATCCGCCAAGTACCAACTCGATGCATTAGACTCGATTGATCGCCGGGCCCGAAGAATCATTGGCGATCAATCACTCACGCAGGCGAAACTGCATTGCTTACAGCACCGACGCAATGTCGTTTGCTTATCGGTCTTTTATCGGATATACTTTGGAGAGTGTGCTCAGGAACTTTTCACTTTTTGTTCCCCCCTCACCGTTCTACCACAGAACAGCAAGAAACCGTTTGCGTTGGCATCCTTATGTGGTTGACGTCCAGTCAGCTCGAACGAAACGGTTCTGTTCTACGTTTCTAATTCGAACCGCTAGGATGTGGAATGCCCTTCCAGCACATGTATTCCCTGCCACGTATAACTTAAGTACCTTCAAGGCATGAGTGAATAGGCATCTTCTAGGCGGGCGCGCTTCAACCTAGACCTCATCATTGCTTTGTATTAAGCGTGATTGTCGTCAAGCCTATCTTGCAATAAAAAATAAAAAAAATGTGTCCAGTCCAACGCTACTTTAGCCTTCTTATATGCTCTGTTACATCTTTCACTTTGCTGCGTTTTCTAATAGTTTTCAGGTTTATTCTGTCTTTCTTTTTTATGTTTATCATACTTCTCTCCATATTATGTTGACAAGTTTCTAGTTTCTGTGTGTTCGCTTTCGTAAGTGACCAAGTTTGGCATCCGTAAGTTATACACGGTATTATGCAAGTATCAAATACTTTTTGCTTTGCATTTACTGGAAGTTCTTTACTTTCATAATTTCCTTTAAAGACCAGTATCGTTTCCATGCGTTAATTATTCTTTGGTTAACTTCTTTAGTCATCTGATTGTGTGGAGAGATAACTTGTCCCAGATACACATAATCTTCAACATATTCTATTGGTTTGTTATTAACTTTTATAGTAATTTGGTCTCCATTTGTCATCAATTTAGTTTTCTCTGTATTCATAGTTAGACCTACCACAGCACTCTCTTTTTCCAGTTGTTGTAACATTATTTCTAGTGTGTTAGGATTGTTGGATATTAGAATAAGGTCATCTGCAAACCTGAGATGGTTTAATTTTTTCCCATTTATATTATTAAGTCCATAGTTATCCCAATCTAGATTTTAAAAAACCTTCTCTAAAATGTCTGAGAACAGTTTAGGGGATAGAGGGTCTCCCTGTCTGACTCCCTTTTTTATTTGTAAATCTTCTCCTTCAATCTCTAGTCTGACTCGTGCTGAACATTTTCTATTTATCTCTTTTATTAATCTAATGAACTTAGGTGGTACTCCCTGTTCTTCGAGTGCCTGCCATAGGTGGTAGTGTTTTATTGAGTCAAAGGCTTTGTTATAGTCGACAAAGCCTAGGTAGTATTCTTTGTTATATTCATTGCATTTTTCAATGTATATGATCAGTTGTGGAGTAATTGCATCTGAATCCTGCTTGTGCTTTTGTTGGACAAACCAACAAACTAACAAACCAATAAACCAACTAACAAACACACTTTCGCATATGATTTCAACCGACTATAACGAGATTTGATTAAATATAATCCAATTTATTTATTTTAAAGTACCAGGTGAATGCAAAGTTGAAACGCGATCTACCAACTATAATTGACATATTTTTTTAGAATGCCGAGGCTAGCATTGACTGCAGATGAAAGAAAGGAAAGAAGAAGATTATGTGAGCAGAGAAGAAAAGAAAGAATGCTTATATTCGTTTTCGGTGGATTTTAATTTCGGTGGATAGGTTTTTTCATTTCGGTGGCTAGTTATTTCATATCGGTGAACGAATTTTTCATTTCAGTGGCATCACAAATTTAAACACGATTTTTCATTACTTTATTACGACATATTTTGATGGCATTAAATAAGAGCTTGAAGAATATCAAGAAGTACAATAAACTACTGTTTAAATTTGAGAAAACTTGATAATACGAAAGTTCACCGAAATGAAACAAAAAAACGCCTTTGTTGAAATTGACCCTTAAGTAGGTTTTTTGAAGTGAAAACTTCTTTAGCCGCGTTGAACACTTTTTAGTAGGGGAAAATCCTAAGGGTTCGCGTCACCGACATGCTGTGACGTAGGTATCGTGCAACTTAGTGCTATGTAGGTACCTATATCTTTATTCTTTACAAATAAAATTGAATGGATTTAGTAAAAAGTTTAATGTGTATATATTACTGTACATTGTTAAATTATTGTTGATTATTATTATAGATTGATGTTGATAATTTTAATTTACCATTAAGAAAATATATCAAATTTTAATACTAAAATTCTTAACTTTTAGTTCTAAGTTATAAGTTTTCACTTCTATCGGCAGTCCCTATGACTGCCAATTTTTACATTTATAACTAGTACTAGCTGATGCCCGCGACTTGAGGATTGAGGTTTTTCGGTTCCCGCGGGAACTCTTTAATTTTCCGGGATAAAAAGTAGCCTATGTGCTATTCCAGACTATAATCTATCTCTGTGCCAAATTTCATCCAGATCCGTTCATCCGTTGGAGCGTGATTGAGTAACAAACATACATCCATACATCCAAACTTTCGCATTTATAATATTTATTTGATTTATTTGATTATTTGATGCAACCTTGTAGGTACCTACTTCATACTTGATACTTAAAGATGTAATTAAATATCGTTTAATGTTCATCAACGCTGGTCAAGTTCAGTGTCCTTCTAATTGGAGCTTACGTAATGAGGAGACGCGTTACCTATCCTAATGTATTGAACACTGAGCTCTCAAGTTTGTTACTGGGCCAAGTTTAGAAAAGATGATAAGGAAATTGTCTGGTGGGGGAGTCGGCCGTGGCTAGTTACCACCCTACTGGCAAAGTCGTAGATACCCAACGCCAAGCGGTTTAGGGTTTCTTTATGATTCCGTGTAGAAACCGATTAAGGGTTCGGATGGACTTAATAAAATTGCCATTAGGTTATCAGGTTAGCAAGCCACTGACTAAAGATCCGCAAAAGCCCCAACCCGAACAAAGCCGTAAAGCTGCAAGGTGCTGCATTTTTCAGCAGACCGTACTGAACTGAAACTGAGGTGTATATTTTTTGGTAACTCACTCAACAGTAATGGGCGTGCCGTAAAAATGCGTGAGACAGACAGACCATAATCGGCTACAGCCGATTCTTGCTTCTTTCTTCTTCTTTTTGAATCGTTGGCGACGATGTCTCGCTCATTTTCACAGAAGAAAAATTTAGTTGCATGCGGGTTTTAATTTTAGTGGATACAGGCAGTTCACTAGCTTCCTTTCCTAGACTAACTTTTTTTTTGGGAGTGGCATAGCCGAAAATTTAAAGTAGATCAAAATAGGACCAATTTCCTCGTCACGTCTTTGTCGGTCTAGAGTGGTAACTAGCCAAGGCTAAAGCTCACCAGCAGACAATTAATAGAGCAGAGCAATTTAGAAATTTCCTGGACGGGCATCGAACCCAGGACCTCCCATGAATTAGATATCAGCGCTGACCACTGTGCCCTTTTCCTATGAAGTAAGGTCTTACCACTTAGAGGTCGCCAAATATAAAACACTTTAGGTAGTAAACATCCAAAGTTTCAATTGGTTAATGGGTTTGTGGTGCATACTTATATTATTTATCGAGTAAGTTCAAAATATTTGGTTTCTTAATTGGGCCTCAAATCCATACTAATATTATGGGTATGTCTATCTGTCTGTCTGCTACGCTTTCACGGATCATCTGTTCAACCGATTTTGATGGGTACAAGCACTATAGACCTGGTATCCCGGGGAAGGACATAGGCTACTTTTTATACCGGCGCGGCGGGATGAATATATTATATTCTCTATCTAATAAATGAAGGAACTAGCTGATTGGACGCGTGGATTGACGATATATTGCTCCCGCGAGAACTTTTTAATTTTCCGGGATAAAAAGCCTATGTTATATTCCAGACTATAACCTATTTCTGTGCCAAATTTCATCCAGATCCGTTCTGGCGTGATTGAGTAACAAACATCCATCCAAACTTTCGCATTTATAATATTAGTAGACCATATTATATAAGTATAGATGATGATATGATGATTATGAAGGAATTTAAATAAATTATAATTAACTCTATCTACTTAGGTACTTATAATTTCTGTGACATCGAGCTTCGAGTAAAAGGAGCTTTGCCTTTTATATTCCTTCAATTAGATCTCATTGCCTTTGCACGTCTTTCTAGAAGCATCGTGAAATCCGAGTCGGTTCTTTGACCAATTGATCTGCGACCGCATCACTTTGATTCAATCCAAACTTACATCTACTAGTACATACCCACTTTAGTTATGAATCAAATGATTAATGCCTTATTTTGATAAGACATTACAGAGCCAAGCCAGATACCATATCCATTCATTTTGCACGAGGAACTTACATCCATACTTCCATACTAATTAGTCCATTCATTTTAGATTTTTTCGCGGCAAAATTTATAATTTTTTGAAACCACTGTGGTTTTATACCTATGAGTGAGTACATTAAAAAACACAACTCTCCCCCCCCCTCCGGTGGTGGCTTCCCCCCTCCCCGCCTTGAAAAGTGTGCCATTTTGCAGATTTCCTAGATTTTCAAGAAAACTATACAAGCTAGGACAAAACTGTCAAAGAGAACATTGTTCCTTAATAAATTACCTACAAACAAGTTCATGACATTTATGGTGATAGGAGTTATAGTTTACAAGCTATGATGCGTTAAAAAAAAAGTTATTTAATTTCTATTTATTCCATACTATTATGTAAGTCAAGATGACTACCACCGGTTCTTACCAAATAGCAAGGTATATTTCAAAAACTATTTGTCCTATCAAAATAAACTAAACACTATTTTATAGGTAAATTAATTATCTTTGTCCTAAGTCCTGACAGCTTTTTTCCTAGCTCTAATACTTCTTCTTGAAATTACAAAAAACATTCACGGATTTTACAAGGGTTTCTTTTTTTATGCAAGTTAGACAGCCATATTTCCGAAACTATTAGTTCTGTCAAAATAAACTAAAAACTATTTTGGAGGTAATTTAATGAAGTTCATTTTTGCTTATGATATTTTTTTTCCTAGTTCTAATAGTTTCTGTGAAAATTAAAAAATATATACATGGTTTTTGAAAAAAAAAAAATTTCATGGAATAAAATTAGTCATATTTTTCGAACTATTGGTCCTATCTAAATAAACCATAACATTTTTTTGTAGGTAATTTAATGAAATTAATTGCTCTTCGAAGGATTTTTCCTAGCTCTAATAGTTTTTGTGCAAATTGCAAATAACACAGGATTCTAACAATTTTTTTATTTTTCTTCGTATACAATACGTGGATATATATGCGAAATTATTAGTCCTATCTTTATCAACTAAATATTTTTTTATAGGTCATTAAATGGTGTTTATTTTTATTCCTGACAGTTTTTGCCTAACTCTAATAGTTTTCTAGAGATTACAGAATACATATAAAATGTTGAAAATTGGCTTATTTTACTGAGCTGCGATTTTTAGTCAACTTTAACGCACCATAGCTTGTAAACTATAACTCCTATCACCATAAATGTTATGAACTTGTTTGTAGGTAATTTATTAAGGAACAATGTTCTCTTTGACAGTTTTGTCCTAGCTTGTATAGTTTTCTTGAAAATCTAGGAAATCTGCAAAATGGCACACTTTTCAAGGCGGGGAGGGGGGAAGCCACCACCGGAGGGGGGGGGGAGAGTTGTGTTTTTTAATGTACTCACTCATAGGTATAAAACCACAGTGGTTTCAAAAAATTATTAATTTTGCCGTTTTCCCCATACATTGAAATCTAGAATGAATGGACTAAATATTATAAATGCGCAAGGGTGTCTGTCTGTCTGTCTGCTATGCTTTCCCGGCCCATCTTTTCAACCGATTTTGCTGAAATTTGGTATAGAGGTAGGTTATATCCCGGGGAAGGACATAGGCTTTTTTATTCCGGTAAATTAAAGAGTTCCCGCGGGAATCAAAAAATCTTAATCCACGCGGACGAAGTCGCGGGCATCATCTAGTATAAAATATAGTTACCGAATCAAATCGAAATGAAGAGCTAAAGAAGTTAGAACTAAAAGCTTTGACAGCTTCCTTCATTTAACACAACGTAATCCAGTAATCACAAAACTTGACATAGATACAGTTTCACAGAGTACATTGTACAGTTTGGTTCAGGCTTGCAAAATGCGACGTCTTAACACGAAATGTTAACAATAACTAGTTTTGTGTTGTGCAGATTTTATCGACTTTGAAATGCCTATAAAGACTATAGAGTTAGACGGCCTCAAAATCTTGACAAATCCTCATATATATCTCATAAGTAAGCAAATCCCAAGTCAGACATAGCCAGGGTCCGAAGTCCGAACCTTATGGACTGTTTCAGAATGTTCTTTTGCTCGATTTTGTTCACTGGATTTATCCCGGATAGAAAAATTATATCCTGGATAGAATTCTATCCCGCATAGAATTCTATCCCGGATAGAATGCTATCCCGCCCCGAACCACCGATGGTCTGTCGTCGTTGGTCTTATGCTACGAAGTTTTTTCAATTTCCAAGGAACTTTTGATCAGCAGGAACCCATTATATTTAATTCATAACAATTAGACCGGTACGCAATTTTAATAAGACTACTTATACAATGTTTTCGAGTCGATATCTATTTGCGGTACAATTAATTTGATCTACAGTAATCAAACATGGTTACTTGATACCTACGCTTCTTCTAATGTACCTAAGGTCAAAGATACATCCGTTCCACGTTTTCAGAACAATTTTCATCGTCTAATCACTCTAATGTAAGGTCATGGCCGTACATCAGTTCCACGTTTCAGCAGAACATAGTACATGAACATGAAAAAAGCAGTGATCTGTGATAGGCGATGGCCTATAGTTATAGTGGTTTAGATATCCACCTTCCTATTCGGTTCGTCGAGGGTTTCGCACAGGCTCTAACTTTTCAGAGCTAACTATGCGCCTATTAAAAAATATGTCACAATTACTCACTTTATTACGGTAAAGGAAACGTGAAGAAACCTGTATGCCTAAGTAAGTCTTCCAGCGACTAGCGAGGAGCTAGATTGATGACGATGATGATGAGGCTAGGGCTTTCGAATACCGGTTTTTCTCAATACCGGTATTAATACCGGAACGATTTTTTTCAATACCGGGATCCCGGGATCCCGGTATTGGAAAAAATTTAAAATGTGGTAGATGTTTTTTAACTTAAAATTAGTCTTTTCTGAAGCAAACGGCACCATAAAAAACAGTTTTTTCATAAAAAAAAAATTTCACCAAATTAACTCAAAAAAGTGTCTTTTCTGCATAAATTCAGTGAAGAAAAGCCGTTAAGTAATTCCTTCACTCTATTTTATATCAACAATATTTTCTGAAATTGTATTTTCTTTAAAAAAAATCACCAAGTATTGATTTTTAGATTTATTTCTATTTTGAGTATTGAGATAGTTATTTACGCGTTGACTTAATTCTTACGAAACTATCGTTTGTTTCATGTATGTATAAGGTGAAAATTACGGACCACGTAATGTTCTGAAACTCCATCACATCATTTTAAATACAATCTTATTAAGTAATACTTACATTATTATCATATAATCAATTTCTTATTCATATCAATCAGAATATCAACTATATGATTTTTAAAATAGAACTATTTTTGGATGAATTCTTACGAAAATATATATTTTTAACCTCCATTGAATTTTGAACTTTTAATATAAAGTATATTTGTGACGCACTTTTTCAACGTACGCACAAAATTAAATAAATATGGCAGGGAATTTTAAATAATTAGTGGAATTAGTGTCGAAGATTGTAATTAAAACTAAGTACTATCGTCGTCGTCGTCTCAACCTATAGACATCCTGGACGTAGGTCTCCTGCATAGATCGCCACAGAGCACGGTCTTGTGCCCCTTGTTTCCAGCGGCTCCCAGCTACACGCTTGAGATCGTCTGTCCACCTAGTGGGGGGTCGTCCAACACTGCGCTTTCCGGTGTGAGGCCGCCATTCAAGCACTTTGGGACCCCAACGCCTATCGGTTCTACAAACTATGTGCCCCGCCCATTGCCACTTAAAGCTTGGACTCTTCAAGCTATGTCGGTTACTTTGGTTCGCCTACGGATCTCCTCATTTCTGATTTGATCACGCAGGTATACTCTAAGCATAGCTCTCTCCATTGCCCGCTGAGTGACCCTGAGCCTTCTTATCAGGCCCAAAGTTAGCAACCATTTTTCGGAGCCGTAAGTCATCACTGACATCACGCACTGTTCACTGTTTCGTCTTCAGGCACTGAGGAATTTTGGACGAGAAGATGTCGCGGAGTTTCCCGAACCCTGCCCAGCCGAGTTGGATTCGGCGGTTGACCTCTTTCTCGAAATTGGACCTACCTAACTGGACTGTATGTCCTAGGTATATGTACTCATCAATAATTTCGAATGCAGAATTCTCAACTAACACAGGTTGGGGCTGAACGTGTGCATTAGAAATGATCTTTATCTTGCTCATATTCATTTTTAGGCCGACCTGTTGAGGAACTACTAAATGAGTAATAAACGATATTTTTGTAAGAAGTCGATCGAAGTCGAAGAAAACGATAATTTTGTCAAAACATAAATTAATCTAAAATCCAATAGTTATTATTTAAAAGAAAATAATATTATATCATAATAAAATATGCATTAGGTTTTATAAATCAGATTTCTGAACGTTTTGAGAGAAATAGAAATGCCAAGCCACAGGGATCTAAATTCAAACACTAATTTTTCCCTCTGAGTGAACAAAAACGACTTTTCGTCACTGGTTTTAAGCAATATAAGCGCTCTTTTTGAGCTAATATGCTTAAGATACAAGTTTTAAACTTAGCCGAATAAAATACAGTGGCATCTACCAAGAAATATATACAATAGTCACTGTTTCGTTTATAGTGTCACCAATACCGGTATCCCGGTATTAGACATTTCAATACCGGTATTGAAAACCGGCGAAAAAAATTCGGGAACCCGGTATTGGCCAATACCGGGATCCCGGTATTGGAAGCCCTAGATGAGGCATAATCCTGAGATTTTTTTCTTTCTTTGCAGTGGTCCTCCCAGTATTTTCATACGGCACAGCGGTCGGGTGGCTTTCCCCGATGGGTCCACGACTGATGTCCAAAGAGACACCTGCAGCAGAACCAGTGCACCCTGATGTCATATCCTGGATGGCATCAGTGGCCTACTTGGTGGGCACCCCGGCAGTATTCCTGTTTGGGTACATAGTGGATAACTATGGCCGGAAGAAAGCATTGATGCTTACGTCACTTTCTATGGCTGTGAGTTTTCTGGTTTTTCCTTTCTTTATTCGATGACGAGTTAGCGCTAGGCGATCTCACCTGGTATTGCTTATTTTATTCGGCCATGCCTTAAGTGAAGATGCATTTAGATGGAAGCGGGCTAAACTGAAAGGGATATCTAGATTTTGATAATATGATATCTTCCCTTCTGGTATAACAGCTATAACGAGAAAACACATTATTGATAAAAGATTAAAACAGAACAGCCTGTATCTCGGATATCCAAAGTCCAAACGCTCCGGTGCTCTGTACTCGTACGTCGTGCATTGTTTTACTGAAATACCCTACAATTTTATTTTATTATGTATGATGCCGTTTGTTTACTTTATATCACTTTTTGTTCAATTGTTTCGTGTACTTTTACCTAATTGTTTAATGTTAAGTTAATGTTATTTTATTTGTCCGCATAATACGTGTATTTATGTAATAAGTAGATCTAAGAGGAATGTGCAGCCCCCAGACAAGACGACAAGGCTTAAGGGGTGCTAAGAAACCATGAAAATGTAAAAAATTCTTTCATAATAATAAATAAATTGGAAATTGGAAATTGGTATTGTGGTAATTATACCTATATGCAGTAGGTATGCACTATGCCCGTAGCTTCGCGCCAGATCAGACCTGAGCAAATTATTATTCAGAAATTATGATTTCCCAAATTGGTCTAGCTGGGAATCTAATACCCAGGATCTTTAAGACAATTGGCGTTCAGCCAGGATTTAGAGAAATCTTAACGTTTAAAACTTTTAGGTATAGTTAGGTAATAGATAGGAACTCGAAGTCTCGAATGTCTCGTGTTTTTCGTAAACATAACTCGTTCACAGCGTTACTTTCCATTGCGTATTATAACGTATAGTTAGGTGCGAAAGTGTGTCTGTATGTTTGTCTGTCCGCTACGTTTTCACGGCTTTTTATCCCGGAAAATCAAATAGTTCCCTCGAGATGTTCCATCAATTTCCTACTCAAACATCCCAAGTATCTAATCAGTTTCTAACTAGAATTCTGCGGTACTTACTTAGATACTTGTCTTTTCGAATTCTTGGAATAAAATTATCCTGTCTTTCTCCAAAACACTAGTAGGTATATGACACAGAAATGGTCTACATTAACGGTTGGACCTTAACAAACAGACAGAGTACGACTGACTTTCGCATTCATTGTAACCTTTGACGTATGGAAATAATATGGATTATCAGATTTCAACTTATATTTTAAGCTGAAAACGTTCAAATACTTACTCTTACTTAACAGTTTTCAGATAGACCGTACGTTTTAAAAGAACTTGACTAGTAGCTTTAAAGTTTCTGGATATTACAGGTCTGCTGGGGGCTGAAACTGTACTCCACTGAAACCTGGGCCCTCATCACCGCCCGAGCCATCATAGGGCTCGGAGTAAGCGGATCCTACGTCGTCACTCCTCTGTACATTAAAGAAATCAGCGAGGATTCCATAAGAGGGACGCTGGGCAGTTTAGTAGTACTCAGCCAGAACTTGGGGAACCTAGTGGTGTATATATTGGGGGAGTACTTGTGTTATCATGCGACGTTATGGATCTGCTTGGCGATACCGTTGGTGCATTTGCTGCTGTTCCCAGCCATGCCTGAAACGCCTTCCTATTTGTTGAAGAGTGGGAAAGTGGAGGTGAGCCAAAATATAGATTTTTGAGTAACATTTTCAACTAAGTATATAAGTGCGTAAGAGTGTTTGTTTGTTCTTCCAACGGAGCGACTCAATTTTATGCATGGGTACAATTATTTTAGTTAGGATATTAACCGGACTAGTGACTGTTTAATGCTCAAACGCAGCCAACATTCCATGTGGGTATGTTTTGTAGAGTACCTAATTTGATCAGGCCAAGCTATGTGCTATTTATAAACAATTATACAAGTTAGGTATCTATTAACTTTTTACTCAGTTAATTAAATGTTAGACTAGGAGAGTGACAATAGGCTTCTTTTTATCCACGAAAATCAAGGAGTTCCCACTGAAATTTTACGAACCTAGACCCACGCGGTCGACTAAACCGAACTGCCTCGTTGGTCTAGTGGTTGGCATGTTCGACTGCGGCCGACGAGGTCCCGGGTTCGAGTCCCGGGTCGGGCCATGATTAAGTATTGGGTTTTTCTGACTAGAAATTCTCAGTACTAGCCCGGAGTTAGGAAGTTGGCGGTGTTTCACCCCCGTGCCTCGGAGAGCACGTTAAACCGTCGGTCCCGGTTATTATCACTAACATGATAAGTCGTTAAAGCCCGCATTGGAGCAGCGTGGCGGGTCTAAGCTCTAATTCCCTTTCTCCTATGAGAGTGGGGGCCTGTGCCCAGCAGTGGGACGTTAATGGGCTGTAGTGGTGGTGGTAGTGGAAGGAATTACATTCGAGCAAATATTTCGTGCTGTGTGGAGTAGGTGAAATCCGTACGCGAAATATAAATCGCAAGAATAAAATTCGCGCGAATGTTTTTCGCAGTGCAAACGTAGCCTAAGCGTCCTGTCTTTCTTCCAGGAAGCCAGATCGGCGCTAGCGTGGCTGCGCTGTCGACAGACCTCGGACGCAGTGGTGGACACGGAGCTGCAGCTGTTACTGCTGGAGCTGGAGCAGACCAACAACGGACGGTTCTTCACTACATTGAAGACTCTAGGTAGGTTATACTAAGAGGCTGTCGCTCTAGTGTCCTAATCGACAATTAAACTTATGGGAAAATATATAAAGGTACCTACTCATAGGAAGGCACGTTTTGGAAGAGTGCGTGACATCTCGATACAACTTTAGTTCTAGAAAAAATATCCGATTTTCCTGAGGTTGGGCACGGCTACGGTATGATATTGTAATAAGCCGTCAAGCAAAAATCTCTATCAAACAATAAATAGTAATGCTTCTAATTCTAATAATGATCAATTTAGCTTAGGTATATTATAAATTCTGTCGAAAATCGAATCTGGGTACATAATTGCGACACCTCAGAGTTCACTATGCGCCAGGGAAGTCGTCGGGGAAGGTAGGAGATTTTGTCATCAAGGAAGACATTATACTATATATAGCTCAATTACCACTGACTCACTGACTCACTCATTGACATAATTGTTCTCCTAGAAAGAGACAGAAAATGATATAATGATGTAGGGGAGATGTGTTCGGGTGCGGGATTCGAGTAGGGAAAAATTATGACATTTCGGAAAAACAAGATGGCGGCCGACGTGATTCTTGCAACTCCTTTGTTTTCCAACCGATTTCGTTGCAACTGGCAATTATTGAAGAAATTAGGAAACGATCAATAGAAAAAGTGGAAAAAATTGGAAAAACAAGATGGCGGCCGAGCTGTAGTGTTTTCAAATTTTTGATTTTTCGACCCCGAACCGCGGCGCCACAGATCCGAAACGGCGTGGTCGAGCATAATTATTTTTTCTTTTTTCGCCTACAATTATCCTGTATTTTGACAGAATGGGAGGGGTTTTTAAAAATTCAAGATGGCGGCTGTCGCGGCGGCCTTTTTGTTTGAGGTACGAAAAAACGCAATTTTAAAACTCAAATTTTTCACAGTTGGCAACGTTGGAGCGTTTCGACTTCTACGGGGCGATTGTGTGTACAGACTCGAGGTATGGATTGGGGAAAAAAAATTACCCCGTTTCTCGGGAAATTTTCAAGATTTACCCCAAAAATTAAAAAATCGAAATACGGACTTTTTTCAAAATTCGAGTACGAGCAACCACGTGTCCTACTTGTACGAATGATATTTGGGTATTTTCGTCGTCAAGGTCTGGCAACACTGGAATTTATCAAAGTAAAAGTGATTTTCGACATGGTCTTTTTTCAGGGGCGATCATTTCGGCTGGGTGCAAGCGAGATGAAAAATTGAAACGTCATCAAGAGCGGTATATCCTGTAGTTTACTGGAAAAGTATGAAACTATGTAAAATGTTTCTGTGGAACGAGGTGGCGGCCATTTTGTATTCTTTTTGTGTTTTTCAAAATTTCGATCACGTTTTTGAGGCAGTTGGCAACATTTGGGAAAGTTGACATGTATGGATCGATTGTGTAACTCGACTGGCAGTATTGAGATATCTAAACAGTGTTGCGTCATTTGGGGTAGTTTTCGAGAATTTCCCAAAAATATCCTCCTGTAAAATTTTGTATGAAAAATTTTTTTTTCACTGATGGCTTCGTATACACGTCAGAAAATAAAACTTGAAGAAAAATATGGAGACAGCTGATGATTGAGGATTTCGGAGACGGGTAAAGAGCACGGCCGAGGTATTGAAGATAGGTGGGGGGTGCTCGACCAAATTTCATTCGAAACTTCATCCAAAAGACAGTGAGCTGAAAAAAAATTCAAAATGGCGGATTTAAGATGGCCGCCATACAAATTTATTTGGTGTCCATCTCAGAAAGTATAAACGATGAAAGAGTGGTTTCTCGGCCAAAGATGATCAAGACGAGAAGATCTATTTAGCGAAAAGAAAAAAAATTCAAGATGGCGGAATATTTTTTTTCATACCAAATTATATGGCGATTAGGACTCATTGACATAATTTATTGTTCTCCTAGAAAGAGACAGAAAACGATATAATGATGTACGGGAGATGTGTTCGGGTGCAGGATTCAAGTGGGGAAAAATTATGACATTTCGGAAAAACAAGATGGCGGCCGACGTGATTCTCGCAATTCTTTTGTTTTCCAACCGATTTCGTTACAACTCGCAATTATTGAAGAAATTAGGAAACGATCAATAGAAAAAGTGGAAAAAATTGGAAAAACAAGATGGCGGCCGAGCTGTAGTGTTTTCAAATTTTTGATTTTTCGACCCCGAACCGCGGCGCCACATATCCGAAACGGCGTGGTCGAGCATGATAATTTTTTCTTTTTTCGCCTGCAATTATCCTGTGTTTTGACAGAATGGGAGTCGTTTTTAAAAATTCAAGATGGCGGCTGTCGCGGCGGCCTTTTTGTTTGAGGTACGAAAAAACGCAATTTTAAAATTCAAATTTCTCACAGGTGGCAACGTCGGAGCGTTTCGACTTCTACGGGGCGATTGTGTGTACAGACTCGAGGTATGGATTGGGGGAAAAAAAATTACCCCATTTCTCGGGAAATTTTCAAGATTTACCCCAAAAATAAAAAAATCGAAATACGGACTTTTTGCAAAATTCGAGTACGAGCAACCACGTGTCTCACTTGTGCGATTGACATTTGGGTATTTTCGTCGCCAAGGTCTGGCAACACTGGAAATTATCAAAGTAAAAGTGATTTTTTCAGGGGCGATCATTTCGGCTGGGTCGAGGGAGATGAAAAATTGTAACGTCATCGGGAGCGGTATATCCTGTAGTTTACGGGAAAATTATGAAACTATGTAAAATATTTCTGTGAAACGAGGTGGCGGCCATTTTGTATTCTTTTTGTTTTTTTCAAAATTTCGAACAAGTTTTTGAGGCAGTTGGCAACATTTGGGAAAGTTGACATGTATGAATCGATTGTGTAACTCGACCGGCAGTATTGAGATATCTAAACAGTGTTGCCATATTTGGGGTAGTTTTCGAGATTTTCACAAAAATGTCCTCCTGTAAAATTTTGTATGAAAATTTTTTTTTTCACTGATGGCTTCGTATACACGTCATAAAATTAAACTTGAACAAAAATATGGAGACAGCTGATGATTGAGGATTTCGGAGACGGGTAAAGAGCACGGCCAAGGTATTGAAGATAGGTATAGGTGCTCGACCAAATGTCATTCGAAACTTCATCCAATTGACAATGAGCTGAAAAAAAATTCTAAATGGCGGATTTAAGATGGCCGCCATACAAATTTATTTGGGGTCTATCTCGGAGAGTTTAAAAGATGGAAGAGTGGTTTCTTGGCAAAAGATGATCAGGACGAGGACGTCTTTTTAGCGAAATGAAAAAAATTTCAAGATGGCGGAATATTTTTTTTCATACCAAATTATATGGCGATTAGGACTCATTGACATAATTTATTGTTCTCCTAGAAAGAGACAGAAAACGATACAATGATTTAAAGGAGATGTGTTCGGGTGTGGGATTCGAGTAGGGAAAAATTATGACATTTCGGAAAAACAAGATGGCGGCCAACGTGACTCTTGCAACTCTTTTGTTTTCCAACCGATTTCGTTAAAACTCGCAATTATTGAAGAAATTAGTAAACGATCAATAGGAAAAGTGGAAAAAATTGGAAAAACAAGATGGCGGCCGAGCTGTAGTGTTTTCAAATTTTAGATTTTTCGACCCCGAACCGCGGCGCCACTGGTCCGAAACGGCGTGGTCGAGCACGATAATTTTTTCTTTTTTCGCCTACAATTATCCTGTTTTTTGACAGAATTGAAGTGGTTTTTAAAAATTCAAGATGGAAGCTGTCGCGGCGGCCGCTCGGCTTGAAGTGCGAAAAAACGCAATTTTAAAATTCAAATTTCTCACAGTTGGCAACGTCGTCGGAGCGTTTCGACTTCTAGAGGGCTATTGTGTGTACAGACTCGAGGTATGGATTGGGAAAAAAAATTACCCCATTTCTCGGGAAATTTTCAAGATTACCTACCCCAAAAATAAAAAAATCGAAATACGTATTTGTTGCAAAATTTGAGTACGAGCAACCACGTGTCTCACTTGTATGAATGACATTTGGGTATTTTTGTCGCCGAGGTCTGGCAACACTGGAATTTATCTAAGTAAAAGTGATTTTCGACATGGTCTTTTTTCAGGGGCGATCATTTCGGCTGCGTGCGAGCGAGATGAAAAATTGAAACGTCATCAGAAGCGGTATATCCTGTAGTTTACGGGAACATTATAAAACTATGTAAAATGTTTCTGTGAAACCAGGTGGCGGCCATTTTGTCTTCTTTTTGTGTTTTTGAAAACTTCGATCACGTTTTTGAGGCAATTGGCAACATTTGGGAAAGTTGACATGTATGGATCGATTGTGTAACTTGACCGGCAGTATCGAGATATCTAAACAGTGTTGCCACATTTGAGGTAGTTCTCGAGATTTTCCCCAAAAACTCCCTCCTGTAAAATTTTGCATGACAAATTTTTATTTCACTGATGGCTTCGTATATAAATCAGAAAATATAACTTGAAGACAAATATGGAGACAGCTGATGATTGAGGATTTCGGAGACGGGTAAAGAGCACGGCCAAGGTATTGAAGATAGGTGGGGGGTTCTCAAACAAATGTCACTCGAAACCTCATCCAATTGGCGGTGAGTTGAAAAGTCTCCAAAATGGCGGATTCAAGATGGCCGCCATACAAATTTCATCAGTGTCTGTCTCGGAGAGTATTAGAGATGGAATTGTGGTTTCTCGGCAAGAGATGATCAGGACGAGGAGGTCTATTTAGCGAAATGAAAAAATTTCAAGATGGCGGAATATTTTTTTTCATACCAAATTAAATGGCGATTAGGGACTATAAAAGACGTCATTGTTCTCCAAGAAAGAGACAAAAAACGATACAATGATGTAGGCGAGATGTGTTCGGGTGCGGGATTTGAGTTGGGAAAAATTATGACATTTCGGAAAAACAAAATGGCGGCCGACGTGATTCTTGCAACTCTTTTGTTTTCCAACCAATTTCATTACAACTCGCAATTATTAAACAAATTAATAAATGATCAATAAAAAAAATTGAAAAAATTCGAAAAATAAGATGGTGGCCGAGCTGTATTGTTTTCAAATTTTTGATTTTTCGACCTCGAACCCCGGCGCCACAGATCCGAAACGAGGTAGTTCATGTCTAAGAGATAGTATGTTTGGGTGTGGGATGGGAGTAAATCCATATTTAGGGCTCCCTGGGATTACAAAACAGGAAACTGATACCTACCAAAGTTTTAAAAAATCAGCGCCATTTTGAAATTCTTTGTTAATTGACCGATTTCGTTCAAAATCGATATTTAGGACTCCCTGGGATCACAAAACAGGAAACTGGTACCAAAATTTTAAAATATTAGCGCCATTTTGAAATTATTTGTTAATTTACCGATTTCGTTCAAAATCGATATTTAGGGCTTCCTGGGATTACAAAAAAGGAAAATGTTACCAAAGTTTTAAAAAATCAGCGCCATTTTGAAATTCTTTGATAATTGACCGATTTCATTCTAAATCGATATTTAGGACTCCCTGGGATCTCAAAACAGGAAACTGTTATTTAAATATATTACAATCCCTGGGATCCCTGGGAATTCAAAACAGGAAACTTGTACCAAAATTTTAAAAAATCAGCGCCATTTTGAATTTATTTATATATTGACCGATTTCGTCCAAAATCGATATTAAGGGCTCCCTGGGATTACAAAACAGGAAACAGATACCAACGTTTTAACAAATCAGCGCCATTTTGAAATTCTTTGTTAATTGACCGATGTCGTTCAAAATCGATATATTGGGCTTCCTGGGATCACAAAACAGGAAACTGATACCAAAGTTTTAAAAAAACCAGTGCCATTTTGAAATTCTTTGTTAATATTATTGACCGATTTCGTTCAAAATCGATATTTAGTACTCCCTGGGATAAGAAAGCAGGAAACTGATACCAAAGTTTTAAAAAATCAGCGCCATTTTGAACTTCTTTGTTAATTAACTGATTTCGTTCAAAATCGATAATTAGGGCTCCCTGGGATCACAAAACAGGAAACAGATACCAACGTTTTAACAAATCAGCGCCATTTTGAAATTATTTGTTAATGGACCGATTTCGTTCAAAATCGATATTTATGGCTAACCACATCTCGTGAGCTGCTTTAGCAGCTCGCGCACAGAGCGAAACACTAGTTAATATATATATAGCTGCTCGTGCTGACTGACTGACTCATTGATCACCTCTCCTGTAAAATTTTGTATGAAAAATTTTTTTTTTACTCATCGTTTCGTATAGAAGGCAAAAATTCATTCGGAGGAAAAATACGGAGAGAGCTGATGATTGAGGATTTCGAAGACGGATGAAGAGCACCAGCCAGGGTATCGGAGATAGGTGGGGGGTGCTCGACCAAATGTCACTCGAAACTTCATCCAATTGACAGTTAGCTGAAAAAAATTTCAAAATGGCGGATTTAAGATGGCCGCCATACAAATTTCGACGGTGTCTATCTCGGAGAGTATAAAAGATGGAAGAGTGGTTTCTTGGCAAAAGATGATCAGGACATGAGGGTCTACTTGATGAACAGGAAAAAAATTAAAGATGGCGGAATTTATTTTTCCATAGAAAAGGGTATTGAAGATAGGTGGGGAGTGCTCGACCAAATGTCACTCGAAACTTCATCCAATTGACAGTGAGCTGAAAAAAAATTCAAAATGGCGGATTTAAGATGGCCGCCATACAAATTTCGCCGGTGTCTATCTCGGAGAGTAAAAAAGATGGAAGAGTAGTTTCTTGGAAAAAGATGATCAGGACATGAAGGTCTACCTGGTGAACAGGAAAAAAATTCAAGATGGCGGAATTTATTTTTCCATAAAAAAGGGTGTAGGTATTGAAGATAGGTGGGGGGTGCTCAAACAAATGTCACTCGATACTTCATCCAATTGACAGTGAGCTGAAAAAAAATTTCAAAATGGCGGATTTAAGATGGCCGCCATACAAATTTCGTCGGTGTCTATCTCGGAGAGTATAAAAGATGGAAGAGTGGTTTCTTGGCAAAAGATGATCAGAACATGAAGGTCTACTTGATGAACAGGAAAAAAATTCAAGATGGCGGAATTTATTTTCCATAGAAAATGTATGGCGAATATTGAAGAGGCTACATGTGTAGAGTTTATGCAAGACTACGGTTCCTTTTCAAGATTTGTTTTTATGGAAGAAATCTCATTTTGACGAATGGTTCGGAGAAAAAAATATGGAGAGAGATGATGATCGAAGGTTCGGATGATGGGTGAGGAGCACGGTCAGGGTATTAAAGATAGGTACCTACTTAGGGGCTGCTCAAACAAAAAGGGAGGGGCGGGGGTTGGTGGTCTTTGTTTTATGTTTTTCCTTTATGAGAATTTTCTTTTACGTCGGACGCTTGGCGTGCTGGCGCTTCCACTGTGCTCACTAGCATAGCAGTGTGTTGTTCAGATCAGAACACGTAGACAGTAAACCAGCTGCCCGATTATGTAAGAATTGTCGATCAAATCGTAAAAGTTCGGCGTCAAAGTAAAATAAACCATAACAGCATTGAATTAGAGCTCAATTTCGTGTTCGAAATTGAGCTCTAATTTAATGCTGTTATGGTTTATTTTACTTTGACGCCGAACTTTGACGATTTGATCGGCCATTCTTACATAATCGGGGGGCAGGATAGTAGGACAGCGAGTAAGTAGACAGTGGACCACGCGGTACACTACGCGGTCCGCTGTAGCGGGCCGCGCAACCACGCGCCATACTAGTCCATATAAATATTATAAATGCGAAAGTTTGGATGGATGGATGTATGTATGTATGGATGTATGTTTGTTACTCAATCACGCTCCAACGGATGAACGGATCTGGATGAAATTTGGCACAGAGATAGATTATAGTCTGGAATAGCACATAGGCTACTTTTTATCCCGGAAAATTAAGAAGTTCCCGCGGGAATCAAAAAAACCTCAACCACGCGGACGAAGTCGCGGGCATCAGCTAGTTAATATATATATAGCTGCTCGTGCTGACTGACTGACTGATTGATCACCTCTCCTGTAAAATTTTGTATGAAAACTTTTTTTTTCACTCATCGTTTCGTATAGAAGACAAAAATTCATGGGGAGGAAAAATACGAAGAGAGCTGATGATTGAGGATTTCGAAGACGGATGAAGAGCACCAGCCAGGGTATCGAAGATAGGTGGGGGGTGCTCGACCAAATGTCACTCGAAACTTCATCCAATTGACAGTGAGCTGAAAAAAAATTCAAAATGGCGGATTTAAGATGGCCGCCATACAAATTTCGTCGGTGTCTATCTCGGAGAGTATAAAAGATGGAAGAGTGGTTTCTTGGCAAAAGATGATCAGGACATGAGGGTCTACTTGATGAACAGGAAAAAAATTCAAGATGGCGGAATTTATTTTTCCATAGAAAAGGGTACTTATTGAAGATAGGTGGGGAGTGCTCGACCAAATGTCACTCGAAACTTCATCCAATTGACAGTGAGCGGAAAAAAAATTCAAAATGGCGGATTTAAGATGGTCGCCATACAAATTTCGTCGGTGTCTATCTCGGAGAGTATCAGAGATGGAAGAGTGGTTTCTTGGCAAAAGATGATCAGGACATGAAAGTCTATTTGATGAACAGGAATAAAATTCAAGATGGCGGAATTTATTTTTTCATAGAAAAACTATGCAAGATTACGGTTTCTTTTCAAGATTTGTTTTTATGGAAGAAATCTCATTTTGACGAATGGTTCGGAGAAAAAAATATGGAGAGAGATGATGATCGAAGGTTCGGATGATGGGTGAGGAGCACGGTCAGGGTATTATAGATAGGTACCTACTTAGGGGCTGCTCAAACAAAAAGGGAGGGGCGGGGGTTGGTGGTCTTTGTTTTATGTTTTTCCTTTGTGAGAATTTTCTTTTACGTCGGACGCTTGGCGTGCTGGCGCTTCCACTGTGCTCACTAGCATAGCAGTGTGTTGTTCAGATCAGAACACGTAGACAGTAAACCAGCTGCCCGATTATGTAAGAATTGTCGATCAAATCGTAAAAGTTCGGCGTCAAAGTAAAATAAACCATAACAGCATTGAATTAGAGCTCAATTTCGTGTTTCGAAATTGAGCTCTAATTTAATGCTGTTATGGTTTATTTTACTTTGACGCCGAACTTTGACGATTTGATCGGCCATTCTTACATATTCGGGGGGCAGGATAGTAGGACAGCGAGTAAGTAGACAGTGGACCACGCGCCCCTATACGCGGTCCGCTTTAGCGGGCCGCGCAGCCACGCGCCATACTAGTCTTATTATATAACACGTTACCATAATTCGTTTAGGGTCGAGTGGCCTAGTTGTGACAATGCATTTCAATCGATTACGAATTTTAAGTTCACCCAAGTCAGTGGCTGGATGGGTGACCGAATTTGGAGGTTCAAATTTTGCCTTTTCGTTTCCTCCGTGCCTCGAAGAGCACGTGAGCCGTCGGTCCCGGTTATTATCACTAACGTCTTATAATAATCGTTAGAAACCTAAGAGTAGAAAAACTATTAGTCGGGTTTGAGAACCCACATTTTTATCCCAAGAAAACTCCTACCATTATGTGTTTATTGGAATTTGGTCACGACCCTCAGCAATGAGGCATACGACGCAGGGAGAGGTAATTCGTAATGAAACGTATAGGTGTTTGCATAGGTATAGACCTACGTAACAACTTGGTAACTACCTACTCATCAAATTCCGATTCGCGCAAACCCATTGTCTCTACGTCAATCTGATCTGTTGACAGTTGACACACGGTAACACTGAACAAACTGTAACGGTACCGAAAGTGGTCGCTAAACAACTGCCAAGGGTCTCCCACAGTGGCTAACGAGACAGCTATCCGTATGTTTATGCATCTAAGTGCCTCGGAAGTGGAGGTTTACCAATTTGCTTTAGTAAACATAACTGTGACAACTGGTTACGCGGGCTGTCCTATTTTTGGGAACCTGCTGTAATATAGGTAACATTACCTCAATTTGGGTTTCGAGGTGAATAGGTACTTGACGGGTTGTAAACATTTACTAGGCATTTTAGACATCGAAGCTAGGTAAGTAGGTACTTTATATTAAACGACGATTTTTTTTAATTAGAACAAGTAGGTGCTTAGATTATTAGGGATGGGATCGAACCCTGTGCCACCCATTTGAATCTCTTTAATTCATTCTTTAATGAATTTGGGGGTGTTTTTAGGGAGAAAATAATTTCAATCTTTTTTTTAGGGAACCTTTTAACGAAATAAGTACCTAACCGTCATAGTTTTTTTTTGCAAATAGTATGACTCCGAAATGCGCTGTTAATGCCCTGTTAGTTCCTATCTATCGGGTTTTCTGACAAGAAATTCTCTATACTAGCCTGGAGTTAGAAGCTTGGTATAGTTTCACCCCCGTGCCTTCGGAGTACGTAAAGCCGTCGGTCCTAAGCCTGATCTCTTACCGGTCGTGTCGGATTTTCCGTCCCATCGGACTACTTGAGGTTTAGCCCGATGAGATGGACGGCCCGAGATGAGGAGGTCGGGGTAAGAGGAGAGATTGCACCTATGTTTGCGCACTTGTGCACTATAAAAATCTCCCGCGCAGATGACTGATCTTTTTTTTTTTTATTACAAGATAGGCTTGCGCTTGACAACAATCACGCTTAATACAAAGCAATGATGAGGTCTAGGTTGAAGCGCGCCTGCCTAGAAGATGCCTATTCACTCGTGCCTTGAAGGTAGGTACTTAAGTTATACGTGGCAGGGAATACATGTGCTGGAAGGGCATTCCACATCCTGGCGGGAATGGCCGCCATAGCCGACATTAGGTGATCGGTCGGGAGGACAAGTAAGTTACTTAACTATATTATTTTGATATTCCAGTGTCTGACCGCAGCACATTTCGAGCCTTCAGGATAACCATGGCAATAACCCTAGCCAGAGAACTATGCGGATGTTTGGCGGTGCTACACTTCGCTTCGCTCATCTTCAGCCAAGCGAGCGGCGGCTGGGTGCTGACCGCTAACCAGCAAGCAGCCGTGCTGGGCGCTGTGCAGCTTGTGGGCTCTTGCACAGCTTCCAGTTTAGTGGAGAGGACAGGGAGAAAGGTGCGTTATTAATTTATGTGTTACTTATTTAATACCCTAGCCAGAGAGCTGTGCGGATGTTTGGCGGTGCTACACTTCGCTTCGCTCATCTTCAGCCAAGCGAGCGGCGGCTGGGTGCTGACCGCTAACCAGAAAGCAGCCGTGCTGGGCGCTGTGCAGCTTGTGGGCTCTTGCACAGCTTCCAGTTTAGTGGAGAGGACGGGAAGAAAGGTGCGTTATTAATTTATGTGTTATTGACCGAGCGAAGCGAACGTCTCTGAGTCTACTTGGGTGAAATGGCACTTGTCCGTCCGTCCGTCCGTCCGTCCGTCTGTCAGAGCCTTATAACTTCTGAATTGCTGAACGCAATTACTTCAAATTTAAATATAATATGTAAACCGATGGCCTCCCGCCGAATATGGCTTAAAAAGTTATAAAAATCTTTATTTCAGGGGGGCTCTCATAGAAGCGAATGCGAAGTAAAATATTTTTTTCACAATTATGTCAATAGATGGCGCTCTGTACAAGTTTATGGATACCGCGAGGTCTCAGTTCGGGGCGAACCACTAGTTTAATACCCTAGCCAGAGAGCTGTGCGGATATTTGGCGGTGCTACACTTCGCTTCGCTCATCTTCAGCCAAGCGAGCGGCGGCTGGGTGCTGACCGAATAAATTCAGAAATTACTCTGCTGTAGTACTAATTATAACAGATCGCACCACACCGCCAGGGAGGTAGTTAAAATCGTGTTCTCTTTCCAGCCTCTGCTTGGCACCACATGCTTCGTGTCAGGCATAGCTCTGGGCGCTTTGGGAGCGTGGTTCGCAGTCAGCTCAGGCTCCCACGCCTGGCTGCCCGTGCTAGCGCTATGCCTGTGCATCTATTGCGATGCGGCGGGCCTGCAACCTGTGCCCTTCGTGGTTATGACTGAGATGTTCTCCTTCCAGGTGAATATTACTTTTCCTTCAAAGCAAAAGTGAATAGGCATCTTGTAGGCAAGCGTTCTCCAACCTAGACCTCATCATTGTTTTATATAGGCATGATTGTAGTTAAGCGCAAGTCTATTCTGCAATAAAACCCCAAGAGTAGGGACCAACAGTTTCTTAAAATTAAGCTAAGTAGTTATCCGTAAAAACGCAATCATGCCTATAGAGAGCAATGATGAGGTCTAGGTTGGAGAATGCTTGCCTAGAAGATGCCTCTCGTCGACCACAGACCTCGTAGTTAAGTGATCATGCAATCTAACGCGGAGTGCGCTTGCCTTGAAGATGCCATTCACACCCGATTCTTCATGAAAGGAATAGCTTTCTGTATAAATAGCAAAGGCAAATAAACATCCTTTTGCTTATTTTGAGTGTCTTGAGCCTAACACAAACGGACTGAGCAGACAAGAGCGCGCGCGTAGCGAGTGCGTTTTTTTTTTGTTTTAATACAGGATAAGTATCTATTCTTGAGCTACACCATTGTCTTAGGTGAGCGACAAACGCGGCAACGCGACGCGACAATATCAAACAGTAGCTGATCGTTCACGTGGCCTACGTTTTCGCGTACCTAAATACGTCTATCATTTTCTAAGGCATCGTATCGCGTCACTCACCGAGGACAACGGGTAAAGGATAATGATGCTAACTTTCATTCAGTTGACTTCAGAACATACCTATTATGGAAATGGCCACGCCAATGATCACACACAATATTTCAACACAGAATATTTCTGGAATATTCTGTGGGGATATTAATCTTCTCTTTCTCTTTTCCAGTACCGAGGCACAGTCACATCAATCGTGACGGCGTTCGCCTGTGCAATAGTCTCAATAGAGCTGCGAGTGTTCCAGCCCCTAGCCACCAGTGTGGGTCTCTACCTCATCTTCTGGATCTTCTCCGCTGTGTGCCTGATCAGTACCGTTTACATCGCCTTCTGCGTACCAGAGACTAAGAAAAGAACTATAGAAGAGATCTACGCAGAATTTGGAGGAAAGAAGGAGAAAGACTTGGAATCGCATGATACGAGACTTTAGACTGTATATTTCATACTATTGTTATAAATGCGAAAGTTTGTAGGTATGTCTGTCTGCTACACTTTCATGCTACGCTTTTACGGGCCAACATTTCAACCCTACCTAAACCTACTCGGACGAAGTCGCAGGCATCATCTAGTAGAAATATAATATTTAAGTCTATAGAAATAGTTGATTGGCTCCGGTTTCGCTTGAAAATTCTTAGTGGGGTTTTACAAAGGGTCCTACATTGTATACCCCTATGAAAGGTATATTCATAAGACGTATCCTAATTCCTATTCCTAACTCTATGGTATGCCTGCATGCATAATGTCGAGGTAATAAACATAACGAGCTTTACGTTAATAATTTACCTAGTTAGTTCATCCTTTTCTATGTAGGTACCTAGTATAACTATAAGAGCGTTTTATACTGATTCGGGAGATCTGATTAAGGATCGAAGCTACGCGCTACAATGCGTTGGATTCGATGGCCGATGTATTTAAAATACTCATAAATTCCTGGCACCACCATGATGTTAGGTAACTAATATGGAGATGGATCTTACTCAAGTCTTTATAAGTAGGAGGTAGTATTTAATATTAAAATACTTATAAATAAACGTATGCAGCGAGTCGTAACTATTTAGTTGTAGATATAGGTTTACCTTACTTGTAAAAAGAAACTTGTAATCTTAGTTTTTACAGCAGGTTGAGCAGACCTGCATTACTTAATTTATACTTGATAAATTAAATATTGAAGTATCAGAATACTGATTTAGATTCATTCACACCCGTGGAAGTTCTTGAAACGGCTGATCCGATTTTCTTGAATCATAGCTAAGAACACTCTCGATCAAGTCAACTTTCAAATAAAAAATAAACTAAATCAAAATCGGTTCATCCGTTTGAGATCTACGATGCCACAGACAGACACAGTACGACCGTTAAACCTATAACACCCCTTTTTGCGTCGGGGGTTAAAATGCGTATTTCGCGTCTCATCTCTCACCTGTGTGTTTAGTTTAAGTAAGATTAAAAATATATTAGAATTCTCCTAATTAACTCATGACAAAAAAAGATTTATACAAGAATACTTCGATATATTTTTTTAAATCTGTAAACTTGGTTTGATAAACCATCAGACATTTAATTCAGTATCCGATACTGTAAATACTGGTGATAATAAAATGCTATTTAAATTATAATACTTTGTTTTTTTGACTATAATATTACGGGGCCTGGTAGGCCTGGTTTGAGGATTCGAAGAGCCATTTTTAAAAACTACCCGGAAAGCTCCAATACATGGCAATGTATATTTTTGTGCTAATTATAAGAAGAAAAAACCTTCAGCCCCCCTATTATCTCAGTGGCTATCAAATAATGCAAGCCTGAAGACGTATTTTTTATCCACTGAAGGTTAAGGATGAAACGTTTTCTTTTTAATTTCATAGCAAACGTTCAATGGATAAAAAAATTGGCAGTCACTGCCGATATAGCAGTGAAAACGAATAGGTACTTATAATAATTTAAAAAAATATTAAAATATAAACCTTGAAACTAAGGTATTAAAGTGTAATTACGAATGTAGTATATTTAAGACCTTTTGTCTTGGTAACAACGCGAGCATGTCGATGACGCAGCATGTCGGTGACGCGAATCCACAAGTTTATTGTGTTTCCCACCAATTACAATTTGGGTATCTTTAAATCAAGAGTGAATAAGCATCTTCTAGGCAAGCGCGTCCCATCATAGGCCGCATCATCACTTCACCTTCAAGTGTGATTGTGGTCAAGCGTAAGCCTATAATGAATTTTTCTTTAAAGAACCCCCTACCAAAAAGTGCTCAACGCGGCTAAAGAAGTTTTCAAAAATATATGTCAGTGGCTTTCATTTTTTTGATAGCCACTGTTAGATAATAGGGCTGCAGTCATAGATTTAATTTGGTCTCGCTGGAGCGCAGCGGATGATAAATCTATGGCTGCAGTATATAAACCTAACTATAACTATTACTAACGGTCGTAGGGGGTTGCAAATTAAAAGACCAAAAGTTCACAAGCAATGGAATGTTTATAATTGTAATGACACAGTCCTTACAATATTATAGATGTTGGTTACAAGCCTCGTCTAGAAAGATGGTCTCACTTTGCCCTCCGCTATGCAGTTATAAATACTCTTCTATTAATTTAATAAATAAAGTTATATTTCTCATGCTATCCTCTACTCAACCCCGTTCGTTGAAATCACAACCTTACAAATCGCTCTCTAGCTAGGAATTACAAGTAACGCAAAAATACATAAACAGGCCTGAGTGACGTCATAAGTCATATTATGGTGGCTAATTTCCGCCAAACAGAACAGCTGTTTTGAGGCCGCCATTGTCCACACAAGTTGTATAAAGTTCTGTCCTTATCCAACATGACTATTTTTGTTTTTGTAATATTTGCCACGTCAAAAAGATTTACTTCAAAGGTTATAATATAAGCACTCATTTTTAATTTTTATTGTAGGTACAAAGCAAGACCACTTTTCACCAGCCTCAGTCTGAAGCGTTTTTTACACAAATACAAAAACACCGCATAAAATAGTTAGTTATGATGTACATACGTGATCCTTACGTATACAACACATAAAAATCGTATTATAGTCTGTCACGTAAAGAAAATAGTGACTTTATAATTTTATTACAGTGCTTCACACACGAGGAAAGTTTCTAAACTTAATTAAATACATATCAAAATTTGCGGAACCGGCAGGATTTGAACCTGCGTCTCTATGGGAATCGCGCCCTGAGCGCCTTCGACCACTCGGCCACGGTTCACTTACCTGCCAGTCAAACTGAGTCATTCCTCGTTCAAAGACTTCCATCGAATATGGGCCTTTGAAAGTAGTTTCGATACTGTAATATATCGCTACTGGATGGCATAAACAGTCGCGTAAAAAGACTAGATTAAAGATGCATATATCAAATTTCGGCACTGGCAGGTAAGTGAACCGTGGCCGAGGGCGCTCAGGGCGCGATTCCCAGAGAGACGCAGGGTCAAATCCTGCCGGTTCCGCAAATTTTGATATGTATTTATGTAAGTTTAAAATAGTAACTCATCACTGTCGCCAGGCTAAGCCACACCCCCCGACCAATCAAGTTGCAAGAAATCCAAAAGCTTTCAGATTTCTTGTAACTTCATTGGTCGGGCTTGGCGTGGCACCATGCCGACTGTGTTGAGTCACTATTTTCTTAACGCGGACTGACTATAGGTAGGTATATATAGATGACACATTATAGAAACTTTGTGCTTCCTACTATCATAGTATAGTATATTTTTATCTTACGAATAGACATACACACTACAACCTACGTTTATTATGAAATCTATTATGGTATAAAATACTATGTACCTTATAATATGGATTTAAAATATAGGTCAGATAGTTAAATATGTTTTTTCATCTGTGGGAGGGGGGAGTTTTATAAAATCTAACGCTTAGTGGTTTAACTGGAAAATTATGTACCTAAACTCTAAAATAAGTACATACTTAAGTGCTAGACAGACCAATCCCTAATGACATGCTATATTTATCCATATTTATATATCGATTCCTGCTTTCGTTCAATTAAAACAAAACAAGTAGCAGAAAAATCAAAATAACATACGACAACTGGTCAATTTTTGTAAGTATTAGATAAATTTGTTAGATTTTTATCAATTTTAAAGTTATATATTTCTAAATAAATAAATTCACTATTACAGACCTAAACGATAAATCTAGCATGTCATAAGATACAATCCCTATAATAATAGTAATATTATGCTTTGGGTTGAATCTAAATGATTTCATAACATTACCTAGCTATTAAAAAAAAAAGATATAAATTATAAACTATGGTAAAAAACCCATCACATTTCCGGCAAGACAATCCATACCAATATTGCACTTATATTCCTAAAAATAACATGATATGCCAAAAACTAGCCTAATATTTCATAAAATATGACTTTATGGTGATTCCTCAAGGTAGAGATATTTTGAAAGTCCAGATAGGTAAAGCTCATAAATTCGTACTCGTATTTTAAAATATGTAGCTATTTCGTAAGCTTTTGGGTGACATTTATAGGCGTAGAAGCATACACCATAGAAAAAGGCGCAAGTATGCGCGCCATTTTCCAAACATGGCGGCTATTACAAGTTTTTAATTTGACGCAGAGATTTTTTTTTTCAATCGCGGGCATAAGAAAACTTGATGATTAACTGGAGCTACAAATAATTGAAAGAGGTTTTAGAATACCGCTTTAACTGGGTCATAATATTGGTACAAAATTTAAAAACATTTTGTATGCGGAGGAAACACCATTACAAAATATACGAACAAACTTCCGAGACACATTTATAAGTAGTGTCATTTTTTTTACAGACAAATGCTGTTACTACAAAACTATCGATATTTATAATCTAAAAATATATTTTTGAAAAAAAGGTACTTAGGTATCAAGAATTAAAAAAATCAACCATTTTTAAGTACGCAATATTGACAACTCGCGTTTGAGGGGTGTTACACTATCAATAATGTATCGAGATTCAGGTATCGTAGGATTACAAGATAGCTGCGATACCATGCCTTCAATACCATCAATAGTTCCTCGATACATGATGGAGTATCGATCGATATCGATCAATATCGACTATCGTGTTGTCTATAATGAATGTGACTATATTGATAGTGTAACTGGGCATTACGGTTCTTAACCTATTTCTAAAACAATACACTCCTATTAAGTCAAGTAATAAAAAAATAGACTTAACTATAGTGCGAAACCGTAACAGTATAAAAACAACAAAATAACACAAAGAAATAAAAACATGATACAATAAAAAAATAACAAAAACAATAAGACATTGGACGCTAAGTAGTAAGTACACAGAAAATCAGAATTTTGATGTAAGTACCTTTCAAAAATGGTTTTCTTCAATAAAATATCTGTTTTACTATTGTGATTTATAAAACTGGCTCGTGGGCGAAATTCGGCCATTTGTCTCGATGTCACAACAGTTAAACTAGAACATTCTGATAGGCACAGAATATTGTCATAATACTCGTATATATATCCGAGTATTATATATCCAATTAGAAATCGATTGAACAATTCAATTCCATTTATGGTCAAGTTCGATAATTAATTATAATCAGTTTATATTCATATCATAATCAATTTATACTCATTTATAATTCAATTTGACTCAAATAACTTAAAAGTTCATGCCATCTCTTTTTAATCGTCCCTGCTGTAAAAGACGGCTTTATTTTAAAGTATATAAACAAACGAGCTTTTGTCGTCCGCCATATTCAATTTAGTGTGACGTCATTATATTTGGTATTTTTCTCAGCAAATCCCTTCAATTGATATCCATTTAAAAATAACTAGTCCGCCATCTTTGGGAGTCCGCCAAATTAGATTTAGAATGACGTCACTTAGCTAACCATGCAATGTGGCCGATTCTGTATAACACAATCTCTAAACTAAACTAAAATGGCAGCTTTAAATCTAGTTCTGTCCCTTTCCGTAGGGAGTATTATGAAAGGGTTAGCAATATTTGTAATGCGCTAATTTAAGTTTAGTATAGAGATTGTGCACTACAGAATCAGCCCCATTGTCATCAAAACCAAACGTGTATGCAATTTTTTTATAATTTTGTTGCAAGATTTGACCTAAACAAACCCATAAACATTACAATTAAATAAAAGCGTGTACAAAAAGAATGGTAGGTTTAGAGTCATAGTCCAATTTATAAAGATCCACATGGATCTAATTAGCTGCCACACATTACAATCAGTTTTTTAAAACTAAACAATTTGGTTCGAAATAAAAATTTGGTATTTTCACAACTCGGTGGTTGAAATAAAAATCAGTCTTTCGTATTAATTACTATCTGTAAGTCAAGGACTTTATTAGTGAAACGATAAAATAGGAATTTTAAATTTTTAGGTTTGTTTTTGATAGTAAAATTGCTCGTTAGTTTGTTCTATTAAAATAAGCTTAATAAAAATGTTTGGAATTATATTATAAAAATAAAAGTTTTAAGTTAAAAGATTATAATAATAATACGTTGAAAGATTATTATAATAATAATTAATGTTGTTTTTTAAAATAAAATAGACATGGGAGATATGGTCAAGGAAGTAACAATTGACATTTTTGTACATTTTGGAAGGAATTGACTAATGGAAGACAGAAAAGGTAAGAAAAAGGTTAAGCGATATGGCATATTTTTCGTTGGAAAGTAAAAGGAGACTACGTATTTATCTAAAAATATTAAAATTTAACTTCTTCGCCAGTTTACTAGCAGCTTTCTGAGACATTGTCCTCAAAATATTAAGTATTATATACTAATTTATTTTGTAAGGCGGTTTTTAGACGATCAATCTGCAATCAGTATCACCATGGATTGGCTAGATTAAAATCGACAATCAAAAGTGCCTGAAAATTTTCTGCTAATGTCACACTATATTGCATAATAATTCTGGCGATCAGACGAATCCTTTTGCTTTTAATGTTGCCAGTCCCTGCTATGACTGATGACGACCTTTCTTTTTTCTTAGAAACGGGGGGAAATCTTCTCAAGATATCAAGTCTGCGTTACATTGACAAATTTATCTCAAGCCAGCCAGGACTCGAAATTCGGCAAGATTGCACCAATAGTGGATAACCTACCGTCTAATGCGAGGTTTAGTGTTCGCATGATATAAAAATGCTTTTTCTTTAATATCTGGATTGATCTTCTAACGACCGTCTAACAGGAATCTCCTTTTTATTTAAGCAATCTGACTTTAAAATCTAAATTATTTATTTCCAATTCAAACATTCATGTAAAAATCATAGCTTTCCAAGTTAATAAGATATTAAAAATTAAAACTGCGCCTCAACTCAACACATTCTTGCCGAAGACGTTTTCTCATTCTTGACTTCAAAATACATTCTATTATTTCCTTTTAAGACTCTGCGCGTAGTAAAATACGTCGCGTGTTTTGTGATCAATGTAGTGATTTACGTTAATCAAAATCGTCGCTCGAGTATAAGATGTCACTTTTACTCTTTTTATCAATTTTTTTTTTGTGATTTTTACCATATGCACCTATTATGTCATGTTAGCTTTTGTTAGCTTACATAAGCGACGAATTCTAATATATTAATTAATATATCAGTCTGTCCATTCATTTCTTACTACGCATGACATAATATTTACCTACTATATTTTGTTCATGGTACAGAAAATAACAATGCAAATATGTCGATATTTTTCACCAATTTCTATTAGAAATTCTAACGCATGAAAAGGCCAATATTGAGGGTGGAACTTTAAAACGTAACTCGACACAAGGTCGTATCTCGTCCCATCAAATTGAACCTAAATTCCATTAAAATAAAGTTCAATATAGTCTGACGTACATAAATACGGTATGACAGTATGGTATATATTTAGTACACAATATATAAATAGTGTTTAGAGCTATGTACGCGGGAAATAGTGTCCCGTGCGCGCCGGTAGCGGTGGTGGAGTGTCCTGAAAGAAAAAAAAAATTTTAAAATGGTTCGACCTTCGTAAAGAAAAACAAAAACATAAATAAAGTCAAAAAGAACAAACCTCTAGCTATATTTATGACGTGATAACACTAGATGGCATGCTCTGAAATAAATGAAAGGACAAAAATAATAATAAAGTGCTAAAAAAGGTGTAAAATATACCAGCAAAACAAAAAATCAAGCAACAAACGCGTCACAAACGCTTATCGATAAAATATAAAGCAACAATGCAACATAGTAAATAAAAAGATGGTGCAACTTTCACACAACAAAAATTATGTAGCTTAAAATAAAAAGTGTTTCAAGCGATATAATCATACCTGAACATTGTTCTCGTGCAGATAGTGCCGAGGCAGCTGCGGCCGCGGCATCGGTTCGTCGCTATCTTCATCCTCTTCGAAATCTGTCGCATTTGGGATTAATAATCATTCCAATGGAATTATGATTATGCATCTCTGAGAAGTTTTCTGAGGGCTTGGCAGGCATTAGCGGGAGTCGGGACCCCTTTTCGCTCACGTACCCGTAGGGGGTTTTTATACATATATAGCACTTACAAAGACGAAACAAATTTAAAAAATTAATAAGTTTAATTTAATCACAAGAATCTTATGGTGTCTTGTGATTGAATTACTTTAATCACCGCTTAAATTCTTAAATAAGTTTCGTGCAACTCGGCGTAGTTCTATTTTTTTTAAGAAAGGATTTTTAAGAATGCGAATAGGGATGTCAAATCACCATAGAAATATAATCATCCGACGTCCATATTAATTTAACCTGTAAGGTCGAGATAACTTGCTGATTGATATGAAATGTTTTTGTTTTGAGAGAATTTTTCAGTTTCAAAAGCAAATACTGCTAAGTTACGAACTAACTATTATGTTGACTGAAATAACGAGTAATAAGTATTTGAAAATTATATTCATGCAAAATTTAACAATCATGCAAACATTTTAACATTTCGACATCGTGATCCGTGTCTTATATGAATAATGTGTGAATACAAAGAATGGTAAAATGATATCTAAATGAGCCATTGCGTCAGTTTGAATGAGAGTGAATCATTAAACTGATTCCTTGAACTTGGCGCAGTCGGTAGATCCATATTTTTGCGGAAACTATGAAACTGCACATCATATTATAATATTATTTTTACAGTGTCGGTGAGTTAGTTTTTATACAAAACAAAGTACACTCACAGTTCTAACACATTTAATAATATACAGACGACTTGTGACGCTTAATGAATCGAAACAGGATATTCTTTAATAATATTATGTGTTATTTTTATATATTGTTTTAAGCTTCAATAAAAGAAAGATTTATGACCTTTCGAGTTTGTTTTTAATCGAATTGGATTTTGAATTAGAATTTTCATTATTTAATGAGATGGATTAAATATAAGGATTTAAAAGTGCATGTAAAATTCAACTAACATCTATCCCCCAAAGTTATTCTGTGTAAAATAAAAACATAATATTATTCTTACCACGTCTTTTCCTGGCGTCCAACCCGCTTTTTACCGTATCTTCAGTGTCCGAACCCTCTGCAAAACATTTAGTAACATAAAACGACTAAAAACACATCCAAAACTTTATGAATCTAAACTTTGTTAAATACTTGCTCAATGATAAACAAATTAATTATAATCTGTGAAAAATACAGCTGGTATCAGCTTATCTCTGTCGCACGCTAATTAATATTGTATTGCTATCTCGAAATCGAATTATACACGTATAATTTAATAAAAACGTGAATTCGTAAATCTATTAATCTTAAATTTTTATCATAAATTATTTTAATTAGTAATTATTATGTGTGAAAAAGACAGTTGGTAAATTGTATTTAAAAACCAATTTCAGTATCTGTTGGAATGCATTTAGAATATTTTATTTGTCATGAAAATCGCTGTCTTACTTTCAACTATTTAACTCGAACTTTCAACGATTTCAACTACGAGTAGAAGGCTTTAAAATAGCTAAGTAATTTAAGACTGTAAAACAATGTTTTGGTTTCCAAAGAAATAAAAATTTGTGATGGCTCTTCAAATTTTTTTTTAAAAGTTTAAATATTCAAACTACCAAAACACCAATACTGTTCATGATTTATGGTAATAAGCCCTTAAACCCGGCAATTCCTTCTCATTTTTGAGTATCTTGCTCGTTGCATACAAAATGCGGTGTAATGTAAAAATTATAACACACATGGGGGTTTCGTAATGACTAGGTGTGTCGTAAAAAACCATGCAAAAAACTTCAAATGCGTGCCAAGTACCATCATTACAAACAGTAAAACGGGTAGGCATGCATAACCTACGCTCTATTTGAACATTTTCGACACGATGCCTAGACATTTATAAGAAAAAAGTTTTTTTTTTTTGGTATTTCCGTGGTTCACTTACCGGAGTTAAGCTCCCGGACCAGTGTCGACATCGCGTTGGTGACTGAATCCGCGGCGTATAATAAGTCACTCCGTAGATTTCGGTTGTCTATGCCCACTGTAAGTAAAAAAAATACATTTTTTTTTAAATATTCAAAAAAAACATACTAATATTATAAATGCGAAAGTGTGTCTGTCTGTCTGTCTGTCTGTCTGCTACGATTTCACGGCCCATCCGTTCAACCGATTCTGATGAAGCTTTGTGTAGGCATAGTTTGTATCCCGGAAAATAAAGAATTCAGCTGGAATCAAAAATGTGAGATCCATGCGGACGAAGCCGCGGGCGACCTCTATTAATTCATATATTTTGTAAAACACATCTTATATCTTAAAAATATTCTTCAATGAAAATTGAACTTTAATACAGACGTTTGGCCTTTTAGCAATAAACTTAACACTAAGTTGGAATAAAAAAGTAATGTTTAAAAATAGTGCCAATTTACTATATTAGATTTTTGATCATGAAGATTTTGTTATACTCACTTGTTGTAGGTCTTTGGTTTTGATGAAAACTTCTCGCGTCGCCACCCATAGATTCCATCGCCCCTAGAGACATACAAAAAATAATATATTATAAGTCCTAACTAATATTATAAATGCGAATGTGAGTTTGTTTGTTATGCTTTCACGGCCCATCTTTTCAACCGATTTTGATGTAATTGGTTACAGTCATGGGTTGTGTATCGCCGAAAATTAAGCAATTCTAGTGAAAAAAACTTAAACAGCGCGAACGAAGTCGCGGGCATCAGCTAGACATCGATAAAAGTAGCGGTTATGGTTTGGTTCTTAATCCATTACTAGCTATTGTCCGCGGCTTTGCTCACGTTAGGTGCGATTTTCATACAAATTTCAAAGATCTATACTATATTGAATAGAATTTCAAATTCAATTCAATTTGAATAGAATTTCAAATTCAATTCAATTTGAATAGAATTTCAAATTCAATTCAATTTGAATAGAATTTCAAATTAGAAGAAAAATAGCCAAATTTCAGCTCGATTCGTCCAGCGGTTTGAGCTGTGCGTTTATAGATCAGTCAGTCAGTTAGTCACCTTTTCCTTTTATATACTACTAGCTGATGCCCGCGACTTCGTCCGCATGGATCGAGGTTTTTCGTTTCCCGCGGGAACTCCTTAATTTTCCGGGATAAAAACTAGTAAATGTGTTATTCCAGACTATAATCTATCTCTGTGCCAAATTTCATCCAGATCCGTTCAGCCGTTGGGGCGTGATTGAGTAACAAACATCCATCCATACATCCATACATCCATCCAAACTTTCGCATTTATAATATTTATTTGACTAGCTGATGCCCGCGACTTCGTCCGCGTGGAATAAGTTTTTTAAATTCCCACAGGAACTCTCTTATTTTCCGGGATATAAAGTAGCCTATGTCACTCTCCAGGTTCTTAACAATAACCATGCCAAAATCACGTCGATCCGTTGCTGATTGTTGTGAAGGACAAACCAACAAACTTCGCATTTATAATATTAGTATGATTTAGATTAGATCTTAGGAGATCTAAATAGTATATAAACTACTATATATATAGTAACGAATAGTTACGTCAAACATACCCAGGCTATGCGTCATATCGATGCGCTCCCTTTCCCCCAAAGATGGCGTTTGCGGCGCGCTGCGAACCGTTCCACGAGGCGCTGGCTCTCTATGATACGGGTGAATACGTGTTTATAATCCATCCGCGATAAGAAAATAGTGACTCATTGATGGCAGGTAAAACAACAGCCACTGTGATCAGTCACTATTATCTTAAAATGAACAGAGGCCATTGCCAACGCTTAAAGCCATATTGTTTAATTTTTGTTGACTTTTGGTGTTTTAGAATTATTATAATCCTTATTTTAGTAACGTCAAGGTGTGTGACATCAAACTGTCATTTAGAGTCATAGCTTTTAGCGTCAGCAGTATGGCCCCAGACTATAGTAAGTTTTCCTGTGATTAAAGCTGAAAACTATAATCTGATTACTGATGACATGGTAATCGTCGTCGACTTCCGATTGACGTCCACAACTGGACGTCGCGCCCGTATCTATCGGTTCTCTGTGACTAGCTTGATGTCATCGGCTCGCATAGTGAGCGGTCTGCAAAGAGTTTACTAGCGATTTTACATCAATAAAGTATAGGTACATGCAAGTTAACATTCAAGTTTCGAGACCACTTGCATTTTAAATTATTATACTCCTTTTTGGGCCGGTGGAACTGTTGATATTATACTGATAATGTAGTACTTCAAAGATACCTTTCTGGTGCGGAAGGCTGTGGTTGTGATCCGGGGAGGGGCGGACTTTTAGTCGATCGCGGCGACGAGTTCGGAGTCGATCTCGGACTTGATTGTTGAGTCTATAACAAATATACACAAAAGAAATACCAACTAACGGTACGTTCACACGGACACGTCTGATTCTTTGCGGGAACTGTTTTTTGTAAGATCCGATTTAGTGGTAACAGTATTTCAATGCACGCGTTCACACAAGTATACGATTGCAGGATCCGGGATAAAAACGGAATTTGTTACCCGATTATGCGAATACAAATCCGTCCGATCGTACTAAAAAAATTGGCAGTCCTAGGGACTGCCGATAGAAGTGAACACGAATATTTAAAATTAAAAAAAATATATATGTATATATAAACCTTAAAACTAAGGCATTATTACGAATGTAGTATTTTTATATTTAAGACCTTTTGCCTTCGTAAAAACGCGAGTATGTCGGTGTTCGCGAGCATGTCGGAGCGAGGTGTCGGTGACGCGAATCCACAAGTTTACCCCCTACCAAAAAGTGCTTAACGCGGCCAAAGAAGTTTTCACTTCAAAAATGCAGGATCCGATTTAGTCGTAGCAGTACCTATTTCAATACATGTGTTCACAAAAGCTCGGATCAAGAATCACGCAAAAACCAGAACCGTTGAGTCGTCGTGGACTATCCGGTCTTGCAGGATTCGATAAAAACTAGATCCCCACAATGGTTCGGCTTCTAAAGAATAATAAGGGCTTTACCTTCAGCATCCTCATAAGGCCTTCGAGCTGGTGCATGAGATGCTTCCTGGACTCCTGGAGCGAAGAGAGATGGCCTTCCAGCTCGTCTTTACGTTGTCGCAGCGCGCGCAACTCGGATACCAGTGGGGGGGCGGAGCCTGGACAACTAGCTCCTCCCACCGCCTCAGCCTCTTGCTGTCTTCTGAGATAAATTGGAACAGTCATATTCACACTTTTACTTATATATAGGAGAGGCAAGAACTTTTCAAGGAATATAGGATCATTATAAGAGCAAAACTTGACGACTTCCCTGGCGCAGTGTTGAGCGCTCTTGTCTTAACGTGCGGAGGTCCCGGGTTCGATCCCCGGCAGGGCCAATTTGGGAATTTATATCGAAATTTTCCCTAGTCTGGCCTAGTGCGAGGCTTCAGCCGTGGCTAGTTACCACCCTACCGGCAAAGACGTGCCGCCTAGCGATTTAGCGTTCCGGTACGATGCCGTGTAAAAACCGTATAGGGGTTAATATAACTGCCATACCCCTAACAGGTTAGCCCACTACCATCTTCGACTGCACCATCGCTTACCATCAGGTGAGATCGCAGTCAAGGGCTAACTTGTAGTGGATGAAAAAAAATAAAAAGAAAAACTTAAGGCGTCAGCGGAGGGTGAATTGCTCATACAAACGTAATACCAAAATAATTTGTAATTCGAGCATTTTTCCTCCATATTATGAGATTATTAAGATTGAACTTGTATTTATCTAGATTCCTGGATAATTATTTTTTCAAAATACTTTCCCAAAATTAAATGTAAGCACATTGCGTTTTGCATGTTTTTACGACATAAACGACATGTTTTCTCCTTATTTGTTTCATATTAAAACCAACGATATCTCACGTACTAATTGATCAGGAACATATCCTATATTGTCAAGTTACAGAATAACAACACGAAGTTAAAAACACAACAATTTTCCATTCATCATTTTTGGTATTCACGGAACAAGACTAAATGTATAACAAATTCTGTACGCTCATATTGCTATCGCGCTTGCACGCGATCATGTGTCATCAGCCAAATAGGGATAGCAATATACCTGCAAATTTATATTTGCGGTTCGAGTAGAAGTTGCGAGCGGCGTTCGCCGTCCTCTTAAGGGATGAGAGCTGTAGTACAGCCCGTTCCTTAAGTGACACCTGTATGTCCTGCATGAAATAAATAAATTGAGTGTTGAGTATTGACAGAATTAGCATACCTCAGGCGCGCTATCTCCCTCATAATTTCCCTGTTCTTAGCTTCGAGCTGAGATATGAGCTCCCTTTGCTGCCTCGCCGCGTCCACTTCCGAACCCTCAGACGACGAACGACCCTGCAAAGATGATTGGTTTGATAACTCAAGATGACCCGCTTAAACTTCACTTGGTTACAATTATTCACAATAAATTAGTAGGTATAAGTAACCCTAAAAAAATAACACTTACCAATTCCGGTGTAAGGGATGCAGACCTTCCAGCTCGAGGCTGCAAACGAAGTTATGTTAAAAGAAAAACCAAGTATTCATATTATATTTCCAATTTCTTGTTATATTTATTATTTAATAAATGTATTTATTATTAAATCAGGTACACTGTATCTAAATTCCACTTTTTGACGTCCAATAATTTATAAAACATGATGGTGATAATCAATTACGGTTCTGTGGCAGAACGGTAAAGGAGGAACAAAGTTGTGAAGATCCTGAACATTTATAAACAGCCTGTATACTTAGTAGTTACTATTAGGTAATCTATACTATCTATACTAATTCTATACTAATATTATAAATGCGAAAGTTTGGATAGATGGATGTTTGTTACTCAATCACACATTGTACAGTACGGCTGAACGGATCTGGATGAAATTTGGCACAGAGACAGATTATAGTCCGGAATAACAATATAGGCTGCTTTTTATCCCGGAAAATTAAAAAGTTCCAGTGGGAACCAAAAACCTCAATCCACGTGGGCCAAGTAGCGGGCATCAGCTAGTCAGCTAGTAATATTACTCGTATAAATGCGAAAGTTTGGATGAATGGATGGATGTTTGTTACTCAATCACGCCAGAACGGCTGAAAGGATCTGGATGAAATTAACACATAGGCTACTTTTTATCCCGGAAAATTTAAGAGTTCCCGCGGGAATCAAAAAACTTCAAACCACGCGGATGAGGTCACGGGCATCAGCTAATATTAATAATAATATGGGGAATAAAAGGCTATTATATTTATATTATTATATGTATAGTATACCATGGTGCGGTTCTCGTGCGCGAGCCGGGCCGCGTATCGCGCTATGAGCCGGTGCTCGTCGTCCACGCCTCGCGACAGGTGCTCCGCTATACCTAACGTACAAAACATTACTTACTAATAAAAAAATAAAAAAAAATAAAAAAAAAGATCCCTTGCCATTATCATCCAGTTTGTACCGACTATTTGCTTGAAAATATCTCTCCATCTTTTTTTTTTGTCGTCCCTTTTTCCTTTTTCTGTTTCTTGGGATCCATCCTGTGAGACATTTAACCCATCTTGTATTGTCCATCCTGCACAAATGTCCTAACCATTTCCATTTTATCAGCCTTGTTCTTTTTGTTATGTCATATAATTCTGTCCTTTCTCTTATGTCACAGTTTCTGACTCTATCCTTCATTTTTATTCCTAATATACTTCTTTCCATTTTCCTTTGCCATATTGCTATTATCTTACTAATACTATATTATAAATGCAAAAGTGTGTGTCTGCTATTCTTTCACGGCCCAGTAGTTCAAACATCCATTAGCCTGTATGCATCCACTGCTGGACACGCACTTTTCTAGAGCACGCCACCAAACACGGTCCTCTGGCTTCCTCATCCATGCGCTTCCCGCGACTTTCTTTAGATCATCGGCCTCGTCCACAATTTAAAAGTCGCTCAGCGTGCTATGGAGCGGGCTATGTTGGGAATCTCTCTCAGGGATAAAATCCGGAACGAGGAAATACGTGGAAGAACTAAAGTGACCGACATAGCTCTGAGGATTAGCAAGCTGAAGTGGCAGTGGGCAGGTCATATCTGTCGCAGGACCGATGGCCGTTGGGGCAGGCGTGTTCTGGAGTGGAGACCGCGTACCGGTAGTTCAAAAAATTTGACTAAAATTGCTTTTTATCGTTGTTAAGAGTTTCAACTAGTGTCCGACCGAAAGTTCGGTTTCGGTTTCGGTCGAGTTTCGGCAAAAAAAACGAGTTTCGGTTTAGACCGAAACCGAAACTGCATTCAGGAGTTCTCGCGCTGTGATCGGTCATGTTCGGCGCGTTAAATTCCATCCAAGCGAGTAAGCGACGAAGACATTTCGCCGCGTCCACGTGCCTAATCATGTCGTGACTGGCTTGTGTTTGCAGTTTGTTCTGTTTGTTGAGTTTTCGTGTGATTTATTTTCAATTTGGTAAGTTTTATTTCGTGATAAAGAGTAGGTAGTCACTACCTTGTAAGGAAGTTTCGGTTTTGGTTTCGGCCGAAACTGAGACTGTTGCCGAAATTCGGTTTCGGTTTCGGTCGTAAAAACCAGTTTCGGTCGGACACTAGTTTCAACGCTCGAATTCCATTGACGTTAGCGAGTAAAATTTTTTACTAACCCTACCCACCTGTAAAAATATGATATACGTACTGCGATGCGTGGATCTCGACGATCGGCTATCGAGCGAGCCAGTGTTGACGTACCCGCCCACGTACTCCGGAAATCCGTTGTGTACTGGCACGGGGGAAGGAGGCCTAAAAAGGTATGCCACTTTTTTAATAAGACTACGTAAATTTAGTACAAAAAATTAAGCTCCAGAAACAGGACTGACGGAATATCTCGATGTGGCTTATTCTACAGTGCACAATCTCTAAAGTAATATGACAGCGCTTATTAACCGACTTCCAAAAAAGGAGGAGGTTCTCAATTCGTATTTTTTTTTTTTTCTTTTTTTTTTTTTTTTTTTTTTATTGTTCATACTACCTTTGCAAAGGTGCAAAGGGGATTTAGTCATATCAATATAGTTTGTTTGTAAGTGATTCTCTCAAATTGTTATAGCCATTGCTGGGTTTAATTTAGTGTGTAACGATGGCGTTAAAAATAAGGCCATATATAAAAGCGACTTAAATATACCAGATTAAAAAAAACTGTCAGTCAGAGGGACTACCGATAAAAGTGAAAACGAATATTTAAAAAAAATATATACATATATATAAACCTTAAAACTAAGGCATTAAAGTTTAATTACGAATGTAGTATATTTATGTTTAAGACCTTTTGTCTTCGTAACAACGCGAACATATCGGTGTTTGCGAGCATGTCGCTGTTCGCGAGCATGTCGGTGTTCGCGATCATGTCGGTGACGCGAATCCACAAGTTTACCCCCTACCAAAAAGTGCTCAACGCGGCTAAAAAGTTTTCACTTCAAAAAGATGTTAATAGGTTTGGTACGCAGACTCACACAATATGACTTAAGTTAAGGGTCCGTTCAGGCTGGTCGGGATAGCGCGGCAGCTGTGGACGCGCGCGTTCCGGCACGCAGCGGAACGATTTGCGTAACGTTGCGCCGATCTGTTTCGACGGCGATTTCTATAACAAACATATAATATATAATATATTATACATATATATATTTCTTTGATCGACAGCGACTCGATGGCGATTTAAGGCGATCTTTAGGTTTTATACCTTTGCCTGTGCGTTGTTATTAGTAATTTCCGATAAAAGGAGAAGTGTTGTTAATGCTAGCAGTTGTTTGTAATTGCCGCATTGCCAGCGACTGGCGTACCCGCCTTTATAGGAGGATGTATGAAATTTGACCCGACTATAGTTTTTGTATGATATATGTTTGTACAATTTATATTTTTTTAAAAATATGTTGAGGAGATCCATGGATTGGACGGCTATTGGTTGAGACGACGACCAGGATAACATGAACACAGAGGAATTAATATAGGACTCACATATGTAGCATATTCCTTGACGTCGTGGTCGTTCGTATGAGGCGGAGTGACGTGGCCGCGCCAGAAGCAATCCTGGCACAGCGTATAGCCCGCACAGCGCGTGCATCGGTACCGGAAGCCTGTGAGGGATCCGCGCCGGCACACGCTGCAGGCTAGTGGGTGGACCACTGGGAAACGAACTGTATTTTAGACAACGACCTCAATTTACATAGACGGACCCTGTTAAACAAAGAATGCGGGCGTATTTTACTAACGCCATCTAGTCTGAAAAGCGGGGCAGCGCTATGGCGGGGACAAGGACAGGCTTATACAGGTGAGGAGCGCGCTTTACAGTTTGGACGCCCAATTTTTTTCTATGAAAGGGCCCATCTAGTTCCTACATATATATCGATGGAAACGAATGTGTTTGGCCATAGCCCATCATGCTGGCAATATGAGGATTGACACACAATACACCCCTTTGAGAACATTATGAAGAACTCTAGGGTATGCAGGTTTCCTCACGATGTTTTCCTTCATTGTTAAGGTTAGTGATATTTAAAATTTTAAAACACACAATATATCTCCAAAAAGCCTGTGTCCAGAGATCAAACTAAAATAGCACAGAGAACCTTATTCCATCTACTCTGAAAACGACCATTTATCTATAACGGGAGGGAGCATACAGTTTGTGTACCTTTTTTTGTAAAAAAAAAATATTACCATTCTCAACACTAGCCAAACGGTGTAAAAGTGGCAGCCATACAAGGCAAGGAGGGCCAGAGTCTGACATTAGTGTATCTAGGAAATCATTGACTGTAATCTTGACATTCTGAAACAATATGCTAGTATTATTTACAGCACAAGGTTGTAAAACACATCTGGTCAGTCAAGCAAAATAAACAACCTAAGCCTCTAAGGTATAGTTATAGAATAATTAACAGCAAGAATTTATTCACTACAAGTTAGCCTTTGACTGCTATCTCACCTGATGGTAAGTGATGATGCAGTTTAAGATGGTAGTGGGATAACCTGCTAGGGGTATCGCAGTTACATTAGATCCATACGCCTAATCGGTTTCTACACGGCATTGTACCGGAACGCTAAATCGGTTAAGAAATGTGTTTTTTTGCATGGATATAGTAAAAGAGGAGAGTGACATAGGCTACCTGGAAAAATAAATATTTAAAACAGGATTTTCGAAACGTAAATCCATGCGTCACAGACATCATGATACATGTGCGATTTTAGTCTTTTATTACACTGACTTGTCGGTTGCTGAATGTGAAGCCAATTGCAACTGTCTCACCTGATTAAATATGGAGATTGCCAAGTTATCATTGTAGCTAAAGGAAGGCGACTCATACACAGCCGCGGGCAGGGCTAAGACCTCTCTTAAATAGTCCGAGAGCCTCTTCATTAGCAAGTGACCATTGCCATCAGAGAGTTGGGAGAAAATATCTGCAAAGAAAAAAGTTATTGTAAATTGAGATATAGAATATGCATTGTGTAGAAACTTTTTTGATATTCATCCATCTCTTCATCGAAAATTATGAAGAACTCTCATTTATGCAGATTTTTATAATGTTTTCCTTCAACGTTCAAGTAAATGATATTTAATTTCTTAAAACACACATAACTCTATTGGTGCGAATTGCTGGCTTACTGGGCGGTGAATATCGCAATAGTGTTGAGTAGGACTTACAAGAGGCGGGACATTTGTCCCGGACATGACGTCAAAATGTAAGAGCGGCTCAACGTTTGAAAATGTCCTACTTCACATTTCATGTCGCGTTTGTGCGTACGTGTTTGAGCGTACTAGAGTGAGAGAGAATGCGTCGCCTCGCCGTCGTGTCTCGCCGCCGCGTAGCGCGTGTTGTCTCGCTTCGTCTCTCGTCGCGTTACCTCTTTGCCTCTCGGTCGCGTTTGCTTCTTACTTAATCTATGTAATGCGACTAATGCGAGTGTGAGCCATCGAGACACCGAAGTTAGTCTGGCGTCTGCGCTTCTTTTTTTATTTATTATACCCATTATTTTTATAAAACTGTTTTAATCACGTATTTCGTTAAATTATAAAAATGGCGAATAAAATACTAATATTTGTTATTAGGTTATTACAAAATAATACAACTTGAGTAGGTACTGCAGGGCTAGCATGGGCCGGAGATAAAAATTTTATCCCCCGATTTTATCCACTGACAAGAGATAAAATTAACTTATCCACTTCTCAGAGCACGGCAACAGGGGAGAGGAGAAGTTTATCCCCGTTTGACATTTCACGGGGACTCGGAAGGACTATTTATCCACAGTTATTTAGCGTTTTTATTTATTTATTTGGGAATAAAATTTTTATCCTTTCCTCGGGGAGAAAATTGTCTCGGCCCATGCTAGGGGGGCTGAACTGACAATCAGTTGATTATGTCAGAATATTATGTCAATCCCTTCATATAACTATAAGGAGTTGAGTTTGAGTTGTAAAATGTAAGTAAGTCAGTCATACTTTTGAAAGGTACAATTAAATGCACCAGTACGCGATGACATAATCACTCGTAACCTCAAATGAACCGCTATGCTTATAGACGGCTCGCCTCTTTTGAAGTGGTACATTGTACTGGCTCAGTACAAAAAAGAGGCTACTCTTACAAACTCTTTTTCAAGTCATGTCCTACCCAACACTATATCGCAAGCTGTAAGTGCAAGATACACACTGTTGAGTGTACCACATAGATTTGTCTACTGTGGCGGATTATAGTGAATTAAACTTCTAGTTCATTGTACATTAAACTCCATAAAGTGACCACCCGAATAAGAGGCCAGGTGCCTAGACCACTATCACCACTTCACTACTTGTACTTTCCAACTTATATAATATGTAAACAGCTTTCGCTTTCAAGTATAATCATTGTATCAGTATTGTTAGAATTTTATGTAAGCATAGTTTTAATTTTATATTGTTATAATTTTTTTTTTTTTTTCTAATATTAAGTAAATAAGAACCACTTACATCTAAGTTTGTCCATGAGTTTACCAGCACACATAGTTGCTAATGCAACCTTTATTGAGAAGACTCTGATTTTGCCAACATTTTCACTGTAAAATTAAATTGGATGAGCTTTTATAGACTGAGACAAGGCTTGTTGTAGATGCTGCTTAGCAGATACAATAATTTATCGATACTAATATTATAAAGAGGTAAAGTTTGTGAGGTTGTAGGGGGTAATCTCTGGATCTACTGAAACGATTTTTAAAAATTCTGGTACCAATAGAAAGCCACATTATTTGTGAGTGTCATAGGCTATATATTAACCTGAAAAATTAGAGAGTTCCCGTGGGAATTAAAAAAACTTATTTCACACGGACAAAGTCGCGGCCATCTGCTAGTATTATACAAAATGAAATGAATTATTTCATGTAGGACAACTTGGGTCACTGATATGTCAGAAAGAAATTCTACTGAGAAGAACTGGCAAGAAACAAATTAATTACTAATAGAATAGTTAATTTATGTAGAAAATTTAACTTAAGGCGCCAGCGGAGGATGAATTGCTCATACAAACGTAATACCAAAATAATTTGTAATTCGAGCATATTTCCTCCATATTACAAGTATGCGATTATTAAGATTGAACTTGTATTTATCTAGGTCCCTGGATAGTTATTTTTTCAAAATACTTTTCCAAAATTAAATGTAAACACATTGCGTTTTGCATGTTTTTACGACATAAACAACATGTTTTCTTCTTATTTGTTTCATATTAAAACCAACGATAACTCACATACTAATTAATCAGGAACATAGCCTATATTGTCAAGTTACAGAATAACAACACGAAGTTAAAAACACAACCATTTATCATTCATCATTTTTGGTATTCACGGAACAAGACTAAATGTATAACAAATTCTGTACGCTCATATTGCTATCGCGCTTGCACGCGATCATGTGTCATCAGCCAAATAGGGATAGCAATATACCGGCAAATTTATATTTGCGGTTCGAGTAGAAGTTGCGAGCGGCGTTCGCCGGTCTCTTAAACATGTTGTTTAACACGTTAACAAGTTGGGGCAAGTGTACCTTAAAGTCAGAACTTCAGTGAATTTAAGTCAGTAGGTAGGAATTTAATTTTGTATGTATGAACGAACTCTACTATTACTTAAAACAAGATCTTGAAAATGATCTTATCTATAATGGAAAAATTTGTGTCATCTCATACTATTGGTACTTACTCCAAATAAAAATTGTAAAATTTCATACTACAATGGTACTAATAACTATTGTAATAAAATTGATAAATAAAATGTTTTTTTTTAAATTTTGATTGATAACTATTGATAATAAAGATTTAAACAATAATTGTCTTACCCTGTGCTTGTAATATACTTAATTGATAAGTAAATTTATCATTTTTTTTTAAAATTGTGATTGATAATAAAGATTTAAATAATAATTGTCTTACCCTGTGCTATAGGCAGACAGTAGCCAATTTAATAGTAGACCAGAACACGCCTCAACAGACACCTGATTGGCAGGAGGTAATCTCTTATTGAGATTGTGGTATAGAGAAGACACCAGTGTCTCTAATCTCGTGACATTTACACAGGCTGTCGGCTCCAGTGTGTTAAGAGCATTCTCCCTGAATGCCTCTATGACGTTCCATATGTCAATTGCATGCACTAAAATAAAATAAATTGTTGAATTATTTAAAAACAATTATAAACTAAATAATCTTAAAATACGCACAGTTGTTTTCATGTCTATAGGATACCTGCTAGTTAAGTCTTGTTTAATATAAATTTTATGTAAGTTCTTTCAATTAATGTGAGTAATTGAATGCCTCCAAAAAGATAGATAAATTCTTTATTGCCACACAAGACATACAAATAAATTATAAACACAATACCAAATACAGCATTCTTATTACTAAAAGTGATCTTCTCCAGACAACCCTCTTATGGAACTTTAAAAACCGGCCAAGTGCGAGTCGGACTCGCGCAACGAGGGTTCCGTACAAACCTGTAGTAAGTTTTAAATTATTAAAAAAAAACTACTTACTAGATCTCGTTCAAACCAATTTTCAGTGGAAGTTTGCATGGTAATGTACATCATATATTTTTTTTAGTTTTATCATTCTCTTATTTGAGAAGTTAGGGGTGGGGGGGGGGGGGGGGGGGGGGGGGGGAGGACACATTTTACCACTTTGGAAGTGTCTCTCGCGCAAACTATTCAGTTTAGAAAAAAATGATATTAGAAACCTCAATATCATTTTTGAAGACCTATCCAAAGATACCCCACACGTATGGGTTTGATGAAAAAAAAATTTTTGAGTGTCAGTTCTAAGTATGGGGACCCCCAAAATTTATTGTTTTTTTTCTATTTTTGTGTGAAAATCTTAATGCGGTTCACAGAATACATCTATTTACCAAGTTTCAACAGTATAGTTCTTATAGTTTCGGAAAAAAGTGGCTGTGACATATGGACGGACAGACAGACAGACAGACAGACATGACGAATCTATAAGGGTTCCGTTTTTGCCAAATTTGGCTACGGAACCCAAAAAGGAGCAGGAAAGTGTAACATATACTTAATAGATGATTAAAAAAAAATATATACTTAAGTACAGTATTCCCAAATTAATAATGCACATGCAGATCTTTGCTAATTGTCGTATTCCCGGAAACACCCGAATTATTGAATCGTAAGAGCCCTAAAGCATTTTGCACCTTGTTCGAAAGAAATAGGAGTCAATATCATGTGTAAACAATAGAAAACAATTCGGGCTCGCCGGTCAGTCAAAGGTAAATCAGTCGTCTTTATATACTGGTGGTGACTGCACGTGTTCCCTCCATGTGGAATTATATGGAGCTGCTATTACACACCCTTCAATCAATTCAAATCAATTCTACAAAGATTGTAGCATATTCGCAATCGTGTGGTTTTCTTCGCTATTTACTTACATGGAATTATCGAATCAAATTTTGTTACTGATAAGTTAATATTTATCTCTTTTAGCACAAAACACATAATTCTACTAAATTATGCATGAAGAAAATGCACTTAACCACTAGTATACATATTGTCTTCCGATGCTCGGGGAATACGACCGTTGCCGAACAGTGACGAAGATTTCTATGCACATTATTAATTTGGGAATACTGTAATATGTTGATAAAAGATGATTTGTGTTTATTTGTCACAGTTTAATAGAAACATTAAGCTTTTGAACTTTTGATTCCCAATGAAATAATAGGCAATACTCACAATTGCACTTCTTCTGGACAAAGCGGAGTTTGCATGCAGTTCTATAAGATGCAAATCGGATCAGGTCATAGTTCTGGTCTCTCATCTCTTGCAGTAGCTGTGAGCGAGGGTCCAGTGGCCCGCTGCCCACAGGTATAGGGGGCATTACCCCCATACTCTCACGTTCTAGAGACATGGTCACCTTCCAAAGATATGCAATATTGAATACTTACCTACTCTTTATTGCAAACTATGATTTGAAAAATAAAAATGTAGACAAGACACCTACTAATTCAAGTAATGAAATAAATATGTAAAATTGAGGAACCAGTCTCAGATTCAAAAAAACCTATCTATGCCTGGTTACTTATACATTATCAAAGCTCAAACAACCTATTTGATCTGCCTAATATCTTGACAGGAGATAAAATATAACATAACACTATAGAACTGTATGAATTCCATTGAAAGGGTATCTAATTCCTAACATTTAATGAATCCTTACAGAAATGTATTGTACATTTCTGTAAGGATTCATTAAATGTTTATTGTTCATCATTTTAGACCAATTTAAGTAAGCAAAAGTTCTCATAAATATAGGGACACTGAAATGTTGAATCACAAAACACACATTAGTCATATTTTGCTGGAGATCTTTTCTTCAATCTTCTCTAATATGGAATAATAATGCAGCTAGTCTAATAGTTTGTTTACTGACAATTTTATTGAAACGTTAGGTAAAATATATTTGACACCGAAAAAAATACAATACCTTTGCTATCTCATTACTTTGTTACAAGAAATTGTGATATTGTAATATAAAATACGATACTATTCCAATTAAATCGATCACATAAAAATGCGTGCAAGTATTTCGTATTTTATAATATAAAACACAGAATTTTTTAAGCGTAGATAATATTACGACGCACTGCTGGAAACGAAACTTTAATCTTTAAGTAATGTTTTCACAAAATACAATGTTTAGTTTAATAAATCCCGTACAATAGTTCAAAGTCGATTTTGTAAAGTAAAATGACAAGAGTCAAGACTGAAGACTGCCTGCCATTAAACTAATAACGTCTCTTTAACCGCAATTATCAACTATTTTAGAAATCAATTTTATGTATAAAATATTAAGAAAGGATAAGTATATGAAACTTATATAATTATTTCTTTATATAAGGACATCTAAGAATAAAGTCTGTTCTGTTAAAATTCGTAATTAAAATATTAAGAAATAAGTTCTGTTTTAATGTTCTAAACTTTCTTTTTAAAAAATAGCTACGTAAATCGAAACGTGTGGAAAATGAATACCACAGACACGCCACAGACGACCGAAAATCGAAATCACACCGAACCACAGATATATGAACATGAACTTCATTGAACCCGTTACAATCTCGTCGAGGCATAACATGACGATTTTTTTTGAAAACAAACAGTTGGTACAATAGGACGTACAAACACTTAAACCTTAATTATTGTTTCCAATGAAATTTTCGCACATATTGTATAAATATTTTTACAAATGAATAGCTGGGTATAGCCACTTAAAGAACCAAAAATTATTATTATAAATTAGAACAAAAACATACCTACCGATTGGCAAATGATGAGCTAGTCGGGTTTTGCCAAATATTTTTTTTGCCTATAATATACTTAAGTACCATTTTTTAGCCATGCCTATCTTCATTTTAATGAAAATATAATTTTAGTGTCGCCGCCAAATCGTAGAATTTGCCGTATTTCATAACGGCTAGCCTTGTGCCAATCCGCGGCGCCGTTTTGTAAAACGACGGATCTACACGACCTATAGCCGTACTAGATGATGCCTGTGACTTCGTCCGCGTGGTTTAAGTTTTTTTCAAAAAGTAGCCTTTGCCAGTCTCCAGGTCCATACCCATGCCAAAAATTACTTCGATCCGTTGCTCCATTGCGGCGTGATTGAAGGACAAACCAACAATTCAATAAACCATCAAACACACTTTCGCATTTTTAATATCAGTATGATTGTAATACGGCTGAAGAAACTTCCACCGCATAATTCAGCACTACGCGTTCTTCAATGCAGCTAGCCGTTATTAGTCGGATCATGAATCGCCGTTTTGAACAGCGTGAACTGAAACGGCGGATTGTAAATAATTATTTTATTATTCATGTCAAATTCCTAGATCGTGGATATCCAATCCACCTATAGTTCGCGTGCGAGTTAAATGCAGAGCTTATGTATGGTGACACATACATAAGCTCTGCATTCAACTCGCGCGTGAACTATAATATATATTTAACATTTCTTTAGAGAATTTTTAAATGCTCCAATTTCTTTTCATCTAATCAGGTGGAAATAACACAAATGTTTCATATCTAACACCTTTATTAGTATTATTTATACTAAAAATGAACACAGTTCACATTGATATCTAAACATTTTATAGTTAATATTAATACATTTCTAATACATACAATATAGCCATATTTACAATTTCAGATTCAAAACCGCTGGATATACAAAGTTATTGTTTTAACTCACCCGGAGCATACCCTACAGTCTAAATTTATACGACAGAATAAATAAAGATCAGATAAAAATTTATCGACAGAATTAAACCTAATAAGAAAGTACAGAAACTAGGATTATATCGAAACATTAAATGTTTTTTTTCATCTACTTATCAAACAGTAATTCCAACACTAATCACAGTTCTCTCAAGTTAATATTTGACTATGTTTTTATTTAATTTAGTAAGTAAATAATTTGTTTATAGATTTAATATTATTAAAAGAACACTATATTATCTACTACCTATAACTTATTTACATATAGTAAGTAAATAAATAGTAATAGATTATTTAACTATTCAGTGATGTACTAGCTTCAATTAGTTGTTTATTAAGTTAAATTCGAGTTAGAACTTTGAAACTCTTTTCGTAGGTAATAATATGCCCACGTCATCCGTCCCGCGAATGGAGAGTGTTTTTTTAAGAAACTGAGTTTTAGGGATTAAAAGTTGCTCTAGGATGTTTCGCACCAAGGTAGTGAATAGTAACATAGTGAATAGTGTAAGTAGCCGTGCAAGGGTAACATAATATAGACACACTTTCATATTTATATTAGTATTGATGTTGAAATTTTGTTAGGATTCAAAATTCTACACAAAAGACATTATTATGATATTATTAGGTACCTATGTTCTAATAATCTTCTCTCGATTTTACCGATATTGTTTTTGAAAATAAAGTAGGTAGGTACTTGAAAGGAATTACTAAAATTTTTAACAATAAATGAAGTCGAATATAAGTAGTAGATGTACGTATGTACATTATTCAGGTATAATATTAATACAAATATAATATGGGTTTATAACTTTATATACAAAATTATTGTGTTCGTCACAGATCTGATCGCGAGTTAGGCCATTAGAGATTTTTTTATAATAAAATTATTTACACAAATCACCTCTATTTTATATTTTAAATAGGTATTATATTATTATAGTAAATAATTATGATAACGTATACATAATACATCAATGGAGTAAGTAGGTACGTACGTACTACAAGCAGAAACTCATAGAAGTTTTCTATAGCATGTTATAGGGACCCGCCCGACTCTTTTTATTTTGAACTATTACATACATAATATAATATTTTTGGTATTTATACCTATAACTTAATATCCTTTAAACCAAAGAACAGCAATATCTATTCACTTACGATACCTAAATGACTCTTAAGAATCTTTAGTTAAGTATAATTATTCAACTACGCACAAATATCTAAGTCTCTACCAGACACCTTAGTTTTTAAGTTAAAAAAAATATCGCCATCTCTTGAGACCTTTCCGATAAATACTTTAACAATTACAAATAACTAATTTTGAAGAGAATGAATACGATTTTAAGTTCCCTCCGTAACTTGACCATCATTTTATAAGTAAATACCCGCCATCATGACACCTTCCTTACATCAGGGGCAATGATGTTAAATATCAGTATTTTTGCCAAAGATAAGTTCAAAACAGTTAACCTTGACCTCGAAGACCAACACTAAACCTCCACTCTTGACAGTGGCTTGCTTTCTCGTTATCAAAATTAAAATACATTGAGCCTCCCTAAAGCATCTTTACCGCCTTTCTTTGTACGTACGGCCTTTTCAAAACAGGATTTGCCCATTTACTTTAGAAACATTTCCTTTTGTATTTTAAACATAGAGCCAATGTTTCCAAGTGAATCGACTCACTGGAGCTCCTCCACGGATTGCTTCGTGTTCTGTTTCTGGAGAGATGCAGCACGCTAAACGCTGAAATAATAAAATAAATTTTAGGTAATTTTAACTCTTTAATTTAACGTACGATAAAATATAATAACGAGTTAACAATTTTATCTATAAGCATAACATGGCGACAAGTAGAAAACATGTTTCATGGTGTAAATGAACCTTTAGAATTATTAATGAGCAAAGTAATGTTACTTATGCCTCGACGAGAATGTAATAAGCATTCAGATCCAGATCTCAATACCTCTGCATTATTTTCGTTGAGGAATTTAAAAATAAGGTAGGTACCTAGTCTGTAAAACCCGATTCACAAAATATGAAAAATTAACTCCTAGGGTAAGGAGCGGAGATGGACGAGAGTGCCGTAGGGCGGTGTTTGACGGTGAAACCTCAAAAAGAGCTTAAGCCGTACCTACCTATACGAAGTTTACGAATAAACGAAACAATAATTAAATAAAGAATTTAAAAATATTACTTTCACCTTTAAAAAAACTAAAAAAAAAATTGAACGTTTCGCTCTAGATACTCAGTACTCTGCAACTAAAGTGTTTTACCAGGTAAGTAGTAGGGGCAGTATTGGAGCGATAACCATTTTGCCACGCCGACTGTGCGTCGCGTGGAGTAATATCATCATAAATCAACGGCTTTAAAAAAATCAGAATACTTTAGAGTCGTACAACAAAAGATGTTCAGCATTACGTACCTACAGCAGTTACCCTTACGAGATTACTAAATGTTTTAAAATTAAACTAAGTAATAGGTACTGGTACTAAGTTGGTACTTATAACCAGCAGTAGAAGCAAAGTTAATGATGAATACCTGTCTGCAAGTGCCAGGCGTAGTGACAATTTTATAAATGGCCACGAGGGGGATCATCAGTATGGAGGAGCAGGCCAGCCCCCAGCCGAGCACTACTGCCCACTGCGGGTAGGTGTAGTGCTGATACTGCAAAGGCTGCTGGTAAAGGAGGCCGAATACCACGACGCCCTGGAATGGCACTTACTTTTATTCATTATTGTATTTGAGGCATTTATAATGTAAATTCTAAACTTTTTTTTTATTAAATCATAAAAATGAAGTTCCAGGCTATTAAGTTTGAATAATTTGGTACCTATGCCAATCTTTAAGGAGTAAAGCAGAAATTAAAGGGCATGGACGTAGGTAATAAAATTCTTATTTCTATCGTCCACGAATAAGGATAGGCATATTCAATAGCACCTAATTATGTCTACATATTTACAAAAAATGGTGAATTATTTTTATAGCATCCAGCTCTTAGTAGGTATTAGTACTCCAAATCTAAATACTTAAGATCTCGTTATCATAGGAAAAAAAAAACATTTAGAGCTGGAATGATGAAGTAAGCAGACTAGGTGAGGTGAAAAAAGAGAGAAGTGATTATTTCAGTCAAATGCTCAGGTAGTATTAGTACAGCACGTGTAAACTATTAACTAACAAGTGAAATACTAACAATAATGAAAACTGGACTGACGAACTTCCAGCATATCCGCCAATAGAGACCGGGTCTGAAGCCGAGCATTTCTTCAACGTCATCCGAAAATCTTTTGAGTCCTGTAAGCAGAGAAATGATTAAATCTTCAAACCCGCAACCACACTCTCTCCTAACCCGAAGCGACTCGAGGCGGTGTGTCATGTGGTGTAAAAGCTTATGAGGTATAACTCGGTCACAGTCCAGGGTTGTTAGACCGGAGTCAAAGAATATGAGGTATGAGCATTGAGCAACTAAGTACTTCAACTAGTAAGGCCAGGGCCGTCTTTATCCTATTGTAGGCCCTGGGCACATTAGGATAATGGGGCCCCTATGAAAAGGCCTGTTAGTCCTCTGCCAATTTTGTTGAAACATGCCTAAAGAGTAGATAAACAATATTCTAGATTGATTCAACTGGTATTTTAGTGATCTGATTTTAGTATTTGGTGATCTGGCAGTAACTAGGGGTTCCCCATCGATTGCGGGGCCCTGGGGCACTTGCCCAGAGTGCCCAGTGGGAAAGAGGGGCCTGAGTATGGCTGACTTAATGCAACTGCTCGTATGGTGTCCGAAAACTTGTAGTCGTACGAGTGCCTCTAAGAGACTAGTAATGCGAGAATGTGGATCCCGGGTAAGGCATTGAAATAAATCAGGTAAGTAGCTAATTAGTTAGTCTGTGTCGCTGTATAGTCCGTGTCACGAAAGAAGTCCCGCCCACCGACCAGAAACAGAAGGTCCCGCCCTAGAGTATGCCTAGAGTCACGCGGCAATTTTTTGAACTATACATCACATTATTCCTGTTTAACATAATTTAAATATGGACCTATTACCGCCGCCTTTATGGGACTTCTTTCGTGACATGGATGGACATAATAGAGCCAGAGCTTCAGCTTTAATACAATAACGTAAGTATAATTATTATAATTAAATTTAAGGGTCACTGGTAGAGATCTCTTATAGAGATAAGTGTTTCCTTGTCCACTATGTTTCTGTTTTTCTACTTAATGTATAACTTTTTGGTACAAAAAAAAAAAAAAAAATTATTAAGGATGTCTGACAGGGGGTTGCAATCGTATTATGTGTCTGACAATGGACAACGTGGTTTCTAATATTCTTCCAAAGAAAAATATTAAAAAAAAACGGAGCTTAATACTTTAACGAATTTGAGGTCCAATTTTACCCACCCTTGCTACCTGATACCTTCCAAAACAACCGCGATCCAAACTTCATAGTTGGGGATCGTTTATACAGTCTATTTATAGACATTCGTAGAGAAACTTTCAGCTTTAATAAAATAACGATGGTCTGATCGTCGCGGGCTCTTGGACCATAATATAGTCGTATGTTATAAAATGTATTAGTTCCACTAGTTACTTGCGGATTCTTTCGTGACACAGACTATTGTAGACAGTAGCATAATGATAACTTACCATAAAACCACGACACCGCCACAGCCTCGAAGAGTGCCGAGCAGAGCAATGAGATACCAGCAGCGTACGTATCTAGTAAATGGAACATGTAGATCCCACCCTATAAACAAAAAAAAACCCGACTACTATTTTAAAATTTCCCGCCAATTTGCACTCTCAGCTTAGCTAAGCAAATACAAATTATAAGTTATGTAGGTACGTATCTCATTTCGTAGGTAGGTAGATTACAATAATTAAGTAATATCGTACGGAGGCAACGTATTATTATTTTGTATCATCGTTCTTGTATTTTAATACAAGGAAATGTTTGAAGCACGACGTCCCCTAGTTTATTTATAAAAGACTAGATGATTCCCGCGACTTCGTCCGCGTGGACTAAGTTTTTCGATTCCCGTGGGATCTCCTTAATTTTCCGGGATAAAAAGTAGCCCATGTCCTTCCTCGGGATATAACTTATACCTGTACCAAATTTCATCAAAATCGGTTGAATAGGTGCGCCGTGAAAGCGTAGCAGACAGACAGACAGACACACTTTCGCATTTATAATATTAGTATGGATCATTGACGACGTCATACTCCAGTGCTGCAGTAGGTACCTACTATTAAGTTAAGACACCACACTCTGCTATGACGGCGTATGCGATGTGATTATTCACACACGTTGTGCTGGTATCCCAATCCATACTTAATATTATAAATGCGAAAGTGTGTCTGTCTGTCTGTCTGCTACGCTTTCCCGGCCCATCTTTTCAACCGATTTTGCTGAAATTTGGTATAGAGGTAGGTTATATCCCGGGGAAGGACATAGGCTACTTTTTATCACGGAAAATTAAGAAGTTCCCGCGGGAATCAAAAAACCTTAATCCACACGGAGGAAGTCGCGGGCATCGTCTAGTAGGTATAATATATCCCGCGACATGGCTTATGTAATTAGCCGCGCTAGGCGCCACTCGTTCGGAAGGACATCAATGCAACATTTTTTCACCATAAAGGAACCGAATTGTACACGTGTGGTCGCACTGCAGGTGTTTTGTGCTACTTACAGGAGTTATATTGATGCAAGCTACGCAGAAGGAAACACACACGACGATCAAGGTGAAGTGCTCGCGACGCAGCCAATGCGCGCCGCTCGCACGCGCCTGGTCCAACAGACCAGTTATCACACATTCTAGACCACCCATCTGAAAAAGACACGTTTCAAAAGACAATATTAGGCTGTAGCTTCTTATTTCTTTAGAGAAATTTAGAAATCAAAGCAGTTTTGGAATCGAAGAAGGCAAAACTGAAATTGGACACAATTTTAAAGGCGCTAAACCTATGGAAAGTGCTTCATTAAGATCTAGCCGCACTACAGAGATGCGGCACGGCGCGGCATGTAGCTGCAAGTATTCTTTGTAAGAGGTTGACGTATGGAGCTGGGCCCACTAAAGCAACGCGGAACGGAGATGCACTGCGCGACGCGGCCCTGTAAAACTCATATAAATAATATTTGCCGCTACGTGCCGCGCCGCTCCGTGCATCTCAAGGGGGTCTAGACCTTTAAGAGTGTCAGATAAAGGGTAATCGATCTCAAACCGTCAGCAAGTTGTGGTAAAGCGAGGTTGAAAAAAACATGCCCTTCGATATTTTATAATGTTTTTAGCGCGTTTAAGTGCGAATAAATATAGATAAAGCGATCTACTCTTCTCAATAAATAAATACCTACCCCAGAATCCAAACCCAGCATGATGAGCATAAAGAAGAATAGCATCGCCCATAAACTGGCACCAGGTAGAGTTGCAACCGCTTCAGGATATACTTGGAATACTAGGCCCGGTCCTGAAAAAAGAATTTATTAGGGATGATGCCTATATCAAAAATAAATTATTTCTAACTGATTATTAAATAGAGGGTCTTCCAAAAGACCTAAAATTCACATCCTCGGTTAGGTTTAAGTCTGTTAACCATTTAAAATATGTATACTCGTAGATTAAAGAAAAAAAGTGCGTTGAAATTTTATGACGTCACAACTGTGAATTTCATACAACTTCCATTCTAGAAGTGCGTTTTTAAGTTTCATAAAGAGTTGCTGATTTGATTGAGTTGTCATCATCCCTATTGCCCGCAGCTTGGCTCACGTTAGGTTCGATTTTCATACAAATTGCAAAGCCCTAGCTTACCCCCTTATAGGTTGAATTTTCTAAAATCCTTTCTGAGAAGATGCCTACGTTATAATAGCTACATATATCTGTATGCCACAGCCCGATCCGTCCAGGGGTTTGAGCTGTGCGTCGATAGATTGATAGATCAGTCAGTCAGTCAATTTTTCCTTTTATATATAAGGTACAAGCTGATGCCCGCGACTCTATCTCGATTGTTTTTTTTGGTTCCCGCGGGAACTCCTTAATTTTCCGGGATAAAAAGTAACCTATGTGCTAATCCAGACTATAATCTATCTCTGTGCGAATTTCATGCAGATCCGTTCAGCCGTTCTGACGTGATTGAGTAACAAACATCCATGCATCCATCCATCCATCCATCCATCCAAACTTTCGCATTTATAATATTAGATAGTATAGATTTATTCATGCTAATGATTGATTAATTTATTCAAGCGTGAATATTACCTTCCGTAGCAACAGACGATATAGGCACCCCTTGCTTGTGAGACATAAAGCCCAAATACGTGAAGATAACAAATCCGGAGAAGAAGGAAGTGAAGCAGTTCACCAGGGTTGTCACCAGGCAATCCCTAAAAATAAACACTTCAAGAAGAAAAATATCCGAAATTCTGTTCTATTATCATTTATCATACAAAAGTGGTAATCCCAACAGAAGAAAATGTAGCATATCAATAATAATCTTCCCGACCGAATTGCGGCCGAATGGTTAATCTCCAGAGAGATTAACCATCTGCGCGGGAGTTAGAATAGTACACAAGTGTGTGCGCATACACAGGTGCACTCTCTGTTCCTTTACTCTCATAGCCCGATGGGACGGAAAATCCGACACAACCGGAGAGAGATCAGGCGCAGGACCGACAGCTTTAAATGGTCTCAGAGGCACGGGGGTGAAACACCGCCAACTTCCCGGGACCCGGGACTCGAACCCAGGACCTCGTCGGCCGCAGTCGAACATGCTAACCACTAGACCATCGAGGCAGTCAAATGTAAAATGTCAAATGTAGCATACAGTATATTTTAATAGTTATCTACCTATAACAATTGTTATGAAATGTGTTATAGCTCGCATATGAAAGATGTACTCCGAAGCCTGCTCCAACTGAGTAGAATATCTGAACAGCAGCGTCGACCCAAACCTGTGATTGAAATTATATTATATTATTACATAAATAGATATTTATAGCTAAATTTAGGAGAACTGAAGATAGATGTACCTAATGATGTATCTAGAGTGATTAAAAGAAATATCTTCAGCTATACTTGTAGCATTTTCATCATACTAATATTATAAATGCGAAAGTGTGTTTGTTGGTTTATTGATTTGTTGGTTTGTCCTTCAATCACGCCGCAACAGAGCAACGGATCGGCGTGATTGTTTGCACTGATATAGTTGAGGACCTGGAGACTGACATTGGGGCTGATTCTGTAGTGCACAATCTCTAAACTAAACTAAAATGGCAGCTTTAAATCTAGTTCTGTCCCTTTCCGTATGGGAGTAATAAGAAAGGGTTAGCAATATTTTTAATGCCCTAATTTTAGTTTAGTTTAGAGATTGTGCACTACAGAATCAGCCCCATTGGCTACTTTTTACTATACAATATAAAATTAAGGAGTTTAAAAAAAATCCACGCAGACGAAGTCGCGGACATCAGCTAGTTGTTTTATATTTTGAAGTTAGCCTAAGCATACCTACCTACAGATGATAAAATATTTCTATCATGTAGAAATCGTATTGTAGTTTCATACATTTTTCTTTACTTTCACATTTTATATTTATTATACTTATTCATAAAATTAATAAAATATTGAAAACATTACAATAGAACTTAAAGCTAGCTAGCCTAACCTAATTACTATATAAATCAGGCCCGCGTGGAATGGTGGCAAGAATGGTGGCTGCATGTTCGCGCTGGACAGCCAGGTTGATCCTTTGCGCAAAAAATGTCCTTCTGTCACCAGAGGTAATCAATCGCGGTGAAATATCTCGCAAAAAATTGTTAGCACTAAGTCTCCACGGCCCCAGGTTATCTAATACATTATATGGATTATGGATAGAATTCTTACCTGTGTATCCTTTAGCCTACTTAGTTCAGGGTGTAAGTAATAAGCAATGCCTCGGGTTGCGCCTGGTAATAGAAGTCCTCTCGCAAGCAGAATCGACAGCACTACGTACGGCATTGTAGCAGTCAACCATACAACTTTTCCTAAAAACAGGCATACTTTTTATGGAAAACGCTTTTGACACCTAACCTCTATAGTTAACCGCAGCTAACCTAACAGTTTGTTTAGTCTACCATTGTCGATTTGTGTGAATACCCATCAATAGGATCGTTATCGAACTTTTACTAGAAACAGGGATACTTTTTATGGAATTGTCTCCTGACTCAGACCGCTGAGTAGTTTTTCATTAGGTTGCTTTACTTTACATAATTTTATAGCCTACCATTTTCCATCAGATCTAAGCTGCACTATGAAAATATAGTCGGTTAATAGAACGATCCTATTTTTTAAAATATTTTATTAGTTCACAAAACCGAATTTGCTTACCAGAGCTTTTGACTCCTTTGAAAAGGGACAAGTAGAGAGTAACGTAGACGACGCCAAGGCAGACGGCGAGTTGCCATTTCGGTAAGCCTAAGTCGTTGAGCCCTTCAGAGTATTGCATCTCGAGTACCGCCCGACTAAAACATAAACAAAACATCAGCACAATTCTTCTGTTTTGGTTCCTTTGATTGGCCGGCGATGGATTCTAATAACAGGTAATATGTACAACTTTGTTGGTACTGAATATCAGTGAGAGTTACAGGGAAAAAAACTACACGGCAAGATCTTAAATATTTAATCCTTAACCATCCTCCCAATTTATGTACCAACTAGCTGATGCCCGCGACTACGTCCGCGTGGATCGAGGTTTTTCGGTTCCCACGGGAACTCCTTAATTTTCCGGGATAAAAAGTAGCCTATGTGTTATTCCAGACTATAATCTATCTCTGTGCCAAATTACATGCAGATCCGTTCAGCCGTTGGGGCGTGATTGAGTAACAAACATCCATAAATCCATACATCCATACATCCATACATCCATCCAAACTTTCGCATTTATAATATTTATTTGATTGACAGAGAGTGGTTCTCATACATTGATGTATCTAATTGTAGAATTTTAGTAGGTACCTTCCTCAGTCATAGTAAGGCGCTTAGTAAAATCGTAGACGACAGACATTGGAGCAGAATCTACCCTTAATGAAAGAACTCCGAAGCCGGTGTGAAGTGCGACAGAGGTCCTTGGTAAGGGTTATCAGTTCGATTCGTTGCGTTCAGTCGCACCGCGTCCCAGCATTGCTCGGTGTTCCATGAATTGAAACAGTGCAACTATGGTAATTCCGACAGAGCTTAGCCATTCTCCCCATAACTAAGTATCAATTGACAGAGAGTGGTCCGCATAGCAAGGCGCTTGGTAAAACCGTAGACGACAGACATTGGAGCAGAATCTACCCTTACTGAAAGAACTCCGAAGCCGGTGTGAAGTGCGACAGAGGTCCTTGATAAGGGATGTCAGTTCGATTCGTTGCGTTCAGTCGCGCCGCGTCCCAGCATTGCTCGGTGTTCCATGAATTGTCGCAGTGCAACCACGGCAGTTCCGACCTGGCTGATGACACGAGGAAGTACAATGCCCACCCTGTGTAACAAACAGGAGATTTAATTGATTATTTAATGAGAGCAATGGAAGAAATACATTAATAATTTATTGATTTCGTCCATTTTAATTCACCTTTGGAGCAAATGAAATCTGAACCGACATACCCCTTCCACGTACCTCCCATGAGTTCCAGGTTTTAGAGATCCATAGCACGGGACACGGGTACTTAGGTACCATGTACCACATAATTAATATATATTATATTAATTATGTGTTACATGTTAGTAGGTACTACATTATTTGGTATTAAGTTAGTATTTTACGGTTGCAATTAAACGCGTATTTACGCGTTTAATTGCAACCGTAAAATACTATTAACGGCATTGCGCAAGTGGGCCTTTGTTTAAACAAAGGCCCACTTGCGCAATGCCGTTAATTGTACTTAAATGTTCTATACCTGCCCTTTTCATGTCAACCCCGTAATGAACTAATCAAAAAGTGACAGCATCAGAGACATTGATCAGTTTAGGCAGGGATAGGTGGAAAAAAATCCACTCTTCTCCCCCAGGGGGGATACGTTGGTAGGGACTAGTGGAACAGGCCGTGTTGTGCAGGTTAGCCTTAGTATAGTAGCACTTTTACCTATTCTGTGATAGTAGTACATTCTGTGCCAAAACCAAAAAAACTTGTCTAACCCGGTGACAGCTTCGACAGAAGTTTATAATATGAAAAACAAAATAAAAACAAAAACTAAATAGGCATGCAAAATAGTTTCAATTTTGGCCACCGGGTCGCATAAGTTTGTGGTTACACGTAATTATAATGTAATTAACTTATTAGCTATGTAACTACTCACCAATAATAACATTGTAGTAAAAAGATACATAAAACGCCACCATAACAGCACAGAAACCCACACCTGGAAAAAATAGAGGAATAAAATTATAGTACTTACTCACTGGGAACGTCAAAGAATTTTCATCAACAAATAGTAACGTTCCAAATAACTATAAAGCTTAAAGCCCGAAAGCCGTACCTATTGTTTTATTATTGGTGACCCTCGTGTTTTAGAATTATAATCCTTAATGTAAGAGATGTCGAAGTACGTTGCATAAAACTGTCATTTAGAAATAATATTATCTACTGCTTTAATCGATGGTAGTAAACCCCCAGTTCATATATAAACTGAGACCTCGCGGTATCCATACACTTTTACAGAGCGCCATCTATTGACATCATTGTGAAGTTCTGTTAAAATAGTGAAGCTCATAAAAATTAAACACTTCCGGTTCCATAAAATATTTATCTAATTTTAGTATTTGTTGTTCAAGTACAGGATATAATTCAAATAACTGATCAAGTTTCTGGCTCAGCCTTTCAGAAAATTGCGAGTTCTGAATCTGAGGTCAACTTTGGACGTTAGAAAATCGCCACTTTGAAAGCCCCCCATTTCGTCAATTTTAGGGGAAAAGATAAAAAAAATATATTTTTGGACTCTATTCCTAATTATCTTTAAAATGATATACCGCAACCCTAGGTAACGATATAAAAAATATTTTACTTCGCATTCGCTTCTATAAGAGCCCCCCTGAAATAAAGATTTTTATAACTTTTTAAGCCATATTCGGCTGGAGGCCATCGGTTTACATATTATATTTAAAAATTCGAAGTAATTACGTTCAGTAATTCAGAAGTTATAAGGCGCTGACAGACGGACGGACGGACGGACAAGTGCAAATTCACTCAAGTAGACTCAGAGACCTTCGCTTCGCTCGGTCAATTAGGTACCTTTAAAAAGAGGACAGATCTTCCATATAGTGATCGGTCCCTGTCGATTGTATTGCCCAAGGATCAACTCCATGTAGAAGAGTGGCACCGCACCGAAGATCAGCATTAGCGTGTAGGGAATCAGGAATGCGCCTAAATATAACAAAAATTAATATATTAATGTTAATCTATATATATAAAATTCAAAGTCCTGACTGACTGACTGACTGACTTATATATCAACGCACAGCCTAAACCGCTGGGGCTTGAAACTTGAAATTTTGACAGTAGGTTCCTTTTGTGACGTAGGCGCTCACTAAGGAAGGATTTTTCAAAATTCCACCCCTAAGAGGGTGAAATAGGGGGTGAAAGTTTGTATGAAAGTCCGTCATTTCTCAAGTTATATCCATGAAACTTGGTATTTGAGCTTCTGGTTTAAAATAAAGAAATACGTTTTTCACAGTTTTTGAAAATTCTACCCCCAAAGGCGTTAAATAGGGGTTGAAAATTTGTATGAAAGTCCTTCATTTTTTAAGTTATAACCATGAAAATTGGTATTTGGGCTTCTGGTTTAAAATAAAGAAATACGTGTTTCACAGTTTTTGAAAATTTTATCCCCAAGGACGTTAAATAGAGAGTTTGTCCTTCAATCACGCCGCAACAGAGCAACGGATCAACGTGATTTTTTGCATGGGTATAGTTGAGGACCTGGAGAGTGATATAGGATTTATCCTGGAAAATTAAGGAGTGGGAATTAAAAAAACTTATGCCACGCGAACGAAGTCGCGAGCTTCCTCTAGTTAACTATAAACTTAGTGACCAATTAGTACTGACAGTTTTCATACAATCTTACGACCTCGTAGGTTTTCTGACTATGTATTAAGTTGTTGAGATGTTAAGTTTTCCTTATGCTTCCCGCCCATTGAATTTTATTAAATTACGTTTCTAAGATACAACGATTATTTTTGCTCAATCAACAACTTTGTAAGGATTTAAATTAATCTCCAACAAAATTGTCTTCAATTTATCGTGTATTTTTTATAGTTTTCGAATTTATTAGAACATTAAACTTTCGTGTTTAGAACTAAATTCCAACTGCAGTAGACACAAAATATACCCAAGAAAAGTTTACGTTTTTGTAAAAATGTACAGTCCGTGTCACGAAAGAAAAGAACTCCCGCGGCGATAAAGTGGAACTAATAAGTACATTTCTCATACAAAAATGTAAATAAATGTAATCCATACTAATATTATAAACTAGCTGATGCCCGCGACTTCATCCGCGTGGACTAAGTTTTTTCGATTCCCGCGGGAACCCATTAATTTTCCGGGATAAAAAGTAGCCTATGTATGTATGTATGTATGTATATTCTTTATAGCTGATGCCCGCGACTTCGTCCGCGTAGAATAAGTTTTTCAGTTAATTTTCCAGGATAAAAAGTAGCCTATATTACTATCCCACGGTATAATTCCCCTATAATGGTGAAACACGTAGGTACTTCTTCATATTTTAACGAAAGCCCAAATGCTGTTTCATGGCTATAACTTGAGAAATTAAGGATTTTCATACAAACTCTCAACCCCTATTTCACCCCTTCGGGGGTGGAATTTTGGAAAACTGAACCACATATGTTTTCATTTTCAACCCGCAGCTCATAATTTATCAAGTTTCATGGCTATAACTTGAGAAATTAAGGACTTTCATACAAACCCCGAATCTTAAACCACGCAAAAAAAAAAAAAAAATGTACCTGATGATGCCCGCGACTTCGGGCATCATCTCATACATATATATTTTTTTATTTAATCTTTTGGCGTTTAGTACGTTTAAGCGTTTTGATTAAAAACACGCTTATTTCGCCTGTAAGTTCGTCGCTCGTTTAGCACCACCCAGGGGACACATGCAGGGAGGTAGAGGGTAGTTCCTGCGGACGTGAGCGACGGGGCATCCCCCCATATAATAATTACAAGTAGGTACTAACCGCCTCCATTCCTGTAGCATAAATAAGGGAATCGCCACACATTAGCAAGGTCCACAGCAAAACCAATGATCGAAAGTAGGAAGTCCGCCCCAGTGCCCCATGTTTCCCGCCCGTCATTTATTTCTCCTAAAATAAAATAAATATAATATTACACATTTTATATTGCGAACTATAATATTGCGAACAGGCTCATGAATAAGGGTCCCGAACGGGTTCGAAACTAGTCGGGCATTTTTCCGACAGAACACGTGAGTTTATCCGGATATTATGTATAGTTATAATGAATATCACTCACGATAGTTTAAACGTTAAAATATAATACCGAAGACCATGTAGAGACAGTCACGTTCATCATCATTGCTTCAACCTATTATCGGCTCGCTACTGAGCACGAGTCTCCTCTCAGAATGCGAAGAGTTTTGGCCATCGTCCACCACGTCCAAATCCAAATACAAATCAAGGTCCAAATCAGCCCTTGGCCAGCAAGGGCTGAATTTGCATACCTTTAAGAACATTAAGATGAAAACTCAGGCAGATGTTTCACGATGTTTTCCTTCACCGTTAGGAAAAGTGAAATATTTTTTGAAGTGAAAACTTCTTTAGCCGCGTTGAACACTTTTTGGTAGGGGGTAAACTTGTGGATTCGCGTCACCGACATGCTCGCGAACACCGACATGCTTGCGAAAAGGGACATGCTCGCGAACAACGACATGCTCGCGAACACCGACATGCTCGCGAACACCAACATGCTTGCGTTGTTACGAAGACAAAAGGTCTAAATATACGAGTAAATATACTACATTCGTAATTAAACTTTAATCCCTTAGTTTTAAGGTTTATATTTTTTATAATTATTTTAAATATTCGTTTTCACTTCTATCGGCAGTCCTTATGACTGCCAATTTTTTTTTTAACTTTTTATATAACTCTGAAAAGTTAGAGATGCAATCCCGGGGATTGAGCCCCCATCACCTAAATAGGAAACCGAGCGCCTTAACCAGTACCTATAGGCTCTCTCTCTATAAGAAAATAAAAACTTCTGAAAGCATCTTTGCAACAAAGAAAAAGTGTGGCACGCAGCGTCTTCACTTTTCGTGTACATACATTCTCTATTATATTAATTACTTATGGGTTCAACTTACCATTTTTCCCAACACTATTTCCTCTAACACGCTTAGAAGATTCACTAAAATACACCTCTTCCTCTACTTGGACTTTAGGCTCCTCTGAAAAAAGGAATATCATAATCAAGTAGTTAACTAACGTAAACCTGCATTTCATTTTCTAGTAGGTACATATTACTTACTTTTATAACATGATAGAGTGACAACGGAACCTTTCGTTGATTTGTGCTCTGAAACAAAAACAAACTTGAAAATGCAAATAGAAGTTACGAATATCATAATATTATTCAATTGATAATTAAATTGGTGAGTTAAAACTATACATAATATCCGGATAAACTCACGAGTCGAGTAGCGGCCGCGTCGCGCGAACAGGCTCATGAATAAGGGCCCCGAACGGGTTCGAAACTAGTCGGGCATTTTTCCGACAGAACACGTGAGTTTATCCGGATATTATGTATAGTTATAATGAATATCACTCACGATAGTTTAAACGTTAAAATTGGTGAGTTAATTCTACTAATTAGGTACACTTTCAATTAAATCAAATAAATATTATAAATGCGAAAGTTTGGATGTATGGATGTATGTTTGTTACTCAATCACGCTCCAACGGATGAACGGATCTGGATGAAATTTGGCACAGAGATAGATTATAGTCTGGAATAGCACATAGGCTACTTTTTATCCCGGAAAATTAAAGAGTTCCCGCGGGAACCGAAAAACCTCAATCCACGCGGACGAAGTCGCGGGCATCAGCTAGTTATTAATACACAGAGATCGTTGTATTCAATGGCGTATCTACCTACCTCCACCTCCAGTAAATCATTTAGTGTAGAGTTATCAAGTGTTTACTGTATTAAGTACTACCAGGCCTGGCTCACTTGTCACGTGACCTGAGATATTTAACTACTGCTGCGTGGACGCTCGACGGCACTCGTATCAGTCGAGTGTTGCGCGCGGACCGTAGTTATACGTTTGACTTTTACTCAAGTTCTCGTTATGGATAAACAAAGAAAGATCAGTAAACGATATCGTATCACATTAGGTCGTTTAAACTCTAATTATTAAGACCTAACTTATCGCTCTTTGCACTTCCTAAGGACCCTGAAAGGTAAGTTTGTATTATTTGCCTATCTAGGTACATAGTACATACGTACCTACTTAGAGTTCTAAACAAAACTAATATTAATACATAATGTGGGTAGTTTTATTTTTATATCCACACAAGATACAGTTTTAAACAAAAGTAAATATAAACCATAGGTAGTATCCAATATTATAGTGATAGCCTAATGGGTAGACTTCAGCCTCCAAGTCTGGGGTTCGATCCTGGGAACGCACCTCCAACTTAATTAATTAAAATATATCATTTACGGTGAACAAAAATCGTGTGTAAAGCTGAAAACATGCCTGAAGTTCTATAATCATTATAAAAAACTCTAATATGTCTGCCAACAAGAAATTGGCCAGTGTGGAGGAATATATGGCTTAAACCCTTCTCATTCTGAGAAGAGCCTCGTGAGTCGTGCTTAGTAGTGGGACTAGTGGGCCGCCGATGAGTCGATGATGATTAATCCATAATGTGGGTATATTATTTTGTCTCGTAAACTCTGGCATGGGCACCCTTCCACCCCATATAAGTGTAAAATTTTAATTGATATTTCACTACTTGTGGAATATATAACGACTTTTTGTTATCCACTACAAGTTAGCCCTTGACTGCAATCTCACCTGATGGTAAGTGATGATGCAGTGTAAGATGGTAGCGGGCTAACCAGTTAGGGGCATGGCAGCATGTTAAACCCATATCCTATTTGGTTTCTACAAAATCTATGAATAATAATAATATATCTTTTATCTATTTTTAAAGTAATTGTCGTCATCATTGCAACCGATTACCGACCCATAGTAATGATACCGATAGTAAGAATTTAGAAGTAGTCAACCCTAAGGCTACACGCGCCGCGTCTGAAGGGATAAGAGTTACGCGATAGAAAGAGATATATAGAGGTAGGTATTTAATTATTTTCACTCGCAGCGCTGTGCGAGCTGAATTGCACTTTATTACGACGTAACCTGAGTCGCTGATGGTTAAAAGGTCTTCGCGGAGTAACTCTTCTGTTACTACTATTACCTATTCTGTGGTACTACCTATAACCCAATAGCTGTATCAAAATGCCTATGTCTCTCATAAAAAGTATATCTTACGAAATCATGCACAGGATTTACATACAGTGAGACAACGTCCTTCTCTAGTGTCTACACTCTACGTTATGTCTAGGATTGGGCCCCAGAACTTTTAGAGATCCTGATTAGTGAAATACCAACTATTTTCGAAAAAAATACACCGGTTTGTATTTGAAAGCTCCCTATACGGATCGTTTCTGTAAAATGTATGAAATATTATTGTATTTTTCAGTTTATTTTCTTTATTCTTTTATTTGGTAATTTTATTCTACAAAACTCGTAAGAAATTGTGCTTGCTATGATCACGGAATACACTAAGTAAGTTATTATTAAAAAAGTATACTTCTTTCTTATTATTCGGATCCATTTTCGTCTCCTCTCCCTAAAACCATCTGAAACTCTAAAAAAATTTTCAAATGTAAATAAATACCTATAGGGTAGATACAATAATAATAAAATCTAAATTAAAACGAAATTAAGTATCCACACTAACTCCAAAATTGTTAAATTTTTTAGTTAAGAAGCCCACCCGGAACGTTCCTGGTGCAAAAGTGCCCATAACGCTTGCGACGTTACCACGCTGGATGGCCAAAGACAGCCCCTGTACCAAGTGAATTAAAAAAATTGCTCCATAAAAAACAAGGGGCCTCATCAAGAGGGCCTTCGCCAGACTTACTACGTACGCCGCTAGGTATATTCTTGAGAATGAATGCATACCTGACCGAAAAATACCGTTTGTAACTGCAATGCCAGGATCTCTCAATAACGCCGGCATCCGAGCCTACATAATGGAATGCCGATGCTAAAAAATGCCGCTTAAAACCGAAGCGCCGATATTGAATTCGCCCGATCAATTGAACGCTTATTCCTACCTAATAGGTTTTTAATCAACTTTTGATTATACAAAAACAAATTGAAATTAGATTGAATGACTACTTCATTGTTTAATCTTTAGTTCAACGGTAATTCATTATATTTTTTACTTAACTCATAAAAACCAAATTGTAAGCTGTATGCCGGTATAGTATACCTGAATTATCTCCAAGTTAGTCAAAATGTATAATATAATACTAGTTATTTGTGTTACATGGGGCCAAAGAAAATTTTTGTTCCCCGAGGGCGCTATTTTGAATTCAGAGCGAAGTGAAGGATTCTATAGTAGAATCCCGAGCGTAGCGAGGGGTTCTAAAGTAGAATCCTGAGCGTAGAACAAGAACAAAAAATTTGGACCCGAGTGACACACACTATTTTTCATCATTACGTATGAGAAAAAGCTAGGAGTATCAACCTACTATGTATGGGCATTACCTATACGTTTAAGCACCAATCAGAAGATAGTCCTATCAACCTTCTATGTAATTGTATAGACATTATTTAGACGTATATTTAAAGTTTAAATAAAATGTAAAGACGTATATCCGATCAACAAATTGATCACGTGACTTCGGACCAATCAGAAGAGAGAAATGAAAAGTCCTATGGGCCTACAAGTTACACTTTGCTCCCGCTATCCTCTGAAGCCAATATGCGTTTTTCGAATAGGTATGATGAAAAAAATAATTTAGCTGTGAATATTTCTTGTACATTCGTATAAAAATGGAACTTAGTATTTCATATTTTAATAACCGAATGAAGCGCATATTTAAAACATTTATCTTGCTATCCACATAATAAATATTTATTTACCTCGTAAGTTACAGTGAATAATTACTTATCATTAAATGAAATTAATCCCCAATACTTATGAGGGTTTCTGTACCATCGTTAATACAAATAGGGTCTAGAGAACTTGAGCATCGTGTAGTGACGTCGAGTGTAGGATTTATTGCTTCTTAACAACGCGCGTATTTGTATTTCCGTCGAGGGTATTTACCCTCACTCTTATCTACTGGCAGGAGTCAGGACGCATTGACATTGAATAAAATCTATAGACAGAAACAGAAAATATAGGACCCTAAACAAAACTACTTTCTGCATATTTTTTACAAAAAATATTCCAGAATCGTGCTTCGTAGGACTCCATTCAATATCCATTCCCTGAAGCACAATTCATCCTCCAGGGGTCCCTCCTGCAGTGTTTCAACTTGTGAGAATACTTACCAAACGCCCGAGGCGGAGCAGTACTTACCCGTCATCTCGCACGCTTCGTCCTCCAGGGGTTCTTCTAGTCTTTCTACACAGAAGAGAGGGGGCTTGCACGTTGCAACTTGTGTGAGAAACTTACCAAACGCCCGAGGCGTGCTCCCAGCGGAACAGTACCCGTCATCCCTTACGCTTCGCCCTCCAGGGGTTCCTCCAGTGTTTCTACACAAAAGTGCGGGGCTTGCACGCTGTTCCTCGTATGATGGCGCCGTGTGTGTCACTACACATTCGCCACTTAGTGACGCCTGTAACAATTATACAGAAGTTTAGTATCACGTGAAGACAAGAAGTGCATTCGTGGCGAGTACTAAAAAGCGAATGAGATAGATATAGATCCCCCACCTTGTTGAAACCAAGGTAGCTATGTAATAGTATTTTCTTTTCTTTTGTGTTCTATTTATCCTCAAATAAAGTGCGTGACTGGCGAACCACTAGGCGGTACTACAAGTATTATTTGCTAATCCCGAGGACGAAGCATTTGTTTAATATAACTTTTAATAACTTAATAGACGTGTTCGCAACGCCTTCGCCTAACTAAGAACCTGCTGTGAGAGCTAGGTATCCTACATTAAAACCACATCAAAATCAGCTCAGTAGTTTTTTGAAAAAAATTGTAAAACACACCCATACACTCTTACCTGAACCGCAGTTTATTAATGGACTTTTATGACTCAGGTTCTTTACCGTGTGAAGGTTCATCAAAGTTCACGATTCAAAGTCACAGAAATTCTTTTGAGATGGACGTTTATCTATCTTCTATCTATCTATCTATCTATTTATTTATATTTATATATATATATAAAATCGTTAAGGGATCAACGCACAGCCTAAACCGCTAGGGTTAGAAACTTGAAATTTTGACAGTAGGTTCCTTTTGTGACGTAGGCGCACACTAAGGAAGGATTTTTTAAAATTCCACCCCTAAGGGGGTGAAATAGGGGGTGAAAGTTTGTATGAAAGTCCGTCATTTCTCAAGTAATATCCATGAAACTTGGTATACGAGTTACCGGTTAAAAATGAAGGAATACGTGTTTCACAGTTTTTGAAAATTCTACCCCCGAAGGAGTGAAATAAGGGATGAAAGTTTTTATGAAAGTCCTTCATTGCTCAAGATATTCTCAAGTTATTTCAACGAAACTTGGTATTTTGGCTTTCGGTAAGAAATAAAGAAGTACGTGTTTCACAGTTTTTCAAAATTCCACTAAAATATTCCATTAAAATAGGGGTTGAAAATTTATATGACAGTCCTTAATTTGAAACTTAGCATTTGGGCTTTCAGTTAAATATGAAGAAGTACATATTTCACCATTTTTGAAAATTCGACCCCCAAAGGGGTGAAATAGGGGATGAAAGTTGGTATTAAAATCCTACATTTCTCAAGATGTATTAAAAGTTATATCAACGAAACTTGGTATTTTGGCTTACGGTAAAAAATAAAGAAGTACGTGTGTCACAGTTTTTCAAAATTCCACCCCTAAGGGGGTGAAATAGGGGGTGAAAGTTTGTATGAAAGTCCGTCATTTTTCAAGTTATATCGATGAAACTTGGTATACAAGCTACCGGTCAAAAATGAAGAAATACGTGTTTCACAGTTTTTGAAAATTCTACCCCCGAAGGAGTGAAATAGGGGATGAAAGATTTTATGAAAGTCCTTCATTGCTCAAGATATTCTCAAGTAATATCAACGAAACTTGGTATTTTGGCTTTCGGTAAGAAATAAAGAAGTACGTGTTTCACACTTTTACAAAATTTCACCCCCAAAGGGGTAAAATAGGGGTTGAAAAATTTTATGATAGTCCTTAATTTGAAACTTAGCATTTGAGCTTTCAGTTAAATATAAAGAAGTACGTATTTCACCATTTTTAAAAATTCGACCCCCAAAGGGGTGAAATAGGGGATGAAAGTTGGTATGAAAGTCCTTCATTTCTCAAGATGTTATACAAGTTATATCAACGAAACTTGATATTTTGGCTTAAGGTAAAAAATAAAGAAGTATGTGTGTCACAGTTTTTCAAAATTCCAACCCTAAGGGGGTGAAATAGTGGGTGAAAGTTTGTATGAAAGTCCGTCATTTTTCAAGTTATATCGGTCAAAAATGAAGAAATACGTGTTTCACAGTTTTTGAAAATTGGGTATTTGACAAATAGTCAAATCCAGGTCAAATCAGCAACTTTTTTTCAAATGTCAAAACGCATCCTATGTATGGAATTTATATGAAATTTTAAAACGTAACGTCACGTAAAGTTCGACGAACTTTAATCTTTAATCGATTGTTTAAAATGGTTATTCAACATAAAACTTTTATTGTACGTGGATATTACGACTTTTGGGTGATCATCTATTTAATAATCACTAAAAAATAATTTATTTTAATAGTAGTCAAATACCCAATTCTACCCCCGAAGGAGTGAAATAGGGGATGAAAGATTTTATGAAAGTCCTTCATTGCTCAAGATATTCTCAAGTTATATCAACCAAACTTGGTATTTTGGCTTTCGGTGAGAAATAAAGAAGTACGTGTTTCTCAGTTTTTCAAAATTCCACTCCCAAAGGGGTAAAATAGGGGTTTAAAATTTGTATGACAGTCCTTAATTTGAAACTTAGCATTTGGGCTTTCAGTTAAATATGAAGAAGTACATATGTCACCATTTTTAAAAATTCGACCCCCAAAGGGGTGAAATAGGGGATGAAAGTTGGTATGAAAGTCCTTCATTTCTCAAGATGCTTTACAAGTTATATCAACGAAACTTGATATTTTGGCTTAAGGTAAAAAATAAAGTACGTGTGTCACAGTTTTTCAAAATTCCACCCCTAAGGGGGTGAAATAGGGGGTGAAAGTTTGTATGAAAGTCCGTCATTTTTCAAGTTATATCGATGAAACTTCGTATACAAGGTACCGGTTAAAAATTAAGAAACACGCATTTTACAGTTTTTCAAAATTCCACCCCCAAAGGGGTGAAATAGGGGGCGAAAAGTTGTATCAAAGTCCGTCATTTCTCAAGTTATATCGATGAAACTTGGTATTTTGGCTTTCGGTAAGAAATAAAGAAGTACGTATTTCACAGTTTTTCAAAATTCCACCCCTAAGGGGGTGAAATAGGGGGTGAAAGTTTGTATGAAAGTCCGTCATTTTTCAAGTTATATCGATGAAACTTGGTATACAAGCTACCGGTCAAAAATGAAGAAATACGTGTTTCACAGTTTTTGAAAATTCTACCCCCGAAGGAGTGAAATAGGGGATGAAAGATTTTATGAAAGTTCTTCATTGCTCAAGATATTCTCAAGTAATATCAACGAAACTTGGTATTTTGGCTTTCGGTAAGAAATAAAGAAGTACGTGTTTCACAGTTTTTCAAAATTTCACCCTCAAAGGGGTAAAATAGGGGTTGAAAAATTGTATGATAGTCCTTAATTTGAAACTTAGCATTTGAGCTTTCAGTTAAATATAAAGAAGTACGTATTTCACCATTTTTAAAAATTCGACCCCCAAAGGGGTGAAATAGGGGATGAAAGTTTGTATGAAAGTCCGTCATTTCTCAAGTTATATCCGTGAAACTTGGTATACGAGCTACCGATTAAAAATGAAGCAATACGTTTTTCACAGTTTTTGAAAATTCTACCCCCGAAGGAGTGAAATAGGGGATGAAAATTGTTATGAAAGTCCTTCATTGCTCAAGATATTCTCAAGTTATATCAACCAAACTTGGTATTTTGGCTTTCGGTGAGAAATAAAGAAGTACGTGTTTCTCAGTTTTTCAAAATTCCACTCCCAAAGGGGTAAAATAGGGGTTTAAAATTTGTATGACAGTCCTTAATTTGAAACTTAGCACTTGGGCTTTCAGTTAAATATGAAGAAGTACATATGTCACCATTTTTGAAAATTCGACCCCCAAAGGAGTGAAATAGGGGTCGAAAAGTTGTATCAAAGTCCGTCATTTCTCAAGTTATATCGATGAAACTTGGTATACAAGCTACCGGTCAAAAATGAAGAAATACGTGTTTCACAGTTTTTGAAAATTCTACCCCCGAAGGAGTGAAATAGGGGATGAAAGATTTTATGAAAGTTCTTCATTGCTCAAGATATTCTCAAGTAATATCAACGAAACTTGGTATTTTGGCTTTCGGTAAGAAATAAAGAAGTACGTGTTTCACAGTTTTTCAAAATTTCACCCCCAAAGGGGTAAAATAGGGGTTGAAAAATTGTATGATAGTCCTTAATTTGAAACTTAGCATTTGAGCTTTCAGTTAAATATAAAGAAGTATGTATTTCACCATTTTTAAAAATTCGACCCCCAAAGGGGTGAAATAGGGGATGAAAGTTGGTATGAAAGTCCTTCATTTCTCAAGATGTTTTACAAGTTATATCAACGAAACTTGATATTTTGGCTTAAGGTAAAAAATAAAGAAGTACGTGTGTCACAGTTTTTCAAAATTCCACCCCTAAGGGGGTAAAATAGTGGGTGAAAGTTTGTATGAAAGTCGTCATTTTTCAAGTTATATCGATGAAACTTCGTATACAAGCTACCGGTTAAAAATTAAGAAACACGCGTTTTACAGTTTTTCAAAATTCCACCCCCAAAGGGGTGAAATAGGGGGCGAAAAGTTGTATCAAAGTCCGTCATTTCTCAAGTTATATCGATGAAACTTGGTATTTTGGCTTTCGGTAAGAAATAAAGAAGTACGTGTTTCACAGTTTTTCAAAATTCCACCCCTAAGGGGGTGAAATAGGGGGTGAAAGTTTGTATGAAAGTCCGTCATTTTTCAAGTTATATCGATGAAACTTGGTATACAAGCTACCGGTCAAAAATGAAGAAATACGTGTTTCACAGTTTTTGAAAATTCTACCCCCGAAGGAGTGAAATAGGGGATGAAAGATTTTATGAAAGTTCTTCATTGCTCAAGATATTCTCAAGTAATATCAACGAAACTTGGTATTTTGGCTTTCGGTAAGAAATAAAGAAGTACGTGTTTCACAGTTTTTCAAAATTTCACCCTCAAAGGGGTAAAATAGGGGTTGAAAAATTGTATGATAGTCCTTAATTTGAAACTTAGCATTTGAGCTTTCAGTTAAATATAAAGAAGTACGTATTTCACCATTTTTAAAAATTCGACCCCCAAAGGGGTGAAATAGGGGATGAAAGTTGGTATGAAAGTCCTTCATTTCTCAAGATGTTTTACAAGTTATATCAACGAAACTTGATATTTTGGCTTAAGGTAAAAAATAAAAAAGTACGTGTGTCACAGTTTTTCAAAATTCCACCCCTAAGGGGGTGAAATAGTGGGTGAAAGTTTGTATGAAAGTCGTCATTTTTCAAGTTATATCGATGAAACTTCGTATACAAGCTACCGGTTAAAAATTAAGAAACACGCGTTTTACAGTTTTTCAAAATTCCACCCCCAAAGGGGTGAAATAGGGGGCGAAAAGTTGTATCAAAGTCCGTCATTTCTCAAGTTATATCGATGAAACTTGGTATACAAGCTACCGGTCAAAAATGAAGAAATACGTGTTTCACAGTTTTTGTAAATTTTACCCCCGAAGGGGTGAAATAGGAATTGAAAGTTTTTATGAAAGTCCTAAATTTCTCAAGTTATAGCCATGAAACTTGGTATATGAGCTGCGGATTGAAAATGAAGAAATACGGGTTTTACCGTTTTTGTAAATCATACCCCCAAGGGGTGAAATAGGGGTTGAAAATTTGTATGAAAGTCCTTCATTTCTCAAGTTATAGCGATGAAATTTGGTATTTGAGCTGCAAGTTAAAAATTACACACTAAGGAAGGATTTTTCATAATTCTACCCCTAAGGGGGTGAAATAGGGGGTGAAAGTTTGTATGAAAGTCCGTCATTTCTCAAGTTATATCCGTGAAACTTGGTATACGAGCTACCGATTGAAAATGAAGCAATACGTTTTTCACAGTTTTTGAAAATTCTACCCCCGAAGGAGTGAAATAGGGGATGAAAATTGTTATGAAAGTCCTTCATTGCTCAAGATATTCTCAAGTTATATCAACGAAACTTGGTATTTTGGCTTTCGGTGAGAAATAAAGAAGTACGTGTTTCTCAGTTTTTCAAAATTCCACTCCCAAAGGGGTAAAATAGGGGTTTAAAATTTGTATGACAGTCCTTAATTTGAAACTTAGCATTTGGGCTTTCAGTTAAATATGAAGAAGTACATATGTCACCATTTTTGAAAATTCGACCCCCAAAGGGGTGAAATAGGGGATGAAAATTGGTATGAAAGTCTTTCATTTCTCAAGATGTTTTACAAGTTATATCAACGAAACTTGGTATATGAGCTGCGGGTTGAAAATGGAGACATATGTGTTTCACAGTTTTTCAAAATTCTACCCCCAAAGGGGTGAAATAGGGGTTGAAAGTTTGTATGAAAGTCCGTCATTTCTCAAGTTATATCGATGAAACTTGGTATACAAGCTACCGGTTGAAAATGAAGAAATACTTGTTTCACAGTTTTTCATAGTTCTACCCCCAAAGGGGTGAAATAGTGGTTGAAAGTTTGTATGAAAGTCCTTCATTTCTCAAGTTATAACCATGAAACTTGGTACATGAGCTGCGGGTTGAATAAGGAGACATACGTGTTTCACAGTTTCTGAAAATTCGACCCCCCAAAAGGCTCAAATAGCTCATATAAAAACGAAACTTGGTGTTTTGGCTTTCGATAAAAATACAGAAGTCCGTGTTTCACAATTGTTCAGATCTCCACCCCCAAAGTGGTAAAATAGGGGTTGAAAATTTGTATGATAGTCCTTAATTTGAAACTTAGCATTTGGGCTTTCAGTTAAATATAAAGAAGTATGTATTTCACCATTTTTGAAAATTCTACCCCCAAAGGGGTGTAATGGGAGATGAAAGTTTGTATGAAAGTCCTTCATTTCTCAAGTTATTTTACAAGTTATATCAACGAAACTTGGTATTTAGGCTTTTAGTAAAAAATAAAGAAGTCCGTGTTTCACAGTATTTCAAAATTCCACCCCCAAAGCGGTAAAATAGGGTTTGAAAGTTTGTATGAAAGTCCTTCATTTCTCAAGTTATATCCATGAAAAACTACCAACTACATGAAACATGAGCTACCGGTTGAAAATGAAAAATACGTGTTTAACAGTATTTGAAAATTCGACCCCCAAACGGGTGAAATAGGTTCTTTATTTTAGTAAAAAATAAAGAAGTCCGTGTTTCACAGTTTTTTTAAATTCCACCCCTAAAGCGGTAAAATAGGGTTTGAAAATTTGTATGAAAGTCCTTCATTTCTCAAGATAAACTTGGTACCTACTTAGGCTTTCGGTAAAAAATAAAGAAGTATGTGTGTCACAGTTTTTCAAAATTTCACCCCCAGTGGGATAAAATAGGGGTTGAAAATTTGTATGAAAATCCTTCATTTCTAAAGTTATAGCCATGAAACTTAGCATTTGGGCTTTCGGTAAAGTATGGAGAAGTAGGTAGGTACGTGTTTCACCATTATAGGGGGATTATACCGTGGGATAGTAATATAGGCTACTTTTTATCCCGGAAAATAAAGGAGTGCCTGTGTTAATTGAAAAAAACTTATGCCACGCGAATGAATGACACTCAATCACACCAGAACGGTTGAACGGATTTTGATGAACTTTGGCAAAGAGTATAGATTATTGTCTGGAATAATACATAGGCAACTTATTATCCCGGAAAATTAAATAGATCCCGCGGGAACCAAAAAACCTCAAATGAATGTTCGATACTTAATCACGCCAGAACGGCTGAACGGATCTGGATGAAATTTGGTACAGAGATAGATTATAGTCTGGATTAACTTAGGCTTTTTTATTCAGGAAAAAACAGTTCCCGTTGAAACCATAAAACCTTAATCCACGCGGACGAAGTCGCGGGCATCAGCTAGTGTTAAGATAATTAACTTAGGCATGTACCACAGTAGGGACTTTGTATTCCTTTTCGTAGCTGGTGGGCCGCCGGGACGGGAGTGAGGTGGTCAGGTCTTGCCTGTGACAACTCACGTCCACTTCCTGATCCTGAAAAACAATTCGCTATAGATGATTGTAAAGGTAAGCAAATCATCATTTCTTTATCTTCACCATCATCCAGCGTCTTCCAAGAGTCAACTATTTCACATATATTTGATAAGTAAGGAATATAGAACAGCTTAAATATATATATAGAGTGGGATGACACCCTTGATGTTTGCTGAAGAGCTGGCTTTACGATCGTAGCAACCTTTTTTTAAAGTTTGTTATGCCCAGTAGGTATATTTATCGTTCCCCATTTCGCCACTGTCACACTGCAGGATTTCTCTATTTCTGCTTAGGCTCTAAAGTCTAGATTTTACCATAAGTGATACATACCTGCCCTCTGGCTGGAGAGGAGCCGCGGCGCGAGCCACTACTAGATGATCTGTTACTGGCATCTAGAAAGAGTAACACATTTTATTTAACCGTAACAAATGAAAAAATCTGTGTTTTTTATATAATAACAAATAATAGGCATTGCAAAAACCATAATTTAAAAATTGAGATTTATCACACTCAAAATTATTGAATTTTTTGTTGGGTAGCTCACTCTATTATTATTATTATTAAATGCAAATGTTTTGTTGGATAGAAGTAAGCGTTAGTCCGATAATCAAGGAGCAAGAAACTTAAATTCCCTTTAATAATCTAGTAAATTCATACTTATTATTCTTTTCCTACAACCATGCCCGTTGTACGCTACCTACGTTGCAAAGGATGACGGTGTGACAGGCTATTTTTCCCCAAGAGCCTACATTCACGATATTATACTTATAAACTCCGATCGCTAAAACGTTAAGTACCTAATATGGAAGCGCAGAAGTTATCAAGTTAAACATGGAGCAAAACTGATAATGTATTCAGAACGTGCCGCATACGCGAGATGAAGGCTTAAATCGCAGTGTGGTCACTAGAACTAAGATTAACTAGGATATATACCTACCCACTTTAGAGCACATCTTTGTCATTGTTCTATACTCTAACTACTATTAAATATGTGATGGCTGAACTATTATTAAATAATAAACATTCATTTTCAAAAACATTAGTTTTTAATATTTTTGTAATGTACTGTTCAAAATGTTCTGTGCAACGATACCTACCCCACAAGCCTATGTAAATCCATAAACAATGTTTATTTCCCATTCGCTTTTGAGCGCCCCCCTCAAATAAAGTTTTATATAACTTTTTATGCAATTTTCGGCATAAAGCCATCGCTCGGTTTACATAATATTATTATGTTTTTTGAAGAAATTACGTACGCTCTGACTTACGGACGGACAGACGGACAAGTGCTAATTCACTCCAGTAGATACAGAGACCTCGCTTCGCTCGATCAATTTTTACAGGTCTGTCGTGTGTTGAAATGCTCAAAAATCTAATTAACCACAACAAAGTGTTTACTAAACTTTGGGGCTTAACACAGAATACGTTTGTTCTACTTAAGAACTGGCAACAAGAAGCTCTACAAAATTAAAATTTCACACAATACAATAAGCTTATTTTATTTGTTCATCGTGTATCTTATGTGATAAAATAATATAAGCACTGCCCGCCTTTGCACGAGCCACATCAGAGGGAACTCCGGTGCTAAAAGAAACGTGCATAGATAGTGCATTCAGCGGGTCTGTGGCATTTAAGTAGCATGGTATTTGTGCATTTAGTTTGCTTGGTTGTTGGTTGTTGGGAGGGATAGCGCATGCTGTTGCTGTACCAAATACTTATCTAATTTTGCGAATAACATAATTTCAGATGTGAACCATTGACCATTGAAACATATTTGAAACTAATGATGCCCGTGACTTCGTGATTTGTTTTTGAAGTTTTCGATTCCTGCGGACTGTGCTGCGGATACTCATAATTTCCAGAAAGCAACCTATGTCCTTACCCGGGAAACAACATATCCCTGTACCTAATTTCATCAAAATTGAACACATGGGCCGTGGCCAGACAGACAGACAGACGGTCACATTTTCGCATTTATAATATTGGTATGGACACTTTACCTTCTCGTAGTTCGCCCGCGCCGACGCTGTTGCCCAGCAAGGGCATGCCCGCCATGCCGCCTGCTCACCACTCCATCATTCCGCCATTACTGTAAACATCACTACTTGAATCCAATGGACCTAGGTAATTCTTTCCTAGAAAATCATTGAGTCCTACTATCCTATCCTACTATATTATATAGATAGTATAGAAATACTATCTTATCCTACTAATGATTAATAATATAATTGTTGGTTTGTCTTTCAATCAGGCAGCAACCGAGAAACGGGAGAAGTGATTGCTTTAGAGAGCGGCTTATATTTTGCTTTTTATCCCGTAGAATCAAAAAGTTCGTGATTAAAAAAGAACTTAAATCTGCGCGGATTAAATCGCGGGCATCATTTATAAAGGAAGAAACTGACTGACTGGCATGTAATATGTACCAGTAAAATGAAAAAATAGTTACTTGACTGGATCCAAAAAAACTTGAGACTTAGAAACTGAAAAACATTAAAAGTAACTATTTTTTATTTTACTTGTATAATTTCCTAAATTCCTTAACTCATGGGCTCTACATTATAAAGTACCTAAAGCCACTTTATAATGTAGAGCCCACTGAGTAAAGGAATTTAGGAAATTATACAAGTAAAATAAAAAATAGTTACTTTTAATGCTTTTTAGTGCTTTTGAAATCGGTTAATATTTCTTCAGAAACTTCTTCTTTTAGCTTAGGCCCGTTTCAGGGTAAAACCTATACTATAGCCATCACAAATTTTCTGGTGTGCTACAGTTAACAAAACTGGGTTGGCTTACGAATGATTTATAGCTAAACGTTTTTGCGTTGTAGCGTTTTTGTCAACCGAACATTAATTTAGATTAGGCACACAAAACTGATCACTTGATGAACACGCCATCAGATATCAATGAACGGGTTTTTTGATAGCATTATATAGAACATTGAACGACAAAAATAGGTGAACTGCTCTGTCACAGAATATACGTACTACTATTACTTTTTATTACGTATTTTTTATTACGTATTTTATTTTATTACGTATTACTATTACTTTTTTAGGGTTCCGTAGCCAAATTTGGCAAAAACGGAACCCTTATAGATTCGTCATGTCTGTCTGTCTGTCTGTCTGTCTGTCTGTCTGTCCGTCCGTATGTCACAGCCACTTTTTTCCGAAACTATAAGAACTATACTGTTGAAACTTGGTAAGTAGATGTATTCTGTGAACCGCATTAAGATTTTCACACAATAATATAAAAAAAACAATAAATTTTGGGGGTCCCCATACTTAGAACTGAAACTCAAAAATTTTTTTTTCATCAAACCCATACGTGTGGGGTATCTATGGATAGGTCTTCAAAAATGATATTGAGGTTTCTAATATCATTTTTTTCTAAACTGAATAGTTTGCGCGAGAGACACTTCCAAAGTGGTAAAATGTGTGTCCCCCCCCCCGTAACTTCTAAAATAAGAGAATGATAAAACTAAAAAAAATATATGATGTACTTTATTTACCATGCAAACTTCCACCGAAAATTGGTTTGAACGAGATCTAGTAAGTAGTTTTTTTTTAATAATTTAAAACTTACTACAGGTTTGTACGGAACCCTCGGTGCGCGAGTCCGACTCGCACTTGGCCGGTTTTTTTAATACTGTGTATTTATCCTATACATTATTATATTACACATTTCTGTGTTTTTATGTATATATTATTTATTTATTCATATGTCTGTATACCCCTCCCGCTTTCTTTTAAGTTTCCTCTGCCCTAAGGTTGCCTGGAAGAGATCGCTATTTAAGCGATAAGGCCGCCTATTGTGCCATATCCAATAAGTTTTTGTGTTTGTATTTCTTTTAATGGTGTACAATAAAGTATATTTTACTTTACTTTACTTTACGTACTATTAATGTCCTCCCGACTGAATTTCGGCCACGGCGGCCAATCTACGGAGAGGTTAGCCATCTGCGCGGTTATTTTAGTGCACAGTTATTATAGTGCACAGGTGTGTGCGCAAACACAGGTGCACTCTCTATTCCCTTACTCTAATAGCCTGATTGGACGGAAAAAACCGACACGACCGGAGAGAGATCAGGCGCAAGGCAAGACTGACGGCTACGTGCTTTCCCAGGCACGGGGTTGAAACACCACTAACTTACTAACTCCAGGCCTGTACTTAGAATTTCTTGTCAGACAACCCCAACACTTAATAGCCCCATCCGGAAATCGAAACTAGGACCTCGTGATCCGCAGTCGAACATGCTAACTACTAGACCAACTAAGGCAGTAAGGTTGTACCCACAGAACACTTAATAAGAGGTTATTATTATGTGTTCTGTGGTTGTACCTATTACTACGTAACTGTGTGATGTGTCGTTCACCCTTGGACTGCCTGCGGCTATGACAACGCACAAAAGCACTAAGTACATTATAAAACACATTCTGAATATGTATTGCTATAGCAGAATTAACGGAGAATTTATATTTCAATGCAAAAAATCATAACATTGGGGGCTGATTCTGATTTAAAGGTGTCATTTTAGTTAAGAGATTGTGTTATAAATACAGAATTGGCCACATTGAAACTGTCTTCAAAAATTCAAAGTAAGTATTGTTCGTTCAAAAGCCGATTTAGCTGAAAGGAATGGATATACATAATATTATATACCCTGAGTTATCAGACAGGCAAGATTTTATCCCGAAAAATTCAAGAGTTCCCACGGGAGTCAAAAAACTGGACGAAATCGTAGTATAACAACATGTAGTATCATACTAATAATATAAATGCGAAAGTGTGTTTGTTTGTTGGTTTGGTGGTTTGTCCTTTAATCACGCCGTAACGGATCGACGTGATTTTTGGCATGGGTATATGGACCTGGAGAGTGACAAGGCTTTTTAACCCGGAAAATTAAGGAGTTCCCGCGGGAATAAATAATAATTAAACCGGCCAAGTGCGAGTCGGACGAGGGTTCCGTACAAACCTGTAGTAAGTTTTACGATTTATGACGTATTAAAAATAAAAATTACGTTTGTTGTATGGGAGCCCCCCTTTAATATTTACTTTATTGATATTTAATTATTTATTTTGAAAGGTAATATACAAGTTAATATTCTGTGAAAATTTTAACCGTCTACTTGTTACCGTTTTTAATATTGAGGAAAAAAACACGTTTATTGTATGGGGACCCCCCTTAATATACATATTTTTTTAATTTTTAGTATTTGTTGTTATAGCGGCAACGGAAATACATCATTTGTGAAAATTTCAGCTTTCTAGCTATCACGGTTTATGAGATACAGCCTGGAGACAGACAGACAGACAGACAGCGGAGTCTTAGTAATAGGGTCCCGTTTTTACCCTTTGGGTACGGAACCCTAAAAACACTTAAACTACGCGGACGAAGTCAGGGGCATCAGCTAGTATTTAATATAAATATATATCAGTACAAGTTATCTAAATAATAAACAGTGTGATTTCGAGTAAATGGCCTTCCGCTGCTCATTTATAGTCATTTGCAGAGTATCAAATCGAAAGCAAACTTTTTTAAATATTTTCTTTATTTTCATTACTTTGTAGGGAATGTAATTATGCGTATGTATTCGTGATAACCCGAAATTAGACAGTGAAGGTTTCTGGGCCCATCCTCATAATATTTCTGTAGATTGCCCGTCCATTTAAAAGCATTGCTTTTAATAATAATATGTAACTTTGTTAAAAGTAAAACTATGAATAAATATAGCTGTTGTCAAACTCCCTAATAGAAGTTTTCATTAGATTAGATTTTTTATTTAATAAACTACATAATATATATGTCAATTCAGCAGCGAACAAAAAATTATTCTTACGAGGAGTTACATCACGGTAATTTCAAGGGCTGGTACGTTTCTGCGCAAAGGATCAGCCTGGCTGTTCCGCTCGGAAATGATGGCTGCATTCTTGCCACTTTAAGCCTTTAGCCTCGGTTATTATAACTATTATCTTACGATAGTTAATTATTTTGCTATTTGCCAGCCGTAGCTACGTAGACCTATGCGTAGCACTTCTACGAATTACCTCCTTCTAGGAATTAGTCCTCCATTGCCCATTATAATGCCAAAAATTAAATAACATGATAAGTACTGCGAAAGGTCACAACCTCAGCTATAATAAGGAATACGATATAATTATTTTGCATAGTTTTAATCTAGCCGTAGCTACGTAGGCATTTTCGTAGCACGTCTACGCGTGGCGTAGAACGTTGCAAGACGGCTTAATTTTTTTTATTTTATGCTTATTTTAATATAGTCGGTTTTTAAGAAAGTAGGTACTTATGTAGTGCTAGCTGATACCCGCGACTCCGTCCGCGTGTGCTATTCCAGACTATAATAATCTATCTCTGTGCCAAATTTCATCCAGATTCGTTCAGCCGTTGGGGCGTGATTGAGTAACAAACATCCATCAATCCATCCATCTAAACTTTCGCATTTGTAATATTAAGTATAGATTAATATAGAAAGCAAGCTCAGCGATAGTAATCGTTTTTCAAATTATATATCAAGAGGTTTTCCACACTTGCCTCGTTACCTACATAGCTCGAAATCCTTTGATCCAAAGCATTTTCACTGTAGTGAAGATCAAACGAACTGTTTTCTATTGTTTGTCTTAAGTTGTCGAGTGTACAATGAGTGCATACTCATTGTACACTAAAACAGACAGTACCAGACCCTAGTATAAGCACTAGTAAAGCTTTAGTATGCCATACAATTTTAAGTAAAGTAAAAACTTTGGCACAGACACAGCGCGACAACTGCATGGTTCTCAATTTAAAAATAAATAGTGAGAACGAATATCTAATTTATTCTTTTTTTTTTTTTAATTTAAATTAATTGACCTTTTGTCTTCGTAACAACGCGAGCATGTCGGTGTTCGTGAGCATGTCGCTGTTCGCGAGCATGTCGGTCACGCGAATCCACAAGTTACCCCCTACCAAAAAGTTCACAACGCGGCTAAAAAGTTTTAACTTCAATAAAACACGTTTAAAGATACTATTTTGCGACCCATTTGCAACCGTGATCCACACATAGTGCTATCATTCATTAACTCTCCCAGAACAATTTTGGTTGCGTGTGTGTTGCAAATTTGGGTGGGTGTGTATAATAATGAGGTTATTATTGACATGTTTTTTTTTATCCACTACAAGTCAGCCCTTGACTGCGATCTCACCTGATGGTAAGTGATGATGCAGTCTTAGATGGTAGCGGGCTAACCTGTTAGGGGCATGGCAGTTATATTAAACCCATACCCCTATTCGGTTTCTACACGGCATCGTACCGGAACGCTAAATCACTTGGCGGCACGTCTTTGCCGGTAGGGTGATAACTAGCCACGGCCGAAGCCTCCCACCAGGCCAGACCAGGGAAAATTCAGAAATTATAAATTCCCAAATTGACCCTGCCGGGGATCGAACCCGGGACCTCCGCACGTTAAGACAACAGCGCTACACACTGCGCCACGGAGATCGTCGTATAAATCTGTGACAAAGAAAGAAACGTAAAAGAAGAACGATGTGGGTACATCCTTACTTTAAAACAGAATGTCAACAGTTTGTTGTTTAAATTAGTTTTGCAAAAGTGCACCGAATTTGTTTCACGTTATTACATTACCGCAAGACGGTTTAAATGCAACTAACCAGCACGCCTCAAACTTAATAGTTGCGATATGTGTGGCATGAAACTAAAACTGAAAAGTAATTGGAGTTGCAATTTCATCACTTTTTAGTTGCGTTGTCAGTTCTAAGGCCGAGTCCGAGCATACAGATGCAGTTTACCTTTAAGAGGCAAGTAATATATTTGATAGCAACCTTAACTCCGCTTTATGTAGATTGACATAAGATTTTAATTGGCAAACTGAAAATGACTGATACAGATAGAATAAGGGAGAACTGATAGGCGTTGAGGTCCCAAGGTGCTTGAATGGTGGCCTCCAAATAGAAAATGGACGATCTCAAACGAGTTGCAGGATGCTGCTGGATCCAGACGGCGCGGCGGGTAGAACTGAATAAGTTCCTATACAAGAGACAAATTTCCAAAACTGGACGTCCACCGGTTGATGACGATGTTGACGACGATTCTTTCAATAACCATTAGCTATATCCTCTTAAATAATATGATCGTTTTATAGACAAGAGTCAACATCTGCCGGTTTATGTTTGGCGCATCTGTGACATTACGACCTATAAAATTACACATAATGTATCAATATCCTTTATTTATGATACAGGTTTCGACCATCTATGTTATTATTTAACAGTATTTTATTATGTAACTACCTATAGTATGAATTGTGGACTCTTTATAATATGGAAGTTGTGTAAGAGACTTCGTTAAGTTTAATTGAATTTGCTGTAAGGCTAGACCAGGGCGAATTTGAAACCTTATTTTTAAGATGTTAAATTAAATAATTATATATTAACAGAACACAGAACTTTAAAGTTTAAATAAGGTAATATAAATAACAAGCTGATGCCCGCGACTTCGTCTGCGTGATTTAAGTTTGATTCCCGCGGGAACTCCTTAATTTTCCAGGATAAAAAGTAGCCTATGTCACTCTCAAGGTCCTCAACTATACCCATGCCAAAAATCACGTCTATCCGATGCTCCGTTGCGGCGTGATTGAAGGACACAAACCAACAAACCAATAAACCAACAAACAAACACACTTTCGCATTTATAATATTAGTATGATAATAATACCTAGGTAGGTTTGTTTTGAATGTGAAGATCGTGTACTCACACGAAATTATTTCAAGATATTCTATACTCTGACAATATGCAAATAAGTCTACTTTTACAACAACGCGCAATTCCATCGTAGTTTACGTTCGTGTTTACGTTCAAATAATATGAGCAGATTCTCAAATAAAAACAGAAAAGAATGTAATAATTGTACCTACTGTACGATAAACGAAAATACTCTACACGTGTTGAAATACGAGACGATAAGTCAAACAATTTATTGATTTCATTGTTTACGTATGATGTGATGATGTTGAGGTAAGGCTCTACTGGTCTGTAAATTATATATACGTATGCATAGATGATGCAATCGTGGATTTCATTTTTATAAAAAACCCGTTGGAATTATTTGATTTTCCAGGATAAAAGACATAATTAGGCTCTTTTTATCGTATATACGGTAAGCAAGCTATTTCTGTACAAAATTTCATCATAATCGGTTAAACGGAATGGAAACATTAACCGACGGAGACAAATTTTCGCATTTTTTTAAAATTCTCTTCAAATCGCTGCCGATGAGATAAAAAGATTAAAAAAAAAGAAAGGCCTTAGGTTATACGGTCGACTTATATCGGTCACTACGACCGCCGTATGAGTGATGCAATTTCTGTGAAAAGCGAATTATTTGCTCTTTAGGTCACCATCATCACTTCTACCCATCACTACTAAGCACTAGTCTTCTCTCCTGAGATTAAAACTTGTCTTGAGAATAGTCCACGACTTCGTCCGCGTGTTTAAGTTAAGTAGAAGAATAAGTTTTATTTAATTCCCATGGGAATGCCTCAATTTTCCGGGATAAAAAGTAGCCTATGTCACTCTCCAGGTCCGCAACTATACCCATGCACAAAATCATGTCGATCCATTGCTCCGTTGCAGCGTGATTGAGGGACAAACCAACAAACCAATAAACCAACAAACAAACACACTTTCGCATTTATAATATTAGTATGATTATTAAATACTTTATTGCGTAAAAAGGACATTCATTAGATATACAAAGGACGTTATGTATTACAAACAGAAGACGACTTTATCACCAAAGTGATCTCTACCATTTATTTTAAAAAGTAAAGTATTGTTTAAAACGTACACACCTAATTCAGAAAAGTAAGACGAGCGTCATCAACCCCGACCATTCGAATAGGAGGTCGAACATCTAACCACTAGGCTATCACCCCTCTTGCCCGCGCTGCCATAAGGCGTCAGGCACGAAATAAGCGGCGGCGGCGGAGCGAAGGCGGCAGCGGGGCGACGGCGACGTAACAAAAGCATGACTTTGTATGGCGACGCGCATGAAACGGGCGAGAGCGGCGTGGGGCGATGCAGCGATGCACGGGCGATGGCGGTGCGACGGGCAGCTTAAAAGCGACGGGAACAGACTAGATTTTCTTCGCCGAGTCAGGGGAAAAAATGTTGGCAACCGTAGAAAAATAAAAAGGTTCAAAACATTCGGTCTGAGTGTACAGAAGTGCTTTTCATCAGTTTTGGGTTTGAGGTGGGATAATTTGACAGCTAGTGTCGACTTCGCGGTCATCACACGCCACGAACACTCACTCGCATAATCCATACAACTTTGGGCAAAAGCTATAGACGTTCAGTAAATACTGTCCATCAGCATTTATTAAATACCGTGGTACTTATTGGTCGAGGTTTGTGTAATAGCGTGTAATCTAGTATTTTGACAGTTGTCAGTATATATCACGGACTCCTAGATTCCTAAATTCCGGAATGGCAGTTTACGATAAATACTGACATCCGTTAGTACTCAGTACACTAGATTACACGAACATGATCAGTAAATACTACGGTATTGCGTCCGTACACATCAGCTAATAGCTATGGTTCTACTTACTTACTTACGCATCGCGACAACCATAGAAATAAGAATAATAATATTCCCTGTTCCATGGCGACAGTAATGTTCAGTCATTTATATCGTCATTTTATCACTCTGATTATGTATAAAAGGTTTATCACAGGTCAAGTCCAAAGACATTTAATATTATTTTAAGTCAGAACCGCATTTAAGGGGAGGTCTGCAGCTAAGCTAATTTTGAAAATAAATAAAAAAGGCAATTGAAATCAGTTATGTATGCATTTTTATTCTTTATTTTTCCTCTTTCATTGTCTAGTATTGTTTCCTAGTTTCCTATTTTAGTTGTTGATACAAGCAATTTGAACAAAATAATGGGCAAGTGTTTTAGCTACTTAACCCTAAAAATGTTCCATTTTTAGGGTTAAGTAAGTAATTAAATATAATAACTAGCGTCCGACTCACTCACTCAATCAGTGACTCATCGACGCCCAGCACAAATCCTTGGACCTATATATACTCAATCATGCCAGAACGGTTGAACGGATGTGGATGAAATTTGGTACAGGGATAGATTATAGTCTGGAAAAACACCTATGCTACTTTTTATACCGGAAAAATAAAGAGTTCCAACGAGAACTGAAAAACTTCAATTCACGCGAACGAAATCGTGGGCACCAGCTGGTTTTTATATAGTAACCATAATTTTAGCAACCTAGGTCCTTTTTACTCGTAAATACGTAGTCGGAGATCTTCAGCTATCTTCAGCAAACGTCGCAATATCGTGCTTAATGTACCATGACACTAATTTACAAACGTGTGCATCCGATAAGTGAAACGCCTACATAAGCTCGAACGCGCAGCCTTAAGCCTAGACATTAAAATATTATGTTCCAACGGAAAAAGGAAAAGATTTAAGGTTTATTCCAGTTTCTTTTCAGCATTTTAATTTGCGGTTATCATTAGAATTATTTTCAAACGCAATCAAAGTCAAGTCAAAGTGACTTGCATTATCTAAACATGAGTTATTTAGATAATGCAGTGTGGATACATGATGTTCATTAAACAGTATGTCCATTATAGCCATGTACTTATATTGAATTGCTCTTGATAGCTGATGTGTTAATACGAGGTTAATACAACAGAATCTACCTAAGTACTTACACAGCTATAAATCTCGAGGGCATTTTGTAAGCTTAATGAAGGCAAGTGTGCCAAGTTTGTAATCACACAATCATGTTAGGTACTATTTTCCACTACCTAGTGTACTTACTTAGGTACACTGATCAATTTATTAGGATACTAGATGATGACTATGACTCTATCCGCATGAATTTAAATTATAGAAGTCCCAAAGGATCTCTTTTATTTTCCGGTACAAAATCGTCTGTCCTTTTTCAAGTCTTCAACCGCAGAATATGCTATAATAGCAGGTAAATTAAACTACATCCATGCATTTAATCTCGTCAAAGCAGTGTTGCATGTTGAACACTCAGTTTTGCATTCATAATATTATAGTGTGGCTTTAAAAAATACAAAAAATTAAACCAATGCTTTAAATAATTAAATATATAGAAAGACAAATTCCTGTAAAACGTAATCAGTTAATCACATTTATAATTAACCCTTACCAACCACTTACCCCAACCAACCAACCCTTTAAGCTTGCTAAGTGCAAGTTGAATTGTAGTGAGCTATTACTTAAATAACAATAGTTTGACAAAATTAATTTAAATTCAGCTTGCTTGCAAAAACCTGAATGGGTAAGTATATATTCTTCACTTCCTTCTAAATAAAATTAACAAAGGCGAAACTTTTCAAACTATTACAGCCACGTAAGATATTTTTAAAACTTTCAATTCAAAAATATACTTTCCTTTGCTTACTTTGATATTTGGTCAGTGATTTGAGAAAAACTTTAGACTTCTTTTGTTTACGAAGCGATTTTCAAAGGATGATAGTGTCGATCTGTGAGTTATAGCATCGTCACAACATACCCTAGTCCTAATTAATAATAAAAAGAAGTCTCGAGTCTTTAGGTATACCTACTTGAGATCGAACTTATAATAGAGATTGTTGAACTATGGCTAAACAAATCCAAGATGACTTGCAAAAAAAAAAGTCGTTTAGAAATTCGTCGCGACCTACGACAAGTACTTAAACTTGGAAATTATGGCATGATAATATTCAGAGGGACGCTTCAAGGGTAAAATGGAAACTCCATAGTAGAAAACTTTCGACGATTGGTTGAGAGATGCCACGTTCGAATTCCGGCAACTCCGGTTTTTTTATTTGCACTTTACCATTTGCTCTTTAATGCCAAATTCAAATAACTATGCTCAACCCTAAATCGAATCCTAGTTCCCTATGAGAGTCGCTAACATCTAAGCCGAGACAAAAAAGTCCTTTTGAAGAAGGTATCAAACTTAAATTCAATGAAAACCAAATTGGCTATCTTATAAAAACCCTTCGTACCTCATTAACCAATGCCACAGCTAACTCGACCAATCTCTTTTGTTTACGAAGAGATTCTACGAGAGATAGCTTCAACCTGTGAATTATAGCGCATTTATTATTAAACGAGCGGGCTTAAATCTTGAGACCTCGATTAAAACCGCGATAAAAGGGGCACGAAATTAGTGGGCATTAAAGTGACAAAGTCTACGGACGGTGTGGAAAAATCGTCATTTTTCAGTTGTGACCTTTTAATTTGCGGAATTATTTTTGTACTCCTTTACAAAGAATATCAATCTGCGGTAATCATAACCAGTTAAATTAGAAATGGTGATTAATTGGGTGATTATAATCATATCAGCAGTGGACTAAAAACTTCAGAGGCCCAGGCCCATCACCACATGCGGCCCAGTGTGTTTTTGGTGTTCCTTTTTATTCTTTTTGGGACGGCGAACAAGCGTGAAAAGGAAATTAGTAACCACTCAGACCGCGAATAGTAGGTTTACGAAAGTCTCTCTTGAATTTTTACAGCAATGAAGTTTGCTCAAAGAAAGAATTCAGGAAATCAGCATTCAGGTGCCTAAAAGTTTTTTGTGCCGTTTTTTTGCGCTTCTTCAATAAAGGTTTTTATTAATTACTAGCTAATGCCCGCGACTTCGTCCACGTGGTTTAAGTTTTTTCCCCACAGCACTGTCACTCTCCAGGTCCTCAACTATACTCGTGCAATCACGTTGATCCGTTGCTCTGTTGCGGCGTGATTGAAGGACAAACTCTATATTTCACCCCTTTGGGACTCGAATTTTCAAAAATGGTGAAACACATACTCTTGCATATCTAACTGAAAGCCCAAATGCTAAGTTTCATGGCTATAACTTGAGAAATGAAGGACTTTCATACAAACTTTCAACTCCTATTATACCCCGTGGGGGTGGAATTTTGAAAAAATGTGACACAAATACTTCTTTATTTATTACTGTAAGCCAAAATACCAAGTTTCATTGATATAACTTGAGAAATATCTTGAGAAATGAAGGACTTTCATACAAACTTTCATCCCCTATTTCACTCCTTCGGGGGTAGAAATTTCAAAAACTGTGAAACACATATTTCTTTATTTTTTACCCGTAGCTTGTAAACCAAGTTTCATGGATATAACTTGAGAAATGACAGAGTTTCATACAAACTTTCAACCCCTATTTCTCCCTCTTAGGGGTGGAATTTTCAAAAATCCTTTCTTAGCGGATGCCTACGTTATAATAGCTATCTGAGTGCAAAATTTCAGCCCGATCCGACCAGTGGTTAGTGCTGTGCGTTGATAGATCAGTCAGTCAGTCAGTCAGTCAGTCAGTCAATCAGTCAGTCAGTCACCTTTGCCTTTTATATATTTAGATTATTTTCTAAGCCCTGTTTTGCGCCTTTTCATCGGTAAACATCACATCTACATACTCAGCGGTTCGAATGAGTGAGTTCAGCTCACTCATTCGAACACGCGACACGAGTTTACGGTGACTTCACATTCCCAGATGTTCTTAATTTTGGTATAGTACCTACTATTATAATAAGTACATTCTGTGGAACAAATAAGTGGCAAAACAAGATTCTTCTGTCGTCTGTCGGTCTGTCTGTCCGTCTGTCGGTCAGTCTGCTATGCTTTAGCGGCCCATCTTTTCAACCGATATTGATGAAATTTGGTACAGAGATAGGTTCTATCCCGAGGAAGGACGAAAGCTAAAAATCTTTATCCACGCGGACGAAGTTGCGGGTAAAAGAGTACCTATTTTTGTTTGTTTTATTAAATAAAAAAGAACCCGACAACACAGAAGCGTGGTTCCTATGGCGAGTGGAGCAAGCTCTGTACGGACTCCAGTTAACTTGCAGACTGCAGTGGTGTATTGTCCCCCTTACTCTTTAATTTATATTCGGAGGACATCTTAACTGACTTGTTACAAACCCATCCAGAAGGAATAAGTGTTAATGGACTACGTGTCAATAACATCAGATACGCTGACGACACTGTGCTTATAACAGACTCGGAATGTGGGCTAGAGAGACTATTGGAAGATGTGGCAGCTGCTGGAGACGCGATGGGGCTAAACATTAATATGAATAAAACCAAAGCCAAAACCCAGATGCCACCTCCTAAAATAAAACTTCGTGGTGCTGATGTCGCAGCTGTAGATAAATTTAAATATTTAGGCCGAATCTTTACAACGGATCTAGATCATATGGAAGAAATTAAATGTAGAATTGGACAAGCAAAAGCCGCTTTTTATAAAATGTCGAAAGTATTGTGCGACCCCAAAATCCCTCTTCCTATAAGATATCGCGTTCTCAAGTGTTATGCCTGGTCCACTCTTTTGTATAGCTGCGAAACGTGGGTTTTAAAGAAAGAAAGCTGTCGACGGTTACAAGCATTTGAGATGTGGGCACTGAGAAGGATGCTGAAGATATCATGGAACCAGTTCGTCTCAAATGCTGAGGTACTTAAACGAGCGCATTGTAACCGAGCTCTAATGACAACCGTCGTGCAGAGAAAGGTGGCATTTTTCGGGCACCTTCAAAGAGGTGCCCAGTACGCGTTCTCAAGGTTGATCCTGGAAGGCAAGGTTCCCGGGAAAAGAGCACCTGGAAGACAGAGGAGGAAGTGGATGGATGACGTAAAGGAGTGGACCCGTCATAATTACGCTGAATTAAAGAACATTGCTCAAAATCGGAAGACATTTCACCTGCTGACCGCCAAACTTCAATTTGAAGATGGCACCCGATGATGATGATGCAGTGGAAAACTGCAAACTTGTCACCAAAAAAAAGTTGGCGGAAAGGACTGACCGAGCAAAAAGATTGCAAAAAGTCAAAATGAGCTCACTACTGTCAAAACGTTCTCAAAACTCTTTTTTTGTCTTTGGCAACACAGAGTGAGTCAGACCTATTTTGTCTACACCGACACCTGTGACCGACACGTTCCGCAGCCATTTCCCGTCACTTTCCCGTGCATTTCCCGCTCTTCACCTTTTTGTATATATTCTGTGGAAACTGGAAACTCCGCTTATAAAAAACTTACTTACGCCGAATTTCACCTAACCAAATTAATGTCGTGGACTTCGATATTGTATATTTGGTGAGTATAGCTCTTTGACCACTAATTTTCTTACCTGGCAACTTTAATTTAAAAGTTGTTGTCGCCTACCGCCTTTTCCTGTCATATAGCATTACAAATTGACAGGAGTAAGTAGCGGCACGCGTGTAGCAGGTGATCGTTGGTGATACGATCCAGGAAGTCAGGAAGGAATGTTATTTTCTTTTTCAAAAACTATACTTCTTTAAATTTTAATCTTCAACTATGATTTTTTAATCATCATCGGTATATTTATCTGAAGGGTCGCTTGCTATGTCAATTACCTGAAGAGTGTAATTCAAATACAAAATGAATTCTTATACCTCCAGCCGAAGCAAAGAACTTTAATTAAAAATTCTCCAAACAAATAAAGCTACTGCGACGCTCCCGACAGCAATCAAATGTTGATTTTAAGCGGTGCTGATTAATTTCGTCAAGACTATTGTTTTCTCGAGATCCGTTTTTTAAATATGCCTACATATAATATAATATGTATTTCTTTTTAGTTAGACATAAAATATTTTGCAGAAGGTACTTATCTAAATTGCGCAGGTAATTTGGATTTTGAAAATGATAGGTTTGTTCGAACACGGAACACAAATTGGTATCAAAACAAAACCGGTCAAGTGCGAGTCGGACTCGCACACGAGGGGTTCCGTAGTCCGTACCATCGTACAAAAAACTAAATAGTTAGGTACTTTCGTAAAAATAAGAGAGGCACTCAAAACCACGTTTCTTGTATTTTTGGGTTAGAGTACCTTACCTTACCCCCCAAGTAAGTTGGGGGGTAAGTTTATATATATATTTTTAATTATTTTAAATATTCATTTTCACTTCTACCGGCAGTCCCTATGACTGCCAATTTTTTTTTTATTATTTGTTGTTATAGCGGCAATAGAAATGCACACTCTGTGATAAATTTCTACTACCTAAACTACCTATTACGGTTCATGAGATAAGTACAGCCCACTGACAGACAGACGGACGGATGGACAGCGGAGGCTTAGTAATAGCACAGAATAGGTAATAGTATGGTAATAGGGTCCCGCTGGCAAGCTTTGGATACGGAAAACTAAAAAAGGTATGGGTAATTACTATTTGCCATTCCAAAAGCAGTGGTGATTTGTAATTCACTTAACCATGGCGACCTTGCTGTGAACGACGCACGAGGTGTTAATGTCGCCCTTGACTCTGTCACTAACTTTGTTACCCGCAGTAGGGTGACCAATTATATTTGGCTCTCAGGGACAAGTCATAATGTACCCATACACAATTAATCCTACTTCCATACTAATATTATACATGCGAAAGTGTGTCTGTCTGTCTGTCTGTCTGTCTGCTACGCTTTCCCGGCCCATCTTTTCAACCGATTTTGCTGAAATAGTTGTAGTCGGTAGTTATCCCGGGGAAGGACATAGGCTACTGTTTATCCTGGAAAACTAAGGAGATCCCGCGGGAATCAAAAAACCTTGATCCACGCGGAAGAAGTCGCGGGCATCATCTAGTACTAAGTATTAAGAGTGTATGTATGATTTTTACTAAGTGTAAAAATGAAAATTTAATATGGACCCTACTGTCTGAAATAAAATATTTTTATATTATTTATTTATTTAAAACGCCCGCGGCCCACCCACAATTCATAGCAGCAAACTTACAAATTACAATTAATTATCAACAACTACTGATAAGAACGTTCTCTGGTGGGACACAGACAATGCAAGTAACGACAGCGGTTGCTGAACAATTTACGGGAGGGAGAGTGTTTCTCTTTTAGAAAGTAATAGCTCCTTTCGTTACGACTAAATAGTTATTATTGCTGCAACAATTATTGCTGCAACAATAAGCTTGAAACATAATTTGATATTTCAAAGCATTTTACACGTGTATTTTATAGGTGGATCAGAGGCCCAATTGTCTAAGCAAATTGTAATAATTTGACAGCTTAAAACCTGTGCTTAAAACGTATTACTTGAACTGTTTAAGGAGTTCATACACATGCTTGTCCAAGTGCAGGCACAGACTATGAAGTTATGAACTTCTTTAACAGGTCGAATTATCCGTTTGACAATCGATTACGATTACGATTTCCTTACACAATCGTGGGGCTGATCAATCGTAAAATAAACTTTAACCCGAACCAGCTTGGAGGTCTAGGTTCCCATAGTTAAGTTTAATTTAGAAAGTATACTCTAGGAACTTTTAGCCCTAATCAAGTTAGTTACCTACAGTAACTTCCAAATTGAAATTCAAGTCACTCACTCATCCTTGTCAGAAATGTTACGACATGGTAACCCTACTCGGCGGTAATCGTCACAATGATAAATCAAACGTCCCTGTAATGAAGGGATCCCTACTGTCTGAATGGTTTTACAACCCTACTACCCGTGTTCGGTGAAATCGTTTTAAAATTACGTGAAAACGTATTTATGAATGCGCAATTTCCTTACCGGTGTACTAAACAGTCAGTTTATTCGTCCAAGGCTGTCAGTCATGGCAGTGTGACCTTAATTTATATGCAGGACTAGCTGATACCCGCGACTTCGTCTGCTTGGAATAAGTTTTTTAATTTCCACGGGAACTCCTTAATTTTCCGGGATAAAAAGTAGCCTATGTCACTCTCCAGGTCCTCAACTAAACCCATGCAAAAAATCACTTCTATCCGTTCCTCTGTTGCGACGTGATAGAAGGACAAACGATCCTTTAAACGATCAAACAAACACATTTTCTCATTTATAATATTCATGTAGGTATATGATGGATACGATAAGGATAAGGGGTACGATCGCTCACGGGATCGCTGAAGAGTCAAGGTGGCCTTGTATGGGGGTTTTATATTCATGCCATGGCCCATATACCTACAGTCAACCAGATAATATTAAAGGTTTCGCGAAGATTTTAAGAAACAGATTTACGGGTTCTCCTGAAGCAGATCGAAGTCAGAACCGTTTACGATATCAATCATATTATTAATACACCAGACTGGTGTATTAATAAAAACTGGTGACACCAGTCAAGAACTTTGAGTTTTGCAAGCGTTTTGCAAGTGGCCTTTAATGTAAAAATCCATTCTGTAAATTGTTTTATAGCATAATAATTATATTTTGTTGATTAGCATTTTATTAATTCCTTTAAAAGTTGAGATCATGTTTCTAAAGGACCATTTCGCAGAAAAGCGTTAAAGTAAAAGCTATTAGCCCTTGTTATGACTTTTGAGAAATATGCCAGGTCAAGTACATGGAGCCTAAATAAATACGTAAATTTACCTACGATTCTGTGTAATAATGCCAGAATTTTCAGCCACGGCGCGGCGGCCAATCTCCACAGAGATTAGCCATCTACGCGGGTGATGCACAAGTAAGTATGCGCGCGTATATACTCTCAGATGGGACGGAAAATTCGAAACGACCTGACACAGATCAGGATTGATGCCTTTACGTGCTTTCCGAGACACGGATGACGGAGGTATTATATCCCGGAATTGAAACCGGGACCTCGTCATCCGTAGTCAAACATGCTAACCACTTGACCAAGGACGCAGTTATGATATAAGTAGGTTGGTATAAACAAATTATGGTCCAAGAGCTGGCGACGAATTTCAGGAAGGTCCTTTTGGCAAGCTGAAATTGTGAAAAAATATAATTTCGTCAATTGGCGAATCCAGTCCTGCCAAGTGGTAGAGCGTTTGCGGTTATTTCGTATGTCGTACTCATTTGAAAACTTTATTCACGTCTGGGAATTGTTTGAAACCGCAAAATTTGTCTGGTGATTTGCAGGTATTTTGAAATTACTCAATAAATACGTGATTAAAATTTCTGATTGCTAAAAGTATATTTTTTGGAAATTTTAATAAAATATTTATGTAGAGGTCTGGTAATACCTACTTAATAACCGACAAAAACGTCTGGGATTTTTTTTTTCGAATTCTATAAGTAGGTACTAAGTAAATTAAAAGATTTAAAAAAACCAGTTGCCAAAAAAAATAGCATATGGATTTACCTAATATACTTATTATACGGACTAAATGGAAGAGACTAACGGGCAGAAACCGGCTAAGATATCTATGGAGCACTGACACATAATATAGCAAAATTTCTGTAGGGAATATCGCTTAAGCCATTTATATGTGTACGAGACACTTTAGAACCTAATGTATGAGATAAGGCAAGCACAGTACACGCCACACATACCCTAAAGTCGTTCCGCAAGTCTTGATGGATATCCGGAGAATTATCTTGGCTTTATGTACTAACAGAGTGTTTACAGTTTACAGAATTTGGGGCGCACATTACATTATCACTAGCAACAATTGGTTATTTGACTACTATAATATTTTTTTGTGATTATATGAAATAGAGGATCTCCCAAAAGTCGTACATATATACGTGTCCCCTGTTAGTTTTATGTTGAGTAACTAATTTTAAACTGTTGATTAAAGTAAAAAAGTGCGTCGAACTTTGATGACGTCACAATTAAGGGCGCTTGGTTAAAAATAAAAATGTCAGCTACAGAGTAACGATCGCAATCCCCTCTGATTGGTTGTAATACTTCCACTAAATACTTCCACTATTGGCCAAAATCCATTGACGTTAAAAAATTACCATAAATTCAACTAATCAAAACAACCAATGATTGATCAGGTTTTAGGAAATCGCCCTGAAGTATTTCATACAAATTATGCGTTTTGGCGTTTGAAAAATGTTGCTAATTATGCTATAGTTGTCAAATACCCATTTGCGTACCTAATTACGCTGATCACATATACCTAGTACCTAATCTCTTGCAGGATTTATTAATGGTAGGGGAGCCCAATAGTGGATTTTTGGATTTACTTCAGCGCGTCAGATATTAATAGCGTATACGCCCCACGTGTCTCTGTTATCGAATGGTATGTTTGTCTGCCGGTTGCATGGTGGGGTTGGCCGTAAAGTAAAAATAAAAAGTAAAAATATTTGTAAAAAACAAAAAAAAATCGAGTGCGTCAGATTTTCATAGATGTTAAGTGGACCCATAGGAAGCTTACGTTACGTTACGTTCTGACGTAACGTTAAGTTGCTGCGGTTTTTTGAAAATGCAAAATAAAATTGCCATTTTGAAATACTCGAGCGCGTCAGATTATCATACAGACGGTTCAGCTTCATGTCCCAAACGTGCTGACCCTTAGTCTGACAATTATCTTGAGGAATTTGCTTAATCTGATGATTTAAAAAAAAATCCTGTAGACGCTCCCCCCACCGGTTACGTATACGATACGAACCTTTTTTTTCTACCATCTAATCTTCAAATTCCATTAGGTCTCCACGACGCTCAAGTAAATCCAAAAATCCCCTCTTGATCTTGATCAGACTAATGGCCAAAGCTGATGAAAAGAGAATCACCCTTATAAAAAGATAGTCATGGCTTAGGAGCATCCGGGAATGGGAAGGGAACTTTACTATTTAACATAAGAGAGGCATGAAAAAAAGGACAACCATGGTAATGGGCAAGTACAAAACTAACAAATAATACCGCATATTAGTATCAGAAAGTCCATCTTATAATTTTAAAATGTATAAAATGATAATAACTTTATATATAGTGATTTTATTGACACCAATCTCAAACCTTTATTTTAAAAAGCGAATATTTTTCTCCGTAATAATATTAATTACCTTTTAAGATAACCCAAGGATAACCCCGTCAAATCATGTCATACGAATAAAAATTATTTATATAGTAAAAGACAAGAAAAAGATAATTGGGTGGCGGAAATTGGAACCTCGACGGATATTGAAAGGTTGTAAACAGATTTTTACTGATATCTAAAACGTATCTTCATATGTTTTTTATCGAGGCTGACGGTATATGGAAATGCGCGTTACATTTGCTTTCTGCGAATCATCACGTACCAGACCCCTACTTAAGTCAAGTTAGATCATACGTTTCGTGTCTATAATCTTCAACGCTTTAGCGAAAGCTATTAATTACGTTAACAATCTAGACTATTCACTTATTTTGTTCCTCCGCTAAACCGCTAACGATTAGGTATAGAAAGAACTAGTATGGCGCGTGGTTGCGCGGCCCGCTACAGCGGACCGCGTAGTGGACCGCGTGGTCCACTGTCTACTTACTCGCTGTTCTACTACCCTGCCCCCCGATTATTATGTAAGAATGGCCGATCAAATCGTCAAAGTTCGGCGTCAAAGTAAAATAAACCATAACAGCATTAAATTAGAGCTCAATTTCGAAACACGAAATTGAGCTCTAATTCAATGCTGTTATGGTTTATTTTACTTTGACGCCGAACTTTTACGATTTGATTGACAATTCTTACATAATCGGGCAGCTGGTTTACTGTCTACGTGTTCTGATCTGAACAACACACTGCTATGCTAGTGAGCACAGTGGAAGCGCCAGCACGCCAAGCGTCCGACGTAAAAGAAAATTCTCATAAAGGAAAAACATAAAACAAAGACCACCAACTCCCCGCCCCTCCCTTTTTGTTCAAGCAGCCCCTAAGTAGGTACCTATCTTTAATACCCTGACCGTGCTCCTCACCCATCATCCGAACCTTCGATCATCATCTCTCTCCATATTTTTTTCTCCGAACCATTCGTCAAAATGAGATTTCTTCCATAAAAACAAATCTTGAAAAGGAACCGCGAAATATAGCTATAATTTAATGCTGTTATGGTTTATTTTACTTTGACGCCGAACTTTGACGATTTGATCGACCATTCTTACATAATCGGGCAGCTGATTTACTGTCTACGTGTTCTGATCTGAAGTACACACTGCTATGCTAGTGAGCACAGTGGAAGCGCCAGCACGCCAAGCGTCCGACGTAAAAGAAAATTCTCATAAAGGAAAAACATAAAACAAAGCTGGCTTTCCTAATGGCAAACCGACAATAATTCTTCCATAAAGAAATAAAGAACAAATCTTGTAAAAAACCATATCAAAATCATGCATATTTCCTAACTTCTTGTACTCTCTTCAATGTTCGTAGATTCTGCCATCTTAATTTTTATATATCTTGGCCCCGATAATTTTCTACCCAAAAACCTCTCTTCCATCTTTTAAATAATGTCTGAGATAGCCGCTATCTTGAATCCGCCATTTTGGATTTTTTTTTCAGCTCACTGCCAATTGTATGAAGTTTTGAGTATTTTTTGTTTGAGCAGCCCCTACCTATCTTTAATACCCTGACCATGCTCCTCACACATCATCCGAACCTTCGACCATCATCTCTCTCCATATTTTTTTCTCCGAACCATTCGTCAAAATGAGAATTCTTCCATTAAAACAAACTTTGAAAAGGATATATCCGCCATATATTGTCTATGGAAAAATAAATTCCGCCATCTTGAATTGTTTTCCTGTTCATCAAGTAGACCTTCATGTCCCGATCATCTTTTGCCAAGAAACCACTCTTCCATCTTTTAAAAATACTCTCCGTGATAGACATCAACGAAATTTGTATGGCGGCCATCTTAAATCCGCCATTTTGAATTTTTTTTCAGCTTACTGTCAATTGGATGAAGTTTCGAGTGACATTTGGTCGAGCACCCCCCACCTATCTTCAATACCCTTTTCTATGGAAAATAAATTCCGCCATCTTGAATTTTTTTCCTGTTCATCAAGTAGACCTTCATGTTCTGATCATCTTTTGCCAAGAAACCACTCTTCCATCTTTTATACTCTCCGAGATAGACACCGACGAAATTTGTATGGCTGCCATCTTAAATCCGCCATTTTGAATTTTTTTTCAGCTTACTGTCAATTGGATGAAGTTTCGAGTGACATTTGGTCGAGCACCCCCCACCTATCTTCGATACCCTGGATGGTGCTCTTCATCCGTCTTCGAAATCCTCAATCATCAGCTCTCTCCGTATTTTTCCTCCGAATGAATTTTTGCCTTCTATACGAAACGATGAGTAAAAAAAAATTTTTTCATACAAAATTTTACAGGAGAGGTGATCAATGAGTCAGTCAGTCAGCACGAGCAGCTATATATATATTAACTAGTATGGCGCGTGGTTGCGCGGCCCGCTACAGCGGACCGCGTAGTGGATCGCGTGGTCCACTGTCTACTTACTCGCTGTCCTACTATCCTGCCCCCCGATTATGTAAGAATGGCCGATCAAATCGTCAAAGTTCGGCGTCAAAGTAAAATAAACCATAACAGCATTAAATTAGAGCTCAATTTCGAAACACGAAATTGAGCTCTAATTCAATGCTGTTATGGTTTATTTTACTTTGACGCCGAACTTTTACGATTTGATTGACAATTCTTACATAATCGGGCAGCTGGTTTACTGTCTACGTGTTCTGATCTGAACAACACACTGCTATGCTAGTGAGCACAGTGGAAGCGCCAGCACGCCAAGCGTCCGACGTAAAAGAAAATTCTCATAAAGGAAAAACATAAAACAAAGACCACCAACTCCCCGCCCCTCCCTTTTTGTTCAAGCAGCCCCTAAGTAGGTACCTATCTTTAATACCCTGACCGTGCTCCTCACCCATCATCCGAACCTTCGATCATCATCTCTCTCCATATTTTTTTCTCCGAACCATTCGTCAAAATGAGATTTCTTCCATAAAAACAAATCTTGAAAAGGAACCGCGAAATATAGCTATAATTTAATGCTGTTATGGTTTATTTTACTTTGACGCCGAACTTTGACGATTTGATCGACAATTCTTACATAATCGGGCAGCTGGTTTACTGTCTACGTGTTCTGATCTGAACAACACACTGCTATGCTAGTGAGCACAGTGGAAGCGCCAGCACGCCAAGCGTCCGACGTAAAAGAAAATTCTCATAAAGGAAAAACATAAAACACAGACCACCAACCCCCCGCCCCTCCCTTTTTGTTTGAGCAGCCCCTAAGTAGGTACCTATCTTTAATACCCTGACCGTGCTCCTCACCCATCATCCGAACCTTCGATCATCATCTCTCTCCATATTTTTTTCTCCGAACCATTCGTCAAAATGAGATTTCTTTCATAAAAACAAATTTTGAAAAGGAACCGCATCAAAGTCTTGCATAGCAATATTCGCCATACATTTTCTATGGAAAATAAATTCCGCCATCTTGAATTTTTTTCCTGTTCATCAAGTAGACCCTCATGTTCTGATCATCTTTTGCCAAGAAACCACTCTTCCATCTTTTGTATCTCCGAGATAGACACCGACGAAATTTGTATGGCGGCCATCTTAAATCCGCCATTTTGAAATTTTTTTTCAGCTCACTGTCAATTGGATGAAGTTTCGAGTGACATTTGGTCGAGCACCCCCCACCTATCTTCAATACCCTTTTCTATGGAAAAATAAATTCCGCCATCTTGAATTTTTTCCTGTTCATCAAGTAGACAATCATGTCCTGATCATCTTTTGCCAAGAAACCACTCTTCCATCTTTTATACTCTCCGAGATAGACACCGTCGAAATTTGTATGGCGGCCATCTTAAATCCGCCATTTTGAAATTTTTTTCAGCTCACTGTCAATTGGATGAAGTTTCGAGTGACATTTGGTCGAGCACCCCCCACCTATCTTCGATACCCTGGCTGGTGCTCTTCATCCGTCTTCGAAATCCTCAATCATCAGCTCTCTCTGTATTTTTCCTCTTAATGAATTTTTGTCTTCTATACGAAACGATGAGTGAAAAAAAAAATGTTCATACAAAATTTTACAGGAGAGGTGATCAATGAGTCAGTCAGCACGAGCAGCTATATATATATTAACTAGTATGGCGCGTGGTTGCGCGGCCCGCTACAGCGGACCGCGTAGTGGACCGCGTGGTCCACTGTCTAGTTACTCGCTGTCCTACTATCCTGCCCCCAGATTATGTAAGAATGGCCGATCAAATCGTCAAAGTTCGGCGTCAAAGTAAAATAAACCATAACAGCATTAAATTAGAGCTCAATTTCGAAACACGAAATTGAGCTCTAATTCAATGCTGTTATGGTTTATTTTACTTTGACGCCGAACTTTGACGATTTGATCGACAATTCTTACATAATCGGGCAGCTGATTTACTGTCTACGTGTTCTGATCTGAACAACACACTGCTATGCTCAGCACAGTGGAAGCGCCAGCACGCCAAGCGTCCGACGTAAAAGAAAATTCTCAAAAGGAAAAACATAAAACAAAGACCACCAACCCCCCGCCCCTCCCTTTTTGTTTGAGCAGCCCCTAAGTAGGTACCTATCTTTAATACCCTGACCGTGCTCCTCACCCAACATCCGAACCTTCGATCATCATCTCTCTCCATATTTGTTCTCCGAAACATTCGTCAAAATGAGAATTCTTCCATAAAAACAAATCTTGAAAAGGAACCGTAGTCTTGCATAGTACTACACTTGTAGCCTCTTATATATTCGCCATACATTTTCTATGGAAACATAAATTCCGCCATCTTGAATTTTTTTCCTGTTCATCAAGTAGACCTTCATGTCCCGATCATCTTTTGCCAAGAAACCACTCTCACATCTTTTATACTCTCCGTGATAGACACCGACGAAATTTGTATGGCGGCCATCTTAAATCCGCCATTTTAAAAATTTTTTCAGCTCACTTTCAATTGGATGAAGTTTCGAGTGACATTTGGTCGAGCACCCCCCACCTATCTTCAATACCCTTTTCTATGGAAAAATAAATTCCGCCATCTTGAATTTTTTTCCTGTTCATCAAGTAGACCTTCATGTCCTGATCATCTTTTGCCAAGAAACCACTCTTCCATCTTTTATACTCTCCGAGATAGACACCGACGAAATTTGTATGGCGGCCATCTTAAATCCGCCATTTTGAATTTTTTTTCAGCTCACTGTCAATTGGATGAAGTTTCGAGTGACATTTGGTCGAGCACCTCCCACCTATCTTCGATACCCTGGCTGGTGCTCTTCATCCGTCTTCGAAATCCTCAATCATCAGCTCTCTCCGTATTTTTCCTCCTAATGAATTTTTGTCTTTTATACGAAACGATGAGTGAAAAAAAAATTTTTCATACAAAATTTTACAGGAGAGGTGATCAATGAGTCAGTCAGTCAGCACGAGCAGCTATATATATATTAACTAGTATGGCGCGTGGTTGCGCGGCCCGCTACAGCGGACCGCGTAGTGGACCGCGTGGTCCACTGTCTACTTACTCGCTGTCCTACTATCCTGCCCCCCGATTATGTAAGAATGACCGATCAAATCGTCAAAGTTCGGCGTCAAAGTAAAATAAACCATAACAGCATTAAATTAGAGCTCAATTTCGAAACACGAAATTGAGCTCTAATTCAATGCTGTTATGGTTTATTTTACTTTGACGCCGAACTTTTACGATTTGATCGACAATTCTTACATAATCGGGCAGCTGGTTTACTGTCTACGTGTTCTGATCTGAACAACACACTGCTATGCTAGTGAGCACAGTGGAAGCGCCAGCACGCCAAGCGTCCGACGTAAAAGAAAATTCTCATAAAGGAAAAACATAAAACAAAGACCACCGACCTCCGCCCCTCCCTTTTTGTTTGAGCAGCCCCTAAGTAGGTACCTATCTTTAATACCCTGACCGTGCTCCTCACCCATCATCCAAACCTTCGATCATCATCTCTCTCCATATTTTTTTCTCCGAACCATTCGTCAAAATGAGATTTCTTCCATAAAAACAAATCTTGAAAAGGAACCGTAGCCTCTTCAATATTCGCCATACATTTTCTATGGAAAATAAATTCCGCCATCTTGAATTTTTTTCCTGTTCATCAAGTAGACCTTCATGTTCTGATCATCTTTTGCAAAGAAACCACTCTTCCATCTTTTATACTCTCCGAGATAGACACCGACGAAATTTGTATGGCGGCCATCTTAAATCCGCCATTTTGAAATTTTTTTTCAGCTCACTGTCAATTGGATAAAGTTTCGAGTGACATTTGTTCGAGCACCCCCCACCTATCTTCAATACCCTTTTCTATGGAAAAATAAATTCCGCCATCTTGAATTTTTTTCCTGTTCATCAAGTAGACCTCCATGTCCTGATCATCTTTTGCCAAGAAACCACTCTTCCATCTTTTATACTCTCCGAGATATACACCGACGAAATTTGTATGGCGGCCATCTTAAATCCGCCATTTTGAATTTTTTTTCAGCTCACTGTCAATCGGATGAAGTTTCGAGTGACATTTGGTCGAGCACCCCCCACCTATCTTCGATACCCTGGCTGGTGCTCTTGATCCGTCTTCGAAATCCTCAATCATCAGCTCTCTCCGTATTTTTCCTCTTAATGAATTTTTGACTTCTATACGAAACGATAAGTGAAAAAAAAATTTTTCATACAAAATTTTACAGGAGAGGTGATCAATGAGTCAGCACGAGCAGCTATATATATATTAATAACGTATGTAACTTAGCTAGGGGGACAGAATAGCGAATGGATGAGTCGTTTGCGTTGCCTTTGGTAGAGCGATCTCACGTAGTGGTAAGTTGACGACGTCCCGTAGTAGTTATTGGCTCTCCAATGACACTCTCAGAAATCCTCGCCGACCTGGGGGGGCCTCACTACCATCGCTTAAATCCGTATTGTTTAAATGTTGTTGACGTTTGTGTTTTTGAATTATAATCCTTATTTTAAAGATATTAAGTTACGTGACATAAAACTGTAATTGTTAAAGCTTTAAGCGATGGTATCTAGTAACCTTCCTAGGTGGCCTGCTCGGATTCTGGAGTGATCCGGCTGGGAGGTGTGTCACGCACGTAGGTACAACGGACGACTGCATGCAGGTACGGAAAATAAACCTAGGATACAAAAAGAAAGTGGTATCGTAGCTTGAATGACGAATTTGGTACTCGATGACCCCGAAACGTACTCGTAAGTATCGGATAATCTATTGAGAACCTGTTATTAATAGCTGAAGTCGGTTCACACGTCAATTAATATTCCAACGCGCGCGAGTGAAATTTTCAAGTCTCTATTCAGCAACGCCGTAACTTGCCGTTTTTGGCGTGACCTGGCATTTTGCGTTATGAACATTTTGTGTACTGAACATTCTGCGTGTTAAAACCACCAGACGAGACCTTTAAAAAAGGAAAAACAAACGTAACTTTCATTCGTAGTTGAGCCTCTTAATATCCGAACCTTGGAGGCTGCAATAATAAGTTTACCGTCCTATAAAATGCGATCTGAGTGCATCCAGTTATTGAGTTCTCAAGTACTTTTCTTATTTCTGCATTATATCAAGGGTAAATAAAGTCCAATACAATTTTGCCAAGGCCGCTCTCACCCGGAGATTTTGCTTTTGTTGTCTTATTGAAGTTTAATAATTTCCACTTGCTTGCACCGGAAGTTTTCCCTGTAACTCATTAAATAAAGCAAGTACATCCTTGGACAGTTTTCATCCTGTTTACTCAAGCATTTGATATTAATAACGGGCATTGATAATTAAATAAAAGCTCTTACAGTATTGACTGCTTACAAACGAATAAATAAAATAAATATTATAAATGCGAAAGTTTGGATGGATGGATGTATGGATGTATGTTTGTTACTCAATCACGCTCCAACGGATGAACGGATCTGGATGAAATTTGGCACAGAGATAGATTATAGTCTGGAATAGCACATAGGCTACTTTTTATCCCGGAAAATTAAAGAGTTCCCGCGGGAACCGAAAAACCTCAATCCACGCGGACGAAGTCGCGGGCATCAGCTAGTATTTGTATAAACGTGAAAATTTGGATGTTTGTATGTTTTTAAGTTATATTAATATAGGCTACATTTTGTTCCGGAAAATCAAAGAGTTCCCGCGGGAATCAAAAACATTTAATCAACGCGAAATAAGTCGCGGGCATTGTAATATTTTTAAAAACTCGAAATTATTTCACCTCGAATGAAATTCCACTGAAAGGTTTTTACTTATAAGTACTTAAAAATGCATATATATTTAATTTAAATAATTGATAAGTAGGTAGGTACCTAAATCTCCAAATTTTTATTTGTTAGATATTTTGTGAATATGTGTAACTTAATATTAATAATTTAGTTTAGTTTTTGTAACCATTGTCTTAAATCTAACATGAATCACTGTACAATGTTTGAGGAGGGCGATTATCACTGCAACGCAGTTTTTAACTTTTGCAGGATTATCGTTCATACATGTTTTTTAAGTCCTTGGTTAATGTTTCTAAATAAAGTTTTATTTATTTTATTTATTTATTTATATAGGTATTCCTCATAATTTTAAGATCCTTTTAGATAGACGTGTAGCTTAGAACGTATTTAAATACTCGTATAAAACTAGACAAGTTATGCTTTTAAATTCAAAGGCACAGGAGAGACAAACAGTTCTTTGGGTGATTATTTTTTGCAAGCAAGCAAGACTGTAAACAACAGTGTCGCAGTAGTCAGTGCATCAAAGTAGCGACTTTCAGCAGCGCCCCTTCTCTACCATTGTAAAAAAACATTTAAGGGAGTCGTATATAGCGTTTCTACTTTACCTAAAATATGAAAGGAAGGAACCTGACGTAAGTACCAAGATATATTTAATACCTACAAAACATTACCCTTTGCTCGCTTCGGGTTTTTTCCACTTTCCATTATTTAGACCTGAATGGAATTATTTGAAATGCTCTGAATCTTTATGGAGTATGTCCCAAAGTTTCGCATGTTTCATTCAACACCAAACAGCAGTGTTGGTAGAGTATTATTAGTTTTGTTGTATTCCATCATTAATCTGTAAATCAGGCAAAGTTGACTAGAAGTCGTGCAACCCGAAATATATTTTACACACCCGCGTAGCACCTCACTTCGTACCTACCATCCATTAACACCTGCAGCGCAGGTAAAACAGCCTCTTAACCCGACTGCGCAACGCACAGGTTTATTATGTGAATTGAATTTGTGAAGTGAATTGTTTTTGAAGTGAAACTTCTTTGGAATCGTTGTGATTTGAAAATTCGATGAAACCAAACAGTGACACCAAAAAGAGACAATATTCTTAATATTCACTAGTGGTTCGCCCCGAACTGAGACCTCGCGGTATCACAGAGCGCCATCTATTGACATCATTGTAAAGTTCTGTTAAAAATAATGAAGCTCATTAAAAATTTAATAATTTCGTTTCCTTATAATATTTATCTAATTTTAGTATTTGTTGTTCAAGTACAGGATATAATTCAAATAACTGATCAAGTTTCAGGCTCAGCCTTTTAGAAAATTGAGAGTTCTGAGGTCAACTTTGGACGTTAGAAAATCGCCACTTTGAAAGCCCCCCATTTCGTCAATTTTAAGGGAAAAATTTCAAAAAATATATTTTTGGACTCTATTCCTAATTATCTTTAAAATGATATACCGCAACCTTATGTAACGCTATAAAAAATATTTTACTTCGCATTCGCTTCTATGAGAGCCCCCCTGAAATAAAGATTTTTATAACTTTTTAGGCCATATTCGGCGGGAGGCCATGGGTTTACATATTATATTTAAATTTGAAGTAATTACGTTCAGTAATTCAGAAGTTATAAGGCTCTGACAGACGGACGGACGGACGGACGGACGGACGGACAAGTGCCAATTCACTCAAGTAGACTCAGAGACCTTCGCTTCGCTCGGTCAATAATAAGATTAAGCCTGCGAGAGAATGAGATTGAATACAAGTTATATTTATGTCAGTCTCTCGTAGGCTACTTTTCTGAAGTTTCACTTGCCGTGAGTGAATTGCACACACATACTTTTTTTTAACAGTGGGACGTTTTGTGAACGCGACTTTATGCGTCCTATAATAATCTACTGAAGTCCTGAGCGCCAAGGTTTGATTTAACTCTTAGCTCTAAAAACCGAAATATTTTACAACAGCTTTTATTAGCGGGGCGGCGTATACTTACTTTCTTTACTTGCAATTTCAAACAAACAATATCGATTAGAATTTTTTTTAACAATAGATACTTATTCATTTAACAATAAAACGTTAACAATAAAAATTTAGGAAAGACCGATAATTTAATTAATATGTCAGTAACGTGGAAATCTTGCTTTATTTCATAGGAAAAAAAAGTATTGATTTATTCTACATGACTATTTATTTAGATATTTTCTAAATAACTTATTCTATCTAACTCCCTTCCGAAATTACTTTTTAACCTATTTTATAATAGCGCATCGTATACATAATATATTACTTATTGGACTACAGGTAAAATACAATGCCCCGTGGACCCGAATAGGGATTATAAGTGAAAATGTTGCGATCATTTACATCTTTAACCTGTCTGTCATAAGGGCTACTTTCATTAGGTCTTTTAATTTGAAATCCGTCTATTTACTTATCGTTGATTATTCATGGGGCCGTCGGGATATTGAAAAATCTTCTTTTCTGACCGCGGGAGCTACATTTTCTTAGTCTGAAAGGTTTTAGCCAAATACGCGATCCAATTCCCGGTAGAATCATTTTGAGTTAAAAGTCTTCCTCATTTAATATCATACAACTACTAGTAAAACATAGCATTATGCTACTGAAGAAATTGGGATCGATTTTAGCAACCTCTCTCGTTGGGACTCCCCATTATCTAGTAATAAATAAGCACTAATAGGTAAATAAAAATGAGGAAAGTAAATTATACAGAGGGGTGTAAGAAGCAGGGAGAATTTAACTGCCATAAATGAAGTAAGTAGCGAAAGTATACTAATGTAAGCGCCTTATGTGAAGCATATAAGTATACCTTATGCTTTTAAGCTTTGTAGCAGGTAGGTTCAGGTGGCTCTTCAATTTTTATTTGGCATCCATGAAGAATATTATCATAAACAAGAATATTATCCTGCCATAGATTTATAAAAAAAACAACTCTTTCATAATAAGGTTTCTCTATCTCCAGGTGCTCCAGGTTCCATTTAACTTATGTAAAAGTTGCGAGCAAAGGTTGAACTTTGCGGTTCAAGTCCATCTTATTTTTGATTAAAATATTTTGTTTACCCTTTGAAGACAGAGAAAGTTTAGTTAGTACTTAGCGTAGTTTCGTGGAAAAAGTTGCAAAAATGTTTACAAATCTGGCTAAATAAATGGCCTACATTCTACTTTTTTTTAACCAGACTTTCATTATTTTCTTTGGTAAAAAATAAGCATTCTGAACTAGATGTATTTTAAAATGAAGCGGTAGATACAGAGTATACTTATGCAAGAATGTTATAAAAAACATATACTTATACATATTTTAGTTACCATTCTTCTTTATGTTGAAATAAAAGTAAACTTTTATTTCAACATAAAGAAGAATGGTGCGACTTAGAGTACCTAACTCAAATCCTTTTTTGACGGAAGTTACGTTAATAAATACGTTATTTCCGCCGAAAATGCCACTACACCGAACAGAGAAAGCACAAAGGTCGTTGATTTCAATTCGACATCTCTAACATAGGTAGGTTCTAAAATTCTACATCAATGTCTCTAACTCACGTGATGATTAATTACGTACGTACCTATACGTAACCATTGCGCTAGAGGTTGTTATTTATCTATTTAAATCTTTAATGCACACAAGTACACGGAAATAAAGAAGACAATAAAACTACGAATTATAGGACAATATAGTATGCAAAGGCGATCTTATTGCCTTAGGTCGTTAATAATATAGTTACATGCATTCCTAAGTACATACTTAGTAACTGTTTAAAAACTACTAATCTTTCAAAATTAAAAATTATTGGTAGATATTATTTCAATCCAGTCCTCAAAAAAGGTACTCAATAAATAATAAAAACCATCCTCGCTAATTTTCATACGCAAAACCAGTTCAAACTTTTTAAGTTCTAAACTTACCTTCAAGCGATTCCATTTAATCAAAAATAAAATAGAATCACGGTATAAAAGTTCCTCCACTATATGTAAAAGAAATTTAAAACATCGATAGATATACAGAAAAGTTTCAGCTACGAAGAGACGCAGGCGTGCGTCTCGTATGGAGCATAGCGTGGGACTGATCAGGGATTGCTGAATATGAAGTCTGCCTTGCGTAGGGAATAGTACTGTAGAACGTAGTACAAGCATTTCAGGTTTCAGGGTGCATGCTTTCAATGTCAAGCTTTTACCGCGCCCTCACCGCCGCGCCGGTACCTATATTAAGTGATTTTGCCACTAAACTTTAACACGGAACGATACTAATTATACCTAAAGAAATTACTTCACGGACAATTATTGTTTTTGCCAGTTTTTCCTCAAAATTGGGATATTTTCTTGTCAACAAGCTTTGTAAGGATTTAAGTTGTTGTTTTAATTTTCTACAACTCTTGCATTAATTTTTTTTTTTTGGATTAAAACTTTGGATGATTTGGCTAGTTCTGTTTAGCACAACCTCTAAACTAATATGACACCTCTACTTCATTGCTGTTCCTTTCATAATATTCCCTACGGAAAGGGGCAACACTAGGTTTAGAGCTGTACCTAATTTTAGTTTAGTTTTCTTTTAATTACTACTACTAATATTATAACTAGCGCTTGGCTGCAATCGGACTTGCTGGAAGTAGTGCAGCCTAAGCGTGGAGCACGCTTTAGAGATTTGGCCAGAATTGGCCACAATGCATGGTTAGCTAAGTGTCGTCATTCTAAATCCAATACGGCGGACTCCTAAAGATTTAAAGAAAGCGGGCTTATTTTTTTTGCATCTTCATGATATGGAGATCAATCCATGATATTATAGAGATCAATTAAAAGGGTTTGTTGAGAAGAAAACGAAAAATAACGTGACGTGAGACGTCATACTAAATTCAACATGGTTTTTTTAAATCCACTACAAGTTAGCCCTTGACTGCGATCTCACCTGATGGTAAGTGATGATGCAGTCTAAGATGGTAGCGGGCTAACCTGTTAGGGGCATGGCAGTTACCACAGAACATTTAATAAGAGGTTAGAAAGGCGATGTGGGCGGGTCACGCGCGCCACTATATTGAGCGAACGCTCAAACGTACCAAAAACACACCTCAGTCGGCCGCGGACTGTCTTGGGAAGTTTTACGCGCAAAAAAGTGTTTATAATGCCTTCTTGCGCGGTAATAACCTGCAGACCTAGAAGCCAAAATGTCAATGTGACTAATGGCAAGATATCTTTTCATCGGTAAGTACATTAAACCTTGATTTTAAATGATTTAATTGAAAATACTAAAGACATTATGTTTTCCTTCACTAGTGTGACTGGATCGCAAATTTGTATGTACAGTCGACTGCAAAAGTCCATACATAGCTCTAAGGCTAAAACCGCTTGCAAGCAATGCTGTGAATAACTCACTCACACTGATAAACATAAACTGTCAATAATATTATCAACCTTAAATCAAAACCGTAAGGTTCAAACGATTTCAGTTCAATACTACCTGCATTACCATAAACTGTCAACAATATCAACCTTATGTCATTAGCATTAGGTTCTAAATATTCCTATTCAATCACCTTGTCTATTCTGATTGTTTATTTCATCACTTTACAGTAACCACTCCCAGTGTCGTGATAATATAGTTGGTATACGAGTTACGACGCATCATATGACCTAGGTTCGAATCTCTTACAGCAGTTTTTATTTTGTTTTGAATACAAACAAAATTTATGTTTTGTTTATGTGTTTTGTGTCTGTTTGTTATTCTTTATTATAATATATCTTTATTTCCATTTATAAACGCAAACATTAATTATAACAAGATAATACTTAAGGACAAAGTTAGTTATTTTGGGAGGAAAGCTATAACTATGTTAGTGGTGTCAATTATTGCTTATTATGAGTCAATAAGTAATAAAACAAACAAAATAAATTGGAAGAAACACTTTTTATTAGATAATCGACTTTATTTTCATTTATTTTCATTGTTATCATGTTACATTTTCTCAAAAGTAATAAATAACTTCAGCTACTTTTTCTATCATTTTTTAAGGTTATAGCTTAAGTAATCGTTTTCATAAAGAAAAGAAAATTGAAGCTAAACCTTAAAAATCTAGTAAGCAAAGGGCGGCGCTGCTTTTTTGTCTGTTAATTTTGATAAGATATACTAATAATAATTATTACAAGTTAGGAAAAGAATAAACGTGTATAAATGTTTCATATTTAAAGCCTTAAAAATTAAATTTTATATAGCTTTAAAAGTATTACTATTCAATAAAACCTCCACTTTTTTTAATAACATCAAGCAAGCGCCGCCGGGTGAATCCGTTTGTAATATTAGGATAGATATCCGTTATTCTAAATATATTTTCCCATAATTCCATACAGTGAGCCTCCGTTTCCTCTGCAGTCTTTTCATTTCACATAACCCACCAGTTTGCACCATCAAACCTCATAATATTCTCTATGATTTAAGTTTGGTGATCTTACTGGCCAGGGAATAACTGTTGTCTGGGTTTTGATTAAACCAATTACGCACTATATGTGATCGATGCACAGGACAACAATTATCATGCACAAATGATAGTTGTGGCACATCAACAGCTGGACATCACTTCCATGTGTTATAATGTGCAGATTTGGCGCTGGTGTTTAAGTATCGAACATGTTCGCGAACTCGACAGTTGGTATGCAGATATTGTTCTCATATTGTTCATCTATAATATTATGTCTTCGTTGTGAAGCATTACTCTCTTCGTCAGGATGCGACACCCAACACTTGGTTGTCCACTAAAAACCAAACAGCGAGATTAAAATAAACACTTTTGAAACTACTAAGTATCTTGTCTAGATATTTACTAATAAAACGTTATGTAACTAATCCTAAGTTTATGAACACACATTTTTTAACAATAAAAACAATACTCACAGTGAAACCAGTTTCATTGCAAATTTGAGCTAAGTATATTGTATCCGATATTATTTAGCTCAATAATATGCATCCTCTTCTGCATATTAATATAAGCCTGCATTATTGTTGAAGATAAGAAACAGCAAAACTTAGTAAATTATAATAATTTTGTAGTATTTGCTAATAACGACTAACGAGTGTCAAATCTTCCGTCTCCGTCAGTACTCAGTGGCCATATCTGTTCAGAGATTTTTTAAACTACCCGCATATGCTATTGCTGGTATAAAAATATCAGTCATCAAATAAAAAAAGTAAAAAAAACTTACACGGGGTCGAGATTTGAACCAGCAACAGTTGCGGTGTGCAATCCAAGTAGTTCCACACCTCGCCATTGAGCTCACTTACTTGAGGTGTGAAATTATCGATATTACTCGGCTATTACAATACCTACAAGCTGAACGACTTATATTATACTACTGCAAGTGTGTGGGTGTCCGACCGCATGCAAAGCAACTTATTTGCTTATTCTATATGCAATTTTGACGTCGACTGTACATCGCTGGTGCGAACAACGCGGTCCAACAGAGTCATGTACGCGAGCGGCAATGTAAAGCGTAGTGCGTATGAACGATCAACTCCACTTGTTACCTGGTATTACCCAATAAGAGTAACTTGTCGATAGGGCTGAGTAGCATTTTTCCACCGTATCGATAAATAGTTTATTTGTTTCTGAGTTTATTATTATGAACTTTTAATGATAGTTACAGATTTAGATTTTAATCATAAATGTTTGAAATATTGTTATAGTATTTTGTGTTTGTTGGTTTTGTTGTATAGTGTGTTTTAAATATTGTTGATGTATTCAAATAAAAACCATTTGTAAACCATAGTTATTTTTTTATTTTATTTATTTCTTATAAAGAAACAGTAGTTATAAGCAAAAGAAATATCATTATGTCTCCATACATTTTTTAATCTATACTTATAATAAAACTGTAACAGGTCCAATTCTGTACATTGAAGATATTTTGAAAATTTTTTTTAGAGGTCACTCATTATTCGATACTGAAGCCAAATCTGTAATTTTTTTCATTTTTATCTGTCTGTCTGTCTGTATCTTGGCCGCATCACGCCGAAACTACTGAATGAATTCAAACTTGGCACGATTTGAGCCCATACTACGAGGTAGGACATAGGATACTTTTTATCCCGAAATTCTACCCCCGAAGGGGTGAAATAGGGGTTGAAAGTTTGTATGAAAGTCCTTAATTTCTCAAGTTATAGCCATGAAACTTGGTACTTGCGGGTTGAAAATGAAAACATATGTGTTTCACAGTTTTTCAAAATTCCACTCCCGAAGGGGTGAAATAGGAATTTGAGAGTTTGTATGAAAATCCTTAATTTCTCAAGTTATAGCCATGAAACAGCATTTGGACTTTCGTTAAAATATGAAGAAGTACGTGTTTCACCATTATAGGGGGATTATACCGTGGGATAGTAATATAGGATACTTTTTATCCTGGAAAATTAACTGAAAAACTTATTCCACGCGGACGAAGTCGCGGGCATCAGCTATAAAGAATATATATACATACTTTTATCCGCGGAAAATTAATGAGTTCCCGCGGCAATCGAAAAAACTTAGTCCACGCGGACGAAGTCGCGGGCATCAGCTAGTTTAAAATAAAATAGTAAAATCTCCAGACATAGAGTCCAACTTAAGTTAACAATATGAATATTGACATGCTGTCGACCGTACGAAAAATAAACATCGATAAAAAATATTTTAGTCAATCCCTAGCGTATGTTGCTGTTTTACACGACAACACGCGCAAGTTTAAAGTTTCACTAGTGTGCGTAGCTTCGCCAATCGCAGCGCTTTTTTCTGCCTCACGCACACATGGGAACTCTCGTGTGTATTCGTTTAGATTAGTAGTAGTGAAGAATGGTGGGATCAAAACGGCGACAGCGGTTTCCGTACAAAATTTGCACTAGGGCCTTTCTAACCTCTATTATATGTTCTGTGGCAGTTACATATATTAAATCCATACCCCCATCGACCACAAAACCAATACCCCTATTCGGTTTCTACACGGCATCGTACCGGAACGCTAAATCGCTAGGCGGCACGTCTTTGCCGGTAGGGTGGTAACTAGCCACGGCCGAAGCCTCCCACCAGGCCAGACCAGAGAAAATTCAGAAATTATACATACCTAAATTGACCCTGCCGGGGATCGAACCCCGGACCCCCCACGTTAAGACAACAGCGCTCAACACTGCGCCCCGGAGGTAGTCAAATAATGTAGTTACGATAGGTACAGAGATGTATTTAAGAGTACAACACAACCTCATCCCGATAAGTGCCAGGATAACTCACTTGAAGACGACTTAACGAGATTTTAACGCGTTTGTGGATCTCAGATATTAACATGACACCGCTGCGAGATACGAGCATTTATACACTGTAGTCTGTGGATACGAGTACCTTACTTAATTTGAAAAAATTTCTTTTAGTTAGCTATTAATATAATAGGCATGTCCCTATTTTATTTACATCTTCATCTAAGTTTTCAACCCAGATCAATGTTTCAAATCTATACCACAGGGTAGATAAACCTCCTAACCTTAGTTACCAATATTTTTTGTTTTAAGAGGAAAATTACACAGAAACATGTTACAGTGACATATGCAGCCACCGAAATGAAAAATTCGGAGCTTAACCATTATTTTTTTTTTAACTGTAATCCTAATCAAGAAATATTTATTGCCTCGCACATAGGTAACTACCTCTTCTATCTAGAAAAAAATATTAGAACTGTATCTAAGTAACGTTCTGCACTACCGATTTCATCCATGCCGCATAAATTTTGCTGTTGGGAAATTCACCCATGCGAAAGTTTGGATGGATAGAGATGGGTGTGTGATGGAAGGAGTCTGAAATAATTCTAATCTAAAAATCAAGCCTAAGTCTGAAATAACACTTAGGCTTGGTACTTTTTATCCCAGAAAATCAAAGAGTTCCCGCTGTAACCAAAAAACCTCAATCCTCGCGGATGAAGTCGTGGGCGTCAGCTAGTAAAATAAATAAATCTTTTTCTTTCAATCATTTATAACTTCTTACTTTTCGGAGTTATGAGCATTATATAATATTACTTTATTTAGCAGTGAACGAAAATATCGCGAGGAAATCTGCATTCTTGAGAGTTTTCCATAATTTTCTCAAAGCGGAGTGAGTCTGCATATTCGTATAGTTAGCCAGCATGTTGGACTACATTCTGAGCATACACGATATTCAAGGATCCTGAAATATGAATATTCAGGGGAAATCCTAGGCGCAGGCAGAAGACCCTCTATTTAATAATCAGAAATAATTTATTTTTACATCTCTCATACTCGGTAAGTAGGTCCTTATTACCCCCAAATGGAGCTTGTAGGTGACCAATTAGCGCTCTAGGGTAATAATGTAGCAAGAAAAGCCCTAGGGCGGTAAGTAATTTAAAAAAGTATGATGGTTAGATGTACGCGAACTTTTTGAAAGAGTGAAGAGTTTTTTTTTTAAATTACTTACCGCCCTAGGGCTTTTCTAGCTCTACATTATTACCCTCGAGCACTAATTGGTCACCTACAAGCTCCATTTGGGGGTAATAAGGACCTACTTTACCTCACAATCGAGATGTAAAGCAGAGTAGTTAGCTCGGGTGTAAGCATCAATTGCACCCTCGAACTATAGGCGCCCTCCCTGCGCTCGTGCGCCTAAATATCTCGGGCTGCAATTGATGCCTTACAACCCTTGGCTACTAATCTACTATTACATCTCTCATATTCGGTAAGTAGGTCCTTATTACCCCCAAATGGAGCTTGTAGGTGACCAATTAGCGCTCTGGGGTAATAATGTAGCTAGAAAAGCCCTAGGGCGGTAAGTAATTAAAAAAAGTATGATGGTTAGATGTACACGAACTTTTTGAAAGAGTGAAGAGTTTTTTTTTTAATTTACTTACCGCCCTAGGGCTTTTCTAGCTACATTATTACCCTAGAGCGCTAGTTGGTCACCTACAAGCTCCATTTGGGGGTAATAAGGACCTACTTTACCTCACAATCGAGATGTAAAGCAGAGTAGTTAGCTCGGGTGTAAGCATCAATTACACCCTCGAACTATAGGCGCCCTCCCTGCGCTCGTGCGCCTAAATATCTCGGGCTGTAATTGATGCCTTACAGCCCTTGGCTACTAATCTACTATTAATGTAGGCATCATCCCTATTAAGGAGGTCATAATACACACTATTAAGTGTATGTACTAATTACGGAAGACCCATAAACCTGAATGATAGTCACCAATAGGGTCCTGAAGAACGCTGAGATAAATAAATTGACTACGGGACTGCCTGCCGGAAAGCCCTAAAATTTATTTATGGACTAGGAGAGTCGACTATTTTATCTTTCTTTTTAACTTCGATGTACTTAGTTACAAAATGGTTTCATGTATTACCTATTAAGGTAGGTTTGAACCTACGCCATATAAATATACTGAAAGATAAGGCAAGTACAACATTCTGAATTAATTTAAATTTGTCTTGAATCCTATTTAAATTGAATTGAGAAATCTATCGAGGTATAGCGAGAAGTGTAAATTGTATGAATAATCATCAACGGATTGCGTACCGCTCGACTTGCACACCTGCCCCAATGAACTTTATCACATTTATTACTAGAGCCATCCCACAGAGACATCCAAATTACGATGTTGCTTAAAATAAATTATTTCTAAGTGATGATATATATATGATGCGAGATATTTCACCGCGGTTGATTGCCTCATCTGGTGACAGAAGGGCTGGCTCATTTTTTGCGCAAAGGATTAGCCTGGCTGTCCAGCGCGGAAATGCAGCCAGCATTCTCGCCACCATTCCACGTGGGCATGATTTATATAGTAGTTAGGTTAGGCTAGCTAGCTTTAATTTCTATTGTATTAGTGATGATTAAATATCTCCCAAAAGACGTAATAATCATTTTAAACTATCGACTAAAGTAAAAACGTGCGTCGAATTTCGATGACGTCACAACTCTCAAACAAGTAGGTACTTCATACATACCTAAGCGCACGCGTTTGAAAAATTTTGATCATTTGACCAGTTGTCAAAATAGATCCAAACTAGATGATGCCCGCGACTTCGTCCGCTTGAATTAAGTTTTTTTCGTTCCCGCGGGATCTCTTCAATTTTCCGGGATAAAAAGTACTTAATGTCCTTCCCCGGGAGCTATCCCTGTACAAAATTTTATAAAAATCGGTTAAACTGATGATCCGTGAAAGCGTAGCAGACAATCACACTTTCGCATTTATAATATTAGTATGGATCATCCATGGAAGAAGGAATTACGACTGATCATCACTCCCTTAGGCCCTCTTCAACCTGAGCATTTCAATGGCAATTTCTTCATGTTTTAGTATACAAAACTTGCAGGAGGTAACTTCCTGCGCCTATTAACAGTGTTATGACGTACAAGTGCCTAAACAGAGGCTGATAATTATGTGCGAATTTTATTGCTAGTGCAGTGAACACTTAGCTTTAGGGGTATTTAGTTACTGCTTTGTTATTATCATGCTGATGTACTTATAATAATCTAGATAATGCCCGCGACTTCCTCCGCATGTACTCGTTCTACGAAGTTTTTTATTTCCGCGGGAACTCATAAATTTTTCCGGATTAAAAATAGCCTATGTCACCAAATTTTATCAAAATCGGTTAAAAAGATGGGCCTTGAAAGCGTAGCAGACAGACAGACAGACACACTTTGGCATTGATAGTATGTATTGTATGTGGCATTGTATGTATTATGTGTATATGGATTAACTTAGCGATTGCCCACGGCTTCAGTCCCGTGGGAATTAATTCCTTAACATTGACATCCCTTGACATCTTGACTCATTGACATTTCTTACCATCAAATATTATTGTACAACATTCTTTGCAAATAAATGGTTATTTACATCTCTCATATTCGGTAAGTAGGTCCTTATTACCCCCAAATGGAGCTTGTAGGTGACCAATTAGCGCTCTAGGGTAATAATGTAGCTAGAAAAGCCCTCGGGCGGTAAGTAATTAAAAAAAGTATGATGGTTAGATGTACGCGAACTTTTTGAAAGAGTGAAGAGTTTTTTTTTTAATTTACTTACCGCCCTAGGGCTTTTCTAGCTACATTATTACCCTGGAGCGCTAATTGGTCACCTTCAAGCTCCATTTGGGGGTAATAAGGACCTATTGACCTCACAATCGAGATGTAAAGCAGAGTAGTTAGCTCGGGTGTAAGCATCAATTGCACCCTCGAATTATAGGCGCCCTCGCTGTGCTCGTGCGCCTAAATATCTCGGGCTGCAATTGATGCCTTACAGCCCTTGGCTACTAATCTACTATTATTTATTGATTCCTTGTCAAAATTTTAGAGAGAACCTCATGTGCAAAATTCAGTTTTCTAGGTTCAAGGGTGGATGAGTGCGTCAGGGAGTCATGACTTTGTTTTTATATGTATTGATTACTTCTCCATGGGTTTATCTCAATGATGTGCTCATTATACGGGCATTGTCTACTCCACCTAGAACTCTGCATAAAGGACAACGCATATTCGAGCTATTAAAGTTTTGAGCATGATAAAATTCAATACTAGATATCTAAGTTTCTATACTGAACTTTATAAAGCCCGAATAGGTATAACGTGCAGCAATAGAGGCGGTGATAGAGATCCTTCCTCATCCGCCCGCTTTCCGCCACCGTCGTTAGGTCATCGGTCCAGCGAGCTGGAGAGCGTCCTAAACTGCGCTTACCAGTACGCGGTTACATCCACTCCAAAATACGTCTGGGTCCATACTGCCAACGGTTAAAGTTGTTTCATTATTGTTGACTTTCGTGTTTTAGAATTATAGTGTGTGTTCCGTTATAAGCACTGCGAGCAATGGCAGTGCTCTTTACTGGGGACTTCCAGTGCTCTCAGTGTATTTCGGAACGCACCCATTATCTTAGAAACGTCAAGGTACGTGACATCAAACTGTCATTTTTAGTAATATTGCTTAAGTATTGCTTTAAGCGTTGCCAGTAGCCCCTGCTCCATCGGCTTTGCGACAGATATCACCGCGGGCTTTGCGTATATATGATTGCCATTATTACCGGCTCAGTGTGCCCTCACCTTTCAGCCCCATTAGGATCGAGGGGCATTTGCGGATATTTCAATTATCTACGCCTTATGAAATAGTTGTCTCGCTGCTGTCGATTTCGCGGATGCCCGCAATATTGGCGCGGCGATAGGCGATCGGAATTCGTGCTGAACCGTGCACACATTCATAAGCGAAGCGTTTCTATTTATTTTGTTGTTGAAAGGTATTATTACCTTGACATGCCGCAATTGTTGTACTCCAAAACATTGAAATAACTAATTCATTGAAATTAAGGCTCTTATAGTTAGAAGCTTTAAATGACATGAGTTATATTATCAAGTACACCCAGGATTAAAAAGTTATTTGCGGCATCATGGCGAGACGTTATCACAAACTTCATTACTCTTTGCTACTTGAGCACAGTAGAGATGGATCAATTCACAGATAGCTTGTGATAAATCACGTGAAAAGCTTTTTCATAAGTAACACTGCTATATAAATTAAGTGAGAAATCTCGAAAAAGCATACCTAAAAGAAAATGTCACAGTTTGAAAAATTATGTGCATCCTCGTCAGCCTGTAAGACCTGGAGTACGGACAGTCTGGACGGTGTAACTAGGTGGGAACAGAATCAACTAAGTACCTACCACTGGTCTGGCCTGAACCAGTTTAAAAATAGAGCCTGAAATCTAACCCGGGATCTCCCTCTTACGAGTATATTATAGAGCTACAGTGCTCACCGCCACTGAAGTATGCAAGATTTTATGAACACTGATGACATTTTCCGAATACATCGTTATATTATATTATTTAATTTCTTTTTAATTTATTTTTGAATAAAAACAATAAATAAATAAATCGAATTTTAATATAATTCTAGGTTCGCTAGCGATTCTTACATAGGATAATCTATGATTATCTCTCCTTACACCTGCTGATGATATAGGTACAATAAAGCTGAAATCCACGGTTCCCCACATATTTTTATGTATTCAAGCGGTACGAAACTTACCAGAACTGCAGATATCAAGCAAGTTCCAGGATAAATAAGGCTACCCTCATATCATTTTCTTCCTCGGCTTAAAAGCACCGTGTCCTCGTTGCTTTTGTATTATCACGGTTAGACCCGTTGCCCCCTCATGACTGTGGCCATGGAGAGGCAACAGGCATTAACGCAGGCACGCTGTTTAATCGCTTGTTCCCGCTCTCGCGTCCGCTACCGCTCCGCTCGCTGTCGTAACCTAGCCCGGAGTGCTTCACGCGCGCTGCGGTCGCATCAGGAATGGCAGATAAAGCGCCCGTTTTTAAATTCCTCGCAGGATCTTCATTGGAAGGCCTCCGTTTATTAGATTCTTTATTATTGCTCACCTGCCGCTGTTGTGAAGAGAAGATTTTTAGCTATAATTTATCATTGCCCGTTTTGCAGCCTTTAGGTTGCCTATTCAATCTACGGCTGAGTTGCATATGTCTAAAATAGGTAATACCTAAATATCAAGGAGATCTCTTTTCTGGTGGGAGGCTTCGGTCGTTACTGGTTGCCACCTACCCGCAAAGACGTGCCACCAAGCGATTTAGCGTTTCCCATGCTGTGAAGAAATCAATAATTAGGGGCATTAAAAAATCGCATACGGACGCAAGAATCATAAAATCCTCATTAACCTTAAGACCGTAAGAGCTACTTATGTACTATCTACCTTTTATTTATTTTATGTTTCTTTCTTCAGCACGAGCCACCAAGAAGGAACCATGGACTAGGACTGGAAGCACAGACTGGAAATATGACTGTGGAATATGATATGGATTAAGACTGGACTCAAAATATGCTCAAAGCTGCTACGTCTTATTTTGGCTCTATCAAAAAACAAAACTACTTAATATACCAATTCAAACAATTTCTAATCTTGAATGAAAGTATGATACAGATTGATTGGTAATTTTGGAATTTTTGAGGTATTGGATAACCTCAAAGCCCCACAGTTAATGCCACGCCTTCATGTTGAACTCAATGATATGATTTCATACTCTTCATAGCTTATAAAGTTGGCGTTGTAAATAAATATGTTGATCTATAAAAAAAAATATTTTCATAGGTACGGCTGGTATTACAAGCCGTTAGTAGCCATCGATCGGAAAGACCGCCGTTTTTACCTTCCGAAGAGAGAGAGCAGTCAAACCAAAGTTGAAATAGAAATTATGAAATCCAACCCCAAGAAAAAGAAAAACTAAGTAGGTAATTAACGCATTTGATTGAAATTCGATCAAGGATCATGACAAAACAAGGAAAAAATATGATCAATACAGTATTTATAGTCAGAGTGAACGATACAGCGGTATTTAAATGGCGTTTACATAGTCATAGGACAGATTTTAATAGAAAAAAAAGTAATTTCCGACAATTAGTGAAATAATTAGGTAAGTAATTACAAATTCATGAGAATTTTAAGTTTATGTGAGTAGTTTTGTAACTTAACGTTTAGATGAACATTCTAGTTATAATTTCGAGTAAGGTGTACAATTGTTTGTTAATTTTTTCTGCTTGGTTTACATTTAGTATTATAATTGAAATAAAATCTTAGTAAGTACCGTTCTGATTTTATATTTTCCCTTTTTAAATCCATTTTTAATGAAACTTTGCCTTCAAATGTTGTTAAGTACCTATACTAATATAGGCATTGTAGGACTCGTTATTTTATAGGTCAATATAGCTTGAGAATTTGAACCAATATTACTTATCGGGTATTTCATAGGTTGTAGAGATTGGCTAGTAAGTACAGTTGAAGTTTTAAATCTGTAGTTACTAACAATTTTATTCAGCGCAGCTTTATAGGTACTCTGTTGTAATCTACCGCCATCTAACACTAATCTGTTCCCCGCGGCCTGAGTGTTATTACGCTCCCATTAATATTAGCACCTGTTGATTAACGCCCAAATAGGGCTAGGTCATGCTAATATGAAATCCATCAGAATAGTAGGGATATTGAAATACTTTTATCTTTTTTCATAAATTGAGGTATAACAGAAAATAGATTTGCGGATTTTTCTGTTAAACTGGTTCCCTTTTTTCTTTCAGACTATCAATACTATCAATTTTTCCTATAGGAATACAATCTTCTTTATGTTCTCCTTAAGAAGTACAAGTTTACTCATTTTCCTTACCAAACCGAGGTTACTAGCAAACATTGGGAGTTAGGCTTCATACACGCCTGACGCCAATATTAATTAAGTAATTATTATTGGCAAGATTAAACTTAACAATATCTCTCTGTGAGACCTAAATCAGGCACGATAACATAACCTATTTTAAAATACTTACATAGAGCATAGAGATTCGACTCTCTAGCAAAAAATAAAAAATATCCAGACGTCAAAAGGTCCTTTCATTTTAACTTTGATAAATTCAAGTGGTATCTAATTCAAGGAAATATGGAGGACGATTAAATGAAATAATACAGGATCATTGTTACTTCACACATTTTTTTATAAACTGATAATTAATCGTTATATAAACTTTCTCGTTGGCTATAAAATATAAGGTAAGTTACTACTAGACAACCTAGCCTACATAAACCTACTTTACAAAAAAAAGTACCTGTACATAGACAATAACTCAACCACATGGACCTATATTTACTCAACCCTGCGCGTGCAGGCGTTTATTTAAATACTTTACCTTCGTTTTTATCAGGGCACGGGTAATTTGGTGGTTCCTATGCCCCGGTACAAACGAAGGTTGTAATAAGCTGTCGTGCAGACTGTGACTTCAAAATTAGCTGGTGAAATCTGTGTAGGACAAAATGTTTATCTTCTCATAAATACGTGCTCATTTTTAGGGTTCCGTACCAAAATGGTAAAATGGAACCCTTATGGTGCGACTTTCTCCGTCTGTCTGTCTGTCCGTCCGTCACACTCGATTATTTCAGTAACTACCGAAGCTATCGACATGAAATTTGGAATAGTTGTGTATATTAGTGGCCCAAAGACACTGGAATTAAAAAAAATTGGAAATTATTTTTGTTCTTATTTAAAAAGGGGGGAAAATCGGAGGGTTGAAATTTAAAAGTGAGATAACTGTACTGTGTGGGGTATCATATGAAAGGGTTTACTTTGTACATTCTAAAACAGATTTTTAATTATTTTTAGTCATGATAGTTTTTGATTTATCGGGCAAAATGTCGAAAAAAGTACCGTTCCCCCCCCTTATCTCCGGAGTTTACCAATCGAAAAATCAGAAATAATTATGGTCAATAGGAATTTATGTATATTTTACAGGAAAACTATAGCCAATACTCTAACTAGCATAGTTTTTTTGATATTAACAGTAAACCTCTACAAACAAAGTTAGTTTTGCGGTTCATTTCGTCTTGTTTTTAATACGTCATAAATCGTAAAACATACTACAGGTTTGTACGGAACCCTCGGTGCGCGAGTCCGACTCGCACTTGGCCGGTTTTTTCCCTTCAAGGACTGCAAGGTTCAGCCCAGTGCGTTATTAAAAGCGTCCTTTTAGCTTCTCCTAACTTCTAGGACCGTATTGGTATAACGATACCAAGCTATTTAAACACGTTCTCAAGATACGATACTTGAGAACCTTACATTTACTGTATATTACTTAGACATTGGAGATGTCTCTCAACAAATTCAAACTTTTTGTAAAACGTAAACTAATTGAAAAGTCCTACTACAGTGTAAAGGATTATTTGAATGATAGGAAGGCATTAGGCATGGGTATGAATTATTCCAGTATTATTATTAATATTATATTGTTATAATAATTATAAGTCTAATTAAGTAATTTACGATATTGTAAGATGGTGATAATAAAAAAACCCGGCTAAGTTTGTTGTGGGCTCTTCTCAGACCAGGGCGCGTTTGGAACCCTCGTAGCTTTAGTCTTAAGATACCGTAACTGATTATCACCATTATATTTAATAAATAACTAGTGTAGGTCTACCTAAATTGAATAAATATGTTTGACTTTGACTTTGAATCTCTTCTTAGCTGATGACGGTTTATTAATACGGGCCCTATAAAAGAGCTTATTAATGTACAGCCAGGGTATCATTATGCGCCCATCAGAGGACGTAGACAGAATCCTCCTCTTTATTCAAAAATTCAAAATCCCGCATTTTGAATTCTTCCCAGAAGATCCGCTAGAATTATTAAGAGATTTGTTCATATTCAAGAAACAAACCTTAGGTCTCTATTTAACTGTCAGGTTAAAGTAAATCTCAATGCACCTATAATCTATACTAATATTATAAATGCAAAAGTTTGGATGGATGGATGAATGGATGAATGGATGTTTGTTACACAATCACGCCGCAACAGCTGAAATTCTGATCTGAATGAAAATTGGCACAGAGATAGATAGTCTGGAATAACAGATCTAAGGCTACTTTTTATACCGGAAAATTAAAGAGTTCCCGCGGGAACCAAAAAATTCACGCGGACGAAGTCGCAGGCAATAGCTAGTGGTAAATAATTTATTACCTACTTACCTAAATATTTTTTCCTATAATACTCCAGCAAATCAAAACAAAATGGGCGAAGGGAAATGCACATTTGGCACTCGGATGCCCATAGACATCCACATGCTCAACGAGATCATCTACAGAGAAGTTAAGCACTTCCGCAACTACAAAATATACAGGCCAAACTTTGGTTGTAAGTATAATATGACACTTCGTTAACTTATTTTTATTGAATCGAAGCAGGCGTCTTTGCGGAAGTCCATGATAATGAATGAACCAGAAGCTTAATTCGCTATAATCCGCCACAGTAGATAGATCTATGTGGTTTAGTGCGTGTCTTCCACCGACAACATGCGAACACCCACCACCCAGCAATTCGCACCGGCACAGCACTACACTACACAAATTCTCCAAATCACTCTCTACGTACGTTTCACTCCGAAACCGGAGCATCCTCAGGAGATGTTGACTCGACAATGCACGATTACTTACTTCTTACTTATTTTTTACTTCGTTTCCATTCCTACTTAAAATCATACTAATCATACTAATTATAAATGCGAAAGTGTGTTTGTTTGTTGGTTTGTCCTTCAATCACGCCGCAACGGAGCAACGGATCGGCGTGATTTTTGGCATAGATATAGTTGAGGACCTGGAAAGTGACATACTTAGGCTACTTTTTATCCCGGAAAATTAAGGAGTTCCCGCGGGAATAACAAAAAACTTTAACCATGCGGACAAAGTCGCGGGCATCAGCTAGTTGTAAATAATATTTTTACCTCGCATTCCAACAAAACAGCTTCTACAAAATAAAAATGAAAGTTTTCTGTTATTTTTTATTTTTTTTATCAACTACACCCCTTGACTGCAATCTCACCTGATGGTAAGTGGTGATGCAGTCTAAGATGGTATCGGACTAACCTGTTACGGGTATGGCAGTTATATTAAACCCATACCCCTATTCGGTTTCTACACGGCATCGTACCGGAACACTTAATCGCTTAGCGGCACGTCTTTGTCGGTAGGGTGGTTACTAGCCACGGCCGAAGCCTCCCACCAGGCCAGACCAGGGAAAATTCAGAAATTATAAATTCCCAATTTGACCTTGCCGGGGATCGAACCCGGGACCTCCGCACGTTAAGACAACAGCGCTCAACACTGCGCCACGGACGCGCGGTCAATAACTAATTCTTATGAAATTTTTATTTTATGTACTACTAGCTGATGCCCGCGACTTCGTTCGCGTGGATCGAGGTTTTTCGTTTCCCGCGGGAACTCCTTAATTTTCCGGGATAAAAAGTAGCCTATGTGTTATTCCAGACTATAATCTATCTCTGTACCAAATTTCATCCAGATCCGTTCAGCCGTTGGGGCGTGATTGAGTAACAAACATCCATCCATACATCCATCCAAACTTTCGCATTTATAATATTTACTAGCTGATGCCCGCGACTTCGTCCGCGTGGTTTAAGTTTTTTTGATTCCCGCGGAAACTTCTTAATTTTCCGGGATAAAAAGTAGCCTATGTGCTATTCCAGACTATAATCTATCTCTGTGCCAAATTTCATCCAAATCCGTTCAGCCGTTGGAGCGTGGTTGAGTAACAAACATCCATCCATACATCCATACATCCATCCAAACTTTCACATTTATAATATTAGTATAGATTTGATATATCTATGTATCGAATCCAAAGCCAGTACCGCGCCGCGGTTCTATTTGCTTACTTGCATTTTACTTACCTATTCCATTTTCTGTTTTCTAATCTCTTCTATCTATACTTACGCATATTATTTGTAAAGAAATGAGGTGTAGTCGTTGTCGTAGCGGGCAGCCTACGCGGTTACATGTCGCTACGACACGTAGCGGTCCGAATAGGGATCCTGCACCCCTAGCATGGGCCGAGACAATTTTCTCCCCGTGGAAAGGATAAAATTTTTATTCCTAAATAAATAAATAAAAACGCTAAATAACGGTGGATAAATAGTCCTCCGAGTCCCCGTGAAATGTCAAACGGGGATAAACTTCTCCTCTCCCCTGTTGCCGTGCTCTGAGAAGTGGATTAGTTAATTGTATCTCTTGTCAGTGGATAAAATCGGGGGATAAATTTTTTATCTCCGGCCCATGCTAGCCCTACTGGGATAATGACAACTCAATCAAATCAGCAACTCTTTGGCTGTGTTCCGTTATAGACTGCGAGCACTGTTCAGTGCTCTTTACTGTGGAGAAATTCGTTCCGTTATAACTGACAGTAAACTGCTGCAGTATCCTCGGGAAATATATGACGTCATTAATCGACGCCATCTTTGTACTGTGAGCACTGGCGTTTTCGAGGAAAGGTGCTCTCAGTGTTTGTCTCAGTGCTGACAGCGTTCCGTTTTAAGCAGTACCCAGTATACCTAACTATAAAGGAACGGCTTCCCAGTGTACTCAAGTGACGTCACACCTTACAGTGCTCGCAGTGTATTTCGGAACACAGCCATCAAACTTAAAACGCACTTCTAGTATGGAAGTTGTATGAAATTCACAGTTGTGACGCCATCAACTTTCAACGCATTTTTTTTCTTCAATCTATATTTTAAAATGGTTTTCAAACTTAAAACTAACCGAGTATGTGAATTTTAAGTGTTTTGGAAGACCCTCTATTTAATAATCAGTTAACATTAATTAATTTTTGATAACTCATCCCTATTTCCGCGTCTTCTTGGTCGTACTCTTCATTGCTGAAGGTTGTCCGTATTTAAATGACCTTTCCTTCTAGAGTGGACTGTTTAGGATAAGTTTACTATCGTATTGTTGAAGGCCATACGCAATTTAGCAAGCAGGCTAACCTGATGGGGGTGTGGCAGTTATATTAAACCCATACCCTCAATCGGTTTTTACATGGCATCGTACCGGAACGCTAAATCGCTTAGCGGTAGTCGTCTGTGCCGGTAGGGTAACTTGAGCTAGCTACGGCCGAATCCTTCCACTGAGTTCCACCGGGCCGAGGAATTCAGGACTCAGTGCCGGGGATCGAACCCGGGACATTCCAGTACTGAAAAATCAGTCAGGTATTTTACTATGTTTTGATTTTAGGCAAGTATCAGGTAACTTATACAGCCAACTCAAATTATCACATTATTTCAGCTATGCCCGTGGCCGGTAAGTTTTACGCGGCCCACGACCAACTCAAATCAGAGTCCAAGGAGCAAACTGAGAAAGTAGAAAACTACACCAAAAATGTCTCCCAGACCAGGTCCAAGGGTCCACATAGCAAGTACCCCTCGGCTGCTACAGAAAACCAAGAGTAAGCACCATAATATCATCTTAGCCTATCGCCGGACCTATTATTCACGAATTCCACGCACTTAGAGTTTTGACCGTAGTCCGGTAGACTTCACCTTTAGAAACTATATGATCATATCAGGTGTGATCGCAGTCAAGGGCTAACTTGTAGTTGAGTTAAAAAAACTATTAGGCAAGCATGTTCCGACACGGTGTTTTCCTTCGCCGCTACTTAAAACAATATTAATTGCTTAGAACGCGCATAGCTCTAAAATTGTTATAATTTTATTACAGTGCTTCACACACTAGGAAACTTTCTAAACTTACTTAAATATATATATCTTGTGATATGTATTTTTAAAATGCTCTAAAATTTACTCGTAATCTAGAAAAGCGTACCCGAGTATCCCTGACCACCAAATAGGAGTCTTCGTAACACCTAAGTTTGAAGAACTCTGTGGCCCGCAGGTTTACTCACGATATATTTCGTTAGAGCAAGTTATATTAAATTCTTAACAGTCCGTAACCCCGTAAACCGACATTTTAAGAACTTTTGATGAGCTTTGTGCATGAGATATTAGTATTATAACAAAAAGAAAATTAAAACTTTAAAGATTAACCCCTCTTTAGTAGACTGTTGCAAAAAAATATTAATTTTATTGAAATATAATAGTGAAATTCTCATTCTTGCAGAATACGTTTACCATTTTTACACTTTTGGGTGACACTTTTTACCCATATAAATCCACGAAAAATTATAATAAATGAAATATGTAAAAATACTAATATGATAAACACACTCTTAAAATTGGACTGTTGCAATTCGTTTTTATACGTTCTATACAAAATTAGTTATTAATAAAAAAATCTAATCAATGTGCACGATTTATCAAAATTTACGCATCACAATAACCTGTATTTCTTAAAAGTTTGGCGAAATTACTGATAAAATTAAATGTACCATGAATGTTTAGTATTTATGTAACATAAATTGTAAAAAAATAAAGTTCTATAAGATACCTATATGACCAAAAAATATTATCAAAGTCTGATCAAATTCACGTGTGAAATGGTACTGCAGATCGTACGACCGCACGTACGTACGAACTTGACTACGCAAATTATCAAAGTATCTTTACTGGCATATGTCGTCTATGTGTGAGTGCAGCCTAACGGTCTACTGTGCGGTATACCTACAGATTCCAAAATTAACCGATGGCGAGAATACGGACTCTTAAAACGCACATACTCGTAGCTCCGAAAAGTTAGGAGTGCGTGCCCAAGGATCAAAACTTTGACTACCCTAATAGGAAGTCGAATTAAACCACTTTGCTATGACCGCTGTTAGTTATTATTATTACCGCTAACGCTTGCAGCTCACATTATTCTGCCACACCCTATTGTAATATGGCATTCAGCGCGCGGCATTCGCGCTAGATTGCCACTCTATATTTGGACACACCTTAAGAGTAATAACTTATTATAATTTTCGGATTTGCAGAGCTATGCGCGCGTGAAATTAGGGTCAGATAATTTTCTTTGCTAAATGAAATTTTCGGAATCATTTTTCGGAGTTCCCTGCCTTATAATGGAAACAACCAAAACAGTTTTGGTAGTATTTTCGTCTGTTTGTCTAGATCTGTCCGTGTACCAAGATCACACTCAGAAATGGCTTAAAAATATTAAGCTGCTACTAGCAGATGCCCGCGACTTCGTCCGCGTGAAATAAGTTTTTTAAATTCCCACGGGAACTCCCTAATTTTTCGGGTTAATATATAGCCTATGGCACTCACAATTAATGTGGCTTTCTATTGGTACCAGAATTTTCAAAATGGGTTCAGTAGATCCAGAGATTACCCCCTACAACCTCACAAACTCACAAACTTTACCTCTTTATAATATTAGTATATATAATGTTGTTCAGGTACGGCTGGTATTACAAACCTCTGGTCGCAATGGATCGCAATGACAAACGCTTTTACCAACCAAAGATGGAGAGCATACATACCAAGATAGAAATTATAATTTTATCATCCAATCCTAAGAGTAGAGCAAAATCGTAATAGCCCAGACAAAATCACACTTGAAGCCTTCATAGTTCGATGGGAAAACGGCGGATATCAACCAAACAAGACATTGTAACCTTTCTCCCTCGTAGGTACATAGAATCCAATTTTCCTTAGCAGACTTCTGCGACAAGCAGCTTGCAAGTTAGTGAAAAATTGTCTTTTACATTTCGCCGATCATGGTTTTACAGCCACAAGTGCCGCTTTATTCCGTGCTGAAAATGATTTGAATGACAATAACAGTACCTATACGGACGTTCGAATCGGCAGTGTCGAAGATTCTTAAGGTAGTCTACTACTTAACAGACTTTATATGAGACGGTTGCGTCAAATTATAAAGTAGGTAAGCTGTAAAAACTACGGAAGTTTCCTCATGGTCATACTAATTTGTCCTACCCACTAGGTCTTAGGACCTCGAGAAATTCATCGTGATCCTATTACGAAGATACCCCATATTCCATATTACGGCATAGTGAGTTCGACTATGGTTCGACTTCATACGTTATTTTTTTTATGAACCAACTAGCTGAGGCCCGCGACTTCGTCCGCGTGATTTAAGTTTTTTTATATTCCCGCGGGAACTCCTTAATTTTCCGGGATAAAACGTAGCCTATGTCACTTTCCAGGTCCTCAACTATACCCATGCCAAAAGTTACGTCGATCCGTTGCTCCGTTGCGGCGTGATTGAAGGACAAACCAACAAACAAACACACTTTCGCATTTATAAACTAGTATGATACAACATTAATTTATATTATCTCACCTAACAATAAACGGTTTTCTTTATAAAATAAAACAGCGAACAATATTTTAAAGTAGTTTTATTTTATTTCTGTACTGTAAATTACACTAAAATTAAACTGTAAACTAAAATACATTTTATACAAAGAAAAGAATCTCACTCGCGTGGATCTGGAGTAGCATACTGGTTCCAACCCCTTGATACTTTCTTGGAAAAGTCCGCTTTATCCAAGGGGCGTAAATGTGCAGCAGCTACGCGATCCCTGTCAAACGTACAAAAGCACTAAAATACTTTTAGCTGTTTGTATCAGCACTGTACTTAGCATTTTTCATGCGCCAGTGCCTTCTATCTTTTTCCAACTTTATTTTAACTGGATCTAACTGCATTGCTCCTAAGTCAGTCACAAAATTAAAAACCGGCCAAGTGCGAGTCGGACTAGCGCACCGAGGGTTCCGTACAAACCTGTAGTAAGTTTTACGATTAATGAATTTAATGAACCGCAAAACTAACTTTGTTTGTAGAGGTTTATTGTTAATATCAAAAAAACTATGCTAGTTAGAGCGTTGGTTTTATTTTTCCTGTAAAATATACATAAGCTTCTATTGACCATAATTATTTCAGATTTTTCAATTCGTAAACTTCGGAGATAAGGGGGGGGGGGGAACGGTATTTTTTTCGACATTTTGCCCGATAAATCAAAAACTATTATGCATAAAAATAAATAAAAATCTGTTTTAGAATGTAGAAGTATAGCCCTTTCATATGGTATCCCACTCAGTATAGTTATAAATCATACTTTGAAATTTCAAACCCCCGATTTTCCCCCTTTTTTAATTAAACTAAATATAATTTTCGATTTTTTTTTATTTTAATGATGTTAGGCCACTATTATACACAAATATTCCAAATTTCATGTTGATAGCTTTAATAGTTACTGAAATAATCGACTGTGACAGACGGACGGACGGACGGACGGAGAAAGTCGCACCATAAGGGTTCCATTTTTACCATTTTGGTACGGAACCCTAAAAATGTGGGCCAGGACCTAAGTAGTTCCGTCGTCCTCATATATACCTCCTTAGAAGGCCTATTGCGCATTATAAGAAAATTTCTTGTGTCGTATAAGTAACCCACCAAAACCATTTCATGAATAGGCTGCCAAAACTCGCATACAAGTCCAAATCATAATGCTTTCACTGTTAAAAAGTTGTGAGATCTCTAGTAGAGCCAAGCCCCTAGTTGAGCTCCGATTTGTGCTGCGCATCATCATAGCCCATGGGGCCAGTTCCAAGTCCAAAGTGTACAGGTTTAAGTACTTTTGGCTGTACCACATTTACTACATAGAAGTCCTGACTCTATAAACTCTACATCTTGATAAAAAGATGTGGCTTGGCTGTTTCGTGATCCAATCAATCATTTAATGTTCGTGGAATAGGTATAGTTTGTGCGAGAATCACGAAACGGCCAAGCCACATCTTTTTATCAAGATGTAGAGTTTATAGAGTCAGGACTTCTATGTAGTAAATGTGGTACAGCCAAAAGTACTTAAACCTGTACACTTTGGACTTGGAACTGGCCCCATGGGCTATGATGATGCGCAGCACAAATCGGAGCTCAACTAGGGGCTTGGCTCTACTAGAGATCTCACAACTTTTTAACAGTGAAAGCATTATGATTTGGACTTGTATGCGAGTTTTGGCAGCCTATTCATGAAATGGTTTTGGTGGGATTTCATTTCTTTTTGGCAGGCGCACTAGATTTTTTAATTTTTTGGACTCTATTTCTCGCACTACAGTTATTCCTTTTTTCATTGCCCACTCTCTATCGTTGCCTCTTTTCTTTGTGGGTTTGCTGTATATGTATGTAATGAGCGGCAAATCCATACATACTTAAGTTAGTTCTTATTTTCGAGTCTGGTGCTCAGTATTAAAGATATTTGGTTGTATGGGCCAGCCGGTTTATATCTGCTTATTGTTGATTAGCGACCCGCCCCGCTTCGCAAGGCTAGCACTAATCATGATAATAGTCCATTATTTTTTACCCACTAAAGCCAGTGGGCACTGAGCAGCACATAAGATTTTACATTAGCACTGGAATGAACCTACGTGAAGTGCCGGAAGAATTTTTAAAATCGGTTGAGTTTTTTTTTATTTTATCCACAGCAAACTTGACGGTTAAATCATTCCTCTTTTTAATATTAGTTTAGATCCATATAATATTATAAATACGAAAGTGTGTCTGTCTGTCTGCTGCGCTTTCACGGCCCATCTTTTCAACCGATTTTGATGAAATTTACAGGGATAGTTTGTATCCCGGGGAAGGACATTGGCTACTTTTTATCCCGGAAAATTAAACAGTTCCCGCTGGAATCAAAAACCTTAATCCACGCAGACGAAGTCGCGGGCATCATCTACTTTTCTATAAATTGTCACGCGTTAATTTAATTCAAACCAATGAACAGTGTTTAGTTCGAAGAACAGGGTTAGACGAAAATATCGTTGATTACTTATTGAACAATTCCTAAAGGGATGCCGGGTCATACGTGGACTCTTCGCCAATGATTACTATAGGTATATTTACCTCTGAAAAATATTTTATGTTGTAAGTACCTACTTATAGGTATTTTATAATTTTTCAGTAATAAAATGAAAATAATGAGAATAAAAATGACAAGATTACGTGATTATTATGTGCGACCTGTTTGGCCGATTGGTTACAGACCATGACTGTTGAGGGAGAGGTCGCGGGTTCGAATTCTGCTAGGGGCATAATGTTTGTATTCAGAACATTTGTACCTGAGTCATGAATTTTATATATATACTAGCGATCCGCCCTGGCTTCGCACGGGTAGCACTAATAATCCTAATCTATATAATATAAACTATCCTATCTCTCAAGTTAGATCGAACTGCACATGGTGTGCGAATTTTATTATAATCGGTTAAGTGGTTTAGAAGTCCATTGAGGACAAACATTGTGACACGAGATTTATATATATATATATTATTTATGTACGGTATTATGTATGTATACGGCATTTTGCACATATTTCTTTTAGTACCGACTGTGCAGCTATTATGCACCCCCTATAGGAGGGGTTGGAAGGGAAAAGTTCCTGATTTCTTAATTTTCCCATTATTTATATGAAATTCCTAGCCCACATACCAAATTTCAGCTTTCTAGGGCTTTGGGAAGTACCTACCCTAGAGGTTTTGATTTTCATCAGCGATTTATAAGGCTAAATTACGAAACCGATGTATTTCAGTTATCGATAAATCTGAAACTATAAATGCTAGACAATTGATACTTGGTATGTTTAATAAGTTGGCCAACAGCATCTTATCCTGAAAATTTCAGCTTTCCAGCATCATCCGGACTGAAGCTATGACGGTTAGCAAATACGTGGAAACGCTGTCAAATATGCACCCCCAATAAGAGGGGTTGGAAAAAGAAAGTTTCAGATTTCTTAATTATTCCATTGTTTATGTGCAATTCCTAGTCTACATACCAAATTTCAGCTTTCTAGGACTTTAGGAAGTACCCTAGAGGTTTCGTGTTTCATGTGATTTAGTAAAAGTAAAAAACCCCCAAAAGTACGTATTTCAGGTATCAATAAATCTGAAACCATAAATGCTAGATAATTGAAACTTAGTATGTTTAATAAATGTGCCAACGACATGTTATCCTGAAAATTAAAGCTTTCTACCATCATCCGTACCGAAGTTATGACTGTTCTAAAATACGAGGAAATGCTGTCAGATTTGCACCCCCTATAGGAGGGGTTGGAGGGGAAAAGTTTCAGATTTCTTAATTTTCCTGTTGTTTATATGCAAATTCTAGCCTACATACCAAATTTCAGCCTTCTAGCACTTCAGGAAGTACCTTTTTCATGTTGATGACGGTCAGTGAGTCAGTCACGAAATCGACGTATTTCAGGTATCAATAAATCTGAAACTATATATTCTAGAAAATTTATACTTGGTATATTTGGTAAGTTTGCCAACAACACCTTATCCTGAAAATTTCAGCTTTCTAGCATCATCTGGACCTAAGCTATGACGGTTCGAAAATCCGACGAAACGCTTCGAGAAAAGGTAGGTAGTGCCCCGTTTCCTTTGGCTCGCTTTGGCGGGGTCACTCCCGTGACCCCAGATATCTTATATTTTGTATGCGCGTGTCTGATCAGACCCAAGAAAAAATAAAGTTCGCGCGCGAGTTCAATGCAGAGCTTATGTATGGTGACAAATACATAAGCTAAGTATATCTTGTAAAACAACCATTGTGACTGAATATTCTTCATATAAGACATTTCATAAAAGACACAATAAATCTTCTTTTAATGCGCAATAGGCCGAACGCTTGTAAAGTGATGCCTAGAAATATTTCGCAAGCTTACCAATAAATAGTAAGTAGTTAAATAGTGAACGACGGAACGGGGCTCTCACCGCCAAACCTAAGGCCCCGAATGCATTTAGATCGTGCGCCTACTGTATAATATGTACTTACGCAAATTCCTCGTAAGTTTTTGCAGTGTGGATCGCATCACACTTCACGGTGTTAACGCGCCAGTACTTCCGATCCTCTTCCACGCTTTGCTTCAACTGGCTCTCCATCGCTGCTATATCCTCTTTGTTTAGTGGCTTGTTCATTTTACCTTCAATATAATGAATGATTTTTTATTTTTTTATATATAGCGAGTAAGTAAACGAGCAGGCGGGTCACCTGATGTTAAGTGGTTACCGCTGCCTATGAACATTAGCAGCACCAGAGGAACCGCCAATGCATTTCCGGCTTTTGCGAAATTTGTTTATCCGTCCTTTGATGAGCCCCATATCGTAGACATGAGGGAACACAAAAGATGGAAGCTGGTTCCATAATTTGCAGGTATGTGGCAGAATAACGTGGAATAATGTGAGGTGGAAGAAGACCAGGCATCCAGGTGGTGAGGATGAAATTAGTTTCTGCGACGAATAGTGCGACTAGAGAATACGGAAGGTGGTATTAGATAACACAAAATACAATAGCAAAGTACCTATATATTTTTGACGAATACAAGTGGAATACCAACTGCAAATACTTTCCATCATCGAGATGCTATCTATTATCTAGATTCTAGAAGAATACAGGTTGTAGGTACATATATACCTACCTTGCTTACTCGATAGAGGATAGAGATAAATTTATTATAGTCAAGTAATTGTAGATAATTAATATGCACTTGCTTTTCTATTTGTTATAATTGTTTGTTTTTTATGTTATCGATCTCAAACAATACGATGACGCTGACTGGAAAACAATTCAAATGTTGCTATGGTAACACAGATAGTAAATTGCACCATAGATATTAAACAAAATTTTTATGTGACATGATATGAAGGATCTTATATTTTGTAACACAGCGGATTTTGCGCTTTTGCGGCGACGGAACACGTATGAAAAAAAAGGTACCCAGTAGGTACCTACTCTAAAACTAGAACAACTAGGTACAGTTAGGACGTACTAACTGACACCATAAAATAAAACCAATTAACACGCGAAATGTGAAGTAGGTACTAGAGTTCATAATAACAACTAAAATTGCATGAAAGTATGAAATCTAGCCTAGAGTTTATCAAGTAGCCCCGTATAGGTAGCGATATGTTTACCAAACAAACATTTAACAATAATGTTCTACTAACGCTAGTCGTTGATAATATGAGGTATTATACGACTCATTGAAATAGGTACCTAACTACCTTTTTGGAATCGTAATGAGCAGGGCGATTATGTAAAACCTGCATCAATCATTGTTACAGTCTCAATTGTAGTGATTGGCCGAATTTATGGTATTTTTGCTGCGTCAATGGATTTTCACTTAACCAATCAGAGGTGATTGCAATCATTACACTGTAGCTGTCATTTTTAGCCAATCGCCCCCCAGAAATGCAACGGTGAAAAAAAAAGATACGCGCCGAATTGAGAACCTCCTCCTTTTTTGGAAGTCGGTTAAAAATACCGGCGTTTGAGATTGTATGCATGGATTTGATGTGTTAATATTTTTTTCAAAATCGGCTGGACCTAGGTAGGTACCTACCTACTTACTTACTTAGTTTTCACAATAACAACTTGACGATTCAGAAGCAATCAAATAAATATTATAAATGGGAAAGTTTAGATGGATGTATGGATGTATGGATGTTTGTTACTCAATCACGCTCCAACGGCTGAACGGATCTGGATGAAATTTGGCACAGAGATAGATTATAGTCTGGAATAGCACATAGGCTACTTTTTATCCCGGAAAATTAAAGAGTTCCCGCGGGAACCGAAAACCTCAATCCACGCGGACGAAGTCGCGGGCATCAGCTAGTACCTAATAATTGTAAAAGTTAATTTGATTAAAAATATTAGAATTTGAAACGTTATGAAAACCCTTTAAAAACAGTAAGTAGGTAAACTATCAGGAACGAATCTATTTAAATGTAGGTACAATGAACGCGCACTTTATCCAATTAAAAAAAAAAATTGTATTTTAGGGAAAGTGGAATCTCTAGAACGACTCAAAATACCTATTTATAAAAATCTTCTTATATCTGAGATTTCAGCACGGGGTTTTACAACTTTGAAGCCACAAACCACCTCTCTGCCTTCGGCAATGGTCGCATAAAATGTAACATGAACCATTTAAAAGTAGTCGTGTTATACCACAGTTATACTTACATATTATATAACTACCTAGTTGCTCTAATTCCATAAGCTACAAAGCGTGCCGCAGTAGTGCGACCGCGGATTTCGCTAGGCAGCTGGACCTGAACTAAGTAATTTTAAAGGACTAGGTATATATTTAACTTGAATCGTTGGGAGCACAGATAACCTGTGGTTGGGAGTAACTATGTATCGTAAGTATTAAAATGAACTTGCTAGCTTGCCTGCTTCCGGGCTTCGATGGACTTTTTGTAAATCTAATAAGAATGTAACGGGCAGTTATATACCTATTTAAGTAATCACAAAATGTAAAGTTTCTAGATTTTAGCTGCAGTTTTTTTAATTCCACTACAAGTTCAAGCCCTTGACTGCGATCTCGCCTTATTTATGGTAGGTATCTAAGTGTTGATGCAGTCTAAGATGGTAGCGGGCTAACTTGACCAGTTAATTATCTAACCAACTAACTACATAGTTATGTAATACTAGCAGATGCCCGCGACTTCGTCCGCGTGAAATAAATCTTTTAAATTCCCACGGGAACTCCCTAATTTTTCGGGTTAATATATTATAGCCTTATGACACTCACAAATAAAATGGCTTTCTATTGGTAGGTACCAGAATTTTCAAAATCGGTTCAGTAGATCCATAGATTACCCCCTACAGCGTCACAAACTTAACCTTTTTATAATATTAGTAAAAGTATAGATGTATGTAATTCCAGATCTCACGATAATATTCACTGTGATCACACGCAGTGTCTGTTATTCCAACTACGACATATTCCAAGGATTCGACACGGACCAATCGAATCTAGAGACCGTTGATAGTAGTAATACAGATATACCGATTTCGCTGCCAGTAACGAATCAAACGACTGTTTCTGAAATAATGTTGAGCTCAAACGGCAGCAGCACTACGAGTATGGTGAGTTTAAAAGACTATAGACTATGTACTACTAAGTTTTTTTATCTAGAAGTTTTTAAAAATACGTATAGGAACTTTAGTATTTATATTTACGTACTAATAGCAAATTAGATAGTATTTATAGAGATTATCAAATAAATATTATAAATGCGAAAGTTTGGATGGATGTATGGATGTATGGATGTATGGATGTTTGTTATTCAATCACGCTCCAACGGCTGAACGGATCTCGATGAAATTTGGCACAGAGATAGATTATAGTCTGGAATAGCACATAGGCTACTTTTTATCCCGGAAAATTAAAGAGTTCCCGCGGGAACCGAAAAACCTCAATCCACGCGGACGAAGTCGCAGGCATCAGCTAGTTTTAAATATATTATGAACCTATATTTTGATGACCAGCTACTTGTGTATTTATCGCAGGGCCTTCAGACGAACAATGCAGTCTAAGACGGTAGATGGCTAACCTGTTACGGTTATGGCAGTTATAATAAAACGGCATTGTAACTATACGAACGCTAAATTGGTATCACGCCTTTAATGGCTTGGCGTCACGTCTTTGCCGGTAGCGTGGTAATTGTTTCCGTTATCTGTGGTGGTAACTAGCCACGGCCGAAGCGTCCCTCCGGCCCGACTACTTCCGGGTCTGATTCTGAAATAATAAATTTCAAAATTGTCGGGCATCGAAACCTGGGATCTCCCTGTGAAATAAATACCACAGCGCCCACCACTGCGCCAGAGAGGTCATCAATTATTTTATTTTGATTTTAGACTACTACAATACCCACCACTAGTTCCACGCCCAAACAGAGAATAAAACTTAAAGCTTACTGTTCTGAAGAAAAGCCTACCAATATAGGCTCCTACGAAGTGCCTACTGAAAAAGACATCGTGTTTTTTACTAAGGACTTACTGTTGAGCATGTTCGAGGCGTATGAGAGGGACGCGATGGCTTTACTAATGGATATAAAAGAGGTAAATTACCTAATCTTTTGATAGCTACCGCCTAACTATCAAAGCCTACAGTAACAACTTCATCATCAGCAAATATGCATCCACTGTTGGACATAGGCCTCTTTAAGATTGCGCCAACTTTTCCTATCCTTGGCTGTTAGCATCCATTTGATGCCAGCCACTCTCCGGATGTCGTCGCTCCACCTAGCCGGGGGCTATAAAAGTGATCCTAACAGGGTAATTAATTTAATGTATTTAGTTATTTAACTGTTTTGTGTGTTTCTGTATTTTAATAATTTTAGTTCTTCAAAAAACAAAAAATTAGGTAGGTATAGTACCACATACATAACTGCTGGTGACAGCGTCGCTAGTAGATATGAAAAATAAAATTTTAAAAATACTTAGCAGGCATAAAAATTACCTAGTTCCAATTTTGGGCACCGGGTCAGATATGTTTGACGGACTGTAGCTTACGCGTTGTTGTAACAGGTCACAAAAGCTGCTGTAACTTCAGAAAACAAATGCACATACAACAAGCAAGCCTTCAAACAATGTGTGAAACGCGTGAGCGGCCAAAGTGAAGGTGTAACTAAAAGCCTCGTCAGTTCGCTGCAGCTGGAGAAAATGGATGTTACGACTCTCACAGATGTAAGCAAACTAAATAATTGTTAGCAAAGTCGTAAGTCTAAAACACATAGGTAGGTACCTAGTAGCAAGCTAAAAGCGTAGGTATGTCGCGTAAGTAGATCTAACTACTTAAGTTGAAGCAATTTGGTACAGAGATAAGATAGCTTAGGTACATCCCGGAAAAGGACATAGGCTAAGTACTTTTATTTCCGTAAACTGAAAGTGTTTGTGAATAAATAAAATAAAAACTAAACTACGCGTACGAACTCCCTAGGCCTATACCATCGAAAACTGACGTCTAACTCCATAGGTCAGCACTCAAGGCACGCGTCACGTAGGTAGGTAAATGCTTATATAGGGTGACACATACATAAGCTTTGCATTCAACTCGCGCGCGAACCGTATTTATGTTGTGTGATTATTTGCGTAGATAATCTAGATATTTACCTGCATACTTAAGGACGGACTCGATCTATTGAATTATGGTAGATGCTACATTGCCTCTTACTAGAACGACATTCCTTGGACTTTACAGTCCGTCGACAACTAATCGATGATTGAATTTACAGAAATATAGGTATAATTTAAGTATCTAGCATAGTAGTTTAAGACCTTCCATCCGTCTTCTCCAAAGTCCAAACCAAAAAAATTTACATTATTTTTAGGGCGCAATTTGTAGTTTATCGGAAATGAAATCCGATCCGATGACGCTAGTCAAGTTATTAGCTCAAGAGACGGCTATGCTCAAATTTGCTCTACCGGGATTCTTGAGACTACTGAACTCCTGCTCCGAGCTCTGTTCGCAGTAAGTATTTTAGCACATTAAAGTTAATTAATCAGGGAAGTATCTAACTGCAATAGGTGGAATTAGTTAATTAAGTAGATAGCTTGGTTCCCATCTATGGCCGAACTCTCTGGCACAGTGGAAGGCGCTGCCTTCGATGGCTGTCTTATTTAAAAATTAGAGACTAGAGCCCCCGCGTTTTATTTCCGTCAGATTATTTTGGGAAATAAATAATTGTCTAAATAAGATCAGGCCTGGTTTGGTGACACCTTGGAATGATCGCCCGTGGCTATTTAACCGAATTGTAATAGGTATAAAATGAAGTAAGTAGGTAGGTACTTAAGTATACATATAGGACGTTGAGCTATGTAGAGCTCAAAATATCTATGATAACGGTAGCATGCTTTCTTGCACCGTAAAAATTACGCATACGATTAAGTAGATGTTCTCTAATATCATTCTTTACGAACAACTAAGTAAGTGTGTTAAAAACTGAGATCGTTATCATTTTAATTCGCATTTGTTTTAGATCCCCAGCCATAACTTATGCAAAAAAACCGTTACACCGCATGACCGACCAAGAACTCGTGGTAAAGCATTTTTTAACAAACAAGAATTACACTGAGCTCATCAAAGATTCAAGGCGCAGTATCTAGCAGGAATTCAAATAATAATTGTCAAGCTGGGTGCGTTCGATATAATCACGGTGTGACTGATGATTGCAACAAAACAATCGATCGAGGCTCGAGCTTTCACGTGATTCACATACCAACCACTAGATGGCGTACCTGTTTGTGAACTTTTGACGTGAACTTGAATAAAAACTTTTTATCAACTTATCCAAAATACTTGAGCTTTTTGTAAAATAATATTGTTTAAATAGTGTAAAATGAAATTTAAATGTGTTTTATTCGCTGTTCCACGGTGAAAATATGTTTTTATTGTTTCCAAGCCTCGCCGTACGTTATTAAGTTTGTGAACTTAATCTCTGCAATATTTAAAGAATGTGAGTGATTCAGGTGAGAAATATTTACTATTTTAACTTATTTTCATGTATTTTTACAACAGATTCTGTACATTTATAACAAGATACCAATAAAAAACCAAATCACAAGATACCAGAAAAGTTTGTGATCGACTTCCTTACTTTCTACTTTCGATTTCTAACGCTAATCTGATACCTAATACATCTCTTCCTACAGATACCCATATTTTATCTTGTTAATAAACGCACATTATGTAAATTATAAAAACTTTTCAACTTAATAAATTATTTCGTATAATACCTAGATATAATTAGACAAAATTAATTCCTTTTTAAGTAAGAAGTTTTTGTAATGATAAATCATTGAGGAATCTAAGGCTTCAATATGTTTATCTAAGTACAGAACCTGTATTTCACACAGAAAACTCTATACTTAATCTCTTCTATACTTAGGTACTTACTCTAACTCTACACTAGGTGAATCGAATAGGATCTTGGACTCCTACACTAAAATCTTCCACTCTTTCCCGTCCTATGCTAAAGTACACCAATCAGGTCTTCTGATGGCTTGCATCTATTCTACATAGACCTAACTATAAAATATTACTAGCTCATGCCTGCAACTGCATGGATTGAGGATTTTTGGTTCCCACGGGAACTCTTTAATTTTCCGTATAAGAAGTAGCCTTTGTGTTTTTCAGACTATAATCTTTCTCTGTGCCAAATTTCATCCAGATCTGTTTAGCTGTACTGGCGTGATTACCATACATCCAAAGTTTTGTATTTATAATAATATTAAGTAGTATAGATGTGTATGTAAGTTGCTTACAAACTCTGTATCTAGGGATGCTGCATGTATCAGGTTTCTTTTTAATTAATACAAGGTACATAGGTCGATTAGAATACATGAATAAATTAATTTGTAAAAAGTAAAACAACATATAACTCAAAGAAATTGTATATTATTTTAATGACTTCATTTAATTGAACATTTCAGTCTTATAATTAAGTAATGTAAGTTTAACAATAATGCACTAATGGCATCTGAAATATTTCTATCACTTTTTGTGGTATTGTAGCATCGCTGTAGCAAGAGCACCAAACTTTATAGCTTGTTGAATGAAATGCAACTGTAAATTACTGCTATATCATAAAATATGCAACCCTAAAAGGAGATTTATAGGGGGAATTTCTTTATACAATGTGCTTCTTTTCCCAACAGCCATCTAGTGTAGTACAGTCTTGATCTATTTTTTACTTTTCTTATGCTCCTTACGAGACTTCTTGGATTTCTTAGACTTTTTCTTGTGTTTTTTCCTTTTCTTTTTATGTGAATCAGAATCATCACTCTCTGATGATGACGATGAACTACTGCTACTTGATGATCTGGAACAAAATTAAAATCATAATGATATAATAAGAAATTCATCTTGAAACAGTCATCAAAAATATTCATCTTAGTAGAATAGAAGTACAATATTTTATTAGTATTCAAAATAACATTTAATAAGTACTATTGAGCTTTTATTTATTTATTTAAGTCATAAGTCATAAATATTTATTCAATTTAGGTAGATACACTACACTTATTGACGTCCAGTTACATAAAAATATGATGGTGATAATCTGTTACAGTATCTTAAAACTAAAGCTACAAGGGTTCCAAACGCACCCTGGTCTGAGAAGAGCCCACAACAAACTCAGCTGGGTTTTTTTTTATAATTAAACCTATTGATTCTAATTTCTGATATCAGATTAGTGATATTATTTCAGAAAAATGTGATTGAATAAGTTTATAAAGTTACCTAGATCTCTTCCTTTTCTTAGTCTTCTTTTTCTGCTTCACCTTGTTTAGTTTTTCCTGCAGTTTCTGTCTTAACTCTGCCTCTCTTAAGCTCTGCAGTGGGGTCGCATATTCCTCCCCACTGTCACTACTTGTACTGCTTACATCTAGAACTATTTCTTTATTTGGGTCAACCTATAACAATGAACCAAGCATATAATTGAGCTATTGTGATAGCCTCATTCCTTCTATTTTATTTTATTTTTTAAATATAAAAAATAACATAAAATAGGATATTTTATGGTAAGTGATGATGCAGTCTAGCATAGTCTAGGTAGCGGGCTAATCTGGTAGTACAAGGCATTGTACCGGAATGCTAAATCGCTTGGCGGTGCGTCTTTACCAGTAGGGTGGTAACTAGCCACCTAGCCACGGCCGAAGCCTCCCACCAGACCAACTATGGTTTTAGGTGAGTTTTCTCCCACTATCCGGTGGTCAGGATTCAATCCTCAGGCAGGCATCTCTAACTTTTTGAGTTATGTGGATTTTAAGAAATTAAATATCACTTGCTATAATGGTGAAGGAAAACACCATGAGGAAACCTGCAGGAATCTCTTGAATTCCGTAATGTTCTCTCATAAAGTGTATGAAATTTACCACAACATAATATAACGCATCTCCGCGCGTGGAATTAGTATGGCGTAGTATCTAGTAAAGCCGCAGGGCGCATTGCAGTGTGGAATTCGTTATTCGCCTGAGGCTTAGATATTGTTTCAGATACATATAAACTTACTTTTATAAAGTTCCTGCACTGAAAAGTTAGATGTCCGGCATAACCACACTTTTTGCACGCCGCTCTCGAACTATCTTTGCCTATTTTATTCACCAAGTCAGTATAATTGGACATTTTACTCTTTTTCTGTTAGAAAATACTAGAAAAGGGTCGAAAACTTTATACAAAAACTTCACTTCACTTCAATTATGTACTTACAAACATTCCTTGACATTTGTTTGACGATGACGACGATGTGTGCTGTCCAAATGACAGCTGACAATTTGTCAGTTGTGACAAGTAACAGATACCACAGGCTAAAAATTAAAACGCGTTCCTTTGCACGCTGTCTAATAATTATGAGAACAAATCATTTTTATATTAATTCAGTTCAAAGAATAAATGTAAACAATGTTTCGACAGACATGCAAGATTTACATAGAAAGAGATAGAAGAGATGTTAAGAAGATGGCAGAGTTCTTGCCCCTGTGCGACGTGTTGTTCAACGTGATATCGCTGGCCGGGTACTTCTGCGATGTGGTGTTCGACCTCGTGATGGGCTATGCGCTTCTCGAACGGGGATACAAATGTACCTTCGCGGCCACTATATCTATTGTCATCACGTCGCTACTTATATCACAGGTTTGTATGATACAGTACGCGTCAAAAAAGTTGAAGCTCTGTATAAAGCGTCACCGAGAATTTTGAGATAGTTCGCGACAAAGACTGCCTCTGTACACATTAAAATCGATTAAACAGATGAGCCGTGAAAACGTACAGACAGACAGACACACACTCGCATTTATATTAGTAATATGGATTCATTATTGAAGGAAAGAAACCTTAAAAATTAACCCGTTTTCAGGTGCTATCGCTTCGTTGGTATTTGCACGTGTGGTGGGCTAGCGAGGGTCGCAAGGACCGGCCGCCGTGGCTGCCCATACTGCTGCACTGTCTACAGATGGGGGTTCTATGGCGGTACGCGCGATTGCTTGTGCCGGTGGAGTTGAGACGAGTCAAACACCAAGTTCGGGATCTCTGTAAGTCATTATTCCAAAACACGTTTTCAGGTGGTATGGCTTCGCTGGTATCTGCGCGTGTGGTGGGAGTTATACTCGTACCTTTTAGACTAAGTGGCGTATCGCAGTATAACATAAACAGCGATGTTGATAAAATACAATAAAAACTGAAAAAATAAGGGAAAAACAAAATATCTGTAAAAAATATATTTTACTAAATTGAAAACAAATTCAGCCCGCGTGGAATGGTGACAAGAATGCTGGCTGCATTCCCGCACTGGACAGCCAGGCTGATCCTTTGCGCAAAAAATGAGCCAGCCTTTGTGTTCACCCGATGAGATGATGATCACAATTAGTCGCGGTGAAATGTCTCGCAATTTTTTGAAGTGAAACTTCTTCAGAATCGTTGTGGTTTGAAAATTCGATGAAATGAAAAAGCGACACTAAAAAGAGACAAACATATTCATAGTAGGATTTAGCCTGCGAGAGAATGAGATAGAATACAAGTTATATTTATCTCATTCTCTCCTAGGCTACTTTTCTGAAGTTTCACTTCTGCCGTGTGTGAATTGCACACACACACACTTTTTTTTAATGGAAACCACTATTATTTGTGCAGGCATGCTGCGGCTAGTGCACGCGTTCTGTGAAGCGGCGCCGATGCTGCTCCTTCAACTGCACATATTGCTCAAAGACGCCGACCTGGACCCCGCCAGCGAACTGCCCCTCACTCCAGACCCCACCGTGGACGAGCCTTCAGGTAATGATCGTTTACAGAAATTGGTATACGAATATCTGGTGAAAACTAATATTTCAGTAAATTTTTACATCCATGCACATGCAAAACATCAAAGGAACCGAGACACGACCAAAGACAGATAAACAAATTCTTGCCATCTTCACCCGTGCACATCTGAGGCACAGCCTGAGGGATGTGACGTCACGCCTTGCGTCGTGCATCCTTTCCCCTAATTCCTACTTCCCTATAGTGATTTGAAAGCAATCATTCATCCGCCAGATGTAGCACCTGGGAGAGAACTACATAGATTTTTTATCCCAGATGTCATGCGGGATAATGTTACATTACTGCCCAGGCCGGAAATAAAGCAATTCACGGCTGAGTAATATTGCGCGATTTTAAAAGGACGAGGCGTTAGCCGAAGCCTTTTTAAGTAAACGAGGCCGAGACTTGCTATTTTGGCCGAGACTTGTATAGCTTTTCTCTAATTTGCGATGAAGAAGCTTTTGCAGTTGATTTATCTTAATTCATGTTAAAATCTTGTGCTGTAGGGGCAATGATATGGGGTATGTTCCGATATACACTGCGAGCACTGTAAGGTATGACGTCAATTTGCTAATATACTGCGAAGCCGTTCCTTTATAGCTATATAGCTTATAGCTATACTGGTTACTGTTTAAAACGGAACGCAGTCAGCACTGAGAGCACCTTACCTCGAAAACGCCAGTGCTCACAGTACAAAAATGGCGACGATTTATGACGTCATGTATTTCCCTAGGATACTGCGGCAGTATACTGTCAGTCCATCACGTAAAGATTTTCTCCCCAGTAAGAGCACTGAACAGTGCTCGCAGTGTATATCGGAACATACCCATGATTTCCTATGATGTCGGAGGCCTAAAATACCAATGCCCGTATTGTTTTTTTTTAAAATAATTTATCAATTTATCGTAATCGTAGCGATAGCTCGGAAATTCGCTAGCTATAAAAATACGAGCTATCGCGACTCTAAAAAAGAGTGAACTTTTTTTTCTTTTTTTTATCAACTACAAGTTAGCCCTTGACTGCGATCTCACCTGATGGTAAGCGATGGTGCAGTCGAAGATGGTAGCGGGCTAACCTGTTAGAGGCATGGCAGTTATATTAAACCCATACCCCTATACGGTTTCTACACGGTATCGTACCGGAACGCTAAATCGCTTGGCGGCACGTCTTTACCGGTAGGGTGGTAACTAGCCACGGCTGAAGCCTCCCACCAGGCCAGACCAGGAAAAATTCAGAAATTATAAATTTCCTGACCCTGCCGGGGATCAAACCCGGGACCTCCGCGCTTTAAGGCAACAGCGCTCAACACTGCGCCACGGAGGTCGTCAAAAGTATGCGATAGGTATAGTATAATATATATAAAGAGGTCGAACTGTATGCGTGTCGGTACTCGGTAGCGAACAAGGCGTTCGCGGAGCTGAACGTGATATCGGCGTCGCTGTCGCTGTTCTCCGTGTGCTGGGCGCTGGCCAGCTTCAGCAAGAACGTGCGGCTGCAGAACGTGCACCGGCTCGTGCTCACGTGGCTCGGGGTCATATTCCAAGTGAGTCGAAATGTGACCCTTTTTAACAGACTTAAAAAAATATTTTAACGTTTAAACTATCGTGAGTGATATTCTTTTTAAATGTACATAACTAGATCATGCCCGCGACTTCGTCTGCTTGGACTTCGGCTGCTGCTTGATGGATCGCGTTGCGCGAATGCTAAAAAAACTATAACTCTAAAACTACCAAAAATCGCTGAACATACATGGGGTATTTTCTGATAGGTCTAGGGTACGAGGAATCAAAATTTTTTTTTGGACGTCACTATTTGGACCAGCCGGTATATACCTACTAAAGATCGTCGTTCGATTTTAGTCGTGCCAAAAAGGATTGACACGAGAGCGAAACAAGGAAAAATTAGACCCGATCTCAGTGCCTTCTTGCATTTATAGGTAGGTAATTTGAATATTATTGTAGTTCTATCTAAAACTCATTAATTGTTTTGATGTAGTTTCTGTGGCGGCTCGGGACGGTGTCGGCCCGGATATGCGCGCTCAGTGTGTACGCTCTAGTCTACGAGTATTGGGTGTTTTTAGTTATAGGTAAGCAGAACTTTCTCTATAGCATATTGCATTAAAATGTATCCCATGTTCTTCCCCGTCCTTTCATATCACCTTTGCGCCCAATATCAATATATGGTCAAGTTAAAAATACTTACAATCTCTCAAGGGTAACTTCTTTACAAAAAACTTTACTGTTTTTTATAAACCAAAAAAAATCGCTCGCTCTATGCTCTCGCTCTTGAGCTTGAGTAAGCAGTAGTCAATCGATAACCGGATTGACGAGGCATGTCGCGTGGAGTAACTAATGCCATCTTAGAGCGGCCAATTTAAATACTTTCATTTTGTTCGAAAATGAAAAAAATGATCAGATATGTTAAACGTCGTAGAACAAAAATTAAAGAACAAAGTGTCGGGAGCGAATGGTGTATGCTCCCGAGGCAATAGGAAGATCTTCCTCCGAACCGTTGTCATGTGCGGGGCTCCCAGCTGGGCCAACTGTTGTAGGTTGAAAGTTCTATATATAGTACAATTCCGAAAGAACTTCGTAATCGTGATTCAGGCGGCGGCACGTGATTGGCTAACGTGGCCGCGTCGTGTTTACGTCATATGATCCATGTAGGTATGTGTGCCCCTACAAAAGTCAGTATAGACTGATAAACACATAACCCTGTGCGTTCTGCAGTCGGGTAAATAGCTGATGCCCGCGACTTCGTCTGCGTGGATTGATAGCCTTGTGTTATTCCAGACTATAGTCTATCTCTGTGCCAAATTTCATCCAGATCCATTCGTTCTGGCGTGATTGAGTAACAAACATCCATCCAAACTTTCTCATTTATAATATTAGTGTAGATTATAATCAAAGGTATTAGGTATATGTGTCAACATATAAATAAAAAACAAAAATACTTACTTGTTTTATTTCGTCGCAACCAGGTCTCCACTGGGTGTCGATGTTCCTGTGGCTAATATCGCCAAAGAACGTGTTCCACGGGGAGCGCATCAGCCGGCCGCGCAAGGCATATCTGTCCGCACTCATCGCCTTCGTATACGTGTTCGCGTACATTAACCTGCAGGAACACAACCATAGACAGAAAATGGTGGGTTTTGTCTTGTTGTTTTGCTTCCCAAACAGGTCTTCACTAGGGTCTATGTGTCGACGTTCCTATGGCCGATATCGCCAAAGTTTGCGTCCCAATACACCAACCTGCAGTATCACATCCATAGGCAGAAAATGGTGAGTTCTGTCCTTCTTGTTTCTTTGCTTCTCTCACGTCTCCAAGAGGTGTCGATGTTCCTGTAGCTGATATCGCCAAAGTGAATTGTGTTCGAATACAATATTACCTAGCAGGAGCCTGGAGCACAACCATAGGCAGAAAAAAGGTGTTATTTCTTCAGAACTAGGTGTCGGTGTTCATTATTCCTATTGCTGATATCGCCAAAGAACGTGTTCCACGGGGAGCGCATCAGCCGGCCGCGCAAGGCATATCTGTCCGCACTCATCGCCTTCGTATACGTGTTCGCGTACCTGCAGGAACACAACCATAGACAGAAAATGGTGGGTTTTGCCTTGTTGTTTTGCTTCCCAAACAGGTCTTCACTAGGGTCGTTGTGTCAACGTTCCTATGGCCTTATATATGTGTTCGAATACACCAACCTGCAGGATTACATCCATAGGCAGAAAATTGTGAGTTCTGTACTTCTTGTTTCTTTGATTTTGTCACGTCTCCACTAGGTGTCGATGTTCCTGTAGCTGATATCGCCTAAAGTATATTATGTCTTCGAACACATTACCTAGCAGGAACACAACCATAGACAGAAATAAAAATAAATAAATAAATCTATATTTGGAACTATCAAGGACACAGTTACAGTACAATACAAAGCACAATATTACTAGGACACAACTTAGGAACTACACTGTGACAAAAATAATTCCAAAAAGAGCATCGCCTCAGCGTGATGCTGTTATGGTGTAGATACAGAAAATGGTGAGGTATACAGTTTCTGGCTTTCTTAAGTCCTTCAGACCAATTTTTGTAGTAAAACGTCTTTACACTCGAATTGAGAGTAAACATTATTTTTTTTACGGACAGAAGTAAGCACCTACTTTTCAAACGTCACATCAGCCGAAAACGGCTGCTAAACAGAACATCTCTCTTAAGATCACAATCTTTTATAGATGTGGAAAGTTAGTGCCACAGATGACGTCGATGCATAGATGCTTTCCATATATCAGTAATCTGTTGTCTGATGTTGAAAACGGCCGACAAATAAAACATCTGTTTTGAGCCCGTAATTTCCGAGCTGACAAATAATATTTTGGGGTCTTATTCTACGAAATGGAATCGCTTTTGAAAAAGATGTACTGATGGAGTAACTTTTGTATAGGTGGTGTTCTACTGTGTGATGTGCGTGGAAAACTGTGTGCTGGTGACGGCTTGGTGGTGGTCGTGGCGCGGGGCCCTGAGGCCGGCCACCCTCGCGGCCTCGGCGGCCTCCGCCACGCTCGCGGGCCTCGCGTTCATGCTACTGTACTACAGGTGACAATAGAATAGAGAACTGAGGGTGGAATGTAAGCGTGGGCGTAAGGTAGAGGGTTGGGTGAGGGGTGAGGGTGGAATGTCTTCACTATCACAGCACACACAAAAGTATGTGTGTGCAATTCACACACGGCAGAAGTTCACCTCCAGAAAAGTAGCCTACGAGAGAATGACATAAATATAACTTGTATTCTATCTCATTCTCTCGCAGGCTAAATCCTATTATGAATAATATGTTTGTCTCTTTTTACAAGCTTCTATTTAACTTGCAATGTATGTATGTATGTTTTATGTTTGTTCGGGTGGACTCTTGCAACTACTACTAGTGGATAAAAAAAAAACTAAATTTTGAAGCAGGTCGCTTTTTTGTTTCATCGAATTTTCAAATCAACGATTCTAAAGAAGTTTCACTTCAAAAAAATATACAAATAGCTGATGCCTGCGACTTCGTCCGCGTGGATAGAGGTTTTTCTGGGATTAAAAGTAGCCTATGTTATTCCAGAGTATAATCTATCTCTGTGCCAAATTTCATCCGGATTAATTCAGCCGTTCTGGCGTGATTGAGTAACGAATATCCATCCATCAAAACTTTCGCATTTTTAATATTAACTATTGATTTCTTTCAATACTATATCCATTTGTTGGCAGGTACTTCCACGTGCGCCGACTAGGCTACATGTTGGGCGAGCACCAACAGGGCACCAATAGTACAAATGCGTCTTCAGAAAACAAAAATGGTAAAGTATTTTCATAGACATCATATTTACTACCATATATTTTTAACGTCAGAAAACCCTCAACTATGCCCATGCAAAAAATCACGTCGATCCGTTGTTCTGTTGCGGCGTGATTGAAGGACAAACCAACAAACAAACACACTTTCGCATATTATTATTTGTTAGTATGATGGTATGGGAACGCGCGGTTTTAACTCGTTGCTCTATCTATCTATATTTACCTCCGACATATACCTACCTCATATTGACGACCTCCGTGGCGCAGTGTTGAGCGCTGTTGTCTTTACGTGCGGAGGTCCCGGGTTCGATCCCCGGCAGGGTCAAATTGGGAATTTATAATTTCTGAATTTTCCCTGGTCTGGCTTAGTGGGAGGCTTCGGCCGTGGCTAGTTACCACCCTACCGGCAAAGACGTGCCGCCAAGCGATTTAGCGTTCCGGTACAATGCCGTGTAGAAACCGAATAGGGTTGTGGGTTTAATATTATATAACTGCCATGCCCCTAACAGGTTAGCCCGGTACCATCTTAGACTGCATCGACACTTACCATCAGGTGAGATAGCAGTCAAGGGCTAACTTGTAGTGGATTAAAAAAAAAATGTGCACGCAAAGGCAATCTGAGCTTACCTCTCGCGGACTGTAGTGATCCCAATAGTTCCAATGGTATGGCAAGGATTTGAATTGGCGTCAATTGTTTCAGGTAAGCCAAGTCAGACCGACAACGCGGTCATACCCGGGGTGTTCAACTGTAGATTTTCCAATCCAGTCAACAATAGGTAAGTGTTCTACGATGAAAAACTGTTTTTTTTATTTTTTTTTATTTCAAACTAGCTGATGCTCGCGACTTCGTCCGCGTGGAATAAGTTTTTTAAATCCCTCGGGAACTCTTCAGTTTACCGGGATAAAAAGTAGCGTATGTCTCTCACCAGGTCCTCGTCTATAGGCATGTAAAAAAATCACGTCGATGCGTTGCTTTATTGAGGCGTGATTGAAGGACAAACCAATAAACCAATAAACACTCTCCGGTTGTGTCGGATTTTTGTCCCATCGGGCTATGAGAGTAAAGGAACGGAGAGTTCACCTGTGTTTGCGCAAACACTTGTGCACTGAAATGACCACCGTGACCGAAATTCGGTCATTAACAATCCTTTAAATCCTCAGCGCAGCGGCAGGGCGTAAGAAGAAGAAGCCGACGTCGTTCGTGCCGCCGCCCGCCGCGCCGCCGCCCGCCGCGCCGCCCGCCGCCTTCTGGAGGCGGCCGCTGCCCGCCGCGCACAACCACCATGTGAGACTTCATTTTTTTCAGATTGAGTATGCTGCGTAGGCCCTACTGGCCGCTACAGCGTCACCGGGGGGTTGGGCGCTAGGCTTCGCTGAGAAATGAGCCCTAGGGCACGAAGTCGAAGGGGGCCGCGTCCTCCGGGATGAGCACAAAGAGCATCGCGCACGGGACGCTCCGATGCGTTCATATTTTGAGATCTCGGAGCTTCCCAACACAGCGCTGAGGGTGGCCACTGAGGGGGTTTTAGTGAGTAAAAATCTCACACAACCTGATTTCTCCTATAAGGAATCAGGCTTCTTATGAAGATTTCGCCCACGATGCCTAAAAAAAAGTGCTCGAAGTCGAAGTTAGCGACGTCTTCCTAAGGGCGCCTCCTGTGAGGCTCAGAACTCCGCTTAGGATGACGTTGGGACGAATGGGAGGTCGGTTGGACTAGACTAGTCCGTACGCCCCCGACGCCGTGGGTTGAAACCACGTCCGGGTGACGTAAGATATCGGGGTGTGACACTACGAGCTATTGCCCTACGTATAGGTCGCGTCACATAAACAGAACGCTGAGGGACTGTGGGTGTGCGTAATATCAGCGCGGGAAGTATGGTTCAACTGATGAACCAATAGCGTGCCAGCTGGCATAGTTTCATTTTACTTCCACCCACGTTGATAACTATTTTTATGTTCTCTATAGAAAAAAATTGAGATTTGTAATTATGTCGGAAAATACGAATAATAAAATTAACAGCAAAATTATATTAAGCTTTGTTGCTGTACTTGGCAAAACCAAAACGGCCAAATTGATTAATGCTTAATTTAGGTTTTTTTTTTCAATTTGATTTCGATGCTCTCTATATTTCAGGGTGGCTCATCAGAAAACGAAGGCTCAAGCGTAGGGTCCCGAGTGAACATCCAGCAGAAATTACAAGAGAAGAAACAGAAACAACTCGCAGAACTTAGAGTGATAGAGGAGGAAATTAAACAGGGGAAGCTAGCCAAAACCACGCCAGTAGCGGCCGAAGAAATATACAGTAGCCTGCAAAGACAACCCATTCCGAGGGCGAAAACGCACGCGGAACCACCCGCCTGGCCTAGTATAGAAATGACACATTCCTACCAAAACTACCCCGTAGTACCACACACCTGCAATCTATACCCAACTTACACAGAAATAAAACCGGAATACAATGTCCCGAACTTCCAAAATACGGAGACAAGTAATGATATGAAGATACGACAAAATATATACAACCAAGAGTCTAGAACATTCTACGAGAATCCTTCCAATCTTCGAAACGAAGTCCCCAGAACACCGATAAGATCCCCAAATTATCTAGTCCCTGAAAATAGGAAATACGAGTCTAGTGTCCAGTGCCGAAGCCCGAGAAATGTACTCAATAGCAGCCCGAGAAACTACCTTCCCGATGTTAGTGCTAACAATTATGAAGCAACGCAAAACAACGCAAGATCTGTGCAGAATAACTCGAGTATATACTCTGAAGATCACAGACAAGGTATTGGGGAATTTCCGGGATATTGTGAGGAGAATAGCCAGAATGTGTACGGGAAATATGGGGACGCTAAAGAGGAGTATGTATCAGCTCTGCACAATGCTCTAGCAAACGTGCAAAATATAGACAGTATGAGAGGGATTTACAACGAAGTGGGGTGTAGTCAGTATGGTCAGAACTGTGATAGGTTCCCTTACCAATTGGGCGGGAAGAAAATGGAGCAAATGAAGAAGATGCAGCGGTGTCGAACGCCGGAGATATTGCTGGCGCCGCATTATTTGGAGGGGTGTAATAGACAAGTTTGCTGTAATTGGGGCGCGCCTTATACGTAAGTTTTCTTTTATAAACTAGCAAGCTTTTCCAAAGTTCTACGACAGTGACGAAGATTTCATTCGAGGTAAAATTCAAGCTTTGACATCTTTAGGCTCTTGGTGAGCGTAAGGCTCACGCTAAATAACGTGAAGTATTTTTGTTTCAGTTGCATCAATACTCCATACTTCTTACTAATATTATAAATGCGAAAGTGTGTCTGTCTGTCTGTTACCTTTTTACCGATTTTCGGAAGCTTCATATTTAAAAACTATAAATAAGTAAGTAGGTAAGTACAAGAAATTTGATAATTCAATAAGACGGGCTTTTAAATTTTCTATGTGAGAGAATCACGATTGATACAATATTTTATTATACAAAGAATGTTGGAGCATTCTTGTTTCTCTATTTTTTAATAATTACTTTATTTTTAAAACGCTATAAATTGTTTTCTTTTCTCCTATTGCGTCCAACATCGCTTTATTGCCATCTCCTTCCCTACCTATACACTTCAGAGAATATATCAATCCTTCTCACCTTTGCGCCTTTAACCGATTTTGACGAAGGTACAGAGAATACAACTTTGCAAGATAAGATTACTTTTAGTAAATAGAATTAGTAGTAGTTTTTTTAATTTGTCTATCCCACCAACTTATAGACTCTTATATACATATTTGATAAACAAATCCTTGGCAGGAATAGGAAAAAAGAAGAGCCCTCCGGGGTGTCTTGTGGGGTGGGCAGTCCAAGCGCGGCGGCGGGGCCGGGCGCGGCGCCCAGCAGCGGCTCCGAGTCGGGCGAAGCCCCGGCGCGGGACACCCCGCGACCGCCTAGCGACATCGACAGCCAGGTAATCCTTCGACGAATAGAAGTCCACTGCTGGACGAAGGTGCATGGATCTCCGCAGAACATGGCCTTGTGCCGCTTGCTTCCAGTGGCTCCCAGCTACTCGCTTGAAATCCGTCCGTCCGTCCAATTAGTGGGGGCGGCCTTACCCGCCCCCTATTTAGATGGGGGGGTAAGGCCGCCCTACATCTAGATGTAGGTATCTCTGAAACGTCATTATAATTCATTGTAACGTCATTTTATTTTTTTCAGCAAACCTTTTTAATTGATACCCAATTACCCATATCATGTGAGTGTATAAAAAAAAACCTAGTCCGCCATCTTTTGGAGCCTGCCATATTGGATTTAGAATGTTTTAGAATTCAGTTGCAAGATTTGACCTAAACAAACCCACAAACATTGCAAATTAAATAAAACCTATTAAAAAACGACCCTGGGTCTCCATTTCGGGTTATGTGGGACATGTAGAGCGCCTTAAAATGACAATTAAGGGATTATATTTTACAGATATCGCTACCACGTTCATACACCCTACCCCGCGAGTTTCGCTACTGGAGGAGACGCCCTCGACTGCGCGACGCTCATGTACCCAGCAACAATAGCAGTGACGGTAAGTAGGATCATATTACATCCATACTAATATTATAAATGCGAAAGTGTGTCTGTCTGTCTGCTATCCCACGTTTCACGACCCATCTGTTCAACCGATTTTGATGAAATTTGGTACAGGAATATGTTGTATCCCGGGAAAGGACATAGGCTACTTTTTATCTCGGAAAATTAAAGAGTTCCCGCAGGAATCAAGAAAACTTAATCCACGCGGACGAAGTCGCCGGCATCATCTAGTAGAGTATGTTCCGATATACACTGCGAGCACTGTAAGGTGTGACGTTAATTTAGTATACTGTGAAGCCGTTCCTTTATAGTTAGCTATATTGGGTACTGTTGCAAACGGAACGCAGTCAGCACAGAGCATCTTACCTCGAAAACGCCAGTGGTCACAGTACAAAAATGGCGACGATTTATAACGTCATATAGGATACTGCGGCAGTATACTGTCAGTCCATAACGGAACTAATTTCTCCCCAGTAAGAGCACTGAACAGTACTCACAGTGTATATCGGAACATACCCGTTATGTTATGTACCTGTCATTGTTAACATAACCACCGCCCACGAGGCCAGTAAGAAATGTAATAAGTAACTACTAACTGGATGGGTGACTGAATTTGGAGGTTCAAATTTGGCATTTTCGTTTCCTCCGTGCCTCCGGTCGTCGGTCCTGATTGTTATCAATTTTATTTGTTAATAATCGTTACAAAATCCTAAGAGTTTCAATACTCTTAGTCGATTCGTATGCAGATGGACGTGAGAATTCACCGCATTATTTATCCCAAGGAAACTCCTACATTATGTGATTAATGGAAAGGGGACACGACTATCATTAATGAGGAATACGACGCAGAGAGACCCAGAAAAAAATTATATTTTTTTCAAATGCACTTTTTGGACCACTTTTACTCAAGTAACCTAAACCCAAGTTGTTTTTTTATTTGTTCCAAAAATCATCACAATAGTTTCGGTTTAAACTAGTGGGGCAGTGGTTTCCACACTAGGATTCCCTGTATCGTGGAAACCACTGTGTTCGATCCACTAAAGTTCCATATCGTATTTCTTTGTTTCCCAGGCGACGTGGACAGCGGAGACAACGATAGCGACCGCCGCTCCAACTGTTCAGCGTCCTCACAGATACAGCCTCCGACTTACGGCGAGACGTTCCAATACAACCGGCCGGACATGGTGCCGCGACAAGACGACCGCTATGAGAGCGCGTACGCGGCGTGCCCGGACCGGAGACGGCGCGGGTTTAGAAAACCAGGACCTAAACCTGAGACGAAACTTTAATTATGTCCACTTATCTATGGACATTATTAACATTTCTTCAATCTTCGATCGGTATACTGCCACTGCTGAATATACTTAAGTATCTTGTAGAAACTTGCGTCGGACATGATTTCGCGACAAAACGACCGCTATGACCGCTATGCGGTATGCCTAGATCGAAGACAGCCTCGAGGCTTTAGGAGACCTAACCTTAGCCCGAGACTAAACTTAAATATTATAGTTTATTCACTAACTGCTAGTATTTATTTAGGAAATCCACAACGGGTCCAAATAATTAACGCTTAATCACAAATGAATTAATTGCTAAGACATCCTCGTCTCCGCAGTTGCTCAATACAATAATTTGTCTATCCTAGATGGTCCTCGTCTTCGTCCGTGTGGACGCTACGGCCGCGTTTAACCCAGGAATTAAATTTGAAATTTTGGCAGAAGTTTTATACGAACTCTGGGTTAAAAGGATAACCCGGTATTTCTGCAAGCGGGCCTCAGTAGGCGTCATTAAAGGACAAACCAACACACACTTTCGAATTTATATTTTCACTAGATGATGCCCGCGACTTCGTCAGCGTGGATTAAGGTTTTTTGATTCCCGCGGGAACTCCTCAATTTTCCGGGATAAAAAGTAGCCTATGTTCTTCCCCGGGATATAACCTACCTCCATACCAAATTTCAGCAAAATCGGTTGAAAAGATGGGCTGGGAAAGCGCAGCAGACAGACAGACAGACAGACACACTTTCACATTTATAATATTAGTATGGATCATCATATTCTTCAAAGATGCACAATTTGTTATAGACAAATTGTTAGTTATTTAAACAATAACAATTTGTCTATAACAAATAATGAGAATTAAAAAATAAATAGTGAGAATTAAAGTTCATTTGTTTATTTAGAACAAATGAACTTTAATTCTGTGTAAGTATTACAAGTGTACTTCCACCACCCAAAACATGTTTGAATAAGAGATATGATTAACATAAATAACCGTACCTATATTTGAAACTAAAATTACGTTAATTAATTTGTAAAGTAACATTACATTTTGTAGGTTATAAAATTGTAAACTTTTTGTACTATTGTATATTTGTATATTTATGTACCTAAACAGTTGTATAGAAGAGAGAGAGCTGTACGTGAAAGAAAAGACAATATAGACATTTCAAACTTTTATTTGTTTTATTATGTATATTCCAATTGTATTGGCAGTCGTAGACTGCCGATAGAAGTGAAAAAGAATATTAAATTATTTTTTCTCTATTTTAAAATATTTAAACTATAAACCTTAAAACTAAGAAATTAAAGTTTAATTACGAATGTAGTATATTTATATTTAAGGGGCCGGCGAACGCCACTGGCAATTTCTATTCAACCCGCAAATATAAAGAGCAACGGCGAAATTATTATTGATCACATTTACTAAATCTTGATTGTACACAAGTAAGGTAAAGACGAAACTAATTTGCTTATTTTTTTTAATTTTATCAAGTCCTAGGTAAAAAAATAAAATATTTAGGGAATCTTTTGATTATTTAGTACCCGTTTCTCAGTTTAGTGTTACCATTTTATGTATAATCTACCTAGTAGCTAGAATAAATCTGAATTAGATTATTTTGTATCGTTTTAAAAATTGTAATTATTTCGTCTGATTAATGTTTGCATAAATAATAGTATTGCTCTTTTTTTTTGTGTATTTTATATTATTTAAGTGAATTTTCTTGCATACATTATCTAATAATCTCTAACAGAATGGTAATAATTGAAAGAATATTATGGCAGCACTGATGCTGATTGTCTGTGGTTGTGCCGAATGTTTTACTGGTCTGTGGTTGTCATCTGTCAAAAATACGCAAAACGCAATGCGCTTACATTTAATTTTGGGAAAGTATTTTGAAAACATTATTATCCAGGGACCTAGATAAACACAAGTTCAGTCTAAATAATTGCATAATATGGTAGAAATATTTTCGAATCACAAATTATATTGGTATTACGTTTGTATGGGCAATTCACCCTCCGCCGCCGTCTTAAGACCTTTTGTTTTCGTAACAACGCGAGCATGTCGGTGACGCGGAGCATGTCAGTGACGCGAATCCACTAGTTCACCCCCTACCAAAAAGTGATCACTTCAAATTCAAAATGAAAATGTATCGATATGAGTATGTATCTATAATTCAATGGCATCGGAACATCCCTACTCGAGCGGCACTGACAGACCGCCTGTTTCGTGGCCGCCCTCCAGGTCGATAGCGAGTCGCTCCACAACGCGTCGCCCCGCTGTCGCCGTCGCTCCGCCCTCGCTGATTTCGTGCCCGTACACTAAATGCTTGGGCCGACGTCAGCGCTCACGGTAATATGAGCTGGAAGGAAACAATTTTTTTTTTAATCTACTACAAGTTAGCCCTTGACTGCGATCTCACCTGATAGTAAGTGATGATGCAGTCTAAAGGCCCGCGTCCACTAGGCTCGCCGAGCCGAGTCGAATCGAATCGCAGAAAGTCGCCTCCTATATATTTACTATGTAACTGCGTCCATTAGCGACGAGCCGCGGCGCGCCGAATCGAATCGACCGCGCGAATTGCTCGACAGGCGAATTTCTTCGCCGATGCGATTCGATTCGACTCGGCGCGCCTCAGTCGACGCGGAGAAGCGGATGCGCGCCAACGTATTTTTTGGTTTAGATTGCATAAATCTTTTTATTTAAAATGAATGAAGAATTATTAATATCACTGGTCCAACAATATACAAGTAAAGTCCAAGTAAGTCTAGCAAAACTTGAAATTGTTCATAGGATAAACGAAAATATTGAAAAAATTTAACAGGATCCCTCTTCAAATCTGGATATAAATGATGAAATTCGCCATAGTTATTTCTTTTCATATTAATAATATTTGGGAGCACGCCGCGCCGTTTCCTTTTTCTATTTTCCTCTTCTTCATCAAAAAGTATTTGAAATAAAAACATCTCTTCATACGAGCTGTCCATGACGCAAAAACGACCTAATTTGATGAAAAGTTGCGATGAATGAACAATTCGATTCGATTCTTCAGAGATGGACGCACTAGGAATAAATGCGACTCGCTTCGATTCGACGCGTTTCTGCTGTAGTCGACGCCAGGCTTAAGATGGTAGCGGGCTAACCTGTTAGGGGCATGGCAGTTATAATACCCACACCCCTATTCGGTTTCTACACGGCATCGTACCGGAACGCTAAATCGCTTGGCGGCACGTCTTTGCCGGTAGGGTGGTAACTGGCCACGGCCGAAGCCTCCCACCAGGTCAGACCAGGGAAAATTCAGAAATTATAAATTCCCAAATTGACCCTGCCGGGGATCGAACCCGGGTCCTCCGCACGTTAAGACAACAGCGCTACACACTGCGCAACGGAGGTCGTCAAAATACATATATTACAATTCTTCACTTTATAACAATGAGTCTTGAGCCTTGACCACAGCAAGACACCCACCACCTTTACACACACAGCCCTTTAACGTCCCACTGCTGGGCACAGGCCTCCACTCTCATAGGACTTAGGAGAGAGGGAATTGGAGCTTCGACCCACCACGCTGCTCCAATGCGGGTTGGCGGGCTTTAACAACTATTATCATGTTAGTGATAATAACCGGGACCGACGCGCGACGGGTTAACGTGCTCTCCGAGGCACGGGGATGAAACACCGCCAACTTCCTAACTCCGGGCTAGTACTGAGAATTTCTTTTTAGGGTTCCGTAGCCAAATTTGGCAAAAACGGAACCCTTATAGATTCGTCATGTCTGTCTGTCTGTCCGTCCGTATGTCACAGCCACTTTTTTCCGAAACTATAAGAACTATACTGTTGAAACTTGGTAAGTAGATGTATTCTGTGAACCGCATTAAGATTTTCTTACAAAAATAGAAAAAAAACAATAAATTTTGGGGGTTCCCCATACTTAGAACTGAAACTCAAAAATTTTTTTTTCATCTAACCCATACGTGTGGGGTATCTATGGATAGGTCTTCAAAAATGATATTGAGGTTTGTAATATCATTTTTTTCTAAACTGAATAGTTTGCGCGAGAGACACTTCCAAAGTGGTAAAATGTGTGTCCCCCCCCCGTGTAACTTCTAAAATAAGAGAATGATAAAACTAAAAAAAATATATGATGTACATTACCATGCAAACTTCCACCGAAAATTGGTTTGAACGAGATCTAGTAAGTAGTTTTTTTGAATAAGTTAAAACTTACTACAGGTTTGTACGGAACCCTCGGTGCGCGAGTCCGACTCGCACTTGGCCGGTTTTTATTTTGCATGATAGGCTTGCGCTTGACGACAATCACGCTTAATACAAAGCGACAACCCACCCACCCACTACTACACACCCAGAAAAACCCAATACTTAATTATGGCTCGACCTGGGACTCGAACCAGGGACCTCGTCGACCGCAGTCGGCTATGCTAACCACTAAACCAACGAGGCAGTCGCACCACTACTTAATATTCGAGAGTGAACGCAATTTGGCGTCACAGCATAATGGAATCAAACGTCCTTAATTTTTAAGTTACAAATTCAATGTCACCGCTTATAATTTTGCAATAATTGCCGAGATGGCCGACGAGGACCCGGGTTCGAGTCCCGGGTCGGGCCATAACAAGTATTGGGATTTTCTGACTAGAAATTCTCAGTACTAGCCCGGAGTTAGGAAGTTGGCGGTGTTCCACCCCTATGCCTCGTAGGGCACGTTAAGCCGTCGGTCTCGGTTATTATTACTAACATGATAATAGTCGTTAAAGCGTGGTGGGTCTAAGCTCTAATTCCCTCTCTCTTATGAGAGTGGAGGTCTGTGCCCAGCAGTGGGCCGTTAATGGGCTGTAGTGGTGGTGGTTTGTGTGTGTGAACGCGCGTGTGTGCCTGTGTGTCAGTATGTGCTGCTCACCGATTCGACGATAGACTTGATGAAGTCCTTCTTGTGCCCGAGGTAGAAGTTCGAGTAGTGGTTGTACACCTGCTTGCACACCATATTCATAGTGATCTGCTCCAAGTTCGCACCCTTAAGGATCTGCTTCACATACTTCTCGATCTCGTTGTCCTGGCATTAAAGAAAGCGTCATCATCATTACATCATGGAGCGTTTACATTAAGTCGGTTTGCTCGTATTTGACTACAGCCGTTTTCGTTCACCAACGTAAACTGTTATAAATTATAACGAAATTATACACAAAGGCATATTACGAGAAGAATGATAGATATGCATGTGGAAGGAAAAAAGAGTAGAGGGAGACCAAAGAAAAGATGGTTGGATTGTGTGAAAGAGGATATGCGTAAAAGGGGTGAATAAGAGGTTGACGGATAACAGAAGTGAGTGGAAGAAGAAAACATGTTGTGCCGACCATGAAAAGCATTCGGTCACCGAATGTAAACGAACCGTCACTCTCTAGGGCAGTGTTTCCCAAACATTGTTCTGCCATGGCCCGGTAATTTCATCACTGCCCCTTCGTGACCCACTTAATACTTTTAAACCCAAGCTGGTTCCATTATGTAAAATAATAGACATTTATTAATAGGTAGTAAAAATGTTTTATTAATACTACATATTTTGGTATCGCCTATTTTTAGTCACTAAACTTTAGTGCGCTCACCGCTTACGAATATAAATTAGGTACGATGCGTCGATCGATATCAGATATTATTTTTAAAACAAGGCGGGAATGTGCGACCCAGTATTTAATTTCGATGGCCCGGTACCGGGTCGCGACCCGGCTAATGGGAAACGCTGCTCTAGGGCATTATGATTTGTAAAGATATAACAGAGCAGCAAATTGTGGACGAATGACATGAAGAAAAAATTGAAATTTGTCTAAACTAATAAAGAGGTAAGATTTGTTTGTTTTTAATGGATAAACTCAAAAACTAATCAACCGATTTTAAAAATTCTTTCACTTATAGAAAGCTACTTTATCGGTGAGTAACATAGAATATAATTTATTTTCAAAAAAAATAGAAGATCCCTGCGAAAATTGCAATAATGTGAATTAAGTCGGAAAAAATCGTGCCATCTGAGAGCTTCCGTGGCGTGCGCTGCGTAAATAGTAAGGCCGGCCATACTAGGATTGCTCGAGCAGTACGATATAATTTATTTTCAAAAAAATAGAAGATCCCTGCGAAAATTGCAATAATGTGAATTAAGTCGGAAAAAATCGTGCCATCTGAGAGATTCCGTGGCGTGCGCTGCGTAAATAGTAAGGCCGGCCATACTCGGACTGCTCGAGCAGTTAGCCAGTGATCAACATACACGGACCGCTCTAGCATTCATAGTCAACAGCTTGAAGCTACCATTGATAACTGCTGCCAACCGCCCGAAGCAGTCGCAACTGCTCGAGTGGTTCCATGTGTGTGTACGCAGAAGACTGTAGTTCACTATGCAGTCGCAGCTTGAAGCAGTTCATCCTGACTGCTGCTGAGGGGCGGCCGGCAGTGCGGAGATATCGCAACGCTAACCCTGACGTGCTGCCCAGTGCCAACTGGCTATTATTGGGTATGGACTATTATGATGATTAGTGCTACCCGTGCGAAGCCGGGGCGGACCGCTAGTTGTAAAATAAAGGTAAACTTTACAAAGTAATTGAACCTGACTGACTACCTGAGATTACGACTGTACGGTCTTTCAAAAGAATAGAACAGAAAATCGAGAAAATGGAGGAAAATCTTAGAGGCCAAGAGGATTATAGAGGATTATAGGAGGAGGGTTGCAGAGCTAAAGACAAAAAGCCTGCTAGACATATTTCAATTGCACAAGAAAGGAGTGAATATTCATTCATAAAGTGTGAAATAATGAGACATATTTAATCAATTGAATTATCTTTCTAGGGCCTAGAAAGATAATTCAATTCATTAAATACTTATTTTCAATAATACTTATTTACTTTAGCCTAGAATCTAGGCTAAAGTAAATAAGTAACTCACAGTGGGCCGCCGCATAGCTTTCATATACGCGGGTGTGTCGGACTTCTCCCCGCTCTCCTCCTCACTCCCTTCCTCCTCCTCACTCCCTTCCTCTTCATCCTCCTCCTCACTCTCTTCGTCCTCATCCTCCTCCTCCTTGCTGCTATCTCCGGACTCCTCGGAAGAAGCCTTTTTGCCCTTCTTAGCTGGTCTGCCTGCGGGTTCAGCTGGAGCCTTCTTTTTGGCTAATAACAATAAAATATTGTATTTTAAATTAATACATGATGTATGTAAAACAAATAATAAAATAGTGGGTAATTTTTCAAGGCAAGACTGCATGCTGCTAATGATAACTTCAAATAGACTTATGACTTATTCAATAAAATATCAAAGTTAGCCGATCAGCCCTGATACCAAATACTTGGTTCGAATTTCTCAAAATCAGTGCTTCCATGACTTGGTTAAAACAGATGATACACATTACACACAAGCTAACTCTTATGGTGATCATCATGTCTTTAGTGTCCGACCGAAAGTTCGGTTTCGGTTTCGGTCGAGTTTCGGCAAAAAAACGAGTTTTGGTTTAGTTTCGGTTTCGCCTACCTGCCGAAACCTGCCGAAACTACGACCGAAACCGAAACTGCAATCGGGAGTTCTCGCGCTGTGATCGGTCAGGTTCGGCGCGTTAAATTCCATCCAAGCGAGTAAGCGCCGAAGACCTTTCGCCGCGTCCACGTGCCTAATCATGTCGTGACTGGCTTGTGTTTGCAGTTTGTTTTGTTTGTTGTGAGTTTTCGTGTGATTTATTTTGAATTTGGTAAGTTTTATTACGTGATAAGTTTCGGTTTCGGTTTCGGCCGAAACTGAGACTGTTGCTGAAATTCGGTTTCGGTCGTAAAAACCAGTTTCGGTCGGACACTACATGTCTTATACAATTATTGGACGTTTATGTGTACAGTGTACATAACCTACCTGAATTGAATAAATAAATGTTGATTGATTGATCACTATCTTTATTCGTGATTGACAAACTGCAGAGTTTGGCGGGCGTGGCCTTGGCGCTAGCCACGGCCACGGACACGGCCACCGGCGTGGCTACCGGCTCCTATACACACACAATACAAATTCAATAAACTTTTACAAGTGCTAAGTATAATGCCATCCTTTTCAAATTTGCTATGAAATAATATAGCACAGTTGTTCAGACAGCAAGTTAATTTAGAGATTTTTAGGCTGCTGTAATAATAATTAATTATAAGAGCTTATTCTGGCATTCTAAAACGACAATAGAAGGCAAAAAGTTAGCAATTTCGTCTTGATGGCTTGGGCCTGTTATCTTTCTCCAATCTGAAATATATGTTATCACTATACTCACATCAGATTCCTCCGCATCGCTACCGGACTCTCCAGCCTCGCTTTCACTTTCCGATTTTTCGCTTTCATCTTCATTCTCAGACTTTACTTTTCGGCCACACCCGTTGGTAGCCACCTGCTGCGGGAAATACATTTTGTTGAAAACTGACTAGTTTTATAATAATTTTAATAATATAAGCCTATATTTATAAAACTGACTAGTTACGTAGGTAATTATAATTATTACAAAATATAATTTTTTTTAATTAACCACCTTGTCGGCGTGATTATTATGTAAATCTATGCCAAATTACAGCTTTCTACTTTTATATGTGTACTAACCGTCTCTGAGCTAAGTCACGGACGGACGGACAGATGGACATGGAGAAACTATAAGCGTTCCTTGTTGACAACAGGACCCTAAAAACCAGGCTGAGTTTTTTGTGGGCTCTTCTCAGATCGGGGCCCGTTGGGAACCCTCGTAGCTTTAGTTTTAAAATACTGATATTAATTATGACCATCATTTTTTATATTTTATTGAAATTTAAAAATGTGTGTTTTTGTTTTAAGAACAAATAATAAGAACTTCAACTTGAATAACCACTTAAAAACTCGCCTACGTGTTTAGTGGCATACCTTGCCCTTCTTCCCCTTGCTCTTGCGGCCGCGCTTGCTGGGCTTGGCGCTGGAGCGGCGGCGGCTGGTGCTCTTGCGTTTGCGGGTCGCGCCGCTCGCGCCCTCGCCGCCCTCGCCGCCCTCGGGGTCGAAGTCTGAGTCCGCTTTCGACCCGCTCGGGTTGAATGAATCCTGTGCATACAGCTAATATAAATATCTCTATCTTAAAGCTCGGCATTGACGGTAAGAAACGACTAAAGTGAAATAGATGATTTTTGCCCATTGGTTTGCCCCAGTATTTGGTATTTCAACAACAAACTTCCATTCCCTATGTACCCCGTTGGGGGTGGAATTTGCCAATATTATTTTTTTGTTTTTTTTTTTTTTTGAAAATTCCACTAAAGGGGTAAAATAGGGGTTGAAAGTTTGTATGAAAGCCCATCACTTTTCAAGTTATAGCCATGAAACTTGGTATTTGGGCTTCTGGTTTAAAATGATCAAATACATATTTGTTCTTCTTGTTTCACAGTTTTTGAAATTTCTACCTCAACAGGGCCCCACCCCTTTCTTTCCCAAAAAAAATTATTTCACGGGGACAAAGTCGCGGGCATCAGCTAGTATGTAAATAAGATTTAAAGGTCAAGCTACCAAGTTACCTCTTTCTTGGGTTTAGGCCTGGGCACCTCCTCCTCTTCTTTCTCTTTCTCCTCATCCTCTTCTTTCTCTTCCTCCTCATCCTCTTCTTTCTCTTTCTCCTCCTCCTCCTCCTCTTTAACCTCCACCTCCTCATCACCCTTGTCATCACCATCTTTAGCTTTCTTCACCGGTTTCTTAACTCTGTGTAATGTATTGATAATCCATACTAATATTATAAACTAGATGGTGCCTGCGACTTTGTCCGCGTGGATTAAGGATTTTTGAACCCTTAAATTTTCCAGGATACAAAGTAGCCTATGTCCTTCCCTCGGATACAAACTATTCCTATACCAAATTTCAGCAAAATCGGTTGAACAGATCGGCCGTGAAAGCGTAGCAGACAGACAGACACACTTTCGCATCCATACTAATATTATAAATGCGAAAGTGTGACTGACTGTCTGTCTGTCTGTCTGTCTGCTACGCTTTTCCGGCCCATCTTTTTAACCGATTTTGCTGAAAGGGGTTCGAACCTTTTTGTATGGAAGCTGGCATAGCGACCCGCCGCCATTTTGTTTTTTTTTCGAAATCGCGGCGCACGATTGTAGTGGTATGTATAGATAGAGGACACATAGACGAACAAATAATGTCACGTAACATAGTACCCCAAAGTGTCACGTTACCGAGATATTTAGAGGTAAAGATAGACATATGAGGGCAACACCAATCATTAAAAATAGACTTATTACGTGTCTACAGGTATGTATCCAAATATTCGTTCCCAGGTTGATTATTATTATTACTGTTTATTAGAAGAAAGTAGATACATTACATACTACTCGGAGCACGAGAAAACTAGTTACTACTACAATAATTAATTATTTGCCTATTAAATCGCATCGCATCGCAATGAAACGCTATATTATGTCAAAGTATCTCGCGCGCGCATGTTGGCTTCCCGCTGCATTATAAAATGAACAATAAAATAATGTTAAGTTGCAGACTTAGATAATATAATAGCTTGTTGCAGAGATATGTGGAACCAAAGATCGCTATACCTAATAATATATATCTAATAATTTATATACTTACCTATGATGTGTTTTAGTAGACAAATAATTAATTATAGTAGTAGTTTTCTCGTGCTCCTAGTAGTATGTAATGTACCTACTCTCTTCTAATTAACAGTGATAAATAAAATAATAATCAACCTAGAAATGATTATTTGGGTACAATCTGACGCCTGTAGACACGTAAAAAGTCTATTTTTAATTCAAATTCAAATGTTATTTTATTCAAATAAACTTTTACAAATACTTTTGAATCGTCAAGTGAATCTACCACTGGTTCGGAATGCCATTCCTACCGAGAAGAACCAGCAAGAAACTTGGTGGTTGCTCTTTTTAAATAATTAATTTACAATTATTATTATATCAATGTGTACATAAGTAACCGCTGTCCTTAGCATTGCTGGAGCGATCAAATTCAAGCTCCTCTATCATTTACATAATCTTCAACAGTATAATAAGCTTTAATGATTGTTGTTGTCCTCATATGTCTATCTTTACCTCCTAATATCTCGGTAACGTGACACTTTGGGGTACTATGTTACTTGACAGTATTTGTTTGTCTATGTGTCCTCTACCCATACATACAATTTTCATTGTGCGCTGCGATTTCGAAAAAAAATCAAAATGCCGGCATAATCATATAAATAATCACCTTTCACTAGACAGAATAAATTGAAATTTTGAAAAAAACTGGATGTGTATCCCTGACTTAGAATCATCAAGTTCCAATTGTTTATATATATATAAATCTCGTGTCACAATGTTTGTCCTCAATGGACTTCTAAACCACTTAACCGATTATAATAAAATTCGCACACCATGTGCAGTTCGATCTAACTTGAGAGATAGGATAGTTTATATTATATAGATTAGGATTATTAGTGCTACCCGTGCGAAGCCGGGGCGGATCGCTAGTTGTTTATAAGTATAGAAGGTGTATACTGTATTATTTTCAATTTTTTTTTTGATGTGCACAATATATATTTTGTATATATCTCTCTCTCTCTCTCTCTCATAAACAGATGTACCTAGTACAGTTTTGGAATACCTATTTTTTTCCTGCATACTTTATTAAGCTTAGGACCATCATAATGCAGAAGTTCATGCATATTAACAATAAAAAGGTCTGTGCTTAAAAAAGAAAGAATAATGATTAACATACACATAAGAAAACACAAAAAATGATTAGCATTATGTATACTTTTGGATAGATGGATTATTAACGTCCACCAATGTTCGTTGTGGACACACACGGGTAAATAACGCCTCATCTGTCCATAAAATGTTGGTGTCGGTGTGTTGAATAAGCCACTTGCATAAGGCTCGACGTAATACTGGGTCTGAGTCGCGGTCTGGAGTTGTTGTAACGACTGAAAGTGGTACGGATGGCTCAATTTAGCAATTTCCAAACTGAGTACTTACTTGCTAACACCAAAGCGACGCGCTGTCTCTCGTGTACTGGCTCTCGGATGTCTTTTGTATATAGTGTCATCCACGTCTACCGCGAGTCCAGGTCTGCCAGACCCTAGAGCATGGTTAGGGGTCTTGAATTGGCCGTGATCAAGCAGCCGTTGGTTAGCCGCTAAAATGGTTCTCATATTAGGCACTGTAGGGTTCGGGATGCCTTGGGCTCGCAGACGTGGTACACTCTCACTTTCGTACATTCTTTGAGCTGCACGAAGGTTTTCATTGCTGAGTAAATACACTCGCACCATTTCGTAAAACTCACGATTCGAATAACCGGACATTGTGATCACGGATTGTGGATTGACGGATCGCTTAGTGCGAGTTGCGACCAATTATTCAATTCAATTATATTAATTCATTATTCAACTCAAAAATAATAAATTATAATCCAATTCGTATTTTCATTTTTCACGTCAAAACTGCCAATGCCAAAAAACATAAAAGGTATGTTCCGAAATACACTGCGAGCACCACCGACCAGAAACAAAAGGCGAGCACTGCCGCCGTATATTAAATGTACTCTGTGGAGCACTGTAAGGTGTGACGTCAATTTAGTAGGTACCACCAGAGCTAGTCGTAATTCCTTCTTCCATGCACCAGAGACTAGTAACTAGTAACCAGAGTACCACTGCGAAGCCGTTCCTTTAAACGTCATATATTTCCCTACGATACTGCGGCAGTTTACTGTCAGTCCATAACGGAACGAATTTCTCCACAGTAAGAGCCACTGAACAGTGCTCGCAGTGTATTTCGGAACACACCCATAGAGAATGTTCCGAACTTCCGATTACCTACCGATTTAAACACATTGATCGACCACTAATGCGAGCACTGTTCATGGTCCAAGAGCTGGCGACGAATTTCGGGAAGGTCCTTATGACCAAGCTGAAATTGTGAAAAATAGTACATTACTGCAGCGGCCAGCAAAACAGGCATTGAAGGACGAACGTGTAAATGTGGGCCGAGGCGAAGCCGAGGCACACATACGTAAGTCCATCAATGCCTAGTTGTGGCCAAGGCTTGTATAGTAGGTACTTTTCTCAAATAATGCGCGGAAATTAAAACTAAGTGTTCATGACACTCATTCAACAGTCAACAATCATTGTCTTCACTTGAACTCATTTTGTCAAATATAGTACCTACATTTCAAAATCAATGACGAACAACGAACAACTAATTTTTCTCGCGTTAAAGTGTTCATTTGTTTTTTTTTTTTCAATAAACAACTTTCTATTTGCAAGCTAGTTCGAAATTTAAATAAAACCTTTGATAAGTTACCTCCTTGGTTGCCATGTTTCGGAGTAAAAGATCTTTCCATTTTTAAATTACACGACAGGAATTTACTATATAATTTATTTGGTCGCTAAACCACGACAGATATGGATTTTCATACAACTTTAGCCGGCTGCTGCTCGCATGTATTTGGCCAATACAGCAATTTCGATTTATCTCATAGAAGGTTGTCAAAATAATGCTCAAATTTCCAAGCATGTTTGAGAAAATATAATTTCGTCAACTGGCGAATCTAATCCTGCCAGTCTGGTAGAGCGTTTGCGGTTACGTACCTACCTATGTCTATGTCGTACTCATTTGAAAACTTTATTCACGTCTGGGAATTGTTTAAAACCGCAAAATTTGTCTGGTGATTTGCAGGTTTTATTGAAATTATTCAATTTTACGTGATTTTAATAAAATATCTTTGAAGAGGTCTGGCAAGACTTTGTAACCGACAAAACATCTGGGATTGATTTTTCGAATGTTGTATGTAGGTACTAAATTAAAAGATAAAAAAGTTGCCAAAAAAATATTTAATACCTACCCGGATAAACTCACGTGTTCTGTAGGAAATAAAAAAACATTTTTTTGGTTTTTTGCAAATGTTTGCAAATGCTGCGCAGTAGCGAAATAACCGCAAACGCTCTACCAGACTGGCAGGACTGGATTCGCCAATTGACGAAATTATATTTTTTCACAATTTCAGCTTGCCAAAAGGACCTTCCCGAAATTCGTCGCCAGCTCTCAGTCTATCAGTATTCAGTGCTCTTACTGGGGAGAAATAATTCGTGATGTTGTGGATTGACAGTATACTTACTGCCGAGGGGTATATTCCGATATACACTGTGAGCACTGTTCAATTCGTTCCGTTATGGACAGGCAGTACATATACTGCCGCAGTATCCTAGGAGATCCTAGGGAAAAATATGACGTCATGAATCGACGCCATTTTTGTACTGTGAGCACTGGCGTTTTCCTGGTCTCTCAGTGCCGACTGCCAGGACTGCGTTCCGTTTTAAACAGTAACCAGTATAGCTAACTATAAGGAACGGCTTCGCACTTCGCAGTATACTAAATTGACGTCACCGAAGATTTGCCATTCTGTTGTTATCAAAATGTAACAACAGAATGGCAAAAAAATAATTAAAAATCGTTAATTATTTTATTTTCTCGCAGTCGAAGTGAAAAGTAGTGTTTATCACGGGACTAAAAGCCAATCTACTCGATTCTATAAAGCAAGTAAGTAAGTAAACTAAACATCTCGTATGAAATGGCTCATTTTAGTCCCTTGATGAACAATCTACTATCTGTTGTATAGAAGAGAGAGCTGTACGTGAAAAAAAAGACACTATAGACATTTCAAACTTTTATTTGCTTTCTTATCTATTATTCCAATTGTAAAAGGGGACCCAATCACTCTATCACTCCGTGTCAACTACATCTCTACTGATCTTCAGACATTTACACAATATAAAGAAACATCAACCAAAATAAGGTTAAATTCACAAATACACATTTAATGTTGATTAAATCTATCTTAGAACTAAGCGGTCGGGACGCACCGAGAGTTTACCGTAGGACGAACATAAAGAATAACCAATAATTGTAATAGAATAACTAACGGTCACGTTTAATTAATAACAGTTTTTACTCTTCAGCATCGTTTCACATCGCTATACTCCTTCGCTATTTCATTTTCAGGTTTCTGTAGTAAGGGTACCTTTCCATCAGAGATCTGCTGCGTTGTTAAGCTGAGGATGTGTGTCAAAGTTACGAATAGAGCGCTTGATCTATTATTTAGCAATAGATTGCTAAATAATAGATCAAGCTATAGCGCTCCTATTGGTGAGTTTGACACACATCCTTAGCTTAGCAACATAGCACATCTCTGGTGGAAAGGCACCCTAAAACAAGGAATGTTATGCTTAGATCGGTCTACCCATAGAAACCTGAAAAGAAGAACATTGTATTCCAGATTTTAGCAATATTGAATTTAGATCATAGAGTTTGTGATCATTTTGATCAAATACAAAATCCTCAAAAACTGGTATACATTGTTCTTCAGTCCATGCAGATGTCGCCATTTTGATTACGCAAATAAAAGCTATGAATTCCAAGTATTCAAAAGTACTCTCGTATCCAATTTCAATGTTATATTTATAGATATTTAAATTAGTAAGCAGAGAAAGCAAAAAAGATGCTGAATTAATGGATTTGAATGCTAAACTCAGATTGACTTACAAGTTACGACTAACCTAACTTTAGAAGGTTTGCAGGGTACAACACAAACTGCAGTCAGGGCGTGCTCAAATGCAGAAGTAAGTCGATTGTCAGTCCAGGCACAGCCTTAGAAAGATATATCTGAATGTGTTACGGAATGAAGACATCAATTAACATAGACATAACAGGTCTCCATTCTGGAAGACATTCTGTAAAGTCTAGGTGCGCTCAGACCAGAATTATACCTAGAATCTTAGCTCACCCACGGACTTAGCGACTGCTCGGCCACAAGTAACACTTACAGAAAAAAAAAACATACAAAAATGCTATACGAGCACCTCAACAGTGAAAACAAATCGTTTGAATTCATGCAATATTTCGTATGTAAATTCATACATGCCGTCAGTTAAAAGTTCATGACGATGGGTAATATACTTTCCAACAGCGCAGGAAGCGAAAAATTGGCTGACGAACCACTGGCGCGGCGGCAGACGACCTCACCTCGTACTACCGAATTGATCGATAACTTTCCACTGGACAGGCTCAAAACAGTTCTTTCTACCTATAGTTTATCTCACGCCATTTTCATATACTCGGAATAACGTTATTGCACAAATCGTTAGTCATTTACTATAAACTTAAAATTCTCAATTATCATGATGCTGCAACTGCGTTTAATTTATAACGAAAATAAAATGATAGGAATAGTTGACAACCATGGTTTAGAACCTACGATTATAATTTCAATTTGAACAGTGGCTCCACCAAATTTGTTGGATTATAAGTTTTTTTTTCAATCTACCCGACGATGTCAGCGAAGCGAGTCTCAAACGGTGCAGTCCTGTGTATTTACACGTCTTAAAAGTATACTTAATCAAACCTTACATAGATCCGCGATAGTGCTTAGACTGCAAATAATAGTTTTACAGCCTACATTAGAAAAATAATCTTACACACCACACCATTTAAAACGTGGGGCTTTACATAAAATACGTTGCGCAAAACTCAGCATTATTGATCGTAGCTTTCGTGTAATACAACGAATAAATAAGGTTTCTTTAAAAAAATGAAATATAAATAATAATTCATATAGCCTTAATACAACAAATATTTATTGAAATTATACTTATTAATAATTATTATTATAAACGAACACTTATTTCTTGTAAGTACAAAAATAAAAATAGTTACGATTGCTTCTGGACCACTGATGTCGCGGTTACTCCTATGCCCAATCAATACAATATTTTATTCGCTTAATATAGTTCCTAATGCTGATTGCACATTACAGATCGACCATACGCACTGAAAGCAGCGAATTTGTACTGAATAACGCGTTGCTTGCGATACGTGAGGTCCGTCCTAATATGCGGTCAGCTTATTGCGAACGTATTTTATGAACTACCCCCAATTAACAACATTTTATACACAGACATACAATCTGATGATACGCTACTAGGCGATTAATATGTTGCTAGTGAAATATGTCCGTCTTAGCCGGATCGAATATAATTCCCGTTGTATACGTTGGGCCAACGCACTTGGCGAGCATAATATATCGTGTCATGGCCGACTGGTGTACACTTCAAATTACCTAGGCGGTTATTGAAAATGTTCACGTTGGGCGGCAATAACCAACCACGTTGGGCTTACGTGTACTGGAGGCTTTAGATTTTGTACAATTTGATGATATACCAAATGTACGGAGTTAAATAGTTCTAGATAAAAACGAAATGGTCCCGACGCGGTACACCTTTCTCAACAAAAGTTAAATATTATAACCGAACTTGTTCAAGGCGAATGATCACAGTACCTAATTTATTCGAGTTTAATATTCAAATTAAGTAAACACGTAATTCAACTAATTCGGTTTTACACAGAAAAAATTGTCACTAATCTTAGGGCTATCCCTTTCAAATCAATCAAGTAAAGCATCAGTTTTAGTCTTCTCAGTTTCGTATAACTGTGTGCAGCCGAATATATATTCATTTAATCAATTTTGTAGACATTTTATTTGAATAATTATATAATTTTTTGCTCCCAAGAAAGTCTAAATTTATCAATTTAATTTATATGGACTATAATATTATACAAGAATAATAATTCCTTGATCATAAAATTAGTATAAACTTTATACTGTCATCATTCTCCTTGTCATTGTATAAAAATAAAGTTTATAGATAACATAATATCTATACCCTGCCTCTATTACAAGACACATTCATATAAATGAGATTTGCTGACGCAGTCGACTACTAAAAAGATGCCATGTCTGTGATGATTGAAAACTGGTCTATCTATTAACTTGCAAGAGATATTCTCATTGGTTTCCAAAAGACTTAAGGTAACTGTAGTGTAAGTGTCATAGTGGCGTCACTTAGTATAATGACTCAGCCGGATCAGTCGTTGTCCAGTCGTCGTCGTGTACGGACCTGCACCGGAGATCTTAAGGACGTCGGTCACCACAGTAACTAAATCTCTTTTAAAGATTATACGACGACGATTTTTGTTTATCCAGACAAGAGAGGCAGAATATGGATCGTACAATAATATTATAACAAAATTAATCCATAAAACTAATACAAAATCAAAAAATAGACAATACAAGTGTATTTAGTGAACGCTTAGACTAGGGAACTCCTACCGAGCGACCGCGCCGACGTGTGGAGCGGAGCGAACGGGAATTAGTCTAACTTATGTCGCTTACTGCGCTAAATGCTTGGGCCGACGTCAGCGCTCACGATGATATGAGCTGGAAGGAAACAATATATATCAATTCTTCAGTTTATAACAATGAGTCTAGTGCCCTGACCACAGAATTTTAAATCACACCGACGACTTTATATTCGAGAGTCGAAGCAATTTGGCGTCAGAGAATAATGGACCCAAAATAAATTTAAAGTCACAAATTCAATGTTACCTATTATAATTTTGCAACGTTTCCGCTTGAAGCACTGGTTGAACTTGAGCTCTAAAACAATGCATCTAACTATTGTTATATTAAATTTACTTTAACGCCAAAGTTTTTATTTTTGAAGCTCAAATACGCTCAACATCTGAATGCTGAAGGTATGCTATTGAATTATAATGTGCCGGTTTCTTGGATGCACAAAATCGCACTGTGCAACGACACACTAACGCTGCGTTTAGCGTACAAGCGCATGCGTTATTTTAACATTTAAACTATCGTGAGTGATATTCATTATAACTATACATAATATCCGGATAAACTCACGTGATCTGTCGGAAAAATGCCCGACTAGTTTCGAACCCGTTCGGGGCCCTTATTCATGAGCCTGTTCGCGCGACGCGGCCGCTACTCGACTGCTGCGTTTCGCATGTCGAGCAGCTCGGTGCGATGGTTGAGGTGGGGGGGGGGAGGTGGTAATGTGTCTTCTCCCGACGACTCCTGCTGATCGTCTTCACTGGCGTCGTCATCGTGCTGTAGGCAAGCCGAGCTGACCGTGTCCGGTTCCAAATTTGTAGAATGTACCGTACTAGTGTTAAAGAGCGGTTTCCACGCTGGGGGCAGCATCCAACCACCATCACGGTTAAAATTAGGGTGACGACTAATCTCTATAGCTTCCCGTATTTTCCGAGGTACTAGCAACTTTTCCCTGGCCAACACAGATGTCTTGTCGAAGCGTATATAGTGAGTCGTACCCGAACTAAGCAGATGTTCCGCTATGGCCGACCCATTGGTGTCCACATTTTTAACACTACGTATGTGCTCCATCCATCACCCTTGTCCGGATGTTCCGACACGTCTCACCTATATAGTTTTTACCGCAGTCACACGGGATCATGTACACTCCCGGCACATTTAATGGGTCCCGGTCTTTCGGTGAGCGCAGCATACTTCGTATGCTACCTGGAGGACGGAACCTGGTCTTGATATCACATTTCCTTCGTAGAAAGTGACCTATCTTGTCCGTCACTCCTTTGATGTAAGGCATAAAGGCTGGACAACGTTCTGCGCTCAAAGGTTTCTGCTTCTGAGTATTAAGTCCCAACCGGGAACTCTGACGCCAGTTATACCCATTACGTTCCAGGGCGTTTTTGACACGATCAAGTTCTTCCTCTATGTACGGTGGGTCACATATCCTCAGGGCTCGGTTTATGAGGCTTCTTGGCACAGACGCCAGGTGAGCCGGATGGACTGTGTTGGCCAGGGAAAAGTTGCTAGTACCTCGGAAAATACGGGAAGCTATAGAGATTAGTCGTCACCCTAATTTTAACCGTGATGGTGGTTGGATGCTGCCCCCAGCGTGGAAACCGCTCTTTAACACTAGTACGGTACATTCTACAAATTTGGAACCGGACACGGTCAGCTCGGCTTGCCTACAGCACGATGACGACGCCAGTGAAGACGATCAGCAGGAGTCGTCGGGAGAAGACACATTACCACCTCCCCCCCCACCTCAACCATCGCACCGAGCTGCTCGACATGCGAAACGCAGCAGTCGAGTAGCGGCCGCGTCGCGCGAACAGGCTCATGAATAAGGGCCCCGAACGGGTTCGAAACTAGTCGGGCATTTTTCCGACAGATCACGTGAGTTTATCCGGATATTATGTATAGTTGCATGCGTTATTATTCACACACTGCAAATGCAAATGTGACAGACCATGTAATGATTTGACATTTGAGTATTACATGGTACACAACAAAGTTATAGTCTCTCCCTTTTACAAACCAAATCCATCCAAGATCTAGGTGTTCAAAAATTCTTTGATTGGCACTTTGATTAATTGGGATAAAAAGTACCCTATATCCTCTCCTGGAATGACGACCTACCTCAGTACAAATTTTCGACAAAATTGAAGACAGACACACTTTTACATCTATAATATTAGTATAGACTATAACTAGCATGAATAAAAAAAGAAACAACAAAACAAAAACATGCAAAAAAGTAAGCAAAATAATATCTCTACCTTGAGAAAGAAAAGCGGGAGTTTATCCATTCCACTTCATGTCAGATATTTTATTTTCATAATATATTATTATTGTAATAATATATAACTATGTCCGTTTATAAACTATAGGTATGCTACGTAGACATCTACACTCCTTCCTTAACTCCTAACATCTTAAATACACTGCAACAAACAAAAAAATGAAAATAAATCAAAAATTCCTGTGAAAGCCTATGATGCCAAACATTCTATGTGATTATGTAAGAAATTCTCAGAATGAAAACTCCATATTTATTGGACTACTCAATGACTTTTATAAAACCTTTTTTAAATATTAATCCTGTTTTTTAGTGTTTAAGTTATTGTTTATATTTAATCGCTGTTGATTTACCTATGATAATAATTTAAAAAAAAAAAAAAATTTATAAAAGACGATATTATAATGAATTTTTTACGAATCACATAAAAGATTTTGTAATCAAAGCTGTTATTTGCATAACTTGAATAACATGCTATAACAAAACTTCAAACCCAACTTTTTGACTTATATTTTGACTGTCCAGAACTTTACAACTATGTATGTAGGTAATAAAATTCAATTTAAAAGAAAAAATAAATAAATAATCACTATAATTTGTAGGCATAATCTGTTAACATACTAAGGTAGACAAGTTCTATAAATCAAAATACATGCATTGTGAGGCAGAGCGTGTTTGTGTCACTGTGTGTGTGTGTGTGTGCGTGAGTGTATTTGTTAGTGGGTGTGTGTGTGTAGGTGTGTGAGTGAGTTAGTGTGTGTGTGTAAGTGAGTGAGTGAGTGTGTGTGTGTGTGTGTGTCAGTGGGTGGTGCTCACCGATTTGACGGTAGCCTTGATGAAGTCCTTCTTGTGCGCGAGGTCGAAGTCCGGATAGTGGCTGTACACCTGTTTGCACACCGTCTTCATAGTGATCTGCTCCAAGTTCGCGCCTTCTAGGATCTGCTTCACATACTTCTTTATCTCGTCGTCCTGACAAGAAAGCATCATCATCATCATGGAGCATTTACATTAAGTCGGTTTGGCCGTATTTGACTACTTATAGCCGTTTTCGTTCACCAACGAATGAATGAATATTCATTCATAATGTGTGAAACATCGACCATACAACTAATAGACTCCTCATATAGGGCGAACACTTTCAGACACCACATCAGACTTAATAGGTCTCATATAATTCCACACCCTTGTAACAAAACCTACCGAGTTATTTAAATATTAATTAGAGTATATCGATAATTAATTATCGATAAATAATTGTTAGGAGTTAGGACCCCATCCCATTTGATTTATGATTTTTTTGACCTTGAGTAGACCAATCATCAATCGTTTAGTACCCCGCGCCCGCTTACTTGAGTAATTTGACTGAATTATTTGCATTACGAAAGCATAGTAATTAGGCGTCTATTGGTTGTGTGGTCGATGGTGTGAAATAATGAGACATAAATACATGGTTCTAGAGGAATTTTCTTTCTAAGCTAAGAAAGTATATAAGTAACTCACAGTGGGCGGTCGCTTGGCTTTCTTGTCCGCGGGTGTGTCGGATTCCTCCCCGCTCTCCTCCTCACTCCCTTCCTCCTCATCCTCCTCCTCCTCGCTGCCTTCTCCGGACTCCTCGGAGGAAGCCTTTTTGCCCTTCTTAGCTGGTCTGCCTGCGGGTTTGGCTGGAGCCTTCTTTTTGGCTAATAACAATAAAAAATCGCATTTTAAACTAATATGTGATGTACGTAAACAAATAATAAAATAGTGTGTAATATATCAAGGCATGACTGCATGCTGCTAATGATAACTTCAAATATAATATTATGACTTATTCATTAAAATATCAAAGTTAGCTGATCAGCCTCGATAGTCGATACCAAATAGTACTTGGTTCGATTTTCTCTAAATCCCAAATCAGTGCTTCCATGACGCTCTTCATGAACATAAAATTATGGTCAGCCATTGAACTTTGTTAAAACAAATGATACACAAGCTAACTTTTATGGTGATCACGAACATTATTCATGACTAGCTGATGCCCGCGACTTCGTCCGCGTGGTTTAAGTTTTTTTGACTCCCGCAGGAACTCCTTACTTTTCCGGGATAAAAAGTAGCCTATGTCACTCTCCAGGTCTTCAACTATACCCATGCTAAAAATCACGGCGATCTGTTGCTCCGTTGCGGCGTGATTGAAGGACAAACCAACAAACCAATAAACAAACAAACACTTTCGCATTTATAATATGATTATCAAACTTCAGAGAATGAGATGCCTAAAAATGCTTTATGGATCAGTTACCTGGCGGTGTAGGCGCTTTCCGTTTGGCAGGCGTGGCCTTGGCGCTGGCCTTGGCCACGGCACCCTTGCGGCCCTTGGCCACCGGCGCGGGTACCGGCCGCCCGCGCTTGGACTTCGGCTCCTATACACACACACAATACAAATTCAATTTTTTTTTTTTATCACTACAGTTTAGCCCTTGACTGCGATCTCACCTGATGGTAAGTGATGATGCAGTCTAAGATGGTAGCGGGCTAACCTGTTAGGGGCATGACAGTTATACCAAACCCATGCCCCTATTTGGTTTCTACACGGCATCGTACCGGAACGCTAAATCGCTTGGCGGCACGTCTTTGCCGGTAGGGTGGTAACTAGCCACGGCCGAAGCCTCCCACCAGGCCACTTAAGTTTATTTTTAATTCAAATAAACTTTTACAAGTGTTAAGTATAATGCCAACCCTTTTCAAATTTGCTATGAAATAGCAAATTCGTCATTCAGACAGCAAGTTAATTTAGAGATTTTAAGACTGCCTTAATAAAATTATAAGAGCTTATACTGGCATTCTAAAACAACAATAGAATGCAAAAAGTTAGCAATTTCGTTTTGATGACTTGGGCATGTTTTTCTCCAAATCTAAAATATATTTTATCGTTATACTCACATCGGATTCCTCCGCATCGCTACCGGACTCTCCAGCCTCGCTTTCACTCTCCGATTTTTCACTTTCATCTTCACTCTCAGACTTTGCTTTTCGGCCGCGCCCTTTGGTAGCCACCGGCTGCAGGAAAATTGTTTTCTTGAAAACTGTCTATATCATTATTATTATAATACACTTTTTTTTTTTTCAAAATTTTATTTTACCACTTAGTCGGCATGATTAATATTATGTATATCTTTGCCAAATTAAAGCTTTCTAGTACTAGTCTCTGAGCTAAACCGGGGACGGACACTAAACGAAACTATAAGTTCCATACACAGAACCCTAAAAACCCGGCTGGTATTGTTGTGGGCCTTTCTCAGATCAGGGCGCGTTTGGAACCCTCATTTAGTTTTAAAATAACGTTATTAATTGCTAGCAGATGCCCGCGACTTCGTCCGCGTGAAATAAGTTTTTTAAGTTCTCACGAGAACTTCCTAATTTTTCGGCTTGATATACGACGCTCACAAATAATGTGGCTTTCTATTGGTACCAGAATTTTCAAAATCGGTTTAGTAGATCCAGCGATTACCCCCTACAACCTCACAAACTTGACTTCTTTATAATATTAGTATAGATATTTATGGACGTTTAGAAAGTGTACAGTGTACCAATATTGATTTAAACTTTTGAATCACCCGAACCCAAAATACAATTTTTACGAGCGTTTAAGATATGCTACTCTCTTCTACTCCATCGGAAATTAGGAACAAGGAACAACTTACTCACTAAACTTACTTAAATACATATCAAAAATTTTCGAAACCATCAGGATAATTTTTTAAATAGGAATAGGTAATTTTTGATATGTATTTAAGTTTAGAAACTTTCCTCGTGTGTGAAGCACTGTAATAAAATTATAAAATTAACTCACTCACTCTTTGCAGATATTTAGAGAGGAGTAGAATTTTGAACTTCAACTTGAGTGAACACTTAAAAAGTCGCCTACGCGTTTAGTGGCCTACCTTGCCCTTCTTCCCCTTGCTCTTGCGGCCGCGCTTGCTGGGCTTGGCGCTAGAGCGGCGGCGGCTGGTGCTCTTGCGCTTGCGGGTCGCGCCGCTCGCGCCCTCGCCGCCCTCGGGGTCGAAGTCTGAGTCTGCCTCCGACCCGCTCGGGTTGAATGAACCCTGTGCATACAGCGAATATAAATCTCTATCCTAAGGGGACTCCAGCCGGTACCTTCTTCATACAAACGTAAACTCGTAATTACTACATTATTTGATATTGTACGCTCAAAACTAAGTATTATTTCGATTTGTCTCGTCATTATCTAGGTTTATTGATACATAAAATATTGAAAAAAAATATTGATTTTAAAGTTACGAGCCTCGATAGATTCCTATTTTCACACTAAATTGACGACAACTTTGGGCGCCAATAAATAAGATTAGGAGTATGAAAATTATAAAACAATTTATCAAGAAACATAGTTAATTTATTCATTAGTTGAAATAACTTTACTTTGTAAACATACATTTAAACTCTGATTTTTAATTGCGTGGAATTCTGACGTTTCATGACATTTCTTGGTTAAAACATTTTCCCCAAAAAAAGGGTAACAAATTCTAATAAAATATAAGTAATGCTATGGATTCTAAAGATTAAATTTATAACAGTGTTAGTAATTAGAGCACTATTTTAATTTCAAGTGACAAACGTTACAAACATTTTATATTTGCATACTTAATGTGCACACATGTAATTACATGCATTAGCAGAAATTAAACACTTATTACCGACTGACGACTGAAAGAGTCTTAAAGTAATTAGAAAGAACAATTTTGCTAAGAAAGGATAAAGAAAAATCCAACAACTAATAACAGTAAACATTTTACAGTAGGTACTTTATAATGAATTATTAAAATAATCATCATCCTCGTCATCGTCACTGACATTTATAATGAAAGTGTCACAGACACTGTCAATCAAATGGTCAAAACGGCATAGTTTGTACTCTTTTTTAATAACATGTGCTGTGCACTCTAGCCATTTGTTTGGGGTGACATTGTTCACTCCCTCGACCAAAAGCTCTTTCACTTTCACCATTTTATAAGTTTTATTGTTTTTGGCCACATGCCCCTTGGCTTGAGCCCAAGCCAACTCAATCGGATTGAGCTCTCAATGGTAAGGGGGTAATCGGAGCACAGTGATCCCTCGTTCCGCTGTCATCTAGTCCACAACATACTTATTATATTTATGCTTTTCTTTGCTAACTATGTCCAATAAGTTTACCTCCAACATAGTTTCATCATAATTTAAATTCTTTGACGTTAACCATGCCTGAATATCAATCTTTTTCCAGCCGGTTGTTGGTATTCGTTCAACTTTTCGTAGTGACAATAGCAAGTAGCAACAACAGCACATTTGAACATTCAAGCTGAAAGTCGAATGATATGATCATCAGGATGACGGCCGACAGACGCCTTAAAAAAAACTTTTTTTTAAAAAGAACTTTTTTTTGAGTTTACCTCCTTTAGAATCGATTTTCATATATAAGCCCGGGGTATGAAAAATGGAGGGTAAAATCAAACTTTCTCCGTTACGTTATTGACTTTATGTTTCCATGGTAACACTTGTTTATGTTTCCATGACTATGTAATGTATTTTGATGAATATAAATTATATAATTAATATAAATAAATGTATCAAGTATGCTTTCAGTAACATACAAATTGCGTTCATTTACCCTCCTTTACTAATTTTTATATTTTACTAGCTGATGCCCGATCTGATCTGTTAAATGTTATTAAATATCAATATTGAAACACTTATTATTGAACACCTAAATTGAATAAATATTTATGACTTTATGACTTATGACTTAATGTGGGAGAACAAATCAAAACAACTGGTCACACCAGCATGAGTAACAAACCTTTTTAACTGAAAATTAGAAATTATTATTTTCGATACTTTTATGTTGATTAAGTTTTAAGTCAATTTGTAGTTGAAGGTAATTTTTTTTTTAAAATATATATTGGCTAGCGCTTGGCTGCAATCAGACTTGCTTGCAAGTGGTGATGCAGCCTAAGGTGGATAAATAAATTAAAGTGGATAAATTTATTGGGCATAGCAAAGAAAAGCATAAAATAATGTAATAGAAATGTCGTGGACGAGTTGGCAGCAGAACAAGGGATTACTGTTGGTACTCCAATCACCCCCTTACCATTGTGAGCTCAATCCAATTGAGTTGATTTGGGCTCAAACTTGGATTGCAATTTGGATGTTGCAAAAAACAAAATGGTGGAAGTGAAAGAGCTTTTGGTTGAGGGAGCTAACGTCACCTCAAACAAATGGCTAGAGTGCATAGAACATGTAATTAAAGAATATGTCGTATTACCCATTTGATTGACAGTGTCTGTGGACGATGAGGATGACGACGACAACGATGAACATGATGATTTTATTAAATACTGTAACAAGCATTGCACGCGTGGCTCGGCCTCGAATACTTTCCTGCTTAATCGACTAAACTTCTCGCTCTTAGCGCTTCGACCAACGTGTCTCTGCGAATAACAAAGCGGCGGAGCCCTATATAAGCCCGAGCGTGACGAAGATATTAACTCAATTTGCTAGTTAGCGACCATACTATCAGAAGCCGCTGTAGTCGATTCTCACGTCTAAAGCTAGGGAACCTAGGATTTAGCTAGATTCCGTTACTTATTATAAGCTAGGAGATCGATAGCCGTACAATACATACGAGCTACTGTCATTGGCGTTTCTTTTACTTCTACCCTACTACAATACTTAATTATTAACTAGCTGATGCTCACGGCTTCATCCACGTGCAATAAGTTTTGTTCATTGCCTTAAAAAAGGATCCATACTTCCATACTAATATTTTATCAATGCGAAAGTGTGTCTGTCTATAATCTGTCTGCTACGCTTTCCCGGCTCATCTTTTCAACCGATTTTGACGAAATTTAGTATAGAGGTAGGTTGTATCCCGGAGAAGGGCATAGGCACTATCCCGGAAAATTAAGAAGTTCCAGTGGGAATCAAAAATCCTTAATCCACGCGGAATCTAGTTTGTAATATTAGTAAGTATGGATAAACTTTATTATTATTGGTTGTTGTTTCTTTCTTTTATCTTTTATCCTTTCTTAGCAAAGTTATTAATTCTAATAAAGGACTAATTCAGTCTTTAGTCAGTAATAAGTACCTACTTATTTGGATTTTGCTTGTGACAAATGATAAACTATGTATTTCAGGTAATAGGTGCATGTGATCAATTTGCTTCATACAGTAATTTTTAACCTTAAAAAACCTGAGTCTTAAAATAAAAAAGGCATAGAAAAATGTTTGTCACAACTGAACGTCACAAACGTCAGAATTCCACGCAAATAAAAATCAGAGTATAGTAGTTTTTACAAACAAACGGGTTTCCCAAACGACTGTTCAACCCTTTTCGCGCGCTTGATTTCGGTGAAAATCATCGTGCCTCGCACCCGACACGCACTTTCTAACACAATGTTAGGTGAAATAGCAAACAGGTTACCCACGTGCGCCGGAAACTGACGGTAAGAAACGACTAAAGTGAAATAGATGAACGCCAAACTTTTTGCCCACTTACGGTCCAAAATCAAATGACCACATATATCAATCGACGGGGCGTCCTTCCAGAGTTTACACTCACGGTCCGCACGGCGTGTTGCCATGAGGCACCCATGGTCAAATGTCATGACGCCAAATGACTTAGGCAGTGGATTGTGGTAATTACGCGGGTTGGTATCACACCAAAAAAACTCACTATCAAATTTTGGCTGTATATTGTGACTAAGTCAAATGAGTTACCGTCAATTGCGAGCATAACACAATCTTATCAGATTGGCTGACTATTTCAAACTTCAATCTTTTTTATTCAAATTAACTTTTACAACTGCTTTTGAATCGTCGAGTGAATCTACCATTTGTTCGGAATGACATTCCTACCAACAGCCAGCAAGAAACTCGGTGGTTACTCTTTTCAATCAAAAATATACAGTCATTTTATTGAAATCAAACAATAAAGCTTTTAAGCAATAAACACGGACATAAAAAGGAGACTTAAAAGAAAGAAACCGTTCGAACTAGTGTAAAAAGTGCATAAGTGCTGTGTAGTGAATTAGTGCTTGTGCTACTTAAGTAGGTCACAAAAACATAATGAACACTAAATACATTAGAATAAACTAAGGACAGATAATGGACTGTAAAAATTTTAAGTAGAAGTTTAAGATAAATTAATATTACTTATTAGCCCATAGGCTAGAATCTAGATGGTAGTACACAATAAAGTTGCCATTATAATATTGTAATGAGACTTTATGGTAAGAAAGAAAAAAAATATATTGAAATCAAACAATAAAAACAACTGCTATGACCACAATGTGAAATATGGCATGTATTTTGGCAATGTATAGTTTAGCTGTATAATTGCAACTTACATCAGAGTCTTCTGATCCATCCTTTGGTGGTTTGGGCCCTTTGACTTTGGTGTCTGGATCAGTTTCATACTCCTCGTCCGAATACCCTGTTGGACAAAATTATCATTTAGCAACTACCATGCATTTCTTGGCATCTGGGTATGTATGTATTTTATGGGATTGTTTACATCCTCAACGTCCAAAGGCTGAATGTGTGTGTGTGTGTGTGTGTGTGTGTGTGTGTGTGTGTGTGAGTGTGAGTGTGCTTGCTCACCTCGGTTGTGTATCTTGACGGCGGCGGACCTCCTCGGGCGGCCTCCGGGCGTGGCGGCGGCGGGAGGCGGCCTCGCCACTCCGCGCGAGTGTGGAGAGTTCGCAACCGGGTGCTGAAGGAAACCTACTATCCGAGTCGCCAAGTCGTTGGGGCCACCTGAACAACAAATTCAAATAAATGTGTTTCTGGTTTTTTAAGCTGAAAATAACAAATACACTTTGATCTAAGCCAAAAGGCCGAAAAGCAATAAGTAAATCGAAGCGGTGATCCTACCTACTCACGTGGATAAAAATGAGGCCTGGGGGTTTTATCCCCGGGCACTCTACACAAAGTTTTCACTTTATTGTTTGTTTAATTTTTTTGGAGTTTACCTCCTTAAGAATCGATTTTCATATATTATGCTTATATATGAAAATCGATTCCGGGGTATGAAAATTTATGGGGAGTAAAATCAAACTTTCTCCGTAACGTTATTAACGTTTTCATTTATGTTTCCATGGTAACACTTTTCGTTCGTAAGGAGTAAACTCCAGTCGTGCGTCGGAGCTGACACACACAATTTTTTTTTGTGTACAAAAAGGTAACATTTCATTATGTTTACATGGTAAATACCTTTCTTGTCTAAGTCGAGCATTTCACACATGGTGCGCAGTTGCTTGAGCTCCATCTTGGAGGTCTCCTCGAGCTTGGCCTTGTACTCGGCAGAGCCAATGGCCCACTCGTAGCCTTTGAACTTCTTTATATTCCGTTTGACGTTGCGATCCAGACATAGTTGCTATGACAAAATACATTAAAACTATAAGCTAAGACCTCATAAATACGACGCGAAGCGACAGTATCAAACAGTAGCTAATCTGACTTTGTCGCATAGACAAGTTTGTCGACGCGATAGGACGCCATAGATAATGACAGACGTATCTACGAGACAAAATAGACGGAACGTCATTTTTTATGGCGTCGCGTCGCGTGGCATCGCTTCTGTTACTCACCTAGGACAACGGGCAAGTTATGTAACAGTGATAGCCTAGATACTAGTGGTTTAGACACCTGGGGGTCTACTCTCTTTCTCTAAAACGAAACTTCGCAAACAAACGAACGAAATTTCGTTAACTCCTCTCCTATATAATATTATCTCTATGCTCCTCTCTATTTCGTTTTCGTACACGCAGACGAAGAACGGATCCATAGAAAATTTTCGTGACCGATTGGAACGATTTTGAGTGGGTCTAATAACAGACTAATTACGTTCGTTTGCGAAGTTTCGTTTGAGAGAAAGAGAGTAGACCCCCTGGCCTCCTATTCAGATGGTTGGGTGTCTGATCTCTGGGCACGTACCTCTAACTTTTCTCGACTTATGTGTTTTAAGAAATTAAATATGACTTGCTTAACTCTAAACGGTGAAGAAAAACGTGAGGAAACTATGTCTGAGAGTTCTTCATAATGTTCTTAAAGGTAGGTATGTAAAGCCTGCCAATACGCATTAGGCCAGCGTGTTGGATTATGGTCATTCTGAGAGGAGACTAGTGGTCAGTGAGCTGGCAATGGGTTGAAATGACGAAATACTTTTTGCAGGAAACTGTTTAAGCTGATTTAGTTAAATTTTTTGATGATGACATTTTTCACTTTTTTTTGAAGTTTATTCCTAGGTACACGGAAATAAAAAGGATAGTTCTAATGCAACATTCAAGAAGAGGTAAATAAAAAGTTTCAGAAAGTACTAGCATCCTAACTAATGGTGTACGGTCGAATGATGTTTTAGCTTTTAACACAAATTAACTTACCCCATATAAATACTGATGCAATAGTTTCTGGTCCTGTGTCTTGAACCGTGATAACGAGACCTCAACACTGTTGATGTGTCCCAGAGGTAGACCCTTGCCTGCTGGCAGTGGTACCGGTGGTTCTGTTGGCTGTAAATAATAATATTCAGATTGATATACTAAGAAATGCGTATTTTACAAGCACGCCGCAACAGAGCAACGGATAGACATGAATTTTTTCATGGGTATAGTTGAGGACCTGAAGTTCCTGTGGGAATTGAAAAAAACTAACTTCACGGGGACGAAGTCGCGGGCATCAGCTAGTATGTAAATAAGATTTAAAAAGTCAAGCTACAAAGTTACCTCTTTCTTGGGTTTGGGCTTGGGCGCCTCCTCCTCCTCTTCTTCCTCTTCCTCCTCCTCCTCGCCCTCCTCTTCACCCTCCTCCTCGTCATCACCCTCGTCTTCACCATCCTTAGCTTTCTTCACCGGTTTCTTTACTCTGTGTAACGTAACGATAATTTATTATACTTAATCATTATAATCAGCTTTCACTAGACAGATTAAAATGGAATTTAAAAAAACAGGATGGGTATTAGAATCATCAAGTTCCAGTTGATTGTAAGTATAGAAGGTGTATAGTGAATTCTGTATTATTTTCAATTAATTAATTATTGTGTAACAAAATAAGACATATATTTAACGGCATTTTGACATCACAGCCGGCGACGAAACGACTTACTTGTCCTTGGGTTTCTTCTCCTCTTTCTCGTCCTTCTCGTCTTCCTCATCCCCCTCCTCACCCTCTTCATCCTCCTCTTCCTCCTCATCCTCCTCTTCATCCTCATCCTCCTCCTCAGTGTCCTTAACAATAAAAGAATCCTTTATGCCCATGTCATTTTGCTTAAAGATTTATGTAAATTGACAAATCACAAATCAGAACGATGACTATGGAATAGACAAGCCTATAGGCAAATAGACAATATTTTGTTCTTTATTTACCGATTTTTGACGTAGAGAATGTATGATAATACTATAGGATTACACAATATATTACAATATTATCATAATTATTATTCTATATATTTTATGTAATGTGAATTTGTGTTTGTGAATAAATAACTTATTTATAGTTTTTTTTATCTTTATGTATTTGTTGGCTGAAGATGTAAGGCTGAAGTAGTGAGGTGAGACAGACATTTATACAGCCAAGATTCGGAGACTTGGAATCACTCGGTCAACAATTTTGATGGAAGTGTGGGAGTTGGGACCCACTTACCTCTTTCTTAGGTTTTTTCTTTTGTGGCGCTTTCTTGCTGCCCTTGTTGTTTTCCTTTACATCATCTTTTTCATTTTCATCGTGAGTTTCACCATTTTCTTCCTAAATCGAGAAAATAACACAGATTTGTATCGTATTCATACAGTACAACTAAGCATAAATTAAAAAATCAATATAACCCCCGACAAAATATGGAAGTAACAGCATACCAAGTACCAACTTTATCACCTAGTAAAGAGCTGATGATCTTCATACAACTGAACCGATTTTCTTTAATCATAGCTAAGAACACTCTCGATCAAGTCGCCTTTTAAACAAAAAAAAAAACTAAATTAAAATCAACACAATACAATGCCACAGATAGACACACAGATATACAAACGTTAAACTTATAAGTAACACCCCTATTTTAGCGTTGGGGATTTAAAAATATGATCCCTATTATTATGCTAGTGCTAGTACTAAGGCGAATTACCTTTTTGTCTACGTCAGCCTTTCCGTCTTTTTCATCTTTAGAGTCACTAGCAGGTCCATCTTCTTTTCCGTTCGCAGTTGTTGACTTCGCATCACCTGTGTGCAACGACAATACATCATGAGTTACTAGCCGTCACCCGCGAGTTGTCCACGTGAAATTTCAGTGCTATCAAGTTACCGGCAAGTATTGCCGTTTTTTTTTTCCTTCGGGGGGGAGGAAAGATCAAAGATCCCTCCGGACTTCTGCCTGTCGGCAGGGCATGTCCGACTTGCATGGACTACAACAACCTCCCCCACGTCTTCCAGGTCAGCACGGAACTACATACTTAGCATTACTTCGTGCTGATCCAAGTGTTGCCGTGTTGTAGGCCTAAAGGCAGATACATGGACAGCCAGTACCCACTATACAGGAGGGGCTCTAGCCGGTCTGAGTCTAACACTACTCAGCAAATGAGGGTTTCTGTACTGTATAAATTAAAAAAAGTTGCTTCTAGCCTTTGCATATGTAGGTATAAGACGTCATCACATGCATTCAATGCGCGTTTGATCAACGTATATTGACAGTGCTGCAAACGCCAAAATGTCACAACGTCATGTTAACAAAAGCCAAACAACAAGAGAATAATATTAAAGAATTATGTTTATGTATTATGTAGGTATCGTTCAGTCATCTTGGTGTGTCTGTGTGTCGTCTGTCATGACATTTTCTCAGTAATAATTCATCTGTAGAACTATTCCGTAAAACCGATGCATCAATCATTGTGTGAATTCATGGTATTCTTGCTGCCACCATGATTTTGGACTATAGCGAAAGAGTATTAGCCAACCAGCGGAAATTGCGATCTTCACATTGTAGCAAGCATTTTTACGTAATAGGGCCCCTTAAAAATGCTAGGGGCCTGTAAGAAGTCGACGTAGACGACCTAAACGGTAATCGTGCACACTAGTCTATTATTGTGCATACCTTTCGGGGCGCGATTTGCAGGCTGAGTGAGAGTTCTTCTGCGTATTGGAATGGGAAGAAAATATCCCAGATTTTCTTCCCATTCGACAGTGACTCCACGAGACTAAGTGTGAGATCTATAGAGCGAACTTTGACTTTGCTTAGACTTAAGACATGGTTAAAACGAGACAGATTTATGTTACTCAAGTCCATCTCGTTTTAACTCTAAGTAAAGTCTGAGCCAAGTCAAAGTACAATCTCAGCATAAAATTCGAGCGAATGTTTTTCGCAGTGCGAACGTAGCCTAAAACTGGCGGTTTTTCAATAACGGCCGGACAAACAGTAGCGCGAAAGTGAAAGGTGCATTTATAAGATAATAGGGCTGATTCTGTAGTGCACAATCTCTGAACTAAACTAAAATTAGAGCATTACAAATATTGCTATCCCTTTCATAATACTCCCTACGGAAAGGGATAGCAATATTTGTAATGCTCTAATTTTAGTTTAGTTTAGAGATTGTGCACTACAGAATCAGCCCCATTATGGTATTAAAATCTCGTTGTTTGCAGACATTCTGCCTATAATTATTATACTAGTGTGAAGAATGGACACCGTTAACAGTATTCTTACGATACTAAGTTGTGATTCATACATAATTTTACATTAAATTTCATGTTCAATTTAAATTTCTTACAATGAATTGTTAATTCTACCTTAGAAATTATATTTTGGCAACATTTTAATGTTACAGGATACAGAATTTATTTTGATTAATGTTTAGTAATTTAATCACCAATCGGAGCTTTTCAATATGTAAACTGTAATCGTGACAGCCAATCATAAAAATTCAGGAAAATGTCGGTGGGTGGGTAAAAAAAGATAATATAAAAGTAAGCGAAAATGGCGACATCAGTTCAGTCAATATTAAAGTTTCGAATAATAATTAAGTTTAGTTTAGTTTGTACGTGTAGTTGTAATGTTATTAATTGTTTTGGTGAATATAAAGAGTGGAATACAACATTTTGTTGAGATAAGTATAATCTAAGTTATAATTACTGTTTTAAGAGGCTATGTTAGGCTATCATTATCAATTTCTAAATGGTTGGCTGTTGGAATCATGTTTTGAGACAGATCTAGTAGTAAAATTTACTAAAACCAATATAATTGTAAAATCAACTTTGAATAATTCATCGTTTTTATTTATTATCATGTTTTAATATCATTGATTGTTCAATAATTTTAAAAGAGCAACTATACCAGTTTCTTGCAGTTTCTTCTGGATAGAATGGTTTTGCGAAACTGTGGTAGATTCATTTAATGATGAATAGATTTAACATTGAGATTAATTATTGTAAAATAAATGTAATTCTAACGTACACAATAAACTGGAATGAACATAAATTAAAATCTATTCATGGTTATCTTGTGTTTATTTCTAACCTACTGGCAGTGTGGTCTAATATCTTTTACATTTTCAGAAGTGGGATCCTACAGAGGTAGGATCCCGCAGCCCACAACTATAATTGGAGCACGAGGTCACTTCCTGATACAATTGGAGCATGAGGCCACTTCCTGGGAGGCAGTACATCAAAGGAGTATCCGGATTTACTGGTAGGATCTAATTAAATTATTATTACCGATAGTTATGGGATATGGGATAGGGACGGTACCCGCATTTTATTTAATGTTTATACAAAGTCGATCGTCCTACATTTGGTGGTTTAATTAATTATTAGATTTTCCTAGCAGGTTTATTTTACTGTTATACTGGTATAATTTACGTTCCATTTGTTTACATTACGTTCCATACAGGAATTATTCTGAATTATGGAAGAAAGCATAAGTTTATGGTTCGATTTACATGGTGCCATTTGGGATATAAAGTTTTATTAATTGGTTAATATCAGGATGGTTATGGTGATACGAAATGTGAGTCTGGTTTTCAAAAGTTTTTATTATTTTCTATATACCCTCATTTGTGATTAAGTGGTTTAAGTTTTGCTGTTCAGTGCCGAATTACTGATCATTTGATCAACAAAAAAATAACTATTCTACTTAAAACAAATTATTAACAAAAGCAAAGTTTTCCCAACTAACTAAAAATTCTAAATTTAGTAACTATTGATATTAGTAATCGTACACATTTCTTGATCTAGTTCCTCAATAAAACTTTCTTGTTTTACTACTAGCACTGCAAACGTTTTACTATAGGTAGTTTGTGTAGTATGCCAATGCAATCGTCGACGGAAATACTATGACAGGATGGCGTGAGCAGTCCAATTTTTTTTGCGATTTAACTTTGACTAAATTATTATTTTATTTTAAAAACGAAAGGATGGTAAATGGAGTTTCATTGAAGTGAATTTTTGATTATGACTGTTTTATGGGGATTTTGTCGTTGTAGTATTAGGGTTGGAAGAAGATTCTTATAGCTGAAAAAAGGGAGGAAACTGGAGTACTTACCTGTGTCATATACTTCGTGGTTCTAAGTATGACCTTCTACTATTAATTATCCAGGGCAGAATACAAGGCAAAAGAGGCACCAAAAGAAGTCTTTGGGTGGTTTTGCATTTAAATTGATTAGTGTTCTGGCTAATGGCGCGGAGTATTGCTGAAAGTATCGAGTTACCATTTAAAGATTTCAGATATGTAGGTTTGGAGTTTTGTTATCAGAGTTTGCGGATTTAGCTTCACTTGTTTTTACTAAAGTTTGTTATTAATTGAGTCTTCAAAAAATTTAATTGATAGTTGTTTTAGTTTGAGAGTTGATATTGTAGAGGCGATGGAGTTGATATAGTAGTCGAGAGTTGGTATAGTTGAGTTATTACAATATTTTTATTTGAGAAAATTTAATTATTTTATTAATGAAATTCACAAATATGAAGTACTTAATTCAGATTTTAGAGTGTCACGTGTTTCGTATTGCTTGTTGACAAAAGCCTCCTCGGTGCGCTCTACCTCTATATCTTATATAGAATGTCGGTTACTTTTGTTTGCTTTCTTATACCTTTGCTACTGTGTTGGCCTTTGAACTTTACTACCAGCATACTCCTTCCATGGCTCTCTGGCATTTCGCCTATTTTATTCTGTGGTTTGCATTAAGAGGTTTTCATATGTCATTAACCATAGGTTAAGCATGATAAGACACAAGCGTTGAATACTCCATTTGTTAGCGCAATTCAAGTTCTTTACTTTACGCTATTTCTCTTAAAGGCCAATATTTGTTCCATCCATTTGCAATCCTTCTTTCAATTTCTAGATCTATCTGCCCTTAATAGATATATTCGTCAACGTAGTCAATATTTTTCCTATATGATGTGATGTGATAGGACAGTCTATTGGTATTGAGAAACTATAGTTGATAGTTATTAAATTATAGGAGTTATTATCTAAGGAAGTCTCCAGAGTAATGAACTAGACGAAAGTAGAGATCCGGTTGCGAATAGAGACGCATTGACAAAGCAAGGTTAGCAGATCAAAATCTGGTGAGCGTAGTGGACTTGCCAAAGTCAAAGACGTGGAGTAAAGCCAACTTGCTAATGAACTAGACGAAAGTAGAGATCCGGTTGCGAATAGAGACGCATTGACAAAGCAAGGTTAGCAGATCAAAATCTGGTGAGCGTAGTGGACTTGCCAAAGTCAAAGACGTTGAGTAAAGCCAACTTGCTGCGGAATACCTCAAAAGACTGAAGTTGATTGTTGACTGAGAAATATGGGAACGCACGGGAAAACCGGCGTCGAAGATTTGAATAAGATATCTAATTGCTTTTAGCATTATCATCTCCGAAGGCAAGATAACAGAGTGTAAGAGTGTGGACTTTCATATAGTTCTGCTGCTGCTGCTGATGATGTTCTCGTCATTTCCGAACTGTTGAAGATGCTTTCATCATTGGACTTTCATATAGTTTTGCTGCTGCTGATGATGTTCTCGTCATTTCCGAACTGTTGAAGATGCTTTCATCATTGGACTTTCATATAGTTCTGCTGCTGCTGATGATGTTCTCGTCATTTCCGAACTGTTGAAAATGCTTTCAGCATAATCTCCAAAGACAAGAGGACCAGAAATATACTACTGCTGATGAGGACAAGGAGTGTATAGAGTGAAGACTTTTAGACAGTTCTACTGAAGGTATCTACAATACTTAAGGTGAGTTGCATGTTTAATGTGGCGAAATTTTTGAGTTTACTCTCAGTCATAATCTCTGGCCAGGTGCAGCAGCTGGGATTACGAAAATTGGACTTGGCACTACAGATATTAGATAGCTGGTTACCAGGTTACAACATACAGATTTGAATGCAAGTAAGTTTTACCTTGGATATTTACCTTGGATACCCCTATTGTTACTCCGTCGGTGAATGGATCAGTTGGACGTGTCTGATGGCGACTTATGAAGACTGCAGAGGTAATGATTACTCTTGATTATTACTAGTTGGTTACCCAAACAAGTTCGTAATAAAAGAAGTTCGTAATTCCGGGTTTAAAGATTTAATAGAAGTTAAAATATCATACTGTTTGGATAATCAATTAAAATAAAGTTGCAAGGTTTGCGACTAGTTGATTTGGAAAAAGTGGCAGTGGCTAAATGGTTTTATTGGAAATTTGGTAACATATTATGTGGCAAAATGTGGCAAAATGTGGCAAAGGGTTTGGTTTCAATGGTTCCACTTGGGAAAAATATATGATGGTTATAATGGTTTTTAATGGTTGCCACTTGGAAAAATGGTTATAATGGTTTTTAATGGTTGCCACTTGGAAAAATGGTTATAATGGTTTTTAATGGTTGCCACTTGGAAAAATGGTTATAATGGTTGCCACTATTTGGTTCTGGAAAGTTATACTGGTTGTTACAGATTTCTTTGGATAGTTGCAGTGGTTGCGACTGATAGGTTTGTTTAGTTCTAATGGTTCCAAATAATACGTTGATAAATGAATTTGTTAAAAGATGAGCAATATGTGTATTTTGGTAAATGGTCATATTTGATGTTATTTGTTAAATATGCTTAATTGACTAAATGTGTTTATGTGGGTAATAAATAAATGAACTCTTCCATATATAAATAATAAATAACATACTTTAATAACATTGACTTATATGTATTACATATAAGTCAATGTTTAATAACGGGAAATTAATGGGATCTGATAAATGCGTATACTCATCTTATAAACAGATGTATTTTATGAATCGGTACTTTATAAAATCTTGTTAAGAGACTTGCGATCGCCGCTCGCAATTTCTATTCAACCCGCAAATATAGATTTGCCGGTGTGTTGCTTGCTATCTCCATTTGGCTGATGACACATGATCGCGTGCAAGCTCGATAGCAATATGAGCGTACAGAAGTTGTTATACATTTAGTCTTGTTCCGTAAATACCAAAAATGATGAATGAAAAGGTGTTGTGTTTTTAACTTCGTGTTGTTATTCTCTAACTTGACAAAATAGGCTAAGTTCCTGATATGGTGGATATCCAATATGGTGGATATATTCTTAAATTACAAATTATTTTAGTATTACGTTTGTATGGGCAATTCTGGCCACCTTAAATACTTTGGAAATTAAGTAGGTACTTTACTTTGCTCGCAATATAATCTTTTTATTGGTCAAGTAACAAGGGAAAAGTGCTGTAAATAAAGAGCAAGGAATTAATTGGTCGTTACTAGATAAAGTTAATTTTTCTCCAAGGATAGGTTACTTGATCATCTTCATGTCTGTAATGATCGAACCTATTCATACCAATTTTTCTTTGCAGGGACGCAAAGAACGTCAGGATGGGCGAGTGTGAAGAATGGACACCGTTAACAGTATTCTTACGATACTAAGTTGTGATTCATACATAATTTTACATTAAATTTCATGTTCAATTTAAATTTCTTACAATGAATTGTTAATTCTACCTTAGAAATTATATTTTGGCAACATTTTAATGTTACAGGATACAGAATTTATTTTGATTAATGTTTAGTAATTTAATCACCAATCGGAGCTTTTCAATATGTAAACTGTAATCGTGACAGCCAATCATAAAAATTCAGGAAAATGTCGGTGGGTGGGTAAAAAAAGATAATATAAAAGTAAGCGAAAATGGCGACATCAGTTCAGTCAATATTAAAGTTTCGAATAATAATTAAGTTTAGTTTAGTTTGTACGTGTAGTTGTAATGTTATTAATTGTTTTGGTGAATATAAAGAGTGGAATACAACATTTTGTTGAGATAAGTATAATCTAAGTTATAATTACTGTTTTAAGAGGCTATGTTAGGCTATCATTATCAATTTCTAAATGGTTGGCTGTTGGAATCATGTTTTGAGACAGATCTAGTAGTAAAATTTACTAAAACCAATATAATTGTAAAATCAACTTTGAATAATTCATCGTTTTTATTTATTATCATGTTTTAATATCATTGATTGTTCAATAATTTTAAAAGAGCAACTATACCAGTTTCTTGCAGTTTCTTCTGGATAGAATGGTTTTGCGAAACTGTGGTAGATTCATTTAATGATGAATAGATTTAACATTGAGATTAATTATTGTAAAATAAATGTAATTCTAACGTACACAATAAACTGGAATGAACATAAATTAAAATCTATTCATGGTTATCTTGTGTTTATTTCTAACCTACTGGCAGTGTGGTCTAATATCTTTTACACTAAATTAACTGATTAAGAGTTACCTACTTGTCTAGAGCTCGTTTCTAATTTAAAAACTTTTTACTGGAGACCAAAGTGCGCCACTTTTATTCCGGCGCCCGGCCCTCCTGTTTCTAATTTTAGACCTATTTTATAGCTTTACTAGCTGATGCCCGCGACTTCGTCCGCGTGGTCGAGGTTTTTTTGATTCCCGCGGGAACTTCTTAATTTTCCGGGATAAAAAGTAGCCTATGTGCTATTCCAGACTATAATCTATCTCTGTGCCAAATTTCATCCAGATCCGTTCATCCGTTGGAGCGTGATTGAGTAACAAACATACATCCATACATACATCCATCCATCCAAACTTTCGCATTTATAATATTTATATGGATTTATATTTATAGCTTTTAGCTTTATTTATTTATAGCTTTATTTTAGACCATGTCACTATGATGTACGATTACCATACAATAGCCATAGGCCCAATTGTCTAAACAAATCGTAATCATTTGACAGCTTAAAACTTATTACTCGAATTGTTTTAGGAGTTCATACATGCTTTTTGACGTGCAGGCATCTATGAACTCCTTAAACAGGTCGAATTATACGTTTGACAAACGATTACGATTATGGTTTCCTTACACAATCGGGGGGCATATCAGCAAGACTGCCGCAAAGAAAAGGCACCGGTAGTAAATAGCAGATAGCTCTTACCTAAAGTTGTTCACACAACATTTCGCAGATCAGCGATAATGGCACGACAACAATAACTTCACTGATAACCGGTAGATAAAGGCTCACCACATTACCGTGTGATTTAATTATTTATCGTTAAATAATACGTTTAATGAAACATGATTTATTCGTTAAGAGACATCTTTTGTTGCCGCATACTTGTACAGTCGCGGCCAGAAAATGTAGGTTCATAATTGCATGGACCCATGGTTTGCTAGAGCATAGATAACAGATTTATTAACTTTTTCAATACACTTGCTCGAAAAATGCACTTACAGAGGCAGTAAACAGGGCTTGTAAGTTAAATTTACTGCCCTCGTGCGGTAAACTTGCAAAATTTACTGCCCTCGTGCAGTAAATTTGCAGTTTTTTTTTAAATTTTTGTAAGTCTACTTCACTTCTAAATAAAAAGTTTTCTTGCAAGAAGTTGCATAATGATATTGACTTTGTAAGTAAAAAAAAACCTAAAAATAATAACAGTTTGATGTAGATTGATGAAATCAATTCATGAAATAAAAAATTGTATTTAATATAGGTAATTAATTAAAATTGTTTTAAGTTTTATAAATCAAAAAAGTAAAGGCTGAATATAGTCCAGGCTTGGAGTTAAGAGCTAGAACCTGGAGCCATGAAGCCAATAAAAAAAACGCAATTACAACAGGGCGCCGTACTCCGTAGTCTACTATACTAAATCTTTAATCTGTGCGTGCTATTTTTAAAAGTTTCATTGGGTGTTCTTTAAATTATTAATAAATACGAATGGTATAAGTGATGTGGGATCATAAAATTAAATCAATAATTAGGTATTTTAGCTGTGAGAAAAAAATCGCGCTTGTAATAGCCGCCAAAAATCTCGACTAAGTATGGGCGTGAGAAGCCATAGTACCTAGTGAGTAGTGAGTACCTATTCGACTTTTATTTTCAAGTTTTCTCACAAATGTATTGAAAAATATCGTGTGATACACGGGCGTTAAGGTTTCTACATACTCGTGACGATGGTCAACTCGTATCTAAATAGTAGATTGTATTATAAGGGAGCAAAATAATATTTTTACGGCGAGGGCGCTTTTTTGAATCCAGAACGAAGTGAATTCTAGAGTAGAATCCCGAGCGTAGCGAGGGATTCTTTAGTAGAATCCTGAACGTAGCGAGGGATTCAAAGTACGTCGCCCGAGCCAAAAATATATTTGCGCCCGAATGATACACTCTACTTTTCATCACCCTGTATGAGAAAATTTGGTTCCCGCGGGAACTCTTTAATTTCCCGGGATAAAAAGCATATTATGTGCTATTTCCAGACTATAATCTTTTTTTTTTTTTTTTAAATCTATATCTGTGCCAAATTTTATCCAGATCCGTTCAGCCGTTCGGGCGTAATTGAGTAACTCACATCCATACATCCATACATCCACACATCCATCCAAACTTTCGCCTCTATAATAATATTTATTATTTAATTATAACTTTCGTTAGTTAAAATTCAGAAATTATAAATTCCTAAATTGACCCTGCCGGGGATCGAACGCGGGACCTCCGCACGTTAAGACAGCAGCGCTCAACACTGCGCCACGGAGGTCGTCAATTTGCGTTGGCGCTGAACACTAAGATGTTCCAAATTCAATAAGTGCGCGGCAAAGATAATTGCGGCGCACTTACGAGTATAAAGAGGATTAAAAACTCATTACTGCCCGCTAAAAGTTTCTTATAGAAAACACCACCTTTGGGCGCACATAAAGGCGAACCAAGTCGTCCTTTTCGAATACATGGGATGAAAAACCTATTTACCGCCCATAAATCACAAACTACTATTTCAGTAGACCGTGGCAAATGTGGCAACTAGATGAAATCGATGTAGAAAACATCTTTCAGTATTTTTAGTAAATGTCACTTTAACAAATGCGATGATGCCTAGGGTGTCAAACTTGAAATCAGGGAATGAATTTAATTAAAAACTTTTGATAACTTTGAAACTTAATAAATAGGTACCTTGTTTAAGCGTTTTAGACCTTAATGCACGCATTTTAAAGAATCTAATTTGAAGACTGGTAAACATTTTCAGACCTCGCGGTCTGAAAATGTACAATGTAAAGCATGTCTAAAGCTGTAGTACTAAATTAGGGTTTTTTTCGTTTTCATATAAAATGGCTTTATTCTATTTTATAAAAAAATCAATATCTATAGCTAATGACTGTGAGTGTGATAGCCTTCTATTAAGTTAAGATGATACACTGCGTCGACGTAATTTCATGTGCTTACGTCGTCTTTTCAACAGGGGCAGGGATGTACTACACCGCGGCGCGTATTCGTAGGGATGGCACTTTTAGTGCGTTTCACATGCATCCCGCGTAAAACGCACTAAATGTGCCATAAGTAAATTGTACATCGCCTCACCCTTAATCTTTTCTTTAAATGTAATTCATTGAATCTTTTTCCAGATCTATGATGGTCATGGTTTTATAACGAATCGATTCTATTGGAGCATTCCTACATCTCTCGCTTCGCTCCCTTGCACACCCTCTTTGATCTATCCTAAGGTGGTGGTAATTTGAATGTAAATCATGGGGCTATCCGACAGAGGAACGGTGGTCACTTGTTGCAGCGTTTATGCAACTCAAGAGGCCATACTGCCAACACTTTAAGTCATATTGTTTTATTATTGTTGACTTTCGTGTTGAAGCATTATAATCCTTATTTTAGGAAAGTCAAGGTACGTGACATCAAACTGTCATTTTGAGTAATATTGTTAAATATTGCTTTAATCGTTGGCACTTAGCAGTATGGCCCCAGTACCAGATCAGACAGTTTAATAGTCAGTTTTATCTACGACAAGCTCTAATGTCCCACTGCTAGTTCAACTTGCAAATGATTTTGGCAGTCACCTCGCTTCTTACGCGGATCTCATCATTCTGAGTGAGCAATATTATCCTTCAAGAAAAACCCTAACAAAGTCCTCCATAGCACGCTGAGCGACTTTGGAATGGGGCCATACTGCCAACGTTTAAAGCAATACTTCTCAAAATGACAGTTTGCTGTCACGTACCTTGATGTTCCTAAAATAAAGATTATAATAATTTTATTTTAGAACACGAAAGTCGACAATAATGAAACACCCCTGGATCTTTATAAATGAAAATTGAGTTATGGAGTACAATAGTCGAAATAATAAAAATTTAACTAAATATTCTAAACCTTAGGCTACTCGTTCAAATCGCTACAACAGCATGACCACGGCAAACAGTCGTGACGAAGTTTTCTTGGCTTTATCGACTTCGAAATGAGAACCGGTTCACAGTAGGGTTTTGTTTTATTTCCCGCGTGAAATATTTCTAGCGGCCATTCTAGTATAGCTGCAAGTACAAGCCACCAACTTTTATGAAGTGAAAACGTATTTAGCCGAGTTGAGCACTTTTTGGTAGGGGGTAAACTTGTGCATTCGCGTCACCGACACCTCGCTCCGTCATGCTCGCGTTGTTACCAAGACAAAAGGTCTTAAATACGACATTCGTAATTAAACTATAATTCCTTAGTTTTAAGGTTTATATTTTAATTGTTTATTTTTTTTTTATTTATTCGTTTCAACTTCTATCGGCAGTCCCTATGAGTGCCAATTTTTTTACCATTATTTTCGTCATTTATTTTTAAAATATTTACTTATAAAAAATCATTTTTGATGTAACGAGGACTGACGGACAGCGACGTGAATCTCTAAGTTACTCGTTCCGGAACAATAACTATAGTTAATTGGTTACTGGCATACTTATCTACTCAGCATCTTCATTGTTACATTAACATCAAGTTATACGTGGACGTCAGTTTAATGGCAACCATAGTAACCATAGATTACGGTAAAGTGACAGTAACGATCACAATCACCTCTGCCCCCCGATTATGTAAGGAAATCGTAATCGTAATCGTCTGTCAAACGTATAATTCGATCTGTTTAAGGAGGTCATAGATGTTTGCACGGCAAAATGCATGTATGTACCTACTCCATAAAAAGTTTGAGTTAATACGTTATGAGCTGTCAAATGAATACGACTGACTTAGACAATTGGGCATCAGCCCCCCAATCATGTAAGAATGGTCGATCAAACGTTAAAGATTTTCATCAAAGTAAAATAAACCATAACTGCATACTGCAACTAGGTATGTACGATACCCTAAACGTATAAGAATGGGCAGACGAAAATGAGCTCAAATTCAATCCTGTCATGGTTCATTTTACTTTGACGGCGAACCTTTACCATTTCATCGACAACTCTTACGTAATCGGGGGGCTGATTGGTTAAGTCTTCCGATAATGGCCTAAATCCGTTTTTGAAGGGAGAACAATGACAATTGAGATAGTAGCATTGATTGATAAATTAGCAGATATACTTATGTAAGCTGCATGTATATGCAGCTCTTATCCATTCCGTAATCGTCCATAAATTTTGTACTTTTTGTACCGAAACGTCCAACTTAGTTAACTTAATATTAATTGAACTTTTTAAAGTTATTTATATTATGCACGGACAGATACAAAATGATCTAATGAAATGAAGATAATTGTACCTTAGCTATTAGTGGCAATGTGAGAAAGACAACAATAAAAATGAAGATGTATTGAGGCCAATTCCGTATAACACAATCTCTAAACTAAACTCAAATGACTGCTTTAACTAGTTCTGTCCCTTTTCGCAGGGAGTATTATGAAAGGGTTAGCAATATTTTGAATGCTACCATTTTAGTTTAGAGATTGTGTACAACAGAATTAGCGCCACTGTGGTCAATTCTGTATAACACAATCTCTAAACTAAACTAAAATGGCAGCTTTAAATCTAGTTCTGTCCCTTTCCACAGGGAGTATTATGAAAGGGTTAGCAATATTTGTAATGCTGTAATTTTAGTTTAGTTTAGAGATTGTGCAATAAAGAATCAGCCCCACTGTCTAATTTTCCTTAGCGTATCCAAAAGAACGCCGAATCGCAGAAACGTTAGAGAAACGCACGCGTAAGCGGCGCACGTATCCCGGTGCTAATGTTCTTGAGTTAGGTCACAGAATAGGTACAGCTGTAGTTTGGTGCTTCACGATTTGAAGCTGTTTTAGGTAAGTAGTTAAGGAAAAACAGACTGTAGATGGTTAGACTTAATGTGGGTGACAACACAAACGATCTGACTAAGCATTTTTTTAGAAGTTACGACGGACTCTGTTGAATTATTGAAGATAATTAATTTACCATTGTTATAGTTTTACTTCTTTAGGAGAAAATAATAAAAGAAAATATGTATACCAAGTATATACTATGTATTATTAATTTGCTAACTTTGTTTGGTAGAATAAAAGATTGAAATGAAGTATAATAGGTATTACTGATGAAAAAGAAGTGTAACTTTGAAACACAGATAAAAAGGTAAAAGTCCTGCAAAAAAATAATTGAAGATGGCGGGATCAATCATTGCCTCTAACTTGCACTCTACAGTCCCACAAACCTATCTGATCCGATGACAGCAGCGCTAATATAATATAATATACCTATTTTGGAAAAAAAAACCTCCAATTTTGTCTTTCGCGTCAGATAAGTTTGACCGACTATAAATAACTATGCAAGGAGTGAATGAGGCGGAATGATTAACGTCACTTCGTTTCATTATTGACACTAAAGCTAGACACATAGACCTTATAGACTCGTTTACGCCCGAGCAACAACACGCGACAATGCAGCATGCGGCATGATACAATTTTTTGCGGCCAGCATGCGGCAGATGATTTTACGCCTTCCGAAGCAACATTGTGCTGTTACAGTTTATCATTCTACGGACAATTCTTGCAACATTTTCAATTTATAGGGGCATGCAGCCCTGTGGCATGCCCCTTGAGTATAATAATAAAGAAGGGCATGTTTCAATGTAGCACTGTGTTGCTATGACGTGAAGCAGCCTGGAGTTAATACCCTGTGACACACGGACAAACAAAATGAACTCATGAAGTGAAGCCCCAGGTTAGTGTGGGTGATGGAACTCAAGAACTTCTGACCTGACGTATCCTTGGGTTCTACATCGTCGGCGTTACCTTGGACTTCAGCCTCTTGAGACAGAGACTCACCCTTGGAATCCTGTGAAGATTCATCTTCCGTCGTGTGCCCGTCACCTGCGCCGGATTTCTTGTCTTCATCCTGCACAATTTTTTTTTTATTAAATGAGACGTTTTATTTGCATAAGATGAGTTACAATGTTTCTGAGGTTTTTCTACTCTGTGAGACCGTCGTTGGAAGTCGCGCGATATCGCCGACACGCTGCAGGACTCAGTTTTAGGGCTGTCTGTATCTTTTGCTTGAATTTTTGTGACACATGTAGGAGTTTTGCATGTTATTAGCTACTAAAAATATTGTCTAAACAATATTTACTTAGGTTATTTAGGTTTACAATTTTATTCATGAACATTACTTGGACATAATGATTGCATGTGCGTACCTATCTGTTGTTCTTTTATTGGATGTTAGAACAATTTAGTATTTTTTTAATCAATTTTATTATGTTTTTATTAACAACACAAATTAAGGAAATATGCTATAATTATATAGCATATTTTGTTTCAGTAAATATCAAGTAAGAATTGAATTTGTGAGTGTGACATGAAATTATGATGGAGTTTGGTTTGATATTGAACATAATAAAATTAAATCCATAGCTTTGACTTTACTGAGTTTAAAACAAGACTCACCACGTTGACACAAATCTGTCTTGGTAAAACTCATCATGACTTTTGTTGACCAACATGTCCTGGGTGACAAAGGCTGAGATTTATAGGGCTAACTCTGCCTTGTTTTAACTCATGCCGTATCTTGCACTTTAGTTGGCCAACATGACCAGGTTCACTCTATAGGGCAAACTCTGACTTTCCTGAGTAAAGGCAAGACAGATTTAAATCCGAGACACAAATCCGTCTTTTTTTATAACTCATTATGTCTGTCATTTCTTATAGCTCAGTCTTAGCATTCAGGTTTAACACATTTGTGGTACATACTGCCACAGTTACTTAATTGAGAATTAAGTACCAGGATCGTTATACTTAGATTTTATTCTAGAATAGTGTTGTTTTTTGGATTGCAAAAAAATTAAATTATGATAGGTAGGTAAGTATAATATTATAATACTAATAAGATAAATTTAAGTGTCAGTAGGTACCTAGATAGTCTTGCTTGTTATGTTAGTAGGTATGTGGCAGCATGATTTTAATGATGGCGATGACAATTTTTTTTACAAATTAAAAGAACATTGATTTATATTAAGATCTTAAATAGACAGATGCATGGTTAATGTGCTGTGCTAAATGACAATTTAAATTCATTTTAAAATACTTTGTTTCTTAAAAAAATACAGACTAAATATAGGGCAATCAACAATTTTATCTGGTCAGCAATCAATTCAAAATGTACACCTTTGCTACTAGTGGCGTCAACTACTTACACCACCGCCAATCGATTCTGAACTTTATTTGTAGGAGGATAAGGAACATAATTCATTACACCAGTACTACACTACCGTATTGTCTATGTCGTATAGGTACATAGTGTGTAGGTACTTAACTATGCATATTACCAAAAGTATGATTTTGTATGTTAAGATCGAATCGACCTCTACGACGCGAATAAGTTATTTTTGTATTGAATTTCGATCATACAATACATTTGCATACGAGACAAATCGTTCGAGACGCGAAAAAAAATCGAATAGCAAAAGTAAGGAGGTCACCAATAAAGGCCCCTGAGACTGGGCTCTCCGGTTTTATTTACATCGCCCGTCGCGTTCGCCGCGTAAATAAGTACGCGCGAAGCAACGGCTCAGTGGAATAACATCATTTCGCGATATGAACGAATAGAAATTTCGCAAGACACAAAATATCAAGGTCATGCAGATTTCCTACCAATGTCATATTAGGTATATCTTGCACATTTAACAAAGGCCCTGCAAGCAAATGCAAAGGGGCGGGGGTGCGAAATATCCGAAATAATGAAAAATATCCCATTATAATCAGTTTCAATAACTGATCAAGACCGCATTCACAGTTTTTATTGCGATTTATTGACTTGTATCACAACCCTTCGTGGCGTAGTTCCCGCGTTTAGCGGGAAGCAAACGTTCTGTCAGCCATGTTGAGACGCAGGCAAACATTAGTGATATAACACGAAAATAACACCACTTCACAGCTCAAATTGTCCTTATTAGATGCGCACTAATATAAAGAAAATTAGTACTAAAACATTTTTCACAACTATACCTGATTATCACTGATTTTTGCTTTATCGGTATCACCCGACATTTTTCCTATGAAGAAATTGAAAGCGAATTCCAAGCGTCTTCAAACACCGGACAACACACAAATGCACGCAGCCACAACATAGAAAAAAAACATTTGCGTTTTGTTCCACGCGATGCAAGTTCGAATATGAAAGTAGAGACGGGTAAGTTTGGTATAGTACCTTTTACCGTAGTTTTTATTTTATTAGGCCATTTTAGTTTAGCAGACATTGTAATAATTGGGTTTGGTGGAATCAGGTGTGTTGAAGAAACTGCACAATTTATAATACAAAAGAAAATAAAATAGATGTAAATTAATTTAAAATCGTCATTTTGTGCTACGAGAAAGTAACAGTTTATTATTTTTCTTTCTCAGATCAATTATTTTATTGTCCGAGCGAAGCGAAGGTCAGAGAGTCTACTTGAGTGAATTGGCACTTGTCCGTCCGTCCGTCCGTCCGTCTGTCAGAGCCTTATACTTCTGAATTACTAAACGTAATTACTTCAAATTTAAATATAATAATATTATGTAAACCGATGGCCTCCAACCGAATATGACTTTTAAGTTTATTTCAGGGGGGCTCTCATAGAAGCGAATGCGAAGTAAATTTTTTTTTTTTTTAATGCATAAGTAGGTATATAGGCCAGCGCTTGGCTGCAATCAGAGTGGTGGATAATATAACACGTAACGCAATATGATAACGCGTTATTGTTCCATAACGGGATAACGTGTTATCTGAGGAGCCGCCATGACGTTACGGCGTTATGAATATCACGCGATCGCGCGCGGTGCCTCGTAATGAGTCGTAACGTAATAACACTAATAACATTGTAACGGCGCCCGCCTGTCGGTAGCGCGCTGCCGCTGGCCGATTTGGTTACTGGTTAGTCTCGCGTAACGCGCTGTTGTGAGTGAACGTCGTCTTTGATTTTCGAGCAACACGCTGTTCATCGCGCGCGATCTAATGTTTGGGTATTAGACGATTAGTTAATGAACAGTATTTTATATTATGAATTATTATTTATGTGACTGTATTATCATGAATATTGATCTTAAGTGTGTAAATAGTTATGGAAGATAGTGTAAATAAAGAACAATTATTGCAACTTTCTTAAAACGAAAATGCCTAATCGTGGTGGTGGTTTGCCACTTTGGAACTTTTTTGAAAAGTCCACAGACGGCAGTAAAACTGCTATTTGTTATTATTGTCGCCGGCAGTTTTCATTTAAATCGACTATAACCAATTTAAAGTCTTATTTGAAACAAAAACACATTTCGGCTTATAATATTTTATTGAATTCCTCTAAACCAGAAACCAACTCGCGGGAACTACTTAATTTTCATTTTTACTGATGCCAAAAATCATGTCGATCCGTTGCGCCGTGATTGAAGGATAAACAAACACACTTTCGCATTAATTTTTTATAATATTAGTATGATTAATGTTAAATAACGTTTTCATCAATAATTTATAGACAGTCCTAAGCCTGAAAAGTATGAAGGAGAGTTCATTGGTTTTTATTTACTGCTTTATTTTAATTTAGACTGAAATGCGACGTATTAATAAATAATATTCTTGTATAACAAGATATCTGTCCAACGAAGTTCGTTACGATATGTACCGTGTTATGAAATTTAACGTGCTGCAAGACATATCGTGCCTGCCGGCCGCCAACACGCTGTCTTATAACAAGCTCGTTATAACATAACGTATTTAATAACACGTTAAAAATTTATAGTTTATAGCCCGTAACGTGTTATGGATTTATAGCAGTTTTGAACAACTCTAAATCAGACTTGCTTGCAAGTCGTGATGCAGCCGAAGGTGGAGCGCGCTTGCCTAGAAGATGTTATTTTCATATGTTTACGTTTCCTAATATTTTCATAGCGTTACTTATTGTTACGGTAAGTATATCATTTTAAAGATAAATAAGAATAGAGTCCAAAAATTAAAATTGACGAATTCAACGTGTAGATTTTCTAACGTCCAAAGTTGACCTCAGAACTCTCAATAATTTTCTGAAAGGCTGAGCCTGAAACTTTGTACCTACTTCACGGATGTAGTACTACATCTGTGCTGTACTTGAACAACAAATACTAAAATTATATAAATATTTTATGGAAACGAAATTATTTAATTTTTAATGAGCTTCAGTACTTTTAACAGAACTTCACAATGTTGTCAATAGATATGGCGCTCTGTGATATTGCGAGATCTCAATTCGGGGCGAACCACTAGTTTATCATCAAATAAATAGGTATTATAAATGCGAAAGTTTGGATGGATGTATGGATGTATGGATGTTTGTTACTCAATCACGCTCCAACGGCTGAACGGATCTGGATGAAATTTGGCACAGAGATAGATTATAGTCTGGAATAGCACATAGGCTACTTTTTATCCCGGAAAATTAAAGAGTTCCCGCGGGAACCGAAAAACCTCAATCCACGCGGACGAAGTCGCGGGCATCAGCTAGTTTATTAATACACCCAACTTAAACGTCCTATCCTTACAGTTTTGACGAACTCCCTGGCGCAATGTTAAGCGCTGTTGCCTTTAAACTGCCATGCCCCTAACAGGTTAGCCCGCTACCATCTTAGACTGCATCATCACTTACCATCAGGTGAGATTGCAGTCAAGGGCTAACTTGCAGTGGAAAAAAAAAGTTTCAGGTTGTTTGTAAATAATATTATTTTATCTATGACTTACAGGCTAACCCACAGAGTTATAAAGAGAATGTCTGTGGGCTAACCTAATAGACAGAGATAGCACCACTTTTGGTAACTATCGCCAGAAAGGCTGATTCAGTATTAGGTGGGTGTAGGGCTCTCCACTGATGACGATAGTGAAAGTCTGCCCGCATGCGGATGGGCCTTTCACTAGATATGGCCGCTGAAAGACGGTTTATTGTTACCAAAAATTAACCATAACTAGAAAGGCTGATTCTTGTAAAGTATTAAAGTATGCGCAGTACCTATGTAAACAGTATAAAAACTGACGCTATTCATCGGGCCTTTCATTAGATATCACCTCTCAAAGACTGTAAAAAAAAGTTATTTAATTAAGCTTACATACCTACTGTAAAAAATAATAGCAATTATTATGTTGTCACGTTGATTGCTGATAAATAAATTCTTACGCCTTCATAATTTTTAATTCAACATCATTGATGTAGAATATGTTCAACATGGATCATAGTTCAAGTGTTGTACTGCGTGTCAGGGTGTGATCGACCAATCGATCAAAACATTGTGTTTGGTGCAGCATTCAAGTACAATATAATATTATATTCGAATAATTTTATTGGCGAGGGTATAGGCGTGCCCCCCGAGTAATCTAAAATCAGGAATGATTTGGGTCTGATAGTATTATGGATATTATGGATTAGAAATATAAGGAAAGTAAAAAAATTTTCTCACCCAAGCTACTAAACGACTACGGAATCCATAATAATAAAGTGTGTGCGAAAGTGTGTCTGTCTGTCTGACTGCTACGCTTTAACGGCCCACCTTTTCAACCGATTTTAATGAAATTTGGTAAATAAAATAGGTTACATCCAGGGAAAGGACATATCACATAGGCTATTTTTATCCTGGATTTAGGAGTTCCCGCGGGTATAAGAAAAAACTTAATCAACGCGTACGTAAGTCGCGGGCATCATCTATTATGTATGCGTGGTCTGACACGCACTTGATACCTAGTCATAACATCTGCATACTCTTTGTTTCAGCCATAGACAACATGTGAAAGGTATTTTGTACAGAAAAATCCTTGCTGATTAATTTATTTGAAAAATAAAGAGAAAATTTATCAGTTTTGCGCATTCCTTTATGATTTTAATAAAATAAAGTATTTTTTTGTTACTTGTCCTTTCGTGCAGGTAAATTATTCGTAATTTAGAAAGTTAGATACTTTTGGAGGGACGCCTTTAAAAAATCGACCAATAGCCATGCAGAATTTAGTGGATGTTGCGATAAATAAATAAACGTGATTGGTTCATCGTTTTGCTCCCGTTTGACGCACATTGTTAACATCTATAGAATTCTTCTTTTGCCTATGGTCCGCGTCTTTCTGCAAGTTGTGGGAAAACAGTCGTAATATTATTTGGATCTTTTGATCTGTTTTAATGGCTGCCCCATTGCGCGATTGAATGGTTGCTTTAATTTAAACATGAGTGATTATTCTTCTATGGCTACGCTTCAAAATAATAGCCAACCGGCGGGATTTGCGGCTGCTTTACAACGTGCTAGACTGGTGAGCGGAACTTTAATCTGCATAATCGTTATACTTTGACATTTTAGCTTCATAATTACCCTTCTTTTTTTCAACTTACCTTCGTTAATCTTAGTTATAACTCTCTTTTGTATGAGCTACTCATTTATCTAGTATGTCATTGGAGAATCCTTCAGTTTGCACTAACTAACCTACATAAGTTTTTGCGTACGCGACATTGTGTGCAATCACAAAGCATCGCCCTGTCGTCTCTCTGTATAACGTCGATATTAGTGTTTGCGTCGTTGCTTTTAGGTTGCCGCCAGAATTGAAGGTGTTGGTAGTAAGAGACCATTGGAAGAAGGACCTGAGCCAAGTGCAAAGAAATTAGCCCCTATTGAAAACTCATATCCTCCTCAGCAACAACAACAGCAACAACAAACAATGAGGTAATTATATGAAATATGTCTTTTTACTATCATAAATAGAAAGACTGATGCCCGTTTGCACTAAACTCAAGTTAGGCTTGTCCTAGTTAAGATACACCTAGGCTTAAGAACGGCCTAGCAAAAAAATTCGTTTGCACTGACAGTCTTGTCCTTGCTGTGTCGTAACTTAAGCATTGCCTAGTTAGGCATCTCTAGGAACGAATGGAATGAATGATTGTTTATGGTTTTTTTAAAAAAATATATCTTGCAAAGTAATGTAAACACTAGAATATTTTTTTACCTTATCTTGTCATAACCTCAGGCATGAGTTGAATAGAGACAAAAGCTAAAACATTGGTGTATTTTATTTTATTGGTTTATATATTGCACAGGTGACATTATGTACGAGGAGTTGAAGGTTATTTATTTTAGGGGATTTTATAAATCAGCAATTAAAATGGAAAGACAAATAAATAAATGAAAAAGAACTGCCAATTTTACGGCAGAGGAGAAGTTGCGGTTTGTACGGTTGTTGTGCGAAGAGGGGCAGTGCATTATTTCCAAAGTTGCACACGATACTGCATCAAATAAAGAGAAAGAACAGGCTTGGGCAAAAATCACCCAAATTCACAATTCCAGTGGTGACATAATGAGAAAGAAGGAGAAAGAATCTAATAAATCTTGTGCCATTTTGCTTGTGATCAGTGTAGTGTTCTACCTAAATAACAATCACAATAACAATGTAGGTACTCTGTGGTTGTGATACCTATCAACCACAGAGTAGGTACATATCAACCGTGAGACCAATCAAAATGGTCCACAGACTACAAAAAATTCAACTTAAGTATCGCCTACGCTTGGGCGCTTCCTAATCGGGCTCATAAAGTTAGGCATCTCCTAAGTGGATTTAGGAATGGCCTAAGGTTAGTGCAAGCTTTTTAAACGCTAGGATAAGCCTAAACAAGTTGGGCAGGAAATTAGGCGATTCCTAAGTTTAGTGCAAACGGGCATGAGAGACTTAGCTAGCCCAGTATCAGCAAAACTTTATGTACCAGTAAGTTTAGTATTAGTGGTGTCAATAATCTTATTACAGAAGTTTCATAGCTACATTGTAGCAGCTGTAAACACTTCTGATTGGCTGGCAAAATATTCTGGCCCTCACTATTGGCTACTATGTGGTGCTCAGGTGCTGCAATGGTAGTTTTTCTTTGTACCTACACTAGGCTAGGCTAGAAAGTGACGGCTAGGAAACCTGTCCATCCCATTCTGCATAGACTAGCTTCATTTCTAGGCCGAGCGAATGAAGCTAGCGGTGTTCTCGTGAAGAATGACTAACTTGCAAGTTTACTGTGCTTACCTTGCCACCTAGCGCAATATCTAGCCCATGTTGTCCAGACAACAGCAAGAAGGCCATAAATCTATAGAACAGAAATGAAAAATCTTGACTTGCTCAATGTACAGCATAAACTGTTTGGTGTAGGAATATTCATGAACAATTTGTAAGTTGGTGTGAACACTTGAATGAGAATAAAATTTGCCACTTTCTTTAACTATCTTGATACCTACTACACCTGTTTTATAGATGATGATGATAATTATAATTGTGTCACCTAAGAATATGTGGCATAGTTATGAATATTAAACATTTATGCAATATCTTTGCCCTCTGCACACACACAAATATAAAAATTAATTATTAAATTAAAAAAAAGAAAAGCTGTTCCATTGTGCATGCAGAAATTTAGTAAAATTTATATTCTTAATAATACAGAATATTATTATTACTCTATGCCTTGAACATTTATACAGCTGTTTTTGCATCAATGTAACAGTATTTTCTGTTTTGTCAAATTATATAAGTACAATAATCAGACAATGTTATCTAAAATTAAACATAACTATAATAATATTGTCTTTTATTAACCTTTGTGCTTCATAGAGTTGCTACATGTACTGACTCTTTTAGTATCTAATTTTTGTAGTGTATTACTTTTGTGGTGAAAATTATAAATACACATGTACAGTATAGGGAAAATTCGTTTGTGCCGAAAGTGCAACATAACAACATCTAAAACGGAATGTGTTTAGATTTTAACAACAGAGACTCATTCTATCTATCTATGTGCTCGGACTCTGAACATGGTGTAGGCAACAACCAATGGCGGATGGTTGCACGCTATGATTGACACATATTTCAAAAATAATCAGCGTTAGGTAGGTAGGTTGAACTCGCATACCTTGACAGTATAAGGACTTGTGCAGCGTGCCCGCCATATCGCGCGACTTCAGGTGATGAATCACAGTGCAGTTTGCGATAGAGTAGGCATCACCGGCGCGTTGTGATTCGCTGCTGGAAGTCGCGCGATATCACCAGCATGCTGCACGAGTCCTGAGCCAGCATTATGATTCATCGTGTGAACAGGCTTTCGAATATAAGACCCTTGGTGGACTAATGACATAATTGTTTTGACTTATCCAATAGTTGAGCATAATTGTTTTGACTTATCCAACAAAATAAGTGAGTTTAACCACTTATATGTAGGTATGTAACTTATATGTATGTTCATAATGAGTATCAGTCACAACATTGGCTTTCAATATGTACACTTTTTGGACAGTTCAATGTGTAAAATTTTTGTTCTCAGTGCCACAGCAGCAGCGGCGGCGGCAGCGGCAGCGGCGGCGGCACGTATCGCCAACTCGTCCTCTGCGCCCACGCCTCCAGCGATGCCTCCCAACATGAACATGCCTGACCAGGCCATCAATGAATACATCAGAGTGCCCGACAAGATGGTTGGACTCAGTGAGTATTATTACTTCTATGCATGCGGGTCTTATCAGTGTTTTCTTTATTGCCCATGCCACCTGAGGTCCACCAGGCCGACAAGACATCAACAAATAGGTACATTAGAGTATGGTTGGACTGAGTGAGTATAATACTTCTATAGACAGTGTAACATCTACTCGTGTCGCCATTATTAGTGCCCATGCTGTCTGAGATAGACCCAACATAAATATGCCCCACGAGATGGTTGGACTCGGTGAGTACATTTTTACTTTGTATAATTCTTCTTGGAGAGGTGGCTATGCAGGGCTCCTAGAGACGTATCACTTTGACTGTTGCCTATATATATCGCCACTATCTGTATGTAGTATCTGACCAATACCACTTGCTGCCAGGAACAGCAGAAGTACTTTTATGTTGACTCTACTTGTGTCGCATTAAGTGAGGCCCTCCAAGTCTCCTCTCAGCTCCGAATGATTCCAATTTTATATGGACGACGGACGCCCGCGACTTAGTTCGCGTGGCATAATTTTTTTAATTCCCACAGGCACTCCTTCATTTCCGGGATAAAAAGAAGCCTATGTCTCCAGATCCTCAACTATACCTACACATGCAAAAAATCACATCGATCCGTTGCACTGTTGCGGCGTGATTGAAGGACAAACTCTCTATTTAACGTCCTTGGGGATAGAAATTTAAAAACTGTGGAATACGTATTTCATAATTTTAAATCGGAAGCCCAAATACCAAGTTTCAGGGCTATAACTTGAAAAACGACGCACTTTCATTCAAATTTTCAACCCCTATTTAACCCCTTTGGGGGTGAAATTTTTACATATTTTGACACATGCTTCTTTATTTTTTACCATAAGCCAAAATATCGAGTTTCGTAGATATATCTTGTAAAATTAAGGACTTTTTACAATTTTTACTCCCCTATTTCAGCCCTTTGGGGGTAGAATTTTAAAAAAACTGTGAAACACGTATTTCTAAATTTTTATCCGGTAGCTCATATACCAAGTTTCATGGATATAACTTGAGAAATGACGGACTTTCATACAAACTTTCACCCCGTATTTCACCCCCTTAGGGGTGGAATTTTTAAAAATCCTCCTTTATTGAGCGCCTACGTCACAAAAGGAACCTACTGTCAAAATTTCAAGTTGCTAACCCCAGTGGTTTAGGCTGTGCGTTGATATATGTCAGTCAGTCAGTCAGGACTTTGAATTTTATACAATATTATATATTTTAAAATATATATATATATAAAAAGAGTGTGTTGTAAATAATTATGAAACCCAAGTTTGTGCTGTAAGTCCTAACTCTTCTTTCTTTCTGGAAGTTTCAGTTCAGTAGTTCAACCTCTCAGTCATTAAAGTTTAAGTCATTCAATTTGTTTTTTTTGATCTTTTATTTTAAGATAAAAAGCTAAGTCTAAGTATGAAGGTTAAAATACAACAATATTAAAAAATGATATTGAGTACACTTAATTGTTCTATTGATAACTTAATAAAAATATTTCATAAAATTGAGCAATCATTTTATCTAGGCTAGTAAAAGTACCAGTCGTCTAATACCATTTTCCATTAGTCTTATCTTTGAATATAGAAAAATATTATCTATATAATTTATGTAAAAGAGAAGAGTCACGACTCATTCATTGATTGACTTAACGACGCGACGCCCAGCCGAAACCCTTGTACAGTTCCACCAACTAATCTGGGGGTCTACTCTCTTTCTCTAAAACGAAACTTCGCAAACAATCGAACGAAATTTCGTTAACTCCTCTCCTACATAATATTATCTCTATGCTCCTCTCTATTTCGTTTTCGTACACGCAGACGAAGTACGGATCCATAGAAAATTTTCGTGACCGATTGGATTGAACGATTTTGTGTTGGTCTAATAACCGACTAATTACGTTCGTTTGCGAAGTTTCGTTTGAGTGAAAGAGAGTAGACCCCCTGGCCCGGTTGCCAAAATTGGTACTAATTTTTATGCCTGTTTAGTTTTTGTTTAAAGTGAAAACTTCTTTAGCCGCGTTGAGAACTTTTTGGTAGGGGGTAAACTTGTGGATTCGCGTCACCGACATGCTCGCGTTGTTACGAAGACAAAAGGTCTTAAATATAAATATACTACATCCGTAATTAAACTTTAATGTTTAATATTCACTAGCGAAGCTGTCAAGGTCAGATAAGTTGGTGGTAGAAAGCTGAAATTTTGCTCATACATTCCCTTATTAATGTAGAGAAGGAATAAGGCTGGATGTTTTGAATTAGAACAAAGGTGAAGTTGTGCGGTCGTTAGTAATCCATACTAATGTTATAAATGCGAAAGTGTGTCTGTCTGTCTGTTACGCTTTAACGGCCCATTTCTGATGAAATTAAGTATAGAGGTAGGTTACATCCCTACATAGGCAGGACATAGGCTACTTTTTATCCCGGAAAATTGAGGAGTTCCCAGGGGAAACAAAACTTAATCTACACTAAGTCGTGGGTATCATAGTATATCTAGTTATTAACCCCTCGCGGTCTAATGAACTTAACGACACCTTTACTGCACCGCTATTGCCTCTAACATTGTGATCTTTGACACGTCACACGTTAATACACCTCATTTGTCACAGTAATCGGCCGCGGCGGTGAGCAGATCACGCGCTTGCAAGCGGAGTCGGGGTGCAAGATACAGATGGCGCCGGACTCGGGCGGCCAGCCAGATCGCCTGTGCACCCTCACTGGTTCGCGGGAGGCTATTGCGAGGGCTAAGTATGGTTTCGTTTTGTTATACATCGCTTTGTGTGTAGCTTTTGTATATTTCCTGTCCGAATGTGTACAAATATAAAGCGGCTATATTGCGCGGCTGCCGCTCGTCGAATGCCGCGATTTTATTGGACGTATGCCTCGCATATTCGTGTTTAGTCCTCGAGTCCTCTATTATGCAGCAGTATTATGTCCTACAAACGCCGCGTGTTGCTGCCACGCACTTGCCGCTCTACGTTTGGACACACCTTATAGGCTAAAGGATCATCCATAAAGTATTATTATTATTAATACTCTTTATTTGTACACCACAATACAGAAAAGTAAAGGAAACACAAATACACAGAAAAAAAAAACAAAAATTAAGTAGAATACAAAAAGGCGGCCTTATCGCTTAGTAGCGATCTCTGCCAGGCAACCTTAGGAGAAGTTGAGGAGATTAACTTGCAGGTGATTAAGTATGTCACACGTTAAGGGGGAGAGAGGGGGTCGACGAGGTGTGACATTGTGTGACAAATGGTGGGAGAGGTCCTATGTTTCGTGACGTCACATTTCAAAATCTTATACATCTAAGTGTTAAAATGCCAAATTTGAACTTTTAACGAAAAACTTAAAAATATTTCCAACTCTATCTGTATCTGTAAATTGTTTAAATTGTTTTGTTGGCGAATTTTCTAGATGTAAAATTGCAAGATATGTGACGTCACACTAGGGAGGGGTTGGGGGGGGGGTCTCACAAATGTGATCAACTGTGACAAGGACGGGGGAGGGGTCAAAAATCACGAAATTAGTGTGACGTACTTTATGGATGACCCTTTACGGTGTTCCCAAAACAAGTAGTCTGATTTGACATGAGGCGTATTGTTGCATAGGGCTTTGTCTGTGGTTGTCATCTTCTTACTTCAAATACAAGCACAGGCACAGAGCGTGCAGCGCCGCGCGCTATTGTGTTGATATATCTGTATTTGTTTTGCGATCACTGTTTAAGCTAAGAACTATAACATAAAACTTGTCACAGATAAATAAAATACGCTTCCTTCTTGTGCTCTTCCAGTCTACATAATATTATAGCTTACATCTTCTAGACAGGCTTTCCATCTCGAATTTAAAAAATGCAACAAATGCAATTTAACACAGCTGCAAAATACAACTAACAAGGAAGGGTAGAGTTTATTTTGATCCTTACTCCTCGTTTAGTGCACAAGGCATACCAGAATTTTCATTGACTAACTATATACTTTTAAAGATATCTTAAACCATGTGTGATTAAATCGTAAGGAAAGAAATATTTTATACATTTCGATGGTTAACGGCTACAGTAGAATCGCGTGCTCCCGAACTTTCGGAAGCGATAAAATTAGATTGATACACTCTGACAAGCTTACTGGTGCGTGTGGCTTAATTCGGAACTAACATAATCTACTCTGTGTTGATCGTATACTGTGGATTTTCTAATAGACAGTGGCGCCTCCGCCACACGCATATGTAATTTTGCCATGATATAGGTACATGAACAATTATTAGGTGTTATTTGTACTCTGGATATTTCGCGACTGCGTGTTAACTTGTACTTGTAGATTGCCTGAATTGGAACTCTTATTAGAATTAAACTTATCGCGTTATTAAGAGCGTATTAAAGGACGGATATTATTTTATTAGGCGGAATAATAATATTTTATATATTTGGAATCGTCATATTATTATAATTTCTTGAGATGCCTCATCTTATACCTCTAAATTTTTTACTCGACATTGATTATTTATTACCACTCGCTTTTCTACAAATATGTATTATTTCGATCAAACAGTATTCTTGATGAATTTAATCTTGATTAATTAAAGTCAAGTTTAATCTAGTGATATTATTGTTAAAATCGTCCGCTTGTTTAGTCTTCGGGAGGGAACATAGAAACAGACTTACATGCAATTTAAAAACGTTGCCTTCGTTTTTAGTTACGCCATCCCCTCGGGTCACCACGATGGGATTATTAAAATACCTCGCATTTGCGGCAATTCGTACTTGCTGGTCGATTGCGGGCAAAACTGCATCAATAAATAATAATTAATTGCTACAATCTCAATTCTGTGATTGGTTGAATTTAAAATATTCTTGCTGCAAAATAAATTTTAGCCAATAGCGTGTAAAGTGTCGGACAGTCCGAATATTATCACACATGTCTCGCTGTAGATGTCAAACTACGGCTGTAGGTCCCCTGATATCATGACGTAGTTTAAGTGTAGCCATTTTGTGCGTATGATGAGTAAAATCCTCGGATAAAATGCATGCCACTGCTTTAGATACAGCGCCGGCCCAAGCCAAAGGCGGATGGAGCAAGACACAGAAATGTCGCCATTCGGGTAATGATGAAGTTATTTAATAAAAACTTTTTGAACCCCCCTTTTGTATATGATTTTGTGAAAAAGATTAGTTAGATTAATTAATAAAAAAATTTGAATGTTTTCGAGGGGTGACAAGCAATTTATTTATATTCTGGAGTATAAAGTAATTTAATGTACAAAACGCCATTATTCAAAAGTTTATGAATAGAATGATTTTTTACAATAAAGACTAGTTTTTACGGCCGAAACCGAACCCGAATTTCGGCTTCCGTCTTAGTTTCGGCCGGATGGCCGTTTTTTTTACTGAAACTAGGCCGAAACTTAGTGACAAATATTAGTCAAAATATTCTCGAATTCGGTACAATCATGCACCATTATAATTCGCGTAGCTTTTCGCGTCACGGTAGGGCTGGGCCGGCCCTGTGCATAGCTATAGACAGCGCCTTTGCACTCGACGACATTTTCACTTACAGAGGCAACTAAAACGAGCTGTTAACGCGATTTAGTCGCAAGTTTACACATAATTTACATAATATCCAAGCTAATAAAGTCGCATGTTTTGCATAATTTACATATCCAAGCTAATAATATGCTAATATAAAAAAAATAACGTTAAAATGTCGTCATGTACAAAGGCACTTAGAAATAGTAGTAAAAAATTCGCCTTTCACCCCTCGATTTAGTTGCCTCTGCGTTGAACTGATTCGTCTATGTGAAAATAGGCTATAGATTTGAATGATGCGATTGTCCTTCTGTATAATCTTTGGTGTTGTAATATTGTAGATTTGTATGCCACAGGGATGGGATTACTTGAATTTTGTCATCTGTAATCAGGGACTTAGTAAACCAGATCGTCAATCACCGTGGTCGTGAAAACGCGCCTCAGCACATGGACAACCCAGTTGGTGGTGGCGGCGGCGGCGGCGGCGGTGGTGGTATGCCACCGATGAACAGGGGCGGCGGTGGCGGTGGCGGCGGCGGCGGCGGCGGCGGCGGTGGTGGTGGTGGTGGCGGTAATATGACGGTAAGTGCGGCGTACTAGAAGCAACGGCATGCTTGAGCTACGAGTCAACGGCACTTGTCAGACGTCCGTTTCTATGAAAAGCAACGCGCTAGTTATAGAAATGTACGAAGAGCATTTTTGAGGTAAGCAACCGTGTGAATGCAATGCGCAAGTGTCGAACCTAGTTTACATGTATTTAGTAGTTAAGTAATGTCGCAATGACACTTTTGACCGCTGTGAGCTTTATAATAAACTAGCAGATGTCCGCGACTTTGTCTGCGTGGTTTGAGGTTTGTTGGTCCCCGCGGGAACTTTTTAATTTACCGGGATAAAAAGAAGCCTATGTGCTATTCCAGACTATAATCTATTTCTGTGCCAAATTTCAGCCAGATCCGTTTAACCGTTCTGAACTTCTTTGGAGGGATTGTGTAACAAACATCCATCCATCCCAACTTTCGCATGTATAATATTAGTACATCATATAGAGTGTAGATATTCAATATTCATTTATAATTGTTAACAGGAAGAAATAATGCTGCCGGGTCCTAAAGTGGGTCTGATCATCGGCAAGAATGGTAAAACCATCAAGCAACTGCAAGAGCAGTCGGGAGCCAAAATGGTTGTCATCCAAGACGGCCCTAACACTGAATATGTAAGTACAAGCTTTCAATGAAATGTACTAATATGAACTTAATTATTTTTTAGGGTTCCATACCCAAAGGGTAAAAACGGGACCCTATTACTAAGACTCCGCTGTCTGTCTGTCTGTCTGTCTCCAGGCTGTATCTCATAAACCGTGATAGCTAGAAAGCTGAAATTTTCACAAATGATGTATTTCCGTTGCCGCTATAACAACAAATACTAAAAATTAAAAAAATATATATATTAAGGGGGGTCCCCATACAATAAACGTGTTTTTTTTGTATTTTTTTGCTCAATATTAAAAACGGTAACAGGTAGACGGTTCAAATTTTCACAGAATATTAACTTGTATATTACCTTTCAAAATAAATAATTAAATATCAATAAAGTAAATATTAAAGGGGGGCTCCCATACAACAAACGTAATTTTTATTTTTAATACGTCATAAATCGTAAAACTTACTACAGGTTTGTACGGAACCCTCGGTGCGCGAGTCCGACTCGCACTTGGCCGGTTTTATTATTTTCCCTTTAGTAAACTCTCATCTGTTTGTACCAATAATAATGATGATCAAAATACCTAACGATATTGAATATTTTTAAAATTTTGTTTGGTTTTTTGAACCCACTAAATCTAGCTTTATTGATTCTGTCCTTTTCTGGCCTACACCAATAACAAAATATACTTGTTAAAATATGACAGGTTTACAGATTGTACCTACTGTAAATGGGACTTGGTCTACAGCTAAAAAAATACGAATGTTTCATTATTCATTTTTATTTTCTGCATGCCAAACGTAAAGATAATTGTTTATTAATATTCATTTATTCAAATTAGGTACACTGTACACTTATTCGTCAATTACTTATAAAACAAGTTACGGTATCTTAAACTAAAGCTACGAGGGTATCAAACGCGCCTTGGTCTGAGAAGAGCCCACAACTAACTCAGCTGGGTTTTTTTAACTATCACCATCATCTTGAACTAAAGAACTATCGGAGCTATTAGAGCAAATTATTGCCTCGCTTCCTTGTCATTTAAATAATCTTTTGCATGGTTTAACTGCCTCGTTGGTCTAGCCGTAGGTCGTTGGTTATCATGTATCGACTTCGGCTGACGAGGTCCCGGGTTCGAGTCCCGGGTCGGGCCATAATTAAGTGTTGGGTTTTTCTGATTAGAAATTCTCAGTACTAGCCCAGAGTTAGGAAGTTGGCGGTGTTTCACCCCCGTGCCTCGGAGAGCACGTTAACTCGTCGGTCCCAGTTATTATAACTAACATGATAATAGTCGTTAAAGCCCGTCAACCTGCATTGGAGCAGCGTGGGTCTGAGCTCTAATTCCCTCTCTCCTATGAGAGTGGTGGCCTGTGCCCAGCTGTGGGACGTTAATGGCCTGTAGTGGTGGTTACATGGTTTAACTATTTGTCAATTTAGGAAAAGCCGCTTCGTATATCAGGCGACGCGTCCAAAGTGGAGCACGCAAAACAACTGGTGTACGAGCTATTGGCGGACAAAGACATGCAACAGGGGGGCGGCCAGAGGCAATACGACGACGGCTACCAGCAGGACCAGGGCAACGGCCTCGCCACCAACTCCACTGAGGTGAGGGAACTAAATGTTAGTAAACTTATATGCGGGGATATTTTTTTGAGAGGGTGTGTGTGTGTGTGTTAATGTTCTAGATTCTAGTTCTAATGCCCCCCAGTGGGACAGAGGGCGTTTACAGACAGTTTTAGAGAGGGTAGTGTTTTTTTTATCCACTTCAGGTTAGTCCTTGACTGCGATCTCACCTGTAAGTGATGATGCAGTCTAAGATGGTAGCGGGCTAACCTGTTAGAGGCATGGCAGTTATATTAAAACCCTTTAGTTTCTACACGGCATCGTACCGGAACGCTAAATCGCTTGGCGGCACGTCTTTTGCCGGTAGGGCTGGTAACTAGCCACGGCCGAAGCCTCCCACCAGGCCAGACCAGGGAAAATTCAGAAATTATAAATTCCCAAATTGACCCTGCCGGGGATCGAACGCGGGACCCCCGCATGTTAAGACAACAGCGCTCAACACTGCGCCACGGAAGTCGTCATGTGTGTTTTAGCCATACATACAAACAACATTACAATTTGCGGCCTTATCACTTTGAAGCAATATCTACCAGGCATCCACATTAAAGTATTGCAAGTGCAGTCTGGTAAGGTTGCAGTGCAATGCAGTTTCGTTTTTGAACTTTATTTTGTAAGTGATAATACAATGGAGTGATCCTGGAAATACCCCTTCTATATATTCAACTAGCAGATGCCCGCGACTTCGTCCGCGTGAAGTAAGTTTTTTAAATTCCCACGGAAACTCCCTAATTTTTCGGGTTAATATATAGCCTACTAGCTGATGCCCGCGACTTCGTCCGCGTGGTTTAAGTATTTTTGATTCCCGCGGGAACTTCTTAATTTTCCGGGATAAAAAGTAGCCTATTCACTCTCCAGGTCCTCAACTATACCCATACCAAAAATCACGTCGATCCGTTGCTCCGTTGCGGCGTGATTGAAGGACAAACCAACAAACCAATAAACCAACAAACCAACAAACAAACTCACTTTCGCATTTATAATATTAGTATGATGACACTCACAAATAATGTGGCTTTCTATTGGTACCAGAATTTTCAAAATCGGTTCTGTAGATCCAGAGATTACCCCCCCTCTTCTTTCTTGTTGATGCGGCTTTGCAGGACTCTGTCCCGAGACCCGGTATCACTTTGACCGTTGCCGATCTATTGTGATCGCCACTATCTAAAGTTCCTGACCAATACTACTTGCTGCTAGGAACAGCAACATCTTCTTGGCCGGAATATTCTTTGCCTCCTCCGGTTCCACTAGGTGCTCCCCAAGGAAGAGGCTACGTTTATGCATTAAAGCGGGGCAGTTGCAGATAATGTGTAAAGCCTCACAGCAGAGCCTGCATACATCTGTGTCACGGAGCTAAAACCCCCTACAAACTCACAAACTTTACCTCTTTATAATATTAGTATAGATAAATTGATAACTTTTATACCAGGTACTAGTCCCAAAAGCGGCAGTGGGCATAGTGATTGGCAGGGGTGGTGACATGATCAAGAAAATCCAGGCAGAGACGGGCTGCAGAGTGCAGTTCCACCAGGAAAGGGATGACGGACCTGGGGATAAGAGGTAGGAAGACTTTGATGACGTCCTCCCAAAGATATGTAGCTAGATACTACCCATTTCAGTCACAAAATTTAACTTTAATTTTTATTTTAATTTTTAATTTGTTTTAGATGTTGTGTGTTTAATTTTAATTTAATTTTTAATTTGTTTTAGATGAAAGCGAATAATTATATATATTCCTATTACACAATATCTTTCTCGCAGGTGTTATTTACAAGGCAAGCCCCACCAAGTCGAGCAAGCTAGACAGATGATAGATGATTTGATTTCCAGTGTCAATGTAAGTATTTATTTATAAGCACTATCACAGCATAACCTTTTCTTCAATAAAGAAAAGCTGACGTGACTGAAGTTCCTTTATTAGTATGTATTAGTGTTTCTTCTCTATTTTATAGATAACTCAACATTTGATTTAATTTCACCGACAATCGGATCGGCCAATTTTGTTTCTGACCGACTTTTATTTATTGCAAAAACTAGCTGATGTCCGCGCGGTTTCAGTTTTTTTGGATTCCCGCAGGAACTCCTTAATTTTCCGGGATAAAAAGTAGCCTATGTCACTCTCCAGGTCCTCAACTAAACCCATGCCAAAAATCACGTCGATCCGTTGCTCCGCTGCGGCGTGATTGAAGGACAAACCAACAAACAAACACACTTTCGCATTTATATTATTAGTCTTGATACACGTGAAGAGTAGTAGTACATTGATTCCAAAATATTGTAAGAATTACAATATTTTGGAATCAATGTACTACCAAATATGGCGTGCAATTATTAGCAGTTTACAGCAGCTCTTTGTAGGACGTGAGCGTTTATAGATATTGCAATCTATATATATATATATATATATATATATATATATATATATATATATATATATTTTTATCCACTACAAGCTAGCCCTTGACTGCGATCTCACCTGATGGTAAGTGATGATGCAGTCTAAGATGGTAGCGGGCTAACCTGTTAGGGGCATGGCAGTTATATTAAACCCATACCCCTATTCGGTTTCTACACGGCATCGTACCGGAACGCTAAATCGCTTAGCGGCACGTCTTTGCCGGTAGGGTGGTAACTAGCCACGGCCGTAGCCTCCCACCAGCAAAAATAATATAATATATTTAATTTTTTGCTGATAAAAAGCGGTCTGACGTGGACTGAGCCCCTAAACGAAAACTGATGATATGACAGCTGGCGATCCGTTCCGGTCGAGGCCGCGGTCCCCCACAGCGCAACGGTTCCGGTGGAGGGGACAGGGATTTCCAGCAGTGGCCCGAACAAGGCCAGGAGGTGCGAGTCACCTTCACCGTCACCAATGTCAAGTGTGGACTTATCATCGGCAGAGGTAAGAAACTTGAGTTAAGGAAGAGGGAGGGATCTTTTAAAGTGCTCAGGGATCTACATAATCTTATTACATCTTTATTTCATATTAATCTATACATACAAAAATGAATCCCTATTTCCCTTGGTCACGGCATCACGCGTGAACGGCTGGACCAATTTTGCTAATTGTTTTTTTGTTGTGTTTGTTTGGACCCCGGTAGGGGGCGCTGCAATCGGGTTCGAGGTTCAGGGCAGGAGGGCAGGACAAAGTCTGCCGGGTCCACTAGTATATAATAATATAATTTATAATAATACCATTGATAACATTCCCAAAACTGCATTTTTAGGGTTCCGTACCAAAATGGTAAAAATGGAACCCTTATGGTGCGACTTTCTCCGTCTGTCTGTCTGTCTGTCTGTCCGTCCGTCACACTCGATTATTTCAATAACTACCGAAGCTATCGACATGAAATTTGGAATAGTTGTGTGTATTAGTGGCCCAAAGACACTGGAATTAAAAAAAATTGGAAATTATTTTTGTTCTTATTTAAAAAGGGGGGAAACTCGGAGGGTTGAAATTTAAAAGTGAGATAACTGTACTGTGTGGGGTATCATATGAAAGGGTTTACTTTGTACATTAATTATTTTTAGTCATGATAGTTTTTGATTTATCGGGGAAAAAGTCAAAAAAAATACCGTTCCCCCCCCTTATCTCCGGAGTTTACCAATCGAAAAATCTGAAATAATTATGGTCAATAGGAATTTATGTATATTTTACAGGAAAACTATAGCCAATGCTCTAACTAGCATAGTTTTTTTGATATTAACAGAAAACCTCTACAAACAAAGTTAGTTTTGCGGGTCATTAAATTCATTAATCGTAAAACTTGCTACAGGTTTGTACGGAACCCTCGGTGCGCGAGTCCGACTCGCACTTTTTTTTTTCACTATATAATATAGTGTATACTATAATAATTGTGTGTGTGTGTGTGTATGACTATAATACCTATCTACCTGTTAAAACTTGTAATTATAAATAATTTTCTTTTCTATACTTTCTGCAAGTAGCTTAAGTTTTTCTTATTAATGAAAAGACCAAATAGCGAAGATCATTTTTCCCGACTAGTATTCTATGTTTTTTAAAGGTATAGGCAAATGCAAATATCTATTTCACGTCTCATAGATACTAAGAAATATTTTTTGTCAAGGCGGTGAAGTTATCAAGCAGATCAATGCTCAGTCGGGCGCACATTGCGAGCTAGACCGCCGTGCACAGAACAGCGACAGAAATAACCGCACCTTCTATATACGTGGCCACCCTGATGCCGTGGAGCACTGCAAACGGATCATCATGGAAAAAGTTGGCATGGTAAGAACATAGCACAATCTAATCGACGTGTATAGCACAACAGACAACTGCTCCTTTATAGAATACGCGCTGCCTTGATGCCGTGGAGCACTTCAAACGGACCGTCATGGAAAAAGTTGGCATGGTAAGAACATAGCACAATCTAATCGACGTGTATAGCACAACAGACAACTGCTCCTTTATAGAATACGCGCTGCCTTGATGCCGTGGAGCACTTCAAACGGACCGTCATGGAAAAAGTTGGCATGGTAAGAACATAGCACAATCTAATCGACGTGTATAGCACAACAGACAACTGCTCCTTTATAGAATACGCGCTGCCTTGATGCCGTGGAGCACTTCAAACGGACCGTCATGGAAAAAGTTGGCATGGTAAGAACATAGCACAATCTAATCGACGTGTATAGCACAACAGACAACTGCTCCTTTATAGAATACGCGCTGCCTTGATGCCGTGGAGCACTTCAAACGGACCATCATGGAAAAAGTTGGCATGGTAAGAACATAGCACAATCTAATCGACGTGTATAGCACAACAGACAACTGCTCCTTTATAGAATACGCGCTGCCTTGATGCCGTGGAGCACTTCAAACGGACCGTCATGGAAAAAGTTGGCATGGTAAGAACATAGCACAATCTAATCGACGTGTATAGCACAACATACAACTGCTCCTTTATAGAATACGCGCTGCCTTGATGCCGTGGAGCACTTCAAACGGACCGTCATGGAAAAAGTTGGCATGGTAAGAACATAGCACAATCTAATCGACGTGTATAGCACAACAGACAACTGCTCCTTTATAGAATACGCGCTGCCTTGATGCCGTGGAGCACTTCAAACGGACCGTCATGGAAAAAGTTGGCATGGTAAGAACATAGCACAATCGAATCTGCGTGAATAGCATAACATAACAGACATAACTGCTCCTGTTATAATATACGCGGTACCCTGATGCCGTGGTCGTGGAGCACTGCAAACGGATTATCACGGAAAAAGTTGGCATGGTAAGAACATAGCATAATCTATATACGTATAAACACGTACAAATGAATACTTCAAGTTTTATGAATCAGTTGGGCAATTAGGCATAGGTTGCCTGGAAGAGATCACTCATAGAGGGCCACCTTTACACCGTAACAAGTTGTAAATTCTGTCATGATTCGTGTTACCTCTGTTTTGTTATTTGTTTAAACATTATACATATTAGTTTAACAATAATAAAGTGTTTTAAAGTAAAGCCAATATAAGCGTAGACAAAATGTAAACAAACAAACGAGAGGTCGTTCGCCTAATGAAGGGGTAAACAACACTTTGGTCTTCTGTAAAAAATATTATATTATCAGATGTACCTATGTAAGTATTGAAGTTCCGTCAAGGGCTACGTTTACGAATGTTACCAACCGGAACCAGCCAATAGCAGCCACGCCACGTTAGACCAATCATATGCTTCTTCCGAGAGATGGATTATTTATAATTAGCAATAATAATTAATATTGAGTTACTTAATTATGTTTTATTAAATATAAGAATAATAATTTATTTTGTAAGATCAATAACTGCATAAAAATTGCGTTAAAAGTTGCGATGTCACTAGAAGATAAACTGACAACAAGTTACTTGAATATTAAATAATTATTTAAATCATTTATTTAGTTAATTGAAATTCTAATTTAATTATTTTATGATTTTATGAATAAGTTCATCATTTCTAGTTTGTAACAATAACATTTGGAAAACTATTGTAATTAATAATATTTTGTCAGTTAGGTTGGTACTTAGAGTAGTCATTAATATCATTCGTTTTTTTAAGGGTTGGCAGTATTGTCCTTTTGTCTGAATTGTATTCATAAGCGAAGGAACCATTTAGCAGATATTCATTTTTCTTGTAAAAGTTTGAGGGTGGACACTCTGCTCGAAAATATAGTGAAAGTTTATTTGTGAATATCGCCTATTATTTCAAGTCTCTCCCAAGCTCTGTCACACGTATTAATATGTTTGAAGATGAAGCCCGGAATTTTTGATCTTAGAAAATAATCACTCGTAGCCGTTGCAATAGTCTAAGTCCTTAGATGTACTTGGTCGCGGCTCCATCATTCAACAGTTTTTAACAGTAACAAAATAACAAAATATAACAACAGTAACAAACAAACAATAACTTCCACTATGAATAACGATATCAAATACAGTACATCCAGCGAGCGCGTTCCGAAATGGAATGAGTGGACGGCAAATGGCGGACCGACGCGTAAAATGTTACATAGCGCTATGTTTCGCCGGTGAGACGTCACGACTTTTATTATGAAATCCACTGTCGACCACGTAAGCGCGTCGCGCGTAAGTCTATCACTATGCGCGAAAGAGACAGTTATAGTTGTGGCGTAGTTAGTTGGTTTCGTGAGGGTTTCATAGTGAAGGTACGTCAATGAACTTTTGTCCACGCTTATATTGGCTTTACTTTACTTACTTACTTACTAAGGTACTTTGTGTTTTGCGTAGCCGGTGAACTTCATCCCGGACAACGGTAACGGTAACGGCGGCGGCGGCGGTAACGGGAACGGCGGCGGTAACGGCGGCGGGGACTACTACGGCGCCGCGCCCGCCCCCGGGCCCCCGGCCTGGGGGTACAACCCGCATTGGCACCACCAGCAGCAGCCCCAACCGCAGGTATGGGGGTTGACATTCGCGTGTTGCACATGTGTTGCTTTTGAAGTGACACTTCTTTAGAATAGTTGTGATTTGAAAATTCGATGAAACGAAAAGGTGAAACGAAATGCGACACCAAAAAGAGACAAACATATTCATAAATAAATAGGATTTAGCCTGCGAGAGAATGAGATAGAAGTTACAAGAGTACAAGTTATATTTATCTGACTAACTTGTAGGCTACTTTTCTGAAGTTTCACTTCTGCGGTGTGTGAATGGGGACTATCGTTTCTTTGCTCACCAGTTGGCGCCACTGTTGACTAAGGCCCAGAGGTATAGCTGTCAAAGGCGACTTTATAAGATCGGTGCCGAAACAAAGTTTTAAATCTTGATTCTCATTAAGTTTATTAATTTATAACAGCTATCATCATATCGAGTAGCAATGCCGCAATGTTGTGCAATTCCGTTTTGTTCGGAAAAAAGGAGGACACATGTTTCCAAAAGATAAAACTGTTCTAAAACAGTGGCTAGTTGCGATTCGCAGGAATTCGCAGGATTCTGAGGAATTATATTGTTAGGCACTAAATAAATAAAATAAAAAAGAAATTAATTACTTATTAAACTTTTATTTATCCTTCCTTTTCCCTTTAAAACACACTGCTATACAAATAAATACTTATTAAACATTGTAAATCCATACAATGGATATGATACTGAAAGATGGTTGATTTGTTAGTTGAAACTACTAAACAATGGTAACTAGATATTAGATTAAGTTATAAAACTTCTGAAATAAGCTTATCATTTCTATTTACATAAATTCTCTTTTCATCTTTATTTGTCCAAACAAAAAAATCACAATACTTTCTTTTAGTACCTAACAAGTTTTTGAATTTGAAAATAGTAGGGGCTACTTTCTTTCAAGCAATATTCATTATTGATCATTTCTATGTGCTTATACTTAATTATCCACACTGATAAACTCATCTTTTATAGAGAAAGGACATTTCTCTTCCAATACTGTTAGTTCTCCAATTAATCCTTCTGGAGAAACCTGAAATGAAACATTATAATATTAATAAAGAGAAATATTATTAAATTCTAGTCATCTCACACATAGTACCTAATCTGATCCCAAGATAGGTTGTGTTCTCGTTAGAGATACTGTGGGTACATAACCAGATACATATATAGTACCAGAGGGCAGAGACCTAGAGCAGACATCGATGTTCATCAATATCATATAGTAAAAGTGTGTCCTTGATGAGCATGAAACCCATTTAACCTTTCATGCAGAAGTCATATTAGGTAAATATACATAATATATTAGGTAAATATATGTAAAAAGAAAAAAACATAGCTGTTACCTCGGCAAACAAGCATACTTCTGGAAAAAATAAGTTTGTAATACAGTAAACAAACTAACCTCTGAATTAGCAGCTCTTTGAGGCCGCTTATTTTTGCGCCTCTTTTTCTTTTTCTGCTTTCAAAGCGTTCACATTCATCGCCAAATAATCCATATTTGCGATAATTTCACGAAGGAGATCACTTTTCAACAGGTAAAATATAGAAATTAAAATAATTTGTCCCGAAGCCCGCCAAAACCAATGAAAAGTGAATGTTATTGGACCTCCCGCGACACTAGCGCCTCTAGTGGCAAATTCACACGCGATAGTCCCCATTGCACACACTCATTTTTTTTTAAATCCACTACAAGTTGGCCCTTGACTGCAGATCACCTGATGGTAGTGATGATGCAGTCTAAGCTGGTAGCGGGCTAACCTGTTAGGGGCATGGCAGTTATATTAAACCCATACCCCTAATTGGTTTCAGATCAAACTCAAATCTTCTCAAAAATTGTTGAGTGAATTTACCACTTGCACTCGTTCGGAATGCCACCGGATCGGAACTCTAAATCACTTGGCAGCACGTATTTGCCGCCAATAATTCTACACACGTTTCTACTAGACTCATATTTTGATAATTTGCATACATTTGTCGCTCTGTATTCTCGTGTGTTGCTCTTTTACTGTCATATCTATTGATTGCGTGATTCTAATAATAAATTTGTGTTGTACAGCAACAAGTGCAGATAAACCCGGCGACAGGCCAGCCGGACTACTCGCAGCAGTGGATCGACTACTACCGCTCGCTGGGGCTCATGCGCGAGGCCGAAGCCGTGGAGCAACAAACCAAGCAGCAGCAGCAACAAGGTACCGTAGCATACGTAGATAAATAATATTTGAAGATAATCGAGGATTGAGACTGATAGATAAATAGATAGATAAATTCTTTATTGCCACACATAACCCAGAAATAACTTAACTTTAAAAAAAACAGAAAACAACGCGTGCGCAAGGGCGGTCTTATCACTAAAAGTGATCTCCTCCAGACAACCCGTTTCTTCAGGAACTTTAAAAAGGAGCGGGAAAGTACAACAATAAACAATTAACATGCAATTATAATTTACTACTTAAACTATACATACGAATAATACATAAATAACTAAATTAATAAATAAAAACACATAATATACATATATAGCAGTACATAAATTGGATATTAATTGGATTATTGACTCTACCACCTCCATGGCAGGCGGTCATGGAAGAGGGCGATGTTGCCATCGTAATAATAGGAATTAGAGCTTAGACCCACCACGCTGCTCAATGCGGGTTGGCGAGCTTTAACGACTATTATCATGTTAGTGATAATAACCGGGACCGACGGCTTAACGTGCTCTCCGAGGCACGGGGGTGAAAGACCGCCAACTTCCTAACTCCGGGCTAGTACTGATAATTTCTAGTCAGAAAAACCCAATACTTGTTATGTCCCTATCCAGGACTCGAACCCCCGGGACCTCGTCGGCCGCAGTCGAACATGCCAACTACTAGACCAACGAGGCAGTAAAAAAAAAAACTTAATGCAATACAGATAATATTTAATATTAATTTTATATACTAATGTTTCCAATCAAACACATAGATATGTTGTGTGTGTAGCGGGAGGCGGCCCCAGCAGCGGCGGCAGCGGCGGCGCACCGCCGGCGCCCGCGCAGGCCGCGTCGCCCGCGCCCAGCGCCGACTACAGCGCGCAGTGGGCCGAGTACTACCGCAGCATCGGCAAGGTCAAGGAGGCCGAGGCCATCGAGGCGCAGATCAAAATGAAGGTAACGACACCTCAGATCTTGGGGACCTCTCGGCGTCCTACGTAGTGATATCCATTGTATCATACAGTGGATATCACTACGTGGGACGCCTTTACGAGTTTTTTTGTGCGGCAGAAAATTTGTATGCCGCACAAAAAAACTACTCGGAACACACTTTCCGACATAACGCGTGAGTTTATCCGGTAATCCATATCCATACTTATATTATAAATGCGAGAGTGTGTTTGTTTGTTGGTTTGTCCTTCAATCACGCCACAACGGAGCAACGGATTGACGTGATTTTTTAGTTGAGGACCTGGAGAGTGACATGGGCTACTTTTTATCCCGGACAATTAGGGAGTTCCCGAGGGAATAAAACAAACTTATACCACGCGGACGGAGTCGCGGGCATCAGCTTAGCTCAGTTATGTATATTTAAAAACAAAACTCATAAAAACCCATTCATACGCAGCAGCAACCGCAGCAGCAGTCCAACGTGCCGCAGCAGCCGACCCCTCAGGCGACGCCGCCGAACCCCACGCCGCCGTCTTCCAGCGCCAACAGCGGGGTAGTGCCGCAGTATGGGCAGTACTACCCGCCCGTGTACCCCGGCTACGCCTACCCCTACCCCGGGGTACCGCCCGCGCCTGAGCACGCGCAGCATCAACATCAATAAACGTGAGTACATGTATAGTGATACCCTTCTTCCCTCCTCTATCCTTCTTTATTAAAGCTCGCCATTGACGACAAGTCATTTGACTTAAGCCGCAATATAAATGAAAAATAGACGATCCAGAATTGTATGGATCGTAGGACTGTTCTTGTACCAGTAGTGAAAATAGTGAAATAAAGTAAAAAAATATTCAACCCTTTTTTGTTTGTTCAAATTCTCGAATTAATCTTTATTGCAGGGGTAATATAATAAAGTTTCCTATGATTACGTCAGTAACTGACGTTTGGTGTTCCAAATCGTGAAAAATAACTGCGAAATGGCGGATTTATCTTGTTTGACGTATTGAATTATCAGAAATGACAATTTCCACATCCACTGCCTTCAGTGCTTCTCCTAGGTCTGGATTAGCGATATCTTATAAACGTATCATAAAACTTTTAATTGAATTTTAATTTTATTTTAGTTTGTTATTCATTTTTATTTTACATAAAATCTGTGTATTTTTCTCGAATACACTGTTGGTACAAAGACCGCACCTGAAATGAACCGTTTCATTTGATCGTAAGTTTGAAATCTATGTGCCAAATTCGGCGAGGTTCCAGCCATGAAAATTTCGTGCCCACCATAAGCCACAGCCCAAGTCATTTAGCGTCATGACATTTTGACCGTGAGATAATGCGCCAGCGCATCAAGCCGTGCGCGTAGTCATAGGAGGCCCCGTCGATCAAAAATGAAGTCATTACATCTGATGCCCATGAGGTGCTTAAGTTTTGGCGTTCATCCATTTGACGGTGCTTAAGTTTTGGCGTTCATCCATTTGACTTAAGTCAAATTACTTATCGTCAATGGCGAGCTGAAGTTTTTCACAGTTCCTTGGGTCACTCTGATCCATTGGGATCCTCGTCATCAAGCGATAGACGTCCACTGCTGGACCTAGGCTTATCATTTCAACTAGATAAAAATACATATGCATGATGTGCTAGTAATGCTTCAATGGATGCTAATTGTATTTTGGTTTATTTGAATTAGCACTTTAGGTTCCGTACAAAATACTTGGTACAAAAATTTTAAGGCAAAGTTTACTTATTAATTAACCTTCTTACTTTTACGGCTATACATGATTAGAAATAAGGTTTCGCTCAAATACACTTTTAGAATGGTTCGTAATCAGAATGTTTTAGTACTAACACTATTTATCTTTAGAACTGGTTAAGGGAAAAATTGCGAGACTTACATTCTATTTATAATATAATACCATTTGTATGTGATTACTTTATGTGCAATATTGTATACTATACCAGTGCAATATTATTATATGATGCTTATTCTTCAGTAATCTTTAATTTGTATTTTAGCGGTTGTAGAATTAGCGATATTTTTGTGCTTAAGCCACATTTAAGTGTTATAACTTATCTTACAGGAATTTTGGTTATATCAAATGCATGATAATTCAAACTATTATTTTTCAGTTTGCACGAAATATTTACTATAATGATGAATAGCGATATGATTGAGTAATTGAGTGATATTGAATTCGTATATAAAGTTATGAAGATGTAATATATAAAATGACAATATTTGTTGTGAAAGCGATAAATAAAGGCAAAATCAGACTGGTCTTACCAGGTACGCAACATAATATACAACTTTAATTTGATTATACATTTTTCCCACTAATATAACCGTGCCTACGTTTGAAAATTTTCTGTTGTATTCTGACGTTCTGTAAGTAGGATCTAGGAACACACTGGTCTCACACGGGAAATATCGTACGAATATCCCCTAAAGAGCTGGTGGCCAAACATAAAGCGGCAATCGTGCGCGGCTGTCGCGCGGTTAAATGCCGCGCTGTTTTTTGGAGTCTGCCGCGCATTTTATGTTCGTGGGTATAGTCTGCGCGTGGCAGAATAGGGATTTTGACAACTAGTCACATCAGGAATTTTTTTCAACCATCAAAAGGTGCACTTTTAGTATGGGATTTTGCATGAAATACTCGCTTATGATGTCATCAAAATTCAATGCACTGTACTTTACGTAGTTTGGGAGATGCTTTATTTAATAATACCTAGAAAATTCTTTATTTTTGAAACATACCTAGGCAACATTCCAATTTATTGTGTCCTGCAAACGCCAAACGCCTACGTTACGTATGCGGTTACCAGTCAGTCTTTGCCTTTAAGAGTTTTGTTGGTGCGTGTGTGTAGTGTTGCAGATGTATGTAGGCTGCCAGTGCCGGGGTGCCGCTCGACGCTGAACCGCCGCGTATTGTACTATCGTGATCTTGCCATGTCTGTTTGTTTGTGTGATTGCAGAGCCAGCCGGACCGCCCGATACGGAACCGAGAAGATACCTCTCCATTGTAGATTATAACTGTATTGTATAAGCGAACTCCAACTGGCCCACAATTAATAAAAACGCGTCCCGAACGTTGCGTTATATATTGCAGTTGGCTTCAGGATATATAACTTTGACCTCGAATCTAAACAGTGGGTGAATTGGGTATTGGACAACAAGTCAAATCAGCAAATCTTTTTCAAACGTCAAAACGTTTGCTTAATTTGGAAATTTGTATCAAATACTGAATTGTGACCTCATCAAAGATCGACGCACTTTTTTTACTTTAATCAATAGTTTAAAATAGTTATTCACCATGAAACTAACAGGGGACGTAGAAATTACGACTATTGGGAGATCTTCTATTTAATTATTACTAATTATTTGACTAGTAGTCAAATACCCAATTATCGCTAAGGCGTGGCTGCGAGTGCTTTTGCCACTCGATTGGTTCGTCACTTAACCATTCGCTTCACGCGCACGGCTAACATAAAAATGAACGCGCCTTACGTTTACGGTCACATGCAAAGCAAGTGTATAGCAATATACACAAATTGAACGTCGTCATTGATCATGTAATCATTTGTTCATTTAAAGACATTCTACGGCTGGATCAATTGGCCACCTGGTGCATAAATGACGCGAACACCTAGTGAGGGCGTTAATTTTTTAATTATTTAAGATTAGAATCCCCCACTGTAGTCCTGAGGTCGTTTTATCTGACGCCAACTTTAACAACTTTTCAGATATTTAACATCAGTATAAATATTTTATTTTATTGTGGGTACATTACATAAAATTGTCTAAGTTGTAGTGATTATTTCGATATGTCTTTCTTAACTTAACCGCTTCCCAATGGCATATTATATTATATCTCACGGCTGTGTGGTACATTCTCGTTTGTTTTTCTAGCACTGTGTTATTTCACTTGTCTCGTTTTTATGTAACTTCTGTATAATTCTGTGCCCCGATATTGACCATTGACGTGCCAGTTTGTCCAGGTTTAAACTATAGAATGCCACACTGCCTAAAACGATGTAACAGAGAGATCCGACGGAGCTAAAGCGAAAAATGAAAGCATAACGAAAGAGACAGAGATACTTCGACCGCTGCGAGGAATCGAGGTAAATGCAATGTCGAGTGATTAGCTTATTACACTTCCAGTGTTACTCCATTAGGTACATTTGTATAATCTCAACCATCGAATGTGGAGACGTGTCTCCCCTTTTCAAGGCGAGTATTCACAGGAACACATACAAATTTAATGTTCTTTTCAGCAGCGAAATCTTCGAGTCAATTAAGTAGTATTTCCACTTTAAATGACTAATATCCAATTAAAATCATTTAAAAATTTAATCACGTTAAAACTTCATTAGTATACTAATAAATATATTAAACAATCGCTATAAATTCAAAAGTAAACGATTGTTTTGTTTTAAAGAATAAGTACTTGTTGCAAATTTAACTTCTAGCTAGAAAGTAAACACGAAAATTTTTGAAGTTAAAATCTTAATGTGCGTGAGAAAAGCTTAAATTTCTCTTAATATTAGATTTGTATGGATTTGTGACGTAAATGATATAATACTTTTTAGAAACTTACTATTAATTCTTAACAGTTTATAAGTATAGCGTTAGAATAAAAATATTGCTCCAGTATACGTTTGGACGTGATATACAATCGACGAATGTCCTTACTATCATATTGCAGCATGAAATATGACTTCATAAAACATTACTCACTTGTTAGTGAATTTAATACAAAATCTATTAAAAGTATTGAGTAGTATGATAAAGTTCTTGGACGTTCTTCGAAAGTAAACTAAGGTTGATTTATGCTCGACCGTGCAGTCTGTGTAACACGGTCGTGGCTCGACCGTGTTACGGCGGACACACGACCAAGCATAATTCATCCCGAACTCTACGTCCAAACGTATACAATGCATCAAGCTCCACGTTCGACGTCATTAAATTGTGAATTATGTCTAGTTGTAAGTTAGGTGTCACAGATTAGGAAGTCGTCGCGACCTCTCTTGACAGCTCATTAGATTACTAACACTCGACAAACATACTAGCAACCTTAGAATTATGTATATGTATTAAATAATAAAATCTAGCTTTGGTAATAATTAGACGTAACGAGTATCGAACATAAAGGCAATGTGAGAGTACATTCCCTGAAAATTGTTTATACAATAAAAGCGGATATAAGAATCATCTTTCATAACGGGAAGTCCCGACTAATTGTATTATTATTAAGATATAAAGTGTATGTTGATTGACGTGTTTATTTTATTTATAATCATTTAATTCTCTCCACAGACCCCTCCCGAGGTAAGTGTCCCTATGACAAATGCTATTGCCATTGGTACTATGACCGAAATTTTATTGAATCTTTGCTGCGTCCTTTTAATTTTTATTATTTGTGTATTTCTAGCTCTATTTTTGGGCCTACATCATTTTATTATTTGACTACTGTTTGATTGAAATATATTTACCTTTTATACTCGTGTCTGAATTTGATGGTTTTCATATATTTTATCCATTGCAAAATGTTTTATTTTGTTACATATAATATTTTATTATGTGTTATAGGGTCTTTCATGAAGAGTGTCTTATTTTTATCAGAACAAAGCTCCTCATTATTTAAATTAATAAGGAGTGTTTTAGCTAAATATCTTACGAAATTCAAGTTGTTGTTATTCATAATGTAGTCTGTGAAGAAAACAGAAAATAACTAAAGATTATGAGGACAAGCAAAATAATGCCCTAACTAATTGTATCAACTAAAAGTACTTTCTCTGATCTTCGAGGATTAATTCGGCTATTTATCTTGAAACATTCAAAAGAGATTAATTGTCGAGATATATGTTCCTTAGGACACCGCCGCATTGTATCAGAAACTGTAACTTCAGTTGTAAAATCATGGAATTTTCCCTTTCATTATGGCGGCAGCGTTTATGTCACGTCAACATACTTGAAAAGTTGCACTAGGGCCTTTGGATGAACTGTCAAATAAATAGAACGTTCTTATTGGAAGACCCTGTACTTTTGTCGGTATTTCTATAATCTGATTGCACCTATTTCTAGTGTCCCCTATGTTACTTATTACCTTACATGAATATTTGGGTTTTTATTGCCTTCCACAGCAAAATATTTCGCCATTTTTTAAACACCAACAACGAAACACAGGCGATATATTTAACTGTTCTTCATAATATACCTTTTAATATGTGTTAAAAATAATGTGCCAATATTTGATAGGTATGCGTGTGTTTTTATCACAGTTTTACTTTACCGATTTGTTGTTCCACCACTGTTTTTTTGATTTTATATTTGCATTTCATCTTGTGATATTTCACTGTTTCTCTTGTTGTCGGTCTGTTGAAGGTGACTGAAGGACCTTATATTTTAAACGCTTGTCATTAAATGGAGTCTTGAGACCAAAACTTGGACATCGATAGGTGAAAGCATCCTTCGCGCTCTAGCAAAACTTGAGAATGCGACGGCGAAAGTATCTGGTAAGTTCTTTGATACGATGACAATGTTACTGAAGAAACTTGATGCAATTGTTCATAGGGCATAATTAATGTTTTAACGGCAAAAAAATACATACGTCTCAGTGCAGTAGTTATTAGCGTCTATATTGTCTAATTTGTGACATGTCCCTACAAATGTCATTAAACAGCGTTTGGAGTTTGGACGCTCACAAGGGGCATTTTTTACTCCTAGAGGTGAAATTCTATATCTAGGTACATAATTACATAATTTATTCTTATTTTGAAGATCAAAAATTATTATCTTGCATTTAGAAAGTTCTATGAATTTTTTTATACTTAACTTAATTTCCTGTTGTGATTATTCTGATTTATTAATTAGAACTAATAACGTAACATCTTAGTTTTAGTACAAAACCTTTAGACGCGTGGCGATGAATTCGTGTCATAGCCGGTTTTGAAGTCAGTTAAAACCGCGCCTAAATTTTTGTAGTAAGACTATGTATTAAAAAAAAATTATGTCCCCATTTTTAATTATTAACCCTTGTGCCTTTTAGATCCTAAGCTAATACCAAAGATTAATATTTTCAACCCTCGACTTACCTACTAGTTTTGAACATGAATTTTTAGAAGGTGGTTTAAAATGATGTGTCCATTAGGTTTTCTTTTCACTAATTTTGACACTATTTTCACCTCTTTTCTCCTGTAACAGCATCTCAGAATATTTATATATTTCACGTAATAATCCAAAAATGTCTGTTCAAAAGTCCAACAAGTCCAAACCAACGAATATTGTTAGCTACTGTAGTCTTTTAGCCAATATTAATTTAAATTTATACTACACTTTTATTCTATTAAACTAATTCCATAAAAATATAAGCAGAGTTGGAAACTGGTCCGTAATTCGAACAAAAGACAGGAGCCTGTAAAATTTTGTTAGTTGTATTTAGCATGTCAATATTACATTCCAAGTAGGTTTAACAATCGAGTTAAAAATTTAACAAGACGGTTGATAAAATAAAGAACTGTTTCCATCTCTGCAACCATAAGACATAACATAAGGCTGTCCTTAAATTCTAGGCCATTTTGTTTACTGAATGACTTCAATATAGAGGTAGTACATAGGGAAAATATCTGATAACTTAGTACACAATTTGTAGGGGTTTTCTTTACAAAAATATGTGTCTTCAACAGATGCTTCAGAATATTACCTACAGTTTTGTTTTCTTGTAGTACGGTCTATGCTTACAAATTTCATTTTTATATATTTATTGTATTCGTCCGAAGTTCATGGATTTTACATCAGTGATTTAATATTTTATATTTATGTCTTTTGGTTTTTCTCTTGCATTTAACTACTTCGATCCCATATTGCCCAAAAGTATATTTTTTACCTGGTTTTGACATCGCAGATAGAAGAAATTGCCAATAAAAAACTTAAATTGATAATTTGTTTTATTTATTGCTTAAAAGTCTTATGTACATAAACTGTTTAATCTTAAAAGTAGTGAACATTTTAAATGTTTTATACCTTAACATGATTAAGTATTTTAACATAGAAAATTCTCATAATCGTCGATTTTTGCGATAGCCTCTGAATTCTGAAACGCTTATTAAAATTTGGGTGCACCCTAAATTTTTAATTGATGTTTTTTAGCGTTGTCTAAAAAATAGACCAAATGTCAAAAAGACAGCACTTAATATTTAAGGTGCGCTTAACTTAGGTAATTGATTGGTGTTTTCAGTTTTCGGCTGTTATTACTCACTTTATTTTACTCTAATGAATTGGGAGAGCATCAATACCGTCGAGGAGAACTTTCTGGAGAGTTTCGGGAGCTGATTGATGCTGAACTGCTGGAAGATTGTATCAGGCGTGATAACCTTGACAGGGGAGCCGTCGCCCAAGGTTCTAGAGGGCTTCCTGTCTCAGGAACGGGAGATATCCTAAAAACCGATTAAGTATTTTATATTTAATTATCTTTGCAAAACCAAATAAATGCGTAAATTATTAATTAACGTACCTAAACTTGAAAAAACATCACTTGGGGCTCGAAGGGTAACTCTACACCTTCCGATCCCCAAATGATGTATTTTTAAAGTTAGCTTAGGTTTGGGTTTTAAAAATCCCGGGAACTCTTTTTCCGGGATAAAAGATGCCTATGACATCACTGGGATGTCAAAATCGGTTGAACCGTTCGGCCGTGAAATCGGGGATACGCCCGGCCCGTTTCTCCTTGTGAGTCGTGGTCCTAAATTTGTCCTACGAGTACCTATTAATACTTACTTAATAGGTCTTACGAAGAACTGGTCTTCTTGGTCCTGTCAATTAGTAGCACTAAGCAGACAGACAATTACTTTCGCATTAATTATAATGGCTGTGTTCCGTTATAGACTGCGAGCACTGTTCAGTGCTCTTACTGTGGAGAAATTCGTTCCGTTATAACTGACAGTAAACTGCTGCAGTATCCTAGGGAAATATATGACGTCATTAATCGCCGCCATCTTTATACTGCGAGCACTGGCGTTTTCGAGGTAAGGTGCTCTCAGTGCTGACAGCGTTCCGTTTTAAGCAGTACCCAGTATACCTAACTATAAAGGAACGGCTTCGCAGTGTACTGAAGTGACGTCACACCTTACAGTGCTCGCAGTGTATTTCGGAACACAGCCATAATTAGTAGGTGGATACTACTACTGGGTAAGTTTGTAACTCTGGAATTAACGAGAGGAATTTTTCGTAAAATACCTACTAGCCGATTCATGAACTTTATCTTGATTTAATACAATTACCTATAGCTGATATGACTATAATAATATGTACCTAGCTGATGGTGAACTGAGTACATAGCCAGAGGAATCATCCTACCTATTAATGCGTCGCGGTCTCGCTGTCTTCGGCCTTGGTTTCTTTTTTTCCACCTTTATTTCCTGTGCTAATGGAGCACTTTCCACTTCCGCGCCGCTTCCCGCTCCTGTCGAAGTGATAATTACTTAAATCATTATCGGGGAATCCATATTCGCGAATAAAATCTAGAATTCAAATCGGCAGAAAAGTTATCTACATATTTATCTATATAATATATCTACAGGTCGCAGAACTAGGTACTTCTGTCTGTGTACAGAACAGCTTGAATTCGTCCAAGGTCAACAGAATCGAGCGTAGGTACCGATTAGTTATCAAATCAATGATAGGCTTCGAATTATTATGGAAGGATCGAAGTTACCGACGCATCAATGTTAGATCAGTCGTGCGCTTTGTATACTTTTTCGACGGCCTCCGTGGCGCAGTGTGTAGCGCTGTTGTCTTATCGTTGGGAGGCCCCGGGTTCGATCCCCGGCAGGGTTTATTTGGGAATTTATAAATTCTGAATTTTCCCTGGTCTGGCCTGGTGGGAGGCTTCGGCCGTGGCTAATTACCACCCTACCGGCAAAAACGTGCCGCCAAGCGATTTAGCGTTCCGGTACGATGCCGTGTAGAAACCGAATAGGGTTATGGGTTTAATATAACTGCTATGCCCCTAACAGGTTAGCCCGCTACCATCTTAGACTGTATCATCACTTACCATCAGGTGAGATCGCAGTCAAGGGCTAACCTGTCGTGGATAAAACAAAATACCTACCTAACTTTATTCTAAAACTTGCAACCTACGATATTTGTAATAGGTAAGTCGTTTGCAACGCCATACGTTGCAAGACATCACTTGCATAAAATATTGTGTTTGAGAGAACTTAGGCGCCGGCACACAGTCAACTGGATCGCGATTGACTGTGTACCGGACGCACAGTGTTCTGTGACCGGACGCCTACCTATGGTCCAGATCCATTCCTTGGTACCTAAGTAGTGGGATTACTTAAAGGCCCATAACCCTTCGACCGGGGTTTTGCCATTTGCCAATGGATAGATTAAGCTAACGATCGAATGTCTAGTACCTAGGTATCAACAGGTGGGTGTATGTCGTAAAGAGGAAGTGCTGAAGGCTTCTTACCCACTATAAATAAAGAATGCTCCACTGGAGCTTGTCCAGTAGCGTGTTGTATGCACAATGGACGTGCAGCTCTCATGCGATCGATCTCGCGCAAGCCCCCCAATGCGCTGAAAATAAAGCTGTAGGTAACTCCTTGGACCAGTAGGTATGTATTTGATACACTGGCGATGGCGGGGACTGAATCTAGTGACTCTGAATTTTGGAGCCGGTCAACCACTGGTTTCATTTAAACCGCGATCTATTTAAGTACCTACCTAGTAGTTTAGTCTGATGCTATGCCACTGACGCGAAAAACAGAACATACTTACTCGTGTGACAGAACGGAGTCTGGTGGTTAAGCGGATTGCTATTTCTAAGGTAATAATTAGCACATACCTACCTACTTAGATATACTAGTGGTTCGCCCCGAACTGAGACCTCGCGGTATCACAGAGCGCCATCTATTGACATCATTGTGATGTTCTGTTAAAAATACGGCAGCTCACTAAAAATTAAATAATTTCGTTTCCTTATAATATTTATCTAATTTTAGTACCTATTTGTTGTTCAAGTACAGGATATAATGCAAATAATTGATCAAGTTTCAGGCTCAGCCTTTCAGAAAATTGAGAGTTCTGAGGACTATGGATGTTAGAAAATCGCCACTTTGAAAGCCCCCCATTTCGTCAATTTTAGGGGGAAAATTAAAAAAAAAATATTTTTGGACTCTATTCCTAATTATCTTTATAATGATATACCGCAACCCTATGTAACGCTATAAAAAATATTTTACCTACTTCGCATTCGCTTCTATGAGAGCCTCCCTGAAATAAAGATTTTTTTAACTTTATAAGCCATATTCGGCGGGAGGCCATCGGTTTACATATTATATTTAAATTTGAAGTAATTACGATCAGTAATTCAGAAGTTTTAAGGCTCTGACAGACGGACGGACGGACGGACGGACAAGTGCCAATTCACTCAAGTAGACTCAGAGACCTAGGTATAACACAGATAACGGAAACAAGGTAGATGATTCTCTGATCTGTGGTAGGTAACTACCCGCAGAACGTGCGCAGAACAAATCACAAACGATCTAGTTTTTATAGTACTTATGTAGGTATCTATAAATGGTTAAAAGTTAAATGCAAAGGAATCGAATCCTGATCGCTTGCAATGTGCCTCCTGAATATAGACTTGAATGATTCTTATCTTGAGACTTAACATAATAATTAGATACTTAATTATATACTTAGTAGTCAACTAGATAGGTACCAACCTAAGTACTTACTTAATTCCTCGAAAACTAGCAAAGATGAACAATAAACTCACGAGTTGTTACCGGAACTGATTTGGTCCTCTATTGGCACGTCGCTTTCAACTGCGCTGCTCTCTGACGCTACAAAGTACATCGACCTGAGAAATAGTTAAAGGTTTTACTGAGATAACCCTGTAAGTATCTACCCACGTGGCATTTCCATACTTTATGAAATAGCTAGGTAACTAAAGTAGAATCAATAATTCAGTAGAGTAAACTGACGTTTAAGGTATGTTGGGGTAAGATCGGAAAGGGGGTAAGACCGTATACATCAAATTTCTCGCGAATGAGACCACATTTTTTAATTTTGGCATCATTATGTTCAACGCCATTTTGTTATGCGTCTACTTAAGTTCGCTTCAGTCGCTCCGACGTACCGTACGTGTGTTATGGTGAATTTAAAAAAACAAGGTAATTTTTGTCTTTTTTTCTTCTATCCGATCTTTCCCTTTCCCTTTTAGTTTCATATTTTGGCGAAAATACAGATTGTTTTGCTAATATTTCGCGTTAATACTAGGTTTTATGTAGCAATAGCTAGATAGATCTGATCAGAATACGCCTAGGATGTCTATTAGCAGATATCCGATGTTCCCCCTTTCGGGTAAAGATCGGATTAAAATCATCCGGTCTTTACCTGTACAAAATAAGGCAGGGATTGTCAAACTTTTATAACATGAATATTTTTAATATTTTTCATCTTAAAATACAGTGTAAGGATTATTCTATTTTGATCTCGAGATTTTGATGGAAATGTGTTCAGAAGCGTACAGATATAGAAAAGAGCCCAATAACATTAAAAATGTCTGTATATGTATCTTGGGTATCGCTTTTATTTTTTTATTTACGTCATTAATTTTTATTTGTCATTTATTTTACTATCATGTTATTTATTTATGTGTTTATATTTCTGTCTTTTATTTTTATTTATGTTATTTATAATGGATATAAAAAATGTTTTTAAGCAATTTCCATGCTTGGTATCAACGTTACAATTTTGAAAAAAGGATAGATAGAATTTTTGATGTCTTTACTTCGAACATTGAAATCGTTTTCTGTCCCTTTTTCAAAATTAAAATTAGCTATTATTAATAACTTGCAAAAAAATTATTCATCCGATCTTTCCCGTGGATCTGGATAATTCATCTTATGATGAGAGCAAAGTTTGAGAATCACAAAATGTAAAAAAATTATCACTGGGGGTAAGATCGGATGCCTTTAAGTAAAAAAAAATAAAATCGATTGGAACATTCATGTTTTTAATTACATAAACGTAATTTTTTTATATATCGTAGTGCGTTTAAGATCGGATTTATTATTCTTATACACCTTGTTCTCAAAGCCATAGAAGCGGGTTTGAAAGTACGTCCGATCTTGCCCCCGAAGGACATTTTCTTAACCATAGCCATAAAAAAGTATGTCTTGTCTTTACATGCGTATAAAGCAGAAACTGTTGAGTTTACAAAAATAAACAAAATTGAAACCTAAGCTACGTTTAAAAATTAATCACATGCACCATATTTTAGTAATTTATCTTCAATAAATATCGAGAAAATTGAGTTTTTTCAAAACCTTTTCAATTGGTCTGAAATCCGTCCGTTCTTACCCCAACATACCTTACAGTGTTGTCAGTTTCTAATGAAAATGAAATAGTGTTGTGACTAAAGTGTATAATGTTGAAATGTGTATAAAGTGAAAATTGTTGTCATTGACTTATATGTATAATACTACTAGACAAGCTATGCGGCCTTCAATAATTGCCCACTGAGTTTCGGTTAATTCTCGTAACTCGTTTAGTCCACTGCGAGCAAGCGAGAAGACCAGTGCACTGTTTTGTAAACTGTGAACGTTGTTTTCGACAAACTAACACTGATTTTATTTAAAGTGACCAATAAAACACTGTTATAATTTACGTGCGTAGTTTTTCCAGGTAATTTGAAGTTTATTTCAGTAATTACCAGAGTAATTTATTTCGTATTTGTCTAAATCAATAATTATCGTAAATATAAATACACAACTGCCATCATAATTGTCAATCACGCTTGCTCTTTACTAGACACGTTGACAAACATTATGAGAATTATTTAAACAGATGTGCCCAAGTGGAATAGGGTAAACCAGTAGAAAAATAATTTTAATTGTTATATAATTTTTTCATTATAATTTACTTCATTATAATTTTTGTGTTTTAGATATTGGATTAATAATTGAATATTTACGAAAATGCCGAATTGCATAGATAATGCAAAAAATATTCGGTAATTCCGTAATTTTTACGCACCGTTAGCATTATAAAGTTGTGTATATTTCTTATCTAATATTTAAGACTTAAGATATTTGTATTAATAATAATAATAATAAACGATCGGTACAAGATTATCTGCGTTTAAATTAATACTTCCTATACATAGATATTAGGTAGGTTCATAAAATAATACATTTACCACAATATTTGTACAATAATAATTATACCAATTTTACTTGTTACATTGAGCCGCAAACTCTGAGAGACAAACAAGAAAAAGGTACAAATCACTTGAAGTCGCATCTGCGTTTGCAAGGCATATTCATTATTCACCATGCTTGCTCCCCTCTCTACCCGCCCGCGCGATCCTAAATTGCGACACAATTTCTTTTTTATTATTATCAAAATAAAAATCGATACAGCTTTGGTGGGTAGCACTGCGAAAAACCACGTAGGTTTAAATTGCGTGCTCTTCCGTCAACATATCAGAATTTTAAACTATTTATAGCTATTAAAAAAATATTATTCTAAATTGCTTGTCTAGTGTATAAATATAAGTCAATGATTGTTGTAACTCTTTTTCTTTGGAGGAAGAAAGTCTTGTTGGCGTGATGTACTTGGAATATCCATATCTTTCTTATTGATTAGGTACAAAACAGTACAAAAAACAGATTACCAAAACACAAAATCCGTCGTAAAAAGTCGAATCCGTCGTAGGTACCTATGTGTTTGTTTGTCGTACGAAAGAATATACAACGTTGTTGTTCGTCAATTTCATTAAGTAATTCTGCATTATTAATAATTATTTACAAATAATTAATATCCCTATTGCAATTAAAACACTTAAATATAATAGGTACCTATTTAGAATTAATATTATTAGGTATTAGGTATTTTTCCATTGACTTTGTGCAAATGATCGGAATCAATACCATAGAGTACCTACATAAAATGTACATTGTACACTACCTACTCAACTAGAACATCACTATTACAATAAATATGGCAATATTATTTTACAAAGTGACATTAGCAACTGTCATTTCACTCTACTGAATTAATGATTCTACTTTAGCTAGCATTGTTGGTTATGTATTGGGTTCTAAAAGACTTTAGCCACGGGTTTAGGCGTGCTTACCTAGCAGGCACGTAAAGATGTGGCGGGGGCGGCGGCGCGCGACGTGAAGCCGTCCGTGCTCGGCGAGCCCTAGCCGCCCGACCCAGGATGACTGAGTCTGGAATAGATTTAATGCCAATGTGCCTAAAGTACGAAATCACTAAACTAAATTAACAGATTTAAAAGCGCTATTAGCTTAGCAAAAACGCCTTGAAACGGAACAGATTTTTAATTCCTGGCAACACTCAAGAAAGCTGCCAAATGTCTGTGCATGCAAACGTCTGTGCAATGGTTAATAAGTATAGCATGTCTAAACAACTTTGATACTTTTACCAAATTATTAACAAGCGTTTTTTTCTCATTTTGTTTGCTACTCAGGTGCCTGTAAGGAGAACTGTAGAAGTAGGTAATGAAGACAATGAATCGATGCGTAATAAATCTCCAAGTTGACAACTGAAACCATGGATGTAGAGAAGTGGAATATTAGGAAGACGATATTTTGGGCGAGTGATTAATTGTGTCAGCATATTAATTTAAAAAATTATAGATAATAAAACTAATCCAAAACTGCATTTTAATGGCGCATAGTAAAAAATAAAAATAAACGCGCTTATTTCTCCACGCAACCATCCGACTAAACAGTACATACCTAAGTAAGTAGAATAGTTTCGCAAAGTACTTAGGTATCAAAAATTATTCTCATACTATTGGGGTTGCTAGCCGCTAGACTCGAGAAATTTGCGATAGTGGCGCCCCGGCCCCTGTGTTTTTAAATTCTCTTAAAAGCCAAGCTTTTTTTTAATACGGCGGAAGTATTAGGTTACGTAACTACCTTGTACGGGATCACTATCGGTGTGCTCTTGTCTGTCCCGTCTCCATGCGGCATCTGGAGGCGGCAAGTCGGCAGCCACTCCGAACAGACCGGAGACCGCGCCCGCTACAACCAAACGTGCTGATTTTGCCGCAATCTACGGAAAATCATTATTGATTCTTAACTGCTCAGATGGGTATACCTACTTATAGGTACTAACACTTCGAAGACAAGATTCCCTTAGAAAATTTTGGGCAACCCAACCTAACCTGGCAAGCACCTACAGTTGAGCCTAGAAGTCGTCTATAGGCTCTACCTACGTATCATACTAATATTATAAATACGAAAGTGTGTTGGTTTGTCCTCCAATCACGCCGCAACGGAGCAACGGATCGACGTGATTTTTGGTATGGGTATAGTTGAGGACCTGGAGAGTGACATATAGTTAATGCTAGATACTTTTTGTCCCGGAAAAAAAAGGAGTTCCCGTGGGAATCAAAAAAACTTAATTAAACTTAATTTTCCGGGATAAAAAGTAGCAGCTATGTCACTCTCCAGGCCCTTAACTATATCCATGCCAAAAATCACGTCGATTCGTTGCTCCGTTGCGGCGTGATTGAAGGACAAACCAACAAACAAACACACTTTCGCATTTATAATATTAGTATGATATTAGTACCTAGGTAGTAGGTACCTACCTAGTTACCTATAGAAGATTCACACGCAGCACTCTCACTTCAACCCAATACCTACCTGCTCTCTACTGAGCAGGAGTACGTCTCTTCTCAAGGTGAGAAGGGTTTGGTCAAAGTCCACCACGCTGGCCACGTGCGGATTGGCACACTTCACACGCCTTTATTTTGAAGAATTCTCGAGCATGCAGTTCACAATAATTTTCCTTCACCGTTAAAGCAAGTGACATTTTAATTCCCTAAAACACACATTTCAGTGACTCCGAGTTTCAATTTGAGTGGTGTTTGGCAATAAGTTAACATACTTATTAGACTGGGAATCATCAATCAGACTATTTAAATACTTGCAGTTCGCGCGCGATTTGAATGCTGAGTAAATGTAGGTAACTATGTGTCACCAATCACCATACATTTACTTTGCATTCAACTCGCGCGCGAACTATAGGTAAGTAAGTATGTACTAATATAGGTACTTAGTCTGATTGATGATTTTTACCGAGATGTTGAGGTCAATTTCCGGCACTCCACACAGATCAGCTGCCTTTTCCGCCAAGCTCCTTACTTCTGGATGATCAGGACCAGACTTTATTTCTATGGACACCAATTCGCGAAGGTAATCTCTGAACACCTCCTCGCTCGGTTGCGCTGAAACACAGAATTTTAACTAGAATTCGATTCTGAAGTTTTAGTTTAGGAGACCGAAAAATTCTTACTAACTTGAAAAAATTTATGAAAACGTAAAATACTTTCAAAATGAAAACTGACGCGCCAATAACGCCATCTACTGTACTTACTACTAACGCCATCTTGTTTAGTGCAACTTCAAATGCAGTTTGATTCGGAATTCTAAATTCAATTTCAAATGTCACAACATTTTAGATACCTAGTGAAATTGTTATTAAAGTTGTTATAACGATAGATAGTGTTACTCACGTATCATATTATTCATATTCTGCGTTCTCTGTAAATCTTGAGGTGACAAACTCATTCCTAGAACCTCCAATGGCATTGGACCTTGTGCGGTTTGACCAACTTGACCCATTGTAGGCATTTTTATTTGACTAGAAGTTACAACATTCATTTGGCCAGGAGTTATGGGCACATTCATTCGGTCTGGAGTTATGGACACGTTCATTTGGCCAGGAGTTATGGGCACATTCATTTGACTAGGAGTTATGGGCGCTTTCGATTGACCAATCGTGGGCATGTTGATTTCCAAGCTGGACTTCGTCAGCGGTTGGTTCAAGCTGACTTTCAAATGGTTTGGAGAAGTGACTTGTTTTGAATTTAGCTGAGCTTGATTGGGGGCACCTGATGCTGTTGTCACGCCATTCACAAGAAGATCTGGTGGCTTCTGTTTTTGTGATTCTGTGGTTAGAAAATTTTCTACTTATTTATTTCTAAGTACTTTCTAAAAATGAAAATTGAATTTTAGAAAATGATCAAAGAATCGTAAATTTTACTTACCTACTTTTAAACTGAACATAACTTTTTTTATGTTCTAAGTATCGGAAAAAAGTTTTGACCGAGAATTTTCCTGAACCAAGATACCGGATCAGGTAAAAATACCTAACTTTCGTGAATTTTTTTTTGCTACTTTATCAACTGTAATGTTTCTTCGTCTGAGGAATTACTGTTATGGGGTCCACTAGCTTAACCTTTCCTAGACTACTATAGGCTTGCAATTCTTTTATTACCTACTTCTTTTTTTAGACAGTAGGTAAGAAGTACTAGTTAGGACAGTAACAGACGGTGACTGTGTGGGGCTGCCAATCTACATGATATTACGCACAGATATTACGTGATATTACACCCTTGATTCTCTTGTCTGTGTATTACACGTACACAAGCCCTTACAGTAGCTGGTAGGCGAACGGAGCAGCCGCTTCTAGTACCTGTATATGATTTATTTTTTCCTCAATTACGTAAAAAACTAACCGGTATTCGTTAGGTCAAGGTCATGAGCAAACGCCATGACGTTGAGGGCCGATGAGAGTGCTGGCCCCACGCCCGCACTTGCACCCTCTGCCGAACTAACCAGCTCCGGTGGAGGCAAGCATCTATAATATGAACCGTTGAAGTTGAAGCTTAAAAATGTGAGTAAATAAAATGAATAATATTAGTCCTTCGTGCTGGATTATGCAAAATTGTTCAGAAGATGCTCGTCCTGTTACATTAGTCGTTAAAACCACGCAGTCTTAGGGATTAAATCGGAATTGATGCTTGTTTGACATCTGAGAATCATTCTCCGGACATTAATTATTATGTCCGTGGCGAATCAATTTTCGTGATACCTAAATTTAGTAGGTAGGTACTCACGCTAATGGTGCCTTGGTGGGGGTAGATATAGAAACTCGTCCCCACATCAGACGCCTCAATTCTTCGCCGCTCATGTTTCTTTTGCGTAGCTCTGCTATGGTTACTTTTCCAACTCGCTATAAAAGATAACGTATATTTTAAAGCCAATGAATCGTAATTCATGTTCCAGCGCTAGGTGGATTGATCTTGTTTGTTTTTTGGTCAGTTTTAGATAAAAATCATATTATAACTTTTCATACAGATCCGGAAATACTATCATGGGCATTCAGATAGGAACTAAAAATAAAATCTAAGAGCAGATTAGGCAAACCTATTTTAAATAAAACGTTACCCGCCTACCTTCCAATTAGTTAAAGCTCCTTTCCTCTGCTTCGCCCTGGTCTTGGCTTTACTCTTGATGACCATGACCCCTCGCTGCTCGTACCGAGGGTCGTCAGAGGGACCCAACCCTATGGAGTATTCCTGAAGGTACCTGTGAGCATCCTCTTGAGAAACCGAACGTTCCAAGGACACTACTATTTTAGCCCACTGAAAAAAGATGAAATGGATAGATTTTTTTTGTGGTTCCTAATGCTATAACCTAAATTAGGAGTCTCTTTCTTGACTAATTAAAACAGGTTCAGTCTAAACATCCCTTTTCAGGAATTTCGGAAAAGTGTGCCAGTGTCGAATGCTTACATCTTTGGATACGTAGTTAATTCAAAAAGATAAAGGTTTTGTGGTTTAGCTTCCTGCTTGCTGTATTATGCTGTTTGAATGTTGTCTGGAAACCTTTCGCATTATCAACACAAGGTTAAATTGGCGTGTTTGATAGGGAGAGTGACAATTTTGCAGCTAATTTGCCACACTCAGGGAAGGTAGATATTTGCCCACTATGACTAATGGATAATTAGAAATGAGAGTTAATCTTGTGAGAAATCAACAGGCGGTTACTAAACAATATAATTCTGGTAAGCATGGTTGACTGCGGATGACGAGGTCGGGTTCGATGCCTGGTCGGACAAAAAAATTGTTATTGGGTTTTTCAGTTAAGAAATTCTCAGTGCCAGCCCGGAGTTGGAAGTTGGCGGTGAACCACCCCCGTACCTCGGGGAGCACGTTAAGCCTTCGGTCCCTGTTATTATCACTAACATATGAATTATGATCATTGGAGCAGCGTGGTGGGTATAAACTCTAATTCCCTTTATCCTACGAGAGTGGAGGCCTGTGCCTAACAGAGTGACGTTAATGGGCTGTAGTGGTAGGTGGTACTAAACAATAGAGTTACCTGCTTGACCCACTCCTTCTCCGATTGCTCGATGACGTGCGCGTACGTGTTGCCCATCATAGCTATCAGCATGTTCAGCAGCAGGATCGGCACGAATACCATGAACAGGGCAAACACTGTCTTCGACAGGTTCGGGTATGTAGTTTGACTCAGGTCCGTGTACTGTTGATACAAGTTTTGTATTTATATCACAATAGGTTTGCTGCGCATCAAACACAACGGAATTATATCTTCAATAGATGGCGTCAGTAGTATAATAAATAGCGTTTCAGTTGTACATCTGTAAGAGTGTGTTCATACATTTGGGCACAAAAAGTAGTTACAAATATATTACAAATATAATTAGTAGAACTTTTACATTGTTATTATTTTATTCTAAAGTCGTCTCTAGGGACCACAATATTGTAGATAGATTATTGCATCTATAATTGTGGTCTTTCGAGTCGACTTATTTATGAAACTTGGAATTATCTGTTCCGTCGCGCTATTGGTTCGATATTTTGTTGTTTTTGTTGTTAATGTAGGAAAGTAGGTACAGTCTCTTGCACAGGCACTGGCCTCCTTTACTGACTTCCAGAGGATTTTTTACCTGACGCCAACTGATTATTGGCACGTCCACAAAGCAATCATTTACCACCACAACTTAAATTTTGCTTACTAACAACACCACACCACGGACAACCCACGTTTTTTAAGAAAGCTATGAAAATATGACAAGGACACATTAGCGATCATCCATAAAGAACGTCACACGTTAAGGGGGAGGGAGGGGGTCGACGAAGTGTGACATCGTGTGACAAGGGGTTGGACTTTGAAGGGGTCCTAAGTTTCTTGACGTCACATTATTTCAAAATCATAAACAATCCAATAAAATGCCAAATTTGAAGTAATAACGAAAAACGAATTTCCAACTGTATCTGTATGGTTTAATTGTTTTATTGGCGGGTTTTCTAGATGTTTCTAGATGTAAAATAGCAAGTTATGTGACGTCACACTAGGGAGGGGGTCTGACAAATGTGACCAACTGTGACAAGGACGGGGGAGGGGTCAAAAAATCACGAAATTAGTGTGACGTAAGTACTTTATGGATGACCCCTTACATATATAGCAGAAATAAACCTGCCACGCTGTTCGTTTGCGGGTAGGCGCACAAATTCATACACAGCAGTTATACAACGAAGTACAGAACAGACAACACGATTATATCCACTTTTAACCAACGACCTCAATTTACATAGACGGGCCCTGTCAAAGAATGTGGGCGTATTTTACTAACGCCATCTAGTTTGAAAAGCGGGACAGCGCTATGGCGGGGACAAGGACAGGCTTATACAACCTGTGGAGCGCGCTCCACAGGTCGGACGCCCAATTTTTTTCTATGAAAGGGCCCATGTACTTATTACCTACATAATATAGTATATCGATGCTTTTAACAACTCAACATTTATAAATTACCTCTCTGCGTACCGTAACCTAAAAGAAGAAAAATATATTCCAATAATTTAAAAACGTAAGGAAGAAACTAAGGAACCAGCTGTTTAGCTCAAAATCGTTAAAATAAATAAATAATAAATCATTTAAAAAGAAGGTAGTTAGGTATTTACTTAACTACTTACTTACTTTTAACTTTTAATAAACCAGAAAAATTTCGTAAAGTTTAAAAATAGAATTATAAATCCCGAATTACATAGATCAGCGTGGCTAGGTTTGTTTTTACTATCAAAATAGGTGTTGGAACATATAGGTATACACAAACTACTATGACGTACCTAGGTAATAAAATGGTAATAGGGATGATGCCTATATTAAAAATGAATTAGTTCTAGCTGATTATTAAATCTGCCTCGTTGGTCTAGTGGTTTGCATGTTTGACTGCGGTCGACGAGGTCCCGGGTTCGAGTCCCGGGTCGGGCCATAATTAAGTATTGGGTTTTTCCTACTAGAAATTCTCAGTACTAGCCCAGAGTTAGGAAGTTGGCGGTGTTTCACCCCCGTGCCTCGGAGAGCACGTTAAGCCGTCGGTCCCGGTTATTATCACTAACATGATAAGCCCGCCAACCCGCATTGGAACAGCGTGGTGGGTCTATGCTCTAATTCCCTCTCTCCTATGAGAGTGGAGGCCTGTGCCCAGCAGTGGGACGTTAATGGGCTTTAGTAGTAGTAGTAGATTATTAAATAGAGGGTCTTCCAAAAGACCTAAAATTCACATCTCGGTTTTAAGCTTGATAACCATTTCAATATATAGATTAAAGAAAAAAAGTGCGTTGGATCTATATGACGACACAACTGTGAATTTCATACAACTTCCATACTAGAAGTGCGTTTTTAAGTTTGATAAAGAGTTGCTGATTTGATTGAGTTATGTCAGGACGATGTTGTGAGTGAAGTACCTAGACATACTTCACTGTAGTTTGTGTGCTCCTTTATACATTTTGCAGTATGTATTTATAATTTGATACGTACACTGTAATCGCCCAAAGTGATCTGAAACAGTGCCATCCATGTGCTTGGGTAACTTGAAAATAAAGTTGACTGTACATTGGGAAAACCTGTAAACAAAGAACCCATTAACAATAAACACTGCTTAATGTTCTGCTACCATGAGCATGACAGATGCCCTTGATTGCGATCTCACCTGATGGTAAGTGATGATCCAGTCTAAGATGGTAGCAGGCCAAATTGTTAGGGCTACGGCAGTTATAATAAACCCATACTCTTATGGGGTTCTACACGGCATAGTAGCGGAACGGTTTTATCGCTTGGTGGTACGTCTTTGCCGGTACGGTGGTAACTAGCCACGACCGAAAGCTCCCACCAGCACAGACCAGAGATAATTCAGAAATAATAAATTTTCTGCAGGGAGATCGTCAAACTGTTAAGTTGAAACTCTTGAAGTAATAGTTAAAACATAGCGTTCTAGAATGCGATTGTTTAAATAGTAATACCATAGTAAAGTAACAGAACTTATACCAGTAGCAAAAGATGCCGTGTAATTAATTACCTTTGTATAAAAAATAGAAAGACTGCGAGAAGCCAAAGAGGACGATGCAGTAGATGATGCCAAACGTGAACATGTCACCCGTGATCATACTGTAGATCATCGTCACGAACGGACCCGTCAACTTTACGGCTCTAGAAATAAACATACAAAGGTGTTTAGGCTCGAAGAACGTACCTAGTACCTACCTAGTTTGAATTTGTACCTAACTAGGTACCTACAGGAAAATAACAGCGATCTTATACCTAGTTATAAAACTAGAAGAAGCACTGAAACTGATGAAGTGGATCTAGGGACAGTAATTATTGTGATTAGCAAGATTTGTAAATTTTGAGGCTGTAGCATCAAGTAGGTACTTAAAATCCAATTAAACCATTTTTCTTAAATCGTCACAATACAGTCACACAATAGAATTTATTATATAGTATTGAGAGGAAATTGATGGATTACTTAAGAGAAGTTTGAGCTTGGTATGAGGATTAACGGAAAATTAAAAATAAGTGATCTAACTATTATAGTTATGCCAGTTTCCATCGACAATCCTTATATTTCAGAAAACCCTTTTAATATCTCAACACACGACTCTATTGAGGTGATCCTTTTGTTGGTAAAAAAGGGCGTAACTTTATAGAGTAACTAGTATGGCGCGTGGCTGCGCGGCCCGCTAAAGCGGACCGCGTAGTGGACCGCTCGGTCCACTGTCTACCTACTCGCTGTCATACTATCCTGGTTTACTGTTTACGTGTTCTGAACTGAACAACACACTGCTATGCTAGTGAGCACAGTGGAAGCGCCAGCACGCCAAGCGTCCGACGTAAAAGAAAATTCTCATAAAGGAAAAAACATAAAACAAAGACCACCAACCCCCAGCCCCTCACCCCCTTGTATACCTTTGGGTGCCATCGAACTTCGGCAACTTGGCTTTCGTAATGGCGAACCGACGATAATTATTCTTCCATAAAGAACAAATCTTGTAAAAAACCCATTTCAAAATCATGCATATTTCCTAACTTCTTCTACTCTCTTCAATGTTAGTAGATTGTGGTTTTCGGGTGGATAATTTTCTACCCAAAAACCACTCTTCCATCTTTTAAATACTGTCTGAGATGGCCGCCATCTTGAATCCGCCATTTTGGTTTTTTTTCAGCTCACTGCCGATTGTATGAAGTTTCGAGTATTTTTTGTTTGAGCAGTCCCTACCTATCTTTAATACCCTGACCGTGCTCCTCACCCATCATCCGAACCTTCGATCATCTCCATATTTTTTTCTCCGAACGATTCGTCAAAATGAGAATTCTTCCATAAAAACAAATCTTGAAAAGGAACCGTAGTCTTGCATAGTTCTACACTTGTAGCCTCTTCAATATTCGCCATACATTTTCTATGGAAAAATAAATTCCGCCATGAACAAACCACTCTTCCATCTTTTATTAATTCTGTCTGAGATAGCCGCCATCTTGAATCCGTCATTTTGGTTTTTTTTCAGCTCACTGCCAATTGTATGAAGTTTCGAGTATTTTTTGTTTGAGCAGCCCCTATCTATCTTTAATACCCTGACCGTGCTCCTCACTTATCATCCGATTCGATTATATTATCATCTCTCTCCATATTTTTTCTCCGAACCATTCGTCAACATGAGAATTCGTCCATAAAAACTAATCTTGAAAAGGAACCGTAATCTTGCATAGTTTTTCTATGAAAAAATAAATTCGGCCATCTTGAATTTTTTTCCTGTTCATCAAGTATCAGCTCACTGCCAATTGTATGAAGTTTCGAGTATTTTTTGTTTGAGCAGCCCCTACCTAGCTTTAATACCCTGACCGTGCTCCTCACACATCATCCGAACCTGCGATCATCATCTCTCTCCATATTTTTTTCTCCGAACCATTCGTCAAAATGAGAATTCTTCCATAAAAACAAATCTCGAAAAGAAACCGTAACCTTGCATAGTTTTTCTATGAAAAAATAAATTCCGCCATCTTGAATTTTTTGCCTGTTCATCAAGTAGATCTTCATCTCCTGATCATCTTTTGCCAAGAAATCACTCTTCCATCTTTTATACTCTCCGAGATAGACACCGTCGAAATTTGTATGGCGGCCATCTTAAATCCGCCATTTTGAATTTTTTTTTCAACTACCGCCAATTGGATGAGGTTTCGAATGACATTTGGTCGAGCACCCCCCACCTATCTTCGATACCCTGGCTGGTGCTCTTCATCCGTCTTCGAAATCCTCAATCATCAGCTCTCTCTGTATTTTTCCTCTTAATGAATTTTTGTCTTCTATACGAAACGATGAGTGGAAAAAAAATGTTTCATACAAAATTTTACAGGAGAGGTGATCAATCAGTCAGTCAGTCAGCACGAGCAGCTATATATATATTAACTAGTATGGCGCGTGGCTGCGCGGCCCGCTAAAGCGGACCGCGTATTGGACCGCGCGGTCCACTGTCTACTTACTCGCTGTCCTACTATCCTGGTTTACTGTCGACGTGTTCTGAACTGAACAACGAACTGCTATGCTAGTGAGCACAGTGGAAGCGCCAGCACGCCAAGCGTCCGACGTAAAAGAAAATTCTCATAAAAGAAAAAACATGAAACTAAGACCACCAACCCCCCGCCCCCCCACCCCCACATGCCCCCTCCCCCTCACCCCCTTGTATTAATACCTTTGGGTGCCATCGAACTTCGGCAACTTGGCTTTCCTAATGGCAAACCGACAATAATTCTTCCATAATGAACAAATCTCGTAAAAAAACCATACCAAAATCATGCATATTTCCTAACTTCTTCTACTATCTTCAATGTTCGTAGATTCTGCCATCTTAATTTTTTCTGCTCAAGTAGACTTTCAGGCCCTGATAATTTTCTACCCAAAAACCACTCTTCCATCTTTTAAATACTGTCTGAGATAGCCGCCATCTTGAATCCGCCATTTTGGATTTTTTTTTCAGCTCACTGCCAATTATATGAAGTTTCGAGTATTTTTTGTTTGAGCAGCCCCTACCTATCTTTAATACCCTGACCGTGCTCCTCACCCATCATCCGAACCTTCGATCATCATCTCTCTCCATATGTTTTTTTTCCGAACGATTCGTCAAAATGAGGATTCTTCCATAAAAACAAATTTTGAAAAGGAACCGTAGTCTTGCATAGTTCTACACTTGTAGCCTCTTCAATATTCGCCATACATTTTCTATGGAACAATAAATTCCGCCATCTTGAATTTTTTTCCTGTTCATCAATTAGACCTTCATGTCCTGATCATCTTTTGCCGAGAAACCACTCTTCCATCTTTTATACTCTCCGAGATAGACACCGAAGAAATTTGTATGGCGGCCATCATAAAACCGCCATTTTGAATTTATTTTCAGCTCACTGTCAATTGGATGAAGTTTCGAGTGACATTTGGTCGAGCACCCCCCACCTATCTTCGATACCCTGGCTGGTGCTCTTCATCCGTCTTCGAAATCCTCAATCATCAGCTCTCTCCGTATTTTTCCTCCGAATGAATTTTTGCCTTCTATACGAAACGATGAGTAAAAAAAAAATTTTTCATACAAAATTTTACAGGAGAGGTGATCAATGAGTCAGCACGAGCAGCTATATATATATACTAGTATGGCGCGTGGTTGCGCGGCCCGCTACAGCGGACCGCGTAGTGGACCGCGTGGTACACTGTATACTTACTCGCTGTCCTACTATCCTGCCCCCCGATTATGTAAGAATGGCCGATCAAATCGTCAAAGTTCGGCGTCAAAGTAAAATAAACCATAACAGCATTGAATTAGAGCTCAATTTCGAAACACGAAATTGAGGTCTAATTCAATGCTGTTATGGTTTATATTACTTTGACGCCGAACTTTTACGATTTCATCGACAATTCTTACATAATCGGGCAGCTGGTTTACTGTCTACGTGTTCTGATCTGAACAACACACTGCTATGCTAGTGAGCACAGTGGAAGCGCCAGAACGCCAAGCGTCCGACGTAAAAGAAAATTCTCATAAAGGAAAAACATAAAACAAAGACCACCAACCCCCCGCCCCTCCCTTTTTGTTTGAGCAGCCCCTAAGTAGGTAGGTACCTGTCTTTAATACCCTGACCGTGCTCCTCACCCATCATCCGAACCTTCGGTCATCATCTCTCTCCATATTTTTTTCTCCGAACCATTCGTCAAAATGAGATTTCTTCCATAAAAACAAATCTTGAAAAGGAACCGTAGTCTTGCATAGTTCTACACTTGTAGCCTCTTCAATATTCGCCATACATTTTCTATGGAAAATAAATTCCGCCATCTTGAATTTTTTTCCTGTTCATCAAGTAGACCTTCATGTTCTGATCATCTTTTGCCAAGAAACCACTCTTCCATCTTTTATACTCTCCGAGATAGACACCGACGAAATTTGTATGGCGGCCATCTTAAATCCGCCATTTTGAAATTTTTTTTCAGCTCACTGTCAATTGGATGAAGTTTCGAGTAACATTTGTTCGAGCACCCAAAACCTATCTTCAATACCCTCTTCTATAGAAAAATAAATTCCGCCATCTTGAATTTTTTTCCTGTTCATCAAGTAGACCTTCATGTCCTGATCATCTTTTGCCAAGAAACCACTCTTGCATCTTTCATACTCTCCGAGATAGACACAGATGAAATTTGTATGGCGGCCATCTTAAATCCGCCATTTTGAAATTTTTTTCAGCTAACTGTCAATTGGATGAAGTTTCGAGTGACATTTGGTCGAGCACCCCCCACCTATCTTCGATACCCTGGCTGGTGCTCTTCATCCGTCTTCGAAATCCTCAATCATCAGCTCTCTCCGTATTTTTCCTCCGAATGAATTTTTGCCTTCTATACGAAACGATGAGTAAAAAAAAAATTTTTCATACAAAATTTTACAGGAGAGGTGATCAATGAGTCAGCACGAGCAGCTATATATATATAAAAATATAGAGTCAAGAAAGTAGAAACCTAAAAGTTTATCTTTGCCAAGATACAAGTGGTTACTTACCCAGCAAAAAACATTAGTAAAAACCATGATCCCGGCAGCACGAAGATGAGAATTCCTTCTTCAAGTGTTGTTTTCCGGCTAAGTCGAGCTGGTATACATGCTAAGAGCAGCAGGTTTGAAGCTAAAAATATGAACTTTGCTGGTTCGTGGATCTGAAATACAAAGACATCCATTTTTATACTCTCTCATGTACCCACAGGCAGGCAAATTGATCCATATCAAGTTCGACAAAAAAACTTTGTCAAATCAAGTTTGAAAGGCCAATATTTAACATCGACATTATTTTTCGGAAGATTTGGTTAAAGATTTAGGACTCACTAGATGATGCCTGCGACTTCGTCTGCGTAGATGAAGTTCTTTTTACCCCCGCGGCAACTAAGTATGTACTTCTCTGGGAATGGGATACAACCTATTTAAACCTAATTTCATCAAAATCGTTAGAAAAGATGGGCCGTGAAAGCGTAGCAGGCAGACAGACAGACACAATTTCGCATTAATTATAATCAAATATCAAATAAATATTATAAATGCGAAAGTTTGGATGGATGTATGGATGTAGGGATGTGTGGATGTATGGATGTATGGATGTTTGTTACTTAATCACGCTCCAACGGCTGAACGGATCTGGATGAAATTTGGCACAGAGATAGATTATAGTCTGGAATAGCACATAGGCTACTTTTTATCCCGGAAAATTAAAGAGTTCCCGCGGGAACCGAAAAACCTCAATCCACGCGGACGAAGTCGCGGGCATCAGCTAGTATTAGTATAATCTAGTAGGTAAGTATGAATTTAGCGACATAAGATGAAGATGATTTTTGATTCACCAGCTGTTTGAAATACGCGATAAGACCCTGATTCTTAATCTCATCGCCCTGCTGAAGTATAATGTAGCATAGAGTGCTGATGATCGTGCCCAGTTCGTTGGAGAGTCGTATCCCAGACCTCGCGTCGTTCACTTCAAGCCCCCAGTCGGGATGGATATCGGCTTCTAGGCTGCTGTGGCGCAAGTACACCGACACAGATAAGAGCAGGAGATGGAGCATTAGAATGAGGAGCCTTTTGAGAAATTTTGTCTGTAAGAGAAGAAAAATTATGTCACATCAGACAGGTCATCGCTGCAAAAGGCCACCTTCGAGCATTTAAAGGAACCTGTGAATAATGGAAATCAAGACAATGGGCAATATAGCGCAGATTCTTCGGGTTAAATATTTTACTAAAGACTTCATGGAAATTCAGAGAACATATTATTATTATCCTCTGTGAATATGCTGACTGAAGGAAACCCAACCAGATTATTATTACTCCATTTAATCGTCATTTTGTCGATGCATGATACTTTATGAAATAAATGGATTAAATTGTTTAGGATTCCGTCATTGATGTAGAATTTTAGTACCTATACTAGATGTCCGATTAGCGCTTCTAAATTGTCCCCGAAAAGTTACAGCACAAAATACGAAGGTGCTCTTATTTGCCATTAGTATAGGCCAACCATAGCCAACATAACGACGCGTCAAAATGCCGTAGTGCTCATATAAAAATTGTGCTAATATTATTGTTATTGTTTGGCCAATGTTTGTGACAATGCGTCAAATATTGTAACAAACATTGACTGTTCTGGATACAGGGGATGCATGGAGTAGTATTGGTGTTTTAAAAGTATTGTTGTTTGTAGTTTCCCTGGCAATCCATTTCCTTGTGCAGTAGAGTTGTTCAAGCCATCTAAAAAACATTATATTATTTTCAAATTCATTTTGATAAAATTGATATTACTGGAAACACACATACTTACCTACATAGTTACATAAGTACATAAGTACACATAAAATACATTGAGTACATAAATATAGTATATATACTTTAAATAAATATTATATAAAAAAAATTAGTAAAATAGAATAAAAGCCGCAAAGCCTAAATCTGAATCGGCATCAAAGCCAGTTGAGTAGAGAAAGTAGATAGTTGTGGAGAGAAGTCGGTGTTTACGTAAATTTTGATATTTACAAGTTTTTTCCCGTATTTCTTATTTACTTAGTACTCTTAGTGGGTGAATTTTCAAAATTTTATTATTTATTTATTAATATAAATTTCTTCGTACAACAAGATACGTTGAATAAAGAAATCCTGTTCAAAACAAGTTCAAGACATCGAAATAAAATTGTACCTAGAGGCTTAAGCTGAGCGTTGTCTGTCAATAAATTACTTTTGGGATCTATTTACCAATTTTTTGATAAATTATTTAATAAGTTCAAACAATCCGTAAAAATAGAATTATCACCATGTAATATACATATATATTATAATACAAGTTATTCTTCTTGTTTAACGATAGGATTCATTTGGAATGTCGGATGAAATGTTTAGTGGATTTTTAAAATGAAACTAACTTTAAGGATAATTTAAAATATAAGTTACTCTTACTTCTTAAACAAATGTTAGGTAGTTTAGTTTTAGTTTCCTCGTGTTCTTACACAGATACTAATGCAGATCATAGCATTGTTGATTGTATAGTTATAAATATTGATAGAAGAGGAAAGAGTAGGTACGCAATTTAAACCTACGTGGTTTTTCGCAGTACTACGCACCAAAGCTGTATCAATTTTTATTTTGATAAATAAATTATACGGTACAGGTATAACACAAATAAGTGAGTTGCTGGGGCGCGTAAGCTAGTAATAAATATACACGAACATACACAGCAAAAAATATTCTGCAACTCCATGTCTCCATTGTTCTATTTGAATTTCGTTCCATTGAATTTTTTTGTTTTTGCCTTACTACAGAGACAAAAGGTCTTAAATATAAATATACTAAATTCGTAACTATCCTAAATGCTAAGTAATAAGGTTTATAATAAATTGACGTTGTTGATATTGACAATGTGATGCCAAGAGTTGCGTCTAGTTCCAAAATAGTGCAAAGGTATCAATTTGGCAACGTATGACGTACCTTATTGCTTACACATTAAGTTTTATTTTAATAATAAATATTTTTATACATATTTTAAAAAATACTTTTTATTTTGGATTGAAAGGTTATTCCTACCTTTTCTCTGATGACAGAACGTCTTAAAAATTAATATTTTCTAATCGTAATGTAGCTTTATGTGTTAATCTTAAGGTGCATAATTAACTGAAGTTGTTGCTAATATAATACCTTTTTCTACATTTAACAGTCAGATACTCAAATGTTTATGTGTTGTCAAATTGGGACATTTTTGCGATAATTTTTGTTCGTGACCCTGATTCTATTACTCATTCTATTTCAATGGATTCCGTAGTTAATTCGTCTCTCTGTCACAGCCATCGTTTTACAAAATCCATGTAACTTAGTTAGTCATTTTATATATTTTTATGCTGACTAGGTGACTCTACTAGGCTGTGTGGTCTTCGTAAGTTTAATCTAAAATTCCACTTACCCTGGCAAATGTCTTCCATTTTTCCTCCAGAAGCCTTTGAATAATACCTCCGTCCAACATGTTCAAGTGCTCTTGTTTGGTACCATTTAGAATGATAAACAACGCCGAATTCCAATCTAATATAAGACAATTATTATATAGGTACTTAATCGGTGGATCGTAACTATACCTAGTCTTAGATTAGCGGTTCAGCAGTTTTGTGTGATTTAGCCAAAGTAGTTATGTGAGAAATGTCTAATAAACAGCCTCGCCTCGTCTTTACCCGCGTGTATTAATTAATACGATGTATTTCGTGGTTAAAAAGCCTGAGCAAAACTTGTTCAGTTAATTAACTATATTATATTATGCGAAAAGGGGATCGATTGCGCTTGCCTGAATATAAAGTTTTGTCCATGGATGTATTGCTGTGTCTCAATCTGTCAGCCGACCACTATTTTGGCGAATTTGTAGTGAAAGTGATAATAATCTATACAGTATAAGTACCTACATACTTCTATACCTACTAGGTATACTTAATATTATAAAAGGCAAAAGCGAAAGTTTCGGTGGATGTATGGATGGATGGATGTTTGTTACTCAATTACGCACGAAAGGCTGAACGGATTTGGATGAAATTTGGCACAGTGATAGATTATAGTCTGGAATAACACATAGGCTAGTTTACATCGCGGGCATCAGCTAGTTGTTTAATAAAAGTTAGTTTGTACTTACTTGTCCGTCCATCAGGCAACAAAGTATCCAACGCGTTAAGCGGGTAAGCTGAACAGGTGATGTTGGAATACCTCCAGAACTCCCTGGATGAGAGCTCCAACATCTCTCTAAACACGGACGCTCTGCCAAGTTGGCAGGCTAGCGTTAGTGGTGTGAATCCAGCCTTGTTGAGCCTGCCATTGCTTGCTGGGAGCTTGGGGTGGCGGAGAGCGTAACCAAACATATCCTAAAGACAAAGATTTTAATTTTGTACACCTCTGCCTTGTGCCCTGTTGGTTGATACTGGTCTATAAAGGAAACCTATAGATTAACCTAAGACATGGAAATAGAAAAGAAGGCTAAGAAAAAAAATCGGTGAGGACGAAGACGTGGCTACATATTTTAAGAGTACTGCTGACCGTGGCAAACCTGCACATTTAAAACAAAGCAAAAGCACGACATAAACAGTCCCCAAGAAAATCTTGCACGCTTGGAATATCATAATGACTAGGTGTGTGGATGATTTTCATAAGAATTATCAAGCGGGAAACATATCGAATTCCCGAAAATCTTGTTCTTGTTATTCCTTGGACTTGGAAACTATAACTAGAACTCATTTCGATGAATATGGGATAGGATGGAATCTGGAATTGAGAAGAACTTGGTACGTATTTTGAAGTTTTAAAACAAAACTGAATAAGTAAGTATTTTTAAAAAAAAATATACTTACCAGTTTGTCACAAACTACAACCATATGCAGTATCATGTTCCCGAAAGAGTCTTGAGCGTCTGGATCAGCCCCTGAGTCCAGCAGGAGGTTATATACGGCCTCGTTGGCGCAACATGCCGCCCACGCGAGGGGGTATTCGCCTAAGTATGCGAGACCCTCGTAGTTGGTCTGACGTGTTGGGGGTACTTTTTGTTGGTCGCGGGGTAGAAAGAAACTACCTGTTTGTACAAAATATACTCGAGTGATTAGGCTGTAATACGTAATAACATAGCAATTTAATCTAATTAGCTACAATAGTAGAAATTTCAGAAATGGAACTTACGAGTAACTATGATTACAAGTTTCCAACTCTATTGTTCAAACCATGTTCAAACATTATTATGGAACTTAAAGCTAGCTATGTAACCTAGTTAGTTGTAATATAAATCATGCCTGCGTGGAATTGTGGCAAAAATGCTGGCTGCATTTCTGCGCTGGATAGACTGCTTCTTTCCGTACAAGTTGAATTTAAGTTTTCCCACATTTTTCCAGATAGGTATTTCTACAAAAATGACGCCTCAAATAAAACTAAAGCTTTTCTCTTGGGTGCATATTAATTTAAAGCTTGTTTGTCGCGACTACAGCGCGGGTAGGTACCTATATTAGGTAGGGATAGTTTCTTACCGATAGCTTTTTGACTGACATCTGCACCAGCCTCCACTAGATCTTGGACCAGCTCATTATTGCTGTATGCGATAGCAAGGTGCAACGAACTCGCACCTGGAATAAAGTGAATATACTCGTACTTAACTAGATGATGCCCGCGACTTCGTCCGCGTGGATTACGGGTTTTTGATTCCCGCGGGAACTCTTTAATTTTCCGGGATAAAATGTAGCCTATGTCCTTCCCCGGGATACAAACCATCCCTACACCAAATTTTATCAAAATCGGTTGAACAGATGGGCCGTGAAAGAGTAGCAGACAGACAGACCACATCAATGACAATTACAATCCGGGTATCTTTAAATCAAGAGTGAATAGGCATGTTCTAGGTAAGCGCGTCCCATCTTAGGCCGCATCATCACTTCCCATCAGGTGTGATAGTGGTCAAGCGTAAGCCTATGAATAAAAAAAAATAATAATAAGACAGACAGACACACTTTCACATTTATAATATAAATGTATTAGTATGGCATTAGTATGGAATAATGGATACATACCCAAGTATTCTTCTCCTTCAACGACATCCAAAGAAAGTTTCGGAAAACATTTTACCAATGTTCTGGCTAACCGTGTGTGAATCTAGAAAGAACGCAATAAGTAATTTGGGCTTAAATTGAAATTTTTATGGTAGGTAATTTTGGCATCTTTTAGGCGTACGGTCGGTAGACTGCATCATCACTTGCCAGCAGATATGATTGCAGCCAAGCCTAGGCATTTAAAAAACCGGCCTTGGTGCGAGTCTGACTCGCGCAACCGGGGTTCCCTACAAACTCGTAAGTATAATGTAGATAAGAGTAAAAGTTCATAAACTATGAAAGCAACGAACATTGCTCTAACTAAAAGGTAAGGCGGATTGAAGGACAATCATTATTAAAATAAGTAATTGTATCTACAAATTATTGATTTTCGCCCGGATTTTCCCTTTACTTGTGCTATCATGCGCTGAGAACTTGCTTCTTATTCATGATCTAGGCCAATAGGAAGTAGGTACTCTATAGGTTTTTATTTACGAGTGTCATAATAAAAGGCATCAATGGCCATATTTTTTTATTGCGTTGATTTTGTTTGAAACTTGATTTCTTTACATCTCCAAGGGACCGTAGACCTCAATATTTTGATACCTTGATACCTCCATGCATTCTTGAAAAAGAGTTGACATTGTTGTCCGTCTGGCTGTCTCTGTCTGTCAAGAGACAGACAGAGACAGCCAGACGGACAACAATGTGATCCTATTTAAGTGTTTCTGTCTTCCTTTTGAAGTACGGAGCCCTAGAAAGTAGATACTCATTGCTATAATCATGCCTACCCTAAAAAGCCTTTTATTCTCATTTGCGGTAAGTACTTAGTTACAGCATTAATGTGTTTAGATGTGCTAGTGGTACATTTTCCTTATTTCCTAGGTTAGTATGGTTAGTGTTGTTTGATTTATTAAGAGATATGGGCCACTTTACGGGTATAGGCCTCCCCCAACCTCTTCTACTTTTCTATGTCTTTGCCCAGATTCGTCCAGTCTAAATTCCTACAGTTTGGACTATCTCATCAGTCCACTGTTTGTTTGGCCTTCCAACCTTCCTTTTCCTGGGGATTATAACCTACCTTAGTATCGCAAATAATAAGCACGTGTAGCAGCGATTCGCCGAGTGCTCCACGATAGCTCATTTGCCAGCATGCGGTGTGATCCTCCCACTTGGCGAGAGGGTCGTGAGGCGACAGAGACGCTTCGATCGGTAGTACCACCTGATGAGATAAGTGCAATGGTTGAAGCTTACGCGCGGGGCATACAACAAGCATAAGCCAAGCGGACGAAGTTGCGGGCATTATCTATTATTTCTGTAAATATTTCAGGTAGATACTTTCCTGCTCTTGATCTCTGAATTTCCACCTCAAATATTCTGCTCTATTTATTACTCTGCCTCTACCTCCCGCATACATGTACGCTGAAAACTCCTCACGTATTAGACGCTCTGCGGCTGCCATTCCACCTTTTATGTATGTCTCTATGAGTAAACCACCTAGAAATAACATTCGATTTTTACGAGCACGACAACCTCAAACTTTTTTTATGCTGGATGTTCTTAAACCTAATCCTTAAATGTGAAAAAAAAACCTCTTGTAAGTATTCTGGAGACGGATACCTATCCGTCTCCAGAATAGTAGGCTTCTTCTTATCCCGCAAAACAAACAGTTAACCCACAGGATTTTTATTTTATTTTTAGCCGGCTTCCCAAGAGGAGGCTGTTTTTTATTCAGCGCTTCTTGTAATGACATATGATTAATTAATTGAAGATTTCAATAGCGAACGAACCTTTTTTGTAATCTGCAAGTTTATAAAGAACTGTGTGATCTTCGCTACTAGGTTGGGAGATGACTCGGTCGAGAACCGAACCCACGGCTGGGACACGTGAAGCTGAACACAGCTTGCCCAAAGCTTCACCCATCTGACTGTAATATAATAATAATTAATAAAAAGGCGGCTTTCTTGTAAACTCTTTCACCAAGGCTAGAATCCAGAACCGTCGATAAGTAAAAAAAAAATGTCTGCCCATATCTGTCATATTGACTTTGACACTGACACTTATTTCATGGCGGCTGTTGACTGTTGAGTGTTGACTTCTGGTCGGTGGTGTTGACTATTGATCCTATTCATACTAAAATAATGTTATTATTGTGGTTGATAAAATAATAAGCTGTTTTCAAAGTTAGTTTTTACAAAGATTTAGATGTTCTGTACAAAGTAGTAAGTTCCGGAATTAAAATGTCGGAAGATACGCCCAGCTCGCCGTATACTGATGAAGAATACGCTGACATGATACATTGCTACCTCATAAGTGGGAAGACACTCGAATTAACTCAAATGTGCTATGCAAACAAATATCCTGAGCGTAGAAAACCGAAACTACGTACCCTAAAAATAGTTGTGCAAAAGTATTTGGATTCCCTCGTCGCAAATAACACTGCGAATCCTGGAGTAAATTTCACTGTTTGTTCAAAAAAGGATGACAGTATTTTAGATTATTTTGTACTAAATTCACACGCAACAGTTGCGAAGGCTGCTAGTATATTCTGTGTACAAACTAGTTATATCGACCAATTACTTAAAAAACGAAAAGCTCATATGGTTATAAAGGTTGGTATATTTTTGTATCTAAGTGCCTATGAGTGGACCCCGCCTGGCTTCACTCAAGTGAAATTTCTAAAAAAGCCCTGTCTTTAAGGGGGCCATGCTATAAGAAAATGTAAACAAGAAATCTTTAAGCAAAATATTAAGTGTCTAGACCCAGCAGTCTGAGCTTTATGTAAGTTTTTCTTTTCATATTGGTACCTTTTTGTAAAGGTGTAACTCAAGATTTTTTTAAATAAAAGTGGTGATAGCCTAGAGATTAAGAAGTTTGGCCTATTGTTCAGGTGGTTGGTCAATCCTCAGGCACACACTCTTAACAATCCTGAGCATTGCATTTTAAACAATTAATATCACTTGCTATGACAATAATACTCTGAGAAAACCTGCATGTCTGAGAGTTCTTCATAATGTTTTCAAAGTGTGAAATGATGAGGACTGACAATTATTATCTGCACTCGGCCAGCTTGGGCATACTTATTCTAAGAGGAGACAGTACCAGTAGGTAGCCGCTAATTATATGAAATAGCGATGATGATGATACCCTCAACCACAATACACATAGCTTGATAAAGAAAGGTCGAATTATCTTAGATCTTCATATCGGGGTGCCTTTAGGACTTTACCATGAGTTTAATGCTCAAGTACTGGAGGCGCCATTTTAACATTTACCTTAAAGTATTTTTATATGTGGCACAATGGTGAGAATAATTAGTTTTTCTTTCTTATCTGTGTCCTGTGAACTACATACACTCAAATAGGTTTTAAAGAGGCATTCTCTTTGTTTATTCTCCAGTGCCCTGTATTTTCTCAATCTTAATATGTAAAAATGTTACTCCAAGTGCAATCAAAAATTCCTACAATTACAAGATGATGATATTTTGCAAATTATATCTTTCAAAAAGTGTACATTTGTTATTGTTAAAATTACTATTGTTCATTTCTAGAACAAATTAGCTTGAGCTTCTTTTAGACTAGATTTGGAGAGGACTCGGTGTGGAAGTTGTTCAGTGGTTTTCCCTGCTGAATTTGCTTGTAACATCCACACAATAACTATAAATGTGAAAGTGTGTTCTGTCTGCTAACTAACACAGCCATAATACAAGTCATTTTACCAAGATTTGGCATAGAGATAGCTTGCATCCCAGAGGGCTAGTTTTTTCTGTAACTAGGCTACTCTTTATCCTGCAAAATCAATTTAAATTTACAAAACCATATATCCAGACAGACATTCTTTACACATCCTTCAAGACAGTTGTTGGGTAAGGGCTATCATCTAGTTCTTATAATTTAAGTAATTTTTTGTAAACTAAGTAAGTATGTACTTATTAGCTCATGCACGCAACTTCATGGCATCCGCGTGGCTCAAGGTTTTTTGGTTCCTGTGAGAACTCTAATTTTCTGGGATAAAAGTAGCCTATGTGTTATTCTAGACTATGTGCCAAATTTCATCCAGATCCATTCAGCCGTTCTGGCATGATTGACTAACAAACATCCATCCACCCAAACTTTCACATATTTTATATAATAGTATAGACTTACTTGCCCTGACAATAAAGCCTGCAGCAATATTTCAAAACTCTCTTCCTTCTATTGCATGTCTTCAATCAGTTGAAGCTGCTGACCAATCATGTTGTTTAAGAGACATCTTAATTATATTATCTTTTCTAGTATGACATTGAAAGATTTTCTTGAATACACCTAGGTTTTCATGTAAACTGAAAATCCAATTTGAATTGCCATAATTAAAAATATTTGTAAGTTTTGGAAGCTTTTTAGGGGTCCCCAAGGGATGCCAATGGGACCCTATTACTAAGCCTCTGCTGTCCGTCCGTCTGACTGTCTGTCTGTCAGAGGGCTGTATCTCAAAACCATAATAGCTAGACAATTGAAATCTTCACAAAGGGTGTATTTCTATGGCTGCTATAACAACAAATAATAAAAATAAAGTTATAAATTAAAGGGGCGCTCCCCATACAATAAAGTCAGTCTTTTAGCTAAATTCATCATGAAATAGATACACAATTGAATACAATACTTTGAATGGTTTTACTTTGATAGAAACAAAAAACTAAAAACACTCTAAAAATTGTTTGGTTTGATTAGTACGAGTAGGTAGTCAGTTTATCCATACTTTCTATTATAATTTGTATTTAAGTACTTAAATTAATTTATTATTTCTGTTTTTTTTACTAATAAAAATTGAAGCAGGTAGGTACTTATTAAGTACTTAGTACTTAGGTACTTAAGTAAGTACCTACTTAAGTAAGTACCTACTTTTAAAATAAAATGTTGGTATAATTTATAATTTTTGTACCAAAAAAACAAACACGGGCATTCCAAACTTCTGTACAAAATTATACCACTAGTAACTTCCAAAGAAACATGACTAACCTGCCATGTTGATATTTTTTCTAAAATATTATAGCCACTTTCACTCAGGAGGATGTAAGGATTCTAACAATAGATACCCCATGCATCCAAATCTGTTCAGGCATTTAGAAGTTATGGTGGAATAAAGAAACATACATACATGAACCCTGAAAACATTACACTCCTTTTTGGGGCAGTCATGTAATAATGCTCCTACATAATTTGATAACTGTAGCAAAGTGTTATTTAGACGTAGGCACTTCAAGGATAGGATAACTTGCCACCACATTGAACTCTTCTTATCTTACTGTACACATCTTTAAGCCACCCTCGCAATTTATCACTTCAGAATTACAATGAATGAAAGTTCCATACAATGTTTGTACACTCACTCCACTGCAGTTAAATACGAGTTTAACATCGAAAGAGATAAACAGTTGTAGTTGTCATGGCAACTGTGCTATTTGAACCCTACTGATCTAGCTTGAGGCCAAGTGGAAGTGGGCGCTAAGATATCCCAAAATACGTGTTAGTCCCATATTAATTTTATAAATGAACCAACCATATGCCAATATTGCCAGGTTTATTTTACGAAACTCAGGTAACGTAGATCTAGGTACTTACTTACTTATCATATTTTATCGAAAACCTAATTTCTCAGAATTGTTAACGAGACATCCCCGAAATATAAAATAATTTATAATAAAAGGTAAACGTCATTAATTGTTATGAAATACAATCACACACTTTCACTCGACGAAACTGGTGTCGAGCGCCTAAAGGGTACCTAAGGCCAAATCAGTGTAATTTGTAGTTATGTTTATTTATACTGGGTTGACCCAGTTTCATCCACCATTAAACATTTGATGATGCCCGCGACCTCGTCCTCGTGGATTAAATTTTTTGATTCCCTCTTTAACTCTTTGGTTTTTCCGGAATAAAATGTAGCCTGTGTTAATTAAGGATACCCTAAAAAGAAGGTGTGTTATCACGGCTCTAAGATCTGAAAGGTCGCCTAAGCACATCTCAGGTTCGTATAATACCTACTGATGTTTTAATTTATTTATGTTTTGACAGGGAAAAGAAGTTGAATCAACGGGAAGGCAAAATGGGAGTGTAAAAGTTTTTTCAAAAAAAGCTGCAACGAAAATTAAACAAGAAAAGAGTGATTCAGAAGAACAACTGATTATTAATAAAAATGAATCAGATTTCAAAGAAAGTAATATTGAAACTGTAATTATTATTGAAAAGAGTGAAAGCAGTGATATATTTTGGAGAGAAGATATTATTAGTGAGACGCACGATGCTGATATATACAGCGAAGCTTCTACAAGTAACATGATTGATAATAATTACTTAGGCGAAAGCACTAAGAATGAGCCGCAAGATGTCGGAAATTGCAGCGAAACAGCAAAGAGTGAGACAGATGATGAAGTTATATGTCGTGAAATTGAAAACGCAAAAAAACGTAACAAGAAATACTCAAAGCGTAGCAGCACTAAGAATCCAAAATCATCCAAAGACATCATGAGTGAGACGCAGGATGTTGCGGTTTATAGCGAAGCTACTACGAGTACAACGACTGATAATTTACTTCGTGAGATCAATATGAATGAGTCGCAAGATGTTGGAAATTGCAGCGAAACGGCAAAGAGCGACACAGATGATAAAGTTATGTGTCGTGAAATTGACTACACAAAAAAGCGTAAAAAGAAATACTCAAAGTGTATTGGCACTAAGAAGCCAAAATCATCCGAAGACATTATTAGTAAGACGCCAGTTGTTGCTGTTTCTAGTGAAGCTACTACGAGTATAGCGACTGATAATTATTTAATACGAGAGATCACTATGAATGAGTCGCAAGATGTCGGAAATTGCAGCGAAACAGCAAAGAGCGAGACAGATGATGAAGTTATATGTCTTGAAAATGAATACACAAAAAAACGTAACAAGAAATACTTAAAGCGTAGCAGCACTAAGAATTCAAAATCATCCAAAGACATCATGAGTGAGACGCAGGATGTTGCTTTTTATAGCGATGCTAATACGAGTACAACGACTAATAATTTACTACGAGAGATCACTATGAATGAGTCGCAAGATGTTGGAAATTGCAGTGAAACAGCAAAGAATGAGACAGACGATGAAGTTATGTGTCGTGAAATTGAATACACAAAAAAGCGAACCAAGAAATACCCAAAGCGTAGCGGCACTAAGAAGCCAAAATCATCCGAAGACATTATTAGTAAGACGCCAGATAATGCTGTTCATAGCGAAGCTACTACGAGTGCAACAACTGATAATTTACTACGTGAAATCACTATGAATGAGTCGCAAGATGTCGGAAGTTGCAGCGAAACAGCAAAGAGCGAGACATATGATGACGTTATATGTCTTGAAAATGAATACACAAAAAAGCGTGACAAGAAATACTCAAAGCGTAGCGGCACTAAGAAGCCAAAATCATCCAAAGACATCATGAGTGAGACGCAGGATGTTGCGGTTTATAGCGAAGCTAATACGAGTACAACGACTGATAATTTACTTCGTGAAGTCAATATGAATGAGTCGCAAGATGTTGGAAATTGTAGCCAAACGGTAAAGAGCGAGACAGGTGATGAATTTATGTGTCGTGAAATAGAATACACAAAAAAACGTAACAAGAAATACTCAAAGCGTAGCAGCACTAAGAATCCAAAATCATCCAAAGACATCATGAGTGAGACGCAGGATGTTGCGGTATATAGCGAAGCTAATACGAGTACAACGTCTGATAATTTACTTCGTGAAGTCAATATGAATGAGTCGCAAGATGTTGGAAATTGTAGCCAAACGGTAAAGAGCGAGACAGGTGATGAATTTATGTGTCGTGAAATAGAATACACAAAAAAGCGTAAAAAAAAATACTCAAAGCGTAGCGGCAGTAAGAAGCCAAACTCACCGGAAGCCATTATTAGTAAGACGCCAGTTGTTGCTGTTTCTAGTGCAGCTACTACGAGTATAGCGACTGATAATTTACTACGAGAGATCACTATGAATGAGTCGCAAGGTGTCGGAAATTGCAGCGAAACAGCAAAGAGCGAGACAGATGATGAAGTTATATGTCGTGAAATTGAATACACAAAGAAGCGTAAAAAAAAATACTTAAAGAGTAGCGGTCCTAAGAAGCCAAAAAAAAACAAAAAGAGAAAACAAAAAAGTAGTAGTCAAGGTAAGTTTTTTAATGGGCTCTGTTATTTATTTATTTTATTTTATTTATTTTATTTATTATAATCTTATAAAATTGACATAGAAATGTGTAACATACAGTGCCACAAAAACCACAGTCGGTTTTACTGTGCACCGTGTTAATATAGGTAAGACATAAAACAATAATTATAGCTAAAGAATATACATGAGACTAACTTAAAAATATAGTGGGTAAGCTACAAAAATGTTAGCTCAGCGCTTAGAAACATCGCGTCGCTGCCAGCGAAACCGGTTTCAGGTTGCAGTTTGTGAGTGATAACTATTAACTATACAGGTTGCTCCAAAAAATGTTTTTTAAGTTTGTGTTTGAAGTTTTTTTCGTTCATGTTTTCTTTTAAAATTTTAGGAAGGTTGTTCATTAGTGTTGGAACGATGACTTTGAGTCTTCTTTTGCCGTAATTATTCACGAATTTTGGTATATGCAGTCTTGGGTTTTTAGGACTTCTTAATTTTTTATTATAATGAACCTTTACTTGTAGTTCTGAGTTTAGGTAATTTTCAACTAGTATTAAATATTTGATTTTGATATCTATGGGCATTACTTTACAATATTTAAATAATAAGTGGTAATCGTTACTATGTTGTTTTTTAATTTTATTTGGTACAATAGTTTTTAGAAGTCGCAACTGGAGCTGGTATATCTGATTGATATGTGTTTTATATGTGAGCCCATAGCTGCTCAATCCATATGATATTATCGATTCGCCTAGTGCATTATACATCATTAATAATGTCGAGAAAGGCGTCTTATTCTTAACTAGTGTTAATTTTGCCAGAAGGGCACGTAATTTGTCACACACGTAATTTATGTGGTCTTTCCACTGAAGGCGGTCATCAATGATTAATCCCAGGTAGCGTTGATTTGTTACTGATTCCACAAATGCGCAGTTGTAATTCTTATTGTGATGTATTGAGTACTGTCCGTTTTCATGTAAACATTGGTGGCTATGCGCTATTAAATTTATATCACCGTTGTGTCTATTATGGCTCGAACTAATGTACATTGTTTTGGTTTTATCAACATTTATAGGTAGGCCAACGTCATGCGACCATTTTATTAGTGAGTCAAAATCGGTTTGGAGTAGTTTCAAAGCTACGTGAATATCATGGTGTGCGGATATAAGGCATGTGTCATCAGCGAATTGAAACATCTCGCAGTTTTTTATTATATTTCCAAGGTCGTTTACGTAGGTTATGAAATGTAAGGGCCCTAGAACGGATCCTTGAGCAGTTCCCCGTGTTACGCACATTTCTTCACTAAAGGTTTCAGCTACTCTGACTCTATAGGTCCTATCAGTCATATAATTTTGACACCACTCTAAGAGTGGGCCTCTGATTCCACAGTTATCTAGCTTTTCGAGTAGGATATTATGTTGGAGCATGTCGAATGCTTTGCTGTAGTCAACATACACTATTAGAACATGTTTTTTGTTATTAAGGTGTCCATTGACCGAATCTGTAAAGGTTGATAATAGCTGTGTTGTGCTCTTTTTGGGCTGGAAACCAAACTGTTTGCTAGACAGTATGTTATGTTCTTCATAAAATGTGTAGATTTGTTGGCATAGGTACTTCTCAACAATTTTATCAATAGTAGGTAGTATAGTAATGGGTCTGTAGTTTTTATAGTCACTGCTGCTACCTTTTTTAAGTATTGGCCTTACTATGCCAGATTTAAGGCTGTTTGGGTATTTAGAAGTAGCGACTGATTTGTCAATAAGATTCGCAATTATCGACGACATTCTTTCAGACAGCCTTTTTAAATCTACTGTGCGTATATTGTCTGTTATATCTGTGCAGTAATATCAATATAGATAATGTCACTACTCACTACAATGTCTTTATAGCTGTTATGTTTTAAGATTTCTTAAAGAGTAAAAGAAGACAAAAGTTCCTCCCATGTCCTTTTAATACCCACCCAGTGGAGTATGAATTGTTATGAAGTAAAGATGTTTGTGTTTTTTTTGTGTTTCAGCTTAATATCATACTCTTAATAGAAAAGCTGCGTCAAGTTTTAATTTAATTTAATTTATTTAAAATTTTTAATTTAATTTATTTAAAACATACCTATCACAGCCAACTTAAAAACTAAAAGGTGTTACAATGAATTAACTAAATGCGTTAATTATTAATTTAAAGGTGGTACAACTAGTGGTGTGCTAACAATTATTATGTAATAATTTTATGATCTCCCACTCTCCAAACTAGTATAGACTGTATCTTGGAAAGTAGGAACTTCCCTCTATGATACAAACATAGTTGCTAGCAGTTACGGAACATTATACAAGATAAATAAATAAATAGTGCACAAGTGCATCTGCTTGTCTGTGTGTGTGCGTGCATGTGTGTGTGTGTGTGTGTGCGTGTGAGTGCGCGGGCGCGTGTTTGTGATAGCGCGTGCATGAGCGTGTGTTTAACGTATTATTTTAGGTCAATTTATATTATCTTTATCAGAAGATCTTCTGTTTGGTTGTAGTTTCGTTTATTGTTTGATTTCGATTATTGTTTTACTAGCTGATGGCCACGACTACGTTCGCGTGGATTGAAGTTTTTTGGTTCCCTCGGGAACTCCCTAATTTTCCGGGATAAAATAGCCTATATGTGTTATTCCAGGCTATAATCTATCTCTGTGCCAAATTTCATCCAGATCCGTTCAGCCGTTCGGACGTGATTGAGTAACTAACGTCCATCCATCCATCCAAACTTTCGCATCTAAAATATTAGTATAGATATAGATATATCTATAATATATAATTTGTATAAAAGGAGAAACCGATTGACTCACATATCGACAAGAGAGATGAGATTGTGCATGTTGCATCTCTACAACTTAGAAACTCACAAGGAAAAGATTTCAGAATTCCTTAAAAAACATTTTTGCTTTAAAATTCGTAAAATGCGAAGGTTTTATACAGTGTTAGTAAACTGTTAACTGAAGAACTTATTATTAATCAGAACATTTTATTGCAGAGCCAAAAACATTGGAATTTTCACGAATGCTTAATGCCATGGTGTACACAACAAGATTAGAAGAAATGACCATTTTACACAAGAAAATAAAGCATCTTGATAATGCGATTATCATGAATTATATTTTTAGGGAAAGTAAACCAAAATATAATTATTGGGAACACAAATCAAATATAAATGTGAAAAGAACCATGAGTTTCAAAATGTTAAAAACTATTTTAAAAAAATTAAAGAAAAATGTAGAAGTCGTTGATCTTACGGATAACGATGACCTAATAATAACTGATGTTATCTATCCCGCGAATATCGTTACTCTTAATGCAGAAGACACTATAGGCAGATGTAATAAAAGTGATGTTGTAATTGTAATCAATAACCTATTTTCAAACCTACGCGACATATACGTAACTAATTGGAAATGTGATCTTATTGAATATCGTTGCACTAAATTAAATGATAAATGTGATTTAAATAAATTTGATGAGACCAAGATTAGATTGATATTGGATGCGTGTTGTTGGATCAAAAGACATCGAAAAGTTGAATCAATTTGGCCTAGAAACGAATGTAAATTTTTTCGTTTTCTAATCACAATACATAAATGTCCTCCTGATCAATGTAATTGTTGTTGCAGACCTAAAGAAAGTACCACTGATGTAACTATTTATAAACCATCTGATATTAATGTTTTTACACACACAAATGACTTAAAAGCAAAATCATGTGATCAAAGTAAAAACCTAATATTAAATGCTTTAAGATATAAAGAGCCAGATACAAATGAAAATATTAAAACTCACTTTAATCTACAAAATGTTGATATAATGCGTAATATAATTTATTTACTTAAAGACATTTCAAAAGTAGGCTACTGCTCATTCTCGAAAAATGAATGTTTTGAAATCGGTAGCAACCAAGACATAGTGCGCTTTCATACTGAGAATTACTATCGCGACTCTCGCCAGAAATGTCACCAATGTTTCAATATGACAAGGAATCATCGCAGTATAGAAGAAATTGTAGTATGCTGCAAGTGGAAGCTAATTTCCATCCTTAACGAACAATACAAGGCATGCAAAATATCGGCTAATACACTAAAATTTCTAAAAGGGATGCTATCGAGAAAGCAGAATGTGTGTAACTATTGCAAACAGCTTTTATCTGTATGCGATTCACGCCCTAAAACAAATCAAATTTCTAATTTGATTGTTAATATACCAAAAGTAGAGCATACAAGAAAATTGGTTGAACCCACATTATTGAAAATTGATAAAACATCATCTCGTACTCTTAATAATGTAAATAAAGTTGCACAACAGATTCTGCAAGAGACAAAATATTATGCTCATAGAGATTCAGCAATACAAACAACCAAAATACCGTCAACTGTCAAGTTAAAAGTAACTTGTAACCAAATTCCAGGACTTGACTTTGAATTAGACCATGTAGACAATCAGTTAGCAACAATGATAGTGGCAAAATTTTCGAATATGAAGTTTACCGTTAAAGAAGATTTAAAAGTAGTTGCATCATTAAATAATCCAATCCAGACAACATCTACCGAAGAATTCAAAATTATAGCACAAATACTTCTACACACCCAAAAATGCTTGAAGCTAGTACCATTGCCGCCAGGATCTGATATTGGTTTAGTTGCAGAAATCGTTATCCCGAGTGATCTTGAAAACAATAACAATCGTGACAGCTTTTTTAGCCCATTTAAAAATGTTAATAAAGGTATTGTTACAGTCGGTGAGGGCAATAGCAATATAATTGTAAAACCTACAGAATTGGCAATTTTAAAAGTCCTTCAAGCATTTACACCTTTCAATATCACCAAACCTGCTGATGATAGTGTAGATAGTATAGAAATTACTGACGATTCTTGTAGTTATCAAAATTATGCTCATAAACTTAAAATTGAAGAACAACCCAGTACGAAAACATCCAGGCGAAAAAACCAAACTACATATTTTGATGGTGTTGAAAAAACTAAAGGAAGGGTTGAAAATTCGTCCGAAAATAAAATTCAAGTGCATGATGTGGTTTGTTTGAACTTTTCAAGTAACCATTTTGGCAGTGACATCAGCGATAATAATTATGATGAGGCGTATACAAGTAAACTTAAGCCGTATGATGGCCTTGCAAATGTAATGAGGTGTAGTAAGAAATGTTACACCGAATCATTCAGATCTTTTTTAAATGAACAGAAGAAACATAAAGAAGCCTTAGAAGTTGAAGAAAACATAGTTTTACCGAAAATTTCTAGTGTTTTCTCGTTACACAGCTCAGCTCAGCAAACCCAACAAGAAACAAATGAACCAGTACCCTCAACAAGCAAAGCTGACAACGCTTCAAATTATGTGAATACTGAAACTACAGTACCTAAAACGAGTAACAATGAAAATACCATCGTAAATCGTTTGAATGCTGGCACCCCATTGTTGCTTTATGACTCAGTAAAAAAAAAAACGCAGGTCGTATGTTTGACTCCAGACGGACTACTTGTGCCAGTCGCTAATTCTTTGACCACAATCAATCCACCGATTGACGAAAATAATATATTGTCGAGAGAACCAATAATTATGATACCCGAAAATAATTCAAACGTTGCAGTCTTAACTCCAATTATTGTTAATCAAATATGCGATGGTAATATGACTTTCATACCAGCTATGCAACATATCCAGGAAAATTCTATTTTGCCCGATATACTAAACGATATTCCTAAAAACATCGATCTTAGATGCGGAGAAAATAATGCGATAGTTGTAAAACAAGAGACAAAAGATGATTTAATTGTTTTGGATTCTGATTAGGTAATTTAAGCTAAAAATGTTATGTTTTTTTGTAATAGAAGTCCTTATAATGTCCATAATATATTACTATGATTTGTACAGTAACCAATTATATTATGATTAGGGTAAAGTAACTAATAAAATTTTGTTAAAATTACTATTAAAAAAAAAAAATACCAATATGGTTTTATGGGTTTTATCCATTTATTTTTTAAGTTTTACAGAATATATCGTTTCCCTTTGATAATAATATTAGAAAGTAGGTATGTATTCTAAGCTATAGGTATTTCCAATTTCCATGTAGTATTATTCACTTATTCATTGAATTCATGTAGGTAGGTACATACAATATATTGAATTAATTATAATGACATGACACCCCGTCAGGGCATTGCAATTTTAGTATTATAGCTAACAAATAACAATTATAAATAACAATTTCAGTAAGTCTACTTTTATAATACATTACATTTAAATTTTTCTACCTACGTGTACTAATCCAATTACAATAAAAATAAAAATAATGTCAAATTGTTAGTCTCACGAGTTATCTTGAATTAAATATTAATTAGTACCTAATTTAACTATTACGGGTATAAAAGTCAAATTTTAATAGAAATGTCATGGGTCATGTCATGTCAGCTATGTAGTCAAGTAATGTACCTAAGTAATATCGGGTGCGTTCCGAAATACACTGAGAGCACTGAAAGTCCCCAGTAAAGAGCACTGCCAGTGCTCGCAGTGCTTATAACGGAACACACACATCATATTTTATTTGGTCAAATGAGATTATACTAATTTTTATAAACACAGTCAATTCTTAGTCTATTAGCACAGTATTACCATAGGTATTACCCATAGAGATACGATACGTCCTTCCGACGTAATCGTTAAAGAAAGATAAGATAAAATATGCTTTATTGCCACACAAAACATTACAGAGTGATGATAAAGTTAACGATCAAATGAAATAACAAATCCGCGAAGGCGGTCTTATCAAGTTATCACTAAAAGTAAGTGATCTCCTCCAGACAACACTTTAATAAAAGGTTGTCGGTTCAAATATTTTCGCCGATAATTTATTTCTTTCTCTAATGGTGGCACCAGACATGGCTATTTGTAGTTGTGATTTGATGTTGGCGTAGTTGCCAAAATTTTTGACATATGGGCAAATAGGCGATACAACCGTCCACACATGGAGCCAAATACAACAAAAAAATAAGATATTTGCCACCAGAAAGTAAATTAGCTGTACAAAATGGACGTTGCACTGGCAGCTCGATTTTATTATATAAATGCATGTTAGGTACTAATCAAATCAAATCATCTTTATTCAAAATTGGTACCTACAAAGTACACCTTCTGAACGTCATGTTTGTAAAGAATAAGAATTTATGGTGATAATTAACAACGGTATCTTAAGACTAAAGCTACGAGGCACAGGCCCGTACTGGTCGACAATTCGCGCGCTTATGAAGCCGACCATGTGTGGCCAGTATATTTGCGTGTTTGCCTATTTGCCTCCTTTGATGTGTCTTCAAAAAACCGACAGCCGTTCGATAAACCGTATTTGTTATTGGCTGTATTTGCCAAATAGGCAAAAATGGCAATAATTTTGGCAAATTACTCTCCACACATGGAAGTTATTTGCCACCATAAAGTCTAAATAATCGACGAAAATAAAGGCTCGGTGAACAATCTTTGCTGCTGGGTACCTAGGTACTATTTATTTATTTTATTTTATTCCATTACAAATAAGTGACAATGCAGTCTAAGATGGTAGCGGGCTAACCTGTTAGGGGTATGGCAGTTATAAACCTATACCCCTTGTCGGTTTCTATACGGCATCGTACCGGAACGCTAAATAGCTTGGCGGTACGTCTTTGCCGGTAGGGTGGTAACTAGCCACGGCCACGAAGCTTCCCACCAGACACAGACCAGAGAAAATTCAGAAATTATAAATTCTCAAATTGACCCTGCCGGGAATCGAACCCGGGAACTCCCACGTTAAGACAACAGCGCTCAACACTGCGCCAGAGAGGTCGTCAAACCACTGTAAGTAAAGTCTGTTCGTTTACATGCGGTCGCCTTTGACTGCGCCGACTCGGCACGAGCACACGAGCCGCATTTTGTCAAAGGCACCGCCGTGGCATCATTTGCCGCCACCAACGCAGTACAGACACGGTAATATTATGTATATATTACCGTGGTACCTACAGATGCAGGAGAATTTCGCATATTAGGTAGGTACATCGAACTGCCGCGCCGCGGTGAAAGGTGGTTTTTATTGAATCTGCTATATATAATATATACTTACCTATCGTTTATGTGTACTTTTTACCTTTTTCATTAAAATTATTTTTCACCTCTCATGCTCTAAAAAGACGTCATTTATAGCTAGGTCTAGGGATTAAAGTAATTTTTTTTAAATAATTGCTGGCGTTTAGGTAGTAAATGGGTAGGTAGTTAGTTAAAATTTATAGTCTATGGTTTATATCAACAGCCCCACAACCATATAAGTCGTAATTCCTAATTCCATGCCCACAACAGCCCAAACTAATGTCACAGACACAGTCTATTAAGATACTTTCTTTCCTACCAGTCGTTCAACGAAGGCATCTAGACAAAGCAAAGCGGCGGAGTGATAGGGGCGTAACGAATGAAACTAGCAGAATTTTTATAATACAAAATTCTATTACTCTAATGTCTTTTATGTAGTAGGTACCGTACATCTAGGACTGCTAAAACTGGTCATGGTATGATGGTAGTCAGGTCTCACATTTGTGTGAGCGTCGACCCACTGTATGAAATGAATAAATTGTTACGCTATGTTAATACGATCCACACAATTTAATATATTTTTGAAACAATTTGCACGCAATCCTATGTTGAATGTAAGTATGCGTCAATGTGCTAAGGTTACCCATCGTCACCTACTCGTACGTGCGGTGCGTACAGTGGTACAGCCCAATGTCTATGGTTCTTAATGTATTTTTTTTTTTGTATTTGTATTGTAGAGAAAAAGTAGGTAATGCGGATTGCCGCGAAATCTCTAATAGGTAGGTACCTACTCGAAAGTGTTCTATTGCTGCAGCTATTAAAAGACAACATGAAGAACAAGAAGCCAATTCTGGTACATCTACTAAAAGTCCTCCTCGTACTTATAGAGCACGTGTAAGTGAATCAGCTTTTTGTTTCCCCACTGTTCACTCTCTATTTCTATTACCTACTCTCATAGCCCGATGGGACAGAAAATCCGACACGACCGGAGAGAGATCAGGCGCTGGACCGACGACTGAAAATATATTATATAAAAAACTACTCTGTGCTGCTTATATTATTTAAATGAGAGTGTGTTTGTTTGTCCTTCAATCACGCCGCAACAGAGCTGAGAATCGACGTAATTATTTGCATGTGTTATGGGTATTGGGTACCTCTACCTACATATAGTTGAGGACTTGGAGTTAGAGTTCTTAGGCTACTTTTTATCCCGAAAAATCAAAGAGTTCCCAATAAAAGACTGTCTATTAAAAGAAGTCGCGCGGGCATCAACTAGGTAGTTAGGTACTTACTTGATTATAAGGTCTGTGGGAATTACCTACCTAAGGTACCATTAGGTATGACCTAAAATAAATAATCCCGCAAAAAATCTATTTTATTTAGGTACCTAGGTAGTAGGTAGTACCTACCTACCTAACTACCTACTTTATGCGGCAAGTGGCAACAGATTTATTTAGACAATTTCGCATCTGTAAACTTATTTAATCTCAAATCTGTATACCTATTGTAGGGAAATTATTTAATTAACATACTAGGTACTAGGTAGGTATATCCTTCTAGAATAAATCTACCTATGCCATGGACCTATAATACTTAGTACATTATTGCAAAGGCCGGGAAATAGGCAATTGGAGGACGAGTATGAGTTTGAAGGCCGAGCCGTAGGCGAGGACTTCACTAATACGAGACAGGCAATTGCCATTTCCGCCGAGGCATAATATAGTGCTTTTCTCAAAAGAATGCAGGGAAATAAAACATACTTTTTATATTATCATAAAATTTTCATATACTATATATACTTTCGTGTATTTTTTTTTTGACTTCGCTGGAAGCAGGTTTTCCATTGCCAATTTGGCTTCTTATCTTAAATCTGGTGGAGTACAATCACAGAACATTTAATAGAGGTTAGAAAGGCCCTAGTACAAATTTTGTACGGAAACCGCTGTCGCCGTTTTGATCCCACCATTCTTCACTACTACTAATCTAAACGAATACACACGAGAGTTCCCATGTGTGCGTGAGGCAGAAAAAAGCGCTGCGATTGGCGAAGCTACGCACGCTAGTGAAACTTTAAACTTGCGCGTGTTGTCGTGTAAAACAGCAACATACGCTAGGGATTGACTAAAATATTTTTTATCGATGTTTATTTTTCGTACGGTCGACAGCATGTCAATATTCATATTGTTAACTTAAGTTGGACTCTATGTCTGGAGATTTTACTATTTTATTTTAAATTAGCTGATGCCCGCGACTTCGTCCGCGTGGACTAAGTTTTTTCGATTGCCGCGGGAACTCATTAATTTTCCGCGATAAAAAGTATGTATGTATATTCTTTATAGCTGATACCCGCGACTTCGTCCGCGTGGAATAAGTTTTTCAGTTAATTTTCCAGGATAAAAAGTATCCTATATTACTATCCCACGGTATAATCCCCCTATAATGGTGAAACACGTACTTCTTCATATTTTAACGAAAGTCCAAATGCTGTTTCATGGCTATAACTTGAGAAATTAAGGATTTTCATACAAACTCTCAAATTCCTATTTCACCCCTTCGGGAGTGGAATTTTGAAAAACTGTGAAACACATATGTTTTCATTTTCAACCCGCAAGTACCAAGTTTCATGGCTATAACTTGAGAAATTAAGGACTTTCATACAAACTTTCAACCCCTATTTCACCCCTTCGGGGGTAGAATTTCGGGATAAAAAGTATCCTATGTCCTACCTCATAGTATGGGCTCAAATCGTGCCAAATTTGAATTCATTCAGTAGTTTCGGCGTGATGCGCGGCCAAAATACAGACAGACAGACAGATAAAAATGAAAAAAAATACAGATTTGGCTTCAGTATCGATTAATGAGTGACCTCTAAAAAAAATTTTCAAAATATCTTCAATGTACAGAATTGGACCTGTTACAGTTTTATTATAAGTATAGATTAAAAAATGTATGGAGACATAATGATATTTCTTTTGCTTATAACTACTGTTTCTTTATAAGAAATAAATAAAATAAAAAAATAACTATGGTTTACAAATGGTTTTTATTTGAATACATCAACAATATTTAAAACACACTATACAACAAAACCAACAAACACAAAATACTATAACAATATTTCAAACATTTATGATTAAAATCTAAATCTGTAACTATCATTAAAAGTTCATAATAATAAACTCAGAAACAAATAAACTATTTACCGATACGGTGGAAAAATGCTACTCAGCCCTATCGACAAGTTACTCTTATTGGGTAATACCAGGTAACAAGTGGAGTTGATCGTTCATACGCACTACGCTTTACATTGCCGCTCGCGTACATGACTCTGTTGGACCGCGTTGTTCGTACCAGCGATGTACATACAAATTTGCGATCCAGTCACACTAGTGAAGGAAAACATAATGTCTTTAGTATTTTCAATTAAATCATTTAAAATCAAGGTTTAATGTACTTACCGATGAAAAGATATCTTGCCATTAGTCACATTGACATTTTGGCTTCTAGCTCTGCAGGTTATTACCGCGCAAGAAGGCATTATAAACACTTTTTTGCGCGTAAAACTTCCCAAGACAGTCCGCGGCCGACTGAGGTGTGTTTTTGGTACGTTTGAGCGTTCGCTCAATATAGTGGCGCGCGTGACCCGCCCACATCGCCTTTCTAACCTCTTATTATATGTTCTGTGAGTACAATCAATCTCCATTTCACTCTCTGAACCGTTGGAAACCATTTTAATTATTATTAAATTTATATTTATTAAGTAGGTATGTAAATAACAAATCAAGACGAATTTTCAGCTTTGCCGCCAATTTTTTTTTATCATCTGTGCCGACAGGCAAACGCATTTATGGCTATAAGTACAGCCACGTAAACGCAATTTGTACTAAGCAAAGAGACTATGGTATGCCAAGAATGACAAAAGAGATCGGCGGGCTGATTACGTAAAATGTTGCAGTAGCGACAGCAGTAGCAATGCGACAGCAAACACTACGCGATCGGTCGCAAAATGTCACTAGAATTCGTATTACCCAAACCGATCGCACGTCTATTGCTCGCCTGTCGCAGAATGCACTTTTCATAAGTTTGAATTTGGAATCTTTCTTCCTGAATATCTTGTAACTTGTTGTAATGTTCTTTGGCCTCCGTTTTCTTCTTTGTTGCTAATTGTTGGCAATAGGGATGATGCCTATTATAATAGTTTAAAGGAACTCTACCGTATTACGCGTTCAGCACTATCAGCGCAAAAAAAAAATTAAAAGTATAATATTTATTTTTTATCTTTATAATATTGAAAGGCGGGAATTAACTACATACCTACCTACCTAATCGTTATAATTTATTATTTAAAAGTGACGAAAAAATTAGTTCGAGTGAGGATATTATGGATTTAACTAGATTGTAGGTACCTACGCCTCCTTTTCTGAGAGCGGCGGCCGAATTAGCTAAACAAACATAAAATGTACCCGGAGAACCAATTACAATTTCAATTAGTAATTCAAATATAACTAATATAACTTTTAATATTTCTTAAGTAGGTTGCTTTTTTATTTACTTTCTTTTAATTACATAATATAATATATTAAATAAAAGTCACTTGTTTCATTTTTAGGGTTCCGTAGCCAAATTTGGCAAAAACGGAACCCTTATAGATTCGTCATGTCTGTCTGTCTGTCTGTCTGTCTGTCTGTGTGTCCGTCCGTATGTCACAGCCACTTTTTTCCGAAACTATAAGAGCTATACTGTTGAAACTTGGTAAGTAGATGTATTCTGTGAACCGCATTAAGATTTTCACACAAAACTAGAAAAAAAAACAATAAATTTTGGGGGTCCCCATACTTAGAACTGAAACTCAAAAAAAAATTTCTCATCAAACCCATACGTGTGGGGTATCTATGGATAGGTCTTCAAAAATGATATTGAGGTTTCTAATATCATTTTTTTCTAAACTGAATAGTTTGCACGAGAGACACTTCCAAAGTGATAAAATGTGTGTCCCCCCCCTGTAACTTCTAAAATAAGAGAATGATAAAACTAAAAAAAATATAAGTATTGTACATTATCATGCAAACTACAACCGAAAATTGGTTTGAGCGAGATCTAGTAAGTAGTTTTTTTTTAATAATTTAAAACTAACTACAGGTTTGTACGGAACCCTCGGTGCGCGAGTCCGACTCGCACTTGGCCGGTTTTTTAGAAAAGCACTATACACACCTCGACAGAGCATTTCTGGTCTCGCGATGTAATGTAGGTACCTACTATTACGAACGAAACAAAACCGCGCACCCTGCTGTGTGCTGCCGTTCTACCTATGTTCTAAATATAGACACGGTAATATTATGTATACATAATATTACCGTGATATAGATTTATCAATCCCCCTACCGTTGTTGTTTGATGTGTTGAAACTTGTAATTTCGAGTTTTAGCTTTAGCTTCGCGTCGAGCAAGGCAACGAAAAGTCGCGGAGACTTCGCATACGGCATAAAATTACCTATTTTGTTTACTTTTCCTCTAATATTTCAATTATTATTTACCTAAGTCCTACATACTTTTTTCAACTTTTGTTAGTTTGACTTAGCTATGTTGAAATATGTAACCGTTTAGGATCAAAATGATTAAAAAAAAATAACCAATCTATCTCTACATAGGTACATACTTACTATAATATACTTAATTCATAAGCAACTACTTAACAGATAAGTATTAGGCTTAGCTCTATTTGTTCTGAATTCTAAAGTGAAGATTTGTATCAGTTATTTCATGGATTTCTTTATGAATCTTATTGAAATTTTAATAGGATTCCTAATTAATTCAATAACTGTCAATATACTTGTGCTTTCTCAATAGGTACTATAGGTAGGTACTTACTAGGTATATATAAATCTGTTTTTTCATTTAAAAGTAGGTAGGTATAACAATTTATCTAATTCGGTAGTATATAGCGATGATGGCTCTATTAATTAAACCCAGATCCGGCTAGATTTCAAAAATCAGAATGATTATTAAATCACAAGGATGCTCGTATTCCCAGTTTTTGTGACAAGTGAGAAACTGGCCTCGGTGCCCTCAACCGAACTATCCAGACAAAATTCAATGTGACCAGTCACAAAGTGCACAAACGAAAGGACATGAAACATGGGACATTTAGTGATCCCTATTCAAATAATATCATCTCATTTCAGTTCATTTTCCAATACCATTTACCAATCATATTTCTACGATGTCCTTTAATTTTAAAAAATCTTTGGACTTTCTGGATATATTTATACATATTATTATAGGTAGAGACTAGAGACCAGACTAAACTAAACTTAATTACTATTTTCAGGAGGCAAGTAGCGGGTATGTATGTACAGAGTAATCTTAATATACCTATATAAATCTCGTGTCACAATGTTTGTCCTCAATGGACTTCTAAACCACTTAACCGATTATAATAAAATTCGCACACCATGTGCAGTTCGATCTAACTTGAGAGATAGGATAGTTTAATATTATATAGATTAGGATTATTAGTGCTACCCGTGCGAAGCCGGGGCGGATCGCTAGTATACTATAGATTAGGGATAATACCTTAGGTAATTATTTTAAAACTCTACAATAATTATTCTATACATGAGCAATTAAATGACTAACAAAACCCATAGAATAATGCGGGCTATGGCTACGGGTAGTAGGTATGGTAACATAGCCACGGCCAAAGCCTCTTAGCATACCAATTACCAGGCAAGAGAAAAATCAGTAAATTAATTAAATTAATTAAAGTGGGTATCAAACCCGGGACCTCCAACTCGTTAGATCACAGCGCTCACCACTGCGCCGGGGAGATCGTCAAAAATGACAATTTAAAATTAATAGTCTTCAGTAGTCGGTACTCGCACATCACCGGTCAATAAAATGGGACCGATGGTAGGGGAAACGAAAAACGAGTTTAGTTAGGATACCCACTGATGCTAAAAAAAATCTTTACATCAAGATCTCCCTATGCTCCTGAAAAGTTCTGCTGAAAATTTAGACTTCACTAAAAAGAGCACAGAATGGAGATTTTTTCATTGCAAGTTTCATACGTCTGCACGATTTCGAGTTCGCGAACAAAGTGATTAAAACTTGAAAATCGACATCTAAAAACACCTCTCGTTCGCACGCGCCCGGTGCCCCAACTGGATGAGTGGGAGAAGGATATCATATTTGCTCTTTCACTCCTATAGCAGCCCTTTGCAAGCAGCTTGGCAACCGTCGAAACGTGTATCAGGTATCTTCGCCATTTTGTATTCACGCGTCAAAGGGAACACGGCTCCGTGTAAGAGTTACGAAAAAAGATTGATTTTAGTGTTAAAAAGACATTTTAAGCAACAGTACTGTTAAAATAATTGTGTGATTGGAAATGTGCACCAAAAAGGAAAACTTCCGTCGTCGACGATAGCTGTGGTAATAGGTAAATTCTGTGAACATCAAATTTCTTCTCTTGCCTCATTGTTAACTCGGCAGCGGCGGTGTGCGGACGCGTGCTGTATGCAACGGCGAGTTGGTTACTCAATAGCGTGGAAACTTCTATCTACAACCGAGGTTCCAATAATATTGTATTATTGGATTGACTGTTCTGCCCGATGTTTTATAAAGGTTTATTTGCTAGCGTTAAATATTTTATTCAAATTAAATAATGCATCCAGTGGCATTGATGGAGAACTTACAAATTACGAAAAGTGGGCAGACATTTGAAAGGCAGTAGACCGTACCTTTTCGTAGCTGTAGCTTATATATACCTGTGTATTGTATATACCTACCTAGGTATCATGGTTAAGATTAAAAATGACTCATTATAAGTAAATCGGTATTATATTTAGCTAAAAAGCTTATCTTTAATAATTCTTAGTAAGTATTATAACGTTAATCATAGGGTACTATTGGGGCCTAAAAATATTGTTTCGACGTTTTTATCGTAAGGATGCCAAAATCGTTTATCCAATCCAATGATATTTCTGTAAAAACGAGCATTAGTTTTCGCGAAATAGCAATAGGTTTAATGATTTTTACATTTAAAACAACGGGGAAAGGTTTAGTAGGTACGAGATCTAATGAGGATGTTTATTTATCCTATGGCGGTAGGAGTGATAATGACTTTGGTATTGGAAAAACAAATTTGTGAGCAGTGTAGAAAAGATGGAAGTTGAACTACCTAGCAAAGCATTTTCGGTTGGTCATGCCTTGCTGAATACAGTTCGCGCGCGAGTTGAATGCGGAGTAAAATATTATGTAGGTAGGTACTAGGTACCTATTAGGATATTGTGTCACCATACATTTACTCTGCATTCAACTCGCGTGCGAACTAGGTGTGTGTCTAAGTGCTTTACCGACGATGCAAAGAGAGCATCGTCTAGTTGTAAATCTCCATACAAAAAGCGATCTAACGTTTTTCTTCCCGTAAATGTTGTTCAATTTTCATAATTTTTAGAAATGTTGTAGATACAATGAAGAACTATGCTCGTACGTTTTAATTTTAAAGAAATATTGCATAAGTTAAAAGTTATTAGCGTCTAAATATCCATATTTTTGACCTAAAAACTAACGGAAAATAGAAAATCAGGTGTGGAAGAAAAACAACTTATTGGCGCACTGCATTTAGAACGCAATAAAGGAAAACGTATATCAGCCATTTTTAAAATATTTTGACAAGGAATATAATACGTCAGACTCAGTTCCTAACACATTTCTTTTTTTACGAATAGAAAAGAGATTGCGCTGTCGTTTATGTTTTAAATAACAAAATACTTTTTAGCATATTTTTAATTATAAAAAAAGATAAGATTAGTTTTTGCAATTAACCGTAACATAAACCAACAAAAACTTCCTCGAGTAGGTACTATTTTGTGTGTTTGTTTGTTGGTTTGTCCTTCAATCACGCCGCAACGGATCGACGTGATTTTTGGCATGGGTATAGTTGAGGACCTGGAGAGTGACAGGATACCTACTTTTTATCCCGGAAAATTAAGGAGTTCCCGTGGGAATTAAAAAAACTTATTCCACGCGGGCGAACTCGCGGGCATCAGCTAGTAGGTATAAAACTAAAACTGATAACCGTCTAAAATACGTAATAGGTATTTCACTTATCTCATAATAACGTATAATATACATATATCCAAGATCCAGCAGGCATATTTATTAAATTATTACGTAGTATTAGTAAGTACAAACTAAGAAGCCAGAACATAACACTCGCTTCTATACTATCCACCCAGAGGCGGAGACACAGCGAGCCAGCCCGCGCCCCGCCGCGCCGTTGGAAATGAAAATAAAATATAATTATCATCATACGAAGCTACACTCTACAGCGACCGACGCGATGACGTCACATAACTGTACAATTCCATAAAATATACCGTTCTCTCATACGAATACAGTATAAATTCGCTTGCGCCGAAAACTTGCACCGAATCTCTTTTTGCGTCGTACCTATTCCCGCTGAGGCCCGCGACTTCGTCCGCGTGGAGTGAGGTTTTATGGTTCCCGCGGGAACTCTTTACTTTTCCGGGATAAAAGGTAGCCTATGTGTTATTCCAGACTATAATCTATCTTTGCCAAATTTCATCCATATCCGTTCAGCCGTTCTGGCGTGATTGAGTAACATTCATCCATCTATCCATCTAAACTTTCGCATTTATAATATTAGTATACCTAGATTAATGAGAGTCGTGACCCCTTCCACCAATAATTCTTCTGTGGACGATGTCGCGCCATGTTGTTCGGGATGTTGCGACATGCAGCTGGGCTTCGTGGACCTTGCTGAAAGAGCGGTGCTTATTTGATCTGACTAACGCATCGGGCTACAACCCCGAGGTCTCCTTCCGTCCACTTTGCCAGCAATGAGAATATTTTCAAGATTGTGCCCCTCCCTTCTGGCAATGTGGCCAAATTGGGCCGAATCCGCCGAAATAACCAAGGATCCTCTGGAGACAGGTGGTTGATAGACTTTTCGGGATACCTATTTAGTTGTTTGAGGATTGATGCGTTGGTTCTGTGCGCTGTCCAAGGGATTCGAAGCATTCTCTTCATAATCATCCCAAGAAAACCCAGTACCAGTAGGTATGAGAGCAAACAGAATAGGTACGTGAAGAAATAATTATTATTTGTAGATGTTATGTGGAATCATAATGAAACTATAGATGATTCATAAAGAAATCACGTGTGATACACAATTAATCTATGTATCTCTAACAAATCTATAAAAAGTGGTAGAGCCACTAAATAATACCTATCTATTAACCTACCTACGCCAGGTTTTGTTTAAAAAGCCAAATAGCCTATATGTACTTAGGACATGTAGGATTTGTTGATACTGCCGAGCGATCGCGTAACTTCTGCATCAATCATTGTTACAGTATCAATTGTTGTAATTGGCTGAATTTATGGCATTCTTGCTGCGTCAATGGATTATGTCCAATAGTGGAAGAGTGTTAACCAATCAGAGGTGATTGCGATGTATCAATGATTGATGCAGAAGTTACGCGATCGCTCGGCAGAATTCATATCATTATGAATCATAATCAAACTGTATAGGATTCATAATCAATTCACAATGAATGTGAATTGATTATGATTCCTAAAGGAATCTCATTCGAATATTAAAAGATTCACAAAGAGTACCCGCGTGAAGCATTATAAATTAGGGCTTTCGAATACCGGTTTTTCTCAATACCGGTATTTTAATACCTACCGGGAAGATTTTACCGGGAAAATGTGGTAAGTAGATGTTTGTTAACTTAAAATTAGTCTTAATTTCTGAAGCAAACGGCACCATAACAAACAGTTTTTTCATTAAAAAAATTTTCACCAAATTAACTCAAAAAACCGGCCAAGTGCGAGTCGGACTCGCGCACCGAGGGTTCCGTACAAACCTGTAGTAAGTTTTAAATTATTAAAAAAAAACTACTTACTAGATCTCGTTCAAACCAATTTTCGGTGGAAGTTTGCATGGTAATGTACATCATATTATATTTTTTAGTTTTATCATTCTCTTATTTTAGAAGTTACAGGGGGGGGGGGGGGGGCACACATTTTACCACTTTGGAAGTGTCGCGCAAACTATTCAGTTTAGAAAAAAATGATATTACAAACCTCAATATCATTTTTGAAGACCTATCCATAGATACCGCAAACGTATGGGTTAGATGAAAAAAAAAATTTTGAGTTTCAGTTCTAAGTATGGGGAACCCCCAAAAATTTTTTTTTTTTTCTATTTTTGTAAGAAAATCTTAAGGCCCGGTAAACATTTACCCTGCGACCAACTATAGGTATTAAACTCGTCACACTACAGCATATATATGCACGCTTATATAGCTCTACGCTCTACGCTCGATTTTATAGCCAACTACCCAATTTTGTTACTTGAAAATATTAGATGATTATTTATTTACTACTTATCTATGCCTCCGCGCTACATTCCGCGCCGCTGTTGGCCGCGGTAAAAATTATGTACCTATTTATGCGCTGAAACAATGCTCGCGGCTACAATTATGCTCAGTTTTTGAGATTGTAAAATAATGTATAAAAGATTATCATACCGATTTCGTTCAAAATCGATATCTGGGGTTCCCTAGGATCACAAAATAGGAAACTGTTACCAAAATTTTAAAAAAGTCAGCGCCATTTTGAAATTCTTTGTTATCGTACCGATTTCGTTCAAAATCGATATCTGGGGTTCCCTAGGATCACAAAACAGGAAACTGTTACCAAAACTTTAAAAGTCAGCGCCATTTTGAAATTCCTTGTAATCGTAACGATTTCGTTCAAAATCGATATCTGGGGTTCCCTAGGATCACAAAACAGGAAACTGTTACCTACCAAAATTTTAAAAAAGTCAGCGCCATTTTGAAATTCATTGTTATCGTACCGATTTCGTTCAAAATCGATATCTGGGGTTCCCGGGGATCACAAAACAGGAAACTGTTACCAAAATTTTAAAAATGTCAGCGCCATTTTGAAATTCTTTGTTATCGTACCGATTTCATTCAAAATCGATATCTGGGGTTCCCGGGGATCACAAAACAGGAAACTGTTACCAAAATTTTAAAAATGACAGCGCCATTTTGAAATTCTTTGTTATCGTGCCGATTTCGTTCAAAATCGATATCTGGGATTCCCTAGGATCACAAAACAGGAAACTGTTACCAGAATTTTAAAAAAGTCAGCGCCATTTTGAAATTCTTTGTTATCGTACCGATTTCGTTCAAAATCGATATCTGCAGTTCCTTGGGATCACAAAACAGGAAACTGTTACCAAAATTTTAAAAAAGTCAGCGCCATTTTGAAATTCTTTGTTATCGTTCCGATTTCGTTCAAAATCGATATCTGGGGTTCCCTGGGATCACAAAACAGGAAAATGCGTTCGTAGAAAGAAACGTATTTATGCAGAAAATTTGTATTGGAGTGTGCATTTTTATATGGTCAAACGAGAGATGAAGAAATGACCTTTAATTTGATACCATGACATCCCCACAGCTGTGATTCCCGTTTCTTTAAAGTGTACCTGGAAAAGGATGAAATCCGTGTATAGCCCCTTAATGCGGTTCACAGAATACATCTACTTACCAAGTTTCAACAGTCTAGTTCTTATAGTTTCGGAAAAAAGTGGCTGTGACATACGGACAGACAGACAGACATGACGAATCTATAAGGGTTCCGTTTTTGCCAAATTTGGCTACGGAACCCTAAAAAGTGCCTTTTCTGCATAAATTCAGTGAAGATAAGCCGTTTTTTTCACTCCGCGAGAATTTTTTTTGCACGTAACGTTCTGATCTTATTAATACTTATAATATTATCAAATAATCAATTTCTTATTAATATCAATCAGAATATCAACTGTAGGTATGATTTTTAAAATAGAACTATTTTCGGATGAATTCTTACGAAATATATTTTTTTAACCTCCATTGAATTTGGAACTTTTAATATAAAGTATATTTGTGACGCACTTTCTCAATGTACACACAAAATCAAATAAATATGGCTGGAAATTTTAAATAATGAGTGAAATTAGTGTCGATGATTGTAATTTAAACTACTATCGTCGTCGTCGTTTCAACCTATAGACATCCACTGCTGGAGGTAGATCTCCTGCAAGGATCGTCCAATGAAGGTGAAGTCCAATCGTGGTGAAAGGTCGTCCAATACTGTGCTTCCCAGTGCGAGGCCGCCATTCAAGCATTTTGGGACCCCAACGCCTATTGATTCTACGAACTATGTGCCCCGCCCATTGCCACTTAAGCTTGGAGACTTTTCGAGCTATGTCGGTTACTCTGGTTCGCCTACGGATCTCCTCATTTCTGATTTGATCACGCAGGGATACTCCAAGCATCCCATCCATCTCTCCATCGCCCGCCCTCGACCCTGAGCCTTATTATCAGGCCCAAAGTTAGCGACCATTTTTTGGAGCCGTAAGTCATCACTGGCCATCACACGCACTGTTCGAAAACTTTCGTCTTCAGGCACTGAGGAATTTTGGACGAGAAGATGTCGCGGAGTTTCCCTAACGCTGCCCAGCCGAGTTGGATTTGGTGGTTGACCTCTTTCTCGAAATTGGACCTACCTAACTGAACTGTATGTCCTAGGTATATGTACTCATCAACAATTTCGAGTGCAGAGTTCTCAACTAAAACAGGTTGGGGCTGAACGTGTGCATTAGAAATGATCTTTGTCTTGCTCATATTCATTTTTAGGTCCACCTGTTGAGGAACTCTGCTGAGGTCGTTGAGCGTTAAACCACTATAGTAAAATGTATTGTGACTACTAAATGAGTAATAAACGATATTTTTGTAAGAAGTCGATCGAAGTCGAAGAAAACGATAATTAAGTCAAAACAAATTAATCTAAAATTCAATAGTTATTATTTAAAAGATAATATATCATAATAAAATATGCATTAGTTATAAATGAGATTTCTGAACGTTTTGAGAGACAATGAAATAGAAATGCCAAGCCACAGGGATCTAAATTCAAACACGAATTTTTCCCTCTGAGCAAACAGAAACAACTTTTCTTCACTGGTTAACTTTTCTTCATTGGTTGCTTAAGCAATAAAGGTGCTCTTTTTGAGCTAATATGCTTAAGATACAAGTTTTAAACTTAGCCGAATAAAAAACAGTGGCATCTAAAAAGAAATATATTATGCAATAGTCACTGTTGCGTTTATAGAGTCACCAATACCGGTATCCCGGTATTAGACATTTCAATACCGGTATTGAAAACCGGCGAAAAAAGTCCTAGATCCCGGTATTAGCCAATACCGGGATCCCGGTATTGGAAGCCCTAATTATAATATCATATCTCTAATACATAAAAAAAATAAAAACCGACTTCACCACAAACACTAAAAAGTAAAAAATAATTTAATTTATTATGTATACCTGCAAGAGTTTATGTAGTTATATAATAACATTTTTTGAAATCGGTAGTCGGTACCAATTAGCCGCATGAACCGTCTACCTACTCTTCATTATTGTTGACGTGACTCCACATTGGCACCGACTCCAAAAAATGTTATTATAGAACTACATTAACTCTTGTATACATAAGAAAGGGGATAGAACCGATCTGGCATACCGACCCGCCGCCATTTTGATTTTTTTTCGAAATCGCGGTGCACGATGGAAGTGGTATGTATGGATAGAGGACATATAGACGAACAAATAATGTCAAGTAACATAGTACCCCAAAGTGTCACGTTACCGAGATATTTGGAGGTAAAGATAGACATATGAGGACAACGACAATCATTTAAAATAGACTTATTACGTGTCTACAGGCGTCAGATTGTATCCAAATAATCGTTCCCAGGTTGATTATTATTATTACTGTTTATTAGAAGAGAGTAGGTACATTACATACTACTCGGAGCACGAGAAAACTACTACTAGGTATAATAATTAATTATTTGCCTACTAAATCGCATCGCATCGCAATGAAACGCTATATTATGTCAAAGTATCTCACGAGCGCGTGTTGGCTTGTCTACATATCTAACTAGCAAAAAAATGTTTTTAAGCTAAGTGACATGCGACCAACGTGACATGTCAACTGCGTTTCATTGCGATGCGTTTTAGTAGATAAATAATTAATAATAGTATGTAGTAGTTTTCTCGTGCTCCGAGTAGTATGTAATGTACCTACTCTCTTCTAATAAACAGTAATAATAATAATCAACCTGGGAACGATTATTTGGATACAATCTGACGCCTGTAGACACGTAATAAGTCTATTTTAAATGATTGTCGTTGTCCTCATATGTCTATCTTTACCTCCAAATATCTCGGTAACGTGACACTTTGGGGTACTATGTTACTTGACATTATTTGTTCGTCTATATGTCCTCTATCCATACATACCACTTCCATCGTGCACCGCGATTTCGAAAAAAAATCAAAATGGCGGCGGGTCGGTATGCCAGATCGGTTCTATCCCCTTTCTTATGTATACAAGAGTTAATGTAGTTCTATAATAACATTTTTTGGAGTCGGTGCCAATGTGGAGTCACGTCAACAATAATGAAGAGTAGGTAGACGGTTCATGCGGCTAATTGGTACCGACTACCGATTTCAAAAAATGTTATTATATAACTACATTAACTCTTGTAGGTATACATAATAAATTAAATTATTTTTTACTTTTTAGTGTTTGTGGTGAAGTCGGTTTTTATTTTTTTTATGTATTAGAGATATGATATTATAATTAGGGCTTCCAATACCGGGATCCCGATATTGGCTAATACCGGGATCTAGGACTTTTTTCGCCGGTTTTCAATACCGGTATTGAAATGTCTAATACCGGGATACCGGTATTGGTGACTCTATAAACGCAACAGTGACTATTGCATAATATATTTCTTTTTAGATGCCACTGTTTTTTATTCGGCTAAGTTTAAAACTTGTATCTTAAGCATATTAGCTCAAAAAGAGCACCTTTATTGCTTAAGCAACCAATGAAGAAAAGTTAACCAGTGAAGAAAAGTTGTTTCTGTTTGCTCAGAGGGAAAAATTCGTGTTTGAATTTAGATCCCTGTGGCTTGGCATTTCTATTTCATTGTCTCTCAAAACGTTCAGAAATCTCATTTATAACTAATGCATATTTTATTATGATATATTATCTTTTAAATAATAACTATTGAATTTTAGATTAATTTGTTTTGACTTAATTATCGTTTTCTTCGACTTCGATCGACTTCTTACAAAAATATCGTTTATTACTCATTTAGTAGTCACAATACATTTTACTATAGTGGTTTAACGCTCAACGACCTCAGCAGAGTTCCTCAACAGGTGGACCTAAAAATGAATATGAGCAAGACAAAGATCATTTCTAATGCACACGTTCAGCCCCAACCTGTTTTAGTTGAGAACTCTGCACTCGAAATTGTTGATGAGTACATATACCTAGGACATACAGTTCAGTTAGGTAGGTCCAATTTCGAGAAAGAGGTCAACCGCCAAATCCAACTCGGCTGGGCAGCGTTAGGGAAACTCCGCGACATCTTCTCGTCCAAAATTCCTGAGTGCCTGAAGACGAAAGTTTTCGAACAGTGCGTGTGATGGCCAGTGATGACTTACGGCTCCAAAAAATGGTCGCTAACTTTGGGCCTGATAATAAGGCTCAGGGTCGAGGGCGGGCGATGGAGAGATGGATGGGATGCTTGGAGTATCCGTGCGTGATCAAATCAGAAATGAGGAGATCCGTAGGCGAACCAGAGTAACCGACATAGCTCGAAAAGTCTCCAAGCTTAAGTGGCAATGGGCGGGGCACATAGTTCGTAGAATCAATAGGCGTTGGGGTCCCAAAATGCTTGAATGGCGGCCTCGCACTGGGAAGCACAGTATTGGACGACCTTTCACCACGATTGGACTTCACCTTCATTGGACGATCCTTGCAGGAGATCTACCTCCAGCAGTGGATGTCTATAGGTTGAAACGAGGACGACGATAGTAGTTTAAATTACAATCATCGACACTAATTTCACTCATTATTTAAAATTTCCAGCCATATTTATTTGATTTTGTGTGTACATTGAGAAAGTGCGTCACAAATATACTTTATATTAAAAGTTCCAAATTCAATGGAGGTTAAAAAAATATATTTCGTAAGAATTCATCCGAAAATAGTTCTATTTTAAAAATCATACCTACAGTTGATATTCTGATTGATATTAATAAGAAATTGATTATTTGATAATATTATAAGTATTAATAAGATCAGAACGTTACGTGCAAAAAAAATTCTCGCGGAGTGAAAAAAAACGGCTTATCTTCACTGAATTTATGCAGAAAAGGCACTTTTTAGGGTTCCGTAGCCAAATTTGGCAAAAACGGAACCCTTATAGATTCGTCATGTCTGTCTGTCTGTCCGTATGTCACAGCCACTTTTTTCCGAAACTATAAGAACTAGACTGTTGAAACTTGGTAAGTAGATGTATTCTGTGAACCGCATTAAGGGGCTATACACGGATTTCATCCTTTTCCAGGTACACTTTAAAGAAACGGGAATCACAGCTGTGGGGATGTCATGGTATCAAATTAAAGGTCATTTCTTCATCTCTCGTTTGACCATATAAAAATGCACACTCCAATACAAATTTTCTGCATAAATACGTTTCTTTCTACGAACGCATTTTCCTGTTTTGTGATCCCAGGGAACCCCAGATATCGATTTTGAACGAAATCGGAACGATAACAAAGAATTTCAAAATGGCGCTGACTTTTTTAAAATTTTGGTAACAGTTTCCTGTTTTGTGATCCCAAGGAACTGCAGATATCGATTTTGAACGAAATCGGTACGATAACAAAGAATTTCAAAATGGCGCTGACTTTTTTAAAATTCTGGTAACAGTTTCCTGTTTTGTGATCCTAGGGAATCCCAGATATCGATTTTGAACGAAATCGGCACGATAACAAAGAATTACAAAATGGCGCTGACTTTTTTAAAAGTTTGGTAACAGTTTCCTGTTTTGAGATATCCGGGAACCCCAGATATCGATTTTATACGAAATCGGTACGATAACAAAGAAGTTCAAAATGGCGCTGTCATTTTTAAAATTTTGGTAACAGTTTCCTGTTTTGTGATCCCCGGGAACCCCAGATATCGATTTTGAACGAAATCGGTACGATAACAAAGAATTTCAAAATGGCGCTGACATTTTTAAAATTTTGGTAACAGTTTCCTGTTTTGTGATCCCCGGGAACCCCAGATATCGATTTTGAACGAAATCGGTACGATAACAATGAATTTCAAAATGGCGCTGACTTTTTTAAAATTTTGGTAGGTAACAGTTTCCTGTTTTGTGATCCTAGGGAACCCCAGATATCGATTTTGAACGAAATCGTTACGATTACAAGGAATTTCAAAATGGCGCTGACTTTTAAAATTTTGGTAACAGTTTCCTGTTTTGTGATCCTAGGGAACCCCAGATATCGATTTTGAACGAAATCGGTACGATAACAAAGAATTTCAAAATGGCGCTGACTTTTTTAAAATTTTGGTAACAGTTTCCTATTTTGTGATCCTAGGGAACCCCAGATATCGATTTTGAACGAAATCGGTATGATAATCTTTTATACATTATTTTACAATCTCAAAAACTGAGCATAATTGTAGCCGCGAGTATTGTTTCAGCGCATAAATAGGTACATAATTTTTACCGCGGACAACAGCGGCGCGGAATGTAGCGCGGAGGCATAGATAAAAATGGCGGCGGGTCGCTATGCCAGCTTCCATACAAAAAGGTTCGAACCCCTTAAATTATTTTTTACTTTTTAGTGTTTGCGGTTTGTGAAATTTTTTTTTTGAATTTTTTTTATTTCACAATTTTTAGTGGCCCCCCTGTTTTTGCTATTTATTTTACTTGTAATTTTTTTTTTAACACAGTTGCTCAAAAAGTGGCGTATTGCAGGGACGTATAGCGTTCGGGATGTGGGCTATTACATACTCGTGCTTTTTTTTTACCTTTCCCGAACTCGTGCGTTCTCTTTCCCAACTGTCAAAATAATGTCTATTAAAAAGAAAAACCAACCATGAAGTTTTTACTAAAAAAATTCATAGAAGTTTTTATGATTCATGCTAATACGTATATTTCTAAAAAGGCTACTAATTTGCTAATTTGTTTCAATATCAGATTTAATGATTTGATTGAATGAGTTTGGTTAGGTTTCATTTCATTTCATCTCATTAAATTTCATTTTCATTTCATATCAATAAAAAAATTCTACTGAAGACTTGGCTGTATGGGCATAGTTCCCTTTGCCTACCAGAGGGTGAAGAAAAAAAAAACTCTGCTTATATTCTACGGTTGGCGCCATTTTTCAGAAATTTTCTTTGCGTGTTTAGTTGTTTGTTGCACAAAATGAGTAATTTCGACCCTAGTTTTTTTGAATTAACACCACCGGAACTCATTATAATTGTACAAAATGCTTCGGAGATCATTTTACCGGAAAAGTCAAAAAGTCGCTACATATCTACATACGACGAATTTATTGCGTGGAGAGAAGAGAAAAAAGCAAATAGTTTTTCAGAAAATGTTATGTTGGCATACTTCTCCGAACTCTCAGCAAAATTAAAACCTTCTACGTTATGGTAGAGGTTTTCGATGATAAAAAGTATGTTGAAAATAAGGAACAACGTGGATATAAGTGAATAACCAAAATTAAATGCTTTCTTAAAACGACAATCGGACGGTTTTACAAGTAAAAAGTATTATTTTATTAAATTGCTTCATTTTTTCGCAACTGTATTAAAAATAGTCGTTCAGTACACGTGCGGAACCGTCATTGCAACTTGTTCCGACTGTCAACCCTCGCCTTTGGCTGCGCGTCGGTTCGGGTAGACATTTGTCGGAACTCGATGCAATGACAGCCTTTCCACACTTGTAATGAAATATACTATTTTGCGCTGTGAGTGCTGAACGCGTAATACGGTAGAGTTCCAAGGGGGGAACGGTATTTTTTTTGACAATTTGCCCCATAAATCCAAAACTACTATGCATTAAAATAAATAAAAATCTGTTTTAGAGTGTACAAGTCAAGTACAAAGTCCTTTCATATGATACCCCACTTGGTATAGTTATCCTACTTTGAAATTTCAAACCCCTGATTTTCCCCACTTTTTTAATTAAACTAAAAATAATTTTCAATTTTTTTGATTTCCATGATATTGGGCCACTATTGTATACAACTATTCCAAATTTCATGTCAATAGCTTTAATAGTTACTGAAATAATCGACTGTGACAGACGGACGGAGAAAGTTGCACCATAAGGGTTCCATTTTTACCATTTTGGTACGGAACCCTAAAAAAAAAAAAAGATATGCTATGTTAAAACATACTGTTTACAAAACTATCACACTGATCGCGAGCAATTTACTCTTATCCATTGAGGAGTTCCGTTTTCCATCTCCGGAGATATTCATCAGATCCTCACCAAATTAAAATGGAACCACCTCTGAAGTATGACCTACCAAACAAAAAAAGAATTATCAAAATCGGTTCATAATTGGCGGAGAAATCGCGTAACAAACATACAAAAAAAAATACAGTCGAATTGAGAACCTCCTCCTTTTTAACCGACTTCAAAAAAAGGAGGAGGTTCTCAATTCGATTTTTTTTTTTTTTTTTTTTTTTTTTTAATGTTTGTTACCTCAGAACTTTTGACTGGGTGGACCGATTTGGATGATTCTTTTTTTATTTGAAAGCTGGTGCTTCCCGTGTGGTCCCAATTCTCCGGAGATGGAGAACGGAACTCCTCATGGATAAGAGTAAATTGCTCGCGATCAGTGTGATAGTCTTGTAAACAGTATGTTTTAACCATGCATAGCATAATATCTCGTTCTGGTTACATCCTGTATTTTAAAACAGTGGGGCCACTAAAAATTGTGAAATAAAAAATTTTCAAAAAAAAAAAAAAAAAACCGACTTCAAAAACCACAAACACTAAAAAGTAAAAAATAATTTAATTTATTATGTATACAAGAGTTAATTTAGTTCTATAATAACATTCTTTGGAGTCGGTGCCAATGTGGAGTCACGTCAACAATAATGAAGAGTAGGTAGACGGTTCATGCGGCTAATTAGTACCGACTCCAAAAAATGTTATTATAGAACTAAATTAACTCTTGTATACATAATAAAATAAATTATTTTTTACTTTTTAGTGTTTGTGGTTTTTGAAGTCGGTTTTTTTTTTTTTGAAGTCGGTTAATAAGTCAAATGTATCTCTATGATTATATCCCTACCTCTATAAGATGCAGGACGCTCTATCCGTAGCTCCATACTATATATTATACTTTATTCCTATATCCATTATCCATACTAATATTATAAATGCGAAAGTGTGTCTGTCTGTATAGGTATAATGATATTAGTAGGTAGTTTGTGATAATATAATGCCTCTATTCCGAAATACAGAAGATCATCGGGATAAAAACTTGCTTTTGAGTAGTCGATAATAAGGCTTCCTCAAATTCACAATTTATTAAAACAGACCATTGAATTATATGTACAAGTAACAGACCCTTATTCTTTTGCCACAGCCTTTGAAGAAGGAACGGGTCCAACAACACGATCATGGACGAAGATACGGAAGTAACTCTTCTAGATGATGATGAAGAGAACTCCAACCCTAAAACTGATCAAAACTCCACCGATGCCGGTATCACGTACGATGATAATTTCGAAGCAGCATCAATAGAGCTGACTAGAGAGATAGAACAAAATGAAACCGCACAAGATAAACAGGACACAAATGGAGAGCAAGAGGATGAAATGGCAGAGATCATAAAAACAACCACTAAACAAAAGGGCAGTGAACTGGATAAGTTTAAAAGGAGACTGATTCGGGCCATCGCTCGATTGATGCACAACGACCAGACACCTACTGAAGAGATCTGGGAAGAACTGAAGAAGCAAAGCGGCTGCGATTGTAAATTGCTTTGGTAAGTTCAATGACTTTGATCCATTTGACCTGCGATTTCCTGCCATTTGGCTGTAGTCGTTCTAGCGAATATAGGTCATCGACTTGCATGGAACAAATTCATCGATCAGTTTCTCTCTTTAGACTGTGTCGTCATAATATGAAAAAGATATTAGAAAAGTGTAGTTCAGTTCAGTTATCACTTTATCTGATAAGTACTTTTGCTCTACAAGAGGTGGGGGTAGAAAATGTTTTGGTTTGTATTGTATAAGATTATGGGTAAAAAGTAAAACAGTGTTACGATCGCAACCACCTCTGATTGGTAAACGCTCGATTCCGCTATTGGCTAAAATATGAATAGCCAATAGCAGAATCGAATTCAGCCAATCACGACAATTATTGAGATTGTAACAATGATTGATGCATCATGCAGGTTTTACATAATGGCGTGTTTACGGTGACCAAATGCGTCGGCCATATTCGCTTTTCGTCGGTAATTACTAATTACAAATACGACCGACAGTAACAAATTTTTTACCATGTTGGTCACCGCAAACGGGTTGCGAATTGAGATCGAATACGACGAACCGAATTACAGAGTGCCTAGTGGGAGATTTCATTTCCATTCGATCGCGACAACGTTAACTATAATTTGTATGGAATTGTCGAGCGATTGCCAGCTAGCGCTCTATCAATCCATACTAATATTATAAATGCGAAAGTTTGGATGGATGGATGGATCATTGGATGTATGGATGGATGAATGTTTGTTACTCAATCACGCTAGAACGGCTGAAGCTGAACGGATCTGGAAATAGATTATAGACTGGAATAACACAGGCTACATTTTATCCCGGAAAATTAATGAGTTCCCGCGGGAACCAAAAAACCTCAATCCACGCGGACAAAGTCGCGAGCATCAGCTTGTTCCATATAAAATATGGTTAACTTTAACGCGATCGAATGCGTAAAAAACTCGTACCTACCTACTCGGTCCGCAGTTTACATTAGTCGGTGACCGAAAACGGCTACAGCCGAATACGCCTGAACCGAACGAATGTAAACTCGATTTATTAGGGTTGTCTTGTTTCTTTAGGAATCGGATGCGTACGTTGACAATGAAGAAGCTGCGAAGATTGTTCACGGCAGAGGACCAGATTGGCAATATCACCAAAATCGCGCAGCTCACCGTTACTGATTGGCTGCTATTTGACCTCGTGCTGGTCCACGAGAAAATAGACGTTATCGGAAAGGTAATAAAGACTGAAATCTGTTTTTGTATCTAGGCTAGGTAGTAGGTACCTACTTATATAGCGTTTTACTCTGGGTACTTGTACATGATAAATTAGACGTTAATAAGCAGTACATAAGGATTAAAATTTGTTTGTCAATAATCTAGCTGTGCGCAGTTTTATCAAATACGGATTGATATTAATTTCGCTTATTAGGTTATACTACCTATTAGGTGTTATTTATTTAGAAGTAAGCTTTTAGTTTTTACGTAAGTATCGTCCTTAATTAACTTATATACTTAAGTAAAGTTTTTTTATAGTAAGTATGCTCCTGAAAAAAGCTTATTATACCGTAAAATGCTCCAACTTTGCCTATATTTTGAAGTTTTTTCTCATTGGCTCTTTAGAAATTCAGAAAATCATATGTTCCTTTGACTGACATTCAAAAGTAAACCTTATGCAATTGGAATAGAGTTTTGTATTGCTAAAAACTACACAATACGGCCCTACATTTCGTTTCAAAAAACAAGGCAATGTTACTGTCCAAACTGCAACATTGCCTGGTAGTATAATGTGATAGAAAAGAAATATTGTTACCTGTTTATTAATAAATTAAGTTCCATGCATTGTAGGCAATTAACGCATCTAATTCAGTTTTTTACTTTTTTGTTAAGACAGGCAATGTTGCGACAGCCTCTCTAGGATTTGCTTACAAAAGTTAGGGTTGTCTCTTATAGCAAAAACAAAAAATAAGGCCAAACAAATCGAATATGGATAGTCATTTCTTTAATTATTCTTATATTTTCTCTTAGACAAACTTGACGAATCACATTCTTATAGCTAGGTACAAAATAAAAAAAAATAAAAATTATTAAAAAAGTCAAGATAGTTTGGCGAATCACTTTCTTTTAGCTAGGTACAAAATTAAAAAAAAAAAAAAATTTAATTATTAAAAAACTCAAGATAGGTAGGTTAAAGCAGTAAAATTCTTAAGTTTTACATACTTAGTATTTCTTTCAAAAATATATTCTATCATCATCATTTACAAGCTGATATTGTGTGGAACTCCCAGATATCGGCAATATGTCAATTGCTTTGACAACAGAGCTTTCTGGCACATTATCTTTATCTGCTATACGCTTTCTCTTAATAAACTTAATATCTCCTTTTTTTTTGCCAACCATTTTAAAAAACGAAATTGTATAATATTTTTCATCTATATTAACACTTTCTATTTCACCTACATAGTATTTCCACGCTTTACCTATGTAATATCTGGTCAAAACCGTATCTCCTGCAACATAAATCTCGTCATCAATACTTTTTTTTTGTTTTTCTGTATCTGGCTTATTTACTAATTCAACCTGTCGATTATAAAAAAAAAAAAAAAAAGTCTCATTTATATTGTCTTGTGTTTGGTCTGTCATGGTTTTATTTATTTTATCCACTTTGTCGTAAGTCTCAGTTTTATATGATAATATATTTTGTTCATTGTTGTCCTCAGTTTTGTTTATGGTGTCCTGATAACCTTCATTCTCATTTCTATACAAAATATTATCCTGATTTTGGTTACAGACAATCTTAATAATATTCTCCTCTTGGTCAGCCTGAGTTCTATTTATTTTGTTTAAGTCTGTCTCGTTCTCATTTATTTCAACATGTTGTATTTGGTCAATGTCAGTCTCTTCTTCTATGTTACTGAACGACACAATTGGTGATGAAACGTCGGCAAATACTTCTTCATTAAAACTTACGTCCAAAATATCTGAATCAGTATGGATACTCATTTCTAGGGATATAGTTGTAGATGACCCACTTAATTGTCTTGTCCTTTTTTGAGCAGCCAACCTTCTTCTCTTTATACTTTTTTTCTTTTCTTCAGGTGTATCGCTTCTTTCACCACTTTTATTTATTGTATTGTATGTATCTATATGAGCAACATCTGCAACTTTGGAGATATCTGTATCTTTTTCTATTCTTGTAAGCTTAAGTGGTATTTTTAAGCATCTTAATGCTGATGGTGTAATGTTTATGTCTGATAGAAGTCTTACTTTTGAAGGTTTTGAAGTCTCTGTCTGGTTGGGAGTAATTTTTTCTCTTTCTTCTTTTTTTTTCGACAAGACGTTATCATTTACTGACCTTCTTATGCTAGGGGATATATTTTCAAGGTCTTCGTTTGACACAGTTTGTAGTTGCTTGGACGTGTCTCGCTCATTTTCTTTCTTTATCTTTTTAGTTATGACCCTATCATTTGGCCTTTTTCTTTTTCTATTTTTGATCTGATTAAGACACATGCTTTCAGCATCTTCAGTTGACACAGATTTCCCTGCAACTATTGATAGTTTCGAATTCTTCTCATTTTTAATTTGCTTATTAGCTTCTCGGTTGGTCTTCAAAAAATCCAAAAGGGAGTTGTCAAAGATTTTTTTCTTTTCTTCCGTTACCTCCGGAATTTTTCTGGTGACCCTAGAGGGATTAAAGGGACAAATTCCTGCAGCTGCAAACCCACTTCTCAAATTAGATTGATTGCTCATATCTATGTTGTTCATTAGCTCGCTAAGCAATTTTGGAAAGTGGCTTTTGTTTATAGACGAAACATCGGCATTTGAAAGCTTGTACTGAAGGAGAATTTTCCTCCATTCTCTCTTCATGGGGCCGAAAAAAGCCAAATCCAAAGGCTGGGTGAGATGTGTTGCATTTTTAGGAAGAAAGACAAATCGAATATTGTTTTCTTGGCATAGTTTGATAGTGTTCACACTTAGATGCGATGATAAATTATCATTTATCACCTATTACCAATTTTGGCCCATCTAATGCCTTAGCCCAGGGAATGACTAAAGATTCAAACCAGTCGTCAAACATAGTCATATCGAACCAACCAGAATTGGTCCTGTTGTACCTTGAGTTTGGTGGTCCACCCCGGCACCATCTGTTCCACAAATGTTCCGCTTTATATACTACATAAGGTGGCAAAAGCACACCATCTGCTGTACCTGCAAACATGATCGAAACTGATGTTTTGGTCGAATTTATAACGCGCTCTGGATGTTTGACACCTCTTTTAAATATGGCTTTACTAGCGCCAGGATTATCGCTGAGATTTGTCTCATCAAAATTGAGAATGTTGCTGGGAGGAATATCTTCCAGAGATTTCTCTAGATGTTTATAAAAATCGATCATTTCTGGTATAGATTTGGCTGCACGACATCGTTTCACGTTTTGTGTGGCACGTTGCGTAAGGTTATGACGTGACAAGAAAGAGCGAGCCCATCGTTCTCCAGGAATTTTGTTATTAAAAATGTGGAGTCTGTCATTTTTTTCCAAATAATTATTCACGACAATGCGCAAATCCAGCAATGATAGCGGGCACCCAAACTCGGCAGCTACTTGAATAACGTTAGCTATATGTATCTCTTCTTCTTCTGACAGTTTTGTGGGACGGCCAACTATCTTGTCGTGGCTGTCCTTACATTTATTGAGAATGGTGCGTCTTGGAATATTAAACTGCTTTTCTGCATCGTAAGATGATATAGTTTTCGACTTTACCAAATCAACAGCCACATTTAACATGTCTTGAGAATAATCACCGTAGCGTCTTGCTCCGGGTTTTCTTCTACTCTTCTTGCCATTGCCCATCTTCTTGAACTGTGGAAAAACTACAAGTTCAAATATGTGTCTGTCGCACTAGCAAATTTTCAAGCGTATTCATTAGAAACTCAAAAATTCAAATTCAAAAATTTGATGAAATAATCACACTCGAATATCACTCTAAGGGACACCTGTGCCAGCCACCGTAATATTTATTATCTGGCATTTAATATGATAATTAACAAAATTATATGCAGGCAGGTCATACGAACATACAAAACATATACAAAAACCAACAACCAATTAGGCGGGTAAAAATGTAACAACCCTAACCCCAGGCAATGTTGTAGTAATTTATTCACCAACCTACACAACATTGCCTAGTTTGATTTAATAATCTTATTTTGCTACGATACGGCGTAAATAAAAAAATAATAGAAAAGAGCATGTTTTCTTTTATATAACACTTTCTAAGAAATGAAAAAAGCGTAAAACTACTCACAAATAAATTTTGAACAAGAGCTGTACCAACACGTGCGATTCGCCTGCCATTCAAATTGACACTGACACTTAATTTTTTAATTTCTAGGGAAAGGAAAGCAGTCAGTGTTGCTATTTGCAAAAATATTTTTTCTAGGGTGAATCCATAGACAATTTCAACGAAAAGGTGCCGAAATATTTTAATTTTATTCAATATAGGCAAAGTTGTGTCGTGTCGGCAAAGTTGAAGCATTTTACGGTACTATTGAAGATTATGTAAATGATAGAGGAGCTTGGATTTGATCGCTCCAGCAATGCTAAGGAGTAAGGACAGCGGTTACTTAATGTACACATTGATATAAGTAGGTAGATAATAATGATAAATTGTAAATGAATTATATCTAAAAAGAGCAACCATCGAGTTTCTTGCTGGTTCTTCTCGGTAGGAATGGCATTCCGAACCAGTGGTAGATTCACTTGACGATTCAAAAGTACTTGTAAAAGTTTATTTGAATAAAAAACATTTGAATTTTGAATTTATACACTTAAGTTAGCCCTTGACTGCTATCTCACCTGATGGTAAGTGATGATGCAGTCTAAGTTGGTAGTGGGTTAACCACTATACTATACTATACTATATATGACAGTTATACTATTTAACCCATACTCTTAATCGGTGTCTGCACGGCATCGTACCTAGGGCTTTCGAATACCGGTTTTTCTCAATACCGGTATTAATACCGGAATGTTTTTTTTCAATACCGGGATCCCGGGATCCCGGTATTGGAAAAAATTTAAAATGTGGTAGATGTTTTTTAACTTAAAATTAGTCTTTTCTGAAGCAAACGGCACCATAAAAAACAGTTTTTTCATTAAAAAATTTTTTCACCAAATTATCTCAAAAAAGTGCCTTTTCTGCATAAATTCAGTGAAGATAAGCCGTTAAGTAACTCCTTCACTCTATTTTATATCATGCAATATTTTATGAAATTGTACTTTCTTTAAAAAAAATCACCAAGTATTGATTTTTAGATTTATTTGTATTTTGAGTATTGAGATAGTTATTTACGCGTTGACTTAATTCTTACGAAACTATCGTTTGTTACATGTATGTATGTATAAGGTGAAAATTACTGACCACGTAATGTTCTGAAACTCCATCACATCATTTTAAATACAATCTTATTAAGTAATACTTATATTATTATCATATAATCAATTTCTTATTCATATCAATCAGAATATCAACTATATGATTTCTAAAATAGAACTATTTTTGGATGAATTCTTACGAAAATATATATTTTTAACCTCTATTGAATTTTGAACTTTTAATATAAAGTATATTTGTGACGCATTTTTTCAACGTACACACAAAATTAAATAAATATGGCAGGGAGTTTTAAATAATTAGTGAAATTAGTGTCGCAGATTGTAATTTAACTACTATCGTCGTCGTTGTCTCAACCTATAGACATCCTGGACGTAGGTCTCCTCCATAGATCGCCACAGAGCACGATCTTGTGCCATGTTTCCACCGGCTCCCAGCTACACGCTTGAGATCGTCCGTCCACCTAGTGGCGGGTCGTCCAACACTGCGCTTCCCGGTGTGAGACCGCCATTCAAGCACTTTGGGACCCCAACGCCTATTGGTTCTACCAACTATGTGCCCCGCCCATTGCCACTTAAAGCTTGGACTCTTCGAGCTATGTCGGTTACTCTGGTTCGCCTACGGATCTCCTCATTTCTGATTTGATCACGCAGGTATACTCCAAGCATAGCTCTCTCCATTGCCCGCTGAGTGACCCTGAGCCTTCTTATCAGGCCCAAAATTAGCGACCATTTTTCGGAGCCGTAAGTCATCACTGACATCACGCACTGTTCGAAAACTTTCGTCTTCAGGCACTGAGGAATTTTGGACGAGAAGATGTCGCGGAGTTTCCCGAACCCTGCCCAGCCGAGTTGAATTCGGCGGTTGACCTCTTTCTCGTAATTGGACCTACCTAACTGGACTGTATGTCCTAGGTATATGTACTCATCAACAATTTCGAGTGCAGAATTCTCAACTAACACAGGTTGGGGCTGAACGTGTGCATTAGAAATGATCTTTATTTTGCTCATATTCATTTTTAGGCCCACCTGTTGAGGAACTACTAAATGAGTGATAAACGATATTTTTGTAAGAAGTCGATCGAAGTCGAAGAAAACGATAATTTTGTTATTGTAATTTTTCACAAATTAATCTAAAATCCAATAGTTATTAATAATATAGGTATCATAATAAAATATGCATTAGACTTTAGATTTAGATTTCCGAACGTTTTGAGAGAAATAGAAATGCCAAGCCACAGGGATCTAAATTCAAACACTAATTTTTCCCTCTGAGTGAATAAAAACGACCTTTCTTCACTGGTTTTAAGCAATAAAGGCGCTCTTTTTGAGCTAATATGCTTAAGATACAGGTTTTAAACTTAGCCGAATAAAAAACAGTGGCATCTACCAAGAAATATATGCAATAGTCACTGTTTCGTTTATAGTATCACCAATACCGGTATCCCGGTATTAGACATTTCAATACCGGTATTGAAAACCGGCGAAAAAGTCCGGGATCCCGGTATTGGCCAATACCGGGATCCCGGTATTGGAAGCCCTAATCGTACCGTAACGCTAAACCGCTTGGCGGCACGTCTTTGCTGGTAGGGTGGTAACTAGCCACGGCTGAAGCCTCCCACCAGGCCAGTTCAGGGAAAATTCTGAAATTATAAATTCCCAAATTGACCCTGCCGGGATCGAACCCCGGACCTCCGCACGCAAGACTGTTTACATTTCGTACTCGTAAGTTGCTGCTTCTGCGTAACTTTTTAGCCTGCTTCGGTTTCGGACCATCGCGCCTCGCTGAAAAGGACTATAAAAATATATTTGTGATTAAAAATAACTAATAGCTATAGGTACATTATATCAATGAGACTAGAATCTAGACGATGCCCGCGACTTCATCCGTTTTTGATGCCGTTTTAAACTCTAAAACTCCGCGGCTTTCTGGATTGAAAGGTAGGCTAATAGGTATGTCTTTGCCTTATAAACAACCTACCTTTGTAACCAATTTCATCAAAATTAGTTAAACAGATGGACCGTGAAAGCTAAACTAGACAGTAGACACACATTCGTATCCATATTCCTTATACTAATATTATAACTGCGAAAGTGACTGTCTGTCTGTCTGTCTGCTACGCTTTACACGACCCATCTGTTCAACCGATTTTGATAAAACTTGGTATGGTGATAGTTTGTATTCCGGGGAAGGACATCTCGGAAAATTAAAGGGTTCCCGCGGGAATGAAAAAAATCTCAATCCACGCGGACGATGTCGCGGGTATCACCTAGTTTATAATATTAGTCTGGAATCTGGATTTAAATCAAGACCAAATCCATGTCATATAGGAGCTTCAAGACCCAGAAGCAGAGGAGTCGCCCAAGATCCTGCAAGACTTGTTCGCTACAGTGGTGGTCTTCGACTTGGAGCGTCTGGAAGGCGATATACTTACGAAAGCCTGGTTCGAAGCCACCACGTACTATAATGGCAAGTGAGTACATACAAAATACACTTTTTAAACTTTTATACAAAATACCTACACTAATTGGGTATTTGACAAATAGTCAAATCCAGGTCAAATCAGCAACTTTTTTTCAAATGTCAAAACGCGTCTTATGTATGGAATTTATATGAAATTTTAAAACGTGACGTCATTAAAGATCGACGAACTTTAATCTTTAATCGATTGTTTAAAATTGTTATTCAACATAAAAAAATTATTGTAGGTACGTGGATATTACGACTTTTGGGTGATCATCTATTTAATAATCACTAAAAAATAATTTATTTGAATAGTAGTCAATTAATACCCAATTCTCTCACGTCGCGTGATAGGTATCTCGTTGTGCGCATGCTGATCCTACTGGTCATAATTCAATTCAATTCAATTCAAAATAGGTACCTACAAAGTACACCTTCTGAACGTCATGCTTACAAAGTATTAGACGTAATGGTGATAATTAACTACGGTACCTATCTTAAAACTAAAGCTACGAGAGTTCCAAACGCGCCCTGTTCTGAGAAGAGCCCACAACAAAGTCAGCCGGGTTTTTATTGAAGTGATAACTTCTTTAGCCGCGTTGAGCACTTTTTGGTAATGGGTAAACTTGTGGATTCGCGTCACCGACACCTCGCTCCGACATGCTCGCGTTGTGACGAAGACAAAAGGTGTTAAATATAAATAGACTACATACGTAATTAAACTTCAATACCTTAGTTTTAAGGTTTATATTTTAATTAAAATTTAAAAAAAAAAAACGTTTTCACTTCTATCGGCAGTCCCTATGACTGCCAATTTTTTTTTTTATTATCACCGTCTCACAAATATACACATAGAATACAGAAGGTGATTATTCCAGAGAGCGGCAATGCTCGCCGATGCTGCTGCAGCGTCGCTGGTACCAGATGAAAGAGACGGTTCGCGACAAGTTCTACCAGTTCTGGTTCCAGTACAGAGGGAGCCAGCGGCAGTTGGCGGCGGCGAACGAGTTCAAACCGACTAACCTGGAGATGGAGATAGTTAAACTGTAAGAACTAGTTCAGTATACCCCCAGTAGTCTAGGCAACGCGACGGGGCGGTTCGTTGTATGGAGACCCCCGCATTAAATCCTCAGTCGTTGAAACTTGGCAAGGTTGTATGAACCAAAACTTATACAAAAATATCCAAAAAAATATCCATACGTAAGTTAGGTATTCATTATTATACCTAAAACTTAATATTTATGAGTATATATTTTCTCGATTTCTTTTTAAAATAATAGTAGGTAGTAAATAATTTACACTCAAAACCGAGATATCTAACGAAATAATGTATGTATGTATGTATGTATATTCTTTATTGTACACCACAAAAACACAAAAGAAACAAGATACAAGGAAACTTAAAATATAGGTACAATAAGGCGGTCTTATCGCTAAACAGCGATCTCTTCCAGACAACCTTAGCGCTAGGGAAAAAATGGAGAAGAGGACAACGGGAGGTGGTGCAAAAATAAAAATAAACTTAAATACTAATATCTAAATAAACTAACCTATACCATTTATATAAAACATAATTATGATACACTAATATATACAAAATAATTATAATAGACATACGTAAGACTAAATAGACATAATAACTTAATACATAAATAAATATAAGTACAAAAGGAAAAAAAGAAAAATATACATGCCGCTATTAAAGATAACAAAGAGACAGATAATGCTTTTTGACGTCAATTTTAAACTTATTTAAGGTTTTAGCACGGTGAATATGTGAGGGAAGTTCATTCCAAAGACTGGTGGCCTTGAGTGCAAATGATCTTTGGAAGTATTTAGTCCGATACGTAGGCCCCTCAAGAATAAGTTTACCAGCCGACCGAAGAACCCTATCTGGTCTATCATGCCCAAGATATTTAAACTTATCCTTTAAATAGCCAGGAGTCATGGGATTAAACAATACACAGAACAGAAGAGAAACAATATGCAGATTCCGGCGAAATCGAATGGGTAACCACTTGAGCTTTGAACGAAATTCGGAAACATGGTCATATTTGCGCAAACCAAATATAAACCTAATAGCTAAATTTTGAATTCGCTCAAGTCAATAATCATGCAGAACGTCGATATTTAAACCGATTTTAATATCAACCCTAAACTGCGTTTACGCGATAATGTACCTTCCTGCATTGACAATTGGGTATAACATAAAAAAACCTTATTTTATTTCTGATTTTTTATTGGATATTTATAATATACGTTTAACTCATGATACTTTATCATACAGTAAAGGTACAGTACAGGTACAGTAAAGTACAGGTGAATATTGCAAGGTGTACCACATAGATTTACTTACTGTGGCGGATTATAGCGAATTAAAGTTCTACTATTTTCATTTTCGACTTCAGTAGGTACCCCTAGTACAAGCTTGTATATATTGACAGCGCTAAGAGATTTCGTGGTAGAATTTGATTTTGACGTTATGCTACAATCGTTTACCTAGTGCCAATCCGGCCAAGTAATGTATAAATTTCGTACCTGCCTTTCAGATTGTCCGCTCCGATATCGGATATCGGATCATACATTTTACTTGCCCCGATGACGTATCGGCGGCGTCCGATACCGATATCGGATCGATTAATCTGGAAACGCTCTTACATTCACTCAACCTTTTTAAAAGCTGATAAATTTTCATATTTAGGCTTTATGTATCTGCTTCTTCAGATCGCCTATATTTCCGAAAAACACTATTCTGGATCCCATGTCAATGTCAAAATATATTTATTCAAAATTGTATACCTACACAGTACACTTTATGAACGTCGATTTTACAAAGTAGGTATAAGACGTAATGGTTATAACGAGGGTTCCAAACGCGCCCTAGTCTGAGAAGAGCCCCAAAGAAGAACAAACTCAGCCGGGTATTTTTTATTTTTGTTTTCATAACATAACCGTTTTTTTTAAAGATTCGTTTATTAGTTGTACTTAGGTACATAGTAACGGCAAATGTATTTAAAATAATATATATTTTTCATTTTAGATTCAAGTACGTCACTACTGAACGTTTTCCCACGTGGGAGGAGTTAATTCAACAGAAGAAAGTGGCTCTGCCTGAAGACTTTGTGAGTTTCTTTTCACTTGACACTCAACGTAACCGGTCTAAAGATCTGCCCCCCAATCATGTAAAAATGGCCGGTGAAATCGTTAAAGTTGTGCGGCAAAGTAAAATCAATTCGTGTACCCATTCTTATACGTTTAGGTATGTACGATACTCTAACGTCTAAGAATGGATACACGAAATTGAGCTCTAATTCAATGCTGTTATGGTTTATTTTACTTTGACGACGAACTATAACGATTTGATCGGCTATTCTTACATGATCGGGGGGCTGAACTGACCGAAAAGCAACAAATATATTATTTAATATACTATTACATGCTTCTCGAAAGAACGTAGCGCAAGCGTATCTTGCAATAAAAAAAAGTTAAAAGTTTAAGTACTTAATATACTTTATTGTTCGCCATAAAACAGGCAACAAAAATAATATTCTAATGACAAGAATTATGACACAACAGACGGCCTTTCATAGCGATATCTTTCAGGCAAATAATAGTCACGTTACAATAAAATATGTAAACAATTTTTAACTCTTTACTTTGGCACTGTTTCAGGAACGTTTGCAGTTGGCTAAAAGGCGCATTTTTCGAACAGGTAATTAATATTTAAAATACTTATTAAAACGCTTACTTTAGCTTTTCCTTTATATTTAAGTATTTCAAATAGTTGTAGAAAATTGGTACCAACGAGTCCTAACTCAATTCACACAATTTAATGTATACTAATAAGTAAATAACAGTCTATTTATATTTTAGAAACCGGGCCTGATCTTGAAGTTATTGAACCACAGGTTGAGACAATAGATTTGGATCAGGAGAGCGATTCCGAAGAGTCGAGAGATTCTACCTCAGCAGAGCCAAAGACTAATGTCGATTTAGGAATAGTGAAAACTGAGAAAGTAGATGAAATGTCAGACGACGATGACGTACGTATACTAGAATCTGTGAACATACCTTTAGAAACAAATTCAAATGCAGAAACCGAAAGGAGTTCAAGGAATAGTATTGAACAGATCGTGGAAGAACACAGATCAACTGATATGAATAACGATGAAGAAATTTCTATTGTAAATGAAAATACCAGTCCGATCGATTCCATACAGCTTAATAATGTTATGACGATAAAAAATGAACATGAAGATATAAACACGCAAAGTATTGACACAGCCGAAATTCAAAATGATACAGATGATGTTGTAGAGTCTCATGATGATGGTGAAATGCTTATGCCAAAAATAGTAGCAAGCACTTCAATAGCAAATATTTCCAGTGAATTTGATGGAGTATTAATGCCTCGAATATCAAACGTATCAAGTGCTGCTATTCTAATTAACGACCCCGTGGATAATACTGTCAGTAATGAAATAAACGGTATATTAGAGAGTGTCGCTGAAAATTTTTCAATGAAGAATTTATTCAATGAACCACAAAGCCATGTACACATAGACAAAACATTACTGACGCAAGATGCCTTGCAGAATCCGGATACATTAGTACAAAATATTATAGATGAGGAATTAAGTTCCAGAAATAATAACATTAAAGATGAGAAAAGCTTAGATTCCATCAGTGCTGTGCCAAATGATGTTAATATATTCGACGGAATTGAATTAGAAGATGATGGGATCGAGTATGTTGAAGAAGAAGATCACATGGAAGGTAAATGGCAAATATTATATTCTTTATTCCTTCATCCATGTATTCTTTACTTTAAAAACAGATTGAAAGCGTTTCAGGTTAATATTTGTATTACATTTATTTTTGTATTAACAAGCGACTGCCCGCCTATCTATGTAAAAATGTTGCATATTTCGACAGTCAGCTCAATAATACTGAAAATATATAGATGACATGAGATACCAGATGATGCCCGCGACTTCGTTAGCATGAATTAAGGCTTTTCATTCCCGCAGAAACTCTTTAATTTTCCGGGATAAAAAGTGCCTCGGGGTTGGACATAGAGCATAAGCACACGATGTATTTTACGCGCGTCTGATGCGCGTATAGCTGTGAGAACCTCCCTGGCGCAGTGTTGGGTGCTGCTGTCTTAATGTGGGAGGTCCTGGTTTTGATCCCCGGCAGAATCAATTTGGAATTAATTTATAATTTCTGAATTTTCTATGGTCTGGCCTGCCCCCCTAGCATGGGTCGAGACAATTTTCTCCCCGAGGAAAGGATAAAATTTTTATTTCTAAATAAATAAAAACGCTAAATAACGGTGGATAAATAGTCCCCCGAGGCCCCATGAAATGCCAACGGGGATAAACTTCTCTCCCCTGTTGCCGTGCTCTGAGAAGTGGATAAGTTAATTTTATCTCTTGTCAGTGGATAAATCGGGGGATAAAATTATTATCTCCGGCCCATGCCAGCCCTGCTGGCTGCTGGTGGGGGCTTCGGCCGTTGGCTAGTTACCACCCTAACGGCAAGGACATACCGCCAAGCGTTCCGATACGATGCCGTGTAGAAACCGATTGGGGGTGTGGGTTTGATATAACTGCCATACCCTCAACAGGTTAGCCCGCTATCATTTTAGACTGCATCATTACTTGCAATCAGGTGAGATTGCAGTCAAGGGCTAACTTTTAGCGGCGTAAAAGAACAAAATTTGTTAGCTTCGCGTTTGTATCGCGTCGCTTAAATACACCGTGTGCATAGGCTCCATGTCCTTAGTCCTTACCTATCTCTGTAGATTCCTTTCGTCAAAATAGGTTGCATAGATGGATTGTTAAAGCGTATTTATAATATCAGTATGCAATGCAAAGCAATTATAATACTGCATACTATAACAACATGATGTTATATAAAGTTAAATTAATTAGTTACATTTGTTTCAGATGTAAAGCCAAATGTGGAAATAAAAATGGAAAAAACTGACGAGAGTGATTGTGCTAAATCGCCAACAATTGATTTAAAGCTTCTGTTAACTCCGGTTGTGTACACAAAAAAACTTGATGACATGGATGTGTTTCGCTTTATTGATTATAGCACGGTAGAAGACAAAAGAGTTATTGAAAATGCGTATCATGAAAGTAAGCCAGTTGACAGAAATTCTGTCAAAATGGAAGAAATATGTCAAGAACGTCCACCAACACCTGACAGTGATGCGTTTAGTGACACATCAGAATATCATTCAGAATTAGATGTACGCCCAGAGACTGTCAGTCCTTCGAGTTGGTTATTTAATAAACTTCAAAAATTATCGTACAACCCTATACAGCTGTGCAAAAATCCCGACTTTAATACGAGATTAAAAAGACTATCAGCTGGATTTTTCAGCTCTGAACGAAATAGGCGCCAACTTAAAGAATGTAAGCCTCTAACGATTGATCTACACAAATCTTTCGAGACCAAACTTGTTAATAATACTTTATTTTTGACTAGAACTAAATCGATAGAAAATAAAACAAATGTACTGGAAAGAAACGCTGAAGGCACAGCTGTGTTTCCTGCAAATTTCCCGATGCAAAATTTAGTAGACAATGTTATAAATGATATTTTAGGCTCTGATGTTAAGAATGAAGACCGTGGTAGAGTCCAGAACACACAAAGCGTTGAAGTGCCATCGGATGATGATGTTCTAGGCTCAATCCCACCACCGAATTCTTCTTTAGATAAGAATTTTGCAGCTCACTCAGCTGCGTTAGATAGCTATCCGAGTGAAAGAAATAAAGTAATAAATTTGCCAGATATAGCTCAAATACGTCGTCTAAACGAAAGATTGCTTACTGCAGAAGTATCTCCTATACAAGTAAAAAATACTACCAAGGTGCCCGTAAACATTGTTTCAGTACAAGAAGGGGCAGATATTGCTTCACCAACCAATAAAATACTCCAAAGTAAAGAATATATAATTAATAAAGGCATAGAATCAACTGTACCATCTACATTGAGTGATATAAATTGTGAAGCATCAAGTATTTTAAGCAAAACGAATTTAACTTCTAATGCTAGGTGCCAGAATGATAATATTATTGATGCTACACAAAAAGCTTTATCTTTAGACTCAAATACCAGCGGTACCGTGTCTAAAGGAAATTCACTTAATCGAATCAATAATCAAAAAGTTGTTAAAGAACCCAAAAAACCAGCGCGTGTAAATCGTGTCGAAGTCGTATCGTGGAATCCAGCCCCTAAAAAAATGATTATTCCCCAAGATCGACTTTTAACATCTGATACTGTTGATAAAATAATAAATCTCTGTAAAGGAGATGATAATTTGTTTACAAACTCGAAGGCGTATAAAAAGGCGCTAAGAAAAAGAACCTTGAGAGAACTAGAAGAAAAGAAAATGAGGTCTGCGTCAACCAAAGAAGTAAGTGCCAATGAAGTGAAAATGAATAAAACGTCTGAGGTTTCCAATGATAATGAAGTTTTGTGTGTCACTAACCTCAAATCTGTACCAAATCAGACTACAAATGAAATACAAAATAGAAACAAAGGCAATATTACAAAAACCCAAAGAGATGACATAAATAAAAAACGCGCGAAAAGAAATCTATACTGCTGTTGGGCACGAGAAAAAATAATAAAACTAGATATAGGCAGTAGAGCGGTAACAAGACATAAATGTCCAAGACCGTTGTGTAATTGCTGTTGCAGACAAGAGCTCGTAGAAAAAATGTTTGAAATAAATGTAAACAGAGAACAAGCAAGGAGTCAAATGTCTCAGGCTGAAATAGACCATGTCAAAAAGAAGATAAAAATTAATTTTGCACGGTCTCCTTCCGAAAACTTAACACAAGAGCAATTAAAGCCAAAAGTAAGCTCAAAAGAGACGCCGCTTAAGGTTTCGATCGGCATAAACACTGATTTTGATGCAGATTTTGAGACTGGTTTTGCGGCTAATTTAGCAGAATTCAATACGAGCTCTAAATTTTTTGATAGCAAAAATTCTTCCGTATCGACGGTAAAAGTGACATATGGACCTCATGACTCTCAAGCTAATGGTCAAACTCAGACTTTTGTAAATTTAATGGTTTTGGATAAAAATAACAAAAACCAAACTTTACATTCCATAAATACTTCACAAAATGCTTCTGATGAAAATGCTTCAACTTCATCATTCAACGAAAGTAATTCTTGTAATTTAATTCCGACAACAAATGAAATAGTTTTAAATAGAAGTTATCCAACTTTCTCATATAGGGAAAGTATGTCACCTACTGTGAGTCCCATAAAAATACGTTTGGTTGCAGATATAAATGATCCATCTGCCAAATTAAAAAAGATTAATTCACTTGATTTGATTTCGAAATTAAAGCCTTTAGGTATAGATAAAAATAAAATAATTTATCCGTTAACAGGAAGTAATGTTGCAAGGAATTCTTCATTCAAAGAATTCTCAAATATACGCAAGGCGGATACGAATCACAGTCAGCTTTCAGCATTACTTTTTGGTAAAGATCTTCCAAAATTCCCTCCTAGAAAGCTTATACGGAATCTTTCCCCATTAAGTCGTGGTGGTTCAAAAGTATTATTGGAAGAAAAAGGTGGTGACCCATTAGACAAAATTTTATTTTTAACAAACGATAAATCAAAAAACAATCGAAAGCCCATATGCTTAGGAAAAAATAAAATATTACTGTGCTCCTTTGAAAAATCTCAATTGAAAAATCAGCCTAAACTGGACGACAATCCAGTCGTCGGTGCAAGCCAAGATACCCCGCCAGTAGTGGCTTTACCAGATGGAGTACGAATTGTTCTCTTGCCTAACAAAGAATTAGCTCTTTCTATTGACCCTGGTGTTGAGCTAGACTCTAATCAATTAGCATATTTGCCAACTCTCATGGCTTCAATTCAGAAACAACTTGACGAAGCTGGCAACATTGCATCCTCTCATAGGCAGGAGTTGAATAAAAGTAATTCGAATGATCAAAATAATATTACCTTGGAGAAACTTAATGAATCTGAATTGAAGTCAGTCGATAAAGAAATAGAGAACGAAGCTACAATCGGCGTAACATCGTTAACTTGTAAAGAACAACTAATAGATCATGCTGATGATATGGAAAAAGATATAAGGAAGGATAAAACTAAGGAAGGGGATTGTGAAAATAAGAAAGAGGGTAGTTGTATGCTTGACAACAACAATGCTAACGCAGTTGATTTAAGGGATGATTCTGACACGAACAAGAAAACTATATTGTCTGATTTAATGGAAATGTCTGGTATTTCTGCAGAAGATACTTGTCTCACAAGTCCTACTAAGCAGCAGCCCGTTGTATGTTCACCACCTTTAATACAAGGATTGCAATCGCAAATCGCTAATCAACATAATGCAAAGTTTATGAATAATCCTCTATTTAATAATCCTGTTGTGAAAACTGCTTTAAGTAGATGTCCAGAATTGTGCATAGTTTTCTCGTATACGGAGTTGAGATATGCTTCAGAGAATAACGCACAGTTTTTTAAAATGGATATCGAAACTGGCGTAGTAGTGCCTATTAATTTAGTGATTAAAAAACAAATACAAGGGGAGAAATCAAATAAGCAATTCACAATATCAAAGTCTGTGATAGATTTAACTGATGATCCTGAAGAAGATGAAGTAATAAGTATCGAGGAGCAAAATGCTCAAACACTTGAACCCCAGTCAACTGCGGGACAAAGTAAGGACCGTGTCGTACCAGTAAAATTATTCTCAACTCGTCCATCTTTGTTACGACGTGGTAAATCAATGTTACTACAATCGGTCAAGACTGATACTAATCCCTCATCGAACATAAAAAAGAAAAAGATGATTCGAATAATACATGTTAAACGTAAAAGAAAACAATCAATGGAATGTGTAGAGAGCATAGATTTAGATTCAGATACTGAACAAACAGAAAGTACTACTACTGCAGTTGCTAACTCGGAAGCGATACACGAAAATACAAAATCTGATCACGATTCGGATTCTGATGATGAACCGTTGGCGTTTAAGGCAAAACGGATGAAAGACTCAGCTCAAGAACCCGCTGAATCTACCGACGAACTGAACCGAAACACTGATGACCAAGGAAAAAAGCAGGATACAGAAATGGTCAGTGGTGATGCTGAAGAAATGATAATAGATGATGAAAACCCGGTCGACGATCCTCCTAAAAATATACCTGATGAAACCTATGATCATGTTAATCCAACACCCCAATTAGAGCCAGTAGTTTTTGAATCATTAGGTTTCGGTGATAATAACCAAGAATCGTCAGAGGAGGATTGTATCCTAGGTGTTTAATGTTAATGATCGTGAATTCATAAATCAAAGCACTTACCTACTACAGTATAAAGAGATGATGATGGATTCATTTTCTAGAATGTGGAATAATTTGAGCGGTTTTTTGTGTGTTGGTGCAATTTTCGTGCACAGTTTCTGGTTGCGTCGTAGAAAGCCACGATGCCTTCTTGTTTCAATAGACTATGTTTCTGTGACGTCAATTGATTATAAGTGGCCGCGTGGTGACCATAGAGGTCACCACGCGGCGGTAACGGTACCGCTATTAGGAATCCATAGCAACACACATTGCTATTATATGAAAAGTTTATATTCGGGGTATACTTAAAAGATCTATTTTTATTACAAAACAATTTTTGTTACCACTTAATAATTAGTAAAATACTCCGTCTTGATGCTAATAGGCTACGCCCTCTTTCTAATAAAAAGTAGGAAGGTATGTATAAATTTGAAGATGTAAAAATTATTCAGAAATGGGGGCTTGTCTATCATTTTGATGGAGAATTTTCTCACATATTTACTTAGTAAGTTTTACTTGTAATATTAACTCCTTTGTGAAAACTGTGATATTAAGTTATATTAGCCCTATTACATTGTAAAAATAATGTATGTGTATATAGGTACTACCTTGTTTCACTAGATGCTACCAATGCCATTTTCCTGTCTGTAAATAAGTTGAATATTATATGGAAACCTTGTGGCTAGACATTTTAGGGTCGATTGTAATTTGCACCATCGTTGGTAATGGTTACCTACCGTTAAATTTCACCACCAAAAGCGAACAAAGAGTGTGGCACAAGTCAGAATTCCTACATCCATAATTTAGCTTGGTACCTTTAAGTCTTTTAGTGTTTACAAAAATGTATAGTGTTCTACTAATATTTAATTTTAGTAGTATTAGTAGTGTTCTACTATTTAGTAGAACACTGATTTGCACCCCCGAAGTGTGACATAGGTGGTCTTTAACGTTAGCTATAACCATTCATGGTGCATTGTTGACCCTTACGCTGAGATCTATAGAGCATACTGTGACTTGGCTCAGACTTTACTTAGAGTTAAAACGAGATGGACTTATGTGAGTAACATAAATCTGTTTCGTTTTAACCATGTCTTAAGTCTAAGCAAAGTCAAAGTTCGCTGTAGGTATAGATCTCACACTTAGAGATTAGTGTTGTCACTAGTCAGCTCAATAGACTATAATTATATAATTCTATATTTTACTACTACATGGTCAGCCCACAGGGCCACATTAGGGACCCGGGATGACGCCATTCAAAAGGCCGCAAAATTACACTTGAACTCACGTAAGTCGCTTACATGAGTAACTTATGTGAATGTTAACAGTACCTAAGTTGCGTAGGTATCGTTTGCAAAATATGTTAGATATGTAAGCAGGTATGTAAGTTTTACTTTAAATCTACGTAACTACAAACTTACATTGGGTATTTGACAAAATTTGGGTAGTTGTCAAAAATTATTTTGACAACGCGTGCTTCTTATGGATTTTGTATGAAATTTTAAGTTGTGACGTCATCAAAATTCGACTCACTTTTTTTAGTTTAATAGATAGTTTAAAATGGTTATTTAAAATAAAACTAGCAGGGGACGTGGATATTACGACTTTTGGGAGATCCTTTATTTAATAATCACTAAAAAATAATTTATTTCACTAGTGGTCAAATACCCAATTGCGGTCATATATTTAAGATATGCCTATTATATTTTTACAATCTCAGTATTTCATCGCTTGTGTCGATGACCAACACAATTATTTAATTAATTTAGACAGAATACCCACACTGTGCAGGCTATGCTATAAGGATAATTGTGTTATTATTTAATAAATTTAATTGAATTAAGGACATGTTTCAATTCGTTGTTTTATTTTATCATCGCCATCACGCAACAAACAGTAAAGGAGATAACACACTATTCCAGGATATTCAGTGGGCCACACTTTAGAGACCCATTGAAGCTTAGGTTGACGACCTCCCTGGCGCAGTTTTGAGCGCTGTTGCCTTAACGTGGGAGGTCCCGGGTTCGATTCCCGGCAGGGTCAATTTGGGAATTTATAATTTCTGAATTTTCTCTGGTCTGGTCTGGTGGGAGGCTTCAGCCGTGGCTAGTTACCACCCTACCGGCAAAGACGTACCGCCAAGCGATTTAGCGTTCCGGTACGATGCCGCGTACAAACCGACTAGGGGTATGGGTTTAATATAATTGCCGTACCCCTAACAGGTTAGCCCGCTACCATATCAGACGGCATTATCACTTACCGTCAGGTGAGATCGCAGTCAAGGGCTAACTTGTAGTGGAATAAAATAAAATAAATAGGTGCCTTTCCACCACAGATGAGCTATGGATGTGTGTAAAACTACCGTTAGAAGCTCTTGATCTCACTTCTAGCTATGAATATCTCCTATGGTTAACTTAGCCATGTAGCACATCTCAAATGGAACTTGGCACCCTAATTCTAGCCATTGACAGGAAAACATTCGACGTTAGTTGCGATATAAATAGAAAATTTAATCGTGGGTGTGAAATCAGCAGGCCGAGTGGGAGTTTTTTTAACGTATTCGATCGCGACAACGTTAACTACCACATTGATCGAGCGTTAGCTTTCAAGAGATTGACAGTTCCATACAAATCGTAGTTTAACGTCGCGATCGAATGGGAAGAAATCTCCCACCAAAAAACGAAAATATCTTTTCAACTTAACTGTTAAGTAATAGAGGACGAAAGTTAATTTCAAGAGCATGACAGTTTCATACAAATCGTAGTTTAACGTCGCGATCGAATGGGAAGAAATCTCCCACCAAATAGAAAATGAAAATATTTTTTCAACTTAACTGTAATAATAATAATAATAATAACCCTGAATGTCAGCATACGTCATATTTTTTCTCCGTTACATTTTTACCGAAATAAATATCAGTAAACTCGATTTCAACAGAATTTCCATTTTAATCCAATAAATTTACTACAATAGAAACTATTTACAAGAACAAACCATGAAGAAAATCAAAATTATCCGAAATCTAAGAATCCCAAATACAACTGACACACGTTGTCACTAGATGCCTGATTAATAATTGATGAAATGCAAACAAAATTCGACGAAATAATGTAATATGCTGACACGATCCAGAGCACGGAACGCACAATCACCACCTCCGGACCCGTCACTCAGCCCCGCCTCGCAACCAACCGCGATTACGCCCGATGTTGCAGTTGCGTCGAGCTCGAGCGACGAGTTTTTCTCCCCGCCGACGTCGCCACCACCAGTACGTCGTCGTGGGAGAGGCCGGCCGCCGACTTGCTTGGGATCCCGAGGCCCACCGGCTTCTGATAGGGTCCCCGCTCCCGGCGGTAGTGTTTCGCGCATGAGATGGACAACATCCATTAATGAAAATGTCATGCGCGCATACTTAGGGGCTACAGATGGTGGAACCAACATGTCCGCGTACCGTGCTAGGATGCATGCTTTGTTTCAGGTCCTTGAACCAGCTCTCAATGTATCGACTCAACGACTGTCGGACCAGGTGCGGGTTATTCAGCGTAATCACATGCTGGACAACACCGTGCTTGATCGGCTTCGCTCTGAACTGCAATGTAACCGCACTACCACCCCCTCACCGCAAGCTCCAACCCAATCACAAACTGCTCATGCGATTTCGCTGCAGCCCACTCAGGCTGATGAGGGTGAGGATGGCGGGGCTACACATGTAAGTACCCAGTGTAGTGAACAAGTGAGGAGCGCTTTGGAGAGTGCTATTCGGGACTATAGATCTTCACCACCCGAGCATAGACCGCGGTTACCTCGGTTGCCCATGAAAAATAAGAACAAAGCGCTAATGGGTGCCCTGGATTCGCTGCTGCCGAGTTATCTTGACAGCAGCGAAAACCTTCTTGACACACATTCGATTCTGTACTGCGCGGCGGTTGCGGCATGTCGTGTTGCTAATGTAAAGTTTATTAATAATGATACAACAACACGACCGAAGCCTACCGCACCAGCCTGGCAGTGTAGGATCGAGCGTCGTGTTGAGGGAACTAGGGCACTCATTGGTAAACTACTCTGCTTCAGGGAGGGCAACACGCGCCCTAGAGTCATGCGCTTTGTGAGGCGCGCTTTTTTGGGGACTGATATCAGACCTCAAGATTATATGGCGCGCGTCACTGAGCGCATTGACTTCTTGAAGCAGAAGGTCTCTGCATGGGCTAGCCGTATTCGTAGATACAAGTGCCGGGTTGAGAGATATACCCTGAATCGCACTTTCCAAAGCGATCAGAGGCGGGTATATCGAGGTTGGGAACAACCTGACCAAGGTGTCAATGATACGTGCCTGCCGGATGATGAAGCCATGACCTCATTCTGGCGCAACATCTGGTCGGTACCTGTCGCTCACACTGATGATGGTTGGACATGGGATGTAGAGAAAGCGTGCGATCGAATTCCAGAAATGGGACTTGTTACTATCACCCCTGAAGACGTGGCCACTGCAGCCCGTCCCCTGCCCAATTGGAAATCACCTGGGCCGGATGGGCTGCACAACTTTTGGATAAAATGGTTACGCAGCTCGCACGCTTGTTTGGCATCCCAATTCCAATCATCTCTAGAGTCACAGTCGTTACCCCAGTTTCTCACAACAGGTATTACCCGCCTGCTCCATAAGTCAGGTAGTACCACGGATCCCAAAAATTATAGACCTATTACGTGCCTACCAACACTATATAAACTTCTTACATCCATTCTGAGAACAAAAATTAACGATCATATTAATACAAACTCTGTCATGTCTATTTCTCAGAATGGATGTAGGAATGGCTCTCGTGGTACTAAGGAGCTTCTCCTCATTGATATGGCCATTTGTCACCAGACTCAGCGCTCCCGAAGGGATCTGTCGACATGTTGGATAGACTATAAGAAGGCCTACGACTCTGTACCCCATACATGGCTTATGAGGGTGCTGGAACTGTACAAAGTAAACACAGTACTACGCACCTTCCTACAGACGTGTATGGGGCAGTGGAGGACGGTCCTTCACTATCCGGGATGTCGCCGAACCCTGGGGAGCGCGGAGCCTATAAAGATTGAGCGAGGCATATTCCAGGGCGACAGCCTGAGTCCTTTGTGGTTTTGCCTGGCCCTGAATCCTCTGAGTACTCTCTTGGAGAATTCAGGGCTAGGTTACCGGTTGAGGAAAGAAGGTCAGGTTATATCACACCTCCTTTACATGGATGACCTAAAACTTATTGCCCCCAACAAATCACATCTACTAGAGTTACTAAAGGTAACTAAAGCCTTTAGTGATTCCATTAGGATGGAATTTGGTGTGGACAAATGTGCGGTCATGCATGTAAAGCGAGGGAGGACTGTGGAATCTGAGGGTGTTGAGCTCTCGGATTCCATATACCTCAGATCGCTCTCCCCAACTGAAGCCTACAAATACTTGGGCATGATGGAGGCATTAGGTATCAGAGAGGCCGACATGAGACGGTCGGTGAGGGAGCGTTTCCTTGGCCGCCTGAAGAAAGTGCTGAAAAGCCTTTTGTCGGGCGGCAATAAGGTGCGCGCCTTCAATGGTTGGGTCATGCCGGTCTTGATGTACTCCTTCGGCATACTCAGGTGGACTCAGACTGAACTTGACGCCCTGGACAGACAAGTTCGTACGCTGCTGACCGCATATCGGATGCATCACCCACGCTCCTCGGTGATGAGGCTGTACATCCCGCGGAAGTGTGGGGGTAGAGGCCTTTTGAATGCCAAAACCCTCCACAACCGCGAGGTGTGCAATCTCAGGGAGTACTTTCTCCACACTGAGGCGGAGATGCACCGCGATGTGGTCATGGTGGACAGGGGTCTGACGCCGCTCTCCTTGGCTAACGAGAACTGGCGCATACCTGTAGTGCTCAGTACCAATGACCGCAGGGTTGTATGGCAAGGTAAGGAGCTTCACGGACGCTTTTATCGGGCCCTCCACGGACCTGATGTGGACTTTGAAGCGTCCGTGGCCTGGCTGCGCTCCGGTGACCTCTTTGGGGAAACTGAAGGGTTTGTATGTGCAATTATGGACGAGGTCATGATGACGAACAATTACAGAAAATACATAATGAAGGATAGAACGGTAGACATATGTCGGGCGTGTCGCCGTCCTGGAGAAACTATCCGTCACATTGTCTCTGGTTGTTCTCATCTGGCTAACGGCGAATACTTGCACAGACATAACCAAGTGGCCAGGATTATCCACCAGCAACTGGCCTTGAAATACAATCTTGTGGAATCGGAGGTACCGTACTACAGGTATGTGCCCGACCCAGTTCTCGAAAATGGTCATATCACACTATACTGGGATCGGTCTATCATTACAGACAGGACTATTGTAGCCAATAAGCCTGACATAGTGGTGATAGACCGATCAGAGCGCCGTGCAATGATTGTTGATATTACTGTCCCGCATGACGAGAACCTCGTGAAAGCTGAGAAAGAGAAACTAACCAAGTATCTAGACTTGGCGCATGAGGTTGTCGCCATGTGGAATGTGGACTCAGCAATTATTGTACCAATAGTCGTGACTACTAACGGTCTTATAGCCAAGAGCCTCGACCAACATCTTTCGAGGCTCTCATTGGGTAGCTGGGTCAAGGGCCAGATCCAGAAGGCTGTACTCCTGGACACGGCTCGCATCGTCAGGAGGTTCCTCTCTCTGGGGCCCTGACCGCCGGTTTCTTGGACCCTGTTCCCGAGACCGGTGGAACGCTATTTTTTATATTTTTAAATGTTTTTTTTTTTGTTTTCTTATTTAAATATTTAAAAATGTAAAAAATATGGACTAAATGAAATAAAAGAATAATAATAATAATAATAAGAGCGGATGGGAAGGATTTTAGAAGAGGCGATTTCTGAGAGTCGGAGCGCTCCTCTGGAGAATCGTCCGCGGCTCTCCCGCCTTACGCTGAATGTAGCGACGCGGGATGTCATTGAGGCCATTAACCAAATGTTGCCTCAACATCTGGAGAGCAGCACTGGCTTGGATGATACGGCTTCTATTCTCTTCGGTGCGGCTTTAGCTGTACACCGATTCATTGGAATCAAGACCCCGGGTCCGGGACGCGCTGCAGCCGCAAGACGCAGCACGGGAGCGGGACCGGCCTGGAAGAAGAGAATAGAACGCCGTATCAACCTTGCCAGAGGCCTCATTGGCAGACTGCAAAGCTTCAGGTCGGGCAATACCAGGCCAAGGATTGTGCGCTCCGTTAGAATTGCCTTTAACGGGCTTGGGGTTATGTTAGATCAGCCCGACATAACCCAAAAGCTAACGGAGCGCATCGACGACCTGAAGCAGAAAATCGCTGCATGGGGGAATCGCATACGACGATACTCGGAAAGAGTTGAGCGCTTCCAGCAAAATCGTCTCTTCTCGAGTGATCAGAAAAGGTTCTATAAAAGATTGGAGTGTCCAGCAGTCTGCTCTACCTCTCAACGGCCGAGCTCGGCAGACCTCGTTGCTTTTTGGCGGAATGTGTGGTCGCGAGAGGTTGAGCATGAAGAGGGCCCTTGGATTGCGGCGGTAGAGGAAGCATGTGCCGTAATTGAGCCGATGAACCCGGTAGCCATTTCTACGGAGGATGTAGTTGGTGCAGTAAGGCGGGCCCCGAACTGGAAAAGTCCGGGTCCCGACGGGCTGCATCACTACTGGCTTAAGGGTTTCTCGGTTTGCCATGCGACCTTGGCTCGACAATTCCAAGAAGCTCTCGAGCAGAAGACGCTCCCGAGCCTTTTCACTACTGGGATCACTCACCTAGCTCCGAAGTCCACTGATGCCACGGATCCGGCTAAATACCGCCCCATTACGTGTCTTACGACCATCTATAAGACACTAACATCCGTTCTGAGCCTCAAGATATCTCGTCATGTAGACGAAAATAACATCATATCTGGGGCTCAGAACGGATGTCGGGGGGGTAGTCGTGGTACTAAGGAGCTCCTTCTCATCGACTCCGTTGCGGGGCAATTGGTCAAACGCAACCGCCGGAACTTCTCCGCCGCCTGGATTGATTACAAAAAGGCATTCGACTCGGTGCCCCATTCATGGCTCTTGAGGGTCCTCGAACTGTACAAAGTCGATGGTACAGTTCGAGACTTCCTCAGGGAGTGCATGGGGCAATGGAGTACGATCCTTTGTCTCCATGGTGAGCGGTTGGCGGCTGCCGATGACCGGATAAGGATACAGCGGGGGATCTTCCAGGGTGACTGTCTGAGCCCAATTTGGTTTTGCCTGTCCCTGAACCCACTCAGCTCACTGCTGGAGAGTTCAGGGACGGGCTTTCAGTTTCGGAGAGGAGGGACAAGAGTGCCTCACCTTTTCTACATGGACGACCTCAAACTGCTGGCACCCAATGCTACCCGCCTGCAAGAATTGCTGAATATCACCACTGAGTTCAGTAATTCTATCAGGATGGAGCTTGGGCTGGATAAGTGTGCGGTCGTGCATGTGGTGAGGGGGCAGGTTACTCACTCGGCGGAGGTTAATCTCGAGCCATCGAGCATTAGGACCCTCTCCGAAGCTGAATCATACCGGTATCTGGGTATGTCACAATCGATAGGAGTGAATGAGGCGGACATGAAACAGTCTGTTTGCGAGGCCTTTTTTGGCCGTCTGGCAAAAGTTTGTAAAAGTTTTTTGTCAGGCGCCAATAAGGTTCGAGCCTATAACGGCTGGGTTATGCCCGTTCTCATGTACACCTTTGGCGTGCTCAGATGGACTCAGACCGAACTTGACGCCCTGGATAGAAAAGTCCGCACGACTATGACTCTCTATCGCATGCATCACCCGAAATCGTCTGTGATGAGATTGTATATCCCCCGGAAATGTGGTGGCCGAGGCGTATTAAGCGTCAAGACCATACATAACCGGGAGATATCCAGTCTCAGAACATACTTCGAGACGAAGAGGGAGTCACCCATGCATAGAGAGGTCATAGAATGTGATAAAGGACTCACTCCCCTATCCTTAGCCAAAATCGAGTGGCAGGCGTCGGTGGTACTTAGCACCTCTGACCGGGAGGCCGTATGGAAGGAGAAGGAGTTGCACGGACGCTTTTTTAAAGCTCTTCATGAGCCGCACGTTGATAAAAAGGCGTCCGTGCAATGGCTGCGCTTCGGTGACCTCTTTGGGGAAACCGAAGGTTTTGTCTGTGCGATACAGGATCAGGTAGTTAAGACGCGAAACTACCGAAAGTACATTCTGAAGGATGGCACTCACGACATCTGTCGAGCCTGTCGCCATCCCGGTGAGTCGCTCAGACATGTGCTTTCGGGATGTTCGGCGCTTGCTAACACTGAGTATCTGCACAGACACAACCAAGCGGCCAAAATCCTTCACCAGGAGCTTGCTCTGAAGTACGGTCTCCTGGATGAGAGGCTGCCGTACTACAAGTACACACCGGTGCCTGTACTCGAGCGTGACGGAGTCCGGCTCTATTGGGACCGGTCCATCATCACGGACAGGACTATTCTTGCGAATAAGCCTGACATCGTGCTGTTGGACCGGGCACAGTCGCGGGTGTTTTTGGTGGACATCACCATTCCATATGACGAGAATCTTGTGAGAGCTGAGACGGAGAAAAAACGAAAGTATCTCGATCTGGCTCACGAGGTTTCCGCCATGTGGCATGTGGAGTCCACTGAAACCATCCCAATCGTTATATCTGCGAGTGGGTTAATCCCAGTCAGCCTCGCTCACCATCTGAGGCGACTGGGGTTCCGTGGCAGTTCGCTCGCAGCCAGGATGCAGAAAGCGGTGTTGCTAGACTCGGCTAGGATAGTCCGCCGGTTTCTCAACCTGTCCCCCTGACCCCCGGCCGTCTGGTCTCCCCTGCCGGGGTGTAATCCTCCGCCCGCAGCAACTATTTATTTGTGTATTTGTGTATGTAAGTTTATTCATTTCTATTTATTTACGTAAGTTTATTATTATTCTTTTGGTCATAGTTATATATATTTATTTTGTATGCGGGCGTGAGAGTCAGTTATATACCGATAATAATAAAATAAACCCGCAGGGCAGCTTGTGGCGAGCTGTTGGGCAGTAGCGACCCCACGGACCTGATCGCTCCCGGGAGAAGTCTTGATCCTCATCTCTGGCTTGCCTTTATCGGCCGGCTGGAGTGAACACTGACGAGGAACAGAACTCCCACCTCTTGCTTGCCTTCATTGGCCGGCTTGAGTGGAGATTCGCAAGAGCATCTGCAAGATGCTCGGAGGAAGGAAGTATTCCAGTAAGATGCTTGTAGGGATCTTGAATGGACTACCAGGATTGTCCTGAGAGCCGTGGAATACCTCTCCACTCCTCAAGCACCTCAAGTTATGTTGCCCCCTTGCCGCTACGTCACTTTGTGCCAACGGCTGTTTCCGGGGGCCCATTTACCGAGTGTGCGAGTCACCCCCTGCCATTTTATCCATGTAAAATAACACTGGTCAGGCAGGGGCCATAGTAGTTCCATAGACCCATTTCACCAGTCCATTATAGCAAGCCAAACCCGTAGACCCATACCTATCATTTGTTTTCATGTTTTGCAATAGTCCTGCACTAACCGGGGATTGTCCTTGGGTGCACTCGCATAGTGCATATAGGGATATTCGCCGGTTGGTGTCACATTTCCTTTAGAGTAAAATTGTCTAACGGGCCTCTGCGAGTTGGTTTCGGCCCCTCGTACGCCTTCCAAAGGTCCGGGACCCCATGGTCCCGAGATGGAAGAGACATACATAATAATAATAATAATAATGTAATAGAGCACGAATGTTTAATCAATCTGCGGTGATTGCGATCGTTACACGCTGACCGCTGTAGCAATCGTTATTACGTAACAAGGCGGATCACATAAAAACTACACCATTATGTAACATTCCTTTAATTAACTAACATAAACTATCTAATGACTACACCAAACGCGTCGACGGCCGCGCCAGATATCGCGTTGTGTATTTTGTTGACCTCCGCCTGCGTCAGCGTGCGCTCCAGGTGACGGTAGACTATGCTGTAACACAGGCTGTGCTTCTTTGACTTTGGATGGACGAACTTGTCTTTTAATTTAACCTGGAACGAAATATTATTGATAAAATTCCATACCACTAAATGCTAAAGTGCACCTGCGGCCATGGACTTTTTTTTAATCCACTACAAGTTAGCCTATGACTGCGATCTATCTCACCTGCCCCCCAATCATGTAAGGATGACCGATGAAATCGTTAAAAATCTGCGACGAAGTAAATAAACCATAACAGCATTAAATTAGAGCTCAATTTCGTGTACCCAATCTTATACGTTTAGGTAGGTATGTACGATACTCAAACGTATAAGAATGGATACGCGAAATTGCGCTCTAATTCAATGCTTTTATGGTTTATTTTACTTTGACGAAAATCTTAAACGTTTGATCGGACATTCTTACATGATTGGGGCCCTGTTGTTAAGTGATGCAGCCTAAGATGGTAGCGGGCTAACCTGTTAGACGTATGGCAGTTATATTAAACCCATACATCCATTCGGTTTCAAATCGGCATCGTACTGGAACGCTTGATCGCTTGGCGGCACGTCTTTGCCGGTAGGGTGGTAACTAGCCACGGCCGAAGCCTCCCACCATCTAGATTCTAGACCAAACATGTCGGTGGCGTGCATTTGGCGCTGGTTTCGAAGCTAGGGTTCATAAAAAAAATATGCATTGATTTATTATACTTAACTAGAGTACATAAGCAATATTATTATGCCTCAATAACCTGTACGCTACTGCAACAATATGAATTCAATTTTTGATTAATCTATTTTTTTTGTTTTTTTTTTGTGGGTAAAATCTTGCAACTGGATTTTAAGTAAGTATAATAATGCATAAAACTATGTTATAATACAATGGCTAAGGCTTGGAGGAAAAATACATAATAACAAACCTGTTCAACGACATCCCCTCCAATTTCTCTGACTAGATCATAAAAATCATTACTCATAAAAGTATCTGTTGTTAAAGTTGGTGGCAACCAGAAAGACAAATCATTAGTGCATTGTGGATAAATCGACACAGGCTTATATTCAATACTAGCATTAAGGTCCTTATTTTGAAACTGGCTCAAAAACCCGGAATCCGTACTCCACATTAATCTTATATCTGGGATTTTGTACAATGCCATTGCAAGCCTTTCTAAGCCCAAGCCAAATGCATAAGCTATACTATTGTTTGGGCCAGCGTTTGCCAAGATTTCGTTTCTCATTATGCCACATCCGAGAACCTCCATCCAATTGTTTTCGTAATAAATCTCTAACTCCCACGATGGATGGGTAAAAGGAAAGTATGCTTCCACCCATCTGTATTTTATGTCATCCCCAAAAAGTACTTTCACCATACCTGAAACAATATGTTATGATTATATTTTACTAGAACATCCATTTTCTTTGATAGATAATTATTGGTGGTAGGGTCAAAACAAGACATATTATAAGACAATTGTGTTTATACTGTACAAAATAAACAAACAGTTTGCCTGCGACTTTGACCACATGGATGTGAAAGTGGAGGTTTAAAAAAATCCTGTGGATTTCATGGACTACTCCCGTTTTGTTCCCCAGCTCCTCCATAGTAAAATAAATGATTTATCCTTTAGGTTTAGTAAGTTAAATAAAAAATTAAATATTTAGTCATTCCATACCAATAAGGTGGTTTTTTAATTGGCCCTCCATTAATTTAGTCGCTTCTAAAGTATGACAGCTCTGTTTTGCCGGGTCAGAGATGGAGTTGGTGCATGCATGTGGATTTGTTGGATCAAAGGTTGGTTCAAAAATGTCCAAGCCTGGATGGTTTTCAAATAGGTCATGTTTGCGTTGTAACCTCACTGCATCTACCTGAAAAAGTATAAAATTAAACCAGAGTAATAACAAACTTAGATATTCTTTTTACCAAAGTTTCCTGTACTGTTTGTTGAAAGTACCCGATTTCAAGTGCTAAGGAACAATATAGCAGATTTTTTTCAAGTTATAAACTAATAAATAAACCTACATACTTGATATTATTGCATTGGAAAAATACATGATGCATAAATAGTTCCCATTAGATTGTTATCTTATAGAAAGTACTAATATATAGGAAACAAACTTAAGACAATTCAGGTTACAAGGTACATTATTCTACAACTATAATTTTTACAGAAACCAGGAAAGAATTGCAGATTCATGATCTCGTTGAAATGTCAGATTCATCAGTAGTTTTGTCACTCACTTGGTGAAACACAGGAAAGTGTGTGGAATCTATCTCATCTCGTCTGTAAACATCTCCAATCATTAAAAAGTTATCCAGACCTGCCCTTAGCAACTCGCTTTGATGTGCCGTCATATGTGCTCGGAGGAGGGTCGAAGAATTGATGTAATAGCAATCAGACTTCGCTCTACTTGGGTGATCTTCCGGAATAAGCAAATCATCGAAATTTTGACGAGTAGTAACTATTGGTGACAAATTATCGTACACGCTGAAACTGGGGTTACCTCCGTGCGTAAATGAGCCATAAAAATAATTGACGATTCGCTGACGAACTAAGGAAAGCGGATTAGCTTTCTTCAAATGTAAATTCCTATTGATATAGGATGATATCTTAGGTGTTATGTTCGTGTAATCATCTGTACGGTACTCTTTTCCATTTACATGCACAGTGGCTAAAGATTTCGGTGCGGTACTATAGTTTTTATTGATAAAACTTAAACAGAATCGGTTGATTCTGAATTGGATCTTCATGTTTAAATTGGTTTTGATCGGTGAGAATTAAAGACGCGTTTCTGCCATTACTTAAATCTGTGCTCAGTGCTCACAAAACAATAAAAATCTTACTTTTTAACTAAAATCTAAAATACTTGATAGTTTCTGGAATTTACTTTTTATTTTTGATTTTTGATTCTCGAACTAAAGTATGACAATTGACACTTGACATGCTTGACAGCATCAAACTATGTTCCGAAATACACTGCGAGCACTCTAAGGTGTGACGTCAATTTAGTAAACTGCGAAGCCGTTCCTTTTAGGTATACTTTAGGAAGCATACTTTGCGTATGTTCGAAGTATTCTTGAATACGCGTGTAATATCTGGTCGCCTCAATACATAATACATACCCAACGGCTTGAAACTATACAGAGGCAGTTTTTAAAGTATTTAGCTTTCAAAGACTTTAAAAAATTTAACAGTTATGAGGAAGCGTGTACTCAGTATGGAATTGACTCACTGGAACAAAGAAGGTCCCAGAGCGACATGCTGTTACTGCAAGCAATTTTGAGCGGTTCAATTGATTGTCCTAGCTTATTGTCAGCATTTTCAATCAGTGCTCAATCTGTACGAACACGTCACACGCGCCTTCTACATGTTCCCAAGTCCAACACGAATTATGCTCAACAGTCTATCATTCCACGCCTAGCACGAACCTATAACAAACAGTACTCTAATTTAGATCTATTTTTTCTATCGAAAACACAATTATTAAAAAAGGAGATAATAACACTACACCGCAAGAAATAAACAATTATTTCAATACAAATAATTAAAATAAAAGAAAACACACACAGTCCCATCGTAAATTAACACACTCCCACGCACGCGCACGCACAACACGCGCACACACACACATGCACACACACACACACTCACACATGCACACACACACACACACACACACACACACACTTATTATTACTTACTCACACACATACTATTACTAACTTACAAATAGTTATTAATAATTTACTTTTATGTTCTACCTACAGTGCACTACTATCTACTATGTTAAAATATTTTTTAGGGTTCCGTACCCAAAGGGTAATGGCGGCTGTACACACTCGACGAGGGCCTCTCGCCGAGAGCCTCGGCCGAGAACACTCTCGTCGAGAGCATGCCTGTACACGCTCGTTCCATTTAAACTGAAGACTTACCTACGCGACAATGGACGTAGAAATTGCTGCTGCTGTTTGTCTTTGTGCCGTGAGCTATTATAATTTTTTAAACATTTACTATAAAAAGAAAATTCGTAAACCATGGAGAAAAAGAAGATGGTGGATGATAACTATGCACCGCAATAGAAACAGGTAAATACATAATAAAACTTCATGAAACTAAATGAACGAGACACGAGTGTGTGCATGCTCGCTCTCGTTTACCTCGCGAGAGCCAACGAGACCCTTTGACTCGGGCGCAAAAAACCGACAAGCCACCGAGAGCCACCGAGACGAGGACGAGAGAGCGAGACGAGACGAGAGCGCGCTGTACACACTCGCGTTCGGCCTGTCTCGGGGTATCTCGTCGAGTGGCGAGTGCCTACAGCCGCCATAAAAACGGGACCCTATTACTAAGACTCCGCTGTCTGTCTGTCTCCAGGCTGTATCTCATAAACCGTGATAGCTAGAAAGCTGAAATTTTCACAAATGATGTATTTCCGTTGCCGCTATAACAACAAATACTAAAAATTTTAAAAATATATATATTAAGGGGGGTCCCCATACAATAAACGTGTTTTTTTCGTATTTTTTTGCTCAATATTAAAAACGGTAACAGGTAGACGGTTCAAATTTTCACAGAATATTAACTTGTATATTACCTTTCAAAATAAATAATTAAATATCAATAAAGTAAATATTAAAGGGGGGCTCCCATACAACAAACGTAATTTTTATTTTTAATACGTCATAAATCGTAAAACTTACTACAGGTTTGTACGGAACCCTCGGTGCGCGAGTCCGACTCGCACTTGGCCGGTTTTTATATTCTTATTCTGTAATCGTTTAGGGCCTTATTTAATGTTAAGTTATAATTATTGTAAATACTAGTTGTAACGCTGTTGATTACTGAAGAAAAATAAAAATAAAATAAAATAAAATACTGGTTACTGCTTAAAACGGAACGCAGTCAGCATATATTATACACAGTAATATATTTCCGATACTGCAGCAGTTTACTGTCAGTTTTATCGGAACGAATTTCTCCTTCTATTTATATGTCTGTGATTTCTCCACAGTAAGAGCACTGAACAGTGCTCGCAGCCTATAACTTTTGTTTCTGGTCGGTGGTCTTTAACGGAACACAGCCAACATGAAAAACGGTTCTCTTTGTGTGTGTTCCGTTATAAGCACTGCGAGCACTGGCAGTGCTCTTTACTGGGGACTTTCAGTGCTCTCAGTGTATTTCGGAACGCACCCTTTGTTAACGTGTCAACTGTCAATAATAAACAGCTGTTTTTTTAATAAATAAATATTGGCTGTGTTCCGTTATAGACTGCGAGCACTGTTCAGTGCTCTTACTGTGGAGAAATTCGTTCCGTTATAACTGACAGTAAACTGCTGCAGTATCCTAGGGAAATATATGACGTCATTAATCGACGCCATCTTTGTACTGTGAGCACTGGCGTTTTCGAGGTAAGGTGATCTCAGTGTTTGTCTCAGTGCTGACTGCGTTCCGTTTTAAGCAGTACCCAGTATACCTAACTATAAAGGAACGGCTTCGCAGTGTACTAAAGTGACGTCACACCTTACAGTGCTCGCAGTGTATTTCGGAACACAGCCATTATCTAATAGTTAACCTCTAAATCCTAAAAAAATTACATTTTAAATAGCATCTTATTAAAAACGTAATACGTATGTGCAATGATTCCTATGAGACTATTACATGTGGCTCAACTGAGTGCAGTGGGTATAGCAGGTTATTATATTGGACAAAACGAAAAAATTAATGGTTGTAAGGAGACTGTGTTAGTGGACGGGAAAGTCCTAACTAGTAAACCAGGGCTGCCGATATTTGGGACTGTATCAGCAGCTGCGCCCTTCACAGATAATAGCACACCTAAAGATAGGGTATGTTTAATTGAAAAACATTGAAAAATTTCATGAAGTACCTATAATGTGTACTTTTTTTAGTACCTACTTATGTAGTTACCTACTACCATAATTTTTAGCAATACATTCGTATTAAGTAATATTGTAAATGTGAAGGTTAGTATTTGGTAAAGAAATAGCTTCCCGGAGCATACACTGCTTTTTAGTCTGGAAAATCATAGGTCCAGCAAGATTTCTATAAAACGGCGGATGAAGTTGCACGCATCCTCTAGAATCTAGATAATAGTATAAAGTTTACTCTAAATCTTGATGGAAATGAACTGAATTACCTAATATTCAGAAGTTATATTATTTCACTTGCATGTAATTTTTTAGGATTTATTTTTCAAAATTGTGCATAAATATACTTAAGTACCTGTAGGTATGTTACAGTTGCACAGCTTTTGTGTTGGAGTAGTTTTTTGTGAATAAAGATTGAAGAAGTCTATGAATTATATGTTACATAGAAACTATAACTCGATAGAAAAAACACACACACACACATACACACACACACACACACACACACACACACACACACACACACACACACACACACAAACACACACACACACACCCGTACACATATACAAACGCACACTCACACAGACATATACACAACCACACGTACAGAACAATGCATGCTAACTCTGTTTTTTATTAATTTTAAATTGATCTTTTCATTGTTAAAGATATTATTGTTATTTGTACCGAGGAGGAAGAGCGGGAACCCCGAGATACAGGTTTTTTCAAACTTACTTCAGGGTTCCCGACAAAATTGTAAAACGACGAATATTTTTACCAATAAATTTCATTTTCATTTTCATTACAGGTATCTCAAATAATGAAATATGGATTCCCGAGTCTAGACAATGTCCGTTCGTATGATGACTTTGTGCTCTCTTACGACCGTCGCAATAGAGTGCCACATTGGGTGTTTGAGCATATAACCAAAGAGCATGTAAAGAAAAATGATGCAGTGGATAGAAGTAAATGTGACTTTACACCTGATCAAAGTATACACCCATATTTTAGGTGAAGTATGTTCTATTTTAATAATATATTAATGCTCAAAAGCGTAAATAAAACATAATAATATCATTTTCATCCCACCATCTCGGAAAGAGTATTTTTATTCTTCGATATCTGATGGTAAAAGCCGTTATTATCCTCTAGAGGATAAAGTAAATTGAATTTAGAACATCGTGTGCACGTTAGTAAATATCACTCGTCTATGAAGTTTGTGAATTCAAAACATCATTAAAACCTATTTACTTGTACCTCTATGGTGCCGAATTTCCATACAATCGTTTTTAATTTGTTAAAAACTCACACTCGTAACCTTCTTGGTGTACTTTTTTAATTTGCTTTGCGCGCACCATTTTCTTTCACGTCATATTGTTTAAAATTAAAACCGATTAAAAACAAGAAAATTGAAAATAAGTGAAAAACCTAAAATGAGTGATTCTAGTGACGAAGAAATTAACAGAATTGAATTTAATCTTGTGATTTTTTTTGCATTTAGTCATTTCCTCGCTGAGGTGGGATGAAAAGTTACCTTGTGATTTTTTTGCATTTAGTCATTTCCTCGCTGAGGTGGGATGAAAAGTTACGTGTTGCACTCGAGTGAAAAGATTTTTCACCTCGTGCTCTTTTGATTCCCTCGCTGACGCTCAGGATTCTAATTTTTGAATCACTCGCTCCGCTCGTGATTCAATTTTAGAATCCTTCGCTTGCTCGGTCATCAAAATTGAGCACGCGGTTAAAAAACAACTTTTCACTCTTGTATAACAAATAACTATTTAGGTGTTAGTGTCAAAAATATTGAAGTTTTTCTTCTTTGTACTTAATAAAATAAAATAAAAAATAAAAATAGCCTTTATTTCCGAAATCATGCGATTAAATAAACATTACATTAATATATTTTTACGTCATACAGGATAGTTTTAGATATTTAGGGATGATGTCATTTAGTTATTATAATATTATTTTGGAAAATTGAATTAAAATAATGAAAAATTATAAATGTCAAGTAAGTACATAAATTAGGTTTTATAGAATGTCACGAGTTTCGGATTGCCTGTTGGCAAAGGCCTCCTCTAGCTCCCGCCACTGTTTTCGGTCGTGCGCTACTCTTCGCCAGTTCGGTCCTGCGGTCTGTTTAATTTCGTCTTCCCACCTACGGTGCGGTCTGCCTCTATTTCGTTTTCCAGATACCAGTTTGTTATAATTTTACTCCACTTGTCTTGTTTGTCCCTTTGCAAATGTCCCGCCCATCTCCATTTTTGTGCGTCTATTTTACTCAGAATGTCGGTAATTTTTGTGAGCTTTCTTATGCTTTGGCTACTGTGTCGGTCTTTGATCTTTACTCCCAACATGCTTCTTTCCATAGCTCTCTGGCATTTCACCAATTTTGTTCTGTGGTTTGCATTAAGAGCCCAGGTTTCACAACCATAGGTTAAGCATGGTAACACACAAGCGTTGAATACTCTACTTTTTAAACGCAATCCGAGTTTTCTACTTTTCATTATCTCTTTTAAAGCCCAATATTTCCTCCACCCATTTGCAATACTTCTTTCAATTTCTTTTGTTGGTTTTGATTAAGGTTTTTTGATTCCCGCGGGAACTCCTTAATTTTCCAGGATAAAAAGTAGCCTATGTCCTTGCCCGGGATATAACCTACCTCTATACCCAGCAAAATTGGTTGAAAAGATAGGCCGGGAAAGCGTAGTAGACAGACACACTTTCGCATTTATAATATTAGTATGGAAGTATCGATTTCAGTAATAATTTTTGTATGCAAAATGTATTAGTACCACTAATTTCCACAGGCGCCAGGACTTCTTTCGTGACTCAATCTATTTTTTATCCCTAAATTTGAGTTTTGTATATAGCCCAATGTTGCCTGTATTAAAATTCCTACTTTCACCTTTCACTAGACAACTCTAACCAGAGAAGATAAAATTCTTCTTTTCATTTGTTCACTCTTGGCAGAGTGGTCGCGGTTTTGAATTGGCCTTCACAGCAGCTCTTGCGATCTCCCTCCAGCGACTTCTGTTGGCGGCGGCAGTTATAATTGTGTTGATAATTTCAGATCTCAGAACACTGACTACAAGGGTTCAGGGTTCGACAGGGGACACATGGCGGCGGCCGGCAACCATCGCCTCGCGCAGAAACATGTGGAACAAACATTCTTCTTGACTAATATGGCACCACAGGTATTATAATTTGCTCTTACTTCACTTCTATTAAAACTATACATTTTTCCCACCTTTCTCTTCTCACGATGCTATTCCATTTCCTTCTGTTTTCTGCCGCGTGGATGGCGTCGCAGATCAGTGTGTCAACTGCTTCCTTAATTTGGTCTGACCAACGTCTCGGGCTTCGTCCGCGGGGCCTCTTTCCTCCGACCTTACCAGTGACCATAAGTTTTTCGATTGTACTGGCATTCTTCCGTGCAAAGTTTTATTTTCAACTTATTTAAATATTGAAACGTTGGTTCGGTGTTCGGTCCATCATATGTTGAGCATACGTCTCCAACACCACATTTCAAAGGCGTCTATTATTTTCCTATCGGCGGCCTTAAGAGTCCAAGTCTCAGCTCCGTACTCCACCTTTAATGAGCTTTAAACAGATTACCGCACGGTCATTAACTCATTAGCCTACAAAGGAGTGTGGTAATATTCATCTTTACACTAGTGTGGTAATATAATGGCCACCATACATAACCACAGTTGTTTCGATGCTGCCCTCTTTGTAGAGGTATTTTAAAGTGCCAAGTTACGATAAAATATTGAAAACTTTTTTTTACTAACCAAAACATGACTAAAATCTCCTCCTGACTGCTCTTGCTGCACTTGTAGCCTAAATAGTTAACTTGTGGGTAACTTACCAGTTTTTACATTTATTTTTTAGGTGGGCGAAGGCTTCAACAGACACGCATGGAACAGATTGGAAAAGCATGTCAGGAAATTGACTAAGGTCTACGATAGACCTTAGTCAATTTAGACCAATTTTGGAGTCTGTGTCAATTTTGGAGTCTGTGGCAGCTGTCAAAGTGATAAGTTGCAAAAACAGCTGATCCAATAATAATTTTAATTTTACTGTTTTATTTAGAATAAAAAGAAATACTTTTGTATTATTTCGATATTAAATTAAATGTGAATATATAAGTGTAATAATTTATTAGTCTAGTATTGAAGAAAATTGGATATTCAAATTAAATGTGAATATATAAGTGTAATAATTTATTAGTCTAGTATTGAAGAAAATTGGATATTCAAACTGAGAAGTTGTGACAGCAATTGACGGCAGACGGACGGCGTGATTCATAATAAATCAACGGCTAAACCGGGGGAGTATTGCTTTTATTCTATTTTATAGAATATACACATACTAATTATTAGCTCATTATCACTCCCTACACGCTATTCGTACATTCTCGATAACCTCGAGACACGTCCCTCCTCACACATAGGCAAAGACTTTTCTCACTTTACTTGACAGATCCGTGGAAGTAAAGTTGCAGAATGTCCTAGATTGCCGCAGACAAAATAATTCACTGTACTTAACACCACCCTAAATGTAACATTAATGTAGATTTATTATGACACCAACAATAAGCTTTTGTTGTAACTAACGCAAATAGTCTGATTAGGTGAATTAATTTTGTGTCATACCTAGCCCATAACACTACTTAAGTAAACTACTGAATTACACCCCTGTTATTTATTTATTTACATATTATTTATTTTCCTTACTATTTTATCCTCCTGTCTACTAGCCTCTCTTCTATACTCTCAAAACACCTTCTTCATCTTCCTTCACTAACATATATCACCTGGTGTGTTTCAGGTGTAATTACTGCAGAATGGCTCCTACCATGCAGACCAGACGGGCAGCAGCCATACAGGAGCAGCAGAAGCTTAAAAATGCACTAATGGAACTCAAATCGCTGAAACAACTGAATGAACAACTACTAAAGGAACAGGATGATAGTGAAGCTGAGTTGAGAATTATTATTGACCGGAACACACAGTTGAAGGCTGAACTCGCTAGCCTGCACAGCGCTCACACCCAGGTGTTGGAGGAGCGGGACCAGCTACAGATGGCAGTCAGCTCATTTGACCAGTGTATACGGACATATGAAGAGGCACTAGGAAAAATTTCTATGTTAGAGGATGAATTGAGTAGATCACAAAAAATAATTTGTGATCTTCAGTCACAAATTCTAAGTTGTGAAATACAACAAACAAATAATTTATATGACGAGCTGCTTGCTTCATCCTCAACTGCACCAACTGTAGTTACCATCGATCTCACCTGTGACAGCCCTTGTGTTAAACGACCGCCCTCAGTGCCAGTTACTCTGAATAGTCACAAAAAAATTAAAAGGTACATAAAACTTGGCAAATTTATAGCCAAAACAAAAAAACTTATTAAAAGTCAAAAAACCGGAACTAAAAATACTACACTGAGGAAGGAACGTTCACAGTTGTTAATAAAGCTGGACACATATTGTTCTTCTTTACATACAATGAGAGAACAATATGAATATGATGTTAACCGCCTGAATAATGAAATTTTACAATTGGAAAACTCATTGAAAACTGTTACATCACAATATGAGCAGTCACAGAAACAGATCAATGAGCAAATACTGGTTGCAGATGAACTATTAGCAATAGGGAATTATAATATAGACCGTTTCGACTCTCTGATCAATAAGTGCCAGTGCCCGAATAAAGACAATGCAATAGTGCCAGTGGAAGTGCAGTGTGCAAACTATGATCCCTTAGTTGTATCAGCGGATAATGACATTCCATTACATTGCCCACAGCGGAAAACATTTGTAGTCTCAGATGGGCTGGGAAAAGACTTTGGTTGCTTACTTAGTGATAAATTACACCAAAATGTCTTCAATAAATGTAACCCTAAGGCCCCATATGAATATATAATTGAAAAGATCCAAGATTTTTGCTTGGATAGTTGTAGTACAGTTGTTGTGTTGATAGGTGACAGCCTGCACATAACCAAAAAAGAAATTTTCAAAAGTTTGGAATACTTATTGAGCGTTCAAAAGAAATCAGGCTGTAAGTTTATATTTTGTGCCTTTCCTTTTTCTAGCTCATTGACCCCGGCACAAAATAGGCGTATACATAAATTTAATAGGCTCCTACATAATTTAACATATAGTCATAGGGACTATTTCCATATTTTTGACACAAATAAGTTTATTCAGAAATTTACACTGACAAAAGATACTATGTATCTGCCCCATAGCTGTAAGAAACATTTAGCTACATTAGTAGCTTGTAATATACAAGATCCAGCTATTTTTAGCTGTAATATGATTGGAAATAGTACATGTTGTACACTGAATATTGATTTACTTAGTAACAACACTAAGTCCAGTCTTTTGACAATGGATACAAATTGTAATAATTTGAGTATTTTAACTTCTGGTACAAACAGTTGTACTAATATTGTTGAAAACAGTAAAAAAAATTTAAACTAGGTAGCAAGACAACAGATAAGCTATGTAATATTAATCTTGTACATCAAAATATACAAGGCTTATCTGGCAAAGAACATGAAATTGAACTTTTTATTAGAAAATTTGATATTGACATTTTATGCCTTACAGAGCATTGGCTCAATAGTTACCAATTAATTATCAATCTTAAGGATTACTCGTTGTCAAGTGCGTTCTCTAGAAGGAATGCTATACGCGGAGGGTCTTTGATTATAACTCGTAGTAATAATAATTGTAAGGAAAGAAAAGACATTGTTAATCTTTCTGTTGAACGCACTATTGAGCTGTCCTGTGTTGAGCTGGAGCGATACATTATAGTTTGCGTGTACCGACCTCCCTCAGGCGACTTTCTACTGTTTGAGGATGTCATGGAGGAGGCCCTAAGACGGATATGTAGGTCATCGAAAAAAATATTAATATGTGGAGACTTTAACATAGATATTTTGCTTAACACCTCTCTTTCTGACAGATTACTCAACTTATTTAAAAGTTTCAATTTACACAACATTTTTATTGAACCTACACGGATAACTGCAAGTTCCGCTACTTGTATTGACAATATTTTCAGTGATTGTAAAATTGTCAGCAAATCTGTCATTACTAATCTAAGATCCGACCACTGCGGGCAAATGATATCTGTTCCTAGCTCTAAACAAAATACAACTAAAGTAATAAAGTATAGGCCAGTTACCGGTAAAAAAATACAACAATTCAAACAAAATATGCTAAATATTTTACCTACACTTGATCTTACACAGGGTGGTCCGGATGAACACTACAATACATTCTTTGATTTGTTAAATTCTCAGTTTAGTTCCATTTTTAAAATAGTAGAAAAAAAATTGTTTAAAAACCTTAAATTTAGCGACTGGGCTACTGTTGGCATTTATAAAAGTAGGAATAAGTTGTTTGATTTGTATGCTGAAAAGCAGTATAATTACACTCCTAGATTTGTCCAATATGTAAGAAATTATTCAAAATTATTTAGAAATGTCTGCATACAAGCAAAATCACTTTATATAAAACAAAAAATCATTAATTCTGATAGTAAAATAAAAGCAGTTTGGGATATTATCTCAGAAGAAACTGGGAAACATAAAGTGGAGAAGCCTAAATTAGAGCTAAAAATTAATGACCGTATTACTGACTGCGATACGGAAATTGCAAATACATTTGAGAATTTTTTCCGAAATATTCCGGTAACCACTACTAGCTCCCTTAATTCCTCGCCAACAGAAGCCTTTAAGCTTCTTAAGGGTAATGTCACCGAGTGCAGTGTGCTGTTTAAGTTTCAACATGTGACCCCATATGATATTATTAAAATATTCAAATCTTTGCAATGCAAAAAAACCGGGGATCTATGGGGGATATCAGTAAAAATAATCAGCAATGTTATTGATATAATTGCACCATATCTTGCTCTAATATTTAATGAGTCTGTAGATTCAGGATCCTTTCCAGACCTTATGAAATGCAGTAAATTGATTCCACTTTTTAAATCTGGCAGTAGAAGTGACCCTAATAATTACAGACCAATTTCTATTTTACCAGCACTCAGCAAGATATTTGAAAAAATTATGCTCAACCAACTGCTTCTGCACTTTAACTCAAATAAACTACTTCACTCTGAGCAGTATGGTTTTACTAAAGGCCGATCAACAACCGATGCGGGCGCAATGCTGCTAAAGCATATATTCGATGCATGGGAGAAATCACAGAATGCTATTGGTATTTTCTGTGATTTGTCTAAGGCATTCGATTGCGTTGAGCACGAGACGCTTTTAGTTAAGTTGAACCACTATGGAGTCAAAGACACTGCACTTGGCCTCATTGCGTCTTATCTCAGTGATCGCATTCAAACGGTATGTGTTAACGATGTGAAGTCATCCGGATCAGCCTCACTAATGGGTGTTCCTCAAGGCTCCATTCTGGGCCCCTTCATGTTCTTGGTGTATATAAATGATTTACCATATTACGTCCAAAACACTTGTGATATTGTGCTATTTGCTGACGATACGTCCTTGATTTTTAAAGTCGATAGAAATAAGGACAATTATGACGACGTAAATAATGCAATTTCTCAAGTCACTAACTGGTTTACTGTAAACAATTTACTTTTAAATGCAAAGAAAACCAAGTGTGTTGAATTCGCATTGCCAAATACCAAGTCCACAGGAAACATGAATTTAACTGTAAATAATGATATTTTAAAAATAGAAGAGACCACTGTGTTCCTGGGGGTGACCTTAGATTCAAAGCTTCAATGGGGCACCCATATATCAACTCTGGCTGGCAAACTCAGCTCTGCTGCTTACGCTGTTAGAAAGATTCGACAATTTACTGACGTAGAAACTGCAAAAATTGTATATTTTGCTTACTTTCATAGTATTATGTCTTACGGAATCTTGCTATGGGGTAAAGCAGCAGATATTCAAAAAATTTTTGTATTACAAAAAAGGGCAATACGTGCAATTTATAATTTAAAACCGCGCGAATCCCTTAGAGAGAAATTCAAGGAAATAGGTATTCTTACAGTAGCCTCGCAATACATTTACAGTAATTTAATCTTTGTGAAACAGCGCCTTCAGAATTACAAAAGAATTTGCGATCTGCACGATAGGCCAACTAGAAACTGCCATAAGCTCGTGACACCATCGCTCCGCCTCAAAAAAGTCCGAAGGTCGTTCGTGGGAATGAGCATTCTATTTTATAACAAAATTCCACAATCTATTTTAAACTTGCCTTTACACAAGTTTAAGAAATCCATTAAAAGTATGCTTTTGAAAAAAGCTTATTATACTGTGGAAGATTACGTAAATGACAAAAGAGCATTTCTATGATAATATATTCATTTAAACGATAAACTAAAACATAAAGATCAATATTTTTTTTACAATTTTTTCCGACTAGCTGTTGCCCGCGGCTCCGCTCGCGTGAATTTTGGTTTTCACAAATTGTGTAAAGTTAATGATCCATGGATTTTTCCACGATAAAGAGTAGCCTATGTGTTAATCTAGGGTATAATCTACATCCATTCCAAATTTCAGCCAAATCGGTTAAGTAGTTGCCGCGTGAAGGAGTAACAAACATACACACATACAAACTTTAATATTATTATTGCCGATAGGTGGCGATTTGCACCCTTAAACAGTATTCAATTCTATGCCTTGATATGGGTAGTCGGGTATGTCACACTCTCTTTAACGTTTCTGTGGTGGTGTCGTGTGGTGCGGGTTGTTACGTTCCCTCAAATATGGTTGAGCGAAGCAATGGCTGGATCATGCGTCATGCTCGTGAACGGGTGCCACCGTCGGAAATGGGCTGCCTCTGTCTGCCAGTCTTGGCGTGTATTGAGTATTGTAGGTATGCTCGTGAAAAAAGCTTACTATACAATCGAAGATTACGTAAATGATAAAAAAAAAACAGCGTGGATTTGATTCGCTCCAGCTATGCGTGGGACTGCAGTTACTTGTATCATTATGATGATTGTAAGTTTTGATGGAAAAGAGCAACCACCGAGTTTCTTGCTGGCTCTTCTCGGTAGGAATGGCATTCCGAACCAGCGGTAGATTCATATTATAACGATTCAAAAGCGCTTGTAAAAGCTTATTTGAATAAAAAACATTTTGAATTTTGAATTTTGAATTTTGATAATGTATACTGTTGCACAGGACCCTTGTATCTACCCAGGTAATTGTTGTTTACGGGCTGGAAAATAACAATTTAGTGTTCAACTGAAGGTTCAGCTTCTTCGGCCAAAATGGGCCGAAATTTTGGCCGCAGCCGAAGGTTTTAGCCAGCGCCGAAATTGAACAAACTGTTACGAATGTGTATCAGTTATACATAGTAATACGTTGTGGCGATACCCGATTCGATTGGCTTCGGCTTCGGGTAGGTATCGACTTTCGGAGGGATTAGATAACAATCTATTCAAATATGTTTGAATAAAGACTGGCTGGTACGACGGCGGCTGAATAAAAAACCGGCCAAGTGCGAGTTGGACTCGCGCACCGAGGGTTCCGTACAAACCTGTAGTAAGTTTTAAATTATTAAAAAAAATTGCTTAAAAATTACGTTTGTTGTATGGGAGCCCCCCTTTAATATTTACTTTATTGATATTTAATTATTTATTTTGAAAGATAATATACAAGTTAATATTCTGTGAAAATTTGAACCGTCTACCTGTTACCGTTTTTAATATTGAGCAAAAAAATACGAAAAAAACACGTTTATTGTATGGGGACCCCCCTTAATATATATATTTTTTTAATTTTTAGTATTTGTTGTTATAGCGGCAACGGAAATCCATCATTTGTGAAAATTTCAGCTTTCTAGCTATCACGGTTTATGAGATACAGCCTGGAGACAGACAGACAGACAGACAGACAGACAGACAGACAGACAGACAGACAGACAGACAGACAGACAGACAGACAGACAGACAGACAGACAGACAGACAGACAGACAGACAGACAGACAGACAGACAGACAGACAGACAGACAGACAGACAGACAGACAGACAGACAGACAGACAGACAGACAGACAGACAGACAGACAGACAGACAGACAGACAGACAGACAGACAGACAGACAGACAGACAGACAGACAGACAGACAGACAGACAGACAGACAGACAGACAGACAGACAGCGGAGTCTTAGTAATAGGGTCCCGTTTTTACCCTTTGGGTACGGAACCCTAAAAACACGATTATTGTATGGGGACCCCCCTTAATATATATATATATTTTTAATTTTTAGTATTTGTTGTTATAGCGGCAACGGAAATACATCATTTGTGAAAATTTCAGCTTTCTAGCTATCACGGTTTATGAGATACAGCCTGGAGACAGACAGACAGACAGACAGACAGACAGACAGACAGACAGACAGACAGACAGACAGACAGACAGACAGACAGACAGACAGACAGACAGACAGACAGACAGACAGACAGACAGACAGACAGACAGACAGACAGACAGACAGACAGACAGACAGACAGACAGACAGACAGACAGACAGACAGACAGACAGACAGACAGACAGACAGACAGACAGACAGACAGACAGACAGACAGACAGACAGACAGACAGACAGACAGACAGACAGACAGACAGACAGACAGACAGACAGACAGACAGACAGACAGACAGACAGACAGACAGACAGACAGACACAGACAGACAGACAGACAGACAGACAGACAGACAGACAGACAGACAGACAGACAGACAGACAGACAGACAGACAGACAGACAGACAGACAGACAGACAGACAGACAGACAGACAGACAGACAGACAGACAGACAGACAGACAGACAGACAGACAGACAGACAGACAGACAGACAGACAGACAGACAGACAGACAGACAGACAGACAGACAGACAGACAGACAGACAGACAGACAGACAGACAGACAGACAGACAGACAGACAGACAGACAGACAGACAGACAGACAGACAGACAGACAGACAGACAGACAGACAGACAGACAGACAGACAGACAGACAGACAGACAGACAGACAGACAGACAGACAGACAGACAGACAGACAGACAGACAGACAGACAGACAGACAGACAGACAGACAGACAGACAGACAGACAGACAGACAGACAGACAGACAGACAGACAGACAGACAGACAGACAGACAGACAGACAGACAGACAGACAGACAGACAGACAGACAGACAGACAGACAGACAGACAGACAGACAGACAGACAGACAGACAGACAGACAGACAGACAGACAGACAGACAGACAGACAGACAGACAGACAGACAGACAGACAGACAGACAGACAGACAGACAGACAGACAGACAGACAGACAGACAGACAGACAGACAGACAGACAGACAGACAGACAGACAGACAGACAGACAGACAGACAGACAGACAGACAGACAGACAGACAGACAGACAGACAGACAGACAGACAGACAGACAGACAGACAGACAGACAGACAGACAGACAGACAGACAGACAGACAGACAGACAGACAGACAGACAGACAGACAGACAGACAGACAGACAGACAGACAGACAGACAGACAGACAGACAGACAGACAGACAGACAGACAGACAGACAGACAGACAGACAGACAGACAGACAGACAGACAGACAGACAGACAGACAGACAGACAGACAGACAGACAGACAGACAGACAGACAGACAGACAGACAGACAGACAGACAGACAGACAGACAGACAGACAGACAGACAGACAGACAGACAGACAGACAGACAGACAGACAGACAGACAGACAGACAGACAGACAGACAGACAGACAGACAGACAGACAGACAGACAGACAGACAGACAGACAGACAGACAGACAGACAGACAGACAGACAGACAGACAGACAGACAGACAGACAGACAGACAGACAGACAGACAGACAGACAGACAGACAGACAGACAGACAGACAGACAGACAGACAGACAGACAGACAGACAGACAGACAGACAGACAGACAGACAGACAGACAGACAGACAGACAGACAGACAGACAGACAGACAGACAGACAGACAGACAGACAGACAGACAGACAGACAGACAGACAGACAGACAGACAGACAGACAGACAGACAGACAGACAGACAGACAGACAGACAGACAGACAGACAGACAGACAGACAGACAGACAGACAGACAGACAGACAGACAGACAGACAGACAGACAGACAGACAGACAGACAGACAGACAGACAGACAGACAGACAGACAGACAGACAGACAGACAGACAGACAGACAGACAGACAGACAGACAGACAGACAGACAGACAGACAGACAGACAGACAGACAGACAGACAGACAGACAGACAGACAGACAGACAGACAGACAGACAGACAGACAGACAGACAGACAGACAGACAGACAGACAGACAGACAGACAGACAGACAGACAGACAGACAGACAGACAGACAGACAGACAGACAGACAGACAGACAGACAGACAGACAGACAGACAGACAGACAGACAGACAGACAGACAGACAGACAGACAGACAGACAGACAGACAGACAGACAGACAGACAGACAGACAGACAGACAGACAGACAGACAGACAGACAGACAGACAGACAGACAGACAGACAGACAGACAGACAGACAGACAGACAGACAGACAGACAGACAGACAGACAGACAGACAGACAGACAGACAGACAGACAGACAGACAGACAGACAGACAGACAGACAGACAGACAGACAGACAGACAGACAGACAGACAGACAGACAGACAGACAGACAGACAGACAGACAGACAGACAGACAGACAGACAGACAGACAGACAGACAGACAGACAGACAGACAGACAGACAGACAGACAGACAGACAGACAGACAGACAGACAGACAGACAGACAGACAGACAGACAGACAGACAGACAGACAGACAGACAGACAGACAGACAGACAGACAGACAGACAGACAGACAGACAGACAGACAGACAGACAGACAGACAGACAGACAGACAGACAGACAGACAGACAGACAGACAGACAGACAGACAGACAGACAGACAGACAGACAGACAGACAGACAGACAGACAGACAGACAGACAGACAGACAGACAGACAGACAGACAGACAGACAGACAGACAGACAGACAGACAGACAGACAGACAGACAGACAGACAGACAGACAGACAGACAGACAGACAGACAGACAGACAGACAGACAGACAGACAGACAGACAGACAGACAGACAGACAGACAGACAGACAGACAGACAGACAGACAGACAGACAGACAGACAGACAGACAGACAGACAGACAGACAGACAGACAGACAGACAGACAGACAGACAGACAGACAGACAGACAGACAGACAGACAGACAGACAGACAGACAGACAGACAGACAGACAGACAGACAGACAGACAGACAGACAGACAGACAGACAGACAGACAGACAGACAGACAGACAGACAGACAGACAGACAGACAGACAGACAGACAGACAGACAGACAGACAGACAGACAGACAGACAGACAGACAGACAGACAGACAGACAGACAGACAGACAGACAGACAGACAGACAGACAGACAGACAGACAGACAGACAGACAGACAGACAGACAGACAGACAGACAGCGGAGTCTTAGTAATAGGGTCCCGTTTTTACCCTTTGGGTACGGAACCCTAAAAAAAGAAATCAAATTAAAAACGCGCGAACTACAGTCTACAGCCCGCGTTTTCGTCAATTTTCACGGATTGTTAGTACCTAACTGTAACAATAAATTTTTTAATTGCGAAAATGTCTCAAATGTAAATATAAGTTTTTAGTTGTTTTATTATTAGATACTATTTAATTTCAATTTAGTTGTTACTCTATGTTTTATTAAATAATAATATTACAATAAAATATGAGGCGCCTTTTATTTTCTCATACAGGGTGATGAAAAGTAGAGTGTATCACTCGGGCGCAAATATATTTTTGGCTCGGGCGACGTACTTTGAATCCCTCGCCGTAAAAATATTATTTTGCTCCCTTATAATACAATCTACTATTGCAAACTGCATCTCAAACTTTTGCATCCTGCACGGTTAATTGAAAAGTAAAATATTCACCACAGCAACACCTATGAATAATTATATCTTCTTAATTTAAGTATGTTCCGGCCAGAGCCAATAGATGTAATAGGGCCTATTAATGTACATTATAGTATGAACTAGCTGATTCCCGCGACTTCGTTTTTACGTTTTTTCGATTCCCGCGGGAACTCCTTAATTTTCCGGGATAAAAAGTCGCCTATGTCACTCTCCCAACTATACTCATGCCAAAAATCACGTCGACCCGTTGATCCGTTGCGGCGTGATTGAAGGATAACCCAACAAACAAACACACTTTCGCATTTATAATATTAGTATGATTGTATTATGTATTACAGGAGGGAATCAGATGGAAAATCGTATATAAAATACCAAGTAATCGGCGCCAATACAGTGGCAGTCCCTACACATTTCTACAAAGTGGTGGTAGCTGAGACGAGTACCGGAGCCCTGGACATGGAGGCCTATGTGATGCCCAATCAGAAGATCCCTGATGAGACGCCCGTGTCTTCTTATATGGTGCGTATCCACCATTTTGAATTTGTAATGACGTCATTTTTAGTCCGCTGAGCCAAAATCCAAAGACAAGCCAAAATCCCAATGTTTTTTCGTATTTTATAATAATTCTTGTACTAGCATAAAAATTGTAATTTTTTTTTCCAGGTACCACCGGAAACTATTGAAAAAGCAGCGGGTTTGCTATTTTTTGACAAAATACATAGAAGTAAATTGAATAGAATAAACGGTAAAAAGGTCTGATTGAATACAAAAATACAGATACTTAATATTATGGATTATTTTTATAATAATTTAAATAGAACAATTCTTAGTTTGTATGAACAATTTTGATGTATATCTTCAGTTATAGATAGGTACCAATTTTATCTTTTTAAAATATAATGTGAAGACATACCTAGTACCTACTTAATGTGATTTAATTTAATTTTTGTAATTATTTAGCATTATTTTTTAAACTTGTGACATTGTTAACAGTAAAAAAAAATTTAATTCGACTATTGTAAATAATTTTATTTGAATATAAATAAATATTATAATTTATGTGACATTTTATAGTTTTTTTTATTTTTTATCCACTACAAGTTAGCCCTTGACTGCGATATCACCAGCCCCCCAAGCATGGGCCGAGACAATTTTCTCCCCGAGGAAAGGATAAAATTTTTATTCCTAAATAACCAAGTGCGAGGCCGCACACCGAGGGTTCCGTACAAACCTGTAGTAAGTTTTAAATTATTAAAAAAAAACTACTTACTAGATCTCGTTCAAACCAATTTTTGGTGGAAGTTTGCATGGTAATGTACATCATATATTTTTTTTTGTTTTATATATATATAGGTATATATAGTAGGATAGTCCGTACCTATCTATGGATAGGTACCCCACACGTACGGCTTAGATGAAAAAAAAAATTTGAGTTTCAGTTCGAGTTTCAGTTCCAAGTATGGGGAACCCCCAAAATTTATTGTTTTTTTTCTATTTTTGTAAGAAAATCTTAATGCGGTTCACAGAATACATCTACTTACCAAGTTTCAACAGTATAGTTCTTATAGTTTCGGAAAAAAGTGGCTGTGACATACGGACGGACAGACAGACAGACATGACGAATCTATAAGGGTACCGTTTTTGCCAAATTTGGCTACGGAACCCTAAAAACGCTAAATAACGGTGGATAAATAGTCCCCCGAGTCCTCGTGAAATGTCAAACGGGGATAAACTTCTCCTCTCCCCTGTTGCCGTGCTCTGAGAAGTGGATAAGTTAATTTTATCTCTTGTCAGTGGATAAAATCGGGGGATAACATTTTTATCTCCGGCCCATGCTAGCCCTGCCTGATGGTAAGTGATGATGCAGTCTAAGATGGTCCGGGCTAACCTGTTATTAGGGGCATGGCAGTTAAGTATATAAAACCCATACCCCTATTCGGTTTCTACACGGCAACGTACTGGAACGCTAAATCGCTTGGCGGCACGTCTTCGCCGGTAGGGTGGTAACTAGCCACGGCCGAATCCTGCCACCAGGCCAGACCAGGGAAAAATCAGAAATTATAGATTCCCAAATTGACCCTGCCGGGGATCGAACCCAGGACCTCCGCGCGATAAGAAAACAGCACTGCACACTGCACCACGGAGGTCGTCAAAATAGTTTTATTTTTTAGTAAAAAGGAAGGATCATGTCATGATAATTACCTCCCACGATCTATTTTAAAAAAAATTGCTGTTTATAATATTTTTTGAAGTGAAACTTCTTTAGAATCATTGTGATTTGAAAATTCGATGAAACGAAAAAGCGACACTAAAAGGAGACAAATCATAATAGGATTTGAATCGAAGCAGGCGTTACTTTGCGGAAGTCCATGATAATGAATGAACGAGAAGTTTAATTCGCTATAATCCGCCACAGTAGACAAATCTATGTTGTCTTTACAATCGTGCATTGTCGAGTCAACATCTCCTGAGGATGCTCCGGTTTCGGAGTGAAACGTACGTTGAGAGTGATTTGGAAGATTTGTGTGGTGTGGTGCTGTGCCGGTGCGAATTGCTGGGTGGTGGGTGTTCGCATGCTATTGGTGAAGGACACGCACTGTACGATTTGTCTACTGTGGCGGATTATAGCGAATTAAACTTCTCGTTCATTCATTATAAGATTTAGCCTGCGAGAGAATGAGATAGAAAATACAAGTTGTATTTATCTCAATCTCTCGTGAAGTCTGCCGTGTATGAATTGCACACACACACTTTTTTTTAATAATATAATATATTCGTAATGGGTAAATTGCTTATCAATCATCAGTTTTAATGGGGTGTCCAAATACATGCATTGCTATGCGAAGGACCAAAAAAAAATAAAGTCGTTAATGTATAAAACATGTATAATTATATATATTTAGAGGAAAGTATACATATGAGTGTGAGAGATGATATATTAATTTTCGTCTTCCTCTTCCGAGGCACCGTTCTGTTGAGGCTCGTCGTCCATACCAGCGTCGCCCATTCCTGAAGAAAAAAACAGATTTTAGTGCCATACATTAAACATAGGTGCGATTGTGTAAGAATTGCCGATCAAATCGTCAAAGTTCGGCGTCCATTCTCATCGTAAACGTATGAGAACGGATACACGAAATTGAACTTTAAGTCAATGCTGTTATGGTTTATTTTACTTTGACGCCGAACTTTGACGATTTGATCGGCAACTTTTAGACAATCGGGGGGCAGGTGTCGAAATGAAGGTAGAATAGATAAAGCTAAAGAATAAAGAAGCTAAATGAAGGGGTGACGTAACGAGTCTTTAGGTCTAGCCTATGTCATCAATGATCAATGAAGATTTTGATCACGAAAGAACGTATCTCCTTAGCCCTATTGCACATTATAAGAAAATGAAATGACACAAGAAAAAATATCTTGTAATATGTATGGTCTCATACAACAACCATTGCGACCGAATTTCTTATAAGACATTTAAATAAATAAATAAAAGCTTTATTGTTTACATTATTGTTAGATTAGGTTAATCACAATATCTCTTAAGGCTGAATTTAAAAACTAACAATAAAACAATTGGAGAAACCTCTGGCCCCCTATCATGGGCCGAGACAATTTTGTTTAGTTTTTAGTTTTCTTGGGATAATAATGCGGTGGGTTCTTCGACTGAGCGTATTTAAACTCTTATATTATCTGATATTAGTATATTAAACCAAGTGCTTAGAGTTTGTTCTACCTAATGTAAAGAATATTGATAAAACTATAATGATAAATGGAGAAACACTAAAAATGGAGAACTCCACAGTTTTTTTGGGGGTGACCTTGGATAATAAGCTTCAATGGGGCGCTCATATAGAGACACTAGCGCGAAAACTTAGCTCGGCTGCTTTTGCTGTCAGGAAAATTAGACAGTTTACCGATATTGAAACGGCTAGGCTTGTCTACTTTGCTTACTTCCACAGTGTTATGTCGTACGGCATTTTATTGTGGGGCAGAGCAGCTGATATCCAATCAATTTTTGTATTGCAGAAAAGAGCCATCCGTTCTATTTATAAACTCGGATCACGCGTATCACTTCGTGAAAAATTCAAAGAGATTGGTGTTCTTACGGTGCCTTCACAATACATATACAATAATATAATCTTTGTTAGGCAGAACATTAATCTTTATAAGCAAATAAGTGATACTCACAATCGATGTACTAGAAACCGCCATAAGCTTGTAACAGCGTCATATCGCGTGCGCAAGGTGCAGAAATCCTTTGTGGGGTCGAGTATACGCTTTTATAACATGGTACCAAAATAGTTTCTGGAGTTGCCATTACATAAATTTAAAGACTGTGTTAAACAGCATCTGTTAAGTCGAGGGTATTATAGTATAGATGATTTTCTCGATGACAAAGTTGCATGGAAGCAACCGGCTTCGCATCCAGCAACCCACAAGTCAGTGTAATACCTACTTGTAACGTAGCGTATGCATTTTATATTAAGTATGTATATACAAATTGTTACATTTTTCTGATTTTGAAAAGAGCAACTGCTGAGTTTCTTGCCGGTTCTTCTCAGTAGAATCAGCTTTCCGAACCGGTGGTAGATTCTTACGACTTATCATAAGTGACACTAGTGGTCCTACATGAAATAAATCATTTTCATTTTCATTTTCATTTCATTCATTAGTGATAATAACCGGGAACGACGGCTTAACGTACTCTCCGAGGCACGGAGACGAAAAGGCCAAAATTGAACCTCCAAATTCGGTCACAAATCCAGTTACCGACTTGGGTCAACGTTGCTTAACAATCGCAATTGACAGATGTGCGTTGTCACAGTTAGGCCACTCGTCCCTCGCTGATATATGAAAAGTGTAATGATGAACCTTGGTCCTCATCCTCGTCGGCGGAGTCCCCGGCGACCTCGGCGTTTTCGGCCTCGGCGCGCTCCATCTGCCGCGCCAGCTCCGCCTCGTCCGTCGCCGTCACCACTTTAGGCTGTCGGTCAATTTTAACATTAAAAAAAAAAAAAATTTTGAAAGACGTTCATGACGGTGGATCCACACTACCGGGTTGACCATACAAGAGGGTACTCTTTTTTTAATTCAAATATTTTGTACTAGATGATGCCCACCACTTTGTCCGAGTGGATTAAGGTTTTTTTGATTCCCGCGAAAACCCTTTAGTTTTCCAGGATAAAAGTAGCCTATGTTCTTTCTCGGGATGTTACCTACCTCTATATCAAATGTCATCAAAATCGGTTGAATAGATGGGCCGTGAAAGCGTAGCAGACAGACACACACACACTTGCACATTTATAATATAAGTATGGATTCAAATAAACTTTTACATAATATTATTGTGCTTACGAATCGTAGAGTGAATCTACTACGGGTTTGGAATACTATTCCTACGTGGATCCTCACATGCCGCCGGGATCGGCCGGCGGGCTGAGCGTATATGAGTGTACTCTTTTATAATTCAAATAAACTTTTACATATTATGCTATATGAGCGAGTGAGGTTCCACTGGTTTGGAATACTATTTCTACCGAGAAGTGCTAAAAAAAGCGGTTTCTTTTTTGTAAAAAATTAATGAATTACAATAATACGCTACTGTCTGCTACGTAAATGTTTTAACGGCCCATCTTTTCAACCGATTTTGATGAAAGGTATAGAGGTAGGTTATCTCTCAAGACAAGGACATACATAGGCTTTTATCCTTGAAAATTAAGGAGTTCCCACTCCTCAGAAATTAAGGAGGGAATTAAAAATCCACAAAGAATAAATAATTTTGCAGTCTAACTTGGAAGTGGAATAATAGGGATGATGCCTATAAAATGGTGTAGTGAAAGCTGTCTTTCTGTCTGTCTGTATTCTCGGCACGACAATTTGGGAAATCATAATTATTGTCTTTGACAAAGTACAGTGGAAGCTCCGCGCTTTTAGCCGTGGCTTGTTACGATCTTAATACATCTGTAACTTACCGCCATCTGTACGTTAAACACACCGCCAGCTGTGTTGATGGTTTCTTCTATTTTGTCTATTGCATCTTGTAACGCTTTGAGCCCATCTGCTTTCTCAGGTGTGGATGTTGTCATTACTGAAACAAACAGATGTGTAAAACAACAAGCACAATATTATATCGAAAATATAACCCACTGTAGTTGAATGCAAACTCTTGTTTAGAAAACAGGATTATAAATTATCAAGATAATTATATTCATTTGTAGTTTAAATCCAATAATTATATGGATAATTATCTCGTTATTACCCAACAGTGCTAAAAAATAAGTGCAACTGTTATAAAAGTAATTTTTATTGTTATGTTTACTTAATTTTTTTTTATTGTATATTTTAATTTCTTTGCACAACAGACACCACACCGTACAAAACTGATTCTAGAGGAATCCCTGACTGCTGACATGTCTCATGTTCAGAATAAATGCTATCGACGTGACGCAAAAAGTAACATACAATTTTAACCATGTACTACCCATACACAACTATTGACTTTATGCATAATATTATCACACATAGGTATAAAGGTTATTATCATTGATAATTATCTTGATAATTATTCCATGCAACTCTGATAGAAAATACTATTTCTCTGTATTTTTCAAATTTAAATAATAAGTAGGTCATGCACGCGATTTCGTAGTCGTGGATTGAGGGTTTGCTTCCCGTGGAAACTCTTTCATTTTCCATGATAAAAAGTAGCCTTTGGGTCATTCCAGACTATAATCTGTGCCAAATTTCATCCAGATCGTTTCAGCCGATCTGGCATGATTGAGTAACAAACACCAATCCATCCATCCAAACTTTTGCAGTTATAATATTAATATAGATTCTTAATAAAACCTGCACTTTGTACTCAACAAAAGGTTTTGTACTTACCATACAAAGGTGGTGCAATAAGGTTAATTTTGATAGGCAGGTCCGGAGTGGACAATGCAAGGCCGGCTTTCAATGCAGCCTTGACTGCATCAATGCCTTCATAGCCATAGCAAGCACACTCAATGTCAGCACGAATCTTCACCGCTTGAGATGTGAGCTTCCTCTTTATGTTGGCTAGGAGAACTTCCTTGGTTTTCTCATCGAGACCACATTCGTTGAGGACTGATGGGTCTCTGAAATAGACAATGTTTTGTAACTGTTGTGATGTAACTTTAGTTGATTTAGGTCTCGCCATCAATTTTACTTTGATGTGTCTGTATGTATGTATGAATAACTATATGAAATAGTGGATTAATTCATAAAAAAAACTTCTACCAGTCCTTGGGTTTGATAGTACTGCATGTGGGTTACTGAATTAAGATAAGGAGTGGTAACTTACAATGCAGCCTGTTTGAAGTAGTCATAAGCAGAGGCCTTCTTGTACTTCTCCTCAAAGCGCCAGGCAGTCTGTTTGTAGAGTTCTTCGAGCTGCTCAGAGCTCTGATAGCGCAACAGCTCAGCGACGTGACGCAGGATTGAGTTCACAGCTTTGGCTTTGGCGTACCTCTCCGTACACTTATCTATGTCCTCAGCTGACACACGACGCTTCGATAAGTCTATGTAACCTGGAATTTGGATAGATATTTAAGTTCTGCTATCCAGAATGATTTATACTAGGATCCACATTCCACACTAATTAATATTATAAAATGCGAAAGTGTGACTGTATGCTGCGCTTTCACAGCCCATCTGTTCAACCAATTTAATTGAAATTTGGTACAAGGATAGGTTGTATCACGGGGAAAGATAGGCTACTTTTTATCCCGGAAAATTTAGAGGTTCCCGGAGGAATCAAAAAATTTATCTGTTTAACCAATTTTAATGAAATTTGGTACAGGGATAGGTTGTATCCCAGGGAAGGACATATGCTACTTTTTATCCCGGAAAATTCAGAGTTCTCGCGTTTAACACAACTATTATTACACTACTCATATGCTTCAGGCAGGGCTAATGCCAACTTCACTTACAAAATGCAGCAAAGCTGGTTACTTGTGAATATTTGTATGAGGAATCCCTTACCTTTCTCTTTATCCACTCTGATGACAACAACCGGTTCAGTTTTGCCCACTCTAATCAATTTATTAATCGACCTGATACGTCTTCTCGACAACTCGGACAACAGAATCATGCCCTCAATGTTGTTATATTCTAACAAATGGACGTAAGCGCCCATCTCAGCGATGGATCTCACGTTTACCATCACCACATCCTCAACCTCAGGGTATTTCTCCTGGTAAAACCTGCACGTTAACGGCATCTGAAAGTTTTAGGATACATAACCTTAATGTAATGCTAACCATACCAAAACCCAACCAAAAAATCCCAAAAATATTTCTGTAATTCACAGAAAGATGCACCTTTTTATTGGTTTTGAAACCTTTTCTATAATTTTATCAAAGATATTAGCAAAATAATGATGAAATATCCAACTTGTTCACGTTGAACTGTCCGTTTGACAAATCAAATCACAACTTGTCAAAACTCAAAAAGCACGCCACAGAGTCCTAAATATCAATCATAGATTATATAATCTTCAACCATAGATTCAATCAAAAATAAATACTGTGGATGTGACTGTGGACCTGTGCTGTGGACATATTATAAAATAATATATCAATCTTTGATGGCCTGTTCATTACATAGAGATATCAATCACATGCAAAAACTAATTTGAGCTAATTTGAGAGTAAAAAAACAAAAAAATTGGTTGCCTGTAAAGTCGATATACGGGCGAAAGTTTTACGTGACAACGACTTACGCGTGCCTTTCACTTTTTATGTCTGTCTCTCTCGCTCTTAGGCGGGCTAACCATGCCCGAGTGGAAGGGACGCGTGCCTCTCACTCGCTCTCATTGTAAGCGCATAACGCGCGGAGCGTAACGCAGTTTCTTGAAGTGTCTCCCGGCAAACCAATTTATAAGACGTTGTCACGTCAAAAACGTAGGTACTTAACTATAAATTAAAATTTAGACATTATTTGTGAGACGGTGATACTAAAAAAAATCCGGCTGAGTTTGTTTTGGGTTCTTCTCAGCACGCCCCTCGTTGAGCTGTTGGATAACGGGTAGGTACCAAGCGTGTGGGAAAATTCAAACTAGAAAACAGCAAAAATAATAAAGTATGACTAATATAGGTCTACCAGAATCTGATGGCAAAAATATACACCGTATACTGGTACTTTTAGGCACTTTTTCTGTGTTTAGGGGTAGGTAGTGTACACTTTAGGTGTATTTTGTGCCATCAGATCTGTGATCAGATTCTGGTAGACCTAATACCTACCTAGTTACCTACTATACTATTATTAGGTATATCAGACGGCGAAAGCTGATGCTATCTGGCTAAGATCTGTAGCACAAATTACTAGGATAATACATAATATTATGTACCTATACCTACCTACTGTAGTGATGAAGCTTCCCTTATTTCCTCCTATCATGTTTCATGTATGCAACATGGATGTGATGTAGGTATATATCCGGGATCTTGGATTCAAGAATCAGGATAGAGAGGATTTATTCTGTTACTGTTCTCTAACGGGTTGGGCTTTAGTATACTGTCGGTGACGGAGGGGGAGGGGGAGCGGGGAGGGGGAGGGGGGGGGAGGGGATATACCCCCCCTCCAAGTAAGACGTTCCGAATTTTATTAGTTTCCGAGATATTAATTTTTTAAAATTTTGAGGTTAGGTTCTCAAATTGGGTAAAATTTAGTATCGTTTGGCAGGAGGAGGGGGGTGGGGGGGTTTTGGGGGAGGAGGGGGGTGCCCCCTACCCCCCGACACTACTCCCATTACAAGGTAATGCACCGTTTTTTTTTCTATGAATTTTTAAAAATCTCATTTTGAGGTTATGTTTTTGTATATTTTTTTGATATCATGAACCTCATTTATGGAGGAGGGGAAGGGGGGGAGGGGTAGGAAGGGAGGGGGTGAACCCCCCCTCCAAAGGAAAAAGTACTTTAGAGGGGGAGGGGGAGTTAGACTTCACCCTCTCCCTCTCACCCCCTCCAAGGCCGGTCGACGGAGCCCCGCTTCGCGGGGCTCCTTTTTCTGGGACGTAAACAAAGTAAATAACCACAGAAGAGGATGGCGGGGTCTTACAGACCCCGCCATCCTCTTCTTAACCTAACCTATCCGAGTCGGAGTGCCCCCAAGTCCCGAGCTCGCTTCGCTCGCTCTTGATAGTGGGAGCGGAGGAGGAAAAAGTACCACCGCTATGCTGTCAGCAAAGCAAGGAGAAAGTGGGGACGCTAGGAAAACTCCTTAGACTTCACCCTCTCCCTCTCACCCCCTCCAAGGCCGGTCGACGGAGCCCCGCTTCGCGGGGCTCCTTATTCTGGGACGTAAACAAAGTAAATAACCACAGAAGAGGATGGCGGGGTCTTACAGACCCCGCCATCCTCTTCTTAACCTAACCTATCCGAGTCGGAGTGCCCCCAAGTCCCGAGCTCGCTTCGCTCGCTCTTGATAGTGGGAGCAGAAGAGGAAAGAGTACCACCGCTATGCTGTCAGCAAGGCATTTCTGGGTGGAAGATTTGAAATTTGAATTCAATAATGTCATTTGTCAATTTAGCGCAAAAAATTTTGGCGCGTTCCGTTTTTGGTACACTATCTGTGTTTTATTCGAAAACGTCAAAAAAAAGGGACTTTAATGACAGATTAGGTACTTTAGGTACTAGTTTACGTAAAACGAATCTCTATCACGCCAACTAAACGTCAATGAGTCTGTAATCTATGGCAAATGTCGTACGAAATAGTGAAAAGTGGTGAAGAATTGCGAATTTTCAAAAAAATATTTCTCGAAAAGTATTAGAATTCGGAGTAAAATATTTTAGTGGAAGGCTAACCACATCAAGGTCTTTCTGTAAAAAAAATATTAACGTCCAACTCAACCGACAGTATTCTAAAGCTGAGCCCTCTAACGTTCTAATTTATAATCTAATTTACTTCATTCATATTACATTCCGAGTAAGTATAGTAGGTAATTGGTGACGCGACCGCTATGCAAGGAATGCATTTTAAATTGAAACATTCATTAATTACTCTATCTCCAACTAATAGGTTTTCTTTGAAACGCCGTTCATTGTGAATGATTAAAATGACAAGAATAGTTGGTAACTAGGTAGGTACTGGACTGGACCTTAGTAATAATAATAATTATTATTGTGCTCTTTATCGAGTTATTTATTGCTGAAACTAGAATAGTAACATTATGTCTATTTGCATTAATATTTAAACCGACACCTACGATATCCTATAATTTTGTTGAGGGCCAACTTGTATTTTTTTTGCTAGATACAAGCTAGTTTTGGCTTGGTAAGGTGGTTGCACTGGTACGTATCTACTAGTCCAGGCCGAAGCCTCCCGCTCATAGAGTTACGATACGTCTTACTTTGCTTTCACCAGACTAGACCAGAAAAAATTCAGACCCTGCAGGAGATTGAACCCGGGGCTACCCACTTTTAAGACCAGAGACCAGAGCGCTCACTACAGTGCTTGAGCTTGGTCGTCGCTCAGAAGTACTTAGATTAAATAGTAGATTGTATTATAAGGGAGCAAAATAATATTTTTACGGCGAGGGCGCTTTTTTGAATCCAGAACGAAGTGAGGGATTCTTTAGTAGAATCCTGAACGTAGCGAGGGATTCAAAGTACGTCGCCCGAGCCAAAAATATATTTGCGCCCGAATGATACACTCTACTTTTCATCACCCTGTATGAGAAAATTTGGTTCCCGCGGGAACTCTTTAATTTCCCGGGATAAAAAGCATATTATGTGCTATTTCCAGACTATAATATTTTTTTTTTTTAAATCTATCTCTGTGCCAAATTTTATCCAGATCCGTTCAGCCGTTCGGGCGTAATTGAGTAACACACATCCATACCACCATACATCCACACATCCATCCAAACTTTCGCCTTTATAATAATATTTACTTTTTTTTTTTTTTTTTTTTTTTTTTTTTTATAATATATATATATCCATATAGCCCTTTCGTTAGTTAAAATTCAGAAATTATAAATTACTAAATTGACCCTGCCGGGGATCGAACCCTGGACCTCCGCACGTTAAGACAGCAGCGCTCAACACTGCGCCACGGAGGTCGTCAATTTGCGTTGGCGCTGAACACTAAGATGTTCCAAATTCAATAAGTGCGCGGCAAAGATAATTGCGGCGCACTTACGAGTATAAAGAGGATTAAAAACTCATTACTGCCCGCTAAAAGTTTCTTATAGAAAACACCACCTTTGGGCGCACATAAAGGCGAACCAAGTCGTCCTTTTCGAATACATGGGATGAAAAATAATTTATTCTACTATTTCGAATACATACTATATATTAATTTAGGGCATCATTCAGAGATCTTATTAGCTATGATTCTAAGCATCCTTTGCTAAAATATACCGTTACATTCAGCTTGCATAGTTTCTATTTTTAGTATCCGCATAATGTCTTTAATTAAAGAATACGCATGGCATATAATAATTACTAGTGTAAAGGAATCCATCTATTTGGATGAAGATTATGGTGTCATCGCATCGTTAGGCAACCGCAACCACGTCATACCCCATGCTAACCCTAACTACTTACATGCGAATGTGAGTTTGTTTGTTTGTTACGGTTTCACGGCGCGGCCCATCTTTTCTACCGATTTTGTTGTTTGGTATACATTCTGTCAAAAAAGTACCAGGAATTCATCATTTGTTTCTAATTCCAAATTCAATTCAAAAATTCTTTTTTGTCGCTAAGTTGGCACAACTGTCGTCTATATTGCCGCGAAGTTTGAGCGTCAATTGTTATTTACTTTGTTTACAGTGCGCCATTTTGTCAGTTTATCTCAATAGTGTTTTGCGATTTTTTCAATGAATAAAAATATCGAACAAAGAGTTTGTCTCAAATTTTGCATCGCAAATGGAATTTCGTGTTCAGAGTCGCTGGAAATGTTGCAGAAAGCTTACGGGGAATCACTTTATCAAAACCACGTGCATACCATTCATTCAAAAGTGGTCGAGATGTGGTGGAAGATTTGCCTCGCTCTGGTCGGCCATCAACGTCTTCAACTAAAGTTAACATCGCTAAAGTGAAAGAAATGGTGACTGAAAATCCTCATTCAAGTTTGAGAGAGATAGCTGCTGAACTTTCTGTGTCTCAAGAATCGATTCGTATCATTTTAAACGACGATGAAGGCCAGATTTGTGGAAAGAAAATTCTTGAATGCACCACGACAATGCGCCATCGCACAAGGCCATCATTGTGAATGAAGTTTTGACCAAAAACTCAACAAATACCATCGAACAACCACCGTTTTCACCGGATATGGCTCCGGCCGACTTTTTTCTCTTTCCAAAACTCAAATTACCACTTTGTGGCACCCGTTTTCAATCGATAGAAGACATAAAAGAGAATTCGCGGCAAGAACTGAACTCGATTCCGAAAAATGCCTTTAAAAAATGCTTTGAAAATTGGATTATTCGTTGGCTTAAGTGTATTATTTCCGAAGGGGCCTACTTAATTGAAGGAGATATAATAAATTTGGAATAATAATTAACATTTTGTGTATTATACACCTTTTCCCGATACTTTCTTGACAGAGTAGTATACCTTTAGGTTTAGGTTGCCTGGAAGAAATCGCTATTTAGCGATAAGGCCGCTTTTTGTTAGGTACCTGTCCTTTTTCATTATTTTATTTCATGTCATTGTTCTTGTATTTCTTGTGTGGTGCAAATAAAGAGTTAATAATATATTATATAGATTTATACCGTCCTATAGCCCTATTATATGGCTAGGTTTGGAATAATTAGGTAGGTAAGATACTCTTCCCAGCCCCCCTAGCATGGGCCGAGACAATTTTCTCCCCGAGGAAAGGATAAAAATTTTATTCCTAAATAAATAAATAAAAACGCTAAATAACGGTGGATAAATAGTCCCCCGAGTCCCCATGATATGTCAAACGGGGATAATCTTCTCCTCTCCCCTGTTGCCGTGCTCTGAGAAGTGGATAAGTTAATTTTATCTCTTGTCGGTGGATAAAATCGGGGGATAAAATTTTTATCTCCGGCCCATGCTAGCCCTGCAGATAAGCTATGTTTCCTACCTTGAATCTTAAATCTTTCTCTCAATCAATCTTTAAAACAAGAGATAGGCATCAAGAGAAGAACACTAGGATCTCTCAGATTTTTGCAATATATTGAAATCGATCGTTGAGGTTCGTGTTCAATTCAAAATCGCCAAAAACTGTGACACAATCCTTCCTGATACAACTTTGAATCAGATATGATTGGATCAATAAAAATATGATATTATGATATAAACACAGTGAACAAAAAAATCTTCGTCCATATAGGTAACCGTCACCGTTCCAAGCAATTCTACTTTAGTAAATTAAATTTGCGGTGGTAACTAAATACCTACCTAGTACGTACTGAATTTTTGACTTACCTATTGGGTCCACTGCATACGCTGTGTTTCGACTTTCGTCGCTCGAATGATATCAACGTTGATGTGATCAGATATCTCATACTAGATAATATTAAAGGACCTCGAAAACAACAATCTGTACCTATCCCATTTAGAAGGCCTTACCGCAAAGTTGTAAGGGGTCAGCTACGGATGGGACCAGGAGATGAGCGCAGATCAAGCGGCAAGCAACCCACCGCACTCGGACTTACCTATATATACTTCTGCCTCCATCTATACTTATATTATTATAAATGCGAAACTACACCGGAACAAGAAGCTTAATTCGCAAATCCCTCAAAATAGTTAATTTTTTTTATTGTTAGATAGGCTTAGAAGAAATCTATGTGGTCCAACGTTAAGCCTTCGTTAAGCATGCGATATTATGTGTTTGTCTGCTACTCTTTCCTTCCGTGCCATGGCGCAAGGATTTCGCACTTCTACCTATGGCTATAATCAAAGCTATAGCTATGGATTGTAGTGAGCATCATAAGTGAGGAAGAGATCGCTACTTAGCGATAAGACCGCCTTATTGTACCTAAGCTACGTTTTAAGTCTTCATATTTGTTATCTGTTTCTATTGTGTTTTTGTGGTGTACAATATAGAATATACATACATACATACATACATACATACATACATACATACATAAATATAAATATAATATCTTAAATATAAATCCATAGAATTTTCGTGGGTTGAAATCGCGCCAAAATTTGGCCTATGTACAGATTTCACATTTAGAACTACCTACCTATAGTTTGGCTTTATGGTGAGCTAGCATTCAAGCATGCGAGCATACTTACTCCGCCTCTGGGTCTGCGCTGACCCTTAGTCACAATTCCAGTAATGCACGAACATTAAAAAGCTTGACAGACGAAATTAATTGATTTATATCTTTGCGTCCGCTGAAAACCTCCGTACAATGTTTTATTAAACAGCTGGACTTTCAGTCTGTCGAGTGGAGTTCGTCTAGTGGGTGACCATAGTTAAGTGTTCTTAATTCGAATCTTTTTTATTCGTTCGGACATGGAAGTTATTGGGTGAGTTTTTTTAATTTGGGTCTTTTAAAATATTAATTTGAGTAGTCCGATATTTAGTACCTAGTTTATTAGGGTACTAAAATATGATATTCGGAAAGAAATTTTACAAAATAAGCAACCTATAGCCTGCTGGTCTAGCAACTTTTCCTCGAGGCCGAGGAAATATTTTTGGTTTTAAATCACTTTGCTGTATATTAAACGGGATATCACACAGCCACAGGGGAGGGTCAGAATCTTTACATAAGGTTTTTGTCAGTTGCCAAATGGTTGCCAGTTTACCTACCTAGTCCACGTCGCGTTGGTCTTTAAAATGTTAAAGTTGAAAATTTTCCCAAATAGCTAAAACAAACTAACTATTACTTACAAACAAACAAGTAGGTACCTAGGTAAAGACGCTGTTTTATTTACATACCTAGTTATGTTACCTATTATTTAAATAAAACCTAGAGCAGATTATCTATTCCGTGACCTAGTTTACTTAGTTGATACCCGCGAGTTCGCCGGCGTGGTTTTTTTTTAAAATATCTGTGGGAACTCTTTGATTTCCCAGGATGAAAATCATATAATTATGTCCTTCCCCAGAATGCATCCTATCTCTGTAAAAATCCTGTACGTTTCCCGGGATATAACCTATCCCAGTACCAAATTTCATCAAAATCGGTTGAATAGGTGGGTCGTGAAAGCGTAGCAGACAGAGAGACAGACGGACACACTTTCGCATTATTAGTATGGATATGGATGGATTTACATTCAACCATCAGGATTCAGGATCCTCTAGTGACATCAGTGTTTTATAAATCAAGATGAGTACCTAATGAAGTTTTGGATTCGTGTAATAAGATTTTATTACCAATTTATTTTATAGCTCAATAATACCGCGATGTTATATTGCTAATTGAATCGCCAAATAAACGGAACTAAACTAACAATTTCTGTAACTAGGTAGATATTTAGTCTAGACACAAAAACTAATTTCATTAATTAATTTCTGTAATATCATCTACATTTCTTCTTCTTCTGTCCGGAGTATCCCACTGTAGGAGTATATAATAGTAGATTAGTAGCCAAGGGCTGTAAGGCATCAATTGCAGCCCGAGATATTTAGGCGCACGAGCGCAGGGAGGGCGCCTATAGTTCGAGGGTGCAATTGATGCTTACACCCGAGCTAACTACTCTGCTTTACATCTCGATTGTGAGGTAAAGTAGGTCCTTATTACCCCCAAATGGAGCTTGTAGGTGACCAATTAGCGCTCTAGGGTAATAATGTAGCTAGAAAAGCCCAAGGGCGGTAAGTAATTAAAAAAAAAACTCTTCACTCTTTCAAAAAGTTCGCGTACATCTAACCATCATACTTTTTTTAATTACTTACCGCCCTAGGGCTTTTCTAGCTACATTATTACCCCAGAGCGCTAATTGGTCACCTACAAGCTCCATTTGGGGGTAATAAGGACCTACTTACCGAATATGAGAGATGTAAACTAACTTTAAGGGTATAAGGTCGAGTCGAGTCGGTCGAGTTAGGAACGGAATCCTAATGTTACCGTCTACCAGCCCAGCATACTCCAGAATCCAAGCAGGCCTCCCAGGTCGGCGAGGATTACCGGGAGTGTTGCTGGGGAGCCAATGTAGGCTTTTGATCTTTGTTTGGATGACACACTGCATTCGAGTCACCAGACCTCATCAAATTTCAACACCCTTTTTTTTTTGAATCTATAGTTTAAATTTTCCGGTTTTTTGGACGGCAAAAACGTCCGTAACGAAAATGCGTGGAGTAAGATTTTTATGTACCTATAGTTTATGTATGTTCGCTATACAGTGTCTAATTATTATTATTAAGTACCTATATATTTTAACTAGCTGATGCCCGCGACTTCGTCCGCGTGCTTTAAGTTTTTTTTATTCCCGCGGGTACTCCTTAATTTTCCGGGATAAAAAGTAGCCTATGTCACTCTCCGTCGTCAACTATACCCATGCCAAAAATCACGTCCATCCCGATTCGTTCTTTGACGTTCATCACGAACTTTTATACAAAAATTCAACCCCTTTTGGGGTTGGAATTTTCAAAAATCCTTTCTTAGCGGATGCCTACGTTATAATAGCTATCTGAGTGCAAAATTTCAGCCCGATCCGACCAGTGGTTAGAGCTGTGCGTTGATAGATCAGTCAGTCAGTCAGTCAGTCAGTCAGTCAGTCACCTTTGCCTTTTATATATATTTAGATGAATCACTGTGAATAAAATAAAAGTGTTAAGATAATTTTGTAAAGTAGTTTTTGATTTTTATCGATAAAAAAATCACAATAAAAAAATTCTGAATAATTATTTTCTTTTTACCTCGACTAGAACTTGAAATTAATATTTATGTAATAAGGAACTTCGTTCATATCTGGTGTCCCACGACACCACACGTTTTTTTTGGAATACCCTCTATTTAATAATCAGGAAGATATAATTTATTTTTGATATACATATTTATGCATCATCCTTTGTTCGGTGCTTTCGCTTCCGTTCGATTCCTATTGATTGAATTGTACCACTTGTACCCACTTATTTATTTCTCTTGACTTCTTTTGTTTCGAGTGAAATGACCCGGCGGCATAACGGTTTAATTTAAATAGTTGAAGGTCATCAAAAGTAGGGCGCTGATTGGTTCCTGAATGGTCAATTAATTGTTAACCCGCCGCTATCGAGATTTGATGGGCCGCCAATTGCGATGCGAGGTCCGATTGATTCACTTTGATTACCTACAGGCCTACACAAATGTATACATAATATGTTATTTTTATGCTACACGTGCAGCATGAACAAATCCATACTTCCATAGTCCATACTGATATTATAAAATATGCGAAAGTGTTTCTGTCGGTCTGTCTGTCTGCTACACTTTCCAGGCTCATCTTTTCAACCGATTTTGTTGAAATTTTGTTCAGAGGTAGGTTGTATCCCGGGGAAGGACATAGGTTACTATTTTTCCCGGAAAATTAAGGGATTCCCGCGGGAATCAAAAAACCTTAATCCACGCGGATGAAGTCGCGGGCTTCATCTAGTATTAGGTATATAATAGACCCGAGTCGCAAGGGAATTTTATTTAACTGTTTTGTTGTACAGAATTTTTCTACTGGTTGCGGTTCTGGCGACAGCAGTCAGCAATGGAGATCCCATAGGTGAGAGATTTTCATTTGCTCTAAGTACGTATTTTCTCTGAGCTCTTTATAGAGGACTAAATGACGCCCACGACTTAGTCCGCGTGGTTTGAGGTTTTTTGGTTCCCGTGGTGACCTATGTCCAGCAGTAGTCGTTTATCAGTTTTCGACGACTGGGAAGGGATAGTAGGGAAAGGGTAAAAATACTAATATGATGAGAATAATCGTAACACACGCTTATACATTTACAGATACTACGTCAACAATATCGCCGCTATCATTCGCCCCGTGCTCCTCCCAGAGTACCGGCGACTTTGATTTCCAAACAGTAGATCTCATAGCGGTATACCGTTTGGACAGTCCGGATACCACCGGTGTTACTCTGGTGCAAGGCTCTCAGGACATGCAAACGGCGTTTCGGATTGGCGATGGGGCTAATCTGACTTTGCCCTTACGGTAAGTGTGACAGTGGGTAAGCAAAATCTGACTCCCAATAATTGTTAGGTTTAAATCGTAGTCAGCCGAAAAGCATGTAGAACTTCTTAAATAGTTCATTGCATCATCATGCGGTGCCATCTTCAAATTGTAGCTCGGCGGTCAAACGGAGAAAACTTTTGCGGTCACGTGCTATCTACTTTACTCCTGCATACTTATGTCCAGACTCCAGTCCACTCCCCTATGTCATCGAACTACTTCCGTTTTGGTCGCCCCGGTGCCCTTTTTCCAACTATCTTGCCATCGAGGACCAACCTTGGAAATTCATAGAGGGATCCTCCAACCTTCCTTCGTACGACGGTGGTCATAAGCAGTCGTTTGCAATTTGCTCTTTGCAGTACTTGAGCGTTTAAGATGAAGTCTCTCCATGATATTTTAAACATTCTTCGTAATGCCTACATCTCAAACGCTTTCAAGTATTTTAAATAGTTCGATTTTTTTTAAGCTATCAAGTGATTACGATTTTATTCGATAATCAGGCCTCAGGACAAGACATCGACTTCATATGGATTACGTCAGTGAGACGTTCATCGATTTCTCTCCCGAAAATTGGAAGAGTTCTCATTACAAGATATAAACCAAAATACATCCCGATTTAGGCTATTATAATGTACCTATCCCCAGGAAAAAGCCATCTCTGTGCTTGATTACGTCAAGATCAGTTTAACATCGGTTTGACTAGACATTATTGGTGGTCTAACCATGAATTTTTCCAGATTATTGAAGAGTTTTAGCCAAATAAAAGAAGCGGATTTTAATCATACTCTATCTATAGCAAAAGCCAGTTAACTATAATAACCTTGAAAACATGGATCCCCTTCTCCAGGACGGTGTTTCCAAACGGCCTGCCAGAATACTTCAGCATCGTTGGCACATTCAACGCTCATGGTCTACATCGTCCGTGGAGTCTGATACGAGCTCGGTCCCTGACCCTTCAGTTTTCTCTAACACTGCTGCCCAATGTGCGGAAGTTTGCGGTGTACGTGCAAGGATCCAGGGTTTTATTCACTGCTCCTGAGGTATGTCCAAATTTATATAGCCAAAGGTTTTGCGGCCGAAAGTGTTCTATGCCCCAAGTAGTTTTTCAGCATTTTCATGGCGCCTAATGCATCAAATTAAAAGAGACATTCTTTCGGTCGAATATAAGCTGGGGAGAGGCTATGTCCCGTCCGGTATGGCTAGCATGCGCACTGCGAGTAAAATCATGTCTACCCGTTATTTATCCCTATTTGTCTACTGAAGCTAACATGGTTACTTGTCTCGTTACGTCAAAAGTAGAGATAAAAGTAATTTTTCATATATTATGTGGTATTTTTCTCTACGAACCTTTACATGTCGACTATTTTTTTCTTGTAATATACCGCATTTTGTGCATGTTAGGGTAAATGAAAAATTTGCGGGCAACGACAACATCTCTCTCTCGTCGCGAGATAATCTCGTTGTGCGCATGCTAAGCACACTGGACTAACTGAAACTATCTCTTATGTTGTGAAGTGAGTGTTTTGGTACACTAGAACGCGGCTAAGATAAGTCCTAACCTAAACCCAGATGAGTGTCCAAATCATCACAATTTTGATCTTATCCGAGAACTTAATTATGTGGGTTCGAGTGCAGGTTATCATGATAAGATCCGGATTTTCTGGATTTCTTTCAAACCTTTCATCAGATGTGTCACCTGTGTTCCAGCTCTTCAGTCCGGGATGGCACAAAATCCATGTGGCGATCACAAATGACACTGTAATCGCGGCGGTTGATTGCGTCGAGGTAAGAAATACCTTTTTAGAAATAAATAACCAAGAAATATATCATTTCATCAATAAATCTAAACCTTGCAACACCTTTTAGTTGGACATTTTTGATGAGAAGTGTTATGGCTTACGGCGAAGGCTTGATTGCGTTAATAGTACATTACTGCCCAGGTCAGAAATAAAGCAATTCACGGCTGAGTAATATTGGAAGGACGAGGCAAAGCCGAGGACTTCCCAAGTGATTTTAGAAGGACGAGGCGCCAGCCGAGCATTTATTAAGTACCTACTCGAGGCCGTGAATTGCTATTTTGGCCGAGACTTGTTTAGTACATTTCTCTAACTTGCGAGGAAACAAAGCTTTTGTACCTATTGTGCCTTTTGTGCGTTGACTAAAAACTAGTATTGTATAGCAATAATATGATTTCTTGTTTGAGCATTAGCTGTCAGAAAAGAGCCAATGTACGTATTGTTTATTTAATTCATTTAAGAAGGAATTTCCGAGCAAGTAGGTGAAAAAATGATTGCTACGGTCTAGCGATCCCAACCACCTCTGATTACGGTTCTCCCTTCCGTTAATAACCAAAATCCACAGTCCCAGCAAGAAACGCAGTCAATTACAAACATTATTGAGATTGTAACATTGATTTGATGCATGTTTTAATAGAGCTACTGGGAAAAACTTAGATGTATCAATCATAGATTTAATTTGGTCTCGCTGTAGGGAGCGCAGCGGGTGATAAATCTATGGTATCAATGTGAAAATGGAAATATTAATAGTTTAATGCCTAATGCCTATTTTGGTTGTTCAGTTAGAGCCGGAGAGAATTGCGCATCACGACTTCAGAAACGCTTCGTCCATCACCATAGTCACCAACGACGATGGCAGTCCAGCGCCGGTAAAGTCCTATCTTCTATCTATCTATCTATCAATATATCTATACATATACTAATATTACAATTAATGCGAAAGTTTGGATGGATGTACGTTTGTTACTCAATCTCGCCAGAACGGCTGAACGGATCTGGATGAGATTTGGTACAGAGATAGATTAATTATTATAGTTTGGAATAACACATGGGCTACTTTTTACCCACTCACTGACTAATCACGATATCTCAGGAAATGAAACTTGGAATTTTTACAAATTCCAAGGAATAGGGAACTTCCTTCTATGGCATAGGCATCAGATAAGAAACGGTTTTGAGAAAATTCACTCCTAAGGGGTGAATCGGAAGTTGGAATGCAGTATGAAAGTCCTGTGTTTTTGGAGTTAGAGACATAAAAATTGGCAATAAGGTTTTTAGTTTTAAATAATAAAAAACTGTTTTTAAGCTATAGATTTGAAGCCACTTGCAGCGGGAAAACTTCAAAATCTCATAGGAAATTGTACGCGGACGAAGTCGCGGGCGACCGCTAGTTATTGATATAATGAATGTTCTAATGATTAAATAGATAATTCGATATGCCGACACTATTTTTTATCCACTACAAGCCCTGTTGACTGTTGTCTCATCTGGTGGTAAGTGATAATGCTGTCAAAGAGGTAGTGATCTAACCTGCTAGAGGGATGGCAGTATTAAATCCAAACCCCTAATCGGTTTCTACATGACATCGTACCGGAACGCTAAATCTTTGCGGGGAGGGTAGTATACTGGCCTCAGCCGATGCCTCCCACCAGACCCCATCAGAAGAAATTCAGAAATTGTCAATTCCCAACATGACCCTGCGGGAGTCTTGCATTTGAGACAACATGATAACCACGCTGGACGTCGTCTAACCGTTATTTTTGTTGACAAATAAAAAACAATATTGAGATTGAGATGAAAATTGAGATTGTTATTTTAATTGTCATTTTTGTAATGTGATAAGTGATTGCAATGGAATTTTGCATGTTACGTTTATACTTTTATACGATTTTTACACATGGTAAATGTTATTATCTTGCATGTACCTACTAGATACTAAATATTCGATGTAAAAATCGCTAGTAAACCTTAAATAAAAAAAAATAAAAAAAATATGGTATCTGTAAGAAAACGTTTTTAACATAAATACCCTTTACCTAGTCATAATGGATGGGTTGTCTGGAGGAGATCACTTTTAGTGATAAGCCCACCCTTGCGCACTTTGTGTGTGTGGCTATAAATAATTTATCTATCTACTACGTGTGTGTGCCCATTAATAATTTATCTATCTATGTATCTACTAGGTACTTCCATGACTTTATTTTCATTATTTTTCTAGATAGACTTACAATGGTTATCGTTGAGCTGCAACCGGTATAACTTGACCGAAGAGAGCTGTGAAGAAATTGTGAGTAAAAAATCTCCCAGAGAGAAAGAATCCATACTAAGTTCCGACTTAAATAATAATATTTCCATACGAATTTCTAACATCACTGAGTTACGAAGATAAGTTCGCATTTTCGGGCTAGGTATAATACTTAATATTATTATGAATGTAAAGAAAGGTGTGTCTCATGTCTGTCTGTTTGTTTGTTTTTCTGTCGGTCTGCTAAACCTTCACAGCCCATCTATTCAATCGTTATGGTACAGACAAACAGATTGCATCCCCAGAAAGGAAACGATGCCACTGGGTTAACAAAAAAAATGCGGAAAAACGTTGCGGAACGTGGAAAATAAATCCTGGATACTTCCCTATTTAATTATTTTAAATGCGAAAGTGTGTCTGTTTGTCTGCTAACTTTCCCGGCCCATCTTTTCAACCGTTTTTGACGAAATTTGGTACACAGGTAGGTTGCATCATTGGGAAGGGCATACCCCCGGGAATCGGAACACGCGGGCATCATCTAGTTTTCTATATTTAATGTTTTTTTTTGTTTCTGATGATAAGTTCAAGGGCCATTACTTAGTTACCTATAATAAAACTCATTTTTCAGGACACACCACCGGAGTATTTAACAGCTACCATACCGCCAGTAAGTACCTACAATAAGTAATTTATCAGTAAGTAGGACTTTGGGTACGATGCATTCTCGCGGTCGCACTACAAAATATATAAAAAAATATTCTCATTACAGCCTTTTCCCGGAGCACCGAATGGCAGTCCGTGCAATGAAACATGTCCACCAGTAAGTGATTTTTCTATGTAGTGTGAATATTTAGGATGGGTCAGTGGGTTGAAATCTAAAACTGAATTTTTCAAGGAACTCTGTGTCAAAGACGTATTCTACTCCAATACGCTATCATACTATCATGTATACTACAATATTTATAAATACGAAAGTGTGTCTGTCTGTGTCTGTTATGTTTTCACGGCCGAAAATCTTTTTGACGAAATCTGGTACAGACATACCTTGAATCCTGTAGGGCTAGGATGCGCACAACGAGTAAAATTAAATGTCTACCCTTGTCTACCGAAGCTAACATTGTTACACATAATATGATTTATCTCGTTACGTCAAAAGTAGAGATAAAGTAGAGTAATATTTCTTATCTGTGGTATTTTCTTTTGCCGACTATTATTTTCTTGTAATATACCGGATTTTGTGCATTTTAGGGTAAACGAGCCGGCATTTTAGCCGGCAACGACAACATCTCTCTCTCTCGTCGCGAGATATCTCGTTGTGCGCATGCTAAGCCTGCTGGAGACGGAAAATCAAAGGACATGAGATTTTTATTAAAAACCCAAAGTACCAGACATTATTTAGTTTTGCTTACAGAAAACCACATTAAGGCGTATATTACATTAATTGTATACAAACTGAATTAAAATTTTTCATGCTGAAATTTAATTTTATAGGGACCAGAAGGCCCTCCCGGGCCAAAAGGAGAGATTGGGCCCTTAGGGTACACGGGTCTACCGGTATGTATTTCTACATATAATATTTCTATTTATGCGACTATTATTACAGCTACTATACTAATCTTATTTTTATTATCTTGTGTGTTTTTTCGGTTTTCGGATAGTGTTCTTTATCATAAAAACAATCGAAATATCTTTTTAATAATAGTTCTTAAATTTTTTAAATCCATGTTTTTAGGGGAAAAGAGGTGTTCCAGGGCCAGTTGGTCCAGTGGGGCCAATTGGACTTAAAGGGGAGAAGGGGGATCGAGGACTGCCCGGGAATGCTGATAATGTAAGTTATATTTCTATTATATTTTGCAATATTATTACATCGTTTGGTCCCGAAAAGATAATGCATTTGTGATTTTGTACCTTTGTTTAGGTAACTTTGGTGGCCGGCCCACCGGGAGAACAGGGCCGACGTGGTATCAAAGGAGATAAAGGGGAACCTGGCCTTACTGGTATGTCAGAAATCTATCTAATAGTACCCTTTGTCCTATGTGAGCGACGAAAGCGACGCGACATGATACCACTCCATAGAAAATGACGAATAAAACGTATCTACGCGACAACGTGAAGGTAAAACTCGATACTATCGCGTCGAGTAGTCGCGTACGTCGCTGACAGACATAGCCTATTTTATGAAAGGGAAAACTTGATGTCTTGTAAAAGGGAGGTCACGAACTCGGGACCTCGTACTTACAAGACCACAGCGCTCGCCTCTGTGCCAGAGGGGTCATCAAAGCCTTAATCCTCGAGCAGTCGCGGGCAGCGAGCTGAGAGTTATATTAATAAGTTTTATAAATAAAAAAAACATTCAAACTTATATTTATTTTTTTGAACAAAAAAACATAATTACTTTTATTTTTAGGTGTACCAGGTGAAACAGGGCTTGTTGGATTGGCTGGCGTTCCTGGCGCTGATGGTAAAGATGTTAGTATTGTAAACACGGATCTTTTATATATAATGTTTTGGTATTTTTACTTTTTTTTCTATGCTCGATAGTCGATATCATGCGTTATCTTGAGTTTGAGTTGAGTAATGTATCTGGATTACTCAGGTCTACCCTACCTGCCCTTTAATCCTGCTGAAATAACGTGTTATTTTAGCAGGATTTTATAATTACTAGGAATAAAGCTGTACTGTAGATCATACTAATATTACAAATTCGAAAATGTATTTGTTTGTTGGTTTGTCCGTCACAATCACGCCGTAACAGGGCAACGGATCAACGTACATGAATATAAACCTAAATCCACGCGGACATAGTCTTGGAAATCATCGAGTTTCAACTAAATCCATATTAATATTATAAATGCGAAAGTGTGTCTGTCTGTGTCTGTCTGTCGGCTACATACCTGTCTGTAGGACATAGGCTACTTTTTATCCCGGAAAATTAAGGAGTTCCCGCGGGAATTAAAAAACCATTATCCACGCGGATGAACTCGCGGATGATCTAGTTCGGGATAGATTATTATGATCACTCCAATTGTAGGGTCTACCAGGTCCCACTGGACCCGTGGGGCCTCGCGGTGAGCCGGGTCCAACCGGTCCGCCGGGACCACCCGCTGTCAGCGTTCCTTTCACACACGGTGAGTTTGATAAATCGACATCGCTGTTCCAATAAGGCTGCCAACCGAACTGTTAAATAATAATTATAGGTTACCCAATTAAATTTTGGAACAGGAGTTTCATGAATTTCAACAGGTATCATGTTTTCCTTAATTTACCTACTTATCATCTTAATCGATAAATAGCTCGAGCAGTGGAGATATTACTAGTGGAGCCAAGCAGTGGAAACCCCAGTCCAAAACGGCTTTAAAACACTTCTCTATGAAATCAGCAATGAGGAGAACTAATTAGTATACCTACCTATGGCATAGCCACAGAGTACATTATATATATGGGCATAGCTGATAGCTTAACTATCTAGCAAACGGCATAGTTCGGCGATATGCGAAGCTGTAGTGGCTATGGCAGGCCACATAGTTCGTAGAACTGATAGACCAAGGTGCTCTAAACTATTCCGGTTTGCTCCCTCTGGGGGACAGATAGGAATAAAGTTCGATCTTTCCCCCTGTTATCGATTTGTGGACGGATCGAACAAATTATTTACGGTCGGCGGACTCGAGGAGTCAGACATTTCTTTAGAACAAAAAAAATTATAATGTATTCAATCACTTTTCATAATTGTCTTGTAGTAATATTATCGATTATGGGTAGCAATTTTTTTTTCACCAAATTCATATCAAACTGTAAGGTAGCTTTATTATAGCTTCCATATACAAAAACTAGCTGATGCCCGCGACTTCGTCCGCGTGGATCGAGGTTTTTCGGTTCCCGCGGGAACTCCTTAATTTTCCGGGATAAAAAGTAGCCTATGTGCTATTCCAGACTATAATCTTGCTCTATGCCAAATTTCATCCAAATCCGTTCAGCCGTTGGGGCGTGATTGAGTAACAAACATACATCCATACATACATACATCCATCCATCCAAACTTTCGCATTTATAATATTAGTATAGATTATAAATATTTTATCCAGGTGCGAAAGGAGAACGCGGTTCCCCTGGAAAACCGGGCCGGGATGGAGAGCCGGGGCAAACAGGACAACCGGGAATGGCTGGGCCTGCTGTGAGTCTATGTCAATTCATTTAGCTTTAAAAGTGAAAACACACTACGGACCAGACCGGACAAAACGCTCAAGTTGGAGGAGAACGACGTTTTATCCTGTCGCATAGTGTGAGCTCTCTTGGTAATTCAAGTAAAAAATGCAATATGGTAGGGCAGTCGTTTTTTAACTTTAGAAAATACTAGCTGATGCCCGCGACTTCGTCCGCGTGGACTTTAAATGTTTAACAGTTACGAAACCCATGAACATTTTGAATGGGAAAATCAAGGGAAAATGTTTTTTCTTTTATTTTATTTTTTTCGTCAATTTTCCAATGTTTTTAATATTTATTCTGCTATTCGGGATGGAGACAAATACAACAAATCAAAAACCATGCAAATCGGTCCAGCCGTTCTAGAGTTATAAGTGTACGAACAAACCCGACTTTGTTTTATATATTAAGACTAGTATGGCGCGTGGTTGCGCGGCCCGCTACAGCGGACCGCGTAGTGGACCGCGTGGTCCACTGACTACTTACTCGCTGTCCTACTATCCTGCCCCCCGATTATGTAAGAATGACCGATCAAATCGTCAAAGTTCGGCGTCAAAGTAAAATAAACCATAACAGCATTAAATTAGAGCTCAATTTCGAAACACGAAATTGAGCTTTATTTAATGCAGTTATGGTTTATTTTACTTTGACGCCGAACTTTGACGATTTGATCGACAATTCTTACATAATCGGGCAGCTGGTTTACTGTCTACGTGTTCTGATCTGAACAACACACTGCTATGCTAGTGAGCACAGTGGAAGCGCCAGCACGCCAGGCGTCCGACGTAACAGAAAATTCTCATAAAGGAAAAACATAACACAAAGACCATCAACCCCCCGCCCCTCCCTTTTTGTTTGAGCAGCCCCTAAGTAGGTACCTATCTTTAATACCCTGACCGTGCTCCTCACCCATTATCCGAACCTTCGATCATCATCTCTCTCCATATTTTTTTCTCCGAACCATTCGTCAAAATGAGATTTCTTCCACAAAAACAAATCTTGAAAAGGAACCGTAGTCTTGCATAGTTCTACACTTGTAGCCTCTTCAATATTCGCCATACATTTTCTATGGAAAATAAATTCCGCCATCTTGAATTTTTTTCCTGCTCATCAAGTAGACCTTCATGTTCCGATCATCTTTTGCCAAGAAACCACTCTTCCATCTTTTATACTCTCCGAGATAGACACCGACGAAATTTGTATGGCGGCCATCTTAAATCCTCCATTTTGAAATTTTTTTTCAGCTCACTGTCAATCTGATGAAGTTTCGAGTGACATTTGGTCGAGCACACCCCACCTATCTTCAATACCCTTTTCTATGGAAAAATAAATTCCGCCATCTTGAATTTTTTTCCTGTTCATCAAGTAGACCCTCATGTCCTGATCATCTTTTGTCAAGAAACCACTCTTCCATCTTTTATACTCTCCGAGATAGACACCGTCGAAATTTGTATGGCGGCCATCTTGAATCCGCCATTTTGAAATTTTTTTCAGCTAACTGTCAATCGGATGAAGTTTCGAGTGACATTTGGTCGAGCACCCCCCACCTATCTTCGATACCCTGGCTGGTGCTCTTCATCCGTCTTCGAAATCCTCAATCATCAACTCTCTCTGTATTTTTCCTCTTAATGATTTTTTGTCTTCTATACGAAACGATGAGTGAAAAAAAAAATGTTCATACAAAATTTTACAGGAGAGGTGATCAATCAGTGAATCAGCACGAGCAGCTATATATATATTAACTAGTAGGGCGCGTGGTTGCGCGGCCCGCTACAGCGGACCGCGTAGTGGACCGCGTGGCCCACTGTCTACTTACTCGCTGTCCTACTATCCTGCCCCCCGATTATGTAAGAATGGCCGATCAAATCGTCAAAGTTCGGCGTCAAAGTAAAATAAACCATAACAGCATTAAATTAGAGCTCAATTTCGAAGCACGAAATTGAGCTCTAATTTAATGCTGTTATGGTTTATTTTACTTTAACGCCGAACTTTTACGATTTGATCGACAATTCTTACATAATCGGGGAGCTGGTTTACTGTCTACGTGTTCTGAACTGAACAACACACTGCTATGCTAGTGAGCACAGTGGAAGCGCCAGCACGCCAAGCGTCCGACGTAAAAGAAAATTCTCATAAAGGAAAAACATAAAACAAAGACCACCAACCCCCCGCCCCTCCCTTTTTTTTTAAGCAGCCCCTAAGTATGTACCTATCTTTAATACCCTGACCGTGCTCCTCACCCATCATCCGAACCTTCGATCATCATCTCTCTCCAAATTTTTTTTCCGAACCATTCGTCAAAATGAGATTTCTTCCATAAAAACAAATCTTGAAAAGGAACCGTAGTCTTGCATAGTTCTACACTTGTAGCCTCTTCAATATTCGCCGTACATTTTCTATGGAAAAATAAATTCACAATCGTGCATTGTAGAGTCAACATCTCCTGAAGATGCTCCGGTGTCGGAGTGAAACGTACGTTGAGGTTATTTTGGAAGATTTATGTGGTGTGGAGAATATCGCGGGCTGCCAGTTCAAGATACGCACTGTACCACATAGATTTACCTTCTGTGGCGGATTATAGCGAATTAAACTTCTATTTTTTTTGCAAAAATAAATTCCGCCATCTTGAATTTTTTTCCTGTTCATCAAGACCTTCATGTCCCGATCACCTTTTGCCAAGAAACCACTCTTCCATCTTTTATACTCTCCGAGATAGATACCGACGAAATTTGTATGGCGGCCATCTTAAATCCGCCATTTTGAATTTTTTTTCAGCTCACTGTCAATTGGATGAAGTTTCGAGTGACATTTGGTCGAGCACCCCCCACCTATCTTCAATACCCTTTTCTATGGAAAAATTAATTCCGCCATCTTGAATTTTTTTCCTGTTCATCAAGTAGACCCTCATGTCCCGATCATCTTTTGCCAAGAAACCACTCTTCCATCTTTTATACTCTCCGAGATAGACACCGTCGAAATTTGTATGGCGGCCATCTTAAATCCGCCATTTTGAAATTTTTTTCAGCTAACTGTCAATTGGATGAAGTTTCGAGTGACATTTGGTCGAGCACCCCCCACCTATCTTCGATACCCTGGCTGGTGCTCTTCATCCGTCTTCGAAATCCTCAATCATCAGCTCTCTCCGTATTTTGCCTCTGAATGAATTTTTGTCTTCTATACGAAACGATGAGTGAAAAAAAATATTTTCATACAAAATTTTACAGGAGAGGTGATCAATGAGTGAATCAGCACGAGCAGCTATATATATATTAACTATAGTAGGGCGCGTGGTTGCGCGGCCCGCTACAGCGGACCGCGTAGTGGACCGCGTGGCCCACTGTCTACTTACTCGCTGTCCTACTATCCTGCCCCCCGATTATGTAAGAATGGCCGATCAAATCGTCAAAGTTCGGCGTCAAAGTAAAATAAACCATAACAGCATTAAATTAGAGCTCAATTTCGAAAAACGAAATTGAGCTCTAATTCAATGCTGTTATGGTTTATTTTACTTTGACGCCGAACTTTGACGATTTGATCGGCCATTCTTAAAAGAAAATTCTCATAAAGGAAAAACATAAAACAAAGACCACCAACCCCCCGCCCCTCCCTTTTTGTTTGAGCAGCCCCTAAGTAGGTACCTATCTTTAATACCCTGACCGTGCTCCTTACCCATCATCCGAACCTTCGATCATCATCTCTCTCCATATTTTTTTCTCCGAACCATTCGTCAAAATGAGATTTCTTCGATAAAACAAATTTTTAAAAGGGACCGTACACTTGTAGCCTCTTCAATATTCGCCATACATTTTCTATGGAAAAATAAATTCCGCCATCTTCAATTTTTTCCTGTTCATCAAGTAGACCCTCATGTCCTGATCATCTTTTGCCAAGAAACCACTCTTCCATCTTTTATACTCTCCGAGATAGACACCGTCGAAATTTGTATGGCGGCCATCTTAAATCCGCCATTTTGAATTTTTTTTCAGCTCACTGTCAATCGGATGAAGTTTCGAGTGACATTTGGTCGAGCACCCCCCACCTATCTTCGATACCCTGGCTGGTGCTCTTCATCCGTCTTCGAAATCCTCAATCATCAGCTCTCTCTGTATTTTTCCTCTTAATGAATTTTTGTCTTTTATACGAAACGATGAGTGAAAAAAAAATGTTCATACAAAATTTTACAGGAGAGGTGATCAATCAGTGAATCAGCACGAGCAGCTATATATATATTAAAGATTAAATGTTCAATTGTTGCCAAATGCACATAAGTCATAACTGACTGCAGGTTAGAGGTAGGTACGTGCTCGGGGTTCAAACTTCGGACCTTCAAATAGGAGTTCTTACTCTTAACCACTATGCTATGCTATTACCATTAATAAAATCATTTTGCATAGTTATAAATACCTATTGAAAATGGTTTTTACTATTATTTATGTGGTTTAGGGTGTACCAGGTCTCCAAGGACCCCCCGGGGCGCCCGGGATGCCTGGGGAAAGAGGTCCATCCGGGTTGCAGGGCCCTGCGGGAGAAAGAGGCCCTGAAGGTCAGCAGGTAAGTAATTTTGCAATAATATATTGACTTTTTCCTGTTCCTTCCCGAATAACTATTGATGCAGAGAGTTGTCGAAAGTTGTTCTAGAATTATTCAATTTCTCCATCCAAGACCATGTTTTCTTTATTTACCTACTTATCGTCATTATTGAGTTATCCTTACCCTGTATGGTATTTAGCAGAAATGGACTCAAAATAAGTGCAAGTGTATGAATTTAATTTACCAATTACCAGTCTTGCTTTGTCTTATGCTTCTAAAGTAAAGAAGTGATATTCACCTCCCCCGCCAATTGAGCATCGCCCGTTGCAACCAGCATGAAAAACTTTTCATATCTTTCCAATAAGCTTAAATAAGCTATAAGTTAAAACATGATTAAACCAGGGTCCTGAAGGGCGACAGGGGATATCGGGACCCCCTGGTCCTCCTGGCACATCAGTCACAGCTGCACCTGGAATAAGTGAACCGGGACCACCCGGGCCTCGAGGGGAAGCGGGGCCGGTAAGTATTATTTCTTTTCCCGAATTTATTAAATCTTTATTTATTTCCAAATCACATTTGGGTCGAAGTTTAGAGTTTGGGTAAAAATCATCCTATACGGAATTGGAATCATATTCTGGAGTCAACAATGATTTTCTTGAGTCTTGAAAAGTATTTATGTCTTAAAATTAATTCCTTCAATCCACATGGGAATTTTAAATATCCGTCCTTATTCCTTGTCTACATTATAAAAGGAAGCTATGTGCATAATTTCAGTTTCTGGAATCAGTCAGAGAGTGAGCCAGGATTTTCACACAAAAATAGAAAAAAAAACAATAAATTTTGGGGGTTCCCCGTACTTAGAACTGAAACGTAAAAAGTTTTTTTTTATCAAACCCATACGTGTGGGGTATCTATGGATAGATCTTCAAAAATGATATTGAGGTTTTTAATATCATTTTTTTCTAAACTGAATAGTTTGCACGAGAGACACTTCCAAAGTGGTAAAATGTGTGTCCTCCCCCCTGTAACTTCTAAAATAAGAGAATGATAAAACTAAAAAAAATATAATATGATGTACACTTCCACCGAAAATTGGTTTGAAGGAGATCTAGTAAGCAGTTTTTTTTAATAATTTAAAACTTACTAGAGGTTTGTACGGAATCCTCGGTGCGCGAGTCCGACTCGCACTTGGCCGGTTTTTTTTAATGTTCTTAAAAAATGTTTAAAATGATTAAAATATGTGACGCATCGGATCACAACGCACATCACCATCGGTACAAAATGCAAAACGGTATTTCCTTTCAGAAAGGAGAATCTGGAATGCCTGGTTTTCCTGGTAAAGACGGTCTGGACGGAATACCAGGGACGCCTGGGCAGAGAGGTCTGCCTGGATTGCCTGCACCCAGTAGCACGATTATTCAGGTTTAAGGACAATTTTTTTTAAGATAGGGGAAGTTGTAGGGATAAATATAAACGACCTTCTTAATTTTTTTTAAACCACCTTCGCTTCACTGATGACATATTTATGATTGTAGAAAGTCATGAACAACTCTTATATGTACAATACGAGATTAAAATTAACTAACTTAACTAATAATTTGGTCGGTGGTGCTGAAAATAATCAAGGTTGCAGCAAGTGATTAATTCCAATGCACCACAGTAAGTACAATTTAAACTGCTGATCTGTTTCTTACAGAATCCATCAGTAACAGAAGATGATGTTAGAAATATTTGCGAGGACTTGATCAGAGGTAATAATTTTCTCTTTCTTCTTAAATCTCATATTTTATGCAAGAAAGGTTCTTAGTATTTAAACTATTTTGAGTCATATTATGTAATAAACATAAATATATAATTATAATAATAATAAATAAATAAATAAAGTTTTTTATTAGAGGCATTAAACCCATCAAAACTACATACTAAATATACATTAAAACTTAAAGCTAACTGAAAAGGTTAATAAACACTTTTCAGATGTCATAGCACACAGGTCACAGGTACTTAATCTATTTTTTATTTCTTTCCCGATGCACAGACAGCCAATGGTCAAAAATGGAACTAGGCATCCCCTCAGAGACGACCTTGAGTATTGCATTGTTAGAGCTCCGAAGTCTTTCCCAAAAGGATGCCACGCGAGCTCTAACAATGCAATAAAAGTCGGGCACCCCCGATTCCGCAAACATGGTGGAAGCACTGCAATACCGTGGATAACCCATTATAATTCTATACGCATCATTATATTGTACCCGTATTGCAGTGAATGACTTTCTTAAGAATTTAGTCCACAGCTGGCACGTATAGAAGCACTGGCAGTAAGCGTTAAATAGTGTTATTTTAACTGCCTTACTGCATCTGCCAAATCTACGCGCCAGCATATTGCAGCGAATCGAAAGTGCCCTTCTTTCTCTCTCAATGTCGCAATCGTCTTTCAGATGTTCTGTTAGGATGTGTCCAAGATACTTAAATTTCTGTACTACCCGAACTGCTTTCTCATTTAAAATTACTCCTGGGATCCTCTCCGGGCCCTTACCTGACTTGAAAACTAACATCTCGGTTTTATCCACGTTATATTTCAGTCCGTGTGCATTAGCATAATGCTCACAGATTGAGAGCAGCTTTCTGAGACCTTGAATAGAGGGACTGAGTATCACCATATCATCAGCATAACTCAGGCTGTTTACACATACACCGTTAATATGACATCCAACCTTGGTGCTTCTCAGTTCCTCTATCAGGTGGTTTACGTAGATGTTAAAAAGGTCCGGAGAGGTAATCCCTCCCTGGCGAACACCGCATTCTAATATATAAGTATTAGAAGTCGTGTTGCCCCATTTCACAACATTGGTTTGATTTCCGTACCAGTGTCTCAACAGACCCACCACTTCGCTAGGGACCTGAGACTGGTATAGTTTCTCCCAGAGAATGTCATAATTAACCAGGTCGAAAGCGCGACTCAGGTCTAGAAAACACGCATAGATGGAAGTATCACGGCTAGTATAGTAGTTTATTGCGTGCTTTAAACTAACGATAGCAGAATCCGTTGAAAGACCGGGTCGGAAACCAAACTGGGCGTCATCGATGACCACATTCTTAAGCAGTTCGGGCTGCAACAGACGTTCTAAAATTTTGCCGATAACTGTGCCTAATGATATAGGGCGGTAATTGCTGGCTGAACCCAGGTCACCAGTCTTGTTTTTAACAATCGGAATAACCACTGTTTTCATTAAATTTGGTGTGTTATAATTTAAATTAATTATAACACGGCTCAACTCACGTTTTTTCATGAGCCTGCTCACGAAATGCGGCACAACGTAAACTGCGTGCTGCTTGGTAAAACGCAGCGTGGGGAAAAAAGGAAGTTGAAAGAAAGGAAGAGCCGTGTTTCACGTTTATAGAAAAGATTCCCTTGCGTTTTCAAATGTTATTAACTATAAACTCAACGTTTGTATAGAAATAGTCCTTTGTATTTTGAAAGTTACTATAAAATTAAATATTTTTAACAGCACGGTTCCAAGAATTAGCAGCGAACCTAATTATACCAACGGTAGCTCCGGGTGTTAGCAGAAGAGGACCTCCGGGACGACCAGGACCACCCGGAAACCCAGGTACGATATAAGAATAATTTTATTGACTTTTAATACCTATTTAGTGAAAGAGAGTGTATGGCCAATTCTTTTTAACACAATCTCTTATCTAAACTGAGAAGCTCTTTATCTGGTGTTGCCCCTTTCCGCAGGGAGTATTATGAAAGAGATAGGATGAAAAAAAGAGCTGTCATTTTAGTTTAGTTTAGAGATGGTGTACAACAGAATTTGTCTCACATCATACTAATATTATGAATGCGAAATCGTGACTGTTCTGACTGTCTCTCTGTCTGCTACGGTTTCACGGCTCTGAATCTGTTCAACCGATTGTTACGCAATTTGAACATCCTGGGGAAGGACATAGGCTCGGTCAACAAGCCCGTTCTGTCAACAGAGAACTATTGGAGATAGCCGACTTTTCGGCTTATCCCGGAAAATCAAAGAGTTCCCACTAGATTTTCCCAAAAACCCTAATTCACGCGGTGGAAGTCGCAGGCATGTTCTAGTTCTTTATTGCACATACAAAACAAATGATGCCTAGTAATAAGCTGATTCCCGGTTTAGTGAATGCACTCATGAAAATTTTAAAATTTAAAGGAAGCAATAATTCTACTTGTATTCTATATACATCACCCTCTGCTGCATTATAGTTTTGATGTATTATGCGATGAACAATTTGAGTCAATAAGGTGGTTATCAGGGGGCTAATGTTTTATATCCTTAAAAACTAAAAACTTCTAGGACTAAGTATATAGTGTTTAAAATTAGATTGCCTGTGCAGGGTTACCCGGTGAATCGGGTTCGATAGGGCCAAGAGGTTACCCTGGTGAAACTGGTGAGCCTGGCAGACCCGGATCTATAGGACCCGCAGGAGATAAGGGTGACAAAGGTGATCGGGGACCAGATGGAGTCGGTCTTCCTGGCCCTGAAGGCCCTGGTGGATTACCAGGTATCTATACTAATCTATACTATCAAATAAATATTATAAATGCGAAAGTTTGGATGGATGTATGGATGGATGTTTGTTACTCAATCACGCTCCAACGGCTGAACGGATCTGGATGAAATTTGGCACAGAGATAGATTATGGTCCGGAATAGCACATAGGCTACTTTTTATCCCGGAAAATGAAAGAGTTCCCGCGGGAACCAAGAATCCTTAATACACGCGGGCGATGTCGTGGGCATCAGCTAATAATAGATACAGTAATAATACAAAGATACAATAAAATGAAGGCACTCAGTGTCTGTCAACGAATTTTGTTTGAGATATGAAAAAGGGAAGCAGAATTTGAAATTTGAATGAGGCCAAGCCAATTATAAATTGAGCAAGAATGAAATTGGCATTTCTCTCCAATAATAAGAACCTCTGTAGACTTTTTAAAAATAATTTAATGAATAAGAGTAGATTCACAAGACCGCCAAATGTATCTATAGTTCGCGCGCGAGTTGAGTGCAGAGTAAATGTATGTGTCACCATACATTTGGTCTGCATTCAACTCGTGCGCGATTTATATAATATTCTATATAAGTTAAATTTTCTATGTAATGTCTTTTTAAGGCCTAAGTATCCTGATAAAACTAACCTAACATGTCTATTTTGGGATTTAAAATCATGTGTTTGACGAACAAATTTTTTCTAAGGTCCGATGGGTCCAGCTGGTCCTGAAGGAAGATCTGGTCCAAGAGGTGATCCTGGTCGAAGTGGTTAGTTTTTTCAAATTGTCACGTACCTACTGTTATTTCTCATGTCTTTGAGTTTCCTCAGACCGAGACCTATTATTGACTGCTCAGACTTTACTAAGATTCTTAAACAAGAGATAGCATTACTCCAGACTTCAGAGTCATTTAATTCTGTCTGATTTTAACTCCTCGTTGGTCTGGCTCGTTGGTCTAGTGGTTGGCATGTTCGACTGCGGCCGACGAGGTCCCGGGTTCGAGTCCCGGGTCGGGCCATAAAAAGTATTGGGTTTTTCTGACTAGAAATTCTCAGTACTATTCTTAGCAGTAACCGGAGTTAGGAAGTTGGCGGTGTTTCACCCCGTGCCTCGGAGAGCACGTTAAGCCGTCGGTCCCGGTTATTATCACTAACATGATAATAGTCTTTAAAGCCCGCCAACCCGCATTGGAGCAGCGTGGTGGGTCTAAGCTCTAATTCCCTCTCTCCTATGAGAGTGGAGGCCTGTGCCTAGCAGTGGGGCATTAATGGGCTGTAGTGGTGGTGGTGGTGGTGGTGGTGGATTTTAACGTTTGGGCACAATCAAAGTACGCTCTCTTTCGCTTCTCTTTAGATCTCGGCTTGAGATTCCATAGTAGAGCCGACAGCCAAGTCTTTGATTGAAAGAATACTTACTGACAGACCTTTTACAGCTCGAACTATTTCATGCTCATTAATGAGCATGAAATAGTTCGCATGAAATATTAAGCCCTTGACGGCGATCTTTAAGATGATGTAGTCTGAGATGATAGCGGGCTTACCTGTTAGTGGTATGGCAGTGGTATTAAATCCATACCCCTAATCGGTTTCTACTCGGCATCGTACCGGAACGCTAAATCGCTAGGCGGCATGTTTTTGTCGGTAGGGAGGTACCTAGCCACGGCCGAAGCCTCCCACCAGGCCAGACCAGAGAAAATTCAGAAACTAATTAAGGGAGTTAAGGGAGCTGCTTAAGATTTACAAAGTCTGGTACTTTTAACAAATTCAATATTAATATTTTAGGCCCAGTGGGCCCAAGAGGAGTACCTGGACCGAGAGGAACCTGTGAATGTCCCACTGTAGGATATCCTGGTGTGGGATACTATGCCTATTCAGCGGGTTATAATAAAGGACCTTAATATTATAAGTCTATGGTTTATATTAGTACGTTAGCTATACAGCTGTTTTAGTACCCATGCGAAAACACCATGCTTTTTCGCGTAATGTATCTATACTAATATTATAATTTTTTTTTTTTTTTTTTTTTATCCACTACAAGTTAGCCCTTGACTGCGATCTCACCTGATGGTAAGTGATGATGCAGTCTAAGATGGTAGCGGGCTAACCTGTTAGGGGCATGGCAGTTATAGTAAACCCATACCCCTATTCGGTTTCTACACGGCATCGTACCGGAACGCTAAATCGCTTGGCGGCACGTCTTTGCCGGTAGGGTGGTAACTAGCCACGGCCGAAGCCTCCCACCAGGCCAGACCAGGGAAAATTCAGAAATTATAAATTTCCAAACCCTGCCGGGGATCGAACCCGGGACCTCCGCACGTTAAGGCAACAGCGCTCAACACTGCGCCACGGAGGTCGTCAAAATGTGAAAATTTGGATGGATGGATGAATGGATGGACGGGTCGATAGATGTTTGTTACTCAATCACGCCAGAACGGCTGAACGGATCTGGATGAAATTTGGCACAGAGATAGATTATAGTCTGGAATAACACATAGGCCACTTTTTATCCCGGAAAATTAAAGAGTTCCCGCAGGAGTCAAAAACCTCAAACCAAACAGCTAGTTATACATAAGATTCCTATAGGGTTGTAAATAATGTGGTCAATAGATTTTTTTTAATAAATTGTATGTATTTATGGTGGTATAATGTGTATGATATCGTGATTGTACTAAAATTTTTGTGAAAATGCAAAACAATAAAGAGGCTTTTAAATATCAGAATGTGATTTTAATTAATATCATTAATAATTCTCCTTCTTCAAAAATTAATGTCGACTCGATTTGTTTATATTAAATTTTATGTTCGTTACTTTTTAGTCTTCTTGTGAAGATAATTAATGGGGAAGAAAATAAAATAAAACGTAATACTTATTTATTTGAATGAAAAATCCAAAACACTTGACATGAATCTCAACGACTTCATCTTTAACAAGCAGGAAGTATTAATTTAAAAAAAAAAATAACCTCACTGCGGACAAATTTCAAAAGCGCACACTTTTTGGGATCGAGGTAAAATGCGTCATATAGATTTTGTTCACGTAAAATGAAGCCCATGCCAATGGGACTATAACGGATCGATTCATACCTCATTCATCAAAATCGGCTTAAGTAGTACTTTATACACTACGGTGGAACATACCTAAATACAAACACATATATGCATATAACATAGTTCGTAGGCGTTGTAACCGATAGGCGTTGGGGTCCCAAAGTGCTCGAATGGCGGCCTCGCACCGGGAAGCGCAGCGTTGGACGACCCCCCCACAGGTGGACGGACGATCTCAAGCGTGTAGCTAGGAGCCGCTGGAAACAAGCGGCACAAGACCGTGCTCTAATGGCGATCCATGCAGGAGACCTTCGTCCAGCTGTGGACGTCTATAGGTTGAGACGACGACGACGATATGTATATATACATACATACATAGACTGCTAGAATCATAAACCTTCCTTTTAGGTTTGTCGTAGTCAGGTTAAACCCCTGGAATTAAGAGCTACATTATAAATGTAAACAGCTAAATCGATAAAATATATCACAAGGTATTGTAAAAGTCCACTGATTATGCAAATAGATGTTTCAATTGTTCGCAGGCTCTATTTCTCGAACAGTATCGATTTCCGCTTTGCAGAAGAAACACTGTTTGCTGTTCAACAAGTGCTGCATAATGCATGGCCTGAAACAAAACGATGTGGTAGAATATCATACTAATATTATTAATGCGAAAGTGTGTTTGTTTGTTGGTTTGTCCTTCAATCACGCCGCATCGGAGCAAAGGATCGACGTGATTTTTTGCATGGGAATAGTTGAGGATTTGGAAAGTGACATAGGCTACTTTTGATTCCGGATAATTAAAAAAACTTATTCCACGCGGACGAAGTCGCGGGTATCAGCTATCTAGCGGGTAAGCGGAGCTGCGTGCAAAAGCTTGTTACAGAATAATAGTGGGGTTATAGCTTAATTATTTACGAAACGGATGAATATCTCTAATGTTTCTTATATTCTGTAAGATAATGTTCGTGTCCTTCGTCCGCGTGTTTGTAGGATTTTTGATTCCCGCGGGAACTGTTTAATTTTCCGGGATAACTCGTAGGTAGCCTTTGTCTACTAGTAGGCGCCTTAGGTGGCCGTGAAAGTGTAGCAGATAGACAGACACACTTTCGCATATTTTATTATATTAAGTAGTATGGATTTAGGGGAGAACGCGGGGAGAACGTGATTTGCATCCTCTCGGTTCTAGACGAGGAAAGACTTTCAGGACATAATCTTTTTTTTAAACCTAAAATACATTGTTTTCAAAGGAGGAAACGAAGCCAAATTGTAAAGTATTTATTCCAGCCCTCGTCATTTTCCTTCCACGATAGATAATGCCGTGATCATCGACCACACAACCTAGTCGATGGGCGTGATAGTGGTCAAATGCAAAATAAGTCTGCTGATTTTTTTTGGTTAGAATCGATTTGCTTCCTCGTTCCTAATTATTCGAACCGCTATGATATAGAATGCCCTTCCGGCTACAATTTCCCTCTCCTCTTTTTATTTAGAAACCTTCAAGTCAAGAGTGAATAGGCATCTTCGTGGCAAGCGCGCTCCACCTTAGGCAGCATCACCACTTGCAAGCAAGTCTGATTGCAGCCAAGCGCTAGCTTATATATCAAAAAAAATTGGCAGTCATAGGGAAAACGAAGAAGTCGATAGAAGTGAAAACGAATATTTAAAATAATTAAAAAAAAAACACAAGTTTACCCCCTATCAAAAAGTGCTCAACGCGACTAAAGAAGTTTTCACTTCAAAAAAGGTTTCAAGGTTCAAAGAATTTATTAGGTTAAGATGAATTTAGTATTTACCTGCAAGAATGATGCCCACACGGAACAAAAGCTGTGTCAGCTGGTCTTGCGTAGCATATAGTGCAGAGCAGATCTGACTGAGCCCCGCTAGAGCCCGGGGATCCTACCAGGGCTTCCTTGGCTGATCTGAGGCGTCCTACCACCGCTTCCAGAGCAGCTAACTCTTCTAATGTAACGTCTCCTACAACTGGTGACGTAAAAAGTATGAACGAGTTACTTAAAAATTACTTATGCTCTGACTTCTGGTTTATTCCTTATTAGCTGATGCCCGCGATTTCGTTCGCGTGGTTTAAGTTTTTGTTATTGCCGCGGGAACTTCTTAATTTTCTGGGATAAAAAGTAGCCTATGTCACTTTCCAGGTCCTCAACTATACCTATGCCAAAAATCACATCGATCCGTTGCTCTGTTGCGGTGTGATTGAAGGACAAATCAACAAACCAACACACTTTCGCATTTATAATATTAGTATGATATGATTACAAGCACAGCATCTAAATCTAGAAAAGGAAAAGGTGACTGACTGACTGACTGATCTATCAACACACAGCCCAAACTACTGGATGGTTCGGGCTACAATTTGGCATACAGATAGGTATTATGACGTAGACATCCGCTAAATAAGCATTTTTGAAAATTCAACCCCTATTGGGGTAAAATAGAGGTTTAAAAATATATTTTGTGTAATCCACGCGGACGAAGTCGCGGGCAAAAGCTAGTTAGTAAGTATATATTCATACAATGGGGTCGACAGACCCGGCTATCATAACAGGTGTAGCACGTAGAGGTACGGTACTCTCAACTGTGGCTGAGAGAGTTAGGAAACTGCATACTAATTTGACATTAGAGTGACAGAATTTTGTATTGAAAATTCCGGCAGCTTGCTCCGTAATATACGCTCACGTGCCTGTCACTCCGCAGCGTTGTCTAAACGCCTCCATCGATCGACTGGTAGGAAAGAACGTATCTTAGATTGTGTTACAAGCTTTGTTTTATCACAGAACTACTGCTACAACCCACATATTGCACAATCTACAAAATAGTACCTAACTCAGGCTTAGATTAATCTAATATGTTCTATTCTAAGTTTCTACCAACATACAGATTTTCATTATCAAGATGTGATAAAATAATTGCTTGATTTTGTTGGACCCTATCAAGCGGCAGGACCTAGAATTTTGATAGATTAGGATAGTAGGATGCATGATGCAGCAGGTGCTATAATGTTGAGAAGAGAGGACAGAGAAAAACAAGAACAAAGGAAGAGGGAACAACTTGAAGGTCAGCACGATGAAATGTAAATCGGTTCCGTGCTGATCTCGCAGGCAAGGGGAGGTTTTTTTAGTCCGTGCAAGCCGGACACACCCTGCCAGCAGGCAGAAGTCCGTAGGGATTTTTTCCTCCTCATCCAAAAAAAAAAATAAGATGCAGCAGGTGCAGGTCTGGTACTATAAACTTTGGTAAGCAGTTCATAATTAATAAAATACACTTACATTTGTAAAATGAGAAAGGTTTGCTTTTGTCTTTTTCTAACATAAAATCCAGTCCATCCAATCGAAATAAAGGCTCTGACACTAGAGCATTGGTTACTTTATTCAGATGCTAGAAATAACAATTGATTGAATAATCACATTGATATCTACGAACATTTCTATGCTGCACATACTGAAAATAATGTTAGGAGTTTTAGGAATTGTCAAAAGGTTGGATGCTTGAACTTTAGATAATAAGCACATAATACTTAATAACCTGCATTACCCACGTACTTAATGCCTTATGTTATAAGTAATCAAACCTAGAAGCCGAGAACCACATCATGAAGATTTAAAGTCAAATCGCCAGAAGAGATCACATATCCCAGATCGGCATAGGGTTTCCTATAATGTATAACTAACTTAATTACGTTCAAGGCAAGAGTGAATATGCATCTTCTAGGCAAGCACGCTCCAACCTAGTCCTCATCATTGCTTTCTATAGGCATGATTGTCGTTAAGCGCAAGCTTATACTGGCATTAAAAACCGGCCAAGTGCGAGTCGGACTTGCGCACCGAGGGTTCCGTACAAACCTGTAGTAAGTTTTACGATTTATGACGTATTAAAAATAAAAATTACGTTTGTTGTATGGGAGCCCCCCTTTTGTATTTACTTTATTGATATTTAATTATTTATTTTGAAAGGTAATATAAAAGTTAATATTCTGTGAAAATTTGAACCGTCTACCTGTTACCGTTTTTAATATTGAGCAAAAAAATACGAAAAAAACACGTTTATTGTATGGGGACTCCCCTTAATATATATATTTTTTTAATTTTTAGTATTTGTTGTTATAGCGGCAACGGAAATACATCATTTGTGAAAATTTCAGCTTTCTAGCTATCACGGTTTATGAGATACAGCCTGGAGACAGACAGACAGACAGACAGACAGACAGACAGACAGACAGACAGCGGAGTCTTAGTAATAGGGTCCCGTTTTTACCCTTTGGGTACGGAACCCTAAAAAAAGAAGGTGTAAAGTTCCCTTGCTAACCTCATCAGGTAACTTAGGGTCCAGCATCCTGATGAGGCAACCGGCTACAGGCGCAAGTGCCACATAGTAGTGCATCCTGTCCGTATCAGGTAGACCTCGGCTGATGAGCCTCACGAAACTGGAACTGCCGCCTCCAGGCACGCAGACTCGGGACAGCACTGCCATTAGAATCTATGAACAATTTTCGTACTTGGTAAATCCCCGTCTGAGATCCGTTTGACGACCTTGAAAATATGGAGTACATCTTTGGCCCCGCACCAATGTTTGACAGCTAGAGTGACAATAATCACCGATTGGCTTGTTTGACTGTATCATTTCGGTTTCAGGAACAATAGGTACTGACGATTTCAATAGATATTTGAGATGCATACGCATAATATTATATTTAGCTTTACGCAAATGAACAGACGCTGATGCATCGCCATAGAAAACACCAGTTTTGTATGGACAAAAGCTGAGTCGAGCTGAATGAACAATAGCCTTCTGGGACAATAACCTATAGGTATCTATTCGAAATCCATCGACCTGTTTACCAACTACAAACGACTATTTAATCTGCAGTTCAAGGTTGGATAACATCGTTTCAGTCAAAAGCAGATAATTGTCAAGGCCAAGGACTCGTAAACAAAATCGAAAGGAAAGCTTTATTGTTCAGATAAAGGGAAGTCAGTAAATCTCTCATTGCGTCGCTAGGATGTCCTTCACAAAACACGGATTACAGCAGGGTCACCATGTCACGCAAGATAATTTTGAAGAATGATGCCTGTTTTTAGTGACAATCCCTGAATTCTTGGAGTCACTAACTAAGCCCAATAGTGACGGTTCTCACCTCGTTTCTGTCCCCTAATTATGCTCAGGGGCCATACTGCAAACGCATAAAGCAATACTTAAGCAATATTACTCAAAATGACAGATTCATGTCACGTACCTTGACGTTCTTATAATAAGGATTGTAATTCTAAAACACGAAAGTCAATAAAAATAAAACAATATGGCTTTAAGCGTTGGCAGTATGGCCCCAGGTGGTTCTTTGAATTAATCGATAGCTTAAAATGTTTTCAAGCATATTAACTAACAGCGGTCATGGATATTACGACTTTTGGGAGGTCCTCTATTTAATAATTAGTAAAAATATTTGACTAGTTGACAAATACTCAATTAAGTTTTTTTAATTGCAAGATAGGCTTGCGCTTGACGACAATCACGCTTAATACAAAGCAAAGATGAGGTCTCGATTGAAGCGCGCCCGCCTAGAAGATGCCTATTCACTCTTGCTTTAAAGGTACCTATGTTATACGTGGCAGGGAATACATGCGCTGGAAGGGCATTCCACATCCTGGTGGTTCGAATCAGAAACGTAGAGCAGAACCGTTTCGTTCGAGCTGACTGGACGTCAACCACATAAGGATGCCACCACAAACGGTTTCTTGCTGTTCTGTGGTAGAACGGTGAAGGGGGAACAAGGTTGAAAAGTTCCTGAGTTGGATCATTGGTGTGTCCAATCCAGAGTCGATGAAAATATTCAGTCCCTAAACCAAGAAACGTGTGGTAACGTTGCCGTTAATTCAGCTTGGTGCGTTTCAATGGACCGTGGAAACGAACACCGGAGCCAAAGTAGCCAAACTTCTGTTTATCTGATTGCCTTGCCTTGGGTGCAGAGATTTTGTGACGATTGAACCAATTTTATTAACATTTCTGACCTGTAGGGCTAGTATGCGCATTGCGCACGACGAGTACAATTTTGTCTACCCGTTATCTCTATTTGTCTACCGAAGCTAACATGGGTTAAAATATATTATGACTTTTCTCGTTATGTCAAAGTAGAGATAAAAGTAAGATAAATATTTCTTATCTGTGGTATTTTTCTCTAGAAACCCATACATGCCGGCTATTTTTTACCCGACTGCGGAACGCACAGGGTTATGTGTTCATCAGTCTATATATGTATATTTCCTTTGTGTCGCACTACAGACAAAACGGCTGACCCGATTTTGATGATACTTGCACCACTAGATTTGTCTTAATCTTCCGAGTGTCATAACGGAAGCCGAATTTGAGAAAAAACAAAATTGCGCCCACTAGAAGCCATATTGTAATAAATTTAAAAATGAAAGTCAATAAACTATGGCAAGTGGGGTATCGATTAATAGGTCTTGTAAAATCATAGTTAGGTTCCCTAGACCATTTTCTCATTTTAACGATCATTTAGGATTTACGAGGTATCAAAGCTTCATTTTTAGTGTATTCCTTTGTGTCGCACTACAGACAGAACGGCAGAACCGATTTTGATGATACTTGCACCACTAGATTTGTCTTAATTTTCCGAGTGTCATAACGGAAGCCGAATTTGAGAAAAAACAAAATGGCGCCCACTGGAAGCCATATTGTAACAAATTTAAAAATGAAAGTCAATAAACTATGGCAAGTGGGGTATCGATGAATAGGTCTTGTAAAATCATAGTTAGGTTCCCTTGAACATTATTTCATTTTAACGATCATTTAGGATTTACGAGGTTTCAAAGGTTGTATTCCTTTGTGTCGCACACAGACTCAGACACAGACAGTTGTTTTCTACAGAAAAAACGGCTGAACCAATTTTGATAGTACTTGCACTACTAGATTTGTTTTAATCTTCCGAGTGTCACTATGGAGGCCGAATTTGATTTGGTGCAACTTCGGGCCGATAAAACGTCGCCTGTTTACAATAAATACTTACTGAACTAAAAAGCTTGAAAAAAAAAAGTAATTTAATAAAACAAAAAACCCGACTGCTGGGATATCAAAAAGTATAAAACAAGACATGAATTGAAGTATTTCATTATTATCAATTTACATCGTATAATATTAATAACATTTATCAAGGCGCAGTCGCACGTTAAGGATGTTAGCTATTGGACGTGCGACTGCGCCTTGATCAATTTTATTAATATTATACGATGTAAATTGATAATAATGAAATACTTCAATTCATGTCTTGTTTTATACTTTTTGATATCCCAGCAGTCGGGTTTTTTGTTTTATTAAATTACTTTTTTTTTCTCGTAATATAGCGGATTTTTTGCAAGTTAGGGTAAACGAGAAATTAACAGGCAACGACATCTCTCTTTCTCGTCACGAGATATCTCATTGTGCGCATGCTAATACTGCTGGACTTCGAAATAATCCTTTGGAAACAATAATCCTTTTTTGTATTTCTTTTCGTAAGCATTTAAAAAAAGGCATGCGATTGGTTGTTCAAAAATCTAAATTCATGGTAATATCTGCATGGCAGCATGGCGATTTATTAAGTAAGTAGGTATTGGGGAAGGAACAATGTGGAATCTAGCTAGTACATTTTCTTCTTTACTATTTTAGGCTCTAACTTGACAAGTTGGCTCTGTTGCCAATTGGATTTTGCTTGGCTACAGAGCCAATGAGTGTTATCACTTCAGAAGAACTGCTAGATATTGTGCTGCCGGCGTTTAAGAGAAATTACCACATTCATTTTTTGAATGTGGTAATCTCCCTGCCATTACCCTTTCTTAAGTTGTTTATTGTACAACAGAGTCAATAAATTATTAAATATCTACCCCCTCACAACATTTTCCTGTAAATCCAAGTGTTCCAGATGGCTTCAATCACTCTCCTACGATGAGACAGAAAAACTTTTAAAAATAGTCAAATAATTAAACACACACACACACACACACACACACACACACACACACACACACACACACACACACACACACACACACACACACACACACGTGCCGAGTTTTGCATGTTGCTTTTAGTTTTATTTTAATGTAAATTTTTCTAACTACCTACTATAAACTATTAATTTAAGAAAATAGTATTGGCTTACTGTATGGGATTACTGTATTACTGTTTTGGAGGCGGGCGTTGACGGCTGAAACGCAGTTTATACTTTTTTAGCCGTCATCGTTCTTTAGAAATAAGATGCATAATTTTTGTTACAGTGTACAAAATAAATAAACAAATTTCATTTCAAATAAAATAAATTTCATTTCATTTCATTTCATTTTTTGAATGATATACCTACCTGTAGTAGGTACGTCAGAGAAACGGTTAATAGGAGACTATTCGCCTACTAATATATGAACTCGCATCGTCTACTAACTACGACTAGAACTAAGAATTCGTTAGGAACATACTTGACATGTCCTCCCCAACAGGAGTTCGTTCTGGTTATTACTGGCACTTGGTTTTGTCAGCAATTCAGGGAACAGGGCAAGGGTCATTTCGAGGGCTCGTGCTAATCCGTGGTAGAGGTCAAAGCATGTCGCGCATAGCTTGATCTGACGAGGTTCTAAATGAGCGTCCTCTTCTATCCTATCCATCTGTTTAGATTAATTATGCTCTGAATATAAAACGGGTGGTATGGCTTAGTGAACAAATAGTAAATTGACGACCTACCTGGCGTAGTGGTAAGGGCTAAAGTCTTATAAGTGGGAGGGTACAATCCCCGGTAGGGTCAATTTGGGAATATATTATGAATTCTGAATTGAACTACCATTTTTAGGGTTCCGTACCAAAATGGTAAAAATGGAACCCTTATGGTGCGACTTTCTCCGTCCGTCTGTCACAGTCGATTATTTCAGTAACTATTAAAGCTATCGACATGAAATTTGGAATAGTTGTGTATAATAGTGGCTTAACATCATTAAAATAAAAAATGATCGAAAATTATTTTTAGTTTAATTAAAAAAGGGGGAAAATCGGGGGGTTTGAAATTTCAAAGTATGATAACTATACTGAGTGCAGGGATACCATATGAAAGGGCTATACTTCTACATTCTAAAACAGATTTTTATTTATTTTTAATCAAATCAACAACTCTTTATCAAACTTAAAAACGCACTTCTTGTATGGAAGTTGTATGAAATTCACAGTTGTGACGTCATAAAAATTCAACACACTTTTTTTCCTTAATCTACATTTTAAAATGGTTATCAAACGTAAAACTAACTGAGGATGTGAATTTTAGATCTTTTGGAAGACCCTCTATTTAATAATTAATCAGTTAGCAATAATTTATTTTTGATAAAGGAATCATCCCTATTATATGTGTTTTACAGCCCTAACAAGTTGGACTGAATCATCACTTATGACCAGGTGAGATCAAGGACTAACTCGTAGCGGATCAAAAGGAAAAGTAAACAAAGAAATGTAAGAAAAAGAAGAATATAAAATTATAGATTTTTACCTCTTGCATCATAGTGAAGAATTCTGAGAAGGCCCAGTTTAATTGACTCAGAAGGGAGTTGAGGTATGCGGCAGACTCCTTCGGATGGGCCCTTAAGTAGTCCGCTATACGACTTTGTATCACTTCTGAAGGACATGGACCTTAAACATTATAAAAAGTTCGTCTGCTTCGTCAAGTTCAAAATTATATCAACAAGTGGATAAATGGATACAAAATTATATCGGGGGGTCGGGACGCCATAAATAAACTAATATTATAAATGCGAAAGTTTGGATGGATGGATGGATGTTTATTACCTGAACCTGATGATGAAATTTGGCTGCACAGAGATAGATAATATAGTCTGGAATAACACATAGGCTACTTATTATTCCGGTAAATTCATGAGTTCTAGCGGGAATCAAAAAATCTTAAACCTCTTAAATTCGCGGGCATCAGCTAGTCCATAATCTATACTAATATTATAAACTAGCTGATGCCTGCGACTTCGTCTGCGTGGTTTAGGTTATTTATTATACCCGCGGGAACCCCTCAATTTTCCGGGAAAAAAAGTAGCCTATGCCACTCTCCAGGTCTTCAACTATATCCATGCCACGTCGATCCGCTGCTTAGTTGAGGCGTGATTGAAGGAAAATCCAACAAACAAGCACACTTTCGCATTTATAAAATTAGTATATTGGACGTCTAATTGGCAACTAAAGACAGCTGAGTATCCGAATTTTAGCATTTTATGCTAGAGGGTGCAGGCTATAAAATCCAAAGTTTATTCTCAGATGATATCTTTATTCTTTCCTAATATTATACCCTAAGGTATAGGAAGGTCAAAAGCTACGGTTCCAGTCGCAAGATTTAACTTAACTGTAACTTTCGAAATGTAAATAGTCTTTTAAGTCGTGTATCGTATGAAATGTAAATTATGTAAGTTACTTACGAGCTCTACTTACGTAAAAACTTACGAGTGTAAACGCGGCCTAAGAGAACTTACCAAAACACTGACTCATGAGTGCAGCGTCAACTTTAGCTCCTAAATTGTTAACTGTTGGTTCTCTATCACCGAAACTGCAAAATAAGAAAACTTCTTTCATCATCATGGTCACTAAAGTTCATCATAAAATATGTCCTGTCCACCGCTGTTCCTCTAATTCCTCTTCGTAATATAGCTACAGAAATAGAGTTTTCGCAAGTTCGCTTTAGTGAGTTAATTCCTATCGGTTTATAAATTCAAATATGTAACAGCTTTTTTCACGAAATAACTTAACAGTATTTGTGAGAGGCGAGATCTAGTTGTGTTAACTGTCAACGCATATCGGACGATTGCGATTGTTAAGCAACGTAGACCCAAGTCGGTAACTGGGTGGGTGACCGAATTTGGCTTTTACGTTTCCTCCGTGGCTCGGTCTCGGTTATTATCACTAACATTTAGTAATAATTGTTAGAAAAACAAGAGTTGAAATATTACTCAGTCGTATGCGGACAGACCTGGGAACCCACCGCATTATTATCCCAAGAAAATCCCTGCGATAATGTGATTCATGGAAAGGGGTCACGACCCTCACCAATGAGGAATACGATGCATAGAGAGAGAGTTTTGGTTTAAAGCTGTGTTAGGATTTGCTCGATAAGGAGAATGATCTCTCGAAAGGTTACCTTGCAGCTAAATGTGGCCACTGCCTGTGCCGGTAACCAAACCCTGAACCGTGCCAGAAGCGTACAAGCACCCAGTTCGACTGCGCCCAAGCGCGGTTCTGGTATGGACGTACCAATTCTTCTACCATACACATTTGCCTGAAATATATAACTTAGAATAGTAAACCTGCAGCATACTCAGGAATAATGGTCGGTACTTTAGTCACAAAATATATAAAACCTGAGTACCTGACCAGAAATACAAAAAAAAATCTAGGAGCACCATCTTTTTTACTGCAATATTAAGTAGGATACCTATATTAAAATTTGTTCTACTGGTTTTCCGCATCAGGTTTTTGTTATTATTCTGATCAGGCTGTATTATGCAGGTTATAACACTTATAGGAATTGTGAGCATAGAATAATATATTAAGCTAGAATGAGTAGAAAATATGTGTTAAGTAATAATAGGCTATGGCGCTAAACCGGGTCTAAATTCAATTGAATAGAGCAAAGTGATACATAATTAAGTATAGCGGAAATGATATTGACAGCAACTGCGACTGACGGCGATGGTGACTGTAACAGTAATTCTTATTAAAATAAACTAAAGATGATGAAGTTTGACCTCAGAGGCCCAATCGTCTAAACAAATCGTTATCATTTGACAGCTTTAAAACGTATTTCTACGAACAGTCTTTAAGGTTCATACATGCATTTTGACGTGCAGAGATCTATAAACTCCTTAAACAGAGGCCCAATTGTCCAAGCAAATCGTAATAATTTCACAGTTTAAAACGTATTACTCGAACTATTTGAAGAGTTTATTGAGCTTTTTGACGTGCATGTCTAATTATCCGTTTGACAAACGACTTCGATTACGATTTCCTTACGCAATCGGGGGGCAGGTCGAATTATCCATTTGACAAACGAATACGATTACGATTTCCTTACACAATCGGAGGGCAGGTTCCCACTTACTGCTTCAGAGGGACTCGTTCAATAGCCCGCATAGTGGCCGGTTGCGTCGCGAAGGAGGCCAGCGTCTGCACGAGGGATTCCCGCGTGCTCGCCAGCACTATCCGGGAATCCGCAAACTCGGCGCACAGAAACGCTGCACAGGACACCACTAGTTCTTCCCATTCTGGAAGAAAATAATATATTACTGCCCAGGCCGGAAATAAAGCAATTCACGGCTGAGTACCTAAGACCTCGGCTTCGCCTCGTCCTTCCAATAGGGCAAGACGCTAGCCGAGGCCTTTTTATGTAAACGAGGCCGTAAATTGCTATTTCGGCCGAGACTTATAAAAATAATTAAACAGTATGAAAAATATTCTATTTCCTGTTTCCTTTTAAGTTAGCTGCTAAGTAGGTAGGACAATAAGGCAACGCGTGGGATCTGATCTGTACTCAAGCAACCGTGATTTGCCGTGACTTTAAACCGTGACTTTAAAGTTTCAAACTGACTAAAAGAAGTAATATAAAGATTTGCGATTTTACATGCAAGTAGGGTTCTCGATACCGCAGAGCACCACTTTCATCCGATAGAAGCAGAGACAGTCAACTAGTAAATCTTCAAAAGAAATCTATAGGTACCTGGTATTTGCTGAACGGTCAAGGTCGGGTGCATGTAGAGTCTCAATGTGTTGCACAATTCCAACATGGCGTCCACGTGGTATTCTGGCACGAACGCGAATAACGACTCCGTAAACTCTGGACCAGGGTTAGCTAAACGAAAAAAGATGAAATTATTGTTAAATTAATCTGCTCTCAACTTCTTCCGCTTGGATTCAGAATGTTTTGGGCTAATATCACAATTGGGTATTTAACTACTAGTGAAATAAATTATTTTATAATGATTATTAAATAAAAGATCTCCTAAAAGTTGTAATATCCACGTCCTCTGCTAGTTTTGTGTTGAATAACCATTTTAAAGTATCGATTATAAAGTAAAAAAGTGCGTCGAACTTTGAACTAAGCACGCGTTTTGACGTTTGAAAAAAAATTGCTGATTTGACTAGTTATCAAATACCCGATTCTTAACCCTCGCAAAGTGTTCAACGTCACTATGTACCATTATTTTAGTTGATAAATTAAACATACTACATATGCAAGAAATTTACAGCCGTCGTTATCACTCCGAAAAGTTAAAGGTGCCTCCCCCCCCTGTGTATGCCCCTAACTGGTTAGCCCGCTACCATCTTAGACTGCATCATCACTTACAATCAGGTGAGATCGCAGTCAAGGGCTAACTTGTAGTGGATAAAAAATAAAAAAAAAAGGTAAGGACATGACCAGGGATCAAATCTACAATCCCGTAAAGTAGGTCGGGTGTCTAAAGCTAAAACCAATAAGCCCTCGACACCGCTTCCAAAGTTTACAGTAGGTACCTACTTTGAACAAATTAGTTACTTCAACATTGACTAAGTACTTAAGTGCGGATAGGATGTCAAATAACTGCAAAGTGGACTTACGGTTAGTAGTTTCAATTTGCGTATTAGATTCAATCCGAGGAGTGGGTGCCCTTGATGTGGGTGTCTGTGGACTAAGGACAACGATCATGCTTTTTTAATCAAGAGGGTGATTGAAGGTAAAAACTAGGTGCAGTAATGTTGAAGGTCTAGTTCTGGTTAAGGATTTAAGGACTGCCACGACGACGGCACCAGAAAGTATATCCGGTGTTTTTCAAGAAGACTTTGCGTTTAAAAAAGTTATCGACGTAGGTATCTAATCCTAACCACACTATCTTCTTTAATTATATAGAAAGATTTTGGGGGATGCCCCGTCGCTGACGTCCGCAGGAACTACCTTCTACCTCCCTGCACGTGTCCCCTGGGTAAACGAGCTACGAACTTGCAGGCGAAATAAGCGTTCTTTTTATAAAAAACGCCTATATGTACTAAACGCCATACGATTAAATAAATAGAAAGATTTCAGTGGCGTCATTAGCAGTATGGGTCTAATATAAGCCATATCCCTTTAATAGTAGGTTTTGACGACCTCCCTGGCGCAGCGGTGAGCGCTGTGGTCTTATAATGGAAGGTCCCGGGTTCGATTCCCGGCAGGGTCAATTTGGGAATTTATAAATTCTGAATTTTCTCTAGTCTGGTCTGGTGGAAGGCTTAGGCTGTGGCTAGTTACCACCCTACCAGGAAAGACGTATCTACCGGTAAGATTTAGCGTTCCGGTGCGATGCCGTTTAGAACCAATTGGAGGTATGGGTAGAATATAACTGCCATAACTCCAACAGGTCAGCTTTTTTTCATCTACTACAAGTTAGCCCTTGACTGCGATCTCACCTGGTGGTAGGTGATGATGCCATCATAGACTGTATCATCAAGTGAGATTGCAGTCAAGGGCTAACTTATAGTTGTTTCGTAAACTACTTTTTACCTGTGATCAGAACTAGAAGTGTATTCTAATTGAAGCGACGCATAACTTTGAGCTCCTAGAATAGAACTTTTCCCAGGCAGTATTTCTTTGCTTGAAGCCTATGGAAAAAATTGCACTTAGGTTATCAAGATGCCTATTGATATTGTACTTACTTTACTTAAGTAATGTAGGTGGATATGCCTGGTTTTCAAAGAAATGAATATATTTCCGGGCATTAAATTAGATTATTATTTTTGATGTCTTTAACTCTGGGTGAATCAATGTTTTTGAAGTGAAAACTTCTTTAGCCGCGTTGAGCAATTTTTGGTAGGAGGTATACTTGTGGATTCGCGTCACCGACACCGACACCTCGCGTTGTTACGAAGACAAAAGGTCTTAAACATAAATATACTACATTCGTAATTACAAGCTTTAATTGCTTCGTTTTAAGGTTTATATCTTAATAACAATTATTATTAATTAAATTCGTTATATTAAATATTTATTTTTTATTTTTTTAAATACTTTATTTTTTTAATTTAAAAAAAACAAAAAAAATATTAAATATTCGTTTTCACTTCTATGGGCAGTACCTATGACTGCCAATTTTTTAACTCCGCTTTTTCTAAATCTCAGCATACTGTACCTGACTGAACGAGAGGCTTACATAAACGTGAGTGGCGTAATCAGGGTCGGAAGCAATTCTCAAGGAATGCAAGGCCCCTGCGAAGTGCTGAGCCAGCTCCGACTGCCGTTGCTTCGTCCACACAGCACCAATCACCCACGCCATTTGGAGGGCGCTAGCTTCCAGTTTTTCCTTGAAAACAAACGCGCCGAATTGAGAACCTCCTTCATTTTCGAAACCGATTAAAATAAGTCTTAAATCATTGAAAAACATTTTTAAAATCAAGTTTTCATCGTCCACCATATTGAATGACGCCATTTTTAACCGACTTCCAAAAAAGGAGGAGATTCTCAATTCGGCGCGTATGTTTTTTTATTTTTCGTATTCTTCTCAGCAAACCCTTTATATGTATTGATAGCTGATACCCGTCATGGAGGTGCATGAATTTTCATGCCATATTGGATTTAGAATGACGTCACTTAGGTAACCCTGCATTGTCGCCCAAACTACTATGCAAAATGTCAGCTCAATCGGTATCGGGATATCTGTTTTAAAATAATTCTGTTGCATGATATTTTGACCTCAACAAACCCATAAATACCTATTGAAATATACAAACCCATAAATACCTGTTCAAATAAAACTTGTGAAAAAGCCGGTTTCAGAACATCTTCTTTCCTTTTTGAAATTTGGATGATAAAAAATTAATCTCATTACTGAATCAATTAAACGATTGATTTAAATCTCAGATAATAATATTATGGCTATACGGCATTCAATTTTTTTATGAAATTCTTTCTTCAGTCTTTAAATTAGCCAACTTTATGGAGAAGGATATGTTTATGATGAATTAACTTTTATGTTTACAATACGGTTTTTCATGGTTTCCAAAATGTTTTTCAATGTTCTCCTAAAACCAGGTGCTAGGATAATATGATTAAGTTACCTCGTAAACGCTTTTGGACCTGTCTAGTTCTTTGAGCATGACTTTATAAATTTCTGATTTCTTCTGACAATCTTGTGTTCCTGTTGCAGCGCCTATATGATAAATGACCATTATTTTGGCTATATAAAATTTAAACCTGTCCTGCAACCTCCATCCGATATTAAAATGATAAGGTCTTTATTTTTAATTTCCAATTATTCCGATATTAAGGCTTTTTAAAATGACAGAGAATGCTTTGTATTTCTGGAATTAAAATGTCCAGAATGTTATGGAGCGACGATATCTGTGCCATTTATTCTTGTATAGGCAGTGGGGCGCACAGTACCTACTCGGTTTTAGGAGTCATTCGTTAGGTAAATACATATTTTCAGGCAAGCCATGATGAAAAATAAGCATTGAGCTTTTTAAACTAGGGTGAGCAGTGCTTGTATGCCTCCATGTCATGCACGCCGCTGCTTGTATACCTACCTAATAGGTATCAGTTTAGTATATGCTATTAAATGAGAAAGTGCAGCTACGGATTAGAACGGATAAACAAACAGTCAACCTGATAGAGCCTGGAGTTCCTGGGTAACAATCGTAATTCGATTCTCAATGTCGTAGAGACAGTCAGCCAAGTCGAGTTGATTGTCACGAAGTTCACAAAGCTGAAATGGATAGAATTGGTGACCTTTAAAGAGGTACTTAAATGTACTTTTAGAATGAGTTAAGACATCACTAAATCCTTAACGATAAAATTACATTCTCTCAGTGAGGACCCAGTCGAGGACTAGTTCTTCTTTTAAAAATCATTCAGTGATATTCCAGATAGACCGACAGAATAGTTGTATTGTAGTATGTAGAGAATGGGCATTACATGTTCGTGATCGCTGTCACGTGGCGAAAGAAAAATCGTAGCCAAGTTTACAAGCAGTTCGTTCGAAAAAATAGAATAGAATATAGCGATTCTATAATAATTATTCACCACAGAAATTTCACTGCGCAATCGGCGAAACGTTTAAAAAGTCTTAAAAATATAGAATATTCCCTTAATATTTTTCTCTCCGCGGTATAGAATGAGCGATCGAAACAGTTGTGTCGACTTGGCTACCAATTATTAGTTTTCTAAGATCGCTTTCGCCAAAGCGTTAACGATTAATTATAGAAAGAGAATAGACATGATTCGTATGTTACTTGGCTAGGCGGGCTGTTTCAATTTCTATGGGAATTATTGAAGTCTAGTATTACTCTCTCAGCATGTTTTATCGCTGCTCCGTGATACAGCGCCAGTAGACCATCGAGAAGTCTCAAATAAGCGTTTCTGTCATCGATGGGTCCAGCGCCTGGCATCATCGATCTTGTGCCTTTCAATGCCAGGGCAGTTTCGCCGGTCGTTCTGAAATTATAATCAAACTAGTTGATGCCCGCGACTTCGTCCGCGTGGATTAAGGTTTGTTGATTCCCGCGGGAACTCCTTAATTTTCCGGGATAAAAAGTAGCCTATGTCCTTCCCCGGGATATAGAGGTCTATTCCAAATTTCAGCAAAATCGGTTGAAAAGATGGGCCGGGAAAGCGTAGCAGACATGTCTGTCTGTCGACAGACAGACAGACACACTTTCGCATTTACAATATTAGTATGGAATTAAGCTTCTTGTCCTTCCTTATCGTGGACTTCCGCAATGTAACGCCTGCTTCTACGAGTATCTATCCAAAGATATTATTGGTAAGTAGAACAGATTTATTATTATGAGAAGTTTTTATATCAATGTGAATAAGCCACAACAAAATTTTTATGAACGAATTTACAAATTCCCAAAAGGAATTTTAATAATTAATAGGTGAGCTGCTACTTGATGGTAGAATAATGGAATCACAAGAAAAAAAAATACGCGAATTTTCAAATTTTAAGCGACATATATTAAAAGTGGAGGGCTAAAAGGGAAGCCGGAAGGGCATTCCATATCCTAGAGGTTAGAATTAGGAACGAGGAAGCAAACCGCTTCGTACGAGTCCGCGGAATTTCGACTGCGTTGACGCTATACAGCGCATTTTCTATGGCGTCGAAACGCGTCTTACTCGTTACTTCTCCCGCTCACCTAGGAAAACGGGTGAGGCGAAATGCATGAATTGAAAGAAAGAAAGCACTCCTATAATATTCAGGTTATTTTTGGAAATGTCGAGTATCTACTACCTACCTGTTAGGTATTGGTGGCATGGGCTGGTGCATGAAGCGTGCCATTGAGGATATCACTTGAGGAAGCGTCGCGAGGCCCGGTGATCCAGCCGCCATTTCACTTACACCTAGTAAAATGTCTCTACTATTCATTACAACACCACCACTACAGCCCATTAACGTCCCAATGCTGGGCACAGGCCACCACTCTCATAGGAGAGAGGGAATTAGAGCTTAGACCCACCACACTGCTCCAATGCGGGTTGGTGGGCTTTGACGACTATTATCATGTTAGTGATAATAACCGGGACCGACGGCTTAACGTGCTCTCCGAGGCAAGGGGTTACAAAAACTTGTTTAATACAACAAGTGAACATAATTAAAATCTCGACCTCCCTGGCGCAGTGGTGAGCACTGTTGTCTTATAAAGGGAGGACCTGAGTTTGATTCCCGGCAGGGTCAATTTGGGAATTTATAATTTCTGAAACTGGACTGGGAGGCTTCGGCCGTGGCTAGTTATCACCCTACCGACAAAGGCATGCCGCTAAGCGATTTAGCGTTCCGGTACGTCTTGTAGAAACAGATGGGGTATGGGTTTTTAGTATAACTACCATACCATAGGGACGGGTTTAATATATCTACCAGTGTCAACGCCTCCAGCTCTGTTGTAGTTCGGTTCGAAACTCTGTACAAATGTGTTGTCTTCACCCAGGACATTGATCAAATCCTGCCTGAAATCATTCATAACCTGGATGACCAAAGAGACTTCATCATTATCATCATGATTTAGTTCATCATCATCATTCCCATTTCCAACTAATTGCCGGCTCACTATTGAGCATGAGTCTTCTCTCGGAATAAGAAGGGGTTTGGCCATAGTCTACCACGCTGACCAAGTGGGAATTGGCAGACTTCACTCTGCGATAACATTATGAAGAACTCTCGGACATGCAGGTCTCCTCACAATGATAAACTTCACCATTTAAAGCAAACTAGCTGATCTTGCTGACTTTGTTCGCGTGGATTGAGTTTTTTCGGTTCCCGCGGGAACTCCTTAATTTTCCGGGATAAAAAGTAGCCTATTTGCTAATCCAGTCTGGATATAAATATAATCTAGCTCGGTGCCAAATTTGATGCAGATCCGTTCAGCCGTGATTGAGTAACAAACATTCATCCATCCATACATCCATCCATCAAACTTTCACATTTTCTATATTAGTATAGAAGTAGAAGTAAGTATATTTAGGGCTGATTTTTCAATCGTCAGATAAAGGTTATCGGAGGAATAAATTTGACGTTTTGACAGGTTTTGTATTGAAAATCTGCCAAAACGTCAAATTTATTCCTCCGATAAAATTTATCTGACGATTGAAAAATTAGCCCTTAAATGATATTTAATTTCTCGGGTAAAGAACCCAAATAGCTGAGTCTCGGTGTCTATCTAAGCTACAGTCCCACAAACTTACGGTGTCCAAAATTGGAACTAATTTTTATCACTGTATATTTTTTGTTTTTATTTTATTATTCATACTCGTAGATACTAGCGACGCTGTCATCGGGTCAGATAAGTTTTCGGACTATACTAGGCTATTATCGTACACTAGGCTAACACCGTATATATCACCGACTTTACTTATTCCTCAGTAGTCAGTTCAAATAGGACAGAGTTGGGATGTACTGACCGTAATGTCCTTACAAGGAATGGTAAGACGCCTCCAAGACGATCAACGTTGTAGAAATCTAGTTCACCATCGATGAACGTTCTTGCAGGAACATGAGGAAGAGCTTGACTGCAAAATAGGTAAAGTTCTTGCAATTGCAATCCGAGTGCGCGTGGCTCATGGTTGTGCTAAAAGTTCTACATTTACATTACATATAATACATTTGTATACGTGTAAACGTGTGTGTGTACGTGTCCGAGAAGCACGCATAATTATGTACGCATTGCATAACTACAAGCACGGTTCACGCGCGCTCGTGAATTGCAAGAACTAACTAATATACGGAAGCCATGGCTTATCTATCCATCAAGTACGATTGTAGTCATCTTCAGTCCTATTTGCTAAGCCAAGCTGGAGGCATGGGTTTGTTTACAATTTAGGAATTAGGTGATGCAGATTACCGTTTCTAAAAGCTTGGAAGATAATGTCAAAGCTAAAGAAATCAACATCAAAACAACAGGTTTTGAGTTATTTTCTTTCCAATCAATCGTGACAATTTGAGCTTTGTCGTACAGCAAATTGTCAGTAACTTGAAAGTACTTACGGTTGACCTAAAGGGTTTTCGTACCACAGATGTAGTACGGCTGAGAGAAGACGTGCGTGACAGCACCAGGATATGGCTGGCGAGTTTCGAGACACGTTGAACAACCTCTGTGAAAAAGAAAATTTATTTTCTTAATTACTCGAACAATCATGTGAGCCTAGACTGTATCCCTATTATGTAAAATCTGCGTCAATCATAGTTACAATCTCCATAGTTATGATTGGATGGATTTATTGTATCCATGCTCCAACAACGGATTCTGTCCAATAGCGGAAGAGTTTTAACCATTATTCAATCAGAGGCGATTGCGATCGATACGATCCTTTTTAAAGCCCCAAACTTCAATGTAGGAATCAGTGCTGCTTTACAAATTACTGTGCTTGCTGCGGCATTCTGAACCAGTGGTAGATTCACTCGACTATTGAAAAGTCTACTTGAATAAAAAATATTTGATTTGATTTGATTGAAATCTGGGGCCTTAAATGATTGTTATAGCAGTAAAAGTTACATTCCCTTTGTGATAAATTAAGGCAAATTGTTTGTCTATTTGGTAAGAGAATCATTGCATCCAATCAGCGATAAGAAAAGCCGTTTGAAAGCCTAACGTAGCTTGCAGCTACATCAAAACAGCTTGATAGGAAAACAGTTCAAAGCTAATTAAGGTAAAATATTTACCATATCTAAAATGCAGTTGTCCATGATGTATCTCCTAAACTTTTCCAAGAAGATCTTTCTTGTTGACGGCACAATATTTGTGCCGTCAGAATTATCGAGCAGCATCAGGAGGAATTCCATCTGTAAAATGAATCCATATTAAATAATAAATGCATGTATAATAAATGCATGTCCGCCTGTCTGCTACGCTTTAAAGGCTCATTTTTTTTACCGATTAGGACGAAATTTTGTATAGGTTGTCTCGGAAAGAGACATGGTTTTTTATCCCGCATAATTAAATAGTTCCCGCGGAAGTTCCTAGTCCTAGTATTGAATAATATGAAACATCTAAAATCTAATATCAGTTTGCTGTTTAAAACCCTTACGTTTCCTTATTTAAAATCAAGTTGGAATACCTAACCTCAAAAGGACGGAAGGATGATCAAATAAAAATATTTTGCTCACGTAACGAACGTTTTTTACGTACCTGTATTCTTTCTAAAGGCGCAATAGCTTTGGTGATTTTATTACAATCTTCTCTGTATTGCGCTTCCAATTTGCTATCACTTTCGATAGTTGACTGAAGTTTAGATATTTTTTCTGAAATATTAAATTTATCTGTTGAGTTAACCACTCACAATATTACCCCAAAATAGCCACAATAACTAGTAGCAGTGTTACCCTATAAGGTGTTGTACCAGGATAAATCACTCATATTATTATAGTTTTTTTTAATAAGTCGAGTTTCAAAACCATCACGATAATATCTTTATATTATTAAAATACCTGTTAAATTTGATGCGAATGTTGATTGCTCTATAGTTCCTTTTTCCGCCATTTCTAGAAGACAAGAAATATTATTAATAGATTATCTTTTATTTTCAAATTTTCAAGCCCAGATGGGCGTAGGAGTATCGGTCGACCAAAGCTTCGAATCGGATATACTAGGTATACTCGTGTGGCTTCGATGGTTGAATGGGGTTAGCCAAGATGCAAAGCGGATAGGTTCTAGAACGAGCGCGAATGATAGAGATAGATGGAGAAATCTTCTGGAGCAGGCGGCCGGGCCCATAAAGGGCTGTAGCGCCGAAGATGATGATCTTTTATTTTGCGTTTTAATAAAAGCAACATCCACAGATTATGGTTCAAGAAAGACACCACTCACCAGCAATTCTTGGGTCCGTCTCCCCTTGTACAGCGGTTGGTCGTTGCCACCACGGTTTTCGAATTACTGAGCGTAAAACGGTATCGTCGGGGCATTTGACGTTCAAGAAATTATCGAACCTGGATATTTAAAATTTATTTTTATTTTTTAATCTATGAGATACATAAAAGTCGTCTTAAAAACTATCGAGTATGGAACGTTGCAGTTGCTAACGCCCAAAATAACTAAGCAGAAGAGAATTTACTACATGAGAGAGTTCAAATTCTTCTGCTAGTGAATTCTACTGATTGTCGCCTATTTTTCTTGGTTATAAGTAACGCCGTTGTCCTAGATGACGACAGAAGCGACGCGATGCAACGCGATTCGATGCCATAGAAAATGACAAACTTGTCTACGCGACAACGTAGGCCACGTGAAGGGTCAGGTACTATTTGGTTCTGTCGCGTCGCCTCGTATTGAGTCGTGTTTGTCGTTCACATAGGACAACGGGTTAGGTATTTAAGTGATTGCTCTAGGGTTCATTGTCGTGGGAATTTCCAAGTCCAAAAATACGGCTATATTCCTTGCCTACATTATAAAAGGAAGGTGATGGATGAAGAAGGCAGGAACCTTGTTTGATGACGCGCTTTCGAATCTATCTCTAGCAGTGGACACATCACACATGTGGGCTGATTGATTGGATTGGATTGGCTAAACATAGATATACAAATATAGGATTCATAATGGAGTCTAATTTTTTTTAAGAATAGGTACTCCTTCTAATGTTAAAGTGCTTACGTAATTTTATTAAAAAACACATATTTCACTAGGTAGTGTCTAGTTTCTCGATGCTGCATCAGACCACATAGAACATACACTCCCTCTATTTGTAGGTCGAAGTTCATATCCTGCAATCAAATAAATATTATAAATGCGAAAGTTTGGATGGATGGATGGATGTATGGATGTATGTTTGTTACTCAATCACGCTCCAACGGATGAACGGATCTGGATGAAATTTGGCACAGAGATAGATTATAGTCTGGAATAGCACATAGGCTACTTTTTATCCCGGAAAATTAAAGAGTTCCCGCGGGAACCGAAAAACCTCAATCCACGCCGACGAAGTCGCGGGCATCAGCTAGTTTAAAATAAACTCATATGGAGCTCATATCTCTGAGCCAAAACCTGTGATATCAATGTAGATTAAAAAGTCTGTGGCATTATTAGCTACATGTATATAAAACCTCTGCCTATTTCATAAATGTTTTATTATTATTATTTAGGTGTAGTCTGTTCGTTGCTTAGGTTACTTTTATTATTTATTAGTACAACTTAAATATGGAGGATTTTATACCATTTTATCCTATCTCATGCCTCTGGTCACAGGCCGTAAAAGTATTGGAACAAAATTTTGTGTACATGCTATGTACTTTCTGGGTATTGTGATTTCAGATTTGAGATTCTTACCGGTGGCACTAGATCGTAAAGCAAACACTCTCTAACAACACAGTGTTCCAGTATATCACACAGCGCAGCTTCTTCTAGAAATATCCAGAGCAGGTTCAAAAGACTTGTAACTCGGGATTTTGGTTGTGATAGCATTTTTTGTGCAAGTCCGTGCTAAAAATTTAGTTGTACATTAAATTAAGAACTTAACGTTCAGAGGCTCAATTGTCTAAGAAAATCGTTATCATTTGAGAGCTTAAAACGTGTTAAACCGTTTCCGGAGTTCATACAATGTGCTTTTTGCCATGACACGTATCCTCCTCATTCAGTTTGAATTATCTGTTTGACAAACGCAACTGATTACGGGGGTCCATATGTACGTTCGTGTGGACTTCGTTCGGTTTATTACAATTCCGTTGGAGCTTTAAACTCTTTTGATTGAAATTGATGAGCTTCTGCGTTCCGGCCTCGGTACCCAGAAGTATCTGTGAAACTTCAAGGTTCTAGGTTCTATTAGCGCCAAATTTTAAAGATATGGCGTAAAAGAGTAGTTTAGATAGTAAATTAAAACGTGCTTTAAAAATCGCATTATAGATCAAATTCTTATTACTAATAGTTGCAATTTTTTTTATATCGATGATATCTTACAAACTTTTGTTCCTTTATTTTCTGATAGAACTGTGCAGCTTTTGGCTCCGGTCCTTGGTCTTTTGCTTTCAAGCCTAATGCTCCTTTGAACCTTGGGAGCAATTGTGATACTACCACATACGAGGATTTCAGCACTGGACGTAACTCTTCGACTACCAATCTTGTAATGGACATTAAGAAAGCCTAAAAAACATCTTGATTCATAACATCATTATCAAAGGGAATTGTGAACGTCAAAATAATATCATTCATACTATCATACGTAATGGTGATTGATATTAGGGTAAAAAAATTATAGGGCAGAAAAAAACGGTTTAATCATTCGATTTATATTTTGGATTAAGAGTCTGCCATAACGCCGATTTAGAGCGGGATGTCGAATTATGACTTTACTCGTGAGTGAGTAGTACAGAGCGATACACGCGCAACGTATTTAAACGAAAAAAACTGTTTTTACCTAATTACAAGTTAATTAAACAAACAATCGAAAAATCAAATTAAGTAACTGAAGAAATACTTCTAGGTTACTTGACAAAACAAAAAACCAAGATAAATTGTGTGCGCTTCGTAAGATAAATAGCAAAATGTGTGCAAAACATGTATTTTTCAAAAAAATATACTATCGAGAGAATTTTCACCAATCGTGTTTTTAAATTATGTAATCCAAGATGAAAGTTCGAAGTATCATTACTCCAAATATTAAGGTGGTAACTTTTACAAATTCCGAGATAAATAACTATTTCAAACAACAAAATTGCATATTACAGACTCTTAACATAAAATCATTAAGCGTCAAAATTTTACACTTTCGATAAAGCATCTTGTACCCTTACTAGAGCTATTATCACACTCGTTCTAAAAAATACTATACTTTTTGCCATATTACGTATATACTAATGTATGAGGACCTACCAGATAATACATAATATTGCTATTATCGGTAGTCATAGCTAAAAGCTTACCTTATTTGACATTTTCTTTATCTCAACGTTTTGCGAATCCAGTATACTGTGTGGCGAGGCTCTGGGAGTGTAAGCGGAATTTGAGCTGTGGATACGCAACGCTACTTCCTCTTCAGCCCTGGATGTCTCAGATTTAGTCTGAAGAGAAGAAACAATAACGAAATAGATTTCAAAGTAATTATCACAGCAAAATCCATCCTATGTTGTTCATGATACCAATCTATGTCTATGAAACCTGCCATGAAAACTAACCGTCGAGCGCAAAGGATTTTGGTATCTACAAGAATTAAATCAGATTCCTGTCTTATGATAGTTTGCACCTTGTATTCTTAATCTCTATTGCTTATTCCTTTTCTAAATATGCTTATCTATTTTTTTTTTGTTGTAGTTTTAAAGTTGAAACTCGTATGACATGTCACAATGACACAAGTCGTCCTACATGAAATAAACCATACAAGATATAGTTCGCGCACAAGTTGAATGCAGAGCAAATGTATAGTGACACATACATTTACTCTGTATTCAACTCGTGCGCGAACTATACATGAAAGTAATAAAATGTACCTTACTGCTCTTAGCAGTGATCGGTGGTTTGAGATCAGATAGTTTTTCGAGTTCATCTACCAATGCATCGAGTGACTTCAATAGTATAGTTGCACGGACACATTCTCGAGTAGGTGCTGCTTGGATTGGTGCAAAACCTTCGACTGGGAAGCTGTTGAAAAAAGCGTTTAGTAAAGTTTCCACGAAAATATCAGTTTAATCACGATTGGGCGTACATTTTGTCATTTAGGCGATTTATGCTTCAACATACCTTATTCGAATAAGGTAAGTTGTACAATGCAATTTTAAGCACTGAAGTACTTATTTACTTTATCATAACATTTATAAATATTTTGTCATATTTTTATTCTGTAATCTTACTTATTTCATGTCAAGTTATAATTATTGTTAATAACAGTGTAACGCTGTTGATTATTAATATATAAATAAAATAAAATAAAATATTTTTTTGGCAGTGCTGTAGGTACACAACATAAATTCAAAGCGAAATTCTGTGTAAAGTGTATGTGACTTGGAACCACAGAGGTATAATATTATAGGTTATATTATACCTCTACGAGTATGCTTGAAACTTAAATTTTCGCAAAGGCTTAAGCTACAGCTACAGTATAATGTCCAACGTAGACGTGCATTTGAAATTACCTACGTGCATACTGCATATTTGAACCACGTATAAAAATCAATAGTTAAAACACAAAGCTAAGAGGACCGTAATTGTCTACTTACATAAATGGTAAATGTCCAAAGTTAGCATAAAGATGTTCTTGCATAGCTAAAGAAACCGCTGGGAAGTAGGCAAGGCCGGACCCCCGAGTCACTTTCGTGAAAGCCATCCCGAGAGATAGACCATTACTAGAAAAAATCTGCATTATTTATAAACAAACTAAAGATTTAGCCCCACTTGAGATCAAAAAAGCGGCGCGGAATGTAGCAGCAAATATTGTTTATATGAGAATACTTGCCGCTACATTCCGCGCCTTTATAGTGGAGCTAGGCCTTTGTCCGCGTTGACTTAGGTTTTATGAAAATTCTCATCGGCACTGTTTGATTTTCCGGAGTAAAAATCAGCAGTTGGGTCGTGAAAACGTATGAAACGGATAGTATGAATTGATTTGAAAACCATTAAATTAAGAAAAACCTTTTTAAAATTTCTTTGGAATTCATATTATAACTGATTTAGAGAAACCAAAGAATTTTTTTTTAAATGCGAAACTTTTTTTTTTTTATTTTTTTTTATTACACAGCCCTTGACTGCGATTTCACCTGACTGTAGGTGATGATGCAATCTAAGATGATAGCGGGCTAAACCTGTTAGCGGTACTAGTATAAATTAAACCCATACGATACCCCTAATCAGTAACTACACCGACCTGTCTATGTGTCTGTGGGATTGTCTGCTACGGTTTCAACTGATTTTGAAAAAATTTGGTAATGGTAGGTACGGGTAAAAAAAGTAATCAATAAAATCATCATAATTTATAATCTCTGAATTTCCCTGGTCTGGCCTGGTGGGAGGCTTCGGCCGTGGCTAGTTACCACCCTACCGGCAAAGACGTGCCGCCAAGCGATTTAGCGTTCCGGTACGATGCCGTGTAGAAACCGAATAGGGGTATGGGTTTAATATAACTGCCATGCCCCTAACAGGTTAGCCCGCTACCATCTTAGACTGCATCATCACTTACCATCAGGTGAGATCGCAGTCAAGGGCTGACTTGTAGTGGATAAAAAAAAAAAAAACCACGTGAATGAAGCATCATCATCATCACCAGCCATTGTGCATCCACTGTTCGACAGCCAACGTGCTCTTTCCTCGGCTTTTCGCATCTAATCGATGCCAGCCACCCGTCATTCGACAAGCATATGAATAAAACTAGCTGATGCCCGCGACTTCATCCGCGTGGATTGAGGTTTTTTGGTTCCCAAGGGAACTCCTTACTTTTTCGGGATAAAAAGTAGCCTATGTGTTATTCCAGACTATAACCTATCTCTGTGCCAAATTTCATCCAGATCCGTTCAGCCGTTCGGGCGTGATTGAGTAACAAACATCCATACATCCATACATCCACCCAAACTTTCGCATTTATAATATTTATTTGATATACCGGTAGTATTCCAGGGTCCCCTTGTCCATGTCTAGGCAAGATCCGATGACGTCACCAGGCAGCCATGCCTGGCCGTACGGCGACGTGGCCACGTTCCACCGCCTCACCCTGCCACCGTCGTACGCGTATGAGTGGGCCGTGTCACCAACACCCGTATCCATGGAGAACTGGCACGCTGCTGTGCACCAACCGATCTGGAGAAGAACAGCTTTTACAAGAAATTTGAAGCAGCAAATAGACTTTTTTGGGGGAGCAGGAACTTAGCTTGATCACAGAATAGGTAACAGCTGTAGAAGAGACACTGCATATTTTGTATTCGTATTGAAAGTAGGTATGTAAATTGGATAGTTATAACCTAATAATATCTGAGGTTTTCATGAAAAAATAAATCTTAAATCTTTTTGCACCAGCCAATCTGGAGAAGATCAGCTTTTACAAGAAGTTTGAAGAAGCAAATAGACTTTTTCAGAGGTTTGACGCCTCGTAAGAAATAATAAGTTAATAGTAAGTTCGTATGAAAACTAATCATGGTCCATCACTCTGGGTCGAAATCTTGGCAAATAAAATAACAGTCGTATTTATTGTGGTACGTATCCGTTATCACTTTAAAGTGCAAAGCAGAAAATCTGTCTCATTCATAAATGTTATAAATATTAAATAATTGACCGACTCATATTTATTTTCAATCATTTTAGGACCTCGGCGTCGACTAAAGTTGAATTCACAAAATGTTGAAACCCCATAATGTTGAGTTTTGTTTAGCTTTGCACAATTGAAGAGAACAAGGTTAAGAAATTCCATTTGGCATGAATTTCTTAACCTAATTATTGTGTAAATGTAGTGACAATGTTGCTGTACCTACTAACCAGCATCATATACTAATATTATAAAGCGAAAGTGTGTTTGTTTGTTGGTTTATTGGTTGGTTAGTTTGTTGGTTCGTCCTTTTATCACGCCGCAACGGAGCAACGGATCGACGTGATCTTTGGCATGGGTATAGTTGAGGACCTGGAGAGTGACAAGGCTACTTTTTATCCCGGAAAATGAAGGAGCTCCTGCGGGAGTAACAAAAAAATTAAACCACGCGGATGGAGTCCCGGGCATCAGCTAGTTGATAGGTATACACTTATTTATTTTGCCGTCGCTCTCCAAAGTACGCTCGACGTCATCTCAATTAGTCCCCTTGTCGTCCAATTAGCCCTGCTATGGGGTTAATTGGACGGATGGTCGGGGTACGTACGGTCGCCGTACGATCCTAAATGTATTGTATCTGACGGAAAATTGGAATTTTAGGCGTTCTTTCTTGTTTTGGGACGAATAAGGGTCGAATGAGTTCGTATTTCATGTAAGGCCGTAATTACACTTAATGGGCTTTTACGTAAGTAGCGCCCGTAAGTAACTTTGATACATACCTGACTAACATATTTTGCAGACGATACGCGACTTACAATACCGTTTACATTTCGTAAGTTACTCATGTAAGCGACATAGATCCAACTTACAAGTGTGATCCTAGCCTTACGGTCAAATATCTATAGTTCACAGGTAGATTAATAATTGATGGCCAGTGCCATGGAAAACGATGTAGGAAAAATTGCACGCAAAACTGCGTTTTATTTTTTATGCTTGCGACTACGTCCAAGTAGATTTAAGTTTTTGAAAAATTGGTTGAACAGTTCACAGATGAGCCGTACAAAATATTTTGTACGGGCATCGAATAGCGCTCTCACTGGTTTTTCTCAGTAGGAAAGACCATTCCGAAATCCGATCCAGCAGTTGTTATATGCGATTAATATTCCAATTTATTTATAAACAAATAAAGGATTCAAAATTTCCTTTCCAGCAATTAATGATCTCAAAATCTTTATTTTTGCAAAATAAAATAGATTCAAATTTCTTACCTGCATAATGCCTTTCGTGCCCAGTTGCACCTCAAACATCCACTTCCCGGCGAAAACGCACGCAGTTGCCCTTATTGTGGCGAAGTTGGACAGACCCTGCACGCTGACCCGCTCGTCACCAACCAGGACTAGCCTGCCAGTGCCTGCCATCGTAATCCTTTAATTTACTAGTTTAATTTATATTAAAGTTTTTATTATAGTTTTTTTTTAATTATACGTTTCATAAATGACACAAGTTGTCCTACGTGAAATAAATAAATCATTTATCATTTATTTATCATTTATCATTTATACCGACTAGGTGTATGGGTTTAATATAACTGCCATACCCCTAGCAGGTTAGCCCGCTACCATCTTAGACTGCATCATCACTTAACATCAGGTGAGATGGCAGTCAAGGGCTAATTTGTAGTGGAATAAAAAAAATTACTAAGGGGCTGTTTCTCAATCTCCAAGTAACGTTTAACTGACGAATGTGATGTTTTGGTGTAAGGCGTTGTAGTCTTGTATAGGAACTCTTTGGGTAACATGTCATATTATTTATCTTTTTTGGTTTATTTACTTTCCTCATATTCGACATGAAAAATAGTATGTTTGGAAACCCCTTTCGCACCCTCAGACTATGTATGCCCTCGCTGCGCTCTTGCGCACAAATATTACTAATTATTAATGTATGAACGGGTAAGTAATCTACTGAATCTACTATTGACGTAATCTTTTTTTACTTTACTATCTGTAGTCTGTACCTACTGTTTGTCTACCTAAACGAATTATTTTTTCACTGTTTGCAGTGATGAACGACTAACGCGATATTTTCAAGAAACAGTCGAAATTAATAAAAAAAAAGTTAAAACGTTTTCCGGAAACTTTAATTTAAGCACCAAACGACGCTGGGAAAACTTGAGAGCCCGAATCGGCCCGAATGGGTTTACATGTGGAAGGTAAGTAGAACTACTAAATCTTTAATTGAACGTACCCGTTAATGCATCGAATACTACAAGCTTAGGTCCTATCCGTCCAGGCCTATCGTCTATAGATTCCGTATTCTGGAAAATAATTTGGATGTCAGTTTTATCATGGCGTATAGATGATGGAAATGGGATTTGCTGTCTTCTATATCTACCTCTCGTCGATTTCCAGCATCTCGTCATTGCCAAGTGCCAACTGATCTTGGATGAAATAAACACGGATTAGGAAACGTAAGAAAAATTTATGAAATCACGTTCGACTAACTTTTGCGGGGCGAGGGGAGATTGCCTTGTCATTTTTCTGTCCAATTATTGACACTAGTGTATGAAGAAGTGGATCACTATGATCATAATTAATGGCGAAACTGCCACAGTTCGCGGCTAGAGGGATAAGGCCCCTTATTCTATTATTCTTATTATGCCTTATTCGCGTGATATCTCACGCGTCCCGTGCTTAATTCGTCCAAGTATGATAGACGTTCGCTATGTAGCATAGGTCTCTTGTACCACGGCTTGTACGGACTTCCACACGCCGCAGTCTTGCGCAGTTTGGATTCAGAGGGTTCCTTTGACTTGTTTGATGTCGTCTGTCACCTGTGTGCCAATGCTGCGCTTTCCAGTAATGGGTCGCCATTCCAGCAATTTGGGACCCCAACATCTATCGGTTCTTGGGACTATGCGCGCCGACCCATTGCCACTCCTGCAGCTCTATTCTTGAACTCAGTGGCTATCAAAAAATTAAAGCCACCGACATATATTTCTTACTAGATGATTCCCGCGACTTCGTCCGCGACCGATTTTCCGGGATAAAAAGTAGCCTATGTCCTTCCTCGGGATACAATCTAGGTACCCCTGTACCAAATTTTATCAAAATTGGTTGAACAGAAAGGCCGTGAAAGCGTAGCCGACAGACACACTTTCGCATTTATAATATTAGTATGGTCATGGATCCATTGGAGGTTTGTTATTAAATAAAAATAACATTTTCATAGCAAACTTTCGATGGATAAAAATATTATTTATGTGGCTATAATTTTTTGATAGCCACCGAGCTAGAGAATAGGGGCAGCTTCGCAACATGTAGAATTGTAGAGCTATGTCCGTCACAAAAGTTCTCGGATCTCCTCGTTTCTAGCATCTCACTCGTACGAAAAGATTCGAAAGGACATGATATCCCTAATCCCTATCTATATCTACCACTACCGAAGTAGAGTAGTACAGTACTACCACCTACTACTACCATGTGAACGCGTGGCATTAGAGGCGGTTTTACACGAGGCAGAGTAATGAGCAGAACAGTAGCTCTACTGTTCTGCTCAATACTCTGCCTCGTGTAAAACCGCCATTATTAGGAGCTCTGTGGTTTTCGTCAGGGGTAATCCCGACAAGTGAAAGCCTATCTTGCAAACGAAAACAAATTAAGCTAATTTCAGTAATCTACAAAATATTTACCTCAGGCGTCACTGGGGCATGTTTCTTTGTTGATTTTGATTTCGGGATCGTCTTTGAGTCCAGTATTTTTGAAAGATTTTCTTGTATATGACTCACATATTTGGTCCTCCTAAAACAGGGATGATGACAACTCAATCAATTCAGCAACTCATTATCAAACTTAAAAACGCGCTTCTACTCGTAGTATGGAGGAGAAGTTTAATTTTATTCCCCATAAATGTTGATACCCCGGGCTTATCTATACTATCTATACTAATAATATCATAAAGAGGTAAAGTTTGTGAGTTTGTGAGGTTGTAGGGGGGTAATCTCTGGATCTACTGAACCGATTTTGAAAATTCTGGTACCAACAGAAAGCCACATTATTTGTGAGTGTCGCTATATATTAACCCGAAAAATTAGGGAGTTCTCGTGGGAATTAAAAAAACTTATTTCACGCGGACGAAGTCGCGGGCATCTGCTAGTATTATATGAAAATCGATTCTAAAGGAGGTAAACTCCAATAAACTCCAATAAATCAATCTTACTGGTTATGTTTGTCAGTGTTATCCTTCATCACCAGCTCGTTGCCGAAGATCCTGCGCACTACCTCGTGGACCTCGCCCTTCTCCGCGGAGCTGCTGCACCCCCCGAACATGGAACGGAGAACGTTCATCATCACCAACTGTGGCTGTTCTGGAATTTGCCACAACTAAATATTCTAAGAATTCAGGATAATGGGTTGTGGCGCATCAGATACAACTTTGAGCTATACGAAATCTTTAAAGAACCAAAAGTTGTTCAGCACATTAAAATCGCAAGATAACAATTGGCTGGACACGTGCAACGAATGGACGAACAGCGACCGCCAAAGAAACTGATGTCATCAAACCCAGACGGGCGTAGGAGTATCGGTCGACTAAAACTTCGCTGGATGGGGTTAGCCAAGATGCAAAGCGGATTGGTTCTCTAAGAAAATATTGGTTCTATAAGAAAATTCGGTTGGATCTAAGAATTATTCTAAGGCCACCGCAATAGAAGCGATATTTACATTTTTGTTTTCTAACCAAATACAATAAAGCTAAGTTTGCACTGCGAAAAACATTCGCGATAATTTTTTTCCGCATTAATTTATTTGACGACCTCCGTGGCGCAGTGTGTAGCGCTGTTGTCGGCAGGGTCAATTTGGGAATTTATAATTTCTGAATTTTCTCTGGACTGACCTGGAGGCTTCGGCCGTGGCTAGTTACCACCCTACCGGCAAAGACGTGCCACCAAGCGATTTAGCGTTCCGGTACGATGCCGTGTAGAAACCAAATAGGGGTATGGGTTTAATATAACTGCCATGCCCCTAACAGGTTAGCCCGCTACCATCTTAGGCTGCATCATCACTTACCATCAGGTGAGATCGCAGTCAAGGGCTAACTAGTAGTTAATATGGAGGCGTACGCACTTGCGAATAAAATTCGCTGGTTCGATACAAATTAGGTAGGAATAGGTGAAATCTGTACGCGAAATATAAAGCGCGAGAATAAAAATTGCGCGAATTTTCATTTTCGCAGTGCAAACGTAGCCTAAAAAACCGGCCAAGTGCGAGTCGGACTCGCGCACCGAGGGGTACAGGTTTGTACAAACCTGTAGTAAGTTTTAAATTATTTAAAAAAAACTACTTACTAGATCTCGTTCAAACCAATTTTCGGTGGAAGTTTGCATGGTAATGTACATCATATATTTTTTTTAGTTTTATCATTCTCTTATTTTAGAAGTTACGGGGGGGGGGGGGGACACACATTTTACCACTTTGGAAGTGTCTCTCGCGCAAACTATTCAGTTTAGAAAAAAATGATATTAGAAACCTCAATATCATTTTTGAAGACCTATCCATAGATACCCCACACGTATGGGTTTGATGAAAAAAAAATTTTTGAGTTTCAGTTCTAAGTATGGGGACCCCCAAAATTTATTGTTTTTTTTCTATTTTTGTGTAAAAATCTTAATGCGGTTCACAGAATACATCTACTTACCAAGTTTCAACAGTATAGTTCTTATAGTTTCGGAAAAAAGTGGCTGTGACATACGGACGGACAGACAGACAGACAGACAGACAGACAGACAGACAGACATGACGAATCTATAAGGGTTCCGTTTTTGCCAAATTTGGCTACGGAACCCTAAAAACGGTGATAGCTTAGTGTCTCTGGGTCTGGATACTAGAGACAAACGGATTGCAGGAATGTACGCGGGCTGCAAAATTGCAGTTTATCTGTAGTTTGCCTATCTGCAATATAACTGCATTTCAACTGCAATTTATCTCAGCAGCTTGTTCTTATCCATTAGAACTGCACACCGAATGCAAGCGGCCCGCGCTGTCGATTTGTATTTTCGATGCAGTTATGCCGACCGCACAAATAAGTACTGCTTCAAAAATGCAATTTTGCAGTCTGCGTGCAGTTTGTCTGTCTAAACTCTAGATTCTACCTTAGCGGTTAGGATGCCTGGCTTCAGATTCTAACATTTTAGAGGTAATAACGTGTAATAATATTAGGTATGTGCGTTTCCCATTCTAACGTTTAGGACATACACCTACCGAACATAGAATGGAGAACGTACATCATTACAAACTGCAAGTTCTGGAATTTGCCACCGCAATAGAAGCGATGTCTACTTTAACTGCCTTGTTGGTCCAGTGGTTAGTATGTTTGACTACGGAAGACGAACTCCCGGGTTGGACTATATTGTATTGGTTTTTTCTGACAAGAAATTCTTAATACCAGCCCGGAGTTAGGAAGTTGGCGGTGTTGCATCCCCATGCCTCGGAGAGCACGTAAAACCGTCGTTCCGCGCCTGATCTCTCTCCGGTCGTGTCAGATTTTCGTGTCGTGGCTATGAGATAAGGGAATAGAGAGTGCCTGAGAGGTAGGTCTGTGCATATGGCACTATGATATCTCCTGTGCAGATGGGTGATCTCTGTCCGCCGTGGTCGAAATTCATTTGGGATAACATCATTATTATTTTCTAACCAAATACAATAGAAGAGAAGAAAAGTATGGATACTTACATTTCATACTATACACGAAAACAAAGTTATAAAACGAAAAATGATTTTCAAAAATCGTAAATAATCTGAATATTCAGATGAAAATGAATTACACAAAAATATGATATCAATCAAAGAGAATATAACCACTACGTGATATCAATGACGTTAATAATAATTGATGTTCTAAAATTCTGAGACTTATTTTGACAAGTTTGACACGCTCGTTGTCATATTTCTAACAATGTATACCCGCGCTTTTCGATAAGTAGGTACAAAGAGAATATAACCTTTTATCACTATACCTCTATGCCTTGTAATAAAAATAAAACTAATACGTTTTGCTAAGAAGTTTTACTATTGTCGAGGTCGCTTTCGAGTTTTGTTTGTTTTCACAATAATTGTAAATCTGCCCTTTATTGCTTCTAATTATATTTTTTGTACCACCTTGCATAAATTAATTATTGTACTACCGAAACATTCATTGGCTATTTTCAGCATGCATAGCTTAATTTACATCTGTGATCTAAAGAAAACCATATTCGAATATACGGAAAAAAAATAGTACTTTAATATACTTAGCAGCACACTTAGCAGACTAAGTATATTAATATTCTTTCTAACTTTCTTTCTTTTCTACTAAGTATATTAATAAATCAACGTAAAAAGGACAAAAATATTGGTATTACAGAAATCCTAAGAATTATGACGAGAAGTCCTAGTTTTCGAGAGGAAAACAAGAAAGCTTGTTTTCTAATGGTTGAAGCGCGAAGCGATAACAGAATTTAAAAGCTAGTCTAGCTATTCTTTGGAGAGCAAAATAAATAGGTAAGCTGTATACAGAATTTAAGTAGATATTTTTCATCATCATCATCATCGACAACCGACAGACGTCCACTGCTGGACATAAAATAAGTATGACGAAATATAAAAAGACGGTCAAGCGCGAGTCAGACTCGCGCACAAAGGGTTCCGTAGCACTACACAATGTAAATTATTTTAATAAATAACGAGAAAGATGTTCTAACAGCACGTAATCCAAAGTTAACTTCGATAGGTAATCGTTAAAGCGTTAAATTCTTGAAAATTTAACGCAAGTTAAAGTTATCCGTTAAAAGTTAATCATACAAAGTTGTACCTACTCATGTTTTTAAGCATTTACCCCTATGAATACGGGACCCTAACTAACGACTTTTGTATTTTTTCCTATACTTGTGCTGTAAGACCTTGCTACTTGCCAAATTTCATGATTCTTAGTCAAATTCGGGAAGTAGGTAGGTACCATAGAGGTTTTGATTTATTGGCGAGTGTCAAAATATGCAAAATATGCGGCATCAACGGCCGTACCTTTTGATTGCGTTGATAGAAGCTTGTTTTTTTACATACAGCTCCAAGGGACCTTAAACCTAATATAATAGTATTTGATATTTACTTATCGCTATTTAGCGGTGACGATTGATTTTAGACTTCATTTGAAAATTGAATCTACTTAGTAGAATTTCAATTAAAATATCACGCTGGTAGCATCGCTGCCTCTGGAAATCGCCCTTTCTTTGTTTTTACATAAGAAAAACTAGTAAACATACCTAAATGCGGTAAACAACGATATTTTCTTGTGGTGGATAATAAAATTGTTTACACAAACTGGTTTTATCACTGCTATTTATTATATTGCGTTGGTAATATTCAAACATTTTGTCTGTCTCAGGGCGATCAAATTACACAACTTTTTGCTTAACTTGTGTATTATTCTATTCCATCTGAATCCAATAAGTAGTTAATATTATAACCTTTTTTAATTTAATATATTATTGTCACAGATATTTCATCGCCCTGGTAAGAAACTATCCATATCCATACTAATATTATAAATGTGAAAGTGTCTGTGTCTGTCTGTCTGCTACGCTTTCACGGCCGACCTATTCAACCTATTTTGATGAATTTTTTTTTTTTTTTTTTTTTTTTTTTTTTTTTTTTTTTTTTTTTTTTTTTATCCACTACAAGTTAGCCCTTGACTGCGATCTCACCTGATGGTAAGTGATGATGCAGTCTAAGATGGTAGCGGGCTAACCTGTTAGGGGCATGGCAGTTATATTAAACCCATACCCCTATTCGGTTTCTACACGGCATCGTGCCGGAACGCTAAATCGCTTGGCGGCACGTCTTTGCCGGTAGGGTGGTAACTAGCCACGGCCGAAGCCTCCCACCAGGCCAGACCAGGGAAAATTCACATATATATAGATCCCTATACCAAATTTCCTAGTTTATATCATATTATACATATTATAGATCCCTATACCAAATTTCCTAGTTTATATCTCGGGGAAGGACATAGGCTACTCATTATCTCGGAAAATTAAGGAGTTCCATCGGGAATTGAAAAAACTTAGTCCACGCGGACGAAGTCGCGGGAATAATCTAGTTCAAGTAGTCAAGTATATTCCATCCAGTGAGGCTTTAATGGTAAAACAGTAAAATCACCCACTCAAAACCAAAATCACCCACTCAAAACCAAAACCTCCCACTGTAATTAAATTTTAGAGGCACAGAGCTGAAATTCCTTACATTGAACCGAATGGAAGGGAAATACAAAACAATATGACCTTTTATTTGTAAGACTAGTAGGTATTCGCTTCGCTTCAGGTCACAAAAACTCTTTATCCTTAGTAATCTATACATATAATATTATTACTGATACCTTTTTACGTTCGATCCGCATAACAGATTTTGACGTAATTTGTTACAATATCTAACAGCTTGCATTAAGGAGACGGCCAAGGACTTTTTATCTTAGAATATCAAACAGTTCAAACAGGATATTTAAAAACTTAGATCGACGCGGACGAAATCGACGTCATCTTCTAGAATCTAGTATATTAAACTGGATCTCTCAATCGGCATTATTTTAAGTAATCTCTCTAAGAGCCTGAACAACCTTTCAAACAGGTTAGTATATTATTTTCTGTATATAGGACTAGACAAATATGACTCTAATAATAACTATGAAGACAAACCTGAAACGCACCTTCTGTTATATCATTCCCAAAGTGGATTGTAATCCTCATACATCATACAATAGAGCTTTTGTGTTACAAGTCTACTGAGTTTTGTTATTTGAGGTGATTTACAGAATTACCTACTCCGAGATTTACTATTCTGTCCTTTTCAAACAACGCTGGCACAATTCAACGTGGTTTTGAATTTAGACTCTGCGCTCTACATTTAGGCGTTCCTAAGGGACCTTATATGCCCTTGGATATTTTAATTGAAGATTCTTTAGTATTTTTGTATGGGCTCACCAAAATTCACGCTGAATTTTATGTTACCTAGTTTTGAGGTGTTCCAATGGGTAGTATTATCTGACCATGACTTTTTCTAATGTATATTTATGACGCGCCAAATAAGTTAAGATGTATTATTTGGTAAGTTTAAACATTAATGAAACTCGGTTATAAATATTTAATCTTACTTTGATTCTTGAAGATATCTTTGATTGAAAACGACTTTGATCCCAACATATTACTTAGTGAAGTCAATGAGAAAGGACAGAAATATAACATGGTTGATGGAACCTATTTGTACATGGTCCCTTACTATTGGTACATAATCTAAATCAATTAATAATACAGCTCCATTCAACCCTCTTTAATGCGGGTTTAATTACTGTACAACGTGGAAACGGTGACCTTCCTTTACGAACGACTGACCAATATAATTATTACTCAAGTAATTTTATTACCTACCCTTTTCACCTTTGATTTTAGCCAGTCGAATTATTTCAAATGTCATGAAGTCAATTTAATTTAGGATGAAGGAATTCATTATTGTAGTCCCTTCGTAAATTCTTGGCCTGGATTGATAGACTTCACACGCCATTGAGAACAATAAAGAAAGCTATAGGGTATGTATATGATATTAAATTTTTTATAACGCACATAGCTCCAAAAAGTTGTGTGCCCTGAAGCACAGAATATAATATACCTACTAATATTATAAATGCGAAAGTTTGGATGGATGTATGGATGGATGTTTGTTACTCAATCACGCCACAAGGGCTGAACGAATTTGGATGAAATTTGGCACAGAGATAGATTATAGTCTGGAATAGCACATAGGCTACTTTTTATCCTTTTACATCAATCCAAGCGGACGAAGTGCCGGGCATCAGCTAGTAATTATAGATAATTATTGTAGACTTAGTACATTCTTAATAGTATATTTCATTACAAGTGTGGAAAGGCTGTCATTGCAAAGAGTTCCGACAAATGTCTACCCGAGCCGAGGCGCAGCCGAAAGCGAGGGTTAACAGTCGGAACAAGTTGCAATGACGGTTCCGCACGTGTATGTTCGGGATGTGGGCTATTACATACTCGTGCTTTTTTTTTACCTTTCCCGAACTCGTGCGTTCTCTTTCCCAACTGTCAAAATAATGTCTATTAAAAAGAAAAACCAACCATGAAGTTTTTACTAAAAAAAATTCATAGAAGTTTTTATGATTCATGCAAATACGTATATTTCTGAAAAGAATTCTACTAATTTGTTTCAATATCAGATTTAATGATTTGATTGAATGAGTTTGGTTAGGTTTCATTTCATTTCATCTCATTAAATTTCATTTTCATTTCATATCAATAAAAAAAATCTACTGAAGACTTGGCTGTATGGGCATAGTTCCCTTTGCCTACCAGAATGGGTGAAGAAAAAAAAAACTCTGCTTATATTCTACGGTTGGCGCCATTTTTCAGAAATTTTCTTTGCGAGTTTAGTTGTTTGTTGCACAAAATGAGTAATTTCGACCCTAGTTTTTTTGAATTAACACCACTGGAACTCAGTATAATTGCACAAAATGCTTCGGAGAACATTTTACCGGAAAAGTCAAAAAGTCGCTACATATCTACATACGACGAATTTATTGCGTGGAGAGAAGAGAAAAAAGCAAATAGTTTTTCAGAAAATGTTATGTTGGCATACCTACTTCTCCGAACTCTCAGCAAAATTAAAACCTTCTACTTTATGGTCGAGGTTTTCGATGATATAAAGTATGCTGAAAATGCAACAAACTAGAAACTGGGAAAAAAATCACACACTCCATTAATTTAAGGTCCAGTCCGTCTCCTTCACATGTTGCAGAGAACGTTCGTCCATCTACCTTCGTTGATAATGATAATTCATCAGATCTAACTCATAGAGTAAAGTAATATATGATCCAACTCCATCAACTAGCAAACGCCATTGTATGACAAATATACATGAACAATCATACGAAATTAATAATAGTTTGTTGCAGTAAATATGCAACCTAAAACTTCCCCAGTTAGTATAAAAAACTGTACCAATTTCAATGTAATATGTGAATTATAACTTTTATAAGAAATAAATGTTAAGTTAGTTGAGTTTATTGTGTTTTTATTATTTTATTAAATTGCTTCATTTTTTCGCAACTGTATTAAAAATAGTCGTTCAGTACACGTGCGGAACCGTCATTGCAACTTGTTCCGACTGTCAACCCTCGCTTTCGGCTGCGCCTCGGCTCGGGTAGACATTTGTCGGAACTCTTTGCAATGACAGCCTTTCCACACTTGTAATGAAATATACTATTCTGTCTGTGTTTTTGTAGCAGTATTGAGTCTACTTAGTAGGTAAAATTACACTGGTTTCAGATCCAAAATCGATTTCAGTAGATGTCGTGTACTTATTGGGATTCAATTTTATTGGCACTTAATCACAAATCGATTATATGGGTATTGTTTAACAAGTAGGTACTATTTCCACACCAATAAAAGGGATCTAAATCCGAGTATCATAAACGTATCGAGTGTTTGTAATCGAATGGCAATGTATACCTACGATTCATATCGATTCCGCTTACTGCTTAGACATCATTTCTAAAATCGTTCATTGATTTTCGTTGCGTTGGTGCGTTGATGTTTATGTAACCAGTTTAAGGGGACTTTGATGTTATTGGATGTGTTATTTTGGAATTTTTAATAGCTTCATTGCTTAATAGAGAGGCCTGCTAATCACCATGCACTCGATGCAGGGTTAATAAAAAAGTTTTAATAACCTCAAGGGTAACTTCACTACTTAGTACAGAAAAACTTATTTTCCACACGTTTTCTTGATGTACTCTCTTTACAATATTGAACTCTATGTTTTAGTAGGCACGTTTAATGCTCGCGATCATTTAACGTCGCTCAATAAATCCTTCAGCCTTACTTGCATTATGAAAGCGAAGCTGAAGGATTTATTCATTGAAGGACCTATTGGCTGCTGACTTTTCTGGAGCTTTTCATCCTCGACTCTCGACAAACTCGATCCTGCTACACATTTAATCAAACGATCCTTTTGGTGGGTTTGACACGCATCCTTAGGTTAGCAGCACTTCACATCTTTGGTGAACAGGCACCCTTACTGTCTGCAAAGATATTTATAAGGAAAATATTAAATTAATTTCCCGCGAATCTTATACCTTAAGTATCATCGGTATAATTCGATACTAAATATTAATAGCCAGTCTATATCTAACGTTATTTACACGTCGCACTAACACATGGCACTAAAAGTATCGACTCTTTGAAAAAGTCTCTTTGATGTTCGATGCGATGATGCTATAGAGAACTTCCTAATCAATATGTTAACATATATTATAACGAATATTTATAACTGCCATGCCAAGTATAAGTATAGTTCGCGCGCCAGTTGAATGCAGAGTAAATGTATGGTGACACATACATTTACTCTGCATTCAACTTGCGCGCGAACTGTAGTTAGTACCTATGTATTCTGTGGTCATACTAGAATACTGTCTGTAGAAGGTCTGTAGGCATGTCTATGTAGGCCATAAAGAAAAGTCCTGACTGATTCACTGTTTTTTTAATCCACTACAAGTTAGCCCTTGACTGCGATTGCACCGTAAGCGAGGATGCAGTCTAAGATGGTAATGGGATAACCTGTTAGGGGTACGCATGTATTGGTGGGCATTGGAGCAGCGTGGTGGGTCTAAGCTCTATTTCCCTCTCTCCTATGGGAGTGGAGGCCTGTGCCCAGCAGTGGAACGTTAATGGGCTGTAGTGGTGGTGGTGGTGGTTAGGGGTACGGCAGTTAACCCATACCCCCTAATCGGTTTCTACATTTTTTGAATAATATTGTGACCCTTTTATAGCATGACATTCACTATACCGCCGTCAACGCTCCCAAACTCCCGCGCTGCACAGCGTTGTCGGCTTTATCGCCTTGAATTGAACACGCGTATAAAGAAAATGTCGGTTGCAAAACCGTGCGCGATTGGAGGACGAGTTCCTTTTATTGAACACGAATTTGAAAAGAGAGTTAGCACATCAAACCTGTACACGGGGTTCGAGGCGATACTGCCTTCCATTGAACACGGAAACGGAAATACGCGTACCGGAATGCTAAATCGCTTGGCGGCATGTCTTTGCCAGTAGGGTGGTCCACTGACTGACGCGTAATCTCAAAGACTTCAACCTAGAAAGCTAATATTTCGCATAGTAGTTCCCTTTATAATCTATAGCTGATGCCCGCCGTTTCGCCCACGTGGACTAATTTTTTTTAATTCCCGCGGGATCTTATTCATTTTCCGCGATAAAAAGTACCCAGTGTCGTACTCTCCATATCCTCCTCCTCAACTATATCCGTGCAAAATATCACGTCGATGCGTTGCTCTTTTGCGGCGTGATTAAAGGACAAACCAACAAACCAAACATACTTTCGCATTATTATTGGTATGATTGTGTGGTAATACTGAACAACTTTTTATTTTACAACTTAATAAAATCTGATTAAAAAAAACCCTCTGATACAGACCAGTAGGTACTTGATCGAAACCAGGTCAGATTCTTTGTGTTTCACCCATTGTTTATTTCCAAAGCGGACGGTTCATACATTGCCTGGGGGCAACTACAATCGTTTAAAGCAGCATTATTATAATGTTGTTGGCGCTCTTCTGCAGAAATATAATCAAGGTCATCAAGGTAGGTACAGTCTTTTGCTGTATAAAGTTCGGCCCCACATGGAGTACTGCTCTCACCTCTGGGCCGGAGCACCCCAGTACCAGCCCCTTCCATTTGACCGGATACAAAAGCGGACAGTTCGACTCGTAGACAATCCCAAAATTACTTGCACGCTGGAGTCCCTATAGCACCGAAGAGTCGTTAGCTCTCTTTGTGTGTTCTACCGTCTCTACAATGGGGAGTGCTCTGAAGAGTTATTTACTTAATCTAATACCACCTTCCGTGTTCTCCAGTAGTGCCCTTCGTCGCAGAAACAAATTTCACCCTCACCACCTGGATGCCTGGTCTTCTCCCACCTCCCGTTATTCCAGGTCATTTCTGCCACGTACCTGCAAATTATGAAACCAGCTTCTATCTTCTGTGTTCCCTCTTGATTATAATATGGGGCTCTTCAAAGGGCGGATAAACAAACATCTCAAAAGCCAGCAACGCATTGGCGGTTCTTCTGGTGCTGCAAATGTCCATGGGCGGCGGTATTCACTTACCATCAGGTGACCCCCGCCTGCTCGTTTACTCGCTATATATATTTAAAAAAAAACGTTACATAAGTCTGATATTTTAAAACAACACTTCTTTTAGTTAAGGTAGTATGCCACGGTCACAATTAGATCGCATGGCCGTTGACCTTTGCTGGGGCTCCAATCAAACCTTAATTTCATTTTGAAAGTTTATTTAGGTAAGCCTTTGTCTGTGGTTAAATTGAAGCGACAATCAGAGAGGGCCCCATCCAATCCAACTTTTCAGTTATATTTGGGTTTCGTGATTCGTTCACCAAATACTTCCATAATAATATTATAAATGCGAAAGTGTGTCTGTCTGTCTGCTTCGCTTTAACGGCTCATCTGTTCAACTGATTTTGATGAAATTTGGCACAGGGATAGGTTGTATTCCGGGGAAGGACATAGGATATACGCTTTTTATCCCGGAAAATTAAAGATTTCCTGCTGGAATCAAAATCTTAATCCACGCGGACGAAGTCGCGGGCACGGGGCATCACCTAGTTTGAACTAAATTGACGTACTTCATACAATACAATCCATACTCAAAATTATAAATAAATGCGAAAGTGTGGCTGTCTGGCTGTCTATCCATCCATCCACACATCCACCCATCCAAACTTTCGCATTTATAAAATTAGTATGGATGCAATTACGTATTCTACATTATGTATATAAAAATCTCACTCGATATTATTTTTTTCCAAGAAAGATATTAAATTTAATCTGCAGAAAGCTAGATCTAGCCCTGTAACTACCCGTGTAAGCCATATGTAATTAAACTTGTTATAAAAGTTAAAATCATATTATGCATGCACGCTTCCTTTGAGGCTTTGAACGTGCTTTTAACACATATTAAAGTGCATATTAATCTATAATTTAAAACATACTAGATGATGCCCGCGACCGCGTCTTCGAGTAGATTTAGGTTTATAAAAATCCCGTGAAAGCTATTTCATTTTCTGGGATAAAACAAAACTTATCTTCATCTCCATGATGCAAGTCATATATATCTGAATATAATTTCGTTAAAATCGGCTAAACAGACAGACACACTTTCGCATTTTACACAATATTAATGGATGTTATGGTAAGCGCGCACTATGTTGAAAGTCATCTAAGATTTCAACATTTTTTTAAAGATTTTCCCCAATAGGCGTAATGGTGGTTCCGGTGAAATAGCCACGACTGAAGCATTCCACCAGACCAGACCAGAGGGCAGAGAAAAATTAGAAATTAGAAATTCCCAAATTGCCATTCCTGGGTATTGCACCCTGGACCTTCCACTTTTAAGCCCACAACCCTCATCACCGACCTAGGACGGTCTTTGGAATCATTGGAAGTTGAAACCTAAGTATTTTACTTACTTACTTTTTTACTTGTTATTTGGTAGGCTTTCATATTAAAGTGCTATAAAGAAACAAGACCACAATATAAGTCTAAGTATAGTACAAAATTCAATATAACATTTAAAAAAAATCGCCTCGCAATATTTTAATGGAACCATTTCCAAAACATATCCCGAGGTAGGCGAAAGTATGTAAAATCACGTCCTCTCAAACAGAAACTAACTGCTAACAACCTTTCGAAGCTGGCCAGATTATCTTCACGAGTTTTCAGTAAACCGCCCAAGTTCGAACGTCGCTTTTCTAGCTTGTAATAAAACTTTATGCAGGCTCTCAGATTCCGCCCGTGTATCTAACTCAACCCCGCCCTCGAACATCCCCCTGGCAGGCTGCCCCTTGATTCATTCATTCGCGGCCCGATCCTCTAAGCGGGTGTACGTCTTTTCGTGACAAATAACGCGTCGTGTAAAAGTAAACATTCAACAATTGACGCTATTTGATAGAGAAGGCAGAAGACATCGTCATAATAAGGTAGGTTTCGTATGTCATTGCTTGTATGTTCAACGTTCCCGCGAAACTTTGATGTGTGAATGTTATTCGTATTTTCGTTACACAGCTGGTTGTCATTTTTATCTGGGTACTACCTGTGGTACTACTTCAAACACACGGCAATTTTTCGTGGGACATGAATTATTAAATCTGTTTTAAGTACTTACATCCATACTAATATTATAAATGCGAAAGTGTGTCTGTCTGTCTGTCTGTCTGTCTGTCTGCTACGCTTTCCCAGCCCATCTTTTCAGCCGATTTTGCTGAAATTTGGTATAGAGGTAGGTTATATACCGGGGAAGGACATGCTACTTTTTATCCCGGGAATCAAAAAACCTTAATCCTCGCGGACGAAGTCGCGGGCATCATCTAGTAAGTATATAAGTTTTGCCTATAAGATTTCTCAGCTCTACCAATGCTCTACCCTAAGATTAAGTTCGTTCGTTGGGTCTACATAATTGATTTAATAAGAAAGAAAGGTGATTTTTTTAAAGTAAAACTTAGGCAGTGGTATTAAACCATTACCTCTAATCGGTTTCTACACGGCATCGTACCGGAACGCTAAATCGTTAGGGAGTACGTTTTTGCCGGTAGGGTCGTATCAAGCCACGGCCGAAGCCTCCTTTGAGATAAACTTGTCCACTACAGCCCATTAACGTCCCACTGCTAGGCACAGGTCTCCACCCTCATAGAAGAGAGGGAATAAGAGCTTAGACCCACCACGCTGCTGCAATGTGGGTTGGCGAGCTTTAACGACTATTATCATGTTAGTGATAATAATCGGGACCGACGGCTTAACGTGCTCTCCGACGCACGGAGGTGAAACACCGCCAACTTCCTAACTCCGGGATAGTACTGAGAATTTCTAGTCAGAAAAACCCAAAAATTAATAGGAATGATGACAACCCAATCAAATCAGCAACTTTTTATCAAACTTAAAAACGCACTTCTAGTATGGAAGTTGTATAAAATTCACAGTTGTGACGTCATAAAATTTCAACGCACTTTTTTCTTCTATATTTTAAAATGGTTATTAAACTTAAAACTAACCGAGGGGCGAGGATGTGAATTTTAGGTCTTTTAGAAGACCCTCTATTTATTAATCAGTAAGAAATAATTTATTTTTGATATAGGGATATATTTCCCTATTATGGGATAAACATATGACCAGTATTTAACTTAACTTAAAACCAGTATTTTTGGATCGGTAAATTTGATGGGTGACACCCATCGGTAACACCCTGCAGTCCCCAACGCGGTGTTACTAAATAATTAGGTCAATTAATTTCCCCCCGTAAGTTTAGAGGGTAACGAAATGTCCCAGTCATCAATAACATTTTGTCCCTAACTTTTGGCTAACTATACACGTGTCAGCAATTAACTTTTAGTGTTATTCCCTGCTTGCCCAGTTTGGTGGACTATGTCCAAATCTATTTTCTAGTTTTACGTCCATACTAATATTATAAATGCGAAAGTGTATCTGTCTGTCCGTCTGTCTGACTGTCTGTCTGACTGTCTGTCTGACTGTCTGTCTACCCGCTACGCTTTCACGGCCTATCTGTTAAACCGATTTTGATGAAATTTGGGTCAGGGATAGATTGTGTGATGTGTCCCGGGGAAGGACAAGGGCTTTTTTTCCCCTAAAAATTAAAGAGTTCCCGCCGAAATTAAAAACTTTAATCCACGCGGACGAAGTCGCGGCCATCACCTCGTATTTTTATATTTTATTGATTTAACTAGGCAATTAGGCACACACCCTTGGTACAATTTGCTAAGATTAATAAAATTACTTAAAGCAATTATTTTAAATAAATCTCTTTCAAATATATCTGAAACCACGTTAAGTATTAGCTGTACCTACTATTACTTCTGTGGTATTAATTCGTCCATTATTTTTTTTTTATTTATGTATTTTATTTTATTGAAAAGGTTCATAAAACAGGTTGCCACCAAAACATCGACAAAATACAAGAAATTCAAAACAGGATCCAAGTAACCCAGTAAAGTATGTGTACGCAGCATTGGATATAAAATTCAATATAAATTAAAATCACAATGATAGGTATAGTTAACATTAATATTATTTAAAAATTAAAAATTTAAGTGCAGTTTTAAAATATATCGGTCTAAATACAATATTGTCAAAATTTAAGTATATTAATTACAGTAGTCAAGAATAATAATAATAAAAACATGCTTGATTAAAAAGTCGGAAAAAGTGTATGAATTTGTTTTTTAAATAGCTGTAGAATATTAATTAAGGTCACGAAGGTCACTATAATAGGTGGATGTAATCCGGTAGTCGGTCTATGGATTAGAATATATTAAACGGCCCCGGCTGAGGCCCGGGAAAGTGCTTGTTCAGATTATACTAAATAGGGATTATCTTAGTGACAATAACTTAGAACGTACCTTACCCTGTCGCTTTCTCTATGTAAAAAAAGCCGTGATGTTTTTTTAAAATTGAATTAATAGCGAAAGTACATAGCTACTTTCGCCTATTCTATTTTTAAAAAATGAGAATATTATTTGAACCTTCTACATCTTGCTGCTACTGTTGCGGCTGAGCTGAGTACCTACTTGAAATTGTTCAAAATGCATAACACTAACTAAAATAATAATAAAAATGTCCTCCAGACCGAATTTCGGCCATGGCGGTCTATCTCCAGAGAGATTAGCCATCTGCGCGGGAGATATTATAGTGCACAAGTGTGTGCATGCCAGGTGCGCTCTCTGTTCCTTTACTTTCATAGTCCGATGGGACGGAAAATCTGACCCGACCGGTGAGAGATCAGGCGCAGGACCGACGGCTTAACGTGCTCTCCGAGGCACGGGGGTGAAACACCGCCAACTTCCTAGCTCCGGGCTAGTACTGAGAATTTCTTGCCAGAAAAATCCAATATAGCCCGACCCGGGACTCGAATCCGGGACCTCGTCAGCCACAGTCGAATATGCTAACCACTAAACCAACGAGGCAGTCAAACGAAAATAATTACATATAGGTACTCTTTCTTTCTCTATCTATACTAGAGATGAGAGAGAGTTTGACGCTTTTCTCACGTACGATTTTTCCCTGGTCAGATCCCCGCAGTCTATAGTGCCAAAAAGAACTATGTTCTAAAGTATACCTACTTGCATTGGCTAATCTCTCTGAAGATTGGCCACCGCATTGTGGCCGACATTTGGTTAGGAAGACATTATTTCACAATACAATTATTATTTTGGTAGTGCATAGTGATAAACGAAATTTCCCCTTAAATCTGAATATATAAAAGGCAAAGGTGACTGACTGACTGACTGACTGACTGACTGATCTATCAACGCACAGCTTTAACCACTGGTCGGATCGGGCTGAAATTTTGCACTCCGATAGCGATTATAACGTAGGCATCCGCTAAGAAAGGATTTTTGAAAATTCCACCCCTAAGAAGGTGAAATAGGGGTTGAAAGTTTGTATGAAACTTCGTCATTTCTCAAGTTATATCCATGAAACTTGGTTTACAAGCTGCGGGTAAAAATTAAGAAATATTATGTGTTTCACAGTTTTTGAAATTTGAGTGGCATAGGCTACTTTTTATCCCGGAAAATTGAGGAGTTCCCGTGGGAATTTAAAAAAATTATTCCACGCGGACGAAGTCGCGGGCATCAGCTAGTATATTATAATAGTGATTGTTGGGAGCAGGGGAGGCATGAGGCTAATGATTCAGTATTTTATGTAGGCGGTAGGTAATAAAAGTAATTCCTCAAAAAAACACATAAATAAAGTATGGCCGGCCGTCACTCTAGTAGAGCAAGAAAAAAGTCAGCATTTTCCGGGTGTCGAAGGACGAGAGGTCGAAAGGTCGTGACAATTACCAACTATAGACAAGTGTCTCGTACAGGACTATGTCGACTATAGGAAAAAGGTATTGTACAAATGTTAGAGTAAACGACGTGTTTTCGTCGAAAGCACAGCTCTATCTACGAAAAATTTGCGTAAAAGCGTATTTAAATCATATATATAAATATTATAAATGCGAAAGTTTGGATGGATGGATGTATGGATGTATGTTTGTTACTCAATCACGCTCCAACGGATGAACGGATCTGGATGAAATTTGGCACACAGATAGATTATAGTCTGGAATAGCACATAGGCTACTTTTTATCCCGGAAAATTAAAGAGTTCCCGCGGGAACCGAAAAACCTCAATCCACGCGGACGAAGTCGCGGGCATCAGCTAGTAATTTAATATATATGGTATTACATTTTTTTGTTGGACAGGCAATCAATCAGAATGATTTTGCGAATATAAAGTCTAATTCATGTGTAGGTAGAGTTTTCTAGTTCAGTTGCGAGAGCTACGTTTTTTTTTCAGTATTAATTCTTATCATACTTATCGATTTCATTAAGAACGTATCGATTTCGAATACCTTACCTAGGGCGGGTTTCAAAAATAATTGTGTATGATATTTTAAAATATTGCATTACTGCCCAGGCCGGAAATATAAAGCAATATTGGAAGGTATTGGAAGCGTTCGGTTTGGGCCTCACCGACCGCTCGACTTCCAAAAAAGAGCACCTATAAAATTATAAATAATTATTACCTGTGTGTTTAAGAACACTTGAGAAGCTACTAGATTACTTATAATATGGAAGGAATAATTTTCCCCAAAATTAGGTAGGTGACGAATTCTATAACAGTATACCTACCTAATAATTTGGTTTCCTTTCTTCAATTTCGTGGCATTCACAAGGCTGTAATCAAACAAATAATATAACAAGTAGGTACGCCTACTTGAGTTAATTAAAGCCTGTTGGATTTAACAAGTTTATTACCACGCTGAATTCGGCTTTGTATAGAGAATGATGCCAAACTTTTGCCACTTGACATGTTTTTACAAGCTTTTATATATACCGTGCCAATTTGTGGTTTTGTCAGTTATCCCCAAGACCCCAACCGATTTGCCTGGTGGGAGGCTTCGGCCGTGGCTAGTTACCACCCTACCGGCAAAGACGTGCCTCCAAGCGATTTAGCGTTCCGGTACGATGCCGGTTAGAAACCGAATAGGGGTTTGGGTTTAATATAACTGACATGCCCCTAACAGGTTAGCCCGCTACCATCTTAGACTGCATCGAGATTTAACATTAGGTGAAATCGCAGTCAAACTTGCAATGTATGTAACTATGTTTGTTCGGGTGAAATCTTGAAACTCAATTTTGAAGCAGATATCTTCAACCGATTGAGCTGAAATGTACACACGTTTAGTTTGGATGACAATGCATGGTTAGCTGTGTGATGTCATTCTAAATCCAACATGGCGGAACATCCAAGATGGCGGACTAGTTATTTTTAAATGTTTTCAATGCACTCCTACAGGCATCCTACAGGATATCAAATGAAAGGGCTTGCTGAGAATAACTCGAAAAATAAAGTGACGTCACTCTAAATCCAATATGGCGGACTTATAAGGATTGCGGACTAAGTATTTAGAAGAGTTAAGACTAAATTCAGTTTTCAGATTAGACCTAAACAATTTCACAAAAAATTGCAAGTAAAATAAAAGCTTGTATATAAACCATATATATAATTGGTAGGATAGTAGGTATTACTAACTAGGAAGTAGGATTTAGTAAGTAGTTGGTTGTTACTTTCTCCCTGACATAATCTGTACGACTAAAGAGCAGTAGGTACACTTCAACGAATTTTTGATAGAAATCGACTCGCGTTATGCACGCGACATGGCAGAACCGCAGAACCTCGCGCCGCGCCGCTAAGCCTTGACCGTGCTTTGTACTGTTTCGTGAACTTCACATTGAATTCATGACCGGATACATAATTTTTAATAGTTTTGTATGTTTGCTCATGATTCTCTATTTTTTTTTAGTTCGCATGCTTATCCAATATCCATACTAATATTAATTATTAATGAGAAAGTGTGTCTGTCTGTCTGTCTGTCTGTCTGCTACGCTTTCACAGCCCATCTATTCAACCGATTTTGATGAAATTTGGTATAGTGGTAGGTTACATCCCGAGGAAAGACATAGGCTGCTTTTTATCCGGGAATCAAAAACCTTTATTTTTTGTTCTTGTCCACTACAAATTAGCCCTTGACTGCGATCTCACCTGATGGTAAGTGATGATGCAGTCTAAGATGGTAGCGGGCTAACCTGTCAGGGGCATGGCAGTTATATTAAACCCAATCCACTCGGACGAAGTCGCGCGAGCATATTTAAATGAAAGCTCTATTCCTGAGTGTTATTTTCAAGTTATACGGAAACAAAAACTCTCTTAGCATCTCCAGGTATAGCTTATTCTAAGCTGTACGTTAAGGCATTATCTCAACAAGATTCATTGTTTACCCTTTTAGCTACAGTTAGAGAATTTCGATGTTAAAAAATTGCAAGGATCAAAAATATTTACCTAGCTAACTAAATATAGAAGTCACTTACAATTTACAAAACATTACAGCAGGCTGAGTGGGACTTTTTTGCGTATTCATTTATATGGAATAAATTCCATGATCAATCATGCGCCAGCTGTCAAGCGCTTGACAATTCCATACAAATCGTAGTTAAAACGCTGTCGCGATCGAATGGGAATAAAATCTCCTATAGGCACACAGTACCACAGTACAGTAGATTATAACTAGAGGATGCTCGCGACTTCGTTCGCGTGGCATAAGTTTTTTTAATTCCCACAGGCATTCCTTAATTTTCCGGGATAAAAAGAAGCCTATGTCACTCTCCAAGTCCTCAACTAAGTATACCCATGTAAAAAATCACGTTGATCCGTTGCTCTATTTCGGCGTGATTAAAGGATAAACTCTCTATTTGACGTCCTTGGGGATAGAATTTTCAAAAACTGTGAATCACATATTTTTTCATTTCAGACCGAAATCCCAAACACCAAGTTTCATGGCTACAGCTTGAAAAATTTCCTACAAACTTTCAACCCCCGTTTCAGCCCTATGGGGGTAGAATTTTCAAAAATGGCGATACACGTATTTCTTCATTTTGAACCGATAGCTCAAATACCAAGTTTCATGAATATAACTTGAAAAATGACGGACTTTCATACAAACTTTCAACCCCTATTTTACCCCTTTGGGGGTGGAATTTCGAAAAATCCATTCTTAGTGGATACCTACTCTTCACAAAGAACACACCTTCCAAATTTCATGTCTCTAGGACCAGCGGTTTGGGCTGTGCGTTGATATATAAGTCAGTCAGTCAGGACTTTGAATTTTATATATATAGATTATGTGTTTAGATTTTTGAGTCTGGCCTGCTATCACGTCCAATATTTTGTAAATAGCATTTAGATTTTAGATTATCCAGTTTGACATATCTATTTTCTAAGGCCTCGGATACGCGGACAGCTTGAAGCAGTCAGAATGGACTGCTTCAAGCTGCGACTGCATAGTGACTACAGTCTTCTACGTACCTACACACATACATGGAACCGCTCGAGCAGTTGCGACTGCTTCGGGCGGTTGGCAGCAGTTATCAGTGGTAGCTTCAAGCTGTTGACTATGACTGCAAGAGCGGTCCGTGTATGTTGATCACTGGCTAACTGCTCGAGCAGTCCGTGTATGGCCGGTCTAAAGGTTGCGACTAACCTTTGTTAAGCTCATTGGCACTCGACTACACCCTGTATACTTGAACTCTAAAACAACTTATAGGTAGGTTCGTAAATTGAATGCGAGAGGTAGCGTGTATTATTTATTGCGTATCGATCGTAAATGTTTCCCTGAATCAAATAAGTTTACCGCTTGGGAGCGTGTAACTTATTGGTACGGAATTTCTGAAACACGTATGCCAGTTCCAATTATATCCGATCCAACGAACTGTTATTTATTTGTTCGAAGATTCGATCTAATTTTCTGAATGTATAAGTACTAGCTGATTATCACATTTTCTTAGGTCGTACATAGAATCTGAAGTAAGTAAACTGTTTTATATCCTCTACTAGCTGATTCCCGCGACTTCGTCCGCGTGGATTGAAGTTTTTTGGCACCCGCAAGACCTCTTTAATTTTCCGGCATAAAAAGTAGGCTTTGTGCTATTCCAGACTATAATCTATCCCTGTGCAAAATTTCATCCAGATCCGTACCGCCGTTATAGCGTGATTGAGTAACAAACATCCATCCACACATCCATACATCCATCCATCCAAACTTTCACATTTATAATATTAGTATAGATCTATTACAGTAAATAAGTAGGTAATAAACATAAAATACTTATCTAAAGACGCAACGACGTAACAAAAATGGTTTTCTACGTTATAACGTCGGATTCCTAGCAAATAGGTATTTTTTTAAATTTTATTACAAAACCAGCTGACCCGACGGACGTTGTCCAGTCCAAATCAAGTCAATATATTGAGTTCATATTTAAAAAAACCCATAGAAAGAAGCATTTTCAGTTTTTCCCGAATTTTTTAGGCAACTTTTGGAATATTTCTGGCCCTGAAAACCTTATTTGCACTATTATGAAAAATAAAAACAAAATAATTAGCCAAATAGGGTTCAGCCGTCCTGAAGTGATGCGCTTGTTTTATTATAATTATAATAATTTTACACTGGCTTGATTTGATCGACTGTACGAGCCGATCAAATCAAGCCAGTGCACATTTGACGGAGCACTCAGGTGTCTGGGGGTCTACTCTCTTTCTCTCAAACGAAACTTCGCAAACGAACGTAATTAGTCTGTTATTAGACCCACTCAAAATCGTTCAATCCAATCGGTCACGAAAATTTTCTATGGATCCGTACTTCGTCTGTGTGTACGAAAACGAAATAGAGAGGAGCATAGAGATAATATTATGTATAGGAGGGGAATTAACGAAATTTCGTTCCTTTGTTTGCGAAGTTTCGTTGCAGAGAAAGAGAGTAGACCCCCAGAATTTAGGGCCGCTACTCACACTAACATACACAAGAAAAAAAAACCGCTCACAAAATATTATTAATTATATATATTTACTTATATTAATTATTTAAATACCATTTGTATTAAAAAAATACACCACTTTACGACCATCGTGAGTGGCACCTAATTCAGAGCAAAACTCGCATTAAAAAGGTCTCTGACATCATGTCAGAGGATAACTGAGTGCAAAACATTAAAAAAAAAAAAAAAAAACTGTACGAGCCAAAACAAATTGGCCCAACGTGTTCTTTATGTAGACCTCTATGATCGTTGCCTGTAATATTATTTAGGTTAGCTCCGCAGGAAAATATGCTAGCACCTGCCACGCATATTCGTGAAGTGACTATAAAAGACGGGACGCTTGATTTTAGGGGCGGACTTTCAACGGCGTCGTAAAAGAACTTTTGCCAAGTGAATCTGAAATTCAGCCGTCCTTTGTTGTTTCAGCACTCCAATAAGGGTGCCGTTTGCTTAGAAACAAAAGTTCAGAGGCACTTTCGAATGTGACGATCCCTTTTTTCCTCTCGTATTTGCATACTTACCCGAAGGTTGAAACTTGAACTCGTGCCTAGAGGTTAAAGTGGCTATCGAATTTCATGCCCTCTAAGTAGTATTCTTTAAGCTTCGAATAAAGTTTTGAATATCATTGCTATTAAAACATTGATAAATAATAAACCTATTTGCTACCCCTACCCACTACGAGTAATTTAAGTACTTATTCCGATTTTCGGGATAAAGTGTTTGTACCAAATTTCGTTAAAGTCGGTTGAACAGATGGGAAGGACAGACAGGCAGTATCAATATTAATATTTCAATATTTATTTATTCAATTTAGGTACACTTACTGACGTCCGAAACTTATAAAACATGATGGTGATAATCAATTTTTTTTCGTTTCGTGGGACCCCCCCACTTTGGCGTATGGATTGTGGAAGTCTCTGCAAGAAAACTACTGCAAAAAAAGCATTGGACATCAGTGACGACTACAAACTTTTTGACGGTGAGCATAAGTTGGTACCTTATGCCAAAAGGCCTTCCTTACCTTATACCTATTCCATAAATAGCTGTACTTCTCCGTAAGTCATTATAGGTATGTCAAATAATTTGACGACCTCCGTGGCGCAGTATTGAGCGCTGTCGTCGGTCCCGAGCAAAGGTCCCGAGTTTTATTCCAATTTAGGAATATGATTTCTGAATTTTCCCTGGTCTGGCCTGGTGGGAGGCTTCGGCCGTGGCTAGTTACCACCCTACCGGCAAAAACGTGCCGCCAAGCGATTTAGCGTTCCGATACGATGCCGTGTAGAAACCGAACAGGGGTATAGGTTTAATATAACTGCCATACCCCTAACAGGTTAGCCCACTACCATCTTAGATCATAACTTACTATGCAGGTGAGATCGCAGTCAAGGGCTAACTTGTAGTAGATAAAAAAAAATACGAAAAAACACGTTTATTGTATGGGGACCCCCCTTAATATAGTATATATTTTTTTAATTTTTAGTATTTGTTGTTATAGCGGCAACGGAAATACATCATTTGTGAAAATTTCAGCTTTCTAGCTATCACGGTTTATGAGATACAGCCTGGAGACAGACAGACAGACAGACAGCGGAGTCTTAGTAATAGGGTCCCGTTTTTACCCTTTGGGTACGGAACCCTAAAAATGGAACGAGCACTCCAATTTTCTCATGCATTAAAGATAAATACATCTTCATTATATTACGCAGAAAATAATGGTAGGAATAATTTCCGCGACGTGCCCAGCTTCTTCGTCGACTTGATTGCATGAATAATGCATCTCTTGTTTACTACACTGACTTTTTATTATTTGGGCCTTGAGCCGTGAATGGCGTGTCAATTTAACCCAACGAAGATGGATCAGGGATGTTTGAGATGGCAAATGTTGGAACTCTTATTATCTGGACAGATCTTGACCATTATTTTTAACCGACGACGCCAACAGAGGGGCGTTCTATGTGTGAATACCAAATTCCTTACCAACTTACAGCAGAGGAATGATGTTTGGGCTCATTGGAGTAGTCTCAATAGGTTATAGATAGTAATAGATATTTTTATTTGTGTCAGGGTTATTGGATAGAAGCAGGCGTTATTTTGTGGTAGTCCATGATAATCAAAATCATTAGGTTATAGTCTTATATTATATATAAAAACCTGTAATATCTATTTTTCGTAATTTAAACCCAAAACAGGTGAAATGGGGGCTGGAAGGTGACATGAAAGTCCTATGTTCTTGAAGTTATCTAACTTTTGTCCATAGGGCTCTTGCATCGGGATAATTTCATTATATCATAGGAAATCAAAATCCAAAAAAGCTAAGCCGCGGGTATTTTTTATGAGGATTTGCGATTGATAATAACGCTTTTATGTAGTTACCATTGTCATCCAGAGATGAAATGTCTATTAATTACGTAGATTCAGATTATAACGTAGATACGCTGCCGATAAAACTGAATTATCTGAAACCTAGACTGGATAAATTGGGCTTAAATGCGAAATAAATCGGTTATGTGATGATTAATTGGAAGCGCGAGTCACGTTGGCGTTTTGATCAAAATGTCATCAGAGATTATTGAAGGTGATATATATCACGACGTAATAAAAAGTTGGCTCAATGCTTGGACATATTATGCGCTACTAACTTTGAGAATTATACCATACTCAATAGGCAAAGGGCTAAAAGTTTAAAATAAAAAATCTCTCCTGTCATGTCTGATTGCCGTTCCATCGGACCATGAATAACGGAATTGCAACTGTTTATTTACTGGATGATGCCGGTGATTGCCCAAAACAGGTGAAATGGGGGCTGGAAGGTGACATGAAAGTCCTATGTTCTTGAAGTTAGCTAACTTTTGTCGATAGGCTTCTTGCAGCGGGATAATCATTATACTAATATTATAAACGCGAAAGTGTGTTTGTTTGTTGGTTTGTCCTTCAATCATGCTGCAACGGAGCAACGGATCGACGTGATATTGGCATGGACTAGTTGAGGACTAGGGAGAGTGACCTATTAGGCTACTTTTTATCCCCGAAAATTAAGGAGTTCCCGTGGGAATTTAAAAAAACTTATTCCATGCGGATGAAGTCGCGTGCATCAGCTAGTACTAAATAGAAACAAACGAGCAAATATCAAGATTCGCAGTGACGCGACCGACGCGACGCGTCGGATGATTGATTCCAAGCACCAAATGTGTTGGAGGCGCCATAAATTTTACTCCAATTGAGATAAATCTACAGTATTTATGAACCCGAGTTGTGTGATCGAACATTGAACCACTGTGAGATTAGATTGCACCATCGATTGTTATGGTTAACGTTAAATTTCACCACCAATAAGTCATCAGATCTTGCACTAATATTATACTCAGTGACTATCAGAGAATTAAAGCCACTGACATAATATATATTTGTATCCATTGAAGATTAACTATAAAATAAAAATAAAATTTCTTACCTATCAAACTTCGCAAACCTTTCCTTTCCTTTTTCTTAGCAAACCTGATAATTTTATCTCTAGTCAGTGGACATAATCGAGGGATATAATTTTTGTCCCCTGCCCATGCTCGCCCTGCTGCAGTGGATAAAAAGTATAAGTCAGTGGCTTTCTTTATATTGCCACTTTGTCAACGTGATTAATATGTACCTATATATTTATACAGCTTTCTAGTACTAACAGCCTCTGAGCTAAGACGCGGACGGCCGGACAGACGGACTTGGGAAAACTTTAAGGGTTCCTTATTGACTACGGAACCCTAAAAAGCAGTATAAAACAGATGTTGCGTATCAAGGCATGATTGCCTCAATTCGGAATCCGTATCGACAATAGGACGCATTTGGTCCGCGTTATCGTTAGACGCGTTTCGGAATCGAAGTATGAAATCAGAAATAGAGTATTATTATGTAGGCCTTATTCGAAAAGGAAAATGTAAGCGGAACTTTCCGTTATATTTCCTTCACCTTTTTCTTTTGAGAATCGGATGGAGAAGAGGTAACTGAGAAAAGGTATGAGAATACGTATAATGTTATATTTAATGGGCCCATAATATTATAGCGTTTAAATATTCATAATATATCATAATGGTATTGAATTGTAAAGCCATACGGCATAGTCTTATTATATATTTTTTCATCATACCTATTCGAAAAACGCATATTGCCTTCAGAGGATAGCGGGAGCAAAGTGTAACTTGTTGGCCCATGGGACTTTTCATTTCTCTCTTCTGATTGGTCCGAAGTCACGTCATCAATTTGTTGATCGAATATACGACGATGCATTTCCCTGTTCTGATTGGTCCGAAGTCACGTGATCAATTTGTTGATCGGATATACGTCTTTACATTTTATTGAAACTTTAAATATACGTCTAAATAATGTCTATACAATTACATAGAAGGCTGATAGGAGTATCTTCTGATTGGTGCTTAAACGTATAGGTAATGTCCATACATAGTAGGTTGATACTCCTAGCTTTTTCTCATACGTAATGATGAAAAATAGTGTGAGTCACTCGGGGCCAAATTTTTTGTTCTCGGGCGGCGTATATTGAATTCCTCGCTACGTTCAGGATTCTACTTTAGAACCCCTCGCTACGCTCGGGATTCTACTATAGAATCCTTCACTTCGCTCTGAATTCAAAATAGCGCCCTCGGGGAACAAAAATTTTCTTTGGCCCCATGTAACACAAATAACTATTTCGGTTGAAATTTTAGAAAAATATTACTGTGAAGGTCTTACACAAGCAATAAAAAGTAAGAACTGCGTCGGGGTTTTATTGCTTAGTATTTAGCAAATTCTGTATGTAGTACATTTTTAAAATTACCACGAAACTTTGGCTACAGTGATCAAGTGTTTTAGAGATATTTGATGTTTGATAAATAGTCGAATATACCCAATTAAAACTTTGGACCTCTCTACTTTACTGAATTATTCAAAACACCTGCAGCTTACCTTACTCAGAAATCCTGTTTATGTAACACACGATTTCCTTGTATACCGCACAACTCATTCAACCATTACAGCCAGCGCGGCGTCTAAATTTATGATAAATCTCTGAATTAGCACAGTAATTCATGCTCTAACAACAATAGCAGGATTAAAACGGAACAGATTAAACAAATCATCAATAGCAATAACAAATAACCTCGCCCGTTTCTTCGACAAACAAACACAAGAAATAATGTTTGCTCTACGGAGCTCCCGGAGTATCGGTAAATAACCTTGTTGGAGGTTTGGCGACCTCCATGGCGCAGTGTTGAGCGCGATGGTCTTTTAAATGGAAGGTCCCGACTCCCGGGTTCAATCGCCGGCCGGCAGGTTCGGCTGGCTGAAAACATTACTGAGGGTCGTCAATACAATATAGCTCAAATTTGCAATGAAACTGGTTTCACCGTGAGTAACTATTGTTTTTATTGTTAAAAAATGTGTGTTCATAAACTTAGGATTTGTTACATAACGTTTTATAAGTAAATAACTATTAAATTTAGGCAAGATACTTAGTAGTTTCAAAAGTGGTTATTTTAATCTCGCTGTTTGGTTTTTAGTGGACAACCAAGTTGGGTGTCGCGTCCCGACGAAGAGAGTAATGCTTCACAACGAAGACATAATATTATGGATAAACAATATGAGAACAATAGCTTCATACCAACTGTCGAGTTCGCGAACATGTTCGATACTTAAACACCAGCGCCAAAGCTGCACATTATAAGACATGGAAGTGTTGTCCAGCTGTTGATGTGCCACAACTATCATTTTGTGCATGATAATTGTTGTCCTGTGCATCGAGCACATATAGTGCGTAATTGGTTTAATCAAAACCCAGACAACAGTTATTCCCTGGCCAATAAGATCACCAAACTTAAATCCTATTGAATATTATGAGGTTTGATGGTGCAAAGGTGGGATAATATGCGAAATGAAAGGACTGCAGAGCAAACGGAGGCTCACTGTTGGAAGTATGGGAGAATATATTTAAGGGAACGGATATCTGTCCCAATATTACAAACGGATTAACCCGGCGGCGCTTGCTTGCTGTTATTGAAAAAAGTGGAGGTTCTATTGAATAGTATTACTTTTAAAGCTATATAAAATTTAATTTTTAAGTCTTATTATTAATATTTATTATTAGTATATCTTATCAAAATTAACAGACAAAAAAACAGCGCCGCCCATTGGTTACTAGATTTTTAAGGTTTAGCTTCAATTTTCTTTTCTTTATGAAAACGATTTCTTAAGCTATAACCTTAAAAAAATATAGAAAAAGTAGCTGAAGTTATTTATTACTTTTGAGAAAATGTAACATGATAACAATGAAAATAAAGTCGATTATCTAATAAAAAGTATTTCATCCAATTTATTTTGTTTGTTTTATTAATTAACACCACTAACATAGTTACAACTGTCCTACCAACATAACTAACTTTATCGTTAAGTATTATCGTGTAAGTAACGTTTATAAATGGATGTTATGTCTGTAAATAAATATCTATTATAATAAAGAATAACAAACAGTCATTTATTCAAAACAAAATAAAAACTGCAATAAGAGATTCGAACCTAGGTCATATGATGCCTCGTATATCAATTTCCAACTATATTACCACGACACTGGGAGTGGTTACTGTTAAAGTGATGAAATAAACAATCACAATAGACAAGTTTATTGAATATAAATGTTTTGAACCTAATGCTAATGTCTTAAGGTTGATATTGTTGTAGTATTGAACTGAAATCGTTTGAACCTTATGTAGTTGAATTAAGGTTGATAATATTATTGACAGTTTATGTTTATCAGTGTGAGTGAGCAGCACGTGAGTGATTCACAGCATTGCTTGCACGCGGTTTTAGCCTTAGAGCTATGTATGGAATTATGCCGTCGACTGTACACGAATTGGCGATTGATTTTCCACTACAATTGTTTTATTTAAAAAATATATTTTAGTGTTTTAAAATAATCGTAATTTTATAATCTTATTCTTTTCAATTAATGTATAATTGTTGTATTGTAATTTTTTTTTGAAATCTTTATTTCTGGAGTTTGTTCCAAAGGAATACGCCACTCCGAAGGGCTTCAAATATTCCACACAAAATCTTTCGTAGGGCTTATTTATAGACATTCGTAAGAGCTTAAATCGAAGAAAAAAGAATTGAAATGAATACAAGTAGGGATGAATTGAAATGATCTTGAAGCAGAAATCAGACGTTTTCTTGAATGAAATCTAATTGAACGCACACAATGCCGTCTCTTCATAAGCATCTTGCGGATGTCCGGCTTAGGTCGACTTTAGTTCTCTTTGTGCACGGCAAGAGTACAGAATGGTGTCTTAGTAAAAAGTTTCACTAGAAATAAGAAAAACTTATCAGAAAACAACTGGCTGGTGGTGGACTGAGTCATGATGCAGTCTAAGATTATTTATATTGTATTTTTTAGTTATATTAAAATAACTATATTATGTAACTTCACTGCATCGTACTGGAACGCTAGGTCGCTTGGCGGCACGTCTTTGCCGGAAGGGTGGAAATTAGCCACGCCCAAAGCCTCCGACCAGACCAGCAGCCTTAACTGTGTCTATCAAAAAATGAAAGCCACTGGCATGTATTCTTTATGTAAATAAAAATAACTTAATGAATAGAAGCGGGCGATACTTTGAGGAAGTCCATGATAATGAAAGAACTTGGAGTTTAATTCGCTATAATCCGCCACAGTAGGTAAATAATGTAGGACTTTACAATCGTGCATTGTCGAGTCAACATCTCCTGAAGAGGCTCCGGTTGCGGAGTGAAACGTACGTTAAGAACAATTTGGAAGATTTGTGTGGTGTGGTGAATATCGCAAGTTACAAGTGCAAGATACACACTGTACCACATATATTTATCATCGTGGCGGATCATAGCGAATTAAACTTTTAGTTATTTCATTAAATAGTTATTTGTGTTTTATGGGGCCAAAGAAAATTTTTGTTCCCCGAGGGCGCTATTTTGAATTCAGAGCGAAGTGAAGGATTCTATAGTAGAATCCTGAGCGTAGCGAGGAATTCAATATACGCCGCCCGAGAACAAAAAATTTGGCCCCGAGTGACACACACTATTTTTCATCATTACGTATGAGAAAAAGCTAGGAGTATCATTATTACCTATATTTATACCTTATCATTACCTTAGATACGTTTAAGCATCAATCAGAAGCACGAACGCGGACCAACCAGAAGATACTCAGCTATCACTAAAGCACGAACGCGGACCAATCAGAACAGAGAAATGAAAAGTCCTATGGGCCTAAAAATTACATTTTGCTCCCGCTATCCTCTGAAGCCAATATTCGTTTTTCTAATAGGTATGATGAAAAATAACTTTTCATAGCCAACCTTCAATGACTAAAAAATATATGTCAGTGGTTTCCATTTTTTGATCGCCACTGAGTTAGAGATATACGGCTGCAGAACAGAGAAAGTTCAGAAATTATAATTAGTAGTCGACACCACCGGGGATCGAACCCGGGACTTCCCACTTTTAACCATCTTAGTTTATATATGGAAAATCAAAAACCACGGAGTTTTAGTTTAAGTTAGAGTTTTTTAACTTAGCTAACTTAGGTAAACGGACGTTGCTGAAATACAATACAAGTACAGGAACATTACACCTAGTCACTATTCCATGGCTTTACATGGTCGGTCTGTTAATGTGAAACCTTACATAATATTCGTAGCAGTTTCGTAGACAGCGGCTACGAAAGTTTTAGAACTATATTTACCACCTACATCATTATAAATTAATATATAATACCTATCAAACAATGAAAAGAAAACACAGACTCATCAACGCCCAGCTGAAACCCTTTCACCTATTAGTCAGCTGAAAATTTTCCAAACAGGTGTCCAAGAGAGAGAGGCCAATCTCCAGAGAGATTAGCCATCTGCGCAGGAGTTATTATAGTGCACAAGTATGTGCGCGAACACAGGTTCTCTTTTCCTTTACTCTCATACCTCAATAGGAAGGAATATCCGCCACGACCGGAGAGAGATCAGGCGCAGGACCAACGGCTTTACCTACGTGCTTTCCGAGACACCGGAGTTAAACACCGCCAACTTCCTAACTAGTACCAATAATTTCTTGTCAGAAAATCCCAGTACTTCATATGGCCCAACCCGGGTTTCGAACCCGGGATCTTGTCAGCTGCAGTCGAACATGCTAACCACTATGCCAACGAGGCAGCTAAAAGTATTTTTGTTTAATATAGAGATCAAAAAATATGGTCGGATTTTTTAAAATTCCCAGGTGAGCGAGGCGTCAAGAACGCTTTTTCAATTTTTACGAGTAAAATAATTATATTTTGAGTTGTCTTTTGTGAAGGCACACTCTTAATTAATTAAGACACCTATTAATTTAATTAAAATCCATACAAATATTATAAAATTACGAAAATGTATGTATGTCTGCTACGCTTTAACGGGGCCATCGTTATTCCGATTTGGACGAAATTTGGTACAGAAATAGGTTGCATCCCGGGGAAGGACTTTTAACCCAGAAAAGTAGAGTTCCCTTAGGAATCAAGAAATCCTAATCATCTAGTGTGAAACATTTATTTCTATTTCACAGTTTGTTTAGCGATCATTTTGACTTTTTTTACTCAAATTATTTCCTAAGACACCATTCTGTATACTTTCCTAGTACACAAATAGTTTGCACAAAGAGAACTAAGTCAATATAAAGCCGGACTCCCGCAAGATACTCATGAGTGGACGCCATTGTGTGCTTTCAATTGAATTTCATTCAATAAAACGTTTGACTTCTGCTTCAAAACTATTTCAAGGCATGCCTATACTTGTATTGTATTTCAGCAACGTCCGTTTACCTAAGTTAGCTAAGTTAAAAAACTCTAACTTAAACTAAAACTCCGTGGTTTTTGATTTTCCATATATAAACTAAGATGGTTAAAAGTGGGAAGTCCCGGGTTCGATCCCCGGTGGTGTCGACTACTAATTATAATTTCTGAACTTTCTCTGTTCTGCAGCCGTATATCTCTAACTCAGTGGCGATCAAAAAATGGAAACCACTGACATATATTTTTTAGTCATTGAAGGTTGGCTATGAAAAGTTATTTTTCATCATACCTATTAGAAAAACGAATATTGGCTTCAGAGGATAGCGGGAGCAAAATGTAATTTTTAGGCCCATAGGACTTTTCATTTCTCTGTTCTGATTGGTCCGCGTTCGTGCTTTAGTGATAGCTGAGTATCTTCTGGTTGGTCCGCGTTCGTGCTTCTGATTGATGCTTAAACGTATCTAAGGTAATGATAAGGTATAAATATAGGTAATAATGATACTCCTAGCTTTTTCTCATACGTAATGATGAAAAATAGTGTGTGTCACTCGGGGCCAAATTTTTTGTTCTCGGGCGGCGTATATTGAATTCCTCGCTACGCTCAGGATTCTACTATAGAATCCTTCACTTCGCTCTGAATTCAAAATAGCGCCCTCGGGGAACAAAAATTTTCTTTGGCCCCATAAAACACAAATAACTATTTAATGAAATAACTAAAAGTTTAATTCGCTATGATCCGCCACGATGATAAATATATGTGGTACAGTGTGTATCTTGCACTTGTAACTTGCGATATTCACCACACCACACAAATCTTCCAAATTGTTCTTAACGTACGTTTCACTCCGCAACCGGAGCCTCTTCAGGAGATGTTGACTCGACAATGCACGATTGTAAAGTCCTACATTATTTACCTACTGTGGCGGATTATAGCGAATTAAACTCCAAGTTCTTTCATTATCATGGACTTCCTCAAAGTATCGCCCGCTTCTATTCATTAAGTTATTTTTATTTACATAAAGAATACATGCCAGTGGCTTTCATTTTTTGATAGACACAGTTAAGGCTGCTGGTCTGGTCGGAGGCTTTGGGCGTGGCTAATTTCCACCCTTCCGGCAAAGACGTGCCGCCAAGCGACCTAGCGTTCCAGTACGATGCAGTGAAGTTACATAATATAGTTATTTTAATATAACTAAAAAATACAATATAAATAATCTTAGACTGCATCATGACTCAGTCCACCACCAGCCAGTTGTTTTCTGATAAGTTTTTCTTATTTCTAGTGAAACTTTTTACTAAGACACCATTCTGTACTCTTGCCGTGCACAAAGAGAACTAAAGTCGACCTAAGCCGGACATCCGCAAGATGCTTATGAAGAGACGGCATTGTGTGCGTTCAATTAGATTTCATTCAAGAAAACGTCTGATTTCTGCTTCAAGATCATTTCAATTCATCCCTACTTGTATTCATTTCAATTCTTTTTTCTTCGATTTAAGCTCTTACGAATGTCTATAAATAAGCCCTACGAAAGATTTTGTGTGGAATATTTGAAGCCCTTCGGAGTGGCGTATTCCTTTGGAACAAACTCCAGAAATAAAGATTTCAAAAAAAAATTACAATACAACAATTATACATTAATTGAAAAGAATAAGATTATAAAATTACGATTATTTTAAAACACTAAAATATATTTTTTAAATAAAACAATTGTAGTGGAAAATCAATCGCCAATTCGTGTACAGTCGACGGCATAATTCCATACATAGCTCTAAGGCTAAAACCGCGTGCAAGCAATGCTGTGAATCACTCACGTGCTGCTCACTCACACTGATAAACATAAACTGTCAATAATATTATCAACCTTAATTCAACTACATAAGGTTCAAACGATTTCAGTTCAATACTACAACAATATCAACCTTAAGACATTAGCATTAGGTTCAAAACATTTATATTCAATAAACTTGTCTATTGTGATTGTTTATTTCATCACTTTAACAGTAACCACTCCCAGTGTCGTGGTAATATAGTTGGAAATTGATATACGAGGCATCATATGACCTAGGTTCGAATCTCTTATTGCAGTTTTTATTTTGTTTTGAATAAATGACTGTTTGTTATTCTTTATTATAATAGATATTTATTTACAGACATAACATCCATTTATAAACGTTACTTACACGATAATACTTAACGATAAAGTTAGTTATGTTGGTAGGACAGTTGTAACTATGTTAGTGGTGTTAATTAATAAAACAAACAAAATAAATTGGATGAAATACTTTTTATTAGATAATCGACTTTATTTTCATTGTTATCATGTTACATTTTCTCAAAAGTAATAAATAACTTCAGCTACTTTTTCTATATTTTTTTAAGGTTATAGCTTAAGAAATCGTTTTCATAAAGAAAAGAAAATTGAAGCTAAACCTTAAAAATCTAGTAACCAATGGGCGGCGCTGTTTTTTTGTCTGTTAATTTTGATAAGATATACTAATAATAAATATTAATAATAAGACTTAAAAATTAAATTTTATATAGCTTTAAAAGTAATACTATTCAATAGAACCTCCACTTTTTTCAATAACAGCAAGCAAGCGCCGCCGGGTTAATCCGTTTGTAATATTGGGACAGATATCCGTTCCCTTAAATATATTCTCCCATACTTCCAACAGTGAGCCTCCGTTTGCTCTGCAGTCCTTTCATTTCGCATATTATCCCACCTTTGCACCATCAAACCTCATAATATTCAATAGGATTTAAGTTTGGTGATCTTATTGGCCAGGGAATAACTGTTGTCTGGGTTTTGATTAAACCAATTACGCACTATATGTGCTCGATGCACAGGACAACAATTATCATGCACAAAATGATAGTTGTGGCACATCAACAGCTGGACAACACTTCCATGTCTTATAATGTGCAGCTTTGGCGCTGGTGTTTAAGTATCGAACATGTTCGCGAACTCGACAGTTGGTATGAAGCTATTGTTCTCATATTGTTTATCCATAATATTATGTCTTCGTTGTGAAGCATTACTCTCTTCGTCGGGACGCGACACCCAACTTGGTTGTCCACTAAAAACCAAACAGCGAGATTAAAATAACCACTTTTGAAACTACTAAGTATCTTGCCTAAATTTAATAGTTATTTACTTATAAAACGTTATGTAACAAATCCTAAGTTTATGAACACACATTTTTTAACAATAAAAACAATAGTTACTCACGGTGAAACCAGTTTCATTGCAAATTTGAGCTATATTGTATTCGATATTATTTAGCTCATTATTAATATGCATCCTCTTCTGCATATTAATATTTCTGCATTATTGTTGAAGATAAAACTTTGTAAATTATACTTAATAATTTTGTAGTATTTGCTAGTAACGACTAACGATTGTCAAATCTTCCGTCCGTCAGTACTCAGTGACCATATCTGTTCAGTGATATTTTAAACTACCCGCATATGCTATTACTGGTATAAAAATATCACTCATCAAATAAAAACAGTAAAAACAGCTTACACGGGGTCGAGATTTGAACCTACAACAGTTGCGTTGCGCAGTCTGAGTATTTCCACGCCTCGCCATTGAGCTCACTTACTTGGGGTGTGAAATTATCGATATTACGCAGCTATTACAATACCTACAAGCTGAATGACTTATATTATACTACTGCAAGTGTGTGGGTGTCCGACCGCATGCAAAGCAACTTATTTGCTTATTCTATATGCAATTTTGACGCTGACTGTACATTTTGTGTATTTGTATGTAATTTGATTTTCCGATACAAAAAATAACTTGTGATAATAATAATATATTACCACAGCGTAAGTAAACAGGGTGGAAAATACGATCGGGACATTCATAATACATTAAATAGTGAAGATATTAATTTCGATCAAAAGAAACATAGGTAATTCCTTTGTTTAAAAAAATTAGAATATCTGCATTCAAATATTTTTACAAAAGCTGGGAAAGGCAGAATTTAGACCGTCACTATTTGGTTAAACTAATCGATAAGGTCTACGATTAGGATAAAATCTCTCGAATATTGTATGTTAAAATTAAAGAAGAGGACATAGGCATCACCTCTGTGCATTGATGGTACTATGGTACGTTTTAAATTTTCTTTAAATATACGAGTATAATTAACTCATCTTGTACTTATTATAATTGGCGTCTCATTTACATTGTTTTGAAAGGGTTTCACTCATTACAACTTCAAAGGGTTACTTAATAGCAAAGAAGCCTTTTGAGTTTCACGGTTATATTTTTAAAGGCTAAGGTCTAACCCCACTTGAGATGCACGGAGCACAGCGCGGCACGTAGTGGCAGATATTATTTATGGGGCCGCGTCGCTCAGTGCATCTGCTTGCCGCGTCGCTTAAGTGGGCCCAGCTACATACAAACTCATACTAAGAATATATTATGCCTTTACGTGCCGCGCCACGCCGTGTTTCTGTAGTGGGGCTAGACCTTTAGAACTGACCTTGCATGGGCTTTGTGTCTTCTAGTTCTTTATAATAATAGGCGTTTTAAGTCCGTTATATTTTAACGACTTAAGAACCTTACATTTACTTCTTATACATCTCACTAGTTCTTTACAGACTTAACATTATGGTTATAAATATAGTTTTTTTTATCCACTAAGTGATAACAACGTACTAACTTTGTGGTGTTAGCCTTTGACTGCGATCTAACGATGGTAAATAAGATTTTTTTTTTTTATCCACTACAAGTTAGCCCTTGACTGCAATCTCTCCTGATGGTAAGTGATGATGCAGTCTAAGATGGTAGCGGGCTAACCTGTTAGGGGCATGGCAGTTATATTAAACCCATACCCCTATTCGGTTTCTACACGGCATCGTACCGGAACGCTAAATCGCTTGGCGGCACGTCTTTGCCGGCAGGGTGGTAACTAGCCACGGCCGAAGCCTCCCACCAGTCCAGACCAGGGAAAATTCAGAAATTATAAATTCCCAAATTGACCCTGCCGGGGATCGAATCCGGGACCTTCGCACGGACAACAGCGCTACACACTGCGCCCGCTGCCCGCTACCATCTTAGACTGGCGCTACACACTGCGCCACGCCAGTCTAAGATGGTAGCGGGCTAACCTGTTAGGGGTATGGCAGTTATATTAAACCCATACCCCTATTCGGTTTCTACACGGCACCAGCACGGCATCGTATCGGAACGCTAAATCGCTTGGCAGTCAGTTACGGTATCTTAAAATTCAAAGCTACGAGGGTTCCAAACGCGCCCTGGTCTGAGAAGAACCCACAACAAGCTCAGCCGGGGGTTTTTTTTTTAATTATCACCATCTCACAAAATATCAACTTAAACTTAAGAACTATCAGAGCCGTTGGAGCAAATTAATGCCAAGCTTCCGTGTCATTTATTTAATCCTTTACATTGTAATAAGATTTTTCTATTAGTTTACGTTTTACCTACTTATTGAGAGACATCTTCAACATGTCTTTTGGGGGCTTATTATATAGAAACGGACACTATTTCCAAACAACATTATTGCCTACCAATAATTACATTTTATGGTTTTATTCAATGATAGTGCCGATGAAATAAATATAAATGTAAAACGTCATGTAATATTGATGTTAATGAGAAATTGATTGTCCTTTTATTGATTTTTCGTAAAAATGGTTTTGTATTTTTATCTAAGTGGCGTTTAAGGTTACATTGTTCCTAAAATTAAACACAATAGACTATTTGTATGTTTTTTAAATTGTTTCGGTATTGATAGAAATCCGGAGAAAACCTACTTACTTATAGGTACGCCGTTTTTGGTGCGTAGTGAAAATATTTGAAACTAGAGGACGCCCGCGACTTCGTTCGCGTGTCATAAGTTTTTTTAATTCCCACAGGCACTCCTTCATTTCCGGGATAAAAAGAAGCCTATGTCACTCTCCAGATCCTCAACTATACCTACCCATGCAAAAAATCACATCGATCCGTTGCTCTGTTGCGGCGTGATTGAAGGACAAACTCTCTATTTAACGTCCTTGGGGATAGAAATTTCAAGACTGTGGAATACGTATTTCATAAATTTAAATCGGAAGCCCAAATACCAAGTTTCAGGCCGATAACTTGAAAAACGACGGACTTTCATTCAAATTTTCAACCCCTATTTAACCCCTTTGGTGGTGAAATTTTTAAATATTTTGACACACGTACTTCTTCATTTTTTACCGATAGCCAAAATACCAACGTTCGTTGATATAACGTGAGAAATATCTTGAGAAATGAAGGACTTTTTTACAAAACTTTCATCCACTATTCCATTCCTTTGGGGGTTGAAATTTCAAAAATGGTGAAGTACTTACTTCTTCATATCTATCTGAAAGCCCAAATGCTAAGTTTCATGGCTATAACTTGAGAAATGAAGGACTTTAATACAAACTTTCAACCCCAATTTACCCCTTTGGGGGTGGAATTTCGAAAAACTGTGAAATACGTATTTCTTTATTTTTTACCGAAAGCCAAAATACCAAGTTTCGTTGATATAACTTGAGAAATGACGGACTTTCATACAAACTTTAAACCCCTATTTCACCCCCTTAGGGTGGAATTTTGAAAAATGCTTCCTTAGTGAGCGCCTACGTCACAAAAGGAACCTACTGTCAAAATTTCAAGTTTCTAGCCACAGCGGTTTAGGCTGTGCGTTGATATATAAGTCAGTCAGTCAGGACTTTGAATTTTATATATATAGATGAAATAATTTAGGTAGGTTCACATAGGGCAACTGGTATCACATAAGATACGTTAAGACTCTACCACCGGTTCGGAAAGGTGTTCTACTGAGAAGAGCCGGCAAGAAACTCAGCAGTTGCTCTTTTCTTAAAAAAGAAAAGGTTACAATAAGTACCTAGACAATTTACACATGATAGTTTTGTGACTAAAATTCCTTTTTATCCCTTCATAAATCTTCTATATATACCTATACATACCTAGGCGTTATAACAACTTATAGTAGGTAGTACTAGATGCCCGCGACTTCGTCCGCGTGGAATAAGTTTTTAATTAATAACCTAAAATTTAATTTTCCGGGATACAGTAAGTAGCCTATGTCACTTTCGTCATCAACTATACCCATGCAAAAAATCACGTCGATCCGTTGTTTTATTGCAGCGTGATTGAAGGACAAACCAACAAAGGAACACACTTTCCACCACCACCACCACTACCGTCCCACTGCTGCGCACAGGCCGCCACTCTCGTAGGAGAGAGGGAATTAGAGCTTAGACCCACCACGCTGCTCCAATGCGGGTTGGCGGACTTTAACGACTATTGACATGTTAGTGACAATAACCGGGACTCCGAGGCACGGGGGTGATACCACATGAGTATACGAGGTTTATCTACCCTGTGGTGATACACCGCCAATTTCTTAACTGAAAAACCCAATACCTAACAATTTTTATGTCCGACCATGCTAATCGCTAGACCAACGAGGCAGTTTCGCATTTATAATATTTGTATAAGTAGGTAAGTAGTAAGTAAGAAGTATGATCTATCTCATGATCATCGTATCAACATTAAACCTATCTCCGGCCCACTATTAACTAACTTACTAACAGCTACTACTCTACTTAGAATGAGTAGGGTCATAGTCCATCACTAAGTCGTGAATGTGGCAGACTTCACGTATCTTTGCGAATATTATGATTTACTAGCTGATGCCCGCGACTTCGTCCGCGTGGATCGAGGTTTTTCGTTTCCCGCGGGAACTCCTTAATTTTCCGGGATAAAAAGTAGCCTATGTGTTATTCCAGACTATAATCTATCTCTGTGCCAAATTTCATCCAGATCCGTTCAGCCGTTGGGGCGTGATTGAGTGACAAACATCCATCCATACATCCATCCAAACTTTCGCATTTATAATATTTATTTGACTAGCTGATAGCAAAAGAACATTTGACTCGCTCCAGCAATGCTAAGGACAGCGGTTACTTATGTATAGTATACATTAATGAAATTGTAAATGAATTTTTTAGCCCGCTACCATCTTAGACTGCATCACCACTTACCACAAAAGGTGAGATCGCTGTCAAAAGGTTAACTTGTAGTGGATTAAAAAAAAAATTACTCCAATACTAACAAACACAAACTAACTACAAACAAACTATTATATTAAAATAAATACGGCATATAAATAAGAGCTTTTGTGCCACGCAAACAAACATAATTATTGCGTGAGATTTTTTGATAACGAATAAAAATATAATAATATGAAACTCGTGTATCCAGACGACCTTGACTACTGTTTATTACTTAGATATCCTTCGGTGGCAAGTTTTCCGAATAAAACTTCGTCAATAACTGAGGAATTTATTAGTGACATCGCTTTTGGAAGCAGTAAGGTATATACCCAACCTTACAAAAATAAGGAAATCTTTAGCCAACAATCAATGAAGGAAAAGTGAAATGAAGGAATTTTTTCATGGAAAAAAACATACAAACGAATTGAGAACCTACTCCTTTTTTTGAAATCGGTTAAAAATGTTAAAAAAACGGAATGTAACCATAGTTAACATCCCAGCATGAAATGGTGCCACTATTATTCAAATTGGAATTCAAATTTAAATGTTTTATTCAAATAAACTTTTAAAAGTGCTAGTGAATCTGCAAAATTAACTGGCTGCATTTAATTGCTGGAATTTTGCAGATTTTACTATAGGGACAGAAATTTGTTTAACGAAGATGCACTTTTAGTATCCAAAAATATCTGCACGGAATGCTATGTAATCGAATCGTATATAATATATTGTAACAATGTAGACGGGAAAAATTAGTCAGCCTAAAGTTTGCATATTCTGTAGGCTTCATGCTTTCGATTGGTATGGAATTTGTCTATTAACCAAACCAGTGAAATGCTTAAAAATAATAAAAATTAAATTGTTAATTAATCAAATTCTGGACTGAAATTTTTTAGTCAACCCATTTGCAATATATATATTGACATATTTAATTTGATATAAAATACTTTTCATCCATTAACCAGCTCGGTGAAGGTCGTTTTATACTGGGATCCTAAACTATAATATAATATTTCAATATAATATGAAAAAAAAAAAAAAAAAAACCCCCAGCTGAGTTTGTTGTGGGCTCTTCTCAGACCTGGGCGCGTTTGGAACCCTCGTAGCTTTAGTTTTAAGATACCGTAACAGATTATCACCATCATATTTTTATGTAACTGGACGTCAATAAGTGTAGTGCATCTACCTAAATTGAATAAATATTTATGACTTATGACTTATGCTTTCTAAAATCATGTGACAGAAGTGTACTCGTAAATGTCTTGCGTCTAATGAAAACGACTCCTTTCCTTTGCGTGAATATTGCCAATAATAATCACGGAGTAGACACAATATGATGTGGACTTGAAAGCGTTGTTTGCTGAAGCAGATATTTGCTAGTCCTAGATGATCCCAGCAAGTTTCGCTATGTACAAGCCCCGCACTGTTTTTTTTTAATCCACTGCAAGTTAGCCCTTGACTGCGATCTCACCTGATGGTAAGTGATGATGCAGTCTAAGACGGTGGCGGGCACTGTGTGGAAAAGGACGGATAATATAGTAGTAAAACCATAGAATAGGTAATAGTACGTTGTACTAAAACTGATAATAATCGTATGAAATTCGGAAGCCAGCCCGACTGCCAATGCGAGCTAACACATTCTCGCTGAGGGCTCACTTCTTCTTTAGCGCATACTTTTCCGGTTCGATTAGGTATTCATCCATACTATTATTATAAATGCGAAAGTGTGTCTGTCTGGCTGTCTGTCTGCTACGCTTTCCCGGCCTATCTTTTCAACAGATTTTGCTGAAATGTGGTATAGAGGTAGGTTATATCCCGGGCAAGGACATAGGCTACTTTTAATCCCGGAAAATTAAAGAGTTCCCGCGGGAATCAACAAACCTTAATCCACGCGGAATCCAATCATCTAGTAGCGTATATTTTATTCAATTATTCAATTACTTTAATAATTGATGATGGGCTCAGAGAGATATCTCCGTGGAATAATACTCGAAACTTGCACGAAACCAATATATTCATCAGTTCCTTATCGTTCTCACAAAAAATTCTAATCTTGAGTAATACAGGTACCATCTTAGACTGCATCATCACTTACCACACTTGATTAACATAGTTTAAGCAAATAAATATTTAGGATTAACTACTAACTTAATTTTAATTATATTATGTATCGTTTAACTAGGCATAATAGTAGTGTAAATGTATTGTTTAACTAGGTATAATAGTAGTGTGTAATAGTAGTGTAGTGTAGTGCACGGCGTAGTTGTTAGTTGAGCGCGAACTCGCCAACAAACTATGTGTGTAGTTTGGCGAGATACAATTGTATTGTATTATTGTTTGTGCATATTATAAAATAATAAATTAAAAAAAAAAAAAAAAACCATCAGGTGAGATCGCAGTCATGGGCTTACTTATAGTGGATAAAAAAAAATTTATTCGCTATAATCCGCCACAGTAGACAAATCTATGTGGTATCTTTTTTAGGCCCTTAAGTTGTTGGCTATACCTAATCGTTCTCTTCAAAGGACGAATGCGAGACCTTGACTGCGATATCCCAATATCTTTCAATGACAAGGCACTTCTTCGAATAAAACTTTGCCAATAACAATCAAATATACGAGTGCTATCAGTAAACTTTTGGCTTGTCCCATTATAGCTTTATTTAGTACAGTACTAGCTGATGCGGGATGCCCGCGACTTCGTCCGCGTGGTTTAAGTTTTTTTTGATTCCCACGGGACCTCTACAGGTCCTCAACTATTCCCATGCAAAATCACGTCAATCCATTGCTCTGTTGCAGCGTAATTGAAGGATAAACCAACCAACAACACTCTTTCGCAGTTATAATATTATACTCTATCCACGGAGACTAGTTAATATAGCGCTCTCTCTGTCACGTAATCCCATACAAATGACAAAGACAAAAAAAGTCAGTGGGCGTAAACCATTCTGAATGTACGTACACACTGCGCTACTATTAAATTAAACTAGCTTTCTTCCCACGACTACACTTGTTTTTTTTTTACAATTTACGTAGTTATTATAATTCAAAATATATTAATCACTATCCGACGACGTATCACTGCTATCGTTTTCTACATTTATTATGAAGTTATCAGTCATTATTTCCACATTCCTATCTATTGCGTTCATTTTTGGCTCTACTATTTCTTGTACTTTGTTTGATACAATTTTGCCACTTTTGGGCATTAATATTTTGAATATTAATGCCCAAATATATTATTTGATATAATTAACAATAACGATAGGTAAGGATAAAATATGAGCGCGTCTGCACAGGACGGGTACCACGATCAGACTAAAATATACACGTAGTCTGTACACTGCATTAACGGTTATCGCTGACCAATCACAAACGAGTCCATGTCTTCCCTATTAACTTGTCTCCGTGGATAGAGTATGTATGAATTTATTATTTTGAATATTTTGAAGTATGAATTTGTTATTCTCTCTATATATAAAATGAATCCCTATTTCCCTTGGTCACGGCATCACGCGTGAACGGCTGAACCAATTTCGCTAATTCTTTTTTTTTGTGTTTGCTATTGTAAGGAGAAGGTTCTTATGAAAGAAAATGTTTGAGAAATTGTACGGAAAAGTATAAAAATTGGGTTAAAAAATCTCCATATACAAAAGTAAATGAGATATAAGACAGTAGAGAGATCTTCAAATATATTGACAGATTGACAGTCATTTATTCAGTTTCATATATTATACACATTTATCCTGGGAAACAAACCGGTTCCCGCGGGACTCGGTAAGACCTAAAATCCACGCGGACGAAGTCGTGGGCATCAGCTAGTAAGTACTTAATAAAATTAATGAAATATTTTTAATTTTTTCAGATGAGAACGCGAGGATTTGCTCCGAAAACTTACACAACATAATAAATCAACTCAGTTCTATACAATATATTTGAAAGAAACACCCAAGTATTATTGATATTTATTTAAAATAGTAAACTTAAAGCTACGAACAGACAATAATAAAAGCCAAATTATTTATTTATACACATACATTTAAATTAAAAATGTGCTAGTAGATTTTCATATATTAAATTAAATATGTACAAATTATATAAATCAATCAAATAAATATTCATATACCGATTATTTAAATATCGATAGTAATTATAGAAAACCAATCACATTTAAATTTATAGTTTGAATATTTAAAATATTAAGTAAAAGTTTCAATAGTGATTGGAACCTATTTATCGATAGTTCAGAAAGTAATTTCCTGAAAGCATAACAATAAAGTTAGTCAAAATGAGCTGCGAATCGCCGTCGTCAGCGAAAAAGTTCAATTTGGAGCGGGCTTCAAACTTTATGAGGCAATTCCGGGACCCGGACTCGAGGGAGCTGAAGAAACTATCCGCTAACCAGTTCATGGAAGTCTGGAGTCACTATGATAGAGATGGTAAGTGATAGCATTGATTAACAAGTTTGAACTTTTTTGTTAACTTTTTAATGAGTGCAGTTTTCGTTTAAAGCAAACTAGTATTTACAAACGCACGCCATAGGAAATCCTCTGAGATTTCTTATACATTTTTTACCAACCTTCCACCCGTCAAATTCGTAACTCTAGGTTAGTACCACAGAATTCTTACTTTTCTGCATCTCTCTTAGTCTATTCTTTATGTGGTTTTACTAGAGAATTTTTTGTCATAAAACCCAATACTAAATTATGGCCCGATATGGGAATCGAATCTAGATGATTCATGGACGTACCACTAGACCAACGAGGCAATCCGAGTACCTACTGTAGTCCGAAAAGTAAACCTTTCTCACATGAAACTAAATGTGGTAACAAAAACGTAAAAATATCTCCTTCCAGTTAAAATTCAATTTATTCATTTTCTCCATGTTTACGTTTGAATAATAATATGTTTATTTGCTTTTGATGATTGCCCGCAACATCGTTCGCGTAGGTACATTTCTAGATTAAAACCAAATACTAATGAATGAAATGGATATAAGCGTTGCTAAAAGCTTCGACTTTTTAAAATTCGCTTGGCTCTATAATATAATATATTTTTTTTGCCGTTTTATATCCTCAAATTATCAAGTATTATATTGATATTCATATCAAGACTAAAATAGAATGGAAATTACAAACTACAATTATTATTAAACCTAAAACCTCCAAAGATCCAACACAAGGAAGTAAGAAAGCAAAACGTTGAAAAGTATGAATAATCAAGCGTAATCAAAAAGTATTAATCATTGAGGCCTCAAGTTTTTATTAGAAAATATCAAACGCAGATAGTCAGTTTTTTTTATTTTGCGTTCATAGTAATAATATATTCTTTGCAAACAGAAAACAGGAACTCAACAGAACGGAAAAATGAAAAATTTAGGGTTGTACCACGGACACAATATAATAGTAATAGACATACCATGGAGCAGTATTGAGTATGTATATTTTGTGAAGTCGTAGTGACCGTACCTTAACGACTACACTGTGTAGGTAGGTACATAATATAAACTGTGCTAATTCTTTTCTACATCACACATTATATTAAAACGCCTAAAACCTAAAATTATCAACGCCAGCGTGGCAGTCCGACGCAGCGATGGGGTGACGAATTAGACTAAATTACAGTTGAGTGGCCCGCAGAGGCGTACTATTACCTATTCTGTATAGGGAGATGTGGAGAAATCGGAGGGAGGCCTTTACCCAGTCGTGAGACAGCACAAGTTAATTTAGATTAGTATATAATAGATTATTAGATACATATCATACAACCCTTGCAGGTTAACTGGGTAAGTTGCAGTCTGCAGACAAGCCAGTGACAAATGTTATGATTTTAACTAGCAATTAGAGTTTTAAAATTGATCTTTGCTGTCTTGCCCAAAAATAGATTAAGTTGGAGTTCTGCTTGAGACTTTCGAAGTGGAAGAGGGAATAATTCTTGGTAATCTAAAAAAAAACCTACCTAGCCTTTGAGTAAATTATTGTAAATTTTCTGGTCTTTGATAAACGCAGATAGTGATCCTACAGAATGGAATGATTATAACATCTTGCTTGTAAATAATGACTTAACAATCGAATTTCCATTGAAAATTATGGTTTTAATTAACGACTGCAGGTGATACTTACTTCTTATAATACAAACATCGTAGTTTGTACGAGTCAGTCAAGCGTATATGTATTTTATTTCTATATTATTATTAATTTTTTCAATACGTTATTTTTTGTAACCATTTAAATTATTTATTGTTAATAAACCTGTAAATAAATGAGTGACAATAAAAACATAGACACTCTAGTTTCTAGTTGTTTTTTAAATAAATAAAATATGTATACAATACATATATTTAATAAGTACTTTGTTATCGACACATGGATTTACATCACTAGCTCACCGGAACGGATATCAGCATTATCAGCTGTTCACAAACAATCGTGATTGTTGTTTGCGCTCGTGCAGCGGGGCAGTTTAATAGCAATTTCGCGTGAATTTACATTTACGTTTTCAGTAAAATATCGTAATTATTTTTATAACAAAATATTTGCTACTACCTACCAGATGATACCCGAGACTTTGTTCGCGTGGATGATTTTGGAACATGCCGAGGAACTCTATAATTTTCCGGCATAAGAAATAACCTGTAGAGTGACCACGTACTCTACAGGTATGTACTCAACTATATAATCCACGCAAAAATCACATCAATCCTTTGCTCTGTTGCGGTGTGATATTATAAATGCGAAAGTGTGTAAGTCTGTCTGTCTGCTACGCTTTAATGGCCCATCTTTTTAACCTATTTTGATGAAATCTGGTACAGAGATAGGTCGACTTTAAGTTGCATCCCGGAGAAGGCTGAAAAATTAAGTAGTTCCTGCGGTAATCATAAAAAAACTTAATCAACGCTGACGAAGTCGCGGGCATCATCTAGTTGGATATAAACCAACAATCAAACACAATTTCGCATTTAATATATTTATTTGCTACAATCAAAGCGTAAGTACATTTCCGTACAATGGATCGACACCCATACTACGAGTAGTTGCAGACTACAGTACCCTTACTCTGAGATTGATCGAATTTAAAATACGGTCTCACTAAGTGAGGTGAATCACATTTGCGTCAAACTAAAATGGACCCAAAAATTCTTGATTTAAAGCCACAAATTCAGTGCAACCGATTCAAATTTCGAAACGTATCGTTTGGAGCGCTAGCTAGCTATGAATGCATATACGAAATTGAGCTCTAAATTAATAAAATTAAGATTCATTTTAGTTTGATGCAAATGTAATTCACCTCACTTAGTGAGACCGTATTTTAAATTCGATCAACCTCAGAGTAAGGGTACAGACTCTACACCACCACTCACACCTAATATGTACCTAGGTAATAGTTTTATGAGCACGACTTACTTGCGAGACGGCAGAAGATTGGAACCAAGTCAAATTCATCCTAACTTCCATGACAGTCCACTAACAATCCATTAAGCGTGAAATTGGCCATCGGTTCGTGTATTGATTTTGTTTACAGTTCAAGCCGCTGCTATTTCAGTCACGGAGAAGGCCCAGATAAGTTATTTACCGCGGTTCCATTTGGTTTCACAGGTAGGTATAGTGACATTATGTTTATTTTGTGACGTGCAACGGTGCACTGCAAACGAGGTGTCAATATGATACTTGAATTAGCACCTAATAGGCTCGAGAGGTGATTAGTCTGGTAACCTAGTGGTTAAGAGGCAAGCCATAGAATTGAGTTGAATTGACCATAGCCTCCTATTCGGAGGATGGACTAAGGGGTCCGAAATCCGAATCCCGAGGCGCACCTAAAACTTCTGAGTTAAATGTGCGTTTACAGCAATTAGATATCACTTGTCCGAAAGTCAGATCGTGGTAGAGTCAAATAACATTAAAAAACCGGCCAAGTGCGAGTCGGACTCGCTCACCGAGGGTTCCGTACAAACCTGTAGTAAGTTTTAAATTATTAAAAAAAAACTACTTACTAGATCTCGTTCAAACCAATTTTCGGTGGAAGTTTGCATGGTAATGTACATCATATATTTTTTTTAGTTTTATCATTCTCTTATTTTAGAAGTTACGGGGGGGGGGGACACACATTTTACCACTTTGGAAGTGTCTCTCGCGCAAACTGTTCAGTTTAGAAAAAAATGATATTAGAAACCTCAATATCATTTTTGAAGACCTATCCATAGATACCCCACACGTATGGGTTTGATGAAAAAAAAAATTTTGAGTTTCAGTTCTAAGTATAGGGACCCCCAAAATTTATTGTTTTTTTTCTATTTTTGTGTGAAAATCTTAATGCGGTTCACAGAATACATCTACTTACCAATTTTCAACAGTATAGTTCTTATAGTTTCGGAAAAAAGTGGCTGTGACATACGGACGGACAGACAGACAGACAGACAGACAGACAGACAGACAGACAGACATGACGAATCTATAAGGGTTCCGTTTTTGCCAAATTTGACTACGGAACCCTAAAAAAGACGTATCATGACATCAGCTGTACTCGTATGTCCTATACGAAATAAACAAATTGAGTAGTGAGCATTGAAACATCATGAGAAATTATTAAATTAAAATACTTGCTTATTGCGGATAGGATTTTATGACAAAAAATTTAACGCAAAGAGGTTTTTAATTATTCTTCATGTATAAATATTGAAATTAAGAATAAATAATAATTTACTTATATTTAAACTAGAGGATGCCCGCGACTTCGTCGGCGTGGATAAAGGTTTTTTGATTGCCGCGGGAACTCCTGAATTTTCCGGGATAAAAATTAGCCTATGTCCTTTCCCGAGATACAACATTTCCCTGTACCTTTCATAAAAATCGTTGAACAGATGGGCAGTGGAAGCGTAGCACACAGACAGACAGACAGACGCTTGAATATACTAACCTAAAAGCACCTATCATAGAGTCGCTAACAACCTTTTTACCAACAAGCAGCTGAAAGCTTTACCGTATGGCAACTGGGACGGAAACTTTGAATCAAATTCAGTTAGCGAACCGAAGTCAAGTGGACTTGAGAGGCGACACTAATTGGAGTGGAAGGATTTTTTTATTATTAAATATGTTTTTTATGCCGCAACTACACTTGTAAGTTTTTACGTAAGTAAATTACGTAACTAACATTTGCATGCGATACGCGAATTACAAGACTGTTTACATTTCGTAAGTTACCATATGGGTAACTTACGAATATAATGTGGAATCGTGGCCTAAGAGAGAATTTCGCTATCAGAAATAACTATTTCTTTTGCTATAATATGTATTCTAATTTAATGGGAAATAGGGATAAGAAAAGGCTGATAAATAGCCTATGTACTAATGACTATGTGATACTACTATGTACTATGTGATAAAAATCTTTATCAAGGTTTTTCCTTATAAATTTTTATAAGTAATAAGGAAAAACTTTCGAAAACCATAAAATGAAAGACCACAATATTTTTGTCATGTACGCTCGAGTGTTGGTGGGAAAATTGGACAAGGCGCTTGAAATATGAAAGTGATGCATAGCTATTCTGTTAGTCTACCTAAGTAAAATTCATAGTTGATACGTGGTGAATTATGAATCCACCCATCGAGTTTTATGAATTCGATTTTGATCCGTGTCAGGTACAACACCCCACTGTGACAAACTTTGTCAAGACAGGGATATTTAGACGTACCATTTTGTAACATTTTCCTAAACTCACACATAATATTATTGACTTACCTACTTTCAGTTTTTAAAAATTTCAACTTCTATAAAGACGGCTTACTCAATTAAAATTTAAAAAATGTTTTTTTATTTTTTTTATTGAATAAGTAGAAGATATTATCATTGTCTAGTTTGATTCAAAAGAGGAAGAGACAATCTGGTGATGTGATAAAGTGATTACCACTGCCCACTAGACGTGTAAAAACGTTAACGGGTAACGAATAGTTGCCTGCTTTTAGTTTTTTATTAATTGTTTCCCCTTAGATAAATAACTGCTATACTTTATTTTGCTTACCTTAATAAGACAACATTCACTGACATCATAATATAATATTGTGGCATCAGCTTTTATGAAGCACCTTTTAAAAATTAACTGAAAGCTCTCCGGCTACTAGGCTTTCTGACGCAGTGGGAATAGCCCATTATCTTAATGAACATTTTCAAGATGTCTCCACTTCATTTAGAAGGAAAGGCACGTTTATGTTTTCATGAATACTTAGTGAAGATAAAACTGGTTGTTTCTGGTTTTAACTTTTATGTGAGATGAGTTAAATATTTAAATGTTTTCATTAAACCAACTTTGTCAGAATGAAAGGATTTAATACTTAGTGTTAGAATATAATATTACAAAACAGGTTGTATAACTTGCAAAGCCCTAAGCTCCGCGGGAATCGGGAATGACATCCTAAATACAGGCAACTAGTTAGGAGTCAGACCTACCACCCACGCAAATGGCCAAATTATTATGCAAGTCTAACTTTCATTTTATTTTTATGTTATTTTATTACTCATAGTTACATGATCTTAGTTAGTTTCTAGTGAGTGTATTATATTTGTGTGGTTTGTGTAAACTTTTTAAATAAACAAATTGAAAATTGAAAAAAATTGAAATTGAACTGTTGTTTAAACTGCCTCATGCTTAGCCTCATGTCATGTGTTTGAAAATAAGTAGAGATTTTGCCTACACAAATTGTTTGTGCAATTCATAAACGGAGCTTGCCTGTAAAATAGTTTAGTGTAAAATAGACAATTATGTTAAAATCCATACTTCCATAAGTAGGAGTATTCAGTTACTTACTTCTATAAGACCCATCGAGTTTATGCTCTTTGATTTGGTTTAACGATTAATATAAATAACATCTGACGAAGAGGGTCTGCTGATGAAACCTGGTGGTGGATAGTGGAACTCTTGAATAGTTACTAGTAAAGCCCTCGAGTTTGCTCTCATCTGGTTTGTTTTGACGAGTCCCATTTACATTACAGAAAGGTAGAATCGGTGACGCGAGTTTTTAAAACTACATTTATAATGATTACAGTGATATACCTACCTACAATCATACTTATGTAATTTTAGTTTTTCGTCTTCGCATGGCATTCCGAACCAGTGGTAGATTCACTCGACGTTTCAAAAGCATGTAAAAGTTTATTTGATTTGAATTTTACGGCCGCCATTCTCGTTTTTTTAACTAAAGACTTGCCAGTAACCAGTGCACGGTTTAGATGAATATACATCTCTCTAATGAAAATCGATCCTAACATTCTGTTAAGCATTCTACAAATAGTATTATTTTACGACCATTTCTGAGCCAACTAGGCAGGGCCGTCGTTTAAGTCGATTTGCGCTGTTTCCTCGCTATCGCTGGCGTGCAACCTCTCTTATTTACATTAAACCCAGGCTTAAACGCCATTATAGTGGCGCTCCGAGCTTTTTGTTGCTGTTGAAGCTTTCCAGTTCTAAGTTGCTTATCAGCAAAACGGATTGACCCGCTCCAGCTATGCTAAGGACAGCGGTTACCTGCCTACTTAAATGTATCTACACATTGATGTAGGTATAATTGTAAATGATTTTTTTAAAGAGAGCAACCACCGAGTTTCTTGCTGGTTCTTCTCGGTAGGAATGTCATTCCGAACCAGTGGTAGATTCACTCGACGATTCAAAAGCACTTGTAATAAGTAAGTTTATTTACTTGTAAGTTTATTTGAATAAAAAATGTAAGTTTTAGTTTGAAACGGGTTCATTCTACTTACGTGCAATTTTATGAGGCCTGGGCAGTGCCAACGCTAGCAATACATATGCTTATGTAGGTACATTACTCAAAATTTTCGTTCAACTCAAAATTACAGTTTTATATCACGTACCTTGACGTTCCTAAAATAAGGATTATAATTCAGCACGAAAGTCAACATAATGAAACAATTATGGCTTTAATAGGCGTTGGCAGTATGCCCCCTCGATCATAACTTGTATAGTTAAACTACTTAGTCGTCGTTAATCTATGTCCACTGCTGGACATAGGTCTGTTGCAACGACTTCCACATGCCGCGGTCATGCGCCGCCTAGATCCAGAGACTCCCTGCGACTCGTTTGATGCAGTCCGTCCACCTTATGAAGGGGCAGGGCCACAGATAAGAGAATCACTCTGATCTGTGTGCAGGGCCCTGCCAACGCTACGCTTTCCATTCCGGCATGTGGCACGCGCTATGCCAGCATCAATCGGCTATATGCCCCCATCCTTGCCACTTCAGCTTCGCAATACATTGAGCAGCGCACTTATTACTATAACTGGCCAAGTGCGTGTCTAAACACGTATATAAGATTCTTTTTAGTCATGATATTTAACAAAAACTTTGACTTTATTTCTTCAACGGTCTTTTTCAAAAACTTTAAGGAAACACTTTATTACCCAAAAACAAATAACAAAACAGAGGTAACACGAATCGTGACAGAATTTACAACTTGTTACGGTGTAAAGGCGGCCTTATCACTATGAGTGACTTTAATTCACTACGTACAGTTCGCGTCAAACTTAAATGCGTTACAGCCATACACTTATTATTTTACTGTCATATATCGATGGACTCAGCGTGAAAAGTATCTTCTTCAGAATAGATGTGTACGAGTATATTTCTTCACCTTTCTTCTTTTTCTGAAGAAAATACTTCTAACGCTGATTCCAATGTACAGTAGATGAGTCTACCGGCTGAGACCTATTTAAGTTTAACGCGAACTGAAGTACGTTTACATGTGACGTGTTAAGAAACTAGAAAACCGTTTCAAATACGAAAAGAAGGCATTATAAATTTATCAGAAACGTGAGGCCAAGGTAAGTCGGTCAAGCACACGTCGAGGGCGGGCGAAATTTGAAGGAAAACTTTTTGGAACGACGCTGTAAGCAATTCTGTAGAGCCCTCCATTTAACAGCCCTATCAGCAGTTTACTTTTTTATATTTTATTTACACCTTTATTTATTAAAGCAACAGTCGGTATAGAAAACCTGAATTTTAGAATATTTTATACCTACCTATCAGACTTGAGAATAGATGACACCCGACTTCATCTACGTGGAAGGTTAAACTCTTTTATTTTCCGCGAATAAATGTAGTATATTTATCTGGGTAGGTTAAGCTATCCCTACTCCCATTATCCCGGAAAATTACCGGGATAATCGGAGATAGAGTTACCGGGGCAGTCAAAAAAGTCGCGGGCATCATCTAGTATTCAGTAATAATCGGTTTCATTCCGATTATTATCATCCTTTTGTTGAACGAAATTAATGAAAGCGCAATCCAATCAAAAGTTCGTCATTCGTAATGAGCTGGTTGGTGTAAGGCCGGTACCCTTACCCAAAGCACCTTGGCCATAGCTGCCTACGCCTACGCTAGCCACTACAATGATAAGGCTTCGACCTACGAGTATATAAGTCGTTGGCTTCGACCGTGTTGATGCAGCCTAACCCTTCTCGACCACCAGTCTCGTCTCAACGACAGTCTCTTTTGATAATGTCCTATGTCCATCAATGGACGTATGTCAGCTCAAGACAGCTGCTGGTTAGATACAGTCCGATTCAAACGTTATGACTTCTCGGAATATCGTGCGTTGCGTTGCGCATTAATACAATATTAGGTATCAGCGGGACAGTTTCAATTGACTGTAGTCTGTATCTGCGCGAAACTACACTCGCGGTTAACTTTCGAGACGTCATAAAGTTTGAATAGGAGTGTACCTACAGCGCAACTACGTCGTTTATGAAGGATACATAATATTACCTATTAGGTAGGTGTCCATTCATGGAGAGGGCAATGCTGGGTGTGTCCCTACGTGATCAAATCAGAAATGAAGAGATCCGTAGGAGAACCAGAGTCACCGATATAGCCCGAAGAGTTGCGAAGCTGAAGTGGCAATGGGCGGGACACATAGTTCGGAGAGCCGATGGACGTTGGGGTCCCAAGGTGCTGGCATGACGACCCCGCACTGGAAGACGTAGCGTCGGCAGACCCCCCACATGGTGGACGGACGACATCAAGAGAGTCGCAGGGAGTCGCTGGATCCAGGCGGCGCAAGACTGTGGCTTATGGAGGACCCTACAGGAGACCTATGTCCAACAGTGGACGTTCATCGGTTGACGACGACGACATGTCCATTGTCCACGCCATGTCTCCGTCATAATATAGGATCTAACTCTTATTATAAAAGTGAAAGTCTGGCTGTCTGCTTCTAAGTTTTCACGACCCATCTTTTCGACCGACTTTGACGGGTACGAAAATGCATTGCATCCCAGGGAAGGACTTACTATACTTTTTATCCCGTAAAATCTAGGAATTCCCAAGGGATTTTTTTAAAAACCTAAATACATACGGACGAAGTCGCGGGCATCATCTAGTGTTTTATTATTTTCCTAGTATCCTATTCAATAACCCGACCTTCCATTCAAATAACATTTTACGGGCCAAAAACCTCTGTAAATCTCCAACAATAAAGAGGATCTTGACTGATTTATAGAAACCATTTAGCGCAAATGGGGACAACCGGAACATATAATCAGAGATCCAATTTGATAACTTAGGCATCACGGTAAGTCTAAAGGATATCTTTACTTATCTTTATCTAATCTAAACGATGACTATACGGAAGATAAAATTACCCTTGTATCCCAAAGTAATATCGGACTAAGATTAAAATTATTTCTATTTAAAATTAATGCGTAAACTGTACCGGTACGATGCCGCGTAGAAATCAATATATAGGATAATAAATTTATTATCCTGCCGGATACCGGATAGTAACTCAATATCCGGCCGGATACCGGATGTTCAAAAACTAGGACAATTTCCTAAAATCAACTAAGTTTTCGTGAGGTAAATAATAAGAAGACGGGTTATAATTATGATATCTTTTATTTTTAACTGAAAAGTAACAAAATCTCACAAGCAAGTTCGTTCTCTTCCAAAAAATCTTAGTTTTATTTTTTATTTTGTCTTAAATTATACTCGAATTACGCACTTTACTCAGCAAGTAAACAACAAATTTTCGCTATGCAATTAATCAGTCATGCCGCCGGCCACGATCACTCACGATGTCACCCGAAACCGCCCGAATTGATCCGATCGCTTTCGCTGTGCGGCGCTAAGCTTGTCACAACCTGCTACGAGACCACGGGCCAGATATCCGGCCGCCGGATATTCGGCCATCCGGTTTCGTAGCTAGCCGGATTCCGGTATCCGGTATCCGGCCAAACAACCATCCGTTTCATGTCTAGTAATAAGTCGTACGCCTTTAAGTACGTATTTTTTTTAACTTTTATTAAAATTTGCTATGTAGATATTTTTTAATTCGCAGCTTCAAATGCGGTTAAATTGTTGATAAGTGACATTTTCATATAACCTGCAACTCGAGGCATTGAAACTCGAGTTTCAATGCCTGTTGAGCCACCCGAAACTAGTCAATTTCAGCGGAAAGTGATGGTTTTCTACCCGCTGAATGACGTAGCAGCCCTCTTTTCAATCCTGTCAGAGTATTTTTTGTTTATTTCAAACCTTTATAATATTGTCATTTTAACCATCAACTAAACTGAAAGATAGGTATCATATTTAGCAACTAAAATAAATAAGAAATACAATTTTAATGAATAAAGCTCGCACTTTCAATGCAGATTATATGAAAAATATAGTGTGCGCCGCGGGATGAATTACGATTTCAGACTTCGGGTGATGCCAGTCCTCGCTTCGCTTAAGCAGGCAACTTCACCCTCGTCTGAAATCGTCTTGTTTCACCCCTAGACACACAATATACTATTATCCTTATTATGTTATGGGCTACGATAGCCTTCTTGTCCGTCCATCTGTAAAACAATATAGGTCTTAATGTTCTTCAAATACGGCCATTTGGCTTAATTGGGGCCGCCGGGAAGTAGGATTGCCAAAAACGAAAAATAAAAACTAGAGCGTGGTTTGGCGCGATTTCAGGTTTTTAACGCCGAACTCTTAAGTTAGCAATAGAGTAACAATTTTTTTCTCCGCAATTAGTGCCAAGTTTAGTCTGCTAAGATATTTTTGACCTAATTGGTTAAAAATAATAAATTTTATAATTATGTAGTTCTGGGGTCTAGTTGACCCCTGAAACTCCATAATATTATCTTACCCAACATTTAAAAGAATCGTTTTAGTAAGGCACATCCCTACAAGGACCGAACTTTTCTTAACCAAGTTCTCAGGCAGCCATTAAAAAAATAGCCTTTTCCTCCTGTAATAAATACCGAGGCAACTATAACGAGTAGGCGAAGTTTTAATTAAGGTAATCGTGCATCGTTACAGTAAATAACGGCTTTCCTTTACTGGTACTTTAGTGGTAATAAAATACGACACCATCGGCTATTATGACTCCTAGCGTAGAGTATTATAATAATAAATGTTTTTGATCCTAGCATCAGAGTTTAGTATTTATACATTTTTAATAAAACTGTAAAATATGTTTTATTATAAGTGTAATAATATCGATGACAAAGCCTAAATTACATTTATCTTCACTAATGTTATAACATTCTACTTATGTTTCCAATACTTGACTTATAATTACTACTGTTATAGCGCAGATAACAAAACACTCAATTTAAGCAATTTCACATGATGGTATAATATCCACATCGATATCGTAAAATCTCATTATAACATCAATAAAACGCGACCAATTAACCTGGCGAGCCTTATGTCAAAATCCTCATACAAGTTGTATAAAATTTTGATATTAGGCTGGCTTTTGAAAACAGTTGGGTTATACGTGAAAACTTCGTCGAAACTACTAAACTTACATACACAAAACTCTTTGGTAAGATCTTGTGCCAATTAAATAAAAAACGAACAGCGCGCGCTCGCTCCTGATTGGCCCTGCGCGCGCAGCTGCGCTCTCGTTACTATTATGAAACTCGCTGCGCTCGTTTCATAAACTCACACTCGTGTTTTAATACCCTTCATTATATGACAGTTGCATAAACTACTATTAATACATAGGTTAAGGTACATTTTTACCTATATAAATTCATTTTTTAAGAATTTTTGTCAAGACTGACTGATACAGCATCAGGTATAGAAACTACTGTACGTATTTAAATTCTCATTGGCATTCTCTGGGTAAACATATGGCTATATTTAGCTCTGAAAAACAATAGGTTTAATTCGGGATAAGGGATGAAAATTTGGGTCGGTTTTAATCACTCGGTCAATCGGAACCGATTTTGACGCCCAAAGAAATTATACAAATTTTTATTTTGTATGCAGGTAACGGCTACATCGAGGGTACAGAGCTGGATGGCTTCCTCAGGGAATTTGTGTCAAGTGCCAACTTCACGGACATTAGCCCAGATGTAAGTGATCTTTTAATATAAATGTTTTACTCTTATTTATGCAAAGAACTATGGAACTAAACGCTTAATTCGCCATAGTCCGCCAAAACAGACAATCTTTGCGGTACAACGTGCAGCATTTATGCACCGCCCGCCCTAGGCACGCGCTATTAGTACATAGGCGGTCAATGCATAAAGGTCTAGCCCAACAACAGAGGCGCGGTGCGGCGCGGCACGTAGCGGCAAGTATTATTTTTAGGAAGTTGTATGGAGTTTGGCCCTATTAAGCGACGCGGCACGGAGATGCACTGCGCGACGCGGTCCCGTACAAACTCATACAATTAATATTTGCCGCTACGTGCCGCGCCGCTCCGTGCAGCTTTACTCATGCTGCACATAGATTTGTCTATTCGAGCAGCATTTCGGTTTTAGGCCTACTTGCATAATATACCTCGACGACCTCCCTAGCGGTCTATAAGTGGGAGGACCCGAGTTCGATCCCCGGCAGGGTCAATTTGGGAATTTATAATTTCTGAATTTTCTCTGTTCTTGTCTGATGGGAGAGGAAAAAAAATGGCCTTTCACGTCAACCCCGCGCAAAGTAAAATGGAATAAACTGATCAAAAAAATATAAATAAAATTTTGAGATCAAATATCTCAAAAGCCAGCAACGCATTGGCGGTTCCTCTGGTGCTGCAAATGTTCATGGGTGGCGGTAATTACTTAACATCAGTGGCCCGCCTGCTCGTTTGCTCGCTATATATATTGTGTATATTTTTTTAAAAAATGAGCAGCAGCGCGAAATTTAATTGAATTATCAGTTAAAGCAGTGTTGTACAAGGCGGTCTCAGACCAAAGATACAACTCGTATGAAGTATTCAAGTATAGTAGGCTGGAGATAGGTTTTTTTTGCCTTTACCATGCCGAAAATAGAACCCTGAGCAAGGTGGTCAGCCTGCCAGCTCCAACAGATGGATCACCATTTATGAGATTAACGTGATTTCCTACGGCTTCGTGATTTCGTATCCCAGTATGGGTTGATTTTAAAGCGGATTACATTGACGTATCTATAGGTCTGCGAGGCATAATAAGCTATGAATCAGGCGAGTTTTAATGTGTAAAACGGGATTAACTGGCGCCCTGGGTACATATTGCGTATTTGTGATTGCGACAGTGTAACGATCGCAATCACCTCTGATTATTTATTACTAGCTGATGCCCGCGACTTCGTCCGCGTGGATCGAGGTATTTCGGTTCCCGCGGGAACTCCTTAATTTTCAAAAGTAGATAAAAAGTAGCCTGTGTTATTCCAGCCTATAATCTATCTCTATGCCAAATTTCATCTAGATCCGTTTAGCCGTTCGGGCGTGATTGTAACAAACATCCATACATCCATACATCCATCTCGTATACATCCGTCCAAACTTTCGCATTTATAATATTTATATTATTTGATACAAACTTTCACTATAATTGGCCATAATACAAGTACCTCCCACCAATGTAATTACGAGTACGTATTTATTGACCGAGCGAAGCGAAGGTCTCTGAGTCTACTTGAGTGAATTGGCACTTGTCCGTCCGTCCGTCCGTCCGTCCGTCTGTCAGAGCCTTATAACTTCTGAATTACTGAACGTAATTACTTCAAATTTAAATATACTATGTAAACCGATGGCCTCCCGCCGAATATGGCTTAAAAAGTTATAAAAATCTTTATTTCAGGGGGGCTCTGATAGAAGCGAATGCGAAGTAAAATATTTTTTATAGCATTACATAGGGTTGCGGTATATCATTTTAAAGATAATGAGGAACGGAGTCCAAAAATATTTTTTTTTTAATTTTTCCCCTAAAATTGACGAAATGGGGGGCTTTCAAAGTGGTGATTTTCTGACGTCCAAAGATGACCTCAGAACTCCCAATTTTCTGAAAGGCTGAGCCTGAAACTTGATTAATTATTTGAATTATATCCTGTACTTGAACAACAAATACTAAAAGTAGATAAATATTATAAGGAAACGAAATTATTTAATTTTTAATGAGCTGCCGTATTTTTAACAAACTTCACAATGTTGTCAATAGATGGCACTCTGTACAAGTTTATTCGTTTGTGCTTAAAAAGAAAAGGCTGAGCCTGTTACTTGATCACTTATTTGAATTATATCCTGTACTTGAACAACAAATACTAAAATTAGATAAATATTCTAAGGAAACGAAATTATTTAATTTTTAATGAGCTTCACTATTTTTAACAAAACTTCACAAAGATGGCGCTCTGTAAGTTTATGGATACCGCGAGGTCTCAGTTCGGGGCGAACCACTAGTATTATTGTTTCTACAATATAGCAACTATTCTATTTGTTCCATATATTTTACTAGCTGATACCCGCGACTTCGTCCGCGTGGATTAAGGTTTTTTGGTTCCCGCGGAAACTCTTTAATTTTCCGGGATAAAAAGTAGCTTATGTGTTATTCCAGTCTATAATCTATCTCTGTGCCAAATTTCATCCAGATCCGTTGAGCCGTTCTGGCGTAATTGAGTAACAAACATCCATCCATCCAAACTTTCGCATTTATAATATTAGTATAGATTAAGATATTTGATTATATACTCGTATTTCTGCCTCCTTTACCTCATTGTCGTCGGAAAATTTCCTTCCCCTTAAGTCTTTTTTTAAATTGGGGAACAAATAAAAATCACATGGGGCCAGATCTGGACTGTAGGGTGGGTGGACTAATGATTCGAAGCCATGCGTGTGCAGAGCAGCCATTGCAACTCTGCTCTTGTGAACCGGCGCGCGTTGTCTTGCAAGAGCAACACACCTTTGGTCAATTTTCCCTATGTTGTTGTCATGAATATTAGATATATTTGACTCAAGAGGAGGGAGACAAATATTATGTATCGAGTTTTTCAATCTAACTGGAATGCATTATCTATCGTTATAATGGTAGAGTTATCATAAAGTTGGACAAATGTTTTTTGTAGTTAAATAATTAAGGGCCGTCAAACTAATTACTATACCTAAGCATTTCTGAGGCAATATCATCAATACATTTTGGAAGCCGTCCAATAAAAAAATAAAAATAAATAACTTTACTCAATAATATTTTTAACTATTTTTACTAGATAATAAATTAAAATTTTAATTCGAACATAATATTAAAATCCCGACTAAAGTCCAAAATTCACTTATCGCACTATTAAACTTTATAACATAGACACGAACACAATTATTTCGCAACGTACCTAAAGCAGTGAAATTTTAAAGAAAAATTATGTCTGTCTGTAACAATGCTGCACCGTACCTACTTTAATAGTTAATTATTATTACCGCAACACTTCTTCTTCTTTCTGGTTCTTCTCGATTAAACGGCCAATTGTTGATTAACTTAAATAATATAAATCTCATTATATTAAATTGTTGATTAACTTAAATAAAAAAAATAATCACTTGGTAAAAGTTTTCAAATTCCAATCCAGCAGCTCGCTTGTGTCGACTGCTATACATAGGGTCTCCCATCAAACATGGTTCTCAGCTTTTCTTAACCAACTGCTTCCTAATACCTTTTTCATGTCATCGGTCTAGCATGCTGGAGGTCGTCCTAGACTGCGGTTACCAATACAGAAAGAAGTTTCATTGAATAAAATATAACCTTCTATTCTATAGTAAAAATTAATAGTCTATTTCAACACAAATTCCATTTATTCTTGTCAGTCCGGTAGCACACATGTTTCCTTCAAATGCCGCATATGCAACAGGCTTTAACTCTTTCCTGCGCGTTTTATAATTATTATCTTTTATTTTTTGAAATTCATTTGAATTTAACAAATGATCACTTTTATTGAAATAATCATCATGTACAAGATTGTCATGTAAATAATCATCATGTAAATGTTGTACATTATCATGCATCTGATGTGAAATATATTCTTTTTGTCTGTTTAAACTAACAATATCACCATATATGTGCTCGTTCCAGCTTTCTTTGTCCACACCAGACGCGAAAATAATCGAAATTAAAATTAGCACAGCGTAAAATATGTACATCTTCATGATTGTAAAATTCTTGACTACTTTCAAAGTGAAATCAATTTAAGATGTTCTTTGTACTTAAAATATTTTATCTGCAATGTTAAAGTAATTAAAAAGCCATTAATAAAGCTGTTTTGTCATCAATTGCAAATTAGATCGTACATTTTATCTCTTTTATAAAAGTATCTTTGTTTCCACAATCTTTGTTAAACTATATTTAAAATTACCGCCTGATAACCGCAGTCTTGATTGGTCAAACCGTTGGTTATAGCAGTAAATCTCTACTCATATTACAAAACGCGAATGTGTTTGTTTGTTTCTTAATCATGCCACGATTGACCAACTGATAAAATTATTGTTCAAACTAGAGGGTGGCATCGGCAACGTTATACCCCAGAAAGTCATCGATTTTTCCCGGGATCTTTAAAAACGGGTGCGGATGTAGTCGCAGCATCCGGACAACATCTAGTTAGTTGTATATACGTACGTACATTTTGTATACGGTAACCACGGCAACGACTTGATTGGTAGTTTGAATTAACTATTCTTCTTCTTTCTCTTAGCGTTAATCCCAGCTTAACCCAAGGTCCACTTGATAGTTAGCAGTTGCACCACTATTTTCGAAAACTAAGTAGTTTTCAAAGTTATCAAAGTTGATTGGTATTAAAATGGTTTGCTAATAGTCTATTTCAACACAAATATCATTAATTCTAGTCAATCCCGTAGCACACATGCTAGCATCAAAAATTGGATCATTATCATTTTCAGGCTCAGATTTTGTAGAATTATGTACTGAATTAATAACTAGTTCAGTTTTCTTATCATTTACAATAATATTTTCTTTCCCTGCCGTTTGTTCTGTATCTTTAAGTATCATTTTTTCTCTTCCTGACTTATATTCCGTGTGATTTTCCTCTATTCTTATTTTAGGTTCCACATCCTTTGAGTTAAATAATTTATCTCCTCCTTCTATTAACACATTTGACTTGGTTGTACTTTCTTTATTTACATTATCTTTCTTCAAGCGGTTACCAGCTGGGTTTACTTGTAAAGTTTGTCCATTTATACCAAACATACAAACTATTTCGATCAAAAGTAGTACAATCAAAAACATGTTCATTACCCAAACTGATTTAAATTGACTTGCATTAATATGTTTTCGAGATTTATCATTTAAATTCCACATATTCTTTGAGAGATTAATTTATATAGCCTTCGTAATTGAATCAATTAAAAAGTATTTTGATAAACTATTGTGTAATTAGTTGCTCGTATTATCAACTGTGAAGAAGATAAGGAATATTGAAGCATTGATCTGACACATTTAAAAGCGGACTGGAGAGGATTACAAGTTAGTGCACAGTTTCATTTTCTGAAATATTTTCATGTACCTATTCCTCTTAGCATGCCAAATTTTGTGCGGCATGCGAGATGGGGCCTTGAGGTTTTGCTTTCATTGTAACATATAGAGGGATGATCCATTTTTCAACTTCTTTTACGTCTGATTACGTCATCTTATCTGCAACTTGACCAATAGTAATGGGAGTATTAAATAAATAAATAAATACTCTTTATTTAAAATAACTATAGGGCTTAATTTGTTCGTTGAACAACATACAATTTAAAACTTTTAAAAAAATGTTAGTAGCCACACAAAATTACTAAAAAACAAACTTGTCGTATTGAAAGTTTGTAGCTATATTCCCATCATTATACGTCGAAAGGCAGGTAATGTACTTATGTAAGCTATAAAAGAAGGAATTTATTAGTTTCCAGTACTCGTACAGTATGATATTCTAGCAGCTATTGCCGAATACTGAAATTTGTTAGCAGCGTTATTGGGTTTTTGGCAATTTCGACGCCGCGCTGTAGCGTTTGCCATGTGTTTACGATATTGCTCATTCAATGGAGCAACGCGACGGGTCGACATATTTTTACCCACAACGGAACGGAGGTTTGTTTGGTTGTGTGTTTGCCCTAAGAGGTTGTGCGTTTGTTTGTTTGTGCACTTTTTGTTACCACTTTCCTGGAAAACTATTGGACCGATTACAATGCGGTTTTTGGATATTTATAGCTTCTCAGAAGGTTCTTAGATATGTTTTAAGGTCATAGTTCACGAAGCTGCGCTGCAATCGGGATTTTTATTTTTGAATATGTTACCTTGTTGCATGAATATAGCTAAGAGTCTACGCGCACGGGTCGTTGGGACATCAACTCCATAGACGTTGCACGCCGACAAAAACTAGCCAGGTCCTTTTAGTTGCCCGTGTGCCCTGACTCTATAGACGTGGAGAGAGACAAAGGGTACTCTATTAGTCTCTAATATATTCCGGAAAATCAAAGATGTCCCATAGAATTTTCTAACAACCTAAATCCACGCGGATAAGGTTACGTGCATCATCTACTAGTTATAGGAATAAAACTGGAACTGGAAGATTCCTGTCCTACATGAAATTTTTAATTTGATTATAGAAGCTTAATTAGCTAGCTGATGCCCGCGACTACGTCCGCGTGGAATAAGTTTTTTCAGAACACCTCAATTTTCCGGGGTAAAAAGTAGCCTACCAGGTCCACTATACCCATACAAAAAATCACGTCGAAATCAAATCAAATCCAAATCAGTCAAATCCAAATCAGTCAAATCAGTCAAATCTGCTCCAGCGTGGAAGGACTAACCAACAAACCAATAAACCAACAAACAACACTTTTGCATTTATACTATTATTAGCTGATGCCCGCGACTTCGTCCGCGTGGATCAAGGTTTTTCGTTTCCCGCGGGAACTCCTTAATTTTCCGGGATAAAAAGTAGCCTATGTGTTATTCCAGACTATAATCTATCTCTGTGCCAAATTTCATCCAGGTCCGTTCAGCCGTTGGGGCGTGATTGAGTAACAAACATCCATCCATACATCCATACATCCATCCAAACTTTCGCATTTATAATATTTATTATTTGATCTATTAGTAATTGATACAGAGTCTAAAACATTTGATAATGAATATGACCTCATTCTTCTGACTCTGAGGTAACTGTATTACTTATTAAGCACCATAATACTATCTTTGCTTTAACTTACGTAGTTAAATACTACCAACAGGGAATATACTGGGTCGTTGGGAACAACTGTTACTATTTATCCAGCTTAGCGAGCGTGTCTTTTTATTACTCCTTTATTTTATTACTCCACTTAGTTTGCCGGTTGCTTTAAAATAAGAAAATGTTTTAAAGTAAATCGAGTTTAAATTAAAGTACACAGAATAGGAAACTAATTCGGTACATTGTAGTTGTGGTGTAAGTTTGATAGGTAAGTACCTATCCCAACAAAATTAACTTTTACTTGCTCTGCCTTCTTCTATCATTGGCTCTGGCAACCTATTTTAGGCATTCTCCTTCCTTACTTACCGAATTTTGGTCCCGCGTACCACATAATTCATAATCAAAAAACAAGAGGTTAACTTTGTTGCTGCCAAAATTTACCTAATTTTGTCTTTGGACTAGAAATTTAGTCACGTCAAGAGTGGCCGGAAAAGTCGTTAAGCATGAAAAGCCGTTTTGGCATTGGACCAAGCGAGACATTTTTAAGGATTACGGATTACCTGAACCAATCTGCCCACATATCGGCTTTTCACTATAACACACTAGCTAATGCCCGCGACTTCGTCCGCGTGAATTGATGTTTTTTGGTTCCCGCGGAAACTCTTAAATTTTCCTGGATATAAATTAGCCTATGTGTTATTCCAGACTATAATCTATCTCTGTACCAAATTTCATCCAGATCCGTTCAGCCGTTCAGGCGTGATTGAGTAACATACATCCACCCATCCATATATCCATCCATCCATCCATCCAATTTTTCGCATTTATAATACTAGTACTTAATATAGACTATAGATGCATACGGCGGTCGCTAGGTCGCGTCCTCGCGTCGCTATAGGGAACGTAATAAATCGCTTTTAGTGCTCTTCTCGCTTGTTTTCGCAACGCACGATAAATTTCGTCGCATTCGTCGTTGGGGCGACATTGTTTCCATTGTTTTTCACTACACTCGAATATAGCTAACTGTGGCCCGATAAAAAGCTCTAACAAAGAACCATCTATCTATACTTACAATAAAACTGTAACAGGTCCAATTCTGTACATTGAAGATATTTTGAAAAATTTTTTTGGAGGGCACTCATTATTCGATACTGAAGCCAAATCTGTAATTTTTTTCATTTTTGTCTGTCTGTCTGTCTGTCTGTCTGTCTGTCTGTCTGTCTGTATCTTGGCCGCGCATCACGCCGAAACTACTGAATGAATTCAAACGAAACTTGGCACGATTTGAGCCCATACTACGAGGTAGGACATAGGATACTTTTTATCCCGAAATTCTACCCCCGAAGGGGTGAAATAGGGGTTGAAAGTTTGTATGAAAGTCCTTAATTTCTCAAGTTATAGCCATGAAACTTGATATATGAGCTGCGGGTTGAAAATGAAAACATATGTGTTTCACAGTTTTCCAAAATTCCACCCCCGAAGGGGTGAAATAGGAGTTGAGAGTTTGTATAAAAAATCCTTAATTTCTCAAGTTATAGCCATGAAACTTGATATATGAGCTGCGGGTTGAAAATGAAAACATATGTGTGTCACAGTTTTCCAAAATTCCACCCCCGAAGGGGTGAAATAGGGGTTGAGAGTTTGTATGAAAGTCCTTAATTTCTCAAGTTATAGCCATGGAACTTGATATATGAGCTGCGGGTTGAAAATGAAAACATATGTGTTTCACAGTTTTTCAAAAATCTACCCCCGAAGGGGTGAAATAGGGGTTGAGAGTTTGTATGAAAATCCTTAATTTCTCAAGTTATAGCCATGAAACAGCATTTGGGCTTTCGTTAAAATATGAAGAAGTAGGTACGTGTTTCACCATTATGGGGGAATTATATCGGGGGATAGTAATATCCCACGATACTACTTTTTATCCTGGAAAATGAACTGAAAAACTTATTCCACGCGGACGAAGTCGCGGGCATCAGCTATAAAGAATATACATACATACATACATAGGCTACTTTTTATCCCGGAAAATTAATGAGTTCCCGCGGGAATCGAAAAAACTTAGTCCACGCGGACGAAGTCGCGGGTATCAGCTGGTATTATATATTACTAGATTATGCCCGTGACTTTGTCTCAGTGGATTAAGTTTTTTTAATTACCGCGAACTCCCTAATTTTCCGAGATAAAAAGTAGGTACCCAGCTATGTCCTTCCCCGGTATGTTAACTACCTGTATGCAGACAGACGCTGAGTGGATTTAGGATTAGAAAGCACTTTAGGAACTCATTGATTTTCCAGGTTCAAAAGCCTATTTCCTTCCAAATTTCTTTAAAATCGGGTAGGTATAAAGATGAGCCAAGTAATATTTTAAACTGTATTTTAATTTATGTATGGGGGCATTTTATTATATTTAGCTATTGTTTTTTTTACTGTAAACGTGTTTTTATATGGGTCCCCGGCCTGCAATAAAATGATTTTAATAATTATTTTTTTTATCTATATTCTAACCAATATTTTAAATGTGAAAGTTTGGATGGATGGATGGATGTATGGATGGATGGATGTTTGTTACTCAATCACGCCAGAACGGCTGAACCGATTTGGATGCAGGGCTAGGTTATAGTCTGGAATAACACATAGGTAGGTTACTTTTATCCCGGAAAATTAAAGAGTTCCCGCGGGAACCAAAAAAGCCTCAATAAGTAAGTGCGGACGGAGTCGCGTGCATCACCTAGTTATTTATATGTGTCACCATGTTAGCTTCGGTTGACAAATTATAGAGATAACGCGAGAAAATGGGTAGACATAATTTTACTCGTTATGCGCATGCTAGCCCTGCAGGGATATCATCGGCTCCCTCCGACTCGTTTGATATCATCCATCCACCGAGAGGGGGTCTGCCAACGCTGCGCCTTCCGGTGGGGGGTCGCCACTCCGTTTACCATCCGGGGCTGCATAAATGCTGTTGAATTTTTAACCGACTTCCAAAAAAGGTGGAGGTTCTCAATTCGTAGCGTTTTTTTAATGTATGTAAGTACACCAATTTCTCTAAAGTTTCTGAACCGCAATAATTTTTTTCAAATAAAAAAAGGGGTTTTAACAAAGATTTTTCCCCGTAAAACTAAGGAGTTCCCTCGCGAATCTAAAAACTTAATCCACGCGGGCGAAGTCGCGGGCATCGTCTAGTAATGAATTAAAAAAACAATAAAAAGAACTGTGATTTGGTTCATTAAGAAACCACGCAGTTTCGCACTTTTTTTTTTTCGCACTTTTAGTCCTGTCCGGTTATTTTGTGTTTGTGCTGTAACTGGTCATCGTCTCTCGTAATCAATGCCTCTACCTAGTACCTATTATTATTATGTCTCTTCCATCTCGGGACCATGGGGTCCCGGACCTTTGGAAGGCGTACGAGGGGCCGAAACCAACTCGCAGAGGCCCGTTAGACAATTTTACTCTAAAGGAAATGTGACACCAACCGGCGAATATCCCTATATGCACTATGCGAGTGCACCCAAGGACAATCCCCGGTTAGTGCAGGACTATTGTATTATTATTACTCTTTATTTGTACACCACAACACAAAAATATAAAAAAACACAACAGAAAAGACTAAGAAAGAAGTAGAATACAAAAAGGCGGCCTTATCGCTTAGTAGCGATCTCTGCCAGGCAACCTTAGACCTTAGACCTATCTAAGACGTCCACAGTTGGATGTAGGTCTCCTACATGGATCCTCACAGGAATCACAGGATATGGTCTTGTGCCATTTGCTTTCAGCGGCTCCCAGCTACTTGAGATCATCCATATCCGCATATAGTACGTAGGTGCGTCCAACGCTGCGCTTCGTGCGAAGCCACCACAGATATCTATATATATACAATTCAAAGTCCTGACTGACTGACTTATATATCAACGCACAGCCCAAACCGCTGGTCCTAGAGACATGAAATTTGGAAGGTGTGTTCTTTGTGAAGAGTAGGTATCCACTAAGAAAGGATTTTTCGAAATTCCACCCCCAAAGGGGTCAAATAGGGGTTGAAAGTTTGTATGAAAGTCCGTCATTTTTCAAGTTATATCCATGAAACTTGGTATTTGAGCTATCGGTTCAAAATGAAGAAAAACATGTATCGCCATTTTTGAAAATTCTACCCCCATAGGGCTGAAACAGGGGTTGAAAGTTTGTAGGAAAGTCCGTCATTTTTCAAGCTGTAGCCATGAAACTTGGTGTTTGGGATTTCGGTCTCAAATGAAAAAATACGTGAGTCACAGTTTTAGAAAATTGTATCCCCAAGGACGTCAAATTGAGAGTTTATCCTTCAACCACGCCGAAATAGAGCAACGGATCAACGTGATTTTTTGCATGGGTATACTTAGTTGAGGCTTCTTTTTATCCCGGAAAATTAAGGAGTGCCTGTGGGAATTAAAAAAACTTATGCCACGCGAACGAAGTCGCGAGCATCCTCTAGTTAGAAGTAAAAGCCACCATTCAATCACCTTGGGATCCCAACGCTTATTACTCCGTAAAGTCATATATCTCTCCCGTAATCGGTTAAAAAAACTTAAAGTATAGGTAGAAAACTGACGATTATACTATTATTTGTTTCCACAGTGTCATTGTTCTATTGCCAAAACTGAAAAAAGCGGCCATGCTTGTTAATGCCGTTTTCCATTGGAAAGCCGAAGCCAAAAGCTTTTATTACATAATCCAGTGATGCCCGCGGCTATGCCCGCATAATCTTTTCGGAATACGAAATAAACGGCTCGAATATTTATGATATTTCCTGATAAAACTCGAAAAGCCCGCATGTGGGTCAAACGACTTTGTAAACCAACAGCAAATGTTTTTTTTATCATGATTCTCTTCAAAGGGCGGATAAACAAATTTTTCAAAAGCTGGTAACGCATTGGCGGTTCTTCTGGTGCTGCAAATGTTCATGGGCGGCGGTAATCACTTAACATCAGGTGACCTCCCTGCTCGAATGCTCGCTATTTATACATAAAAAATTAAGGTAATACACGCATCATTATGTATGTCCTTTTTGTTGTTTATTAACACGGAATTAATTTACCGGGATAAAAAGTAGCCTATGTGTTATTCCTGCAGACTAATCTAACTCTGTGCCAAATTTCATACCCGAGGTCCGTTCAAGATGTTCTGTCGTGTTTGAGTAACAAACATCCATCCAAACTTTCGCATTTATAATATTTCTAGCTGGTGCCCGCGACTTCGTCCACGTGGTTTACGATTTTTTGATTCTTGCGGGAACTCCTTAGTTTTCTGGGATAGTCTATGATAGCCTAGCCTCCAGGTCCTCAACTATACCCATTTCAAAAATCACGTCGATCCGTTGCTCCGTTGTGGCGTGATTGAAGGACAAACCAACAAACAAACACACTTTCGCATTTATAATATTAGTATGACTAGCTGATGTCCGCGTGGTTTAAGTTTTTTGATTCCCGTGGGAACTCCTTAATTTTCCGGGATAAAAAGTACTCAGTAGTAAGTACACTCCAGGTCCTCAAATATATCCATGCCAAAAATCACGTCGATCCGTTGCTCCGTTGTGGCGTGATTGAAGGACAAACCAATAAACCAACAAACAAACACACTTTCGCATTTATAATATTAGTATGATTCATAGTTATTATAGCTCATTGTGCACAATTACCTATAGTAATATTTAACTATAGGTACGTTAACTATACGTAGTTACTACGTAGTATTGCCTAATAAGAAATTAGTAAGTAATAGTAAAAGGTAAATTAAATTATAAATTGTAATAACTAATTATTCAAATATACTCTTCTTTATTGTAGGTTTTTAAATAATGCATGTACATTATTGTAAAATTAGTTATTAGTTAATGTAATTTGTTTTTATTAGTAAATGATTGAGTAATAGTAAATATAAGTAAATATAAGAAATGTTAAGTATAGTTGTGACAAAGAAGATATTATGTATATTTAATAATGAATGTACCTAATAGTTGTGAAGATAAGGAAAATAAAAGACTTATTTATTTATTTATTTATTTATTTTTTTATTTATTGCCTAACAACTAGGATATAAATCTACTAGACAGATGCTGTCATAAGGGTCGGAAGCATTTTACTTCCAAGCATGTTGAACATCAATGTGGAATGTCCTTCCGAAAGACACGCGATGCGATTGTACGCTTTTGCAGTACAATGTTAGTAAGTAAATAAATAAATAATTGTTTTATTGATGCCATAGTTTACAAAAGTAAGACTTAGGTCTAATCATAGGTATATGGTCGGTTGATGCCATAGTTTACAAAAGTAAGACTTAGGTCTAATCATAGGTACGGTCGGTCTCTGATAGTGTCAAGAAGTTGATCAATTAATTAGTATTTCAACTGTTAAAAATTGCTAAGTTTACATTCAATATCGTTCTTTATATTCCACCACTTCTCATTATTGATTTAACGTTTTAAAAATTGTTTTTCAAATAATTTATAGTCAATTTTTTCAACCTTTTGTCAGATTTTTGACGATTATACTTTAATGTATTATATATAATACATTAGACTAGGGAAGACTTAGACTCAGTAATTAATGCCTATTATCGTCCCCAAACATCAATGGCGAAATAAAACCCGTATCCCCTAGCGGACTGCACCCTCACGGTGACACTGCTGTAACCCACCCCGCCGGCGAGCACCCATGCGGTCGCATACTGGGTGTAACCCACTTCTGTAGCGGTCACTGCTGATATCCTGGTAGTGTAGTTGCCTCGGTACGTGTAGTCTTGATATTGGATAGTGTTCGGCCTGGCTGGTTGGTAGAGATAATGCCTGGAAAATAGAGAGGTATTTTCACCTGCCTGCAATTATCTACTTCATCTGTGAAACTCTAATGAGATATTACGTCAAAATAATTGCTGATGTGTTCGACGGAAAATCCGACACGACCGGAGATAGATCAGGCACAGGACCGACGGCTTTACGTGCTCTCCGAGGCACGGGGGTGAAAACACCGCCAACTTCCTGACTCCGGGCTGGCACTAGAGAATAAATATTCTTTAATAGAGAATTTCTAGTCGAAAAACCCAATAGTTATGCCCCGACTCGGGTCTCGAACCCGGGACCTCGTCGGCCGCATTCATGCTAACCAGTAGACCAACGAGGCAGTTACCTAAGTACAAAGATATTGTTATCTTCTAAGTACAAAGATATTGTTTAGAGTTTTCATACCTCGTCAGCAATCTGTCACCGGGATAAACGTAGCCTTGACTAAGATTTGATCTGCTGATGCCATGGACCACTGCCCCGCTGGCGGCTGTGGCCAACGCTGTCACAATCAAAAGAGCGATTGCGAACTTCATCTAAAAACACAGTATACTACTATTAAAATATAATTACACAAAAACTAAACGAATCAAATAGTTACAACCTGTGGTTACAAGTACAACCCTATTTAATTTTTAGTGCTACGCCTCCGTATTGAAGACCACTAAGACAAAAAATACCAACTTTTTATTTGTTTTTATCCACTACAAGTTAGCCCAATTATATCCAAAGAGGAGCCAAGAGCTGGCAGAGCTGCCAGCTCTTACGTCAAAAGTTAATGATTTTTCAGCGTGCCTCAAACATGTATAAAATTACATGATTTCTTCATAGCTACAATTCTAGCATAAAATGGCACAAGGTTGAAAAAGAAGCACTTTTTTAGCAAGAATAATATTTTCATGAGAAACACCCAGCTACGAGTAGGTACCATCCAAATGCTGCCCTCGTCTTGGGCACTATAGTGGCGCTGTAGTGGTTTCTAACGTTATAATATGAGGATTTACCGATTTAAGAATTTATAGTTTTGAACTGAGATTGGGGTTATTTTTATAACAATACTAGCTGATGCCCGCGACTTCGTCCGCGTGGATTGAGGTTTTTCGGTTCCCGCGGGAACTCTTTAATTTTCCGGGATAAAAAGTAGCCTATGTGCTATTCCAGACTATAATCTATCTCTGTGCCAAATTTCATCCAGATCCGTTCAGCCGTTGGAGCGTGATTGAGTAACAAACATCCATACATCCATACATCCACACATCCATACATCCATCCAAACTTTCGCATTTATAATATTTATTATTTGATTTACTTATTTAGTCTATTTCTTAGCTGTCCTTAATAGTAAACTATTAAAGGTGAGGTTTATAGGTTAAAACCTATTTAGGTATTTTCTAATTAGATATCAAAATCACTCACCTTTGATATACAAACAATTGAGTCAGCCAGCCTCAACTAGCGATGCTGATAAAATGTAAGGATAATATTTATATACTGTGCTCTCCGCCTGATAACACGTATCTCTTATCACTGAATCATTTGTTTTGTACCTAGCAAGTAGAGTACGTAAACAGGACGATCCTATTTTCTATAGTCTTTTGAATAACACAATTAATATGAATAGGCTTTGTAATACTAAAAAATAGTCGGGAAAATAACATGTCTAAGAAATAACTTTCAAACGGTTATACGTCATATCTGATACAAAAAACCGCATCTAAATCGGTCCAGTAGTTATCAGAAAACATTAAAAATTTTAATCAGGATTGTGGCGCGCCCTTGCAGCATATAACTTTTCAGGAAAATGCAGTGCCGGACAGAGCCAGCGCGGGGCCCGTAGCAAACAGGGGTCCTTTGAATTTTATTACCTATTATATGACAACCTAAACCTATTATAGGATACCTAAACAATATTGGGGCCTGGGGGATTCTCCCTGCATTGTGGTGTTGTAAACTTGCAGCATAATAATGTACTTACCTATCCAATTACAGTATGGCCATCGCTCACTTTGAGAATAGCTACTAGTATGTGGCTTAGTGAGTGGCGGATGAATATTTGGGCACGGCCGCGGGGCCCGTATTTGCTGCCCCCTGCTATATGGCTAACCTGGCACTGGGAAAAGGGTAACAAAAAAATTGCACAAACAAAGAAACACACAACTTAAGCCCTTAGAGGTTGTGTGCTTGTTCGTTTGTACATATAGGTATTACCAGTTGCAACATTAATATATATATAGCTGCTCGTGCTGATTCACTGATTGATCACCTCTCCTGTAAAATTTTGTATGAACATTTTTTTTTTCACTCATCGTTTCGTATAGAAGACAAAAATTCATTAAGAGGAAAAATACAGAGAGAGCTGATGATTGAGGATTTCGAAGACGGATGAAGAGCACCGGCCAGGGTATCGAAGATAGGTGGGGGGTGCTCGACCAAATGTCACTCGAAACTTCATCCAATTGTCAGTGAGCTGAAAAAAAATTCAAAATGGCGGATTTAAGATGGCCGCCATACAAATTTCGACGGTGTCTATCTCAGAGAGTATAAAAGATGGAAGAGTAGTTTCTTGGCAAAAGATGATCAGGACATGAAGGTCTACCTGGTGAAAAGGAAAAAAATTCAAGATGGCGGAATTTATTTTTCCATAGAAAAGGGTATTGAAGATAGGTGGGGGGTGCTCGACCAAATGTCACTCGAAACTTCATTCAATTGAAAGTGAGCTGAAAAAATTTTCAAAATGGCGGATTTAAGATGGCCGCCATACAAATTTCGTCGGTGTCTATCTCGGAGAGTATAAAAGATTGAAGAGTGGTTTCTTGGCAAAAGATGATCAGAACATGAAGGTCTACTTGATGAACAGGAAAAAAATTCAAGATGGCGGAATTTATTTTCCATAGAAAATGTATGGCGAATATTGAAGAGGCTACAAGTGTAGAACTATGCAAGACTACGGTTCCTTTTCAAGATTTGTTTGTATGGAAGAAATCTCATTTTGACGAATGGTTCGGAGAAAAAAATATGGAGAGAGATGATGATCGAAGGTTCGGATGATGGGTGAGGAGCACGGTCAGGGTATTAAAGACAGGTACCTACTTAGGGGCTGCTCAAACAAAAAGGGAGGGGCGGGGGGTTGGTGGTCTTTGTTTTATGTTTTTCCTTTATGAGAATTTTCTTTTACGTCGGACGCTTGGCGTGCTGGCGCTTCCACTGTGCTCACTAGCATAGCAGCGTGTTGTTCAGATCAGAACACGTAGACAGTAAACCAGCTGCCCGATTATGTAAGAATTGTCGATAAAATCGTAAAAGTTCGGCGTCAAAGTAAAATAAACCATAACAGCATTGAATTAGAGCTCAATTTCGTGTTTCGAAATTGAGCTCTAATTTAATGCTGTTATGGTTTATTTTACTTTGACGCCGAACTTTTACGATTTGATCGGCCATTCTTACATAATCGGGGGGCAGGATAGTAGGACAGCGAGTAAGTAGACAGTGGACCACGCGGTCCACTACGCGGTCCGCTGCAGCGGGCCGCGCAACCACGCGCCATACTAGTTAATATATATATAGCTGCTCGTGCTGACTGACTGACTGATTGATCACCTCTCCTGTAAAATTTTGTATGAAATTTTTTTTTTTCACTCATCGTTTCGTATAGAAGACAAAAATTCATTAAGAGGAAAAATACAGAGAGAGCTGATGATTGAGGATTTCGAAGACGGATGAAGAGCACCAGCCAGGGTATCGAAGATAGGTGGGGGGTGCTCGACCAAATGTCACTCGAAACTTCATCCGATTGACAGTGAGCTGAAAAAAAATTCAAAATGGCGGATTTAAGATGGCCGCCATACAAATTTCGTCGGTGTCTATCTCGGAGAGTATCAGAGATGGAAGAGTGGTTTCTTGGCAAAAGATGATCAGGACATGAAGGTCTACTTGATGAACAGGAAAAAAATTCAAGATGGCGGAATTTATTTTTTCATAGAAAATATAATATGGCGGATATATCCTTTTCAAAGTTTGTTTTAATAGAAGAATTCTCATTTTGACAAATGGTTCGGAGAAAAAAATATGGAGAGAGATGATGGTCGAAGGTTCGGATGATGTGTGAGGAGCACGGTCAGGGTATTAAAGATAGGTAGGGGCTGCTGAAAAAAAAATACTCAAAACTTCATACAATTGGCAGTGAGCTGAAAAAAAAATCCAAAATGGCGGATTCAAGATAGCGGCTATCTCAGACATTATTTAAAAGATGGAAGAGAGGTTTTTGGGTAGAAAATTATCAGGGCCAGAAAGTCTACTTGATGAGCAGAAAAAAATAAGATGGCAGAATCTACGAACATTGAAGAGAGTACAAGAAGTTAGGAAATATGCATGATTTTGATATGGTTTTTTTACAAGATTTGTTCTTTATTTCTTTATGGAAGAATTAATGTCGGTTTGCCATTAGGAAAGCCAGCTTTGTTTTATGTTTTTTCCTTTATGAGAATTTTCTTTTACGTCGGACGCTTGGCGTGCTGACGTTTCCACTGTGCTCACTAGCATAGCAGTGTTGTTCAGTTTTTTTTATCCACTACAAGTCCAAGCCCTTGACTGCGATCTCACCTGATGGTAAGTGATGATGCAGTCTAAGATGGTAGCGGGCTAACCTGTTAGGGGCATGGCAGTTTTATTAAACCCATACCCCTATTCGGTTTCTACACGGCATCGTACCGGAACGCTAAATCGCTTGGCGGCACGTCTTTGCCGGTAGGGTGGTAACTAGCCATGGCTGAAGCCTCCCACCAGGCCAGACCAGGTAAATTCAGTAATTATAAATTTTCCAAACCCTGCCGGGGATCGAACCCGGGACCTCCGCACGTTAATCAACAGCGCTCAACACTGCGCCACGGAGGTCGTCAAACACGTAGACAGTAAACCAGGATATTAGGACAGCGAGTAAGTAGACAGTGGATCACAGTGGGCCACGCGGTCCACCACGCGGTCCGCTAGCGGGCCGCGCACCCACGCGCCATACTAGTTAATATATATATAGCTGCTCGTGCTGACTGACTCATTGATCACCTCTCCTGTAAAATTTTGTATGAACATTTTTTTTTTCACTCATCGTTTCGTATAGAAGACAAAAATTCATTAAGAGGAAAAATACAGAGAGAGCTGATGATTGAGGATTTCGAAGACGGATGAAGAGCACCAGCCAGGGTATCGAAGATAGGTGGGGGGTGCTCGACCAAATGTCACTCGAAACTTCATCCAATTGACAGTAAGCTGAAAAAAAATTCAAAATGGCGGATTTAAGATGGCCGCCATACAAATTTCGACGGTGTCTATCTCGGAGAGTATAAAAGATGGAAGAGTGGTTTCTTGGCAAAAGATGATCAGGACACGAGGGTCTACTTGATGAACAGGAAAAAAATTCAAGATGGCGGAATTTATTTTTCCATAGAAGAGGGTATAGAAGATAGGTGGGGGTGCTCGAACAAATGTCACTCGAAACTTCATCCAATTGACAGTGAGCTGAAAAAATATTCAAAATGACGGATTTAAGATGGCCGCCATACAAATTTCGTCGGTGTCTATATAAAAGATGGAAGATTGGTTTCTTGGCAAAAGATGATCGGAACATGAAAATTTACTTGATGAACAGGAAAAAAATTCAAGATGGCGGAATTAATTTTCCATAGAAAATGTATGGCGAATATTGAAGAGGCTACAAGTGTAGAACTATGCAAGACTACGGTTCCTTTTCAAGATTTGTTTTTACGGAAGAAATCTCATTTTGACGAATGGTTCGGAGAAAAAAATATGGAGAGAGATGATGATCGAAGGTTCGGATGATGGGTGAGGAGCACGGTCAGGGTATTAAAGATAGGTACCTACTTAGGGGCTGCTCAAACAAAAAGGGAGGGGCGGGGGTTGGTGGTCTTTGTTTTATGTTTTTCCTTTATGAGAATTTTCTTTTACGTCGGACACTTGGCGTGCTGGCGCTTCCACTGTGCTCACTAGCATAGCAGTGTGTTGTTCAGATCAGAACACGTAGACAGTAAACCAGCTGCCCGATTATGTAAGAATTGTCGATCAAATCGTAAAAGTTCGGCGTCAAAGTAAAATAAACCATAACAGCATTGAATTAGAGCTCAATTTCGTGTTTCGAAATTGAGCTTTAATTTAATGCTGTTATGGTTTATTTTACTTTGACGCCGAACTTTGACGATTTGATCGGTCATTCTTACATAATCGGGCGGCAGGATAGTAGGACAGCGAGTAAGTAGACAGTGGACCACACAGTCCACTACGCGGTCCGCTTTAGCGGGCCGCGCAACCAAGCGCCATACTAGTTAATATATATATAGCTGCTCGTGCTGACTGACTGACTCATTGATCACCTCTCCTGTAAAATTTTGTATGAAAAAATTTTTTTTCACTCATCGTTTCGTATAGAAGACAAAAATTCATTCGGAGGAAAAATACGGAGAGAGCTGATGATTGAGGATTTCGAAGACGGATGAAGAGCACCAGCCAGGGTATCGAAGATAGGTGGGGGCTGCTCGACCAAATGTCACTCGAAACTTCATCCAATTGACAGTTAGCTGAAAAAAAATTCAAAATGGCGGATTTAAGATGGCCGCCATACAAATTTCGACGGTGTCTATCTCGGAGAGTATAAAAGATGGAAGAGTGGTTTCTTGGCAAAAGATGATCAGGACATGAGGGTCTATTTGATGAACAGGAAAAAAATTCAAGATGGCGGAATTTATTTTTCCATAGAAAAGGGTATTGAAGATAGGTGGGTGGTGCTCGACCAAATGTCACTCGAAACTTCATCCAATTGAAAGTGAGTTGAAAAAATTTTCAAAATGGCGGATTTAAGATGGCCGCCATACAAATTTCGTCGGTGTCTATCACGGAGAGTATAAAAGATGGAAGAGTGGTTTCTTGGCAAAAGATGATCATCGGGACATGAAGGTCTACTTGATGAACAGGAAAAAAAATCAAGATGGCGGAATTTATTTTCCATAGAAAATGTATGGCGAATATTGAAGAGGCTACATGTGTAGAACTATGTAAGACTACGGTTCCTTTTCAAGATTTGTTTTTATGGAAGAAATCTCATTTTGACGAATGGTTCGGAGAAAAAATTATGGAGAGAGATGATGATCGAAGGTTCGGATGATGGGTGAGGAGCACGGTCAGGGTATTAAAGATAGGTACCTACTCAGGGGCTGTTCAAACAAAAAGGGAGGGGCGGGGGGTTTTATGTTTTTCCTCTATGAGAATTTTCTTTTACGTCGGACGCTTGGCGTGCTGGCGCTTCCACTGTGCTCACTAGCATAGCAGTGTGTTGTTCAGATCAGAACACGTAGACAGTAAACCAGCTGCCCGATTGTGTAAGAATTGTCGATTAAATCGTAAAAGTTCGGCGTCAAAGTAAAATAAACCATAACAGCATTGAATTAGAGCTCAATTTCGTGTTTCGAAATTGAGCTCTAATTTAATGCTGTTATGGTTTATTTTACTTTGACGCCGAACTTTGACGATTTGATCGGCCATTCTTACATAATCGGGGGGGCAGGATAGTAGGACAGCGAGTAAGTAGACAGTGGACCACACGGTGCATTACGCGGTCCGCTTTAGCGGGCCGCGCAGCCACGCGCCATACTAGTTAATATATATATAGCTGCTCGTGCTGATTCACTGATTGATCACCTCTCCTGTAAAATTTTGTATGAACATTTTTTTTTTCACTCATCGTTTCGTATAGAAGACAAAAATTCATTAAGAGGAAAAATACAGAGAGAGCTGATGATTGAGGATTTCGAAGACGGATGAAGAGCACCGGCCAGGGTATCGAAGATAGGTGGGGGGTGCTCGACCAAATGTCACTCGAAACTTCATCCAATTGTCAGTGAGCTGAAAAAAAATTCAAAATGGCGGATTTAAGATGGCCGCCATACAAATTTCGACGGTGTCTATCTCAGAGAGTATAAAAGATGGAAGAGTAGTTTCTTGGCAAAAGATGATCAGGACATGAAGGTCTACCTGGTGAAAAGGAAAAAAATTCAAGATGGCGGAATTTATTTTTCCATAGAAAAGGGTATTGAAGATAGGTGGGGGGTGCTCGACCAAATGTCACTCGAAACTTCATTCAATTGAAAGTGAGCTGAAAAAATTTTCAAAATGGCGGATTTAAGATGGCCGCCATACAAATTTCGTCGGTGTCTATCTCGGAGAGTATAAAAGATTGAAGAGTGGTTTCTTGGCAAAAGATGATCAGAACATGAAGGTCTACTTGATGAACAGGAAAAAAATTCAAGATGGCGGAATTTATTTTCCATAGAAAATGTATGGCGAATATTGAAGAGGCTACAAGTGTAGAACTATGCAAGACTACGGTTCCTTTTCAAGATTTGTTTGTATGGAAGAAATCTCATTTTGACGAATGGTTCGGAGAAAAAAATATGGAGAGAGATGATGATCGAAGGTTCGGATGATGGGTGAGGAGCACGGTCAGGGTATTAAAGACAGGTACCTACTTAGGGGCTGCTCAAACAAAAAGGGAGGGGCGGGGGGTTGGTGGTCTTTGTTTTATGTTTTTCCTTTATGAGAATTTTCTTTTACGTCGGACGCTTGGCTGCGCTGGCGCTGGCGCTTCCACTGTGCTCACTAGCATAGCAGTGTGTTGTTCAGATCAGAACACGTAGACAGTAAACCAGCTGCCCGATTATGTAAGAATTGTCGATCAAATCGTCAAAGTTCGGCGTCAAAGTAAAATAAACCATAACAGCATTAAATTAGAGCTCAATTTCGAAACACGATGCTGTTTGGTTAATAATGCTGTTATGGTTTATTTTACTTTGACGCCGAACTTTGACGATTTGACCGGCCATTCTTACATAATCGGGGGGCAGGATAGTAGGACAGCGAGTAAGTAGACAGTGGACCACGCAGTCCACTACGCGGTCCGCTGTAGCGGGCCGCGCAACCACGCGCCATACTAGTATTTACTATAGATTCTTACCATACGGATCCAATGAGTAATTTATAGTCATGTAAATTAATCGCATCTTATCAGTCTAATATGAGCAATGATTTCATGCAAGTGGATGATGTAATGCTTTCACAAAAATATCGTGGAAAAAATACACATGAAAATAGCAATAAATATACCTATAGGTACAACTTTGAACAAATACGCTGTCACTCTCCAGGTCCTCAACTATATTATCCATGCCAAAAATCACGTCGATCCGCTGCTCCGTTGCGCCGTGATTAAAGGACAAACCAACAAACTAACAAACAAACACACTTTCGCATTTATAATATTAGTATGATTTCTATCTAGGTACCTACGCCTAACTTATTATTACTGAAAAGATACTATTAGGTACCTTAATGCAATGATACAAGTAATTTGCATCTATAGAGCGGACACTTGTCACGACCATGAAAATAATACTTTTTGTTTTACCTATAAGTCTTTAAGTAGGTAGGCACTTAGGTATGTAAAATATTCCCATTTTGATTCATACATTCTGAATGCAAACAGATACATTATTATTAGAACAAAAGGTGTTAATAGAACTTCTTTATAAGTAAGTTTTGCTCAGAAGATTCTTACATCCATAAAATTTTTATTATCAAATAAATATTATAAATGTGAAAGTTTGGATGGATGTATGGATGGATGTTTGTTACTCAATCACGCCCCAACGGCTGAACGGATCTGGATGAAAGGCACAGAGATAGATTATAGTCTGGAATAGCACATAGGCTACTTTTTATCCCGGAAAATTAAAGAGTTCCCGCGGGAATCGAAAAACCTTAATCCACGCGGACGAAGTCGCGGGCATCAGCTAGTAATTAATAAATGAGTTAGATACCCCTCACGTAGGTTAGGTAAATAGAGAGCTGTCTAAACCTTAGCTTATGATAAAGATTCAGCATATTATTATGTATGGGGTGACCGAACATATTATACTAGGTAATTCAACGTAATACGTTCCTGATTTTTGACCAAATAGGTACTAACTGTATGTGTGTGTGTGTGTGCTACTTACAAATTAATAATTTTATAGCAGTTTTATGTAGGTGTATAAATCTATACTATCTATACCAATATTATAAATGCGAAAGTGTGGGTGGATGGATGGATGTATGGATGGATGTTTCTTACTCAATCACGCCCCAACGGCTGAACGGATCTGGATGAAATTTGGACACAGAGATAGATTATAGTCTGGAATAACACATAGGCTACTTTTTATCCCGGAAAATTTAAGAGATCCCGTGGGAACCAAAAAACCTCAATCCACGCGGACGATCAGGGCATCAGCTAGTCGTTCTATATTTTTGCTATTGTCTCAAAACCAGTCATAACAAAATCATAAAACATCAAATTGATTGCGCTAGCTTTACTCTATAAAACATGATCAGCTATGGCCTATGGGTGTATCTACGAGTAAATCACAGATTGAAGTACTAATTTGTTTCACTTGCCCACAACAACAGAGCCATATATCTGATGATATGCCAGCCCGTATCCCGACAACCCTTGGCCATTTGCCAGCGACGTTAGAAGGTTAACTCTGTTTTATTGGAAATATTGCATAACACTTGCCCGTGAACTTGTTATTTGTTAAGCCGAAATTATGCATGGTGGTGTACGACAGTATAAATATTATACTTATTATTAGCTGATGCCCGCGACTTCGTCCGCGTGGATTAGGGGTTTTTGATTCCCGCGGGACATATTTAATTTTCCGGAATAAAAAATAGCCTATGTGTTATTCCTGACTATAATAATCTAGCCTGTGTCATTCAAATCTGTTATTAGCCGTTCTGGTGTGATTGAGTAACAAACATCCATCCATCCATCCATCCATCCAAACTTTCATTTTTATAATATTAGTATAGAATAATAAGATTGTATGCAGCAGAATGTTTTTTTTAATGAAAACTAGCTGATGCCCGCGACTTTGTCCGCTTGGTTTAAGTTTTTTTGATTCCCCAGGTCCTCAACTAGGTACGGTGATCCGTTGCTCTGTTGAATTGAAGGACTAACCAGCAAACAAACACACTTTCGCATTTATAGTATAATAGTATGATATGAAGCATGATCATGCTTCATCATTTCGACTCATTGTCAGCTCACTACAAAGTTAGTCTCCTCTCGGGATGAGAAAGATTTGGCCATAGTCCACCAAGCTGGCCAAGTGCGGATTGGCAGACTTCACACACCTTCGAGAACATTATGAAGAACTCTCAGGCATGCAGGTCTCCTCACGATGTTTTCCTTCACCGTTTGAAGCCAGTGGTATTTTAATTTCTGCTGCCAAAAGCTAGAGGCCCGGGGATCAAACCCAAGACCACCCGAATAGGAGGTCCGGTGTCTTATCACAACTAGACTATCAACACTTCCCCGGTTCATATAAGCACATGCTACATTAATAACGGATTGTCTCAATATCCACAGAAGAGTAAGGAAAGAACTATATTTTGTTGTTTGTATGTAAGTATGTCTTTTGTTTTTGGTGCACAATAAAGAATTATTTTTTCATTCATTCAATGCCCGCGACTTCGTCCGGATTATGGATTAAGGTTTTTTCATTCCCTCCTCCTCCTTAATCATCCGGTATAAACAGCCTATGTCCTTCCCTAGAATGCAACCTATCCCTATACCAATTTATTTCCAACCTGAAGAGTCCCAATGTTGGGTAAAGGCCTCGCTTTCTAAGTTCTATTTATCACGGTCCATAGATATTGGAGGCCAGTCCTCCATATATGTACATATAGGCATAGTGTTCCCTGTAACAAATTTCGTTCAGATAGACCGTGAAAGCGTAGCATACAGACATACACATTCACATTTATAATATTAGTATGGATAGTATGGATTCTGATAATAGTGAGGCCATATTTCCGGTAACAGTTGGCCGCCTGCCAGCGCAAGGTTTAACTCTATTCGCTTGGAAGTTATTGCATAATATACGACCGTTGAAAGTTACTTCTGTAAAGGTAAGAGTTCTGCATAATATTATTATGAACAGACAATTCACGTTCAACCTGCTTACTGAAATGCCTTCAACTTTGTCTATACCTTTTTCGATCTTGAACGTCCCCACTAGGTTCCCCCACGATATGAAACTTCTGGGAGCTTACAGTTACTAATATCGTACCATCGCTACCAGTAGGTATTTATACGACTGCACAAAAAAGGAGTGAAATTCAAGTTCAGGGTTCATGTATGTATATGTATGTACCGATGTGAGTTTCTTTATTTCACCATAACTTTTAAATGCCTAAACAGATTTGGATGTAGCTATCGGGTATTAGATTCCTTATACATATACCTACTCTCAAGTGACACTGGTTATAGTCTTTTTGAAAAGAAAAAAAAAAAATATGGCCAGTCGTGGGTTTTAATTATGTTCACTTTTTTTTTTAAATATTGTTGACGCTCTTGTTTCAGAATTATATTCCTCAGTGTAGGGACGTCAAAGTACGGCAAAAATGCAAATCCATATAAATATTATAAATGCGAAAGTTTGGATGTATGGATGTATGTTTGTTACTCAATCACGCTCCAACGGATGAACGGATCTGGATGAAATTTGGCACAGAGATAGATTATAGTCTGGAATAGCACATAGGCTACTTTTTATCCCGGAAAATTGAGGAGTTCCGGCGGGAACCGAAAAACCTCAATCCACGCGGACGAAGTCGCGGGCATCAGCTAGTTTAGGAAGCCCGCTGATCTTGAACCTGCGCCGTGGGTGAATTTTTTTAATGCTTTTTTTAAGTGTGTGTATCTGTTGTTTTTGTCCTATAATTACGCTGTCACAGAGTCACGGGTTGACATGATTTCTTGCATGGGTAGGCATAGTTAAAGACTGCTACCTTTTATCCCGAAACAAAAAGAAATACCCCGGGATTTTTAAACCTAAATTCATGCGAGTATTTTGATATTTCAAAACCATAGTAGGTAAGTACTTAGGTACCTACTAAACTTACATACATATCAAAAATTTTCGGAACCGGCAGGATTTGAACCTCCTTGATTTTCAAATCCTGCCGGTTCCGAAAATTTTTGATAAGTAGGTAACTATGTAAGTTTAGAAACTTTCCTCGTGTGTGAAGCACTGTAATAAAATTATAAAAAAAATTACAAAAAATTAGTATCTCGCCAAACTACACACTAGATTAAGTACGTAATGCACGTATTATTAGTAAATCTACAGTTTCCACTCATATATAAGTAGAAAAGTCCGCCTTTGTTACCGGACGGCCGTTTGAATGGAACGCAATTTCAAACTTCGAACCTTCATCGCCTTCATCGCAATTCTGAAAACAAAGATTAAATTTTAATTTAATGATTCGTTCATGCAGCTGTTCGTAGGTACTTTGCATTTTCTACCTCTTTTATATGTTACAAGATTTTTCTTTTCATTTCATCAATTTGGTAAAGGATTTGGTAAATCGATACTATGAAATGTAAATATAGACCAGACCAGAGACAATTTTAGAAATCATAAATCCCCAAATTGGGAATCGAACCTGGGTCCTTTCACTTACAAGACCACATCTCGTACCATTTCACCAAAGAGGCCGTTGACCTGTCTAAAGCCTCGATGACACGAGGCGAGTTTACGAGCTGCTAGTCGGCGAGTTTAAAAGCTAGCGAGTGAGCGAGTAATCGAGTGTCGATGACACACAAAACGGTCCACTCGCTCAGTAGCCAACTAGCAAGCGAGTTGGAAGTTGGAACCACGTGTTGTTTAGCGTGTCGTGCTGTCTGCGTTTATCGTTTATTTTTTTAAGCTGAAAAATTAAGTGGAACACGCATGATATAATAGAGTTTCTCAACATCTATGAGCAGTACCTTATTTTATGGAATATCAAAGACAAAGAGTATTCTAACACAAAAGTAAAGGATGAAATTTTCAAAAATGTCTTAGTTAAACTTAACGAAAAACAACTAACTGTGGGTATGGATATGAAGCAATTGAAAGCAAAAATAAGTCTCTTGACATTTTAGCTTTAACTGCCAAAACGCAGATGCTCGCAACTAGTTCACTAGCAGCGATGATGACACATGGCTAGTTAACTAGCTACAGGCCAACACGCCAGCGAGTGGCGAGTAAATTAGCCCGGCTTTCTATTTTCAAAGCAGCTTTTTTACAATCAGATAGTCAAAAGCAGATTGTAAAAAAGCTCAATGACACGGGGCGAGTTTACAAGCTGCTAGCGAACTCGCTGGCTTGTAGCTTGTAAACTCGCCCCGTGTCATCGAGGCTTAAGGGGGCGCGCACGAAACGAGCGACGGCCGAGCGACGCGACGGCGACAGCGGGGCGATGGAAACCGAGAGCTGGTGACAAATTTCGGGAAGGTCCTTTAGGCAAGCTGAAATTGTGGAAGAATATAATTTCGTTTATTGGCGAATCCAGTTCTGCCAGTCTGGTAGAGCATTTACGATTATTTCGCTCTGCGCAGCATATAACATTTGCAAAAAAAAATCGGAAAAAACATTTTTTTGTCAACTTGATTTTTTTATATTTAAATTTTATACTTAAAGAAATCGAAAAAATAAATCCCAGACATTTTTGTCGTTATAAAGTACCAGACCTCTTTCAAATTATTGTTCCCGAAATTCGTCGCCAGCTCTCTGAAAAAAATGTTATTCGAAGTTGGCCTAATCGGCCCTAAGTATGTAGGTACCTATACTTTATACTAATCAAATAAATATTATAAATGCGGAAGTTTGGATGGATGTATGGATGTATGGATGTGTGGATGTATGGATGTATGGATGTTTGTTACTCAATCACGCTCTAACGGCTGAACGGATCTGGATGAAATTTTGCACAGAGATAGATTATAGTCTGGAATAGCACATAGGCTACTTTTTATCCCGGAAAATTAAAGAGTTCCCGCGGGAACCGAAAAACCTAAATCCACGCGGACGAAGTCGCGGGCATCAGCTAGTATTATAAATGCGAAAGTTTGGATGGATGTTTGTTACTCAATCACGAAAGAACGGCTGAACGGATCTGCATAAAATTTGGCACAGAGATAGATTTTAGTCTGGAATAGCACATAGGCTACTTTTTATCCCGGAAAAGCGTTCCCGCGGGAACCAAAAAAACCTCAAATCACGCGGACGAATTCGCGGGCATAAGCTAGTGCTGTATTAAGGCTGAAATATTGGCTGAAATACCTATGTATTTCAGCCAATATTTCAGCCTTAATCTCTTGAAATATCCCCAATTCTAGGTGCAATTCTAGTTCCTGAATGCGCTTGGTGCCTTATTTATGGTCTAACCGTATTAATGGGACTTTGAATTGCTCCTCTAAATGGAAATTAAATTCAAGTTACATTCGCAGCCATAATATAAACGTGAATGCATGCTGGGCGCTGGCGTACGGCCAACTGAACAATACGTTGACAAATTTTATATAATAACTAGCGATCTGCCCCGGCTTCGCACGGGTTCTTATAATTAGATACTTGAGATTAAAAACATATTTATTTTGATAAGGGTTAATACTTATGTCGGTAAAAACATCTTTGCAAGTAAAGCATTGGTTTAGACCAAATTTGAAAATCATAAAAATGGTTATTGTGAGTCAACCTTAAAAGAGGGATAATCTAATTCAAATAAGTTTGGATGGATGGATGTATGGATGTATGTTTGTTACTCAATCACGCTCCAACGGATGAACGGATCTGGATGAAATTTGGCACAGAGATAGATTATAGTCTGGCACATACACACTGCACATAGGCTACTTTTTATCCCGGAAAATTAAAGAGTTCCCGCGGGAACCGAAAAACCTCAATCCACGCGGACGAAGTCGCGGGCATCAGCTAGTATTATTATATGCTATCGCCGACGTTTTTTTAGAACTTTTTGAGAGGAACAATTCCACCATACATTGTTTTCGTGTAACTTTAACTATTTACGCAAGCCACGTAAGCTCTCAGAAGAGGCGATTTTTTCCGACTTAGTTCACTTTATTGCAATTTTCGTAAGGATTTCTAATTTTTTTAATAATAACATATAGCCTATGTTACTCGCTGATAGTGTAGCTTTCTACAGGTGAAAGAATTTTTAAAATCGGTTGAGTAGTTTTCGAGTTTATCCATTACAAACAAACATACAAACAAACAAACAAAAAAATCTTTCCTCTTTATAATATTAGTCTAGATGCAATATATAGCAATATTGCAATATATATAGCTCTTTATGGCGCCGAGTAGCATTGTATACCCGGTATTTATCTTCGAGCCGTTATGATTCAGCTAGGGCCTGCCTTCTAAGTTAAAGAGACCCCCAGGCCGGATGTAGGTCCTGAATATTTGATTTTCCGAAAAGGCTTTAAATCTGGGTGAAATTATTCCTGCGACGCTGATTATTACCTGTCCGATCGTGTCGGATTACATAGGAAGGGGGAGGCAAATGTTTTCGCGCATGGAAATGTTACGAATTTTTCAATTTCCATGTAGGTGAGGGCGGCTTGGCGTGGGAAGAGGTGACGTGAATGAGATTGATATATGCATATGTACCTACGAATAGGTATCAGATTGTATCTATGTCACCGCCAATTGGTAGAATCCGCGTTATTAGGTATATACCGGCCCATACTTATTACAAATCGGCGCAGTGCCGTTTTTCCACAGAATACTTTATAGTAGTAATGTGGCGGTTCAACGGTCAGTAATTATTAGTAGGTATTATTAATTTGTTGAATTAATTATTATTAATTGTAAATCGGATATAATATTATGCAGTGATGTATTGTAATAATTTGCACACTAAGTTATGGAGCTGGACCTACTCAAGTGACGCGGCACGGAGATGCACTGCGCGACGCGGCCCCATACAAACTCATACAAATAATTATTATTTATCGCTATGTGCCGCGCCGCTCCATGCATCTCAAGTGGGACTAATCACTAGACCTGCATTCAGTAACTCCTCCGCGAGTTTCTTGTTACTTTAAAAACATTCTGGGGGTAGAGCAGACAATACTGCGTTGGTGCGCCCATATATACTTAATTCTGTTCGTGATTCTGGTATTTACTAGGTATTACAATCGGCGGCTCATGGCAAGGCTAATTTTTTTTTTTTTTTTTAAATGTATAGGCCAGCGCTTGACTGCAATCAGACTAAGGCCAATTACATTAAGGCTAGCTGCTTTGAAGACCATGATGCGCCGATTCAATGCGGCTAACTTTCTTTCAGCCACATTCGGCTAAAAATTGAACCGGCGTATTGTAATACGACTAGCCGTTATGTAATACGGTGGATTCTACAATCCGGCTGCGACATGTATAATACATAGCTACGATGTATAACAGCGTGGTGTGCGTGACAGTCACGATTAATGGCGGACTAGACACCTACCCAGATTGGCACTATTCAATCATTTTTTGATAAACAGAGGACACGTACCTATTTAATGAAAAATTCTACCTATAACTTCACTTACCCAATTTTTTTAAATCTATTAGTTAATCATTAGACACGGCTGTAGCCTCCCACCAGACCAGACCGCAGAAAATTTACAAATTGAAAATCCCTCATGAAGGTCTAGCCCCATGCGATGCACGGAGCGATGCGGAACGCAGCGGCAACTGTTAATTATTTGTATGAGTTTAAAACACTTACCCCTACGTGCTGCGCCGCGCCGCGCCTTACTATACAGTGCTCAGCAACGCGCAAGGCAGGTCATCTAAATAAAAGAAAACTACACCCTCTCAAATACCCTATAAAAAACTTCGCTTTAAAAAATGTAATACATAAACATTTTTGTAAAACTCAAGCCAGAGGGTGATTCTTTGCCAATTCCCACAAACGTCGCTCCAAGCAGGATTATGAAACGTGCTGGCGAGGCGTGAGTGCGGTCTTTGTTTATGCGGCTGACAAATTACACTGTTTATTGCTGCTGAATCACCCTGTTTTACTTTACATAAATCTTCAGAACACAAAGCAACGCGAGCCTTTTAAATGTTCTCGATGAGAAAGTCTATGTGCAAAATTACTAACATAATAGGGACTCTTTGCCAAAACACTGGATCACTGGGTCCATAAAAGTATATTTAGAGGCAGTGTCGTCTAGAATTCGTAAGGTTTTTTTTATTTGACTCCAAGTTAGACCTTGACTGCGATGGCACGTGGTGGTAAGTTATGATGCAGTCTAAGATGGTAGCGGACTAACTTGTCAGGGATATGACAGTTATATTAAACCTCTGTGATAAAACCCATTCCCGATTTAGGATTATTATTCAGTTTATGAACAGTGGCGTAGTGTTGAGCGCTGTTGTACTAACGTGCGGAGGTCTCGGGTTCGATCCACGGCAGGGACAATTTGGAATGTATAATTTCTGAATTTTCCCTGGTCTGGCCTGGTGGGAGGCTTCGGCTGTGGCTAGTTACTACCCTACCGGCAAAGACGTGCCGCCAAACACTTTAGCGTTCTGGTACGATACCGTGTAGAAACCGAAGGGGTATGGGTTTAATATAACTGCCATGCCCCTGACAAGCTAGCCCGCTACCATCTTAGACTGCATCATCACTTACCATCAAGTGAGATCGCAGTCAAGGGCTAACTTGTAGTGAATTTAGAAAAATGACCTTCCTGATACTTAGGTACCTAATATATTTATCAGAACATGTATTGAAATGCAATACGCCCTTCAGTAAAAAAATACTATTCAATGTAACAAAGTTTTCCCGTCATTAATGCTAACGAATGAAAGTGCTGTCTACTCTTAGGCGTGTCATTTGATGTCCACAGCCTCTAATACAAACACCAAGCAAATTAAATTTAAAAAAGCATATTTTCATATTTTATATTCATTCCAGGCGGTATCCGACGAAATGCTGGTGGAGCTGAAGGCCTGTTTCATGGAGGCCTATGACGACAACCAGGACGGCAAAATTGACATACGAGAGGTAGGACCATACACAGTAAAGCTCCCTTGTTCTGTAATAAGTTTTGTAAGGTAAGTGTCATGAAATCTCTATGGAATCAGCTGCAGTTTAGATGTACCTAACTAATAAATACTTGCATAAAAAGTTTGAGCAACCTTGGTCGATCGTGACTTTTTCAAAAACTCCAAGTGATTATTTTGTAGTTTCACATATTATTAGACCTACTCCATTAAAACCGTATTTTAAACACGATCCCCTGTTGGGCGCCACTTGAATTTTTTTATGTGGCCCACTTTATAATGCTACTTTTTATAACACTGCAACGTTTTAAAGTTAAGTACATAATTAAATTCTTTGTTTAGTTTCTGAAACAAACTAAGTAGGTACCAATAACTGCAGATTTTCCCTTTTGGATTTAATAATAAAAATGGAATGTCTATCAATTCTGTTACAGCTTGCTCAACTTTTGCCGATGGAAGAGAATTTTCTTCTTCTATTTAGATTCGACAATCCATTGGAATCCAGTGTGGAATTTATGAAAGTAAGTCCCCATCTTTTATTTTTACTTTTAAAGTAGGTATTCTTCTTTGTAAGTCATTTTGAAAGATCGGCGAGAAAATGGGTTGCCCCTAGCACTCTGCTCACCACATTGACATTTTCAACGGACTTTAAAGTTTTGAAAATAATCTAGAACTCTCAGACATGCATATGGTCCAAGAGCTGGCAACGAATTTCGGGAAGGTCCTTTTGGCAAGCTGAAATTGTGAAAAAAAATAATTTCGTCAACTGGCGAATCCAGTCCTGCCAGTCTGGTAGAGCGTTTGCGGTTATTTCGTTTGTCGTACCTACTCATTTGAAAACTTTATTCACGTCTGGGAATTGTTTAAAACCGCAAAACTTGTCTGGCGATTTGCAGGTATTATTGAAATTACTCAATAAATACGTGATTAAAATTTAAGATTGCCAAAAGTATATTTTTTGGGAATTGTAATAAAATATTTTTGAAGAGGTCTGGTAATACTTTATAACCGACAAAAATGTCTGTGATTTTTCTTTCGAATTCCATAAGTACTAAATTAAAAGATTTAAAAAAACAAACGCTCTGCCAAACTGGCAGGGGTGGATTCGCCAATTGACGAAGTTACTTAAATTTTCCACAATTTCAGCTTACCAAAAGGACCTTCCCGAAATTCGTTGCCAGCTCTCCGTCTAATATCTATGTTTCACGATGTTCCCCTTCACGGTTAAAAAATTTTACATACTCAAAATACATGTGATTCCGACAATTTTGATTTGAAATTCGAACGCTGGACCCTCTGAATAGGAAGCCAAAGCACAGGGTAGATAAACCTCCTAACGGAGTACCTATTAACCAACGCTAATCACCATATTTAAAATCTATGCGAAAACTTTAACGCCGTTTAACTTTAACATCTAATGATGTTCCATTTGTCTATCTTAAAGCGTATACAAGAGCAACAGGTGACTTTAGATCAATACTAACATTTTATGTTTCAAGGTTTCAATTTATTGAGAGAACGTAAACAATAGGTGTCTTCTCCCTCTTTTCATTTCCGCCCAATAAACTCAAGTCGGTATTATCACAGAATAAATATGAAGCTTGTAAAGTTATAACCATCGATATAATATGTATAATATATTGTAGGTACTAGATGGGTCCTTTCACAGAAAAAAATTGAGCGTCCGACCTGTAGAGCGCGCTCCACACCTGTATAAGCCTGTCCTTGTCCCCGCTATAGCGCTGGCGCGCTTTTCAAACAAGATGGCGTTAGTAAAATACGCCCACATTATTTGTTTGACAGGGCCATGTAAATTATTGAGGTCGTAAAGTTATAACAGGAAAAATGCAGGAAAAGTTTTATGCAGGCTAGTTTTTAACGTAGCATGTGCAAACATCTAGTCCATACGAGATATTATAAATGCGAAGGTGTGTTTGTAAGTCCGTCTGTCTGTATATTCTGTCTGTTTGTGTACTACGCTTTCACAGTATCTATGCAACCAATTTTGGCGAAATTTGATATCTACAGGGATAGCTTATGTACATTCCGAGTAGGGCTTTCGAATACCGGTTTTTCTCAATACCGGTATTAATACCGGAAAGATTTTTTTCAATACCGGGATCCCGGGATCCCGGTATTGGAAAGAATTTAAAATGTGGTAGATGTTTTTAACGTAAAATTAGTCTTTTCTGAAGCAAACGGCACAATAACGAACAGTTTTTTCATAAAAAAAATTTTTCACCAAATTAACTCAAAAAAGTGCCTTTTCTGCATAAATTCAGTGAAGAAAAGCCGTTTTTTTCACTCAGCGAGATTTTTTTTGCACGTAGGTAACGTTCTGAAACTCCATCACATCATTTTAAAACCAATCTTATTAATGCATAAATTATTATCAAATAATCAATTTCTTATTAATATCAATCAGAATATCAACTGTAGGTATGATTTTTAAAATATGTGGTAAAATAGTGGTGGTAGATTCTTACGACTTATCATAAGTGGCACAAGTTGTCCTACGTGAAATAAATAATTTCTATTTCTATTTCTAAAATATAACTATTTTCGCATGAATTCTTACGAAACCTCCATTGAATTATATATTTTTAACCTCCATTGAATTTTGAACTTTTAATATAAAGTATATTTGTGACGCACTTTCTCAACGTACACACAAAATTAAATAAATATGGCTGGAAATTTTCAATAATGAGTGAAATTAGTGTCGATGATTGTAATTTAAACTACTATCGTCGTCGTCATTTCAACCTATAGACATCCACTGCTGGAGGTAGGTCTCCTGCATGGATCGTCACAGGGCACGGTCTTGTGCCCCTTGTTTCCAGCGGCTCCCAGCGACACGCTTGAGATCGTCCGTCCACCTAGTGGGGGGTCGTCCAACACTGCGCTTCCCGGTGTGAGGCCGCCATTCAAGCACTTTAGGACCCCAACGCCTATCGGTTCTACCAACTATGTGCCCCGCCCAATTGCCACTTAAGCTTGGACTCTTCGAGCTATGTCGGTTACTCTGGTTCGCCTACGGATCTCCTCATATCTGATTTGATCACGCAGGGATACTCCAAGCATACCTCTTTCCATCGCCCGCTGAGTGACCCTGAACCTTCTTATCAGGCCCAAAGTTAGCGACCATTTTTCAGAGCCGTAAGTCATCACTGGCAACACGAACTGTTCGAAAACTTTCGTCTTCAGGGACTGAGGAATTTTGAAAGAGAAGATGTCGCGGAGTTTCCCTAACGCTGCCCAGCCGAGTTGGATTTGGCGGTTGACCTCTTTCTCGAAATTGGACCTACCTAACTGGACTGTATGTCCTAGGTATATGTACTCATCAACAATTTCGAGTGCAGAGTTCTCAACTAAAACAGGTTGGGGCTGAACATGTGCACAGTGCATTAGAAATGATCTTTGTCTTGCTCATATTCATTTTTAGGCCCACCTGTTGAGGAACTCTGCTGAAGTCGTTGTGAGTTAAACCACTATAGTAAAATGTATTGTGACTACTACATGAGTAATAAACGATATTTTTGTAAGAAGTCGATCGAAGTCGATGAAAACGATAATTTAGTCAAAACACAAATTAATCTAAAATTCAATAGTTATTATTTAAAAGAAAATATATCATAATAAAATATGCATTAGTTTTAAATGAGATTTATGAATGTTTTGAAAGACAAATTCAAATCTATCTAAATTCAAACACTAATATTTCCCTCTGAGAGAACAAAAACGACTTCTCTTCACTGGTTTAAAGCAATAAAGGCGCTCTTTTTGAGCTAATATGCTGAAGATACCAGTTTTAAACTTAGCCGAATAAAAAACAGTGGCATCTAAAAAGAAATATATGCAATAGTCACTGTTTCGTTTATAGTGTCACCAATACCGGTATCCCGGTATTAGACATTTCAATACCGGTATTGAAAACCGGCGAAAAAAGTCCGGGATCCCGGTATTAGCCAATACCGGGATCCCGGTATTGGAAGCCCTAATTCCGAGGAAGGTTGTAAGTTGTATCCAATGGTTGCATCACTTTTTATTCAAGAAAATCCCACGGAAATAGAGTTCCCACGGGATTTTACAAAAACCTAAATTCATGCAAATGAAGTTTAGCATCACCTAGTATTTTGTATTTTTTTCTTTTTTTAAACATACGTAAGTATAGAGACAAAGCACTAAAATTACGCCTAGATTTATGTCTTTAATAAAAATAAAATTTAAATAACACAGTAAATAATCCTCCAGAGTAAAAAAAATTGTTTGTTAGCCCTTTAACTGTAATAACAATACCTAGTAGGTACCTAATATTTTGATCCAAGCGTAGTCATTGCGTCGGTGTATACCGCTAAGATACACACGTTAAAAACTCATACCACCCCTCTTTGAGCGCGATAGTCGAGAAACACTAACCGTTGGTTTTCCTCACACAAAAGCCGCAAAAATGCAACAGACAAATAAACCGACAGCAGAAGAAACCACAGAAATAATTACCTATATTCTGTTCGAGATAATATCTGGAAAAACCATTGATATTTTCCTGTCATAAAAGCCGTAAGAATGCAACAGACAAATAAACGGACACCAGAAGAAAACACAGAAATAATTATATTCTGTTCGAGATAATAATATTTAGACATCTATAACGGTTTTCAAGATGGAAAAAGCAAAGTTTCCCAGTGATGGATAGCAACAGGTTGCTAACAGATCAATACGTTTTGTGTTACAGATTTGGCGGGAGTACGATACGGACGGGAGCGGGTACATCGAGGCTGACGAACTGAAGGTGGGGTACATTTTTATTTCAATTAAAACAATAGACAAAATGTTAATAAATCAAAAATTAAAATATCTCCTTATATACAGTCTGTCCCGCTGGTCTAGTGGTTAGCATGTTTGACTGCGGCCGACGAGGTCCCGGGTTCGAGTCGGGTCGGGTCGGGCCTTAAATAAGGGTTGGCTTTTTCTGACTAGACATTCTCAGTACTAGTCCGGGCCCCGGAGTAAGGAAATTGGCGGTGTTTCACCCCCGGAGAGCACGTTAAGCCGTCGGTCCCGGCTATTAAGACTAACATAATAATAGTCGCTAACCCGCCAACCCGCATTGAAGCAGCATGGTGGGTCTGAGCTCTAATTCCCGCTCCCTATGAAGTGGAGACCTGTTCCCAGCAGTGGGACGTTAATAGGTTGTAGTGGTGGATAAAGTCTGTCATGACAATATATTGAAGTAACCGGATACCAATTTCGATTCGATCAAACCTGTCCCTTCACTGAAAACAAGAACAGAAAAAACACCGAAAGAGAACAGAACAGAAAAGAGCCGATGATCTTCAAACGGCTGAACCGATTTTCTTGAATCATATAGCTCAGAACACACTCGATCATGTCACCTTTAAAAAAAAAAACTAAATCGGTTAAGTTAAAAATCGGTGCATACGTTTGCGATTTTTTAAAACTTTTTGATTGAAAATTATAATTATACTTTGATATTTGAATACTTGTGTGATTTTGACGTGTAACCACAGAACGTTTAAGTAGGTAACGTTTTTTTCAGTTTTATTGGAAGCGGTAGAAAGTTTATAAGAACTTGTATCAGGGGTACGTCGGAGTGGGGGTGAATACAAAACATGGGAATCTACTATATTTTACTCTGTGTATTGATTCTAATTATTCAATACAACAACGCTAACTGAAAAGCGGGCCGTTAGCGGCAGTGGGGAGCCAACTTGCTGAATCGTACACACTTATTCAGTAGCAGGAAATTCCGTTCCTTAGTAACTCGAGAGGTCCGTATCCCGGACTCCGGGATACCGTACGCAATCGAGTTGTGTAGCAGGAAGCTGGAATGACAATCATTTGTGGACGGAGCACTATATACACCGAGGAACACCACTCGCCACCGCGATGGTAACTACCGGTAGCGACATCTATTGGTGGCTGCACTGAACTAATCTCTTATAAACTTGTTTAAACGGAACGACGTAATTTTTACATCGATATAATTCACATGAACGTAATAAACATTCCCAAATTAAGTCGAGATAAGAAAATGTGCCACCTGGAATTAAATTTGTCTCTACCATCTTTTTCAGAATTTCCTCCGCGATTTACTAAAAGAAGCGAAGAAGATAAATGACGTCTCCGAAGACAAACTTATCGAATACACCGACACCATGGTAAAATTAATCACTTTTTAGAGTTCAGTTATAATTTTCTTATTCAATTACAAGTTAACCCTTCACTGCAATCTCACGTGGATGGTAAGTGATGGTGCATACTAGAATGTTGGCTAACCTGCGGCCCATTGTCTAAGAAAATTGTAATCATTTGACAGCTTAAAACAGAGTGCATTTATGCTTTTTGACGACGTGCTGGCATCTTTGAACTCCCTAAACCCCCCAATCATGTAAGAACGGCCGATGAAATCGTTTAAGTTCTGCGGCAAGTAAATAAACCATAACAGCATTAAATTAGAGCTCAATTTCGTGTACCCATTCTTATACGTTTAGGTATGTACGATACTCTAACGTATAAGAATGGATACACGAAATTGAGCTCTAATTCAATGCAGTTATGGTGTATATTACTTTGACGCTGAACCTATACCATTTGATCGACAATTCTTACATAATCGGGGGGCAGGTTGAATTATCCGTTTGATAAACGATTACGATTTCCTTACGCAATAGGGGGTATGGCAATTGCCCATAATTTCGGATTCTACACGGCATCGTACGGAACGCTAAGGCCAGGCGGTACGTCTTTGCAGGTCGGATGGTAGCTACGGCTGGAGCCTCCCACCGGACCAGACCCTGAGACGATTAAGAAATAATAAATTCCCAAACTTTTTTACTTACCTACTACCTCACTAGTTCAGTGGTGCACGCTGTCCTTATAAGTGGGTTCGATTCTCAAGTCAATTTATAATTTTGAGATTAAAATATGCTCTAATGCTTGGCGGTACGTCTTTGCTCACGTCGCGTCGATCCGTTGCTCCGTTGACAAACCAATAAACCAACAAACAAACACACTTTCGCATTTATAACATTAGTAATTTTATGAGCATATTTTTTATTTCACTGTGCGAAAGATACTCTCTCTTTTATGTGAAGGTAATAAAAGTGGTAATGGCGGGGTATCGTTTTAATAAAATCTCATTTTTATGTGCAGCTACAAGTGTTTGACTCCAACAAAGACGGCCGGCTTCAACTTTCAGAAATGGCGAAGTGAGTCTCTATTTTTTTAACTATTATTTTTCTTTACAAATGCTTGGGGGTTACTGCCACTGCTTGAAGCAATATTATTTTGTTTCGACAAATCCTACCATGAATTCCCTAATAATCAATACGTTTTGTGATAAAGTAAGTAAGCTTATTAGAACATCGTTTTCCTAAATGTGTTTTTTAATGGAAGTTAATAGTGTGTGCTTAGGGATGAAACAAGACGATTTCAGACGAGGGCGAGGCATCACCCGAAATCTGAAATCGTGTTTCATCTCGTGGCGCACACACTATTTATCATATACCTAATCTGCATTAAAAGTGCGAGTTTTAATAAAATTGTATTTCTTATGCCCTAGGGCAGAAAGTGATGGTTTTCTACCCGCCCGACTAGTTCCCGACTAGTTTCAGGACTTTCAGGTGGCTCAACAGGCATTGAAACTCGCATTTTCAATGCAGGTTATATCAAAAACGTATTAAACTCGAACTGTACGAGATCATATACCTACATGCTTTTTGACGTGCAGGCATCTATGAACTCCATATAGGTACAGGTCGAATTATACGTTTGAAAAACGATTACGATTTCCTTTACAATCGGGGGGAGCGCATGTCACTAATGCTAGCTCACAGATATATTAATAGAACTCTGTGTGCTAGCTACTGCACAGTAGCTACTGTAACTAAGGTATGTTGGGGTAAGAGCGGAAAGGGGGTAAGACCGTACACATCAAATTTCCCGCGAATGAGACCATATTTTTTAAAATTGGCATCATTATGTTCAACACCATTTTGTAATGCGTCTACTTCAGTTCGCGCCAGTCGCTCCGACGGCCCGTTCGTGTGTTATGGTGAATTTAAACAAACAAGGAAATTTTTGTCTTTTTTTCTTCTATCCGATCTTTCCCTTTCCCTTTTAGATTCATATTTTGGCTAAAATACAGCTTGTTTTGCTAATATTTCACCTTAATACTAGGTTTTAAGTAGCAATAGCTAGATAGATCTGATCAGAATACGCCTAGTATGTCTATTAGCAGATATCCGATGTTCCCCCTTTCGGGTAAAGATCGGATTAAAACCATCCGGTCTTTACCCGTACAAAATGAGGCAGGGATTGTCAAACTTTTATAACATTAATATTTTTCACCTTAAAAAACAGTGAAAGGATTATTCTATTTTGATCTCGAGATTTTGATGGAAATGTGTTCAGAAGCGTACAGATATAGAAAAGAGCCCAATAACACTAAAAATGTCTATATAATATGTTCGTCTTATATCTTGGGTATCGTTTTTATTTTTTTATTTAGGGCATTAATTTTTATTTGTCATTTATTTTACTATGTTATTTATTTAAGTTTTTATATTTCTGAAGACAGAAATATAAAAACTTTTATTCTTTTATTTTTATTTATAAATAAAAATAAAAGAAAAATAAAAACAATTTCCATGCTTGGGATCAACGTTACAATTTTGAACACAGAATTTTTAATGTCTTTACTTCGGACATTGAAAACCTTTTCTGTCCCTTTTTCAAAGTTAAAATTAGCTATTATTAATAACTAGCAAAAAATGTATTCATCCGATCTTACCCGCAGATCTGGATAATTTCATCTCATGATGAGAGCAAAGTTTGAGAACCACAAAATGTAAAAAATTTATCACTGGGGGTAAGATCGGATGCCTTTAAGTCAAAAAAAATAAAATCGATTGGAACATTCATGTTTTTAATTACATAAACGTAATTTTTTTATATATTGTAGTGCGTTTAAGATCGGATTTATTATTCTTATACACCTTGTTCTCAAAGCCATAGAAGCGGGTTTGAAAGTACGTCCGATCTTGCCCCCGAAGGACAATTTTTTAACCATAGCCATAAAAATGTATGTCTTGTTTTTACATGCGTATAAAGCAGAAACTATTGAGTTTACAAAAATAAACAAAATTGAAACATAAGCTACGTTTAAAAATTAAACACATGCACAATATTTTAGTAATTTATCTTCAACAAATATCGAGAACATTGAGTTTTTACAAAACCTTTTCAATTGGGCTGAAATCCGTCCGTTCTTACCCCAACATACCTTAAGAACTTTAATCTATTATTATCAAAGTGAAACTTCTATACTTATAATAAAACTGTAACAGGTCTAATTCTGTACATTCTGTACATTGAAGATATTTTGAAAATTTTTAAGAAAATAGGGGTTGAGAGAATCAAAAAAACTTAGTCCACGCGGACGAAGTCGCGGGCATCAGCTAGTCTATAATATAATCGTTGTTATTTGAAAAAGCAACGGCGAAATTATTATTGACCACATTTACTAAATCTTGATTGTAGGTACGTACACAAGAAAGGTAGTGGTAAAGAGTAAAGACCACAGATAAGAGAATGTAAAGACGAAAGTAATTTGCTTATTTTTTTAAATTTCATCAAGTATTCACCTTAATTTTAAATTGAACCTAGGTAAAAAAATAAAATAATTAGGGAATCTTTTTTGATTATTTAGTTCCCGTTTCTCAGTTTAGTGTTAGGTACCATTTTATGTATAATCTACCTAGGCCCGCTTGCAGAAACGCCGAGTTATCCTTTTAACCCAGCAGAGCGATCGGCTATAAATTGTCGCAATCATTAAAGGACTGCATCAATGTCAAAACATGGTTTTGGCTTCACGTATCACTGAGACTGTCCGTAAAGGATCGTTGAGGACAAAAAATGTTTTGACATTGATGCAGTAACTATCGATAGAAATAATTGCTGAAAATTGGTATCACGTAAGACTTTTGAAGTAAGATGTCGTTTACGGACCATGACAAACCTGACGTCAAACTAGGCTTTCATTGATACATGGGTAGGAGGTGTTTTTAGCGATGACATAAGGTGTCCAATAATCGTTTTACGACTCTTTAATATCTAAAATAAATATAATATAAGGATTAAAAAGATCGAATAGATTGTTTGTTAGGTAAAAATAGAAAATAATATTATTTCAAGCAAGTAGGTATGCTATATTGGAATGGCTTCAAAATGTTATTTAATTTCTATTGACAATTTACCTATATAGGTATATTTTATTACCGTGTGTATACCTATGTCTAGCTAATAAAATATTCTCATTCGCAGTATTGCCAACTCACGCTATTAAAAAAATATTAAACTTGTACGACCAAATACATACCAATGCTATTCATTAATAATAAGACGTAATTTAATATTACATCCATACTAATATTATAAATGCGAAAGTGTGTCTGTCTGCCTGTCTGTCTGCTACGCTTTCATGGTTCGTCAGTTCAACCAATTTTGGTGAAATTTGGTACAGGGGTAGGTTGTATCCCGGGGAAGGACATAGGCTAGTTTTACCCGGAAAATTAAAATGTTCCCGCGGGAATCAAAAAATTTTAATCCACGCGGGCGAAGTCGCGGGAATCATCTAGTTATTTATAATTAAAATTAACGGTAAAAAAGAATTGTTATGTAGGTACCTAGTACCTACATAGTACAACTTTATGTACTACTTTTTTTAAACCTTTATTGAAAACAATACAATAGAACTTAAAGCTAGAAACATGCCCGCGTGGAATGGTGGCAAGAATGCTGCAGGCTGCATTTCCTCGTTGGACACCCAGGCTGATCCTTTGCGCAATAAATAATTATATAATCTGTGATTAAAATGAAAATATCCATAGACAATTGCGGTATCTTGAGATATCTCTAGCCTATGGTATCTTTGATTGCATCGTAAAAAGAAAATCTACTAACTTAGGCGCATCGCTTCTTATATTAAAGTATTTTGTATTATATTTAATAAAAAACAAAGCCAATTATTAAATAGAAAATCACAAGAAACCACAGACTCGAAAATATAACTTAGTTGAATAGGTAATGCAGTTAAATTTGGAAGACTGTTATATCTACTTAAATTGCTAGATTACCACATGATTACCATAGACATTCAAATTAGTCGGATTATAATTAGGTCTGCACTACCAAAATATCGATATTCAGAGTTCGTGACTAGTAATCTGTGGTAAGCGACCCATTGCTACAATCCTGAAAAAGCTTACGTGAAGCCGGCTTTAAGGACTGTAACAATGGATATCCTTTAGGACATTTTTGGATGTGATATTGCGACAATTTATAGCCGATCGCTCTGCAGAGTTAGGTGGCTACTTTGACAATCTTCGTATAAAACTTCTGTCAAAATATCAAATTTATTCCCGGGTTAAACGTAACCCGGTGTCTCTGCAAGCGGGCCCTAGTAGCTAGAATAAATTTGATTTAGTAGATTATTTTGTATAGTTTTAAAAACTGTAATTATTTCGTCTGATTAATGTTTACATAAATAATAGTAATGCTCTTTTTTTAGTGTCTTTTATATTATTTAAGTGAATTTTCTTGCATACATTATTTAATAATCTCTAACAGAATGGTAATAATTTAAAGAATATTATGGAATCACTGATGCTGATTGTCTGTGGTTGTGCCGAATGTTTTACTGGTCTGTGGTTGTTATCTGTCTTTGTTTTTGTGGCTTTCTTCCGGTTGTCATTATTAGAAGTGACATTACCACAGCCTTCAAAACTTTAAAACGAAATACTTATCTTTTTTTTCTAAGCTCATAAAAACAAAATTCTAGCTGCTGTGAGCTTCATATTCGACGCTTATATAAACATTTTTTTTCACACGTGTACCTACATAATAATTTTTTCTCAATAATATTGATGTATGGAAGTTCGCCGTTGTTCAAACGAAAAGGTGACACTAAAAAGAGACAGACATATTCATGATAGGATTTAGCCTGCAAGAGAATGAGATAGAATACAAGTTATATTTATCTCATTCTCTCCTAGGCTACTTTTCTAAAGTTTTACTTCTGCCGTGTGTGAATTGCACATACACTTTTTTTTTTTAATTCCCACAAATTCCCAGATTGCTGCCAGTGAAGGAGAACTTCCTGTGCCGCCAGGTGTTCAAGGTGAGTGACAATTAATTTCCCGCCAAAATCGCGACCACATTCATATTCCACGCGCTCCATGTCCATTCCGCTGAATCAACATAACAGACAAACATTGCTCGTTTACTGCAGTCTGAAATGCCTACCTAGGGCCTACTTTGTTTAATTTAAAGTTTTCAACGCTTTTAAGAAACCCACTTTTTACTGACTGGTAAATTTCTTATGTGATACCTTTTATTATAAAATTTGGTTCAAATATTGTAAGCTGTAATCAAATAGATGTAATTTTAATAATGCAATTTAAGAGGATCGTCTAGTTGTAAATTTTCACACAAAAAGCGATAACGTTTAATCTTCCCTTAAATGTTGTCCAATTTTCATAATTTTTAGAAATGTTGCAGATAGGTATATGGAATTTTTCATAATTTTTAGAAATGTTGCAGATAGGTATTATGGAACTATGCTCGCACGTTTTAGTTTTAAAGAAATATTGCAGTTAAAAGTTATTACTTAGCATCTAAATATCCATATTTTTGACCTAAAAACTTCCTCGAGTATTTTAATTTTTTTAAATTTAACTAAACTAAAATACTAAAAAAATAAAATGTACGAACCTAGATTAAGGTGTACTGAATCTAATGAGACCAAAATTGTCTAATTTCGTAAACGTTTGGGGGGGTAAAAAAGTTATCACCCGAAACAATATTTGAAGAATAAAATGTAGGCTACGCCTACTGGACTTGCAACTCTCTCTATCGCACGATACGGAGAAGGCAGCGAAGCGTTGTGAAACAGATAGCATTATTTAACATACCTACTCGCGTCGCGTTTCGTCTCTAGACGATCCTCTTAATTCAGTACCGAATTTCGCCAAAATTGGTTAAATGGGCCGTGAAAACGGAACAAATAGACAGACAGACACGCCTTCGCATTTATAATATTAGTATTGATTTTACTCTGTTATTTTAAAGTTATGTAATCGAGCAATGTGTTTCTAGTTAACTACTTATTTAGTTTTAAATACCGTTAACCGATAAAAAAAATTAAGTTATTTCCTTTTATAATGCTTAAAGATTTTTAATACGCTCGTCATAATGTTGCTAGTGTTTGTTTCAATTAAGTTTTGATTTTATAATTATGATTTGCATGCAAAGTTAAATTCATGAGCTGAAATTTCTCTTCAAATATTTTGCTCAAATATCTTTTAAGAAGAATACATAAGGCTCGGATTACACGGTCCGGTTTCAATCCGGATCGGTCACAGGTTTGTTGTTTACACCAAAAATGATAAATCCAAAGTTTTATGCAATTTTTTTTATTAAATCCAAACCGAAATGAAATCGCTATTAGTCCGAAGTCTTCACAATGGAGAAGATAAATCAGAGTATTTATTGCACAGCGTGTGATTATTTTGCTCGTTAGCACTTGTTTTTATGCTAGATTTTAATTATTTTACGTCTTGATCACGAGTTTCAAATAAAAGCGTACTTTCCATTTCTTTATTATGTTGCTTAAATTATACACTTCACATCAAACTCATACACATAATAATATAATTACTACATTAGGTATCATGAGTATTACTTTAGTTGTATTAATAACAACATTGTTGTAAAAATTTGACACGATCTCCATCAGATTTTCACCAAAATATGGGAAATATTTCCCATATCTTGAAAGCATAAATACATGAAAATACCTATAAGAGATGAAAAGATATATTTTTTAATATTGGTTAACCCAAGTAAAAGTTGAAATTGATGAAGCATAAATATGTATAAACACGGGACGAATGGATAACCTTTTAAAAGTCCTCCTTACTTTATGTCACCTTCACGCCTTCCAAAAGTTCACTGTTAGATAAGGCTTTCGAGCCTTAAATACGCCAATTGTACATTATACCTAGATTTTATGGTTGTGCAATAAAGTTTATAAAGAAAAAAAGGTTTATGAATTTATTATTCAATTTAAAACAACAGTGAAGCATGAATGTTACTGTTGATTTGCCTGTCTCTCTATCCTAACACTGCTGCTTGTCTGCACCGCACTCTTAGGAGGGCATTGAGGTGAGTCCTCGGTAGACATTAGACTAACAAAGATGCTTATGATCATGACATAAAGATCACCTCTTTCCCATGTGTTCTTAAAAATAAAGCATCCTTGCTAGGCTAATGAATCAAATATAACGTAAAATTATATAATAAGTGTATTTTTGACTAGTACGTAGTATTAGATGTTTTATATTTTCAAGTTTGTTAATATGTACCATAAGCAAAATTCTATGGTATTCAATTCTTCCGCTCAGCGCGCTATGGAGCGGGCTATGTTGGGAATTTCTCTCAGGGATAAAATCCGGAACGAGGAAATTCGGAGAAGAACTAAAGTGACCGACATAGCTCTGAGGGTTAGCAAGCTGAAGTGGCAGTGGGCAGGTCATGTCTGTCGCAGAACTGATGGCCGTTGGGGCAGACGTGTTCTGGAGTGGAGACCACGTACCGGCAAGCGCAGTGTAGGACGACCTCCTGCTCGCTGGTCCGACGACCTAAAGAAGGTGGCGGGAAGCGGGTGGATAAGGAAGGCGGAGGACCGTGTTTGGTGGCGCGCTCTCGAAAAGGCCTATGTCCAGCAGTGGATACATACAGGCTGATGGATGGATGGATGGATGGAAGCAAAATTCTGCTTAGTTTTGTTTTGTCATGTAAATAATATTATAAGTACCTTTGAAAACTGGCAAAGGTCAAGCTGCCTCTCATTTTACGATTAATTTCTAGTTTTTTTTGTACACCAGACTATCCTTTTAGATTTTTAAAAAAAGTAAAGCCATTTGTCCTGCGCCGGATCTCTCTCCAGTCGTGTCAGATTTTCCGTCTCAGCCGTCATCAGGCTATGAGATTAAGGCAATACGGCACACACTTGTTCAAATTAATATCTCCCACGCAAATGGCTAATCTCTGTGAAAATTGGCCGGCCTTTCGGTCCGGAATTTCGGTCAGGGAGACATTATTATTATATATTTTGCCATTTTGAACTATTGTTTTATATGTTGCAAATAGAGAAATTAAAGATAAAACCTGCCCAAATTTTCCGCTTCTGTCTTAAATATTCCATAACATGTTCCTTATTTTACAGGGTGCAACAAAATTAACGAAAGATGATATAGAGCGGGTGTTTTCTCTTTATGACAGAGTAAGTTATTGGAAATAGCATAATATAATTATGTAGTTATTGTTATATGTATAGCCTATACTAATATTATAAATGCGAAAATTTGGATGGACGGATGGGTGTTTGTTACTCAATCACGCCAGAGTGGCTGAACGGATCTGGATGAAATTTGACACGCGGATAGTATAGTCTGGAATAACACATAGGCTACTTTTTATCCCGGAAAATTAAAGAGTTCCCAAAACCAACCAAAAACCTCATAAAAGGAACCAAAAAACCTTAATCAACGCGGACGAAGTCGCGGTTATCAGCTAGTATTTCTACAAATCTGAGAAAGTAATAAATTGTAAATTTTATATTTATTATTTCCACAGGATAACAATGGCTCCATAGAGAATGAAGAACTTGGCGGTTTTCTAAAAGATCTTTTAGAACTAGTGAAAAAAGTAAGCATACCTTAATAGCTATAAACCAATACCAAAATTATATTAGTAGATTGTTTTATATTGTAGTCGTGCCATTAAATATACTACAATTTTTACTTTAAAGAATTACTTGACGCTAAGAAGTTCAAATTATAAGTTCCTAACTTCCTATCAAAAGTTATGAGCACAAATTCGATTCAAAGTATCATAGTTCGTCAAGATCTAGAAAGACTGATCTTTTAAATATTCTGTCCTGTTATTTCCAGGATTACGACGCGCAAGATCTCCTCGAATTCGAAGAAACGATACTCCAAGGCGTAGAATACAGTAGCGAAGGGAAGATCAGCAGAAAGCAGCTAACGATGATCCTGCTAGCACTCGCTAAACACAATCAGGAAGATGAAGCGTCTACTCCATAAGAGCTTCAGAGCACGACTGTCACTCCGTCCCAGTAGCATGAAATAAAATTCTTTGACTTTACTACACGACATTCGGTTTCACTCCGGTTACACCAGCCAATTCATTAGTTCGAACAAGAGCAGACGTGACTTATGTAACCGGATCGGATTGGAACCGGGTCGTGTCGACCGAGCTTTATGCAGCATTCTCTGTCTTCTCACTTTAACATTACTAGTAAGGTTTAATGTTTTACATTATAAACATACCAAAAGGGAAAAGAAAAAATTAAATTAATTTTTTTTATTCCACTACAAGTTAGCCCTTGACTGCGATCTCACATGATGGTAAGTGACGATGCAGTCTAAGATGGTAGCGGGCTAACCTGTTAGAGGTATAGCAGTTATATTAAATAAAATCAAACCCCTAGACGGTTTCTACACGGCATCGTACCGGAACGCTAAATCGCTTGGTGGTACGTCTTTGTCGGTAGGGGGGTACATACGAGTATATCTGCGGTATTTATTTAGGTACTTAATCAGGTTAAGGATCCCTGTAATAAAAAAAACTACTTACATAAGTATAAAACGAAAAATCTTTCTATAAAGTGACTTTTTGTTTGGAATGGTCCCAGCTGCGGAACCAATCCTAAATCTATGCTTTTTGTTTTTAATGCCAAAATTACTTTACGAAAATATTTTATAGCCTATCTAATGTACCTACTAGCTAGTAAGTAAATAATAACCTAATAATATACTATAAATAAATATGTTTTTTTGGTCATTAAATGCTGTTAATGTTGTTAATCCTGTTGTTGTTTTAAGTAAGTAGTTTCACGTATAATCTACACGTCTATAAATTAAATACATATTATTTTGTATACCTAAGGTAAGGTCTAATTAGTATGTGTGTAGTTATGTGTGTAAAGACTAAAGACTTGCACTGAGATTACGGATGCAATTTGCAGTGGCGTACAATGCCATACTCTCATACCTACTTATAATACGATCTATAGGTACGTCATGTAGTCTATTCAACAAGTGCTTTTTGGGTCAAACTTTTTTCTCCGCGTCCGAAAAATATGAACGAGGTGCTTATCATTCGATTCGGAATAGTGTGTACAGTGTACCTACACGTGTAGATCATTTTCGAACAAAATTCAAGACCAGCTTGCAAAAATTGCAAAAGTTATTAACAATTAACTGAAAAAAATAATGGGGTTTAGTTACCTACTTGCAAATACTTAGCTCAAAAACTATTAGATATTTTTTTGGGAAAGGGGTTGTTTCAAATTTATATGGAGCCTGGGCCAGGTATTTGTACGGTATTTCAAAATGTTCGGGGTCATAAAATAGTAACATTTTCTTCTTTATTTCTTACTAAAAAGTTCAATTTACGAGGTACAATGCGAAATTATTTTGCAAAATGAAAGCGCAACAACATGCGTCCATTTTGACATTGACGTATATTACAGTGTCATGATGACATTTGACATAAAATTACCTGGGAAATGTGAATTATCCATAAAATATCCAACAGCAGTCAGATTGATGGATGGATGCACTGCGAGAGTTGCTATTCTACAAATGTACCTAATTAAACATTTTATTTTTGTACCTCTTAATCACTGTAAAACTGCCAAAAAGCATATTTTATTTTGTTTTCTATGATTTTATACTATTTTTTGGAATACTGTACAAGTACCTGGCCCAAGATGAAACAACCCCTTTCCTCCTCTTTCTGAATTTTTTTTCAAATTTGAAAAATATCAAATACTTAGTTTTTGAGATATTTGCAAGTAATTAGGGTTCCGTACCCAAAGGGTAAAAACGGGACCCTATTACTAAGACTCCGCTGTCTGTCTGTCTCCAGGCTGTATCTCATAAACCGTGATAGCTAGAAAGCTGAAATTTTCACAAATGATGTATTTCCGTTGCCGCTATAACAACAAATACTAAAAATTAAAAAAATATATATATTAAGGGGGGTCCCCAAACAATAAACGTGTTTTTTTCGTATTTTTTTGCTCAATATTAAAAACGGTAACAGGTAGACGGTTCAAATTTTCACAGAATATTAACTTGTATATTACCTTTCAAAATAAATAATTAAATATCAATAAAGTAAATATTAAAGGGGGGCTCCCATACAACAAACGTAATTTTTATTTTAATACGTCATAAATCGTAAAACTTACTACAGGTTTGTACGGAACCCTCGGTGCGCGAGTCCGACTCGCACTTGGCCGGTTTTTTTTTGATGTTAATTTTGTTCTAAAATGATCTATACACGCTATTCCGAATCGAATAATACCTCGTTCATATTTTTCGGAGGCGGCGAAAAAAGTTTGATCCAAAAAGCACTGTTATCTAGACTTATGTACCTATTTCAAGTTTAATTCGAAACGAACTAAAAATAACGATGTATTTATTTACTTAATACATATTCATTGTAGGTATGCAAAACCCTACGAAGAAATATCTAGCGGGTATTTCATCCTAGATAGGTATGAACCTAATGGTTCAAGATCCCGCGACGATAAGACCTTCGTTATTTTATTAAAGCTGAAAGTTTTATGTAGGTGGTATAAACGATGTCCGTAGGTATATGAAGTTTGGATCGCGGTTGCTTTGGAAGGTATCAGGTAGAAAAGGTGGCACCTCAAATTCGTTAAAGTATCTATTAACCTCGGTTTTTTTATATTTTTCTTTGGAATAATATTAGAAAACACGTTGTCCATTGGCAGACACTTGGTACGATTTAACGAAGGTCTGATCGTCGCGGGATCTTGCTCTGCACCTATTATTCGAATAAATAAGTATAATATAAACAACTAAAGTTCAATAATTATAATCAAAAAGCCAAAATAAATGCCAAATAAATATTTTAAGTATTTCATACGTGTTCCTCATGGCTACGGAAGTATTAAAACATTCTATTTTCGTATAATGTAAATATCATAATTAATTATTTATTATAGACTAAGATACGCGGATTGTATTTTTTTATTTCTGGGGAACTCATTAATTTTCCGGGATAAAAAGTCTATGTCCTTCCCCCTACCCCTATACCAAATTCAGTTGACAAGATGGGCCGTTCAAGCGTAGCAGACAGACAGACACACTTTCGCATTTAAGTATAATAGTATGGATACCTCGTTAACTTGCGATAACTACAATTTTGCTTAAACACGCTTATTAATTATTATAATATGATTATTATACCTACTTAATCAAGACTTCGCGAGCACACTAAATGACACGAACCGCAATCTATAAAAGAACAGTGTAGCCTGTAGGGTAGCCAATTAAAATGAATTTACCGGATTTTTTTTCCAACACACACAAAAGGTTTTACATGTAGCTAGGCTAGTTCAATCCACGAAGACGCGCCCCACTATTTATCGCGAGGGGAAACAACGGGGTTCGGGGTTCGGGGGAATTTTTCGCTATTTAATTTTGTGTGCGTGTGTGACATTGCTACTCGCTGCGTAGTAATAGAACTCACATTCTTGTAGTTTACATTGCACACTTGCACTGTAAGCGATTGCGGAAAAGAGTGGGGCGCGTCTTCGTGGATTGAACTAGCTTACCTACCAACTAATTTATAAAATACCTACCTATTTCACTTAAAACATTTTACTACAGTTGTGAAATATAGAAACTAAATCTTTGAAAATAATTTACACAATTTGAATTTAATGAATAGGTACACGTATAGGTAAGTATGTAATTATTTATGCATCTGTACATAATAATACATAGGTACGTACAACAGCTCAACGTATAACCGCTCGCAAAAGTTAATTTATGATAGGTTAATAATTATCTAAATAAACAGTAAAAAGTCTTAAAAATTGTTTTATAAAAGATTTTACATCTCTCATATTCGGTAAGTAGGTCCTTATTACCCCCAAATGGAGCTTGTAGGTGACCAATTAGCGCTCTAGGGTAATAATGTAGCTAGAAAAGCCCTAGGGCGGTAAGTAATTAAAAAAAGTATGATGGTTAGATGTACGCGAACTTTTTGAAAGAGTGAAGAGTTTTTTTTTTTTAATTACTTACCGCCCTTGGGCTTTTCTAGCTACATTATTACCCTAGAGCGCTAATTGGTCACCTACAAGCTCCATTTGGGGGTAATAAGGACCTACTTTACCTCACAATCGAGATGTAAAGCAGAGTAGTTAGCTCGGGTGTAAGCATCAATTATTGCACCCTCGAACTATAGGCGCCCTCCCTGCGCTCGTGCGCCTAAATATCTCGGGCTGCAATTGATGCCTTACAACCCTTGGCTACTAATCTACTATAACATGCTACACATTAATGTTAGGTACATCAAAAACCACGGAAAAAAAATGTAATTACAATGAAGGAAATTAAAGAATGCTTTAACACAAAGCCGGCATGCCAGTGCCACAAGGCCTTACGTCGGCATGAAACTACATACATGCAAAAAAAATTTTTTCATTCATAGCATGCTGAATTGTCGCATGTTATTGCTCCGGCGTTTTACGGTAGATATTGATGTTGTGATGATTGTTAAGGGAAATTACTAATATTATAGGAAAGGGTAATGCACAAAACGCCAAGTTATATAAATATTTGTATAGTGTATTGTACTTTGTTAAGTGAATGTTAAATTTTATAAAAATAAATGATATTTATTAAATTACAAACCTATTGGTTTTTTTAACATAAAATTACTGTTTAACAGACAAAATTATATTTATTGATCATGTCGATATGTTCATTTAACTTTTAAATTAGTTTTAAGCTTTCATTAGGTACTTGTACCACCTAGTTACTTATTCAATGTCATATTATGTAAATTATTATTCATAGTTACTACCTAAATCAAAATCAGTGTTCTCTTAAAGATGTCCGTATGGTACCTATTATTTATTAGTCCATTTTGTTCCTTTCTATCGAACTAGGTTTTAGTTAAAGTTTTTAGTTTTCAATAGTCCTTTTCAAATCTAAGCTGATATCAAAGTTATAGTTAGGTTCCAAATTTGCTCTGAGAAGCGTCAGGATTTGTGTTACCAAGTATTAAAGTGCTGCTGCAATATATGCAGCTTACATACCTTGAGTAGTTACCTACTTAATGCCGTTAAAAACTAATTTTTAGGTTCCTTTCTAGGCTGCTTAAGGTTCTAGGGAAACTAAATGGGTACCTACCTCTATTATAAGAAATTAGTTTTAAGGCAATTAGGTATATATTATGGTAAAGTAGTTTTCTTTTTTTTAAATGTAAGCGTAGTAAGCGATTTTTTTTTGTTTCATTATTGGATAAGAAAAAAATAGTATTTTTTCAGTTTATTCACAAAAAAGTTATGGTTTCACTTCAGCTGAATGTATGACAAAAAATTAAAATTGATCATATTATTATGTCGCTTTAAGCAAAATAATCTATTATGGTCCCAAAACCTGGCACTACGTGTTAATTATTACTCATAAATTAATAATAATATAAGAGGATGTTTGCTATAAAATGTTTATATTTATATACGTGCATTTTTATTTCACCTCCTAAAGTCGAGATACCTATTAAAAACCATATGATTTCATTCATATAGACGGAGAGCTTGCGATGAATTTCGGGAAGGTCCTTTTGGTAAGCTGAAATTGTGAAAAATAGTATATTTCATTACAAGTGTGGAAAGGCTGTCATTGCAAAGAGTTCCGACAAATGTCTACCCGAGCCGAGGCGCAGCCGAAAGCGAGGGTTGACAGTCGGAACAAGTTGCAATGACGGTTCCGCACGTGTACTGAACGACTATTTTTAATACAGTTGCGAAAAAATGAAGCAATTTAATAAAATAATAAAAACACAATAAACTCAACTAACTTAACATTTATTTCTTATAAAAGTTATAATTCACATATTACATTGAAATTGGTACAGTTTTTTATACTAACTGGGGAAGTTTTAGGTTGCATATTTACTGTTTGAGACAAACTATTATTAATTTCGTATGATTGTTCATGTATATTTATCATACAATGGCGTTTGCTTGTTGATGGAGTTGGATCTGATGAATTATCACTATCAACGAAGGTAGATGGACGAACGTTCTCTGCAACATGTGAAGGAGACGGACTGGGTGGACTGGACCTTAAATTAATGGAGTGTGTGATTTTTTTCCCAGTTTCTAGTTTATTGCATTTTCAGCATACTTTTTATCATCGAAAACCTCGACCATAACGTAGAAGGTTTTAATTTTGCTGAGAGTTCGGAGAAGTATGCCAACATAACATTTTCTGAAAAACTATTTGCTTTTTCTCTTCTCTCCACGCAATAAATTCGTCGTACATAAAACGGAGGAATTTTGACGTTTTGACAGGTTTTGTATTGAAAATCTGCCAAAACGTCAAATTTATTCCTCCGATAAAAAAAAAATTATCTGACGATTGAAAAATTAGCCCTAAAATTAGACTTTACTCTGTCTGTGCTACCCTTACCGCACAGAACACATACTCCTAGCGGACTTACCGTGTACAGGCCTCATAACTGTAACTGCTTAACTCAAAGAATATACTGGCTTAACTGCATAACCCACAGACTTAATAATAGAAGGCATAACCCATAGAAGCACGCACAACGGGCAGCGGTGCTTAAGTGCGGAAAAGCCCAGAGAAAGAAAAGAAGAACCCATAGAAGAAGGAATCTATATATCTTACTCAGTCTACGGCATAACCTCACTTATCTATGCTTATACCACAGAGTTCTGTGGCTTAAACCTTCGACTAGGGAACAAAGAAGGACTCGGCATAAACATCTTTGTTCCCCGAAGCTGTGGCCGGTCCACAGGGCCGGTCGCCATGTTTTGTCACAGCCAATAACAAGTACATCAGCTGTCATCGCGACTTGTTTGTTTCAGTGTTTTGAAGAAAATTTTGTGATAATAAGCGAAAATTGTGCTTATGTATAGTGTTTGAACTTGCATAATACTGTATTTATTATGGGTAGGTGCAGTGTGTCAGGCTGCCGCATGAAAAGCAACAAAAAACATCCCAATATAACGTTGCACAGGTTAATAACCGAATTCGAAAAAATATCTTGTTTTTTCTATTATTTTGAAAGATTTTGCTATTCTATTTGTAAGGAAGTTTATAAAGACAAACTTCCTTTTCTGTAATCATTTACTGTTTTACTATTAAAATTAATGATTTTTAAGAAAATCATTCGTCAATCATAAATAGAGTTTCGATTACACATTTTCAGTATATCGATATCGACAGGTGAATAATAATTAAACTTGATTTCTTTTTTTATGATTTTAGATTGCCAACATGTAAAGAAAGAAAAGAACAGTGGCTGGATATACTTGGGATTGAAAATTTGAATATTACAACCAAACATATTTTTATTTGTTCCCTGCATTTTGAAGAGAAATGTTTCAACCGAACTTTGTATTTTTAGAACTTGAATTAGACTTTGATCGACGGTTTACGGCATTTTTAGAAATTGATTATAACCGGAAACAACGCCTTTTATAATTTTTAATAAATATTTGTAAAATCATAATTTTTGTTTCATTATGAATAATCGAGCCAAGTAGTAGTACCTATAAAATAAATAAATAAAAAATAATTATAAGTAGTATTAATCTTCTATATATTCTATATTTTACATGGAGCGACTGCCTATCTGACCTCCACAACCCAGTAACTGGGTAATACGATACCCCTTCGTAAGACTGGTTGTCAGACTTTCGAGCTTCTGACTAACATTAACAACTGTCAAAGATCTTTAATGACAGCCGGGACCAACGGCTTAAACGTGCTTTCCGACGCACGGAGGAAACTTTATACTCGTAACCACCTTGTTGAGCGTGATCGCCACAGTGATTCTGGCCGCAGTTTCGGTCGCATAGGTACTACGCCCACAGGAAAAAGCTAGCAATGTACACAGTTTTATTCGTGATCGCCGCGGTGGCAACTGGGAATAAATGGGATAAACATACCATAGTAAAATTAGTTTTATTATGAACATACGTAATATGTACACTTAAAGTTAACTAGTGGAAATAATAAAACGTTAGTTTGAAGACATGAAAAAATATATTTCAGTTACCATGCGTATTGACAGTGTCATTCTATTTTCAAAAGAAAAAACATCACACACCAAAGACACATATCAGCCTAGAAGAAAGAGGTTTCATATCGCTACTTCAACACCTTCTCTCGATGTGTAGACCTAGCTGTACTTGTAAGCTGATAAGCCGCGGCCTAGCCAGTGGCTTTGTGAAGAGATCTGCCAGCTGCTTCTCAGTGCTGATCCTATTCACCTTCAGATCTCCAGCAGTCACCAGTTCTCGCACAAAGAAGTGGCGTATTCGAATGTGCTTTGTTCTTCTATGGAACTCAGGATTCTCAGCTAATCTCACAGCCGCTTCGTTATCCACGTAGAGAACAGGTGAAGCCGCCATCTTCGTCATGCCTTGCATAAGACGAGCTAGCCAAATGCCTTCTTTCGCTGCCTCAAGCTAGCTGCGACAATCTCGGCTTCTGTAGTGGAAATAGCCACACTGGATTGTCTCTGGCTTAACCATGACACGGCGCCTCCAGCATAAATGCATACAACTCCAGTAGTTGATCTCCCCGTTGTCAGATCTCCGCCGTGATCTGCATCACTATAACATTCCAGAATACCTTTCTTGTAATCCTTCTTATACAGAATTCCCAAATCTGGAGTGTACTGTAGATATCTTAGTATGCGCTTTAACCGAACACAATCCGTGTGAGTCGGGTTTTCCAAGCTTCTGGATACTACACTGACAGGATATGCTATGTCAGGCCTTGTGCACACCATCAGATAAGCAAGTGCACCTACTACTTGTCTATAATTCTTCAGAAAGTAGTCATCAACCTTCTCTGTTTCCTTTGGTACAGGGTCCTTTACCATAGGAGTGCTTACTGGTTTACAGTTTTCCATACCAAATCTCTTCAAGATTTTTTTTACATAAGAAGTCTGGTGGATTCTAATATCACCGCCTTCTCTGACTTCAACCTCTATACCCAAGTAATACGATACAGGTTTACTAGTCATTTCAAACTTCTCTTTCAATTCCTTAATGAATTCATCAATCAGTCCTTCATTTGAACTGGCTATAAGACCGTCGTCGACATATAGAGCAACTAATAACTTCCCATTAGATCTCTCTCTCTTAAACAGGCAGGGGTCAGCTTCACTGACTTCAAATCCAATTTCCTTGAAATAGTTTATGATCGTCGTGTTCCAACATCGTGGAGCCTGTTTTAATCCATACAAGCTTTTCTTAAGCAAGCATACTCGTCCGCTACCATCATCATATCCTTCTGGTTGCCGCATGAATATCTCTTCCTCAGTCAACGAACCGTATAAAAAGGCTGTACAGATGTCAAACTGACGTAGTGCCATCCCTTTATTAGCTGCTAAACTCAGCACCGCTCTAATAGTTGCCATCTTAGCTACGGGGCTAAAGGTCTGATCATAGTCTTCCCCTTTCTTCTGTCTAAAACCTTTTACGACAAGACGTGCCTTAAATTTATCTACTGAACCATCTGGGTATAACTTCACTTTATAGATCCATTTACAAGGTATTGCTTTCCGATTCTTAGGCAATTCCTCAAGAACCCACGTTCCATTTGCTTTTAAGGATCCAATCTCGCAATCCATAGCTTTGCGCCAAAGGTCTTTATCTGGGCAATCTATAGCTTCCTTGTAAGTTTCTGGTTCGTAGTAACAATCATCGCTGGTATTGACATGAGAAACGTAATCATTGAATTTTGATGGTCGCTGCAGGAGTGATCGATCTCTGAGCTGCATACCTTGCCTGCCCAATTCAATAGATTCGTCTTCCGACTCCTCTGCACGCGCATCTTCAAATTCTTCTTCATCACCACTAGTAACAGGACCCTCAATAACTTCCGTGTCCTCCGAGAGTTCAACTTCGTTATTTGTCTCAATAGGTCTTCCTCTGTATTCTTCAGCTGTGACTGGTTTCGGTATCTCATTTTCATGTTGTTCCTTCCTTACATATATTGGAACTTCTATATTAGCTGTCTCTGTTACTTTAGAATGTTCAGTATTCCCAGGTTCTTCACTTCCTAAATTAGTCTCCAGTGGTCTCTCATCAAATGTGACATCTCTGGATCTAACTATAGTGTCCGACTCTCTGTGCCAGAGTCTATAACCGTCATCATTGTCATAGCCAACCAAGTAACACTTCTTTGCTTTCTTCTGCATCTTCTTCCTTTTTTGTTTCGGAATATGCGCGTAGCAAGTCGAACCAATGATCCTCAAATGTTTGATTTGCGGCTTTTTCCCAAACCACAACTCGTACGGAGACTTGTGTTCCACAGTAGTTGGTCCTGTTCTATTCAGAATATACATCGCTGTATTTACCAACTCTGCCCACAGTTTTTGAGGAAGCTCTTCATGAGCGTGCATCATTGCTCTGGCCATTTCGACAATCGTACGGTTTTCTCTTTCACTGCACCCGTTCTGTTCTGGAGTATAGGGCATAACTAACCGTTGATGTATTCCGCACTTCTGTAATTCTTCTTTGACCTCCACATTATCGAACTCCCCTCCATTGTCACTTAGAAACTCCTTAATCGTGTGTCCAACTGCCTTTGCTTCAGCTAACATTAGTCGCAACTTTGCAGGGACTTCTGACTTCTGTTTCATACAATAGACATATCGATAGCGAGTGTATTCATCTTTAAAGAGTACAAAGTATCTGGACTTAGAGCCTGAAAGTGGGAACGGACCACAAACGTCCGAATGTATGCGTTCTCCTGGACTACTTGCTTTTTCTCTAACACCAAACTTTTTTCTATGTGTTTTCCCGAAAATACATCCTTCGCATAGCGTCCCATCATTCTTAGTTTTTACATTCAACTCTTGCTCTATTACATCCTTCACATGACGTTTATCCTGGTGACCCATACGTTCGTGGTAAAGCTGCAGCGTGTCAACAGTATTTACAACAACGCTTCTATTTGGTTGTATCGCCTTGCAGTTTAACTTGAATAGTCCACCATATCTCCGTCTATCTCCAGTAACGGTTACTGTCTTATTTACTTTCAATGAGCAGGTAATCATACGTGACTGAAACACGCTCTTCGGATTCATGTCCTGCGCTGCTAGTACCGAAAACAGGTTTGTAGTAATCTGAGGAACATACCAAACATTTCTCAAATGAAACCTTACCTCATTCTTGGTTTTCATCAAAATGCTTCCTTTACCCAAGGCATTAACTTGCTTTCCATTAGCTGTTGTCACTGTACATGATTCCGTAAAACGTTCAAATTCCTCAAACAGGTCGCCTCGCATTGTAATATGGTGTGTGGCTCCGTTGTCAACATACCAATCATCACGATCTTGAGCGCAATCTGTCGCATTAATCTTTACTGCCATCATACTCGTTGTAGGACCTTTCTCTGGAACCTGTTCTTTCTTAGGACAGTCCTTCATAAAGTGCCCGACTTCCTTACAAATGTGACACCTGAAAGCCTTTTTTTCATTTTACTACCTTCACCATTACCCTTCTTGGTGTTTCTACCTTTCTTGGTACTATTCGTAACTAACACAATCTCAGACGTAGACTCAGACATGTTCTCCTTAGTTGACAATGCCTTCTCGTGAGTACATAATTGACTAGTAAGGTTCTCCACGGTTCTATCCTTCTTAGACATGAGTAACCAGCTCGATTTAAAATTGAAATAGCTTTCTGGCAAGGTCTCCATAATCTTGCATATCAATAACAATTCTGGTAATTCTTTACCTTCGTCTTTGATAAGCTCCTGATTTAAACTGTGCCATAAGTTTTTCATCTTTGAAATATGAGCTTTCATATCATTTCCTGAAGTAGATTCCCATTTGTATTGAAAGAATTCCATACATTTCCTGTATAAATGGTCTTCACATACACCATCGTACAATCTATGTAGTTCATCCCATACTTCCTTAGGATTTGTGAACCTTATTACTTTGTCGAGAGTTTCGTCTAACAAATTGTTCGTAATCAATAAGAGAGCTGTACTTTCCAACTTGTAGTACTCGGCTAAGTTCCTTCGATATGTAGCCATCGCCGCTTCAAAAACTGTACCTTCCATAGTATCACTCTTTGCAGGCTTCTCTGGTTTACTTATCTTTCCCTGAACAATATCCATGAGACCGTCCATGCCACGTAACATCGCCAACATGCGGTACTTCCATGATACCCAATTTTCGCCGTCAAGTTTCGAAATTTTAATTTTTGATAGCTCCATTATTTACAACAATAATTATTTTTGTGCTGGGCAGCATAACCACTTAAAGTTAACTAGTGGAAATAATAAAACGTTAGTTTGAAGACATGAAAAAATATATTTCAGTTACCATGCGTATTGACAGTGTCATTCTATTTTCAAAAGAAAAAACATCACACACCAAAGACACATATCAGCCTAGAAGAAAGAGGTTTCATATCGCTACTTCAACATGTACATGTACAAGTACAGAATATAGAGGATGATAATTTTATTGCAGTAGCATCTATTCATTAACCATGTGCCCTGCCATATAAAATAACACTCTGAGCGTGTGCGTTTTAATGCTCGCATTACCACGTAAATAAAACTGAAGAAAGCTAAAAGAAACTCATTTTCGACAATTTTGAATTCTATAAACACCGTGCAATTCAACTATCGATAATTAAATGCGCGCAGCTCTACGGCAAGCCGCCATCTTTGTGCCAGACTCACATTAGGTATGCACGTTTTTTTCGTAGGTATTTCATGTCTTCTTTTTTTTCTATCTTTTTTTTCTATAGTCTAAGGCTTAAACTAATTACTTTACTCTATGTCTGGGCTGTAGTCACTAGTCTATGACTTTTCTGACTTTTCGTTTGAATTCGCGATTCGCGATCGCGGGCCGCGGCCATCATTAATTTAACGTTTTGGTAGAAAATAGACCGCGTTGTGTTTTATTTTAGTGAAATAAAAATTTAAAACAATAAAAATATGGGTGTAGACGTCGAAACTCTTACTCCAGGCGATGGTAATCTAATTTTTCCTATTTTTTGCAACTTAGATCGATTTTCCTAGGTTAACCTTTTTGCTAGCTTATTAGGACTTTAGGTACCTACAGAGATCTAGCCTCTAGTTAATCCACTATAGAAATAAACTTTTAATCAGCAATTTGCTAGTGCCAAATTCATTAAACTATCTTAGAATGAAAATTTGGTAGTAATAATGTAATATGAATTGTAAACCGATGGATGTTGGAACTTTTTTGATCAGGCAATGGACAACGCCTTAAATCTTCTTTGCTATACTTGCTGATTGTTTGATTTCTACTGTATTATTTATTATTTTTAAGTATATTTAGTACCCAAAACCTTAGTCAACCTTAATCCTTAACCTTACTTACCTAACATGGTAGTAGGCTTCGGTTATGGCATACAGCCAAGTCTAAATAGAACCGCTAGACCCCTACCATCTTGGACTACATCGTCACTTACCATACAGATTAATCAATGACTAACTCATACTTAGTTAAAACAAAAACTATCAAATTTAAAAAATTAATTTGTTTTCCCTAGGTTCCACATACCCCAAGAAAGGCCAGACTGTAGTAGTTCACTACACTGGCACGTTAACAAACGGAAAGAAGTTTGACTCCTCGCGCGACCGAGGCAAACCCTTCAAGTTCAAGATTGGCAAAGGCGAGGTCATCAAAGGCTGGGATGAAGGCGTTGCTCAGGTAAACAAAGCTTAATTTTTTTTTACTAGGTAACATTGTACAATATTTGAACATCATTGCTATTATCCATATTTGTTTAATTTAACAAAGGTAAAGTGCACTGTAAGAATTAAATGCAGGTTTTCACCATATAGACCACTTCTAAGAAAGCATTTTCAGAAATTACATTTGTGTGAAGCTGTCGTGTTGATAAAATATGAACAAGGCCTCTGGTCTATTCAATCTAACAGTCTTGTCTTGAACTGCTGATTGACTGCAGAAGAGATGAAGTGAATCATTGCTACAATTGAGATTGTACTATCTCAATAGGACTCTGTTGGAGGTAGCCTGCACCCAGCGCACCTTTTGTGCATGATTGTGAATAACCAGTCTATCCAGGCATCAGCAAATATCTGATACAGGAGCAGGACAGCCCCATCAAAGCCTCCCCTCCTTGGTGCAGTATTGAGCTCTGTTATCTTAATTTGCGGAGGTCCCGGGCTCGATCCCTGGCAGGGTCAATTTGGGAATTTATAATTTCTGAATTTTCCCTGGTCTGGCCTGGTGGGAGGCTTCAGTCGTGGCTAGTTAGTGTTACCACCCTACCGGAAAAGGTGCTGTGTAGGATTTCGGTTTAATATAACTGCCATGCCCCTAACAGGTTAGCCCGCTACCATCTTAGACTGCATCATCACTTACCATCAGGTGAGATCGCAGTCAAGGAACTTGTCGCAGTCAAGGAACTTGTAGTGGATTAATAAAAAAAGCCCAGAAGGCATATACTCGTATATATAATAATATTTTACCTCAAACAACTGATTTTAATACTTATTAAATTCCATTACAGATGTCTGTTGGTGAGCGTGCCAAGCTGACCTGCTCCCCTGACTATGCGTACGGCCAGCAGGGTCACCCCGGGGTTATCCCCCCCAACTCAACCCTCATCTTTGATGTGGAACTCATCCGTCTTGAATAAATTTATATAAGTTAGGGGTCTCTTCTATTATAAGTTTAAACTAACAGTTGTGCATTGATCTTTTGAGGTACTGGACTGTCCAAACAGTCAAAGACTGTCCAAAAAGTCAGTTAACTGCGTTAAATAAAAGTAAGAGCCTGGAGTTGTAGTGCTTAATTTTCTGTTGATGAAAAGTTATTTTCCTATGACATAAAAAGAACATGCTGCAAGTTTTTCCATAGTTTGGTTTATTTCATAAGATGCCAAAAAGAATTGCCATAAGTCAATGTTATATACTTAATGATTTTATTGAAAATAATGTCAATTATTTGAAACATGCATACCAAAGCCTTAAAGAGTTGCATGTCTTTGATTATTTCAAGACAAAGTTTAAGAGACCCCTTTCTTATAAAATATGTCACATTTTAGATAATATAATATGTAGTTCATTTAACTAATAATCACATGATAACGCCTATCTCAGGCTACTGCTCAGTCTTAAGACGACCATTTGTCGGAAAGTCGGTCTCAGGCAAAAAGCGGTCGTCTGTGTTAGGCATTAGAGCTAAGTCTCTATCTAGTGTTCAGTCATAAATCTAATTTACGTAAGCTAAGGGATTCTTGCAATGATTATTGTATGTAATTTTTGATGCATTTTTTTACAATACTTTTGACGCATTTCTGTTTAACATTCCACAAACATTTCAATGTCAATTGAGCTCCTATTTTTATTTTACTGTTTTCTACTTGAATTGAAATTTTTCGATCGAAATACTTACCTGTGAATTGCATAATTTAAACCCCTTTTTTTAATAAATCTGTACCTCCTGGTAGATTCATAGTTAATGAAAGGCTTTATTGTAAACTTAAGAATAAATGTCATTTAACACACTGTTTCTTTTAATAAGTAACTCCAATTAATTATTTTCTGATAATTAATTAATTTTTACGCTTAAACGCGCGTGCACGGAGCTGGGGTTCGCTCCGGGCGTGAATAATAAATTAATATATTAAAAAAAAACATACGCGCCGAATTGAGAACCTCCTCCTTTTTTGGAAGTCGGCCCTTGGTAACGGCATCACGCGTGAACTGCTGGACCATTATGTTGGGTTTGTCTGGACCCCGGGATGGTTTATATTCACAATTGGACCCGGTAGGGGGTGCTGCAATCGGGTGCGAGGGTCCCGCCAAACCACGCGGACGAAGTCGCGGGCATCAGCTAGTTTTATATGAAAACGCGCCCACGCCAGTCTGCACTGCCCACTATTTTTCAATACCATCGAGTCAGGATACGTCTTCTGACTTATTTTGTTAAATACTTGTTGCTAATCTAGCAATTATTAGAGAAGAAAGTATGTTTGCTCCTAGCTTCTATGTTGTTCAATAGTAGGTACCTATATCATAATATACAAGCGTGCACCCGCGCGATTTAGCGTACAACCTGGCACCCTTAGCATATGCACCTGTACGGTCTATTCTTTGATTATGGGGCCTATTGCAAATTATAATAAAATGTCTTGTCTTTTAAGTAATATCTTATATTAGATACATGCGCGTGTCTGATCCGACACAAGATAAAATACCTATCTTTTAATACGTATGGTCTCATAAAACAAAATTGCGACTAAATTTCTTATAAGACATTACTCTTAAGACACAAGAAATTTTCTTATAATGCGCCTAGCACCGTTACAGATCAGCGAGAAGCGGGTACTTAGAGCTAGAAACTAGAAACAATTTTGCCAGCGAGATATTTTATCTTTGAAAGCTCTTGTCGCTGCTACAAACTAGCGGAGGGAGAGTTTTCGCCGGCAATGTGAACATTCAGGTATATGTATCCGTTTTATTTACACGGACTGGATTAGGTGCGACTCATTGAGAACCCACCGGATCTAGGATCTACATCTCTTGTACGTTTCTTGAGCGCGATAGCTCGAGTTAGTCGCATCCTCGTCACCGGTGGCACAACTGCATAGATATATTATATGCACTGCATCCTGCCCCCCTAGCATGGGCCGAGACAATTTTCTCCCCGAGGAATGGATAAAAAAAATTATTCCTAAATAAATAAATAAAAACGCTTAATCGGTGGATAAATAGTCCCCCGAGTCCCCGTGAAATGTCAAACGGGGATAAACTTCTCCTCTCCCCTGTTGCCGTGCTCTGAGAAGTGGATAAGTTCAAATCAAAAAAATCAAAATCTTTATTTGGAACAAAAATGGTTAACAATAGTTGGCAAGGGTGGCACTGCAATAGTGTAAACTGTGCTGCAGATGCCACCGCCCACCTCCGAGTTTTAATGCACTTAATAATAACAATGTTCCTCTTACATGCTAGTTATAAACAGTTACAAAAGAGAGGGTAATGCGTGAGTGTGTATACGTGTGTGCGTGTGTGTGTGTGTGTGCGCTTGTGTGTGCATGTGTGTGTGTTTGTTTGTGTAAGTATATGTGTGTGTGTGTGTGTGTGTGTGTGTGTGTGTGTGTGTGTGTGTTTGTGAGTGTGTGTATGCGTGAGTGTGTGTAGACAAGAGAATATAAATTACTGCGTTTGTTTATTGAGTAATTTTTAAATGATTGTTTTAGCATAATAATTTAAGTAATAACTCTTCGGTTTGGTCATAATTCATTTGCAGTAGCCATGTGGAAATTTTTATTTTAGCACGGTATTTAGTCAATGGGTAGATATTTAAATGCTTGTTGATTTTATTGTATAAGAAGTAAGCTAGAAATGAATGTTGGTGTTTGAAGAAAGATGTTCGGGGCTTGTATTTGGTTGGAAAAACTATATCGCTTCTGCGTTTGTTTGCCTGGAATGTGGGATCAAATACCAGCGAAGAATGTGTCCTGAGGGTAATAGATAAGAGGAACAACTGTCGAACTGTAAGTACTTTGCTAGTGGCATATAGTAAGTGAGTCGGAAAACGATAGTGTTTATGATACATGACTTTGAGAACTGACCTCTGCGCCCGTTCAAGGTGAATTAAATGGGTTTTACCAATACCTCCCCACACAGAAGTGCAGTATGATAGTATAGATTGACACAGAGCGAAATAGATAGTCCGAAGTAAGTCAGGTTTGAGTACATTCCTTAATTTCTTAAACACCCATATAAGTTTTCTAACGCGCCCTGCTAATTGGTTGATTTGTGGAACCCATGACAGGTGTTCATCAAGAATGATTCCTAGATATTTAATATGCTGTACGCGTTCAATCTGTGGACAATCGCATGTTTCGGAGTGAGTGTCATTACAGTTATGTGCTTGGATTATGTAGTTTGACCCAGGTGGTAGATTAGTCCTTTTTGAAATAGAAAATGCTAGGTGTTTGGTTTTACTTGCGTTAAGTGTAAGCATATTTAACTTTAGCCAATGGATAACAGTCTGAAAACCCTCCTGTGCCAGTGAGTAGACTTCCTCCCAACTCTCTCCTTGAAATACAATAGCCGTGTCATCTGCGAATGTAAATATGTTTCCGTTATTTAACTGCAGTTGGCACAGCTCGTTAATGTAGATCAAGAAGAGAGTTGGCCCTATGATGCTTCCCTGAGGGACTCCGTACTCCACAGAAATATCATCGCTCAGGTGGTCTTCGATCTTAATCTTCTGGACTCTGTCGGATAGGTAACTCTTAAAAAGATTTAAAGCTGTACCGCGGATACCAATTGATTCTAGTTTGTCTAAAAGGGAAGGGACAGAAACGGTATCGAAGGCTTTTGCAAGGTCTAAGAATATTGCCAAGCACTTATTTTTCCTATCCAGATTATGTGAAATAACATCGACGAGTTTGGTGACTGCATCTTCCGTTGACCTGCCAGCTCTGAATCCGTATTGGTTATTTGATATTAGTCCAAATTGGTTCAGAAATTTATTAAGTCTATTGTTTATCAGCTTTTCAAAAATTTTGGATAGGGCTGGCAGGACAGAAATCGGACGGTAATTACTTATAACATTTCTATCCCCCCCTTTGAATATCGGATGAATTATTGCTCTTTTTAATGCCTTAGGGAAGATACCCCTAATGATACATATATTAAAGATGAATGTTAATACGGGAATTAATTTATGTCGTATCTTTTTTAACAGTAATGATGGTATACTGTCCCAACCCGTGGCACAATCGTTTTTCAAATTTAGTAATAAGGTTTCAATTTCTGATTCATCTGTGGGTAAAAAAACAATAGAATTGGCACAGCTTGAGGAGTTAGTAACGTTTTGTGCAGTATTATTACTCGCAGATGACACAGATCTAATATTCTCGGCGAGGATTTTACCAACATTCGCGAAATAAGAGTTGACTGCATTAACAGATTTAAAGGGTGTGCTTTCTACCGTTAGAAGTTCACTTGAGGAATGCTTTTTATTAGAGATATCAGCAATCCTTCTAATACACTGCCAGGTCTTAGCAGAGTTATTACCACTTTTTTGAATTTCAGATTGATCATACTGTTGTTTAAGCTTTTTTATTAAATTATTACAAAAATTCCTATATCTCTTGTAAGTAATCTGAAGGATTTCATTGTTGGGGGATCTACGAGCTCTGCAATGAAGTTTGTCACGGTTGCGTATGCACTTTACTAAGCCCGGGGTAATCCAAGGTTTTAGCGGTCTATGTTTACCTTTTATAGTAATTTGAACAGTATGCTCTTGGATTTTTTGTGATATAGTATTAACTAAGGTGTCAACTAAATGATCAGGATCTTGTGACTCATAGATCCATGAGAATTCAGTATTATCTAGGTCCAGGGCTACCAGGTCCCAGTTGGTTTTAGTTTGGGTATGTATAGTTTTTGTTCGTGGACGGCCTGTATTCATGCAAAGCAGTATAGGTAAGTGATCAGTAATATGTGTATCAAGAATGAAAATAGTCGGTTGCAATGGTGATTTTAGTAAAATATGATCAAGACAGTTTAGTTCACGGGTGGGATGGGTATGCCCAGGTAAAAACCCTAGTTCCGAAATTAAGTTTAGATAGCGAGACGCATTATTGCTCAAGCTATTGCTAAGTTTTATATCGATATTAATGTCGCCTGAAATAACAATGTTATTGACATTTTTCAATGACAAACAGGTTTGTTCTAAAGAGTTCAAAAAACTATCAATATTGTGAAATGATGGTGATCGATAAAGTGCAATGATGGCCAGCTCACATTTATTTTTAATTATAAGACAGTTTGCACCCTCAAACGCCGGCTCTTCGACTATATAATTTAGGTTTTTTCGTACATAAACAACTACACCGTCGTTTTGGTTACGGTTTATTGTGGTGTAGTACATCATATAATCGGGAAGTTGCGGAGGGCTCTTGCTGGGATTTAGCCAGCATTCCGAAAAAATTATTATATCACAATCAAATTTTAGCCTATGATGTAACGTTTCAAATTGTGATATATTTTTGTAAATACTCCTTATATTAAGGCTAATGATTTTTAAATTATACTTTTTATTTTGTAGAATAGACAGACATCTTTCGGGTTGCTCTTTAAAATATGACGTTGCAATGTTAAACGTTTCTATTTCTGTTATTAAATTATTAATATTCGCGCCTGTTGTATTTATGCGTGGGTGCACTTAATATTATGTTACAACTTAATTTTAAATAGGCCGGTGCATTATTTAGTACTTGTCTATACAATAAGAAGCAGTTAATTAGAATATCTATACTTAAATATGTGATACTAGTTTGAATCCATACTATGTTAAAATATTGAGCTGTATTGAGAGTATTATAGGTACTAAATAATATAATTAATAGTAAATTGTTAAGTGAACCGCTATTATAAAAAAAATATGATGTAACACAACAGCAGCGCGTCTATTTCATAATAACAGTTAGTATTGAGTATTAATATCGTTAAAATATCCATTTTATATGCATGCGTTAGGAAAGGGCCCTTAGTTGTTTTTAAATTAGTATGATGTGTGAGACAGTGTGAGGTGTTGTAGTAACGTTTTAGTGTGAAAGTACAGTGACACAGGGTATGATATAATAATACAAATAAATTATTCATTATGCTAAAAAACATGTTAACATAAAAATGCAAGTTTAGGAAAGTTATACTATGACGGTGGTCTGAAAAATTCCTTTGATCCGCACCAGTTAAAAAATTCCTCAGTTTGTTTACTCGTACTTGGGCGAGGCTTATGAGTATAATAAGCTGTACATTAATTAGAGTATATGTAACAATCAGCATTGTCAATTTTGCCTGGGATAGTCATTCTGTAACTTCGAGTTGCTTAATTTGTTCCTCGCTTTTAACATGAATAAGCGGCGAGCCTTCGCCTTTCCGTAGAAATACTTTCCCATCGTTAGTCCAACAGAATTTATATTTATTGCACTTTGTAAGCTGCCTGCTTAGGTAGTATAACCTTTTAGCTGTGCTAGTCAGATGTTCTGCAATATAAATGGGCCGCGAAGTATAATCGGCATTGCCCGTGAAATGGAATGCATTTAACTTATTGTTTGGATGTCGCTGGTTAAAAGTTCTGGCTGCTCGTAGTATTTCCGCCTTAGTATTTTGATTCGGTAGCTCCACGACGATTATAGGGTTCGGACTTTTGTTGCCTTGTAGACGGTAAATATCACGTATGTCCACTGTATTAAAACTCACCGAAAGAACCTTCATCAAATTCATTACGTAATCCCTTAACTGAGTTTTCGATTCACTATCGCATCGAGGAACATTACGTATTTCGAAAAATGACTTTTTAGAATTTCTGGTAAAATCTTCAATTTTTTCTTCAAGAGTACGTATATGTTCACGATTTTTTGTACACTCGTCCTCCAATGTAGTGATTTTACGTGACATGTCCTCATACTGGGCTGAAACAAATTCAATCGATTTCTCGATCTCCTGGTTTGACAGCTGGATCTGTTTCAGAGATTTTTCGATATCAACGAATTTATTATTTATTACGGTTTTCAGACTTTCTAGGGCTTGTAGAAATTCATTCTTGAAGGCGAGGAAGTCATTACTGCCACCTGAGTTAGTTCGCGGACGCTTCGGCCTCGAAGACATCATGGGCCGCTCTTTATCTGCTGTGATGTCCGTCTCGGAACTGCATTTATTATCTGGATTCAGTCGCACAGGATTCATTTTTAGAAAGAAGACAAAAACGATTAACTTTTAAATTCACGTCGTGAACGCGTAAATGCAACGAGCGGAGCACAACACAAAACACGACCGCGCATCGTCGCGGCTCGGACGGGAGCTAATTTTATCTCTTGTTATGGTGAGTTCACATTATTCCAGTCCAGTAATCCAGCGAGGTAATCCAGTCCAGTGCTGGACTGGATTATATCGTCCACATTATTCCAGTAATTCAAAAGCTGTTAGATCGGTAACACTATAGTGACAATGCTTTCAACAAAGGAGTTTAGAAATTGTTTTAAAACTGTTCAATTATTACTGTACTTTTCTTTTCACCATTGCATTTCTTATAAATGAATTGAACTTGGCGAACCATTTTATCTTAGGCTGGTAAACATCACCACTAGCACCAGACGTAGATGATTTTTTAATCTTGTCTAGTTCAAGGTAGTATGTACTATATAGATCGCATACTTTTTACATCTTCTACAGTAAAACCTTCTATTTGCATACCCTGACAAATTTTTTGCAGGGTGGATTGGCGCATGCCTTTGTGTTTATAAAATTCTGAAGAGATATCCCACAAAAACACATGTTCTCTATACAAAGAAACAAACAGAAGAGTTTGGTTTTCAGTTAACTTCATTGTTAGGAATTACCTATAGAATTCCACAAAAAACAACAATGCGTGTTCACTGTTAAACGTGTAATCAAGCACTGGGTTGGCCGTTCACACTATTCCAGTGGCGCTGGAATGGGCGAACTGGAATGAAAAATAGACCGTCATTCCAGTCACTGGACTGGATTGATCACTGGAATGGGTACATTCCAGTGCAGGTTCACATTATTCCAGTAGCATTCCAGCACTGGACTGGAATGCTGGACTGGAATGCTACTGGAATAATGTGAACCGAGCATAAGTGGATAAAATTTTTATCTCCGGCCCATGCTAGCTGTAGGCCCACGCAGGGCTAGCATGGGCCAGAGATAAAATTTTTATCCACTGACAAGAGATAAAAATATCTTATCCACTTCTCAGAGCACGGGAACAGGGGAGAGAAGTTTATCCCCGTTTGACATTTCACGGGGACTCGGGGGACTATTAATTATCCACCGTTATTTAGCGTTTTTATTTATTTATTTAGGAATAAAAATTGTATCCTTTCCTCGGGGAGAAAATTGTCTCGGCCCATGCTAGGGGGGCTGTGGGAGCAAGCGGTGGGCCGTAGGGATAGGGATAGTCCTAGCCGGCCGCGGTTGAACCCTCCCGTCCCGTCCGTAGGCGGTCCCTACAGTGGATGCCTGCCCACGACAGCGTTCAGGAAAATTATAAGCCAAGTACCTAAGTATTTCCGTCGCTCCGTGCGTAGTTATAGGTAGTGCGTGGGATAGGTACGAGTATCTACCTATCGTTTTCTATTTTTATGCTTGCTTGCAATTGCTCCCTTAATACTTCTTTTTCTTCGAAATCCTTTTCTGTCGAAGCTGTTAGGCTATGGAACTCCTTACCGTTTCATACCTATTAGGCGTGCGCAATCTCTAGCAGCATTTAAAAGGCTCATCAAAGTGCACTTTCTTCCTCCCTGAATTATTAGATTACCTTACGTCTTTTCAAATCCTTCATCTGACTACATTACGTCTTCGGGCTTTTATTTTATTTTACTCCCATATATTTTGGCATAATATATTAGTTACTGTAGTTTATAGGCAAGGTTTCAAATAAAACTAATTTGACTCAATTATTACTTTTTCATTCATAAATTTTGTATTCTAGTAATAGTCGTAGTCAAGTAGACCTCTTTTAAATAAAGTAACGCAAAAAAATATCTTTCCTTCTTAAACTAAACTATGTGCACCTCGATGCGCGTTTTTATACAAAGCATACTACCTGTTAACATTATAAAATATTAAGTGTAACGTTAAAGTAGCAGCTTATTGAATAAATTACAATTTCTGACAATAATTTTACAAAGATTCATAATACTATGATTGTTGTAACCTATACTTTTGTCATAACACACTTCTACATAGGCGCAAAAATTTAAATAACTTTTAATTAACATAATGGTACACGATATAAGAAAGTAAAACAAACATAGTAACTTGGTACTTAAACGTACCTAAATATTACCACGTAAGTGCGTATTTTTACACCGTATCTGCGTATCCTTTAAACGAAATCTGCGTACTCTTCAAAGACCTTATGCATCCTTACAATGAAATCTGCGTATTCTTGAAGATATTCCATATACTTGCAACGAAATCTGTATGTAAATCTGTATGTTTTTACAAGGTATTTTTGTAAAAACATGCAAATTCTTGCAAATAAATCTTACACACAATTATTATGTAGGTAATTTGCATATTAAAATATACTTCTGAGAAAAAGTATACTTACTTAGCTACTTAAATAATTTAGCAAAATATAATAATTAAATAGTATTTTATAGTGATTATGGCTGATTCTGTTGTTCCCACAAAACTAACTCATTTAACCAGTCATTATAATTTAGTTTATGAGTTTTTGTACACCAGAATCACCCACCAAGATTTTAAAACACAAGTTCATCATAAAAGTCCGTGTAACGAAAGAAGTCCCCTAGAGGCAGGGCTGTAGTCGCATGTCTATAGAAATATTGTACCAATGTAAAATGTTCCACTAAGTGCCGCGAGACTTCTTTGTACCTATGTAATCTCATATACAGAGCAAGATTCGGCGACGATCAGACCTACGTTATACTCTTTAGGGGTGTATTTGCAAATCCCTTAAAATACATAGAATTGTCGGTACATTTTGTGACTAAGTCGGACAAAATAAAATGGAACTAAAAATTACTACATATAGATTGATCCCTTATCTCCAATTTTTGGAAATGACTTTGTTAAAAAATTTCATTTAAAGTACTATAAAAATGATTTTCCGACACCTCTTCACACAAAATTGACGATTTAGGGGCAACTATCGGTAAATTTTTTCCGTATATATGCCGATTTTTTGTCATTAAAAACCGGCCAAGTGCGAGTCGGACTCGCGCACCGAGGGTTCCGTACAAACCTGTAGTAAGTTTTAAATTATTAAAAAAAAACTACTTACTAGATCTCGTTCAAACCAATTTTCGGTGGAAGTTTGCATGGTAATGTACATCATATATTTTTTTTAGTTTTATCATTCTCTTATTTTAGAAGTTACGGGGGGGGGGACCAACATTTTACCACTTTGGAAGTGTCTCTCGCGCAAACTATTCAGTTTAGAAAAAAATTATATTAGAAACCTCAATATCATTTTTGAAGACCTATCCATAGATACCCCACACGTATGGGTTTGATGAAAAAAAAATTTTTGAGTTTCAGTTCTAAGTATGGGGACCCCCAAAATTTATTGTTTTTTTTCTATTTTTGTGTGAAAATCTTAATGCGGTTCACAGAATACATCTACTTACCAAGTTTCAACAGTATAGTTCTTATAGTTTCGGAAAAAAGTGGCTGTGACATACGGACGGACAGACAGACAGACAGACAGACATGACGAATCTATAAGGGTTCCGTTTTTGCCAAATTTGGCTACGGAACCCTAAAAAATACCATCTGTTAGGAGATATGTTCAACTAAAAATTTTGGAAAGAAAAATATTAAAAATAGTACATAATATTGTATAAAAAATAAAATAAAAATCGCTTGTATTTTTTTCGCATATTTTTCTTTCAAACGTAAATCTTAACATAGTGAAAATAAGGGCTATTTTTATTTTGCTCGGTTACTGGTTTGATTTCGTTTCAAAACTCAAATATCAATTTAGTTAGTCATTTATAAAAAAAAAAAATATACCGAAGTATCGAAATAAGTTGATTCACGCAGCTTGTAAGTACATGTGTGTGCGTGTGAACGATGCGAGTGTAGCAGTGCGATTTTATGCCTATTTGTTTTGCAAATGCGTCCTTAAATTATAAAACAACAGGGTGTCTGACGGGTTTGCAATCGTACTAGGTGTCTGACAATGGACAACATGGTTTCTAATATTATTCCAAAGAAAAATATAAAAAAAACGGAGCTTAATGCTTTAACGAATTTGAGGTGCCCTTTTCTACCTGATACCTACCTTCCAAAGCAACCGCGATCCAAACTTCATAGTCGGGGATCGTTTAAATACCTCTATTAGAAACATACATAGAAAAACTTTCAGCTTTAATAAAATAACGTAGGTCTGATCGTCGCGGAATCTTGGACCATTAACTAAACATTTCATTGTGCTTTATAATTTTTGACGCCTATGCAGGATAATGTTATGGTTCATAATATAAAAATACGAGTGTTTTCTTAGCATAGACATAAGATCTTAATTCCTTATTGCACTTAACATTTACAGTCAAAACCGTTTATGGCGACATCGTTTAGAACATCATACCGGTTAAATTGACCAAAATCAAAGGTCCTGGCTGAATGCTATATGACCGCCTTATCGGAAAACATTGGTTTTTACGACATTGTAAAAAAACTTACTACGACATACCGCATTAAGCGACCACATTTGGTTAATGTTTTCGGAGAATTATATCTGTAGAACGACCGGTTCAGCTGTATTGTAAACAATTTGAATAGGTAACAGTATCCACATCTGGCACAGTATAATGGTCAATGGCTATTATCGTAAAAGTAAACAAAGTTTAGGGTCTTTTATAATTCTTAGAAACAAAGCACATGCATGCCGTAGCCTCAAGGCCCGCTTCGTCATATCTCCTAAGTCAGTTTGTTACTTATCTTTACACAAGACGCACCAAAACATATTGTTGAGTTAACTGTGAAAATTGTTGATGTATTGTGAAATTAATTTCCTACATAAATATACATATTATCTTTCCTATTAATACCTGTCACCGGTAGTTACAACTATCGGTTTTTACGACTAAATATGAGTAGTCCCTTCGATGTCGTTATAACAGATTTTTACTGTAGTTAATATTTAAAGTTTACAATGACATAAATTCTAAAGTATTACTTCCAGAAATATAAGTCAAAGAGGACTGATTTTATAATATTATAATTATTATATTATATTTCTGAGAGCTGTACACATATCTATAGCTAACTAGAGTAAAGGGTTCCATACACGAAATTATCTTTACGATCCGTCGCTCGATGCTATGGCCTTTTCGCAGCAGCAGGGGGCAGAGTATCGAGCAGAACAGAAGGTACTATTTGATTTATAACGGTGCCCTGACGTGTATACAATGCTCCGTACATTTGCAGCAAAGATTTGACATGCCTGCCACACGAGGGCACCTAAAGGGCAGAACATTAAATGCCCTCCAGATATTAGATCTCCCCAAGCAGTCGCCGTGGCCGAAAACGGCCTGCCGGGCGATCGGCTAAAAATGACAGCTACAGTGTAACAATCGCAATCACCTCGGATTGGTTAACACTCTTCCACTATTGGACAACATCCATTGACACAGCAAGAATACCATAAACTCAGCCAATCACAACCATTGATACTGTAATAATGATTGATGCAGGTTTTACATAATCGCCCTGCTGGAGGTCATCACTGTTTAAATATTAGCAGTACTGCCAACTCCTCTGCCACCTGCGGGCGCTGCCGTCCTGCTATCCTGCTCGTGTCAAACGGTCATAAGATCATCGAAAGACGGATCGTAGGCCGTAGCGATAACCTACTCATGCAGGTTTTTGAGCCTTTGAAATTATGGGATTTAAATTAAATTTCGGATAATTATATAACAAAAATGATAGCTGCTTAACGCATAAAAACTATAATGAAATAGTATGAGTATTGCTAACAAATTAAATATAAGGAACAAGTCGAGACTCCAGTAGCACTTTAAAGTAGGTGCCAGTTGCGACAGTCGTCCAAAAAACTGCATACTGCCAAGTTGCCATCAGGGAACCACGCAATACAATGTTGTAAATAGGTAGGTCCTGCGCAACTACCATAAAAAGAATAAAACAATATTTTTCCACATAATAGTTAATGTGTCATCTTGTCATGAGCAAAAAGAAACAAAGAAAAATATAATAAGGGTCAGCACACAGCAACAAAATGGTCAAAATGAAAATTGCCCGATCATTTTGTTACTCATTGTGTGATGACGATGACCCTGTCATATGCAACGAAAAATTGTCGTTTTAATAAATGGCTATTCGACATTTATAATGGTGAAAAAGTTATGTACTGAAAGTACTTTTCACATAATAACATCATAAAAAAAGTTTACTCAAATCTAGTCGCTTAAATACACTATGTGACACTTTGTTATGGTCGATTTGCACATGGCAACATTTTCACGCGCAGTCTACGCAAGATTAACGGACGCCCGTAGAAAACTGCTCTACAAATTGACTAATACAATGTAGAAATTACATTATCCTGTTTCAGTTGGCTCAGAAAATGGAGTCATGTGCAAAGTCGCTTTGTTACTTACATTTAGAAACTACTTTTTTTGTAACAAAACCCTTTGAATGCGTTTTGAAATTATCATCAAGCCTCACAAAAATATTCGATGAAACTACTGCTCAGGAACGCATTGTTTCAAATTTAAGTTTTTCGAAGCTCACATTTCGCCTCACAAAATGGGCTATACCTAATACTTTCACTTAATACTAACAATAATATTTTATGAATTAGGTAAGGGTTTCAGAGGCCCAAGACTCAAAAGTCCATCAGCACCAAGTGCTTGTAAACTTGATGTCAAACCGTTTTGCATACTGTGCACTGATATCACAGGTATGCCAAAGCAACCGTTAGCCTGCTCTCGGTTTGCCAAAGGTATAAAACTATATATCCCTAAACTACTTAATCGTTTTATATTATCCTCTTGTGACAGATCCACTACCGGCAACCCCAGTTCCCTGTTAGGGCCTGATACATTATGGAACACTCTCTTATGATGCTGCAGTTGCAATGACTTTGGATATGAAGCTGGACACTCGTCACATTTAAACACGGGAATTTTGCTCGTAGTTTGCGGATGCGCGTTAGACATGTGAACTTGTAGTGAAGTGTGGTTCATGAACATTTTCTTGCAGATCTTACACGTAAACATGCCTGTGCCGACTTTTGCTTCAGGTATTGAAAACTGACTAGATTTAGATGTATGTTTAATACTGACTCCTGCCCCAAGATTGGGAATATGTGGCAATGGTCGCTCTGGTGTTGGTGACCTACTTTTCTGTTTTTGTTTTACGCTTATACCTCTGGATGCAAGAACATTAGCCATCGCATTGGCTTCTTTATTAACGGGATTGGCTTTCTTTGTTATTGAGATTTGACTGCCAATGTTGAACTTGTCTTTGGCCCCTTGCACGCTGTGGATCAAAGGCAGGCCTTCACGCTGCTTCTGCAGAGCCATAACTTGACAGTCGTCATTATCATGTTTACCAGGCAGCAGCATATCGGTTCTTCGTTTTTGCCCAGGTCCGCCTACCATCGCTCCGGGTCTCTTCATCGGCATTCGGGGTCCAATTTTGCCGCCGCGAACTTGCCCGTGAACTTGAATACCGGGCCGAATAGTAGGTCTTTGTCCTCTGACAGATGGCATTCGTGGTCGAGCTCCCGCAATATTTGCTCCTGCTGCCATCCTTATTGGTGTTGGTCCGGTGCTCTGCCCCCCAATTTGACCAGTTATTGTTTGTCCAGTACTTAAGTCAGTTATAGTCTGACCGGTCGCTGTTTGCCCCATAATTTGACTAGGAGGAAAAGTTTGAATATTTTGAATTTTGATTCCACTGCCTGCCTGCGCTTTCATCGCTCCTCCGGGACTCGACGCAGGAGCGTAAGAATGGCTTGGCGAAGAGCCGGGAGGACCCATCATAGAAGATTGTCCATAAACACTTTGCTGCATGCTTTGCAATGGGGATGCTGATGAGTATGGAGATGAAGCCATCGAATATGAGTTTGGTGGCATCGTTCCAGGATAGCCAGGTTTAGACATAGGCGAGGGGTATTGACCATATCCTTGTCCCATGTAATTTGTCCCTGGATATTGATTAGGCATTGGTTGCCCGCCAGGTGAATTATACAAGTTACCAGCTTGGGAATAGTTCCCAGGGATATTTTGGCCACCAGTGTACGCGTTGTATTGTTGAGGCGGCACCATAACTCCTCCTGCCCCAGGATAAGCTTGAATGTTAATCATCACATTTTGTTGGTGAGTAAATCCTGATCCACTACCACCTATAGTCGATAATTTTCCCACCTGTTCTGCTAACTGCTTGACTGGTAATAAACTTGAAAGAATATTTGCTGAATTATTATATGGCATGAGTGAAGACGCAGGGGTAGCAGCAATGATACTGGTACAATGGCCTGTCACCCGCCTGTGTTCATCTAAAAGTGATAAATTTGTGAATCTGGTATTGCATATTTCACATGTGTGTTGAGGGCCTAAAGAATCTAAAGATACATATTCACTTGCATCAGACATATTTTCTTTCTTTGTCGCAGTGGATAGTAGACTTTCAAATATATCATCTGCACTTTTTTCTAGCATATCCAATGGTGGTTTAGTATCTGGGGCATTCCAATTAAAATTGTGTTGTTTCTCAGTTGATGGTCCAAATGATAGACGCGAGGATACAGTTGGTGCTGAACTCTGGAGACTCGTTTGGGATGTTGAATAAGTAGGAGTACTTGGATAAGCAGGTGGCAGTGATGGTTCAATTTTAGGCTTAATGACAGGAGCCGGGGTAGTTGACACAACACAACAATCATCATCCTCATCATTCGAATCACCATTTATTTCTATAACAGTGACGCCAGTATCCTCAGTTTTTGTTACAGGAAGTAATGGAGTTGTTGGAGTAGTTGCATTTGTGGTATTTTGATAACTGAATAGAGGCTGGGTATTAGCTGATGGTGTTGATGCATCCAGCTCAGATTTAACACTTGTTAAAATAGGTGTGAGCCTTTCAGATAAAGGAGGTGTAGATCTTTCTGATTTGATTTGACCTGAAAATAGTGGTAAGTGACTAGCCTGTGGCTCTCCACTTATATTTTCTGTAACTTCTTGCTTCACTACAACATTATCCACCCTATCGTTTGATTCTCGTCTTTCAGGTGTGGCTCCTCGTGATAATTCTTTTTGTTCTATTTGAGACTGTCTTCTTGTTGTAGGAGGGTAAGATTTTGGAAGTTCTTTTGAGGCTACAAGGTTGCTGGCTCCCCTTTTTGGTGTTTGTTTAACTGCAGGCCTCCCTGGTTTGGCTTTTGTTACTTCTTCTTGTTCTACCTTAAGTGGAGTTAATTTAGGTGGATCATTAACTGGTTCCTTTTTCGGTATAAGTTTTGCTTGGATACCAGTAGGTAAATTAGTTATCTTCTTTTTAACTTTATCGGAGTCATTGCTATCGGAACTCTGTCTCTTGTTCTGATTTTCGTGTTCATCAGAATCATTTTCTCCCTCATTATCTCCAGATTTATCTTGTTCATCATTAGATTCTTGGTCATCTTTGTCTTCTTCATCTCCACTTCCTTCATCTTCATCGTCAGAAGCCTTAAAATCTTTAAGGCCATTCACTACTTTAAATGAATTTGTATTATTTCCATCTGATTTCAACTTAAGTTTTATACCACCAAGCCTACCCAATTTTTGCATAACATCATTTTGTTTTTCAGGTTCATTATCTGGTTTCTCTTTTTTGATTGGAGTTGAATTTTTCTTTATTGTAAAACCTAATCCACTTAACTTGTCTAAGGCTGAATCAGAGTTATTCGGTTCCGTAGTGGGTTTTTTTAAGGAAAGGCCTGTCTTCTTCAGTATTTGCGATATATCTATCTTTTGGGGCGTTTTTGCCGCACCAGGCTTAGGCTGCGCTGGTGCTTCCTCTTCATCTGACCAATTTTCATCTCCAGAAGGAGGCAGGTCTTCGCCGTCGGAAGGCAGCTTGTCTACTACCACAGAGGGCAAGGATATGTGGGTTATAAGATGTTTTTCTAGATCCGGCCAGTCGTCAAAATCAATATTACAGACAAAACAGTGATATTCCTGCTTCGGCTTGTTGAGTAATGCTCCGGTCGACTGCAGCCGTGCTAATAAAGCAGCAACATTTGTTTTTACAGGCTCTAGAACTTCCTGATCTGCTTGCTGCTCATCATCCTCTTCAGCTTGATCATTTGTATCTAGGGTGTCACATGCTTCCTCACCATCTGAAATAAATAGTTATAGAAAATTAAAATCATGTATGTTGTTGAGAAAAACACTAAATCAGAAAATGGTGAAACCTTAAAGATCGAGCAAAATCATTGTCTCTAATTTCATTTATTATTCCAAATGTTTTATAAACTGGAACCTACCGAAATAATAAAAAATAATTAATTTAGGGTTATGTACCCAAATCAATCTATTCATTATGTAAGTTTCTTTTCAATCAGTCCAGTTGTTTGTACTTTGACAATCATACCGTCAAACCATTAAATGAAAGAGACATAAAGGCCGACAAACTTATCTGGCCCCGTGACAGCGGGTCAGGTGGGACTATAGCAATACACACAATTAGAGTAGGAGGATCCACAAATGATTAAGGCTCGTAGTTTTCTCAGAAAAAAATTGTTTTATGTGTATCCTACAGCCTGCTACATTGTCTAGGTTGCCGTTGCAAGCTGCACTTAGACCATGAAAAGGTAATAATCAAACAGACACACTTTCTCATCTTAAGTTGATAACACAAGATGCACAAACAGGTGCTAGCACATAAAATACTATGTATAAATACTATGACTTGCCATGCAGATTAGACATTTAAGTGAATAGTTAGTTACTAAGTTACAAGTTCAATACTATATTTAATTATAAATCAGTGTACAGGCACGAAACTAGCGGTAGCGGGGCGACGGCGGTAGCGGGGCGATGCGTTTAGTCGGAGAGCTGGCGACGAATTTCGGGAACAATTTGAAAGAGGTCTGGTACTTAATACTTTTTTTCGAATTCTAATAAGCATAAAATTTAAAGATAAAAAAATCAAGTTGCCAAAAAAATTTTTTTTTGGATTTTTTTTGCAAATGTTATATGCTGCGCAGTAGCGTAATAACCGCAAACACTCTACCAGACTGGCAAAACTGGATTCGCCAATGAACGAGATTATATTTTTCCACAATTTCAGCTTGCCTAAAGGACCTTCCCGAAATTCGTCGCCAGCTCTCGGACCGTCGCTAGTTTCGTGTCTGACGCCTAAGTTAAAGGGTGAGTTATAGGACTCAAAAAGCTTATGACTAAATTGCAAAGCATTGTGACTGTATACTGAAACTGTAGATTAATTAAACAATGGGTCCAAAGTGAGTAACAAATTATAATTGAACAAATGCCAATGTTGAAATTGTATTGAGCAATAGGTACTTGAATACCCAGTCGATTAAAATGATATTATTCACAAGTCTAAATTAAGTATAATCTTTTCTTTATATGAACCAATATGAAATTTAAACTTTAGTGTAAGTAATTAAAAATCTCTTCAATTAAAGAAAACTGAAAATGTTAAAGTAGGTAAGTACTTAAATGGTGAAAATAAAATAAGAAATAAAAACAAACCTGACTCATCGTTTGGTGTTGATGATGGGAATTCAGACTCAATCTTTGTGCTCATGATTAACCTGAAAACAATTAACTTAATGCTATACTACCAAAGAAAAATTTTGTGGTTTTACAGATTATAATTTGTTTAGTTCAGTTATAGGCACAGAGATGGCTGTACATAGCTATGGAGTATGGACTGATACAGAAAAATACAGGATTGTTATAAACTGCTTGTTAACATGACAAAGAAGAAGGCTGTGTATAATTTCTATCCAACATTAGCAAGGTGCAATGTGGTAATCTAGCATTAATACCATCATATAAAAAATAAAACGTGTGGTGTCGTGGGATACCAGAAAGGAACAAAGTTCCTTATTACTTACATTAATTTTAATTTCAAGCGAAAACCAATTTCATTTTAAAGTTTAATTTGGAATGTAGTATATATTTTATATTTGAGACCTTTTGTATTCGTTCAAAATATCTTACTCCAGGCATTTACGGACAGACGCGTTATGCCAGACGTTTTTTGCCGGCTAGGGTTCCCCGTCGTCCCATAAGGAACTTTGTTCCAATAAGCTGTTTAAGCAAAAGAAGTCTATCAAGTTAAGCACAGAGATTGTGTAAAACTAATTACTTACTATACTGCACTTAGCATATTAGCAGTACACAAGTCTCTAAGACAAAATAATTACTTACTTAAGATTTAAAAACTTTGCATTTTACTATAAGAAACACTGCAGGGACAAGGGTAAAAAAAAAGTAAAAAAAAGTATTGTTTCATTTTTATAAATTCTTTAAAAGTAAGTAAGTACTTGTACTTAATGCGATAGAACTAAGAATGTCAATGATGTCTACCTGTTACTTAAAAAGTACAGTTCACATAGAAAATAATTGTCAGATAACTGTTTTATTACTTAAGTACTTTAAATATATGGGCGGCAAATAGTAAACTAAGGTATTTTTTTTTAATGTTTTGTTAGATTTCTTATAACTACTTAAGTAGGTACAGTATTTATAATAATAATTATAGAATTTACTTATCGACTTCCTAAGTAGTTAGGTACTTACCTACTTAGGTACCTTATATACTATTACTTACTACATAAAACATTTTAAGTAAGTAAGTACTTATTACTCAACATATTAAAATTTATTGCTGTCATAGTATAGGAGAAAGTCATTCCTATTCTTAGTTTACAACAGTTTGACTTGGACTCTACCAAACTTTGCATTTGTGATGTATTTTATTTATAATAGGTACATTTTGTTTGGGAGCGGAGCCAGATCTACTTACGTCATTTAATATGAACATGAGTCTGTCTTGTTCTAACAGTCAATAAAAATTAATAAAATTACTTACTTACTTAAATATTTTTTTAGCAGCTCGGGGACCAAACAAAACCTAGGAACTTTAGTACAAGTTGTGCAAAAATAAATTTACTTGACTCAATAAAAAATTCTGAGTAAAACCAAAGTATGATCTACATTTGTACATATATCTCAGACATAACCAGTTTATTATGTTACAAGATACAAAGTTGCAATCTTCTTCTTTTAAAATATGAAACAGTTGAAGCTGGGAAGAATAGCTTTTGTAACCGCCAAAACTGAAACTAAACCGAAACTCGTTTTTTTGCCAAAATTCGACCGAAACCGAAACCGAACTTACAGTCGGACACTAGTTAATATAGGTAAGGTAAAGGAACTAATGGCCGACACATTAAGGAGCCCGTGAACTTTGCTCTTCTCTAAAAAGCATATTAATTGCAATGGAACAGTAACAGTAATTTATATGGGTCTACAAAATTTCAATTTTATTGAATCAAGTCCGAATCACCAATAGATGACACTCCAAAAAAGTTAAGTCACTAATAGTCGACACCTCCTTTGCACTAATAGATGACATGCATTTTTCATGTAGTTTTTCGAATAAAAGCTCATTTAGGGATAAAAATAATGTTTAAATTCTTCACTAAACAAGAATGAGTTCGTATTTTAAGAATCTACACAATTAAAAGGCTTCTTTCATACCAAATGCAAAATATTTCTTGTTTTTGGTCAGTCATATCCCCCGTATTGGATATATTGTAACTTCGTATACCCCATGACATGCTGAATAGTGAGACAAAGCCATCGACACCACATTCATATAAATCTACTGACTAGTTTAGAAATTATGAATAAATCTATGTGTACTAATATTCTACACACCCACATCAACACAGACACGCACACTAAGACAATACTGACACTGTAGGGGGTGTCATCTATTAGATACCTCTTGAAAAGTTTTGCACTTTTTGGTTGGCTTGACCTAATAGATGACACTGTCTACTATTGGTACGGGTTATCAGACACGCATGAAACTTAGACAGAACTCTATTTATAGGTAATAGAAACGATTCCCATTCCCAGATTTACAGGAAAATAATTTATGTTGTAACCCTAAAAGATGACACCCCTGTCATCTATTAGATTTTCACTGATTTTTGGTACTAATAGATGACACCCCTTAAAATGTGAGAAATACTGCACGAAATTGAAAATAAGTTATCTAATCATGTAATTTAACTCATGTTTACTCATAACAAACATTAATAATAGTAAAAAGTCATGTAATTATGCAAAAAACTTAACTTTGAAAATTTAGCGTCCTTAACAAAACCGTTAAGAAAACACCGCGCGCGTGCACTCTTACTCACATCATTTACTAAAACTGACGCCATTCAAATTTTCGGTTAGGAACGACGCTATAAGTTTTTGCCCGTGCGTCATAAATGGCTCTAGGTGTCTGTAAGTTCAATTGATTTTATTCTATGATAAATATTTATCTTAATTTTTGAGGTTTTATCCGAAAGTGTCATCCTTTAGTTCCCTGTCGGCCATTAGTTCCTTTACCTTAATTGGAAACAAAATCTCCAGCCATTTGGATGGATAATTTTTAACCCAGAAAGGCATTAATTAAGTAGGTTCCTACATATTTATTTTGAAAAAAAAAAGAAAACAGACTAAGCTATGTAAATCATTATTTGAGAAGAAGGTTATTTGACTTTTTTCTCGAGTGACTGTCATCATAAGGGGAAAAGAGATAAACCTATTTTCATCATCCTAACTAATAGTAGGTATCTGGATTGGGTTATACTTGGTACCTAAGTAGTTGTCAAATAAATAACCTCAAAGGTCTATTTGATAACAATAAGGCATTTGTCTGGCTCCATTTGATGTTTGGAAAACCAACATTTTTTTCTGAAATAAGACTGCAGTCCATTAAGTGCTACATCTGTGCGGCCCATTATTCAAAAATTCAAAGTTCAAAAGTTTTTATTATTCAAATAGACTTTTTACAAGTGCTTATGAATAGTCGAATGAATCTACCACTACGGTTAAGGTTAAATACATAATTATTCATAACTTACTTATATGATTCACATAATTAAAAAAGGATTCAACTTGGGACCTTGTTACCTAAGTACTTAGGTAGGTAGGTACGTTATTAAACAGAAATTATACCTATAAAGTACGAGGAAACCACAAACTGCTCTAGTTAAAGCAGTAAATTATTTTGATGTACATAATATAATAAGTAATAAATCCACACGAAATAGTGCAGCCATCTCTTTACCTATTAATTTTGTCACAGGTAAGTATAGGTAGTTCGCGCACTAGTTGAATGCAGAGTAAATGTATGGTGACACATACATTTACTCTGCATTCAACTTGCGTACAAACTGTAGCTAAGTGTACATGTAATAAAAAGTCCACAAGCAAACAAAAAATATTAACGTAAAGTAAATCTATGTTTATATATATACATATAAAAGCGAAATACCACTCATTCACTCACTCACTGACTGACTAATCACAATATCTCAGGAACTATAAAGCATACAAACTTGAAATTTGGAAGGTAAATTTTGTCTATAGTGTAACACTATATTTAAATATATACCACACTATTGCTCTATGTCGCATACTATTCGTGTTATTGTGTATTCTGTGGTTATCATGTAGTCTGTGAATAGTGTGCTAGTCGGTTGCCGCCATATTTAAATTCAGTTATGCAAGGGGGGTCTTGTAAAAGGGTGCGTACTATTTTTAAAACTGAGATTTATGTAATTTATAGGGATATTTGTTGATAGTAAACTATTAGAAAAATTATAAAGAGTGATACATTGTTAATTTATACAAATTTCATAAATATTGGATATCGAGAGTAATTTGTAAAGAAAACCCTACCAACTGTTAAATTATTATTATATCAGAATAAATAGTGTAATTTTGTCAGTATAATCTTATGTTTTCATTTTGATTAACCCTTTCTGAGATGTCGTAACATCTCAGAAGTGGGATTACTTAACAATTTTAATTTAATTGTTTCGTTACCAACGCCCCGCATTATTACCTATTTAACTTTCGAACATAGTTTTTTTTCCTTTTGGAGTTAAATGCTTGTTAGTACATATAAAAACACATTATTGTAAGTTTCAGAGACAAGAGTGACTGCAACCCAGAGATGAATTTGCGACGTAGCTCTCACCGGTCCGACAGACAGGGCCGGGGCAGTGAAGTATAAATTCTAATTGCCCTATTGTTATAACATTATATTGATTATTGAATGCACCAGTTCATTAGTTGTGAAGAAGAGTATATTAGGTAAGACTAATCTATTAAATGTATTGATCATGACCATTTTTGTATGAGATTTGGGCTGTTCTTGCGTCACCGAAATAACGGTAAAACATTTTTTAAAAAAAGTATCCAATCTTCGGATTAAATAATAAAAAAAAAAAAACATTAGGATATTCGATTTGAGTTTAGAGTAATCTGAATTTTAAATTATAGGTACTTTGAGGTTAAGTTAGGCAATTGTTAGGTATACTTTATAATAGTAAGTATATGTACCTAAAGACAATAGACAATTTATATAATTATTTTATTCTTAGCTAATCACAGTGGAAGTATGGTTGATGTATTAGATATCATTTAGGTATAGTCTATGACTTAGGTAATATCCAAGAAAAAGTATGTACAGTATTCAAGGTATTCCTGATAATTAAAAAAAAAAAAAAAACAAAAACAGGTGATTCAGTTTTTTTTTATTTTAAACATAATTACATTTTTTTAGGAACTCCAGTAAAATATAATAAGTGTGGCTTGGTCAGGTGCCTATAAATGTTCTTATCCAAAAAGCTTGAGCTACTGCACGTCTATAGACTGCAGAGCTTGATGTAGTAATAGTGGGTCCGGAGTGTTGAGCAATGAATTGTGAAGGAAAGGGAGACTAGAATTTCAGACGGGTTCATTTATTGACTTGTTGATTTCCTGCAACTCTGTTAGATTTGCATCAAGTTGTTGTTGTCTGTGGACCTTGCTATCTGCTGGTCGCCAACAGGCAGCACAAACTTTTTCCAGCCTTGAAACCTAGTAAAAGAATGTATAAGTTGATTAAGTAAATAATATATACACACAATATGTACAACTTGATTAAACAAAATAATTAAGTATATTAATTCTTATTACCTAATGTACTGGGGTAATATTTATAACATCTCTTCCTGGGCATTCCCATGACACTATTAGATCGAGCTCTTAATATAGATATTTCACAACTGAAGCTAACTTGCTGATGACCAAATTCGGGTGGAGGTACAACCTCAAAGATTGCTTGAGATTGAATTTATATACCTATAGCATTTAACATAAAATGCTGCCATTAGTGATCTGAAACAAAAGATTTAGATATAAAACCACGTAAAATAGTTTGGCATTTGGATATATCAATGTATTTAATACTTACTAAGCCGATGCGATTCATGAACACAAAACATTTGAGTGCTGAATATGTTAATTCATTTATCGAAAATGTACTGATCACTGCCTTGGAACCGTAAGAAAACACTTTTACAACTGAATCAGAACGGAATGATGAATAAAAATTAAAAATTGGAATTGAACAGTGCTTGTCTCTGACAAATGACAATAGCGTAACCATAGAATAATATAACCCTAACGGAGCGTAACCACAGATCACTAATAAACTAGTCCAGAGCGTAACGCTCCTTGCTCTGACGTAACGTTCAGAGACAAGGTAATGTTAGTGATGTTACTTGTCTCTGAACTCAACCAATGATTTATAGGGACGTACAAGCAAGTACTCGATACTTTTGTTTCGACATCAAGTACTTTTAGAATCGTTCTATTTTTTTTCGATACTTACTCATTATCGAATTAAATGTATGTACTTGTTCTTCGGTCTAGGATCGATAAATGATAGATATGATTGATAATTGTTTTATTGCTTATTAATTAGGATTATAAGTATTCTAATAATGATATAGAGGCACGCGTGATGGTCCCGATGGTATTATGCACACTGATTGATTGTTAAATGAAATGTAAATCAAAAGTATTTTAATACTGATGGAGCAAATTGTAGGGTTGGACTGTGGACCGTACACTTGTATTGAATCGATTCGGCACACACATCTGAGAGAAGTGTGATAGTGAGCAACGACCGCTACACTGTACTGTGTAGAATTTAGTTTAGGTAACTTATATTGAACATGTTGATGATGACGATATGAGAAATAAAAGTCAATAGCCGTAGATTATATTCCTTCCAACTTTTGCCATAAGCAGACTTATGAAGTTTCATAGTTAATGACAACCAACCAACGACCATACAGTGCAATAATATATTATGCGACACAATAGATGCAAATATTTACAATAGTGAAGCGACATGCCCTTTGGCTCCGATATTTCGTAACTCGTATACTTTTCTACTGATTACCATTACGAATTTCCTTTCCAAAATAGCCATGAAGCTGCAACACAAGCTCTCGTGATTGTTATGCACCGTACATCTATAGAGATGGATGTTTTCTTTTATGATCTGTCTGATTAATGTTACCAAATAATAAATGCATTTATTGTATTTTTTTAATTAATGGTTTATTTTAATTCATTAAATAGAGTAATTTAAGCGCTTGGTTATAAAACAAAATGTTGAAAAAAAAAATATCAATGTGATAAATCGATCAAAACTCTTTCTAAAATAAAGTCGATTACTATACGAAATCGAATCGTTGTCGTATTATGACATCAATGAATTAGTATAGTTTAGATAATGTAGTAATAAAAAAATAAATGATAATCTATAGATATGAGTAGTTATCGATAATAATATAAAGTACTCATTTATATTAATACCGCACTACGTAGTGAAAAATCACCAAACGGTTTGTGTACTACTCATTTTTGGTAGTACAGTAGGTATCGATATTTCGGTGGTATCGGAACATTCCTTTCCATAGAACAACATGACGTGATAATGTTGCCACAGAACACATAAACTCCTAGCGGAGTAAATGTCAAAACAACGCACTACACAGTAAGAGTCACTAGAGTCGTGAAACAGTAACAATATAGCGCATAGAGTAAATATATAGGAAGAGGAGACAATGCAATAATAATACCACAGGTGAGCGAAATGGGTATATAATAGACGCTAATGCCAAGGAGTGACAGAGCGAGAAAATGTTCTTTTGTCCTACTCAGTAGCTTACGAAAAAGTGGCTTATCCTATAGACCATGGTGTATTGCTGTGGGTTAGGCTGCAAAAGCCGAACTGAACGTAAATACGAAAACATAACCATTAAGATCACTAAAAGATATTCCGTACGCAGAATCTCAAATCAAAGGCAGAGTGGAAAGCACTCAACTCACTGCACTTCAAACAATAAACCACATGAAATAGGAAAACGCATAGAGACGATATCAAAACAAATTAACAGCGAACTGATTAACTGATAAAAAAATCATAGACTATACGTATAAAATACCGTTTGACAGTTTGACTTGAATTTTGAAAACTCTCGATTTGGAAATTGACAAGCATATTGACAAGTATGACATTTCTTATCAGCTGAAAGCTTTGGTGTTGCCGTTGTAATAAATTATTTTTTTTATCATTGATTTGTTTTGCAACTGAAAACCCTTTATTTATCAAATCCACCTATTGAACCACAGACATCTAAAGGGAAGGTTTACGTATTGAACAAACCAATGCCTACAAAGTTGACTACCCCTGAATGTGGCGTTTCCGCTTATTTCAAAACAAAACGATATAAAGATAAATTATTTAACCCCATTCGCTTTTGATTAAAATTGGTTTTTGTGAAATTATAATTCAAAAGATTTTTTTTTTTATAAATAGGCAACGACTTGTTACAAATAGACGCGGCATACGCAAACATCATTGCACTAAAAAACGGCGTAAATATTACGTACGCGGAGAAAGGGAAAGAACATAAAGGTCAACATACGCTATACTTGTTGTTAGAAAGAGATGAATATAGATTCTGAGTTACACTGTTGTTAACTGCAATTTATGCAAGTGAGGGCAAGTACCTTCTTAAATTCTTGCCAAAATAAAGCGCGGGGAACGTACGTAATGTTTTAAATATCATAGTAAATAGGTAAGTAAATGGTAAAGACGCAACAACAGCCCAGTTTTCGGTATTTTCCTTTTGATTTGAATTGTAACCTGTGATGATTTATTTTCAATGCTTTGCAAAATTAGTGAAAAGAGATGATTTAAAATATCGTAGCCGTCTACAGGGTTTCGGTGAATGCAGTAACCTGGACTCTGTACGGCTTTAGGAATTTATTTATTTACTTTCTTTAAAGTATTAATTGGAAATATTAGTAAATATTTTGACATTGCATGATAATAATAACTTCTAGATCGAGGAAGATTGTTAATAGAATAATGATAATTAGTGACAGAATGCATGAATTATTCCATCAAAATAATATGTTAAGGTGTTGTAATTATTATATTATTGTATCTCTAATAATTTGCACGCCATAAGATTGGCAGATTGTGACACGGAAATACTTAACTACAATCAGCAAATAAATGATTATGATTAGGTTGAGGGACGGTGTTCTAAGCCGGGCATGATTGGCGTAATGAACTCGCCGCCCAGGAGTGGCTTAGAGCATCGCAGCCGTCTATGGGGTTCCGGTGAAGGCAGTAACCTGGACTCTGTACGGCTATAGTTAGGTTGAGGGAGGGTGTTCTAAGTCGGGCATGATTGGCGTAATGAACTCGCCGCCCAGGAGTGGCTTAGAGCATCGCAGCCGCCTATGGGGTTCCGGTGAAGGCAGTAACCTGGACTCTGTACGGCTATATTTAGGTTGAGTGAGAATGTTTTGAGCCGGGCAGGATTGGCGTAATGAACTCGCCGCCCATGAGTGGCTCTAAACATGCAGCTATTGATGGTGTCAAAGCGAAGGCAGTAACTTTGATACCGCATGGCTATAGATAACTGTAAATGATGTTGATAAGCAGTGGCGTGCAGTCATAGAAAAGAAAAGCAATGCTTACTTTATTGTATCCAAGAGATTTTTATAATTTAAAGATTTTTCTTATGAAAAACATACTTAAGTACCTACCTAATAATGTTCTCCGCTAAGTGACTGATTCAAAGAAAAATAACCAAAGATTTCATAATTTACATTTTCATTGACCGCAGCCCTGCGTGGCCTACCTAATTTTATACTTGTTCAGGAATCTTTTGTTCAATAATTATTGATTGTAATACTTTAATGTTTTTTGTAAACTCATGACTGTTTAAATAATCTTGATTTAATTAGTGAATAAGAACGAAGGGACTCGTTCATGGAGGATGGCCGACTGTAACACTATATTTAAATATATACCACACTATTGCTCTATGTCGCATACTATTCGTGTTATTGTGTATTCTGTGGTTATCATGTAGTCTGTGAATAGTGTGCTAGTCGGTTGCCGCCATATTTAAATTCAGTTATGCAAGGGGGGTCTTGTAAAAGGGTGCGTACTATTTTTAAAACTGAGATTTATGTAATTTATAGGGATATTTGTTGATAGTAAACTATTAGAAAAATTATAAAGAGTGATACATTGTTAATTTATACAAATTTCATAAATATTGGATATCGAGAGTAATTTGTAAAGAAAACCCTACCAACTGTTAAATTATTATTATATCAGAATAAATAGTGTAATTTTGTCAGTATAATCTTATGTTTTCATTTTGATTAACCCTTTCTGAGATGTCGTAACAATAGGGACAAAGGGGTTGGAAGGTTACATAAAAGTTCTATGATATTGAAATATACTTAGACATGAAAATCAGCATTTAGGTTATTACGTAAGTAGTTTGAAATAAAAAATTCTGCATAAGCTATTTAAAGCCTCTGTAGACAGGCTTCTTGCAGCGGGAAAATTTCATAAACATGTAGGAAATAAGAAATTGTAAGTCGGGGGCGACCTCTAGTACCTACTTAATAAAAATTAAAGATACCTATTAGGTATTAATGGACCTGGAAGTAGGTAGGTACCTACATTGGTAAGTTGAAAGTTGAAACTTTGAACTTTGTTACTTAGTAGGTAAACAAAACTTCTACCAAACTAGTAGATGCTTAGGTACCTAAATTACTTATTATAAAATGAATATTAATAAACGTTTCTTATGAATGGATTAACTTAATTCTTTAATGCAACAATATTCTTTTAAAGAAGGTCGCTTTGAACTTTGTTACTTAATAGGTAAACAAAACTTCTACCAAACTAGTAGATGCTTATGTACCTACCTAAATTACTTATTATAAAATGAATAGGGATTAATAAACGTTTCTTATGAATGGATTAACGTAATTCTTTAATGCAACAATATTCTTGAACGTCAGATTTAACTTGGAAAATATACCTACATAAAGGTAAAGAAATCAAAACTATAGAAAGCATTCACACACCAAAAGATTATTTATCAATCATGCTTTTAATTTTAAACCTGTCTAAAGCTGTATAATAAGTTAATTACTATTATACGAAATATAATGAATAACTTACTCTCATTTTACATAATAACATCAAGAATTTCAGTCAGTTCTAGCTAGTAGCTGCCGTTAAATTTGCGAATCTGCAGGGTCAGCCAAATTCACATACACAATCACAGATGTCGTACCAAAACAATAATTCGTCCACAAATCCAAACACAAGGATTAAACTTTTTACCGGTTACACTCAACTCCTCAAAAGTATTTATTTACCAGAGAAATCCAGTTTTCCTCGAACTTCAGTCTCTGCGTATACTTGCCTTGCATGAAAATACAAAATGGCCGTCTAAATAAACGCCAAGAACAACAGTGCACCGATACGATACGAAAAAGCACAAACCAAGCGCGTAGGTATTAAAAGACACTAACAATGACACGTAGTTTTTATAATATTACAATTGTAATTAAATTATGCAAATTACAATTGTAATTGGAATAACAATACTTTTTTGATATTCTAGGCTTGACGCCGAATTACGATTCTACGAATACCCGATCGACCACTCTCCGCTCCTTGGCTCCTATCTAGGCTGAGCCACTGCCCACAACTGTGCAAGTGAGCATACAAAATTCTGTTCCGCTCACTCACAGGCAAGAAGGCCCAGAACAGACACAGATGCCAATGCCAGTATGGCGCAAGCCAGCATTGGCCGCCTGGCAAAATCCTAGGCGGTTGTCTGATTCGCAGTCCCTATCACACACATTACCTGACTATGTCTCTGTCTCTTTCTATACTTTCTATTTGCAGCGCTATTTACGACGAAATCCCCGTCGTCGGCTGCGGAATCGTATAATAGCGGAACGAATTCGTGATGACCTCGCTCGCTCGACTCAGGCAAAGAGAGCGCTGGCTGCTGAATAATAATAGTCGTACAATATCAAGTCGGTTTTGACTTTTGAGCAAGCGATCGCGCCCGTTCGCTCAGAGTATACATAACTACGGTGACCGATGCGTCATTATTAGGTATCGTTTTGTGTGTTATCGATGGATGTAGGTAGATAATTTTATTTCATAACTCGGTAGATAGGTATGTAGGTGAGTTTAAGTAAGTAGTAGTAACTAGTAGTGAGTATGAATTAGTGTACTTAGTAAGGTAAAAAGCATAATGAGAGAGAATAGGTAAGTAAGACAGCACCACCACAAACACTGCTGGGGGCTCTGATGGCCTTAAAAAGTGGTAGGTACTTATAGGTACTTACTGCAGCTACAGCTATGGGTCTTGATGGCTTGTCAGCATCTTTGCTCTTTCCCACTGGGCACTCTGAGCCGATCGGGGATCTGGATCGATGGGGGCCCCCTAGTTATACTGCCCGATCACCAGTCGATACCTACTTAGAACCGATATTCATTAACGATAACTATACCTACACTTATAATATTAGGTAGGGTCGATGTGCCGGATTTCGGCCTTTTAGTGCTCCCATCAACTTTAGGACATCAGAAAAAAATGTTACAACCTTAATATTGCTATGCTCATTATGTTAGATGAAAGCCCATATACTGGAGTTTCTTTTTTAGAAACTGTGTTGCGCTTGAAGCTATTAGTTATTTTTATTTTTTATTTAATCCGGAAAAACGCTAAAATTTCAGTTTTCGGCCTCAAATTTCAGTTTTCGGCCATCGGGTATTCTGTTTTCGGCCACTGGATTGTGATGGAGTTAAAATGAATTTATAAGTTTAAAATTACATTAAAACGCTTTTTGTAAGTTCATCATTGTTTTATGTTATTAAAAGTCATAATCAACATAATTCAAGAAAGTTATATTACTTAATAAAAAACTTGGAACCTTTGTTACTCACGAATTACAACACCTTTAAAACCTATCAAATACGTTCCTATTTTTATGTTATTTTTGAAATAACAATCTTGGATAATTGTGCATATAAATAAATAAATAAATAATGTTTGACTCGGTCAAAAACTCTGTAAGTTCCCTGAACTAGTCTGATCGATTCTTCTGTTACTCGTGCTCTGGCCTTATTTATTCTTAGCTTCTGGCCTTATTATTATAAATAATAACATAGGTACAATATGTAATGATACTTATAGTTATCTTTAAAATAAAAACGTTAACTCAAAATTATTGTTGGCTTTAAACTTTGCAATTTTATGGCCGAAAACTATTACCGGTATTCAATTTTCACATGCTTTCCATACTATGCCGAAAACTGTGGTAGGTACTGTTTCTTCTATGTTGTGGTTTTCGGCCACCCCCAAAATGGTCTTCACTTTTAATTTATACTAACAAATTGACGGCCGAAAACTAATGGCGAGGGTTTTCACATCAGGTACAATAATAAAAGAAAGAGTCGTGACATAAGTATATCATTTCACCAATTGAATAAAAGAGACAAAAGCGTGGAAGACTTGATACGCCACATATCGGCCCCTAGGCCGAAAAACAAAGTTTTGAAGAAAATTTAATGTTAGATCGCGGCCCCCAACATTATTGTTGTTTTGTACAAAATATTCACATAATCATATTAAAAGTATGTTAATAAGTTATTTTAGAAGGGTATTACATGCCTATTAACATCATTCATTCACAAAAACAACAAAAAGCTTGCCTTGGAGTGAAACGCGCGGCACTATTTTTTTTCTAATTTCCGCAGGTTGCGTTACCTCCGATGCCCCCCGTCGGAATTGAATAAATTCACTAAAATCACTCGAAGATGTTACCTGACCAAAATTTTTGTCAGATACAAAGCAATTATTTTCAAATGTCTGAATAAAGATTTCATTTGGAAATAGTATTTCTTAGCGATATTCTCGCAATTTTGCGGCACCGAGTACGCGTAAAGGCCGAAAACTGAAGGAGGCCGGCGAACCGGCATAACAACCCTACCTACGTTCAAAATATACCTACCTCAAAAGGAAGTCAGATTTTAAATTACTGATCTTGAATATTGTTTGTGATGTAGGTAACCGTTTAAAATAACATTTGAATCAATCTAGAATATTGATTCAATTATATGCATATCTACTAAAGAGTAGGTACCTAATATCAATATTCTAGATTGATTTAGTTGACCGAGCGAAGCGAAGGTCTCCGAGTCTACTTGAGTGAATTGGCACTTGTCCGTCCGTCCGTCCGTCTGTCAGAGCCTTATAACTTCTGAATTACTGAACGTAATTACTTCAAATTTAAATATGTATAATAATAATATGTAAACCGATGGCCTCCCGCCGAATATTATGGCTTAAAAAGTTATAAAAATCTTTATTTCAGGGGGGCTCTCATAGAAGCGAATGCGAAGTAAAATATTTTTTATAGCGTTACGTAGGGTTGCGGTATAGGTATCATTTAAGATAATTAGGAATAGAGTCCAAGAATATATTTTTCGTACCACTTGCTCAAAAAAGTGACATTCTATGCCACAAAAAGCGAACATAACAATAGTCATTTTTAATCTGTTAAAAACAGGGAAAGAAAATTGTACTGAATTTCATTCATCCTCTAGGGGGAGAATGTGATTTAAATTTGGAATACCGAAATTTATAGTGAACTACATCTGTGTTTAGGTACACCATTGAGTTTGTATATAAAGCATTATACATCGTTTTGAAAAAGGAATACGCATTTATTATGCAGTTATGATTATTAAATAAAATGACGAAAACCGACGAGGCCGTATGAGCTTGATGCCTTTGCTTTTCCGACAAAAAAAATATTAGTCTAGGAATTTGCCGCGTTTTTGTTTTCTTCAAATACTTAAACGTTATTTGTAACTCTCTCTATCAATAATTGGACCAATGTTTCGAATGTTAACTTTTACTTTTAATTTGCTTTTGACTTTTTACTTTTTGACGACCTCCGTGGCGCAGTGTGTAGCGCTGTTGTCTTAACGTGCGGAGGTCCCGGGTTCGATCCCCGGCAGGGTCAATTTGGGAATTTATAATTTCTGAATTTTCCCTGGTCTGGCCTGGTGGGAGGCTTCGGCCGTGGCTAGTTACCACCCTACCGGCAAAAACGTGCCGCCAAGCGATTTAGCGTTCCGGTACGATGCCGTGTAGAAACCGAATAGGGGGATGGGTTTAATATAACTGCCATGCCCCTAACAGGTTAGCCCGCTACCATCTTAGACTGCATCATCACTTACCATCAGGTGAGATCGCAGTCAAGGGCTAACTTGTAGTGGATAAAAAAAAAAAAATTGTCATTATTTTTAATAAATGCTTATCTCATATTATTATTGTGTTAATTTTTTCGCAAATGGTACGAAAAGTAGAGTATTTTCCTCGGTGATAAAGCTGTCTTAGTCTTGGGTGAACTTAAATCCCTCGCTACACTCAGGACTCGTCTTAAATCCCTCGCTTCGCTCGTGATTTAAGTTTTTAACACCCTCGCTACGCTCGGGGGTAAACCTCGAGTCCTTCGTTACGCTCGCGATTTAAATCGTCACCCGCGACAGAAGACACTGCTTTATCCCCTTGGTTAATAATCTACTATTTTTTAATTTTTTCCTTAAAATTGACGAAATGGGGGGCTTTCAAAGTGGCGATTTTCTAACGTCCAAAGTTGACCTCAAAACTCTCAATTTTCTTAAAGGCTGAGCCTGAAACTTATCAATTATTTGAATTATATCCTATACTTGAACAACAAATAGGTACTAAAATTAGATAAATATTATAAGTGAGCTTCATTATTTTTAGCAGAATTTCACAATGATGTCAATAGATGGCGCTCTGTGATACCGCGAGGTCTCAGTTCGGGGCGAACCACTAGTTATATAGGGTGTGTTCCGAAATACACTGCGAGCACTGTAAGTCCTCAGTAAGAGCACTGTACAGTGCTCGCAGTGCTTAAAACGGAACACCCACTTAGTCCTCTGTCTTATTTGTTAAAACATGCTAATAGTCTAGTCAACAAGTGCTTTTTGGGTGAAACTTTTTTCTCCGCCCCCGAAAAATATGAACGAGGTGTCATTCGATTCGGAATAGCGTGTAAAAAAGATTTTCGAACAAAATTCAGACCCGCTTGCAAAAATTGCAAAGTTAATAACAATTACTTAACTGAAAGAAAAATGGGGTTTGGTTTCTTGCAAATATCTCAAAAACTATTTGACATTTTTAAAATTTGAAAAAATATTCAAAAAGGGGAAAAAAAACCCCAAAAAAAAGTTCTGCTTTCTGGAACTTTAGTACCAATATTTTGAGTTTTGACGTCAGTGAAGTTCTGTTAAAAATACTGAAGCTCATTAAAAATAAAATAATTGACGAAATGGGGGGCTTTCAAAGTTGAGATTTTCTAACGTCCAAAGTTGACCTCAGAACTCTCAATTTTCTGAAAGGCTGAGCCTGAAGCTTGATCAATTATTTGAATTATATCCTGTAGTTACTTGAACAACAAATACTAAAATTAGATAAATATTAAGTATAAGGAAACGAAAATATTTAATTTTTAATGAGCTTCAGTATTTTTAACACAACTTCACAATGATGTCAATAGATGGCGCTCTGTAAAAGTTTATTCGTTTGTGCTTACAAATAATAGACGTTAGCAACTGGTTAAAACTATCATATGGATACCTACCGCGAGGTCTCAGTTCGGGGCGAACCACTAGTAATATACCTACCGCGGTAGTTAGTATAAGTAGTTATTATCTATATTATGAATTAGTATGACTATGAACCACTCGACCGAGTATCGAGTATCGACCGAGGCACCGACGCGCAACTCAGAATGCGTTGTACCGTTCACACACACATACTTACACACACACACACACATACACACACACATACACACACACAGTACTTAGTGTGTAATTTACAAAAAACTTGCATAGCAACTAGCAAGTACCTATCTTACCTCGGCGATAATTTACCCAATTTGAAATGAGCAATGTAAACTTCATTATATCAAATAAATATTATAAATGCGAAAGTTTGGATGGATGTATGGATGTATGGATGGATGTTTCTTACTCAATCACGCTCCAACGGCTCAACGGATCTGGATGAAATTTGGCACAGAGATAGATGATAGTCTGGAATAGCACATAAGACACTTTTTATCCCGGAAAATTAAAGAGTTCCCGCGGGAACCGAAAAACCTCAATCCACGCGGACGAAGTCGCGGGCATCAGCTAGTTAGGTATATAATATTATGTAGGTAAGTAGGTACTAGATGAAACTCATACCAAGCTCATACCCCTAATCGGTTTCTACACGGCATGGTACCGGAGTCGGGAGTTGGGAGACACGTCATCTTTGCCGGTAGGGTGACTGGTAACTAGCCTCTGCCGAAGCCCCACACCAGGCCAGACCAGGCAAAATTCATAAATTATAAATTCCCAAATTGACCCTGCCGGGGATCGAACCCGGGACCTCCGCACGTTAAGACAACAGCGCTCAACAGTCAACACTATGTAAACCTATGGCCTCCAGCCGAATATGGCTTAAAAAGTTATAAAAAATATTATTTCAGGGGGGCTCTCATAGAAGCGAATGCGAAGTAAAATATTTTTATAAAATTATTAAATATTAAAATATATACTTTAAATATATTTAATATTTAAGTATAAATACACAAACGACTTATTGATAAAAACCATACTTTTATTAAAAATAAGCAAAAAAAACAAAATTTTAAACTGCACGAACTTTTGCCAAGACTTCAAGGCAGCAATTTAATTAATTTAATTAATTTAATATTTAATAATTTTATTTTAATTTTTCCCCTAAAATTGACGAAATGGGGGGCTTTCAAAGTGGAGATTTTCTAACGTGTCTAAAGGCTGAGCCTGAAACTTGTTCAATTATTTGAATTATATCCTGTACTTGAACAACAAATACTAAAATTAGATAAATATTATTTAAAGGAAACGAAATTATTTAATTTTTAATGATGATGATATTTTTAACAGAACTTTACAATGATGTCAATAGATGGCGTTCTGTGATACCGCGAGGTCTCAGTTTGGGGCGAACCACTAGTAATTTATCATGGTGTCTAACCAGGCTTAACATAAAAAAACCGGCCAAGTGCGAGTCGGACTCGCGCACCGAGGGTTCCGTACAAACCTGTAGTAAGTTTTACGATTTATGACGTATTAAAAATAAAAATTACGTTTGTTGTATGGGAGCCCCCCTTTAATATTTACTTTATTGATATTTAATTATTTATTTTGAAAGGTAATATACAAGTTAATATTCTGTGAAAATTTGAACCGTCTACCTGTTACCGTTTTTAATATTGAGCAAAAAAATACGAAAAAAACACGTTTATTGTATGGGGACCCCCCTTAATATATATATATTTTTAATTTTTAGTATTTGTTGTTATAGCGGCAACGGAAATACATCATTTGTGAAAATTTCAGCTTTCTAGCTGTCACGGTTTATGAGATACAGCCTGGAGACAGACAGACAGACAGACAGACAGACAGACAGACAGACAGACAGACAGACAGACAGCGGAGTCTTAGTAATAGGGTCCCGTTTTTACCCTTTGGGTACGGTACCCTAAAAATTGTACCTACCTAGGTAGGTAGGTATTCACTTTTCATAATAATCTAATTAACATTCAATTGCAAGCATTCTTGACGGTTTATCAATGGAAAACAATAAATACCGGCCAGAATAGGTAGGTAATTCCGGTAAGTAAAATTATGAGTAGGTATGGGAATTCTCTAGACACAAAAAGTTACCTACTTTCTATTTGTTCACGAATTATAGTAATCATTAATTAACAATTGACTTACAGAAGTAAGCACATTATTGTAAACTAGCTGATGCCCGCGACTTCGTCCGCGTGGACTAAGTTTTTTCGATTCCCGCGGGAACTCATTAATTTTCCGGGATAAAAAGCAGCCTATGTATGTATGTATATTCTTTATAGCTGATGCCTGCGACTTCGTCCGCGTGGAATAAGTTTTTCAGTTAATTTTCCAGGATAAAAAGTAGCCTATATTACTATCCCACGGTATAATCCCCCTATAATGGTGAAACACGTACTTCTTCATATTTTAACGAAAGCCCAAATGCTGTTTCATGGCTATAACTTGGAAATTAAGGATTTTCATACAAATTCTCAACCCCTATTTCACCCCTTCGGGGGTGGAATTTTGTAAAAGTGTGAATAATACATATGTTTTCTCACCTCCGGGCGGAAAGCGTAAATTTTCCTCCCGCTGCGCTAAACGAAAATGCCGCTTTCCGCCTCCGTCGAGGAGAAAAATAGTATACACACCACGGGCAGTAAATAAGAAAGCCTCAGATCACATGTTTATTGACCTCGGCTTCGCCTCGGACAACAGTTACATGTGATCTGAGACATTTCTTATTTTACTGCCCTAGATGTGTAATATACTATTTCATTTTCAACCCGCAGCTCATATATCAAGTTTCATGGCTATAACTTGAGAAATTAAGGACTTTCATACAAACTCTCAACCCCTATTTCACCCCTTCGGGGGTGGAATTTTGAAAAACTGTGAAGCACATAATATGTTTTCATTTTCAATCCGCAGCTCATATATCAAGTTTCATGGCTATAACTTGAGAAATTACGGATTTTTGTACAAACTCTCAACCCCTATTTCACCCCTTCGGGGTGGAATTTTGAAAGACTGTGAAACACATATGTTTTCATTTTCAACCCGCAGCTCACATATCAATTTTCATGGCTATAACTTGAGAAATTAAGGACTTTCATACAAACTTTCAACCCCTATTTCACCCCTTCGGGGGTAGAATTTCGGGATAAAAAGTATCCTATGTCCTACCTCGTAGTATAGGCTCAAATCGTGCCAAGTTTCGTTTGAATTCATTCAGTAGTTTCGGCGTGATGCGCGGCCAAGATACAGACAGACAGACAGACAGACAGACAGACAAAAATGAAAAAAATTACAGATTTGGCTTCAGTATCGAATAATGAGTGCCCTCCAAAAAAAATTTTCAAAATATCTTCAATGTACAGAATTGGACCTGTTACAGTTTTATTATAAGTATAGAAGATAGAAGATAAGTTTAAGTGTTAAGATTGTTTTCGTGGACAAATAAATGATTTATCTATCTATCGTTCTATCTATTATTAGAACTGAGATGAGCCAAGATCGAGCGCAAGCCAAACACGTTCATGGATTGTGCCTTGCGCAGTTCCGAATGAACATTCCAAAGCAGTTTCGACCGGTGAGTACCGCCCGTACCGCCGCTTCCCCGCCCTTGGTTTATATTACGAAGCGGTTGTTTGAATAACAATATTAAAATTCTTGCGGTTAGCGGTTCGTCCGTTGTGAATTTGATAATAATTATAATTTTACAAGATACGCTATTATAATATGATAATATTTCATTTCATGATTAACACGTCTATCATCAATCATAATGATTTCGATTCAGAATAATTTAATAGCTCTAGGTAGGTAAGTACCTACATACTTTCATAGAAATAGTGATAATTTTTGAAAACGACTGTTCCTACTGTTTGTTTGTAGGTACCTAGTACCTACCTACTATGCCAGCTGATAAGTAAGCTTCGGCCCCAAGGTGTGACATTAGGTACGTGGGCATGATTCATCATCATCTTGATCATCATTCGTCGTCATCCTCAGTGATACATTCGGCGCAACCCATTAAAGTACCTATTCTAATCACCGCAATCACCATTATAATCACGATCATCATTAACATCATGATCATCACCATAGTCGTAGGTACCAAATTACCAATACGATTACCTAACATCGTGATTCTCAGTTTATATCTTCTTTATGTTTCATTCATTTACCTACATAGGTACACTACTAAACCTAGGATTCAGAATAGGGATGATGCCTATATCAAAAATAAATTATTTCTAACTGATCATTAAATAGAGGGTCTTCTAAAAGACCTGAAATTCACATCCTCGGTTAAGTAGTTCTAAGTTTGATAACCATTTTAAAATATAGATTAACACGTTGAGTGCGAAACCAGGTTTAAACACCTTGTATGCGTCTACGCTTACAATGCGGCTAAGAAAAGTATAGACTTCCTTGTCGTGCGGAAGGCCTAACTTTAACTTGCTTCGGTGTAGGAAAGAGATGAATATATATCTAAGATGTATTATTAAAATAGAATCCAATGGTGTACCTACCTTAATACCAGGTTTTTACACCTGGTACCGCACGGAAGAAATAAAATTTCATCATAATGCGAAACCAGATCGAAGCACCTTGTACCCCGCTCACCTGGTACCGCACCCCGCGTTAGCTTCGCGCGACTAGTGTTGGCTTGCAATCGTGAGAAACGCACGTGTCGACATGGCGTCAAGATCAACAAAACGGTGCCGAAAAAATATATTATAACTAGCGATCCGCCCCGGCTTCGCACGGGTAGCACTAATAATCCTAATCTATATAATATAAACTATCCTATCTCTCAAGTTAGATCGAACTGCACATGGTGTGCGAATTTTATTATAATCGGTTAAGTGGTTTAGAAGTCCATTGAGGACAAACATTGTGACACGAGATTTATATATATATAGATATGATGTTTGCGAGGACAGTGATGCAGTGAAAGTTAAATCTAATTATATATTGATTTATCAGAGACAGGTGAGTCATCATTACTATTTATTTTACTTACCTAATAACGTTTCCCGTTTAGTGCGTATTTAAGTTTACAGAAGTGGTCAAGTGCGAGTCGGACACGCGCATCGTGGGGTACACATATATAAACATACACATCCACATCCAATCCACGCTCACACGCGCACACACATACTTACACATAAAAATAAATAATAATATTAAATTAATAAATTTATCTTTTCAGAACCCGCACGAAAACTTGACAAACCCACTTTGGTAAAAGGTGATAAGAAGAGGAATTGTGTCGGATGTTACGCAAAACTCCGAACCTTTTTAACCAGTCGCCAAGCTAACAAAAAAGTAAAAAAAAATCTTAACTAAATGTGTTCAGTGCAAACATCTTTTGCTACCCATGTTTTATTGAAAAACATTAATTCATGTTTGTTTTTTTTCCATTATATTAAAACTTAATTACAGCTATCGATATTTTTATTTCACATCCTTATAATACGCACCAGACTTCCCTTATTCAGTGCGGCACAGGGTGATTAAGAGCGTACATACCCTGAGCCTCTTTTGAAGTTTAGGTATTTATCTCGGGTTTAGGTATATAAAATCCTTTGTCTCGGATAGTCCTTTGTTTGAGCGAGTGAACAGAAGGCGTCGGGTGCAAAGTAGTTTGACAAACCGTTTTGATCCTAATCCCATTTTCAAACGGGCAATTATTTTTTCAATATTTAAAAGAAATGTTTTTAATTCGCTTAACATACGTTTCATATAAAACTTTTTTAAATATAGGTGTATTCATATAAAGAGAAGGTTGCATGATTGTAAGTATAGATGTTTTTAAGTAGGTACATCCATACTAACATTATCTTTGTTTGCTTATTTTCTGTTAGTTACTTATAAGACACATTTTGTACAAAAATAAACAAAATAGTAAAATAAAATATTATATTATTTTGATTTTTACTTAACATTATTTACAATATAAAATTATTAGAATTTATATAGTAAATGCTACTATCCATACTAATATTTTAAATGCGAAAGTGTGTCTGTCTGTCTGTCTGTCTGTCTGCCTGTCTGCTACGCTTTCCCGGCCCTTCTTTTCAACCGATTTTGCTGAAATTTGGTATAGAGGTAGGTTATATCCCGGGGAAGGACATAGGACTTTTTATCCCGGAAAATTAAGGAGTTCCCGCGGGAGTCAAAAAACTCAAATCCACGCGGCCGAAGTCGCAGGAATCAGCTAGTATTTATATACATATCACTACACCAGGTCTTAGTTTTTACCATGCATCGATTGACCGTAACCGTTCGATCATATTAGCGTTAAAGTAAAATGAATCTTAATAGTATTGATTTAGAGCTCAAATTCGTGTTTGCATTCACACTGCTCCAAATGGAAACGTTTCGAAATTAAAATCGGTTGGAATTTGTGACTTTAAATCAAGCACCTTTGGGCACATTTTACCCTGACTCCAATGTGATCGAACGCTCGATTACGATCATCCGAATTTTCAATGTAAAAACAAACTAAAAACGGGTGTCTCTTATTGGCACTGATCTCCATTTACGGGGATCTACTATTTCAGGCAAAATACATTTGTAATAAAAACTTATTAGTTTTTGTTCCATATTTTTTTTCCAAAATTGATCGTCCTTTATAATCTTTTCAATTTTCAAATTAAATTTTTTCCGGTTCAAACCGCAAGAAGACAAATTTTAATTTTGATTTTGATTTTGAACCTTTTTGATTCCTTGCCTTCGCTAATTGTTCACTACGTAAATATTTCTTTTTTTTTTAGAAAATCGGAGTTTTAGAACCCATTTCTGAAAAAAAATAACTTATTTTAATTCGCACGCAATGAATCCTAAAGACAAAACAGTGCAATAAAACTGATAAGCACGTGCAGATGCAGGTGTTTCACCAACATAGGTTTTTGTTTATCATGGTAGGTACCTAACAATAGACTCGCGGGTCAATAGCGATACAATAATAAAAAAGGTCCGGTTCGGAAAATATAAAACACAATCATCAAGTGCCGCTCTGTAAACGATAATCACTTGCAAAAGGTAATAAAAATATGTAATCCTGCAGGTGTTGCGGTAGTGTAGTCAGCTTACCAAAATAACAATAGAAATTTACTGCGTGGTAGTACTAAAATACAGCTTAGCTACCAATTTTTCAAATAACTTTTTGCCGTGCTAATGAGTGTATGGTTATCTGTAAGAAATTAATAATTTCCCCTGACATTAAAATAAAAACGCGATGCCAAAAAGCGCATAAAAATACCATGAAAACCTAATTCAACTTTTTTCGTGATTGACTGACCGACAACGCACAGCCAAAATCGATGAACCTAAATATTTGATTCATTGAGTAGTCTAGGTGTGAACTGAGGAAGTAGGAAAAGGCTGATAGGCTTTATCAAATGTGCAACATAAATAAGTTATAGAAATACTGATTCACATCAGACAATGCCTTTTCAAATTCCAAACCAGGCAATAAAACTGATAAGCACGTGCAAATTGCAAGTATTGCACTAATGTAGGGTTTTGTTTATTATAATAACAATAGCGATCACGGGTCAATAGTGATACAATAACAAAAAGAAAAGTCTGGTCGACAACCATACTCGTAAAAAACAATAATCTAATGACGCTCTGTAAACGAAATACACTTGTAAAAGGCAAAAAATACATAATTACAGTTGCGCTAGTATGTATATTCGGTTTACCAAAATAACAATAGAATTTACTACGCGGGGTACAATAAAGTACAAGCTGCACTTTACATAACTTTTTGTTGACGTGATGAGTGCATTGTTTGGAATAAGTAACTTTGCCTGACAGTAAAATAAAACACGCAATGCCAATAAAGCGCGAAATGAGGTCATTTGGCTGACCAACGCTCAGCCAAAATCGATGAACCTAAATATTTTATTCCTTGAGTAGTCTAGGTGTGCACTGATGAAGTATTTTGAGTTGACAAACAGACAAAAAAACATGGCTTTTTTGTCAGTGAAATATCCCATATTGGATTTGCCGTGACGTCATACTATGGTCTTATAATATCTCAGTACTCAAAATATGTAGGTTTGCAATAAAGAGGGAACCAACAAAGAAAAACACATATACATACATGATTGCTAACGACCAAGCCTTCCCCAAGTCAGGCAAAGAAAGGTTCAGTTCAAAACATAAAACAAAACCTATTCATCAAAAAGGTCCGTAAGCGTGGTAAATAATAATAACTACCCAATTGTTTGCATAGCTACCTGCTTTTGCTATCGTGACGACTGTATTTTCATGGCCATAAATAATATCTATTCAAGTGTAAAAACAAGCAAACATGCGAGCCAAACAAATAAAATTCTAATTTCTAATTTATTGTAAGTGCACAGTAAATTTGACCATTCGAAAGCTCATTGCATAAGTTTACTAACGTCCAATCGTGTGTCTCGATACGAGTCGCTTCACTAGGTGACTCCCGCAACTTCATCTGCGTGATTCATGATTTTTAAATATCTCATGGGCATTCTTATTTTCCGGGATAAAATACCTATGTTTGTCTCCAAGAAAGTAGCTATCTCTGTACCGAATTTCGGGAAAAATTGGTAGATAAACCTTGCATGTAGACAGCTGACAGACCGACAAAGTAACACACTCGCATGTTTAATATTAGTAAGGATTACAAATTCAAAATTTATATAAACTTATTTATTTAATAAATATAACACAATATCTAATCGCGGGCAGTATCATTCAGAAGTAATTCAAGCCGGAGGTAAACGATCCAAAGGGATACAATAACCAAATCATAATGCAAATCACACCAATAAAATGCCAAGTCGTCATAAGGAAAGAGAATTTCACAACCAAACACAAGATACCGCGCTAATATGCCATGAAAGACAATAAACACGTAACTTTTTTTTTTTAAGTGCTGGCTCATTTACTGCGCAAAGGATCAGCCTGGCTGTCCAGCGCAGAAATGCAGCCAGCATTCTCGCCACCATTCCACGCGGGCATGGCATTATTAGGTTAGGCTAGCTAGGTTTATTGTTTCTATTGTAATAATTGTTTTCAATAAATTTTACCAACGAGTGATTATCATTTCAGTACATGACATCGCATTAATATTTATAAGGGACGGAGTTGCCAGTCTAGGTAGAGATTGTTGGTCAGCCTTTAAATAATAGTTAATTTAACCACAAGCTTAATAAGGCAAGTTTAGTAAAGTAAATTATTTTATAACTGTCTGAAACACACTACCTTGTCTGAATTGAATATTCAAATTCTTATTTACGAGTAAATAATTAAGTAATATAACTATAAATATCATACACGTTTAATATAAAGTATAATATACAAACCTTAAACTGTTTAAAACAAAATAATTTTCAACCATCAATAAGAAAAAGCAGCCAGTATTAAAAATGCCTACTATTGAGAAGTGACAATCACACTACAATCTCAGGTATATGCTACGTATATCATTTTGAGTTGCGGAGACAAAAGGCGTTACGTCCACCCTCTGACAAGCCTCGGCTACGACTAGTTTTCCTAGCGCTTGATCACGCAGTTTTGTAGTGTGTTACAAACTTATTTTTGGATGTAAATTATTGTTAATTATATATTTTTTTTTGCTTAATATAATTGAAAATATGTCTTTCTTTTAGGAGTACTAATTTATTTTTACAAATTAAGCCAAATAACCTTCTAAAATGACGGTTATATGTGTCCTATAATACAAAGGATAGCAAATTAATAATTTTTATCTTCAACTATAGTAGTTCAGGACCTTATACTCAATAAAAGTATCTCTTTGTGTGACCACAACGAGTAAATTTGGATGTTCGCTAACGTCAAACTTTACACAAAAATCAAGATTAAATAACAGCTTCTTGGTATTTTCGTAATAAGGAACAATCTATTAATTAATTTCAAAATGTTGTCAGTCATTATAGTAGATCAGAGAATTCCCTACAATTTGGTATGAATAAGTTTTGGTTTAATGCAGGGAGTAACAAAATATCAGGGGGCAAAAAAGCTAAATATAAGGGTCTACCCTTGCAGCTCAAGCTCAGCTCGAATGTATAGTCTTAAGCCCTGTATTTTGAATATAGCTATAATTTTTAAACTAAACAAGTTGTTAACGAACGCCTTCAGGTGTATGTCAATTAATTCATTATTATTAATATTCAAAGCAAAAAAAACATATATATTTTTACATTAGACCCAAAAAAGGATTTAAGTTTCTTAAATTTTACAGGGTCTTTAAGCCTTGTGCCGCCACAATGGAAGTTTTATTACCAGGTGTATAGGCCTTGTACCGAAGGAATGGAAAGTATTGAAAAGTTACTGTCGCAGCAAACGTGTTAAAGAAAAAAAGTGCGTTGAAAGGACATGTCCCAGTTCAGTATGGAGGGTGGTTTTTTATTCTGAGTGTCAATGAACCAGAACCAAACTGCCATCACGTGAAAGAGAAAAAAATATAATATTAAACGCCATTTAAATAATAATTTTAGAAAACCCCGTTTTTTTAAAAATTAATTATGAAAAATATCGTTTGTAGAAAATATTTTTCGATGGATGGCAACACTAAAACTTGGGTAATGCGCATTTTATTAATATTCCATTTCGATAAACTACCCATTTTCCACTTCATAGGTAGTACATACAACATTATAAAATTAATAAATAATAATTGAGTATTTGAGACATTCGTAAAATAATTATTAGACAACAATAAATCACCAATAAACTAAGATAAACAAAACTGACAGTGACATTTGACAATCACCCAATGACTTAAGTGACAAAAAAAATCAAGTTTTTTTTTTACTGTTGATAAGATTCAGACAAAGATCTAAAAAAGCCACAAAATAAAAATATATTTTTCTCCAAATTGGGGTCCTTTAAAAATGTGTAAATAATTCTAAAAGCCATATTTTAGGATCTCTATTCACGTGTATTAAAATCATCTTGGTTCATGTTCAAGGCCCAATCTTGGACAAGTCCTTTGATGACATCACAAAATAACAACGTGAACGTGTGAATTTCATACAACTTCCATATATAATAGAAGCACGTCATGAGTAGATAAACCTACTCATGTGATAGAAGTGCGTAAGTTTGATAAAGAGTTGCTGATTTGATTGAGTTGTCATCATCCCTATTAATGATAAATAATGTGTGCATCTCTGCTCCATTATTGTTTTGTAAAACTTTTACAATTATAAAAGAGTCTTATACCTACTTAAATCTATAAAGTACCTACCGACTGCAGCTTTATATTGCGCTCACACTTAGATGACGTGAGCGTGTGTTTTAAGTACTCAAATCAACACAACATCGTACATAATACCTATAGGTATAATAATTATCGGGTGCGGTCTACCTTATCGTGGCGGGTTGGGGTGAGGATTTTGTGCACACTGCACAGTAAACAGATACAACTGTTTACTGTGGTAATAGGTGTGTGTGTGTGTGTAATAGGTGTGTGTTTGTGGATGCGTGCGTGTGTGTGTATGTATCGTTAATCATGAAATGATTACATTATATAATATTATCTCATGTTATACGGTCATACTCACGCGCTCGTTTAGTCGATTATCGCGAATATTCGAAATGCATCATTCTATCAAGCAATATTCATCATCACCATCCTCATTGGCAATGATACATTGCTACTATTAAGTTAACTAAAGTCTGTTCGTTTTCATACGGTCGCCTTTGACCGCACCGCCGCCGTGCCGCCGGGGCACGTGCCTCATTTTGTCAAAGGCACCGCCATGACATCAAGCTCACCGCTTTCCGCCGTACAGGTACAGGAGAATTTCGCATATTACATCGAGCCGCCGCGCCGCGGTGAAAGGTGGTTTTTATTGACTCTGCTATCTGCTATATATATACCTATTGTTTATGTATAGGTACTTTTTACCTTTTTCATTAAAATTCTTTTTTCTACCTAACTTGTGTTTATTATTTATATTCGTATTTTATTACAATAACCATCAGAATAAACAAAATAGTATTCTTTTTTTATTCTTAGAATAGAAAAACATTTAGTTAACAAACACAGTACACAAAAGCAGAATAATAAAATAAAAGCAAAATAATAAGTGCCTGCAGCCCCTGCGGGTGTACCGACACTATGATAGCGAACGCACTATACTTAGGTACCTGTTGCTTTACAAGGTAAAGTAACTACCTACTTACCTATTGGATATTTATGTTACTTTTATCTAAGTATACCACCTATGGCGCTAAGATCCCAACACGATATAAAAACCGGCCAAGTGCGAGTCGGACTCGCGCACCGAGGGTTCCGTACAAACCTGTAGTAAGTTTTAAATTATTAAAAAAAAACTACTTACTAGATCTCGTTCAAACCAATTTTCGGTGGAAGTTTGCATAGTAATGTACATCATATATTTTTTTTAGTTTTATCATTCTCTTATTTTAGAAGTTACGGGGGGGGGGACCAACATTTTACCACTTTGGAAGTGTCTCTTGCGCAAACTATTCAGTTTAGAAAAAAATGATATTAGAAACCTCAATATCATTTTTGAAGACCTATCCATAGATACCCCACACGTATGGGTTTGATGAAAAAAAAATTTTTGAGTTTCAGTTCTAAGTATGGGGACCCCCAAAATTTATTGTTTTTTTTCTATTTTTGTATGAAAATCTTAATGCGGTTCACAGAATACATCTACTTACCAAGTTTCAACAGTATAGTTCTTATAGTTTCGGAAAAAAGTGGCTGTGACATACGGACGGACAGACAGACAGACAGACAGACAGACAGACAGACAGACAGACAGACAGACAGACAGACAGACATGACAAATCTATAAGGGTTCCGTTTTTGCCAAATTTGGCTACGGAACCCTAAAAAGCAATGATAGAAGACTATATACCTAGAGTAGGTATAGGTAGGTACATGATTATATTAACAACACTGAAAAGCTGGGATTCTTTGGAAAATATACTTTGTATCGAGAAAATTTTATCCAATCGTGTTTCAATTATTTTTAAAGGACTTAAAAACCCAATATGTATATTGAAATATCAAAGCAGCTAACTAGGTATTTTATTTCTAGTTTTCAAATAAAAAAGCCTTAAAGATCGCTAAATAATAATTACTTAAGTCCCTTTGAAATCTGGAATCCTGCAATCGAATCTTATGCAATAAACACTCGATAGCGTCAAGAAAAAAGGCTCTTTGGAGGAATAAATGATCATTAAATAGGTATGTTCATAATTTTGCTTAAAGGTCAAACAGCGAACGATCTCGCGATCAGAGTGTGGAGGAGTCAGGATAGAAGCTTGCAAAGGAGATCCGAGTCGGAGGTCGCGAAGTGACGAAGGAGTGATATTATGGCGTAGCTAATGTCATCAATCATGATCATCACCATAATTAGGATCATCACCATTATCATTGTGATCATCATCATTATGATTCATTAGAATATTATGCTCATCATCATCATCATCATCGGCAACATGATCATCTTCAATTTAGCTTATCAGAACAATACAAAAGTATCCATCTTACCTAGATATAGGTAGGTACTTATCGCTAGGTACTTAACGCTAGTTATAAGATAAAACTAGCGATGTGCCGGATCGTTTAAAATGTACCTATATCCGCGGATACGGAACCGAATACGGATATTTGGTGTCAAGATCCGCGGATACGGATACGGATTTTAACTTTCTTACTCCGAAACCAACCTTTAAACTCACTGCAATTCATTTTTACAATTTAAAGGTGCCAAATATTTGATTTTAAGAAATTTTAAATTATCTGAATGGAATTTAATAGTTTTCATTGCTCCTAATCAATACCTAATCACCTAGGTATTTTTATAGAACTAGCTGACGCCCGCGACTTCGTCCGCGTGGAATAAGTTTTTTAAATTCCCACGTGAACTCCTTGACTTTCCGGGATAAAAAGTAGCCTATGTCACTCTCCCTGCAGCCCCCCTAGCATGGGCCGAGACAATTTTCTCCCCGAGGAAAGGATAAAATTTTTATTCCTAAATAAATAAATAAAAACGCTAAATAACGGTGGATAAATAGTCCCCCGAGTCCCCGTGAAATGTTAAACGGGGATAAACTTCTCCTCTCCCCTGTTGCCGTGCTCTGAGAAGTGGATAAGTTAATTGTCTCGGCCGATGCTAGGGGGGCAGGTCTTCAACTATACCCATGCAAAAAATCACGTCGATCCGTTGCTTTGTTGAGGCGTGATTTAAGGACAAACCAACAAACCAACAAACACACTTTCGCATTTATAATATTACCTACTTACTACTTAGTATGATTTCATCTATGTACTTATTGAAAATTAATAAGGTAAAGATCCGTCAAAAAAGTAACGGATACGGATCTTTCTTCTCCCTCGGATATCCGCGGATACGGATATCCATTTAATAATTATGTATACCTAGTACCTACCTAACCAGTAGGTAACCACTAGTAACCATCCAGCGAGCAATTATTAATCACGCGTCCTATTATTATTAGGTATTATTATTCTGTGCCATTGCACCTACGCACACAGACGCAACTTACTCACTCATATAAAATAACAGACCAGAATACATACATACAAATTACAATGTAGTTATGATACAATACCTAACTTGATAGTACAGACTACAGACCAGTGTGTGTGTGTGTGTGTGTGTGTATAGGTACTACCTACCTATTAGGTAGATAGTGTACTTACGCGTAAATACTTTAGCATAGACTGCACAGCTAGGCTGTGGAAAATGGAAATACTTAGGCACACAAACCCATATGTGTGTGTTTATGGCACGGCTCGGGGAAAATTGCGGCACACAACCGCAATTTACCCCGAGTCGTGCCATAAACACACACATTCAAAACAACCGGCCCGGTAAGTGCCGCGGCTGATTTATATTTAAAAGTCCCCTCACTCAGGGCCCGAGCCCACAGAGTAGGTACATTGTCCGAGCCCCGGTGCCCGAACCCAGCCACCTGCATCAGTTCAAAGTAATGCACTTGAATGTTTCGCACGTTTAATATACATTGATAGTTTGTGAGGAAGTTCGAACAAGTGTAGAGAACTAATCACGCATTGTAAAATGGGCGTACATTAAATGTAGAGATTGTTAATGGGTATTCCATTATTCATGCTTGTATTGCTTTAGCTAGAATCTTCCGCGGCAGCCTTTCTGCCGACTGCCGGGATGACAAACCTACCTATAGCTATAGTACTTATTGATTCCATCGCAGGTACATTTGAGATAGGATTATAGGTAGGTACCTATCCCTCAGGTAGCTTAGATCTCGGAGCCTCTAAAATATGCGTTGAGGGCATGTTGAGGGTGGCCGATAAAGGGCCGGTTTAGTAGGTATGAATATTATCTTTAGTTTATAGCCCTACTTACATAGCCCGACTTCTCTGATCTCTCCAAGGAAGTCGGGTATCTTATAAAGACCCCCTTTTTCCAAAAAATGGTACTATACGTCCTATGTAAGTATTTGAACCATACCATGTGAAGCGGTCATAGCGGTGGTTGTGTACGTTTTACCTTATAAACAGTGGTTCGCCCCGAACTGAGACCTCGCGGTATCGATAAACTTGTACTGAGCGCCATCTATTGACATCATTGTGAAGTTCTGTTAAAATTAATTCAGAAGTTAGAGTTTACCGACTCCGCGCGCAGCGGAGACCCTATCGCCCACGACGCGGAGTCCACCGGCCTTGACACCATCTTGGCGCGCGAGAGCGACCCCATTGCCCGCAGCGCCGCGACACCTGGACGAGACATGGGTCCTGCACGCGGAGGTGATGACGTCACCCGCATTGCGGACCCAATACCGGAAACGACACCCGACCTAGGGGCCCGTAACCAACAACAAGGCAGGCCCTAGCCGGTTTACTCGGCTTTAAGACTTTCACCGGGGCACAATGTTGCCCCGCGCCCAATCCGGGTAAGGAGGCCCAGCCTCGAGGCCCGTACCCCCGCTTGGCCCTCACGGGCCAACCGGAGAAGACCCACAACACAGAAGTTATAAGGCTCCGACAGACGGACGGACGGACGGACGGACGGACGGACAAGTGCAAATTCACTCAAGTAGACTCAAAGACCTTCGCTTCGCTCGGTCAAAAATTAAATACGAGTACCTACCTAAGTACTTATTAAGTTATTACTTGCTTCAAACGACGACGAAGGAAAACATTGCTAGGTACCGAGTCTTTACTAATAATCTGGATGAAATTTGGCACAGAGATGGATTACAGTCTGGAATACCACATAGGCTACTTTTTATCCCGGAAAATTGAAGAGCTCCTGCCGCCTGCGGGAACTAAAAAACCTCAATCCACGCGGACGAAGTCGCGGGCATCAGCTAGTTCTTTATAAATTTCTTGAAGCGAGTGTGAATTCTGCCAATCTGTACTTGGGCAGCATGGTGGACTTAGAAATGAAAAAAAACAACATAAACGTTACAAAATTTATTTTATTAGAAGTAAACTATGAGATAATTAAAATACGTATTTACAAGTTCTCATTAACTTATTTGAACAAGTAGCTAATTTCTAAACTAATATGCCTATCCCCTTCCGCAGGGAGCATTTTGAAAGGGATAGAAAATAAAATAAAATATTAAACCAGTCATTTAGTTTTTACATTAGAGATTGTGTACAGCAAAATAAGCCACTGTAACAATTTCATTTATCATTAAAACACACACACTTGCACTTCATGCACGCGGAAAGGCACTGCCCAACTTATTATCCTATATTACAATTCGCGCGCTCAACTTGCTTGAAATATGCCGGTCTCTAAACAACTGTTCTGAGATAAAGAGCCATTAATACCTGCTTTAGCCAGAAGGGTGTGCAACTTTTGATAGTAAAACAAATCAGTATACTTCTTGTATATATTTTTTTAAGTGCGTCTAAAAAAGAGTTTTCCTTTTCTATTCTAAGGGGCGCTTGCACAAGAAAATTTAATCTGATTTAGTTAATTTTTGTAATGCTGTCCCTTTTTGGCATATTTGAATGAAATATTGAATAGTGACGTCATCAAAGTTGGATCTTTTTTACTTTAATCGACTACTATCGACTCACTTAGCACGCGTTTTGACGTTTGAAAAAAAGTTGCTGAGTTGTCCAAATACCCCATTCCCACCAATTAGGTGGTGTGACCCAATTAGGTGTCACCATTTCAACTTCTCTACATATAAAACCTCGTATTCATTGTAGGTCTTGCCGTCTTCCGTCCTGTTGGTAGAGATGTATGTCTTGAGCCGATGTTCGGACCAAAAGTGCAGGTTTTCCTCGCAAACATCCAGATGTTTGCACACTTTTTGAAGCAAGTTCAGGTTTTCTGTGATGCGTTTCTTCATTTTGTCAACCGTATCTGCCTCGTGGTCGGTTATGGCTGCTATATCTGAAAGAATTTTTGGAGGTTAGATTTTTGAACAAGAGAATTTTTTTTGAAGAACTTCTTTAGCCGCGTTGATCACTTTTTGGTAGGGGGTATACTTGTGGATTCGCGTCACCGACAAAGAAACCTCGCTGCCCCATGCTTGCGTTGTTACGAAGACAAAAGGTCTTAAATATAAATATACTACATTCGTAATTAAACTTTAATACCTTAGTTTTAAGGTGTATATTTAATTTTTTATTATTTTAAATAATCGTTTTCATTTCCATCGGCAGTCAGATGACTGCCGATGTTTATTATTGCCGATTGTTTATTTTTGCTCAGCGTCATCAAAGAAAATGAATCTGCTTATTACTAAGCTTAGAAATTGCAAGTAGTCGTGGATCTCATTACTATAAATGAGGTACTAAGAACATCTGCTGTTCGAGAGATATTATATATTCCAATTATAATCTTATAATATGTACGAAAGTAGAGTAGAATATCACCCACTGCGCAGGTTCAAGGTCATTCTTTCCTGACAATAAGTGTTAAAACGCCTACCAAGTACCAGGAACATAGAAGAGCGAAGGAGATTTGAAGCTAGTCCTGCAATATCAGTAGGTAATTTTACCTGCCAAGTACCAGGAACTAAGAAGGATAGAGAGATTTGACGCTCTAATGACGATCCGAAACCAATACTTGGAATAGTACCTGCCGAGTACCAGGATCATAGGAGACCAAGGGTATGTGCCGATATACACTGCGAGCACTGTTCAGTGCTCTTACTGGGTAGAAATTCGTTTCGTTATGGACTGACAATATACTGCCGCAGTATCCTAGGGAAATATATGACGTCATCAATCGTCGCCATTTTTGTACTACTGGCGTTTTCCGAGGTAAGGTGCTCTCAGTGCTGACTGCGTTCCGTTCTAAGCCGTTCCAGTATAGCGAACTATATAAGTCATAAGTCATAAATACTCGTATTTATTCAATTTAGGTAGGTACACTACACTTATTGACGTCCAGTTACATAATAGTTATTTATGCAACAGTTGTGTAATAAGGGGTATTAAAACACGAATGTGGGTTTATCATACGACGCGAAGCGGAGTATGATAATAGAGTCTGGCCACGCTAACTCTGCCACGGAATAAAAGGGCAACACTTAAAACAAAGTAAAAACATGCGTTTAATCTGTGTTCTTACATTTGTCACTGATTTGTCAATTCAGCTATCAGGTTGTTTATGTTCGTTTTAATATTTCGAAAATAAAAGTGAAAATAGTGAAATAATGGATAAACCTATACAAAATAATGTGTGCGAGTTATTTTATAACATGATTCTTAAATTCTAAGAAGTAAAGGAAGATCACGATGCTGTCCTAAGCCAAAAACAACAATGTTTACAAGAAATTGAAGAGTCGACAAGTAAGTTGACCAAACGGTTTTGATATTTTGCCTTTCGATCTTTGAATACAATTCTAGATTATTTATATAAAACGTTTAAACGGTTTATATTCGCCTGTTCATATCGTAGAATTATGATGGATAATTTGCGAAAAAAACTGACAGCAAAATCCTATCAAGTTTTTATACTTTTTATTAATTATTGTATAAATTCAAGGTGGAATAAGCGAAGAGTTAAAGCCTCATCTCCAGGATGTCCTTCAGAAACTTGGAATAAGTCATCTTCCATCTCAAATTGAAATTTTGTTTTTTTTGGGGTGGGATTTTAGATTTAGAAACGTGCTGCCTTGATCAGAAGCTGTCGCGTATAAGGAGGGGTCAAGAGAGTCTAGACCGAACCCCCAACATAATTATTTTTTGCCGAAAATACGAAAAAAATAAATTATTTTCATTTATTTCCAGGTGTAAGCGAACGAATAATAAGAGTTATTAAAAATGAGGGCCAAACTAATCAGGGAATCTGGAGGACTCCCGGCAAAAAGCGTGCAGCACGGGAAACAAAAATCAATATTGATAATTTTTATCGTTTTATTTTATTTTTTGTTTTATTGATTCTGATTATTAATGTTATGTCTTTGGTGTACAATAAAGAATATTTCATTCATTTCATTTTATGTTTTAATTCATTTATGCTCTCCTTAAGTAATTCAAAAGATCTCCCCTGATCAAGTAATAATTTGTTGTGAATCTTTAGCGTCAGTAGATTCATTAGTAGTAGCGAAGAGTAGTTAGCGAAAGTAACCGTTTGTCTGTTACCTTTTTTGACTCATCCCCTGAACAAAAACATATGGTTTCTGCGTGAGTTTATAGCCGAAATCCACCCAGACGAATTCACGGCAAATATTATATATAAAATTTATATAAATACGGGGATCATTTAAGCTCTACCTTATTACGCTGTCAAAATTGTGCCCTCTATTTACATTTTACTCTTTGAAATGTACTAAAACGAACAATGACCACACTCCCAGGAAAGCAGATTGAAAACAAAAAACACAAGTATCAAGTGCGTTTTTTCGCATTACACTCTGTGTTGTCATCAACAGATTTTGAAATTCTACCATTTTCTTACTGCTGCAGACTTAGCTTAGACAGTCTATAGTATCATATGAGTGTTTTAATACCTAATTATCAACTGTTGCATACAAGACTTTATCTACACTCATATGAATCCTCTATAACAGATTCTGAAATAGTTAGCTTACTGCTAACATTAAAACATCCAGTCCTAGTAACCTAATATCATCAAAACTCAAAACATGAATCGCTCATTTTTTTTTTTTTTTTTAATTTTTTTTTTTTAAATTTTTTTTTTTAATTTTTTTTTTTTAATTTTTTTTTTTTAATTCAATTTTTTTTTTAAATTTTTTTTAACAGCGCGCGGCGTTCTTGTAGTGAAACGCGCGTGTATGACAATGTTCTTTTTTTGAAATTCGTACAGATGTTCTTTTTTTGTAATTCATACAGATACCTACCACGCATCGAGCAGATGTGGCAGGGGTGTTGTAATGAAATTCAGTACAACATTACATCACCCGTTTGGATGCTGTAATGGTTATTAGGACATTGGGTGTTTTAATGTTGGCAATTAGCTAACTGTTTCAGAACCTGTTATAGAGGATTTATAGCATGAGAGTAGATAAAAATAAAAATATGATGGTGATAATCTGTTACGGTATCTTAAAACTAAAGCTACGAGGGTTCCAAACGCGCCCAGGTCTGAGAAGAGCCCACAACAAACTCAGCTGGGGTTTTTTATTTTAAAGGAACGGCTTCGCAGTATACTAAATTGACGCCACACCTTACAGTGCTCGCAGTGTATATTGGAACATACCCCAAAGATTTGAGGCTAATACCTAGTACCTGCAATAGCATATTGTGACGTGTCGTTCGAAGAGCGTTGCGAAGGGCGCGGCACACGCGTGTCGTCGCTCAGTCGCTGCAAAGCGCGTGACGCACGGATAGAGGGATGCAGCAGCACTGTGACGTCATCGTTCACCCATCTCTTTTGTAGTCTCGATAACAGCGCTTGCACGGTTTCGAATTGCCAGATCTTTTCGCCGCTACAAATTAATATAGACAAAAATTAAAGTAAAACATTTTTTATAGAACATATTTTTTTTTAAATGGCCTGTTATGTAAAAGTTCAAACCCTATCTTTACTGTTGTTTTACTGTTTTCGTACCAGTCGTAATTGTAAGGGTAAGGGGAACATTAGCCATATTAAATTGACGTGGCGGATATATTTTATTTGAAATTATGAGTGACACATAGCTGGGCTATAATTTTAGAGTCCTTTTGGGCAGCAATTACACTTGTAAGTGTTTTACGTAAGTGACTTACATAACTAACATTTGCATACGTTATGCGATTTACAATACCGTTTACATTTCGTAAGTTAGTCATATACGCGACTTACGTGAATAAAGACTTACAAGTGTACAAAGTGTACAAAGTGTTAAATAAATAAATTTATTTATCCGCTACGACGCCTAAGACAAATTGTATCTTTGGAAGCAGCATTTGCTGCGTACCATGGTTACATTATGTCGAATCTTCGATACGGAATTGTTATATGGGGTTCCTCGATTGACTTTAATAAACTTTTTATAGTGCAAAAGAAGTGCATTAGAAGTATTCTTCTTATGAAACCAACCGATTCATGCAGATTAGTTTTTAAAAAATACAACCTTCTTACATTACCGTCTTTGTACATTTATGAGACATCTGTATTTGTTCATAGGAATTTGGAGTATTTTGTCAAGAAATCCGATGTTAATCAAAATAGTATCACAAGAAATCAAGATAGACTTGTAATACCACAATACCGTCTCAGACAAAGTCTATAATCGCCTTACGCAATGAGCATTCAAATTTATAATAAACTGGACATAAATATAAAAAAGCTACCGACAAATCTCTTTAAAAGGAAGCTCTTTGAGTGGTTGTGCGATAAATCGTTTTACTCTGTTTCAGATTACCTTAATCACCTATCATGGAAGTTGTAATATTATATATTTGACATAGAACTTTATAATTTTAGAATTGACATTATAATAGACCTACACACTCTTTGTATACGTGTGTTATAAATATTTGCATGCTGAAGTTTCAGTAAAATATGCAGGGCCTCTTTAATTTTAAGAACTTTGTAAACCACCCATATTTAGCAAATAAACTTCATTTCATTTCATTTCATTTCATTTCATTTCATTTCAAAGCTTGTTGTTTTACTATGAAATGTTATGTACTTACTTATCCAGTACAAGTTTTCTGTTCTTCTCCAAATTGAATTTCTTCAAATATACATTCAATTCATCTTCGAATGTTGGATTATCTGAAAGAAAAAAATATTGCATTTTTTTTTTTAGAAAAGAAGCCTTTACCATAAACTGCGTCAACAACTGCCCTCAGTTAAAATAGCAAGAACTATCTTGTAGTAGAATAATAAACAGTGTGGCTAATGCTGTGGTGGACAACTCAATAAGCTAACCGTGCGTTCCGTTATAGACTGAGAGCACTGTTCAGTGCTCTTTACTGTAGAGAAATTCGTTCCGTTATGACTGACAGTAAACTGCCGCAGTATCCTAGGGAAATATATGACGTCATTAATCGACGCCAATTTTGTACTGTGAGCACTGGCGTTTTCGAGGTAAGGTGCTCTCAGTGTTTGTCTCACTGCTGCCTGCGTTCCGTTTTAAGCAGTACCCATAACTATAAAGGAACGGCTTCGCAGTGTACTGAATTGACGTCACACCTTACAGTGCTCGCAGTGTATTTCGGAACACACCCTAAAATTGGATATTTGACAACTAGTCAAATCAGCAACTTTTTTTTCAAACGTCAAAACGAGTGCGTATGGATTTTGTATGAAATTTTAAGCTTTGACGTCATCAAAGTCCGACGCACTTTTTTACTTTAATCGATGGTTTAAAATGGTTATTCAAAATAAAACTAGCAGGGGACGTGGATATTGCGACTTTAGGGAGATCCTTTATTAAAAATCACTAAAAAATAATTTATTTCACTAGTAGTCAAATACTCAATTGACAGGAATAATTTAGTGGGAGACCCAGGATTCGATTCCCGGTAGGGCCAATTTGGTAAATTATAATTTCTAAATTTTCTCGTTTAAAGGGATTTAGCGTTCCAGTACGATGCCGTATAGAAAGCGTTATAAATTTATGTTTTATCAGCACTACCATTGAATAAAACCTTAATATAATTGGTATTGCTGGTTCTTCTCGGTAGGAACGGCATTCCGAACCAGTGGTAGATTCATTCGACTATTCTTAAGCACTTGTAAAAAGTCTATTTGAATAATAAACTTTTGAATTTTGAAAAATTTTATGGTAATATAACCGCCATACCCCTAACAGGTTAGCCTGCTACTATCTTAGACTGCATTATCGCAGCATCAGGTGAGATCGCAAGCAAGGGCTAATCTGCAGTGGAATTTAAAAAAAAATTGTACAACATAATCAGCCACAATATAAATAAAATTGGTAATAGCGCCTTTGTTATGACTTGCATTCTGTATAACAAACTCCCAGAAAGTATTGTTAATATTAAAAACTATTATAAATTTAAGCGTTCACTACAAGAATTTTTAATGGACAAAGCATTTTACACCATACAAGAGTACGCAAACCGTTATAAAATATGACAAGATGATAATATCTAGAGACTGTACCTACCTACTTTATAAATTTGCACGTCAGCAATGACGAAACATGTTTGCTCTTTAATATTAGTTTGTCATCTTTTATTGTACAATGTTTCTTGCAAATAAACGATTGATTGATTGATTGATTGATTGATAAAACCGGCCAAGTGCGAGTCGGACTCGCGGACCGAGGGTTCCGTACAAACCTGTAGTAAGCTTTACGATTAATGAATTTAATGAATCTGTTTTAGAATGTAGAAGTAAAGCGCTTTCATATGATATCCCACTCAGTATAGTTATCATACTTTGAAATTTCAAACCCCCGATTTTCCCCATTTTTTAATTAAACTAAAAATAATTTCGTTTTTTTTTTTTTTAAATGATGTTAGGCCACTATTATACACAACTATTCCAAATTTCATGTCGATAGCTTTAATAGTTACTGAAATAATCGACTGTGACAGACGGACGGACAGACAGACGGACGGACGGACGGACGGACGGAGAAAGTAGCACCATAAGGGTTCCATTTTTACCATTTTGGTACGGAACCCTAAAAAGTACTCAAAATAAAACAAGTACCTGGTACGACATCACTATACGATCTATCAGATATTTCCAGGTTGAAGCTGAGATCCCTTACATTTGTGTTTCTATCACATCTACTCTTGTAGAACTGACGGAGAAGGGATATCGATTCAGTTGGGAAATCTAATTGAACCCCTGGAAAAATAAAGAATACATTAACAAGATCGCAGTCAAGGGCTAACTAGTAGCAGATTAAAAAAAGTGAATGGCATGGCATGGAATGGCATTCCGTACCAGTGGTAGATTCACACAATGATACAAAAGCACGTACCGTCAAGCGATTTTGCGTTTCGGTACGATGCCGTGTAGAAACCGACTAGGGGTATGGGTTTAATATAATACGGGTTTAATATAAACTTAACAGGTTAGCCCGCTACCATCTTAGACTGCATCATCACTTACCATCAGGCCAGATCGCAGTCAAGGGCTAACTTGTAGTGGAATAAAAAAAAAAGAAATTGGCAGTCATAGGGACTGCCGATAGTAGTGAAAACGAATATTAAAAAAAAATATTTAAAAAATTAAAATATTTAACTTAAAACTAAGGCTTTAAGGTCTAATTACGAATGTAGTATATTTATATTTAAGACCTTTTGTCTTCGTAACAACGCGAGCATGTCGGTGACGGTGTCGCTGACGCGAATCCACAAGTTTACCCCCTACCAAAAAGTGCTCAACGCGGCTAAAGAAGTTTTCACTTCAAAAAAAAATTGGCCATAATCTTACCTCTTGACAGCGCGTAGTCTTGAATATCTGTGTTGTCGTGCAAGGCAGTGAACAAGGCTAGCAAACATTCCCTGATGTTGTATATTTTACGTTCAGTATTGCCTGATGACGCTATCAGCCTCTCAAGTTCTTCCCGCGATTTTACCTGAAAAAAAATTAAATTAATTTTGTTTTTGTTAGCTTCTCATCGACGCGTATAGAGACAACCCTTATTTCAGTGCCACTTTGTCGCAATGGACCTTAGCGATCTTATAGTCATAAGAATAAGGTTCTATTTTCATTGTAGGACTATCCCTAATAACATACCAGACTACTCACAATACATTGTCGCTTTGTTATAATGGACCTAATGATTATAGGAATGAGGTTCCTTTTCCTTTGTAGGACTATCTCTTATACTCACAATAAACTTGTTTCCTTTGTAGAAATATCTCTAATACTATTAAAAGTACATATATCAGAAACTATTCAGTATACACTGTCGCTTACTAATAATGGACCTTGTACGTATAGTAATAAGGTTTCTTTTCCTCTGTCGTACTACCATCTAATATAATATTGCAGAATACTCACTATACACTTGTTTACACTAGCGATGCCCTCCAGTGTCACTTGCGCATCAACGACAGCGCGGCTGTGGTCGTCGCCGCAGCCAAACACCCCTCCTCTCATATTTAACGCCTCTAATGAGGCCTTTGCAACCTTATTGATATATGAATAAGGTTCCCTATCCTTTGTACTCGGCATACACTGTCGCTTTCTCATAATGGACCTTATAAATATAGTAATAAGGTTTCTTTTCCTCTGTCGTACTACCGAGTACCATATAATATAATATTCCAGAATACTCACTATACACTTGTTTACACTAGCGATGCCCTCCAGCGTCGCTTGCGCATCAACGACAGCGCGGCTGTGGTCGTCGCCGCAGTCAAACACTCCTCCCCTCGTATTTAATTCCTCTAATGAGACCTGTAGGGACTTAACCCGTGCCTCGTTATATGCCCTTTGGACTCTAACGGCTAACAATTCGAATGCGTCCTCTGTTACGTAGTTCTGTAAAGATAAAACTTTTTACTTTATCCATCTTTTAAAGTTAGTGGGAAACTCTGTCCATCTTGTCTATTTTGTCAGGTTGGAGGCTTCGCTCGTGGCTAGTTACCACCCTACCGGCAAAGACGTACACCCAAGCGATTTAGCGTTCCGGTACGATGCCGCGTAGAAACTGAGTAGGAGTATGGGTTTAATATAACTGCCATACCCCTAACAGGTTAGCCCGTTGCCATCTTAGACTGCATCATCACTTACCATCTGGTGAGATCGCAGTCAAAGGCTAACATGTAGAGTAGTAAAAAAAACTGTTTGTAACCCTACACATTGATGTCCTACGGTCCTACCCTTTGGGAATAATTGGGAGGGACGGTTAAGGTTAAAATGTTTTTTTAAAAAGAGCAACCACCGAGTTTCTTGCTGGTTCTTCTCGGTAGGAATGGCATTCTGAACCATTGGTAGATTCACTCGACGATTCAAAAGCACTTTTAATAAGTTTATTTGAATAAAAAAATATGAGTTTGAGTTTGAGAGAGTTGATAGAGAGAGAAGAGAGTTTATGGCAGGAAAAAATCGGGACAGCAAAAGTTGGTCTAATAAAATGTTTTTTACATACAATAGCAGTCATAGTCGAAGTACTAACTCATGAACAAGACATGGAAGCAAGCAAGCACATGCAAACATAAACAGTAATACACTCACACTAAGATCTTCAATAGACGCAGCCAACTGTTGCTGTGTTCTTTGAAAATGAACTCTATTCTTGGTAGCTCCAAGTCGCAATGTTGCTAGTAACGCTGCTGTACGTGCTAACCTTGATTGTGCACGAGATCTGAAACAATAACCATTTTCTGTCTATTACAAAAATAATAGTGTTTCTGTCTGTTAGTGTTTCTGTCTATTTATTATTGTTACCTTTTCACGGCCCATTAGTTCGACCGATTTTGATGTATTTTGGTATAGAAATAGGTTGATCCCCGGGTAGAACATAAGTATGGACATTATTTTATCCCCGACAATTAAAGTTTCCGCGGGATTTAAAAATAAATAAATCCACGCGGACGAAGTCGCGGGCATCATCAAGTTTATAATATGATTTTTATTAAATGAAATGATTTATTTAAGTAATTAAGTATAATTTTTAATATTAGTATATTTTTACTGTAAATAATCTTAGTAGGCATATTCTATTGCATTAGGTTAGGTACCTGTAAGGATAGATTTAAGTTGGGTGTATCAAATATAAATATTATAAATGCGAAAGTTTGGATGTATGGATGTATGTTTGTTACTCAATCACGCCCCAACGGCTGAACCGATCTGGATGAAATTTGGCACAGAGATAGATTATAGTCTGGAATAACACAAAGGCTACTTTTTATCCCGGAAAATTAAGGAGTTCCCGCGGGAACCGAAAAACCTCGATCCACGCGGACGAAGTCGCGGGCATCAGCTAGTTAATAAATAAATAAATAAATTTCACGTAGGACAACTTATGTTAAGAGCCTACAGTACTCCAGCTCGTATCCAAATGCGATTCAAGCGATGCGGGGCGGGTGAACGTGAATTGAACTCGCAATATTTCAGAATTTAATTTCTAACAACGAAAAAAAAACATAATTTTAAATTCAGATCATATAGTACACGTATTGTACTATGTTGAGTTTCTATTCAAAGTTTAATTAGCATAGGTAAAGTATTCATTGACTACTGCGGTTTATTTGTAAAATTCAGAGGGAAGTATGTGATTTTTTTCACATACTTCCCTCTGAATTTTTAGTCATCGTGTTTTCACATCACATAGGACTCAGTGTATATCCTTAACTTTACTACATATTTTTTCCAATATTATTGATTCAATACCTTTATTGATATGCAGGTTCAAACGTGAGAGGTTGAGCAGTTTTTTTGACACGCAGGCACCTATAAACCCCTTAAGTCGCAAGACGCTACCATTGTTTTAGAATTATTTTTAGATTTATAGAATTTTTTACCTATTATTTCTAACATCAACGTGTTTAGTGTAGGCTTCTGCCAGTCTGGAGTACAACGAAGTAAGTTTCTGATGCAAATGCGGCCATAGCACGTCGCCGCGGCATGACACTAGTGACCAAATATGCTCATCTAAAACAAAAAAAAAAGTGTGCGTGTGAAATTCACATACGGCAGAAGTGAAACTTCAGAAAAGTAGCCTACGAGAGAATGAGATAAATATACCCTTTTAAGCGCAGTAGTGCGACTCAATATTGTACAGCGCCATCTATTGAGGAACAATTCCACCGTACATTATTTTCGTGTAACTTTAACTATTTACGCAGCGCACGCCACGTAAGCTCTCAAAAGAGACGTCTTTTTCCGACTTAGTTCACATTATTGCAATTTTCGTAAGGATCTTTATTTAAAAAAAAAAAAAAAATAGCCTATGTTTAGCTTTATATAGGTGAAAGAATTTTTAAAATCGGTCGAGTAGTTTTTGATTTTATCCATTACAAACAAACAAACAAATCTTTCCTAGACTTACATACATATCAAAAATTTTCGGAACCGGCAGGATATGAACCTGCGTCTCTCTGGGAATCGCGCCCTGAGCGCCTGGACCACTCGGCCACGGTTCACTTACCTGCCAGTGACGAAATTCGAGATATGCATCTTTAATCCAGTCTTTTAACGCGACTGTTTATGCCATCCAGTAGCGTAAATTTCGTAGTATACATTTTTGATATGTATGTAAGTTTAGAAACTTTCCTCGTGTGTGGAAGCACTGTAATAAAATAACAAATCTTTCCTCTTTATAATATTAGTTAAGATTAATTATAAAATTAAAAAAAAAAATATATAATACTACTTTAAGCGATGGTAGTACCCATCGACCATACAACTAATAGACTCCTCATATAGGGCGAACACTTTCAGACAACACATCAGACTTAATAGGTCTTATATAATTCCACGCCCTTGTAACAAAACCTACCGAGTTATTTAAATATTAATTAGAGTATATCGATAATTAATTATCGATAAATAATTATTAGGAGTTAGGACCCCATCCCATTTGATTTATGATTTTTTTGACCTTGAGTAGACCAATCAGCGTTTAGTACCCCGCGCCCGCTTACTTGAGTCATTTGACTGAATTGTTTGCATTACGAAAGCATAGTAATTAGGCGTCTATTGGTTGTGTGGTCGATGGTAGTACCGATCCAGCCCAGGACCTCCCATTTGTAAAATGTCATGGCCCCACACACCCACTCAGGGCCACTCAGGGCTTTCAAAGGCCAAGATATTACCTTTTTCATTACTAGTAGTTTCGTTTTCGTGGTTGGATACGATGGACGAGCTTGCCACGGGGGTAGACAGTGGCAAAGCACTTGGTTTACTTTTCCTTTGAAGCATTGCTAGACACTTGTCTAATTTGTTCTGAAAGGATATAAGCAGTGTTAACTTAACAGTGTAAAGTCCATACATTACTACGACAAGCTATATAAACTACTAGATGACGCCCGCGACTGAACCCGAATGTTATGTTATGTTTATGTTTTTGAAAAATCCCAGTTGAACTCTTTGAATTTCTGGGATAAAAATTTCTTTAAAATAGCAGACAGAAAGACACTCACACATAAATTTAACTTAATATTAGCATGAATTACGTTTGATCCATTTGGATGGATGGATGGTTGTTACTCAATCACGCCAGAACAGCTGAACAGCAGAACGGATCTGGATGAAATTTGGCACAGAGATAGAATTTAGTCTGGAATAACACATTTTATCCCGGAAAATTGAACTCCCGCGGGGACCAAAACCTCAATCCACGCGGACGAAGTCGCGAGCATCAGCTAGTTTTCATAGTATAGAGAATTAATTTACCTCCACCAAATCATGCACAACTTCTACCTAAAGATAGCGTATAAGATTGTGAGATAAAATCTCGGCTTCACCCCACTCTTAATCTAAGACTCCTTGGACCCAAATTACCTGTATATCATGCTGCTCCTTCTCAACATTGCACAGGGAGCCAGCGATGGACCTTGTTTCCTTCAGATTGGCTATCTTAGTTGTGAGCTCATCTGTCCCCTGATTGAGCAACCACGACCGACGCTGCAGGTCTGCTACACGTTGGCGCGACGAATTGCGTTGGATTACTGCAAAAAATGTTTATGTTCCACATTTCTGATACAAAATCATTGAAATCGGTTGGTTGGTTTCCGAGAAAATCATTAACAAACAAACATACATACATTACAGATCGTATATAGAACCTTTTTTGAAGTCTGTTAAATCAATTATGGCACTGATTAAATAATACATGGCCAGGCCAAGGGAAAATTAACAAACTCACTTTCAGACCCATACTACCATGCCATGCCTTGCCCCTAACAGGTTAGCCCTCTACCATCTTAGACTGCATCATCACTTAACATCAGGTCAAGGGCTAACTTGTAAAAGATTAAAAAATTAAAAAATATACTTAATTTTATTAATGTGTGTTTGTTGCCTTGTCCTTCAATTATTCCTCAACAGAGCAATAGATCGACGTGATTTTATGCATGGATATAGTTGAGGACCTGGAAATTGCCACTGGCTATTTGTTATCCCGGAAAATCATTGAGTTTTCCAGTATTTTTAGAACCTAAATCCATGTGAACCAAGTGGGAATCAGGATAGTGGGAATTATCTAGTTTATAATCATCATCATTTAAACCAATTGCAGGCTACTACTGGGCAGGAGTCTCCTCTCAGAGTGAGAAGTACCAGCGCACGTGTTTCCTGCCACTTATAACTTAAGTACCTTCAAGGCAAGAGTGAATAGGCATCTTCTAGGCAAGCGCGTTCCAACCTAGACCTCATCATTGCTTTGCACTAAGCATGATTGTCGTCAAGCGCAAGCCTATCACCAATAAAAATAAAAAAAAGTGCTTGGCTATAGTCCATCATGCTGGGCAAGTGCAGATTGGCACACTTCACACACTTTCGAGAACATTAGGATGAAGAACTCTTGGGCATGCAGGCTTCCTCATGACGTTTTCCTTCACTGTTCGAAGCAAGTGATATTTAATTTCTTAAAACGCACAAAGCACGCGTTTGAGGTGGATGTTCGTTGATCAAACTCGACCCTGTAAAGGAGTTTATTATATAAGTAGGATATTTTACCTTTGCTAGACCCCTTGACATCAAGTTCATTCAACGCAGCTCTCGCCTTATTGACCCGATCTTCTGCTTCTCCCACCATTTCTTTGACTTCTGTGTGCTCTTTCCAGAGCGACAGCTGTTCTGGTAGTATTGAACTTGAACCTCTCTAAAATAATAGTCATATATAGAAACCACAGAAAAAAAAAATATAGGAACCCTCGAACTTCATACACCTACTACACCTGTTAAGAGAAGAGAATGGTGAATTCTTTAACAAAGAATTCACCAAACAAGCCTAAACTTCATAGTTTTGATAGAATAAAATATTAACTATTTTTTTTTTATTCAAAACCAGTTCAAATAATTATTTATTCAAACTTTCACAAGTGCTTTGGAATCATCAATTCAATCTACCATTGGTTGATTGTAAACAAAATATTATTTTTTTAAGAAACCTCTGAGCTTTACCCCGTTGTCCTACGTGAACGACAAACGCGACACCGCGACTCGATACGACGCGACGCGACAGTATCAAACAGTAGCTGACCCTTCTAGTACGCGCACGAAACTAGCAGTAGCGGGGCGACGGCGGTAGCGGGGCGATGCGACTAGTCGGCGAGCTGGCGACGAATTTCGGGAACAATTTGAAAGAGGTCTGGTAATACTATTACTTTATAACCGACAAAAATGTCTGGGATTTATTTTTTCGAATTCTATAATTATAAAATTTAAATATAAAAAATCAAGTTGCCAAAAAAATGTTTTTTCCGATTTGAAATGTTATAAATGTGCAGTAGCGATCGCTCTACCAGACTGGCAGAACTGGATTCTTCAATGAACGAAATTATATTTTTCCACAATTTCAGCTCGCCTAAAGGAACTTCCCGAAATTTGTCACCAGCATTAGGTTTCCATCGCCCCGCTGTCGCCGTCGCTCGTTTCGTGCGCGCCTCCTTCATGTGGCCTACATTGTCGCATAGACAAGTTTGGGATCGTCCATGTCGTGTCGCGTCGCGTCGCTTCTGTCGCTCACCCAGGACAACATGTTATACACCTACACTGTTAGGAGACCCCAAGGGATTCACTGTTTAGTAAATATATTTTCACAATAAAAGTTATTCAGTAAAAGATATGAAATACTTTAAGTACTTTATTTTGGCGATATGTAGCCACAAAAATGAAAAAAAGTTTTAGGAGTGTTGTAATAATTGTAACAGAATATTGCACCTGATTCTGTTTCACACAATCTCTGAAGTAAACTAAATTGGCAGATCTAAATGCAATCAAATTCAACAGGGATTATTAAGAAAGGGATAACAGTATATTTAGGCCTACCATTTTAGTTCACTTTGGAAATTGTGTTCATAGGAATTGGCTACGCTATAAAATGACAGCATTAAAAATATTGCTAACCCTTTCTTAATATTCCCTGCAGAAAGGGACGGAACTAGATTTAAAGCTGTCATTTTAGTTACGTTTAGATAATGAGTTATACAGAATTGGCCTCAATAACGATAAAATTATGAAGATTAATTATTATTAAATTATTATTTTTATTAAAATTACTATTTATTATTAAAATTACCTCATTAAGCAACTTCTTCTCCTGACACAGTTTGACATCATCATAGAACACTGTCAGTCTCTTATGCCTTATCAGATCCTTGGCCTGAACGTGCTCCATGAGGCTGCGCCATGCCATATAATACTGCCCTCGGCACATCCTGAAAGCAAATATAGACTTTAACTAATAACAATCTTCTAGCCAACTATAGTTTATAGTTTTACAGGGAATAATATAGTACACAAGTGTGTTCACAATTTAAAATTCTTATTGCTCTCAATATCATAGTTCAATGAAGATAGGAATGCAATATAGCTCCAGAGGCGGGGTGGGGTGAAATCAAACTTACGAGACTTGTTTAAAGAATAGAAATATACTTATGTAGAGTGTTTGTCAGTGGTCCGATTATTATGTTTGGCACCAATACTCTTTTTATGGGTACTTATCAGGAATCATAGTTTGCACTTGTTTGTACTTGAACAAAATAATACATGAGCCACTTTTTAAGACTTTACTGAAGCAAAATAAGATTCCTGTTGGATTTGGAAAACCGCGAATTCGCAGGCTAACAATCGTAATACAAAAAAATAAGCGTTTGAACAAACCCAGTCATCTTATCGATGGAAGGTATCTTTTCTGCAGGACATCCCATGGCCAGCACCCATTCGACAAACTTCTGTGGCACTTCATCGCTGCTTAACTTTTTGCCACTCATTTTATTTAATATCAACTGTTTAATATGTTTTACATTACATAAAACATTTAATCAAGGTAATCTTTATTCTATTTCTTAGTTTTTAAAAATTTGAAATTAAAATTTAACGGACAACGATTTGTTATTGTTGCCATCATTTGACATTTGTAATATGACACTTGACAGTGATAGCAACATAGACTAACGACTATTTAACCTATTTTTTTTTTTTATTACTAGATAGGCTTGCGCTTGACGACAATCACGCCTAATACAAAGCAATGATGAGGTCTAGGTTGAAGCGCGCCCGCCTAGAAGATTCCTATTCACTCTGGCCTTGAAGGTACTTAAGTTATACGTGGCAGGGAATACATGTGCTGGAAGGGCATTCCACATCCTGGCGGTTCGAATCAGAAACGTAGAGCAGAACCGTTTCGTTCGGGCTGACTGGACGTCAACCACTTATGGATGCCAACGGCCAACGCAAACGGTTTCTTGCTGTTCTGTGGTAGAACGGTGAAGGGGGAACAAGGTGGAAAAGTTCCTGAGCACAATTTAAAATAACTTTTTCCAAACAAACAACATCTAAGAACATTTCGATGCGTAAATTGACCATATTTTCATTCAAAGTTCAAACCGTTATACAAAATCAAAGGTTCAAACACGTTTTCGTAGGGGTATTAATGTTGCTGGAGTGGAAAATACCGGAGCTTCTATAGAACGCTTCACTTAATCTATGGTTTTAGTCTTGTTGTTGTTGGTTTGACATTTGACAATTGACACACGTGCTTGTCAGTTGTCACTGAATGACAATCAACAATGTGAACTTTTGTTTCTGGTCGGTGAATGTGAATGTTTGTTTTGTTGTGGCGAATTTTTATTTTGTTGAGTTTTCCTAGCATAGGTAGTTTTGAAACAGAAATAATGTTTGGGAATCTTAAAGAGTTTATATCAGTGGTGCAAGACGGCTTAACATCTAACAACAACTTGCGACAAACGCTACAAGAAGTTCAGAAAGTTAAAAACATTTTTAGAGACAAGCAAAAAGTTTCGAATGAAAGTAAAGTGAATTATGGAGCTGGTGGTGCATTGCTGGAGAAATATCAGCAACAATGGGGTGAAATACACGAAAATGCGGACAGAAACGCCAAAGCTGCTGACGAAGTCGATAAATTGATTACGGAACTGTATGAAACGACCAAAACAAGGTTGCAAAGTGCTACAGAGTTGGCGCAAAATTTAGCTCATTTACCGAACCTAACAGTTGCTGTGGCGCAGTGTGTGGACAGTTTGAAGCACGTACAAACCCTTTTGACTGATGTTGAGAACCAGTTAGTGGAATTCGAGGATATTATCGAAAGGAGTAACATGGAGAAGTGGAAAATGGATCATCATTACCAGTTGACATTGTATAAAGAAAAGAAAATGGGTTAGTTCATCCTATACTAAAGTCAAATTATTTACGTAATAAAATCATTTTCTTAAACTATAGATTTATGGATGATTATCTAGTATGAAGTTCAAACCTGTAAGTTTTTTGAGATCTGTTTCTCATTAGTTATCTGGTATGAAAAGATCTAGCCTATTGGCATACCTAATATTTATTAGGTAATTTATATATATTATTAAGTATTTATTAACTTGCAAGAGCAATAGGCCTTCTGACACAGGCAGAAGGCTGAGCCTGGCTGATGGCATGATTAACAAAATATAATTGTGGGATTGTCTTGCCACAATTATTATTTGTTATGTAATCATGTTTTTGGAAATAAATCATTTTTCATTTAATTACTGCACCAGATTTTAACATAAAAGCATTCCAGATGCTGAGTTTTTTAACAATATTAATTAACCCTGGCAGTGGCGTGCACAGGGCTTGAGGGTAGGCATTTATAGTTAGTCAGAATAGGTATCTATTTACTGACTGTTACAATGAAGAATGGACATTGACCTATTTCCATTAGGGTAAGCAGTGCTTTTATGCCTCTATGAACTGCACGCCACTGAACCCTGGGTACTTTAAAAGTGAAATTTAGTTTTATTTAATAATTTTCAGCTAACTTGGAAGAGACTCGTAATAAACTCGCCAAAGAAAACCTTGAAAAGAACAGTATCCTGGAAAGGCGACAGCTTGCAGAACTACAGGCTAAGAGAGAAAACAGCGCAGCTGCATTCCAAAGTGACATAGCTAAGTACTTAGCTAGCGGCAATGTACCAGTCGGTAAGGATCTAGACTATTATACTACTAGCTAATGCCTGCAACTAGTTTTTTTTAAATTCCACAGGAAATCCTTAATTTTCTGGGATAAAAAGATGCCTTTGTCACTCTTCAGGTCCTCGACTATACCCTTGCAAAAAATCACGTCAATCCATTGCTCTGTTGCAGCGTGATTGAAGGACAAACCAACAAACAAACACTCTTGCATTTATATTATTATAGTACTAGTTGATGCCCGCGACTTTGTCTGTGTGGAATAAGTTTTTTAGAATCCTACGGGATCTCCTTTATTTTCTGGGATAAAAAGTAGCCTATGTCACTATCCAGGTCCTCAACTATACCCATGCAAAAATCACGTTGATCCGTTGCACTGTTGTAGTGATGTGCCGGATTGTTAAAAATGTATATACAGACCTGAGTACAGATGTTTGGTGTCAAGATCCGCAGATACGAATACGTGGACATGTATGATCATATAGCCAACTGAAGCTTGGCTATATGATGATGCAGCCAAGTTTCAGTTAATGAACAGACAGACAAACATCAACTCTGCTTTGTATTTTTTTGGAATTTGCTTCTATATTGTTACTTTAAAAATTAACAAAACTGTATCAGTCTGTTATTTTAGTTTATAATTTACTAGCGACCCGCCCTGGCTTCGCACGGGTGCAATGCTGATACTAAATATACTACAGAATGTCTTTATATACAACGTTTACAGCTTTTTTGTCATTAGACAATACAAACATGTTTTCTTTAGAGGTTACGGGCCATGTGAAAAACACTCAACGCTCAAACCTAAGCCTGCAACATTGAAAGTTTGACCCTGTCCCTGCATTTTAAATCTGTAATATCTTCAAAAATATTCATTTAAATTACATGCTGTAAAGGGCCATATTGATCTATATTAAATGCACAATGTATTTAAGGTACTTAATTGGATAAGGATTAATGCTGTATTGCTTAAAATCGCTTCGTAATTAAGCCATTATTTCTCGTAAAAAGTAAAGGATAAAAAATGGTTATTGTGGGTTATCCCTAAGAGATAGACTATCGCGGGCTTTTTTGTAGACCTTTTTAACGTGTACAATACTGTAGTACATTATTTTGATCTAGCTCGTAGGGTTCAGCCAGCGTTTGTAATGTAAGCCCAAAAAAAATGTGTTTATTTACGACATCACATTAGAAACCTCTAAAGTTATAAGTGTTTCTCTACTATATTATGCATGTATTATACATATATAAACCTTCCTCTTGAGTCACTCTATCTATTAAAAAAACCGCATTAAAATCCGTTGCATAGTTTTAAAGATCGAAGCATACATAGGGACAGACAGACAGCGGGAAGCGACTTTGTTTTATACTATGTAGTGATTTTATTGTTTCAGCACCGTCAACACCACCAAAGGTGACCTTAGAGCAAATACAGCTAGAAGATGACAACACAGACTTGGAGAAGTTTCTAGAAAGTTGATCAACAAAGAGCCAAGACTTATAGAGGGTGATACGAGTAAATACAGAGCTTTTATATTATTATTATTAGTGTGTAAGATAAGATGTTATATTTTCAAGTTGATTATTAAATAAAGTTGATTGTAATTTCGTTTTTATGTTGGTAAATGAATTTTGAGGCAAAGTTTATTAGAGGTGGAGTGGAGAATTTGTTTATGTAGAGGTGGAGAGAGATCTGCAGAGAGGTTTATCCTACATAAACTATGTTTGAAAATGGGAATAGATATTAGACTATCTATCTGAGACTTGGCGCGGGCGTCGAGCACCATAGACAAGTGACCTTAATCATAGGACTTTTCTAACTTTATAATTTCTCATCTAGTAGTTACTCATTATTTTTAAGCTATAGTTATAGTATTAAATCTATATATAGCTATAGTTATATATATATAAATAAATCAATTGCTGTTCGTTTGTCTCGCTAAAACTCGAGAATGACTGGGCCGATTTAGCTGATTTTGGTTTTGAAATGTTTGTCGTGGTCCGGAAGGTTTAAACGTTGAGAAAACATGGAAAAATTGCGAGGAAGATGAACGGCTGGACCGATTTGGATGAAATTGTGTGTATAATATTTCAATGGGTTCCTGGATGGACTGGTGGCACTGCAATCGGGATCTAGGTTCAGGGCAGGACAACGTCTGCCGCGCCCGCTAGTAATCATTAAAAATGAGAGCCTACAATTTTAACTATTCATAAAAATTTATTGTCTCCTGACTAAACACCTAATGAACTGTTTTTAAACTTGTTAACCTTTTTTAACTTAAATTATTTTTTCTCAATATAAATTCAAAAATACGAGTATATATACAAATAGTTTATGACTAGTATAAAAATGTTAACACTTCATCAAATCACGGTACACTGGCCGGTCATGATTACAGTTCGATACTCGTCGTTCAAGTATGAATCTCACTCGAACTCCACAAATATTGGTTTAAATACATGTCTAGATGGATCATATAGCAAACGGAACAATAAAATACTGTAAATCTCTAGTTGCTTTCATCATAAGATTCAAAGAGTTAAGCTATAAAATAGGCTATAGAACTAATACATTGCATATCTATATAGCCATGTACATATTCCAAATAATCAAAATTGTATTTAAAAAAACACTCTTGCCACTAAAAGTCGGATAACTCACAAGCTGAACAAACAAAACGACACAACACGATAGATCGAAACAGTCACTGACTGGCAGCAATCCAAAGCCCGACTTTAAGTGGCACAAGAAAACGGGTCTGCCCATTACTATTAGTTCTTGTAACAAAGCTAAGTTTTTCTCATGATTGGATGCAAATCACCACCGCCGTGCGCAGACATTTTGACCTTTCCTATCGCACGGTTCTTTATACGGGGTCCAGCGTCTTTGATTGATACTTCCTCAAATTCTTCATCTGAAGAGAAATCAGACGCACATGAAGTTAAATGTCTCTTCTTTGGTGGCATAACGTGTAAAGTCCAACGCAGTGCTTTCCCTTCTCTTCCCTTGTGACTTCCTTTGGTGTTTAGCTCCCGAGCTTCGTAATCAGTATCCGAAGCTGGTCTTTGTGATTCTATCTTACTGCTTCGCATACATTTACTCGATCTATGAGTTTGTTCTTTTTTCTCCCCCCTCGGGGGGGTGTGGAAGTTTTTTAAATTCGTTACACTATTATTTCCTTTAACATTGATATCAGGAAAATTCTGGGAGTATATTACGACGCTATCCACAGATTTGTCTTTGTGAAATTTTGCCGGTTGAGATTTTGCTTTAGTTTCACTATGCGGCGAACATTTGGCAGTCTTCTTTTCCCCAGAATTGCCACTGCTGCAACTGGTGTTGCTGTTACTCGCGCTGTATTGGTCAACTGCTTCTTCTTCGAGCTCGCGAAACTTCGTGTCTATACTTTCATCTGATGCTTTGTACTGTTCTAAAGCTTGTTTTTCAAGCTCTTCAAATTTGTTATCAACGTTTGGTTTAATTCTCGAAGACAGAACTAGCTTGGGATTTAATTTTATTAGACCAGGCGTTAATTTTTGTGAGAGCCTGAGACATCCTACTGCGTTTATATTAATAACTGGTGGTGGACTCATGCTGAGAACGGTGCTGTAGAGTCGCTTTTTTCTCACGCTTTCTATCGCGGCAGCACTTGTAGATGGTAGATGATTATCAACAACCACTTTGTCCTTTTGCTGTGTAGGATTTTCTGGAGTGGCTTCTTGTTGCACTTCAGGTTCTTTCGTTTGTTGCTCATCGCTTGATGCGTTTTCTGGTTCCTCTTTTTTCGTTTCTGTTTCAATATTTGGGGGTATCTTTTCTGTCTTTTGGCTGTTTGTTGCGATGTTTTGAATGTGAGCTATGTTTAACCTGTTTTCTAGTCTTGGTGTAAGGTTATCGCGCGGCCACCAGATGCCGTAGCGTCTGTCGGGATAGCGCAATGGTCTCGGGCCAGTGGGCGCGTATCGACTGACGTTTGTCCCTCGGTACAGGGGACATCGACATGCATTTGCTCTCATCACCGCTTGCACACTTACTGATAAGCGTCCCATTGCTCTTTGATACTCAGTTAATTGTGGACGTGGAGAATCAAAGCGAAACTGAAAAAGAAAAAACAACTTAAAAGATTAGAATGATTATATCATTGTTCTAGTAATTTTGTTTAAAAAAATATGTTAGGTAGGTCATACTGACTACTGAGTCAAGTTGATCATTGATGTAAAAGTTTTTTTCTAAAATAATAAATGCCTGTTTGTAATTATTACCTTACAAGTCGGATCGCAAAAAAGTTGAGTTGGGGCTTCCAAACAATACGCAGGCGGTGGAGGCGCTAGCGTCAGCCTCTTCGGTTGGCGACGCCTTGCGCGCATTTTTCTTGAAGTGGGCGGTGGTGAAGGAACTCTAGCCGGTCTTCTTTGTGTAGATGGTTGATTCCACAAAGATCTGGTACTCCGAACCCTAGCTTCCAGCGCCGCTTCTTCCGCGGCTCGCGCTTCAGACGGGCCCCAGCGCTCGCTAGCTGCCGATTGGTGCCCGTTAATTGCCATCCATACGAATATTATAGATGCGAAAGTGCATGTGTGTCCGTACTACCTACGTTTATTTAACCCATCTCTGCAACCAATTTTAAAGAAATTTGGTACGGAGGTAGCTCGCTCGGAGAAAGGAAGGGATAGAAAAAAGCTCTTTATACCTGAAAATTTGAAGGTTTCCCACAGGGATTTTTCTAAATCCACGCAAACGAAATCATGGACTTCCTCTAGTATCTATTTTATATAGAGAGTGAACATAAAACATACGCGTCGAAACATTTAGGAACCGAAAAGTGGAATAAGGAAGGTTTTTTAGAAGAGAGAAAAACTAAAAGAAATATGTTTACCTACAGATCTTGATGAAAAATGAAACAAAAAAATATAGTACATAATTCAACAGTCACACATCTCATATTTAACGCAAATAAGGTGCAATAATAACAAAACGTGCATAAATACAAAGGTGAAATATAACCAAAGGACGCACAAATCTTCATCGGGTAGAATCTTGTATTGTCGACGACGACGGGGCACTATACTGCGATCGGTGGAATCGTCCGCTAGTTTACGAAACCAGTATTCAACCTGCAAAAATCGAATCATGAGAAATTTGACATATTTTAAGCGTTGGTAGCAACTCCAAATAAGGAAGTGGTAGAAATTTAATTTCGCATACAAACTTGTTGAAGATCTGACGAAAACCGTCTAAGAGAAACTCCCGAAATGAAAAACAGAATTACTCAACGGACAATGGTAAGTATATATTCATTAAGTAAAAAAAGTAATTTAATAAAACAAAAAACCCGACTGCTTGGATACCAAAAAGTATAAAACAAGACATGAATTGAAGTATTTCATTATTATCAATTTACACTGTATAATAATATTAATAAAATCCATCAAGGCGTAGTCGCACGTTAAGGTAAATGTTTGCTATTGGACGTGCGACTGCGCCTTGATAAATTTTATTAATATTATTATACGATGTAAATTGATAATAATGAAATACTTCAATTCATGTCTTGTTTTATACTTTTTGGTATCCAAGCAGTCGGGTTTTTTGTTTTATTAAATTACTTTTTTATTTCAAACTTTTTAGTTCAGTATTTATTGTAAACAGGCGACGTTTTTTCTGCCCGAAGTTGTACCAAAGGTACTATTATAGATTTTGTGGTAGCATTTTAGAGCATGTGAATAAGCAGCGGATTGATTTATTCGTAATGACTACCATGGTGATCACCATAACCATCATCAAATTTGCATAATATGATAAATGCTAATATAAATTTGGTTTGGTAAAGTTCGTGAATCTGCTATTTTTTCGACAGAGAGAGTGAATTAATTTTCGAGAGTCCTATCGCAGCGACGCGACGTCACGAGACCTCGGCATTTACCGCGTCCAATCGCTTTCGTAAGCCAATGAACGTCGGCCACTTACGAAAATGCCCGTGAACAATGCAAAAAAAGTATTTTCAAAAACACAATTTGTACGTATTTAGTACGTAGCAAAGTCGGAACCAATATTTTAATATACATTAAAAATTTTAGTCGTAAGTTATGTAAGTCGAATATGCGCTGCATGTGGCATTGATGAATTTATTGATTTTTTGACTGATCGATTGAAGGAGTATAAAATAATGTAGCTTTCTATAAGTGATATAATTTTTAAAATCGGTTGAGTAGTTTTTGAGATAATCCAAATCTTTTCTCTTTATAATAGGTATCATACCTAGTTTGATAGATAGATGATTTATGTAGGAACTTTAAACATTTCCTTTGAAACCTCGTAAATCCTAAATTATCATTTAAACGGAAAAATGGTTTAAGGAACCTAGGTGTGATTTTAAAAGACCTATCTAACGATACCCCACTTGCCTATAGCCTATCGACTTTCATTTATTAATTGGCTTCTAGTGGACGCCATTTTGTTTTTCTCAAATTCGGCCTCCATAGTGACACTCGGAAGATTAAAACAAATCTAGTGGTGCAAGTACTATCAAAATCGGTTCAGCCGTTTTTTCTGTAGTGCGACACAAAGGATTACAATTTACAACCTTTGAAACCTCGTAAATCCTGAATGATCATTAAAATGAAAAAATGTTCAAAGAAACCTAACTCTGATTTTACAAGACCTATTCATCGATACCCCACTTGCCATAGTTTATTGACTTTCATTTTTAAATTTGTTACAATATGGCTTCTAGTGGTCGCCATTTTGTTTTTTCTCAAATTCGGCTTCCGTTATGACACTCGGAAAATTAAGACAAATCTAGTGGTGCAAGTATCATCAAAATCGGTTCAGCCGTTTTGTCTGTAGTGCGACACAAAGGAATACACTAAAAATGAACCTTTGAAACCTCGTAAATCCTAAATGATCGTTAAAATGAAAAAATGGTCTAGGGAACCTAACTCTGATTTTACAAGACCTATTCATCGATACCCCACTTGCCATAGTTTATTGACTTTCATTTTTAAATTTGTTACAATATGGCTTCTAGTGGGCGCCATTTTGTTTTTTCTCAAATTCGGCTTCCGTTATGACACTCGGAAAATTAAGGCAAATCTAGTGGTGCAAGTATCATCAAAATCGGTTCAGCCGTTTTGTCTGTAGTGCGACACAAAGGAATACACTAAAAATGAACCTTTGAAACCTCGTAAATCCTAAATGATCGTTAAAATGAAAAAATGGTCTAGGGAACCTAACTCTGATTTTACAAGACCTATTCATCGATACCCCACTTGCCATAGTTTATTGACTTTCATTTTTAAATTTGTTACAATATGGCTTCTAGTGGGCGCCATTTTGTTTTTTCTCAAATTCGGCTTCCGTTATGACACTCGGAAAATTAAGACAAATCTAGTGGTGCAAGTATCATCAAAATCGGTTCAGCCGTTTTGTCTGTAGTGCGACACAAAGGAATACACTAAAAATGAACCTTTGAAACCTCGTAAATCCTAAATGATCGTTAAAATGAAAAAATGGTCTAGGGAACCTAACTCTGATTTTACAAGACCTATTCATCGATACCCCACTTGCCATAGTTTATTGACTTTCATTTTTAAATTTGTTACAATATGGCTTCTAGTGGGCGCCATTTTGTTTTTTCTCAAATTCGGCTTCCGTTATGACACTCGGAAAATTAAGACAAATCTAGTGGTGCAAGTATCATCAAAATCGGTTCAGCCGTTTTGTCTGTAGTGCGACACAAAGGAAATATACATATATAGACTGATGAACACATAACCCTGTGCGTTCCGCAGTCGGGTAAAAATGATTCGCAGTGAGGGCAGTACCTTCATGACGGATCAATCTAAACGTAGGGAATAGTTTTTTAAATCTTTAATAAAATATTTTTGTGTCCAAAATTACCTCAGGTAGCATCCAACATTCTGTAAGATCAGTATTGTCGCAACCATGGCCGTTATAACCACGCACATTAGCTTTTTCATTTGTACCAATATAACAGTTTTCCCTGAAAAATTTAATATTACAATAATAATACCTACTTGGAAACTTGGAACATGGACAACCATCGTTTTAACTAAATTAAAAGATTTTAAATGACCCTAGGAATAAGAAGCAATGTTTAGTAGATGGTAAGGTGCGTGAAAAATAATTACCTGATATCGTCGTAGTAAAAATTACCATAAAACTGTGCTAATCTAGATTCTGGTATTACGTCTTTCACGCTTTTTCGACCACTACTGCTGCCATTTTTTTGATTTTGTACAAGAAGTTGGTTATCTACAAAGTATTCGACTTCATTAATCTTAAAGAAAGGTTTGTATGAAATAAATCGAGTGAAAATGATTCTGTTGCAAAAGCTTATCAAGAATTAATCAAATGTAATGAAATACAGGCAATTAAAACAAAGATTTTTCCAATAGTTGGAAAAAGCAAATAAAAATGATCATGATCAACGTAACGGAAGACCAAGTAATTGAACAAGATCGCGATATCATTTTCAATCTTCTGGATAGCGCCCCTTGCAATGCACAACCATTTAATTTCCCTTTCCATCGTCGAGAGAATATTGTATTAAAATAGGGAACTGAATCGCTTCAATTAAATGCATTAAAACTGCAGATGTTATGTTTTATATTCTAGAGATCTGTGATTATAGATAATAGAGTTCAGTTGATATTTTTTTTGTGATTTTGCATTGGTGCTTCTACAAACGGACAAATGAAAAAGAAGAACCTCCTAGTACCTGAATGGTCGCAATGATTCTGTATGCACTGTGAAGATTCTGTGGCTGGATCCTGGAGGACTTGCGAAACACGGCAATGCTGTGTCCATAGGCGCTGAAAAAATCTATTATGAAATATCGAAGAAAGATGTAATCGCTGTGAGCGCTAACTCCAAACGAAGGTGTCACAGCCCTATAATCCAAGGTAACAAGAAAACCCATTTGAAAATAGTATGAAGGAAAGGAGCTTGTAAAAGTAGATTTGAAATAAACATATTTTTGGTTCAAGTTTATGACGTGATAGCGGTTGTCAGATGACAATCTTAGCAACAGCTGTTCTTTGACAATTTTCGATAGAAGAAAATAAGAAGACCCCTTAAAGAACAACCGTGAAAATTGCTGAGACTATTCGCCGTATCTTTCTTTTTCGGACATTCTACCTCCCTTTTACCTGAATCCCATGCAACTGATTGCTAGGTCTTGTAAAAGAGTTAGTCTATTGGTTTTTCTACCTGATTGGCTACTATGAATTCATCAGGAGGTTCCGAGGCCCAAGTGAGATCCGCACAGAGGGCTATATGTGCCCAAGCAGACGAGTAACGATCCACTTCGAAGTTCATTCAATGTGACATCTCACACATACAATTAATTATCTTTAGCATAAGAAACGAACTAATATAATAGTCACTAAATTTCAAGAGCAAAACTAAGGGTAAAATTGTAAATAAAAATGACGACAATTTGAAAGACATTGGTGGTTAAATCTACAATAACAAAATTTTCCTCTTTTTTGATAGGTAAACGATATACATTTTTTTTTCTTTTTATTTAAATTGTTTTTCGAATCACTGTCATCGCGTTGGCTATAACTGTATGTCTATAGTGTCATTTTAAATGCTTAAATTTTGCAAAAGTTTGTGTTGGTTCCAAAAACTTTTTATAGGTTTTTGATTCGAATGTTGAAACAATATTCTCTAAAGTAATAACGTATAAAAGCTATAAAATTAGCTAACTACAATGGACGATGCTATCTCTTTTATCAGTTCTTCATATTATGGAAAATCTCAAATACTTAGTTCCCGCCTCGCTTCGATATTCACTCTTGAATGCTGGCAATATTTTGAATGCATTTTCGTTGTTTGCATCCCCACAAACTGGCGCACTCGGGTTTTATGGTTCGTACTTCGTACTTCGTGAGATGGTTCGTCACGTCACTTCGTCAGTCAGATTTGCGCAGGTGGCGCTATCGGTCGCGTCCGCGCATGCGTTCGTCAGTCAGCCGTGTATGAACACCGACTTAACTCCTTTTAATTTAATATAAATTAAATAAATAATACTAAACCATAAAATCATAACAAACTTGAGCTCCTCGTTTCGAAAAAGTTTATTAAGGTATTGATAAAAACGACTGTGTTGCGCTCAATGTTTTAAGTGTTTTGATGAATAAAAAATCGATTTACACAGAGCTATCCTCTTTATGTTTGATTTTCGTCTTAGATTTGTGTTTTAACATTGTTGATTTTGGCGACAAGTGAGGGCATTCTAACTGTCGGTGCGGTTGGAACAGGTTTTTAAAACGGTAGAGTTATTCGTGGTGTTTTTGTTGTTTATGTACGTGTGCATGGACCTATAGTTCGCGATAGGCAGAGTGAGTGAACCTCTTACCAAGTGATGCTGTGATATTTGTACAAATAGCTCGGCGTGACTTCATCTGTGCATGGTGAGTGGTTTGAGTCTAGTCATAACTTCATAAGCTATAGTACGTACACTTGTCTATTATGCAAGTAAGCGGGCACGTAACGGTTGGAACGGTAACTTCAATCAAACTGTCTCCAGCAAATGATTAACGAAATCGAAGTAGGTACCTAATAAAACATCGGACTTTCTGTTATGTTGATGCAATTCATTAGAGCTTTTCATATTTATATTGCGCCTTAGTGTGTGATTACTGATTACTTATTTAATAAGAGTATTATCATCGTCAACATCAGCTTTCTTAACAGAACTTGCGGTTTTGATTTTGGTTCATAGTGCCCTTTGGCAAAAGCCTCCCTGTAACATTTTCCATTGCCTTCTTATATTAATCACACTTTTCCATTCAATGGGTCATAGTTCTGAATTTATATAGAATTTATATAAGCAATACTGTCTATTACGATGTCATATGCATTTCCGCATATAATGTTGTTAATTAATCCTATTGTAATTAAAACCGTGTGGTTTTCCTCTTGTTAATCGGCTTCCTCTGTCAGTAAACGATATTTTCTCTAGCATATAACCACAGAAATATAGGTGTATATTGTGTATACCTATATTTACTTACTAACGTATTTATGTGTGGTTTACTTTGTTCCTCGAACTATGTCCAAATCTTCATTGCGCACTTTTATCAAATAGCCAAATTAAAGCTTCTTACAACTTATTCGACTATTGATATCATATAGTTAGGTTTCTTGAAAATTCGTGATTATTTTGTTCAATTCCATCATTTATACATAAACACAACTTTAGGTTAACTTTAATATTAGTTATATATATGTATTAACTAATTAGCACGACTTTTCTTTTATCAGTTTGTAATATATTTTAATCAGTTCGAGTTAACTGCAAATGTTCTCTCATTAATATTGTCATTGGGGTTGTATTCAAGGAGAATATTATCAAGTAATTTTAATATTTTCTAATCATTACTAAATTACTTATCTAGAGTCGTTAGTTAATTTGTTTATCTGATAAGACATAAGTAATCATTTCTTAATAATTGTGCTAATAGGTCATTTGCTAACACATTTATTATTATATTTATTCAATTCTCAATACCTATGTATAATTTTGTTGGAATTTGCATAGCTAATGACTAATCAGTTTTATCAGTTTTTTGTTTAGGTTTCTTGCGAGTTGTGAGCATGGAGGTGAAATAAAGGGGAAAATGCACGCCTTGATTTTTGCATCGAAAGTCTCAAATTACGCACGCTTTTCAAATTAATTTGCTTTATGAAACCTGATTAACTATGCATGATTTTGCTACTATAAAATACCCTTCACGTTCCTGTATAATGTCCCGTAGTTTAACACCATTTACCGTATATACATTAGTAATATAATAAGTCTATGCTCATATATTAAGATGTTTCGTTATTATTTCGAAAAGTTGAAATCATATCTTTAATCTCTCAAGATTTTTAGATAGATATTGCATCTGTTGTAATGTTTATAAGACGAAAAACTATTGCCTAATCGCGCATAATATCTTCAATTAAATGCTCGTTACATACACATGTACATATTTACTTAGTTTAATACAGAAACATACTGTTATTTAAGTTGAACTTGAAACATCACATCGTCGCGCGTCGTCTGAAACAACATGGCTTGAAACTGTCAAACTAACGTGTTTTTTGTGAGTATTCTCGTCAATCTATTTCACTCTCTTGGAAATTCAAATAGATTACTTTTTTCGGTCTGGCCGTTTATACCTATAATAATAGGTAACTTGTTTTGTTTTCTCAAGCGGTTTGAAAGTTTTTGTCCAGACATTACGCAAGAATTGTGGACGGTTTTGCTTTTATTACCTTCCTACTTATCACTTTCCTGCTTCGGTTGCTTTTGATACTCCTTGCATGCTTTACCCCTATCACTGCTTAGTGCTTTGGTCTGCGACGTATTGCTCATCACTGAGAGTCGTTACCCCTTCCCATTAATCCCAAATGGTTGGGCTTCGAGTGATCCGATTTAAATTTGCTAATAAAGCTATGGTTGTAACCGCATTTTTTTAAAATCCCAGCACACTAACCCTTATCTTACGTATCATTCTCAATTCTCATTGACTGAACAATAAAACCTGTTGTGAACACGATACGTTCACCGAACGGGCATTGCTATGGTTTCGATAGGAGCAGTGGATATGGAGTTGATTTTAACGTGTTTTTACTGACATGACTTTGAGATGCATTATTCATAGGTGTAACTTCTTCGTGGGTCTTGCATATTGTTATTGTTATATTTATATATTATAGCATATTGTCCTAAACACAGATATGTATATGTATTTTCAAATAATTTCGTAACTCTAACTTCTACAACTTTGAAATTAAACCATATAGGTAGGACTAATTGCATAATAGTAATAATTATCGTATGATTTTGTATAATACATACCTACTTATCATTACAGCTACAGCCAAACCTCGAGAAGTTAAAACTCGTTCTTCGTAATAATCAGTGTGATGTTTTAAGCTTCAAATAGACTTATTTTTATCTTGATTTTGATTAGAGGTAGCAACTAGAAATAGAATAATATGGACAGCAGTATAATTATTGATCTGTGTTCTCCGAGGCAAGTGCACATGCGGCGATCTTGGTCAGTTCTAGTTAACCTATGATATCGTTTATATTTCGCAATTAGGACAAACCGACACAATCTAGGTAACATTGACATTTGTAAAGTACGTTTGGAATTTAAATACATATTACCTAATACTTATATGTCATGACATTTTAAGCATCTGGAATAATCAAAAAGTATGTATTAGTATTAGGTAGCTTTCTAGAAAGTTTAAATTAGGTAATATTAAGTAAAATCATCTTGCTGACACATACAACAATTCAAGTTCTTCAATCTTCTAATACACTGTACACAGCTTAATCATTAATAAATTATACTTAAATGCGAAAGTGTGTTTGTTTGTTGGTTTGCCCTTCAATCACGCCCCAACGTGATTTTTGGCATGGGTATCGTTGAGGACCTGGAGGGTGACATAGGCTACTTTTTATCCCGGAAAATTAACGCCGCGTTCTCCGTTTTCGTCGATTCTAAAATCGATATACCTAAGTATGAAACGCGTGGATCGAAAAATTTGAAATTAATATATACTTAGGTACTATAATTCATTATATTTTAAAGTCTTGGATCGGTTGAAAACATGATTGGACGAAATTTTCTCGATAGAAAAAAATTCCAAAGTCATGAAGAATAAAAGAGCAAAAAGGCTTTTTCTCTTAAATGGAATAAAAAAAACTTAAACCACGCGGACGCGGGCATCAGCTAGTCATTAATAAACACGATTAATGTAAGCAACTATATCTAATGTTATGTATGACATGACTGACGTCTGACATACGAGCTGTGTGTGAACTTTTATTTGCAAGACTGTATATATTGCTCACGGTTTACCTAGGTACCAAGAATATTGACGAGTTAGATGATGGACATAAATAGGTATCTTGAAAATACAAAAGTATATAATATGTCATAGAATTGAAAAGGGCTCAAAATATAAAATGGGACGTGTCACGTGACATGAGTATCAAAGTATCAACTATTGAAACCGTCGGGAGAAGTGAAATCACGTTATATTCCAACGCCAGGCCCCTATTTGGTTTTCCCTAGTGTTGCTGTTATCGTATGGACTTCGCCCGTCCAGTATCTTAGCTGTTCTTCCAAGTAATGCAACGACCTTGGCCTCATTTTCACAAATAGGTTTTCGCGCGCGAAATAAAAGAATCTTCGGGTCATTTGTACAAGAACAAAGAAAAACTAAGATGTCTAGTATCCACTTTATAGTCTCTCAGTCTCTCTATTAAGGGAGCCTCAGCCCGCATGTAAAATTTACCACCAAGTAGAAGATTCATGTTTATAGCGTATACCTATTACATTATTGTATCAAGTTTGCGAGCCATTGAACGAAGCCTTCCAACTTAATTGAAAGGTTTTCTTATCGTCTGTAGGCGGGAATGGTCAATTTCAATTTCAGACAAAGGAATAAGGAGTGGGCGTCCGAAGTAAATATACGGGAATCCTTTCTTTATTATACGCGATACAATTTGAATTACCTACACAATAATATAATCGCTTTAACACCCTCCTTGAAGCGCGGGTATTTTAGCAGTAAACTGCACCTTATTGCAAAATTTATATTCACGTCATTTCATAACTCATTCAATATTATCCAGCATTAATACATTTGTTCTTCTTGTTGTTGTGCTAATTTCTTCGCCCCTATTTTTGGTCAAGAACCTATTAATTATCAACGTACGTTGCTAACCAATACATCACTTAGTCAGAAGAACTTCCTTTGATATGCTTAGTAACAATCAGCGATTTTTGAAAAAATTAAAACGATCCCTTACTCAAAAATGGCTACCCTAAAGTCATTACTTAGTGTTAGTTGTCATTTAATATTATTTGACCTAAAGGATCGTGACGTTTGACCAGTAACAGTGTACTAACTATTATCATATTATTTAGGGGTATCTTTATCCGCCCTTTAGATTAAACCAAATATAGGCTTTTATAAACGAATATTTCTCATTTTGTATCTATCTGACCCAGTTTGCGAGGGTGCGTGGCATTCAGCTCGTGGCCTTGGCCTGTTTTCGTCTGCCGACACCCTTGCTACAGGGAGTCTGGATGCGGGTGGCCATTTGTAAATTTGCCAACCGGTACAAGGACATCGAACGTTCTGGATTTTGGTTGTTTAGGCCCTAGAGTCCCGATCTTTAGCCTGTTTTTACTGATAAAGATGTCTGTCTGTAAATAATCAAATCTTGCAAATTAAATACCTACTTCCCGGTTATACGAAATTTCGCATAAGTACTTACGCGTTTAGTTTGGATGCTATGGTTAGCTGGGTGATTTAGAATGACGCTAAATCCAATATGGCGGACTCCCAAAGATGGCGGTCGGTGGACTAGTTATTTTGTATGCACCTCCATGATATGGGTATCAATTAAAAGCATTTACTGAAAAGAATACGAAGAATAAAATGGCATAACACTTATTTTAATATGACGGATGATAAAAGCTTGTTTTTAAAAATATTATCTTGGTTTTGTAGTAGTATCGCTTTTAATGCGTAATTACACATTATTATTTGCTAAGAGAAACTTTTGGTTATAATCCAAAATAAATAAATCGTTATGTAAGTAACTGGTAGGTAATTTGTTTTCAATATTACATAAACCGAACAATAAAGACTGTATGTAACCGTAATGATTGGCAGTTTTTTTTAAATGCCTTTCACTTAGGATGTCACTTCTGCCCACATGTTTTCCGTTATTAAAAGATAGTACCTACCTATAAATCGTTAGTTTATTAAACTAAGGTAAAATGACACATAGAATCTTATTACTGTCATTGTCATTATGCTTCTTACGGAACAGGAAAGCACTAGATTTAGGTTTGTAAATTTAGTTTAGTTTAAAGATTGTGTTCATCAGAATTGGAACAGATCCTGGTGATCATTTAATACTTGCTGGTATTGACTTGAGACAGTAGAATAGATATGCACCACTATTTCAATATAATCCATGGGTTATTGTTTAGACTTTAGAGGACAGACAGTTACAAGTTACGACAAAAAATGCCTAACTACAGTTATAAGTTATAACTTATTGCTACAGCTACAATTCAATGCATTTTTTTTTGAACCATTTGAAGTCGAGCATAATGTCCTCCAGATAGAAACTCGGATATTCTTTTTTTTATACTATTTCGTCCGTGACGATTGTTAGCCCTTGACTGCGATCTCAGCTGATGGTAAGTGATGATGCAGTCTAAAATGGTAGGGGGCTAACCTGTTAGGGGTATGGCAGTTAGGTATATTAAACCCATACCCCTAGTCGGTTTCTACGCGACATCGTACTGGAACGCTAAATCGCTTGGCGGCACATATTTGCCGGTAGGGTGGTAACTAGCCACGGCCGAAGCCTCCCACCAGGCCAGACCAGGGAAAACTTAGAAACTATAAATTCCCAAATTGACCCTGCCGGGGATTGAACCCGGGACCTCCCCATGTTGAGGCATTAGCGCTCAACACTGCGCCAAGGAGGTCGTCAAATGACGGACGGACACGTGGTTGGTGGTGTGGTTGACGTCCAATCTGCTCGCGCGAAATGTTTTAGCTCGACGTTTCTGATACGAACTGCCAAGGTGTGGGAACACCCTCCCAGCACACGTGTTTCCTGCCAGTTGCCAATTATAACTTACTAGCTGATGCCCGCGACTTCGTCCGCGTGGATATACCAAGTTTCATCGAAATAACTTGAGAAATGACGGACTTTTATACAAACTTTCAACCCCTATTTCACCCCTTTGGGGGTGGAATTTTGAAAAACTATAAACACGTATGTTTTCATTTTTAACCCGCAGCTCATATACCAAGTTTCATGGATATAACTTGAGAAATGAAGGACTTTCATACAAACTTTCAACCCCTATTTCACCCCTTCGGAAGTAAAATTTACGACAACTGTGAAACACATATTTCTTCATTTTTAACCGGTAGCTTGTATACCAAGTTTCATCGATATAACTTGAGAAATGAAAGACTTTCATACAAACTTTCAACCCCTATTTCACCCCTTTGAGGGTGAAATTTTGAAAAACTGTGAAACATGTATGTCGTCATACTTAACCCGCAGCTCATATACCAAGTTTCATGGCTATAACTTGAGAAATGAAGCCATTCATACAAACTTTCAACCCCTATTTCACCCCTTCGGGGGTAGAATTTCGGGATAAAAAGTATCCTATGTCCTACCTCGTAGTATGGGCTCAAATCGTGCCAAGTTTCGTTTGAATTCATTCAGTAGTTTCGGCGTGATGCGCGGCCAAGATACAGACAGACAGACAGACAGACAGACAAAAATGACAAAAAATTTCAGATTTGGCTTCAGTATCGAATAATGAGTGCCCTCCAAAAAAAATTTTCAAAATATCTTCAATGTACAGAATTGGACTTTTGCTAAACTTCTCCTCTCCCCTGTTGCCGTGCTCTGAGAAGTGGATAAGTTAATTTTATATCTTGTCAGTGGATACATTTTTTTTAACTCCGGCCCATGCTAGCCCTGCTGGCAAGATATGGCAAGTTATATTCCTTATGTATTCACTGTTTATTCCTTAGTTAGGCAAACCGGGTGAGAAACAAATCATGTTTACTTTAGTTTAGTTTGAAAATCAGTTAATTAATCGTTAAGTAACTAAGCAACCTCAAATTATGCTGATTTAAATTCCATACGTATCATGTTGTCAGAATGTCGCAATACGGCGCGCGGACGCAACGACCGCGAATGTTAAACTCGATTCCGTTAGATGACGAGAACACGATGATGACATATTGTTTTGCTGATTGTAAATGATAAATGACGATAAATGATTTATTTATTTCACGTAGTACAACTTGTGTCACTTATGATACGTCAAGACTCTACCTGCCCGGAAAAACGATTCTACTGAGAAGAGCCGGCAAGTACCTAACTTAGCTACGCTGCCTACGCCAAGCTAAACTTGAAACCTTAGAATCTTGTAATTTGAACAGTCACAAAAATCATATGTCTATAACTTTTATGACGTGTGTTATCGACATATGATTTTTATGACTGTACTCGATAGTACTATCCCTGTACCAAATTTCATCAAAATCGGTTGTACAGATGGGCCGTGAAAGCGTAGCAGACAGATAGAAACACTTTCGGCATTTGTAATATTAAGTATGGTATCCTCAAAACTCAAAAAAGACTATTTTGAATAAGAATTACCTATCAACTCCAATATTCTCCTACTTATCAAATTATTTGGACATCATTTAGTCAGAAAAGCCTTCTAAAATCTTATTCCAACTATTGATTAAAAAAATGGCCTCATTATCCAAAATCTCTTGAAACATATTGGTCAACATCATCCTATTGTAAATTCCGTCAAAGCTGGTAAACGTGTGTAGATCGTGACCCAGTTTGTTGAACTGAATTTCTTGCATATTAGGCTTTATACACACGAATAGAACTACCTACTACGTAGGCTTGACACACACGTACCACGAAAGTCACGTAGTCGGAGTCACTGCGATATAAAGCAGTCGACTTGACACTTGACAGTGTATGTGGCTTTAGACAGCGTGACTATACTCGTAGAAATATTTCAACATTCTTAGCTTTCATTGACATCAATGCTAAAAAGACAAAGTACATGATAATAAGCCGAACACCTGAGCTTATCGCTCCTTTATATCAATGGTAAGGGTCATGAATGCGTATCTAAATTTAGATATCTGGGTACAATGGTTGATGAAAGACGAGATCACAGCCTCGAAATCCGCTGTAGAATAGAGCAAGCACGCAACGCCTTCTCGAGAATGAGGAAAGTACTCTGTGACCGAAATCTAAGCATTACTCTACGGACTCGCGTAGCACGCTGCTATGTCTTTTCTGTGCTCGGTGCTCCTCTATAGCATAGAAGCTTGGAAGCTGACGGAGGCCATATCTAAAAAGCTGGAAGCGTTTGAGATGTGGGTGTACAGACGTATGTTAAAAATATCTTGGACAGACCGCGTACGGAATAGCACTGTGCTACAGATAATGTTTAAAAGTACAGAGGTACTCGCGACTGTTCAGAAAAGGAAATGGGAATATTTTGGACATGTGCTACGGAACACCAGGAAGTATGAACTCCTTCAACTGATTATGCAAGGAAAAGTGTCTCGCAGGAGGAGGCCTGGCCGCAGAAGGATATCGTGGCTTAAAACTTGCGCCAGTGGTTCGGAAAGAGCACAGGGCCCTTGTTTAGAGCAGCGGTCTCAAAAGTTGAAATCGCCCTAACGATTGCTAACCTTCGTAAGGAGACGGCACGGTGAGGAGAAGAAGAAGCTTTCTTTGACTATAACAAATGATTTGCTACTATTTAAGATTCTTAGGGAATATCGGTTGAATCACTGAGTTTCTTGCCGGTTCTTAGTACAATCTGCATTCCGAACGTTTTCGTTGCTTATGTTTTTCTAGCGAATAACATTGAAATTGATTAATCAAAGTCTCAAGACTAGTAATAAATTATTACAATATCAATATTCTTTTTCATAAGAGACCGTAAGACCTATAGAGCATAAATAATAAGCGGTTGCTGTTCAATTAAGAATGCAAATATTATTCATGGTTATTCTAAAATTTGTATTACTTGTCTATCTTTAAATATCGATAGAGATTGCGGTGTCAACGCCCTTACTGGTTTCTACCATATAATGCACTTCTGTGTTAGCAATAAAACTAAGCACTATTTTGAAATCCGTTCCACTATGATAGGGTAACCATAAATCAACCCCCCCATTGCGTATGGAAATCGTAAGCGTAATCGTTAATCAAACGTATAATTCGACCTTTTTATGGAGTTCATAGATGCCTGCACGTCAAAATGCATGTATGTAACGAGTTACACGTTTTAAGCTGTCAAATGATTACGATTTGCTCCTTATTCATGTAAGCTCCTCAAATGATCACATTTGGACCTCGATTCAAGATTCTATTTTAGATGAAGCACCTAGAAACTTGATCGGTACTTTAATCTTTACATTCATTTTCGTACGTGGTTATATTTTAAAAACCAGTTGCCTCGTCTTCTATCGGATATAATTTGGAGAGGGAACTTCACTACCTTGTTCCTCCTTCACCGTGCAACCCTTCTATTTTACCTACTTCTTCCTGATTCTAGCATCTTCTTAGTCTACGCAAGCGCACCTTCCTTGCTATTTAGCAAGATTGGTCGTGTGATTGGTGATTGGTGGAAGAATTACAGATTTTAAACGTGATAATTAATTAATTAATTATATAACTACCATAAATGTTATAGTTAATCACGCTTCCTATGTCATAAACCTATTGGTTAATCTTAGATTTTATATAGCGTTGATGATTCAGTTGTCCAGTGAAGCAAACATCCTGTCCCTAACTCTCTATAGCTTGCCAGTTGCCTTACATTGATTTGTTTGTGCATTGATACATTCCGATCCGAAGTTATAGTAGGTACAAAGTACTATTACCAATTCTGTGGTTATAGCACGTTATAGGTTATAGCTAATAGCTATGCTATGTACGGGGTCGAAACCAGTTGGGGTATCCTCCGACAAAAACTTGAGTTCATCCGTACATAGCATATTAATTGTTTATTTATAACTATACGCCTTGGTTATTTTAACTTATCAACTCCTTTCGCTGCCTATGTCCAGCTTTTTGTTTTATATCTCTGCCCTGATGTTTATAATCTAAGCATTAACAAGCATTGCATTAGTTTCTAAGGCACGTCTGAACATAGATCTATGGCAAGGATCTCTACAGATTATCATATAAGTAAACTGTGTATTTTTCAAGATCGCGATTTCCGGTAGTTCCTATAAAGACAGGCATGAAATTATCAGTCCACGTATTGTGGGCTGGGACCCGGAATGTCCTGACGCTGCGCTTTTCGAAGCGTACAAAAGGATGTCGTAGATAAGCACCTAATTAAAAAACGGCACTTGTCTCTGAACTCAAGAACTAATGGCGCGCCTATTCTAAGACCGTCATCGTTGTAGTATTAACTCCTACGTTGTTTATTTAGGAGACCTCGTAAATCAAGCGCGAGATATTTTTATCCTATTTGCTCCTTCCAATGTTTATTTAGTCTGAGTTGATGTTAGGGGCGAATATCTAATATACGACGAAGCGCCATGTTATTTCTTTACTTTACCAATATTTATATTCATCGAGATGTAGCGTTAAGCTGGCTGTATTTTTAATTACTTAGCACATGGATGGGTCTTAGGTATGTCTGAAGGATACCCATTACCCACAGATAACGAAAAGTAATCTGTGATAGGCTGTGTTTTTAATAAAAACCTATAGATAACTGGAATTATACAGGTAGGTATAGTCCCAACTCTCACCAACTTAAACTGATCTGGCCAAGTGGCCTAAATTTGAACTATTTTTTATGCCTGTTTGGTTTTTATTGTTAACTAGCGATCCGCCCCGGCTTCGCACGGGTAGCACTAATAATCCTAATCTATATAATATAAACTATCCTATCTCTCAAGTTAGATCGAACTGCACATGGTGTGCGAATTTTATTATAATCATTTAAGTGGTTTAGAAGTCCATTGAGGACAAACATTGTGACACGAGATTTATATATATATAGATATACTTATGTACTTATGTGTACTAGCAAGTAGCAACGCTGTCACCGGGTCAGATAAGTTTGTGGGACTATATTATATTATTATTATGTCAGTCATAGATTTAAGACTAGTTACTTCGTCGTAATTCCTAGCACAAAGCTTCCGTTCAAAGCTTAATCGGTTCAGTAATCAGTTGCCTTCTAGTTTTCAACACCCAAACTGAAATTATTATTATTATGAATAAAACTTCGCCACGGATGAAAAAGACATTCGATCTAAGTACGTTTAGTCTGTTTTTTAAATTTTTATAACGGCAACCGTGTTGGAGCATTAAAATATAGATAGTAAAGGCCCCCCCTCGCCCTCAAGAATATTATTCGAAGCATCCACATTCTACACGAACCACTGTCCATTCACCGGTAAAGAGTACTTCGTACCTTCGTTTAATTATTTTTTATAAACCGGTTCGAGCCGGCTTCGTTCCATTCATGCGTTCAATTGACTGATCTTGAAAACTCGCTCATTAACAATGCACACTTACTATACAACACTTATAGCATGTAATAAACGTCTACCTTATAAAACATTAGGAATTAATACTAATGCTGATCGCATATTCCAGGCAAACTTGACGCCCATGAGTAAAGATGTGCTAGACGTAAGACGTAGGTACCTACGTGCTATACAATATGCATTCTACACCAACATTGAAATAGAATGAGTAATACTAAAATTCTACATCAATGTACACCAACAATAATTATTTAGCACTAAAATATTATGTTTTCATGTGATGGCTAGTTAGCCCTGGACTATTATACCTTATACCACGTAGTGGTAGTCATATTGCGTCGATATACCGATCCGTTGGGAGTTGGGACTATACTGCCAAGCAAATGTGCTGTCTTTCGCATTATTATTTTATACTGAAAAGTGCCTTACAGACGGCACGTATTGCATCCCTCCTCCTCAATGTTTAAGTATATGCGATCAGGATAAAACATATAGGTAGGTAGGTATAATACTTTCCATGTTTCGACGCATAAAAAAAGCTGACAAAGCTGCCGTTGCAAACGACACGCGACATCTGGTCGAGGGGTTCGCCAAGCAAAAGAGTCAACAAAAGACCATAAGCATTGAAAAACACAAAAGTGTTCTAATAATATCACTGTATACAATACAGTGTAATTACGAATCTGGTAAGGGTATGTTGCTCTATATTATCAGAATCTGAATAAGTATGGAAACCTTAAAAACCCCTCGTACCATTGAAATGATAGGATACCCAATTCTAATCGACTAGAAAAGAGCTGATGATATTCAAATGGCTGAATAGATTTTCGATCAAGTCCAACCCCTTTCAAACAAAAAATTAAGTACATAGGTAAGTAAATCAAAATCGGTTCATCTATTTGGGAGCTACGTCACCAGTCAGATACACGTTACACAAATACACGTTGTACTTATTACGCACACTCTTCGGTTTGCATCGAGAGTTAAAAATGTATTATAGAGCTCATGCACACGGCGCATTTTCTAGACAAGCGCGTTCCGACCTAGACCTCATCATTGCTTTACACTAAGCATGGTTGTCGTCAATCCTATCTCACAATAAAAAAAAGGTAAATCGCTGGACTGAAAAGCTTCTGGAACAATGCACCTACCGTATAACTACACCCATAAGGTACGTAGTTATCTTGTTTGCGGGGGCCATGAACCATTTTAGGTCGTTGACCCAAGTGAGTTCGTTATTATTCAAACTCAAACTCATATTTTTTTCAAATAAACTTATTACAAGTGCTTTTGAATCGTCGAGTGAATCTACCACTGGTTCGGAATGTCATTCATACCGAGAAGAACCAGCAAGAAACTCGGTGGTTGCTCTTTTTAAAAAATCAAATTCAAATCATTCTATTGTGAAGTAGACTCATAATCTTCAATGTAATCTGGTATGCAAGCGTGACGAGGAGTAAGGCCACGGCGCTCCTTGCTCCTGAGACGCCCAGCCCGTGCTCAACCAACTGTGGAGGACGATACCTTCCGAGACTAAACTCTGAGCCGTTACAAATTATTACCACCCAAATAAACCTGCAGGTTTACTTGGTTGTGCCCGTATCTATTCTACGGTTCAACGTTCAAAAGTGACAGGTACCTACCTAATACTTTATTGCTACTTACCACCTTTGAATTACCTAGAAATTATATCCATACTAATATTATAAACTAGATGATGCCCGCGACTTCGTCCGCGTGGATCAGGGTTTTTTGATTCCCGCGGGAACTCCTTAATTTTCCGGGATAAAAAGTAGCCTATGTCCTTCCCCGGGATATAACCTACCTCTATACCAAATTTCAGCCAAATTGGTTGAAAAGATGGGCCGGGAAAGCGTAGCAGACAGACAGACAGACAGACAGACAGACAGACAGACACACTTTCGCATTTATAATATTAGTATGGATGCGAAAGTTTGTCTGTCTGTCTGCTACGCTTTCACGACCCAACTACTCAACCGATTTTGATGAAATTTGGTACAGAGATAGTTAACATCCCGGGGAAGGACATAGACGTTTTATCCCGGAAAATTGAAGAGTTCCCGCGGGAATCAAAAACATCAATCCACGAGGACGAAGTCGCGGGCATCATCTAGTGATATAAATAATTAATTTAAAACTACCTAGAACATAGTTGGAAACTTTTCAATTTCCCTTTTCATAAAAACCTAATTCGGACTAAAAAATAAATATAAAAAATACCCCCGTTCTAAAGTTACGAACGAACATCATTTCATTTTTATTTTTATAGGTAACTAGCTGATGCCCGCGACTTCGTCCGCGTGGATTGAGGTTTTTTGGTTCCCGCGGGAACTCTTTAATTTTCCGGGATAAAAAGTAGCCTATGTGCTATTCCAGACTATAATCTATCTCTGTGCCAAATTTCATCCAGATCCGTTCATCCGTTGGAGCGTGATTGAGTAACAAACATACATCCACACATCCATCCATCCAAACTTTCGCATTTATAATATTTATTTGAAGAATAGAAGGTGATATATTAGAACACGGGAACATTAAACTACGAGTTTAATACTAAGACGTCCCCATTAATTTATTCCGTTGTATTCTCCCAAAATCTTCATCAGCCGGTCCTACGTTATACCTACCAGTGCATTACACTAGGACTAGACTATTTAAATTCGAGACAAATATGGCGGCATTTTAAATTATTTAAGGTTCAATTCTTTGTTGTGAGTTGCTTAGCTTATTGCTTGGTTGGTTTCATCGAGTATGTAGTAAATCAGTCTGATAGAGTTTTATTATTTCAAGCGTATGATGTAATCGTTATGCCTCTTCGAAGCAGGTGCAAAAATCCGGAATATCCGAGATACCGATCGCGGTTTCGAAATGTCGATTATAAACGCCGCTGCGCCTAATAAATAACTGCACGAACCTATAATAAAACTATATTAAATACAGGGAGCACAAAATAGGTAGGTAGTTACTTAGAGAAATTTGTGTGAATAAGAATTAATCTTTGTAAAAATTTCAGTTGAAATCACGGACGGTTGGAGCTAACTTTTAACCAAAGTTAGCGCTAACGGTTGGGGTTAAAAGTAAATAGGAACTGAGGCTATAAATTGGCATACCTACCTAGATACAAGAATCTAGTAAGGCATACTTCATGCATATTCCGCATGTCGATAAACAATAATAAACAATGCTGTGATGATTTGCGCAAAAAGTAGGCCACTTGTACGGTACCTAGGTACATAGATACCTGTGCAATATAATGGATTAGAAAGTCTTTGTTGTACTATGTAATGAACTAATGACAGATACATCTCAGGAAAAGCGAATGCTTATTAGTTGGAGATTGCCAATCAGCATAGAGCTAGTACCTAGGTACTTAGGTAGACCGTATCTACTCGGAGCAAATTATACCTAGGTACTTAGGTAGACCGTATCTACTCGGAGCAAATTATTTGAGCAAAATTGTAAATTTTTAAATTAAGTAGGTAATTCAAGTTATAAATTTTTCACAGTAAATTATGCCTTGCTAGCTGATGCCCGCGACTCCGTCCGCGTGGTTTAAGTTTTTTAATTCCCGCGGGAATTTCTTAATTTCCGGGATAAAAAGTACCTAGCCTATGTCACTCTCCGTCCTCAACTATACCCATGCCAAAAATCACGTCGATCCGTTGCTCCGTTGCGGCGTGATTGAATCACAAACCAACAAACAAACACACTTTCGCATTTAGATATAATATTAGTATGATTATCTTCATGTGATAAATAAGATAGCATTATGCTATGCTTCTTTCAAGTTTCCTACCGTCGATTTCTGACAAACAAATCTCCCTTGAAGAAGTGCTGAAGTGCTTGAAGTCTTTATCAAAACATAATGAAGCCTTGAAATGCCTAAAAATTTCTGAATTACAAATTGGATTGAAAAATGTATGAATACCGATGGTAGAGTCAAAACATGACGTAACATAAGAGACAGCTGGTCCTACAGGTTTTAAATAAATAAGTAAATTGAAATTGAAATTTTTATCTTTGCACTACAATTTGAATACAACTTGGATTTATAGGTTTAAGTTAATTGACGTCACTCTGCTGAAGTCACGTTGACATAGAAATAAGCAGAGCTTGCAAAAAAATACAAAGAACATTTTCTGGCTTTCTCAAGGGTTTTGTTCAAAGGGCCTAAGCTGGCTGACAATTAAATGCATATTTCTATTGGGAGTTACTACTTACCCTTAGTTTGATATGTTTGTACTTTGTACCTTCTATTTATTTACTTACTTACTATTGATTAACTGACCTAATAAACCATTAAGTTCAAAGGTAAATCGAACACGCAACAATACAAGACGGTAAAAAGCCTTGAAACTGCCAGCACCATCGACAGATGTGGGGTGCAGCCGCACACTGCCACCCACAATACTGTTATTGTGCCTCGTGGACGCATAATAGAATGTTTAATAACAATTCTTGATTTTCTAACGGAAAGCTTTTGTGCTCTTGAGCAGATTGTATTCCTTCAGATATCTAATATGGGAAGCTTACGTCCTTGAACATATAGTTTACTGTTTAACGTAGGTAGAACACCCTGGTTTTTGGTATTGATTGGTTTTGGTATTGGTTGGTGGCCTATTGTTAAGTTTAACGCTATTTGTTAACTAACTGGTAACCCCGCACTTGCGAGATCAGATATACGCATGCCGGCTTGCCAGTAATTGGGTGTACACTCAAAATTGTTTTCTATGTGTTTGTTATTTTTTATTGTGATTGTGTATTATCTGTTGGCAAACCAATAAAAATAAAATAAAATAAAGTAAAAGGGAGGGACTGACCTATAAGCATTGAATTCTTCTTCTTCTTCTTGGTCGTATCGCTCTTGTCAGAGCGTGGTCGTCACTGTGGTGTTGTGGCATGCTTAATTATCCGCCTCCACTATTCTCTGATAGCAGCCTTGCAAATGCATTCATGTCCACCGCAGCCCTCACTTGAATAGTTTCACTTAACTTTGACAAATTAACAAGTTTGCCCTTGACTGGGATATTCGCTGGTAGTACCTAAGTGATGTTGCAGTGTAAAATGGCAGCAGGATAACAGTTTATTATTTAAACATTAAATCTATACCCCTATGATCGGTTCTACGCGGCTTCGTTAAGAGTAAGCCCTAAATCGCTTGGACGGATTTGACGACGATTGAGGATTGACGATTTGAGGATGAATTTGACGGCTAGGGTGGTTCGCCATGGCCGAAAACTCCTATACCAGTGCCTAGACGTTATAATGCAGTCATATTTTAGAGGTGTTACAAGAAACTAAGGAGACGTCGTTGTTCTTTGTGAAAAATCTACACAGAAGCACATAAGCCGCAACGTATCATGATAAAGCACAGGTTATATTTACTACAGCAGTAGTCGCTCGTACTAAAAAAAAGTAGTGCACCCTTTAATATATGGCTCAGCAGTCAGCCGGAGTGGTAGCCAGCACGCGTAAGATTTTAATAGATACTTGTGAAGTTGTGAGCTCTACAGTCTATACAGTCATGTGTGCCTTACTTTAATGGTGGCACGGTTTAAATGAGCACTGCTTAAGTGTTTATGCTTGTGTGTAGCCTATATTTTATGAACATTTACTTACATAAAGCATTTAAACAGAAAATTATTTCAATTTAAATATGTTGCGGCTTCCGTTTTTCCATCCGCTTATAATATTGGTATCTTCAAATCAACAGTGAATAGGCAAGCACTAAGCAAGCGCGCAAGGCCGCATCGCTACTTCCAGCAAGTTTGATTGCAGCCAAACGCTAGTCTAGATACTCGTATATTTAAAAAAAAATGAACGTTAATGTGATATATACTACCTATTTTAACGTTTACGACGTCGGAACACGTGAGTTCATCCGGGTTTTATGTATAGTTATAATATACCTACCTACCTAATTGGGAAATTGGGTATATTGAATAGGAATAAAGACACCAAAATCGATGGCCCGTGAGTTTAACGCGTCGTCACACAAAGATGCTTGTGGTACTAATGGTCTAGCTGGCACAACGCATATCACTCGATTACGAATTGCCATTGTTAAGCAACGTTGGCCAAAGCTGGTCGAAGGGTGACCGAGTTTGGCATGGGCTCCTCGCGTTTCGGACTTTCGGAGGGCATGCCAAGCCGTCGGTTCTGGTAATTATTTCTAACACCTGAGTATAATAATCGATAGACACCTAAATTATTGTAGATACCTAGCTAAGTACCAACTACCATCTCTTGGTCGAGTCGTACGTGAAAGTATTTGGGAATCCACCGCATTTTTATTCCAAGAAAAAAACATACTGTTCTGTGATTGATAAAATAGATTACCACCCTGAGCAATAAGGGATACGACGCAAAGAGGAAGGCAAAAGTACGAATATTTATAAATTGAGTTAATATTTTTCTCTATTCGAACGGATTTTTCATCCGCATTATGTCAGTAACCACCAAACAATACGGAAAAATATGAATATTTAACAAAAGCTTCTTCATAATTGCTCGCTCGGTGCTCGTTAGCATATTAATGCGTTAATTTAATTACAATTACGGCCTTACCTACGTCTGCTCTTAGTCGTAAATTAATATGGGCACGTGAATTACCTACACTTCATTTTAATGTTTATCATTCATCTGGGCAAAGGTTTCGTTATTACTTACGCTTCAAAATCATAAACCAGTACGCAATTTCGTAAGAGAAGAATAATGTAGGATAAGATTCTGATAAGGTAAACTACTATTCTGCCAATTCCTAATTTTTTTTCATCCACTACAAGTTAGCCCTTGACTGCGATCTCACCTGATGGTAAGTGATGATGCAGTCTAAGATGGTAGCGGGCTAACCTGTAAGGGGTATGGCAGTTATATTAAACCAATACACCTAGCGGTCTTTGCCAGTTTTGTCATTTAGATTATTCATTCTTTGCTCAGTCCAATACCGTTGATAGGTAGTAGGTACCTACCCATCTAAATAGGCCTTCACAGTAAAAACTAGCCATATATTATAGTTATTATAGAACCTTATTCTTTTTAGGCGACATTTAATCATAACAAAAGTTTGTAGATTACACCATTTACAAACCAGAGATGGACTTAGATAACAATAAAGTGCCAGCATTTCGCGACGGCTCGACGAAAACAATAAAAATAACCCCATTGTGTTTCCAAGTAATCAGCTGCTGCCATGTGGTTTTGAGTGGGTGGCCATATGTTTAATTGCCATGACCAGGCTGTAATAACGTTAGAGTAACCACACTTGTGAAAATAAGTAAGTAACTAAATAGAGAGAAAGCGGTGATTGCCAGGTCCGCGCATCTCTGAATTTTGTTCTGTGCTTAAAAAAAGAAATATCAATTGTTTTAAGTGGTCACCACCACACCGTACCTTCAAAGCAAGAGTGAATGGGCATCTTTTTTTTATCCACTACAAGTTAGCCCATGACTGCGATCTCACCTGATGGTAAGTGATGATGCAGTCTAAGATGGTAGCGGGCTAACCTGTTAGGGGCATGGCAGTTATATTAAACCCATAACCCTATTCGGTTTCTACACGGCATCGTACCGGAACTCTAAATCGCTTGGCGGCACGTCTTTGCCGGTAGGGTGGTAACTAGCCACGGCCGAAGCCTCCCACCAGGCCAGACCAGGGAAATTCAGAAATTATAAATTTCCGAACCCTGCGGGAGATCGAACCCGGAACCTCCGCACTGTTAAGGCAACAGCGCTCAACACTGCGCCACGGAGGTCGTCTTCTAAGCAAGCGCGTTCCAACCTAGACCTCATCATTGCTTTGCACTAAGCATGATTGTCGTCAAGCGCAAGCCTATCACGCAATAAAAAAAACGTTTATGAAGCCTGCCAATCCGCGCTTGGCTAACGTGGTGGACTCGTGCTCAGTAAGGCGGCAATGGGTTACAATGATGGTGAAATAAAGTGCCCTTTTTACGGCCGAATGTGAGTTGTGGTCTACGGGTGAACGTCCTTCGTGTAAGCATGTGCTCTAGGCGGTAACAAAATTATATTTGTATTCCAATTTAGCCGCCCCCCCCAACTGCCATGCCCCTAACAGGTTAGCCCGCTACCATCTTAGACTGCATCATCACTTACCATCAGGTGAGATCGCAGTCAAGGGCTAACTTGTAGTGGATAAAAAAAAAAAAGCTATTTGTTTGGCCTTTTCCGTGCCTCGAACCGAAACTCCGTCTTTTTCCCCCTCATTTCACACTACTTATATCATTGTACCTAAGTTTGGCTCAACGACATTTCTTTTTCCTCTTAGGTACTTCAATCAGCCGTCAAAGCACTATCTTACTTGTAACCTTAAATTAGAATAACTTATTCTAAGCTTGTAACACTTTTTACAAAAGTTTATGAATCACATATTGATAAGTCACATAATATGAACATTTACATACTTAGGCATATAGGTACCTCACTTTATCTAGAGCTTTTATAGAAAGTATAACAAGACGATCATTAAATCGAGAGTTTTACTCAAGTCTTTATAATAGGTAGACTATAGAGGAAGCTAAGTGTTCGTGTATTCACATTTCACGGTGCACTGGGTACTTACGACTCCGTTGTATCTTCTATCTATAAGTACTTATAATAAAACTGTAACAGGTCCAATTCTGTACATTGAAGATATTTTGAAAATTTTTTTTGGAGGGCACTCATTATTCGATACTGAAGCCAAATCTGTAATTTTTTTCATTTTTGTCTGTCTGTCTGTCTGTCTGTCTGTCTGTCTGTCTGTATCTTGGCCGCGCATCACGCCGAAACTACTGAATGAATTCAAACGAAACTTGGCACGATTTGAGCACATACTACGAGGTAGGACATAGGATACTTTTTATCCCGAAATTCTACCCCCGAAGGGGTGAAATAGGGGTTGAAAGTTTGTATGAAAGTCCTTAATTTCTCAAGTTATAGCCATGAAACTTGATATATGAGCTGCGGGTTGAAAATGAAAACATATGTGTTTCACAGTTTTTCAAAATTCCACCCCCGAAGGGGTGAAATAGGGGTTCAGAGTTTGTATGAAAGTCCTTAATTTCTCAAGTTATAGCCATGAAACTTGATATATGAGCTGCGGGTTGAAAATGAAAACATATTATATGTTTCACAGTTTTTCAAAATTCCACCCTCGAGGGGGAAAACAGGGGTTGAGAATTTGTATGAAAATCCTTAATTTCTCAAGTTATAGCCATGAAACAGCATTTGGGCTTTCGTTAAAATATGAAGAAGTACGTGTAGGGGGATTATACCGTGGGATAGTAATATAGGCTACTTTTTATCCTGGAAAATTAACTGAAAAACTTCCACGCGGACGAAGTCGCGGGCATCAGCTATACATACATACATAAGCTACTTTTTATCCCGGAAAATTAATGAGTTCCCGCGGGAATCGAAAAAACTTAGTCCATGCGGACGAAGTCGCGGGCATCAGCTAGTATTGTATATAAGTAATATGGCAGAAATGAGCGTCAAAAAAGTCTAATTACCTACGCTCCTTCTATTTCCACCTACACTTTTTTAATCTTTTCAATATGAAGGTAGATAGTACGAAAGAGAAAGGTAATCCAACTGGTAATTATCATTATTTCCTCTAAGATTGTATTGTTAGGTTTTGGTATAATTAATCTTAATTTAAGAACAGTAAGTAAGTACCTACATAAGGTATATAGCTCTACATACCTACTTGACTGTTGACGAGGATGATCATATTAAGGTGGACTACACAGGTCTGCCCGCGAAATTCAAATTTAAATTGGTTTTTTGCAATTTATTAACTAATACGACAAAGTAGGCTTATGGCATTCCAATTGCGCCAATGGCATAAATAAAAATCTTTACTTGAAAGTGTCCAGTTTAAGTAATTAATCAGATTATCGACTAATTTGTGAGTAACTCACATCCAACTCGATAGTCTAACTAATTTCTTAAACTGGACACTTTCAAGTAAAGATTTTTATGTAACCCTGTGAAGATGATACTGCCATTGGCGCAATTGGAATGCCATAAGCCTACTTTGTCGTATTAGTTAATAAATTGCAAAAAACCAATTTAAATTTGAATTTCGCGGGCAGACCTGTGTAGTCCACCTTAATGCCAAAACCAGAGCTACTTATATCCTTTTTCCAGTTTTTTTAAAGGCTATGTTTAACTGCTTACCAAATAGGTAAATAGGTAGGTAGAGTAAAAGTTAAATCCAAAAAAATACATTGTTAACTTAATATGGGTAAATGTTCACTCACATGGCTGGCATGCTGAAGTGGCAGTGGGCTGGTCACGTGTTTCGGAGGACCGATGGACGTTGGAGTCGAAAGGTTCTCGAGTGGAGACCGCGTCTTGGTAAGCGGAGCGTAGGGCGCCCCCCAGCACGGTGGGTGCCTGGGTGGCTGGCATCGATTGGATGCGAAAAGCCGAGGAAAGAGCACGTTGGCGCTACTTGAAAGAGGCCTATGTCCAACAGTGGACGCACAACGGCTGATGATGATGATGATGACTTATTAAGTATACTTATATATAGGTACATCTGGTTCTAGGAGTCTAAAGGACTTTTAAATGAAGAAAGATAAGATAGAATCTAAAATGATGAAATAGAATCTCATCAGATCTCGGACAAGTTACTTGATACATTAACCGGTTTAGTTACAGGTTAGGAATTGAAGTGTAAACAGGAACACGGTTCGAACGTGTAAGGTAGGTACTTAGGGTAGGTAAGTAATAGAAGTTTTGCCGTGTAGAAAGCTCGGTAAGTGTTACAAATTTTTAAATGACTTACAACTTGCTGATTTTATTTATCTGAGTGCTGTGTTATTTCGACATCGCGTTTATGGAACTAAAAGACAAAATCCACAGAGTTTACCATAATCCGTAGCTCTATTCCGTAAAAGATGCATAATCTGTGCAATTCTTGTTGTGATTTGCTGAATTAATGGTATTGTTGCTGCGGCAATGGATTTTGGCCAATAGCGAAAAAGTGGCCAAGAGGTGATTGCGATCGTTAGGTACATTGAGCAATCATTTTTCTTTCTTTAGACAAATCAGTACAGTATAGTGACTTCTTGGTTAGGTTACGGTTTATCGAATAAAACGTCGCAGGCCAGAGGGTAGCTTTAAAATATCCCACAGTCCCTAAATCAGTGATATCCTAGTTTCTTCTAATGATGGCGTAGTTTAGCTTCTCTGATTCAGTGTACTTACATATTGCAAATATTTAATAGCTTAACTAACTCTTTAGCGAATGGGTCTAACGTCTATCCCTAATAAACTTCTTCAGCTTAATGCTAGGTACATGCAGATTTCCTCAAAAGCACAGAAAGAAACAGTAAGTAACAATGTAACCCAAAATCACAGTAAAAATATTGCGCAGTAGGATTATTTGCTTGCTGAAGATTTGAATGCGGTAAGAACTAAGGATTACACTAAATATTCTGTCCATCAGCCAAGACTATCGCGGATTACGGGAAGGATAATTTAAGAATTCCTTTGGACAGGAGCCAAAGTCGGATTCAAAGACCCAGGATGCTTCCTTAAGCGTTCCAGGAATGCGATATCGATTCTATTTCTATAATAGAAGATAGAGGCATCCCATCTCTCCACCTTATTTAATAAAGAAAACAAAGCTTAGAATTTCTCAGAATGAATTTTTGCGTTATTCTGTGGGATTTTTATGCTTATCGGCTTCCTTCATCTTTTTGATGCTGTAAATTTTCATACGACCACGCAAAATTAGTTAGATCTTTTAGTTCTACTACTAGTAGATATGTAGGTAAGTTATACTAGACAGATATCTATATGATACCTAGCACAAGTTCTTATTATTTTGAATGTAATTTTTTTATTGTTCAATAACTATATTAGGTACTGATAATAATGATCTGCCTATATTAGGTACTGATAATAATGCTATAGAGAAGTACTAGCCGATAACTTACTTAACTTACTTCCTATAAAGATACTTACTTCTTAATATACTAAAAAGATACTTTACTTCTTAATATACTTCCTCTAAAGATACGTCTAATAGGTAACTTAGGTATTATACCTATACATACCAGAGAAAATGATAAATTCAGCAGTTAATGCAGCAGCTTACTCTTTTCTTAAAAAAGAAAAAGGTTACAATAAGTAGACTACAGCACATACGTTACAAGCATTACACTGACTTGTGGGTCACTGGATGCGATGCCGGTTGCTTCCATGCAACTTTGTCATCAATAAAATCATCGATAGTGTAATAACCTCGACAACAAATGCTGTTTAACACAGTCTTTAAATTTATGTAATGGCAACTCCAGAAACTCTTTAGGGACCATGTTATAAAAAGCAAGAAAACCAACACAATATTTAAGTATAGCTACGTACCACTACCCACTGCTATACCTAATGACTCTGTACATTTACTTTTTGCTCCGAAAGTAGAGCAGACGCCTCGGTTTCGATAAAAAGTGCAACAAAAAACATTGGAACTAACTGACTGAAATGTTAATAGCACAGAGGCGCGGTGAACTTGACCAAGTCGAAAGTCTCTACCTAAGTATATTGGGAAGGCTTATGTTGAATGAAAAACTTGTCACAGTGAATGCTGGAACTCAGATCAACAATGGCCAATACCTATTTAAAGATTTTTGATCGACGACGATAGACACCTTTTTTATCTGCTACAAGTTAGCCCTTGACTACGATCTCACCTGATGGTAAGTGATGATGCAGTCTAAGATGGTAGCGGGCTAACCTGTCAGGGGAATGGCAGTTATATTAAACCCATACCTACCCCTATTCGGTTTCTAAACGGCATCGTACCGGAATGCTAAATCGCTTGGCGGCACGTCTCTGCCGGTAGGGTGGTAAGTAGCCACGGCCGATGCCTCCCACCAGGCCAGACCAGGGAAAATTCAGAAATTATAAATTCCCAAATTGACCCTGTCGGGGATCGAACCCGGGACTTCCGCACGTTAAGATAACAGCGCTCAACACTGCGCTACGGAGGTCGTTAAAAATAAGATAGATAGATAGATAAACTCTTTATTGCATCACTTAAAACAAAAACAATAAATAAAAGGTTAAAAGATAAAACAGAAGGATTATTGCTAAAGCAATCAAATAAAAATCTAGATCTCATTACTTAAGGATCTCCTTAGTATAGATTTTATACTATAATACTAGATGATGCCCGCGACTTCGTCCGCGTGGATTAAGTTTTTTGTACTCCCGCAGGAACTCCTTAATTTTCCGGGATAAAAAGTTGCATAAATCAAAATCGGTTGAAAAGATGGGCCGTGAAAGCGTAGCAGACAGACAGACAGACACAGTTTCGCATTTAAACTATCAGTATGGATTTAATTATGTATGTAAATATAAAATCTATACTAAGGAGTTCCTTATTGATTAAGCGACTCTGAATTTGCTCCTACTTAATTTCCCGTTATAAATAATTGTTTAGCGATCTTAAATTCGTCCTCGGCTATTTAAATGAACCGTTGATTAAACAGCAATTCGTCAAATAATAATTTATTAGGCGGTTAGCTGACACGCCCGTGGCCATGTTCCACTATCTTGCACCTTGCAGTGTCATTGCCTTTCTTACAAAAGCCTAGCCCCACTACAGAAGCGCGGCACGTAGCGGCAAGTATTCTTTGAACAATTATGTTACAGTGCATCTCCGTGCCGCGTCGCTTGAGTGGGTCCAGCTCCATACAAACTCGTACAAAAAATACGTTAAGAATTGGGTATTCGACTACTAGTTAAATCAGCAACTTTTTTTAAACGTCAAATCGCGTGCTTTAGTATGGGATTTTGTATGAAACATTGCATAGTGACGTCATCAAAGTTCGACGCACTTTTTTACTTTAATCAATAGTTTAAAATAGTTATTCAACATAAAACTAACAGGGGACGTGGATATTACGACTTTTGGGAGATCCTCTATTTAATAATCACTAACAAATAATTTATTTGAATAGTGTTGTCAAATACCCAATTGCCGCTACGAGCCGCGCCGCGCCGTGCATTTGCAGTGGGGCTAAACCTTTAGGCCGTTTTCTACATTTAGGTAAAAATTGGGATGGCCGTTGGGCCTTCCATTCCTAACTCTTGTATTATTTAAACTCAGGATCAGTATTTTTTACCTGCTAACAATGCTGAACTGATCATTAGCATACGCCATTAATTGGCCAAGCCACTATAGAGTTTGACTTTTAACCACCACCACCACTACAGCCCATTAACGTCCCACTGCTGAGCACAGGCCTCCACTCTCATAGGAGAGAGGGAATCAGAGCTTAGACCCACCACGCTGCTCCAATGCGGGTTGGCGGGCTCCTTAATTTTCCGGGACTTTTGACCAGCCCGTATCAATCAGTTGACTACCAACAAAATAATGTTATTCCTATACCTAATAAGACAATGCCTAAAAGTTGAGTGTTTTGAAAAGTATAAGTCTCAATAACCATAATAACATTTCTTTTTTGTCCAATTTAATGCGATTTCATCACTAACTTGTGCCGTCCCGTGCGATATAGCTATGTACCTATATAAAAAAAGCAATTACTGGCAACACCAATTTACCTCAATAATGGTGTCGGAAACACTTGATTGAATTGTTTGTTGTTTGGCAGCATTTTTCCGCCTCGTTAGTTTTGTATTGCGCAAATTATGATTGCGTTTATTTACTCTAATAAAACCATAGAGACACAGGCTATGATATTTAAAACATTAGATACGTTCCCCGCGCTTTACTTTGGCAAGAATTTAAGAAGGCACTTGCCCTCACTTGCGTACATTGCAGTTAACAGCAGTGTAACTCAGAATCTATATTCATCTCTTTCTAACAACAGGTATAGCATATGTTAACCTTTATGTTCTTTCCCTTTCTCCGCGTACGTAATATTTACGCCGTTTTTAGTGCAATGATGTTCGCGTATGCCGCGTCTATTTGTAATAAGTCGTTGGACACAGGACGATCTGCCTCCCGATTGTGTAAGAAAGTCATAAACGTAATCCTAATTGTTTGTCAAACGGATAATTCTAACTGTAGGTATATGGAGTTCATACTACTGTGATTCATTATGTAAAACTTCATTATTTATAATTAGGTAGAATTATAATTCTCATGAAATTGTTTAACTATCTGGAGGTGGGCGTTAGCAACTGCAACACAGTTTTTTAACTAACGCAGTTGTTATCGTTCTGTAGTTTTTAAGGCTCCAATGTAGGTACTTAATTTGAGAAATAAAATAAAATAAATTAATAACTATGCCAAAGCATGTATGAACTCCGTAAACAGGTCGAATACGTTTTAAGCTCTCAAATGATTATGATTTTCATTAGACAATTAGGCTTCTGTGCAGAAAAGCTAAAGCTCTTATAAAGGGACTTTAGCCTTTAAAATAAAGATTGAATTGTTTCGTTTGGATATTGTTTACTAGCTGTTGCCCGCGAATCGTCCGCGTGGAATACCATTTTTTAATTCCCACGGGAACTCCTTAATTTTCCGGGTTAAAAAGTAGCTTATTTAAGTCACTCTCCACGTCCTCAACTATGCTGCTCTGTTGCGGCGTGATTAAAGGACAAACCAACACACTTTCGCATTTATAGTATTAGTATGATTTATCTGTTCTAATAAAACCGGCCAAGTGCGAGTCGGACTCGCGCACCGAGGGTTCCGTACAAACCTGTAGTAAGTTTTACGATTTATGACGTATTAAAAATAAAAATTACGTTTGTTGTATGGGAGCCCCCCTTTAATATTTACTTTATTGATATTTAATTATTTATTTTGAAAGGTAATATACAAGTTAATATTCTGTGAAAATTTGAACCGTCTACCTGTTACCGTTTTTAATATTGAGCAAAAAAATACGAAAAAAACACGTTTATTGTATGGAGACCCCCCTTAATATATATATATTTTTAATTTTTAGTATTTGTTGTTATAGCGGCAACGGAAATACATCATTTGTGAAAATTTCAGCTTTCTAGCTATCACGGTTTATGAGATACAGCCTGGAGACAGACAGACAGACAGACAGCGGAGTCTTAGTAATAGGGTCCCGTTTTTACCCTTTGGGTACGGAACCCTAAAAATGGCACCTGCCTATTGCAAGACGACGTAACCGGCCTCCCTGCAACTTTACCTAATCTAGACAAATCGTGTATTAAAATCGATTTTCCACTTTCTACAACACACCGGCAAGTTTTCATAATATGTAGGTACAGGTAGGTAGAAGGTACTTATTCACAATCGATTCGTTCTGCATTTCCCGCGTAATATCGTGTAGCGTCTGCAGTCATTTTTTGCTCTCGATGTACCGCCCTAAATCGATTTTTAAGTCGCACATAACTGTACTTTTACTGTTTCCATTATGAACACCTGAAGATCTTGAAAACATATTTTTGCCTTATGAATAGTTAATTAATATCTTCAAGTTAGCATAATGATTGTGCACTAGCAAGTTGCAACGGAGTTTAAACCGTTCGCCCTGCTGGACAGGTGAAACTAAATAAAAGCTTGCACTATATAGGTATAAGTTATAACAGTTATTAAAGTCTGGCCCCACCATTTATCACAAAATATGAAACCGGAACGTGTGTAGAGAACATTATCTACCGAACGCTATCCGGCGCGGAACCGAAGTGTACTTTGTAGTCCAGCCTTAATACAGGCGGCAAAATTTTGAATTTTGACTAAATAGGTACGTCAATAGGCTATCGACAAGTTTGGACAAGTACCTAGTTGTTAATGTTTTTGGCATTGACATACTTAAGTTTTTGGTTCGGTACCGTTGCCTATTCAAAATAAGTTGATTTTTTTATTTTAGTGGAGTAAAACGCGATTTTGAAGAACTTTAATTACGAGGGAACTGCAGGGAAGTGGAGACTACATAATAAGTAATATTATTGATAACTTTCTAGCAGGTTAGTACTTACTTAGATACTAATTTAATAAAGTAAGTACATTAAAAATCCCGTGGGAAATTTTTGGAATAAAAAGTCTAGATGTCCCCCGTGATACACTCTATCGCCCCAACAAAAATTCTTCAAAATCGATTACATATATACAGATGAATCGTGAAAGCGTAGCAGACAGACAAATAGGCAGACACACTTTCGCATTTTAAAAATTTTACAAGGATTTGTACTATAGCTGTACGAATCTTCATCAAATTTTTACCGTAAAAACTGTATTTTCGAATTACAGTAGGTAAATGCAACGTGCTGTTTCGAAAAAATACAGTTCGTGTCTATGTCTATCGTGTTTACGAATGAAATTCCACCTGCACTACAAACTGACTATATATACTTAGGTCTATATATAGGATCTATCATAGTAAAACATGCTACTACGCGTACGAACAAGGAGGCTTTTCTAATTGCGCGTAATACCCACCCAGACTGGCACCTCTACCTAGGTAGAATGAACGCAATTCGTTATGAATAAAGCCAGTCGTGGGGTGAATGAACACTACGCCAGCTCTCAGCGACGCGGGTTGAAATCGATCTGTAATACGAGAGTTGTGTGTAAATTGTACGTAAAAGAGGCTTTCGTGGGTATAATCAGAAATGTGCTGGTCCGGGTGGAATTGACTGATTGCATATTGAATACAACGACAACACCAATGGGCTAGGTAGGTAGGTAGGTAATAGGTATATTGACTATTTAGGTACCTGTCTATAATAAAAATAGACAAGTAAATATTCTTAGCTGTATAGTGTATACCTATTAAGAGACTGTTCACCACACTGGCCAAGTGCGACTTGTTAGGGGTATGTCAGTTATAATAAACCCATACTTTTTTTTTTGTTAACGAGGAGGAAAACTTCTATAGATACCCGACCCCATAGGATCGGGTTATGTGGGATTTTGACCCGTCCTCAGCTCATAATGAGGGGCCCCGCAGCGCCGGTGCCCCTCTCTTGTGCGACGCCCATTACGGGCTCGTTCCAGGGGAGGGGGTCCCAATTGTCATCTAAGGCTTAGCAGCGTGATGTGGAGGTAGATCGAACGAACAACCCGGGGATCGAACCCCCGACCACCCGAATGGGAAGACAGGCGTCTAAAGTCTAAACCGCTAGGCTAACAGTTAAAACCGCTAACTTACATATTTAAGAATTAAATTCACAAGTAGGTGAAGTAAACTGATAATGTGGGAAACACGTAACCGCGAGACGGGACACCTGTCGGATCTAGATTTACTTAGTACCTACCTATATAACTACCTACCTACCACAAGTGGCAAGTCGCTGGCATAACGTGGGAACCGGTCTGAGCTGTACCTGTGGAAACGTTACGTGACTTCGCCGGCTTTCCTCTTACTACTTATTTCTAGAGCCTAAGAAATTAACTCCACGTAGAGCTAATAAATACAGTTTCAGTTTTGTCTAAAAGACGTTCTGAAATTAACTTAAGAGTCTGCCATAACGCCGATTTAGAGCGGGATGTCGAATTATGACTTTACTCGTGAGTGAGTAGTACAGAGCGATACACGCGCAACGTATTTAAACGAAAATAACTGTTTTTACCTAATTACAAGTTAATTAAACAAACAATCGAAAAATCAAATTAAGTAACTGAAGAAATACTTCTAGGTTACTTGACAAAACAAAAAACCAAGATAAATTGTGTGCGTTTCGTAAGATAAATAGCAAAATGTGTGCAAAACATGTATTTTTCAAAAAAATATACTATCGAGAGAATTTTCACCAATCGTGTTTTTAAATTATGTAATCCAAGATGAAAGTTCGAAGTATCATTACTCCAAATATTAAGGTGGTAACTTTTACAAATTCCGAGATAAATAACTATTTCAAACAACAAAATTGCATATTACAGACTCTTAATTAAATATTTTACAGACAATCGGGGACAAATAATGAAGAGGTCATAAATCAATAAAGGACATTTTTTATAACAAGCTTTTATCGTCCGCCATTTTGAATTTAATGTGACGTCATTTAATTTTTCGTATTCTTATCAGCAAACCCCTATAATTGATTACCCATATCATGGAGTGCATATAAAATAACTAACTAGTCCGCCATCTTCGTTCACTTGGAATTGAATGAATTTGAATTGAATGGTATTGGTAAGGCTCGTAATCATAATGTCGTCTTTAACCATCGGAAACGAACGCCTTATTTGATGACGATTGATTACAATTGCCGAATGCAATCCTGTGTGGAATACCAATGAAAAATGTAACTAGGTAAGTAGGTATAGTTCTGATGTACGAAACATTTATATACCTACCTAGCTTCTTATTAATCATAATATAGTATATATACTTAATAAGATTTGACCACAGAGTACTGAATTTGACGTCGCCATAATATCACTATGGCAGATTTGTTATTTCTGTACAATACTTACATTAATTGTTTGTATAAAGTTGCTCTTACTTCACCGCAGTGTAGACTTTTCCCATCCTTGGGCGATAAAAATATTTCTGCTACTATTATCTAGCTATTATCTTTCAAAGGATTGGACGCTAATACTCATTTTCGCACTTGCGACTTGCGCGGTAATTTAATGGCCGACATTCAAGACTATTTCGATACATCTTTATCGACGTTATCATTTTACTAGCTGATGCCCGATTCTTCGTCCCACGGGAACTCCTTAATTTTCCGGGATGAAAAGTAGCCTATGTCATGTAGCAATCTGCTTGTTTAGATAACAAGATGAATAATAGGTATGTCGTAGCGTACATAAAGTAAATAAGGCTAAGACGTTATTGTGGTGATTGTAATAAACATTATATAATAAGTAAGTACGAGCTGATGCCCGCGACGTCGTCCGCGTGGAATAAGTCTTTTCTTATTCCCGCGGGAAATTCTTAATTTTCCGGGATAAAAAGTAGCCTAGGCATGTCACTCTCCAGGTCCTCAACTATATATATACCCATGCAAAAATCACGTCGATCCGTAGCTCTATTATAGCGTGATGGAAGGACAAACCAACAGAACAACAAACAGGCACACTTTCGCATTTATAATATTAGTATGATGAACGAATTTCTTCAAGATTATTCATGTAAAATTGGAAAACTGAAAACCCAGCCAGCGCATTATGATTTACGGCGTATATTTTCAGCGCTTAGGTAGGTACTTTACCTTCTCCGAGTGCATTGGTCGAGCGTGTTGAATCAATGTGTACTGTACACATTGGTAAGAGGCTGCTGGTATTAGCCAATATTATCTACACGGTATAGGAATAGGACAATAATTAAAAAGAATATTCAGTGTTCAGACAGACGCGGACGTTTTGTTTATTTATGACAATCTCAATTTGCTTGCGAAAATGCCGGACAGACGGACGGACATCCGCCGCCTACACGATTTCCATTGAATTGAATCGGTGATTCGGCGCATGCTAACTAACCGAGACAAGTCAACCTTTGTTCCCAACATACCTAATTATTAAATGAGTTTTACTAATTGAATGATTGATTTGGAAAATTATTACTTGGTACTTAAGGGTCTATAGGTTCCTGCGTGTCAAAAAAACTCCTCAACCTCCCACGTTTGAACCTGCATATCAATAAAAGTATTGAATCAATAACATTGAAAAAAGTATATAGTAAAATTAAGAATATACACTGAGTTTTATGTGATGTGAAAACACGATTACTAAAAATTCTCTCGATAGAAAAAAATCACAAACTTCCCTCTGAATTTTACAAATAAACCGCAGTAGTCAATGAATACTTTACCTATACTAATTAAATTTTGTATAGAAACTCAACTTAGTACAATACGTGCACTATGTGATCTGAATTTAAAATTATGTTTTTTTTTTCGTTGCTAGAAGTTAAATTCTGAAATATTGCGAGTTCACTTCACGTTCTCCCCGCGCCCCGCATCGCCTGAATCGCCTTTGATACGAGCTGGAGTACTATAGGCTCTTAACTCGAGATAATTTGAAGATTATAATATGTAGCTGTTGGCACTTGGCACCTAATTACTAGTTGATGCCTGCGTTCTCATCCGCATATACTTACCTAAGTACCTATTTAGTATTTAGGTTTTCAAAAATCTCGTAGCAAAGCTTTGATTGTCCGAAATCAGGTTGATGACCTCCCTGGCGCCAAACTCCAAAGTAACCTAACAGGTCAGCCTGCTAACATCTTAGACTGCGTCATCACTATTCGGTATTCACTTACCACCAGGTGAGATCGCAGTCAAGGGCTTACTTGTAGTGGAAAAGCGCGATGCGAAAGTGTGTCTGTCTGTCTGTCTGTCTGCTACGCTTTCCCGGCCCATCTTTTCAACCGATTTTGCTGAAATTTGGTATGGCGGTAGGTTATATCCCGGAGAAGGAAATCTAGGCTACTTTTTATCCCGGAAAATTAAGGAGTTCCCGCGGGAATCAAAAAAACTTAATCCACGCGGATGAAGTCGCGGGCATCATCTAGTTATTTATAAAAGTAGGTGTAGAGGTACCTGACTCAGTTTCTTTTTGGTTTAATTAGAGATAAAATTAAATAGTAATCTCTGTTTTATAAACTCTAAATAGTCACAATAACAACAGCCATACCTACAATTTTTGAATTCCAAAGTTTAAAAAACAATAGGACTGGAACCTCTGCCGTTACACAATAGTGTCATATTGGTATGTGTCTTCCAAAAAGCAAACCTTCCCCTTCCGGGAAGATGCTTTATGCCACGTTCCTGTATATCAAGGTATCGGACCTTTGGGTCAAAAATTAAGTAGGTAGGTATACTTACATATAATGGAGAAATCAAAATTATATGCGCTTGAATTATTTATATTATGTATTTTTCTGTTCCTAATTATATCATCAGCTAAGTAGTAAGCCATCGATTTTTTTTTATCGTATGGCGTTTACTTAAAGGCGTTTTTATAAAAAGAACGCATAAGGCGCCTGCAAGTTCGTCGCTCGTTTAGCACCACCCAGGGGACACGTGCAGGGAGGTAGAAGGTGGTTCCTGCGGATGTGAGCGACGGGGCATCCCCGATGTGTAAGCTATGTGTGTGTGGTCGATGTAGTAAGCTAATGCCCGCGACTTCGTCGTGTGTCGCGTGGATTGAGGTTTGTTTTTCGGTTCCAGCGGGAACTCTTTAATTTTCCGGGATAAAAAGTAGCCTATGTGTTATTTCAGACTATAATTATTTATCTCTGTGCCAAATTTCATACAGATCCGTTCAGCTGTTGGGGCGTGATTGAGTAACAAACATCCATCCATCCATACATCCATCCAAACTTTCGCATTTATAATACCCATATAATACCTATTAAATTAAATAGGTAGTATAGATACGAGAGTCTTATATCCTCTCATAGGCGCGTGTTGCTCGTTGGTGTCTACAGTCTGTAGACCGTACACCATGCACGTCTTGTAGAACGCATCTTTTAAACAACGTGTAAATACGTGTAAGTACATGTGCCTACATTGTACATCTAACGCACTAGAGCCGTGCTGTGAATGAATAATTAGTTGGTACTGTCGAGTAAAATGGTCATATTTTTATACATTTGGATTTTGAATGGACATATTTAACTTTGTAATTTAAAAGTCTACTTGAATAAAAAATATTTGATTTGATTGGATTATGAGTTATGACCTGAATAAGTTCACGTCAATATTTTAGAAATTTTCGGAACTTCATCGAGTGCATTGGCCGAACTCAATGGGCCAATGTGTACAGGGTCTTTAAAGTTATTTAATACTTTCGAAATTAATTGATAGATATATCAATACAAAATTATAGTAATTACAGAATCATTCAAACACTAGGCTGGTGAGTGGTAGGTACAGTCTTTTGTAAGTATGTAGGTATTTACATAAAATTACAATCATACTAATTAATATTACAAAAGCAAATGTGTGTTTGTTTGTCCTTCAATCACGCCGCAACGGAACAACGGATCGACGTAATTTTTGGCATGCGTATAGTTGAGGGAGAGTGACATAGGCTACTTTTATCCCGGAAAATTAAGAATTTCCCGCGGGAATAAGAAAAACTTATTCCACGCGGACGACGCGACGTCGCGGGCGTTAGCTCGTACTTATTATATGTATAATGTTTACAATGACCACAATAACTTCTTAGCCTTATTTACTTTTATGTACGCTACGACATATTATTCATCTTGTTATCTAAACAAGCAGATTGCTACAAATAACTAAATCTTTGAACAGCACAACAAACAACTCCGAACAATAAGTTGATTTGCCCTCAATAGATAAAGTTAAAGAGAAATGATAGTAAAACCTAAACAAGTTGGTAGGTAGTGGCAAAGGTACTAAGTATTTAACTTATTGTGTGATAGTAGGTTTCTATTATTAACTATTAAGTATGTACCTACCTACTACCTGATGCCCACGACTTCGTTCGCGTGGTTAAAATTTTTTGATTCCCGCGCGAACTCCTTAATTTTCCGCGATAAAAAGTAGCCTATGTCACTCTCCATCCTCAATTAGGTATACCTATGCCAAAAATTACGTCGACCCGTTGCTCCGTTGCGGTGGGATTGAAGGACAAACCAACAAACAAACACACTTTCGCATTTATAATACTAGTATGATTCTATCTATGATAGTAGGACTAGGTAGGTACCTACACCTATTACCTACCAGTTGTAAAAGCCGTGATAGCCAATTGGTTTAGATGTCGGCTTTAGCTATTCTCGTAGTCCAGCGTCCGATCCGCGGGCACGTATAGTACGTACCTATTTCTAATTTATCGGAGTTGTAATAGGCGCGAAATTAATTTTATCATATTTTGACTTTTCTACAAGGTAGGTACTAAAACTACTAACTAGGTAGGTACCTATGTAATAAAACCTAATACCTAACAATTATCTACCTACTCTTATAAGATTTGACATGAAGGCTCTAGGTAGCTGCTAGGCTAGGAATAATAACCTGTTAATACATAAATACTAAAATAGGTATCTAATGAGATATTATTATTATTGCAACAAAACATACGTCGCTTTCTTTCCGAGTATACATACTGAATACATAAGATTATAATAAAGCAAATAATGATAAATATGAACAATAAATATTAACCAGTGATTAGTTAGACTAGTTTATGTAACTTTCTCATGGAAATAATGTAATTAAAAGGTAAGTATGTATTTATAAAGCGTCATTTCTTTAAGTTATAGAAATATTGATCGTAGGTGACTGTAACTGTAACTGTAACTGTAACTAAATTTCAGTTTTTCAAAATAACGGCCGTAATTAATGACTAAAAGATCATATTATAGAGTATATACCATAGGTTTACTACTCGGTGTAAAAGATAGTATCGAGGTGAATCCGTAACTTGTGTAGCTTTTTTTTGTTGACGGGAGGAAATCCTCATAATATATCCGGGAAGAAGGGGATTTACATTTTATCTAAAACCCCCCGGTGGCCTGTGGCCACTTCGCACCCTAAGCGCATAAAGGCTCCGAGATCTCAATGGAACGTATATTCATTTTCATCTTTGAGCAAGGAACAATAAAAACAACAAGACAAGAGCATTCCTATAAAAACAAAGCGTTACGCAACTGGTTAATAGCCGTGGACAATTTAAGAATTGTTGCGCTAAAAACTTGAATTTCTATCCGATTGACCTTGCTCCACCATAGCAGATGACAATTGAACCTGTTTACTTTATTTCCAGTTTTATTTATATGCTCACATTATTATAGACAGCGTTCGTATCTATATTCTATACTAGGCTGCGTGTGTAAGTACCTACATAATATATTTTTCATATAACCTGCATTGAAAATGCGAGTTTCAATGCCCGTTGAGCCACCCGAAACTAGTCAATTTCAGACGAATACAGCTGGTAGAAAACCATCACTTTCTGCCCTAGGGCAGAAAATGATGGTTTTCTACCAGCTGAATGACGTAGCATGCCCTCCTTTCAATCCTGTCAGAGTATCTTTTGTTTGTTTCAAACCTTGAGAATTGTCATTTTAACCATCAACTAAACTGACAGATATCATATTTGTAAACAACTACCTTAAAATAAATATGAAATACGATTTTAATAAAACTCGCACTTTCAGTGCATGTTACCTATATGAAAAATACTAGCTGATGCCCGCGACTCCGTCCACGTGTTTCAAGTTTTTTTGATTCCCTCGGGAATTCCTTAATTTTCCGGGATAAAAAGTAGCCTATGTCACTCTCCAGGTCCTCAACTATACCCATGCCAAAAATCATGTCGATTCGTTGCTCCGTTGCGGCGTGATTTAAGGACAAACTTGACCAACAAACCAACAAACAAACACACTTTCGCATTTATACCTAATATTAGTATGATGGTCAGACTTCAGCGATGCCAGCCCTCGCTTCGCTCAGGCAGGCAACTTCACCCCCGTCTGAAATCGTCTTATTTCACCCCTAGGCGCACAATATACCTGCTATTACATGCACGTAATAAAATAAGTAAGTAGGTATATTGTCCTCCATTTTGTAAGCGTGATTATATTTTCGTTAGCTGGGTACTTATCGATTTGATCCATCCATGTACTTATCTCATTCGATTCGATTTGTGGTAGGTACAGTGGCCATCCTTAGTCCATGCTGGTCGCTAATATTATTGTAAAACAGAGAAGTAACTAATTCCCTTGTTAGTCCTCGGGCTTGCTATAATAAAATTCGCTATTTATTATTAGGTCTGTTCGTAGTTTGGTACGCGGGCGAATCCGTGGGCGCAAGTTACGGTCTAAATACCTACTCTCAAATAACCAAGCAACTAGCAACGACCTTTCAAATGTCATTTTAACCCAACAAGTTGTTATTAGAATAGGTTTATTGGTTTACAGTTGAATAAATCAGCAAAGCTAACCGCGTTTGTTGGAACGTTGCGAAATTGCACGCCTTCATTGCGTCGGTGAAACGTTATCGGGCCATCTAAAGAGGCTAGAACACGTTGGCCGAATGCACTTGGCCAACTGTTGGCGTAGGTCTACATTTTACCGCGTGTTACTTCATCATTCATACCTGCGAAGGGCGACAATTGTGGGTTTGCCGACATTTGTGGGTTTCCCTAAAACCGAATTTGAACCATGAGTGTCCATCAAAATAAATTTCTTAGGACTGAGCCAGTCGAATATCGCTCACGATGACCATTAGTACAAGTTTTTATTTGTACTAATGGTCGTCGTGAGCGATTGTAAAAAAGATTTTTAATTTGAATTTTGAATTTTATACATTTACCTACTACCTATAGGTAGTAGGTAAATGTATACATATAATAATAATTGAACTCTATGGCATTTTAAATATAAAGTTGAACGTCCGTGGGTAGGTACGTATGTATTGCACCTATAATTTGTTCAATCAGTTTGAATGTAGATTAATTTTTCTAAATTTAGAGAACGCAGCGTCTTCTAGAACGCTTGCTTAATCTACAGTTATTTATCTTTAGGATTTTAGAAACAACGTCCATGAATCGTAAATTAGTTTCAAAATAGCATTACTGTGTACTGCTGCAAGTAATAATACGTTAAGCCGGTTATTTTTACTGCAATTTTCATAATTTTTGAGCGCAATATGATCTTTTATGCCGCTGCCGCTATAATCTACCAACACTAAAGTAGGATGTACGTGAGTCGGCTTTATGGCCACTTAGTCACGGTCTGTTTATTATGAAATTCATAATATTTATCATGGATAAACTCTTTAATATGAAATAGGAATCCGAATAAAATCCTTACTTAGCAGAGGAAGTGCAGTATCTACATTCTACTACCTACGTACGGATTTTTTAGACTTCAGCCCCCCGATTGTCTAAAAGTTGCCGATCAAATCGTCAAAGTTCGGCGTCAAAGTAAAATAAACCATAAGAGCATTGAATAAGAGCTCAATTTCGTGTATCCATTCTCATACGTTTAGGTATGTACGATACCCTAAACAGTCGAGAATGGATACACGAAATTGAGCTCTAATTCAATGCTGTTATGTTTATTTTACTTTGACGCCGAACTTTGACGATTTGATCGGCAACTTTTAGACAATCGGGGGGCTCAGGGGACGTGGATATTAGGTACGACTTTTGGGAGATCCTCTATTTCATAATCACTAAAAATTAATTTATTTGAATAGCTGTTGTCATATATAGTAAATACCTACCCAATAAGTCCAACTATAAGTTGGCAAATAGCATAAATTTTCCACCTAATTAATATTTTTTGCAAACGTAGATTTACTACGTCATACGTAGATAATGGTAAGCAGTTAGGTAGGTACATGATAATGTTGATAGTGCAATAATTGTAAAATAAACATACAGAGCTATGGCGTGATTTGTAAAGTTGCTTATTTAGCATTAGGTTGGGTGTCTGAACACGTATCTGCTAATTTGATTGAGTAACTAGTAAGTTAGTTTGTAATACCTTCATAATATGCAATATAGCAACTGCTCTGACCAAACTATACTTATTATGAAAATTTTACTTAATAAATGCATAACTGACTTTGCAATGAGAAAAATAATTCGGACACAAAATATCGCTAGGTACCAAGATTTGTTGACTTCGAAAAAAAACTTCTAAAGTAGAAATCTACTTAATTAGCTTGCAACATTCGTGTTATAAGCCTCATCTTTAGGTTTTTGAGGGAACTTTCGTAATTCGTTAGATACTCAATTTGGTAAGTATGTACTTAGGTAAGTAATTGATTTGTCAACGACCAATGTAGCTTTAGTCACAGAAAAGGTACTAACTTTATTGTAAGTTTTGCATACCTACCTAAAGCAACCATTTTTGGTTGATGCATCAAGCGTTGCTGTATTTTAGATACAAAGCATCAGTCCCATTAAATCTATAGGTACTAACACTAATTATAGGTACCTATTTAACTCTATTTGAGTTCCCAGAGCTTTTAAAATACTTCGCGGAGAGTTTTGTTAAATTTCCCATGGAAGTGTCGCCACCTGTAACGAATTTTCAGAAAGAGTTAGGTACCTACTCTCCTGGCTCTAGATTAGTGGCAGCCCTAGCTTGCCCGAGTACGTTAGCCTGGAAAGTTCTGTAAGAAATCGAAAGTTCATCTCTAATTACACACTTTTTCCACGCCATTGCTAAGTCGGTTACATATTATGAGAAATGATTGCAATACAATGACATTAGCGAACTATGTAATTTATGAATTGGTTCGTGACCATTCACCTTAGAATAAAAACGTCAAGCCAGAGCGTCTCTATATTCTCACCTGCTTGCTAAAATCTTAATACATAACTGCATTATCACTTGTTATGTTATCATTGGTGAGATCGCTGTCAAGGGCTGACTTGGACCTATCTAGAATTTCAAGAAAAGTAGGAAGTTTACGCTATTAGTTTTCAGCTTTAACTCTGTGCCAGCGTTGGAGACCTTGGGCAAATTCGTCTAATTAACCAATTTCAATTACCTACATGCCATTAGAGTAAATGGACAATAATTTAGCGTTGCGTGTTTTGGGTTGATTCCATCGTTTTGCCACGCTATGGCGCCTTGATGATAATATTATAACCTCATTCTAACGTAAGTACCTATAGTAGGGAATTAGGTTTTAGGTATTGGCATTTAGACTAGTAGGTAGTAGGTATACCTTTCTATAGTAATTAAAATATAAATATAATTATTGGTTTATTATGGTAAGTAAAGTCGACCGGGTAGTTATAGCCCGAGCCGGGGGCAGCAAATATCTACCTGAAATTCTGTAACTCTTCATTACTCAATAAAGGACATTGATACTGAATACTGATAAAATATATTGACGTGGCACAAACTTAACCTTACCTGTGTATTTAAAGTGATTTTTTAAAGTTTTATGCTTGAAGAGATTTGTTCCAATTTTATATGATAAAAATATGGTCCTCCTACTAAGTGTAGGTAGCGAGATATTAGGCACCCCTATTATAACTAACGCCTAAATTACAGAACAATGTACCCATCCGTGTTTGGGCTATTTAGGGCACCTGTACGGGTCATTGGGCATTTAGGACAATGTACCTATTAAATGCGAATGACGCGTGAAAAATTACGATATGAAAATTGTTTCTAAGGTAGGTACTTAGATATGAAATAGACTACAATAGACAGATTCATTGCCAAGCTGTGATGATATTCGAGCAATGGTCGATTGCAAATTCCAATGCAAATAATACTGAAACTTTAGCTTTTTTACCACCTACAGAAATCCCTTAAGGTTCTACTACTTGAATGTCAATTTCTCCTACTTTTACCAAAAGATTTGGTAGGTATACCCTTAAATTACTGGCCTGTTTCACTCACTTTTTGCTGAGAAAAATAGTTGTTAAAGTAAGGTAGGTACCGTTAAAGGTTAATAGTGAAGTTTTTAGTTTAAGGCCCTTTTACGACAGCTAATTTAGATAGCACGGTATAAATAGATTAATTGAAATGTAATATAAAGAATTGTGGTCATATTGTTTCAGATAATCGAGCGTGTGCGAGGCGGAGGACGGCAGGCGGAGGGCAAATGATGATCGCGGAGTGCGTCGAGACCCGCGCCCGGCGACATGGCCGCGCTCTCCTGCTACCAGCCGTGCCGGTCGCACCTCGCACAGCCTGCTAGGTAAACAATAAACCAGACATACCTAGTGATTGCGGAGTGCGTCGAGACCCGCGCCCGGCGACATGGCCGCGCTCTCCTGCCACACGCTCCTGCTACCAGCCGTGCCGGTCGCACCTCGCACAGCCTGCTAGGTAAACAATAAACTAGACATACCTAGTGATTGCGGAGTGCGTCGAGACCCGCGCCCGGCGACATGGCCGCGCTCTCCTGCTACCAGCCGTGCCGGTCGCACCTCGCACAGCCTGTTAGGTAAACAATAAACTAGACATACCTAGTGATTGCGGAGTGCGTCGAGACCCGCGCCCGGCGACATGGCCGCGCTCTCCTGCTACCAGCCGTGCCGGTCGCACCTCGCACAGCCTGCTAGGTAAACAATAAACTAGACTAAAATTTATTTGATTGAAGTCAAAAGACTTAAATGCAATGGAGGCGCCACTCGCAGTATCGGTCCCAAATCCCAATGACCTCTGTTCTCGCTCGACGGGGCCTCCTACGAGAGTTCTCACTCAACTGCGTTTTCGGTGCAGTTAGTGGGTGTGGAATAAAATACGCGGTCCTCTCATTATCTCTCGGAATGAGAAGGGTTTGGCCATAGTCCCCTACGCTGGCCATTTAGGCGTAGGATATGCTAGTTTGTTTAAAGATTAGGTTAGGTTAGGTTAGGTTGCTAGAAATAAAGCCAAAAGTCCAAAAAAAAACCAATAAATTGGACTGGCAAGTTGTGATATTACATAGAAAAAGTAATTGTGTCAGAGAAAAGGTTGCTACCATGTTGCTACATAATAAATAGTAGCAGGAACTGACCGCAAGGAAAAAAAAATACGCTGGTCAAGTGCGGTCACCTTCGAGTCACCTTATGAAGAACTCTCGGTCATGCAGGTTTCCTTACGATGTTTTTCTTCACCGTTTGAAGCAAAAAAAGTCTGTCAAAATTCTTTGAAATCATTGACCTGTTTGAACTAAAAATTGTTTGATATCTTATTAGATACATTCATTTTTCGCCAGATGCTTCGACGACGACGAAGAATCAGCAACACTCACAGCGCGTAGACGTCAGTTCATCGAAAGATGTCACGAGGCGCGGACGGGGCGTCACCGGGACCTCATACCTGAGGTGTCCGTCAAGCGCACCAGAGAGGAGCTTGCCAAGCATGCGGCACAAAATGCGACACTGACACGGCGGCTCAACGTCGAGTCTGGCTGGTCCAAGGTCGAGGAGGTCAGGAAGAAGTTTGAGGGAGTGGCGACGTCACCGGCCTACTCCAGATCCTTTGAATCGCCACCTAGGTGAGTTGAAGATACTAAGGATTTAAGGATACTTTAAGATACAGGATTACAGACAATTCAGGGATATAAAACTAACAATATTAGGTCGTTCTTTCTTACACCTATGGAATCCATGGGTTGCTAGCCAATTTATAGGTGGCATCATCTTTTGCGCATTTCATAATTGACTTGATCATTTCTCTCTCTCTATCTTGAATTAAATTAGGTACTTAATCTGTGTCAGTCACTTGATTTAATTTATGCAAGAGAAGGTAGGGGTTTTCAGTCACAATTTAATACCGATATTGAGATTGAGAAATCTATCTACACCTAAGACTTGAATCGAACACTTGTGTAGTGGAATGATTCTGGTGGCACCTCTGCCTTCCATGTCAAGTTGGTAAATGGATTCACTGATATCACCACTAGAACTTACCAATTAACTGTCATTGATAAAATGTTCCCAATTGACCTAATTTCAGGCGTCGTCTAGCAGATTCGTTGTTCGCCAGTTTCAAGCTCCCCCGCAAGAAAGACAACATGGCACAGCCACGCTCGCTCATGCCGCAGCAGCAGCAGAAGAGGAAGTCCGCGGTGGAACTGCTGGCGGAGTCCAAAGCGTTCTATGTCAAGTCTGAAACCGTACTGGATCGGAAGCAAGAACTGCCTTTAAGGGTAAGTGGAAATAAAAATCGAAAAATGTGAATTCTTGTAAAATTCGTATTCGAACAGTTAACTATAGTGCATTGAAAGATTTGATAGAAGAAAGCCTAACTCATAATCTCTCTCTGCGTCGTATTCCTCATTACTGAGGGCCGTGACTCCTTTCCATTAATCCAATAATGGTAGCAGTTTTCTTGATATAATAATGCGGTGGGTTCCCACGTCCTTCCGTGTACGACTCAACTAAGAGTATTTAAACTCTAAGGTTTTTGTAACGATTATTATCAGATGTCAGTGATAATAACCGGTACCGACGGCTTACCGTGCTCTCCGAGGTACGGAGGAAACGAAAAGGCCAAATTGAACCTCCAAATTCGGTCACCCATCCAGTTACCGACTTAAGTCAACGTTGCTTAACCTTCGCAATAGATTGATATGCGTTGTCACGAGGCCACTCGTCCCTCAACTAACTCATAATAACAAGCTTAAAATTGTCCTACTATCGGTTACCCTGAAATAAGTTAGTGAATAGTAGATTGTATTATAAGGGAGCAAAATAATATTTTTACGGCGAGGGCGCTTTTTTGAATCCAGAACGAAGTGAGGGATTCTAGAGTAGAATCCTGAGCGTAGCGAGGGATTCTTTAGTAGAATCCTGAACGTAGCGAGGGATTCAAAGTACGTCGCCCGAGCCAAAAATATATTTGCGCCCGAATGATACACTCTACTTTTCATCACCCTGTATGAGAAAATTTGGTTCCCGCAGGAACTCTTTAATTTCCCGGGATAAAAAGCATAATATGTGCTATTTCCAGACTATAATCTTTTTTTTTTTTTTAAATCTATCTCTGTGCCAAATTTTATCCAGATCCGTTCAGCCGTTCGGGCGTAATTAAGTAACACACATCCATACCACCATACATCCACACATCCATCCAAACTTTCGCCTTTATAATAATATTTGTTTAATTTTTTTTTTTTTTTTTTTTTTTTTTAATATATATATCCATATAGCCCTTTCGTTTGTTAAAATTCAGAAATTATAAATTCCTAAATTGACCCTGCCGGGGATCGAACCCTGGACCTCCGCACGTTAAGACAGCAGCGCTCAACACTGCGCCACGGAGGTCGTCAATTTGCGTTGGCGCTGAACACTAAGATGTTCCAAATTCAATAAGTGCGCGGCAAAGATAATTGCGGCGCACTTACGAGTATAAAGAGGATTAAAAACTCATTACTGCCCGCTAAAAGTTTCTTATAGAAAACACCACCTTTGGGCGCACATAAAGGCGAACCAAGTCGTCCTTTTCGAATACATGGGATGAAAACTATATTATTAGTAGATTAGTAGCCAAGGGCTGTAAGGCATCAATTGCAGCCCGAGATATTTAGGCGCACGAGCGCAGGGAGGGCGCCTATAGTTCGAGGGTGCAATTGATGCTTACACCCGAACTAACTACTCTGCTTTACATCTCGATTGTGAGGTAAAGTAGGTCCTTATTACCCCCAAATGGAGCTTGTAGGTGACCAATTAGCGCTCTAGGGTAATAATGTAGCTAGAAAAGCCCTAGGGCGGTAAGTAATTAAAAAAAAAACTCTTCACTCTTTCAAAAAGTTCGCGTACATCTAACCATCATACTTTTTTTAATTACTTACCGCCCTAGGGCTTTTCTAGCTACATTATTACCCCAGAGCGCTAATTGGTCACCTACAAGCTCCATTTGGGGGTAATAAGGACCTACTTACCGAATATGAGAGATGTAAAATATCTTGACTATATGTCTTGAAAATGTTTTGACTAATTTGTTAAGTTTTTATTACCGCTAGAAGCAAGTTCCCTTCTTCGCTCAGTTTTCTCAATTTGTGTATTTAAATTGGTGCATTTTTTTCTTACAGGTAAGCAGCGGGCTTAGTCAAGCGATCGCAGCCGGGGGATGTCATCTAGTCAGTTCCGGCGCGCTCAACAATGACGTCTGCTGTAATCCCTGTGAGTTAGGCGGCAAACACGAAACTAGCGACGGCCGAGCGACGGCGACAGCGGGGCGATGGGATACGAGAGCTGGCGACGAATTTCGGGAAGGTCCTTTAGGCAAGCTGAAATTGTGGAAAAATATAATTTCGATCATTGGCGAATCCAGTTCTGCCAGTCTGGTAGAGCGTTTGCGGTATTTCGCTGTACTGCGCAGCATATAACATTTGCAAAAAAAAACGAAAAAACATTTTTTGGCAACTTGATTTTTTTTTCTTTAAATTATAGAATACTTACTTATAGAATTCGAAAAAATAAATCCCAGACGTTTTTGTCGGTTATAAAGTATTACCAGACCTCTTTCAAATTTTTCCGAAATTCGTCGCCAGCTCTCCGACTAATCGCATCGCCCCGCTACCGCCGTCGCCCCGCTACCGCTAGTTTCGTACCCGTACTTAATCCTCTCAAGCGTTTATAGCTACTTAATATTACGTATATTTTGTATGGACACACTCACGCTATACCGAGCGGCAACCGAGTAATCGGACAACGCTACACTTAATACTTACTAGTGCTACGGGTCCCGAGACGGTCTAGCGTGTGTCGATGCTCTTTGGACTTATTGGGTATAATTACTATTTGAAAACTACTTATTCAAATAAATATTTTTTTAGTAATTATTAAGTATATACTAACTGGTGCCCGCGACGTTTTTTTGATTCCCGCGGGAACTCCCTAATTTTTCGGGATAAAAAGCCTATGACACTCTCCGTTCTCAACTATACCTATGCCAAAAATCACGTCGAAGCGTTACTCCGTTGCGGCGTGATTGAAGGACAAACCAACAAACAAACACACTTTTGCATTTATAATATTAGCATGATCCACGTGGGCTGTGGCCAAACTACTTCCCTTGTAATTTCCGAGACTCTTTTTGGACTTCTAACTTACAAGTCCCACCAAGTTTCTTATACCTACTTGCTCACCAAATTTTGTGGTGTTTCAGAGAATATATACAATTTTGTATTGATATTTGAAGAAATGGAAAATACTTAGTAATACTAAGTATTTAAAATGTTCTTTCAGATGCAACAACTAGGATAGCTAGTACCCGAAGGGCGGTGAGCGCGGGCGAAGGTTTGCAGAGCACTTTGCGAAGGTTGCTGGAGCATTCTGACAGTAGAGAGAATGTGTATTCTCCGGCTTATGTCTGTAAGTATAAGTAACTAGCTGATGCCCGCGACTTCGTCCGCGTGGATTTTAGGCCTTATGGAGTCACGTGGGAACTGGTTTTTTTCCCAGTATAAATGTATATAATATATATGAAACTGAATAAATGACCGTCAGTCTGACAATATATTTGAAGATCTCTCTACTGTCCTAAGTCTCATTTACTTTTGTATATGGAGTTTTTTTAACCCAATATTTTTACTTTTTCGTACAATTTTTCAAACATTTTCTTTTATAAGAACCTTCTTCTTACAATAACAAACACACCAAAAAATATTAGCGAAATTGGTCCAGCCGTTCACGCGTGATGCCGTGACCAAGGGATTCATTTTTATATAATATAGAGATAAAGAAAAAAAACTAAGTCTAACTAAGTCTACGTCACTTAGACTACACTCTTCGAATAGTGAATTTCAAATAGATTTAGTTGTCAAAATCGATATTTATAAAAGCAAGACGCTATCAAGTATTTAAAAAGAGTCTTACCTACAGGTTTTCAATAACTTACAAGATTTCAAAAGCTCTGAAATTCATAACACTTTGTCACAAAATCTACAAAATTTTCTAGCGCAAAAAATGTTCTGCGAAGCACGCCGGTTAAAAGACTCGTATCCAGAACGAGAGATACCACGCTCCCAGCACACGTCCGGAACTTTTTCCGGAACCTCATCATCCGGAACTTCCGGTTCCAAGCATAAATCGGAAGATAAAAGTCGGCCAGTGAACTTCGGAGATGCGAGAGTATTCTTTCCGGAATCGTTCGTAATACCACGACAAAGGCCTAGCGAAGTAATTATCAAGAATGCATATTCAATACGTAAGTTATAAACTGATCTACTTACTAATTAATTATGAAAACTATTAGCTTTCAAATGCTTATATCCATTTAGACAAATTCAAAAAACATCTAATACAAAATCATCAATCATCTGTTATAAATGAAAAATAATTCCGGAAATATTAACCCTCCTTGCGCTAATCCACAAACTATTCGGGTAATACCTACCGTTTAATTTAAAGTATTCCAATAAGAATACCTACCATAGATGCAGTATACTCGTATGTGACAACAATCAAGATTGAAATCTTTTAGCAAATCCGAATCAGAATGAATAGTTTTCCCGTTTTCACGAAGGCTTTCGACCTTATACACTGTAAATTTAAATGTTATCTAGAATTGTCAAACGTTTTCGAGCTTATGCTTATTATTATAATTAAACTTCAATAACGTGTTATTTGCAGCAAGCCCCCAGTCGAGTCCGCATCAGTTACCAGACGACATCTCCCGTAGCGGCGATCAGTTGGAAGCCATCAGCCCTCCTGCTGAATATGCTCACTCCGCACCTAGATATATTAGGTTAGTCATCATCATCATCATCATCATCATTTCAACCCATCACTGGCTCACTACTGAACACGAGTCTCCTCTCATAATGAGAAGGGTTAGGCCTTAGTCCACCACGCTGGTCAAGTGCGGATTGGTAGACTTCACACAGCTTTGAGAACATTATATGGAGAACTCAGCATGCAGGTTTCTTCCACGTTGTTTTCCAGATTCAGATTCATTTATTTGCATAACATGAACAATTTTGCAATAGGGGGCATGTCATCCCGTTAGGGCATATTATATATGCAATTTGAGTGTCAGGTACTGCGAAATCCTTCCTCCGTCGCAGCAAGTGATATTTATTAAAAAATATTATTTTTCAGATCAAATTCACACTCGCAGCCAAGCGCACGCGAGGACGACGGCACAAATATCAACAGTCATAAATCATTACCAGACTTGCATACCCAGGCGCACGTCTATCCTGAACAGTAAGTATCCATGCCGATATCACAATTGGATGCCCGCGAGTTGTTTCGCTATCTATAGGTACGTACAGACGAAATGCACATAGAAAGCTTGAGAGTTCATTGGGAGTAAAATAATCACACCGACATCCAGTAGATAATGAACTTAAATGCTTGCAGTATGCTATTCATGCTTCCAACTGGTAAAGTTTGTGGTATTAGGAAATTAATGCGTCTATAAGTTTCTCAATAGTATGGTCCTTCGAACCGGATTTCTTTAAGTATGTTTTAATTGCAGCGTGAACGTGGTTGTGGGCACAGAGTCAATAGGTCGGTCGCCGCGACGAAGGCGACATTCAGCTCACCATCGTACTGCGTCTTGCTCTTCTAAAGGGACTAGGTAAGCATTTCAAAGTTTTAATAGGGTTTTTCTGACTAAAATTCTCAGTACTAAGCCCGGAGTTAGGAAGTTGACGGTGTTTCACCCCCGTGCCTCGGAGAGCACGTTAAGCCGTCGGTCCCGGTTATTATCACTAACATGATAATAGTCGTTAAAGCCCGCCAACCCGCATTGTAGCAGCGTGGTGGGTGTAAGCTATAATTCCCTCTCTCCTATGAGAGTGGAGGCCTGTGCCCAGCAGTGGGACGTTAATGGGCTGTAGTAGTAGTAGTAGTAGTAGTAGTAGTAGTTTGTAGGTCGTCATGGAGTAGGGAGATAAGTAATTCAAAGATTACAATTGCACATGGTTTTATACTATAAGATAATGTATGGGCTTTTTACGACCGTACGTTATTTATCTGTTACACTTTGTCTATGCAATGTTTTTCCTCTGACCTTCTACTAACGCCTACAAAAGCACTCAGCATTGCACAAAGCATAATTTTAACCTAACCTAACCTTAAACCTAAAGGTTAGGTTAAAAGGTTTTAAGGTTAGGTTAAAATTATGCTTTTATCAATAACTCCTATTTAACTACAGGCACGAGCTAATTTTTATAATGTTTTAGATCAAATCATTCTTCTCTAATGTCATCATGCGACGCATTCTCCGAGCACCCTTCGCCCGGTGAAGAAAATTACCAATCATATAATAGGTAAAATGCATTATTAAAACAGACTAATATTCTCTTGATTTTGAAGTCTTTGATTTTCCGGGTTAGATAGTCTAGCGTATGTTGTTATGTATTACCTACGTGGTATTTCGCAGAGTAGACACACGATTACTGTAAAAAAATTGCTGGTAATAAACAAAATGTAGCTCTGAATCTTGCTTGGAATGCAAATTGTCTGTGACCCAAATTTTCTCAAAATTGGCTAAACGGAGGGGACTTTTTGTTGCCACGTTGGTTCTAAATTTAAAAAATATTGCTTGTAGTCGCTGTGGCTCCTCATTCGCTCGAGATTCGGGCGGCTCCAGCGGCCACTACACACAACGCAGCGCACCGCCTCACGCGCGTGAGAATATCAACACACATCCAGATAGAAACAGGTTGGTTGGTCAAACTAACGACGTACGGTGACACAATGGACGCCCTTGCAAGCTAGCTTTATAGTCGTAGAACCTGAAAATCCTAACGACTGATCCACCACTAATAAAGCCTGTTCTAACTTCTGACAGTCGAGTCGGCACAATACAGAAAATAAAACTTGCTCCTCCACCCATTAAAAGCGGGCATCTTTGGTTGTTTGTGTTTTGCCGCAGCAAAGGTTTGGAATTATCTCCCACCCCATCTCCGCAAACGGAATAAAACTACTATTCGTTATTTACTAATATTGTATTTTTAAAAACGTCCACAAAATTCAGCTATATTTATTTACACTAAATAATTAAATTAAAGCTAGACAAATTATTTAATCTTGTTCATATTTTTTCATTTGTTATCAGGGTGACTTGATGATATCCGCGTTGGTATGATTTTAATACCTCCCAGTCTCGCTCCTGTCACTACGCAGGATTTCTCTCTGCAGACGCCTTCTTTTATCCTTTAGGCTCTAGAGTTATTGTGTGAGTACGTATTGTGACAACAGCATGGTTCCGTTGCAGAGGCTACGCGTCATGGCAGGCCAACAACGGCAGCACGCTAGAGCAGTGCTACGTGTCAGCGCCGCCGCAGTTCCAGGACGGCGCGCCCTCGCCCCCGCCGCCCTACCCGCCGCACCCGCACCCGCACCCGCATCCGCCACACCCGCGCGTCGGCATACACTTCCAAGTGAGTACAGTCAGATCTCTTCACGTCTCATCAACACGCGGCGGTGACGATGTCACCCGCAGTGCGGACCCAACACCGACCATGAAATCTGATCAAGAAGCCCGTAGCCACCAAGGCAGGCCAACTTCACGGCTTCTAGAAACTTACCGGGGTACAGTGTTGCCCCGCGCCCCACCCGGGTAAGGAGGCGAGGCCTTGAAGCCCTCGTACCCCCCGCTTGGCCCTTACGGGCCAACCGGAGAAGCCTCTCGCAACAAACAACATCAACGAACATCGTGCGTTTCGAAGCGCAGAATACAGTATTAGGTAGGTAGGTATAAGGTGTCAGACACGAAACTAGCGACGGCGACAGCGGGACGATGGGGTCCGAGAGCTGGCGACGAATTTCGGGAAGGTCCTTTAGGCAAGCTGAAATTGTGGAAGAATATAATTTCGTTCATTGGCGAATCCAGTTCTGCCAGTCTGGTAGAGCGTTTGCGGTTATTTCGCATACTACGCAGCATATAACATTTGCAAAAAAAAACGAAAAATCATTCATCATTCCGAGACGTTGCCGAGACGTCATAAAGTTTGAATCGGACTGTACAACTGCTAGAAATGACTTATAGTGATTGCACGCGGAATTCCGCGCTTGCGGATTCTCTTCCGCATTTTGTACGCGTAGAAACGGTATTGCGGGATTTGTCTAGAATTTGCCTGAACTGAAGCTTCTAATACATCGACAACACAGCCAATGTTGCCGTCAATGTTGTAAATAAAATGATAATGTAATCTTTGATACATTCTCATAGCTTAGAGCCTGCTAGAATGAACACACCTGATGAAAGATTTTCTACGTGAATTCTTCTACTCTTGCCACTTCGCTGGCTGATCGAAGATAATTTTGGCTTCCAACCCTATTAAATAAACTGTGATTTATGTATAGGTACAGCTGTAAATCCTAACGTACATTCACGTTGGGTTCAGAGTCTTACCTTGTTTTTTTTGTCCAGGCGAGTGCACCTCCACCCCAGTTCCAAGACGAACCGCCACTGTACGACTACGGAGACTACGACTGCACGTACAAAACCCCCCTCAAGTGCCTCAACGTGGGCAGGAAGGAATACACCCACATCAGGGAGTATACCAGGTAATTACGTCATAACCATATTAACATTACCCATATTCAATTTGTCATATACTCAGTGCAAACAAAAAGTTATATCATTTCTTATAGACAAAACATACGACAAAGTAGAGGGATTCTTAAAAATTCAAAATTAAATTAACCTACCTTCCTTTTAAAAAAGCATTAGTCACTTACACATGCACTCAAACACTTATCATGAGCATGCACGCACTCACACACACGCACACACACACACGCACACACACACACACACACACACACACACACACACACACACACACACACACAATTTAGGCATAGTTTTTGGATTGTTATTTACTACTATACATAAAACTTAAAATCTATTCAATATGCACTTGCATTCCTAAACCTAATTACTAACTTTATGGTGAACGAGGGAGAGGGCTAGTTGTCCTTAACACAGATCTTTAAAAATCTAGAAAGGACAACTACCGTTGATCTCATTACTAATTCTTCTATTTTCATCTAAATAATGCATCGTGTATTGTTATAGTAATAGATCTAACCACGTGAACAATGTATATGCATGTATTTGAGAAATAAATTGATTTTGATTTGATTTGAACCTTTTGGACCCTCTAAGTACTCTTTCTCTATAAGTGTACCTACTCCATCATGCATTCATCATGCAACCTATCTCCTTTCATACAAGTTGCCTGAAAGAGATCAGACCTGCTTGCAAGTGGTGATGATGTTTATAAACCTTCCTTTCTTTCGTTGTCAGATACCACGAACCTAATACGGAGCTGATCAGCAAACAACCTCAGTATCAAGAACCGCGCATGCGACCGCGCGTTGACGACAAGCAGGAGTATGTCAATACTGCGCAGGTAAGCATTTCATCAGCTGCTATGACTGGCTGTGGCTTAGACTTTCGGCCTCCTGGCTTGGTGGTCGAGGGTTCGATCATCGAGCACGGACTACTAACTTTTCTTGGTTATAACAACTCAATCAAATCAGCAACTCTTTATCAAACTTAAAAACGCGCTTCTAGTATGGAGGTTTGTATGAAATACATAATTGTGACGTCATCCAACACACTTTTTTTCTGTAATCCATAGTTTAAAATAATTATCAAACTTTAAACTATCCAAAGATGTGAATTTAAGGTCTATTGGAAGACCCTTTATTAATTATCTAATAATCAGTAAGAAATAATTTCTTTTTGACATAGCGTGAAGGAAAACGTGAGGAAACCTGCATGCCCGTGAGCTCTTAGCTTAGCTATAATGTCAAAGGTGTGTCACATCTAAACCTAATCCCTTCTCATTCTGAGAGTAGACTCGACGTGCCCAATGGGAAGGAGATGTGTTAAAATGATGTGGTTCCTGATCTGATCAGCTCGAGAAAACTTTTGCTGAACGTGTCCTAACTTCTTTTGGATTTAAACTACTCAAATTTCTTGTGCTCCTCATATCGTCAAACCACTTCTTTCTTAGCCATCCAATTGACTTTTTTCCATCTGTGTCTTGCCTTCGAAGTCCAACCGTGAAAACCGCTGAAATAACAATTCGATCTAGCCTTAACTACTAGCAGAAGGTAAGTATTTCTTAGCTAAAACCTGGCAAAATTCATTAAAATTCTTTGTTAGCGTGAAAATTCTTTCTTTCGGTAATAGGTATAACTAAACAAACTTTCAAGTTTCTCGACACCGTCGTTTTTAGGCTGTACCTGCTTTGATCAGAATCAATGAATAAAGATACTTCCTTAGTCATTGATAAGAATACCTATTATTTATTATGTTGGTCAGTCAGTGTGTCTTTTTACGGATGGTCTCTATAACCTCTTTGGTCATTTGTGCCTTGTGGTGGCTCTATTCAAAATCTTTTTCTTTCTTCCAGATTTGTCCACCAGAGGAAGTGACGTCACCGCTTGGTACGTTTAAACGTCAAAGGTGTCTTCGATACAAGCAAAGACGACCTAGACCTATATTGCGCTCAAAATCAGACATATCTGACAGGTTTGTAGCCTTGATAAAACTTTTAATTAAAAATCTTTTCTTTTTATCTCTCCTCAGACCCCTTTGAAATTGCTTTCCAGCATGATTGTCATCAAGTGCATAATTTATGTACCTATTATCTACATTAAAAAAGGTAATTTGGCCCATACACAATGGAACTTCTTCTTCTGTTTAAATATTCCCTGGCAAACTTACCGTTTGTAGCGTTGTTTAAGTGTTTCTTTCAAACCACCACAATAGTAGCAAAATAGGCTTGCGCTTGACAACAATCATATTTCGAGAAAAGCAATAATATTGAAACGCGAAGTAAATTCCCTTGCGACGACGAGTTCCTCTGAACGTTCTCAACATTTCGCACCAAAGTTCGAATCGTATCGGACACTTTTTAAAGCTTTAAAAAATTGTTTTAGATATAGACGCACAGACGGCCGAAGTCCAGCCTCAGCGCCGTGCGACGGAGAAGATTCTCCGGACAGTCCGTCCGGAGACTCGGTGAGGCTGCAGCAATTCTTCGACTATTTGGGCATGGACTCGAGACAGTACGATGGAATTATCAAGGACGGCGACGAAGACAGTCCGGTCTTCTTCTCGTCTGCGTCTACTGTGGACTCAAACCAGTTGGCTGCTACGGCGGACTACACGGTACGTGGACTATTTGACTCAGGACTGATTAATTGGTAGAGACTATTGTATGACTAGAGTAGGTAAGTAAGTATGTGTAGTGAAAGCTGAGTGTCGGTAATTTTTTTTTAATTAGGGCGGTTTGCTCCAAGTGTACCAGACATTTTTTGTATCCTAATGTTAAAGTGGGGCAAGTCAACTCAAGAGTACCTATGACTAGAGTAAGTGTAGTGAAAGCCGACTGCATTTTTTTTTAAATTTAAGGCGGGTTTCCCCTAAAAACCCATACCCCTATTCGGTTTCTACACGGCATCGTACCGGAACGCTAAATCGCTTGGCGGCACGTCTTTGCCGGTAGGGATGTAACTAGCCACGGCCGAAGCCCACCAGGTCAAACAAGTAGGTACTACAGCCTAATTTGTTGTGTATAATTTTGTCCATTATTGATTTATTTGTTAATTGTTACAGGTACAAGGGCCCGGAGTCCAAAAGCAGATCTATCGTAACACAGAACCGCCGAGTGTCGTGGAACGAAATGCAAGAATTATCAAATGGCTGTGTCAATGTCGTAAAGCTCAAATGCAACCGCCTCAGTAGTTATCGATTTTAAAAATAAGTTAACATAACTTTAATAAGATATTTTCACAAAACAATAACAATCAGTGTTGCCATTGGCGGCTGGAGAAATAGAACGTCGGGGTGTCTGAAAAGGAACGAAATTCGAGGTGAGGGAACGAAGAACATAATATAAGTTTTTAAATCAATTTTTTTCCAGAAAATTTAATTGTGCAAGACTTATAGGTTTATATAGGCATTTATATTCATTTATTAAGGGGGATGAGCACATCCGGCCCGCGAAATTCAAATTTAATTTGGTTTTTCGCAATTTGGAAGCTTATAACACATCGTAGGCTTATGGCATTGAAATTGCGAAAATAGCAGTATCATCTTCACAGGTTGATATTAAAAATTATGCTTGAAAGTGTCCAGTTTAGGAAATTAATCCGAGTATCGAGTTTGACGTGAGTATAGCCATGCCATGGCCATAAGCCTACGATGTGTTATAAGCTTTCAAATTGCGAAAAACCAAATTAAATTTGAATTTCGCGGGAAGACCGTTGTGCTCAACGGTAGTACACACTCAGTGAAAAAACTTCCCAACTCCCAAGCTGCAGCAAATCAAAAACTTTGTTTATTTACCAATTTAGATTTACTCCGTGACCCGGCGACACACAGTCGCCCATAGAGTATATTGAATATAGTGCAGTCGCCGGAACGGCGCGGCGGCACTCGGCAGTCGTCTCGCTCGCCACAGACTAAAGAAGCGTATTTTTTTGTTATGGCTGCGTTCGTACTTGCTTAGGAAAGGGCGGCAGTTTTGGGCCGGATGGAGAAACGAAACGCAATTTTTTGTTCTTGATTCTTGAACACAGATTATGTAGTCTTGACTTCCTTAATTATTTTCTAATTTTGTTTTCGTAAAAGAACGAAAAGAACGGTTGAAGTAAGGGAACGCCGAGGGAACGCTTGATCATAAAATAGAACGCTTTTCGTTCCCTAGGGAACGATCTGGCATCGCTGATAACAATAGCAATGTATAATTATTGACCTTTGCTTGTTCGATTTTAGAGAGAAGAAAGTGTCTATGGTCTTTAATTTTTTTAAAGCAATGCAGTAAAAACACAAAATCCTAAAAATAATTTGAAGATACAAGATAATTATTAATCGAATAACAAAGAATTTAATCATCAGATTTTTTAATTTTCGCGTCGCTATCGAAAATGAATACTGATAAATTATCCTTCTTACTAATCAACTAAAATAATTTTATGTTATAAATAATGATTCTTTGCTGAAATGGATGGTTTTGTTTGGTGTTGCCAACTTTTACCTATATACCTACATATATGCTACCAAGTACCAAATACCGGTTATAAACTAAAAGACAATTGAACCAAAATCAACTTGCATTTGTTTTTATACATTTAAACAACCTTGACGATAATATTACAAAATATTGTGTTCTCTAATCTCTAGTATGGCGAAAAAATCATTAAACATTAACTATGACAGGGATTAAAAAGGGAGTTAAAAATATTCGAGACCGGTTTCGTGAAATCGATTAAAATTCGTGTGATTGCTACTGCATATTATTAAGGAAACTAAAACTAACTAACAATAACTAAGCAGCTTTTTCGAATATCGACTGTTAATTATTTAAGTGACCCCTGTTCACTAGTTTAGGTAAATTAAATTTTAAAATCTTGAATGAATAATAATTACATTAAGTACTTATATCGAATTGTGCTTCAACATCAATACTAATGCCAACAATTTCATTATGAGTATAACATTATTTTGTAACTTTTTGATCTCGACACTAAGCTTTGACTTTGACACAGTTCAAATTTTTGTTTATTGATCATGTTTAACTTAGAAAAACACTTTAAAGATTTCAAACTAATTGCTGGATAATCAGCTATTACTTCTCTGATCTATACCTACTAATCTGAGTTTATGAATAATCTAGTCAAAAAATTAGAAAAAAAAATAAGTTAATAATGCAATCGTTGGCAGTGTAACAGCATCATTTAAAAAATAAGAATACTAAGGTTGGTTAAACAAAGTAGTAAAAATATTTTCGTCTTTAAAACTATTATACAAGACGCGAGCTTAGTTACGAGCCTTTCAAAAATGGAATACAAATTCTTGGCTCAAAAATAGATTTAAATGCTTACCCACTCGTTAGATATCGCTAGTAAAATAATATTTCAACATGATATTAATTAAAGTAATTAAACTAACATAAATAATTTTAACTGTTGGGGAACATTATATTATTATAAAGATTGCTTTACACCGAAGATGGTTTTATTTTCTGCTATTTCCGTTTTTGGTGGTTTCTGTTGTTAAAACGAATAAAATATATAAATTTAATTATATCGGTTAATTTTTCAGACGTTGCTATATTTTCAGATGTTGCTATAATTTATTACATTTGAATTAGATTCTGTAAGAAATATTTGTGTCTTAAAAATTCTAAATTGTATAATGTCGTATAATGAGTATTATAAAACGATATAAAATAATATGGATAAGTACTACATTTTGATCTTACAATAATTATTATTGTAAACTTAAAAATTAATATTTCTATCAGTTCTTTGATAGTTAATTTGATATTTTGTTGATAGTATATTTAATAAGTTTACTGTAATTATAAACCAAATATTAATTATTGATCCTTTAATATATTGTTTGATTTGACGTTTGGTGTATTTCCTAAGCTTTGTGAATAAATTATATTTGTAGGTTTATTGCACAGGTTTATTGCGTTTGAATAGTAACGATTCAAGGGAATCATTTTATATAATATTATCTGAAGATGTTCCTGTTACGGATTTGTCATTAATCATAGAGTTAGATCATTTTAAATTTGTATTTATAATAAATTAAGATAAAAGAAATTATTTACTGTCATGGTTATAGTTATACCTTTGGAGTTCTATATTAACCAAAACATACGGGCTAGACTATTAGCTTATTCATTTCAGTCTGTAGGGCTGTTCTCAATCAATTTTTATGGGGAACTTAATTTCTAGTGGATATACCTATCAACAATAAAAATATTTTAGGCTTCGTTTTATGAATTATGAAAGTTGATAGTAAACATCTTAAGAATCGGGAGGATACTACTATACCTACATATCTGTTTGTAACAATTTACCTACATACATTTAACAACAAAGTTTTAGGACAGTTATGATTATAAAACACAACCTGATTAATGATCGTCGACAAATTGTTGTATTACCACAGGTATTCCTATGACCTGCCCCCCGATTATGTAAGAATTGTTGATCAAATCGTAAAAGTTCGGCGTCAAAGTAAAATAAACCATAACAGCATTGAATTGGAGCCCAATTTCGTGTACCCATTCTTATACGTTTAGGTATGTACGATACCCTAAACGTATGATAATGGATACACGAAATTGAGCTCTAATTTAATGTTGTTATGGTTTATTTTACTTTGACGCCGAACTTTGTCGTTTTGATCAGCCATTCTTACATACCTAATCAGGGGGCAGATCACTCGACCAATGTGGTACATACCTAAGTATGAAATACCATCTGATTTGTGCATAAAACTTGTTATATTACTATGATGAGTCGAACGATGTGGTTAAATCAGTACCTACACCTAGTACCTATGAAGTAGATCGGTGCGGCGTGATTTAACTATTTTTCCAGCTTATAAAGATAAAAGAAGTAGGTACAATTGCAGATCCCATCAGTCCTTAAAGCTAAAATCACTGGGAGAGAAATATGTCTATATCCAAATAAAACTAAATAATTCTAATGAACAAAAATTAGATTTAAATTATGATTCCGAATATTTACGGTATATTTGTAAATACATTAAGTACATAGGTTTTATTTTGCTTATTTACCTCGGTACCTTAAGTAGAAATCGTATTAAATGTCCGATTTTTTCAAGGCTCAACGTTTTTAAGTAGGTACAATATTTTAAATACCTAAATATAAGGTACCTACCTACAGAATTTTTGAATATAATTTACTTACTTCGCATACTTAGTTACTTACTTACATTTACTTACATTTTCCTCTTTTTCGTTTTTTTATCCAATTTTATGTAATTTTTTGACTGTATCAAAAACATAACGAACGTCTAAAGCCTAAAATCTTGGGCTTACGATGAGATTAAGTTGTTATTATTTTGTATCTTTAACTGCCATTTTCGTTCCCAATTTATTATTTGTGTGATACACTATTAAATAACTTAAATGGTTTATATGGTGTGTCTGTCTGTGTGTATTGCTGTGATTAATACTGAATTTTTAATGTATCTACCTACATGTTATTAACATACATTTTATCAGTTTTACTCAAGTCATTATGGGACAAAGAATGTTGCGTCTCTTCAACACATTCATTTGAACGAGAACCTAGTTAACGATTTTCATTCTCTTGGACTGTAGCTACTTAGTATTTCACCTGTGATTTACAGAGTTATTGTAGTTGCAAAAGAGACTAAATTCGGCTTTAGGTATGGCTGTTTCAGTGTAATAATAGTTTTATAATATTTTACGCAACATTCTTTGTGTATTGACTATTGATCCTTAACGGATGTATGAATGGTTAACCGATTATGTAGTAACATGAAGTAGAATTCCCTTTTCTTATTATTGAGTACTAAAATGGTTAGCGTTACAGTATTAGATTGTTTAGCATTGGATGCTTCCATTATTTGTGTAAATAAGATTTACGTACTTTGTTAGAGTTTTAACATGGAGAAAGAACTATATTGTGGTCTGATGAGCAATTTGTTTTATTTTTAACACCTTGTGACCTTTCCCTATTTTGTAGAGCCGCTTCCTAAGGCGGGGGCGTTATATATAAACGAGAGGCGCAACGGCGACGCGGAGGAGGTGCGGTGTGGCTTTTGAAGCTATGATATTAAGAACATTAGATACGTTCCCCGCGCTTTATTTTGGAATGGGGGTGAGACACCGCCAACTTCTTAACTCCGGGCTAGTACCTACTGAGAATTTTTAGTAAGAAAAACCCAATACTTATTATGGCCCGACCCGGGACTCGAACCCGGGACCTCGTCGGCCGCAGTCGGGTCGACATGCCAACCACTAGACAAACGAGGCAATTAACTGCACTAGGAATATATTTTCAAAATATGTGTGAATGACCTTAGTGAGCATCACAGAAATCTGGTGAGCATGTCGGCGACATGCTCGCGTTGTTTTTCTTTTTACCTCGAATAAAACTTGAATTTAATATTTATGTAACAAGGAACTTCGTTCCTATCTGGTGTCCCGTGCCCACAGAACACTTATACCCGTGCCCGCGACCACACGTATTTTTTTTTTGTTCAGGCAACTTTTATAATCAAGAATAGATCTTAGAAACTACTACTATAAAGGGTGCGTTCCGAAACACTGAGAGCACTGAAAGTCCCCAGTAAAGAGTACTGCCAGTGCTCGCAGTGCTTATAACGAAACACACACAAAATGAAGATCAGCCGAGCGATCGTGTAACTTCTGCATCAATCATTGATACATCGCAATCACCTCTGATTGGTTAACACTCTTCCACTATTGGACATAATCCATTGACGCAGCAAGAATGCAATAAATTCAGAAAATTACAACAATTGATACTGTAACAATGATTGATGCAGAAGTTACGCGATCGCTCGGCAGAGACTAGAAGAACCTGTCAATCAATCGGTGACAAACTGACTAGTGAGTCCTTGGACGAAATGTGTGATATTTCGTCCAAGAGTGAGTCAGACTTTGTAGGGAACGATACAACTTTGTAGGGAAACGATAGCCGATATCACCGAGCCCGAATATCGAATAAAGTATCGGTACTTATTTGTATCGAACAGAAAGTATCGATTTAAACTCGCATTGGATGAATATTTTGACCTTTTTTCGACCAAATCAAAACAGCAGTAACTGCTGATATTCTGTTTAAGCATATCATAAAACAAATAAGTCTAAGAAAACGTTTGTTACTCTCAAAATATATTTTTTTCAGTGACTCTCTGCTTAACGATTTCTTGCTACAGTGAATGTCCCGTCAGGTTTGGCAATTGGAACACAACTTTTCTCAAAGTACAAAGGTCAGAGAGTGTTAAATGTAAACAGGTACTTAAAATAAAGTCGTAAATACTATTCTACTTATTCAGTTTAATATGCAAAAAAAATATAATAACAATATTAATATTTATATGGCAACTAGCGATCCGCCCCGGCTTCGCACGGGTAGCACTAATAATCCTAATCTATATAATATAAACTATCCTATCTCTCAAGTTAGATCGAACTGCACATGGTGTGCGAATTTTATTATAATCGGTTAAGTGGTTTAGAAGTCCATTGAGGACAAACATTGTGACACGAGATTTATATATATTAAGATAATATCAGATGTGCCTATAAAAACATCTTTATCAAAAGCCATTTTTTAATTTTAAGGTTCTCTGATTTGTTGGATTCGTCTCCGCCCCGAATGAATAGGTAACTATTAAAATATCGGAAAGAATCACGTTAAAAAAAACTAAAAATAAAAATAAAAAAATAACTAAGAATTAAAAAATAAAAACTAAAAATTAAAAAGTACATGAAAATATTGAATAATAATCTATGTACCAGGTAAGCAGAAGACTGGCTTGCGTTTAAGTCATTAAATGAAACATTTACTACTAATTTCAATTGTTTCGTTTTGCCTTCGATATCAGGGAAATTATAGGTACCTACCTAGTTGTTCACTCGACATCTCAAACCATATCATACCTACTGACATTTGTTTAGCGGATCCACATTTTTATGAGCCCGCGTCAATGGATTTAATATTAGGTGCTGATGTTTTTTTGGAACATTGTAGGATCGCAAATAATTAATAATAATTTAGCCTGTGAGGAGATATTTTGTAGAAAGGAGTCAGTCCTACATCGCTCTTATTAACTTCTAATGCCCTGGCAGTTAAAAGCATTACTGAGGATGACCTTTGAATTGAAAAATAATATAAGTAATTAGGTTAGGCTAGCTAGTTTTAATTTATATTGTATTGTTTTCAATAAATGTTAAAACAAAAAAAAATATATATATAAGTAAGAACTAATACAAGAATCTACTTATAAGTTGGTATGGCTATGGTTGGTACTCCACTTATACTAGTCTAAAGAATCGATACCAAAAATACTTATTCGTTATCGCTAGAAAAAATATCGTTTCTCGATATTTTTTGTGCTTTTTTGTATTTATCGCATCCCTACGCTGACAAGTCGACGTTTGCGTCACTGTGACGTATTGTTTGTAATTCGTAGATTCCACTTCGTAAATCGTAATTTCGTGCTTTAAGTATTGTATTTCGTGCTAAACTTCGCCAAGAACGAATTTAATTTTGTAAAACTACAAAGATAATTCACTACAAAAATATTTACTCAACCGAAACGAGTTAAAGATAACATACGGATTAGTGTCAAATTCAGTGAAAGGTTACGAACAACAAAATAGTGGTGCAATTTTATTTAGGGTGCGTTCCGAAATACACTGAGAGCACTGGAAGTCCCCAGTAAAGAGCACTGCCAGTGCTCGCAGTGCTTATAACGGAACACACACTTAATCAGGAATAATAATTGCGTCACTCATAAGATAACAAAAAACTGTACTTCTGTGTGTTAAAACGAATTGCGTTCGTCCAATAACAGTTCAGAAAAGATTGTGTTTGAATATATGCAAGGAGAGTGTTTGTAAATATTTTTGATGATATTAGAGGACTCTTGGGATATGCCGCCTGAAAAGCGCGGGAGGCGAGGAGTTAGCGACGCGGACGACGAAGACGATGATTACAGACGAAAGCGAGATCGTAATAATGAGGTAAGAATACTTAATAGGTTAACAATTAGTGTCAAAGTTAAAAATATTTATGTTTCCATAAATAAATCTGAACCTATGAGGTCAAAACCATCCTCTTTCTGGGTAGTAAACTTATTGTCTGTAGTGCATGCAGTATTTAGTATATAAGCCTGACCTTAACTATTCGGGTATTGAATTGTGTAAATATATACAGTGAAGCTGTCCAACTATCTATGTTTTTGATTTAAATTCTGGGTATCTGAATAATAAAAGGCACCAAAAGATCTACAAAACTGATACAGCCTATAGAATCTAAGATTCTGCTTCTTGACAGATTCTAGATCCCTACTGATTCAGTATTGGCTAAATTTTGGTAGGCTAGGTTTCATTACATACCTACTCGTTCAGCCAATAACAATAATTATTAGTATGAATTCAATGCATAAATCAGTTGAAACTATTAAATTATTACATTTATTTAAACCCTAACTAGTGGTTCGCCCCGAACTGAGACCTCGCGGTATCACAGAGCCATTGACATCATTGTGAAGTTCTGTTAAAAATATCATCATCATTAAAAATTAAATAATTTTGTTTCCTTATTATATTTATCTAATTTTAGTATTTGTTGTTCAAGTACAGGATATAATTCAAATAATTAATCAAGTTTCAGGCTCAGCCTTTCAGAAAATTGAGAGTTCTGAGGTCAACTTTGGACATTAGAAAATCGCCATTTTGAAAGCCCCCCATTTCAACAATTTTAGGGGAAAAAATAAAAAAAAAATATTTTTGGACTCTATTCCTAATTATCTTTAAAATGATATACCGCAACCTTAAGTAACGCTATAAAAAATATTTTACTTCGCATTCGCTTCTATGACAGCCCCCCTGAAATAAAGATTTTTATAACATTTTAAGCCATATTCAGCTGGAGGCCATCGGTTTACATATTATATTTAAATGTGAAGTAATTACGTTCAGTAATTCAGAAGTTATAAGGCTCCGACAGACGGACGGACAAGTGCCAATTCACTCAAGTAGACTCAGAGACCTTTGCTTCGCTCGATCAATAATATAATATGGAATAAGCTCTGTCACAGTTATTTTTAAGGTTGTAAGTCTAGCTCTAAAAAATCCCTACATGTGGACATGCATGGCAGTGGTACACCCCCATGCCTCGGAGAGCACGTTAAGCCGTCGGTCCTGCGCCTGATCTCTCTCCGGTCGTGTCGGATCTTCCGTCCCATCGGGCTATGAGGGCAAAAGAATAGAGAGTGCACCTGTGTTTGCGCACACACATGTGCACTATAATATCTCCTGTGCAGATGGCTAATCTCTGTGGAGATTGGCCGCCGTGGTCGAAATTCGATCGGGAGGACATTATTATTATAGGGCTGGATAGATGGTTTATCTACTCTCCTATCTTTTCAAATTATAACAGGTTCTGAATCCTTTTCAGATATAACCTATTAATAATTGGTGATTTTAACTTACCAGATATAAAGTGGCCTATCGAAAGAACCACAGGTTATAATAAATTACATGAAAGTTTTATTGACCTAATCATTGATTGTAACCTAACACAACTAGTGACCCAAAATACAAGAAAACGGAACAACCAAGAATCACTTTTAGATCTCATTATCTGCAATGACGAATCCCTCATTAGTGAAATTAGTTATCACCCTCCAATAGGGAAAAGTGATCATGTGGTTCTGGTAGCGGAGATACAACTGATAGACCAAGTTTCCAAAGAATCCACGTCTAAAAAACGAGCTTTTAAATATGGTAACTTTGATTTAATTAACAATTACTTGCTCGCATCGGATATACCAGAAAATGACTCGGTAGATGGTGCATGGAGGACGTTTAAAGAGAATATTCATACTACTATCGACATCTTTATACCCAAAATGAAATGCCGCAAAGGTTGCGTTAAAACTAAACCATGGATAACCAAGGAGATTTGTAAACTAACAGATAAGAAAAAGAAGCTTTGGAATATATATCTACTTGACCAAGATGATGAATCATATAGAAAATATCGTGCAATGAATAATAGAATAGTAAAGTTAACACGTCAAAATAGAATCAATTTCGAATCAAACCTTGTTGATTGTGGAGAAAAGGCCTTTTACGCATATGTCAGAAGACAATTATCAACAAGGGTTGACATACCACCAGCGCTTGTAAACCCATACACGAATGAAATAGTGACAAAGCCAGTAGAGGTGGCTGAAATATTTGCCAATCAATTTGAGAATGCATATGTACGTGAGCCACCTGGGGTTTTACCAGAAGTGAACACTCGGAGAATACAGACGTCACTAGAAAATATTGTATTTACACCAGATAAGGTTCTGAAGGCAATCAAAACTTTCGATGAATCGACAGCTAGTGGTCCTGATAATATTCCTGCTATTATGCTCCAAAAATGCAGTGCAATAATTAATCAAGCAACTCTACTTATGAATCTTTCTTTTACATCAGGAAAACTCCCTTCAGACTGGAAAGAAGCAGTGGTGACACCTATTTTCAAAAAGGGTAACAAGCTAAATGCTGAAAACTACAGACCCATCAGCTTAACAAGTATCTTGTGTAAAGCTATGGAGAAAGTCATAGCTGACAGCCTGAGGGAATTCATTATAAAAGAAAACATAATAATTTCAGAGCAACATGGTTTCACTCCAAAGCGATCAACAGTTACTAACCTTCTCACCTGTCTTAGAGAGTGGATATTAAATTGGAACAAACGTCAACCAACTGATATTATCTATCTTGACTATGAGAAAGCATTTGATAGGGTCCCAATCCGTCGACTACTTCGTAAACTAGAACACCTTGGCATACGTGGTAAACTGCTTGTCTGGATCAGCGACTTTCTAAATGATCGAAAATTCCGTGTGAGGGTTGGCGATGAATTATCAAGTACCCGTCCGGTACGTAGTGGTGTGCCGCAAGGCTCTGTACTGGGACCAATATTGTTCACGTTATTCTTAACGGATTTGCAAAATGTTATAAGTCTCCCGTTCTCATTATTCGCAGATGATACAAAATTTTTCGGGAACCCCATACATCAACAGAATACCATTAAACAAAATTTAAAAGCCATTGAAGAGTGGACAAGCGATTGGCTACTCTCGCTGAATGTCAACAAGTGCACTGTTTTACACATTGGGAAAAATAATCCACGAGTACCATATTTCTTAGGTAACAAGCAACTAAAAGCGGTGGATACACAAAAAGATCTGGGCGTTACCATAAGCAGTGATTTAAAATGGGAAGCACATATAGTAGCTATTGTAAATAAGGCCAACTCAATCCTGTACCTAATCCGTAAGGCATTCTTCAACATCACCAAGAAAACCTTTTTGAAAATTTATAAGACTTATGTCAGACCTTTGTTGGAGTATGCATTCCAGGTCTGGAATCCATATTTCGCCAAGGACACAGAAATGTTGGAAAGAGTACAGAGGCGAGCCACAAAAATGCCAAGAGAGCTGAGAAATCTTCCCTATGAGCAAAGACTATCAAAACTTGGGCTTTGTTCCCTCAAAAGTAGGCGAGAAAGAGGAGATTTAATTGAAACATACAAAATACTGAACAACTACTATAATGTCCCAAAAATGAAGGAAATATTCGTTACAAAAAGTAACCCCGGTCTAAGAGGACACGATCAAAAGCTGCGTCATCAATTGGCTTCATCAAATCCCTTTAAACACTTTTTGAGCAACAGAGTAGTGCTTATGTGGAACAAGCTGCCCGAGGATGTGGTGATGTCAACCTCTGTAAATCAGTTCAAGAATAGACTGGATAAGCACCTAAAGCAAAAGCACAAGATTTGATATAGGCGCATCAGCGAAAGCTGCCTAGCCTATTATATATAATAATAATAATAATAATAATAATAATATAATAATAATAATTTAATAGACACTAACATTACAAATCAATAGTATCCGAGTATATAAAACATAGTAAATTAATCTTCTTTTATACTATTCCAGGCCGTCAAAAAGAGCAGATACAAGTCCAAACAAAGAACACAAGAAACTTTTACACGAGTCAACAAACTGAAGGCGGAAAATCAAGCTCTTGAGGAAAAAGTGAAAACTCTGACAAAGGATCTCCAATTCCTCAAGGAACTGTTCATGGAGTATGCTTCCAATACTGATAATCCAAAGTTTGAGGGCATTGACCTCGAGAAACTTTTGGAAGATGTGCCAGATGAAAAAAAAGGCAGCAGTAGTAAAGCATAATCTTAATATTTTATTTTATAACTAAAGATTTTATTTATATATAGATGATGCCTGCGACTTTGTTAAGTTTTTTCTTATTCCAGCAGGAATTCATCAGTTTTATGGCATAAAAGTAGCCTATGTAAGGCCCCAAGATGTTACCTACTCAAATTTCAAATACAAATTTCATAAAAATTGGTTGATAATATGGGCTGTAGCAGACACACTTTTGCATTTATAATATTAGTATGGATCAAGTAAGTTAAAATAATGCGATTTTTTTCTTCCACACTTCTTTAACTTTAACTAAATAATATAATGTACAAAAGTGACAATATTGGAAGTTGCTTTCAATAAAAAAAATATTTTTAGTATATTTTATGTATGAATTAAGTATAAGTTTTGTGATTTTCTTTTTATAAATCTTGTTTACAAAAGGGACAAAATTGGAAATTGCATTCAATAAAATTATTATTTTTAATATATTTTACTTAAGAATTAAGTATAAGTTTTGTGATTTTGTTTTTACAAATCTTGTGTTTACAAATTTTAATTTGGAGAAATAGTGAGTTGGAGGAATAAATTTATTTTAAGAATATTTTTTGTTGTTTCATTCTTTGTTTCATTAAACCAAAGAGTATAATAATATACAGGGAAAACACATCAAAGGCACATAGTGTTTAAAATGTTTGATGCAGTCTGTCAAAATTTTGCCATAGACTTCATTTTAGTGGAGAAAATTTGAGTCGTAAATAAAAGAGAAATAATAAAAAATAACAATCAATTTATTGCACTTAATAATATGTATGTACATCCAATATTATAATACATTATCATAACAATGAGCAAGTTTGGCATTTTTATTCAACTTTTACTTATCAGTATAAAGTCATAAACTGCAAAAAAAAGCAATAACAAGAAGTTATAGACCTAAACAAAAAGTTTATTGTGAAGGCAGCCTAATAAATAATTTAAAAAAAATCTGTGTTGCATAATAGTTTGTGCCCTGAATTCGTCCGTGAAGATTTAGAAAAATAAACTCGTCAGTATTCTTTCTTTAAGCTGTCGACTTTATAATTTGTAGGGTAAAAAATCCTAATCAGGCGTAAAAAGTAATAAATTTCAAGTTCTTGATAATCTTAATATTGTAATTTTTATACTCAAACAAAATTGACTCTGTATTTCGTTTTGCTACCCTTTTTTTAACAAAGTTATGAAGAAAAATATGTAGATTTACTAAATTTAGTTTATACGGAGATAATGGGGCTGATTCTGTAGTGCACAATCTCTAAACTAAAATTAGAGCATTACAAACATTGCTAACCCTTTCATAATACTCCCTGCGGAAAGGGACAGAACTAGATTTAAAGCTGCCATTTTAGTTTAGTTTAGAGATTGTGTTATACAGAATCGGCCACATTGACATCGATTCTGTTGTACACCATCTCTAAATTAAACTTAAATGACAGCTCTATTTTTTATAACTATCCCTTTCAGAATATTTCATACAGGGGCAGCATTAGATTGAGAACTGTCATTTCAGTTTAGAGGTTATGTTAAACAGAATTGGCCATATTATCCGCTAACGGCTAGGCAATAACTATTTCCACACATTAATGACGCCGTCAGCGGAGGAACTAACTAGGTAACACTTGCCGGCTTCAACCAGCGTGATATCTGTGATGGGGGCTGTATGGTAGAAGCTTCGAGACTCCACAGTGCGGTATACGTTGTCCTCCTGCAGAGAGGGCGCCACTGAGGGGTTGGATTTACACACCTCTTGGACAACAGTGGTACCGTCCACTATACGACTTCTGGAAATAAATGATAAATGATTTATTTATTTCACATAGGTGTCACATTATGATACTCTGTACACTTATAAGACTCCACCACCGGTTCGAAGCTAGCGGTTCGGCTACTAAGAAGAGCCGGCAAGAAACTCGGCAGTTGCTCTTTTCTTAAACAAGTGAATATTTAACTCAAAGAATTAAAAAATACGACTGCATTAATTAAATCACTGGATATTGAAATATAGTCTTATATATTTTTGGAATCTACTCATCATTTTCTTGATGATGACAATATAGTTAATCTCATTTTGGAAAAAAAAATCAACTTTAGTCTTTGATGCGGGACCATGGTCACCCTATCAATTTTTTTTTTAAATTTTACTAGCCTATGTCACCCGGAATAAGCTAAGGATTCTAACGATACCTCATTCATCAAAATCCGTTTTGGAAGTTATGCTGGAATATACAAACTCACATACATACATACATACATGAACCCTGAAAACAATATACTCCTTTTTTCAGGCAGTCGTATGAAAAGAAAAAGAAGTAAACAATACAATATATTTAAAATAGATATGTTTATAATGTTGTACACAAACTCTTAACTGAAATTCATACATACTAATATTATAAATGCGAAAGTGTGTTTGTCTGCTAAGCTTTCACGGCTCATCTGTTCAACCGATTTTGATAAAATTTGCTACAGGGATAGGTGGTATCCCAGTGAAGGACATAGGCTTTGTATCCCGGAAAATCAAAGAGAGAGAATCAATAATTTAATCCACGCGGACGAAGTCGCGGGCATCATCTAGTAACTTATATTTCATACTAGATGATGCCCGCGACTTCGTCCGCGTGGATTAATATTTTTTGATTCCCGCGGAAACTTTTTAATTTTCCGGGATAAAACCTACCTCTATACTTCCCGGCCCATCTTTTCAACCGATTTTGCTGAAATTTGCAGCAAAATCGGTTGAAAAGATGGGCCGGGAAAACGTAGCAGACAGTCGACAGACAGACAGACACACTTTCGCATTTATAATATTAGTATGGAAGTATGGATAATGGATTGGGGCTGATTCTGTTGAACACAATCTCTAAACTAAACTTTTATTTAGTTTAGTTTAGAGATACTTATAAAGAATTGATTCATTCATTCATTCATTTCATTGCTTCTTGGGGAAAAAGATCACTAGATTCAAATTTCGATACCTGTATTTTAGAGCATTCAATTGGTCATGGGGCGCGTTGAGCAGTATATGAGAATCTTCAGGATGTTGGAGGTCCCAGAGTCTCAAGCGCTGGTCGGAACCTCCAGAGATGAGGAATCGGTTGCCGTCCCGAGTTCCACAGTATAACGCGCTTATGTAGTGTGACGCCTGAAATAAGCCGGTCAAGTCACAAGTGTGAGTCAAACTTGCGCACCGAGGGTTCCATAGCTTGAAGAGATATTACGCAGGTGCGTCTCTACCCCCCCTAACCTTTAGATGCGGGACAATGATCCTCTGAAATTGACTATACAGCGTTTACGGTATACGGCGATATACGGTATACGGCCTTCACACAACAAAAAGTTACATAACAGACGTCGCTGCACGTAGTTCCATCGCATTTAAGAAGTTTGAACTTTAATCCTCATATTTTCAAACAAGTCTTAACAGTAATTGGACACGGAGTAGCAGAAGGTACAATCTTTACTAGAACTTACTCTTCGCAGCGTGACAGAAAGTCAATGATAGTAGATGTCGCTGCACGTAGTTCCATCGCACTGAAGTTTGAATTTTGATCCTCATATTTTCATTATCAAACAAGTCATAACACTAATTGGACACGGAGTAGCAGAAGGTACAATCCTGTCCAAAATATATTCTAAGGAACTTACACTTCGCAGTATGACAGAATGTAGCTAGACGAGAGAGCAAAGAACAGCTTGTAGTGTAAAGGAAGCTACACAGAGAGCAGAGAAAACGTAAAAAATAATGATGATGCTAATAGAAACTTAGAAAGTGTAGTTGTAAGCAGTATGGTTGACTTACCACAGGGCTATAGTGCAGCGGTTGCGCGCCCGCGGTGGCAGGCCACAATGCGTGGGTCCTCTGCGTGGACTCCAGACACCACGCGGCCGCGTCCCTGCCCCCTACTGCCCACACGCGGGAAGATGTCCCGCCGAAACCCACTATACAACTCATACCGCGATTACATACTAGATGTCGCTGCACGTAGTTCCATCACACTGAAGAAGTTTGAACTTTGATCCTCATACTTTCAAACAAGTCAAGCAGATGGTGCAATTCTGTCCAGAATATGTTCGAAAGAACTTACTCTTCGCAGCGTAACAGAAAGTAGCTAGATGGGAGAGCAGAGAACAGCGTGTAGTGTAAAGGAGCAAAATAATGATGATGCTAATAGAAACTTAGAAAGTGTAGTTGTAAGCAGTATGGTTGACTTACCACAGGGCTATAGTGCAACGGTTGCGCGCCCGCGGTGGCAGGCCACAATGCGTGGGTCCTCTGCGTGGACTCCAGACACCACGCGGCCGCGTCCCTGCCCCCTACTGCCCACACCCGGGAAGATGTCCCGCCGAAACCCACTATTCGACGGATGCGTTCCGCTGGAAATAAAACAATAATAAAAATTGAAGTCATTTGGAGTTTGGACTGATACCGTAAGTAGGCAATTTTGTAACCAGAAATACGTGGAGTCGGGGTGTGCTGATTGAGTTATGACAGACACATCCACATTTTTGAAAAATATTGTTACCCACAACAACAACAACAAGATAATCAATCGCCTTTTTGGATACCGCCGCCAATATCAATTGCAAAGTTAAATATATATACTTTATTGTACACCATAAAAATAAATAAAATGACAAAAACAATAATACATAATAATGAATATGGCACAACTGGCGGCCTTATTCATGTAATGCGTTATCAGCGCCGCTGGTGGTCGATAATATAACCATTTTACGATCATCCACTCCGGACTTGACATTATCTCGGCGCGCGACGGCGTCCCTCTCGCCCGCAGCGCCGAGATTACAGGATTTGGCACGGGTCCCGCGCGCGACGGTGATGACGTCACCCGCAGCGAGGACCCAACTGTACCCCGCGCCCCACCCGAGTTTTTTTTATTTATGAAGTATTGCACTCGGTTAACCTCTGACATGATGTCAGAGACCTTTTTAATGCGAGTTTTGCTCTGAATTAGGTGCCACTCACGATGGTCGTTAAGTCGTGGAGTTTTTTTTTTTTAATATAAGCGCCGCCCGAGTTGTGTCGTGCGTTATCCTAGCCCGCCTTCTTGCCTCATCCTACTCAAGTCAAGAGTGCGAGTCGAGAGCAATGGCTAGAGTGGCCCATTTTACGATTTGGGCATAGACAAGGAAGGTCCGAGTTTTCGAAGCCGTCGTTAGTCGATGACAAAAAGAAAATAGCTCACAGTTAGGATGTTTAACCGACGTGATGGGCAGCCCGAACCGCAGATCCCACACGCACACGGCGCCGCTCGACGTGCCCACCGCGAGATATCCCGCGCTGTTCGCGTACAGACACGTGTACACGCCTTGTTTCAAATCTCCCTGAAGCTTCCATGCGTTACCTGAAACAAAATATATCGTACTAGACTTCATCCGAGTGGACCATAGGTACAATAAGTATTTTAAGTCGCACAGATGTTAAACACAATTATTTGAAATTCGACATAATATAATAAAAATTATTGTGTCAATCACGGAAAACGATGACGAATGATGATCAAAAGAGACGAAAAAGAATGATGATCAATAAAGTTCATTTCTTGAAATGACAGTACCAAAACATGTGTTTAAACGTGGTTTAAATATTGCTTTCTCCGTGGGTTGTGCCAGTCTCACTTCTTGTCCCTTAATTATTTAGCTTCGACGATTCGTTCCTCGCAACTTCTGGTCTGAAATAAGGGCATATACACACGGCGACTCACCCGGCGCGCGCAGGTCCCAGCCCACGACGGTCGCGTTGAGCGTCGCGTAGGATATGACGCCCGCGTGCACGCCACCTGCGGACGAGCACGCCACGCACGCGCCGTCAGTACCGCTCTCCAGTTGGCGACACTGCGACAGGCTCATACGAGACGAGCCCGTGTCCAATCTGCAATACGTGTAGAGTTATTCAAAACTGCTATAAATCCATAGCACACTACGGACTATAAACTATAAATTTTTAACACGCTTTTAAATACGCTATGTTATAACGCGCTTGTTATAAGAAAGCGTGTGGGCGGCCAGCAGGCGCGATATCTCTTGCAGCACGCTAAATTTCGTAGCGCGCTAAATTTCGTAACACGCAAAGATGACGTTCACTCAAAACAGCGCGTTACGCGAGACTAACCATCGCGCGGCTAGCGGCAGCGCGCTACCGGCATGCGGGCGCCGCTACAAGTGCTACGAGGCGCCGCGCGCGATCGCGTGATATTCATAATGCCGCAGCGTCATGGCGGCTCCTCACATAACACGTTATCCGCGCTATGGAACAATAGCGCGCTATGATATTGCGCTACGTGTTATATTAACCACCTCTATTCGAGTCCCGGGTCAGGCCATAATTAAGTATTGGGTTTTTCTGACCAGAAATTCTCAGTACTAGCCCATAGTTAGGAAGTTGGCGGTGAGTCACCCCCGTGCCTCGGAAAGCACGTTAAGCCGTCGGTCCCGGTTATTATCACTAACATGATGAATGACCGTCAATTTGACAATATATTTGAAGACCTCTCTACTGCAGTCTATGTCTCATAATTTACTTTTGTAAATGGAGATTTTTTAACCCAATTTATTTACTTTTCCGTACAATTTTTCAAACATTTTCTTTCATAAGAACCTTCTCCTTACAATAACAAACACAAAAAAAAAGAATTAGCGAAATTGGTCCAGCCGTTCACGTGTGATGCCGTGACCAAGGGAAATAGGGATTCATTTTTAGGGTTCCGTACCCAAAGGGTAAAAACGGAACCCTATTACTAAGACTCCGCTGTCTGTCTGTCTGTCTGTCTCCAGGCTGTATCTCATAAACCGTGATAGCTAGAAAGCTGAAATTTTCACAAATGATGTATTTCCGTTGCCGCTATAACAACAAATACTAAAAATTAAAAAAATATATATATTAAGGGGGGTCCCCATACAATAAACGTGTTTTTTTCGTATTTTTTTGCTCAATATTAAAAACGGTAACAGGTAGACGGTTCAAATTTTCACAGAATATTAACTTGTATATTACCTTTCAAAATAAATAATTAAATATCAATAAAGTAAATATTAAAGGGGGGCTCCCATACAACAAACGTAATTTTTATTTTTAATACGTCATAAATCGTAAAACTTACTACAGGTTTGTACGGAACCCTCGGTGCGCGAGTCCGACTCGCACTTGGCCGGTTTTTTTTATATAGAGATATAGGCATCATCCCTATTGCAAATCCTCAAGGAACTCGACCTTACGGCTTACCTTAAAACAAAAATGGAGCCTTCTTGCGTGGCGGCGACCAATGAGTGTCCCCCCTCGCACGCCGCCAGAGATATCACTGGGCCCGCACTGCGGTTGTACATTGATTTGGACCTGAGGAATAACGTTATCACCCCATTAAAATGCCTTCAAGCCCGGATGCGTATATGGCTTTCCGTACGTCCCCCAAGGACAGACGAGGTAGGTACGCTTTTCTAAGGACAACTGAAAAGTCGTACATTGTATGTCCCCTTTATTCACTACTAATGCAAGAATTTCGGTAAGAGAACCCGGCCAATTCTATTGAACGCAATCTTTCAAACTAAATTGACATCTCTTAAGAGGATCGTATAGTTGTAAATTTTCATACAAAAAGCGATTAAGTTTTTCTTCCCGTAAATGTTGTACAATTTTCATAATTTTTAGAAATGTTGCAGATACAATGAAGAACTATGCTCGTACGTTTTAATTTTAAAGAAATATTGCTTATGTTAAAAGTTATTAGCGTCTAAATATCCATATTTTTGACCCAAAAAATTCCTCGAGTATTTTAATTTTTTAAAATTTAACTAAACTAAAATACTAAAAAAATAAGGGTCTAGAGCCGGTAAGGAGCCTAGATTAAGGTGTACTGAATCGAATGAGACCAAAATTGACTAATTTCGTAAACGTTTGGGGGGGTAAAAACGTTATCACCCGAAACAACATTTCAAGAATAAAATGTAGGCATATGCCTACTGGACTTGCAACTCTCTCTATCGCACGATACGGAGAAGGCAGCGAAGCGTTGTGAAACAGATAGCATTATTGAAAATTCCTACTCGCGTCGCGTTTCGTCACTAGACGATCCTCTTAATCGAGTTCTGTCTTTTTCAGCAGCGCGTATTATGAAAGGGATAACAATATAGCTGAAATTATTGTTTAGTTCAGAGATAGTGTAGAACAGAATTAGCCACAATACCAAACTTGTAAGTTTAAGTTTGCCGGAGACGCAAAACCGCGTTTTAGGTGATCGAAAAAAATTAATGGAAAATATAAATATATAAAATAAATCTATACTAATATTACTTGTGGTTCGCCCCGAACTGAGACCTCGCGGTATCACAGAGCGCCATCATTGTGAAGTTCTGTTAAAATATCATCATCATTAAAAATTAAATAATTTCGTTTCCTTATAATATTTATCTAATTTTAGTATTTGTTGTTCAAGTACAGGATATAATTCAAATAATTGATCAAGTTTCAGGCTTGAGAGTTCAGAAAATTGAGAGTTCTGAGGTCAACTTTGGACGTTAGAAAATCGCCACTTTGAAAGCCCCCCATTTCGTCAATTTTAGGGGAAAAATTAAAAAAAATATATTTTTGGACTCTATTCCTAATTATCTTTAAAATGATATACCGCAACCCTATGTAACGCTATAAAAAATATTTTACTTCGCATTCGCTTCTATGAGAGCCCCCCTGAAATAAATAGTCCATTCATTCGAGATTTCAATGTATGGGGAAAACGGCAAAATTAATAATTGTTTGAAACTACTGTTGTTTTATACCTATGAGTGAGTACATTAAAAAACACAACTCTCCCCCCCCCCTCCGGTGGTGGCTTCCCCCCTCCCCGCCTTGAAAAGTGTGCCATTTTGCAGATTTCCTAGATTTTCAAGAAAACTATACAAGCTAGGACAAAACTGTCAAAGAGAACATTGTTCCTTAATAAATTACCTACAAACAAGTTCATAACATTTATGGTGATAGGAGTTATAGTTTACAAGCTATGATGCGTTAAAAAAAAGTTATTTAATTTCTATTTATTCCATACTATTATGTAAGTCAAGATGACTACCACCGGTTCTTACAAAATATCAAGGTATATTTCAAAAACTATTTGTCCTATCAAAATAAACTAAACACTATTTTATAGGTAAATTAATTATCTTTGTCCTAAGTCCTGACAGCTTTTTTCCTAGCTCTAATACTTCTTCTTGAAATTACAAAAAACATTCACGGATTTTACAAGGGTTTCTTTTTTTATGCAAGTTAGACAGCCATATTTCCGAAACTATTAGTTCTGTCAAAATAAACTAAAAACTATTTTGGAGGTAATTTAATGAAGTTCATTTTTGCTTATGATATTTTTTTTCCTAGTTCTAATAGTTTCTGTGAAAATTAAAAAATATATACATGGTTTTTGAAAAAAAAAATTTTCATGGAATAAAGGTAGAGTTATGCAGGTGTGGCCGCTGTCACCAATCGAGAAGGGGTTCTCGATAATGAAGAAATCTTCGTTTTGTAATTACGTTTATTGTTTGAATTTAATTATAAATTACTTGATACTTAATTAATTAAATTACGTGATAAATGTTTATATTAATTCGCGGATAATTACAATTACGTAGTGCGAAGCGAGTTAAAGCTTCAGCGCGACGCGGAAGAGAGTCTGATGAATGAATGTTGTTCGTTCCCGGAGAATCTTGTTTAAATATCCCGCATCGTAGGGTTGTAGTAGGGATGCTCCGTACCAGTCACGTAGGCCATGGGAAGGTTGGAGCATGTTCCACTGATAAGTAAACAAACTGATGTTTTTTTGAAATTGATGGCTTGCAGTCACCGCTTGCAGTAGTTCTGGTTTAATGCGTAGACGTAATCTCCAGACGTCGCGACAGTTCGCTTGAGATAAAGTTCCCATGGGATGTGCGTTGTTTATCAGTTTCGCCATGACAGACACGAAGCAAACTGAGTCCATCTTGCATTCGCGTTTATCTTAAAAGGTTTTTTGTGGGTGTGCGTCTGTTTAATGCTGGTTTGGGAGGTCTGCTTTCTTTACACCTCCCCCCGTAAGAGAGAGCTTAGGGTGTAACTTGTTATGCCCGGGCTCTCAACATCATTGTTTCTTTCTTGTTGCACTTTACTTTTATTCTTGTTGCGTTTATTAATGTAATAGATGTAGCAGATACTGCATATTATTAAAGTTAATGTTATTATCGTCCAGATGCTGGGTATCCATACGTGATGAGTGATGTTTATATCTTCTTTTAATGGTTTTAACTTCAGTGATTCCCATTCTTCAGTAGGTCGATAAGTAGTTTGTTTTTCCTTTAAATGCATTTGGATCTGCTGGATCTCTTCTTTGAATAGTGATGTGGTTTTAGATATGACTTTCGTATGAAAACTTGCCATGGTAAGCTCGCAGCCTGGTTCTAATTGAAGCTTGTAGGGTCCCTTGATGATTTCGTAGTATGTTTCGTTGCATATAATTTTAACTCGTTCGGTATTCTTTGAAAATAGAAGAAATGTTCCGTCACCTACAGTTTCTATCGCTTCATTTTCTAATAACTTTGTTATGGTGCATGTGTGATTCTTCTTCGTGTAGAGAGCTTGATGTATGCAGTCTGGAGTCTTGTTGCTGTCCTTCCACCAGATTTGATGACACACGAGCGTTTTTTCTTTCTTCTTACATTGAGCAGCGTTCGGATAGGCATACCAAGCGTCCTTTATGAGGATAATTGGATGTTGGACTTCTAGGATTTGACCATCAGGATTTGGGAATGGGATTATATTATATGCATGACCTTTTGATTTCAAAATGGCTACTTTTGCAACAAAGTGAATGATATTTTGCGTAGTATAGACGAATATTGAGTCAACCTTATCGTTATTAATGTTATCAAATATATCTCTATAGGCTATTCCTGGCTTAGCTAATGTAATACCTAATTCTAGCATATTTACGATGTCCTCACATAATATAAGGCTAGTTAGGATATCTAAATTAATCTTATTAGTATAGCTTATATCGTAGAGTATTCTTAAATCTTTTTTAATGCTACTTAATCTAATTTCTATTTTATCAATCGTCTCATTAATGTTTCGATATAAAGAAACGTCGTTATTTTGCAATATTTGAATACTTTTTTGTATTTGCTTTAAGTCGTTTGCGTCTGGGTTACCAGCGATAAACTTAATTATAGTTCCTAAACCATCTATCAATCCACGTTTCTTTCTAAAATTATGATTCATTAAATTACTAAGCTTTCCAAGTAAATGAACATATAAATTATTTAGGTAATGATTATCTTGATTATTTCTAGTTGTCATTATTTTAGTCATTGATTCTAGGATTTCCGATAAATTACAACGTTTAGTGATATACTCATATCCTTCGATTTCCATTATTGTACCTATTTTTTTAAAGTAGACCCCGTTAGGATTTTTCAGTTTAGTTATCTCGTAGCTCGCGCTGCCCTGGACGATGAACGTCCTGTAACAATAGGTCTCAATTTATTGGCAGCTCGTCTTTTACCCCTATTATCTAAATAAACTTTAGGAGCAGTAACATCTCTTATGTACGTTTTTCTACGAGTGCTGAATACGTTCGCTTGCTTCTTTGATTTCTCTAGTTTTTCCTGAGTTTCCATTTGAGGTTCTGGGAGCTCTGTGTTTTTATTGTATTTGTCGGTACGTTTTATTTGCGCTTCGCGTTTATTTTTATAAATGTGATCGTAAATTGTTTTTAAATGTTCGCGGTGTTTTATCAAAAGGTTACTTAATAATTGCGAATCGTGAAGAAAATTAAATAACGGTTCTACTTCAACATGTCCAAATAATATCTCGTGAGGCGTTAATTTGGTGTCTGACTGTATAGAATTGTTATAAGCAATCAGAGCTAGCTTCATTTTGTCTTCGTGAGGCAATTTATTCTTATACTGTTCAGTTAATAATCTACAATGTTCTCTAAGCGTAGAGTGAAATCGTTCTACAATTCCATGTGAAGAAGGATTGTACGGAGTGGTAAAATGGATTTTTATTTTATATAAGTTTACAAGTTCTTTAAGTAAAGAAAATTCTTTTCCTGCGTCCGTTGTAATTTCCAAGGGGATCGCGTAACTAGCAAAAAATGACAAGAGTTTTGACATGACCGTTGAGCTGTTTTTGTCTTTTATTCTTTTTACGACTGCAAAGCGTGAAAAACCATCTACGATTGATAAATATAATTTTCCTTCAATGTCTACTACATCACAAAATATATGAGCTAATGGTCGCATAGCTATAGGTGGTAAAAGCATTGGTGGTTTTATTGGATGTCGTTCGTATTTACCTGCTTTACAAATAGAGCAATTACTGATATAGTATCTTATATCCGACATGATATTTTTCCACCAGTACTTTCTACTAATGTGCATCATGGTTTCTGTGATGCCACGATGGTTTGTTTTTCCTTCGTGGTAATTTTTTATTATTTCTACCTTTCTATCTTTGTCTGTTATCGTTTCAACTATTTCAGTGCAGCGTGAGAGACGAATATCTTTATTGTATTCTCTTGTAAGTATGTTAACCATTTCTCGATATAATTCTTCAGTATAGAAAAAAGCGTAATATTGTACGTTAGGCTTTAAATATTCCCTAATAAAGTTCCTAAGCGCGTTTGCTGGTCTTTTTGAGGTATAGAGACTTACTTCTATTATTTCATTGCCATCTTCATTCCTAACTAACACACTGTCTAACTGATTGTGTAGTTTAAAATAGATTTGATGTGGTTTTTTATTAATTACGTCTTGAATTATCGGTATTCCTGGATGAACATTATCATCCTGTGAATGCTGGGTTTGTGAGCTTTCGCGATCGATTTCCACTTCAACCTGGTCGTCGTAATCGCTACCGATTTGTGGCAATATCGATTCGTTTTCAAGACAATTAATTTTCACTCGCGATAAGGCATCTGCGTTAGAGTTTATGGCACCTTGTTTATATTTTATTTCAAAGTCGTACTCTGCTAAACGTAAACGCCATCTAGTTAAACGTGAATTTGGATCTTTTAAGGACATTAACCAAGTTAAAGGTTTATGATCTGTATAAATAGTGAATTTTTTACCATATAAGTAGGGTCTAAAGTATTTGCAAGCCCATACTATCGCTAATAATTCTTTTTCTGTGGTTGAATATTTACTTTCGGTATCTGATAATGTTCTTGATGCATAGGCTACCGGTTTTTCAATATTATCTTCTTTTTGCGATAAAACTGCGCCAAGTGCTACCTCACTTGCGTCCGTGGTTAAAATAAAGGGTTGTTCAAAATCTGGGTATTTTAAAATCGGTTCATTAGTGATTATTGTTTTAAGCTTGTCTACGGCTTTTAAATATTCGTCATCAATTACAATTTTAGCGCGTTTCTTTAAACATTTAGTTAAAGGTTTTGTAATATGAGCATAGTTATTAATAAACCGTCTGTAGTAGCCTGTTAACCCTAGGAAAGATTTAATTTCTTTTTCAGTTCTAGGTACAGGAAAATTTATTATATCTTGTACTTTTCGTTGATTTGGAGTAAGACCGTTAGGGGTTAATTCGTGCCCTAGATATTCTACGTGCTTCTTTAAGAATTCCGATTTGTCTGGTTGGATTTTTAAATTATGTTGGCGTAACCTATCAAATACTTTGCGTAATTTTTCTAAATGTTCTTCTAATGATGTTGAATATATAACAATGTCATCGAGGTAGACTAAGCATGTATTATATAAAAGATCTCGGAGAATTAAATCCATCAATCTTTGGAATGTTGCGGGCGCGTTTTTCAAACCAAACGGCATTCGTAAAAATTCCCAATGGCCGTGATTTGTTGAAAACGCGGTTTTTTCAATATCATCGGGATGCATTTCTATCTGATGATAGCCGCTCGCTAAATCTAATGTGGTGAAGTATTGAGCTCTACCTAACTTATCCAATATTTCTTCTATATTCGGTAATGGGTATTTATCCTCTATTGTTTTCGCGTTTAACTGTCTGAAGTCAATTACTAGACGCCATTTAGTTTTTCCAGATGCATCGGGTTTCTTTGGCACAATATGAACTGGGCAACTCCACGGGGAGTTCGACTCGCGGATTATATTATTTTTTAATAACTCCTGTACCTGTTTATCGATTTCTTGTTGCTGCTGTGGAGATTTTCGATAGTTACGCACATAAATAGGTGTATCGTCCGTAAGTCTTAACTTATGTTTTACAGTATGAGTGAAACTTAAAGGCTCGGCACCTGTATGAAAAATGTCTTTATACTCATGGACTAATTTAGTTATTTTTGCTTTTTCTTCCATATTCATGTGGTCCGTGCGGATTAATAATTTATTTTCAGAGGAAGTGTAGTTAACCTTCACTCTTTCTAATTGATTTGAACTTAATATAAAGTCATTGGGTATTTCTCGCAAGAAATCGTCTAAATTATTTATTATGGAGACTGGTTTCGTACCTGTGTTTACCATTCCAATCCTAAATTCACCGTCTCGTACTGATACTAAACATTCGTTTACTAAGACGCTCCTAGATTCGATTTGAGGAACTAGGTAGTCGCCGTCAGGTTTTTCCGATACACAAGTAACAAGATTATCCGAGAGTGCGTCGATTTTTAAGACTCGCTCCGGATGATCAATCAAAATATTTATTATTTTATTTGGCGTGATAAATTGGCACGATGAGAGATTTAATACGGCATTTATTTTTCGAATTATATCTACACCTATGATACCTGCGTACTTTGGGTCGAAGTCATATAACAAAAATTCATGGTCTACTTCTTCGCCCAATGGTTTTAAACTTAAGTCAATGGCACCGCTATGCCTTGTAGAATTATGTGCCGTTGTTATTGTAAATTCTATGTTTTTTATTTTTGTAATGTATTCCTGGTTCTTACGTATAAAAGAAGGCTTTAATAACGATCTTGTACTACCTGTGTCTATTAGAAATTTTCCACCCCATTCATCTATTACTAAATACGGTAAATAATCTTTTTCAAAATAATTTATTTTTACTCTGGGGCCTGGCTCCCTGGACTTTCCCGGAAAAAATAATCATCGTTGTTAGAACTTATATTTTCGGATATAATATTGTTTACTCCTGCTCTATTTAATAATTTATTTGTTTGGCTCCTATAAGATTTTTTTCCTACTGTTTGCATACTAACATCGCTATCCAATTGGTCTAATTGTCGCGGTTGTTGCATATTTTGCTGTGGTGGGAACATTTTTCGCCACTGGTCAGGTGTTGGTCGCGGCATGTTTGCCCAGTGATTATTATTATTTTGTATTACTGGTCGAATATGATCGTTACTAGTGCTAAATACATTTTGATTACTAATTGGGTTCATATTAGTGTTAGGCCATAAGGGCCTAATTGGATAAGAAAATGGTTTCCTATTCCAATTAGATTTCTGAGGGAAATTATTATTTGAATTGCGGAACGATTTCCATCCCTCTGATTTTTCTAATTTTTTTGCGAAATATTCCGGGTGTAATTCTAATTCGTGTTTAAGTTGGTTATAAGCCTCGTCGAAGGTGCTATGCTCTGCCGCTCTTATTAGTCTGTCTGTAGATAAGTCTAAGTTCTTACATAATTGATCGATGCAAACATTTTCTAATATTATTTGGGCCTGTTGATTTTTAGCTTTATTTTTAGCCGCGTAAAGTAAGTTTTTAATTTTATCAGCAAATTCTATTTGTGATTCGTTAAATGTACGTTTAATACGCGTTATTTCAGATATAACTTGTTCCAATGACCTATTGTCTCCGAATTTCAAGTTTAAAGCCTGTACTATTTCGTCTACCGTTCCGTTAGGTACATGGGCCACTGCTTTAATAGCTTCGCCTCGGAATTTGCTTTTTAAGATTATTGGAAATAACACCCTAGCCTCCGCATCAGCAGCCCTAGCTAATACAGTAACTTGTTCAATAAAAAAGTCTAATGTGTCCCGGTCACCGTCGTATTTTGGTAAGTACTTTTCGATAGTTGTATGATTAAGTGCCATTTTGAAAAACAAAATAAAGGGAATGCAACAATATAAAATTAAAGGAGCAGATAATAAAGGAAAGGACACTTACAGGGCAGCCAGAAGGAATACTGCTGTCTTCATAGGGTAGGTCCTCCGCTTCTTTCGTCGAGCTTCTTTCGTGTAGCCCGGTGTTCGAAGAAGTGGTTACCGCTGTCACCAGTTATGCAGGTGTGGCCGCTGTCACCAATCGAGAAGGGGTTCTCGATAATGAAGAAATCTTCGTTTTGTAATTACGTTTATTGTTTGAATTTAATTATAAATTACTTGATACTTAATTAATTAAATTACGTGATAAATGTTTATATTAATTCGCGGATAATTACAATTACGTAGTGCGAAGCGAGTTAAAGCTTCAGCGCGACGCGGAAGAGAGTCTGATGAATGAATGTTGTTCGTTCCCGGAGAATCTTGTTTAAATATCCCGCATCGTAGGGTTGTAGTAGGGATGCTCCGTACCAGTCACGTAGGCCATGGGAAGGTTGGAGCATGTTCCACTGATAAGTAAACAAACTGATGTTTTTTTGAAATTGATGGCTTGCAGTCACCGCTTGCAGTAGTTCTGGTTTAATGCGTAGACGTAATCTCCAGACGTCGCGACAGTTCGCTTGAGATAAAGTTCCCATGGGATGTGCGTTGTTTATCAGTTTCGCCATGACAGACACGAAGCAAACTGAGTCCATCTTGCATTCGCGTTTATCTTAAAAGGTTTTTTGTGGGTGTGCGTCTGTTTAATGCTGGTTTGGGAGGTCTGCTTTCTTTACAGTAGTCATATTTTTCGAACTATTATTGGTCCTATCTAAATAAACCATAACATTTTTTTGTAGGTAATTTAATGAAATTAATTGCTCTTCGGAGGATTTTTCCTAGCTCTAATAGTTTTTGTGCAAATTGCAAATAACACAGGATTCTAACAATTTTTTTATTTTTCTTCGTATACAATACGTGATATGCGAAATTATTAGTCCTATGTTTATGAACTAAATATTTTTTTATAGGTCATTAAATGGTGTTTATTTTTACTTCTGACAGTTTTTGCCTAACTCTAATAGTTTTCTAGAGATTACAGAATACATATAAAATGTTGAAAATTGGCTTATTTTACTGAGCTGCGATTTTTAGTCAACTTTAACGCACCATAGCTTGTAAACTATAACTCCTATCATAATAAATGGTATGAACTTATTTGTAGGTAATTTATTAAGGAACAATGTTCTCTTTGACGGTTTTGTCCTAGCTTGTATAGTTTTCTGGAAAATCTAGGAAATCTGCAAAATGGCACACTTTTCAAGGCGGGGAGGGGGGAAGCCACCACCGGAGGGGGGGGGGGAGAGTTGTGTTTTTTAATGTACTCACTCATAGGTATAAAACCACAGTGGTTTCAAAAAATTATAAATTTTGCCGCGAAAAAATCTAAAATGAATGGACTAAAAGATTTTTATAACTTTTTAAGCCATATTCGGCGGGAGGCCATCGGTTTACATATTATATTTAAATTTGAAGTAATTAATTACGTTCAGCAATTCAGAAGTTATAAGGCTCTGACAGACGGACGGACGGACAAGTGCCAATTCACCCAAGTGAATCGCGAAAATCGCGCTCGGTCAATAAATGCTAAAGTTTGTATGAATGGATGGATGGATGTTTGTTACTCAATCACGCCAGAACGGCTGAACGGATCTGGATGAAATTTGGCACAGAGGTAGATTATAGTCTGGAATAACACATAGGCTACTTTTTATCGTGGAAAATTAAAGAGTTCCCGCGGGAACCAAAAAACCTCAGTCCACGCGGTCGGAAGTCGGAAGTCGCGGGCGTCATCTAGTAAATATATATACCGATTTAAACATACGTACTTGTTGACGTAAGCGTGACCCTGAAGCTTGGAAGCGTCCCACAACCGAACAGTTCCATCGTCTGAACAAGATCCGAACAAATTTCTATGCGCTGGCAATCTTACTAGCTGGTTTACTCGAGCCCTGAAAACCGAAATAACATTCAATCTACTCAAACTCATATTTTAAACTTTTTAAAAGTGCTTTTGAATCGTCGAGTGAATCTATCACTGGTTCGGTATGCCATTCCTACCGAGAAAAACCAGCAAGGAACGCGGTGGTTGCTGTATTAAAAAAATTCAATTAAAATAAATAATGGACCTACTTATGCAAAAAGGAACCATCCATCGATCTTTCCAGGGTCGATAATAGGTGAATTTTAAAAGCTTTCTGTATACCTATCTCATTTTTGGCATGTGTGTGGATTGGTTCCTTTTTGCATAAGTAGGTCCTTATTACATCAATGAAAAATCCCAATACTTAATTATGGCCCAACCCGGGACTCGAACCCGGGACCTCGTCAGCCGCAGTCAAACATGCTAACCACTAGAGTGACTAGACCAACGAGGCAGTAAGTAACTTACAACAACTTACAGTACTCCCAAAAATGCGCATAGAAATCTTCGTCATTGTTCGGCAACGGTCGTATTCCCCGAGCATCGGAAGACGATATGTATATAGAGTGGTAAGTGCATTTTCTTCATGCATAATTTAGTAGAATTATGTGTTTTGAGCTAAAAGAGATAAATATTGACTTATCAGTAACAAAATTTGATTCGATAATTCCATGTAAGTAAATAGCGAAGAAAACCACACGATTGCGAATATGCTACAATCTTTGTAGAATTGATTTGAATTGATTGAAGGGTGTGTAATAGCAGCTCCATATAATTCCACACGGAGAGAACACGTGCAGTCACCACCAATATATAAAGACGACTGATTTACCTTTGAGTTGACTGACCGGCGACAGCCCGAATTGTTTTAGATTGTTTACACATGATATTGACTCCTATTTCTTTCGAACAAGGTGCAAAATGCTTTAGGGCTCTTACGATTCAATAATTCGGGTGTTTCCGGGAATACGACAATTAGCGAAGATCTCCATGTGCATTATTAATTTGGGAATACTGTACACGTGTAACAGGCGGCCATAGACTTACTTGTGCTCATGTAAATAAGCTAGCAGCTGGTTTCCGGGTCGCCACGTCGCGGGAGGCAAAAGATCTTCCCCTGCTTCCACGTTATCATCGTGACTCCTGAAATACGTAATATTGTGTAAGATGCAAGTGAAAATAATACGCAAGTGTTACAAGTTTAAGTTGCGCTCTCCACTCGTCCAATATTATAAATGCGAAAGTATGTTTGTACGTTGGTTTGTCCTCCAATCACGCCGCAACGGAGCAACGGATCGGCGTGATTTTTGGCATGGATATAGTTGAGGACCTGGAGAGTAATATGTTACTCTACCCAGAAAATTAAGGAGTTCCCGCGGGAACGAAAGAACCCCAATCCACGCGGAACTAAGTCGCGGGCAAGGACAAGGCTGTATGAATTTATACTTACTGATATTATAAATGCGAAACTGGGGTTGTTTGTTGATTTGTCAAAAAATCGCGCCGATTATTCTCTATATTTTTTTTTTTTATCCACTACAAGTTAGCCCTTGACTGCGATCTCACCTGATGGTAAGTGCAGTGATGCAGTCTAAGATGGTAGCGGGCTAACCAGTTAGGGGCATGGCAGTTAGCTCTATCGAAGCTTATCTCAATCTAACTTCCTAATATGAGGAATTTACAAACGCTCCAACTTACCTTAGCGACTTTTGGAACTTCTGTTGCATTCGTGTTATTAAATTCCTCAGTTCCATACGACAGGGGGCCATACTGTCTGTAAATAACAAATTTTACACGATTATTTTTAGGAATACGTAAAAACTCTCTAGAGTGATATTCATTATAAGCATACTAGCTGATGCCCGCGACTTCGTCCCCGCGAAAATTTGAGTTTGAGTTTGAAAGTTGGAGCTCCCGCGGGATCTCTTAATTTTCCGAGGTAATAAAATTGCCTATGTGTTATTCCAGACTATAATCTATCTCAGTGCCAAATTTTATCCAGATCCGTTCAGCCGTTCTAGCGTGATTGAGTAACATACATCCATTCATCCATCCCAACTTTCGCATTAACAATTTACAATATTAGTATAGAAGTATAGATAACTAGTAACTTACATTTCAATTTTCATGTCTCTAACTTCAAAATATAGGACTTTCATACAAACTTCCAACCCCCATTTTACCCCCTTAGGGGTGAATTTTCTCCAAACAACCTCAATCATCGCGCGCATCATCTAGTCAAATAATATTTAATATAAATATTTTAAATGCGAAAGTTTGGATGGGTGTATGGATGTTTGTTACTCAATCACGCTCCAACGGCTGAACTGGTCTGGATGAAATTTGGCACAGAGATAGATTATAGTCTGGAATAGCACATAGGCTACTTTTTATCCCGGAAAATTAAAGAGTTCCCGCGGGAACCGAAAAACCTCAATCCACGCGGACGAAGTCGCGGGCATCAGCTAGTACGTATTAAATTAAACTAGAAAGAGAGCGTATGTACATATTTACATTGCACGTAGCTCGCGCTATGGCCCAAAGTGCCCATTTGCGAGTGCGGTGGTTGACTGACTGACGCGCTCGCCTGCACCGCACTCGCCGCGCCCGAACCAACTGACTGAGACACCGTCTCCGACCCTGGAATAGAGTGCAGGGATGTTATGGAGCTCCGTAACCGTAACCGAAACTATCGGATATCCGAAATAAAAATATATCCGTAACCGTAACTGTATCCGTTTCACAAGTTTCGGATAGTTTCGTATAAGGGCGAAGTCTAAATAAAACGACATGCTTCGACAGGTTTTTGTTTCACCGCTCGTGCGCCACGTGAATCTTGCAGTTTGTTTGTTATTTCTAGTCATAACTTCCTTCATAACTAGTTAGTTTTTTACTTAATTTAAAAAAGGTCTTGTGTTAAATATTAAATTGATTTCTACAGACAAAACCAATCGACCAAAGTCGAGTTTAATTTGGACATTTTTTTATCAAGTTAATATAGATATCCGTAACTAACGGATAATCCGAAATAATTACATATCCGTAACCGTATCCGAAACCGATATAATTTTATTCCTATATCCATATCCGTATCCAGATCCGAAATATCATATCCATAACATCCCTAATAGAGTGTGTTTCCTAAAGACACGCCCTGAGGCCAAATGGAGAACACAAAAGGGTCAAAATATTATTATCAAATATACCTAAAATCGGAGCGTAGATCATGACATATTACATTAGTTTTTATTTCACTTCAATACATGCAGTATTTCCGAAGTTATAACGACGAGAAGTTTCAGCCCTTTTTTGAATTTCCGAGATTACGCGCGCTCATACTATGACATCACACCCACGGTTATGACTTTTGGGTCCTCGGGCACATAAAAAAGAGTTTATCAGGTGTTTTAACTGATGAATTGAAGCACCAAGGCACAATACAGTATTTTTTTTCCATTTTTACCACAGAGAACTTTATAATTTTGATTTTTACTGCGCAGCGACTGGGATTCTGACGTCATCGCCTTTTTAAAAACCTTCGGCCGGAAATACGCACTTTGATCGTAAATATCTCAGCCATTTTTTAAGATATGAAAAAAGTTAAAACACAGTTTTTTTCGTAATATTTTGTAGATTTATTTGGCACGTAAAGTAAAAACGTTTGTCAGACCCATTGTATAAGAAAATCGTAATCATTTGACAGCGTAAAATGTATTAGACCTCAGATACACAGACAGCTTGAAGCAGTCAGAATGCGACTGCATAGTAAACTATAGTCTTCTACGTACACACATACATGGAACCGCTCGAGCAGTTGCGACTGCTTCGGGCGGTTGGCAGCAGTTATCAATGGTAGCTTCAAGCTGTTGACTATGACTGCAAGAGCGGTCCGTGTATGTTGATCACTGGCTAACTGCTCGAGCAGTATGGCCGGTCTTACTCGAACTGTTTTAAGGAGTTCATACATGCTTTTTGGCGTGCAGGCATCTATGATCTCCTTAAACAGGTCGAAACGATTGACAAATGATTACGATTACCATTTCCTTACACAATCGGGGGCTGATTGTAGTCGTTTAGGACAACAGTCGATGGTACTGAAGAAGACGTGCTTTCTTTCGCTTTGCATTTTTTACAGCACGAAATCACGTTACTAGCCGTTCACTTAGGCCCATATTACACTCCTAGAAATATGCTATACTATATTTCTAGAATGATGATCTATGGTGCGAAATAGGATCCTATATATAGTATAGTGTAATATGGGCCTTAGAGATGGCCGCCGCCTTTCTCCACACCACGCCTCAAGTGCAACCCGCTTAGTAACGATAGCAACCGAAGACACGTACCTACGCCCGCACCGTTTGGATGGATGGTTGTATGGATGGACGGATGTATGTTACTCAATCACACCAGAACGGCTGATCGGATCTGGATGAAATTCGGCACAGAGATAGGTCATAGTCTGGAATAACACATAGGCTTCTTTTTATCCCGCCCGCTTAGTAAGGATAGCAACCGACGCTCACGAAAGTACGCGAGTCCCACTTCTGTGTTTCTTCTAACTTTTGTAATAATTCTTTTTTTTTGTTAAGTTTTTTTTATTTTATTTTATTGATCAAAACAAACATTACAATTTACAAATCTTAATATCTGAGCCATCCTCTAAAAAACTTGACGTTTATGGTGAGGATGGCGAGTTCGCCTTACTAAACTAGTACATAATAATAAGAATATTTGGATGTACTTACCAGTTACACAGACAAATAATATATAAGTATTATGTTCTATATTAAGTGTTTATATATTGTTGTTTAAGTTTCAATTTGTTCGCGTGTCGTTTTTTACGATGTTACATAAAGAAAAGTTTTGCATAGTGCGGAAAGTACATTTTTCTGCCAACGGTACTAGTAGTTATGCTTATGACGTCATTTTGTAACGGTCAAGCGCGGCCATCTCGAAATTAAAGGCTAGTAATATTTATTCTTAAAACCTACATTTTCCAAAAATTCCACCCGAAAACACACGGATATGTGTCAAACCCTCCTATGATGATTTGGCGCTTGACTTCCATAGCTTACATCGCTAGATGTATTTGACAACTATTAAAAAAAAAATTAGTGATTATTAAATAGACGATCTCCCAAAAGTCGTAATATCCACGACCCCTGTTAGTTTTATGTTGAATAGCTATTTTAAATTATCGATTAAAGTAAAAAAGTGCGTCGAACTTTAATGACGTCACTGTTCAATATTTCATACGAAATCCCATACTAAGCACGCGTTTTGACGTTTGAAAAAAAGTTTCTGATTTCACTAGTTGGCAAATAACCAATTATCGTGATATACACAAGTTATAAATCTATATCTAGACTTGCCTTTGACTGATGATTGCTCTTGCGCCTGTCCAAACATGTGTTGCCATTCAGTGTTCATGTGGGTTTCGTGTGATAGAGAAGTTTTATGAGGTCTTCTGTAAATAAGGTTACAAAATAGAAGTTTAATCTTCCCATTTGTAGGTGTAAAAAGTACGTTCTCGACTCTTAATAGCCCTCAAAGACGTCAAAGAGAAATCAGGCTTATAATGGTTTATTTCAGACAAATATCCATGACTACTTATTTTACATCTTCTATGGATTGATTTTATGATTTTTTCCTATCAAATCCTAAAGAAGTCTTTATTCTCTAAAGTCTGAATTTTATCTTTCAAAAAAAAAAAAAACATAACAGCCATTTACTTGGATGGATCCGTCCAATCCAAACATGCACTGCGTGATACTACGAGTAACAACTTTACAATTATACAATTCATACCCTAGTGTATTGCTATACACGGTGTATTGCTATTGCATAGACGGGCTCTGTCAAACAAAGAATGTGAACCTATTTTACTAACGCCATCTAGTCTGAAAAGCGGGACAGCGCTATGGCGGAGACAAGGACAGGCTTAAACAGGTGAGGGGCATGCCCTACACATCGGACGCCCAACTCTTTTCTATGAAAGGGCCCATCTAGTACCTACATATATATCGACTAGCTGATGCCCGCGACTTCGTCCGCGTGGATTGAGGTTTTTCGGTTCCCGCGGGAACTCTTTAATTTTCCGGGATAAAAAGTTGCCTATGTGCTATTCCAGACTATAATCTATCTCTGTGCCAAATTTCATCCAGATCCGTTCAGCCGTTGGAGCGTGATTGAGTAACAAACATCCATACATCCATACATCCACACATCCATACATCCATCCAAACTTTCGCATTTATAATATTTACTATGTGGTGTTAGTTTAGCGCACACATTACCTGTTCTGCGCAGACGCGTACAGTTTGTCGGCGACGTTGTGCGCCAGTGTGTCGCCGCCCGTGTCCAGCTGAACTGATCGCGATATATCACCTCCGTTTAGTACCAATCTTCCAGGCGCGTCTGTTATATGCTGCAAAATTAATAATAATAAAGTTTTTATTTAAAAGCATATAAAAACCAAGCATTAAATAAGTCACAATAGATATTTTAAAAAATAAGAAAAAATAGAGATCGCGCTCGGGATATTTTGTTTTATTTGAATTTTGAACTTATAAAATAGATCCTCAAAATGTAGTCTAGTAGTGATAGTGAAGCTTCAAACTATTATCGCTTATTTTCCTCACAGGTGTAGTATAAAGCACTATGTATCACTCAGGAGAAAGTACTAAGTACTAATCGCGTGTATTGAGGGCCTTCGGCTACGCCTCGAGTCTCAAACTACACCCTCGTTAGTAATCGGTCACTTTCTCCCCTCAGTGAATAATGTACTATAAATAGTAAACCACTTTGTTGACGTGATTCATATGTATACTCATGCCAAATTACAGATTACTAGTACTAATACTCTCTGAGCTAAGCCGCGGACGGACGGACGGACGGACATGGCATTCCGAACCAGTGGTAGATTCACTCGACTATTCAAAAACACTTGTTAAAAGTCTACTTGAATAAAAAATATTTGATTTGAATTGATAGCGAAACTATAAGGGTGCTTTGTTTACTAAGGAACCCTAAAAAGATCCCATGGAATTTTTCAAAAACCCCAATTCATGGCAACGAATTCGCGGGCACCATCTTGTTTAATATGCAACCGAACAATCAAAGATTGTTTATAAGTGTAAACAAGGGTAGCATAAGAAGTTTTTATACAATTGTGTTGTTTTAATTAAGGTGTCAAAAATGTAAAAATATGAAGTCGGTAATACTGGATAGAATCAGGCGTTGCTTTGCGTAAGTCTTTTTTTTTTTAAAATCCACTACAAGTTCGCCCTTGACTGCGATCTCACCTGATGGTAAGTGATGGTGCAGTCTAAGATGGTAGCGGGCTAACCTGTTAGAGGCATGGCAGTTAATTAAACCCATACCCCAATTCGGTTTCTACACGGCATCGTACCGGAACGCTAAATCGCTTGGCGGCACGTCTTTGCCGGTAGGGTGGTGACTAGCCACGGCCGAAGCCTCCCACCAGGCCAGACCAGGGAAATTTCAGAAATTATAAATTTCCAAACCCTGCTGGGGATCGAACCCGGGACCTCGGCACGTTAAGGCAACTGCGCTCAACACTGCGCCACGGAGGTCGTCATGCCATGGGTCTAGAAACTAGAAATTTAATTCGCTATAATCCGCCTCTTGTAGCTTGCGATATCCATTACACCACATAAATCTTCCAAATTATTCTCAACGTACGTTTCACTCCGACACCGGAACATCTTCGGGAGATGTTGACTCGACAATGCACGATTGTAAAGTGTATTGTAATATTGTATTTTACATCTCTCATATTCGGTAAGTAGGTCCTTATTACCCCCAAATGGAGCTTGTAGGTGACCAATTAGCGCTCTAGGGTAATAATGTAGCTAGAAAAGCCCTCGGGCGGTAAGTAATTAAAAAAAGTATGATGGTTAGATGTACGCGAACTTTTTGAAAGAGTGAAGAGCCTGCTAAACTGTTTATGTATTATATACTAGCTGATGCTCGCGACTCCGTCCGCGTGGTTTAAGATTTATTGATACTCACGGGAACTCCTAAATTTTCCGGGATAAAAAGTAGCCTATGTCACTCTCCGGTCCTCAACTATACCCATGTCAAAAATCACGTCGATCCGTTGCTCCATTACGGCGTGATTGAAGGAGAAACTTAAACCACGCGGACGAAGTCGCGGGCATCAGCTAGTTGAATAATAAAGACATTTTTAAAACTAAAACGAAATCCTCAAAATAACTTAAACTAATAATAACACAAACCTGCGTCGATGTGCTTTGTATTTTGATGAGATGTGCACTCATCGCTAGCAACTGGTTTTCTACGTGTTCTGTCATACCTGTAAAGATTATTTGTATGCAACATTAACTTAAAACAATTTTTTTTTTGTTCCACTTTGACATCGATCTCATCAGGTGGTAAGTGATGATGATGGATTTAGTCAGCCAAACTCGATTTTAGGACAAGATCGAGTTCTAAATCATGTTCTAGGATAGTAAAATAAAAATTGGTTCTCACCATCGGAAGCCAGTCTTCTGAATAAGTTTTTGAGTTGCTGTCCCATTTCCGAGTACTGGGGCACCATTCCTTCTTTCACCTGTTAAAAGTAGGTAGGTACTGTGAAAAACAGGAATTGGCTATTTGACAGTTTTTACGTGGGTTTATTTAATACCTCTTACAATTATCTTTTTCACAAAGAAAGTGTTATTTATTAGCAATAAAATATATATTTTAAATTAGCGTGAAAACATCCGGTCACGTGACATCTTATATACGCGTTGGCAACATAAACACCCCTTACCTTTAACCTAGCACTCCGCCTCTCTCGTAAGGTCTGCACAAGGCGGTCGACGTCGCCGTGCCTCAAAACTGCATCTAGAACTTTCCGCGGTATGGGCTCAGCTAAACTTTCTAGCAGTAATTCTGCCCTTTCCACCTAAACAAAAAAAAATCTATACTAATATTATAAATGCGAAAGTTTGGATGGATGATTGTTACTCAATCACGCCATAACGGCTGAACGGATCTGGATGAAAGGCACAGAGATAGGTTATAGTCTGGAATAACAAAAAGGCTACTTTTTATCCCGGAAATTAAAGATATTCCCGGAATTTAAAAAAATAACCATGCGAAAGTAGATTATGTAGTTGGTAATAATTCCTCTTGTATCTACTTTTAGCAGGTGAAAGAAGGAATGGTGCCTCCACCACCGAACCGAAAAACCTCAATCCACGCGGACAAAATCGCGGGCATCAGCTAGTACTAAATATAACTGCAATTGAGAGTAAGGTAATATATAGTTACCTGTATCAATTTGTGTTTAAGGTGAGGCCACACCAGCGGTAATACTTTGCAGTTGACGTCAATCGGATTCAACAGGCTCGCTACACACGACACCAAACCGCAAACTTCGTGACGTATCTACAAGAGACGTAAAACATTATGATATGGACAAATACCCCGACAAATGCATATAATAATAATAGTAGATTAGTAGCCAAGGGTTGTAAGGCATCAATTGCAGCCCGAGATATTTAGGCGCACGAGCGCAGGGAGGGCGCCTATAGTTCGAGGGTGCAATTGATGCTTACACCCGAGCTAACTACTCTGCTTTACATCTCGATTGTGAGGTAAAGTAGGTCCTTATTACCCCCAAATGGAGCTTGTAGGTGACCAATTAGCGCTCTAGGGTAATAATGTAGCTAGAAAAGCCCTAGGGCGGTAAGTAATTAAAAAAAAAACTCTTCACTCTTTCAAAAAGTTCGCGTACATCTAACCATCATACTTTTTTTAATTACTTACCGCCCTAGGGCTTTTCTAGCTACATTATTACCCCAGAGCGCTAATTGGTCACCTACAAGCTCCATTTGGGGGTAATAAGGACCTACTTACCGAATATGAGAGATGTAAATGCATATAATGCATAGACACTCTGAGGGTGCAGCATAATAATGGATTCAGGATGCTGTTGGGCTTGCCGCGGTTTTGTTCGGCGTCAGATATGTTCGCAAATGAGCGGACTGATGACTTCTTTGCCATAATGCTCACTGCTGACAAGACTGCGCTCAAGTACTAACCGCAACCTGAATATGTTTGCGAGTAAGGTGGACTCACCAATGCTTGGACACATTATTCAAGTATTGGTGAGGCCAAAATAGTTGAAATGATAATACTTAATGTTTATATTTTTGGAGGTAATTACTAACATTAATTTTTAAGGTTTCATTATGTGTGTGTTGTACTAACAAATGGAGTCCTAGTTGCTTCAAATAAAGAGTATTTATTTATTTATTTAATAACATGCATTGGTACATCAGGGAATTACTTACTTAGTATCGAAGTCCTGGCTGTACCCGACATAAAAATTTAAAATACGGCGTTTCGTGAAAAACATTATATTAGGACTAGGTATGACAAATTAAGTGGACTAAGTAAAAAAAAATAAGTGGATTTTTTTAATTTTTTTTTATTGTTGCTAAGCCTGCATTTAGCCAAAACGCACATTTCCATAAACTCAAACCAAATATAGCTCTGCAACAACTTGTGTTCTTACCTTTGTTTCACACCACAAAAATAAAGATTTTTAAAAAAGAACTAGTTAATAACGCATTACAATTGTACAGTTCACAATTTACTTTTTTATTTAATTTAATGACCGTTAAAATATAATTTTTCATAAATAATATTTTAATAATAGGCGATATATCGAATATTAATATTTTATTAACTGGTAGAATGTGGCTATCAAACTTTAAAATATTAACTCTACTATGTCACCTGCATTCTCATGCTTTTTTACATACCCATAGATTAGGATGAGCGAGATAGACAGCACTTTCGGCCACCAGGTCACAGAGAGCTTGTTTCGGTAGGAGGCCTAATTCTGCTAAACTAGTAGTAGCACGTAAAGCCTTCGCTATAATCCATTCCGATTGGTCTGTCAGTCCCTGAAATAAAACCGGCAGACGTATATTATACCAGAACATTCGGGCTCCTTCGTCGTAATTTTTGTGTGATCCAAGAGGAATGTTTTTTAATCAATCCATCAATCGTTTATTTGCTTGAAACATTGTACAATTATGATGAACAGTCCAAAAATAGACCAAAACATGTTTCGTCAATGCTGACGTGCAAATTTAAGTATACCTAATACTTACAATATTAAGATCCTTAATCAATCATAATAATTAATACAATTCACCACAACCTCAGATACATAAGAGATATCCAATATAAATTTGTCTGTAAAAACAATGAAATACAGCTTTTAAAAGCTGAATTGGAAGCTGGTAATGTCTAGCAATCAACAATAGCAATAATAATCAATAATAATCAATAATAGGGCTGATTCTGTAGTGCACAATCTCTAAACTAAACTAAAATTAGAGCATTACAAATATTGCTATCCCTTTCATAATACTCCCTACGGAAAGGGATAGCAATATTTGTAATGCTCTAATTTTAGTTTAGTTTAGAGATTGTGCACTACAGAATCAGCCCCAATAGCAATAGCTGGTAATGGCGCTTTCCTTGTCTTTGGTAGAAGTACAAGAGACCATGTCCAGCAGTGGACAACAGCAGAATATCGGAGGATCCTCACCTGTTGTAACAGCGGCAGTAATATAGGCGCAGCGTGCTGGCCCACATATGATGCAACTCCCACTACCCGCTCGAAGAAACAGCCTCGCAAAGCCACTTCTTCCTTGTCATTCAGGAATGTTACCATATGTGACAGGATTACGTCATTCGCTAGAAACGAAAAGTAATCACTCAGAGGCCCAATTGTCTAATAAATCGTAATCATTTGACAGCTCACTCATTTTGACGTATTACTCGAACTGTTTTGTAGTGCATGTAGGTAGTCGTAGAATAAATTATGTCAATCGCTTACACAACACATTCAATAAACAGTCTTGAGTCTTGAGTCAAGGTCATCGAAGTTTTACTTAAATATCACAAGTGGCGCAGTCGGTAGGGTGTGTTTTTCTAGAGTTCACACGTGCTTTTTGTCAAGCAAGCATCTATGAATTTCTTAAACAAGCCGAATTATCCGTTTGACAAACGATTACGATTACGGTTTCCTTACACAATCGGAGGGCAGATGGGCAAATAAACGCGCTTTCCAGACAGTGAAATTTTTGCCGGTTAGGCTGACAAATGGACTTTAGAAACTTTATTTCAGTAATATTATGGTAATATTACAGTCTAGGTATAAAAATTTACTATCCCAGGGTCTTACCAAAAAAACTTGAGCTTTACTCGGCCTAACCGTGTTTGACGTCAGTCTTCCTAAAGTTTTTATGGTACAAATGCTAAGACTAAATTGGTAAAAGTTTGGCAGTCAGCTTGGTAAATCTATCCTTAACACAGGCCTAAAAAATCTAACTAGGAATAGCCAGTTCTTGATCTTGCAATATTTTATGTAATTTTATTGTAATAAAACCATTAATCAAATAAATATTATAAATGCGAAAGTTTCGATGGATGTATGGATGTTTGTTACTCAATCACGCCCCAACGGCTGAACGGATCTGGATGAAATTTGGCACAGAGATAGATTATAGTCTGGAATAACACATAGGCTACTTTTTATCCCGGAAAACTAAGGAGTTCCCGCGGGAACCAAAAAACCCTAATCCACGCGGACGAAGTCGCGGGCATCAGCTAGTTGTATATAAATAGTTCAAGATCAATTTTACCGTGTAACCCTAAATGATTTAAAATAAATGATTTATTTATTACTAGCGCGACTTCGTCCGCGTGGATTGAGGTTTTTCGGTTCCCGCGGGAACTCTTTAATTTTCCGGGATAAAAAGTAGCCTATGTGCTATTCCAGACTATAATCTATCTCTGTGCCAAATTTCATCCAGATCCGTTCAGCCGTTGGAGCGTGATTGAGTAACAAACACCCATACATCCATACATCCATCCAAACTTTCGCATTTATAATATTTATTTGATTTATTCTAAATTAATCGTTACTAAATTAAAATAGAATGAAGAATCCTTGTGCACTCGTTCACGCTTATAAGTGTAGTTGAATGTGCGGATAAGTATGCGTGCACGTGTACGTAAAAACGTCAATACAAGTATTTATGTGTGTCTTTGTGTTAGTTTACAACTTTAAATGATTTGTGTGCTTGTCAGTTTGTTAGTTGACTTACCTTTCTGTTTCCCAAAAAAGACGCATAGCTTCGTGATACCGTTTTCGACCAGCGCACGCTTTACAACGGCCTGAGAATCCGTCAGCAAATACGATACTGTGGAACGCACCTATAGAAAAAGATAAATGAACCATATTTCTATACTAATATTATAAATTCGAAAGTTTGGATGTATGGATGGATGGATGATGGATGGCGTATTCAATCACGCCAGAACGGCTGAAAGGATCTGGATGAAAGGCACAGAGATAGATTATAGTCTGGAACAACACACAGGCTACTTTTTACAGGAAAATTAAAGAGTTCCCGCGGGAATCAAAAAGATTCATTACACATGGACGAAGTCGCTGGCATCAGCTAGTAGTACCATACATCCATAGTAATGTTACAACTGCGAATGTGTGTCTGTCTTTTATGTTTTCACGGCCCATCTGTTTAACAGGTTAGTACGAAATTTGGTATAGAGATAAGGTTGTCGGCGGAATACAGGCTAATTTTTACCCGGAAAATCAAAGAGAAAATACACAAATCATTTAAACAATACAATTATATAGGGCTTTATTAATAATTGATGAATAATACTCGTTTCGTTAAACATTTTTGTGTCTTCTTCTATTGAATGTCAGATTACAGATGACAGAAAGAGAGAATTAGGGCAAATAATAAAATCTTTCTGTCAAGAAATTAATTCCGTATTTGAAGATTTTTTTTGAATAAATTGCTTTGAAAGTAGGACACAGGTAACAAAGTAGCTTAAAATTAAAACTTTACTACTTTATGTCGTAGCTTAAAACAGTGACATAATACAAACCATTTCATGCAACGCGGATAGTTCAGTTTCGTAGTTGATATTGGTTGCTTCTTTGTCAGCGATGTTCTGGGTTTGGTCTAGGAACCGTACCGCCGTTTCTGCCAGCTTCGCTAAAACAAGTGCCTTCTATTAGGCTAACCTCATAGTTTTTATACATAAATAATTTCCGGAACAATTCCAAGCAATACGTGCGAGTATCCACACAAAAACGCATTTGCAACGTACGTATCGTCTACTAGCTGATGCCCGCGTCTTCGTCCGCGTGGATTGATGTTTTTGGTTCCCGCGGGAACTCTTTAGACTTTAATTTTCCGGGAAAAAATGTAGCAATGTGCCAATCATATATGCAGGTCATATTTGCCAACGTAAATGACTACCAAATCTTAGGAAGGGTAGTAAAATTTTTTGTAAACGATTGCGAAAACCAAGTTAAAACTTCATACTTCTACATAGACAGTATAGAGTCTACTGAGTAGACGCTATCAAATTCTTACCAATATTATTGGCGTACGCAATCCGCACGGGCAACGCCGGATCGGAAGCCCTAGGCGCGAGTTCCGGCAGAATGTATTCCGGAAAAACGTTACTGTCTTGCGGAGGCAGGTTCCGGACGCACGAGACACATTTGGCCACACACCATATAGCTGCCGCTCGGACTCTGGCTTCCGGAGCGTGGGACAGGTAGATCTGGTAAAAAAAAAACAAACACATTTTTTTTTAAATAAGCATTTCTCCAGCTATCAGTCTCTAGAGGTGGGCTAAACTGTTATAATTTTTCAATGAAATATACTGCTATAATATATTTTTCTAGCTGCTGTTTTAAAGTGTTATAATATATATTATATGTTATAAATTTTGATAGAAATTATTTACACTGTTGCTTGCTGTTGTTGCGGTTTGCAGTTACTTAGTGTTAGTGTTTTATAATATATTTAAGAGGACCAAAAAACGCGCCGTGTTACCTTCGCGTTAAGCGCCGTTTTAGTACTTAGTGTTTACTGTTTAACACTAATTACTATTTACTAACACGCATTTTATTTACACCAATCGTCTATAATTTATATTAAAACTATAAGTCAGTAACTTTAGCTTTGCACTCAATTTCTGGTTGGAATAATAATACATACAATGAAACTCAAACTTATGAAAGTGTTGTTTAAAGCAGAATCATAAAAATAGCATCTTCGTCTCATCGCAAGCAAATATAGCTCTTAGAGATATGACAAGAGTATTTACATTACTTTGCAATCCAAACTAACACTGTTGTAATTTTATCGCAAGTAAAAGTAGCTCTTATTATTCCACAGGAAGTGTTTACATTACTTTGAATACTGCAACAATCGTATTTGCTATTAAAATAAGCGCCATCTGTTGCAATGTTATAAAATTGAACACTGCTATATACACTGCTTTAACACTGTTGTAATTTTATCGCATGTGAAACTAGCTCTTATTGTTTCTCTGAAAGTGTTTACATTACTTTGAATACTGTGTTGCAGACTGCAGTATATCAATCGTATTTGCTTTAAAAAAGAGCCATCTGTTGAAATTTCATAAAATTAACAAGTTAAAGATAAAAACCCATTTTCCTGGCACCAGGACAGGAAGAGCAGTTGTGGACATAGATGGCGCTGTGAAATTACAAACGAAATAAAATGACAGAAAATAATATATATTACAACAGTCTGGTAGCATTTCGTCTAATGTGTTATACTGTTATAAAAATATATTTAAATATATAATGTGTTGTGTTATAACGCCCACCTCTATCAGTCTCTGGATACCATCTAAGTACTTGCTAAATGGAATGAGATCAAATACGATAGAGTTATATTGAGAACTAGCGGACCCGCCCCTCCTTCACATTTTATTTTCCAATTCGGGTACTTTTCGATAAATTGGTCTACAGTTGACCATTCGCTACTTCCAACTTTGGAACGGCCGAAAAACAAAGAAATCTAATACTGCCCCCCCCCAATTGTGTAATGAAATCGTAATCGTTTGTCAAACGTAAGTATAATTCGACCTATTTAAGGAGGTCGATATATGAATGCACATCAAAAAGCAAGTATGAACTCCTTAAACAGTTCGAGTTATACGTTTTAAGCTGTCAAATGATTACGATTAGCTTAGACAATTGGGCCTCTGATTCAATATACGTTTTTCTACGTCTAACACTTACTATAAACGGCAGAATTCTGTCCAAAATGGTCTCCGAACTGGAATTCTCGCACAACAACTGCAGTATCTCCAAGCAATGCAACTTCGAAGTACAATGATGTAGACCCCTTATACAAGAAGTCACTAATGAGGTAATCAAAATCAACCCCTCCCCATCTGGACCCATCTCTTTACTCTCCAAAGTTTTATTGTCATCTTCATCGTAATCTGCCACATTGACATTCATTACTCTAAAACCTTCCTTTATCAAAGCCTCCATATCAACTTTAGGGATTTCTCTTGTCTCTGGAACTAAATTTTGGTAGTCCTTTGAATTGGAGGGTTGTGTGAAGATTTTTATGATGTTCTTTATGTCTTGGTAAATACGGGCTATTTTTTCGTCGGCTGGTAGTATGGGTTGGGCGGAGAATATCAGCATGTATGATTGGAGGAATGAATAGAAGTATTCAGGGAATAATCTGTAAATTAAAAAACCATTGTATCTACTGAAAAACGTTTTAAAACAGAATATTTCTTTAATAAACTATTATAAAATTATCATCTTCAACCACTGACATAGATAAAAAATTGTATAATCAACAACAATTTGTGTCTGCCTAGTCTAGGCACTTCTTAAATAAAAGGTACTTTAAAAAAGCTATAACAGACTATAAAATATAAATGACTTATATCTTACTCCTTAAACGCAGAAGTCCCAGAAAGTCTGGATAAAAACGCACACACCATCCTTGAGTCAACCGATAAAAATCGGTATCAGTGAAAAAGCGGTAATTCGCGTTAGCTCTAATGGTCTTACAGAATAAGAGTAACGGATGAAAATTACCAACTCAAGCAAATCAATTAAAATTCTGGTTTACTCTTTCCACATACTTGCCCCTGGCTTCGTCCAGATAAATCTCAGCGCTCTTTCTGTCCTTTGGGTTCCGTTCCGTCATAGATTCCAGTAAGGTTCGTAACTCCCGTTCGCATGTATCTGGTAAGGTCATTGTGGGAGGTCGATCTTCACCGTTCCTATATGCTAGTAATCCTGGAAGGTCTAACGCTGGGGTGCCGTCGTTCCAGAGCTCTAGAAGAGCGCATCTAGGGAGGAAATAAGTAAGAAAAATTGTTGTTACTGGTAACTGTCATGCTAAATTATATTTAGAATTATATTATAGAAGAGACAATTAAAATTGAGAGAGTTATTGTGAAAAAAGTTGAATGCAGTTGTAATTTTCTTCAAAATCAGCGACGAGGTGCTTCATAGAAAATTCCTGTATCTCTAATAGTTTGAACTGTGAATTTTCGCCTCACTGAGCGTTACAAACAAAAACAACCTGTATACAATTCGTCATTCCCATTTTCAACCCAATAAGAGGCGTATTGGGAAATTTAATCTCGTATTTATTATAGAGACACTCTGTTTAAATACTTACAAAACTGATGTATTATATTGAAGTGAAGCTTCTAATGGACATTTGAGGGTGGAAATGAAATGAAAATGATGAAACGCACTTCAATGGCTGGGCAGCGCTTATTATTGCCCAAGCAAGACAGAGTACAAGATGCATTAGATTCTACGCGTGAGTTATTTTCCCTACGACACTTCACTGCTTTTTAGGGTTCCGTACCCAAAGGGTAAAAACGGGACCGGACCCTATTACTAAGACTCCGCTGTCTGTCTGTCTCCAGGCTGTATCTCATAAACCGTGATAGCTAGAAAGCTGAAATTTTCACAAATGATGTATTTCCGTTGCCGCTATAACAACAAATACTAAAAATTAAAAAAATATATATATTAAGGGGGGTCCCCATACAATAAACGTGTTTTTTTCGTATTTTTTTGCTCAATATTAAAAACGGTAACAGGTAGACGGTTCAAATTTTCACAGAATATTAACTTGTATATTACCTTTCAAAATAAATAATTAAATATCAATAAAGTAAATATTAAAGGGGGGCTCCCATACAACAAACGTAATTTTTATTTTTAATACGTCATAAATCGTAAAACTTACTACAGGTTTGTACGGAACCCTCGGTGCGCGAGTCCGACTCGCACTTGGCCGGTTTTTTTACAACTTACCCAGTGGAAAATATATCCATGCTGGGAATCAGCTCGCCTATCTTGCACGGCGACTCACTCAATAGCAAACTGCTAGTTCTATCATCACCCTGTAGAACAATTACAACAGTTTATTAGGTAAAGTAGTTACTACTAATATAAATGCGAAAGTTTGGATGGATGGATGGATGTTTCATTCACGCCAGAACGGCTGAATGGATCTGGATGAAATTTGGCACAGAGATAGATTATAGGCTGGAGTAACACATAGGCTACTTACTTTTTATCCCGGAAAATTAAAGAGTTCCCGCGGGAGCCAAAAAAACTTCAATCTATGTGGACGAAGTCGCAGGCATCAGCTAGTAAAACCTATTTGATGGCGCCACATACATGTATGGCCTGAAATAAACAATTTAATTTATTGCCAAAGCTCACCGAATTCCTAACGTTAGGGTCTGGAGCCCTAACGAATCTCTCTGGAGCGACATAGCAAAGCCTTCTTCTTGATGTGTCGAAGAAATAGCTGAAGTCTGCAGGATTATCATCTGGTAGGAAGGTAGGCTTGAATGAAGCGATATCCGTTAAGAGCACCCACAGCCAAGAGGTTACCATTATGTTTTCTAGCTGAAACAATACATACAGATATATGAATAGAAATTCGAACGTGTAGGCTGCTTGTTGAAATCATTAAGTCATATCCAAGCAAATATAGGATCTGGGAAGTTACTACATTGGGAATAATACAAATTGATCACAACCCTCAACAATTAGATGTAGAAAAGATTATGTAATATGGTAAGTTACCAAATAAAATATGAATAGCTTCGTCCCCTACATCATCAACCTCACTGCTGAGGGTTGTGATCTTTGCCACAGATTTTTTAAATGATGTTACACCATCTTGGTCCATCTGCGGCATGGCGCAGAGCAACGTGGACAGGTGTCCACTAGAGTGGACCAATCATGTATTGTATTTTTCTCCTACTTGCTCAGAAATTGCTTCATTACTTAACTAATACTCAATTAAGAAATCAGATCATGTCCATATAACACTATTTAAGCGGTTGAGTTTTATTGTGAGTTAAGGAGAATCAACACCTTCTATTAGTCATTAGAGAAGCTTGCTTACTCACAAATTAGAGAAAAGTACTAAACAAGTCACAGCCAAAATAGCAATTCACGGCCTCATTTACATAAAAAGGCCTAGCCTGGCGCCTCGTCCTTTTTTAAAATCATTTGGAAAGTCCTTGTCTTTCCAATATTACTCAGCTGTAAATTGCTTTATTTCCGGCCTGGCCAGTAATACTGCTACTACTTTAACTATTGTTTTGTTCTATAAGAGTTTAAAGTCTCTCTGCCACAGCTCACAACAGTTTAAACACTAAAATACCTTAATATCTCCATGGCAGATGCCCAGTTTATGCATCCTGTGTAACGCATACAGGACCTGGAATGTTATCCATTTCTTCTCCAGCACTGTGAGGAATGGTCGAGTTGACATTCTGTCGTACACACTGTATTTACAGTACTCCCTCATGAGGAGACCAGCTTTGTCTGTCAGCTGAAAAATTTATGTTTTTTTTAAATTATACTACAAGTAATACTTTGCATCTTACTGTAGGAATGACATTCCATATCCATTGGTGTATAGATTCACTTGGTGATTCAAAAGCACTTTTAAAAGTAAGATAAGTATATAAACTTGAATTTGATACGGTTTCTAGTATTATACAAGATCATATTGGAATACTAAACAGCTTTCTTTGCCAGTAGCACGGTAACTAGCCACAGCTGAAGCCTTCCACCAGACCAGAATAGAGACAATTTATCATTGCAGGGAGTTGACCCAGGGACCTTTCATTTAGACCAAATGTGTGTTTTTTTAACTGTTTCAAGGAAACATGAGAGTTGACGGAAGTTTTAATCATATTCATTCATTCATATTAACATCCGCTTGGATAAAAAATTTAAACACAATAGAAAACATAAAATATGAATTAATTTTTATCATTATTATGTTTCTCATAGTTGTATCTTGTAATTTAATAATATAATGTAGTGATAATAATTTATAGATAAAATACCTGTGTATTTTTAATTAAAGGCATGACTTTATATACTTCAAAATTCTTACTCTACTTTAAAATTTCAATTCAAATAAAATCATTTTAAATTTTTGGGATGTTATCCCACAGTATTTTTAAAATCTTAAAGCCCATGTGGAGGGGTTTACATCATCTAGTATAGTTGGCGCCAATCAAATTGTTATTGATAATCTCTGAACTGAGGTATGAGTACTAATGTTTGCGCAGTTCTCATACAAACTGACAAACTCAATGTACTAAATGTTATTTTTGTACTGCTTTTGCAGACACAACTATTTAATTGGCGGTGGCTATTACACTATTTTATTTTATTTCTCTAAATTCAAACAAACTTAATCAGACAAATACATACAATAACTCTTTGAAATGGTAAGCAGTTAAATGCAGAGGCAAGTTGTTCTTTAATCTTCAGTATCCTTTCCTTATGCTCAGCTAGTGGCAGTGACGGGTCGTGAACAGCAAAAACCTTGACCACTACCAGGCCTTCTCTGGTGCGAGCTCGGGCCACTTTGAAAAACCTTGTTGAGCCAAGGCTGGAATGGGAAACAAAGATATATATTAATTTGACTGTACTTTATTCTGAGCTCAATTAACTTGAGATAAACACTCTGTCCCGCCTTTAATCATCTATCTTTCTCTATTATATTGTTTCATTCTAATCCCAGCATCAGGCAATGTGACATTGTCTGCTAATTTCTTGACCCATTCTGTCCAGTGTGGTGAAGAGTAGACAAGCTATCTCTTTATAGGTGAGTGTGTCACACACTCGTTGGTAAAATGGGAATTACAGAATCAGTGACGAAGACCTAACGAACCTCTCTATATGGGATATCATGAGGTTTACAAACAAAGAGATCTGATCAATCTTAATCTTCCATACTTAGTCAGGTTACTTAATATAATGAATTAAGTGGATACATAGCTACACACCTTTGATCGAAAGATAAGTCCACATGGTCACTTAAATAATGTTCAACTGGATATATTTGTGACGGTGCTACACCGACCAGTTGGTTTCCCATTTTGATACAAAGAGAAACTAATTCAATAACGTATTCAAGAGGGAAAACATGAAAGTTTGCTTCATTTAGCACGTAGATAATAAAATATTCACACAGTACCCACTGAAGGCTAAAAATCTACACCTTTTTGAAGAAATAGAACCTATATAAGAGTTCGTACAACGATAAATAATTTATCAAAACATTATTGCGAATTTCTTTCGATGAAATAGTTTGATTTTGATTTTGATTTCGATTTTTTGGCGTTGAAGGTTGACGTTTGACGTTAACGTATGCTAGATTTTTTTTCAAACCCTGGCTCTGGGTTCCAGCTCTTCTGAGCCTACGTATGTTGCACAGGTATGTTGCCAAAAGGCGGTGACATTATAAAAAACAAATAAAGTTATAAATTATAAATCAGTTTAAAAAATTATCATTTACAAAATAGATAGGTAGTGAATGTTTCATCAAACATATTTTTATATCATTTCAGATAAAATTAGATTTCATGTTAAGAATTTCTATTTATCATAATACAGACGATTAATGGGCCGTAGTGGTAGTGGTCTAATACAGACGATTAGTTTTCATTGTTATTTAGTTTATGTAATAATATTAAATACATAATTGACCGAGCGAAGCGAAGGTCTCCGAGTCTACTTGAGTGAATTTGCACTTGTCCGTCCGTCCGTCCGTCCGTCCGTCTGTCAGAGCCGTATAACTTCTGAATTACATAACGTAATTACTTCTTTAAATATAATATGTAAACCGATGGCCTCCCGCCGAATATGGCTTAAAAAGTTATAAAAATCTTTATTTCAGGGGGGCTCTCATAGAAGCGAATGCGAAGTAAAATATTTTTTATAGCGTTACGTAGGGTTGCGGTATATCATTTGCGCCATCTATGATGTTTCTAAGGAACGTAGGCTGGAAAGTTCCTCATTAGGAATAGAGTCCAAATTTTTTTTTTTTTAAATTTTTTTCCTAATATGGACGAAATAGGGGGCTTTCAAAGTGGCGATTTTCTAACGTCCAAAGTTGACCTCAGAACCATCGATTTACCAACTAAGGATACAACATTACCTACAAATTAATACTCAAAAAGTGTCCACAATCGCTTATACAAACACAGCTATAGATAATATAGAATGAGACACCAAATAGTTCACAAAAACCAACCTTATCGTTTTATATTTAGGGTTCAATTTTGTAATAACAATTCGGCACATACGACATTTTGTCGCCTAGTGTACTCATGCGCGACTGAGGCGAAAATTGTTCAGAATACCTATTTGTGCACAATTTGACCGTGCCTTTTTTTACGTTTCGATGGTGCATCTAATGTATTGGTAAGTCAATGCTCAGAACTCTCAACTTCTCAAGGCTGAGCCTGAAACTTATCAATTATTTGAATTATATCCTGTACATGAACAACAAATACTAAAATTACCTAGATAAACATCATAGAGTAAAGTAATATAATAAACATTATAAGGAAACGAAATTGTTTAATTTTTAATGTGCTTCTGTATTATTAACAGAACTTCACAATTATGTCAATAGATGGCGCTCTGTACAAGTTTATGGATACCGCGAAGTCTCAGTTCGAGGCGAACCACTAGTTTATATATTACTTAGTTTATTTTCATATATTTAATCTAAGTACGTATTATGTTATTTGTGTAAATGGTTTATGTATTAGTATGTAGGTATTTGTGTGTATGTTTATGTTAATACACCACCCGCAAGTTAATCTCCTCAACTTCTCCTAATCCTAAGGTTGCCTGGCAGAGATCGCTACTAAGCGATAAGGGCGCCTTTTTGTATTCTACTTAATTTTTTTTTCTGTGTATTTGTGTTTCCTTTATTTTTCTGTGTTGTAGTGTACAAATAAAGAGTATTAATAATAATAATATTAATAATAAAATTAATAAATTATTTAAATTATACAAGGGTTATATTTTATACAATTTTGTCTACTACACAAGGCGGAACAACTCATCACTATAAAAACGTAGACATCTGTCACTTTTGCTTTATGGTCTGTCTTCAACAAATAACTAGTCTATGAATTAAGCTGTGTTATTTCTCATCCACCCTTTTTTTCCTAATATCAATCGCATAATCACAGAAATGACTTCTAAAAGTGAAAAGGATCGAGCTAAACAGATTCAGGATCGATGTCAGAACATTTTGATACAATTGCTCAAAGATGAAGACAACAAATATTGTGTAGACTGTGACGCCAAAGGTGAGTGGAATTCCCTTTTTTTATTTTATTGTATTTATTTGAACATGGCAAAGAAAATTTTTTAGAATGCTTATTCAGGTAACAAATATGCATTTCCTCAGTTACGTGTCTAAGTTTCCTTTTGTAATGAGCCTGGCCCTGGGAAATTTACCTTTGGAAGAGGTCTTCGAACTTTGCATGAAACCATTAGAGCTTGATTGACTCACGCTATCTGAAATTGTAATACGACTTCGTTATCAATTAGACTAAATTATGCTCACGTTTCTAAGGTGCTATGCTATTGATTTCATATTTAAACCAATGTTCTTAATAATGACTCACTCATGAATGGTTCTTAGGATGAATTTCTTAATATTGACCTTAAAGTTATGATATGAAAGTTCACCATAGTACTATACTTCCTAATCAATAAAATATGAAATCTTAATATTATGAAGGCAAAAGTGGCTTGATAAGAAAATTTTCATTTAACAAAAATTAAGTGTGTACTTAATAAGCTGCATAGTTATCAGAACATATAAAACAGTGAGATTTAAATATTGGATCTAGCTATGTTTTATTTATCTGTAGATTGTTATCATCATAAATAATTAAGATAACATTTAATGTTCATGTACATTTTTATGGTTAGGCAGCTTTTGGATTGTTTTGTCATATAGTACATTAACAAACTTGTTTCTATTGTACACAATCTCTGAAGTAAACTAAAATGACAGGTCTAAATGTTTTACTATCCCTTTTTAACTGCTCTCTGGAAAAAGGGATATCACTAAATTTAGACCTGTCAAATTTATTATGTAGTATTATTTATAGTGTACTAGCTGATGCTCGCGACTTCGTACGCGTGGATTGAGGTTTTTGGATCCCGTGGGAACTCTTTAATTTTCTGGGATAAAAAGTAGCCTATGTGCTATTCCAGACTATAATCTATCTCTTTGCCAAATTTCATCCAGATCCGTTCAACCGTTCCGCCGTGATTGAGTAACAAACATCCATCCATACATCCATCCAAACTTTCGCATTTATAATATTTACTAGCTGATGCTCGCGACTTTGTCCGCGTGGATTTAGGTTTTTCGGTTCCCGCGGGTACTCTTTAATTTTCCGGGATAAAAAGTAGCCTATGTGCTATTCCAGATCATAATCTATCTCTGTGCCAAATTTCATCCAGATCCGTTCAGCCGTTGGACCGTGATTGAGTAACAAACATACATCCATACATCCAATCTTTCGCATTTATAATATTTATATTTATTTGATATTTGACTAGCTGATGCCCGCGACTTCGTCCGCGTGGATTGAGGTTTTTCGGTTCCCGCGGGAACTCTTTAATTTTCCGGGATAAAAAGTAGCCTATGTGCTATTCCAGACTATAATCTATCTCTGTGCCAAATTTCATCCAGATCCGTTCATCCGTTGGAGCGTGATTGAGTAACAAACATACATCCATACATCCATCCATCCATCCATCCATCCAAACTTTCGCATTTATAATATTTATTTGATTGATTTGATATTTGACAAGATAGTACAATAGAATGACTACCAGCCACCAATGGAAGTTTTTCTAAATTAAGTATTTATGTCCAAAGATACCTTAATTCTATGAACTAAAATATCTAGTATCATCTGAAGGTGATAGTTAGCGAGTCTTTGTCACATACAAGTTGGTACCATATCCATTATCACATTAAATAGGGCATACTCATAGAATAAGTATGACTTTGTATATTAACTCTTAAGTGTGTGCATGTCTGGTAGTGAGGCAGCCTAAGGTAAGGTAATATTGAGAAAAGCTTCAAATAAAGTACATTTGAATGTAGTTGTAGTGAATAGTGGTTATTGACATGGAATAAACTAAGTCTAGGTCAGAATCTGACATAGTTTGATAGGCTTCCTGTCTAACATTGACATACATGAGAGCCTCTCTTATATTACATTTTACTTGCATAACCCTTTGAATTAATTGTAAATTACTTACTTTGTTCATACATCATCATACTAATATTATAAATGCAAAAGTGTGTTTCTTGGTTTGTTGGTTTGTCCTTCAATCACGTCGCAACGGAGCAACGGCTTGCCGTGATTTTTGGCATGGGTATAGTTGAGGACCTGGAGAGTGACATAGGGTACTTTTTATCCTGGAAAATTAAGGAGTTCCACCGGGAATACAAAAAAATTAAACCACGCGGACTACGTCGCGTGCAACAGCTAGTATATTACAAGTTATTGTGACCAAAATTCATTATTCTAAAAAAAAATTAAGTAAATTATTTAATTACAATAGCAAACTATTTATTCCTAAGGAATTAATGTATAATAAACAATCAAGGTGAGATTCAAACTTAGAACCTTTCAGATCTCATTTGACCTTTTACGGTTGAGCTATTGATGCTTCTTTTAAAATATTCTGGGTCAATTGCACTGTTGATGATTATGGTTAATGTTAAATTTCAAGCTAACAAAGTGAGTGAGTGATTCTTACATCCATAATTTTATATAAGGGCAGAAATCAATTTTTATTTATTTAAGTAATTTTTTTGCAAAATTCTGGCTCATGCAACCCAAAGTAGTTTTATAAGTTGATCTTAATTAACATTAACCATTGAATATGCAATTAACCCTTAATCAACATGGAAGAATAAAATAGTTAAATGCCAGCATATTGGTGAAAATACACCCATTAAAATATAGTCAACAACTTTTCAAGTATTATAAACATTACAGTAATTAACTCGCAAAACACGCAGGAAGTCCCAATTTTAATTTTCCTGCTGCTGTTTAAACTTTCATGGTCAGTTACAAAAATTGCACTGTTACCACATAATATTTCGACCCTGACTTTTTTACAACATAAATAACAGAATTCTAAAATGCAGTTCCATATACCTAAATAGGAATAGTACTATAATTTTTTTTTGTCTATTTGTCTAATACTAGCTGATCCCCGCGACTTCGTCTGCATGGGATAAGTTTTTAATTCCCACAGGCATTCCTTAATTTTCTGGAATAAAAAGTAGCCTATGTCACTCTCCAGGTCCTCTTGTTTATATTTAAGTTATTTCTGTAATATATTTTTGTGGCAATAAAGAATTTATCTATCTATCTATCTATCTTATCACAAATCACAATATCTTTCAAAGAAAAAACTAACTTCAAAAGACTAACTTCATTAGGGCAAAGTCAAATCACAGTATGTTTGATGTCTAAAAATGTTTTTGTAGTTGGTTTATCACAAATCACAATATCTTTCAAAGAAAAAAACCTAAACTATCTTAATTTGGGCAAAGTCAAATAGTACGTTTCTAAAAATATTGTTAATTAACCAGGACCTCGCTGGGCATCATGGAACCTGGGTATATTCCTGTGCATACGCTGCGCAGGTATACACCGGAACCTCGGCGTGCATATCTCGAAGGTCAAGAGCGTCAATTTAGACTCATGGACTGCGGAACAAGTTGTGAGTATGGCATATTTTAATCCATTGGGGCAAATCGCAAAATTGTTCAAGGAAGTATTACTTGTCATTTGTATGTGCAGATATCCTCCCTTAAATCCATACTAGTGAATAAATCCGAAGAGAGTCTGGCTGTACACTTCTGCTTGTTGACAAAGAGCTTTGCATTCCAGAGAGACTACTGTCTACTTACTGTTTATCTTGCAAAATTTTGAAAAGGTTTTTAAAAAACTGTATTTATATTTTATACCTGACCTATAAAGGTATGTAGGTAGAGTACAGGCACCCTTAACCCGCATCGAGACTAGCCAAAATCAAACGACTTTGGCTAGTCTTGTAACATTTATTACATTTTTAACTCATTCTCCTTTGGCTTAAAGATTAGAAAGTGAAAACCGATAAGGAATAAGATGCAATTTAATGCCATACGGCTTTTAAGTTAGCCTGTCATCTTAGCATCTTCACTTACCACAGTGAGATCATGGCTTGTTTCAGAATTTAAAACAAATCACATGTATGTTTTTTAGGTTTATCTGCAACAAATGGGCAACTCCCGCGCGCGGGCTGTGTACGAAGCGAACCTGCCAGACTCATTTAGAAGGCCTCAGAACGATTCGTCTTTAGAAGCTTTCATTCGCGCCAAGTACGAGCAAAAGAAGTACATCGCGAAAGAATGGGTGCCGCCTACCATGCCTAAAGTTAACTGGTAAGATTTTTCTATAATTATTCTTATTGTACCTCTATTGCTGAAGATCGTACTTACTCAGCAGAACTCCAACTGTATTTCAGCATTGGTGCTGTCAAACACATATTAAAGTACTAACATACCACATAAACTTCTAATAGTAGTAGAGGCGACGTAAGTCAGGACTATTCACTTGTTTTTCTGTCTGCTGCACATCTCAAATGCTATATTTAATCGTGTTCTGATTCACTCTCGTCTTGTGGCACAAGTTAGCATAGGGGTCCTCTACAGGGTACACTTTTTGGTCTTGTTTTGTTCCACATTTATAATTATGACTTGATCATTAATAATATAATCAACTTTAACAGTAACTGGTTATGCAGTATTACAGTGCTATTATTTTTATCTTATTATTATTTCCAGGGATAAAGAGATAGATGAGGAATTAGAAAAACAAAAACGTAAAAAGAGAGCTACAACCTCTGGATTGGGACCACTACCTGCACCATCTACTGACAAGAAATATAATGTATGTTACATAGATTATTATTTGCTAAACTTCAAAATCACATTTTATAAAAATAAACACATTATTACATTTTATAAATTACATTTTCTAAAAGGGTTTAAATATGGTAAAATTGTTTTCGGATTTTTTCCAAGTTTCTTGGCTCAAATTCTGTCACTATTCCTAATGTGAACCGTAATAAAATTTTAATTTATATATTTTATGTTTCAGAAATCCGATGTAATACCGAGCATACCCAAACCAAAATCATCAGTAAGTCCTAAACTAGGCAGAAATACACCAACAACCCAAGCAGATACTAGCAAAATTTCCAACGGTTCAGCAGACTTACTTGGCTTAGACACATCTCCAAAACCAGAAGTAAAGCAAACAAACAATGATGACATATTCTCCAGTTTCTTCTCAGCACCCGCAGAGAAACCAGAACCAAAACCGGAAGAAACTAAACCTGATCTCAAAACTGAGGAAGAGAACTTCTTCAAACAACCAGCTCCAACGGAGAAGGAAAAGTCTAAATTAACTAAAGATAGTATACTAGCATTGTACAGTCAGACACCTGCTAACACTTTAGGGAATCAATTTAACCCTGTACAGCCTCAGTCTGGTCAATTTAACCCTGTACAGCCTCAGTCTGGTCAATTTAACCCTGTACAGCCTCAAACTGGTCAATTTAATCCTGTCCAGTCTCAATCTGGTCAATTTAATCCAGTGCAATCTCAACCTGGCCAATTCAACCCAGTTCAGTCTCAAACTGGTCAATTTAACCCTGTTCAACCTCAAAATCAGTTTGCATTTGGTTCTGTATACCAACCACCTGCATACAACAATATGGGGATGCAAAATGGAATGCAATCCTTTAACCAGTTTCAACCGATGTCAAATCAATTCCAACAGGCATTCCCCAATCAAATGCCACAGCAGATGCAAAATGTCCAGTCGTTACAAAATGTTCAACCTTCCCAAAATGCTCAGCCATTTCAAAATCAGCAGTTTTTTCCTCAACAAAATCAGTTATCTCAACAGTTTGGAGGTCTCAATTTAGGGCAAAGTTTTGCTAATGCTTTCCCACCCAATCCTAACGTAGCAAGCAATATATGGCAATAGGTTAAAAATGCCGGTTATTTAGACCCTTATTCTTAAGGCATTAGAGTTTATAGTCGTACCTCGCACTTTTGAAGTGTGTGAAAACGAGCTTAAACTCTTGAGCCTCGATTGTGTTTCTAGAAACAGATCGTCGTTATTATGTCAATTTTTATGGTGAAATTGAGTTGTAAAACTAGTCCGCTAGAGGCGCTGCTCATTTTCTCCATGATTTTGATATTTAACGCGGAATTTTGTGAGCACATGAAAGAGTACATTCGAGGCTATGAAATGTCTTAATATTGAGCCTTAGATTTTGTTAACCCGCATTGTAGATAACGCAACATAATTTTTAACTCCACTCTTTTAGGGACCTGGCTAAATAATTACATTTACAACTGAAATCCCATTACAGTGGTGGTAATTCGGCTGGACACTATCTCTAAACTTAGTTGATAGGTCTACAAATAGTAATACTTTTCATAATGTTCCATGCCGATAAGGTAGCATTACCACTGAGATGCGTTCGTTCCTATCAGTCGTTCGACGAAGTCGTCTAGATAGAGCAAGACAGGGGCGTGACGGGAGAGGACATATCCAAGCTGTCATAACTTTCAATAAATTTTGTAATACGGCGGATTTTATAATTTGGCGACGCCATATATCAGACGCAGCTACCATCATCATCATCATCCGTTGTGCATCCACTGTTGGACATAGGCCTCTTTCAAGTAGCGCCAACGTGCTCTTTCCTCGGCTTTTCGCATCCAATCGATGCCAGCCACCCTCCGGATATCATCGCTCCACCATATTATATGGTAATCAGTAAGTAGCTGCATCGTCATGAGTTTGTTTCTTTTCACTTACTCTGTGGCATTACTTAGAGACCGGTCTAGATTTAGTTAAGAGAACCGAATTAGCGCCATAAATAAATAGCGCCTTGTGACACAAAAACCAATAATTAAATAATAAAAAAGTCGATAAAAAAATCAAGCTAGAATGTCGACCGTTAAACTCTTGTCATAATATTATTATAGAATTACTTAAAAAACCTGCAGATTTTTTTGTGATTAATTTTTCAATGTACTTATGTATATGTATTTATATAAATTGTCGTTTTTAGGGTTCCGTACCCAAAGGGTAAAAACGGGACCCTATTACTAAGACTCCGCTGTCTGTCTGTCTGTCTGTCTGTCTGTCTGTCTGTCTCCAGGCTGTATCTCATAAACCGTGATAGCTAGAAAGCTGAAATTTTCACAAATGATGTATTTCCGTTGCCGCTATAACAACAAATACTAAAAATTAAAAAAATATATATATTAAGGGGGGTCCCCATACAATAAACGTGTTTTTTTCGTATTTTTTTGCTCAATATTAAAAACGGTAACAGGTAGACGGTTCAAATTTTCACAGAATATTAACTTGTATATTACCTTTCAAAATAAATAATTAAATATCAAGAAAGTAAATATTAAAGGGGGGCTCCCATACAACAAACGTAATTTTTATTTTTAATACGTCATAAATCGTAAAACTTACTACAGGTTTGTACGGAACCCTCGGTGCGCGAGTCCGACTCGCACTTAGCCGGTTTTTTAAATAAAATGATCTATCTATGTCTAATTATTATTAGTCTATCAAAGATATTTGATTTACTATTTATTTATTTTCATTAAACAAAGCTATTGTAATGTTATATATTTGTTGTTGTATATTTTTTATGAAACATAAAATGTCTGCAAATAATTAGGCAGAAAACTTATTTTTAGATTTTTTTTTACTTATTTGGCGAACGTTGCTTTCAAGTTGCGGGACCTTGTTAAGATTTTATATTGTCTTTGACGATAATTATTTACATTATATTCAGAAGAGAACAAGCAGTATGTTTTTTTAATACTATGACCCGACTACAGAAGTTTCAGAGACCATAATAACGAATCGATTGACACCTCATTTCTCAAAATCGGCTCTGTAGCTTAGGCGCTACGGTGGAATATACATAAATACAAACATATGTACATACAATTACATACCTATTACCTACATAGACTGCTAAAATCATAACCCTTCCTTTTGGCTTTGCCGTAGTCTGGTAGAGTTGTTGTTCACATATAAAATGTTCGAAGGGCAATACAATATTTATATTTTAAATTATTTTTTCCATATTTACAATAATTATTTACTTACTATAGAAATTCTAGAAATAATTAAATTTTTATTACGATTTTACACATCAAATTAGAAAATTATCGTGCACTCTCTAAATAATTTGTTGTTGGTGTGAAAAAGGCTAATTTTTTGCGGGCTTAGTTATGATTATTTTGCGGCTTTGTATTAACTTTTTTTTAATATTAAAAATACCGATTATATTATCACTCTAATGGATCGCACATTTATGCTGATTCATTACATTCATTCATAGCGCCCAAAAACATGAATGTTTGAGTTTTAGGGAGATTTTAAATTTAGGAAACTTAGCGTTAATTGGGTATTTGACTAGTAGTCAAATAAATTCTTTATAGTGATTATTAAACAGAGGATCTCATATTAGTCATAATATACCGTCCCCTTTTAGTTCTATGTTGAATAAACATTTTAAACTATCAATTAAATTTGAAAAGTGCGTCGAACTTGGATGACGTCACAATTCTGTATTTGTTTGTTGCTGATTTGACTAGTTGTCAAATACTCGATTAAACAAATTCCTCTAACGTATGACTATATTACAGTAATTCCTCATGATGTATGGAAAGCGGCACGCCGCACAAGCTGCCTAACTAACTGTATTATTGCTAAACTGTGGTTTTATTATGTAACGTAAGATGTTAAAAACAATTGGGTCTGAGATTTCGTTGGTGCAAAACACAATACTTACATAAATTAATTTAGTTTGTAATAATTAATGTCAGCTAGCGTTATTATTAACGAATGCTTAGTTTCAGTAGCCATTTTATAATTAAGTAGGTATAAGTTATAGCTAGCAAGTAATATTTTGAGTATTAATACAATATTGTGATTTTTCAAAATGTGTTTTTTCCTGTATATTTTCAAACAGGGTTGTAGTAATATGCAATTCATATTTTCGATTCAAAATAATGTGATTATGTTTTTGTTTTTTAATGCATGTTTTTTTAAATTATTTACTGACATTATTTTAATTTTACGAAAAGTTTATAAAATATATAATCTAAAATACTACATAATAATTTAATACTGACATTCCTCTTTCTTAGCTATATGTTTTTCAACAATATAATATTTTTTTATGAACGATTCTAAATATTACTTACCTACTTACCTACTATATTTTTTTTATTCAGTACAAGTTAGCCTTGTAGCCGCTACTAAAATGTTACCTACTGGTATCTGTTATGCCTTTCCACCAGAAATGTGCTACAATTCTAAGCTAGGATGTGTGTCAAACCCACCAATATGAGCGTTTTTTAAAAAAAGTATATAGGCTAGCGCTTGGTATTTTCGCTGCGAAGCGCTCATCAACCCACCAATAGCAGCGTTTGATTTTCGCTACGAAGCGCTCCTATTGGTGGATTTGACACACATCTATGGATCTTATGTATAAGCTCTGCATTAAACTCGCGCGCGAACTTTATGTAACCAACGTCATGTTATGAGGTATGTTCCCGATATACACTGAGAGCACTGTTCAGTGTTCAGTCCTCTACTGGGGAGAAATTCGTTCCGTTATGGACTGACAGTATTTTTGGCGTTATGCCACGTATTAGTTTCCTAGGGAAATATAATATGACGTCATAAACCGTCGCGATTTTTGTACTGTGAGCACTGGCGTTTTCGAGGTATTAAGTAGGTGCTCTCAGTGCTTTGATCACGTGATCAACAGCTGGACTGCGTTCCGTTTTAAACAGTAACCACTATAGCTATACTAAATATATAGGAACGGCTTCGCAGTATACTAAATTGATGTCACACCTTGCAGTGCTCGCAAGTCGCAGCGTATATCGGAACATACCCATAGTGTAATGTGTTATGCCCATACCCCTAATGGGTACCCCTTTCTACACGGCATTGTAAAGGAACGCTAAATCGGTTAATAGCTAACGATAAATTTGTCGGTTGTATGATACTATTACTTACCTGATATTGGAAAAGGAAGGTAAATTATATTAGTGCTCCTATCGATCCGCTAATAAAGAATGGCTGTCAGTCTAAAATGACCAATATCTCGTATAGAGTATAACAGTGAATACCTAAGTATTAAAATGAGTAACTTAAATCAAAAGCTATTTAATAATAATACCTACACAGCTAAAAACAATGACTGAATTTAAATCCAAATGTAACTAATCTATATTAAAATAATTATTATAATAACCCAAATGTTTGATGTATTTAGTTAATTACAATGTTTAAATAGAAAAAATTGTAATATACCTACCTATATTTAATTGATCGGCTACCTTGTCATATTGGCAATATGAAGCTAAATCAATTCTGTATTTGAGTTTTGAAATAAATGTAATGCCCATATTCAATTTATTTTTATTTTTAAGTAGTCTGGTACCAGTCCTTAGCCATTTACTATTATAAGCTGTGACTATTAGAGCAAAATCCCGCGATGATCAGACCTTCGTTATTCTAATAAAGCTGAAAGTTTTTCTATGTAACTATGGGTGTGTTCCGAAATACACTGCGAGCACTGTAAGGTGTGACGTCAATTCAGTACACTGCGAAGCCGTTCCTTTATAGATAAGTATACTGGGTACTGCTTATAAAGGAACGCAGTCAGCACTGAGACAAACACTGAGAGCACCTTAGCTCGAAAACGCCAGTTCTCACAGTACAAAAATGGCGTCGATTAATGACGTCATATATTTCCCTAGGATACTGCGGCAGTTTACTGTCAGTCATAACGGAACGAATTTCTCCACAGTAAAGAGCACAGAACAGTGCTCTCAGTCTATAACGGAACGCACAATATGTCAGTAGTAGGTACTTTATTCAACTTCTATCTTTGCTCACATCCCTTTAACAACTAGAAAAGTGCTAATGACCTTCAAACTGCTGAACCAATTTTTCTTGAACCATAGCTAAGAACACTCATGATCAAGTCACCTTTCAAACAAAAAAAAACTAAGTCAAAATCGGTTCATCCTTTTGGGAGGACCAAAACTTGGCTGTAAGATACTTATTGCTTCAGCACTAAGGCTGCCCTTGCACTCTTCTGTTTAATTATGAACAGCTTCGGTATTATGGTCTTATTTTCTATGTGTAAAATAAACATATTATATTAGTATAATAAAATAAATTTAAACTGTTTATTTGCAAACAAAAGTCGTAAAAAAGGCCAAATACCTAATTGTGGTATAAACGATTCCAGACTATGAAGTTTGGATTGCGGTTGCTTTGGAAGGTATAAGGTAGAAAAGGAAGAAGGAAGGTAAAAGAAGGAAAGGTATCATTTTTTAATATTTTTCTTTGGAATAGGTAATGAAACCACGTTGTCCATTGTCAGACACTTAGTACGATTGCAACCGTCTGTCAGACACCTTCTCTTTATAACTCTGTGGTCAGACACCCTGTTGTTTTATAATAATTATCCTATGTATGCATATGTTTGTCTCTTTTTGGTATAGGTACCTTTTCGTTTCATCGAATTTTCAAATCACAACGGTGCTAAATAAGTTTCACTTCAAAAGAAGTTTATCTCATATTGCCGTCCGCCCATAGATTAATATGTATAACCACCAAAGGTTTAGCCAGAAACGTCCGCCAACGGCGACGATTTATGACGTCATATATTTCCGTAGGATACTGCGGCAGTATGTATACTGTAAGTCCACGGAACGAATTTCTCCCCAGTAAGACCACTGAACAGTGCTCGCAGTGTACATCGAAAGTTCGGAACATACCCAAAATTCTCTATTCATGTTCAAATTATTTAAAACGTTAAAACGTAGTGATTGTATACTCTTTGATTTCATTATTATTTTGTTTTAAATCAAGTTATAATTATTTATAAAATATAAACATCCTGATTTAAAATGTCTGTAATTAGAATTGTATTATTCTGTGTGTATTATGATCTATAAAGTTGAAAAAAAGAATAAAGTAAACGAAACGAAACGGCTGATTGATTTTTTTGTCTGCCACCTGCGTCAAAGGGAACGCGATTGTTTACAAGAAGAAAGTTGTAGTCACAGAGTACATTATATATACTGGTATAGAGTTGCTACTCGACTTTCCATCTACAGCGACATCTATCGGGAAGTTGTCCAACTAAAATATGTATACACTCTACACACACTACTACAGACTACACACACTACTACAGTCCTATAGTAGGTACCTACTATTTATTATAGTCCTTGTGTATTGTATAATAATTTATCTTAATTATTACAAGATCACCTAATTCTGCAACTATAGAATTATGTGACCTTGTAATAATTAAGATAAATTATTATACGATAAACACAAATTGTAAAAGATGGTGTTCAGATGTTACTAAATAATAATAATAATAAATAATAAATGTCTTTATTTCAGGCTAAGTACCCATATTGTTATAAACTAAATTTTAAATGTAAAATAATATAATACCTATTAATATTAAAATACTAAATATAAATACATAAATCAAATACCATGAAGTATTACAGAGTATACAGTATCAAATGAAACGCATGTTGATTATTTTCTCTTATATTCTCAATTACAAAGAATACACATGAATTATAACAATTATTCCACAGTTTTATGTTTTTCACATCGTACACACTTAATACACACTAAAATAATATATTGTTTCACATTTCAACGAATTTAAAAAACAAAAAAATAATAATTTCGTCCACCCGGCATCCGGCATGCCAGAACACGTCAATGTCAAACTTGTCAAACTTTAAAATGGCGGCTGGCCACGTTTAGAAATTAAAACACCAATGTTTCATTAAACTTCTAACTCACTAAATTTATAACAGATAAATCTTTATAAATTATCTAAGATAACTCATATTCTGCTCAAAAAAATTGTTTTACATATTATTAGCTATGTGTTTATTTAAATGGCAAAAGCATTAAATTGATCTAAAACATAAACTTCTGAACGAACACTTACTTCAGCGCCATCACAGACCTGATCACAGACTTTTGGTACACACACTTTCAGTACAAGATAAGCGCCATGAGCGCCATCCTTTAAGGAGTTGTGGAACTAACACCCCCATACAACCGAAAAATGTTCTAAGTGCAAAGGCCCTGGTTGTAGTTGTATCCGATTTTAAAAAGGGATCTAAAGTAGGTAAACCATAAAATCAAGTTATGGATACGCGGTAAGACAAAACAAATAACTCAAAAAAATTATCTGTTGCATGCTATTATCTAGTAATTTATTATTTATTTCACATTGAGATTGATCGAAATCGAACTTCAGAGTTCAGTTTTGGCGCGCGTGGCCATGTTCAATGTTGACGAAACAGCTGTGATTGCGTGCAATTTGTATTATTCCTTCCTTTTTTACGGTAGCGTGCTATTGACAACTATGGCGCTCGTACAATGTAAACAATATTAGTGAACTGTAAATAATTTAGTGATGATGAATTAATTCGTTCTTGTGTTTGTGTTAAACAATGTGTTAAAGATAACCATGGCTTGTCGACGGGAAAGTAATGGAGACATTGACATTTCGACATTGGAGGAACGGGAGTTTCAAGCGAAATGGAGCAGGTTTTCAGACTGGCTTCACTGCATTTGTGTGGTGACTTTCGACCTTGAGCTCGGGCAGGCTATGGAGAGCGTTTACCCGCCCGGCGTGAAACTTACCGACCAAGAGAAATGCAACATTTGCTATTTAGCTTTCCCAGACTCAAATTCGGGCTGCATGGGCGATACACAGTTTCACGTGAGGCTTCGGTCCCGCGCTCCACTTACGCCCCAGCAAATGAGCTATAACGAGGACAGTGTGCCGACGCTACGCGCTGATTCCACGCACTACTGGGGCTTCGTGTATTTCCGTCAAGTCAAAGACACTTCTATACCGCGAGGATATTTCCAGAAGAGCATAATTTTGCTAACGCGACTGCCGTTTATCAACTTATATTACAAGGTCATACAGTTGATTGCGCCAAAACATTTTGAAGAAGGCGAGAGCAGCTTGGAAGCTGCTTGCCATGATATAAACAGATGGCCCGTGCTTGATGCAGGTCAGAATATGCTATTACCCGTTTTAGGGACCGTTTTTCAGTCATACATTCCAAATCAGCAGACTGGGAAAGTATCAAGGTCAGATATAATAAAACAAGTTCATTCTCCGAATGTCCCTCATATATTAGCTTCGATTCAGGATGTAAATGTGTTTGATGCTTTAGCTGGGGTTATTTCACATTTGCATTTATTGTGGGAGCTTGTATTGGCAGCTGAACCTATTGTGGTGATGGCAAGTTCACCAACAGAATGCTCAGCTCTTGTCCAAGCATTAACATACCTTATCCAACCCTTACCATATTCAGCAGAATATAGACCCTATTTCACAATCCATGATAGTGAATTCAAAGAGTTTACCCGTAAGCAATACAATCCTCCTTGTGTAATATTGGGTGTGACAAATCCATTCTTTACAAAAACATTACAACACTGGCCTCACACTATCAAATTGGGTGACTCAACTTCAATCAAAACAAAACTAAGGAAGGTTGGTAGTATAAAGCACTTGGATACAGCTCCTGGCGTTTATACACAGTATAAACCATATTTAGAAAAAGATAAGGCAATAATAAAGAAACTTCACAATGGTATGAGGACTGACCGACCATCTGAGGTACAGACTGCTATGGTGAAAAGACACCTGCTAGAATTGACACAGAGTTTCATGATTCCATTAGAAAGATATATGGCATCATTGATGCCTCTACAGAAAAATATATCACCTTTTCGAGCACCACCTATCCCAAATCCATTTAACCCTGAAGATTTTTTTGCAACTCTGCAACAAGCAGGACCTCATTTGACGACAGGGATTAAAGGGGATTGGATAGGCCTGTATAGAAACTTTTTCAGAACACCCAATTTTAGTGCTTGGTTTCACGAAAGGCATAGTAAATTAACAAATAAGCTTCACGCTTTACAGTTGGAAGCGTTAGCTGAGAGTGATTTAAAGGAATGGTCAATAGGTAAGAAGGAGGTGGAAATAGTTGATATGGTGTTGAAACTTAGAGAGGTGCTCAAGAGTGACCCGCCCGTGGCTGGGAATACTAGGACATTATTAGCTCGAAGGCTAGAAGATTTAAACTGTGTTCTACCTGATGATATGAAGTCAATATTGAATGCAGCTTCGTGACATAAAGACTGCTGCACCTCAGGACGGAGAGGTTGCAGCCTTGACTGCAAAATTCAGCTAAAAACTACTCACAGTAGGACTGTTGTTTGTATGTAATATGCATGGCCAAAACAAATTTTACAAATTATTTTCCTACACAATATATTGTTTAGCAATTGTACACAGAAGTATGGTATTTTTTAAACTTTAAATTGCTTATGGCATAAGCTAATTATTATATTGCAAGTTAATATTTATAACTATAGGATTACTATGTAAATAATAGCAAGCTCAATACTCACTCAAATTTTAACATGATCCTGTTTAGTTAGCTGGAGACCTTAAAAGTGAGGTATTTAATCGATGTTCATATTGTAGCTAACTATAATAACACCCATACAAAGGCTTCCTAATTAGTGAAAGAACTTGAAGTTTAATTTGCTGTAATCTTCTTCATATAAAGATTAAAGACTTTACAATCGTGCATTGTCAAGTCAGTGTTGTGCTGTGTTGGTAAGAAGTACTGCCTTACTGGGCGGTGAATAACCCGAGCTACGTGCTGATTGCATGTACCACATAGATTTTTCTACTTTGGTGGATTATAGCAAATTAAACTACAAGTTCTTTCATTTCTGAAAAATAACGCCTGCTTTTATCCGATATTCCTAATTAGTTAGACCTTACCTTATAGTTATTTTTAGTAACAAGTTTAAGAAACAACAATCCTAATTAAATATATTTGTAAATTTATTAATAATATTATTGTTTAATATTGTATAGTTTGGTTCAAATGAGGCTACATATTTTGTAAACAATTGAAATAATTATTGTTGTCTGCCTTCAGATATGCCGATATCAAAAATAAGACTACAAGTTTAAATCAAATAAATATTATAAATGCGAAAGTTTGGATGGATGTATGGATGTATGGATGTATGGATGTATGGTGGTTTGTTACTCAATCACGCTCCAACGGCTGGATGGATCTAGATGAAATTTGGCACAGAGATAGATAATAGTCTGGAATAGCATATAGGCTAAAATTAAAGAGTTCCCGCGGGAACCGAAAAACCTCAATCCACATGAAGTTGCGGGCATCAGCTAGTATTTTTATATATTTAAAGCTTTTAACTTACCAAATTAGTTTCCTATGTTCTCAATCTAAGTTAAATCTACATATTATGAGACTGCATAGATCTTTTATTGAATTCTAAAAAGTATATTTAAAATTTTAGTATTATTTCCCAGTTTTAAATTCAAAATTATAGGAAACCTTATCACAATAAATAATGTACATGCATAAACTGAATTGTATGTATATACATACAATTATTCATTGACACTATATAGTGGTCAATGAAGTGAAACTCGATAAAATTTAAAATAAGTTTAATGTAGAATAATTAAAATAATATAGGTAAATTGGATTGTACAAATTTTATTTTGAAAACACTAAATTCTTAAATATGTATGTAACTAAGTTATATGCAAAACTTAGAATTTGATTTTATTATGTACCTAACATTTAATATAATTTTTTTGGTTAGTATAATGCAGCCATAATATTATAAACTATTCAATTAACAAAATAGTTCACTGTAGAAATACCTAGCATTGGAAAATTACTTAGTTCAAAACTATTTAATCAATTGAATTACAGATCATAAAAATATTCTAGTTCTTTGTGGCTTCTGCATTCAAGCAGAAATTAAAATAATTACCAATTAATATGCTGAATGACACCAAGAAATAGCCAATGTTTTAGAGTTTAGACACTCATAATGTTCAATTATTATTGTGATTAATTAAATTAGCAAATTAGCCACTTAGCATTGACTTGATCACATTTTGCATATAATTTATCTATCATTATAGACTAAGAGATAACTGCAATTTTGGTAACCATCGCCAGAAAGGCTGATTCAGTGTTAGATGGATGTAGAGCTCTCCACTGATCTCAAAAGTGGCAGTCTGCCTGCATTTGGATGGCCCTTTAGCTAAATATGGGCGTTCAAAGACGGTTTATTGTTACCAAAAATGAACGATAGTTAGAAAAGCTGATTCTTGTACAGTATTAAAGTATGCGCAGTACCTATGTAAACAGCGTAAAAACTGACGCATTTGGATGGGACTTTTTCTAGATATCAGCTTTCAAAGACGTTATAACCTATACTTACTATGCGTTCCTGTAAAAAAATATTAGCAATAACTTTGTCGCCGTTGATCGCTATTAAAAATTATTAACAGCAATCAACGGGACGACATAATAATTGCTAATATTTTTTTACAGGAACGCATAGTAAGTATAGGTTATAACGTCTTTGAAAGCTGATATCTAGAAAAAGTCCCATCCAAATGCGTCAGTTTTTACGCTGTTTACATAGGTACTGCGCATACTTTAATACTGTACAAGAATCAGCTTTTCTAACTATCGTTCATTTTTGGTAACAATAAACCGTCTTTGAACGGCCATATTTAGCGAAAGGGCCATCCAAATGCAGGCAGACTGCAACTTTTGTGATCAGTGGAGAGCTCTACATCAACCTAACACTGAATCAGCTTTTCTGGCGATGGTTACCAAAAGTGCAGTTATCTCCTATAATATTACTATCATGCAACCTGGTTAATCCAACAATTTTAATATTGGGTCATGTAAACCATGATCAATATCGCATATATTGATGACTATCATCTGCAGTTTTTATCATAATTACCTACTTACTGGTTTTTATATTATACTGGATTATTACTAACTGTATTTTTGTGGTAACTGTAGTTATTACAAACTTTGCTACCAATCTCTCCTCACTTTTTTCAACATTCTTAAAGTGCAAGTACATAAAATACCTGAGTAGTTAATTAATAATAAAATATAATGTTTATTGTAGGTAGCCAACTTTTGTTTTATATGTAGTTCCAGATAAAGGGGATAGTGATAAGTGTATCATGGATTTATACCATTGATAACAGCCAATATTCTTTCAAGATACATGTTGAGCTAAGATCATATCAATAATTCATAAATATTAGATTTTCTACAACAGAATTATTCACATTATGAGGCCACGGTGTTTACGTAACTTACCTACATAAATAACTAACATTTGCATGCAATCAATTGGGTATTTGACATATACAGGTCAAATCAGTAACTTTTTTTCAAATGTCAAAACGCATCATAGGTATGAGATATATGAAATTCTGAAATGTGACATCATTAAAGTTCGCCGCACTTTTTAACTTTAATCAATTGTTTAAAATGGTTATTCAACATAAAACTATCAGTGTACGTGGATATTACGACTTTTGGGAGGTCCTCTATTTAATAATCACTAAAAATAATTTATTCCAATAGTAGTCAACTACCCAATTGTTTACATTTCGTAAGTTAAGTAGGTACTCATTTTTGAGACTTATGTGATTAAAATTTACCAGTGTAATCATGGCCTATAACATTATGTAATCACTCATAACTATTCAAAATAGTTGCTAAAACATTAGACCTTCTAGTGTATAATCAAATAGATAATTTGACTAAACACTATCAGAAATTGCTCAATTAATCACTGTCTCATCAGATCTCCACTACTATTTTTAGTTCCATATTTAACTTAATATTTTTTATTTGCATAATATTATGCAAAAATATTGAAATAAATACTTATAAATTGTAAATAACAATACTTACTTGAATGTTGTGTAGGTAAAATGAAATAAACAATTACTTTTCCAAACATATTGTTTTATTATATGGCTTAGATTTAATTGTGCTCATCCTGCTCTGATATGGGGCTCAAAATCAATAGCAGGAATTTTTCAACACATGCTAGACTAAAGTGTTATGGACATGGCATAAACAAGTCTTGAACACTTACAGATCCTTTGGTGCTGATTGCATTTAATGTAACTACTAAAAATAACAGTCTATTATTTACATATAACTAAGGGCTCATGCACACTTTACACACTGCACCACAATGGTAATATTTTATTTAATAAAACTTCTATGACGAGATCTGAGCAAATGATACTTGAAATTGCATTTTACACCAGAAATAAGGCTAATAAAACTAAACATAAATGTATCAATTGAAAGTCATTGGTACATCAGAATACATGCAGATTCTAATAATACATTTGGTGCAGAATGTAAGATGTTTACATAGCATAACAAGGCGGTTTCACATTCTTATATATCTAGCTTTACTCCATATATTATCGTTATCTGTGACAAGCGTGTATATTCCTGCTAATGTGAGACCAGCGGCAGCACCCAGGCCCATTGAGCGAAGGCCAGCTGTGCTTTTGTATAGGACACCTGTTGCAGCAGCAGCTATGAAAGTGTTTGCAGTGTCTTCCTTATCACGAATCCATGTGACACCAAGGGCAAGGGTTGAATAGAATGATGCAATAATACCCAGAGTACAGCCAGTTGTTGTGCCTGTTAACAAGATAGATATAAGTTATCAACAGAATACACAAATTAAAAATACAAGTTATCAAAAGAGTTGACACTTGTAAAAACAGATTAGCAATCTACAAAATACAGCGACGTTAACACATTGCAGTGGTGAGGGATATGGTCTTATAAATGGGAGGGCACAGGTTTGATTTCTGGCAGTGGCAATTTTTTCTGAATTATCTCAGGATTGGTCTTATGTACCATGTACCCATGGCTAGTTACCCATGGCTTATACCAACCTTAGAACCAACATAGAAACCAATAGTTATGAATTTCATAATTCAACCATATCCCTTTCAAGGTGGCCTACTACTATCTTTTACTTACTTATTGCCAGTTGAGACAGCCCTCAAGAGTTATAAAAATATACTTTACTGCTTTACTTTACTTTGCCTTTACTTTATCTAATTGATTCACATTCTAATTCATAGACATAGAATGTGAGTTGATTACATTGCTTGCATGTATAAAATGTATTTCAATTCATGCATTATTCAAAGATGAAGTACTGACCCTGTTTCATAACATAGTTTATTAGCTGTGTTCTCCGTACTTTGCCAGTTTGTCCAGCGAGTGTTGTTGCTCTTAAGCCTTTGTACAGACCTGTCATGCCTCCGAGACCTGGAATATTTAACCACAATATTGAATTAGAACCCCTTTACTTGCAAACCAATAGTTTACATTGTCTAGAGCACTCAGTCATTTTTTTATTCCTTATCCTATGCTAGATGATGCCCGCGACTTCATCCACATGGATTAAGGTTTTTCATTCCCACAGGAACTCTTTAATTTTCCAGGATAAAAAGTTGCCTTTATGTCCTTCCCCGGAATGTAACCTCTTTACCAAATTTCACAATCGGTTGCACAGATAGGCCGTGAAATCAGCAGACAGACAGACAGACACACTTTTGCATTTATAATATTAGTATGGATTTTAAACAAGCAATTCTTGTTCAATAAAAATTGTAGGTTGCTCAGAATAGCTCTTATGATTTAGATATATTTAGACTATCTGGATAGGATCCTGAGATCCCACAGAACTAAAACATGCTAAGCGAACCTCAGTTGCTTCAAGGTATCATAATTTAAAGCAATAACTTCACAGTTAATGGGGTAGCCCTAGCCAAAGGGTTTAAATCACGTGGTCTTGTTTCTAACACAACTTACTTTTACTAAGAGTAAGGTACTTTTAGCACAAGAGTTTGAAGCTTATATTTCGTGGGGAAAGGGGAATAATTTATAGTACAGCTGTTTCTTTTATACTTCTGCAAATAATGCACAAATTAAGTGTATATATATTGTACTTTTTATAATAATTTCCTCGGAATTAGTCTGGTGGAATTTCCGACTGGAATCTCATTAATATGAAATGAAATACCTAATAACAAAGCACCACAAAATTGTTATGTAAATTTTGAGGTTATTTATCATTTGCTCACCTGATCCTGTCATAAAGGACATTCCAATGATAGGTAGGGCTACGTTTGACCGTCTGGAAGTTGAGGACATATGACTTTCATCAGGGTAAAGGAATTCTGGCTGCATTTTCGGTATGTAGTTCGGGTCAAAGTTTAGGTATGGCGAAAGATTCGCGCTTGCTTGAGCCTGCTTCTTCTCTTCATTCTTATTTATGGGTAGAATATCACTAAATAACGACATTTTCGATTATATTACACAAAATTTTCTAAACTAGTAACCTATTCTATTCTAATATTTTCGTGATTTGCAATCACGCAGAATTTTAAGAAGGTCGAAAATCGAAATCAAAATGTCAAAGTCAGATGTAAATGACGGCTGTCATTGGTACCATAGATTTTTGTATAAAATGTTGCCATTGTGTTGAACTTCTACCAAAATGTGCGATGGAATTACTTTTCTTGCAAAAAAGAGGTCCTGGGTGATTTTCACTTATTTTCCGGTTTGATATTTTTTTTATTGTTTATTTTAGCCAAGAAAGAACTCCAGAAGATGTCAGGAAGATAATTAAAACAGCAAAACTTCATGAATCCGAGTTGACTGAGGTTACACAAATACTGAGGTTTCCAGATCCAAGTCAGCAGAACGATAACTTAAGACTTATGCTTTTAGATGATAATTTGTTGAAAGAAATCGAAGCAGGAAATCAATTGGTATTTAAAGGTTTGTCATTGTTACATGTACCTACTTGTTCGATTTAAAGCGGCGATAGCCAAATCGTTATGACTTCGACCTCCTATTTGGGAGGTCCAGGGTTCTAAACTCGTCTATTGGCGGGTTCGAAGTTTAAATCATTCTAACCGAGTGATATTAAATTGTTTAGACCTCAATTTTTCACAGTAGTGTTGGTATTGTGTAGCAATTAGTCTATATCACTGGCTTTAACGTTGAAAGAAAATACCGTGAGTACCTAAACCGGTATGCCTGAGAGTCCCCATAATATTTTCAAGTTAGCCAATCTTCATTTGGCCAGCGTGATGAACTACGGCTTAAACCCTTTTCATTTTGGGAGGAGACCCATGCTCATTAGTGGGCCGGAAATGGGTCGAAAATCGAGATGGTGTTGTGGTAATTCTGACTTGACATAATTTATAGGAGATCCAGACGAAAACGCAGTTTTGTGCACGAATGATAAAACCTATGATATCAAAGAAGCAGAGACCTCGAACAGTCTTCTATTAGTTCCTGAATTATTATTCGCTGCGTCCACGGGTCTAGATGAAACAATCGCCAATAACTCCATAGAAGACGACTCAGATACTTCTTTCGATAAATCCAACTCTAGCTTAAACAAATCTGCAGACTCTGATGATGGGAAACCGCCCAGACAAATCATACATAAAGACATTACAAGCACATTCTTTACATATTATGAATTGAAGCCATGCAAGCCACGGTTATCGAAATTAACGAAACTTCTCGAACCAACAAGATATCGTGGACCAGAACTAGAATATGCTGTAGACAAATCGAAATTACAAACTTACGATTCCATATTCGACCAAACGCAAGCATCCAAAACAGAGTTAGATGAAGAATTGGTTAAGATACAAGCAATAAAAATAGACAATTACTACAGATTACTAGAATTCGACTATGAGTTTCGAGTTTTGTCGTACATGCTCGATTTAATCGATGAAAATTCTTGGTCACTAGACAAAATATCTAGAGAAGCAACACTAGACAGTTTAAAAGACTTAGTTCCTGCTAGTATTTTGGAATCAATGTTCGGGTTCTATACTAACGAATCGATGGTAGACGATGGTGTGCAGTATTATCAGTATAAACAGGATAAAGTTTGCCAGTTCTTGGCTAGAGTATTGCTCAAAAGTGCTGGAAAATTCAATTTATCGGAATTCCTGCAAGCGTGGCGGGATTCTGTGCCTGAAGGAATGACTACGGATGTAAGTTTAGACTTACCTACTCTTAACTACTACCTATCTATTTTTTGTTATTCAAAAAATTTTAGTTTAAAAAAAAATAAAAAATAAAAAGATTAAAAAAATTAAATGTAATTTTTTTTTAGTTTGTTTTGTTATTGTGTCAAATCATGTGTAAAGATCTATGCGAAATTGTGTCTGTCTGTGTATCTGCTACCGTGACCTGCCACGTTTTCACGGCGCATATTTATGTTTATGTTGTAATTAATATTTCGCTGTTCTTGCTGGGTTTTCTCCGTAGGAAGGGCATTCCGAACCAGTGGTAGATTGACTCGATGATTCAAAAGCACTTGCCAAAGTCTACTAAGATTTGAATTTGACCGTCGATTTTTTTCAATTATGGTTGTCTGGGTAGAGTGGCGTTTTCCAGAACTGCGTTTTCTGCATCGACTAAATGCAAATTTCTTTTACAGGAATCTCTATTATCCGGCATCGCGTTAATAGATAAAACTACCACACCTCAAGTGGTGTGGGGATTCGCGGAAAACGACCTGCCTGAGGATATAAACCAGCGGTTCAAGGTTCTGTTCCAGACGAAAGCGAAGTGGACTGTCGATGAAATTTCACCTTACATTCAGTAAGTTAAATATCGTTTAAAATTTAAATTTAAAGATTTTAGGGCCATTCTCGCACGGAATGGTAAAAAAATGGTGTTTTGCTGTTCAAACACTACCAATTGGTAGTAAATACATAATATTATAAGTATGCTACCAATCGCAGTGGGCTGTAGCATAGGTACACCTTACGAAATTAAATTCCATCGTCGCTCTTTTTTCATACAATTTAAAATAGTTTCAATTTGAATTTAAGGATGTTGTCTTTACTACGGCGCTGTCTCCACGAGCGAGAGAATCGCAACGAGTACGCGCTTCTATCGTTGGGTAATCTCCACGAACAAGTGATTATTCCGCGAGCATATCGTCACGACTCGTGACGGAATCACAGCGTGTCCGCGACGACTCGTAACGGAATCGCCGCATTTCCTTCGATGCGCTGAAATGACGCTGCGTTTGACAGCGCGCCCCACAGAGTACATTGAATATACTGGCGCGCCCGCCGCGCGCTCGCTGCGAGCGCGCCACCAGTAGCGACGATACGACGACGTTACGCGCGCACATTGTCACTCGTCGCATTGCCGCGAAACATCGCCGTGTGGAGACGTGTTCATAGAGAGTATAGAAATACGTGGCACGATGATAATATCGCCGCGATTCTCTCGCTCGTGGAGACAGCGCCTTACTTTTTAAATGTTATTTTCAGGTTGTATGCGACGGAGAAAATAAATGTGAACGCGTTGCTAACAAAATATGCGCGAGCTTCCACACAGGATGGAGTTCGGGTGTTTTCAGCGAAACATATGAAGTGATAATATGTAATCGTAATACCTACCGACATTATATTATAAAAACTACAAGTATCTATAATAAGATATTAGAATTTTCATTTTGAGTCAATGTTCCTCTCGATCGAATTACAATTAGATAGGTACTTCACCCGGGGCTAATTGCATGTATCCAGCTTAGGTATGTCCAGCTTTTGAACGGGAATTTGAAAACTCAAATACGTAGTTCAGGATTGCCTACCCTAATCTAAAGCCGAAAAACTACTTATTTTACCAATTCGGCTTTGGACTCGTTAGGCAAAAGTTATTTCTGAGAATTGCCTAGGTAAATCGCGATGCGCTCTTACATGGGCTTTAAACTATAACACACTAGCTGATGCCCGCGACTTTGTCCGCGTGGTTTAGGTTTTTTTTTGTTCCCGCGGGAACTCTTTAATCCATCAATTCAGCTTGCTGAGCGGACACGTATGCATCTCCATAGAAAACACCAGTTTCCACTACAGCCCATTAACGTCCCACTGCTGGGCACAGGCCTCCACTCTCTTAGGAGAGAGGGAATTAGAGATTAGACCCACCACGCTGCTCCAATGCGGGTTGGCGGGATTTAACGACAATTATCATGTTAGTGATAATAACCAAGTGGAGAGTGACATAGGCTACTTTTTATCCCGGAAAATTAAAGAGTTCCCGCGGGAATCGAAAAAAACTTAAACCACGCGGGCGAAGTCGCGGGCATCAGCTAGTTTAATATAAATCAAATTCTTATGCCCTAGGCCTAAAGGAAAGCAGAATTCAAACACTGATATAAAATTCAGTACATTTATTATTATTCTAGAGAGTATTTACATAAAATCATTTAATAATTAAGTATTATAATCTATACAAAACATCCATCTATCACACTTTAGCCTTAAGCACAGCCTCTTACTAGCATTTACTAAGTCGTCATGAAATAACGAAATAATACATCATGAAATAGTGTCGCCAGATTGAAAAATCATTTTTATTCTATTGCTAAATCTTTATGTTTTACTTTTACAAATACTCATAAAATACCTTCAATATCTAAAGAAATGTATTCGAAAACTTAAAATATAGGAAGATTATGATTTATGATACAAAGAATAAGAGGTATTTGTCTAACACTAACAAAAATACTTACTTACTTTTTATATAGACCTATAAAAGTACAATACAAATTGGTTACTTAAAAATTGGAAATACAAACTTTTTTTTTCTAAAAAAAAGCATAGAACTATCTACATATTTGTCTTAATCTTCTATAACTTTCTTCTTAATGAATTGTTGCCATAATAATGTATTTAAATTCTTAACGTATAGGTACTTAATTTGAATTACATGATTTTCTTACCTTCCTTCTTGACCTCTTATTAATATTTTATTTCGTAACGTAACAAGATACCTTCCTACAGATCCTCCGGAAGTCATGAGCTAGTTTTAAATACTCTTCATTCATTCTTATTCCTTATCGCGAAGTTGACTATGATCTCTTTGGTCTATGACTGCTGAACATTCTTCCTAAGTTTGTTCAGTTCATCCCACATCTCGTTAGGAAGGTCGTCGCCGACTTCTTCTTTGAAATATTTCTCTATCGCATCAGCCTGGAAATAGAAGACGTAAATTAACGTACAGAGATCAAAACTTGTGGTTTTCCAATTCCACGATTTTATTTAAACCTCTGGAAGTTTCATAATATTATCGGAATCAGTATTTCTGAAAGAGATCCAATGTTTGATACTATTCGAAACGTTTTAAAACGGGTCTCCTCAAATACGGTCTCCCAATACTTTTTGTAATAAATAAAGATTTTTTGGGCCAACTTAAATAATATTAATCATCCATGAACCTGGGCCCTAGCGCCTATCCTCGCTATCGTATCGTCTTAGACCATATAGAAACCCCAAAAAAGCAGTTTCCTTACCTCCTGCATCCAGAAGTCTTTCGGTATACTGAAGAGTTCCTTCATGTTAACAGCGTCCAAGTTGCTGGTGTTGAGAGCACCAGGGGCCGGCACGAGGCCGAGCGGGGTGGACTCGTGGCATGGCTCGTCGTCACAGCGGCGCAACACCCAGTCCAATACGCGGGAGTTTTCGCCGAAGCCCGGCCAGAGGAATTTGCCCTGAGAAAAAAAATGTTTTAAGGGGTTTCTCCTTAGCTATTCAGCTCAGCGGACGGATCTTGACTGTTATCTAAATTATGGCTTAAAACCCGTCTCTACGGTTGGCGCTTGTTTTACCCCAAAATATTCTTTAAAAAATGTGGATAGGCCTCGAAGGAAGGAAAATCGCCCCTTGTATAATTGCTATTTAGAAATCGTCATGTTGCGCTTAAGCCATAGAAAAGTGTACACAACCCGTTTGTATCGTGATAGCGCATGATATTCATATACAGTGGGCCGATGTCCATACAAATGGACCCGGCTACGACTATTGTAGCACTTAGAGATACAGCACTATTACCTATGGTTGACAGAGGTAGGAAACTGCCACATGCATACAAATTTGACGTTAGAGTGACAGAATTTTGTATTGAAAATTATGCCAGTAGCCTCCGTAACTTCTCTACCATCTTCTCTCTCTCCGCCGCAGCGTCGCTTTCCTCCGTCTCTTCTCTACCTTCTTCTCTCTCCCCCCACAGCGTCGTTCTGTCTAGACGCCTCCGTCGAAAGACTAGTAGGAAATAACGTAGGTATCTCCTGAGATTGTGGTAATAGGGAATCTCTTGTTCTCTTACCTGTTCATCTTTCCTGAACCAGTTGACGTGGAAAATCTTGGGCATGCGTCTTCCCGCCTGCGGCATGGAGAGCCAGTGGCGGAGATAGTCTCCGAAGTTGTAGCCGAAGAACGGCCGCATGGCGAATGGATCGTGCATCACCACCTTGCCCTGAAAAGAAAAACACATTTCAAGAAAAGTCTGTTTCCGAGAGAGTTTTAAAATAATGATTGGCTATATGATAAGATCGTTGATTCAGTAATTTAAATCGGAAGATATTTAAGCATGAAATTTTTCGAAGTAAGTACTTAGATACTCAAAATTAAAGCCAGAAAAGACAATCTCACAATATCTAAAATAGACAAGAATGAAGCGAGGGTATTGATAAAATAAAACGAATCAGGTACGGTACTATGATAGAAACACATTTACTAAAGAGAAAAGTGTGCTGTCACACAAAACTCTATTCCTGAGGTAGCTACGCGTACCGTACGTGTGGTACGTACAACAGAATAACAGTTTAGTATAATTCGAGTCTCATGTAGGAAGCCTATACCTGCTACGATTTGACTGATCTACAGAAAAAAGGGGTAAGTTTCCTTGCCTTGTTACACAAGAAAGAAAAGATTAAGAAAACCGGTCCTAAAATCTATAGTGGAATCAAAATGGTGCTTACAGCATGTTCAGCAGCCGCCGTGGCTTCAGACCTCATGGCTGCCCCCATGAACACGCCGTGTTGCCAGTCCCGCGCTTCTATCACCAATGGCACACCAGCCGGCCGTCTCCCTCCCAGCAGGATCGCTGATATTGGAACTCCTTCTGGGCTTTCCCAATCTCCGTCTATGATTGGACACTGTTCTGCTGGAGTGCAGAATCTGGGGAAAAAATTGAGATATGGCAATATTTTATAGAATGTTGACCTGTTGTTGTTATAAACAGTGTAGAATAAATCATCGACCATAGCTCATATAAATATTTAAAACAGTTTGTTATTTTGTATGTGCTGTGATCGCGTTTCCATATACAAGGTTTGTCTTGTAATTGTAATCTAATAATTAAGTTACAACCGGCCAAACCTCATTTCCCACATCCTTAGGTGGATCGTCCATGTGAAGTAGTATAAGTAGGTATTGAATCGTGTGGAACCTGGAGATTAAAGATGGTCAAACTTAGAATTCTGGCTTCCAAGTTCGAATACCAATTCAAAATTGACTGTTCCTCAGTTTCCAACTCTCTACTTAGGTGGAAATTATCTACTCAGCTGCATCAGAATTGAAGCTAGAGTTGGAGCCAAGGTCTGTTAAAACTTTAAAAGCTCATCGTACCTAGAGTTAGGATGAGCTGCAGGTGTCTTCTTGCTGGGATCCCAGGGCTGTCCCTTCCAGTCGATCAAGGCTTCAGGCGCTTTGCCCATGCCCTCCCACCATACGCCGCCGTCTGCTGTCTCAGCTACATTTGTGAACACTGTATTACCGAAGATTGACGCCATTGCTATGGGGTTGGTTGAGGTTGAGGTTCCTGAGGAAAAATGTGGTGGAATTAGCATTTTTGTTCATTTCAAGTTATTGAGAAAACATAAATCCTAAATCCATACTAATATTATAAATGCAAAAGTGTGTCTGTCTGTCTGTCTGCTATTCTTTAAAGGCCCATCGTTTCAGCAGATTTTGATGAAATTTGGTAAAGAGATAGGTTATATCTCGGGAAGGACAAAGGCTACTTTTAATCCCGGAAAATTAAAAGTTCCCGCGGGCATAACAAAACTAAATTCACGCGGGCGAAGTTGCGGTCATCATCTAGTACAACTGAATGACTGATTAATGAACGTATCATTGATGAGACATTTACCTGGCGCAACTCCAAAGAATCCATTCTCAGGGTTGATGGCCCTCAGTACGCCGTTGCTATCGAACTTCATCCACGCGATATCGTCTCCCACACACTCGACCTTATAACCCGGCAGCGTTGGAGTCATCATGGCTAGGTTGGTCTTCCCGCAAGCTGAGGGGAAGGCAGCTGCGATGTAGCGCTTGCGACCTTTCGGATCCGTTATGCCCACGATCTGGAGAAAGAAATACAGGTTGAATAGGCAAATCTTTTTTGTGGCAACCAAAATTGATTTTGTTACTTCTGGAGATCTTCGGAGGACCGTGTTTGGTGACACGCTCTCAAAAACATGGGCCTATGTCCAGCATATACACACATATACAGGCTGATGAAATGGAGTCTTCTAGAGATCGACATCATTAGGTCATTAATAAAGGCACTTAGGTTTATTGTAAATCCAATCACATTAAATTAACGAAAAATCTACCTTTCTTTAATCATAGAATAGGAAATTTGGATTAGGTAGTTATTCCGTTGATTTGTTGAGACTTCTCTGATCGACTAAGAAAACTTTTGAGTTTTAATATTTTAATATATTTTAGTTGAAATTAACACTTACCAGCATGTGTTCAGCCAGCCAACCCTCACGTCTCGCCAAAACGGATCCCAGTCGAAGCGCAAAGCATTTCTTGCCAAGCAAACTGTTGCCTCCGTATCCACTGCCTGTGTGAGAAAATTAATGTGACAACTGTGTGTGACAATCAGGGTTAAAATATAGCGGAGAAAGAAAAATATAGGGAGTTTGGTAGCTATGTTGTTTCGCGACTTAGTGAGGCTATATAGTCGTTTCTTCGGACACACCAATAAACATTTTATCACCGCTTATCCGCGAAATCTGTGGATGTTCGCTCAGTCTAGACGCCTCCGTCGAAGAAAAAACGTAAGAGTATCTCCTTAGACTATGCTATTGTTTCGCGGCGTTTTTTGGCTGTGACGCTTAGCTACGTACGGGTTACTTACGAAAAACTTACAAGTGTAATCGTGGCCCTATAGTTTAATATATTCTTTTAGATGACAAAATCTAAGAAGAACATTGGTCCAATTGTCTAAGCAAATCGTTATCATTTGACAGCTTAAAACGTACCTATTACTCGAACTGTTTCAGGAGTTTATACATGCTTTTTGACGAGCAGGCATCTATGAACTCCTTAAACAGGTCGAATTATCCGTTTAAGAAACGATTACGATTTCCTTACACAATCGGGAGGCAGTTATAATGAAGCTTACCATAGCTTATGATCTCGTTGTCAAGGGGTCGGTGTAAGATGATGGTGCGTGGCGGGTCGCAGGGCCAGCCGGTGGTGCTAGCCCCGTGATTGCGCCCCACAGAGTGCAGGCAGCGCACGAAGTGTTCGTCTTTACGGAGGGCGTCCAACACTTTGCTACCTGAGGGATTTCAAACATATTATACTATGAAATTTTGGAAAACCCTTGTCACAGAATCCTAATTAGTAGCTACCTACTTTTTTATGCACTACAAGTTAGCCCTTGACTGCGATCTCAACTGATGGTAAATGATGATGCAGTCTAAGATGGTAGCGGGCTAACCTGGTAGGGGTATGGCAGCTATATTAAAGGCATCGTACCGGAACGCCAGATTCAAAAACTAAACGGCAAACCCTACCGGCACGCCTTTGCCGGTAGGGTAACTAGCCACAGCCGAAGCTTCCCACCTGGCCAGACCAGGAAAATTCAGAAATTATAAATTCCCATGAACGAAATAAAATAATTCGATAATGATTCCCCACTGATGAAAATAATGCGAAAGTGTGTCTGCCTGTCTGTTTTCGCACGATATTCGAATGCTCCCGCCAAGAGCGCGGGGAACGGTAATTAAAAGGCGCGGGCGACCGGTCTAGATTTCATGATTGGCAGGGGTGTCGCTGCCGCCGTGTGACTAGTTAGTTCGTTAGTCAATCTGTCATTTTAAGTGCCGAAGAAATTCGTAAACATATTCTAATTCAGTATCCTCTTTTTACTTGTACGCTTTCTGTAATGTTTCGCCTCCGAAAAAATCTAAATCAAGAAAAGCGGAAGGCATTCAAGAGCTGGAAAACTAAAAGACCATTGAAGATTGGTTTAGAAAAGCTTACCCATTCTAGTCATAACGCGCATGGAGTAGACGACGTACGGCGAATCGGTCACTTCCACACCAATCTTGGAGAGCGGAGATCCAACAGGGCCCATGGAGAACGGGATCACGTACATTGTACGTCCTGTGACAAACAAAACCTTTATAATATGCAAAGTAAGAATACATTTTTTTTAAGCGGTGATAACTGTCAATAACCTAATGATACATTTAAAACGTCTGCCTGACCTATTCGGGTTTTCGAAAGCTCGATCCTTGGGCATAGCACTTCTAACCTTTCGAGTTTCGGAGTTATACTTATTTGCGTTTTATGCATAAATGCAACATGTGGAAAACATCGTGAAGGAATTCTGAATTTTCATCAGAGCGAGGGAATAGAGATTTCACCTGTGTTTACGCATACCACATAGTGATTAGGGATATATTTATCTAATTACTTAGGTACTCTTTGGCGCACAAAATATTAAGGTTTCTGATTTGTCGATATTTCTGTTACCTGTCGTCCTTCCTTCTCGTCTTGAATAAGGCCCGATTTCCCTTGAAATTACGCATTAAATTATCTCCCGTTTCCTAGAGTCTCAGTAGGTAAGGATTCGTTCTATGTGGTTTTCTTATAATATACAGCGAGTAAACGAGCAGGTGGGTCACCATGTTAATTGATTACCGCCGCCCGTGTACATTTGCAGCACCAGAGGAACCGCCAATGTGTTGCTGGCTTTTAAGGTATTTGTTTATCCGCCCTTTGAAGAGTAATATAATCATGAGGAAACACAGAAGATGGAAACTGGTTAGGATTAAAAATCTGTTGAAAGTTGAAAATAAGGTTCGCAGCACATGTTTTATCCACTCACCCCGCATGCATCCAGGGAACCTCTCGGCGACGGCCTTGTCGTAATCATGGGGCGTGATGTGGTTGCCTAGCGCGGACTTCTGTCCGGCGCGGGCCACGGGTACCACGTCCCTCTCGTGCTCTGAACAGATGAATGTCTTGGACTCCACCCGCGCCACATCCGCTGGGTCCGTGCGGGTTAACCAACTGGAAACAAGTGCTTTATTCAAAGAACAGTCAAATTGAAAAACCAAATCTTGAAAATTCTGCCCTTTATAAAGAGTAGGTATTTAATTGCCAATTATTCTCAGGGTTGTCTAATCTTTAGGGTTCCGTACCTCAAGAGGAAAAAGGAACCCTATAGGATCACTTCGTTGTCCGTCCGTCTGTCTGTCTGTCAACCATTTCATCATCATCAGGTAAGTTGAAATTAATATCAAATACGCTGGTCTACGGTCCCTTAGAGCTGTAAAAAAAATCAAGCTAAGTCAACGCAATCAAAAGATACCTACGGCCGTTGATTGGTTGCCGCATATTTTGACACTCGCCAATAGATTATAACCTATAGGGTAACTTCCCGTTGACCTAGAATCATGGAGCACCAAGTTCTTACCAGTTGTCATATTTAGGCAGGGGTTTGACGGTGCCCTGCTGATGCATCAGATGCAGTAGCGCACTGGCTTCGGCTTCAGATCCATCGCACACGTGCACGTGTTCAGGGTCGCACAGCGCTGCGCTGCGCTCTACGAACGCACGGACCTAAGGACATAAAATAAATAATATGTAAGTAATATAAACTAATATTATAAATTTGAAGTTTGGATGGATGTTCGTTACTCAATCACGGTTGAACGGCTGAACGGATGTGGATGAAATTTGGCACAGAGATTATAGTACCTATGGAATAACACTTAGGCTACTTTATATCCCTGAAAATTAAAGAGTTCCCGCGGGAACCAAAAAACCTCAATCCACGCGAAGTCGTGGGCATCGTGGGCTTTCTAAATAATACTTTTCTGTACGAAATAGCAAATTATTCCTTCTAGTAAACCAAATATCTATCTACCAATGTGTCTAAGTTTGTTATTTAAAAAAAAATATAATATAGGCTGGCGCTAATGTAATTAAGTATAGATATACCTACATAAGTAGGTACAATACAATCTACATCAAAATTAATATTTATATTTAATTGTTATTAGTCGGGTACTTGAACTCTTTTTGCATAACTAACACATTATAAGATTAAATTTTATAAATAAAATTATTATTCTGTATTAAAATACAGCAATTCGATGACATTCTGTATGGAGATGCTAGGGTTTCCATGATTCAAATCACAAATCCGGGACATTGGACAACACTCCAGATTTTACTCCTAACACAAACAGAAACTATCATTTTTTGAAATTGGATCAATAGTAAAACAAAAATGATAACTGATCTTGGACACGTACCTTAGGAGTCAAAGCAGCGAGTTGAGGGTTAAGCTTGATGGATCCGCGCAGAGCAGCCTGGTGCGCCGCTCTGCTGCACCCCAGTGCCACTTGCGCACATCTGAGGAAAATAAAGTTAGTATGTTAGTTAGAAAACCTACCTAACATACTACGTGATGAAGAACTTATGAATAATATAGGCATTTAAGTTGACGATATATAGGATCTTTATTTATTTACATGTAAAAAGTAAGATACTTAGTTAGGTATTTATTTGGGAAAATATTCTTGCATCAGCTTAAATGTGATCATAGGATAAACTAAACATAAGGATAAAAGATCAGTACAGGAAATATCTCAATAAATTATGTGTATGAAACGAAATTGGATATTTCCCAAATGATATTATTAATGTGACTGTTTTAATAAATAAAATTATATCAAATTGTAAATTTAAATGCCTTGTTGATTTAATATTTTGAACTGCCTATAATTCGAAAAAGCCTTGACGATTAAAGACGTAGGTATTTCATGTCTATCAGTTTAGGCTCAATTATTACTTAGTATTTTTGGAAAATAACTTTAGTCAACAATATTTATATGGAATTAGGTCTTTTATACTCAACTTTTATACTTAAGATCATTAAAAATTTTCCAAAATTATTTATTATATTAATTTTATTGTTAGTAGGTATTATATTATGGATTTGTTTTAAATTTATTTTATAGTTAGTTTAATATTTAGTTTTTAGCATTTTAATATTTTATTAATTATTGCATTTGTTTGTTTATTGATTTATTAAGTGCCTACTTTTATATTATTATCTGCAAATAATAGTAGATTATTAACCAAGGGGATAAAGCAGTGTCTTCTGTCGCGGGTGACGATTTAAATCGCGAGCGTAACGAAGGACTCGAGGTTTACTCCCGAGCGTAGCGAGGGTGTTAAAAACTTAAATCACGAGCGAAGCGAGGGATTTAAGACGAGTCCTGAGTGTAGCGAGGGATTTAAGTTCACCCAAGACTAAGACAGCTTTATCACCGAGGAAAATACTCTACTTTTCGTACCATTTGCGAAAAAATTAACACAATAATAATATGAGATAAGCATTTATTAAAAAAAATGTCAATTTTTTTTTTATCCACTACAAGTTAGCCCTTGACTCTCACCTGATGGTAAGTGATGATGCAGTCTAAGATGGTAGTGGGCTAACCTGTTAGGGGCATGGCAGTTATATTAAACCCATCCCCCTATTCGGTTTCTACACGGCATCGTACCGGAACGCTAAATCGCTTGGCGGCACGTTTTTGCCGGTAGGGTGGTAACTAGCCACGGCCGAAGCCTCCCACCAGGCCAGACCAGGGAAAATTCAGAAATTATAAATTCCCAAATTGACCCTGCCGGGGATCGAACCCGGGACCTCCGCACGTTAAGACAACAGCGCTACACACTGCGCCACGGAGGTCGTCAAAAAGTAAAAAGTCAAAAGCAAATTAAAAGTAAAAGTTAACATTCGAAACATTGGTCCAATTTTATTGATAGAGAGAGTTACAAATAACGTTTATGTATTTGAAGAAAACAAAAACGCGGCAAATTCCTAGACTAATATTTTTTTGTCGGAAAAGCAAAGGCATCAAGCTCATACGGCCTCGTCGGTTTTCGTCATTTTATTTAATAATCAATTTTATTTAATAAATGCGTATTCCTTTTTCAAAAAGATGTTGCTTTTAATACAAACTCAATGGTGTAAACACAGATGTAGTTCAGTATACATTTCGGTAATTATTCCAAATTTAAATCACATTCTCCCCCTAGAGGATGAATGAAATTCAGTACAATTTTCTTTCCCTGTTTTTAACAGATTAAAAATGACTATTGTTAAGTTCGCTTTTTGTGGCATAGAATGTCACTTTTTTGAGCAAGTGGTACGAAAAAAATTTAATATTTAATAATCGTGAGAAAAATATTTTTGAATGAAATATGAAAACTTACTGGGCAGCCTTCCTAACATAGTCTTCTGGGATAGATTTAATATTCAGCATTTTGTATATTATTTATATAACTTAATTAAAATTAAAAATACTTTTTCGGTAAAATAAAAAAAAAAAAATTAAAAAAACTAAATTTTATCCAAATTACTGAAACTGAACAGAAATATCAGCCAGTTATAAAATCTTAATTTGTTGAATCTGTCACCCATTTAATAATTAAAAGGAACAAATGACGGGGATCTATCAAATACTAGTGCTAATTCAAACACGCACGTACATTATATAGAGGGGGAGTGCGCGAATGGCAGCCTCTGATTGGCGGAAAACGCGGGTGGGGCACTGACGTAGCAAAGCCTTTATGGTACAATGAAAAAACAAGTTGATTTAGTTGTTGTCTTATATTACGTTCGATAGTAGGTATGTGAGAGAGGTAAGTACTAGATTGTAACAGTATGGTATGGTTTCGTCAGTTCGATCAAAGCTCAAGGTTGGATTGCGTCATCATTACTTTGATAATGATACGTTGCATTTGCATCTTTTGTGGCAAAAGAGCATGTGCCAAAGTGACTACGTAACATGTGCAATACAAATATGAGATTGCAATCATAACAAAAACACATAATTTCAGCTAGGTTTATTTTACGTATGTATAAAGCTGGAGAAATTGTAGCTGAATTGCGTCAACCGAAAAATAGGTCTTTCCAACGGCTTTGCAGCGGATTTGAGCAACTTTATCTTTATTATTTGAAGAACTCTTTAAGATCCCCGTGTGTCTCGCTATTTAGCAGTTGCGGCAATACCAGCAGCTTGAGGTGCCATTCCAACGTTCTTCTTGTAGGTTATTTTTGGAGAACATACAAGAACAACGTTGTTTGCAGCCACTTGCCATTTGTTGCTTTGTTAGCTTTGCGGCTTATGCTATGTCTATCGTGGATCACCAGGACTATTCATTACTGATTGGATCACGAAGTAATCCTCCCCGTGGAACTCCGCGAACGCAGCTGTCTCCAGAGAAATTGTAATCAAGCACTATTCTTGCAAACCCCGAAAATAATTATTCAGGCTTATCTCTACTTAAGTAGTTGCTATTTCCTTTTTTTCTACGTTTGTTTTATTTTCATATGTTTTGTGACGCGTGTTCTTTATCATGACACGAACGCATAAATATGTAGGTACCTATAGTTATATTACGTGTTATTATGTTTCTACGCGAACTTGGTGATATGAGTTCTGTATTTGATATGAAATCTTGTTACCAGCCAAATTGTCAATCATTTTGTTGCGCACTAGATTTACAATTTTATTTAACGAGAAACGTCATGGTTACTTACCTATAAGCACCACAAAACTACTCTACAATGATTGACCGTCGAGTTATTTCAAAGTTTTATATTCAATGACATCGCATATTATATTATAATAATATATAATATTATTGAGTCAAGTCTATAAGACTCGACTGGAATTTCTAACGATGTTGTCTAATAAACTAGTTAATGCAGAATATAACTACTTCAAAGCACTGAAGTAAGTAACTGCTTTTCAAAAATTTAGCTCAGGTTAGAACAATAACGTTTTGTATGTATTATTACCTACTAGTTACATCTGTGGTATTATCTACTTTATATAGCTCTCCACCTACAAGCTATTTAATAAATAATAGATATATGACCAGTCTTGAAGGTCATCAGTCTTTCTTGGTTCGGTTCTTTGTTCCCGGAGCAGGAAACTCCATTAAGTAGATAACTAGATGCATACTTAAGTGTCTACATTCACTATTGGACAAAGCACCGGCTGATGTAAAAATCGCATATCTATGCATTACGCACGGTTCAATAACTCAAATCAACAAGTCAATAAGTGTGTGTCAATACAACAAGTGGAATAATACAAGACTAATAAAAACATATTCTGCTACTAGATGATGCCCGCGACTGCGTTAGCGTTGATTAGGTTTTTTATTCTCTGCTTAATTAATTGCTTAATTTTCCGGCATAAAAATTAGCCTATGTCCGGGTCGCAACCTATCTCTATATCAAATTTCATTAATATCGGCTAAAAAGATTGGCCGTTAAATCAGACAGACAGACACAGTTTCGCATTTCAAATATTTGAAATGCGAAACTGTGTCTGGATGGATGGATTCCACGCGTAAAGGGACAAAGAAATGTGTTTAAGGGTAAATCGCACCATCGCGGAGGGTTATGGTTAACGTTAAATTTGCCCATCAAAAAGGTAGGAAAGTAAGTGACACAAGTCAGGATCCATACTTTCATCCATAATTACAATTTAAGTCTGATAAAATGTAGAAGAATCCTGACGTTTGCAACCCAAACTTTTTGCCTCTTACAGGCGATGATATGAAGAAAAAATTAATGAATGAAGCAAGAATTAGTTGAGATATTAGCTCAAATTGAGGAATAGACCTTTGAACTTTGAATTTGCTCTAATGGCTCTGATATTTCCTTAGTTAATGGTGAGTTCACATTGTTCCAGTCCAGTAATCCAGCGAGTTAATCCAGTCCAGTGCTGGACTGGATTATATCGTCCACATTATTCCAGTAATTCAAAAGCTGTTAGATCGGTAACACTATAGTGACAATGTTTTCAAGAAAGGAGTTTAGAAATTGTTTTAAAACTATTCAATTATTACTGTACTTTTCTTTTCACCATTGCATATCTTATAAATGAATTGAACTCGGCGAACCATTTTACCTTCGGCAGGTAAACATCACCACTAGCACCAGATGTAGATGATTTTTTAATCTTGTCTAGTTCAAGGTAGTATGTAGATCGCATACTTTTTATTTTATTTTTTACATCTTCTACAGTAAAACCTTCAATTTGCATACCCTCACAAATTTTTTGCAGGGCGGATTGGCGCATGCCTGTGTGTTTATAAAATTCTGAAGTGATATCCCACAAAAACACATGTTCTCTATACAAAGAAACAAACAGAAGAGTTTGGTTTTCAGTTAACTTTATTGTTAGGAATTACCTATAGAATTCCACAAAAAAAACAAATGCGTGTTCACTGTTAATCGTGTAATCAAGCACTGGATTGGCCGTTCACACTATTCCAGTGGCGCTGGAATGGGCGAGCTGGATTGAAAAATAGACCGTCATTCCAGTCACTGGACTGGATTGATCACTGGAATGGGTACATTCCAGTGCAGGTTCACATTATTCCAGTAGCATTCCAGCACTGGACTGGAATGCTGGACTGGAATGCTACTGGAATAATGTGAACCGACCATAAGATGATTTGTGAGATGGTGATAATGAAAAAAAAACCCCGGCTGAGTTTGTTGTGGGCTCTTCTCAGACAAGGGCGCCTTTGGAACCCTCGTAGTTTTAGTTTTAAGATACCGTAACAGATTATCACCATCATATTTTTATGTAACTGGACGTCATGTGTAGTGTACGTGCCTAAATTGAATAAATATTTATGACTTTATGAACGATACTTGAAATATTTTTTGGATCGTAGAAATGGTCTTTTCTACAAAAAATGATAATTTGAAGGCTAGACTAACAATAAATACCTTTTTAATGAATTTCAATAGTAGTTGGCACTATTTTTAGTAAGCAGCTGGTAGGTTTCCATTTCAAAGTATAGGTAGGTGTGTCAAACGAGTTCTCAAAAAAATCTCGTCTTACAAGTTACCTTAATCAGGTATCCTACTCGGCGAGATCGCTAATGTTTGGTTATAAAATCTATATTGAAAAAGCTAAAGGTTCTAAGGGTAAAGGTTAATCAAATAAATAACTTATTAAGTATAAATGCGAAAGTTTGGATGGATGTATGAAAATGAAAATAAAAAATGTTTATTTACCAAAAACAACTATGACAATTTTTGGCATGGAATTTTTGGTATGGATGTATGGATGTATGGATGTATGGATGTTAGTTACTCAATCACGCCCCAATGGCTGAACGGATCTGGATGAAATTTGGCACAGAGATAGATTACAGTCTGGAAAAACACATAGGCTACTTTTTATCCTGGATAATTAAGGAGTTCCCGCGGGAACCGAAAAACCTCGATCCACGCGGTCGAAGTCGCGGGCATCAGCTAGTGTGTTAATATTATTGTGTGTAGCAAGTAGCAACAACATAAATTACTTATGGCATAATATGTAGCAATAATAAAAATATTGTATAAATAAATTTATTTCCCTCGCCCAAAAAATGTTAAAAGCAATAATAGATCTATGAGTAGGTAACTAAAGCATCACCAATCGAACTATCACGATCGAACCAGGGTAAATCCGACAAAATCAGAAAAAATGGTATTCCTCAAAAAATCCGTGTCACTGTCTTTATGACAGACTTCAAAAATATGTTCTGTATTCGACCCGTATGTAATATGCATGTACATATTATAATATGTATGTACGACTATCTTTGATTGTTAACGATTTTCTCGAAAACTAATGGAACGTCGGTTTTAATGATTTTTTCACTATCGTAATATGACCACAGAGATCTACAGTCATGTCACAAATATTTTTTATTTGTTATTAAAATTTTTGTTCTATAAAATAATATTTTTTGGTATAGTTCTCCTTATTGGGTCCTGGGTTCGAATTTCGTTACACATAATATTATAATATTTAATTATAATATTTATAATAAGGTGAATAGGTTAACCTTATCACTAATACTAAATATATATACCTATATGTTGTATTATAAAATAAATCAGGTTTGTGCATATACTTAGATATTATAGTTCGATGTGTTTTTGTTAGATATAATATTTGAATTAAATTCATTCGTATCCTTACCTAATTTGAATATTGATATCTAATTAGATAATTATGAGGAAAATAACCGATATTGATACAAAGGATAGGTATGTCCCAGACTACAGTTCAATAAGGGCAGCGATAAACAAAATTACTGGCAAGTGCTGATCAAACATCGCGTTTTATTTTACTAGTCATTGTACTAATTAGAACATTGCTCATTCGGAAATAAGTATTGTTATTTTTTTTTTACATACAAACATTTGAGCTATTTATTTGTAAGTAAGTAGGAACCTATATTTATTTTACATAATTAATTAAATAGATAAATAATAAGTAAAGAACGTTATTATTCTCATTAGTCAAAGCAGCCGGGTTCGCGACCCAGACAAAGTTTGATCGCACGAGGCGGTAGAACTAGGAAGCCATAATATAATCATGGTCACCTTGAACCTTGATAATAGGTAAATCTAAAATAGATAACTAACAACAGTGCTGATAGCCTAGTCACCTAGTGGTTTAGACATCAGTCTCCTATTCTGATGGTCAGGAATTCGATCCTCGGGCCTCGGACATCGCCTCGGGGGCCTCACTTAAAACTTGCTAGTATAGGTCATATCGATGAAGGAAAACCATCGTGGGGTTGGGGAACCTGAAAGCCCGAGAGTTTTTCATAATGTTCTCAAAAGGTGTGTTAAGTGGACTGCTACTCTACACTTGGCCACCGTAGTGGACTACGGCCAAACCCTACTCATTTTGAGAGGAGATTCGTGCTCAATAGTGCACTACTGAATACTGACTTGAGGAGCCGCGGCGCGATGTTCGGCGGTGGTGGTGGGTTTATAACAGTTATAATAACCGGGACCGACGGCTTAACGTGCTCTCCGAGGCACGGGGGTGAAACACCGCCAACTTCCTAGCTAGAATTTCTAGTCAGAAAAACCCAATGGCCCGACCCGGGACTCGAACCCGGGACCTCGTCGGCCGCAGTCAATCTTGATAATATACCTATCCACCGCGGTATCAAAAGCAGGAATCAAAAAATCTCAATCCACGCGGACGAAGTCGCCGACATCATCTATATTGTACATAGTACCTACCTTATATTTAGACACTAGATCCGGGTAGCTAGATAAAGAATTTTGCCAGTTTTCATGATATTCAATTCTGGGTAATCGGCAATCGCCAATGTTATCGGTATGATGAAATAGGGGCTTGCGGCCGCGCCTCCGCGAACTTTGCTCTCTGATTGGCATTTATAAAATAGGCTTCTTACAAAAGAAGCGTTTAAAACGCGCGGTCCGTTATTCGGTCCGTAGAAACTATTCAAGTAGGTGCATTGACTTATAGTAGTACTAGCTGATGCCCGCGACTTCGGCCGCGTGTAGGTACGTTTTTTTGATTCCCACGGGAACTCCGTAATTTTCTGGGATAAAAAGCCCATGTCACTCTCCAGGTCCAACTATACCCATCAAGTCAAAAATCACGTCGATCCGTTGCTCCGTTGCGACGTGATTGAAGGACAAACCAACAAACAAACAAACACACTTTCGCATTTATAATATTAGTATGATACATATAAGTAAGTCAATGAGTAGGTGCATGGATTTGAAAACCTTTAAAACGGTGTTGAGCCGTGAATAGCTAGCATAAGTAATTTGACTAAGCTAATTTATAAGACACGAGATAAGATTTATAAGTATACAATATTATAATGTATCTACCTACTGATTACTGAACGACTGGTTTTAAGGAAAACCAAATTATCGGAATTGTTTTGGTGATACTCGCGATAATGTGTGGATTAAGATTTTTAAATATCCGATGTATATTTTTTGCGGGATTTCCATCGCGAGTGGAGCGAGCTTCGGACTCGGTTTAACTCGCAAAACTGCATACAAGCACTTTCACCGACAAAGGTAGCGAAAAGAGTCAAAATGAGCTCGGTCGTTGAGGCAACTGTAACTCTTTGTTAGTGGAAGTGTAAACCTATTTTGTCTACACAGAGTCCGTCCCGCTCAGCCACTTTCCGCTTATTTTAAAGTGGTAACCCGCTTTTGATTTGCAAAAGTTGCCTTCGTACTCCTTCGGGATACAAGTACAACCTATATCTGCAGTTGACGTGCTGTTACATTCCTATCCACTAAGGCGTATATTGCTGACCATTCATGTATAATTTTGACCCACTATTAGAGATGACGTAAAGCAATAAAATTGTTATCAGCAATATATACCTATAAAACAGATAATTAATTCTAAATCTCCAGTCGTTCTGGTAATTAGCCTAATTGCTGCCCACCTGCAGACCTGGTTTCTGTCTGCCGGACTGGTTCAGCAATAAAAGCTAAAGTCCTGAACAAAATATCGCCGACAGACCCTTTGGAGGTCCTCGCGAGTTGCGACAAGTGATTTAAGTAGTCAATCTAATTAATTTGTGAGAACACTAAAATTATCTCAACTAAATAAACTACAGTGCAAGTACTCGTGCTGTGTTTCCTTTATGACCATGTGTTTGAGACTCAGTGCGTCAAAATCGGTTAAGCGACCGACCGACAATGGGGCCAATTCTGTTTAACACAATCTCTTGCAATCTCTAACTAAACTAAAAATTACAGCTCTATATCTAGTGCTGCCCCTTTCCTCAGGGGGTATTGTGAAAGAGATAGCAATATAAATAGAGCTATCATTTTAGTTTAGTTTAGAGATAGTGTACCTACTACAGAATTGGCCCCAGTATAATATTAGAATGGATGATAGATAGTAAATACCTATTCACGGTAAGTAAAACTGAAACAACAAACAAATTTAGAATTATCATGTTGCTACGTTGCTGCGATGATGATATTTTATAATTTATAAACACAATTTCATACTCATTATGTTTACTTTCAAAATGCGATTACTTTTCATAATAAATTACTTGTTTATTTAAAAACAAGTATTTCAGAATGGAATAATACGTTGCTATATTATATAGAGACGTATTATTCCATAATAAGGTATGTTCTACGAGATAGTCTCGGCGTATTCCACTGAGTATTTATAAACAGCTGATAAGAGTTAAGAGCCATGACATGATGAAACAAGAGGCGTGCAACCGCGCCTCCTTGATAACTGAACTTCGCACTTTTGATGGTCGCGATAAAGTATTTTCACAGAAAGGCGTGAAAACGGCGCGAAAACGTCGCTCACGTCCGCAGGAACTACCTTCTACCTCCCTGCACGTGTCCCCTGGGTGGTGCTAAACGAGCGACGAACTTGCAGGCGAAATATGCGTTATTTTTATAAAAACGCCTATAATATTATGTAAACGCCATACGATTAAATAAAAAATAAATAAGCTTCCATATCTACATTATAAAATGCGAAAGTTTGTCCAGGTCTGTGTGTCGATTATACCGTAACACGATTAACAGACGACTCAAACATTATTCATAACTGAAAAAAAATATGTGGCAGAGATGCAACATTTTGTTAGTAAAAGAATTACTCACTTTTTTGACAGTCTTCTCAACAACAACACCATTTTGGAGCAATTTTTCTGGATTTTTCAGGATCTGGAAAAAATAATATTGTTTAGCACTAATTCAACTCTCGATATGCATTAAGCATGAAATAATTTGGAAATTCTTAATCTCACATAAAATAAAGCAGATACCTACTAGTTAGTTACCTAACTACTCTGTAAAAACCAAACAAATAATTTATAATATTATTGTACTAAGGGCATTAGGCAAAAATAGGTCACTCACTATTCGTTAACTACTTTTATAATTGGGTAAATGACAACTAGTCAGTTATTTTTTTTGTGATTATTGAATAGATGACTTGCCAAAACCAAAAGACGTTATAATATACACGCCTCCTCTTAATTTTATGTTTGACAAAAAAGTGCGTTTAGGTACTTTTGATGACGTCACAAATGCAAAACCCTATACTAAGCGCACGTTTTGAATTTGGAAAAAAGTGCTTGATTTGACTAGTTTTCAAATACCTAATTCATTACTACTATGATTATTAATACTTCTGATTATTTGAGTCACCCAAGATAGAAAATAAATCTTTAAAGTTTCACGTACAGACCGGCTAAAAACCGCAAACGTGGTTATAAAAACGACGAGCGTATAGTCTGCCTTATAATCACTTAAAACTAGTAAAACTTGTTCATTATTAACAACAAGCCGTCCCTTCCCGTGAGTATAAGTGGCGAGTGTGAGCCTGAAAGAATTTCTAATCTTTTTATGGATCACTTTTTCGTTAAACCACCACTGGGGTCTTCTCAGTCGATGATTAAGGTTGGGACCAGCATGGGAATGGAGATTCAGTTTAAGTGCAAAGATATTGCCCACACCATTAAACATACGTCCAGAGGCAAATCTCCAGGTCATGATGGTCTTAGCATTGAGCATCTACAATATGCTGGGCCACATCTTCCCAGGGTTTTGACGATGTTGTACAACCTTTGTATGAGCCATAGTTTTATGCCTGGCGAGATGATTCGTACGATAGTTGTGCCTATTGTGAAAAATAGAACGGGCGACCTGGCTGATAAGAACAATTACAGGCCTATCTCATTGGCTACGGTCATCTCGAAGGTGTTTGACAGCATGCTTAATGCTCTATTAAATAAGTTTGTAAAGCCACATGACAACCAGTTTGGATTTCGACCAGGATTGTCTACGGAGAGTGCTATATTGGGTCTTAAGCATGCTGTCACATACTATGCTAGGCGGAGGACTCCAGTGTATGCCTGCTTTCTGGACCTGTCCAAGGCATTTGACCTGGTTTCATACGATATCCTGTGGAGAAAGATGGAGGATGTTGGCATACCATCAGAACTCACCAATATATTTAAATATTGGTATGGAAACCAGGTTAACAATGTCAAGTGGGCAGGGGTCGTGTCACGTCCGTATGGGTTGGAGTGCGGGGTGAGGCAGGGGGGGTTGAGCTCACCAACGCTCTTTAACCTCTACGTGAACGATCTGATTGGCGAGCTCAGCAGCACCAGGATCGGATGCCACATAGACGGAGTTTGTGTCAATAATATAAGCTACGCCGATGACATGGTGTTGTTGAGTGCGTCGATCTGTGGACTCAGGAAGCTGATGGCCATATGTGAGGCTTATGTGGGAAGGCATGGTCTGATCTACAATGCCAAGAAAAGTGTAGTGATGGTCTTTGAGGCCGAGGGTACACCAGTCAAAACACCGAATAATGTACCACCCTTAGTGCTTAGTGGCACAAAATTAGTGAGGGTGTTTCAAGTAAAATATCTGGGCCATATGTTGACTCCCGACCTCAAAGACGACGCTGATATCGAGAGAGAGCGGAGAGCGTTGTCAGTGAGAGCAAATATGCTGGCTCGCAGGTTTGCGCGTTGTTCAAGCGGCGTAAAGATTACGCTGTTCAGAGCCTTTTGTACATCTTTCTACACGAGCAACCTGTGGGCCAAGTACACTCTAAAATCTTACAACGCTCTCCGTGTACAATACAACAATGCATTCAGGGTGCTGATGGGGCTGCCCCGTTTTTGTAGCGCATCAGGGATGTTCGCGAATGCGCGAGTCAATTGCTTCTATGCCACTATGCGCAAAAGGTGCGGAGCTCTGGTGCGCAGATTGCGGGGCAGCACTAACAGCATCCTGATGCTGATTAATAGTAGGTTAGACTGTAGATATGTGAGTCACTGCTGCGCTATTTCTAATGGAATGGCGCAGCGATGACTCTCATCTTAATCAGTTAATGATAAGTTTTAGGTTAAGTACTAACATTAGGTAATAAGTTTGTATTACTAACAAATATGAGTCACACTGTTACTTGAAATAAAGTTTTATTTATTTATTTTATTATCAAACATTCACTTAAATACCAAGCCGTCGATATTATAATAATAAATGGAAAAATCCGTTTTCAATACAAGCCGTATTGGGAACGGGTTTTTCTATTTATATTTTGAAAAATCTTGATATTTAATACCTAGGTACTTACAATGATCGTTTGCATATATTTTTAACCGACTTCAAAAAAGGAGGAGGTTCTCAATTCGACTGTATGTTTTATTGTTTTTTTTTGTATGTATGTTACGCGAACGTTCCGCCAATTATTGTGATTCAATTTTGATGATTCTTTTTTTGTTTGGTAGATCATACTTCAGAGGTGGACCTATATAAATTTAATCGAAATGGATTTAGCACTTTTTGAGAAAATCAACAAAAAACCAGATATTTAGGATTGGTCCTAAATCTATGCAGAAAACAATATATATTGAAAAAAAATAAAAAAAAATAAGTACTTAGGTATCTAAACTTTTACTGCCAGTGATCTGTCTTTGAAATTAAACCTATTATATCTCTTCCAAGACGTAGGTAGGTATCTCTTTTACTATCTCGACCGCGTTTGCGACCCTCGTAGCTTTAGTTTTAAGCTCAGAATACAGAGTTTGTTCTGTATTCTGAGGTTTTTTAAGATAGGTAGGTACCGTAGGCGTAACTGATTATCACCATCATGTTTTATATAAGTAATTGTACGTCAATAACCGTACAGTGTACCCAATTTGAATAAATAAATATTGATTGATTGATTGATTGATCTCTGTACGTTAAAATAGGTGGAGCAGAGTGCAGACAGATGGGCCATGAAAACGTAACAGATGAACAGACAGCCAAACTCTCGCAATGACAATATACATATCAGTACGGATGACTCTACATATAAAAAGTACCTAAGATGATTTGCCATAAAAACTCTAGGCATGAAATATTAAATGATTCAGTGCTTTCCCTACCTATCACCATGAAACACATTTTCCTGTTTTTTTCCTCTCAAAGGTGAGTAATGCCTATGTACCTAACCTAAGTACCTAACTACCTAGGTATAGTGTAACAAGCAGTGAGGTAGATATAGTCCGACAAAGGAGAAGGTTCACCTTCGGTGTACTCTTTGTATACTCTACCATGAATAGAGGAAAATACATAGATACAATTAATAGATACAATTTACATACATACAACAAATACATACATACAATTTTGACAGTGACTGTCATTTCTGACAGTCACTGTCAAAATAATGTGTTTTTCCCTACGGTTTTTCCGGTGTTGTGTTGACACTTGACAGAAAACGTCAAAAATATGAATCCGCCATTGCATTGTTACCCTCTCCTGGGGATCTACTCTCTTTCTCTCAAACGAAACTTCGCAAACGAACGTTATTAGTCGGTTATTAGACCCACACAAAATCGTTCAATCCAATCGGTCACGAAAATTTTCTATGGATCCGTACTTCGTCTGCGTGTACGAAAACGAAATAGAGAGGAGCATAGAGATAATATTGTGTAGGAGAGGAGTTAACGAAATTTCGTTCGTTTGTTTGCGAAGTTTCGTTTTAGAGTAAGAGAGTAGACCCCCTGTTTAGTGCTGCTTATCGTGTAAAGATTAATTACCTAATTACACCACAGAAATTACGATGAATTCGTAGATTTGAACGATCAAAACTGGTTTAGTATTTTTTTTTCTTGCATTTCTCTACTTGTAAAAGGACCGGACCGACCGACGCTCCATACAAATCTGGACCGTCTCCTTTATCTGACCCGGCGACAGCGTCGCTAGTATCTATGAAAAATAAATTGAAAACAAAAACTAACCAGGCATAAAAATTAGTTCCAGACTCCAGTTTAGGCCACCGGGTGAGATAAGTTTTACAGACTATAGGAATGTACCTAGATATTGTTTTCTCCATGTTAGTAAAAAAATACTTGAGCGAAAAAAATACAGTCAAAATCCGTCCCATCCGACCCATCTGCTAAACTGATTTTGTCGTTTCGTGCATCCCGGAAAATCAAAACACAGGATTTTTAAAAACCTAAACTCAGGTTCTATCACAGATACAACTTATCTACCTGTGTATAATGAATTTCCAAATCATTTTGACGAAACTTAAATTAAGTATTTAATTTCTAAATTGCCTCTGCCGGGAATGAAATCCAATACCGTCCCTCGTCCCTCTTATCTTATCTTAGTAAATACTTATTAGAAAAATGTGAAAGTTTGGATGTTTGTTACTCCTTCACGCCACAACGACTGAAACAAAACGAAATCGCGGGCATCATATCTAGTAAGCTAAAGGACTTCTTCACCAGGGTACCAGCACTGATTAGGGAAATTCTGTTATCTATGGGCACCAGAGGTCGTGTGACGTATATCTACATGTTAATCACCAGAGAATGTAAGGGAAATGCGAAGGTCCCAGAGAGTGTATCGACACTATCGATTACCTCACAAGCCGCGAATAGTACGTCACCATTATAATATCGTTAGGCTAGTGACGTAGGGTGTCGATATTTATCAAAACAACGATTGTGTTCCGCGTTATTTCGCGCTTATTTGGCTTCGCAATAACATTGATTTATTTGTTATCAATTATTATTATCAATAGTTGTTAGGCTGACGGACATAATTTTGAACTTAATGTCAACGTTTACGTAAATAAGCGCCAATAGTTATAATAATTTCTGTCGGTATAAGAGGCAGAGTGGAATTACCTACTGTCGCACTCAGAGTCGTTTTTATCATGACTTAAGGAATTCCTTAACCTTATGTAAATTGTAATGGTTATAGCGTAATTATGTTATAGAAATGGGATTGACTTTTAATTGTGGTGTACCATGTTTTAAATATCATAGGGTGTAGGTCTATTCAATTTTATGTATTTTAATCTCTCTCATTTATTTGTAAGACTGATAAGTAAATAATTGTAATTATGTTAAATGCTAAGTATAATTATTTATTATTATAAAATCAAGGGTCGTCCTTACTCCTTACCCTTAACCTTAGTTATAAAATTACTTAACTTTAGTGTTTGGTAAACATTTAAAAAAAACTACAGAAATTCAAAACTGTATACCTACCTAGTCCTACCTATGAGCTGCTATGAGTTATGAACTAAGTATCTATAAAATATGAAAATGTATCTATACTTTACTGCGCCCGTTGAACTTAACTAAGCCAAAAAAGCTTCGAGAAACGTGGATAAATTCGGTAGATTAAATTAATTTAAGTTTAATCGACGATACTCGAAAAACATTTCCTCTATCACAGCAACCTACCTACCTACCTACCTACCTACTTCCATAGATTTCAGACAACCTTAATCGTGTCTTACAACAACTTATGAACTTGCGAAATACCAACTCCTAGCAAGTCCTCCCTTCACTGGTTAGCAAAACAACTATCCACTGAAGCCTTGAAAATTTAAATACGTTGTGTTAATTTTCTAATAACTAAATAGGTAAGTACCTACGAGAAAGTCTTTAAGTCGTCGTACTATCGCCTATTCAATATTTTGGAAAAAGTTTCTTGTGGAATTTTCAACGGCAGATACCTACTTATATCTAACGACCTCAATTTACATAGACGGGCCCTGTTAAACAAAGAATGTGAACTTATTTTAATAACGACATCTAGTCTGAAAAGCGGGACAGTGCTATGGCGGGGACAAGGACAGGTTTATACAGGTGAGGAGCGCGCTCTACAGGTCGAACGGTCAATTTTATTCTATGAAAGGGCCCATCACCATATAAATCGATATATATATATCGATGCTTAGGTATATCCAAAAATCGACGGGAAGATGTAGGATAAAAGGTCGTAAACCCAAGGAGTCAGGCCAAAGAACTTTAACCGAAGATACCAACTCATCGGTAACTATTCGACTACAAAAACTAATCATTTCTAATTCCAAGGAAGAAAAGGAAAGGCACGCTCGGCGGTCGAAACAGATTGGATTGAAGCCTTTCATTAAAATAACTGACGTAAGATGAACATAGATTGACTGAGGCCAACTGAGGCCAAGCGCGAGTCGGATTCGCACAGGAAGTTTTTTTTTATATGTTTCGCACTCAAATTGTCCTCTGACAAGGTGTCAGAGACCTTTTTGCTGCGAGTTTTACTCTGAAGGAAGGTGCCAACTCACGATGGTCGTAAAGTAGAGCATGTGTGTGTTTTTTTTTTTGTGATATACCCTATGTGTATGATTGTGGTTCGCAGTTCGCACACGAAGCCACCATCGTACAAGATTAAATAACACTACGTACTTTTTAAATACAAGATTATTTTCATAATTAATTAATTGTTGTTAAAGCAGATAGTATTATTCACTCTTATGTCTCACCTATTACGGTTCATGAAATACAGCTAAAAACGACGATAAAATCCCTCTCCCTATATTTTTTAAATGCAATAAATTTTTATTATTTGTTGTTAATAGAGGCAATAGAAATAGGTAGGTACACACACTGAAAATTCAACTTTCTATTACGGTTCATGAGATACAGCCCACTGACAGACAAACAGACGGACGGATAGCGAAGGCTTGGTAATAATACTCCCGAATTGACTCCAGGATCTTCAGCTTTTAAGACCCAACGCACACTGCGCCAGCTGAGGTCGTCAAAATAATAAGGAGGTTCCGTAATAGCTTTCTTGAAAAAGAAGTTGGTAGAAGACCAACTCTGTTATTATTAAACTACAGTATCAAGTAAAAGTAAATAAATATGATCGATGTTGTCGTTATTAAACAGTGTCAACGCTTATACTGATGTAACAATCTTTACATATTACATGCCGTGTCACATAAAATTATCTCTGACGGAAAAATACGTAGTACTAAACTTACTTATTTAATTAAAAAACAAAAAAATAACATCGATCAAAACTCAGCCCCTACCATATTAAGATAAAATATTTGGTATATTAATTATTAGGTACCTACCTACTTACCTACCTACTTTCTTATTTAAAAAAAAGTCCATCCCTCTTTTTTCCCTTCTTCCCCTCAGTTTTCGCCTGTGGTTTTCGCCATAGACATAGAATTTTTTCGCTACGCTCGTTTTCGCCAAGCTATAGACGCGACGCGACGCTTCAAAAAGGTTTTCGTCCTCTAATTAATTACCAACCTACAGGTCTACTAATTAAAACTGAAAATCGTCCTTTCGGCCTGAAATTCGACCTATTAGTTAAAGCTGGTGGTAGTTACTTTACGATTAACACGATGTTAGTGGTAAGCTATCTGAGGTACGGATAAAATGACACGAAGGCAAAATAATTGGACCTTCAAAAGAGCTGATTTAAGACTAGGGTGAACGTTGCTTAACCAACTAATCGTCAACTTACAACTAGGCCATTCACGCGTTTCTCGTCTTGGTAGATAGATGCCTTAAAAATATAAAATAAATGGACTCCATAAAAAACTTACTTAAAAACTTTTGTGGGGACAGGGACACTTCCACAGCTAACATTAAAAAAACGGGTGCGCTCCTTAATTTCATTGAAATGAGGATGAAGGGAGGGAGCTGAAGCGATCCTGGGGCCAAAATTTCACGGCGCGCAAAAAAATTATTTTGGATTTTTAAAAAAAATAGGTATATATTTTTGTTTGATGTGACGGAACTTGGTGATCATTACTGATACAATAGCCAATTTAGGTAGATAACGGTAGGTTTGAAAACCATTAATCAGTAAATTTTTTATTTAATGGTATTCCGTATTCTACCATACGTAAACGTTAGGCTACGTCCACACTACCGCAGATAAGTTATCAACGTCACTCAAAAGTAGGCCTTACGACCTCAAAATACGTGCCAATGTCACCATGCACCTACGAATCAAACAAATTAAATTAGAAACCAAAGACTTACGTATGACAGCAGGGATGTGCTAGTGGAAACGACCGGTTTTCAACGCTCTATTTCTCTCGGCCCAGTAGAAAACAAAGACGTCTTGTATTCGGTATAGCTCGCGATAAACTACATTAATTTTGTTTCTCAATAAGACAACGCCACACTGCGGTAAACGCGATTGCTTGATTTCTGATTATAATTTTGACGCAGTCGTGGGTTTATTACGACGTTTTTGTTGATTAGTAACTAGATTTATGAGATTTATATGGGTAAGTACTTTCTTTGCAAAGAAATAAAACCTTAAGTTTTTAGGGATTGGGCTGCGAAATGAATTTGACTACGTCTTCAGAGGTGAGTATGCCTATTTATTTTCCTTCTACCTTACCATTGGTAGGTACAAGGATATTTTCCATTGTTTGATAAGGTATATGATTTAGTTATGTCACTGTAGATTTCATCAAAATCGGTTGAAAAGATGGGCCGGGAAAGCGTAGCAGACAGACAGACACACTTTCACATTTATAATATTACTAGTGGTTCGCCCCGAACTGAGACCTCGCGGTATCACAGAGCGCCATCTATTGACATCATTGTGAAGTTCTGTTAAAAATATCATCATCATTAAAAATTAAATAATTTCGTTTCCTTATAATATTTATCTAATTTTAGTATTTGTTGTTCAAGTACATTTACACTTTTTATAATTCAAATAATTGATCAAGTTTCAGGCTTGAGAGTTCAGAAAATTGAGAATTCTGAGGTCAACTTTGGACGTTAGAAAATCTCCACTTCGTCAGCCCCCAATTTCGTCAATTTTAGGGGAAAAATTAAAAAAAAAAATATTTTTGGACTCTATTCATAATTATCTTTAAAATGATATACCGCAACCCTATTTAACGCTATAAAAAATATTTTACTTCGCATTCGCTTCTATGAGAGCCCCCCTGAAATAAACATTTTTGTAACTTTTTAAGCCATATTCGGCGGGAGGCCATCAGTTTACATATTATATTTAAATTTGAAGTAATTACGTTCAGCAATTCAGAAGTTATAAGGCTCTGACAGACGGACGGACGGACGGACGGACAAGTGCCAATTCACCCAAGTAGACTCAGAGACCTTCGCTTCACTCGGTCAAAAACAGTGGTAAATAAAATTATTGCGTCGGCATTTACACAGCCAAAAAATCGATCCCTAAGTGACTGTAGGTACCTAGTTCCGGCAATAAAAGTTTATCAACACTAATTTATCAAAACACAGATAAAGGTACGAGACACGAGTAAATAAAGCACTTTAGAAAAAAAATAAGTACATAAGTAATATATGAGTAATATTTTAATGCGTTTCCCTTATTTATATATTGCCTTAAAAACAACTAAAAAAACAACTTAAAAACTTAACAGCCTGGCCACGGGACATTCGCCGATGCGAATATTCGCGCGGTGCGAACGGCGAAGCGTCTAGCGACTGAAATAAACGCATAGCAGTGTACTTAACAAGCCACGCGCAACGGCGACCGGCGAAGCGACCGGCGAAATGTACCGAGCGAACCGCGCGGGCGACTTGCGGCGCGGCGGGCGAGCAAAACAAAGGCATGAATCAGTACGGCGCGAGCCACGGAGTCGAGCGGCAATCGCGGCGAATAGTGCAGTGATCAAACTGGTTTAGTTGTTTTCGCCGCGAAAAATGAACACCGAGACTTTTATTGCTGAAATACTAGCTAGACCAGCTATTTGGAAGTCTGGCCATCCACAGCATAGTTTTACTAAAAATTACTGTCCTATAATTTAGATTTTTTCAATAAATATCTGAAAGTGTTTTTATTTCATGAAATATGAATACAACAGGGTAACATTTAATTAGCTGATCATATTTTGGGCAAAGATAGTTCAAATAAATTTAGTTATAAAAAAAACCGTTTGCGACCATTAGTTTCTTGGGAAAAGTTGTTCATACTGATGGATAGGCACTATAGGTAATTCTCCAAAATATGATCCAAATTAAAATTCTATTTGCATTAACCTTTTTCTCCAATTCTGGTTGAATATTCATAAGAATATAATCGAAGGTTTCAATACTCATTCTGGTATACTCAAAAAATTTTGCTGGATATATTCTGTATTTCTTGTACTTCTTGTGGAATTCTCCATCTATACCCCGATTCTTATTCAAATCATGTACTCCACAATCTCTTCCAAATATTAGGTCTTGAACCAAAAAACTATTACTTTCTAAGCAATATCGAGATAATTTCGATAAAGACATTTCGCTGTCGGACTTCCTTTACTGGTCGCGGCGGCGAACGTGACTGCCCGTGGCCTGCAAACGGTGCCGCGCGAATGGTCGCCTCGCCCCCCGCTTCGACGTTCGCACCGCCGATCCCCGTGGCCAGGCCGTAACAGTAAAATATGTTCCATGAGTAATATATTATATTTATAATATATTACTCATGGAACATATTTTACTGTTGTCTTATTTTTGCGCTTTCCTTCACCCGTGTAAAAGAGTCTGTATAATAGAGTGGATACTAAACCGATTTTGATGATATTTAACGCAATATGTAAAATAAAATAAAATTTATTTTGCCAATTTATTAAATCTAAAAGTTGTCTAGTCGTTTCAGTTAATTACGAAAACAAATAAACAGATAAACACAATTTTTATTGACTTAACAGTTATCTATCCATTGATTGACTAGGTATACATATAAGTATGTATTGTGAATAATAAATGGATAAGAGCATTGATGTAGAATTTTAGTACCTTAAGAGATATTATTGGCAATGGTCTATTTTTCTATCTAATCAGTTGGCTGGGTTAAGGTCAAGATGTGATGATGGTGGCGAGGTAGTTACCTAAATAGTACACATAGCTGCTATATACCCAGCACCACCTCCGTTATCCACAGCCTGGGAAGATTTTATGTAGGTCGGTCCAAGTCCATAGTATAATATGTAGTTCCCTAAACTGGTCTTTGCGAACTGAACTTTGATAGATATATATTATTATTTTTACCCTATTTTTTTGATAATTTCATGGAAATGATAAAATTAATATTTACGCACAATTTAAGGAAGTAAATAGGTATATAGATTTATCGATATGTTAGATGGAAAGTTAAAAACAATTTATGTATGGTATCCCTGCTATGGTTTTGTAGAATGGCAACACTGATCTGGGGAGGGGTGAATTATCATAATTTATGATGGCAGCGGTGTGTCTGTGTTTAAATTGCTGAAATAAAGTATATTAAAATAGCTAATCAGTGTTTGGATTTAATAATACCTACATGGGATACATTGCGTAATCTCCTTAATAAGGATCTTATATAACATTTTTTCGAGAAAGTTTGATCCTAGGTAACTACTAGGCAACTCGCTAACCCATGTGATATTACGTATAAGTGCAAAAGTGTGTAAGTACCTACTTAAATGTCTGGTACGTTTTCATGGCCCATCTGTTCTGCCGATTTTGATAAAATTTGGAACAGCAATAGGTTGCATCCCAGGCAAGGCTTTCTGCTTTTTATACCAGAAATAGCTGATGCCCGCGACTTCGTCCGCGTCGTTTAATTTTTTTGATTCCCGCGGGAACTGCTTAATTTTCCGGGATAAAAGTAGCCTATGTCACTCTCCAGGTCCTGAACTATACCCATGCCAAAAATCACGTCGATCCGTGGCTCAGTTGCGGCGTGATTGAATGACAAACCAACAAACAAACATACTTTCGCATTTATAATAAACTAGCTGATGCCCGCGACTTCGTCCGCGTGGTTGAGGTTTTTTTGATTCCCGCGGGAACTTCTTAATTTTCCGGGATAAAAAGTAGCCTATGTGCTATTCCAGACTATAATCTATCTCTGTGCCAAATTTCATCCAGATCCGTTCATCCGTTGGAGCGTGATTGAGTAACAAACATACATCCATACATACATACATCCATCCATCCAAACTTTCGCATTTATAATATTTATATGGACTAGCTGATGCCCGCGACTTCGTCTGCGTGGAATAAGTTTTTTTGATTCCCACGGGAACTCCCTAATTTTCCGGGATAAAAGTAGCCTATGTCACTATCCCAGATCCTCAACAATAACCATGCCAAAAATCACGTCGATCCGTTGCTCCGTTGCGGCGTGATTGAAGGACAAACCAACAAACCAATAAACCAACAAACAAACACACTTTCGCATATACAATATTAGTATGATTAGTATGATATTAAAGAGTTCCCGTGGGAGTCAAAAAACCTTAATCCACGCGGATGAAGTCGTATATTATCTATCTTTAACGTAATTCATGACGTCACAAACGCCCACAGTGTTTTAATAAGTTTGGTTAAACACCGTTGGTTTGAACTTTGAGTTTCAAATCTATCCTTTTTATACGACTGCCTGAAAAAAGGAGTAGGTATATTGTTTTCAGGGTTCACGTATGTATGTGAGTTTGTATATTCCACCATAATTTCTATACGCCTGAACGGATTTTGATGAATGAGGTATCGTTAGAATCCTTAGCTTATTCCGGGTGACATAGGCTAGTAAAATTTAAAAAAAATTAATAGGGTGACCATGGTCCCGCATCAAAGACTAAAGTTGAAATTATTTTTCCAAAATGAGATTAACTACATTGTCATCATCAAGAAAATGATGAGTAGGTTCCAATAATATATAAGACTATATTATTTCAATATCCAGTGATTCACAAAAAAATATCATTTAACTATGGCAGTCGTATTTTTTAATTCTTTGAGTTATATCCATTATTGTTTTGTATTTTTAATGCTTTTTTTATGTAGGTATGTGTAATTTTAGTAATTTTAATGTAATAAACTGTAATGTCCGGGTATGTCCTATCAATAAATAAATAATTTTTTTTTAAGGGTGTAAAATCATATCTGCCTAGCGCCTACTCAAACCTTTAAATAAACTAACTTTCGCATCTAGTCCAGTATCTAGTCCAGTTTAACGCCACCAAAACACAAGCGTGTTTATTCACCGCTAAGAGGAGCCCTTTCACCTTGGCTCCTACTTTCCAGGGTATATCCGTACCGATAAGTGACCACATTGAGCTCTTGGGAATTGACATCTCTCCCAACCTCAATTTCGGGAAATGTATCGAGTCAAAGGCTAAAACAGCTGCCAAAAAACTTGGCATCCTGAACAAGGTGAAGCGATACTTCACGCCAAAACAGCGCCTTGTTCTCTATCAGGCACAAGTCAGATCTGGCATGGAGTATTGCTGCCACCTTTGGGACGGATCCGCCAAGTACCAACTCGACACATTAGACTCGATAGATCGCCGGGCCCGAAGGATAATTGGCGATCAATCACTTACGCAGGCGAAATTGCTCAGTCTACAACACCGACGCAGTGTCGCCTGCTTATCGGTTTTTTACCGGATATACCATGGAGAGTGTGCTCAGGAACTTCACAACCTTGTTCCTCCTTCCCCGTTCTACCACAGAACAGCGAGAAACCGTCAGCGTTGGCATCCATATGTGGTTGAGGTTCAATCTGCCCGCACGAAACGTTTTTGCTCGACGTTTCTGATCCGAACCGCTAGAGTGTGGAACACTCTCCCAGCGCACGTGTTTCCTGCCACGTATAACTTAGGTACCTTCAAGGCAAGAGTGAATAGGCATCTTCTAGGCAAGCGCGCTCTAACCTAGACCTCATCATTGCTTTGCACTAAGCATGATTGTCGTCAAGCGCAAGCCTATCTCACAATAAAAAAAATAAAAAAAAAAAAAAACTATATATCTGGTTTAAGGTTAAGCTCTTGAATAGGTTTAGTTCACGTACACATAAATAACCAATGAGCTCTCAAAGCGTGTTTGTTCGGACACCTGTCCACTCCCAGGTATTGTCGCGGCCACTGTGAAAGGGCGATCGCTTCAAAGGAATTTATATGTCTAATAATATTCCTTTTATATCAGTTTAGTTAATGCTGATTGCACATTAGATAGATAGGTACAACACAATCCGCGGCACATGCTTTTCATAGGAACCGCCATCGTATTTGACGTTTAATTTTTTGACGGTCTCAATATTTAGGTAAGTTTAATAGGTAGGTACTTTTTAACCGAAAATTGTACCTGTAATATCTAGGTTTTCCGTTTGCAGTTTTCAGCAAGTAATATAGACATGTCCTACATCACAATGAAGGTTTTTGGGTCGTGAACCATTTTAGTAATTAAATTGCCAGATTCCAGAATGATGTTACTGCAGTAATAGCTTACTTTAAATTCTGTGCTTCTGTAGGTATTTAATTAACTCTTGCGAACTAGAGCGGCTGATATAAAAATAGCAATGACATCGACAAAAACACTTGCTAGATAATAAATTTAAAATTATAATTATTTTCACCGGGGTCTAGCAGTTGGTTTCTTCGGAATGCACAACATTCTTATTTATTTACATTGATCCGTTAAGTAAGCCGTCCGCCTCTTCAAGCGGTCAGATTATTCTAATGGTCCACGATCCCAGAGCCGAAAACCTTATCTACTTATTTTCTGAGAAACAAAATGTGTAATATACCTAATATAATACCTAATATAATATAATAGCTATAATAGCTTTGGTACGTAGATTTAACGTACGCATACTCGCAAATTTGGGGCGACGCGACGGCCAATTTATAGTTACAAGGTGCTAAAGGTACCTACCTACGTAAAAACGTTGCTAACTTTACTTACTTTCTGAGTGCTGATTTTTATGTATGTTTTACAGAATACTTAGGTACCTATTGTTAATAATTAATAATCAATACTCCCAGAGGGCCAGAGTCCAGACTTATGCCGTGGGCCGTTATTTCTGAGAGACACTTTAAAGCTAACAAAAAAAAACTTTTCACACCACTCGCTCGTCAATGCCTTAATACAAGGCCTGTTATCTAAATATAAAGTACGTCATTACATTCTCAAGGCTTAGCGGGGTTGTAATGTTGTACTGAAATCCATTACCCCCTTGGGGTGTAATGTGATTTGAATTTCGAAAGAATCAGCATCCAAAGAAAACTCTGTTCATTCCTAGTATTGCTTTCTCTTTTCGACGTATGACGGCGTCCCTCTCACATTTTATGCATTTTGTTATCTCATAAATAGTGATGGCGTCCCTTTCGCACGAACCACAGAGCGAAGATTGTTGAAAATTCCCGCCAACATTTATTTCCAAAACGTTATTGTGCTGTTATTGAAATTGAATATATATTTAACTATAGTTGATGCCCGCGACTTCGTCAAATAATAATTGATTTGCTCCCAGAAACTTTTGAAGACAGATATTTAAAAGCATACGAAAATTCCTGCAAGTGGAAAACTACTAAAGGTGCCAATTGCCTAATTTCAGAGGAGGTATCGCTAGTTTCCTTTCAAAACCTATCATTAATTTATTTATTCATTCATTGGCATTTTTAGTTTTTGAAAATAGATATAATAAGATCATATTATATTGAATAATCTTTTTATTACCCTTGATTTTATTGCCTCGCGAGGTGTGAAAATTAGAGTATTCAACGCAGGGGTAATGCTGTCTTTGTCTTGGGCGCCCCTAAATCCCACGCTTCACTCAGGATTCTAGATGCAACACCCTCGCTACGCTTGGGAGTTACGTGGGAGTTACCTACTCTAAAATCCCTCCTTGCGCTTGGGGTTTATCCCGGCGCCCGTGACGTAAGACTTTGCATTACCCCCATGTTGAATAATCTACTATTACTTATTTTCTGAGTCTTCATTTTTATACACGATACTCAGGGAACTATTTCAATACTATTTAAAGAAAATAAGTAAGGTCTGGCGGCTCTGTGATCTTGCTCTATAACAAAACAAAACAGGTTGCCTACTTGACTTGCAAAGCCCTAAGCTCCGCGGGAATTCGGAATGATATCCTAAATACAGGTAACTAGTTAGGAGTCAGACCTACCATACCCACCCTGCAAATGGCCAAATTATAACGTAAGTCCAACTTTTATGTGACTATGTTATTTTATTACTATTATCTTTATTGTTCATATTATTTGTTTTGTGGCTTTCTTGTTATTTTTGTTATTCAAACTAGTTATAAATAAATAAATTTAAAAATAAAATTTAAAAAAACCACTTAAGGTAATGGAACCAATCATGGACGGTTTAAGAATGAAAACGGCGTTTATATGCATTTATTGCTTTTATTCTTTTGGTATTGAAAGAAAATGTTATATCTGTAAATAAAACATGCTTTTAGTAATCGATATATTTAGCACAGTACGTTCCACCATTATTCACTATTGAGATATTTAAAAAATTCAAGGACCCTTATTGAGGACCTATTATGAACAGTCAAATTCTTATAATGGACACCCAGTCATAAACAGAATCTAGTCTTGGACACCTAGTGATGAACATTTTCTCAACTATTTTTACGCATCCTTAATCAAATAATAACATCAAAAATATGTTCTTACATTACAATTTTTTGGCATAATTAAAACATCTTTAGAAAAACAAAACAAAAAATAAAAAAATCAATATTACAAAAATTCAAAACTTAGCAAAAATCAAGCCTATTTGAGCGCAACCTACAATGTAAATGGAACAGCACATCTTGTATCAGTCAAGTACAAAACTGCAGTCTTATAAATCGCATTTGTTTTGAGATCTTACATAGGTACAACTTATAAAATAATTAACATCATAATAATTTATAAGACGAACGGTGAATATTTGTTCATTTCTTCTACTTTATAAAATCCACGTTTGTTTATTTGTACTGGTTCTTTAATAAATTCAATTATTGCTTTTTCATCGTACCATATTTGGTCTGGGGTTTCTGGCCAGCGAAATGTATTACTTTTAGATAACACCATTATGCTTATTTCATATTGTTTACCATCAGCTTTCTTAATTATGCCAGGAAAATATTCTCCTTCATACCTTATTATTACGTATTTGCTTTTCGTTTGCTTCTGTGACAGTGCTATTGTTTTCAAATATATCTTATCTTCTTCAGATCCAGATGTCTGAATCTGGATGGTCTTCTTCTAAATCATATTCACTATCTTGATATTCAACATCAGTGTTAATTTCCTCCGATGATGAACTTGATATATTTTGTTTCCTCTTTGTTGACTTTGCTGCTTTAGTGTTTGCTTTGCCTTTCTTACTTTCTTTATTTATTTTCTTTTCTTGCACTAGTTTTTCTTGTAATAACTGTTTTTCTTTTCTTCCTTTTGCACGTTTATCTTTTTCTTCTATCTTTTGTTTCTTTTCGTTTTCTTTTTTTATACGTAATCTATGTAGGGATCACATTCTGGGGACACCATATTTGGTAGATGCTACAGGTACCTTTTCTCCTCTTTGTACTTCATCGATCGCTCTAATCATTTGTTCTTTGGAATAATCTCGTTTGGGTGCCATATTATCTGTGGTAATAAGAAAATAACAGTAAAGAGTGGAAATCACCAGTCATGGACACCCAATCTTGGACAGTGCCGTCTGTCATTGGATATGAATGTAATAATATATTCAGATAAAAAGACTAGTCTCCCTTTGCATACCCAGGAAAAAACAAAACAAAATATCAAAAACACAAAAATCCAATGTTGTCCAGTACTGTCCATGATTGGGGAAAGGCACATTTAAGTTTCCAGTCATAAACAGTTCAAAAAAGAGCTCATATTTGAGAACTAACAATGAGGTTATGTGCAATCATGCTCCTTAGACTAATGATGAATCATTAAATAAATCAACAAACGTTCTCAATATAATGTAAAGTTTTGAAAATGTCAATATTGTAACCCACCTGCATTAGGATTCTTCTAAGAAAAACGGAGTTTTTAAAATTGGTTTCACTTGCACTCACACGACCCTATATAATGTCAGATCAATATGGCCGTCAAATGTCAAAATGAAAAAATCTTGTTCGGATATACTTACAGTACATTAAAAATGTTGCCGTGTTAAAAAAAAATTTAGAGTTTGGTTATTTTAAGCACTTATGTTTCAATATGTCCATTATTGGTACACTGTCCAAGACTGGTTCCATTACCTTACTGAAAATGGGTCGCTTGCAGCGCTTCGTGTGCATTTGGTGCGAAGCTAGCTGTAATGTGCGATCAGCTTTAGTGTCCACGAGTTTGATGTAAATAAGAATAATACGATATCCATATAAATATTATAAATGCGAAAGTTTGGATGGATGGATGTATGTATGTATGGATGTATGTTTGTTACTCAATCACGCTCCAACGGATGAACGGATCTGGATGAAATTTGGCACAGAGATAGATTATAGTCTGGAATAGCACATAGGCTACTTTTTATCCCGGAAAATTAAGAAGTTCCCGCGGGAATCAAAAAAACCTCAACCACGCGGACGAAGTCGCGGGCATCAGCTAGTTATAAAATAAAATAAAATAAATAAATCGTTTATTTTCAATCATTTTGTGTTACATTGTGATAGATCTTGAACCTATTTGTAGTTAACAATATTATTGTGCTTACATCAAATAATGTAGAAAAAATGTTGCAAGATCAAGAACTGGCTATCCTAGTTAGATTTTTTAGATCTGTGTTAAGGATAACCAGCCCTCTCCCTCGTTACCCGTTATTATAACAGCGCAGTGTCTCAAAAATTCGTGGGATTCGTAGGTACATATATTAGAACTTGTCAATCTTCCACTTTAAAAATGCATAAGTACATAGATAAAAAAAGAGTTCAAAAAATATCTTAACACTTTTATAATAAGCTGCATATATCAATCAAAGGCTAATTAAACAAATCAAAAACTATGCGTTATTTTTTCATGATCCTTTATCTATGCCAGATCCTCTACAACTGCATAAGTAGGTAGGAAGTAGATAAGTAGATGTAGAGAAGGGAGGTTGGAGGTTTGTCGAATTCGAAACAATACTGTACCTACTTGAATTTATTCCGATCATGTCTTCTCTTGTATTAGGTTAGCTGAGTGCGTGAAAACGACATTCTTTTTTTAACTATTTTTCGATTCCCGTAGCGCATTTTCGATTGCGACTTGCGTTGTCATACATCGAATGTCTCTAAAAAAGTAGAATTTACCATGAAAGGCATCTGTTTAGGTAGGTAGGTAGATACCTATTACTGCCAGATCATTGAAAAGTAAGCTTTGATCAACATTTCAACTAAGGTAAGCGCCACCTTTATGCCTCTATGACGTGCACGCCACTGAACTCTCTCAGACGGGGTAGTTAAGCCGAAATTTACTTCCCAATACTGAGCTTAAAGATTTTGATATAAAAATGCAATAACTTTTTTGGTCTGACCCGGGACTCGAACCCAGGACTTCGTGAGACGCAACCAACCTCGAGATACGAGACCAACAATCGAGTATGATAGCAAAAATTTAGTAACACAATAATCACAACTATTTTCAGGTGATCTCCGGATCACGCTTGGCGATTCCCGACACGTACCCACGGGTCCTGTATGATGCGATATGGAGATGCGCAGTACAATAGAATACAATACAAAGAGATATATATAAGGGTAACACGTCTTAGATATTCTTCAATTTCGCTTGATATTTGTTCAAGATCAAAACTGTCCAAGTGTCCACGGTATAGTTGATACGCCTGTCGGGGAAAATGCATTCCGCGAAATGCAGGCGAGTACCTACTTACGATTGTGATTCAATTAAAAATAGTTTTTTTTTTAAATAAAAAAATAGAAAAGTGTATATATATTATACAGCTGATTTTAGTCTTGGATTGATTATAATTAAGTTGCCAGTGGTTTAAAAAGTGTGAAGTTTGGGACCCCTCAACATTTAGTTTTAGTTTGACGACGTCCCTGGCGCAGTGTTCAGCGCTATGGTCTTATAAGTGGAATGTCCTGGGTTCGAACCCCGGTAGGGTCAATTCAGGAATTTATAATTTCTGAATTTTCTCTGGTCTGGCCTGGTGGGAGGCTTCGGCCGTGACTAGTTACCACCCTACCGGCAAAGACATACCACCGTCCGCCAAGCGATTTAGCGTTTCGGTACGATGCTGTGTAAAAACCGATAAGAGGTATGGGTTAAATATACCTATCTGCCGACTAACAGGTTAACCTGCTAACATCTTATACTGCATCATCACTTAGGTAAGATCGCAGCCAAGGGCTAACTTGTAGTGGAATAAAAAAAAATGATCTACGTCATTTAAACTCTTATTCGTGAATAACCAGAAGAAACTACTCGAAGTTTGAATTAGCGCCATAAAATAGTTCCGACTTAGAGTAGTTTGCTAGATAGTTAAAAGTCCTGGTACTGATATATTTAGGAAGATCTGTTTCTCTACAGTGTACCTAATCCTTGAACATTTATTTTTTCGAGACAATTCTGTGTTCGTAAGAAAAGGCTGATTGGAGCAGCGGACTTCTTAGCTCTAATCAGCCTTTCTTAACAGTGGATGAAGTTTTTTTGAGTCCCGCGGGAACTCCTTAATTTTCGGGAATAAAAATAGCCAATGCCACTCTCCAGGTCCTCAACTATAGCCATGAAAAATCACGTTAATCCGTAGCGGCGTGATCAAAACATGTTCCTTGGGCGTGATTGAATAAGGAAGAAGATTGAAGGACAAACTAAGAAACAAACACTGTGGCCAATTCTGTACACAATCTCTAAATTAAACTAAACTGACAGCTTTAGATCTAGTTCTGTCCCTTTCCGCAGGGAGTATGTATTAATTATTAAAGGATTAGCAATCTTTTTAACGCTGTCATTTTTGTTTAGTTTAAAGATTGTACTCTACAGAATCAGCCCCAATTTCGTATTTATAATATTAGTATGACTTGGCTGTTTCCTTCAGCAGATGCGTGACAATGCTAACACTCTGCGTGCTGGCGGCACTGGTGTCTGCCCAGGTGACGTTCAGCAGAGACTGGTCAGGGGGCAAGCGCTCGCCACCAGCTGTATTCGACTGCGGACAGTTTGCCAGAATCTGCAGACATTTTCTGGTGAGTGTTTTTGTTCTTCACAAATGATGATGCAGGCTTGTAAGGCGTGAAAGCGCCACTGGTGTCTGCCCAAGTGACGTTTAGCAGTCTAGTCAGGCGGCAAGAAATCTCCTCCTGCAGCTGTATTCGACTGTGGACAGTTTGCCAGAATCTGCAGACACTCTTTGGTAAGTTCTTTTCTTACTTTTGAAGACACGTTTCTAACTAGCTGAGATCGCATTATTTAGAGTAATTTTCATAATTCATAATTCATATTCATAATTCATAATTTTTATTTTGCCAAATTGTGGGTAAAACAGTTGTAATCTTATAAATAGTGCCGTTCACAATTTACTGCTAGTAGCAGTGTGCAAAAATATAGGTACATGTATCATTACGTTATTCTTGATGATTAAACGAACTTACCTGTAAGTGAAGTTCTATCCCAATTATATGAGTACGTTTCATTCGTTATTAATAATATTTAACCAACATCCAATTCCCTTAAGTTCAAAAATTTAAAATGTGTCAATATAATAATGTATGTTGAAATAAATCATTTTCGTTAATTTTTTTAATTTTATTTTTCAATGTCAATTATTAAATAAAATAGAAAAAGATTAATAAATTATGTACGAGTAAATGTCAAAATTATGTCAAATCAAATAATAAGTAAATAATTCATACATCAGCTATGACACCAATACCTCAATGATGACACCTTTTAAATTTACATAGGTACATTAAACATTATAGAAAATTAGTTATTAAAATATTACAGTTTATCCAGTTAAACAGTCATTAAGGTATTCACTCACACTATAGTAACTCTTACTACTCAGAATGTCAAAAAATTCTCGTTTAAACCTTAACAGTGGCAGATCCTTATGGCAATTTGGAAGTTTATTAAACAAAGCCACAGCCATACAATGTGAATTCTTTGCGCATAGGGCCAGCCTTCTTGGTGGCACCCAGAGTCTATTTTGTGGCCTACCTCTTCTGTTTGGACACTTTTCACTCAGTGTAGGGAACAGATTGGGATGCTTTTTTACGAAAAGCAATGCTTCATATATATAAAGACTTGGCAGTGGCAATATTTTATTTTTCCTAAAAAGTGGTTTGCAGCTGTCTAAAGGTTCGGCCCGGAAAATAGACCTCATGCAAGCCTTTTGCTTAATAAATACCTTTATCGCATCAGTTGAGTTTCCCCACAAAACCAAGCCATAATAATAAGTATTAGTGTTCTTTCAGCCGGCTCCTTCGGAGCCGTCCGGTCAGTGTGTAGATATAAGAGGTAGATTGTATTTTAGTGTTCTAGTATTATAGGAAATAAAGGCCACAGGCCAAGTTCAAAGTCATCCGTGTTTGATTGTCGAGGGATCCCTGATCCCCTATGTACGTGGTCTCCAGCCAGTGACCCCGCCGGCTCGTGACCACGTTACATACGCAAAATTGACGAAACATAGCCGTGATAAGCTAGTAAGGCAGTTTTTATATTTGAAACGTGTGTAAGCCTCTTTAGGACGTATATAAATCTGTCTATTTTTTGGCACAGAATTTCAACGTGAGACTTCCAATTGCAATATTTATCTAAGGTTATTCCAAGAAAAGATATTGTTTCTGTTTCTTTTATGGTACACGAATCATATACTACGTTTAAATCGCTTGGATTTGATTTATAGGTTTGAAATTGCATGTAGTGTGTTTTAGTCATGTTTATACTAAGATTATTTTCATTTAACCAATTGATAACTGATATGAGCGATTCATTTACTTCTGCCTCAAGCGTTTGCTTATCTTTAGATTTGATAATAATCGTTGTATCATCGGCGTATAAGATACATTTATGGGTAATGACGTTTGGAAGATCATTGATATAAAGTAGGAAAAGCAGAGGACCAAGGACGCTTCCTTGGGGCACTCCATATGGGTTTTGTGTATTAAATGTTGAACGATAGGAGTTTGTGTGGGTTCCTTGTGTTTTAGAAACTTCCACACATTGCTTACGTTCAAAAAGGTAGCTATATATCCATTCTAGTGCTTTGCCTCTTATCCCGTATTTCTCTAATTTATCAAGTAATATTTTGTGACTTATTAAATCGAAAGCCTTGGTCATGTCAAGAAAAATTTAAACAACGCTATGACCAGTAGGTATCCATATTTTCTAATATATATTTCATTAAACTAAAACAAGCGAGAGTTGTGCTGCTTTGTTTTCTAAAACCAAATTGCTCTGGTTTTAGTATATTAAATGTCGTTAGAAAGCTGTAAATTTTGTCAAACATTATTTTTTCGAAAACTTTTGATAGTATAGGGATAAGCGTTATTGGGCGATAGTTACTTTTTTCGTCTTTATTATTCTTTTTATGTAAAGGTTTCACTATTGACTTTTTCAAGTTTTCGGGATATATTCCATCCGTAAAAGATAAGTTAATAATATGACAAAGAGGTGACGCTAAATAATTTGCACATGATTTAATAATCTTAGTGTTAAGTTCATCATATCCCGTTGAGTTCGTGTCTTTAAGTTTAGCTATAACCTTATATACGTCATATGGACTTACTGGGGTAAGAAATAAGGAATGAATGTTGCGGGATAAAGTGTTAACAATAGAGATTTTATTATTAATATCCCCATTTGAGTCACTTATGTTTATGAAATATTTATTGAACTCTTCAGCGATCTCAATAGGGCTAGTCAAAGTTGAATTTTCACTAATTTTTAATTCTTTTATTTCATGACATATATTTTTTTTATTTAAATTTGAATTAATGACATCCCAAGATGCCTTGCATTTATTTTTAGAGTTTATTAAGTAATTGGTATTCGATAAGCTTTGAGATTTAGCTATACAGGTTTTTAGTAAGCGTGAATATTTCATATACTTTTTTTTATTTAAATTTTTGTTTGAATGAGATAGTCTGTAATTTAAATATAATTTTCTTTTAACAATACATGATTTTTTAAGTCCCTTGGAAATCCATCTATTTTTAATATTTTTATTTTCAATTTTAACTACGATGATCGGGAAGCACAAATTGTAGAAAAGAATTAAATCACTATGAAAATCATTAAAAGCTTCATTTGTATTCGTCTGTGTCAGTACATTATTAAATGATAGTGCAGCCATGCATTCCTTGAATTTACGTTTGTTACTTTGAGAAAAATCCCTTTTTTTCATAAATAATTTCGTTTGCTTTTTTACCGTATTGGCGTTTGTCGTTGTTGTAAACGAAATTGTTTGCGCAGTTTCATTATAGGTTTAATTTTAATTTTAAATTTTAATTTCTATATAGGTTACGCGATTATTATCAACACCACGGCTTTAAAGCAAATGACCAAATTAAATATAGGTATTACCGAAGCTCGGTGACCAATGCTATTGAACTATTAATGTCGGTGACCTATCCAGTTACTGACATTGCATGTAACCTACCTTAGGCCTTGTTTATCCAGTAAATTCTTCCCGTTTTTATCCATGGTTTTCAAACAAATAAGTAAATATACCTTCATGTTCTCAAACTGTGAGGTCTGGCCAATCCGGACTTGACTAACTAGGTAGATTGTGGCCCATCTCATTCTTGGAGGAGACTCGTGATGCCCAGCCCCCATCCTCAGATAGTGCGACAAGGATCGTTTGGCTCGTGGCCGAAATCGGAACTAAAGCTGCCATCTCAGTTTTACCTTAGGCAACAATAATTTATACTTGTAAGTTTTTACCTAAGTAGCTTACTAATGTAACTTACATAGGTAACAATTGCAAAGGATACGCAACTTTCTTATAAATTACCTATCCCACTAAATTATGTGACCCGGTGGGCAAAATTGGAACTAATATTTAGGCATGTTTAGTTATTGTTTTTATTTTATTTTTCATATATATACTAGCGAGGCTGACACCGGGTCAAATCAGTTTGACGAACTATAAGCGTGGCCATACCATGTCATCCAAATTCCATAAGATCCTTGTCGTACTGTAACAGCGATGATAATAATTATTATAAGCCCCAATACTAATATGTATCTACTGTTTTCCCCAGCACGAGTTGAAGCAAGAGATGTCAACAGACGAAAAACTCAAACATCGTCGACTGGAACCAGAGGACGTCCAAGTAAACTTCGAAGACGACAAATAACAAACACCTAGCGAAATCTAACATTATTATATGCTGTACGTACAGTGGATGTTAAATAATCTGTATTTAATTTTATTAAACGCTGCGCAATTACTGATCTGGTCTTATTTTGAACCCTGCATTTTATGTTGAACTGGCTGATGCCCGCGACTTCGTCCGCGTGAATTGAGGTTATGTGGTTCCCGCGGGAACTTTTTAATTTTCCGGGATAAAAAGTAGATTATGTGTTATTCCAGACTATAATCTATCTCTGTGCCAAGTATCATCCAGATCCGATCAGCCGTGATTGAGTAACAAACATCCATCCATCCAAACTTTCGCATTTATAATATTATAAGTATAGATACTCGTAACAAGCATTGAAATAGATCACAAGTTAATTTTTCAAAATGGCAGACATCAGAGAAAGGGTTAAAGTAACAAATCAATCAATAACGTAATAAATCGCATATTAAAAGTTATGTACCTACATGTCAGGTACATATTTTTTTTTCTCAACACTATATTTTATGTCATGGTAGGTTCGCCTTTGCTTTTTGCGATTTCATTATTTTGAGAGTTAAGTAAGTTATAGCAGCAGTGACGATCGAAATGAAATCGAATATGATAAAAAATACAAAAGCCATTTTTCGATTATATCATTAATTTATTGATAAAATAAATTGATTTTATGTACAAAATGCATCGCTTTGTTCTAAAATAAAATATAAACACAGTTATTGCATTATTGGCGCTTGCATTACTATCAAAACATGCTTTTTGATAAAATTACACAAAAGACAAGCATTTAAAAAGTAATTCATAGATATAAAATATAGGTTATCGTTGTTCAAAATTAAATATTCAATACATTATTCGCGCCAAAATTAATAAACGCTCCGTATCCTCACAATGTTAAATCACATCAACGTTGAGCGTATTTGAGCGTCGCAACACTATGGCGTCAGAGTAAAATGGACCCAATGTCTCTAATGTCAAGTCACAAAATTAGTACCGCCGATTTTAATATCGCAACGTATCCATCCACTTGGAGTGCGGACTGTAGATGTATGGACGGACTTGAGCTCTAAACCCCGGCAGTTAAGGTTCATTTTACTTTAACTTCAAAGTGTATTGACGCATACGCTTATCGTCAGTATAATTCGAAATCTTGTGGTATGGGGTATCATAATTGATAATTTCACATACTATAGCCGAAATTATTTAAAATGAATCGAAAATGAATAAATCGAAACAAATTAAGTTATTAATATCATTAAAGAACAACCAAATAATTGTATGAGTAAATTGTCAATGGAATTTATTTCCAATAACCAATTCGGATTATAATTTTAATAATTTGCTAGCTTTACCCATTTATTTTAAAATGGAATTTATGAAACTTTTACCACCACGATTTAGGAAAAAAATTGAAATTAACTATAACTACTTTCAATTAATAATAAAAGCTACAAAGGTTTTATAAAGGTAATAAAATCCTAATCTAGTTATCTTACACACAAATATTTGTACGACTATAATTATTATTATATGTTAGTTAAATTGCATTAATAATTATCAATAAAAATTAAAAATCAAGCATTCTATTATTTAAAATCCATATATCAGTAAATACTAGATCCAATTAATTTTAATAAATATTGTACTAAAATTCTAATACCGATCCCAAATTCCGATTAATAATCATGTTTTTACACAAGTTTAAAACTTAATAATTCAGTCTGTATAAAATTTTACCCCCGTAAACCCCTACCATCATATGTATAATTAACGGAAAAGGGTCGCGACCCTCACGAATGAGGATAACGACGCAGAGAAAAATCATATTGTTATTGCTGGCTTGATACATATAGTTCAGTAATACAGTATGGTAACGGCTTATCAGTACAAACGATTGTGGTCAATGGACCTAAACTTTCTATATGCGGGTACTTTTATTTTTTCACGCAATATGTTTAATTTGTTGAATAAAAATATACTCTATGTGCACATAGTGTCTATTGAAACGGACCACAACAGAACCGTCCTGGTAATTTTCGAGCTGAAGCTGCCTAAAGTTGCGATGTGTATGCCAATTAAGGCGAGAATGGAACTGCAAGTTTTCATACATTTTCTGCTGTTGTGGTGTAGTTGTGGTACGTCTGAAAAGTCCTTACTGTTAGATATGGTGTTGACAGGCAGGTTTTCATACTAAAAGGTTGCAATAAAAGGTTGCAAAATACCTATTCCTACATAGCATTTGAAGTATGGCTACTTAATAGGTGGGTTGAATACAAAAATACAGTATATCCTATTAGATACATAATAGATATAAAATAGCCTAATAATTTACCCTAAAATACTCTAATAACGTATGGCAAAACGCCCCAGGAATAAAGACTGATGCATAACAACAACCATACAGAACCAATGAAGTAGCAGGCCGAAAAAATAGTAGCATTATTTGAGGGTACTTGTGTAAAACGACATTTTTAAACAACTACCCTCAACTACTTAAATATTATATGCTAGCACTGGAGCGTCTTATAAACCCATAAACTGATTGATTGTGAATATATACTCACAAAATCAAGGATACTCCTTAACTCAACCCTAAAAGAACATCATTTCACACTATGAACACTAAATTATTCTTCCTCATCAGCAGCCATACACCGCACATATTCCAAAGCACTGTTCAGCTTGTCGAGCCATACATCCCGGTCTTTAGGCGTATCGGCAGCTAACAAGTGCCGTCTCCTGACCGAGCCATCAGAACTCCTCACATATACCAAGGAACCAGTGTCTGGTACGATGAGACCGGCCGGTACTGAGGACTCCAGGAGTATTGTATTCGGTCTAGCGCAAAGGTCCCTTGGTGCTCTTGTGACACGTTCGGATATAACTGTTGTTAGGTCTATATCACCGATTGGCATCTGTAAAGAGGAATAATTTCTTATTTAGTGCTGAATTATTTGCTCAGTCCACATTAGTAATATAAATGCGAAAGTGTGTCAGCCTGGTTTCCTGTTACGTTTTTATGGCCCATCTTTTCAACCGATTTTGACGAAGTTTGGTACAGAGATACATCCATCCCGGAAAAACAAAAAGTTCCCACAGAAACAAAAAAAAACTTGAATACATGCGGACGAAGTCGTACTTCCTTAGTCATATTTCCAAAAGGCGAAGTGTTTGCAGGCAGAGCCAGCGGCTATGACCAGGTGTTACACCACCACCATTTCCACATTACATACTAGATGTCGCTGTACAGAGTAAGAGCTGAACTCGCGCTAGAGAAGTTTTGATCGACTTATTCCAGATATTCAAAGATGAACTTTTGCAACGTTAATAAGAGTTTATGACATTCTAAAGGGAAATGCAAAAAAGTAAGACATACCTTCTTTTGCACGTCATCGGGGTACTTCCAGAAGGCGAGTCTCGGCGGTTGTAAGCGAAACCAGCGGCGATGCCACGCGCCCAGGCCGGACACGTCGTCGAACGCGGTGAGGAAAGCTGCGTGGGGCTCCGGCGATGGTACCACCACTCGGGCTTTGATGTCCACGTTTATGGACCCTTCTAGCGGACTGCCGTGTGGGACCTAAACAAAATATATTACTAAATGAAGCCAAAATGTATTTGTTTATGGAAGAACATTTATTTACAAAATGATGCCAGCGACTTCGTTCGCGCGGATTTTTTTTTCCCGCGGGAACTCTTTAATTTTCCGAGTTAAAAGCCTCCCCCGGGATGCAACCTACCTCTATACCAAATTTCATCAAAATCGGTTGAAAAGATGGGCCGTTAAAGCGTAACAGGCAGACAGACAGACGGACACACACTTTCGCGTTAACAATATTAGTATGGATTTGATGTAAATGTGTAGCTGATGTTAACGTCTTTGTTGAAGTTAGCTGCAATGACCAAACTTATGAGGAGGTAAAAACATAGTGAAATGTTTTGTTCATGTCAAATTATATTAGGAATTTAAAAGGGAATTCGGCCTGGCGCACTGTTGTTCTGACTTTTTTCATAAATTATGTTTTTTCTTAAATTACTTTCGAGAAAACAAGTAATTTTACGAAAAAAACATGTCGCGTACATTTACGTTTTATAAATCTTTTTGATTCTCCCATATTAATAAGGATTAGATTTTTCATTGTGAATTAGGCATGTCAATTTTAGTGGGGTCCCCTTTACACTTAAATAGACTATTATAACGACTAGAGAAGACTTTTACCTTGTTAAGAGTGAAGCTCTTGCGAGTCGCCTGCGGTAAGGCGAATATACAATATCCGTGTAGTTGGAACTGCGGGCTTCGCACGGAGTGAGGCCCGGCTGGGCTTTGCACCCGCGGCGCCTTTAATTCTGATACCTTAGATTTTGGCGTCAGGAGCTTTGAGTTACCCTGGAAATTATTTTTTATTTATTTTATTAACTGGCTTTACGGCTCTGGGTTCTAGCCCTTTTGAGGCTGAATTTAAAAATAAATAATAATGCGCGTAAACAACAACAGCCTATAGACTGCTAGACACTACCCATTTCCGTCGCACAAGAAAGGAAGGCATACTCATTAATCACGCGCGAAAGAATGAGACAGAATTACTTCATCTTTCGTCCGTCATCGCGTGCCGCCTAAATTTAAGATAAGCTCTAACTTTGAGCTAAGCAAATTTGAGAAGGACAATTAAATGTGCTTTATTTGCTGTCGCTTTCGGTGACACGCTTGGTATAGTTCTGGATGATTCTCTTTCTGCTATGTGCTTTAAGGTATGTGTTACCCCAGTGCTTAAGCATTAAACTCATGGTCAACTGTATGCGTGGTTGGAACAAAGGTTTTGTTCACCTACCACGTTGTATTTAAAATATACAATTTTAATTCTATGGAACTGACTACACTCGGCAATTTGAAACATTGATATAGTGTGGCCTGAAATGGCCATTTTCGGTGCAAATCTTCGATGTAACTTCCGTCAGAATAAGATCTGAGTACTTTCACGCTGAGTCTAAGGAAGTTTTACTTCAATATACGAGAAGAGATATCACTAATATAATCCATCACATTCTAGACTATTTCTAAAAAGTACAAACCTTTTTGCTGGAAATGTGATATTTAACATCATGGGGTAGAACCTCCTTGGATGCTTGCAGGAGATAGATTTCTACAGTAACCTGCAAACATAAAATTATCACACTTTACAATTGAAGTAGTAAAGAAAATTTCGCAGCGAAGCTTATAATCGAACGTTTAGGATACAAACGCAGGTCGTGATACATAGAAAAAGAAAGTGTGTTTGTCCCATTTTTTGCTCTTATTGGCCAAAGTTTATGATTTTATATTAAGCTCGATGTTGCCTAAGCAAAGTATAAGTGTGAGAGCTATTTGATTTTGCCGGGATAAAAAATGTCCATCCTCGGCATGCAACCTATGTCTGTATAAAACTAAGTCAGAAACGTTTAAACGTAACAGGGAAACACACTTTCGCATTTAAAATAGTATTATGGACTATATATACTAATTATGAATATGTTTTTAAGGAGCTTTACTCCTGTCGAGTGTGCAAAGATGTTCACCTTGAAATCACTAGTGAGGCCATCCATGCGTATTTCATCAGGGAAGTGTAAAGGCGCGTTCGGTTTGGTCAGCTGCATGCTGGTCGCCAGCACGCGGTCTCTACACTTGAGGAGACACACCGCGTGGTGCCCGACCGCGCCATCTAAAAACACGAACTCGGTGTTACTGGCTCATCCGGCTCGAAGGACCAATGAGAATAAAATATCACGTCAATCTGTTGCGCCGTTATTGAAGGACAAATCAACAAACAATCAACACACTGATATTTATTGTTTCTTCTACTACTGGACAATAAAGTTAGTTGAGAAATCCTGTAAACTTAAACATATTGGGTGACATACAATTTCCTAACAACGTTTCTACCATTTAAGAATAGTAGTTTATGAAACGGTTGCATAATCTATATTCTATATCATTAAGCCATTATTTTAAAATAGATCCCGCGACTTCGTCCGCGTTGATTAAATTCCTTGTATTCCTGTGGGAACTCCTTAATTTTCCGGGAAAAAAAAGTAGCCTATATCCTTCCCCGGGATGTAACGTACATCTATTCCAAATTTCGTCAAAATCGGTTGAAAATGGCCCGGGAAAGCGTAGCAGATAGACAGACGTTCCTTAGACGATTACCCTAAGTCATACCTGCATGCAATTGTCGTACGTAGTCCCTCCTCAGCGGCGCCCGGAGGCCGGTAATGTGTAGTGTGGCCATGCCGGCGGTGGCGGCCGGGCCCGCGCCCTCCACCTGCAGACGCTGCACTTCGTGGAGGCACGCCTGGCGACGGTGAGCTGGACAGAACCCATACATCATATAAAGAAAACTCCCAAAAGATATATATATATATATACATATATTTTAAATATATAGGCCAGCGCTTGGCTGCAATCAGACTTGGTTGCAAGTGGTGATGCAGCCTAAGGTGGAGCGCGCTTGCCTAGAAGATGCCTATTCACTCTTGATTTGAAGGTACCTATATTAAAAGAGGAGGGGAAAACGGAAGCCGGAAGGGCATTCCATATCCTAGCGGTTCGAATTAGGAACGAGGAAGCAAATCGCTTCGTACGAGCCCGCGGAATTTCGACTGCGTAAGGGTGCAGACTTTGTCGATGCCTTGCGGTTCGATGATAAAAAGGTGACGGAGGAACCAGATCGAATAGTTCTTGAGCACACCCTTCGAAATATATCCTGTAGAATACCGACAGACAGGCAACTTTGCGCCGATGTTCCAAGCTTTGCAGCTTTATATTGGATAGAAGTAGGCGTTATTTTGCGGAAGTCCATGATAATGAAGGAACTAGAAGCTTAATTCGCTTAATAGGTAAATATGTGTGGTACAGTTTGTATTTTGCACTTATAGCCCGCGAATTATAGCGAATTTAACTTTTACTTCCTTCATTTATCATTTATATACATATATTGGAGACTAGATGATGCCCGCGAATTCGTCCGCGTGGATCAAGTGTGTTTTTATTCCCATGGGAACTCTACTTTTCCGGGATAAATTTAACCTCTACCAAATTTCATTCACGCGTTCGCATTTATATTAGTATGGATGTTACATTTTATTGGTATCTTAAAATTAAAGCATACAGGGTCTCAACTCTCAACGCGCTCGCCTGAGAAGACCACAATTAGAAACTCTGCGTTTTTTTTACTATCTGACAACACATTTCAATTGGGATGTTGCTTAATAAAAAATAAATTACTAGCTGATGCCCGCGACTTCGTCCGAATGCATTGAGGTTTTATTCCAGACTCTAATTTAAATTTCATCCAGATCCGTTTAGCCGTTCTAGCGTGATTGAGTAACAAACATACATCCATCCAAACTTCCGCATTTATAATATTAGTATAGAAGTATATACTTACTCGCCAGTAAAAGTAGCCTTTCGCCTTCGGCTTGTTCAGTTGATCCGCTGAATTCTATTGTCGATGCGCAAAGGTTCAGTGCTTGACTCGCCTGAAACATAATGGGATACATATGAAAACCTCCATGCAAATGGAAGTTATGATGTAGAGAAAAAGACTGAGCTGTACACCCATTCTAGGTGGTGTCACAGACAAACATATTATTAGGTAGGATAGTATGATAAATGATTGTTTGCTTGTGACACCATCATTGAAAAAATATATTTTCTTTCTTTCTTTATTTTTTTGTATTAGTAGAAGGAACTGGATGTAAACAAAATATTTTTTCTCTTACTCGCTTGGAAATGGCTTCATTATTTAAATAAAACAATATGGATATGGGTTATTTTCATGTCTCTGTCAGTCAAGGGCAAGAAATCACATTATTGCCCATACTGCAAAATATTTTAGCGTGAGTCAAGATTAATCAACGCCATCAATTGGCAATGTAGAGGCTTAGTATACGATTTTGTATGAAATACTAAATCGTAACATTATCAAAAGTCAACGCACCTTTTACTCTAAAGTGGTTGTCAAACATAAATTAACAGGAGACGTGGATATAACATCTTTTGGCAGGTCATCTATTTAATAACCACTAAAAAAGAATTTAACTTTTAACGTTTAAACTTTAAACTATCCTGAGTGATATTCATTTTAACTTTAAACTTAACAAAATAATACCTATTCACGAGAAAACTGAACAGATTTTACTAACTGAACATTATTTTAGCGAAAACCTCAAAAAAGTACAGAAAATATATCATTCAGCTCGTAGGAGCGATAAATCAAAATTACAATTACCAAATTATAATAACCTTTATGGAAAAAGAACACTAAACTATGTTATACCTAGCCTTATCAATCAACTACCTAAATCTCTTAGAGACATCATTACTCACAAAAACATAAAAATGGAAATTAAAGGATTTTTATTTAAAGCAAATACTTAATAACTATGAGTAACGCTCAAGTATTTAACTAAATATTAAGTATATAGTGGTTCTTTACTATGTTTAGGTGCTATTCACTTATATAAACTACTAATATATAAATCTAAATTTAAATTACAGAATCATCATGTATCATGACCTCAATAATTGGAATGAGAGTGTCAACAACAACAGGTTTTTACGTTCTATGCATTATATAAGTATTCCTAACCTACCCGCATATAGATTGTTAAGTTCTAGATGATATTATAAATGATGTTATATTATAGTGTTAGTTTAGATTGTTATTAAGCATATTATAATTAGCGTAATCGTAGGTACCGAATGTATTTTAAGCTATAAGGTCGACGGCATTGGTGTACGGTAAAACTCAATCGAGTTTATGTTTACACCAAAACGAAATGGCTCTGTAAATATTATATAATAAATGAATAAAAAAAAAAAAAAAAAAAAAAAACACCCCTCGCAGAGAGCTTTACGGCACGCAGCCCGCAGTGTTTCAGCGGCCGCGTCGCGCGAACAGGCTCATGAATAAGGGCTCGGCCGGGTTTGAAACTAGTAGGGCACTATTCCGACATAACACGTGAGTTTAACCGGTAGGTATTTATAGTTTTTAGGGTTCCGTAGCCAAATTTGGCAAAAACGGAACCCTTATAGATTCGTCATGTCTGTCTGTCTGTCTGTCTGTCTGTCCGTCCGTATGTCACAGCCACTTTTCTCCGAAACTATAAGAACTATACTGTTGAAACTTGGTAAGTAGATGTATTCTGTAAACCGCATTAAGATTTTCACACAAAACTAGAAAAAAAACTATAAATTTTGGGGGTCCCCATACTTAGAACTGAAACTCAAAAAATTTTTTTTCATCAAACCCATACGTGTGGGGTATCTATGGATAGGTCTTCAAAAATGATATTGAGGTTTCTAATATCATTTTTTTCTTAACTGAATAGTTTGCGCGAGAGACACTTCCAAAGTGGTAAAATGTTGCCCCCCCCCCCGTAACTTCTAAAATAAGAGAATAATAAAACTAAAAAAAATATATGATGTACATTACCATGCAAACTTTCACCGAAAATTGGTTTGAACGAGATCTAGTAAGTAGTTTTTTTTTAATAATCTAAAACTTACTACAGGTTTGTACGGAACCCTCGGTGCGCGAGTCCGACTCGCACTTGGCCGGTTTTTTTAAATATTATAGTTGTCAAATACCCAATAAAAAAAATCTATACCTGTGATATAACGGTCTGCTGTTTGGATATTTCGTTGTGCAGCTCTTTGATACGCTGTCGCACGGTGGTGACGGCCGCTACCGGCTCCGGAGTGGGCGGGATTTCGCGCTCTGGAGACGTGTGGCGGATCACTCGCATGGGAGTGGATGGTGTTGAGCCCTGCAATAATTAACGTTTAGTGTATACCGTCTTCAAAGTGTGTTTAGTGTGAATCTGTAATCGTGAGTTTCCACTGACGCAACATTCCCATAAAAACATGTTGAAAACTCTGTTTTCTGCCGTCGATCGAGCCGTGTATCCTTTGTCACACAGCTTGTTACGTAAAGACTTGTTTGACATTTTATAGACCGAGACATGTCTTCTAAGACATGTTTGAGACCTGTTTAGGACCATATGTTTTGTACAAATCTTGCAACACAATGAAGGATTTTTTTTCTTTTTTCTTTATTGATTTAGGGGCTTTTGAAGGATTTTTTAAATATTTTGCATAGATAAAATTAATTAATAGTTCGTAATCTGGTTTGTTTACATGATTTTACCCAGTTTCTTGCAGTGTTAACCTCAGTCTCAACAAAACAAGTTTTGGATTTGTTTCATCCGACAAGTTGCGAGCCAATAACAATGCTTCTATCGAACAAAAAATATATTTTCTGTTAGATAGAACCATTTTTGTTAGATAGAAGCATTTTTGTTAGATAGAAGCATTTATATTATCAAAATAAAAATTGACACAGTTTTGATGGGTAGCGCTGCGAAAAACCACATAGGTTTAAATTGCGTACTCTTCCGTCTATCAATATGTATAACTATACAATGCTATGATCTGCGAATACGTGAAGAAACTAAAACTAAACTACCTAACACTTGTTCAAGAAATAAGATTTTAACTTAAGTCTTATTCTACCAAATACCGTGCCTCGGAGAGCACGTTGAGCCGTCGCGTCGGTCCGGGTTATCGTCAGTAACATGATAATAGTCGTTAAAGGCCGCCAACCCTCATTGGAGCAGCGTGGTGGGTCTAAGCTGTAATTCCCTCTCTCCTATGACAGTGGAGGCCTGTGCCCAGGACTGAAACATTAATGGGCTGTAGTGGTGGTTCTACCAAACGGCACTTACCGCCTGCATACGCCTGTAGAAACTGACGCTGTGCACTAGTTCGTTCCCGCGGTCGGTTCTGGCCGGAGTCACCGCTTGGCTCGGGGTCTTCAGCGGAGACTTGAACTTCCCCTTCTCCTGGTATACGAAACTCGATGACGATAGACTGTTGTCGTGCTGCAAGGGTCATCACATTATGGCCAAGTTTTTACTTTTTTTTTACTTTTTTTACTTTTTTTTTACGTTTTTACTTTTTTTTTTGTTTCTTTTTCCTATTATTGAGTACCAGCGAGGTACTCATTTAAATACGATATTTTTACTGATACCAAGATATTTTTTTTGCATAACTTGGTTGAAACTAGTACAAATGCTTATTTCTTTCTTTTCTTACAACCATTGCTTATGCGTTTTTTTTTTCAGTTAAATTCTTACATAAGAGGAACTTTTGATGCAATGAGTCCAACGGTATTTTTTCATGTTAATAATTTTGGCCAAAATATGACGACGTTGTTCTATTCATTTAAATTAAAGTATCAATGATTCCTTTATATAGTTATAAGCTGTACAAAATAACACGTAGTATTTCACTTTTAGTTTCTTGAATTTTAATATCAATAAATGTGTAAAAAATAACTAGTTATCAGATAATATTAACAGCAACCAAACACAATACAATATTAGTTTAATCAAACAACAATATTTTAAATTACAGAACGAGAAAGATAAGGTACTCCTTAATTTTATCACTGCTTATTCAGGGACTAATTATACTTATTCGGCGCGATTAAACTTTAGTCATACAAAACTGTCGTTTTCTATAGAGGCATATGAACCCATTCAGCATTACGCAGATGAAAGGACGCGGATGTACTCGTAACTCCATAGAAAATACCAGTATTGTATGGACAAGGCTGAATCGAGATTCATAGTGTAATTATAGTATGTAAAATATAGCTCGCGACTTCGTCCGCGTGGAATAAGCTTTTTTAAACTTCCTTAATTTTCCGGGATAAAATGGCCGGCCTATGTCACTCTCCAGGTCCTCAACTATACCCATGAAAAAAAATCACGTCAATCCGTAGCTCCGTTGCAGCGTGATTGAAGGACAAACCAACAAACCAACACACTTTCGCATTTATAATATTAATATGATTAGTATGACAGCTGTGACCAATGTTTCTTTTCTTTATTCCTCAGCCTTAGTCACATTAGATAGCTGTCAAACTGTGATAAGTGCTTCTTTCTCTTTCTTCCTTAGTTGCAGTCACATTAGTTTGACAGCTGTCATTATAATCAAGCTATATTTCAAGGACTATAGTCCGATCCGACTATCGACTGATCTGACCTGGTGACAGCGTCGCTAGTATATATGGAAAACTAGCTGATGCTCGCGACTTCGTCCGCGTGGTTAAAGTTTTTTTGATTCCCGCGGGAACTCCTTAATTTTCCGGGATAAAAAGTAGACTATGTCACTCTACAGGTCCTCAACTATACCCATGCCAAAAATCACGTCGTACCGCTGCGGCGTGATTGAAGGACAAACAAACACACTTTCGCATTCATAATATTAGTATGATAAAATTAAAAACATAAACTAAACAGGCATAAAAATTAGTTCCAATTTCGGCCACCGGGTCAGATAAGTTTGCGGGTCTATACGTCATGCGGTTTACCTCAGTCACCTTATTAACTTTGGGCGGCGTCGGTCCATCCACTTCGAGGGCCTCGTCCAACAAGTCGTCGAGCTCACTGTCGCACGCAGACTCCTCGGAGTCACTCTGCACCGCTTTCTTGTAGCTCGTGTTGTTTTTCTTCACCACCTTAAAGTTATAACATCATCATTATTAAATACCAAATTGTATACTTACTTTGTTATTAGCTAAGTTTTCTATTGTATAATTTCCTTTGTGGTATACAATAAAAGTATATTCATTCATTCATTATTGCCTTAACCCATTGCCGACCAACTAGTGAGCACGGGCCTCAGAATGAAAAGGATTTTAAGCCATATATTCACCACGACCAAGAGCGGTTTGGCAGACTTAACACTTTTGAGACCAAATATTGAATCGAAGCAGGCGTTACTTTACGGAAGTCCATGATAATGAATGAACCAGAAGCTTAATTCGCTATGATCCGCTACAGTAGATAAATCTATGTTCGCATGTTGTCCACCGACAACATGCGAACACCCACCACCCAGCAATTCGCACCGGCACAGCACTACACTACACAAATCCTCCAAATCACTCTCTACGTACGTTTCACTCCGAAACCGGAGCATCCTCAGCAGATGTTGACTCGACAATGATAGTGTAGTGCCGGTGCGAATTGCTGGGTGGTGGGTGTTCGCATGTTGTCGGTGGAAGACACGCACTGCACCACATAGATTTATCTACTGTGGCGGATTATAGCGAATTAAGCTTCTGGTTCATTCATTACTTTTGAGACCATTATAAGACACTTTCCCTTTTCAGGCATGATCGTTTTCTCAAGATTTTTGAAGTGAAACTTTTTTGAATCGTTGTGATTTGAAAATTAAATGAAACCAAAAAGCGACACCAAAAAGAGAAACATATTATTATATAGGATTTAGCCTGCGAGAGAATGAGATAGAATACAAGTTATATTTATCTCATTCTCCCATAGGCAACTTTTCTGAAGTTTCACTTCTGCCGTGTTTGAATGGCACACACACATTTGTTTTCTTCATCGTTAAAACAAGTGACATTTTATTGCTTAAAAGTTAAAACATAGGACGTAACTCTGAAAAGAGCTGTATACCTGGAATTACAGCCTCAGACCTTCTGAATAGAAGGCCTGAGTCCTAACCACTAGGTATCACCGCAATGGATACACTATAAACTATTGCAGTTTTGAAAGCTAAAAGTTACCAAGACTGCGATTTAACGAACTACTAACGCCATCTATACACGTCACGTCTTCATGTTTTACATTGCATTTGAAAACTTACATTCATAACTTCACGACCAAACGAAGAGTCTGCCCAGTTGTCTGATTTGTTTAATTTCCCTGGTATATTCTCAGTGCTAAAACAAAATAGAGCACGATTAACATGGTTTCTTATAACAACCATATATCGCTTGAAAAATCATTCTCTATGCCATGCCGTAAATTTCAGATTCTCAGTGTACATAATAACTTCTATGAATAATATAATAATTATTGTAATTTTATAAAACATTGCGACTCGCGCGCCATCTATTGTACGTTGATGGTAAGGACTGGTGGCGCCATCTAGTCTGTTTTTCTTTAACTAGAGAAAAGATAAACATTTGCGCTGAAATCGTAAGAGACGTACTTTGCACGTAGGATGACGTCGTTACGGCAAGCTAACAAATACGATGTAATCGTGATACGAGTAAAAACCTAGCTCGAGAGAGCGCCCGCACGTGTGGACAGCAACAGCTAACTAGTTTTTAGGGTTCCGTAGCCAAATTTGGCAAAAACGGAACCCTTATAGATTCGTCATGTCTGTCTGTCTGTCTGTCTGTCTGTCTGTCTGTCTGTGTGTCCGTCCGTATGTCACAGCCACTTTTTTCCGAAACTATAAGAACTATACTGTTGAAACTTGGTAAGTAGATGTATTCTGTGAACCGCATTAAGATTTTCACACAAAACTAGAAAAAAAACAATAAATTTTGGGGGCCCCATACTTAGAACTGAAACTCAAAAATTTTTTTTTCATCAAACCCATACGTGTGGTGTATCTATGGATAGGTCTTCAAAAATGATATTGAGGCTTCTAATATCATTTTTTTCTAAACTGAATAGTTTGCGCGAGAGACACTTCCAAAGTGGTAAAATGTGTGTGTGTTAAAATAAGAGAATGATAAACTACTAAAATAAAAATATATGATGTACATTATCATGCAAACTTCCACCGAAAATTGGTTTGAACGAGATCTAGTAAGTAGTTTTTTTTTAATAATTTAAAACTTACTACAGGTTTGTACGGAACCCTCGGTGCGCGAGTCCGACTCGCACTTGGCCGGTTTTTTTAGCAGTGCATGGTCTATGGATGTTTCTAAAAAAGGTCTTACTCGTCTATGGTATAATATGGTGAAACACCGCCAACTTCCTAACGGTGTTTCACCCCCGTGCCTCGGAGAGCACGTAAAGCCGTCGGTCCTGCGTCTGATCTCTCTCTGGTCGTGTCGGATTTTTCGTCCCATCGGGCTATGAGAGTAAAGGAACAGAGAGTGCACCTGTGTTTAGGTACGCACACACTTGTGCACTATAAGATCTCCCGCGCAGATGGTTAATCTCTGCGGAGATTGGCCGCCGTGGCCGAAATTCGGTCGGGAGGACATTATTATTATTATTATATGGTTCAGCGCCTTTAAATCTAGTCGATTACGTTGATTATGATCGTCACCTGATTGTTTCTAGATCGTCTACGGTAGATTGCAGTAATCACCGAACCAAACCAAGGAGAGTAATATTTTTTGTTATCATCCTCCTATCCTAAATTATATTATAAACTAGCTTATACCCGCGACTTCAACCGCGTGGCTTCAGGTTCATATTTTCCGGGATAAAAAGTAGCCTATATCATTCTCCAGGTCCTTAACTATACCCATGCAAAAATCCCGTCGATACGTTGCCTTGTAACGGCGTGATTGAAGGACAAATCAATAAATAAACTAACTTTCGCATTTATAATATTAGTATGACATGATGCGATAGTGTGTCTGTCTGGAAAACGGCATTGGGGCTGATTCTGTAGTGCACAATCTCTAAACTAAACTAAAATTACACCATTACAAATATTGCTAACCCTTTCATAATACTCCCTGCGGAAAAGGACATAACTAGAGTTAAAGCTGCTAATTTAGTTTAGTTTAGAGATTGTGTTACACAGAATCGGCCACATTGTTATACAGAATTGGCCACATTGCCCAATCGCTTAACCGATTTTGACGTTTGGTTCAGATTGTGGCATGGCACAGGCATTTTTCTGCTACTGGTTTAGCGACTTCTGGCACTACATTATACAGGTTGTTTTTATTATAGTATATTATGAATTATGTGCATAAAGTACAAAAACACCTTTATATGCCAACGAAAACAGACCGCTGCGGCGCGGCGTGCAGAGGCATTGCGTCCAGTGATGGATAGTGCAAATTCAAATGGTTGGTTATTTGCGCGTAGTAGCCGCTAGACCGCGTTTACGGACATTATTTCAATAATATATGACAAAGAAAAGCAGAGTCTATCCTTACGTGACGAGTGGTGGTGGTGGTAGAGGAGCATTGCTTCTAAAGATACGAGGCTCTGAAAAACATCGCCATCTATTGGCAGGGTTGGAAAGCAGCGTCTATGTTTAGGATTAATTTTTTTATTCCACTACAGATTAGCCCTTGACTGCGATTTAACCTGATGGTAAGTGATGATGCAGTCTAAGATAGTAGCGGACAGTCAATGGCTAACTTGTGTTGTAAGAAAAAATACAGAGACGAAGCCCGCTATACAATCCTCACTACACGTACGCCTTCACTGTTACACAGCAACCGGTCTTAGAACATTGTATAGTGTTGTTGTTGTATGGAAAAATTAAAGTGTTCATGGCATCACTGCCTCTACGGTGATCGACTCTTTTGTAAAGCTGGCAATACTACTCTAGGATGGATCGCTGTCTAAAAATGGCGCCGACCGCCGTGTTTGATGAATTGCTCAATTAAAGTAAAATGAAGAAACCAGTGTTTCCTTTTTGTACTACTTGCACAATGTACAGTGCCCTTCTTTAGGCCTAACTAGCATGAATACGGAACCCTACATCATTCGAGATTTGGCACGCACTTGACCACTTATTGTGGCCAATTCTGTTTAACATAATCTCTAAACTAAACTAAAATATTTCTGTCCCTTTCTGCAGTGAGTATTTTGAAAGGGATGGCAATACAAATAGAGCTTTCATTTTAGTTTAGTTTAGAGATATGATGTACATCCGAATTGGCATCATCTATACTAATATTATAAAGAGGTAAAGTTTGTGAGGTTGTAGGGGGTAATCTATCTCTCTCTATCTCAGTAGATCTAAATCTCTGGATCTACTGAACCGATTTTGAAAATTCTGGTACCAATAGAAAGCCACATTATTTGCGAGTGTCATATGCTATTTATTAACCCGAAAAATTAGGGAGTTCCCATAGGAATTTAAAAACTTATTTCACGCGGACGAAGTCGCGGGCATCTGCTAGTCGACTATAATTTTTTTTTGAGCTGTACACACTGAGCATCTGAAAATCATACAGCAGGACAGGGAGAATGAAATACATAGAATAGGATTTAATAGTTTATTTTTACAAAAATCCGATAGAAAACCTTTCTATTATCACAGACAACAACTTAAAATATAATAACCTGGAAAAGAAGTTAGTTTTCTTATTATCAGATATATTATGCTAGCTGAAATAAAAAAAGCTATTGATAGTTTCTTGTGTAAAGAAGTAAAATGTTTGTCTATACGTCTTAATAAAAAAAATTATAAAAAACGAATTAGGACTACGGGCGAAAAATTAAGTATAATCGCGTAATTCAATACTAATTCGACAGTTTTAGTAAATAGAGTCAATTGATTTTCGTATAAAAGGCAAAAGTATTTTGCCTAAGATAAAAAGGATCTCAAATAAATATACCAAAAAAACGTTCACCAAGGAACTATATCTATAAGCTTTTAGACTTAGGTAGACTAAAATCAGTTCATATTTTAAACTGCCAAAAGATGGCGTTATTGGTATACATTAAGGCGAATCCCACACTGCGACCGTAAGTATATTAGTTTTATATTAACACATTAACAACGCGCGCCTCTCCCCGCTTGGAATTTGTGTGATTTTCGCTTAATTTTAACATTAAATTACGTAATTGATTGTGTTGTCCAGATAAAAGCTAATCTTACATTCCCATTGAATCATTTATCGGAATGATTTATATTATGCAAATAGAAACTGCACAGAAATTGTATGCAAATGCAGGAAAACGCAATGCAGGTAGGAAAGAAAACCAATTTCACGACCATCGTGAGTTGGCACCCTTTTCAGAGCAAAACTTGCAACAAAAGGTCTCTGACACAATATCTTTAGAGGATAATTGAGTGCGAAACAAACAAAAATGCTGGTTTCTAGACCATGTATTAAAGATAAAGTATAATAAATATTATGTATAAGATACATAAGTATACTACATAATTCATAATACGATAGATATACGTGTTTTCGCAATATGCATATAATTATGTAGTAAAGTATGTACATACTACTTGAGATTTCCTAATAATTTTAAAGGATATAATACTTCTTGGAAATATTTCATCTTTATGGTTATCAATATGCAAAACTATATTAATATGGTATTGAGATAATGATAGGTAGGTTCGTAGCAACTGGTTTATAGTAATTTTAAGTCTTCAAGTAAGTACTAAACTAGTATATAAATTATACCTAAACTACTAACTAGCTATAGGCAACATTACAGTCTCATATAAGTAGTGATATTAATTAATATTTATGCCTTTTGTTTAAATGCTGAGTTATTATTGATTTAAGTAGAAATATTATGACGACAACTATAATATTATGTATAATATGGTGTAGTTTTTACAAAAGTGGCGAAGATGCGGCGTGGACACAGGCCTTTATAGACTAAGAATAATCTATTTATTTTGTATTTTCTCGCAGAAACGCGTAAGGATCACTTTGCACGGCATTGTATGCTTTAGGAATTTCTCTCTCTCTGGCCTCGCGACCTAATTTCGGCCACTCAGAGATTATCCATCGGCGTGGAAGATAATATAGTGCACAAGTGCACAAACACAGGTGCACTCTCTATTCCCTTACTCTCATTGATTGATTGAACGAAATCCGACACGACCGGTAAGAGATCAGGCAAAGGACCAACGGCTTTACGTGCTCTCTGATGGTGACAACACTGCCTACTTCGTAACTCTGGGTTAGACTGAGAAATTCTCGCCAGGAAAATGAAATTCATAATTATGGGCAGTCCCGGGAATCCAACCCAGGACCTCATTAGCAATGGAACATTCTAACCACTAGACCACCGAGGCAGAGGAAGATCGTTACTCATTGGTGGATTCCTATTATAGATATACTACTTTCGATTAGGTATAGATTTAAATCATCAGTTAAGGAAAAACGAAGTTCTTTGAAGAATTTGTGAGTCAGGATTTAAAACCCACTTTCAAAGTGAATTTGATTGAATAATATTGTGTAATATTGGGAAAAAAGGTTGCTAATTTCTGCAAAATCGTTAAGATAGAATGCTGGTATATGTTTTAACTCCGCTCGCCTGCGGCTTAGCTCCGGTGGGAATTTCGAAAAATCCAGCCTTATATCTTGTCTACATCAAAAGGAAATCTGTGCCAGCTTTCTAGGTTCGAGAGTTGGGGCTGGGCTTTGATGAGTTACTCAGTGAATGAGTAAGCCAACATTTTTCTCTTTATTTTCTGAGATGAGATGAAGTCACGATAAGATATGCAAAAACCCACTTTCAAAACGAATGACTACAAAACTAACTTGTATTTTGACTCACAAAATGTCGTATGTTGCATCACAATATTAACTATAAATCTACAAATCTAAAAAGTTCTTATCTACAAAATGGGAAGGTAAAACACTACAAAATTCAGTCCAAACTCTATATAGGCACATAATGGAAAAGATTTTTGTAATAAATGACGTAATGAAAATGGGATCAATTTTCTTAGATATTTAACTGATTGATCTCAAAAATCATTGGGGCGCTTGCACAAGGACATTAACTGATTCAGTTAAATTTTGCAATGCTGTCACTTTTTGACAAGAGCATTATTGCGGTTGCCAAAAAGATTAAAAAAAAACAAAATGCTAAAAGCATTAAAAAAAACAAAATACTAAGAGTCCTTGTGCAAGTGGGCCTCAATGTACTCGGTAATAGGTAGATTTGATTGTAACTTTATCTACTGTGATCATTCCTTTAGACTAATAGAAGTGCAAATATGCTACATAACTGCATCATTATATCAACGATATAATGAGTCACGCCAAAATGAGTCTTAGTTACACTTCAATAAAGTATAAAATCCTCTGCACTTAGGCAGCCTATAAGTGTCAATGCAACAACCATTTTTATCTCCAAGTAACCCGCATCTAAACGAGTACCTTTCAATGTCATCTAGACCTACATCTATGCGAGGTTGTAAGCCTAAACTATAGCTATTACGATAGTTATAACCTAAATGAGCTTAACCGTATAAGCGATAATAAACTAAGGATAAGAGAGGACAAAATATCTGCACGAAACGACGTTTGGTCCTGTCTTGCTAAAGTGTGCAGCTATTATTAAATCCAAACACGGTTTATCCATTTTAATACTTTAATTAGCAATTATTTACACAGACACACGTCAATAGCCTTACGCCATCTTCATTCCTCCACAGAGCAGTGTTGCCAACCTAGATTAATCAGGCAATGATACCATGTACGAATCGTTTTTAAGTTTCCCTCTAACAGTTCGGTCATCCTGACCCATAACTTCGTCCCGAAGTTGACATAATTCGAACACTTAATTAAAATCACGATGATTGCTGATGCTACTCTGCCATTTGTAGTATTAACGCTGGCCTTTAACGCCTGACACTCCAATGTTAAAGCACTGGCATTATAAACCTTACCAAGTACAGTTTACAGACAACAAGACTATGTTTTAGGTTAAAAGAGCATCAGTCTCCATCGTCTTTTCGCGTTACAAAACATCACCTAATAAGTAAATATGGATTTATCACCCATGACACATCTCATCATATTATTCTAACTCTGGTGAATTTACGTGTAGCTATACTGAAGTAACTGAATTGCCATATTTCACAAACAACAAAAGTTTCCTTCAAACACATGTTCATTTTGTAAACATAAACTTATTCAGAAGTAGCTTTCCAGCATTACACAGAGTTTTCCGGTAATTACCTAAGCGCATAATATTATAAGTAATCATTTCCCGTTACTCATTTTGGTTAACCCTATGCAACTCACTGACAATAATTAATCCTTAGGTAGTGATAAATGAGAAACGAACTTTAACTTTGTCTGATCAATAACATCTTAACATTGCTAACTCTAAACCCAAAGTTTCAATTCTATAAGTGTAATTCGTAACAATTTCGACATTCTCATGGAAATGAGAACACAATCATTTGATTAAATAATAAATAAGATTCTTATAGTCTACTGGTGTTATTATACACCTATAATTAATTTTCCTATGAGTATACTCATGTTCACTTTGTTACTTTCCAGAATGGTTATTATTACTCATCCATTACACTTAGTTATGCTTTCCTCTCTACACATGGCATAAATGACATATACCTTCTCTGTAAGCCTTAGCCAGGCTAGCATATGTTACAATTCACCCCCAGAACTTTATCTGACAATCGGTTACAATTGGTTACAAAACTCAATAAAACCCGAAGACCTGAGCCACGTTCTCTATAATGAGCCATTTTGTATATTTTGCACATGCTCCATCTTTTGAGCAAATCTCTACGTTCCTAATTTCATTTGAAATGTTGAAGTTTCAAAAGCACCTTATTCCCACCGGAAGAATAGATTTACCTTATACCGTGGCCCTGCATTGTATTGTTCGTTTTAAGTTAACACAACAGGCAACTCAACTGCCCGGTACTGCCTTCATCAGCTCTTGCCAAATTTCAACGTTTCGTAAAACCGAACTCAAATGTTGATACTATTCAATACAACATACCTTGGCATCTGCTTGGTAACTTATATCATTTTGACTTGTGCAGTCGTGATAGTGTGGTGAAAACGTATATAATATAATATAATATAGTATAATATAATATCATAATATAAATATAATAAAATGTTAACAAAATATAAATGTGTAGTAGTGTACCTACTTGGTTGTTCAATATTTTGGTAATTTACTTTTCACTGTTCCTCCTCAATCTAATTATGGTATTTATATCACTTTTATGAATGAATATCCCAAGGAACATCATAGAGCGAGTCTCTTTACAAGATAAGTAAATCTCTTTACACGATATTTTGTTACATCGCTCAACCTGCATAGAAATATTGTTGCTCTCACATGAATCTTAGTGAACTCCAAATGGCATCAAAACATAACACCGATATAAATCGCGTCCCGTAACTTGACCCAAAATGGCGGTCGTCTGCGCAGGTACATCGCACTACAGGACTACGCGGAGCATGCGCGGGAAGCAAGGGTATGGTAACGTGCGGCCCGTCGCGGCGCACCTCATACCGCACTTCATTTGACACCCGAAATGTGTTACTGTGCATAGCTCAACTTACGCGGCGGTTATATTACTTGTTTGCCACTCAGTGCCTCGCATTTAAAACAATAGTTGATATCAGTGAATATCATCTGCGTATTTTACAGACCTATTAAGCCTTTATGTCACCTAACCGTGACACTCACTGAACATCATCATCATTGCGCTTTCGCCTGAAAACAGCTGTTTTGCTACTTGCATACTATCATGCCCCCAACGGCGAGTAATAGATTACCTGTACTAATCTGGCTAGCCCCGCGGGCAATTTACCTAAGCTTTGCTTTATTTTGCAACTCTCGCTACCGGAAATCGAAACGTAGCAGCCCCGCAGGCTAGACTTTCCAAGTCTACTGGCATCATGGCCCCTGTTTTCCACACCAGCGATATATTCAAAATGTAGTAAAATATAAGAGGTACGGAATTAACTTACATGAGCGGTGAGCCCCACGGGCAAGGAGCAACCACATGCGATCAACGTACATGAGCTCCACTTGTAACTTACTAGTGATTCACCATCTGCTCATCAGAATCCGATGGGCTCTACATTCCAGCCCCGAGGGCGCTAATGTCCACACTTGCAAGTATATCATATAAGCCCCGAAGGCGAGGTGTGTCGGCCCCGAAGGCAAGGTTCATCGGCCCCGAAGGCAAGGTTCATCGGCCCCGAAGGCAAGGTTCATCGGCCCCGAAGGCAAGGTATGTCGGCCCCGAAGGCAAGGTTCGTTAGCCCCGAAGGCAAGTGCATTGGCCCCGAAGGCAAGTGCGTTGGCCCCGAAGGCAAATGCGTAGGCCCCGAAGGCAAGTGCGTAGGCCCCGAAGGCAAGTACGTAGGCCCCGAAGGCAAGTCCATTGGCCCCGAAGGCAAGTACGTAGGCCCCGAAGGCAAGTACGTCGGCCCCGAAGGCAAATACGTAGGCCCCGAAGGCAAGTACGTAGGCCCCGAAGGCAAGTGCATTGGCCCCAAAGGCAATTGCGTTGGCCTCGAAGGCAAGTGCGTTGGCCCCGAAGGCAAATGCGTAGGCCCCGAAGGCAAGTGCGTAGGCCCCGAAGGCAAGTGCGTAGGCCCCGAAGGCAAGTACGTAGGCCCCGAAGGCAAGTACGTAGGCCCCGAAGGCAGGTGCTTAGGCCCCGAAGGCAAGGTGCGACAACCACAACGGCTAACTGCCCTTTACTGAAAAATAATTTAAATTATACTGAAGGCAGTCTGTGTGAAGTAGCCCCGCAGGCATGTGCTGTAACACATAATATAACTCCTCAGGCATGTTCTATCAGCTGTGTGCCCAGCAAGCTGATCCGTTACGCAGTAGGCATACGCTATACGTACTGCAGCCCCTTAAGGTATGCGCTCTGTCGCCCCGGAGGCGTGTGCTCTAATTTGCGTTGGAGCCCCTTAAGACATGTGTTCTGTAGCCCCTTAGGCATGTTGGCTTATCTGCACTGTAGCCCCTTTAGGCATGTTTTGAAACTTACCAGTAGCCCCGCAGGCATATGCATGAATTGGCACTGAACCCCCTTAGGCGTGTCTTACCACTGAGCCATAGGCCCCTGTTAGGCATTTCCCTGAAACTAATCTGCAACCCTGCAAGTCAATGTATTAGTTTGTACTGAAGCCCCTAAGGCATGTTACATTTACTGTTCTGTACTCTGCACTGTTCTGCCGTGCAGCCCTGCGCCAATATGCGTTAATTTGTATGGAAGCCCCTTAGGCATGTGACATATACAGTAAGTGTACCCCACTTTAGGTATTTAGCTAAAACTGATCTGCTGTGCAGCCCTGCTGGCGCATGCATCAATTTGTTCTGAAGCCCCTCAGGCATGTGACATTTACAATAAGTGTACTTCACCTTTAGGTATTTTCCTGAAGCTGACCCATGGCCCCGCAGGCATATTTATTTCTATTTTGTTTTTACCTCAACAAATATCAAACCAAAATATCACGAATGAGTCACTCCCAAAATACCGTTATGTTCTCATATTATACACCCTGTTCATCTCCACCATATGAATTATTTGCAATATTATCATTACCGGTCCACCAGTACCATTCCACCCCGACATCCTCTTTATTTATTTATTTTTTCCTCCAGAGTAACATTTCTATATTCAACAGCCGGGCTTTAGCTCCCAAATTCATAAGAAACAATTTTACTCTTCTCAGACCAGGGCGCGTTTGGAACCCTCGTAACATTAGTTTTAAGATACCTATGTTAATCATCACCACCACGTCTTATACTTTGTATACTTGACGTTCATTAAGTGTACTGTGTAAGTACCTACTTTGAATAAATATATTTTGACTTTGACTCTTTAACTATAAAAGTTAAATCTTAAACTTTGCATCATTCTTGTAACTCCTTGCACCACATAAGATGACTGTATATAAATCTCCTTGCACTAAAAGGTGCCATTGCCTTTTACAAACTTGCCAATCTCCTTTATTTTCCCTCTAAACAAAAATGATAATTTTCCATTGTCAAAAATTTGGCATCCTCCTTTATTTTTCCTCTAAACAAAATGATGACTTTCCTTTTGCAACAATGGAAATTCTCCTTTATTCTTTTGCCAATAATCCTTTTTGACTAAAGAGTCATCATCCATTACAATTAAATTGGAATTTACCAAAATTACCACTTAGTTCTTTTTGCATTTATTTGCTAACATGACTGCAAGATATGCGACCCGGACTCGGTCCATATGTTATATAGACATCATTCCATACCATTGTTATTCAAGGTGCAGGTTAGGCAACCACCATCACATAATATGCCACTAGCTTTTGGTCTTGGCCAGAGAACATTGCGAAGACCACACTAAAACTCAAAAATTAATTTATTAATTACACCTGTAAAATTAAAAACATTATTATCTTGCCAAAACCTCGGCTATCTTAACAGACATAAGCCCGTACATAGCACCATAACCATGCCACCCCATGTGTGAGCACAATCACCGATGTGACATTTCTATCTTCCTTCAGTCTCTCCGCATAATGAGAAGTCGAGTCCAGGTTTAATTATGGTCACGTGCTCAGGCACTAAGGTACTGTTGTAACTGTTGTTGTACTGTTGTAGCTCCAAACAGCTACTGTGAATCACTTGACATACAACAGACTCATTAAATACTTAATAAAGTTAGTCTACCTGGGTCTCGAAACCCATCATATCACCATCATCATAATTTACACCCAAATCTGCTAACCCATTTATCATCCACACAGATTTGATATTATTTCAATTCACATTTTTCGAACAAATGTATCTACGCCACCCAATCTTTATATATAATGTACTTATTCAATTATATACTTGCTTTAGCCCTTCAAACATTCATGTAATCATACTAACCCCGGCATACTTATACCAGACGGCTATATTAACTGAGTATCCGTTCCTCTACAAATGCAATTTTCACTTGTAAGGACCTTTATTGGGTTATACTTGCTTTAATGGAATGTACAATATTACAGTTACTTTTGACCTCTGTTCATTTACTCAAACAATATTAGGTATATATGATTCACATAAATAACTCTCAGAATAAATTGAATATTCACTATCAATTTAGGTACAAGATTATCAATTAAACTAATTTCCAACTTAATAAATTAGTAAATACCTCTTCAATAATTTACTTATTACATAAGTAGTCGACCAACTACCATCCTAACCTATTGTAGTTTAACTTATTTCTTTGAATACTGCATAGGTACTCATATGTTATGACATACCTCTTTATGATTTCACTATGATTCTTCACATAAAACTTAGATACTTCAGTACTTAATGTAAGTAAGTACAACCTGCAAGTACCTACTTATCTCACTCTGCAGGTATGGTCTGTTTATTTAATATACATACCTAGTTATACTTTAACCAGACAGACCAGATCAGACAAACCAATAAGATCAGAGTGATGGGTCTAAGCTCTAATTCCCTCTCTCCTATGAAAGTGGAGGCCCTTGCCCAGCAGTGGGACGTTAATGGGCTGTAGTCATAATGGTAGATACCTTTATAACCTTTAATCATTTCTTTCAAATAAATATTTTAATAAACTCACCGTTTCCATGTACCTACACACAGTACCACTAGGTAGGTCTCTCTCCAGGCACTTTACATGCTGAATGGAATTGTTATAGTAGTAAAACCTCATACCTCATTGACCTTTGGTAATTTGTATGCAAGTACTTGATATGTACTAACTATTCCATTGATACCTCTTTTTAAGTTTTCCATGCCAACTTTCCAATGCAATTCCGATTGCCAACCCACGTAGGTATTTATGTACTTACGATCATTACACAATACGAGTTTTAACACTCATTTATCCTTCTTGTATTTTATAGTTCACCTTCCGTCATGACGACAATTATTAATTCTTTTCTTTTTTTTTCTTCACGTATTACGTCACGGTCATGGCGTCATCTAATACTATAACATCTTGAATTACAATTTGTACCATTTTCAGGATAGGTCCGGATAAACAATTAATTAGCACGTGAAATACATGATCCCTCTTCTGAGATATTAAATCCAAACACGGTTTATCCATTTTAATACTTTAATTAGCAATTATTTACACAGACACACGTCAATAGCCTTACGCCATCTTCATTCCTCCACAGAGCAGTGTTGCCAACCTAGATTAATCAGGCAATGATACCATGTACGAATCGTTTTTAAGTTTCCCTCTAACACTATGTGCGTTTTTTTTATCCTCAGTATGTTTTCGGTCTAAAGCCCTGTCCTACGTCAGCGACAAACGCGATACCGCGACAAGATACGACGCTACGCAAAGCGACAGTAGCTGAACCTACACGTGGCCAACGTCGTCGCGTGGATTAGTTTATCATTTTCTTTGGAGTCGTATCACGTCGCATCGCTTTCGTCGTTCACCCGTTGTCCTACGTGAGAGAAAAACGCGCCACCGCGACTAGATACGACGCGACGCAAAGCGACAGTATCAAACAGTAGCTGACCCCTCACGTGGCCTACGTCGTTGCGTAAATAAGTTTATCATTTTCTATGGCGTCGTTTCGCGTCGCGTTACTTTCGTCGCTCACCTAGGACAACGGGTAATCGCTAAACAAAAAAAATGTAGAGTAATTTCGCAGGCAGAAAAAATGAACGCGGATCTTTTCTTCCATGTCCTAGGAAGACACGCAGATAGTATGGTGCCACCCTAATATTTTATTGTATCAGAATTTCGTGAAATTCACCTAGATTTGTCTCTAAACTTATAGGAGTATTTTATCTTAAGGTTTTTTCACGGTTAAATAGCTATTTGCTTCATTAGCTTACTTTATACGATCGTCTCCTAAAGTCGAATGACAAAATGCTAATATCCGATAAGTTAACACCTAAGTTTTTCTTTCAATCGTTTGATATCCTTATTTTCCCTTATATTAATTGAAATATGTTATTGTCTACCTACTTGTAGTACCTACGAGTAAAGTTGTAAGGCAAAAAAATGCAATGAATCTGATGATTATCGGATTCGTATACTTATAGTGTATGTTCCAAGAGTACGATCTTTGCTACATCTCGATATGTGTTTTGGCCATAATATTTGATTTGTATTTTTTTTGCAACCAATACTTAGTCGTGATTTTAGTAACAAACTAAAAAAAAAAATTTCAAATCAGTTTGGAAACCACGGAGATATGCACCGACATACATTAAAAAAAAAATACGCGCCGAATTGAGAACCTCCTCCTTTTTTGGAAGTCGGTTAAGGATAAACGCCTCAGCAACAAATTCTGAACAAGTTATAAAATTGTATCCGCAATGTTTGGCCAACAATGACCAATCCCAAGTGCCAACTTCAGATACAAAGGAAGAAGAAAACGCATTCTAAAGCATAGTGTCCACACCTAGATCCGCCGCAATCTGAGTATTCCTCTGGCGTATTGTTGGAGGCGTCTGTCTCGATGTCAGAGAGATGAGGGTACAGACTGGTTGGTTGTTGCACTACGGTCCCGTTCTCTTTCGTACTGTTGTTGACTTTTATCCTTTTCACGTCGTCTATTACTGTTAATACGACTGGCGAATCCTGGGATTGCGAACCTGTAAATTTTAAAGAAATAGGTTATAATCCATACTAATATTATAAATGCGAAAGTGTGTCTGTCTGTCTGTCTGTCTGTCTGTCTGTCGGTCTGCCTGCTACGCTTTCACGGCCCATCTGTTCAACCGATTTTGATGAAATTTGGTACAGGGATAGTTTGTATTCCGGGGAAGGACATAGGCTACTTTTTATCCCGGAAAATTAAGGAGTTCCCGCGGGAATCAAAAAACTTAATCCACGCGGACGAAGTCGCGGGCATCATCTAGTAATACATAATTAAAAACAATTACGATTGCAAAAGACGTATTGGAAAGCATGACGAAGCATTTTGTTTTTAAATGTCAGAAAGTGATGATTTTCTTTGCATAATTCGAGAAAACACATTTCGGGGATGGCAATGGGAACATATTAAAAAATTAGGTAGGTAGTACCTTCTGCTAAAAACTGGCAAATATCTATTAAGACGCGAAGACTTGAAATGAGTGACTTATAATTATAAGTCTAATTAAGTAATTTGCGATATATTTGTGAGATTGTGATAATAAAAAAAACCAGGTTGAGTTCGTTGTGGGCTCTTTTCAGACAAGGGCGCATTTGGAACCCTCGTAGCTTTAGTTTTAAGATACCGTAACTGATTAACACCATCATCAAATAAATATTATAAATGCGAAAGTTTGGATGTATGGATGTATGTTTGTTACTCAATCACGCTCCAACGGATGAACGGATCTGGATGAAATTTGGCACAGAGATAGATTATAGTCTGGAATAGCACATAGGCTACTTTTTATTCCGGAAAATTAAAGAGTTCCCGCGGGAACCGAAAAACCTCAATCCACGCGGACGAAGTCGCGGGCATCAGCTAGTATTTTATAAGTAACTGGACGTCAATAAGTGTGCAGAGTACCTAAATTGCATAAATATACTTTGACTGGATAAAATGCGTTTAAGACCAACAGCTAACAAATCTGTTTAAGAACATCATTGAAGTATAGTGGAGGTAGCGGTAGGTTGGTTAGGTATTTCACACAAAACCTCAATATTACAAATCAATGCAACAAGCAACCGCAGCTGGCGTTCCGTTTTGTGGCTCACAAGAAATATGTGGTCGTAAGTGTAGACAACGTTGTAATCTAATATTAGTAGTTTTAACCTACATTATATTGGAAGGATTCGAAACTATACCTTTCTGAGACAAATCGTTAAATCTATACAAATATTATAATCCAGTGGCTGGTTAAATACAAAGAAACCTTTTAACCGCTTTGCCTATGTTGATGAAATTGTGTACAGAGACAACGTATATCCCGATGAAGGAACTTGCTACTTTTTATCCCGGAAATTCAGACTTTCCAAGGAGATTATTTAAAAACCTAAATCAAAACATCATCTAGTTACGGATATGTCTTGATGAAAGTCGAAATTACTATATTTTTAGTCCAATTAACAGTTCAATTAAAAAGTAATCAAAGCAGTCATTGGATTGGAATTGGTACTGTGACAAATCGAAGATAAGTTAAAACTGTATTGAAAACCGTTTAATTTAACGACCTAGTTTTGAGAAAATGAGCATTTTCTATTATTTTATTGGCCAGTTGCTACTCGACAAAATATCTTGTGAAGTTGACAAACTATATAATTATCTTTCCAATTTACGTACCAGAAGTATAATTTTCTAAAAGGTATTATCCTAATCTATCTGGATATGATTGATGATTAATTCAAGAAGTTAACCACAAATTAGTTGTTAGGGTTTACTTGCAAGCTATGTTTTCCAAGATTTGAACTTATTGAAACAGAGATTTGACTTATTGAATCACTCGTCTCTTCAAGATATCTCTATTCTCTACCAGTGATTTGTCAACGGCAGAGGTTTTAGGGAAGTATAATAACTTACTTCTCCGTTTAACGGGTTGGGCGCCAACGACTTTTTCATGTTCAATGTCTTTGTCATCCTTTTGTTGTGGCTTCTCGTCGAATTTCACTTTGGGCACGTTGGAGATAATTTCGGGCTTCTTGAACACTTGGTTTATACTTGTGTTGCTTCCCATAAGCGGTATTATTTCCGATTCGTGCTCGTTATGATCATCATCTGACTCATTGTTAACGTTGTTATCTGGTTTTGGTGGGGGTGGGGGCTGGAAAGAAATAAAAAGATTATTAGTATTTTGAAGTTAGTGGAATTCAGTTGTTGGAATGGCGACCTCGCACTGGAAAGCGTTGTTGGTAGAGGTGGACAGACGACATCAAACGAGTCGCATGCGTGTGGAAATCTATCAAAGACCCGTCCAGCAGGGGAAGTCTATTGTTGACAACAACGAACTTCGAGTGTTGTATAACTTGGTGCCCATTCGTTTATATACGAGTATCTCAGTTTTACTGTGGCTTATATGTAGAGTTATTTGAAATGTATGTAAAGCTGATGTTTCACTGCTTATTATAGTTATTCGATTACATTATCACAGTGATTTTTTTACAAACCCTACATGTAAAGGCCAGCCTTGCTATGGCACCCAACAAATTACATTAACAAACATATAGCAATGAATTACACAACAGATTTCTCTCGTACAACGCAACCATTCATGGTGAACTATGGGAATTTTAAGGGATACCTCGAAAATATGAGGTGTTAAAATTATCACATCCTGCTTGCACACACCAAAGTTATGGTAGGCGTTCGTCGATAATATTGACCAAATTTAGCAAAAAAATAAGATAAACATCATTAAATGATGGTAACATGGTAAAAGAAATAGCAAACATAATTAATGAAAAGATTCGAAATTGGTTGGCACAAATAAAATTTTAAGTTTTAATTTGAGTTTGATTAAAACACGATTAAAAGTGAAGACAGATGGTATCTGAGGTCTTACAAAGAAATATTGAGAAAATGGCCTTTTAGAATTATGGAAGAAGTTAAACAAGTAACTTGGAATAAATAGTTCCCCTCATAATAAACACAGACAGACTCAACAAACATTAAGGACGTCTCCAAAGGGAATGCCAGGAAAGTGCACTTAGTCCAACAAAAATAAACACACAAATCCTGGAATGGCGACGAGAATAGCTTTAAGGACGCGCTTATTTTGCTATTAGCTTTAACCCGCTACTTGGCGAGCTTTAAATTTTAGGCTATACAAGGCGCAAAGCAGATCGCACGGCTAATTGGAGTGAAGTCTTCATTGATAACAATGAACGACTCATAATAAGTTTCATTTGCTTTGGCAAACTATTTGGCAAATCACGGTCACCCGCAGGCGCATCGTTAGGGTCTCCCCAAATATAGCGACGCGACACGACGGATACCGAGGCTTCGACGTCTTTTTCACCTTACGACGTGTGATAATACCATATACCTACATAAAGCTTCTTCTGATCAGCTTAAGTTGGTTCCGCGTCGATAGATTGGGGACACCCTTAGTATCATTTCCGCGTTTCGTTTTCACTATACCAATTTCAACCGTATAAAAATGTAAGTTAAGTTGTAATCAATAAGACTCGGCTTATTGATTACAACTTAACTGCCTTACAGTTAGTTACTACTTGAATTTTTTAAGCCATAAGGAAAGATTTTACAAGTAATCAACAAGGAAAAGGAGTTTGTAGAAACCTAAAGACCGTGATTTCATAGATCCAACACGTTTCGAACAAAATTTGCATATTTAGTAAGTCGAAGTAGATCGTAAGCGTAGTCATAGTTTTTTCCGAAATAAAAAAAATGTATTTACTTCCTCGTATAGTATACGATATACTTTAACATATACAATTTAAGCTGGCTTGTTAAGGATAAGGGCTTACTAAGAAAAAAGCACAAAATAATGTGTTCTTGCCTTTGTTTAAAGTAGGCTACGCAACATTACGAAATAATACGACAGTGAACTGAAGTCTTCAATACAAAAATACAAAAAGTCTATCAATAAAAAGATATTGGAACTATTGAACTACCAGTTCATCAAAGATTTACAATCTCCGAAACTTAACATATATAAGAGTATCGAAGAAGTAATGACAAAAACCGCGAAACACAAAAGAAATGATAATGTTTTGACCTAAAAGAACTGAAGATTTGTAAGATGTTCACTATCACTATCCAATATCCATATTATAAAATGCGAAAGATTTTTGAATTGTTTATCTGCAATCACGCCACAGTGGATCAACGGATCGACATGATCTTTTCGACTTTGGCTACTTTTTATACCGGAAAACTTTTCCCACGGGATTTTGAAAAAATCATAAATCCACGCGAATAAAATCGTGGACATCATGTAGTTTGGCATAAATAAGTTACGTCTTGTGACGAAGACTAGCGTCGATCTCTAGATCGAAAGCTAATGCCAAAGACATGCAAATTGGATCTTAACACTGTTTAAAATTGCACTTGTTGCATTTTCACAAGTGGCAACCCTAATGTCTTACTTACAGGACCTAAGCTCAGTTCCTAATAAGGGTTTGCACTTAAAGTGCCGTCCATAAAAGCTTAACACAAGTCCTCACTCCCGTCGCATCAACTATTTCATACATTTTTTATGAGAACCAACTGGTCTTACCTTGTAATGGAATCTGTTCTGCAGCATCTCCATTTCTCTGTCTCGTTCTAGCTTAAACTTATTCGATATTGTCGTTTCGCTTATCGTTTGTTCTTTATTGAATAGCGCAGCCAGTTTTCCCTTTATGCCTCCACCTATGGATGTTTGGCTAACGTTGTCTTCCGCCAGGGAGTCTTTGGAATTGCTCCTGGAATTCTTTTCCGGTGTATTGTTTTTTGATGTAGTTTTTTGCACCACTTTCGTTGGTTTGTCTGAAAGAGCAATATACTTTATAGATAGAGTACATTTCAAAATAGTAAGTGTTTGGTGCCAACGTTTTTGTGAGTCTGTGTATAATGTAGATGGTGAAGTTAGAGTAACGGTCTAATTTTGATTAAGTAATGATGTCGATTCCTCATAAATCACATTGATATGATACTATCTATAGATAACCTAATGATTTAATTTTTAGAATACGACTTGCACTTCCTAACGAATTTAAGACACATTTCAACATGTATAAACCAAAAAAAAAGTATAAGAACGTTACCAACTTTTGAGAACACTCTTCTTATATCGTCCGTTATGAGTAACATAATGATAGTATTAAATACTCGTAGCATTAGCACATTAGCAAACCCCATCCCCTCGCACCAAGATATTTCCCAGGATAAAAGCTTGCCTACTTCAATCTTCGGGATGTAAGTTATTTTATTTGAGAGTTATATCTCATGGCTATATTATTTTTATTGCAATAATCTGTTATTTGTGTCTGTTATGGACGGATCAGGGACATACAATGCATGTGCATTTGTGCATGCATATTGGGACGAAAAAAAAATGAATAATGCAATCTTGGATTATCGCAGCAGCGCTGCGATGCAAAAGGTAATTATGGAAACCGCATAATTGCCTAGTTTATTGTAGTCTGCGTTAAAAATATATATAAACGTTGACAGTTGCAGAACGCGGTACATGTGTCGCAACCGGAAACTTTGTAAAACGCAACAAATTATGATAATTGTTGAGAACAGTTGTTATTTTATAATTATACTACTTGAACATAGGTAAGTACTTTAATTTTTAGTTAATGCATTATGTGAATAACTGCTCAGTTAAATAGTAGTAAATCGAAACAAATATTATAAATGCGAAAGTAAGTTTGTTTGTTTGTAACGCTGACACGGCCCATCTTTGCAACCGATTTTGATGAAATTTGGAACAGACATAGGTGTCCCAGGGAGAAAGGACTTAGGCAAATCCCGGAAAATTAAGAATTAAATGGACTTAAAAATGAACACGCGGATGAAATCTCGGGCATTAGCTAGAAGTAAACACATAATTTGGGATTGTTTGGGTGCAATATAATGATGACGATTGGCGCTACTTAAGAGGCCTATAATAATATTATTCCACCGGATGTCCGTAGCTAACGGTGATGATAATGATGCTAATCTCAAAAAAATTGTAGGTATAGAGTCAGCTTAAGAAATATTTTCACTAAAGAGTTGACTTAAACTCTATAACATTATTTATAGTCCACCTAATGTCGAGGGCTCGTTGGTGTACAGAAAAACTCAGTTGAGTTTATGCTACACCAAATAGATTAAGTCTGTAAATTATTGTTGTTATGTGAATAAATAAATAAAATTAAAAAAAAAATCTCCAAGCAAGTGCTCTGATTCTACTTTAAAGACGTCATATAAAATTAGTCAAAGAATTTGATTTCTAAAGAATCAATAAACAATCGTTTATTTAACCTCAATATGGGTAAGGTAAGGAGATATCGATTATATTGTAATTAAAAACTTCAATTCTAGGTCACCAGTCGTTCTTAGCTCTGCGGTGAATCAGGATATCTCCTACTATTGTTTCAATGTACTACCTATGTTCGTAAATATATTCTGAATAACTAAGTATTGTATACTATACTTGATGAATCTTCTAGATCTAGATAAGTAGTATACATACATCTATTTTCTATACATACAGAATAGTAACATAACTGACAGGCTAAACCGGTAGACCTAGAAATTTGAAGCTTGGAGGAACCAGACATACAGATTTGTTTGGTAGAAATATTCCTGGAGGACCATAATATTAATAGGGATGTACGTACTAAGGATTTGGAAAAAAATTCAACGGGATATTTCAATAACGTAAATCATCGTTACCAAAGTCGCGGGCAACATCTAGTATATTAGAGTAGATATTTTGTAATATATAAGACAAACAACTTAACAAGTTTTTTGTAGGTTTATTTATGTAAAAACATGCAACGCTGAGAACTGGTCGCAGATTTTATCTATTAGGTAACTTTATGTTGTCGGTCCAAAAGAACTTTTAATGGAGTATTTAAATATACCGAACGAATGGACAAGAATTGAATTGGATGATATTATATTCTCTTTTATCAACAACTAGACGGTGCCCGCGACTTCGTCCGCGTCGATTAAAATTTTTTGATTCCCGCGGGAACAATTTAATTTTCCGGGGTAAAAAGTAACCTATATCCAGGATACAACCTATGCCTATAACAAATTTCATCAAAATCGGTTGAACAGATGGCCTGTGAAAGCGTAGCAAGCGTAGTATGATTGAAGGAATTTATACTCTCTATTTAACGTCCTTGGGGATCGAATTTTCAAAAATGGTGAAACACGTACTTTTTAATATTTGACCGAAAGCTCAAATACCAAGTTTCATAACTTGAAAATAATGACTTTAATAAAAACTTTCAACCCCTATTTTACCCCTTCGGCCACGAATTTTGAAAAATTGTGACGTACGTCACGTACTTCTTCATTTTTTACCAAAAGCCAAAATACCAAGTTTCGTTGAAATAACTTGAGAAATATCTTGGGAAATGACGGACATTAATACAAAATTTCATCCTCTATTTCACCCCTTCGGGGGTAGAATTTTCAAAAACTGTGAAACACGTATTTCTTTATTTTTAACCGGTAGCTCATATACCAAGTTGCATGGATATAACTTGAGAAATGACGGACTTTTATACAAACATATATAAATATAAAATTTATATATATTCATATAAATATTTCGGATCTTCAAATATAAAATTTAAACTTACAGCAAAAAGCTTCGTACTATTCAGCTGAACGCGCACAACACTATACAACAGTATTAAATCTAAAAATACCGAAGAAGTATTGACACAAAAAGTTCACAGTCACGTTTCGTATTTTTTTTAAATAACTACATAAATTAATAGAGAACGCCTTCAAAGCGATCTGCGTGAGCGTACGCCGCTTAGCAGAATGGCATTATGGCACGGATGGCCAAACATCGGTCACAGCTTGATCTGTCAATACCATACTTTACCTTACCTACGGGTCAACTGCACCGATAGGAATATTTCCTTATACGTATTGTGATAAAGTTTAAAATTGCTTATCTTAATGCCCCACTCCCTATATGCCCTAGGGCTGTCAGTTAAATGGACGTGTGATAACATCGATTTGCTTTGATCTACAGAACGGATTAGTCAGTCAGCTGTATAAGGACGGACTGAAATTTGAGTTATTAATCGTAGATAAGAGATTTCTAGAAATTTATAGAAATACATGTCTAATCTCTTTGGAGACAGAGATAAAATGATATTAAAAAGACCAATAAGAATAAATTTATGATTTATGGTATTCACATTTAAGGTAAGTAAATGACAGTTATTTCACTGAATGCAATAATGTAAGTACCAACAGTAAAAAATTATACTTACATATTACATGAATTATTCATATACCTCATTTTTTCACTCGCATTTAACCGACTCTATTATAGTAAAATTACATTATACGCCGCGCCGTTTTAAATACGAATTACGCTTAGATGAATTAAAACTGACTGACTGACTGGCATACCTATCACCGTACAGCTCAAAGCGTCTCCGGGATTTATGACGTTATCTCTATACAAAATGTTTGCAAAATGAGTCGAACGGATGGGCCGTGAAAAATTTGTATAAAAGACAAACAGATAGCTTTTACAATATTAGCATGAATAAGAAAGTGTCAACCCTGCCCGTTATTCAGATGTCGTCAACATTTTCGCGCATGATTGCTTCTATATGATTTTCGGATCTGCCGCGCTTGGTTCCGGTGAATGAATAAGGCTTTCGTAATATCTGTTCCATCTACTGTTATTAAAGGCGTTTTTTGTTAAAGATAATGATTACTTTTGTTTTCGTTATATGCTTTAACAAAAATTACATGCATTATACTATTATACTCGTACATGATATCTGTTACGCTTTGTCATAATTTCATATTAAATGCGATGAAACTGTAAAAAATACTAAGAAAACGCTAAAAATGTTTATGATCGCTTTTTGGAACATGGTAGAAATACAATACTTTACATTGTCCCGTTCCAAAAAATCAAGTAAGGCAATCAGATGGCGATTTTAGGTGGCTTCACTTTACTTTAGCGAAAGCAATCAAATGACTAAGGATTCTTAGAACCAGGAACATTTGAAGTACGAGTAGTTAGAATATCAGGCCACCGCGGCTTTTCCAACTTTTCTCTTTATATTATACTCACTGTCTTTCAACACGTCCCCACTACGAAAGGTTAACTGGAAGAGAATACCTCTAGGTATTAAGTTCGCCCTTGTACATTGTATTTTATGTGCAATAAAGACTTTAAAACAAAACAAACAGCTAAACCGCTTATCTGCTTTCGATGGGGCACAAGGATTTGGCCAAGATCTAAAGACTGTCTCACGAATCATAAAGTACTTAATTTGTGGGTAAATAAGTATAATATATTTTTTTTTAATTTATAAGGTCCTCAGTTTACCGTATTCTATGTTGTGAAATAAATTCGCATTAGTTCCTACTATATAATCCTTTATTACTAGCATTACTACATCACAAGTTAAGAAGTTATGTTACAACTTACGAGTACAATGCAAGCATAACAAGTCTGCACATGGTCGCAATTTAATAGACCACAAGTTAAAATATTGGCAACATTTTCGTAATATAAGTATTAATCTCACTCACCAGGACGCAAGCTATAATATCCTTACGCCAATATCCGATATCCTTGTGCCTAATTTCGACAACATTAAAATACAGTGATCGAGGCGTGAGAACTGAGAAGATAACAAACATACACACTTTCACATTTACTCGCAAGTCGCAAGTACTGTCAGGGATAATTTGAGTTACAATAAACATTTCGATAAAAGGATATTATGTGGGATAAGTAATCCATCCATCCATCCATCCAAGCTTCCGCATTTATAATATTAGTAAGCATAGATTATTTATGACAAATATATTTTTTTGTATCTGTATAATAAGGTAAGTATGTTATAAATAACCAAACAGCATTTTAATTAACAAAACTCATCTACTTAGTTATTAAAAGGGCACTTAAAGGGCATCATAAAACAAACCCAGCCCTGTCAAGGTTGACAAGATCTGGGCACCGATTTCATCTACATTCGGAAAACTGCGCAGATGTTCATGGGATAAAAAGTATCCTATCTTTGACTACGTCCACGCAAAAAATTTCATCACTCCTTTGCGGCTTGATTGAAGGACAAACAAACATACTTTCGCATTTATAATATTCTGATTAGCTGACCAATGAAGCTGGCTGTCAAAAAGTCTGCTGCTGTGGCAACATATTTTACAGATTCAGTGAACAGAGTACTTCAAAACCAGTGACGAATTTTTAGAAAAAAAAATGTATGAGCATAAATAATGCACTCTACCATTGATGTATAATAAGGAATTTATAAAAATAAACCTGATTTCCCAAGGTTGACGATACAGGTATCCTTGACGGTCCTTTTTGTTACTCACTTTTGTGGTTTTGGCGAAATAAGTAAAACTCAAATTTCAATGGATTTTCTATAAAAAAACTATCAAGATCTATTATTTGGATATTATAAAACAAAAAAAATTAACTTTTCAGTGGGTATTTTTTGTTCTCTTTGTGTTAAATATTAGGCTTAATGTTAGGCTGTTATCCGAAACACCATAATAAAAAACTGATGATTTCATTTCGTTAATTTTAACTGCGTAAAACTGAAACTGAAATAGCTAAACATTTCGAATGGATTCAGCTGGAAAAGAAGCTTGCAAGGGGATCAATCCTGCGACCCCATTTATAAATGAATTTCTAAACACTGAAAGAATATAAAATCTGGGTTAGGTTGAAAACCCGAGACAAGTAGAGGGTCAACAAGTACACAGTTTACGAACTCTACAGTTACGAAATTTAAGTAGGTAAATATGCGCAGGGCCAACTCGAATGCGGTCCACAGCGAGGGATGTGCTGATGTGGTTTAGTTATATGCTTCACTAATCTGATCGATTTTCTATTGAGATAAGATAAGACAAGCTTCAAACATTGCGATCCATCCTTGATGTGACATCCTACGTCCTGCAGGATCGATCGCAGTGTCGGACGATAACACAGAAAAGATGGGGGAAGTGGCAGGATGGGGAAGATAGACAACGGTGTACTAGCATGCTCTCCAAAATGATGAGCAAGCATTGCGGACACATCGTTCGTTACGAATCCCCACAAGTCACAAAATATTTTATCTTTGGTGACCGGGCAGCCATAGTCTTTTAGCTTGACTGATTTCACAAGTATAGGTACAATAGTCAAGGATAGAAGAATCATTTTCCTAAATGCACATGGCTTGGATTATGGCATAACTGTATGATTTCTACGCTGTGGAAGTAAAAAACGGTCACAGTAAGTATACCTTGAGTTGTATTACAAAGCGGCACAATTCTGAGGCAGTTTGCCCTGGCTTTTATGGAACACAAAATAACTAGTGATTACTGGTAATAATACAAACAACACACTATAATAATATGTGGTCTATGTGATGTGAGACAACGCGAGTTACAGTAACCTACTTTAGTTAACAAGGCTTTACTGGGGAGATTTTAGTTACAAGTAACAACATTTTAGCTCACAAGTTCTTGTGTGATAGAAATATATACTTAATGATTGCCTACTTATGTATAGTAAGGATTTTACCAAAGCAAGTTGCTATAATATCAGGTACAGATATAAGGTTAGGTAGTTTAAAAGTAACAGGTGTTTTTTTTCCAAAACTACATACAATTGTTACATTTACCGTAATATACACTTTAATTATTTATTATTGTAATTTAATAGATAGGTATTTTATTAGAAAGTTTAACCTTTGAGTTTCTTTGCTGGCTCTTCTCAGTGGGAATAGCATTTGCAGTGTTAGATTTATTCACGATTCGATGGCACTTGTAAAAGTCTATATTAGAACTAAAAAGCATTTGAATTTGAATATCAAAACAATCTATACCTACTTAATAATATTATAAATGCGAAAGTTTGGATGGATGGATGTATGGATGGATGGAGGTTTGTTACTCAATCACGCCTGAACGGCTGAAATTTGGCACAGAGATAGGTTATAGTCTGGAATAAAACATAGGCTACTTTTTATCCCGGAAAATTAAAGAGGTCCCGCGGGAACCGAAAATCCTCAATGCACGCGGACGAAGTCAGCCATCAGCCTGTAAGTATAATACGAGTACTTATCAGGAAAGTTTTAAACGTGGTGCTTTTTATTCCACGGCAACTAAGACAGGTATCAGGAATCATTTTCTTTTTTTCTTCGTAGCACCCTAGGCTAATCGGTCGTGGTCTGTAAGGGTAGATAATGGGCACATGTGATTCGAATTACGAGCATTTGCCATCTCTCCCTGCTGGCCGACCGCCTACTAGGTAGGTGTGATAACAATTTGAAGATTGGATTGGAACGGTCTTATCTAAGATGTGGGCTCTTTTCAGACCAGGGCGCGTTTGGAACCCTCGTAGCTTTAGTTTTAAGATACCGTAACTGATTATCACCATCATGTTTTATAAGTAAGTAAATTTTACCGTCAATAAGTGTACCTACAGTATACCTATATTAAATAAATGATTTGATTGATTGATTGATTGATTGATAAGGCCCGTGTACCTTACCTATACCCTATATTACCGTATACATACTTACCGTACCTTTAGATCGGTCATAAGTATAGATTGTACGATACTTGAGAACGTGTTCTTAACTGATGTCGGTTTATTATTAAGGGCCTAAGGGACCGTAAGGAAAAACTTTCAGTTGAGCAATACTTTAGTTAGTAAACCTGGATAATTACAGGCACGTTATTTTTTAAGCCAAAAACACAATCACGGTGTAATTTTACCGTTTTCAAAACGATAACGTTAAAATTAACGGTAAATAGAACATTTTTCCGTTTTGTCAATTTAAGATACACCTGGTACTACATTGTACAGTTATTTGTGTACAAAAAAATTTGTTATTCGCGAACTGATGACACACTTTGTGCGCATCAAATCAATCGCGGTAAAAGTGTTGACATCGTATTCAAATTAGCAGCTTGTACAAGGGTTGTCAACTTGATAATCTAACAATTTTGAGTAAGTTTCGAATGTATGTCGATCAGTCTCAGCGATCAGTATTGTCATCGCCGCGTTTGAGTGTGACACACTGATCAGAAAATATGAAGTTTGTGTTACGGTTAAGGAGACTTTTTACGCGCGCTTGACTTGGGGAGTAAGCTGGTGAATGCGTGACGAGAGCGTTACGAAAAGTGTGATCGGGCGAGGCTAACGGAAGTTGAGAAGGAGATGTAAGTTAGTGAAGATACATACACACATATATATATATGGAGCTAAAGAAGTTTTACTTATCAGTCGTGTGGTCTAAAGCACACTCGTTTTTTAACTAAACAGTCGTTTGCAGGATTGTCGTTTGGCAATAGGTATTAATAAAAATTAAGATTGTTCGTTTCTGAAAATTCACTTAACCTACAGATTTAAGTCAATATATTCGGTTTAGTTATAAACAGTGAATTTGTTTTTCAATCTTTAGATTTTAATTTATTTTTGCTGCTGCTGTTAATTATGTTTTCAAGATACGGTCTATTATTATTATTATTAAATCTTTATTGAACACAAGAACACGGAAATAAACAAGACATTAAAACTACGAACTAGGACTACACAGTACACAGTTTGCAAAGGCGGTCTTATCTATGGCCATAATGATTCGTTTTTTGGAAGTTACGTACATTCTAATATTTTTCTTTATCCGTTATTTGGACAACCCTGAGTGGCTATTCGCTAACTCGTTACACATAAAAGGATATGCGAATTACTTTCGTGTATATAGATGTGTGAATATTTTTTCTAGGACATACAATAGCATGTGTGCTACGTATACCGAAATAAATAGGTACTGTAAACTGTTTTATAAATATTTTGTAGAATGAGATCCGTAAAAAGATTTACTAACTGAATAATTCATACTAATATTATAAACTAGCTGATGCCCTCGACTTCGTCCGCGAGGTTTAAGTTTTTTATTCCCGCGGGAACTCCTTAATTTTCCGGGATAAAAAGTAGCCTATGTCCTTCCCCGGGATGTAGCCAAATCTCCGGAAGAATTCCCGCCGGAATTAAAAAACATCAATCAATGCGGAAGAAGTCGCGAGCATCATCTAATAATAGATAGTACAGCAATAATAATAAAATCGGTTTACATTAGCAGCCACTAATAACAGATTTTCAAAATCAATGTGTTTGTACTTTGTGTTCGATTCCGCTGACCGCGGAAAATAAACAGGAAATAGGGTGTTAACACACAAACGTGAAAAACCGCGCGATCATTATAACTAAAGTGTGTGGCATTTTCATATAATAATATTCTAATTCGCTGCACCAAAAAGACCGTTCTCATTCTGAAAACAGTAGTGTCATGCACAGTAGTAAGCCAGCGATGGGATGTGATGAAAAAGGCAGTTGTCAAGAAAATAAACTCGATACTAGCTGAACCGTCTAGGGTTCGATAATTCTTTAATCGCCGTAAGGATAAACGTATGCTAATTTTCTCTCTTTTCTCTTATTAGATAATTATTATTAGCTTATTAGCAGATTGATGTCTCTGCAACGACAGTTTTTTTATACGAGTACTCAAAAATGTATCGATGACTTGACTTCTGTTAGATTGTAATAAAACAAGTAATTTACAAACACCTACTTGTTGCTCGCAAGTCGCATAGTGTGACCTGTGAAACACACGTGTGATAAACAAACAGTATAAAATCTCGCTAACGTGCCTACCGGGTAAGAGATACCCTCGTAAAGTCGTAATACGAGAAGCAACTTGATATACGATATCCAAATGTGTGAGGTGGAAAAACGCGCGGTAACCGAGGGATTATGTGTACCTAGGCTTAGCACGTGGTTTAAGTAAACAGTAGGTACACCGTACACACTGAGTCATAATTAAATCACGCCCGCATGGCTGAATTGTTAACGTTAATCTCGTAACACGTTATGCAAATGTACAAGCGATAATGTAATATCTGTTATTGCAATGCAAATTAGTAGAAACCAATCATAACTAATACGATGTTGTATCGAAGCATGTAGGCCGTGTCAAGGCTCTTTAGTTTAAGTATTTTTTACAGTTAATAAACAAAGCTCCGGAAACACGGTATTCTGCCAAAGTTAGATGTTTGCCCTTAAATAAGTACCCTACTAAATGTCAGAGATACGCCGCAGTGTGCATATTATGTACTAGCTGATGCCCGCGACTTAATACAACTCATTAATTTTCCGGGATAAAAGAATAGTGTCAGATGTCCACGACAGCCTTTTTGTCGCGGACAACAAAACTGACGTCGGTTCGCGAATGCGTATAACCATCCTATTGTTTCACAGTGTTCGCAGGTTAATACGCGATTTCTTATGATTAATCTAATAACTATGAAGAGAAACGCGCGACAAAGTGCCACGATCTGTAACCACCCTTATAAAAGTAATGTAAAGTAAACAGTACAAAATATCATGTACAAACTAAGTTCGGGTCCGCATAGTTGCGGTCATAACTCACAACGGTGTAAGCGATACTAATTATTGCCGTACTATATGATGCAAATCGATACATACCACGTCGAGCATCAATAAGCAGGGATATATTTATCTGCTCCATGTTTTATTATTACCGGTCGTAACAGCTGGCATAGACTTAAAAATAAGAACTGCATTCGTTTACTTTATATGGTCCTGATGTATGTATCTAAGAAGTTCTTCTCATATATTATAGAGCTGTCAGTGACATTGCTGATACAATAATCAGAGGCGTTATTACGTATTTATGATTGCTACCAGTGTAATGATCGCAATCACCCCTGATTGGCTAACACTCATTCGATATTGGCCAAAATCCATAGTCGCAGTTGATATTGATTCAGTTTTTACGGAATAGATAGAATTATCTCATGTTCTGTGGCTGATACAACCTGCCCTTGATGACGCTTCTATAAAGGCAATATATAAACTACCTAATCAAAAAGTAAATTTCACACTAAATCAGTTAGGAAATTATTTATCTTGCGCAGTAGGTATGCAAGCCACTGTTACCAAGGGTCCATTTTCATAGGTTTTTTTCAGTTCCGACTGTGTAGACCCCATGTAAAAAAATGTTATATCTTCTGAACTTAGTGGCCTATCGCGTTACAACCTAGTTAAAACAAAAACAGTTATGATTGTTGATAACAATGTATAGTTCCACAAACTAATCTGACCCAGTGACAGCGTTGCTAGTATATGCACGATTAAAAATAACAAAAACATAACAGGCATAAAAATTTGTTCCAATTTGCCACCGGGCCAGATAAGTTCTTCTTCTTCTTCTCGCCCTTTTCCCACGCTATGTGGGGTCGGCACAACATGTTTTCTTCTTCCACTCACTTCTGTTATCCGTCAACCTCTCATTCACCCCTTTTATACGCATATCCTCTTTCACACAATCCATCCATCTTTTCTTTGGTCTCCCTCTACTCTTTTTTCCTTCCACATGCATATCTATCATTCTTCTCGTAATATGCCTTTCTTCCCTCCGCATTACATGCCCATACCATGCTAGCCAATTACTCCTCATCTTTTCTATCACTGGCGCTACTTTCAAACTTCCCCTTATATATATATATTCATTCCTAATCTTATCCATTCTAGTCACACCACACATCCATCTCAACATTCGCATTTCGGTCGCATGTACTTTTCTTTCATCCGTCCCTTTCACCGCCCAGATAAGTTGGTGGGACTATAAGGCTGTGTCAATAGAATTTAAAAAAATTGGCAGTCATAGGGAGTGCCGATAGAATTGAAAATGAATATTAAAAATAATGAAAAAAAAATTAAAATATAAACCTTAAAACTAAGGCATTAAAGTTTAATTGCGAATGTAGTACATATATTTTATATAAAATACCTTTTGTCTTCGTAACAACGCGAGCATGTCGGTGACGGTGTCGCGAATTCACAAGTTTACCCCAAGAACAAAAAGTGCTCAACGCGGCTAAAGAGTTTTCACTTTAAAAATTAAGGAAAGAATGAAAGGTCTGTAAAAAGCCTATATTCTTTAATTTTGTCATTTCTACGTTAGAAACATGAGATTTTCTGAGATGCTATTAGATCTACTAAGAAAGGCTTATCCGAAATTCCATTCCCGAGCGAAACCAGGAGGCTCAACTAACATTGTAATAATACAGTTGATATATTAATATAAGTCATGACTATTAAATTACCGCTATGACTAGAAACATTACCACATAATTCGCAAAAACTCCGTGTTTTAAAAGTGATAAGTCACATATTCTGGGAATTTTAAAACAATAACACTAACGTTTCAGTAATCAGTAGGTATAAGGTAACTACAATAAGGTCGGGGCTTCTTTAAATACAATTAATTCATAAAGTTGATTCATTTATATACAATTCTAGATGATGCCCGGGACTTCGTCCGCGTGAATTTAATTTATTTGATTCCCGCGGGAACTCCTTATTTTCCGGGATAAAAAGTAGCCTATTCCTCTTCGGGGTGCAACCTATCACTTTACCAAATTGTTGAAAAGATGGGCCGTTAAGCGTAACAGTCAGACAGAGGGACAGACAGACACACTTTCGCAATTATAATATTAGTGTGGATTTTCCGGGATAAAAAGTATGACGGCACATTTGTTTAACTTATTTAGACGAAATACAGAGAAAGATTGCATCCCGATTCCCGAGGAAGGATAAAGGCTACTTTTTATCCCGGATTATCAATGAGTTTACATGTTCAACAAGCAGTAGTTAAAAATTGTAACATGACTACGGAAAAAAATTGCAGAGACCGCCCTTTTTAGGGTTCCGTAGCCAAATTTGGCAAAAACTGAACCCTTAGAGATTCGTCATGTCTGTCTGTCTGTCTGTCCGTCCGTATGTCACAGCCACTTTTTTCCGAAACTATAAGAACTATACTGTTGCAACTTGGTAAGTAGATGTATTCTGTGAACCGCATTAAGATTTCCTTACAAAAATAGAAAAAAAAACAATAAATTTTGCGGGTTCCCCATACTTAGAACTGAAACTCAAAAATTTTTTTTTCATCTAACCCTACATCTGTGATCTAACCCATACGTGTGGAAAATGATATTGAGGTTTGTAATATCATTTTTTTCTAAACTGAATAGTTTGCGCGAGAGACACTTCCAAAGTGGTAAAATGTGTGCCCCCCCCCCCCTGTAACTTCTAAAATAAGAGAATGATAAAACTAAAAAAAATATATGATGTACATTACCATGCAAACTTCCACCGAAAATTGGTTTGAACGAGATCTAGTAAGTAGTTTTTTTTTATTAATTTAAAACTTACTACAGGTTTGTACGGAACCCTCGGTGCGCGAGTCCGACTCGCACTTGGCCGGTTTTTTGGATGTAAAATCCATCATATCGATTTTGTTCGTGTAAAATGTAGCCTATGTCACCCGGATTCATTAGGAATCGATTGACACTTCATTCATCAAAATCGGCTCTGTAGTAAAGGCGATACGCTGGAACATACATACATACATATTACATACCTACATACATAAACTGCTAAAATCATATACATGTACCTCTTTTTGGCTTTGCCTCCTAAATCTATGAGGACGAAGTCGCTAGCTGCATCTGGTATAGATATAATAATTATAGTTAATTATACCCGCATTATGGTAAACAGATGACGATTACGACTCTTTGTTAATGTTAGTCTATATTCTATCATCTTGTAGTACCTAAGTACAGGAAAGTGCATAGCAAACGCCTTGCTTGCATTGTTGTATTGTCAAAGGAACGAGTTTTTGTGTTTGCGGTTCCCATAGACAGTCGGTGCTGCTGCGTCTGGGTATTGAATCTAAGTATACAGTACATTATATTATGAAATATTTTCTACTTAATATAATTCTAACACTGATACTGACAGTTAAGCTGTTAGTCTAGACTCTAGAAGCATGAAATTATGTACACACATGGGCTTCTAATGCAACGTATACTCATCATTTCGCATCTCCTAAGAATTTCGCCTAAAAGCGTAAAACTAGAACGAAATTTTGCATTAGAGTTCGTCGTTAGAGTGTTTTTGTTCTATCTATATATATAAAATTCAAAGTCCTGACTGACTTATATATCAACGCACAGCCTAAACCGGTGGTCCTAGAAATATGAAATTTGGAGGGTGTATTCTTTGTGAAGAGTAGGTATCCACTAAGAAAGGGTTTTTCGAAATTCCATCCCCAAAGGGGTAAAATAGGGGTTGAAAGTTTGTATGAAAGTCCGTCGTTTTTCAAGTTACCCAAGGACGTTAAAAAGAGAGTTTGTCCTTCAATCACGCCGCAACATAGCAACGGATCGACATGATTTTTGCATTGGTATAGTTGACGACCTGGAGAGTGACATAGACTTATTTTTATCGCTGAAAATTAAAGAGTGCCTATGGGAATTAAAAAAACTTATGCCACGCGAACGAAGTCGCGAGCGTCCGCTAGTTTATTAATAAAAGTCAGTTGTAACAGCAATTTCGGAAGAATATTCCTTAACGAGTAAAATAAGGGACGAATCGATTCCCTAAGAAATTAGTTCTTACTGTACATTCTAAGTTTCTGGTTCTTACCTACGTTAGGTATATAGTTACATGTTTGATGTTATATACATCCTATGCAAAAATGCATTCTTCTATTTTGGGCTTTGGACTGTGTGTTGTCGGCATGGCATTGGGTGCATATAGACTGTAGAGTGTAGACCAAAAATTCAAAAATTTAAGAGCCGAATAGGTCAATATATCTTACCGCTGGGAAATCTTTTTCGAATACACAGATAGTCTATTACATTAATACCTACACATAGCTAAGATACATTATAGGTACCTATCTAAGGAAAATATACATATTATTTTTAGCCAAGGCTTTAAACATGATTAATAAATGTCAATAAATCCAGTGGTATTTAATGAGGATAATCGAACACCTAACAAAAAATCTTGTCGTGACGACTGGTATAGCAGTCTAGGCAAGTCTAGAGAGCAACGTTTGAAGAAATTACTTAGCAATTTGAAAATACCCATAGCCTTTTGGAAATAAGACATAAAATCGTGCGAACACTTGGAAGTGTCGCGAACTTTTTATTCTAATGTAAGCATTGACCTGTGTTGTAATAAGTTTGATAATGTCTGGGAGAATTGCGTAGTTTTTGCAAGACTTGCGTAGTGGTTAGATCGAGCTAAGGCTGTGTTGACACGTGAAATTTCATCAAATTGGACAACATTGGACTCGGAAAAAGAAAAAAATATTATTGGTTCCCATTATGAGAACATTTATCTTTATAACCATCTCCAGGTAAACCTTAGAAATCGAAAAAGGTGATTGCTATAGTCTCAGATGATGTGATTTGTTGAATTGTTCTTCAAAAATCGAAAAAGGTCATTGCTATAGTCTCATTTGATGTGATTTGTGAATTGTTCTTGTTTAGACAATGGATTTGGCCAATAGCTTACACTCTTCCGCTGCCTGGCTTACGCCAATTATAGGTGATTGCAATCGTAATTTCATCGCCTCTCCGCAAAACTCCTAATTACATCAGCTTAACATACAGTTACGATGAAAAAAGCATTGCGTCAGGTCAGAAATCCTATGGAAAACAATAACACATCCGATTGATTCCAAAGAATGTAATGAATTAAATACGACATAAAAAAATGGATGGCTACTTTTTTTAACAGAAATAGAATAATACATTTTACCGACTATCCGTAGAAGACATTAACACAAGAAAACTAAGATTACATCAGCTTAAAGCCTATATAGTTAAGACAAAAAAATATATTGAATCAGGTCAGAAATCCTATGGAAAACACTACATATCCGATTCATTCCAAACAATGCAATAAATTAAATACGACAGAAAACAATAAATGGCGACTTTTATAAACAGATATAGAATAATTGGTCAGTTGTTTCGGATGAAGAACGATTTTACAGCACTTGTACTATAAGACTATACAAGATAGAATTATGTAAGTAGGTTGGAAAATGCTTGGCAACACCTAACTTTGGAACGCGCACACATAGTAAGTGTTGCCAAAAGTTCACCGCAAAACCTTCAGGCTGTAGAGGTGGTTGACCTCTTTTATGTGTGTGTGTATAATCTATATTTATAGCCACTATAATCACTTTATCGATGTTCTCTAATATAACGGATTATAACTGGCACACATTTTTCTGAAGCAACTTTCGCAATTCAAGCAACTGTTAAATATTTAAATCAGGAAGTTTTAAAAATATTAATAAAAGGATGCATCGTCATATATGCCTACATAAAACTGAACTTAGCAAGGCCTTTTAAATATGTAAGATGTAAATTTTTTTCTCTTCAATGCACATACAATTTCAATATAATATAACATGACCTTTACTTACGTTTGGAATGACGAAGCGAGAAAATTTAAAATAGCAACAATAGCACAATAGACTATCAGTGATTTCTCTATTCGCGTGTGCAGATAAAAATATGATAGGTATAACGGACCGGATGTAAGGTGTTGTATGACCTTTGTGATAACGCGATGCAATTTATTGATTGTGCAATTTTGGCTTGAACTAGGTACATGCGCGGGTTACATCTAACTTTTCCAGGTTTGAAGATTATTTTTCAAAGGTCGTATACAAAAGTTTACAACTGTTGTTTCCAAAATTCGAAGTTTACCCTTCCGAAACCTAATGAGTAGGTATTGTTCATGGGTTATCTTGAATCGGGGTTAATTTTTTATCAACAAATAGAAGTAGTTAAACCCTGACCTGTTGGTTATCATCAACGAGTCCTCTCCTACATAACAAATTTATATCAGGTCCGATTTCCTCAACATGTAAAAATCTCGTACAAAAACATAAATTGTATTTGCCATGCTAAATTCTGTTATTTATCTAAATATAGTTTTTAAAGACATCAAGATAATCTCAGTCTTTATCCTTAGCATTATCGTTAACAAAATAAAAGGCCGCAGTCCAATAAGACGGGTTTGTTTACCTGAATAAAACAATGCAAAAAATATGTGTCAATGTACCTATGAAAAAAAGCTTTCTTTTGAATACCCTTCTTACAAAAAAAGATAGCCTTAACAGAAATGAATGTATGTGTACGTTGTGATCGTTGGCACCAAACTATAAATAGACAAGGAAATTACTCACCTTTTGCGTCTCCGTGCAGTGTTTTGACGGAGGGTGCGAGGCCGAAGGGCGCTTTTGGCACAATCGCGGCCCCTTTATTCTTTTCGAAGAGCGCTTTTCTCTCCCGAAGCGACATCTCCGCGGGGTCTTTCTCCTTGGACCTAGGACTTCCCGCTTCGAACATTGCCGCCTTCGAAAGCACTGAACTCCTGTCAACATTGCCGTTCAGCCTCGGCGTAAATCTCCTGAAAGCCGGCGAACCCTCCGACACCGGTTTGTCGTCTTTTGTTTGTACACACTCACTGTTGTCGTTCTCTTCACGTTCGACCACATTGTTCTCTTTGTCTTTATCACTTTCACAGTTCTCGTCGTTTATCTTGCTCGGAGGCGTCGGCGCCCGGTACTTTTTGATAGAAGGTTTTTTATTGACAGTGGCCGGCGAGGCAGCCACCATAGTCGCCATGTTGGGGGCTGGAGGTGCACTGGGGGTTGTCGATGCACTCTTCGGCTCCTGTCGTTTTAGTTCGTGTTGCGTCGGGGCGAAATCGTAAACGAGCCGCGATTGGGTGGCGGAGACGCGGCGATACCCCTCGCCCTCCTAGGATTGGACAAGGGCGGCGGATTGCGCGGGGTGAACACGTGCTAACATATCGTGTATCGACACGGACGATTTGGAGGCAAGTTTGACCGTAACTGGGTTAGTCAGTGACGAAGTTGCATCATGTTATATTGCGTAATTCGCTAAACGGGTCAGGAGAGCAGGTTGCAGAACTTGTAAGGGTTGACAAAGGTCGTTGTCTGGCGTGTTTCTTTACGATTGTTACTGCGGTGTGATGGACGCGTGAAACGTGGGGATGCGTCGAGTAGCGAAGTACGACTGCCTGACAGCGTACGGTTGTACGAGGTAACACGTGCGTTAAACCGGCTGCAGATATATTATTATTTTGACGCGCGACGGGACTACGCGGTTTCGTGTGAGGAAATGTGAATGACGTTGATATTTCGGTTAATGAGGACGTAATGTTAGCTGACAATTGTAACAATAGTCGTTAATGCTTTGTTGAATTTAAGTATGCTAGTTCGCCGACACTAAAATATGATTTCATATTTTAATACTCATCGGAAGTGCATATAATACGTAGGTTTATCATTTTTTATGATATATAAGCCTAATCTATATGAAAATCTGGCACATTGTGTAGTTGGCATTTTACTCACTGAACATGCAAATCCTAAAAGAAAACTAGCCTAACCACTAAAAATTTAAAATATGGTTAGGTTAGGTCAGTTTAGCACGAAGAAACGGCAAGAAATAAAACCTAAGTATTTTGCCCAGATATCAGTAGGTACCAGTAAGATGGTGAACAAAGATAAAGTTATCAGAGGTATGAAGTCTACACAGACTTGCTATCTTTCGAGGTAGTGGTGTGGCTGGTGGCAGTGGTCAAACGCGAAGCGGAAGTAAGAATGTTTGTTTTCTATTTTAACCAGCGTCAGTAGACCGTTTCCTAGTTTAAGAGACAGTGATGAAACATTCCATGAATCATTCACAAACTTACTGACTCCCTTTGTCTTGTTAATAATGTAATGATTTCTTCTCAGAGAGATTCTAATTTTTTTTAAACTAAGATAAAGCGAAATTCGCACGGGAAGCTTATATTACATTGATTATGTACCTTATACTCAAGCTGTCAAACAGCATTCGCCAATATAAACCTTTCAAGTACCGCTGACCTTTTCGATGATAATTATCATTTATGTAGTGTTTATGTATTACATAATACGGCCAATTAACCTTCAGAAATTAAAAAGCTATTCTCGAAGAATTCGTCTATCTATTACTAAAACCAGTATATGAATATCCATACAGTAGTTTCTGAGACTAGCGCGACCAGACAAACTTACTTGGCGGAGTAATTAAATAAGTAGGTAATGCTTATTTTCAAGCAGTCAAATTGTAAAAATAACGGTTCATATTGAATTCGATCTCAGTTGACCTATAAAATCGTGATGATGACGCACTTGGGGCTATATTCTGTGACCCATTTTCAAAATATTACGGAACTCCCATGTTACGGAAGATGAAAACATCTGGTCATTTTTAATTTAACAAGCTCTATGGAAAATCACGATGCCATATCCGAGACTATTCGCATTTGACTTTTGACACTTAAATCCACGGTTTTAGCAAAAAGATGATAGGACAAGGTAGGTAGATACTAAAATTATACATCGATGACCCCAAAAACCCTTATTTTTAGTTATTTCAAAAAACTGACCGTATATTTTTGTTATAAAATGATAACACTCATACTTCCATACTTTTATAATAAATGTGAAAGTGTCTGTCTGTCAGTCTGCCGCTTTAACATCCCGTCTTTTTAACCGATTTTGATGAAGTTGGGTATAGAGATAATTTGCATCCTGGGGAAGGACAAAGGCTACTTTTTATCCCGGAAAATCAAGGAATATTTTTTTTTAAACTTAATTAAACGCGGACGCGGGCATCATGGATGCGTATTGCGTACCTAGCGGTAGCGGATGCTGCTTTAAGGCCCACTTGCGCAAGGACTCTTAAATTGATTTAGTAATAGTAGATTAGTAGCCAAGGGCTGTAAGGCATCAATTGCAGCCCGAGATATTTAGGCGCACGAGCACAGCGAGGGCGCCTTTAGTTCGAGGGTGCAATTGATGCTTACACCCGAGCTAACTACTCTGCTTTACATCTCGATTGTGAGGTCAGTAGGTCCTTACTACCCCCAAATGGAGCTTGTAGGTGACCAATTAGCGCTCTAGGGTAATAATGTAGCTAGAAAAGCCCTAGGGCGGTAAGTAATTAAAAAAAAAACTCTTCACTCTTTCAAAAAGTTCGCGTACATCTAACCATCATACTTTTTAGGGTTCCGTACCCAAAGGGTAAAAACGGGACCCTATTACTAAGACTCCGCTGTCTGTCTGTCTGTCTGTCTGTCTGTCTGTCTGTCTGTCTGTCTGTCTGTCTGTCTGTCTGTCTCCAGGCTGTATCTCATAAACCGTGATAGCTAGAAAGCTGAAATTTTCACAAATGATGTATTTCCGTTGCCGCTGTAACAACAAATACTAAAAATTAAAAAAATGTATATATTAAGGGGGGTCCCCATACAATAAACGTGTTTTTTTCGTATTTTTTTGCTCAATATTAAAAACGGTAACAGGTAGACGGTTCAAATTTTCACAGAATATTAACTTGTATATTACCTTTCAAAATAAATAATTAAATATCAATAAAGTAAATATTAAAGGGGGGCTCCCATACAACAAACGTAATTTTTGGATATTAACAATAAACCTCTACAAACAAAGTTAGTTTTGCGGTTCATTTCGTCTTGTTTTTAATACGTCATAAGTCGTAAAACTTACTACAGGTTTGTACGGAACCCTCGGTGCGCGAGTCCGACTCGCACTTGGCCGGTTTTTTTAATTACTTACCGCCCTAGGGCTTTTCTAGCTACATTATTACCCTAGAGCGCTAATTGGTCACCTACAAGCTCCATTTGGGGGTAATAAGGACCTACTTACCGAATATGAGAGATGTAAAAATTGTTAATGCTGTCACTTTTTGGCAACTGCAATATTATACTTTTGCCAAATAGTGACATAAAAACATTACAAAATTTAACTAAAACGATTTAAGTGTTCCTGTGCAGGCGGCCTTGAATCTTATATTAATTACACAAGGGTTATTATAAAAAATATGAGATGAAAAGAAAAACATATATTTTAAAAGTTTATTGGTATGTACTAACGTACCTACAACGAAAGCTATTAATTTTTATTTTTGTGTGGAAATCTTAACTTTGAAATAACCGACCGAAGCATTTGACGCTAAATTAAAACTAATCTATACTAACAAATCCTTCAATGCACCTCCATGCGTCATATTTTGAGGATTCCTTTTACACAAAACATAAAGGTATTAGTCACTTTGGGAGTAAACAGCGAACAACCTTGAAGAATCCTAATTAAATCATGAAATCGTTTAGTGTATTAACCTACTTTTAGTCAAAATTAACAGCTGAGGTAAGTTAACCAACATGTTTTACATTCATACAATACTAGCTGATGCCCGCGACTTCGTACGCGTGGATTGAGGGTTTTTTGGTTCCCGCGGGAGCTCCTTAATTTTCCACGATAAATAGTAGCCTACTATTTGTTATTCCAGACTATAATCAATCTATGTGCCAAACACCCAGGTCCGTTCAGGCGTTCTGGCATGATTGAGTAACAAACATTTACCCATCCATCCACTCTTTCGCATTTACGAGTAGGTAGGTAGGTACCTATAATATTAGTATAGTAGATTATATTTTTTGAGAATCGTGATCTAATTTCGGGCACGGCAAGTTAAACGGAGATGTTTCAAGAAAAACGTAGGAGAGATAATATTGTAGTGCAAAGGTGTGTACACAAACACAGGCGCAGTCCCTGTCTCTATTTCCTCGCCCTTATAGTCTGATAGGACGCCAATCCGACAACAATCTGCTAACTGTTAAATATTGTAAGAATTTTTAAACCCCACGCTACTCCAGTCTCCGAACTTCTTAAGACAGCTACAAGTACAGGTATCCTCATTGAGATCATGAAGATAATATGCTGATAAGGAACCGTCCCAGTACCGCTCGTACTTGACCGTCCTTGTTACTCTCTCATTCAAGTATTTGACAACAGTTAGTAGTGTCATTGACACTTTGTTTAGGGGGAATGTCTATCTTAATTTCGGTAGCACCACTTAAAACAATTGCTTTATAAACGCATCTACTTGAAGCTATTTATACTACACTTATTTTAAGCAAGGTTAATTTCTTTTTCTCACCTCCGGGCGGAAAGCGTTAATTTTCCTCCCGCTGCGCTAAACGAAAATGCCGCTTTCCGCCTCCGTCGAGGAGAAAAATAGTATACACACCACGGGCAGTAAATAAGAAAGCCTCAGATCACATGTTTATTGACCTCGGCTTCGCCTCGGACAACAATTACATGTGATCTGAGACATTTCTTATTTTACTGCCCTAGATGTGTAATGTACTATTTATGGTTCAGAAGTGGTATGCTGTGCCTGTATAGATGTACATAATGGGAAAGTAATTTATGCCACCGTCAAAATAGAAATTAAAGTAAGCTTCAGCCATCATCCGCGTAGATTAACGTTTTTGAAGATACCTTCCTTACCCTTAGGGTGCTCAAGGAATATTTCCTCCAAAGAAATATCTGGGTCCACCAGTTTAGGCTGTAAGGAGTTGTTTTTTTATTAGACAAGGTAATGTTTACTGATATGTATTGAACAGTTACAAGATAGAACTTGACGAAGCTGCGGGCAAAAGCTAGTATGAAATATTAAATAAGTCTACGTCTAGAAACCAAAGTGATATGCTTTGTTATTTTAGAAAAAAAACTAGTACCTAATAAATTGTATTATTAGGACAAAAAAGGCTTTGACTGACAGGCTATCAGACAATGTGCCTATTAAAACACTCAACACAACCCAACATTGAGTTCGATGCACCCGATCTTGGCACCGAGATAAAGACACCAGCAACCGGTAACCAAAATACGCAAAAACTTGGTTCAATGTACCATAACATTGATAAATTCAAGAGCCTCAATAAAACTACTCAACTGTTTTTATTAGCTAACATTTTGCATTGTTAGTATTGGCCTGAGGGGATAAAATATCCAAATTATGAGGTCGCCCAAATCTAAGCAAGTACGAATGTATTGGATGCAGTTTCATTCGGTCGCTTTATGAAGTTCTGGCGTAATCTTGATGCAAGCGCTTGCATCAGACGAGGAAAGATTGACAATTCGCGAACGACTTCCTGTTTGTGTAACTTCTGAATACGTCCAGTAAGGAGAGGTGATGAAAGTTTTTTATGCATTACAAGATAATATGGGGTAATGTACCAACATTACCCCATATGCCTCATTATGCCCCATTATGCCTCTTCCGCGAGCATCGTCAACTACCAAGTTGACGATGCTCGCGGAAGAGGCATAGCAGTTTAACCTCATGTCATATTATGTAAAACTTGCATCAGTCATTTCTACAGTCTCAATTGGGTATTTGACTATTTAAATCAGCAACTATTTTTTCAAACGTCAAAACGAGTGCTTGGTATGGAATTTTGTATTAAATATTGAATAGTTACGTCATCAAAGTTCGACGCACCCTTTTACTTTAATCGATAGTTTAAAATAGTTATTCAACATAAAACTAACAGAAGACGTGGATATTAGGACTTTTGGGAAATCTTCTATTTAATTATCACTAAAAAATAATTTGTTTGAACAGTTGTCAAATATCCAAATTGTTCTGATAGGCTGAATTTATTGCTGAAAGAGTGCCAATCAGAGGCGATCACGAAAGTAACACTGTAGCAAATATGTTTACGTTATAAAGCTCATGAACGCCAAATCGCCTTGCAACCTTTGTATGCAATACGAAAGTTGTGATTACCCCAAATTGTTACGATCGCAATGGTTCATATTTTGATCGCAATTGTATGTATATTACACTCATATGTTGTATTTATGGTATAATATGCTTACCTACTGAGACTGCGAATTTAAGCCAGGAACTTAGTGGCATCCAATTAAGAGCTGATGCGAATTGAATTATTTGCACTAGCTGATAAAAAACGGGGCTGTTCACTTGACTTGCGCCAGAAAAGAAATTATAAATTCCCAAACTATTTCAGATGGAAACTCGAACCTCGGATGTCCAATTCATAAGTAGTTTGACCCTGCCATCTCGAACGTGTTTAAACAAAGCCATAAAGCCTGCCACATCTCACGACTGGGCGAAGGTGACCTTTCACATTATTTAAATCGATTTCTTCTTAATTCGTAAGCCGGAGATAATGTGACAATGACACGAAAAGGTTTTAAAGGCCAACGATATCATCAAATATAACGAGATTGGATCGACTCCACAAACTTCTTATTTTATTGGCATGGCGGCAGAACCAGTAGGCCTTATTGCGTATTTCAGTGGACATGTAATTGTTGGTTTTATATTATGTAAAAATGAATTATATTTCATAAAATAATATGCAAGGTTGTTTTATTGTAAAAACCTATTTTAAAGTAACAGAATAACCAATTTCTTTTCTATTAGAAAAAGGAAAGTGTGGTAAGAGTCATCATATTATAATCTTCCTTGTCAACAATTTAAATTTTGCTAAAATAAAACACATTCTATTCTTTGACTTTCGCTGAACAAGCAATAGCAGCTGGTTTAATTTTTATAATCTATAGGTACCTATAAAATTAAAAGTAATTTTGCTGTCACCATTATTATTTCCGGGAATTCTGAATATTTACAGTCCCGATTCTCCACACTACAAATCCAGTAATTTCGATACTTCCGACACTGGAACTCAATTAGATACTTTCGGCCCAAAACTTCCCAGAACTCGAATGTTATCGATACCGAATGCCCTAGCCGCAGCACGCGTTCGCATTGTGTATCCATCCCAAGCCATACAAATATAAAGTTCTTTATAATAGGACACTTTTCTGGCAGTATGTTAGGGGGCATCTGTTGTGTTATCACAAAATAACACAAGGCAGTTATGCTGTTGTATAAATAAGTAATAAAAGTCGCCCATGCCCATAACTCACTGTCATGTGGCATTGCCGGTTGATCGATGATGCTAAAACGTGTGACATACGACGCGTATGCGCACCACAATGGTATATTTGATTATATCTATGGCGCCCACTATTAGATCTTTTGGTTCAGTTATAATCTGTGGTTTTAACTTATATGCTTATTGATATAATATCAGTGCTTTATATATGTATTTATCTACACTAATGTTATAACATTCTCCTTATGTTTCCAATACTTGACTTATAATTACTACTGTTATAGCGCAGGTAACAAAACACTCAATTTAAGCAATTTCACATGATGGTATAATATCCACATCGATATCGTAAAATCTCATTATAACATCAATAAAACGCGACCAATTAACCTGGCGAGCCTTATGTCAAAATCCTCATACAAGTTGTATAAAATTTTGATATTAGGCTGGCTTTTGAAAACAGTTGGGTTATACGTGAAAACTTCGTCGAAACTACTAAACTTACATACACAAAACTCTTTGGTAAGATCTTGTGCCAATTAAATAAAAAACGAACAGCGCGCGCTCGCTTTTGATTGGCCCTGCGCGCGCAGCTGCGCTCTCATTGGTTAGATTTTAATGGCGGCAAGTTCACTGTGACAATACACGTATATACATAAACTATTGTCAGCTTTTACTCTTGTTGTTTGATAAATTGCATTAGTGAAGATAAAGTAGTGTATGCAACTGCATATAACACGGGTATTAAAACACTCGTTACTATTATGAAACTCGCTGCGCTCGTTTCATAAACTCACACTCGTGTTTTAATACCCTTCATTATATGACAGTTGCATAAACTACTATTACCAAATGCTAAATGTTTTTACATGATCTTAATGCCCTTTGTCGTTCTGTCTCTCCGTCTGTCAATATAGCACTGAGTGGGTACTTGTCCGAACTACTTGTAGGACCTAGAATCTAGATACTAGGTAAGTTAATCCGATGACAATGTAAGAACAAGGTAATATTAAGTCTGTAGACTTTTCATAACTGCTAGCCACTACTCTAAAGTGCCACCTATAGTTACATTAGAGAATGAGGACTTGGCTTGGCACACATCTACTAATCACGTATGAATCTACTAAATCTAATTACCCTAGTTTTAATATTTGCCATAGTTAAAATGGGGGTTTCCAAGCCAAGCTTCCTGCTGGTTCTTCTAGGTAGGAATGGCATTCTGAACCAGTCAGATTAGAATAGAATAGAATAGAATAGAAAAATCTTTATTGGCAGCAATAAACACAGATGCACAAAATTTCAAAAAATAAAATAAACTGAGTTACATACATATTATTATAAGATGTAAGTTTGTACAGCAGTGCAACGCTACCAACAGGTGAGTCACTCAGCTTGTGTTGGGGCTCCTGACCTCTCAGACTTAAAACTGGTGATGCCGCCAGGACTCGCGTCTGAGGTGCCAGGTGTCCCAACGCTGATTTTCAGTGACCGCCTTTCGATGCGAACGTCAATGGCCTTTATATTTTTGGCAGATCATGATAATAACTTATGTTGGTATAAAAGGAAAATCTTTAGAGAAAACTGAATCATAGATAGGTTTTGTAGATACAAGTAAAATGTGAATAATAAATTAAACTTATGACTTAATGATGTAAGAGTATAACTAAACTAGAATAAAATATTAATCATGATTATGTACACAGCTTAAAGAATCCTTAAAATAATTTATTTAAAATCATATTAACAATAAAATAGTACGCTCTCACTGGATAAAGTATAAAATCTAAATAATAATGAAATAAAATAAAGTACTTTATAAGTAAAATAAAAATAAAAAGGTATTTATTGATATTGAATATTTAAAAGAAACTTTTTATATTTGTGCTTAAAACTGCTAATCGATCTAAGATTTCTGTAGGGCGGTGGGAGATTATTCCAACATTTTGTCGCGTTGTATTTAAAGCTTCCTAAGAAAGCAGCAGTCGTATGACGAGGCATGAGTATTAAATATGAGGCTGCCCTGGTTTGGTGAGTGGTATGCACATCACTAGCCCACTGGAGTTTATGGAAAAGATACTGAGGAACTTTAAACTTAATGACTCCAAATAACAAAGTCGCAAAATGTAATTGTCGTCTGTACTCCATCTTCATTATTCCAGCGTTGTTCAAAAATGGAGTTACGTGGGTACGCGGTGGAATATCAAAACAGTAGCGAGCACAAGCATTTTGAACTCTTTGTATAAGGTTCTTAGTGCGAGCCAAAAGTCTTGGGCCAATAACAATGTCAGCATAATTAAGTTTGGATAAGACTAAGGATTCGCAGACCCGAATGCGGACTTCAGTTTTTATAAAAGGTCTGATACGGTACAAAACTTTGAGGCGATAAAAGCAGTTTCGAACTGTATATAAAATATGCTTTTCAAACCGAAGGTTTTCATCCATCACCACACCAAGATTTCGTGCTTCTGTTACACGTTCAATATTTTCGCCTTGGACTCTAACTATTGGTTTTTTGTTAGATATCTTTTGTATTTGACTTTTAGTGCCCAAAATCATATATTTAGTTTTACTAGGATTAAGAACTAGACAATTTGAATCTGACCAAATGGCTATCTTGTTAAGGTCTTCATTAAGCTTTTCTACAGCTTCATGAGCCTCATTTGGGGGGAAAGATACATAAATTTGAATGTCATCCGCATACATATGATAATGACAATGACTGATTGTATTAATAACACCTGTACAATATAAAATAAATAAAAGTGGACCTAATATGGAGCCCTGAGGAACACCTCTGTCAACAGGTCTATATTTAGATTTAGTAGTAGATCCATCATCTTGTTTTAATTCAACTAATTGAGTTCTGTTAGTTAAATAGCTGGCGAACCAATTAACGGCTTCAGTATTTAGTCCATAGTATTTTAATTTAGCTAATAGAAGTGGTACATTTATTGTATCAAAAGCACGCGAGTAGTCTAGTAGTACAAGTATTGTGCCATTTCCGGCATCCTGTGCGCTTAAAATCTCATCAACAACATCAAGTAAGGCAGTACAAGTGAAGATCCAAAGCACTCGTATGGTTCACAGTCCGTCAAACTTATTTGACCAGGGGCTCTAGTGAAGATCCAAAGCACTCGTATGGTTCACAGTCCGTCAAACTTATTTGACCAGGGGCTCTACTCTCTTTCTCTCAAACGAAACTTCGCAAACGAACGTGATTAGTTTGTTATTAGACCCACTCAAAATCGTTTAATCCAATCGGTCACGAAAATTTTCTATGGATCCGTACTTCGTCTGCGTGTACGAAAACGAAATAGAGAGGAGCATAGAGATAATATTATATAGGAGAGGAGTTAACGAAATTTCGTTCGTTTGTTTGCGAAGTTTTGTTTTAGATAAAGAGAGTAGACGCCCTGGTTGGCCCAACGTTTTTTTTTAAATTTTATTTTTCGTATCTACTATAATAACGACGGTCAGATAAGTTTGTAGGACTATGATTATAAAATCATTTGATTTGGATGATATGAGAGCTCGTAATTTTTTTAAATACTGGTCAGACCTTTTCAAGTCAATGAACTTACAAAATGATGAGTTCAAAGCAGTCGTGAAAAAAATAAAAGTAGAGAGAACTTCTTTTTATAGGTGATTCCAGCTTAACCTGATACTTTGTCACATGCTCGTTTTGACGACTTCAGATCACATGACATCGTTAGAATCGCTCTGATTTTAATCTTTATCCTAAAACTAGCTGATAGCTGATAGCCCCGCGACTTCTTCCGCGTGGATTGAGGTTTTTCGGTTCCAGCGGGAACGCTTCAATTTTTCGGGATAAAAAGTAGCCTATGTGTTATACCTGACTATAAATATAATCTATATCTGTGCCATCCGTTCAGCCGTTCTGGCGTGATTGAGTACTTACTTAACAAACATCCATCCATCCATCCAAACTTTCGCATAATTATAATATTAAGTATAGAAGTATAGATTGGCTTCATTGTTTGTTTGATTTTTCTAAAAATCAAAAACATTAAGTAACTAACTTTTATATCGAACAGGCTTTTTCAGGGTCCCATAGTCAACAAGAAACCCTTATAGTGTCGCCATGTCCATCCGTCTGTCTGTCGACGGCTTAACTCAGAGGCGTTTACTACTAGAAAGTAGAAAGCTGTAATTTAGCATGGGTACTTACAGTAGGTATTAATTACGCTAACATAGTGGTAAAATAATATTTCAAAAAAAGTCTGTTCTACACGTAAAGAGGGGATGAATGTTTTTTTTTTCGTCTTTCCCATTGTGCGAGTTTTTTAAATTTTTTTTTTTTTTTTTATAAAATACACAAACAAATGCAGAAACCATTCTCGCCAAACTGCAAACCTAGTTTGTTGGCGAGTTCGCGCTCAACGCGGGTTATCGTTGGATAGATCGTTCAAAAATATTGTGGGTGTGCGAAAACCATCTTTCATTTCAGGGATCCGTTTGCGATCCAAACAAAAATTAGCATTTTTGTTTGAGTCAAGTGTCCCCCACGTATGAACGCAAGTTGCTTTGGAGAGCTGATCTAATACTGGTTAAGATCTGAACACAAATAACTAGTGGTTCGCCCCGAACTGAGACCTCGCGGTATCCATAAACTTGTACATTGCCATCTATTGATATAATTGTGAAGTTCTGTTAATAATACTGCAGCACATTAAAAATTAAATAATTTCGTTTCCTTATAATATTCATCTAATTTTAGTATTTGTTATTCATGTACAGGATATAATTCAAATAATTGATAAGTTTCAGGCTCGGCCTTTCAGAAAATTAAGAGGTCTGAGGTCAACTTTGGACGTTAGAAAATCGCCACTTTGAAAGCCCCCCATTTCGTCAATTTTAGGGGAAAATTTAAAAAAAAAAATTTTTGGACACTATTCCTAATTATCTTTAAAATGATATACCGCAACCCTATGTAACGCTATAAAAAATATTTTACTTCGCATTCGCTTCTATGAGAGCCCCCCTGAAATAAAGTTTCTTATAACTTTTTAAGCCATATTCGGCGGGAGGCCATCGGTTTACATATATTTAAATTTGAAGTAATTACGTTCAGTAATTCAGAAGTTATAAGGCTCTGACAGACGGACGGACGGACGGACGGACGGACAGACGGACAAGTGCAAATTCACTCAAGTAGACTCAGAGACCTTCGCTTCGCTCGGTCAATTATTTAAAAGGCACCAATAATAAGTCTTGAATCATTAAATGACAGTTTTAAAAACAAGCTTTTATTGTCCGCCATATTAAATTTAGTGGAACGCCATTTTATTTTTCGTTTTACAAACCCATTAATACCCATATCATGGGTGTGCATAAAAAATAACTAGTCCACCATCGTTAAGAGTCCGCCATATTGGATTTACAATGACGTCACTTAGCTAACCGTGCATTGACATCCAAATTAAACGTGTATGCAAAAGAGCAACGGCGAAATTATTATTGACCACATTTACTAAATCTTGATTGTACTTGTGTAAGGTAAAAACGAAAGTAATTTGCAAATTTTTTTATATTTTATCAAGTATTCACCTTATTTAATTGAACCTAGGTAAAAAAATAAAATATTTAGGGAATCTTTTTTGATTATTTAGTTCCCGTTTCTTAGTTTAGTGTTACCGTTTTATGTATAATCTACCTAGTAGCTAGAATATATCTAAATTAGTAGATTATTTTGTATTGTTTTAAAAATTGTAATTATTTCGTCTGATTAATGTTTGCATAATTAATAGTATTGCTCTTTTTTTTAGTGTATTTTATATTAATTTAGTGAATTTTCTTGCATACATTATTTAATAATCTCTAACAGAATGGTAATAATTGAAAGAATATTATGGCAGCACTGATGCTGATTGTCTGTGGTTGTGCCGAATATTTTACTGGTCTGTGGTTGTCATCTGTCTTTGTTTTTGTGGCTTTCTTCCGGTTGTCATTTTTAGAAGTGACATTACCCATAGAGATATATTACCTCTATGGACATTACCTACCACATAACCTACAAAACTTTAAAACGAAATATCTTTTTTTACTAGGCTCATTAAAAAAAATTCTAGCTGCTGTGAGCTTCATATTCGACGCTTATAAAAACATATTTTTTTCACACGTGTACATAATTATTTTTTCTCAATAATATTGACGTATGGAAGTTCGCCGTTGCTCTTTCAGCTCAATCGGTTGGGGTCTCAATCAAAAAACTGTTTTAAAATTCAGTTTTAAAATTCAAAAACTTTCACGTCAAAAAAAATTGTAATTTTATATGGCTGTATGTTGTAACTGTAGTTATTCTTTTATTCTATTTTTGGAACTTTAGCCACAATTTACGGGAAACAATAAAACTTTTCTCTTTGTTTCCCAACAACAGTTTATCGATGCTTTACAAATTTTATGGCGGCGCGGCGTCTAGAGATTTAAACTCTGCCTTCTGGGTGGTCGGGCTCCCGAACAACCCTTATAAGTATACTGCAAGTTACAACGTTCTAATAGTATGTATTTTAAATCACCATAACATAAATACTAATAGAGTTACGAACGAGATTGATGTCAGTAGGTTTCGAGTCATAACAAAGGAACTAGTTAATCTAGAAGAGATTTAGTATAGAATGATTCCATATCTCATGAATCATGAGCTATAAAACGGCCTAGAAGCCAATTATGAAGAGAAGTTTGGTTAAGGAACCAAGCGATTTAGCGTTCCGGTACGATGCCTTGTTAGGGGCATTATAGATCCCAAGTCCCATACCCCTAAAAGTTTAGCCCGCTACCATCTTAGAATGCATTTTCACTTCCCCAGGTTAGATCGCAGTCCAGGGCTAACTTGGAGTGTAATAAAAAAAAGCCAGGAAGGTCGACTAACTTTCGACGACAAAAAGCCTTTCGCCTCGAAAGGCTTTTTGTCATTAGCCTTTGATTCTGTTGTTTACGAGACAAACAGACACCATAAACTTGAGTAGCCCAAGGCTTTTCATCAGACAGCGAGCCAAAAATAGGAATAAAAAGGTCAATACAATGACCCGTGAATATTTTTCGTGAAGGTACTTATTACGAAACTAAAGGCTTTAGGGTTTTTAAAACCGAGCCTGCGGTCGTAAAATCAGTGGGAATTCTTAACGCTTCGATGCCATAATGCCTTCATAATATGCGCCGGAGTGTTCCGCCTTTTGTTTCGGCCAGCCAAAATTATGTTTATGCGTTTCTCCCATATTGCCAGTTTTTATTATTAACCAAAATATGGCTAATACTTTTTTTGTTTTCCTTTGTAAGAGAATAATGATCAAGATTTCATGTGCTCGCGATTTTATCTCACTTCCGCAACGATGAAGACTTTTCCCTCTCATCTGGAGGTAAGAGGGCTAGTCTGGTATAGGGGTTTAGCAGTTATACTTAACCCACACCCCTAATCTGTTTCTTCGAATCGGAAAGCTAAATCGCTTGCCGGCAAGTAGTTATTTGGTGACATTCTTTTCCGTCTCAAAAACATATTATATCCACAGATCTATATTTATATATACACATAGCAGACCTATATTTACGACATAACTAAGTTTGTTTGGTAATTAAACTCTTTCATGTTACCCCACTTTCGACTCCTAATTTGAGAACCTTTCAATTGTAATATTAGTTGTATTCTTTCATGTAACACAGGGCTGGGTAAGCATTATTTTTTAAACGATTCCTTTTAAGTCGACAGCATGATCAGTTACTGAAATATGTGCGTGTGTTAGATAGACGGATGGCCAGTGGCCACACTCGGACCATAAGGATTCCCTTGTCACCACATTGCTAGGGGGCCCTTAAATCAACATTTATTTAAAGATCTATCCCAAATTTATTTGGAAGCTGGTATCCCTAGTGCTGACGTAGGCGCGCCCTAAATCTCGGTCCAGCGTCAGAGGTGTCAATTATTACGTAAAGATACACGTCCCACTTTTCACCTAGCGTATTAATAAACGCGCTTTAATACTACTCGTAACTAACCCATAAAGAACAACGTAATGAAACCCTTCGAATCGTTAAAGTTTGTACCAGGTACCTGTCCGAAGAAGAATTAATGTGATATATTATAGCTCGACGGATTGCAAAGCTGAAGTGGTAATAGGCGGGTCAATATTTCAAAGACGTTGGGGTCCAAAACGCTGGAACGGCGACCCCGCGCTTAAAAGCGCAGCGTTGGCGGAACCCTCCACTTCGTCGAGAGAATCGAAGGGAGTCGCTGGCTCCAGGCGGCGAAAGATCGCGGCGTGTGAATTTACAAGAGATATATATCCAGCAGTAGATGTCTATCGTTAGACGACCAGATATGCAATTAAATTTTCCACTAAAAGGCAAATTTTTAATCCTTATTTGGCACTAAATACTACGGTAAAATTCCTATCGAAAACAAAAGTGTTCAAACAACTCGGGGTATGCAAATGCCTAGATACACAATTAAGATTAGCTCAAAACGTTTACAGAGTATTAACTCTACAGACAATAGTCAATAGTCCACATCTATTTGGTATGTGTCTCGCGCGCTTGTCAAATTGTCCAAGCGTGCGTGATACTAATCGGTATTAGACGGACTAACAAACACATGGAGACGACAGTTTATTTGATTTTATTTTTAAAACGAAATCTTTTATGATTAAAACAGTTTTAAATTTTATATTACGATTTATGTATAAACTTGCAGATCGTCTAAATATAAATAATTACTGTTTTTATTCAATGTGGACACAATCTCACTTTGAAAGGGTTGCAGCGGTGAAATATCAAACTCTTGTAAAGAAAATGTACATATACTCGTAGCAAAAACACCGTGGACCGGAAAGAACAGAACGTCTGCTTGAAACACCCGCGTTGGAATGGACTCTTTTACCTGCCAACGATAAAAATGTTTCTCCCCTAGTGTGTTAAATTGCTCTTACTCAAGCGAAAAATATAGGAATTAAAAGTGGAGCTGGAAACATATGAAGAAGATGAAAATCACAAACAACTTTATAGACTTGTGAATTTAATGAAGTGTTAATACATCTGATATAGTGATAATCTATACTCATATTATAAGGAGGTAAAGTTTGTGAGGTTGTAGGGGATAATCTCTGGATCTACTGAACCGATTTTGAAAATTCTGGTAGCAATAGAAAGCCACATTATTTGTGAGTGTCATATGATATATATGAACCTGAAAAATTAGGAAGTTCCCGTGGGAATTTAAAAAAAAAAGAGCTTTTGACCACACGACTAAAGTATAACTTCTTTAGCTCCATCTATATGTATGTATCTTCACTAACTTATATATTCCTCTCAACTACCGTTCGCCTTGCCCGATCACACTTTTCGTAAAGAAGTTTTACTTCAAAAACTTATTTCACGCGGACGAAGTCGCGGGCATCTGCTAGTAATTAATATTCATGATAATTGGTTGGACCTAAGGTCAATTAGGTAACTATGGTTACCACCAAAGTTCCTTGTAGAAAAAGACAGTGCAGAAGATTTGACAGTCATAATGTAGTCAAAGTTTAAAACTGGAATTAAAAAAAAGTTCTGCAACCTACTCTATAGGTTTCCTTGTCCATAGTGCGATAATCTAGCATGTTACCAAAGGTCGCGCACTACGCGTTGTTATTCTGAAGACCGTATGCAAATTAATACTTTTGAGCTGACAAACAACTTTTGTAACTTTAACAAATAAGTAAATGGGTTAAACTTCTCTCTTTATATACTAAGTTAACTTTTTTTGTAGAAGGCATAATTACATGTAAAATTTTAGAAATAAGCTTTGCCCTAAATTAATGTGTGACATTTTCGTAATCATACGAGGTTTCCTTTTTTCGTTAGGTTTTGGCGAATACGCACGAGCATTATTGGGTTTAGAAGCGAAGCTCGACGTTGGGGGTAACTAAATGGCAAAAAGGGGAACGCACGATGAAACCCACATCATCGGCTGAAAGCATCACAACTGACAGGAGTCACATATGACTTCTTGAATGGTTAATCCTGCCGCTTGAAACGTAAGGTGCCACGCTGCAACAACATTGTAATGTTTTCTTTCGATCGCATTACCGCAATATATACGTAAACATGGATCATTTAACTTGTTTAATATATTTTTATGATGCAACTTCGTCCACTTAAAATTACTAGAATCTAGATCGTCTATTTGACACTTAAAAAACCCAACACCCTTATCGAATAAAGTTTAATCAAAGGTTAATCAATTAAATAAATCCGACACCCTTACGCCCAATCATAGGATCTCGTTTGTTAGTAACATATTTAATACTAAGGGTGCGGCCAGACGAGCGTAATTTTTTGAGTTTTGAGTTGCGCAATTATGAAAAAGTTACGCTTGTCTGGTCTCACTCTATAAGACTTGTTTGGCAAAAGATAGCAAAATGTTCTTAGTAGAAAAAAATAAGTATGGCATAAACTTTGCTTCCACTTAGCATCTCGGCATAAACTGTGCTTCTTTAAAATTGTTACAAGCAAATGAATTAAATGAATGAATGAAACTTCAATAAAATAGTGCCAATCCTAAGGGCGCCTTCAAATTTGTCGCAAAGTGCCGCGCGGAAGCAGCGCGGCTGCAGCGCTGCGGTCGCGCTGCTTGGTAAATCCATATAAATAAAAAACACGCGACTGCAGCGCTGCACCCGCGCTGCGGCCGCGCATCAGTTCATCGATCGACTAGTGACGGGACTGCGCACGTATTTTTGTTCAAGTCTAAACATGAACGAAAATCAGGCATGGGATTCGAAGTCCGACAAGTACAGCAATAAAATCGAAAAGAAAAAGGCTTGGGAAGAAATATGCATTAAAAGACTCCAAGTGAAAAAAAATTAAGCATGTAAGTATAATATTATGTACTAGCTGATGCCCGCGACTTCGTCCGCGTGGACTAAGTTTTTTCGATTCCCGCGGGAACTAATTAATTTTCCGGGATAAAAAGTAGCCTATGTATGTATGTATATTCTTTATAGCTGATGCCCGCGACTTCGCCCGCGTGGAATAAGTTTTTCAGTTAATTTTCCAGGATAAAAAGTAGCCTATATTACTATCCCACGGTATAATCCCCCTATAATGGTGAAACACGTTTTCTTCATATTTTAACGAAAGCCCAAATGCTGTTTCATGACTATAACTTGAGAAATTAAGGATTTTCATACAAACTCTCAACGCCTATTTCACCCCTTCGGGGGTGGAATTTTGAAAAACTGTGAAACACATATGTTTTCATTTTTAACCCGCAGCTCATATATCAAGTTTCATGGCTATAACTTGAGAAATTAAGGATTTTCATACAAACTCTCAATCCCTATTTCACCCCTTCGGGGGTGGAATTTTGAAAAACTGTGAAACACATATGTTTTCATTTTCAACCCGCAGCTCATATATCAAATTTCATGGCTATAACTTGAGAAATTAAGGACTTTCATACAAACTTTCAACCCCTATTTCACCCCTTCGGGGGTAGAATTTCGGGATAAAAAGTATCCTATGTCCTACCTCGTAGTATGGGCTCAAATCGTGCCAAGTTTCGTTTGAATTCATTCAGTAGTTTCGGCGTGATGCGCGGCCAAGATACAGACAGACAGACAGACAGACAGACAGACAAAAATGAAAAAAAATACAGATTTGGCTTCAGTATCGTATAATGAGTGATCTCCAAAAATAATTTTCAAAATATCTTCAATGTACAGAATTGGACCTGTTACAGTTTTATTATATCTATGTTAACACAACTACTTTATATTTTCGTTGTTTCGTATTAATAGTAACACAGAGCAGTGTTTCTTCGTCAGAGTCCATCGTGAAAATAAATATAGGTACAACCCTATGATGTTCGAACCTCGCGACAGGAGCGCGGCCGCAGCGCTGCAGCCGCGCTGCAGCCGCGCTGCAGCCGCGCTACGCTTTGCGGCAAATTTGAAGGCGCCCTTACACACAATAATATCTTTCACCAAACAAGAAATGCAAAAGGTGTAATCATGCATCACAGCTTTTACTTTAATACTGTTAAAATCTAACATTGAATTTTACGAATCAAGAAATAAGATACAAGTATAAAAAAACAAACTTACCTTTTTCGTAAAAGCTATATTTGAATTAGCTTTATTTCATTGTTTGAAGTAGCTAATACTTCAAAATTATACTTAACCAAAAACCTACTAAACTGTAGATTAGAACATCTTCAGTATAAAGCAAATACATATGTGTATAAATAAAGTTTTTCGCTTGTCTAAAATGTAAATGATGATCTCTAAAATCAAATTTCTCTTTGATATCTCTGGTTCTTCGAGAGAATAATAAATTTTCATACTGATAATGTATAGGTCTACCAGAACCTGATGGCAAAAAGTATACACCATATACTGGTACTTTTAGATGTATTTTTTGCCATCAGATTCTGGTAGACCTATAATTTTGTTATTTTTTCCAGCTGTAAAGTACATAATTGGGTATTTGACAACTAGTCAAATCAGCAACTTTTAAATGTCATGTCGCGTGCTTATTAGGGGATATTGTATGAAATTCTGTCTTTTTTACTTTAATCGATAGTTTAAAATGGTTATTCGACATATAAGTAACAGGGGACGGGAATATTACGACTTTTGGGAGATCTTCTATTCAATAATCACCAATAAAAAAAAAGTGTGTTTTTTCAACAATTCACACAAGGCAGAAGTGAAACTTCAGAAAAGTAGCCTACTAGAGAATGAGATAAATATAACTTGTATTCTATCTCATTCTCTCGCAAGCTAAATTATTATATTATGAATATGTTTGTCTCTTTTTAGTGCTGCTTTTTCGTTTCATCGAATTTTCAAATCACAACGATTCTAAAGATGTTTCACTTCAAAAAAAATTATTAATTTAACTAGTAATCAAATACCCAAGTATTTGCTACAAGTATCATGATCTTATATTTCTATTGCTCACCAGTTCGGCAACAATCTGCTTCGCCAACCGCTGGCATTCATTCACATTGGGTTTTGTGAATGTGTGCGAATTCACGTGTTTCGTATTCTGAAACAAGCAAACTTGGTATTATAAAAGCTAGAATACAGACGAAAAATGACAACAAAAAAAAAAAAATATTATTGTTATTGTTATTGTAATCTTTATTGCACACACACACAACTACACAAGAAACATAGAAACACATAAGTACATTAAAAGAAGCTTAATCTAACAGTAGAGCGTGTAAATGCGCTTTTCGCTATAGCGATCTCTCCCAGACCACCTTTGGTGATAGGAAAAAATCATCGCTTTAATTAATAATTTAGTTGTTAAATTTATTTTGACGACCTGGGAGAGAGCAATAATGAGAGGTGTTATGAGGGAGGAGGAGAATATAATTTTTTTTTAATTTTCTATTTAGGAAGGCTTCGGCGTTCGGTTACCACCAGACCAGCAAGAAGCGCCGAGCGATTTAGGGTACCATTACAATGCCGCGTAGAAAACGATCATTATTAAGGGTATGTACAGATCCAGTACATACCCTTAATAATGGAATGTTATTAAAGGCAGAGGATAACATTACAATGTTCTTTTAAAGAGTTCATAAAGTTCATGTTTCGCTTAGCTTTTAGGATAAAGTTCTGGTGTCTGTCTTTTTAACTGTATTTAATCAATTGCTATTTGCAATTCATAAGGAGCTGCGTACTCTTTAATTTTCCACGACAAAAAGTAGCCTACAATGCGTTATTCCAGACTATATTTCTGTGCAAAAGTTCGTCCAGATCGGTTCAGCCGTTCTGGCGTGATTGAGTAACAAACAAACATCCATCCATCCAAACTTTCGCATTTATAATATTAAGTATAGATTGAAACATACATGACTTCATAAAGTTAGGATACGTGCCTGGGGATCAAATGCCGGACCCCGACAACTATCTACTCCTCTTTTACTCTCTGTATCTCCACTCTTTAGCATGGTCTCGAGTTTGTAACCCAGCCCATATTGTGTAACACAACGTTTTTCAATACATAAATTGGTAAGAAAACTTGGAAATAAAACTAGAGTAGGGTACTAGGTTTTCACTGAAACTGAAAGTATTATTTATACTAATATTATAAATGCGAAAGTGTGTCTGTCTGTCTGTGTACTACGGCCCATTTGTTCAACCCATTTTGATGAAATTTGGTACAGGGGTAGATTGTATCTGGGGAAGGACTTTTACTTTTTATCCTGGAAAATTAAAGAGTCCCCGCGGGAATCAAATAACCTTAATCCACGCAGACGAAGTCGCAAGAATCATCTAGTAAATAATACTTTCAGGACATGTTTACTGCAATGTTCAGTGTATTTTTCAAGCAAACATTTCCATACCTTGTTACTTTTAGCAGTGTGTAAAGCCTTGTTGATGTCTTTGAAGGAGTGTACGGACATATCCAGTGTAGACGAATCCAACTTCTCGTCCTTTGTCTGATGTGATGCGGCTTTCTTTGTCTCTGGTTGCTGTAATAGAATCAAAGCAATACTTTTACTTTTAGTTTTGTCGACATATTCGCAGCCATCTTTATGCAAAGAATGCTAGATGCTGCCTCGATGGTCTAGTGGTTGGCATGTTCTACTGCGGCCGTCGAGGTGCCGGGTTCGAGTCCCGGGTCAGGTCATAATTGAGTATTGGGTTTTTTTTGACTAGAAATTCACAGTACTAGCCCGGAGTTAGGAAGTTGGCGGTGTTTCACCCCCGTGCCTCGGAGAGCACGTTAAGCCGTCGGTCCCGGTTATTATCACTAACATGATAATAGTCGTTAAAGCCCACCAACCCGCATTGGAGCTGCGTGGTGGGTATAAGCACTAATTCCCTCTCTCTTATGAGAGTGGAGGCCTGTGCCCAGCAGTGGGACGTTAATGGGCTGTAGTGGTGGTGGTGGTGGTGGTGGTGGCTAGATGCTATAATAGAATAGAGAACAAAACTTTTTTTTTTACGGCAAATTCGGCGCCATCTTTAAGCAAAGTATTCTATACTTTTCGACGCTACCAGATAAATTTTGCGCGCGAGTTTTGAACAAATAGAAATACTTTCCGAGCGAGAAAGACGAAAAATCTTTTGAAAGTCTCAGATGTATTTTTTTAAAACTTTATTGTTCAACCGGAACAAGCTGCTATGTACAATAGGCGGACTTATTAAAGCTCGAGAGCTTTAACTCGAGCTTTAATAAGTCCGCCTATTAACTATCCGAGCTTTAGCTCGAGAGCTGCTAGAGACACTAGCTGCCCCCCTAGCATGGGCCGGAGATAAAAATTTTATCCCCCGATTTTATCCACTGACAAGAGATAAAATTAACTTATCCACCTCTCAGAGCACGGCAACAGGGGAGAGGAGAAGTTTATCCCCGTTTGACATTTCACGGGGACTCGGGGGACTATTTACTCACCGTTATTTAGCGTTTTTATTTATTTAGAAATAAAAATTTTATCCTTTCCTCGGGGAGAAAATTCTCTCGGCCCATGCTAGGGGGGCAGGAAAACTCAGCTCAGCTGCTTTTGCTATCATGAATATTAGACATCTTACCGATATTGAGACGGCTAGGCTTGTCTATTTTGCCTATTTTCATAGTGTTATGTCGTACGGCACCTTATTGTGGGGCAGAGCTGCTGATATACAAACAGTTTTTGTTTTGCAAAAGAGGGCGATTCGATCAATATATAAACTCGGATCACGCGAGTCCCTTCGTGAAAAATTTAAAGAGTACATATACGATAACATAATGTTTGTGAAACAAAATATTCATCTCTATAGACAAAGAGGGGATACACAAAATCGTCTTACTAGAAACCGGCATAAACTAGTAATGCCGCAATGTCGTCTACGCAAGGTACAAAAATCCTTTGAGGGGTCGAGTGTTACCATTCAAAAAATTTTTTCAAAATTCAAAATTCAAATGTTTTTTATTCAAATAAGCTTTTACAAGCGCTTTTGAATCGTTATAATATGAATCTACCGCTGGTTCGGAATGCCATTCCTACCGAGAAGAGCCAGCAAGAAACTCGGTGGTTGCTCTTTTCCATCAAAACTTACAATCATCATAATGATACAAGTAACTGCAGTCCCACGCATAGCTGGAGCGAATCACCTCCACGCTTTTTTTTTATCATTTACGTAATCTTCGATTGTATAGTAAGCTTTTTTCACGAGCATACAATACTCAATACACGCCAAGACTGGCAGACAGAGGCAGCCCCATTTCCGACGGTGGCACCCGTTCACGAGCATGACGCATGATCCAGCCATTGCTTCGCTCAACCATATTTGAGGGAACGTAACAACCCGCACCACACGACACCACCACAGAAACGTTAAAGAGAGTGTGACATACCCAACTACCCATATCAAGGCATAGAATTGAATACTGTTTAAGGGTGCAAATCGCCACCTATCGGCAATAATAATATTAAAGTTTGTATGTGTGTATGTTTGTTTTATATTATAGTTATATATATATATATATTATAGTCATTATAATATAGTTCAAATTCAAATTCACTAATTGTTGAGTCGGGGCTATTATACAATTAACGAATTTCTTAATGAAAAAGTAGTATGGACTATTGGTCCAAGATCCCAGAGCAGCCAGACCTTACTTATTTTCTGAGAAACAAAATGTGTGTAATATAGTAGCTTTGGTACGTAGATTTAACGTACGCATACTCGCAAATTTGGGGCGACGGCCAATTTATAGTTATATGGTGCTAAAGGTACGTAAAAACGTTGCTAACTTTACTTATTTTCTGAGTGCTGATTGTTATGTATGTTGTACAGAATATTGTTAATAATTAATAATCAATACTCCCAGACTCATGCCGTGGGCCGTTATTTCTGCCAGACACTTTAAAGGTCGCAAAAAAAAAACTTAACTTTACTTATTTTCTGAGTCTTCATTTTTATACACGATACTCAGGGAACTGTTTCAATACTATTTGCAAGCAGCCAGACTAATCTGATGGGCCAAACATCCGCCAGACTCAATTTGAAATTTCGCTGTGATAAAATGTTCGCCTTATTTACAAGGTTTTAGGGACCTTTTTCATTGTGTGGAGTAAAGAAAACCATCAATTATTGCAATTTCTAAGCCTGTGTACGAAAAGCTTACGAAAATCCACAATAAAGGGGGTGAAATGAGGGTTGGAACCTTACATGTGTTGGTTTATGTTACGGTTAATTGCAAAAATTAATCTTATCTTATTTTATAATTATGCTAAAAAGTATTTTGTTATTTAAAACATAAACGACAGTGCAATCTCTTTTCTATTCGTAAAAAAATGTGTTAGGAACTGACATATTATATTCCTTGTCAAAATATTTTAAAATTGGCTAATATACGTTTTCCTTTATTGCGTTCTAAATGCAGTGCTTATGCCAATAAGTTGTTTTTCTTCCACACCTGATTTTCTATTTTCCGATAGGTTATGGGCCCAGTGTACGCTGTTTATTGTTTAAAATAGTTTTCACGTAAATAATTGCAATGGATAATTTGAAGACTAAACGAAACATTAAACCGTTTCATGGTGAAAAATACAGCGTGTGGAAGTTCAGAATACGGCGTGGACGCCGAGGTCACCTGAAAAACGAATGCTTTTACTATAAAAGGATAAATCAACAAAAATCTACGGAGAGGACAAGGACCATCCAGACAGTTAAAATGAGTCAACCATCTACATCGAACGATTTTTCTGGTTTTGCATTTATGATGGGCGAATACCATGACAATGACCATGGAAATAAAATTACTTTTCTGCTGGATTCGGGAGCTTCAGACCACATCATAAACAGAGATGATGTTTTAATTAATGATATTGATTTACTTTCAAAATCTCAGTTGCTAAAAATGGTGAATTTATTTCAGCTACTAAAAAGGGAACTCTACAGGTTACCAGCCACAAGGGGATCCAAGGCGTACTTGATGAGGTACTTTATTGCCCTGAGGTTCCTTACAATCTACTGTGGGTGTCGAGGATGCAGCGTGCTGGATTGACGGTCATTTTTGATCAGAAAGGAGCGGATATACGTAAGGGTAATACGACTATTATGCAAGGTACGTTAAAAAAACAATTTAATTGTTTTAGAATTGTTGGCATGTGTGAACAAAAATCGATCTGTTTCCCAAGTGTACAATAGTGACAAAAATAGTTACAAATTATGGCATGAACGATTCGGTCATATTAGTAAGGCAAAATTTTTACAAATTAAACATCTTGACATGGTTAATGATTCAGATCAAATTAATAACATCTTACCAAATGATGAATTATGTGAGGCTTGCATAAATGGAAAACAGAGTCTATTGCCGTTAAACCAGACCAAAGATAAGACACACATAAAGCGACCGTTATTTGTTGTGCATACAGATGTGTGTGGCCCCATCACTCCTACAACTATTGACAACAAAAATTACTTTGTGCTTTTTGTTGATCAATATACTCATTACTGTGTTACGTATTTCTTAACATATAAATCAGACGTATTTGCTGCTTTCAAAGATTCCGTTGCAAAGAGCGAGGCTAAGTTTAATTTAAAATTAGTCAATCTGTACTGCGATAATGGTGGAGAGTACTTATCTACTGAAATGAAAACTTATTGCGTGGAAAAAGGTATAACTTACCATTTGACAGTTCCTAGAACTCCACAACAAAATGGTGTTTCTGAACGTATGGTCAGAACTATTACTGAGAAAGCTCGTTCTATGATAAACGGTGCAAAATTAAATAAAGTATTTTGGGGAGATGCAGTTTTGACTGCTGTTTATTTGATAAATCTAACCCCAACAAAAGCTTTATACTGCTCAAAAACACCATTTCAAATGTGGCATGATAAGAAGCCGCAAATAAAATATTTAAAAGTGTTTGGCTCAACGGTTTATGTTCATAATAAAACCGGTAAAACGAAATTTGATGATAAATCATGGAAAGGTATTTTGGTGGGTTACGAACCAAACGGTTACAAAGTTTGGAACCCAGAATGCGAAAAACATGTGGTAGTTAGAGACGTCATAGTTGACGAGACTAACTTTGTACAGTCTAGGCCTGTGCTTAGATCTGAAGGGAATATTGAAAATTCTCATAATAAAACTAGATCTGAAGGGAATATTGAAAATTCTCGTAATAAAACTGATACATGTAACAAATCAAAATCAGTTAAGTCTAGAAACTCTGACAGCCTTATACCAGATATGTCGAAATCTGATGAACACATGTGTCCAAATAAAATTCGTAAGCTAATCCATGAAAATACAAATGAATCAGAAAAAGCAGTAGATAGTTCTGAAAATTCTTTACTTCGAGATACTGAAAACACAGATAAAATTCATGAACTTAGGAGGAGTGAGAGGTTAAAACATCTTCCCCCTATTTCGTACTCTGAGGAGGACGATGACTATTTAATGTGTGCTTATTCAAGTTTATACCAAGTTCCATCTTCATATGGAGAGATTAAAACACGAGACGATAGATCTCTGTGGGAAAGTGCAATTAAAAGTGAATTAAATTCTCTTTTGAAAAATGAAACTTGGACTTTAGTACCTAGGCCTGAAGGTAAAAACATTGTAGACTGTAAATGGATTTTCACTATAAAACATGATGAGTTTGGAAAACCTTTAAAATATTTTAGCCCGACTAGTTGCGAGAGGTTTTAGCCAAGAATATTTAACAGACTATAATGAAACCTTTGCACCCGTTGCAAGAATAGCTAGTTTCAGATTTATAATTGTTTTTGCCAATCAATTTAATTTATTAGTTCATCATATGGACGTTAAAACTGCTTTTTTGAATGGGGAACTAAAGGAGGAAATTTTTATGACAGTTCCTGAGGGTGTAATAAATAAAAATGATAATTATGTCTGTAAATTAAATAAATCGTTATATGGGCTCAAACAGGCTGCTCGGTGTTGGTTTGAAGTATTCGAGGCAGCATTAAAAGACAAAGGTTTTCAAAATTCATCAGTTGATAGATGCATTTACATATTAAACAATGGAGATATACGTAAAAACATATATTTAGTATTATATGTAGATGATTTGGTGATTGCATGTGCTGAAATTGAAACAATGAACAATTTTAAAATGTATTTAATGAATAAATTTGAAATGACTGATTTAAAAGAAATTAAACTATTTCTTGGTATCAAAATTAACAGGTTCGATGACAAAATCACTCTAGATCAAAGTGCATACATAAACACTATTTTGACTAAATTTAATATGCACGAATGTAAACCTGTACATACACCACTAGAAAGTAAACTGAATTATGAAGCATTAAACTCTGATGAGAAATATAATGCGCCATGCCGAAATGTTATAGGTTGTCTAATGTATGTCATGCTTTGCACTCGGCCAGATTTAAGTTTTAGCGTTAATGTACTGAGTAGGTATACAAACAAAAATAATAAAGAACTTTGGCAGTGTTTGAAGCGAGTACTTAGATATTTAAAGGGTACAACTGATTTAAAGTTAACATACAAAAAGTGCGACTATAATAACATTTTATGTGGATATGTAGATTCAGATTGGGGTGGTAATGATACGAAAGATAGGAAAAGTACAACCGGGTATTTATTTAAACTCTTTGAACATTGTACTATAACCTGGAGTACAAGGAAACAAATGTCAGTAGCGGCATCGTCAACTGAAGCCGAATATATGGCATTATTTGAAGCTGTTAGGGAAGCTTTATGGCTCAAGTCATTAGCAGCTAGTATAGACATGAATATTGTAAGCCCAATTATAATTTATGAGGATAATAATGGATGTATAAGTATCGCAAATAATCCAACCAATCATAAGCGTACGAAACATATTGATATTAAATATCACTTTTCAAGGGAGCAAATTGAAAGAAATGTAATAAAATTAAATTACATTCCAACAGGTCAGCAGCTGGCGGATACCTTGACTAAGCCATTACCTGTCATCACTTTTCAGGCAATGAGAAGCAAAATGGGTTTAGAATAAAATTACCTTAACTTGAGTAATTTTTCTATTTACATGTTTAAATGGTTCAAATTTAATTTACATTTATTTAAATAAATGAAATGGTCTGATTAGGTTTTTCTGGGTTTTCCCTAATCCTGCGCAACGAATGTTGGACCATTATTATGTAACTCCCAGATAATACAAGGAAGAAAATATGTTCAGTTTAGTTAAGATTACCTTTGTTGATTTGTATAATGGTGATTAATTTTTGAGGGGGCGTGTTGGTTTATGTTACGGTTAATTGCAAAAATTAATCTTATCTTATTTTATAATTATGCTAAAAAGTATTTTGTTATTTAAAACATAAACGACAGTGCAATCTCTTTTCTATTCGTAAAAAAATGTGTTAGGAACTGACATATTATATTCCTTGTCAAAATATTTTAAAATTGGCTAATATACGTTTTCCTTTATTGCGTTCTAAATGCAGTGCTTATGCCAATAAGTTGTTTTTCTTCCACACCTGATTTTCTATTTTCCGATAACATGAAGGTTCTAAGTTTTTAAAGTTAGGGACTTGAAAATCGGCATTATGGTTATTAGTTTTAAGTAATAATAACCTGTAAAAGCAATTTTTTGAAAATCCACCCCAAAAGGGGTGAAATGGGGGTTGGAAGTTTGTATGAAAATCCTATGTTTTTGAAGCTAGAGACATGAAAATCGGCACTTAAGTTTTTATTTTTAAATAATAAAAACCTGTATAAGCAGTTTTACGAAAATCCACAACAAAGGGGGTGAAATGGAAGTTGGAAGCTTACATGAAGGTTCTAAGTTTTTGAAGTCAAGGACTTTAAAATCGGCATTTAGATTATTAATTTTAAATAATAATAACCTGTGTAAGCAATTTTTCGAAAATTCAGCCCAAAGGGGGTGAAATGGGAGTTAGTAGTTTGTATGAAAGCTCTATGTTTTTGAAAACATGGCATCGGCATTTATTTTCAATAATAAAAACCTTCTTAAGCTATTATAGCCGCAAGAATGTTAAGAACTTTGATAAGAGCAACGTACCACTGTGTAAAAGTGAGCTTCTGCAGCAGTTTCGGCAGCGAATTATATAAGCAGCTTTTGTGCTTATTTGACAGAACCTATAATTTTTAAACCTGAAAATAACGGATGGATGTTGCAAAACAACAATCACCATTTTAACTGGTTCGATGGGGACCAATTACCGGAGTTTGTAAGAGAATCCCTTGAAGTAGAATCAGGTATTTTACTCTCACTTCATATTGTTTTTATAAATTTTGAAGCTATTCGAAACTTTATTATTTTATTTGATTTAACAGACGAAGATTTTACCAATGATATTGACGACGATAAAGATTTGAATATTCAACACCAACAGAGCTTAACATGCACACAACGAGATTATCTCGCGACGAGAGAGAGAGAGATGTTGTCGTTGCCAGCTGTTTTGTTTACCCTAACATGCACAAAATGCGATATATTACAAGAAAAAAATATTCGGCATGTAAAGGTTCGTAGAGAAAAATACCACAGATAATAAATATTACTCTCATCTTTACTTTTGACGTAACGAGTTAGGTAGTAGTAACCATGTTAGGTTCGGTAGACAAATAGAGATAACGGGTAGACATAATTTTACTCGTTGTGTGCATGCTAGCCCTACAGGATTGGCTAGATGACGAATTACCAAACTTCGACGATGACGATAGTGATGATTATTAAAAATAACATTTAATTAAAATATTTTCATAAAATTTTAATTATTTGATTTGAACATATTGAATATATTGATTTTGAACATTTTCATCATTATTATCATTGAAATATACTTAAATATTAAGATAATAAAAGCAGATATTTATATGTATATTTTTCGGGATAGCCTTCCGCGTGGCCGTGGGTGATGTATATCTTTTTTTTATAAAGAAAAGTAACACTCTTGTGATAAAATTTTTCATTTAAGTTGGAAACCGTTTAAGCCTTTATAAACACTTGAAGCCTGGCAGCATATACGTCCATTATTCAGGTCACGTTGTAGATTTCACAAATATATTTTTGTTTTGAATTGAACACATTTTGCTCTAGGTCTTCACAGCTGATTAAGTCTAGCTCACTGAATCTCCTCATGTCACTCCTATGTCCTTCCCCGGTATATAGCCTACCTCTATACCAAATTTCACCAAAATCGGTTGAAAAGATGGACCGGGAAAGCGTAGCAGACAGACAGACAGACAGACACAGTTTCGCATTTATAATATTTCGGATTTAGATATGAGCATAGATAAACATATTTATTAGTACTAGTGGTCGCCCGCGACTTCGATCGCGTACAATTTCTGATTTCCTATAAGATTATAAAATTTTCCCGCTGCAAAAGGCATATCTAAAGAGGCTATAATATATTATGTATAGCTTACGAAGGTATTTATTATTTAAAACTACTTAATAAGTTAAATGCCGATTTTCATGTATCTAACTTCAAAAACATAGAGCTTTCATACAAGCTACTAACTCCCATTTCACCCCCTTTGGGCTGAATTTTCGAAAAATTGCTTACACAGGTTATTATTATTTAAAATTAATAATCTAAATGCCGATTTTAAAGTCCTTGACTTCAAAAACTTAGAACCTTCATGTAAGCTTCCAACTTCCATTTCACCCCCTTTGTTGTGGATTTTCGTAAAACTGCTTATACAGGTTTTTATTATTTAAAAATAAAAACTTAAGTGCCGATTTTCATGTCTCTAGCTTCAAAAACATAGGATTTTCATATAAACTTCCAACCCCCATTTCACCCCTTTTGGGGTGGATTTTCAGAAAATTGCTTATACAGGTTATTATTATTTAAAACTAATAACCTTAATGCCGATTTTCAAGTCCCTAACTTCAAAAACTTAGAACCTTCATGTAAGGTTCCAACCCTCATTTCACCCCCTTTATTGTGGATTTTCGTAAGCTTTTCGTACACAGGCTTAGAAATTGCAATAATTGATGGTTTTCTTTACTCCACACAATGAAAAAGGTCCCTATAACCTTGTAAATAAGGCGAACATTTTATCACAGCGAAATTTCAAATTGAGTCTGGCGGATGTTTGGCCCATCAGATTAGTCTGGCTGCTTGCAAATAGTATTGAAACAGTTCCCTGAGTATCGTGTATAAAAATGAAGACTCAGAAAATAAGTAAAGTTAAGTTTTTTTTTTGCGACCTTTAAAGTGTCTGGCAGAAATAACGGCCCACGGCATGAGTCTGGGAGTATTGATTATTAACAATATTCTGTACAACATACATAAAAATCAGCACTCAGAAAATAAGTAAAGTTAGCAACGTTTTTACGTACCTTTAGCACCTTATAACTATAAATTGGCCGTCGCCCCAAATTTGCGAGTATGCGTACGTTAAATCTACGTGCCAAAGCCACTATATTACACACATTTTGTTTCTCAGAAAATAAGTAAGGTCTGGCGGCTCTGGGATCTTGCTCTATATGGAAGTAACCGACTTTGGGTCCAGCTCCCTACAGGATAGTATAATAACTTACACTATTGTATTTAATTTATATACTTAAGTACATAAGTATTGCAATATATTGTTAAAAAAAAAGAGCAACTGCTGAGTTTCTTGCCGGCTCTTCTCGGCGGAATCTTCTTTCCGAACCGGTGGTAGAGTCATAACATGACGTAACATAAGAGACACCTGTATGCCTTACATGTTTTAAATAAATGAATTGAATTGAATTTATCTCCCAGTTGACCTATTTCTACAAACGCTCGGCAGTGAGGACTTTCTATATAGTTTTGTTATTTGAGGAACTGTACACTCAAGTCGAGGAACTCATGTGGGGTGACAGGGGTAAGGCAATAGATTATATCGATCTATGTTTTGGTATATAAGTAACTAGATGATGACCGCGACTTCGTCCGCGTGGATTGTTTTTTGATTCCCACGGGAACTCCTTACTTTTCCGGGCTAAAAAGTAACCTATATCCTTCCCCGCGATGCGACCTATCCCTGTACCAAATTTAATCAAAATCGGTTGAAAAGATGGGCCGTGAAAGCGTAGCAGACAGACAGACACACTTTCGCATTTATAATATTAGTATGGATGTCAGCTCATCATCACTCATCATCACAATATGATCATCCCACTGTATTTATTTATGCTGTGATTGTGCGATGCCTTAATGCACAAAAGCACGTGTGTCCTACAAGCGTTCAAACTTGTGAAGTTTACTTACATAAGTATGGTGCCTTAGATCATCTTCCCAGTTGTTGATCTGATCTGCTAGTGCCGCTAGTCTGCCAAACTTCTTCTTTCCTTCGTGCTTTGATTTCGGTGACTCAGGGTCTTTGGGGGGTGTTGGCATGAAGTCCTCAGAGCGATATATGGGAGGAGACATCGTTGGGTTGTCTGAAAGATGGAGAAAAAGAATTCATAGTTATCAGAATGTTGCTATTTAATATTTTCTGACTAGATGATGCCATGATGATGACTTTGTCCATGTGGATTGAGGTTTTTTGGTTCCTGCGCGAACTCTTTAATTTTCCGAGATAAAAGGTAGCCTATGTGTTATTCTAGACTTTAATCTATCTCTGTATCTATCTATGATACCAAATTTCATCCAAATCCGTTCAGCCATTCTGGCATGATTGAATTAAAACATCCATCCATCCATCCATCCAAACTTTAGCATTTATAATAATATTAACAGATTTCTGCTGTAATTTGTATAAGGGGTTCCTTCAAAATTTGATCTAAAATATCTGTTATTCAACTTGATTCAGCTGGTTCAAATGAGTTCATAAAATTCTGAATAAAATATATGTGCTACTTTTGTTCATCATCTTCAATTTTGTACAATTATTTTTTCAAAATATTATTTATTGAATTAAATACAAACCGTGCCAAAAAAGTGTTTTTTCACTAATAATGCCTTATAACTTTTATAGCTTTGCAAGTATTAAAACAAAATTTACATGAGTAAATGTCCTCAATTCTGTAGAAGCACTTTATTTAATTTCGATATTGTCCGTGCTACCCACATACTGTGTTCGCAAGAGTGAGGAGAGGAAATGCTCAAGGTCCCTGGCAGCTTGGAGCCTCTTAATCAATTAGACTAAAACTCAGTGGAATGCATTGTGTTCTAAACCAAGGTAGGCATTTAAGACCTATTTATTTAATGGCTGTTAAATAAATGTCAAATTATCTAAAACTTGAAACAATCAGTTATACAGTTCCAAATTGTAGAAATAGAGAATTTATGAAATTGTCACATAGAATTTTTCTTACAAGAATACAAAACAAAAATTAAGGAAAACTATTCTATTGTGGTATTCTTACTACTTCAACCAATAGTGGAACGTTAACCAATCAGAGGTGATTGTGATTGCACTTTTGTAATCAAATTGAAGTAATAACGCCCTAGGTAAAAAAATGAGTTATTTCAACAACGGTAAGCAGTGCTACTGTGCCTCTATGACCAGGACGCCTCATCTCTAAAGTGTTGTCAAAGATAAATTTCTAATCTAATCTAGCCCGTACTGTCCCGCGACTTCGTCTTTTCCACATCTCCCTATTTTGTGCCTCTATGGGCCACTTTGAATTTGTCTAATTCATCACGCCATCATAGCCTCGGCCTACCACGCTGGCATTGATGATTTTGAAAAATAAAAATATCATTGCTTATATTCAGAGGCAATATTTGATCACAAACATTTGAGAATTAACGATAATGATATTCAGCTGATCATGTTTCTTAAAACATCCTCATCAATTCCACCATGTTGGAATGAACTTTGTTTTGTTATCACATCCTGCTTTTATCAGCAAAAGGGTCATCTAATAAATGAATTTGTTTGTTGGTATATTTGTTTGGGCATAAATAAATATCAACCAATTTAGAAACTTCTTTCATGGTTTCAATTTTTAAAGCATAACACACAGTATGAACACAGTATGAATGATATCCTCAAGTCTTTTTGATTGAGTGGAACATGTGTGCAATATCATAAAATAATTGTTTGTGTTCATTACATTTGCACATAATTTGATTTTCATCCAATTGATTTCAAACTTTGTACAGTTGTTGTTTGCACTTACGTGAAGTGTTCTGCCAGTATCGCCTCGTACGTACATTAGTTAGACATTCAAAAACAATGTCGGGCATTATTTTATTTCGCTAGTTGCATATTATATATAAATAATATACATAAGTAAATGTTATAAATTCAAAAGTTCAATCTATTTTATTCAAATAAACTTTAGGAAGTGCTTCTGCATTTTTGAGTGAATCGACCGCTGGTTTGGAATGCCACAAAATTAATATCATTATTTTTTTACTTATTTCTCGACTTACAACTAGTATTACCGGGGTCTCCCTAATTAACTAGAGTAGCTAAAATAATTTATATTCTTACTATAACATAGAGACCACAGAGAAATTCTTCATACCTGAATATAAGTTTGCCAGTCGGTCCAGTCGTGATTTGACATTATGCCGGAGTCCAGCCTTGTGACTCTTGTCCTCTGCCATCTCAATCGCTCTTTTCTCGATCTTATTGTCATCTGGAAATAGATTATGTGTATGGAAGTTATAGATTTGGCAGTAAATCAAATCCAAAGATTTTCAAATAAACTTTTACAAGAGATTTTGAATTGTCAAGTGTATCTAAAGTAATTTATTTAATAATACTTTAGGTTACAATGGGGCTGGCGTGTCCGTGAAATAAATTAAGATTAAAAAAATAATCTGCCACTCACTGCACTGGTTCTATTCTATGCTTTTTGTTTTTTAAGGACAAGAATAGCATGTAGACCACGTTAGTACTTTTTAAAATTTAATTAAATGATATTAAAAATAATTACCATCATCCATTGCTAATCTCACGAAGTAGAACACAAAAAACAAAATGCTAAATAAACTACTCAACAAAATAAATAGAAAATAATATATCAAAAGGATAAAATGCTTTTTGTAACACAAATCAAGAATTAAAATGGGCTTTGCCTGAAGCAAACATCATCTTAATAATGTTTATTTGTTATATTACTAAGCAAACAACATTTGGTAATGGGTACTCGGAATACTATCAGCAGTGACTAACGTGCAAAATTAATGCAGGAAAACAAAATTAATTAGCCATTTGTCTTGTTGGCCTTTCACGTGACATCTTAGTAAATGACAAGGAAACATGCAGTTTCATAAATAGTAAGCTATCTCATTAGATCATAAAATAATATAAAACAAGATGATGGCCACAACTAGGTATTTTTGTGGATTTAGGTTTTTTTAAACCTATCACTATTAACTTAGGCTTTTTAGGTGGCACACAAGTTGTTCTATAAAAGAAATTAAATTGTGAAGAAAAAAATTACAAATACAAACACACCATCAATTTCCTGAATTACAACATTATTGTCACCATCACTGGGGTTGTAAACGATGCTGATTGGCGCATCTCTCTCTTCCACCTGAACTTCAATCTGAATATCATTCCTATGGGAAATGTTGATTTCCACAGACACATCAGAGTTGCGACGGTTCAGACTGCTTTTAGGGCTTTTAAATTCTTTTTTCGTCACTATAACGTCATTTCGTCGTTGGGGAGATGACAAAATTGATTGCTCAGATTTTTCAAAAACTTTTTTTATTATAGGCGCATCGCAATTTGCTACTTCTCTAATAGTCTTTTTGGGTGATAAGGATTCTCTCGAGTTTTTAATGGGCGATTTGACCGGTGAAGCGTGATTTTTAACGTTGCTAATATTTTCTGCTAAAGGTTTACGTTTCGGTACAGCTTGTCCGGAGTTAGCTAGTTTCTGATCGATTTTCTCTTGTCTAGCCCGCGCCCTTTCCAACATACGCTGAAATAAACCAATTATGTTATGTACTAAAAAGATAAATACGTAAAATTTTAAGGCGCGGCGGCCGTTACAAAAGCCGGACCTACCTGAGTAAATGGATCCATATTCATTAATACGGCAAAAGAAACTTCACGCACAGACTCATGCAAACACCATAACGCTTTTATCGTTTTAGTTCAATTATTTATACGTATTTTATTATTTTTAACATAGTAGCTTTCAATATAAACACACAAAAACACTTTCACTTGCCGTTGGAAATTTGACGTTTGACAACAAACCGAAATTTTTAAATTAACCATAAAGTTGATAGACTAATAGACTATGTAGTCTATGGATATACGAAGTTGGTGCATAGACAACTAAGGCTATGATTACACACAAGATAAGAAGAATCCGGTTACACTCCGGTTAAGTTCCGGATTAGTTCCTGAGCGTTTTTAATTTGTTTGTGCATATAAATTCATAAAAGAAATATTGAAGATCATAATAATTCGTAACCACATAAGTGGTTAATATTTTTTGTATTAGTGGAGGTCTAAAAAGTAGGTAAGTATATCTAGTTTCGGATAAAGTTTCGGATAGACGGAACCTTTGAATATAACTGCCGGAATGGATTCGGTATGCATTTCATGTAGTCCTAGCCTATCCAGACGTTTATTCACGTTTACGGGATTTATCAATGATTATTCATTGCACAGAGTAGTACAATATTATTTAAACTGATTCATTGCCAAGGACATTAATATATATATAGCTGCTCGTGCTGACTGACTCATTGATCACCTCTCCTGTAAAATTTTGTATGAACATTTTTTTTTTCACTCATCGTTTCGTATAGAAGACAAAAAATCATTAAGAGGAAAAATACAGAGAGAGCTGATGATTGAGGATTTCGAAGACGGATGAAGAGCACCAGCCAGGGTATCGAAGATAGGTGGGGAGTGCTCGACCAAATGTCACTCGAAACTTCATCCGATTGACAGTGAGCTGAAAAAAATTTCAAAATGGCGGATTTAAGATGGCCGCCATACAAATTTCGCCGGTGTCTATCTCGGAGAGTATAAAAGATGGAAGAGTGGTTTCTTGGAAAAAGATGATCAGGACATGAGCGTCTACTTGATGAACAGGAAAAAAATTCAAGATGGCGGAATTTATTTTTCCATAGAAAAGGGTATTGAAGATAGGTGGGGGGTGCTCGACCAAATGTCACTCGAAACTTCATCCAATTGACAGTGAGCTGAAAAAAAATTCAAAATGGCGGATTTAAGATGGCCGCCATACAAATTTCGTCGATGTCTATCACGGAGAGTATAAAAGATGGAAGAGTGGTTTCTTGGCAAAAGATGATCAGAACATGAAGGTCTACTTGATGAACAGGAAAAAAATTCAAGATGGCGGAATTTATTTTCCATAGAAAATGTATGGCGAATATTGAAGAGGCTACGGTTCCTTTTCAAGATTTGTTTTTATGGAAGAAATCTCATTTTGACGAATGGTTCGGAGAAAAAAATATGGAGAGAGATGATGATCGAAGGTTCGGATGATGGGTGAGGAGCACGGTCAGGGTATTAAAGATAGGTACCTACTTAGGGGCTGCTCAAACAAAAAGGGAGGGGCGGGGGTTGGTGGTCTTTGTTTTATGTTTTTCCTTTATGAGAATTTTCTTTTACGTCGGACGCTTGGCGTGCTGGCGCTTCCACTGTGCTCACTAGCATAGCAGTGTGTTGTTCAGATCAGAACACGTAGACAGTAAACCAGCTACCCGATTATGTAAGAATTGTCGATGAAATCGTAAAAGTTCGGCGTCAAAGTAAAATAAACCATAACAGCATTGAATTAGAGCTCAATTTCGTGTTTCGAAATTGAGCTCTAATTTAATGCCGTTGTGGTTTATTTTACTTTGACGCCGAACTTTTACGATTTGATCGGCCATTCTTACATAATCGGGGGGCAGGATAGTAGTACAGCGAGTAAGTAGACAGTGGTCCACGCGGTCCACTACGCGGTCCGCTGCAGCGGGCCGCGCAACCACGCGCCATACTAGTTGATCTTATAAAGGTCAACAAACTTTCCAATTTCCATCCATTGATGAACACGTATTCTTATTCAAATACAAGATGGCTGTAATAAATAAATATCAGCTGTAATGTTTCAGAAGAAGTACATAAAGCTGTTGGTACCTGCGCTATGGGGCTACGCCCACGTCAGACTTTTTCATTCTCCAACAACAATCCAACAACAATCGGATCGCGCTTCTAATTTGGAGGCAAAGGTTCTGAATCGCTTTTCACTATAGGAACGAACGTCGTTTATAATAATTGATCGCATTCGGCAATACCTACCTTTGATTGACTACGGAGTAGGTATACTATACATACTTATATTATAAATGTCGATCCTGCGCCTGATCTCTCTCCGGTCGTGTCGGATTTTCTGTCCCATCGGGCTATGAGAGTAAAGGAACAGCGAGTGCACCTGTGATTGTGCACTATGATATCTCCCGCGCACACGGCTAATCTCGAGGCTCGGGAGATTCGGGAGGGCATTATTATTATTCTTCAGTCGATAAGACGCGGCGAAGACTCTAGCTGCCTAGCATCTCCTCGTAGGTATATAATACATATGTAATTTGACTATACGTGTAGTATAATACGAATGTAGACTGGACAAGTAGGTAGGTGTAAGATCGTTGGCTGACAACAAAACCAGTACAACTATGTAGTAGAGGTATGTATCAGTATAATAAGCAATATGCATAGATATCAGTATTGCGAAGAGCATCATATAGAGTGCTTGTGCAAAGTTCAATACAGTAAACAAGTATGGGTAAGTTTATTTGTTTATTAAATTTATTTCATACAGATACATGCGTAACTACCTAACTAGTTACAATTCTAAAATAAGTTGTTAAATATTTTCAAATTAAAAGTTCATGCTACCTTAATAGGTACTTTAAATGTCGTAGCATTATATTATCAGGTAAAGATAATAATTTTTTTTTATCTGCTTATGTAAACAAAAAGCTCTATACCTAGCTCAATAAAATAATTACATTATTGATTATACACTACGAAAAGCACTAAAATAAAAATGAAGTAATTATGTAAGTAAAAACGAAGTGCTTGTTGCCGGCCTTATCAAAAACTAGATTATGCCCGTGACTTCGTTCGCATGGATTTTTTTTTATTCTCCGAACAACTCTTAAGATTTACGGGATAAAGAGTATCCCTAAAGTCCCCTTCAAGCATCAAGATACTCGAACTATCTCTACGCCTTCGTCAAGATCAGTTCATCTTTTGGGCTAGGAAAAGATAGCAGAAAATCGGAAAAATAATCCATCCATAATCCATATCCATACTAATATTATAAATGCGAAAGTGTGTCTGTCTGTCTGTCTGTCTGTCTGTCTGCTACGCTTTCCCGGCCCATCTTTTCAACCGATTTTGCTGAAATTTGGTATAGAGGTAGGTTATATCCCGGGGAAGGACGTAGGCTACTTTGTATCCCGGAAAATTAAGTAGTTCCCGCGGGAATCATACCACCTTAATTCACGCGGACGAAGTCGCGGGCATCATCTAGTAATATTATAAATGCGAAAGTGTGTATGTCTGTCTGCTACGCTTTCACAGCCCATCTGTTCAACCGATTTTGATAAAATTTGATACAGGGATAGTTTGTGTCCCGGGGAAGGACATAGGCTACTTATATCCCGGAAAATTAAAGAAGTCCCGCGGGATTAAAAAAACACATCAACACACACACATCAAGTATGTAAACACATCAACGGTTGGCACCGAAATAGGTTACATCCCGGGAAAGGACATTTTTCCTGGAAAATCAGAGTTCCCAAACGATTTTCAAAATCACTATTAAAATATTTCCTAACCATCCTAGACTAATTAGGTAGGTATTTAGTAACATTACATGGGTATAATTATATACACATATTAATTATTATTGTTTATTGCCTTATTTTGCCGGCATTCGTTTATTTCTGACCGGATGAGATCAAGGATACTTAAAAGTAAAAGGTTACTTATCCGCTACCTCTTTTCGTAATATCTGTACTTATTATTACCTACACCACTCTAAACTTTAATTCGTCCCACCCCTTTGTTTTGGATCTCTTGCAGTTTTATGCATTCGTCCCACCCCTCTGTTTTGGATCTCTTGCAGTTTTATGCATTCGTCCCACCCCTCTGTTTTGGATCTCTTGCAGTTTTATGCATTCGTCCCACCCCTCTGTTTTGGATCTCTTGCAGTTTTATGCATTCGTCCCACCCCTCTGTTTTGGATCTCTTGCAGTTTTATGCATTCGTCCCACCCCTCTGTTTTGGATCTCTTGCAGTTTTATGCATTCGTCCCACCCCTCTGTTTTGGATCTCTTGCAGTTTTATGCATTCGTCCCACCCCTCTGTTTTGGATCTCTTGCAGTTTTATGCATTCGTCCCACCCCTCTGTTTTGGATCTCTTGCAGTTTTATGCAAATATATCTCTTTCGTAACAAATCAAAGTCAATTTTTTTTTCAAATTTACTCTCACCATGTCGTTTGCCTCAATCTATCTAATGTACTTACTAGGTAGGTACTTACTAGTACAAGTACTTACTAGGTAGTACTAACTACTATAATAACTACAAGTTAGCCTTTGTTCGCGATCTCACCTGTGTGCTTATCATGCGCAGTGCGCACAACGAGATTATCTCGCGACGAGAGAGAGATATGTTGTCGTTGCCGGCAAATTTTTAATTTACCCTAACATGAACAAAATGCGGTATATTACAAGAAAAAAATAGTCGACATGTAAAGGTTCGTAGAGAAAAATACCACAGATAAGAAAAATTACTTTTATCTCTACTTTAGACGTAACGAGACAAGTAACCTTGTTAGCTTCGGTAGACAGAGAGAGATAACGGGTAGACATAATTTTACTCGTAGTGCGCATGCTAGCCATACTGGTGGTAAGTGATAAATTGATGTTGCAGTAGATACTTAACTTTAAGATGGTAGCGGGCTAATATGGTAAGGGTATGGCAGTAATATTAAACCCCACGGTTAAATCCATCCAAATCCTAATCAGTTTCTACTTTCTATGCGGTGTGTCGTACCGTAACACTTTTATAATCGTTTCGCGGCACGTCTTTGCCGATCAAAGAAAATTCAATAATTGTAAGGATGTCCTGGATATGGAAAAGAGATTGAAAAATTTAGAATTCAGTGAATTCACAGAGTCCATGGTGCGCCATTGATATTAAAGTACCTAGCCCTAAGCAGCCTTGACATGAAGATCAAGTTTAAATTAAATTACCTATACTTACACTTCGAATGCTCGGAGATCTTGAACCTTGGGTCAGTTCAATTTAAAATCATTAAAAGAACTTTAATGTTTTGTTCTCCAAACGGTTTTAAACCGACTTTGCGAAAACTTTCGCAGGCAAGCAGAGGAAGAAGCAAGGAGGAAACTTTTCTTCTTTTCATCTAGGGAAATCAAAGGGTTCCTTTGCTATTTTTATGTCAAAGCAATTTTGTTTTAAAAAGTCTAGGTAGCATCTTGCAGTATATCATAGCAGTAGCACTGTCAAAGATCATCTATACCTACTAATACATTGAAATAGAATGAGTAAACTAAAATTCTAGGTACATCAATGTACTAATATTATAAATACGAAAGTTTGCATGGATGTACGGATTGATGGATGGATGGATGGATGAATGTTTGTTACTCAATCACGCCAAAACGGCTGAACGGATCTAGATGAAATTTGGCACAGAGATAGATTATAGTCTTGAATAGCACATATTATGCTACTTTTTATACCGAAAAGTTAAAGAGTTTCCGCGGGAACCAAAAAACCACAATCCACGCGGACAAAGTCGCAATTTTTTGATTTTTTTGTTATATTATATTATTAGTAAGTATGGCATTTTGCAGTTTTTGAACGTAAAACCATTTTATTTTTTAACCGACTTCCAAAAAAGGAGGAGGTTCTCAATTCGGCGCCTATCTTTAGTACTTAGGTACACTAGATTTTTTTTAAAATCTAGATATATATCTACTTATACTTATTGGTCGGAAGAGAAGCTTTAAAAAGTCTTAGATAAATAAAATCTGGAAATGTAGGATCTGGTGGACAGTAGGTTGTTATCTAAATAGTTTTTAATGTATTTGGATTAGAAGGATCCAAGGAAAGATCATTTATATAAATCTATTGATTAAGTCTTTATTGATATTACTTGAACAAGGTAAACCAATCGATCAAGGACCAAAGCCACATTTATATGTATATAAGGAAAATGATTGTTATTTAAATAAATTATACCTATTGTTGGGAATTCTTATTTCTCTTGCCTTGCCTTGTTTACCTCCTCTTTTTCTCACTGAATCTATACTTATAATAAAACTGTAACAGGTCCAATTCTGTACATTTAAGATATTTTGAAATTTTTTTTTGGAGGGCACTCATTATTCGATACTGAAGCCAAATCTGTAATTTTTTTCATTTTTGTCTGTCTGTCTGTCTGTCTGTCTGTCTGTCTGTCTGTCTGTCTGTATCTTGGCCGCGCATCACGCCGAAACTACTGAATGAATTCAAACGAAACTTGGCACGATTTGAGCCCATACTACGAGGTAGGACATAAGATACTTTTTATCCCGAAATTCTACCCCCGAAGGGGTGAAATAGGGGTTGAAAGTTTGTATGAAAATCCTTCATTTCTCAAGTTATAGCCATGAAACTTGGTATATGAGCTGCGGGTTAAAAATGAAGTCATACGTGTTTCACAGTTTTTCAAAATTCCACCCCCAAAAGGGTGAAATAGGGGTTAAAAGTTTGTATAAAAGTCCGTCATTTCTCAAGTTATTTCGATGAAACTTGGTATATCCACGCGGACGAAGTCGCGGGCATCAGCTAGTTTAAGCTATAATTGCTAGTTCGAATCATTTGATTCGAACAGATATTCCAGATATTATTGTACCTATTTAGGTACAATAATATCTGGAAAACTCCTTTAAAAACACGTCTTAGATACCTACCTACCTACCTTTATTAAATTCTATTTAGGTAGGTGCCTACTGCCTAGTAAGAAGACAATATAATTCAATGTTTTCACTTTAAATCTATAGGTACTAATATTATAAATGCGAAAGTTTGTATGGATGTATGGATGGATGTTTGTTACTCAATCACGCCCCAACGGCTCAGATATTATAGATCATAGTCAGGAATAACACAAAGGCTACTTTTTATCCCGGAAAATTAAAGAGTTCTTACAAGAACTCAAATTCCATAGGTAGGTACATAACTACTTACCTATAATATTTTTTCTAAGATCCATTTAGGTACATCGGGCTTATAAAAATGACATTACGACCATCGAGTATAGTACAGAGGTATACCTACTATAATTTAATGTTATTCCCTTTATCCAATTTAGATTCGTCATGTTGTAAAATAGCTTATTGCGGTCAGAGATCATGAAAACAAATTGCATTATGTGTACATATCTAGGTAGGTAGGTATCTACTTGTTAAAACGAGACATATTATGATTTATGGTTAATATCCCACTTCTGATTGTGGAGATTTTCATTCCAACATACATAGGTACCTACTTACATACACAAATAGGATACACTCTATAAATTCTTTTTATTCTTTCTTGCTTTTACATAGAAGTACGATGTCAATAGGACAAAATCCATCCATATTTTAAATGCGAAGTGTGTCGGCCCATGTTTTCAACGGATTGTGATGTTTGATATAGAGGAGACCACATTTCTTGGAAGCATCCAGGGTCTACATTCTTACTCTGAGAGCAGGGTACATCCCGGGGAAGAACATAGGCTACTTTTTATCCCGGAATATACCTTGATTAGGAATTTGTAATTTGGTAGTATATGATAGCCTAGTGGTTGGGAAACTTGATAAACTGTCGATCCTTAGGCATCTCACTAATTTTTACGACGAAACTTTTGACGACCTCCGTGGCGCAGTGTGTAGCGTTGTTGTCCCGTGTGTCGAAGTCCCGGGTTCGATCCCCGGCAGGGTCAATTTGGGAATTTATCATTTCTGAATTTTCCCTGGTCTGGCCTGGTGGGAGGCTGTGACCGTGGCTAGTTACCACCTAACGGCAAAGACGTGCCGCCAAGCGATTTGGCGTTCCGGTACGATGCCTTGTAGAAACCGAATAGGGGTATGGGTTAATATAACTGCCATGCCCCTAACAGGTTAGCCCGCTACCAACTTAGACTGCACCATCACTTACCATCAGGTAAGATCGCAGTCAAGGGCTAACTTGTAGTGAAAAAAAAAAATTTTTTGAATAGGTATGCGTTATAAGCAATTAAATTAAATGAATTACACTTGCTTTAACGGTGAAGGAAAATATTGTGAGGAAAGGAATCCTGACATGCCTGAGAATTCCTCACGAAGTCTACCAATCCGCACTTGTTCAGCATGAAGAAACCTCCCCAGTCTAATGGGAGTCTCGTGACGAGCCGGTAATGGGTTGACGCCATGATGATATTGACGACGAATATTTATGAATTACTAGCTGATGGCCGCGACTTCGTCCGCGTGGATTGAGGTTTTTCGGTTCCCGCGGGAACTCTGAAATTTTCTGTGATAAAAAGTAGCCTATGTGCTATTCCAGACTATAATAATTTATCTCTGTGTCAAATTTCATCCAGATCCGTTTAGCCATTGGAGCGTGATTGAGTAACAAACATCCATACATCCATATTCCATACATCCATACATCCATACATCCATCCAAACTTTCGCATTTATAATATTTATATTTGATTATATTTGACTAGCTGATGGCCGCGACTTCGTCCGCGTGGTTTAAGTTTTTTTTTATTCCCACGGGAACTCTTCAATTTTCCGGGACAAAAAGTAGCCTATGTCACTCTCCGGGTCCTCAACTATTCCCATGCAAAAAATTTTCAAAAAAAAATAAAAACCGACTTCAAAAATCACAAACACTAAAAAGTAAAAAATACTTAATTTAATTTATTATGTATACACAAGAGTTAATTTAGTTCTATAATAACATTTTTTGGAGTCGGTACCAATTAGCCGCATGAACCGTCTACCTACTCTTCATTATTGTTCACGTGACTCCACATTGGCACCGACTCCAAAGAATGTTAGGGCGCCTTCAAATTTGCCGCAAAGTGCCGCGCGGCAGCAGCGCGGCTGCAGCGCTGCGGTCGCGCTGCTTTGTAAATCCATATAAATAAAAAACACGCGACTGCAGCGCTGCACCCGCGCTGCGGCCGCGCATCAGTTCATCGATCGACTAGTGACGGGTTGAACGAAAATTAGGTAGAAGAATTTATCGATAAGGTTGAGAGTCGTCGATATGGGATTCGAAGTCCGACAAGTACAGCAATAAATTCGAAAAGAAAAAGGCTTGGGAAGAAATATGCATTAAATTTATTGACAACTAGATGATGCCCGCGACTTCGTCCGCGTGGATTAGGTTTTTTTTATTCCCGCGGGAACTCCTTTATTTTCCGGGATAAAAAGTAGCCTATGTCCTTCCCCGGGATACAAACTATTTCTATACCAAATTTCATCAAAATCGGTTGAACAGATGGGCCGTGAAAGCGTAGCAGACAGACAGACAGACAGACAGACAGACAGACGGACAGACAGACAGACACACTTTCGCATTTATAATAGTAGTATGGATTTCACAAACAAGACTCCAATTGAAAAAAAATGAAGCATCTATACTTATAATAAAACTGTAACAGGTCCAATTCTGTACATTGAAGATATATTGAAAATTTTTTTTGGAGGGCACTCATTATTCGATACTGAAGCCAAATCTGTAATTTTTTTCATTTTTGTCTGTCTGTCTGTCTGTCTGTCTGTCTGTCTGTATCTTGGCCGCGCATCACGCCGAAACTACTGAATGAATTCAAACGAAACTTGGCACGATTTGAGCCCATACTACGAGATAGGACATAGGATACTTTTTATCCCGAAATTCTACCCCCGAAGGGGTGAAATAGGGGTTGAAAGTTTGTATGAAAGTCCTTAATTTCTCAAGTTATAGCCATGAAACTTGATATATGAGCTGCGGGTTGAAAATGAAAACATATGTGTTTCACAGTTTTTCAAAATTCCACCCCCGAAGGGGTGAAATAGAGGTTGAGAGTTTATATGAAAATCCTTAAATTGTCAAGTTATAGCCATGAAACAGCATTTGGGCTTTCGTTAAAATATGAAGAAGTACGTGTTTCACCATTATATATTATACCGTGGGATAGTAATATAGGCTACTTTTTATCCTGGATAATTAACTGAAAAACTTATTCCACGCGGACGAAGTCGCGGGCATCAGCTATAAAGAATATACATAAATACATACATACATACATACATACATACATACATACATACATAGGCTACTTTTTATCCCGGAAAATTAATGAGTTCCCGCGGGAATCGAAAAACTTAGTCCACGCGGACGAAGTCGCGGGCATCAGCTAGTGTAAGTATAATATTATGTATTGTTAACACAACTACTTTATATTTTCGTTGTTTCGTATTAATAGTAACACAGAGCAGTGTTTCTTCGTCAGATTCCATCGTGAAAATAAATATAGGTACAACCCTAAGACGTTCGAACCTCGCGACAGGAGCGCGGCCGCAGCGCTGCAGCCGCGCTGCGGCCGCGCTACGCTTTGCGGCAAATTTGAAGGCGCCCTTATTATAGAACTAAATTAACTCTTGTGTATACATAATAAATTAAATTATTTTTTACTTTTTAGTGTTTGTGATTTTTGAAGTCGGTTTTTATTTTTTTTTGAAAATTTTTTATTTCACAATTTTTAGTGGCCCCACTGTTTTAAAATACAGGATGTAACCAGAACGAGATATGCTATGCATGGTTAAAACATACTGTTTACAAGACTATCACACTGATCGCGAGCAATTTACTCTTATCCGTTGAAGAGTTCCATTATCTATCTTCGAAGATATTCATCAGATCTTCACCAAATTTATATGGGACCACTTCGAAAGTATACCCTTTCAAACAAAAAAAGAATTTTCAAAATCGGTCCAGGCGTCTTCGAGTAATCGGGGAACATACATAAAAAATAAAAAAAAAAAAAGATTCCGACGAATTGAGAACCTCCTCCTTTTTTGAAGTCGGTTAATAAAAAATCACGTCGATCCGTTTCTCCGTTGCAGCGTGATTGAAGGACAAACTAACAAACCAACAAACACACTTTCGCATTTATAATATTAAGTAAAATTATACGAAGTATGATATGATAATATTATGATGAACCACACTAGATACTATTATACGTAGGTAGGTATAGTTCGCGCGCGAGTTGAATGCAGAGTAAATGTATGGTGACACATTAAATACTCTGCATTAGTTAGATAATTTATTAAGGTATCCGGGTAAACTAAATACATATAATCAGGATAAATTAGTGTCAAGTTCAAGCGATAAGGGAACCTCTTTAAAATTGACAACGCACCAGATGCACTAGATTTTTAACCGACTTCCAAAAAAGGAGGAGGTTCTCAATTCGGCGCGTATGTTTTTTTTTGTAGTTAGAGTGACGACCTCCTGTGCATATTGTTCAGCGCTGGTTGTCTGAACGTGGGAGGTCCCGGGTTCGATCCCCGGCAGGGTCAATTTGGGAATTTATAATCTGAATCTTTTACCACCTTACCTGCAAGGACATGCCGACTTACCGTTCCGTTAGGATGCCTTGTATAGAAACCGATTAGGGGTAGGTATGGGTTTGATGTAACTGCCTGCATACACCTTTCGAATAGCCCGCTACCACCTTAGACTGCATCATCAGGTGAGATCGCAGTCAAGGGCTAATTTGTAGTGGATAAACAAAATGGTGATGATACTACATATTATTATAGTTAAATTAATAGGTAGGTTATATAACAGTTAAAGCGTGCCAACCTGCACCCCTATTCTCTAAGCTGAGTGACTATCTAAAAATGAAAGCCACTGACATTTAAATATTGTTTTAAATCCAGTGCTTTGCTTTAAATATGATTTTTTTTCATAGCAAACCTTCCATGAATAACAAAATATACAAGTAGGGTGGCTTTCATTTTTTGATAGCCCTGCAGTAGCCACTGATTTGAGAGACGAGTGGCCTAGTTGTGACACCGCATATCAATCGATTGCGAATGTTAAGCAACGTTGACCCAAGTCGGTAACTGGATGGGTGACCGAATTTGGAGGTTCAATTTGGTATTTTCGTTTCCTCCGTGCCTCGGAGAGCACGGTAAGCCGTCGGCACAGAGAACTGAACAGAGAGGAAGCTTCATACCACCCGTCGATCCCGGTTATTATCACTGACATCTGATAATAATCGTTACAAAAACCGAAGAGTATAAATACTCTTAGTCGAGTCGCATGCGGAAGGAAGTAGGTACGTGGGAACCCACCGCATTATTATCCCAAGAAAACCCGTACCATTAGGTAGGTAGGTATTTGATTAATGGAAAGGGGTCACGACCCTCAGTAATGAGGATTACGAGAGAGAGAGCCACTGATTTAGAGAATAGGGAGGCTGCTAGGGGCATGGCAGTTATTTTAAACGGATCCTGCATTCTATCCTTATTACGCCCTTATCTTCTACTGGTACCGGAACGCTTAATCTACTAGCCACGACCGAAGCCTCCAACCAGACCAGGGCGGAAGAAAATTATCTCTTGGACTTGGATCTCTCTTCTATACCTAGGTTACCTAGGTACCTATCCAATGTCATTCCGATTGCGAGGCCAATGCGTAGTGTTATAACCCTTTGACCTAAAAATTAAGACAGGGGCCGTCCCGAGACATATAAACATAGCAATTATAGGTAATTACTAATTAGTAATCTCATTACGAATAGTATACTATACGAGTATTTAGGTATATTAACATCATACTAATATTATAATGCGAAAGTTGACTTTGTTGGGTTTCCCTTCAATCACGCCGCAACAGAGCAACGGATCGACGTGATTTTTTGCATATGTGTATTGTGTAGATCTATACTTAGTTGAGGACCTGGAGAATAACATACTTTTTATCGAGTTCCCGCGGGAATTGAAGAATCTCATTCCACGCGGATGAATCGTGAGCATCAGCTCAATATAAGTATATAAAAAAGAATGCATTGGTTTTTTTAATATGTTATTAAAATAACGTTTGTTGATAAGAATTAATACTATGACTATGTTTACAGGTTCCATGACGATCTTGTTGAGCGTAATCGCCGTTTTCTTCATCATCAGCTACACTGAAGCTTGTGAGTAATAAAAAAAAATTTACTAAAATATTCCTTTATTTATTTAAGTACCCATGTATGTCAGCGTAAAATTGTAAATACCGTTAGATTATATTCCTTCTATCTTAGCGAGATTGTAAACTGTCGAAAGATTATGAACCGTAACATACGGCTTAGAATTTAACGTATTATTTTTCGGTAGATTATAATCTATTAGGTGAAAATGAAATGAAAATGAAAATGAAAATGAAAATGAAAATGAAATTTATTGATAAAAATATTCGTCGTTTTACAATTTTGTCGGGAACCCTGAAGTAAGTTTGAAAAAACCTGTATCTCGGGGTCCCCGCTCTTCCTCCTCGGTACAAATAACAATAATATCTTTAACAATGAAAAGTTAAATTTAAAATTAATAAAAAAAAAAACAACAGAGTTAGCATGCATTGTTCTGTACGTGTGGTTGTGTGTATGTTTGTGTGAGTGCGCGTTTGTGTATGTGTACGGATGTGTGTGTGTGTGTGTGTGTGTGTGTGTGTGTGTGTGTTTTCTATCGAGTAGTTTTGTAATATAGCATTTATTGAGTACCAAATTAAATTTAAATTTGTGATTTTAAAAGATTTTCGGTATCCTCGTAGTTCAAGTTATTCAGCCAATCAGTTACCATTTTTTTAAGTGGAAATAGTTGCTTATCATATATGTTTAGGATTCTATTAATTTTATTGTATAGATAAACTGATTGTTTTTGGTATTGTCTTGCAGCAAATTGGGTCTTATTGCTTGAGACAGTGTTAATGACTGCGTGGTTGTAGTCTTCTGTTTTGAAGTGATTTATTATATTCAGTAGTGCGGTGAACCCTAGCTATAGTTTGTAAGATGTATAGTTGTCTGATAGTTAGTAATTTGGCTGTTGTGTACAAACTATGAGTCGGGTATCTGTAGGGTCTGAAATACATAACTTTAAGCAGGGATCTTTGTGCTCTCTCCAACTGAATAAGTTGAGACTTACATGCACCTCCCCAAGCAGGAATGCAGTACATTAAATTTGACTGTCCCAGAGCTATGTATATATTTTTTAAAAGCTCTGGTGGGACAACATGGCGTAGTTTTTTAAATATCCATATTAGATTTCTGGTTCTGTTTATTAGGTGATTAATTTGTGTGTACCAGTTAAGATGCTGATCTAATATAACACCAAGATATTTGTACTGCGTTACCTTTTCAATATGTGGGCAATCACAAGTATTTCCCTGCCGATATTTGCACGAATGACATTTTATGACAAAATTATCTGGTGGTTGAGTTGGTGTTCTAATTGAAAAGGTCATAAACTTTGTCTTTGTTACATTTAAAGTCAACACATTTCGGTCAAGCCAATTCACAACATTACTTAGACCTTTCTCCGCATTGCATTTTGCTTCCTCCCATGTGTCACCGTGAAATATCAGGGCAGTATCGTCTGCATAAGAATAGATGTTGCCTTTATTACGATCTATAAGGGCAAGGTCATTTATATATATTAAGAACAGGGTAGGTCCTAGAACACTACCCTGCGGTACACCATACGTAATGAAAGCTTCGGAACTTCGGACGTCACCAATTTTAACTTGTTGTTTTCTATTGGTGAGGTAACTTTCCAGAAGCTTCAACGGAGTTAGGTAGGTATATTAACCCGATAGAACCTAAGTGCCCTAACTAACTACCTGAATATTTATGTCTAACACTAACCTAACCTAAAAGATCAAGAAGAGGAAAAACAAGAAAACCTAAATACATACAAAAATATTTCAAAAATTGACATTTAGAACATTGAACGGTTTACAATCTTTCGAAAGTTCACAATCTCGCGAGATAGATTATAATCTAACCGTATTTACAATTTTACGGTGACATATAGACTATAATCAAAGTTGCTGGCAAGCGGTGATACAGCCTAAAGTGGAGCGCGCTTGTCTATTTCTATATAGATATGATATATCCTATATTCACTCTTGATTTGAAGATATTCCATTGATATGAAAAGCGGAGAAGCTGGAAGGGCTTTCAATTTCCTGGCGGTTCAAATTAGCACGAGCTGGCACGACGAAGGACTAGATGATGCCAACGACTTTGTCCGCATGGGTTAAGGTTTTTCAATTCCTGTAGAAGCTCTTTTATTTCCGGGATCAAAAAGAGCCTAAGTTCTTTCCCGAGTTGCAAGTTGCAACCTAGGTATCTATAGTATCTACAATAATTGGTTGCATCCCAGGGAAGTCCCAGACCCGGGGTCTGGGACTCTCGTGAGAGTCTCATGAGATTTTGCACTAATGCTGAGATCTGTAGAGCGTACCTACCTTGACTTTGCTCAGGCTTCACTGTGTTAAAACGGGATGGACTTAGGTATATTATGTGCGTAACATAAATCTGTCTTATTTTAGCTCAGTCTTAACTTCTTAAGTTAGAGCTAAGTCAAAGTATACTCTATAGATCTTACACTAAGACTCATATTATAATTTTTAATGATAAAAATATTTCAATTTCCAGCGGGCAGCTGCCCCCTGGCCTCGAAGGTGTACGGCTGCAGTCCTAAGTGCCAGCAGACGTACGACTGCAGCAACGGCAAGCAGTGCTGCCCCAACGCCTGCAACGCCAAGTCCTGCGTCGACGTCGCGGCTTATGGCGGAGGCAACAACGGCAAGGATAAACAGCAGTGTAAGTTTCTGTCTAGATTAGCTATCACTGATCCAAACTGTGGGCGGACTACCATCGCATAAATCAGTATTACTTTAAAATGTCAGATTCGTATTGACGTACCTTGACGTCCCTAAAATAAGAATTATAATTCTAAAACGTCAACGATTTTAAAATAATAGGTACGGTTTTAAGCGACGCGGGTAGGATAGAGATAGCACGGTAGCAAGGTTTATCTACCCTGTGACGGTAGTATGCCCCCTGTGCTCCTACCCTTTAGATCGAGTACCTAAGTATTAACTCAAATATATATTCTATTACAGCTGGCGGTGCAGGCATTTACTGTGGCAACCAGAAGTGCAGTCCGTTCGAGGTGTGCAAGCTGGACCCTGCCACCAAGAGGAACAAGTGTTCCCGAGCTTAGACATATTAAACCGCTGTGTAATTTACTGCAATTTTCGTCACGAAAGCTTAAAAAAAAACAATTGAGGGAGGACGCTACAATATATTTTATCCTACATGTGGTGAACTGATCGTGACCATTGTGATTGACCATTGTGATTGACCATGTCATAAAATAATTGAGTAATTCGTGAAACGGTCGCGTTTCATGAAATACTCAGTAGATGAATATGTATAACCTGAAACCACAGCCTGAATCTCTCTATTCAATGGAGTCTATTGGCTTAAATATATTTTAGCAGCAACAATACCATATTATATTCCGCAAATCATTACAAATTGAGATAGTAACAACGATGGATGCTGATTTTTCGGAATAGGCCTGCTGAAACTAAATCCTGGCCGATTGCAATTTGCATGCTTCATTTTGAGCTTACGTGACGTGTTAATTGTAAAATAAATTGAGTAATTAAGTAGCTGGTATCTACGTAGGTACCTATATTATTTTGTTCGACAATAATAATTGTTGTATTTTGATTTTACTGTAATTTGTACTAGTAGCCATAATATTAACTACGACAGATTTTATTTTAATAAATAAAAATATAAGTTGTCTTTTTCATACTCAGGTAAGTACTTGAACTATTCAGACCAAGGGTGTGTTCCGAAATACACTGTAAGGTGTGACGTCAATTCAGTACACTGCGAAGCCGTTCCTTTATAGTTAGGTATACTAGGGTACTGCTTAAAACGGAACGCAGTCAGCACTGAGACAAACACTGAGAGTACCTTACCTCGAAAACGTCCTGTGCTCACAGTACAAAAATGGCGTCGATTAATGACGTCATAATATATTTCCCTAGGATACTGCGGCAGTTTACTGTCAGTCATAACGGAACGAATTTCTCCACAGTAAAGAGCACTGATCAGTGCTCTCAGTCTCTAACGGAACGCACGGCAAGATATGAATTATATTAATCGCTTTTATTAAAAAAAAAACACCTGCAGTAGTTAATTGAGAGATGGGCTGGTGGTAGCGTGGCGTAGTCGATTGTCTTGGCCAAGTAGGTATCTGGATGGTTGGCCTACTGGCGGCTGGTCCTAATTTGATTTTTTAATTTCCTCTATGGTCCCTGTTATTATTCCTAAAATCTGATAATTGTTCAGTAGCAGTTTTAAACGTTATAGCATTACTAGCTGATGCCCGCGACTTCATCCGCGTGATTTAAGTTTTTTTTATTTCCGCGGGAACTCCTTTATTTTCCGGGATTAAAAGTAGCTAAGTCACTCTCCAGGACTATACCCATGCCAAAAATTACGTCGATCCGTTGCTCCGTTGCGACGTGATTGAAGGACAAACCAACAAACAAACACACTTTCGCATTTCTAATATTAGTATGAAGTATGATTACTTGAGTTGTATATAGAAGGATCGGAGAAGCCATCGCATTGCTTTTCCGTGAAATCCCCTACCACCACGACCCACATGGGAAGATAAGGGCCTCACCAAATGAGGAATACGATGTACAGAGAATCATTTAAAAGTACAACTGCACGTATCACGTAAGTAAGCCAAGGCCACTCATTTCCGTCTTCGAATAAAATCATACCGCTCGCAAAGGGTAAGCACCCTTAATCGTAAGGCAGGTCTACACTGTATCGGCAAAATTTATAGTAGATTAGTAGCCAAGGGCTGTAAGGCATCAATTGCAGCCCGAGATATTTAGGCGCACGAGCACAGCGAGGGCGCCTATAGTTCGAGGGTGCAATTGATGCTTACACCCGAGCTAACTACTCTGCTTTACATCTCGATTGTGAGGAGGTCCTTATTACCCCCAAATGGAGCTTGAAGGTGACCAATTATCGCTCTAGGGTAATAATGTAGCTAGAAAAGCCCTAGGGCGGTAAGTAATTTAAAAAAAAACTCTTCACTCTTTCAAAAAGTTCGCGTACATCTAACCATCATACTTTTTTTAATTACTTACCGCCCTAGGGCTTTTCTAGCTACATTATTACCCTAGAGCGCTAATTGGTCACCTACAAGCTCCATTTGGGGGTAATAAGGACCTACTTACCGAATATGAGAGATGTAAAAGAAATCAAAGCCCGTTACAGCTACCTTTTTTCAGCTAGCGACTTGAGAATGGTTTCAAATAATGCCTGCCCAAACTTACTGCAAATTATTCAAACCCTTACATTCAATGTACTCGTACTCGTATGTATACAATTCATAAAATGCTTGTAATTTATTATTACTTTGAATTGCAAAACTACTTTGAATTAACTAATACCTATTTACTTTGAATTGACTGCCTCGTTTGTTTAGTGGTTGGCATGTTCGACTGCGGCCGACGAGGTCCTGGGTTCGAGTCCCGGGTCGGGCCATAACAAGTATTGGGTTTTTCTGACTAGAAATTCTCAGGACTAGCCCGGAGTTAAGCAGTTGGCGGTGTTTTACCCCCGTGCCTCGGAGAGCACGTTAAGCCCGCGTCGGTCCCGGTTATTATCACTTACATGATAATAGACATTAAAGCCCGCCAAACCGCATTGGAGCAGCGTGGTGGGTCTGAGCTCTAATTCCCTCTCTCCTATGAGAGTGGAGGCCTGTGCCCAGCAGTGGGACGTTAATGGGCTGTAGTGGTAGTGGTGGTGGTTTGAATTGCAAAAGCGATACACGCAATATTTTAAGTTGGGGCACGTACCAACTATCAACCACAAGGCACAGAATACTCAATAATACCTACAAATACTTACTAGGTCTTGAGTATGGTTTCTTTGTGTTTTATAAAGTGGTTTATTTTGCGTATTAAATAGATTTTTATTTATTTCTAAACTCATTAAGTAGTTTTTTAACACAATAAACAAAACTGAAATTATACAGTCTCTCCTTCGAAATCAATAATTTAACAATAAATATTTTAACAATAAAATCCTCTCCCCCTCGAAAATGAAAAAGTCACACGAAAATACTTTTTGAAGATGTCATGTACACCAACCCTCCTTCTTAGTTCCTAGCTTGTATAGTCGATACTTCTTTAGCTGGCGACTTGGCAGTTGCGAGTTCGCGATCGTGGTCGCCGCAAGCTTTTTTCTAGGACTTCGAAAGTTCTTATAGCGCGTGACTAACTATTGAAATGTAACTAAGTACGTGTGTTAACATAAAAGTTTTTTTTTTCTTTATTCAAAATAAAAGTGGAATTGTTACAATTTTAAATACTTGTAAAAGCCTCCGCATAAACCGCGCAGTTAATTTTAATACTAAAAAGCCGGCCAAGTGCGTGTCAGGCCACGCGCATAGTAGGGTTCCGTAGTTGCCCGTCACAATATCGGACATATTACGTTGTTGGTTGACTATAACTCGTATACGTGTAAAGTTTTAGCTGTGATAGTTTTCCTTTCAACTTTGTTATACTTCCATGATATTTTTCACATATCCAGAAACAACCGCTTAGCTGGTAGAGGGGGTAGAGACACATAGGACTCTAACAAAAAAAACCGGCCAAGTGCGAGTCGGACTCGCGCACCGAGGGTTCCGTACAAACCTGTAGTAAGTTTTAAATTATTAAAAAAAAACTACTTACTAGATCTCGTTCAAACCAATTTTCGGTGGAAGTGTGCATGTTAATGTACATCATATATTTTTTTTAGTTTTATCATTCTCTTATTTTAGAAGTTACAGGGGGGGGGGACACACATTTTACCACTTTGGAAGTGTCTCTCGTGCAAACTATTCAGTTTAGAAAAAAATGAAATTAGAAACCTCAGTATCATTTTTGAAGACCTATCCATAGATACCCCACACGTATGGGTTTGATGAAAAAAAATTTTTTGAGTTTCAGTTCTAAGTATGGGGACCCCCAAAATTTATTGTTTTTTTCTAGTTTTGTGTGAAAATCTTAATGCGGTTCACAGAATACATCTACTTACCAAGTTTCAACAGTATAGTTCTTATAGTTTCGGAAAAAAGTGGCTGTGACATACGGACGGACACACAGACAGACAGACAGACAGACAGACATGACGAATCTATAAGGGTTCCGTTTTTGCCAAATTTGACTACGGAACCCTAAAAATATCACTTTAAAGCTTAGGTAATATTTCGCAAACGGATCCGAATCGAAGAAGTTTTCCCAGACTCGCAATATTTAACCACAAATATCAAAGTTGTTTATTAGATGTGTGCTCAGTGCTGATCTAAGCTGATACTCGGATCGTTGATTCCAATACTGGACAAACGATTACACAAAAATTCTTAATACAGATTTCCTCACGATGTTAAAGTATCGTACGTAATGAAAGCTATTTACATTTCTGCGAGAGCTCAACCTATAGCGCGATCTTTGTAACATGTGGCGACATCTAGTTTCATAAAAATAAAGTAATATAAATAGTGTAACAATTAATATTATTGTAATGAAGTACCTACTGTATTAACAGTACAAAGACGGTTGAAATTTTTAATTTATTAACTAAACCATTTTGACTCTACCTATAAATATTTTGTCAGTTAGAGCGTAAAACAGATAAAAATATATACCTGCTGAAAAACCCCGCAACGATATAAAAACGGAAAGTTGTATAAAACTAAGGAGATTAGTAATCATTAATATAAGATGAACGGTGCAACTCTACAAAGTGATTCATCCGAGGACTTGGGAGCTGCAAGGTGTCCATTTTGGGAGAGGCTGTGGTGCGCCCGCGCAGCCAAGGCTTGCAGGCGACGCTTCGGCAGAGTGGCTCCTGAACCTGGATGCAACGGGAAGACTAGGTAAAACTGAGTGTTTGAAGAAAGTCGAGCCTCCAGATTCCACGCGGTATAGAGACTACGGCGCGCCGCTCAAGCGGCTTTTACACGTAACAGTCACCTCATGTGGCACAGGCCATTATTATTTTATAGTGTGCCACAGGTAACAGTAGAGGCCTAATCTAAAGCACATCTAGGGATCTTACGCTGAGTTGCACGAAACAAAAACAAAGTTAATCACGAGACTTCAAACCATTAGATTGCGATTAAATCACTCGTAGTTTAATCACCTTTTTGAATTTGTGTCGTATTACAACTCAGCGTAAGGAACAGTTTTGCACCTCTAGGTGTTTAGACTCTAGATACTAACGACTAGCGTGCTCCCAGTTTCATCATCATCATCACTACAGCCCGTTAATGTCCCACAGGCTGGGCACAGGCCTCCACTCTCATAGGAGAGAGGGAATTAGAGCTTAGACCCACCACGCTGCTCCAATGCCGGTTGGCGGGCTCCCAGTTTATTAGAATTCAATCCCTTCTAGAGTCTAGATTATTGAGGGACAGAAATCTAAAAATCTTTTAAGTATTACTATGTTAAAAATGCTTTTTTAACATAGTCATACTTAAGAGTATAACTATGCTTAGTTATTTAGTACTTGCCTATTTTTAAGCACGCAATAGTGAATTATAATTTTGGCCTCCAATTACCTCCTTGTACAACAATTACGTCATAAACATGAAATACGAATTAATGTCCTCGAGTTTATTGCTACAAATCTCTCGTTAAAAATTATGGGGGAAAATAAAGATAAAATCTACCCTGGACTGTCCCTGAAGGCTTAGGTATTATTACCGCAATGTAATATATTTATAACTACCCACGTAATTAAAACTAAAATAAACAAATATTATACATTATTAAGCTAAAATCTAAATATTAAACTCACTATAAAATAAATTTAAAACAAATCCTTATATACCTACTAACAAAAAATAAAAATAAAACCCTAATCAAAAAGACCAGCACTGGTTGCCAATGGGCCAAAGGTACCCATTAAGCTTGCAGCATTGCCACTCTGAATAGCGATGGATGTAACCTTTGAACCAGGTAGGAACCAGAACGTGGGTCGCGGCCCCTGTTCCTAAAACGACGGCCGATCTCTTTTATACAATTTTTTGCTTCCTCACCCCAGCATCCCATCGTCTCCACCGCCAGTGGGACAAATGAATATTGGCTTAATAAATAAATAACACACGTAATTGGCTTCGAGCATAGGTATTTTACAAATGCTCGAAACTAAGTAATTAGTGAACACATGCAGCTTGCAACTAATAATATAAATATCTACCCAGGTGTTATTATTATTTTTAATATTAATGATTTGTTAGTGGACAATGCAATAACGGTATACTAAATAGAGCAGCGTGGTGGGTAGCTAAGCTCTAATTCCCTCTCTCCTATGAGGGTGGAGGCCTGTGCCCAGCAGTGGGACGTTAATGGGCTGTAGTGATGATGATGATGAAATAGGAAGCAAAGGAATTTAAAATAATAGAGAGTAGAGGCTTATTCAAAGATTATTCATCATAAAGCTGTTTTAATATTAATTAAACTCTTTGGACACTTATTCAGGTCGATTCAGCTTTTGTCGATACAAAACCACTGTTTTCTAATTTATATAGAGAACGGAGATAGTAGATACATAATATATAATATGTACCTAGTAGGTACGCACTACGCACCCCTTATCGAATTATCGGATGCGTATGCAATATGCATCTCCATAGAAAACGATATTTTTGTAGAAACACGCTATAAGTATTAATTACAATTAGAGGTAAATTACATAGGTATAAAAATGCGAAACGGTACCTAAGTAATTTCAATTTCATTGTTGTGTCCATCGGTGCGTGATATTTAACTGCCAGTCACCCAGCCACAGGTGTGACCTACAAAATGGAAGCACGCAATGCCAGAAAAATTGGATAGAGCAGGCGTTACTTTGCAGAAGGCCATGATAATGAAGAAACTAGAAGTATAATTCGCTATAATCCGCCACAGTAGACAAATCTATGTGGTACAGTGTGTATCTTGCACTTGCAGCTTGCGATATTCATCGCCCAAAGCCAGCAATTCGCACCGGCATAACACCACACCACACAAATTATTCTCAACGTACGTTTCACTCCGACACCGGAGCATCTTCAGGAGATGTTGACTCGACAATGTACTGACAATGACTTTACAATCGTGCATAGTCGAGTCAACATCTCCTTCTTACATGAAACAAAGATTTAATTTGTAAAGACAAAGAAGACACACTTCGTTGTCTTTTAGGTATATTAAATCTTTGTATCCACGGACCAACCTGTTGGTCCGTGTTTGTATCAGCCTAAGTCATAACTGGGCTTACAGTAGTAATTAAAAGACCTTCCGTATTTAATAAAACTGGAGACTATTATAATTAAAGTACCTGTTCGTAGAATTACTTAATATAATATTTTGACGACCTCCCTGGCGCAGTGTTGAGCGCTGTTGTCTTAACGTGCGGAGGCCCCGGGTTCGATCCCCGGTAGGGTCAATTTGCGAATTTATAATTTCTGAATTTTCCCTAGTCTGGCCTGGTGGGAGCCTTCGGCCGTGGCTTGTTACCACCCTACCGGCAAAGACGTGCCGCCAAGCGATATAGCGTTCCGGTACGAGGTCGTGTAGAAACCTATTAGGGGTATGGGTTTAGTATAACTGCCATTGCCCCTCGCAGGTTACCCCGCTACCATCTTAGACTGCATCATCACTTACCATCAGGTGAGATTGCAGTCAAGGGCTAACTTGTAGTGGAATAAAAAAAAATTGCTGTCTTAAGTTTGTCAATACTTCGTTTTAATTTTGACAAGATTTTCGTGATATTTTTTGTCCAGTTTTATTCATTCACAGTGCGCGTTATTAGATGCGTGGCATTTACCACCCTAGCTTGAAGTGTATGTATAATTAATGTGCTCCAACCCTAACTGAAAATAACGACTGCGTCTTACAGGTTTATTTTTAGATATTGCTTTACCATTTGTCCGGAATTAATAAACTTATATCGTAGTTTTGGCCCAATTTTAATTTTGACGTCTTTAAAAAATATTAATAAAAAACCGGTCAAGTGCGAGACAGGGTCGCACACAAAGGGTTCCGTACCACCACACAATTGGCAACCCCCCATCAAGAAGGAAAAACTGGCCAAGTGCGAGTTGGACGCGCGCATCTTGGAAGGATTTGGTTTAATTATTCGACCTCTAAATAATGAACACATAAATAACTAGATGATGCCCGCGACTGCGTCCACGTGGATTCAGGTTTTCTGATTCCCGCGGGAACTCCTTAATTTTCCGGGATAAAGAGTAAGTAGCCTATGAGCCCTTCCCCGGGATATAACCTACCTCTATACCAAATTTCAGCAAAATCGGTTGAAAAGATGGGCCGGGAAAGCGTAGCAGACAGACAGACAGACACACTTTCGCATTTATAATATTAGTAATTAGTATGGATGACGGCGCTACAAATATTATACAATTAAAGAAAATAAAAAATACTTTATACTATGATAAATAGTTTACCGCTAATTTATCAAAAACTGTCCTAGCTAAAGACTTCCTTTTATTTTTCCTGCCAATGAAGCCCCAAAAAAAAAGCTCGTTACTGACAACTTAAACTTATATAAGTATTTACTTTACCTGCATGTCTCAGACTACGGTTCGTATGGGTAAATAATGATACAGTTTTGTTAATAAACTATCTTCCTACTGAGTATTTATTTAAGGCTTAAGCGAGTTTTCTTTCGCGTCACGTTAATTTTCTTAAGTAGCTATAAGGCTCCACGAGCGAGAGAATCGCAGCGATATTATCGTCGTGCCACGTATTTCTATACTCTCTATGAACGCGCCTCCACACGGTGATGTTATCGCGGCAATGCGACGAGTGGCAATGTGCGCGCGTAACGTCGTCGTATCGCCGCGGAATCGTCGCTACTCGCTACTGGTGGCGCGCTCGCAGCAAGCGCGCGGCGGACGCGCTGTCAAACGCAGCGTCATTTCAGCACATCGAAGGAAATGCGGCGATTCCGTTACGAGTCGTCGCGGACACGCTGTAATTCCGTCATGAGTCGTGACGATATGCTGGCGGAATAATCGCTCGTTCGTGGAGATTACCCAACGATAGAAGCGCGTACTCGTCGCGATTCTCTCGCTCGTGGAGACAGCGCCTAAAATCAACAGTTTTCTTTGTGCCTGGGTGATACTACCCTCGATCGATTATCCATATTGTTTTAATATTGTTGACGTTGTGTGTGTGTTGACGTGTTTTAAAATTATGATCCTTATTTTAGGGGCGTCAAGGTACGTGACATAAAGCTGTCATTTTGAAGTAATAGAAAGCGATGGTAGTAACTCTCGGTAATGCTCTCGGTGACATTTTTATTTACTTATGTACACCTGCCTATAAAGTGGTATAAAATCAACAGTTTTCTTCCGTGCCACGTTTATTTACTTAAATGCGTATACCTAAATGGTATAAAATGGTATAAAATAAACATCACGGGTATGGTAATGACTGGTCAACAACGCTACAACCCGCTTGACCATTACTAAATTACTGTCCTTTATCCGTAGTAGAAGTAGCGACAGCAAAGAAATATGACCGCACCTAGATAATTATACTTACTTAGATTTTAAAAAAAATTGTAGTCATAGGGACTGCCGATAGAAGTGAAAACGATTATTTAAAATAATAAAAAAAAACTAAGGCATTAAAGTTTAATTACGAATGAAGTATATTTACCTATATTTAAGACCTTTGGTCTTCGTAACAACACACACGAGTTTTGCCTGCTGGGAGGCTTCGGCCGTGGCTAGTTACCACCCTACCGGTAAAGACGTGCCGCCAAGCGATTTAGCGTTCCGGTACGATGCCGTGTAGAAACCGAATAAGGGTATAATATAACTGCCATGCCCCTAACAGGCTAGCCCGCTACCATCTTAGACTGCATCATCACTTACCATCAGGTGAGATCGCAGTCAAGGGCTAACTTGTAGGTAGTGGATAAAAAAAAAAATAGCATGTCGGTGTTCGCGAGCATGTCGGAGCGAGGTGTCGGTGACGCGAATTCACAAGTTTACCCCCTACCAAAAAGTACTCAACGCGGCTAAAGAAGTTTTCACTTCAAAAATTATATAGAGCTGCCGTGAAGTCTCTCTACGAAACCAAATACGTTCAAGTCTCCCATTGTATCTTTGGTCCCGTTGCGATCGAGATAATGGGGCTGATTCTGTAGTGCACAATCTCTAAACTAAACTAAAATTAGAGCATTACAAATATTGCTAACCCTTTCATAATATTCCCTACGGAAAGGGACAGAACTAGATTTAAAGCTACCATTTTAGTTTAGTTTAGAGATTGTGGCCGATTCTGTAGTGCACAATCTCTAAACTAAACTAAAATTAGAGCATTACAAATATTGCTAACCCTTTCATAATACTCCCTGCGGAAAGGGACGGAAATAGATTTAAAGCTGCCATTTTAGTTTAGTTTAGAGATTGTGTTATACAGAATCAGCACCATTGTGTTATACAGAAATCCACGCGTCCATCATCAACCGCAAATATCATGTACAATGTACATAATATTGGGTTTTGTGATATAATAAGTTCAGCTCAGTACCTGATATTTTGCTGACCCTACTGTTAAAAGGCCATCGTTTTTAACCCACCTGCACGTTCAGTATAAAAAAGAAAGCCCTACGATAGTGACAACCACATTTTCTCTGAAAGAAAATCTCGTGAAAAACAGTTTATATATTTTGTTCATTTTGAAATTACACACACATTGAAATTTTGCACGAGCAGATAGCTATAATAACGTAGGCATCGGCTAAGAAAGGATTTTTGAAAATTCCAACCCCAAAAGGGTTAAATGGGGGTTGAAAGTTTGTATAAAAGTTCGTCATTTATGAAGTTGTTTTTCAAGTTATACCCATTAAACTTTGATTTTGGGCTTTCGATTAAAAATAACGTAATGTAAACGTAAATAGTAATAATGTCCTTTGTATAAATGTCCTTTTCTGGATGCAATAAAGTTTTTAATAATAATAATAATAATAGTAAGTACGTGTGTACTAAACATTTACAAAACATTGTGAAATTGATTTAAATGGGGACTATCGTTTCTTTGCTCACCAGTTGGCGCCACTGTTGACTAAGGCCCAGAGGTATAGCTGTCAAAGGCGGCTTTATAAGATCGGTGCCGAAACAAAGTTTTAAATCTTGATTCTCATTAAGTTTATTAATTTATAACAGCTATCATCATATCGAGTAGCAATGCCGCAATGTTGTGCAATTCCGTTTTGTTCGGAAAAAAGGAGGACACATGTTTCCAAAAGATAAAACTGTTCTAAAACAGTGGCTAGTTGCGATTCGCAGGAATTCGCAGGATTCTGAGGAATTATATAGTTAGGCACTAAATAAATAAAATAAAAAAGAAATTAATTACTTATTAAACTTTTATTTATCCTTCCTTTTCCCTTTAAAACACACTGCTATACAAATAAATACTTATTAAACATTGTAAATCCATACAATGGATATGATACTGAAAGATGGTTGATTTGTTAGTTGAAACTACTAAACAATGGTAACTAGATATTAGATTAAGTTATAAAACTTCTGAAATAAGCTTATCATTTCTATTTACATAAATTCTCTTTTCATCTTTATTTGTCCAATCAAAAAAATCACAATACTTTCTTTTAGTACCTAACAAGTTTTTGAATTTGAAAATAGTAGGGCTACTTTCTTTCAAGCAATATTCATTATTGATCATTTCTAAGTATGTGCTTATAATTATCCACACTGATAAACTCATCTTTTATAGAGAAAGGACATTTCTCTTCCAATACTGTTAGTTCTCCAATTAATCCTTCTGGAGAAACCTGAAATGAAACATCTAATATTAAGTAATAAAGAGAAATATTATTAAATTCTAGTCATCTCACACATAGTACCTAATCTGATCCCAAGATAGGTTGTGTTCTCGTTAGAGATACTGTGGGTACATAACCAGATACATATATAGTACCAGAGGGCAGAGACCTAGAGCAGACATCGATGTTCATCAATATCAAATAGTAAAAGTGTGTCCTTGATGAGCATGAAACCCATTTAACCTTTCATGCAGAAGTCATATTAGGTAAATATACATAATATATTAGGTAAATATATGTAAAAAGAAAAAAACATAGCTGTTACCTCGGCAAACAAGCATACTTCTGGAAAAAATAAGTTTGTAATACAGTAAACAAACTATTTTTTTAACTTTGCGGCCGCTTATTTTTGCGCCTCTTTTTCTTTTTCTGCTTTCAAAGCGTTCACATTCATTGCCAAATAATCCATATTTGCGATAATTTCACGAAGGAGATCACTTTTCAACAGGTAAAATATAGAAATTAAAATAATTTGTCACAAAGCCCGCCAAAACCAATGAAAAGTGAATGTTATTTGACCTCACGCGACACTAGCGCCTCTAGTGGCAAATTCACACGCGATAGTCCCCATTACAATAAATTATTATTATTTTAAAAAAAGATTAACTTTGAGCATTTATTTAAAACAAATAAGTAACTATTTTAAAGTCTCTATTATATTTTTATCTGATTTCTAAAAACACGTTTAACAATGTCCCAAGTGGCTCTCGACAAAACCCGAAGAAGATCAAGCATCAATTTCGTAAATTTTCAACGCTATCATTTTCTGAACAAGTAAGTTCATAGCTTTACAAAAAGAATACTTTCCCGCGATCTTGACTTGACGAACCTTTGACGACCTCCGTGGCGCCGTGTTGAGCGCTGTTGAGTCCCGGGTTCGATCCCCGGCAGGGTCAATTTGGGATTTTTTTAGTTCTGAATTTTCCCTGGTCTGGCCTGGTGAGAGGCTTCGGCCGTGGCTAGTTACCACCATACCGGCAAAGACGTGCCGCCAAGCGATTTAGCGTTCCGGTACGATTAGAAACCGAGTAGAAACCGAATAGGGGATCTTATGGGTTTAATATAACTGCCACGCCCCTAACAGGTTAGCCCGCTACCATCTTAGACAGCATCATCACTTACCATCAGGTGAGATCGTAGTCAAGGGCTAACTTGTAGCACACTTGGTTAAAAAAAAACTGAAGCCGCAATCAAACGATTTAAGAACTTTCATTTTATTTCCTATTTTACGAAAGCAATAATTAACCTTCAACTAATTAAGTATGATTAACTTAGCGTCCTTACGTAGTTACATCACAAAATAATTTGCATAAAAATACTTTGTAACATGTTGTCACGAACTATAGGAATAGTACTGTATTCCTAGAAATACCTGTAGAGCTTTTTCAATGTTAGAGCTTTTTTGTGCATGCCTACATTATAACTAATCTAAGTGAGTAGGTATATTCCTAATTAATTATTCGAAATGATTATGGACCTAAAATTCTACATCAAAGCATAATGTAGGGGACTGTGGGATACCTAGTAATGCGACGGTAATCCCAAACCCTTCCACATTTCTCATGATGCTCCCGATATAATAATAGGAAAATAGAAAAATACCTCTATATAGGTTATAGTTTTTTTTTTTTTTTAATGTTTCGCACTCAGTTATCCTCTGACATGATGTCATAGGTTATAGGTACAGCCCGGGTTTATGTTTTTACTAACTAAGCCTTATTGTAACTGTAGAATATTGATCCAAATATAATCTGGGACGTCTGGGATTGAGACCTCTGGGTTATATCAGTCCACGAGCTATTCTAAATTCAATTTTTTTTGATAGGAAAATGGATCAAAGTGTACTATCTGTTACCTTTTTACACCACCACCACTACAGCCCATTAACGTCCCACTGCTGGGCACAAGCCACCACTCTCATAGGAGAGTGGGTGTTAGACCTTTTTACTTACACATTCATTGATTATATTCAACGAAAGCATATATTATCAGATGCACGACAACTTTACAAGTTCCATCTCATTTAAAATCATCTTTAGTAGTATTCTGTGGTACCGTGGTAATTTTTTAAACCCGTAATCTATAACCTATTATTTATACCTGTCTACTATTTTATGTATAAGTCGGGATAATAATCGCCACCTGCCTGCACGTCATATGCCCATTAGCCATTAGCGGGTAGACCTGTGGGTGGGTAATTTATTATAATATCCTGCAATAAAGTGATTTGTTTTGTGTCTGTAACATTATGGGCGAGTTTATTAAACCAAATTTAAAAAAAAAAATTGATTAAAGCTAAAAACGCCTAGATTTTGTTACACGACTGCCTGAAAAAAGGAGTATAGGTATATATTCCACCATAACTTCTATACGCCTGAACGGATTTTGATGAATGAGGTATCGTTAGAATCCTTAGCTTATTCCGGGTGACATAGGCTAGTAAAATTTTAAAAAAAATGATAGGGTCATGGTCCCGCATCAAACACTAAAGGTTGAATTTTTTTTTTCCAAAATGAGATTAACTAAGTCATATTGTCATCATCAAGAAAATGATGAGTAGATTCCAAAAAGACTATAGTTCAATATCTAGTGATTCACAAAAAAATATAATTTAAATATGGCAGTCGTATTTTTTAATTCTTTGAGTTATATTCACTTGTTATAACGTAGACCCCAGTAAACGTTTTAAAAGTATATTTTGCCCCCAACAAGAAATATCTTTCAGAATTTTCATCCGAACAAAGCTGGGGCGGATTACTAAGCTTGTATTCTCCATGTCACTTTCACCAATAACTTACCTCTACCCTAAGAAAATAAGGTACCTAATTTAGAGATCGATTGATGCAAATAACTTATTTTATCTTTACCCCACTCTATTATTACTTTAGAAGTTTAGAGTCTCTAGATATCAACTTTTTATATTAGGAATATCAGGTAAACTCCCACTCCAGTTTTATTCGCTTAAATGAATTAATTATTAGTAGTGGATCATCAGATCTCTAAGATAACTTCAGAAGCCTAGCAGGCCACCTTAGTTGTCGCGGAACTAGCGAATTCAGGCATGAGATCGCGCAGATAACTCTTGTATTGACTTTAGATAGTCTAGACGCATGGTAGAGACTAACCAAAATTAGGAGCAGAAGGTTATTAACAATTTAAAAGAAGTGAGAAAGTCAAACCTTTTACAGAATTAATTAGGTAGTTTCTTTCCTACAGGAGCCGCGAATCACGTCGTCGAATCAACCGGCCCCCTTCAGCGATCTACAGCGCCCTCAGTGAAAGGGTTCGCATCAGCACACCCGCTGCCCTGCAATGTGCGCTGTTTTGTGGAGGTTCCCGCTGCCAGTACGAGCTGCCACACCAACGCAACTCTGCCATACAGGGGCTGTACTCTGATTGGTAAGGCCCCTTAACAGCGATCCACAGCGTCTTGAGTAAAAGGGTTTGTATCAGCACATCTACTGCCCAATGTGCGCTGTTATGTGGACGTTCCCGATGCCAGTACGAGCTGCTACGCTAGCGCAACTCTGCCACAGAGGGGCCGTACTCTGATTGGTAAGGGCTCTTCAGCGATCCGCAACGCTCTGAGTGAAAGGGTTCTGCGGAGGCTGTTGCAAGTATGAGCTGCCACGTCGGGGCAACTCTGCGAATTGCTACAATTGCCCCATTGTTGCAATGACTGTTGCATTATTGCGTTGTCCTACATACTTGTTGCAACAATCAAATATAAATATTATAAATGCGAAAGTTTGGATGGATGTATGGATGTTTGTTACTCAATCACGCCCGAACGGCTGAACGGATCTGGATGAAATTTGGCACAGAGGTAGATTATGGTCTGGAATAACACATAGGCTACCTACTTTTTATCCCGGAAAACTAAGGAGTTCCCGCGGGAACTGAAAAACCTCAATCCACGCGGACGTAGTCGCGGGCATCCGCTAGTACATTTATATAACGCCAACTGCAATCCAACGCATTGATAGAGCGAGCGGAAAATAAAATTATAAGCATCCTTTCTTTCCATTTTAAAGTCGGTCAAAATTTAGGAACTGGGTTAGGTAGGTCTACAAAGGACACTAATTTATTTTCCCCCATTGTAACAAAAAATTAACAACGTAATCGCGTGACTTTAAAAAAGGCACTGTTGCTGTTCATTAAATATTTTATAAAAAAACACTCGAATACATTGTACTTTGTATAATATTATTACATAAAACACGCTATACTTACTGTACTCTAGCATTTCATATTATCGTCGTCCGCTTTTTAAAAAAACATTTTTTTTCCACTACTAGCTGACCATATAATGACTCTATATAGTAAAAGAAGTTAGCCTATATCACCTGGTGGTAAGTGATAATGCAGTCTAACATGGTAGCGGGCTAACCTGTTAGCCTGTTAGGGGTATGGCAGTTATATTAAACCCAAATTCCAAATTAATTTTAAAGCGGTATCCTGCGCTGGTCCTTTGGATGACATAGACCCTCCTCCTCCTCCATGCATCGTCACTGCTGAGGGTCGTGATCCTTGCCACGGAGTATCTTTCCTTCTATGATGTTACAGACATGTTATGTTATTGACATAGACCCAATAGTCATATTATCGGGTCAGTAGATACCACTACAACCCATTAAAGTCTGACTGTTCGGCACAGGCTTCCACTCTCATAAGTCATAGGAAAGAGGGAATTAGAGCTTAGACCCACCACGCTCCTCCAATGCGGGTTGGCGGGCTTTAACGATTATTATCATGTCAGTGATAATAACCGGGACCGACAGCTTAACGTGCTCTCCGAGGCACAGGATGTGATTCACCACAAAGTTCCAACTCCGGGCTGGCGCTGAGTGGCTGAGTGGCTCTTGTTTTTTTTTTATCCACTACAAGTTAGCCCTTGACTGCGATCTCACCTGATGGTAAGTGATGATGTAGTCTAAGATGGTAGCGTGCTAACCTGTTAGGGGCATGGCAGTTATATTAAACCCATACCCCTATTCGATAGATCTTGAATTGAACCGCATGCTAACCGCTAGACCAACGACCCAATCGGGTCAGTAGGTACCTACACATCCGATCAATGATCATACTGGTATATCAACACGCGATGCGTTTTTCACAGGGTCACAGACGACATCCTGGCGATGGCGCGCCCAAGCACCGCCGGCATGGCGGCGAGGAACATTATACAGCAGTTCCACAGGTGAACTGTAAATACGACCTATTTATTACGATAAGTTCTAAGCTCTACGTCACTAGATCTATAAATTCAATCCAATCCATTACAGCCCATTAACATCCGGTCACGTCACAGGCCTCGACTCTCATAGGAGAAAGGGAATTAGAGCTCAGACCCACCACGCGTCTCCAATGCTTGTTAACGGGTTTGAACGACTATTATCATGTTAGTGAAAATAACCGGGACCGACGACTTACCGTGCTCTCCGAGGCACGGGGGTGAAACACCGCCAACTTCCTAACTCCGGGTTCGTACCTTCTGAGAATTTATACTCAGATAAACCCAATACTTAATTATGGCCCGACCCGGGACTCGAACTCGGGACCCGGTGGCCGCAGTCGAACATGCTAACTACTGGACCAACGAGGCAGATCTATAAATATTATATCTAGGTAAACAAAAAACTCGGGCACGCACTTCATAATTTTTTTATTAGTAATTAAGTAAGTAAGTAAAAACACTTTATTACACACAAACAAATAACAAAACAGAGGTAAAACTAATGGTGACAGGATTTAAAACTTGTTACGGTGTAAAGGCGGCCTTATCACTATGAGTGATCTCTTCCAGGCAACCTTTCTAAGAAAGGAGATTGGTTGCATGATGACAGGGCGGTGCACACGTGTAAATTTCTAAAAGAAAAATTAAAACAACCTACTGGGTCAATTTCAACAAAGGCGTTTTTTTGTTTCATTTCGGTGAACTTTCGTATTATCAAGTTTTCTCAAATTTAAACAGTAGTTTATTGTACTTCTTGATATTCTTCATGCTCTTATTTAATGCCATCAAAATATATCGTAATAAACTAATGAAAAATCGTGTTTAAATTTGTGATGCCACTGAAATGAAAAATTCGTTCACCGATATGAAATAACTAGCCACCGAAATGAAAAAACCTATCCACCGAAATTAAAATCCACCGAAAACGAATATAAGCATTCTTTCTTTTCTTCTTTGCTCACATAATCTTCTTCTTTCCTTTCTTTCATCTGCACTCAATGCTAGCCTCGGCATTCTAAAAAAATATGTCAATTATAGTTGGTAGATCGCGTTTCAACTTTGCTTTCACCTGGTACTTTAAAATAAATAAATCGGATTATATTTAATCAAATCTCGTTGTAGTCGGTTGAAATCATATGCGAAAGTGTGTTTGTTAGTTGGTTTATTGGTTTGTTAGTTTGTTGGTTTGTCCAACAAAAGAACAAGCAGGATTCAGATGCAATTACTCCAAAACTGATCATATACATTGAAAAATGCAATGAATATAACAAAGAATACTACCTAGGCTTTGTCGACTATAACAGAGCCTTTGACTCAATAAAACACTACCACCTATGGCAGGCACTCGAAGAACAGGGAGTACCAACTAAGTTCATTAGATTAATAAAAGAGATAAATAGAAAATGTTCAGCACGAGTCAGACTAGAGAAAGAAGGAGAAGATTTACAAATAAAAAAGGGAGTCAGACAGGGAGCCCCTCTATCCCCTAAACTGTTCTCAGCCATTTTAGAGAAGGTTTTTCAAAATCTAGATTGGGATAACTATGGACTTAATAATATAAATGGGAAAAAATTAAACCATCTCAGGGTTGCAGATGACCTTATTCTTATATCCAACAATCCTAACACACTAGAAAGAATGTTACAACAACTGGAAAAAGAGAGTGCTGTGGTAGGTCTAACTATGAATACAGAGAAAACTAAATTGATGACAAATGGAGACCAAATTACTATAAAAGTTAATAACAAACCAATAGAATATGTTGAAGATTATGTGTATCTGGGACAAGTTATCTCTCCACACAATCAGATGACTAAAGAAGTTAACCAAAGAATAATTAACGCATGGAAACGATACTGGTCTTTAAAGGAAATTATGAAAAGTAAAGAACTTCCAGTAAATGCAAAGCAAAAAGTATTTGATACTTGCATAATACCGTGTATAACTTACGGATGCCAAACTTGGTCACTTACGAAAGCGAACACACAGAAACTAGAAACTTGTCAACATAATATGGAGAGAAGTATGATAAACATAAAAAAGAAAGACAGAATAAACCTAAAAACTATTAGAAAACGCAGCAAAGTGAAAGATGTAACAGAGCATAATATAAGAAGGCTAAAGTGGCGTTGGACTGGACACATGTTTTTTTTTTTTTGCAAGATAGGCTTGCGCTTGACGACAATCACGCTTAATACAAAGCAATGATGAGGTTAAGGTTGAAGCGCGCCTGCCTAGAAGATGCATATTCACTCTTGCCTTGAAGGTACTTAAGTTATACGTGGCAGGGAATACATGTGCTGGAAGGGCATTCCACACCCTAGTGGTTCGAATTAGAAACGTAGAACAGAACCGTTTCGTTCGAGCTGACTGGACGTCAACCACATAAGGATGCCAACGCAAACGGTTTCTTGCTGTTCTGTGGTAGAACGGTGAGGGGGGAACAAGGTTGAAAAGTTCCTGAGCACACTCTCCAAAGTATATCCGATAAAAGACCGATAAGCAAACGACATTGCGTCGGTGCTGTCAGCAATGCAGTTTCGCCTGCGTTTGTGAGTGAAGAGCGAGGCGTTATTCCGGTGTGAAGTACCGCCTCACCTTGTTCAAGATGCCAAGTTTTTTGGCATCTGTTTTGGCCTTTAACTCGATGCATTTCCCGAAATTGAGATTGGATGAGATTTCAATACCCAAGAGCTCAATATGATCACTGATCGGGACGGATATACTTTGGAAAGTTGGAGCCAAGGTGAAGGGGCTCTTTTTCGCGGTGAATAAACACGCCTGTGTTTTGGTGGCATTACTAAATTGGCGTCACCCCAATCGGAGACCTCCTCAAGAGTCAAGCTAACGCGATTCACCAACGCCTCTCTTTGCTCAAGTATCTCAGTAGCACTGGCTCTAGAACTGGACATGTATCTCTCCGTAACAGTGCTGTCATCAGCGTACCCAAAGATACCGGGTTTGAGGAGTTCGTTGATGTGCAGCAGGACACCGGCATTAATAGCCATTAGGTCAGATGAGCTGCCGTCAACGACAACCCGAAATGACCTTTCCCTCAGAAAGTCAGATATCCAGTTACAGAAACCAGTAGCAGCCAGTAACAGCAGGGAGCTTACTGAGAAGACTGCCGTGCCAGACCCGGTCAAATGCCTTAGATATGTCCAGAGATACGGCGAGTGCCTCATCGTGTTTTTCAATGGCTTCACCCCAAGTGTGCGTGGCATACACCAGAAGATCTCCTGTAGACCGATTTTTCCGAAAAACGTACTGCCGGTCCGACAGAAGAAGATGATGAGAGACATTGGTGGAAAATGGACTAAGGAAGTGACCGAGTGGTATCCGAGGGATGGGAAAAAGGTGTAAAGGAAGGCAAAGGAAAAGATGGGAAGATGATTTAAGAGTGGTGGCTGGTGCTACATGGCGCCGAACAACACAGGAGAGGAAGATCTGGAAGGCTCTGGAGGAGGCCTATGTCGCAGGACAAGCTGATGTTCAGAAATAAATTTTTTAAAAAATAAAACAACATAACATTGTAAAATATTTATTCAGCAATAAAGGCTATGATTATGATTATGGTTTGTCCTTCAATCACGCTGCAACGGAGAAACGAATTGACAATAAATCGCACAAAAGTACAGGTCTTGGAAACACATTAGCAAAATGTATTCAAAGATTGTGAAATATTCACCTCCTAGCTTGGATTTTCACCGAAATGAAATAATAATCAACCGAAATGATAAAAACATCCACCGAAATGAAACAATTATACACCGAAATGATAAAAACTCACCGAAATGAGAATTTTTATCATTTCGGTGAGTATTTTGTCATTTCGGTGGTCAGTTTAGGCCACCGAATCAACCGAAATGAAAACACCGAAATTAAAATCAAGGAAAAGAATTAACATTACGAGAAAACTATTTATTATAGGATGTAAGGAATACTACACAAATAAACGTAGTACCATTAGCCCATTCATGAATACTTAAATAAATTTACTAGCTTATTGCAAGACAAGTTATACCTATACACGGAAATGAAAAGAAATGTGTTCCATGTCACCGATATGACATACTTATGTGTTTGGCGGGAACACGCAGGCAAGCGGCGCACGTCCTCCCACGATCAACATATAGAGGCCACAGTTGCGAAAGTTTTAAGCGCACGCGGGGGGAGCTAGAGTTGTTTTAAGCAAAAATATACCTGATAAACTTTTTGTCACCGAAATTAAAGAACTTTCAGTGACATATTCATTTTTACTTTCCTGCTATTAAACTGGGTAGATATTATTAAAAAAATACTTTGGGATTATACTATCACTATTCATGATTAAAATAAAGGTAGCCATAAACCTCAGTAACCAATATTTTTTGTTTTATGAGGAAAATTACTCAGAATCATGTTGCAGTGACAGCCACTGAAATGAAAAATTCGGAGCTTTACCATTTTTTTTTTAAACTGTAATCCTAATCCAGAAATATTTACAGCCTCGTACATAGGTAACTACCTCTTCTACCTAGAAAAAAATATTAGAACTGTATAGTAACGTTCTGCACTACCGATTTCATCCATGCCGCATAAATTTTGCTGTTGGGAAATTCACCCTACTAACTACTTAACTATTACAACTAACTATTGCAATATAATAAACTTACTTAACAGTACATACTATAATTACATACTATTTTACATAAATGACAATATATAAATATAAAAATAAAATAAACATTAATTAAAAGTAAGTATTAACTTTTATGCTTACAACGGTGAGAGAAATCGTCGTCAGAGTCATCCACTTATCTCCGGCGTCGAGAAACCTACATGTCCGATATATTTTTTTTAATAATATAGCGTTGCTCGATTGCTACGAGCACGCGGATGTTATGTGTTTACCGCCCCCAATTGGTCCCATCATCCATGAACATTTGCAGCACCAGAGTGACCGCCAATGCGTTGCCAGCTTTCTTCAAAATGTTCTTCAAGGTCTCTTCGAAACAGCTAACTTAGGTAAATAACAAAAACAGAATGAACAAATCCGGTCGCCATGCTAAATTTTAGTAACTATACATAACAAGTAAGATGTCATAACAACACGTAAATGGCCTTATAACTGGTAGCGCCTGACAAACAATTCGACACCCTATTTAAGTACGGAATCCTAATTAACGATTTTCGGTTATTTTCCCATACTTGTAGAAGCAAGTTCTCACCTTGCTTCTTGCTAAATTTCATGATTCTATATGTCAACTGGAAGTACCCTATATAGGTTTTGATTTATTGGCGAGTTTTATTGGCGAGTGTCAAAACATGCAAAATATTTGCGGCATAAACCAACGACTTCTTACAAATAGACGCGGCATACGCGAACATCATTGTACTAAAAAACGGCGTAAATATTACGTACGCGGAGAAAGGGAAAGAACATAAAGGTCAACATACGCTATACCTGTTATTAGAAAGAGATGAATATAGATTCTGAGTTACACTGTTGTTAACTGCAATGGCCGCAAGTGACGGCAAGTGCCTTTTATATTCTTGCCAAAAAAAAGCGCGGGTAACGTATCTAATGTTTTAAATATCATAAGCATAAACGGCTGTATTTTAGGATTGCGTTGACTTAGTTAAAAGCTTGATTTTTTTACAGCTCGTAGAGACCGTAGACCTAAGTATTTGATATTAATTTCAACTTGATACCCTCCACGCGTTCCCGAGAAAAACTTGGTTGACATATAGACAGACGGAAAGACGGACAAGAAGGTCCGCTTGCAGAAACGCGATCTTTATAACCCAGAGTTAGCTGCTACTTTGACAGAATTTGCATAAAACTTCTGTCAAAATTTCAAATTTTTCCTGGGTTAAAAAAACAGGGTTAACCCGGCGTCCATGCAAGCGGGCCTACGACTAAAAAATAAATAATACTATTAAAATTATTAATTTTTTGCTAAATATTCATAAAACGGCTGGGCTGTCACAAAAACGGTGGGGCACATTGTTGGATTAAAGCAATGCATTTATTTTATAATAATTTTATTATAGTGTTGATACGTCACGTCTTATGGCTCAAACAATAATTGTTTTGAATGCAACTTTGCGGTAGGTATGGCTTGCAACGACTAGGATCTGATGACAGAATATATACAGAGATGTTTTTGGCTTATCTAATTACATGAGCGCTTAAAGCGAGACTGTACCCAGTTGGGGCATCCGCACCGTGATCAACCTGCAGACCCCCGGGGAGCACGCCAGCTGCGGACCCCCTCTCACCAGCTCCGGCTTCACCTACGACCCCAATGTCTTCATGGCCAACGACAGTAAGTCTTAACCTTTATAAATGCGAAAGTTTGAATGAATGGATAGATGGATGAATGTATGTTTGGATGTTATCTTTGTGATGATGCAGCCTAAGATGGTAGCGGGCTAACCTGTTAGGGGCATGGCAGTTATATTAAACCCATACCCCTGTTCGGTTTCTACACGGCATCGTACCGGAACGCTAAATCACTTGGCGGCACGTCTTTGCCGGTAGGGTGGAAACTAGCCACGGCCGAAGCCCCCTACCAGGCCAGACCAGGGAAAATTCAGAAAATATTATAAATTCCCAAATTGACCCTGCCGGGGATCGAACCCGGGACCTCCACACGTTAAGACAACAGCGCCCAACACTGCGCCACGGAGGTCGTCAAACGGTGGCACAGAGATAGCTGGTCTGGTGGAAGGCTTCTACCGGCAAAGACGTGCCGCCAAGCGATTACTTAGTTAACGTTCGGGTATGATGCTGTATAGAATCCAATCAGGGGTCATTGAATTATTATGTAGGTAAGGGGTATGGGTTTATTATAACTGCCATACTCTAACAGGTTAGCTCGCTACCATCTTAGACTCCATATAATCAGTTACCACCAGGGCACCAGGTGAGTTCACAGTCGGGTACTGACTTGGAGTCGATAAATAAACATTGATGATGATTAAAAAAAATGCGTGAATTTAATCGAAAGATTCACCCTAAAATATAATAGGTACATCGATGCATTCTTTTTATACAGACATCCATTTCACACCTACAGCACCGTGATTTAATATCTAAGTGATACATTACCTATTCTGTGGTGATACTAGATGATGCTCGCGACTTCGTCCGCGTGGATTAAGTTTTTACCATTGAAAATGGTTATCAGATGCTGAAAATGAAAAAAAGGACTCTTAGGGTATTAGTTTAGCTACAAAATAGCGAAATAAAATTGAAAATCGGTTAATAATTGTGACCTGGTGGTCCTTTTAGATTTGGAATTGTAGAAAAACGGGTATTTCCGTATATTTCCGTAAAAAGTGAAGTAGCTTCTATGATCGTATTAACCGACCGTCATGGTAATGGTGATAAAAGATGCGGATTGCAGGCGAGAAGTGCTTTTTCGTAAATTTTTGTTTTCATTTTCAATGCTCCGATTCTTGGGGGGCTGCGAAATCTATGAATTTTTTGATTCCGCGGGGAACTCCTTAATTTTCCGGGGCCTATGTCCTTCCCCGGGATGTTACCTACCTTACCAAATTTCATCAAAATTGGTTGAAAAGATGGGCCGGCAAAGCGTAGCAGACAGACAGACAGACGGACAGACAAACACACTTTCACATTTTTAATATTAAGTATGGGTTACCTACTCTTCAAGACTATTATCGTACTATTATGTTTAAAGCTATAGGTACCTATATCACTATCACATTGGTCAAGACATAATTAATGAGATAACATTTTAATTACGATATCTTATAATATATAAAATTATTTCACAAATAAAATGCAGAATAACTAGGTATATTATTTCTCAAACTCAAACTCAAATCATCTTTATTCAAAATTGGTACCTACAAAGTACACTTTCTGAACGTCATGTTTAAAAAAAAAAAACATACGCGCCGAATTGAGAACCTCCTCCTTTTTTGGAAGTCGGTTAAAAAGAGTTGAGTGTGATAATTAACAACGGTATCTTAAGACTAAAGCTACGAGGGTTCCAAACGCGCCCTGGTCTGAGAAGAGCCCACAACAAACTCAGCCGGGTTGTTTTTTTTTTTTATTATCACCATCTCACAAATATAGGAAATTGCTAATTTGGTTTCTTCGTGCTCGTAAGCTTACGAGGACGAAGGACCTAGCCCTATAAGAAGTTATGCCCAATTCAGGGGTAATTCAGAGATAGAGCACGCTCTATCTCTTGAGCGCTAGAACTTTGTAACCACAAGATCTAATTAGATCGTCTATGTATATTCCAAAGAGTTTAGCGCCTAAATATTAGTTGGGTTCTCTGAGCACTGCACATTCCTCCATGTTTTATATCCAAATATGTAGGTGCTAAACGTTAGTAAATATATTTTTCGTACCACTTGCTCAAAAAAGTGACATTCTATGCCACAAAAAGCGAACATAACAATAGTCATTTTTAATCTGTTAAAAACAGGGAAAGAAAATTGTACTGAATTTCATTCATCCTCTAGGGGGAGAATGTGATTTAAATTTGGAATACTTACCGAAATTTATACTGAACTACATCTGTGTTTACACCATTGAGTTTTTATATAAAGCACTAAACATCTTTTTGAAAAAGGAATACGCATTTATTATGCAGTTATGATTATTAAATAAAATGACGAAAACCGACGAGGCCGTATGAGCTTATGCCTATGCGTATGCCTTTGCTTTTCCGACAAAAAAATATTAGTCTAGGAATTTGCCGCGTTTTTGTTTTCTTCAAATACATAAACGTTAAGTTTATTTTAATTTATTTTTATAAATAAGTTAAAACTCATCAACAATAAATGTACCAAACAAAAATGTAACTCTCTCTATCAATAATTAGACCAATGTTTCGAATGTTAACTTTTACTTTTAATTGTCATTATCCATACTAATATTATAAATGCGAAAGTGTGTCTGTCTGTCTGTCTGTCTGCTACGCTTTCCCGGTCCATATTTTCAACCGATTTTGCTGAAATTTGGTATAGAGGTAGGTTATATCCCGGGGAAGGACATAGGCTACTTTTTATCCCGGAAAATTAAGGAGTTCCCGCGGGAATCAAAAACTCTAATCCACTCAGACGAAGTCGCGGGCATCATCTAGTTTTTAATAAATGCTTATCTCATATTATTATTGTTAATTTTTTCGCAAATGGTACGAAAAGTAGAGTATTTTCCTCGGTGATAAAGCTGTCTTAGTCTTGGGTGAACTTAAATCCCTCGCTACACTCAGGACTCGTCTTAAATCCCTCGCTTCGCTCGTGATTTAAGTTTTTAACACCCTCGCTACGCTCGGGAGTAAACCTCGAGTCCTTCGTTACGCTCGCGATTTAAATCGTCACCCGCGACAGAAGACACTGCTTTATCCCCTTGGTTAATAATCTACTAATATCTACTGTAGGCTGTCTCGAAGTTGAGTATTCCGTAGACTGTCCCGCTTGCAAGAGACTTGTAGGTCTTTCTTCTTACGTTGATGTCAGTCGCATTACGCAAAAGTCGGGAGCGTGTACGAAATACGAATGTAGAGTCTGCGAGGTGTAAAATGAGCAAGTAGCATTTGTGTACCTACACTACACGGAAAGTACAGCAGGATAGTATGTACTTAGAACTATAAAACCTCGCGCATCTCTTGCACACAAATGCATCTAGCTCATCTTACGCCTCGCGGATTGAGCTGTTTACACTACTATGTTGACACGCATGCGTACGCGCATAAGATTTTTTTAAGAACAGTCTCCGGTACTGTTACCGCATTTAAAATATTTATTCTATCAACCGTAGTGGAGTTTCGGAATCAGGGTAGGGCGGAGGGGGCAGTCCGCCTTAGACCAGCCCCCCGATTACGTAAGAATTGTCGATCAAATGGTAAAGGTTCGGCGTCAAAGTAAAATAAACCATGACATGGCTGGCATGATGGTTTTTTTTTTTTTATTTTTTTTTATCCACTACAAGTTAGCCCTTGACTGCGATCTCACCTGATGGTAAGTGATGATGCAGTCTAAGATGGTAGCGGGCTAACCTAAAGCTGGGGTCAGCCCCCCAATCATGTAAGAATGGCCGATGAAATCGTTAAAGTTTTGCGGCAAAGTAAATAAACCATAACAGCATTAAATTAGAGCTCAATTTCGTGTACCCATTCTTATACGTTTACGTATGTACGATACTCTAACGTACTAGTGGTTCGCCCCGAACTTTGACCTCGCGGTATCCATAAACTCGTACAGAGCGCCATCTATTGACATAATTGTGAAGTTCTGTTAATAATACTGAAGCACATTAAAAATTAAATAATTTCGTTTCCTTATAATATTTATCTAATTTTAGTATTTGTTGTTCATGTACAGGATATAATTCAAATAATTGATCAAGTTTCAGGCTTGAGAGTTCAGAAAATTGAGAGTTCTGAGGTCAACTTTGGACGTTAGAAAATCGCCACTTTGAAAGCCCCCCATTTCGTCAATTTTAGGGGAAAAATTTAAAAAAAATATTTTTGGACTCTATTCCTAATTATCTTTAAAATGATATACCGCAACCCTATGTAACGCTATAAAAATATTTTACTTCGCATTCGCTTCTATGAGAGCCCCCCTGAAATAAAGATTTTTATAACTTTTTAAGCCATATTCGGCGGGAGGCCATAGATTTACATATTATATTTAAATTTGAAGTAATTACGTTCAGCAATTCAGAAGTTATAAGGCTCTGACAGACGGACGGACGGACGGACAAGTGCCAATTCACCCAAGTAGACTCAGAGACCTTCGCTTCGCTCGGTCAATAAGAATGGATACACGAATTTGAGCTCTAATTCAATGCAGTTATGGTTTATATTACTTTGACGCTAAACCTTTACCATTTGATCGACAATTCTTACATAATCGGGGGGCTGGTCGGGTCATAAGAGCCAGTTTATAGTTGAAGTTCGTTATTGATATTTTCTTTAAGTATAAAGAAAAAGTTCAACAAGTCAAGTTTAAGTCGACAAGGCTTAATTGAGTTAAGAACCCAAGTAAAAGTAAAAAGTGTTTATGTCAATAAATAAATAGTAAATAGTAAAAATATTTAAAAATCTCGGGTTATTATTCGAGGTCTGATTGCTGTTTTCTTGTTAGCATTAATTATTCGAGCCATTTATAATAAATACAGTTACCCTCATTCAGTAATGCCGACATCGATCCCTGGCCTAAGACAATGGTCAGTCCGTCGCTGCTTTGGTGTCAATGTAAATGTAATGGTAGTCATTTTGCAGTATATTACTACAACTTCGCGTGGCCTGACTACGGGGAGGCGAGTCTGAGTGGATTGCTGGATATGGCCAAGGTGTTGTCTTTTGCCCTGCAAGAAGGAAGAGTCGCTATACATTGTCACGCAGGTAGGTTCACCCCTTGATTCTGAGATCTGTGGTGTAAAATATAGATTAAAGAAAAAAAGTGCGTTGCAAAATTTGATTACGTCACAACTATGAATTTCATACAACTTCCATACTAGAAGTGCGTTTTTAAGTTTAATAAAGAGTTGCTGATTTTATTGAGTTGTCATCATCCCTATTCACACTACAGAGAATATTATGAAGAACTCTCGGGCATGCAGGTTTGCTCGCGGTATTTTCCTTCAGCGTTAAAGCAAAATGATGTTTAATTGCTTTAAGGTAGGTACATAGCTCAGAAAAGCTACAAATGCGTGTCCGATGCTGATACGCACAGACAAACACAACTGCTTAAATAGATCTTCATCAAATTACAAGTTTGGGTTGGAACTTAAATTTAAATGCATAGAGACCTCGTCCCATTTTTATTTCAAATTTGATGGTAATTGTATTTCCACTCAATGTAAACATTCCGATTTTATGCATTCAGTCACCTTTGATACCCGCGAACGATATGTGGTCTTTAATTGTTGCAACGATTTTGATTCTTAGTAAAATTATTGGGTGTGTATTTTTACTACTAATTGCTCCCTTAGTTGTCTATCGAATATGCATGGAGCCCTTCAAAGGCGTCTGCAAATGTAAAACAAAGCTACATGGAAAAGTAGTACTGATCACGGGAGGGAACTCAGGTATAGGCCTAGAAACAGCAAAAGATTTGGCTAAAAGAGGCGCAAGAATTGTTATAGCTAGTAGAAATGACAAGAAATCTGAAAATGCTGTTTCAATAATCAAAGAAGCTTCTGGAAATAATAGTGTAGAATACAGACACCTCAATTTAGCTAAAAGGGACAGTATCGAGGAGTTTGCTGACAAATTCATTAAGGATTTCGACCGCTTGGACATTCTGATTAACAATGCAGGAAGTGGCGCCGTAAAAACTGTTAATATAGAGAATGGAGTGGACATGCTAATGCAAATAAATTATGTTGGTCCATTTCTTCTGACACACTTATTACTGCCAAAACTCATCAAATCTGCGCCGAGTAGAATTATTATTGTATCATCTAATGCACACTTTCTTTGTACTAACTTCAAACTTGAAGATATCACAAAATGTTGGAAGAATGTCAGCTTCATCCGTTATGCGAATACTAAACTCTGCGACTTATTGTGGGCAAGAGAACTTGCTAAAAGATTACCTCATGGTGTCACTGTGAATGCTTTACATCCAGGAATAGTAATAACTGATATATTTAATACACTCGCACCATTTATTAAAAGGATATTCTTGCTTATAACATTTTTACTCTTTAAAAATGCTTCAGAAGGTGCACAAACAATTATTCATTTGTGTGTTTCACAAAAATTAGAAAATTCTACAGGCGGCTACTACGTTGACTGCAAAGAAACGAAACCTGTGAAAATTGCTGAAAATGAGGAACTGGCGAAAAAATTGTGGAATAGAACTGTAGAGTTATTAAAATTGTAGTAAAACACACAGGGAACGGGCGCGGGTCGGGCGCGGGCCGGGTCGGATCGGGTGCGCGGCGTGTTGATTTCCTTGTATAATTTATATGAACGACAGCACACAGAACGCGGGCGCGGGTCGGGCGCGTGGCGGGTGACGCGCGCAACCCGCGCACATACAGCGCGCGGGTTGCGCGGCTAGCGGGCGAACACAGAGTACATTATCGGGCGAATTCGTCGTAATACACGTATTCTCCGATAAATAAGCATTCACACTCGCGTGCGCGAGGTGTGCGCGGCGCGTGTCGGGAGTTGTTTTTGTATTTATTTGCAAAACATAGTTCATTTTGAAAATGGATTTGAATGGAAAAATTATCTAGAATATGTTCCATATTATATTTGTTTGTTATCCATATAAATATTATAAATGCGAAAGTTTGGATGGATGGATGTATGTATGTATGGATGTATGTTTGTTACTCAATCACGCTCCAACGGATGAACGGATCTGGATGAAATTTGGCACAGAGATAGATTATAGTCTGGAATAGCACATAGGCTACTTTTTATCCCGGAAAATTAAGAAGTTCCCGCGGGAATCAAAAAACCTCAACCACGCGGACGAAGTCGCGGGCATCAGCTAGTAAACTATAAAAATACTGTTTTAAAAGCAAGAAAATGGCAGCGGATTGATTTCAAATTTCAATCAATATGTATTTGCGCTGCCGCTGGCAAAGTTAGGTAAGCCCGCGCCCGCGGCCCGACCCGCCATAAACCCGCGCCCGCGTTCTGTGTGAAGACAACGAGCAGCGCGACTTACGCGAGGAACCCGACCCGACGCGCGCCCGCGAACTTTGTGTTTTGCGCTTAGTCTTCCGACATTATATTTTTAACCAGTCATGTAATATAATGTTCAGGTACAGTTTATACAATTTAAATATTATTGTAATGCTAATCAATGCAAAAAAAGTATATAAACCGCTGTTTTATGGATTAATTTGCTTTAACTTAATAAAATAAATTATACCGAAGTTTAAATACACAAGTACGAATAATGTCGTCCATACTTCTAATAGCGTTTTATTTTATGGCAAAATTTATTGGTTGTATGTTATTACTAATCTTTACTTTCTTTGTTGGATTACGACTATGGGTGGAACCGTTTAAAGAGAGGTGCAAGTGTAAAACGCAATTGCATGGAAAAATCGCTCTAATCACTGGTGGAAATTCCGGGATTGGATTCGAAACAGCAAAGGATTTAGCCAGAAGAGGAGCCCGAGTAATAATCGCTAGCCGAAACGATAACAAATCAGCTAAAGCCGTTTCAATTATAAAAGAAGCAACGGGGAACAAGGATGTCGAATACAGACACCTTGATTTAGCTAAATTCGACAATATAAGAGAATTTACTAATAATATTAATAAGGACTTCGACCGTTTGGACATTCTAGTCAACAATGCTGGTTGTGGGGAAATTAAAGAGGGTAATACAGAGCATGGAATAGATCTTCTGATGCAGATAAACTATATGGGTCCATTCCTGCTCACACAGTTGTTACTAGATAAGCTGATAGTATCGAAGCCGAGTAGAATCGTGATTGTATCGTCTTACCTCCATGCTCATGCTAGTTTAGTTCCTGAAAAGATTACTAATGCTGCACCTGTGAATATGTATACCCGATATGCGAGAACTAAACTCTGCAATGTGTTATGGACTAAAGAATTAGCGAAAAGAGTCCCTCAGGGAGTGACGGTAAACGCCTTACACCCGGGCTTAGTAATGACCAACATTTTTGATAATATGTCGCCGGTCATAAAACTTTTAATCAAGGTCATAATATTTTTACTGTATAAAACAGCAGAGGAAGGTGCCCAGACGATAATTCATGTATGTGTATGCTCAAATTTGGAAAATTCGACTGGTGGTTATTATCAAAACTGCAAGAAAACTAAAGTTTCTAAGAATGCAGATGATAGTGATTTAGCAGAAAGATTATTCAATGAAAGTATATCTGTAATTAAAAAGTACTAAATTATTACTAACATCGGTACCTAAGTACCTAATGCTAACCATGTTAATTATTAATACAATTTTGGTAATTAATAAACCGTTTTACTTATGTATTTGTAAAATGATGTGGTTTTAATTGTACCTTTTTGTAAAATGCAATAAAGATTAAATCAATTTGTAATCTTTGTAATTTACTTATCATTTTTACCTTTCTTTTTATATTTTGTTTAAATATTCAATGTTTTCAGTGACAGGGCCTAGGGGTCGTAAGGTCAATACGACACTTTTGACTTTATTGTATGCAAATAATAATATATTGGTAGACACACTACTTAGTTGTTAAAATATGCCATATATTATAGTTTATACCTACCTATTAGAAAAACAGATATCGCTAAACTACACAAATAATGTTTCCAGACAATGTTCATTATGTTATTATTTATTTTTCATAAAGTCAAGCCCTATCCATGGCTCTAGAGCAACGATAAAAGGCAAACTAAGAGATATTAAGCTTATTTAAATAGCTTTAGTTACTTCAGAACTACAAAAATCAATTTTCAGCGTATTCCATCATACAACCGCACCAATGACGGGTGACCGATTCAACCATCTAACCGTAATAGTACATTACTGTCCAGCCCCCCGATTATGTAAGAATGTATGATCAAATCGTCAAAGTTCGGCGTCAAAGTAAAATAAACCATAACAGCATTAAATTAGAGCTCAATTTCGTGTATCCCATTCTCATACGTTTAGGGTATCGTTCATACCTAAACGTATGAGAATGGGCTCGGGGGGGTAGGCCGGAAATAAAGCAATTTACGGCCGAGTAATATTGCAAGGATGAGGCGAAGCCGGGGACTTCAGGCGCCAGACGAGGCCTTTTTAAGTAAACGAGGCCATGAGTTGCTATTTCGGCCGAGACTTGTATAGTAATTAGTAAGTAATTTTCTCTCATTCGCGGGGAAACAGTAAAAAACTTGTTCAACAAGAGATCTAATTTCGTCTTCGTTGCGAGTGCGTCCGAGTTTAGACTAGAAAAGCAAGAAAAACAATGTAAATATTATACTTAATGAAGCAATTTCCGAGCAAGTAGGACAAAAATATGTTAAGTACTTGGTCACAATGCCGGAGCCGGAGCTTATCGAGCATACTAAAGCCACGTGCATTTGGGAGGAACCTTGCGTAATAATACCTATTATGGTTTCTGTACCTACTTTATTCTCCGTAAGAACTTTATTCACAGGCCTAGGCCGTACTGGCGTCCTGATAGCCTGCTACCTGGTTTACTCGCTTCGGATACGAGCCAATGACGCCATCCGTCTCGTCCGCAAGAAGCGCCCGCACTCCGTCCAGATGAGCGGACAGATCATGTGCGTGCAGCAGTTCGAACACTATCTCCTGCCGCAGACAATTGTATTCAGTTCCAAGTGAGTTTCATAACTACTACCAATTTGATCGCGATATCAGAATCTGATAAAACCATATCTACATTCTGCTGGTCTGACTACAATCTACACCATCGCGAAAATTGCAATAAACAGACTTATGGTGAAATAGTTACTCAGTCCATTCGAATTCAGGACCTCGCCAGGAATCACCGAGCATGAATTATGATTTTTAGCAATAAACAAACAACCAGACCGAGATAGATTTTTAATTTAAAGATGCCATGGATCAAAATTTTTGGTATAGGCCTTTGGCTCTGACTGTTCGATGTCCCTTTACATTTGTCACCATAGCCTATTCGTGCAGGCAAGCTAAATGATTAATTGCACAGCTTCGTCGTCATCTTCATCGCCGAAGGTTCACTTCCACTAGGTATTAAATATTACACTATCGAAGGTATAATGCGGTGGACTTCTATAACCTCCGAGCTCTTGAATCATCAAGTTTGGCGGGCTCAAACACCAGCCACCACCATTATCAAAACTGCATCAATCATTGTTGATGATTGGCTGATTTTTTTTTTATTGCGAGATAGGCTTGCGCTTGACGACAATCATGCTTAATGCAAAGCAATGATGAGGTCGAGGTTGGATTTATGGGGTTCTTGCGGCAATAATGGATTAAAATCATAGCGGAATAGCGGAAGAGGTGATGATCGTTATACTATAGCATTACATTACATTATCATTTTACGTTACAGTCCGTAATGTAATAATTCCCCCATTCCAATGGTATTGACATCAATAAAATTTTTCAAGGGACCCAATAATGCTGACGAAGGATCGCAAGAGCTCAGAGTTCACACTCCGTCAATATTTATACCGTCAGAGAGCGACCCTGCATGGGGCGGAGGAGAGAGCATTCAGGGAACTACCGAAGGTACGCTGAATATCCTTAATTAGACCACGTTCGCTGAAAAATAATGATCGATTACCAACTTAAATTTCTACAATTACCTACTTTTTTTTTATTCCTCTACAAGTTAGCCCTAATACTGCGATCTCACCTGATGGTAATGATGCAGTTTAAGATGGTAGCGGGCTAACCTGATAAGGGTATGGTAGTTATATTAAACCCATACCTCTAGTCGGTTTCTACATGGCATCGTACCGGAACACTAAATCACCCTACCAGGTAGGGTCGGTTACGTCGGTAGGGTGATAACTAGCCAATAATAATAAAAAACCGACCAATATTATATTCTAACACCAATATTACTAATATACTTAACTAAAAATTTATGCTTTTCGCAATTTTTCCTTTATCTGTGCTATAAGAAGTTGCCTCGTACCAAATTTCAAGATTCTGAGTTCACGGGAAGTACTTACCCTGTAGGTTTTGATTCCCTTGCGACTGTCGAAAATTTGCAGCATAAACGGCTGTATCTTTTGATTGCGTTGGCTTAGAAGTTTGATTTTTTCACAGCTCCAAGGGACAGTAGACCTGGCATCGACCATATAGGTTACATGGTCGATGAGACCTGAGTATTTGATATGATTTTCAGCTTGATACCTCTATGTGTTCCTGAGAAGAAGGGTCTTGACAGACAGACAGACGGACAACAAAGTGATCCTATAAGGGTTCCGTTTTTTCCTTTTGAGGTACCGAACCCTAAAAACCTCCAAAAGAGTGAATTCGCACTTCCTAGGCAGTTGCGATCCAACTTAAGTGTATCATCCCCATAAATTTGGTGTACTTAAATGTATAAAAAACTTCTACAGATTGTGTACTGTCTCTGCGAGCGCCTCCTCAAGTTGTGCGGCTGTCACCATAGCAGCGGCTTGGACTTGAGAGTCAGGAACAGGCCTTTCTACAAGTCCTTCCTGACGTACAAGCTGAAGCAAGGCCGCCCGCCTGATTTACAGACACCAGAGGAAGTCGTAGCATGTTGGTGTACCGTACCTACTGTTTAAAAATTATTCTTATATACTTAGTAGTTAATAGTACCTACTTAATAAGAATAATTTAGTAGTAGTAACAGAAGTAGTGAGGGACCTCATTGCAAGTTCTTTAGGATTAAATAAAAATCAGGTTCGAGAAATATTCGTTGCCTATTTTTCTTTTTATTTTGACGAGGTGAATAGAGTTTGAAGTCTTTGTTTTTTTTTTTAAAGTAGCTTTATGGCTTAATAAAAAGAGCTCTAGAAGACAGCGAAAGGGATGTATTGGTTGCCTTATTTTCCTACATAATATGTAAGGAGACTAGGTTGAGTGACAAACCAATCACACGGACAAACAAAAACAAATCTTGGTTATTTACTGACTTTTTCAGTGTTTCTACCTATAATCCCACAAACTTATCTGACCCGGTGATATAGCGTACGTATAAGAAAAATAAAATAAAAACAAAAACTAAACGGACTTTTAGGCGATTTTGGCCGTGGTTTAATAAATATGTTCCTTGGGTGGGACTGTACAATGCTATAGAAAATAAATTTGTTGAGTTATTTTATCCATATCATATCGCACGACATTTCTATTTGTCAAATGAGAACTCTTTCCAAGGATTATATTTTCGATTTTTAAGTTCTATGTTAAATTCAACAGCGCAAGTGCCAACTCTGCCAATGGTGGAATGGCGAGACCCGATAGAAGAAGATATCGAGAGGAACCTGGAGTCAGTGAGTAGACTAACTGGCGGGGCCACTGCAGGGAGCTTGCCAGCTGTATTGGTGCATGAGGTGGGTTCACTGGGTACCTACTTGACGATGGACAAATATGTCCCCCGCTGGACAAAGGTCTAGGATTGAGTGAACTTGGGACAACGACGCAACGGTCGAAACCTGCCGGTTCCGTAGGATTTCATCTACGAGTAGATACGATACATACCTACATGTGCCATTTGGACGGTGGCTCACGCGTCGGCTTAGCCTCAGTTAATGCCCGAATTTGAAATAGCAGGCAACTGCTGGTCACCTTATGCTTATGGAGCACCAGAGGAACCGCCAATGCATTGCGGGCTTTTCAGAGATTTTTTGATCCACACTACGCTCCTTAGAATATACATTAAATTTCGACATTGGGTCACAGTGAATGGAAATACCAACGAAGGGTGTTGGGACTTGGATACATAGTTTGCATGTGCGTGGAAAAAGAGATATATGGCATAGCGGGTGGTAGATGAACACTTAGCACTCAGATAGTTCGGGGAGATCACTCTCGGTTTTTCCCCTCGATTTCTTGTCCCCTAGAGCTCCTGGTATTACCTAAAGTCAACCTTAAAAGTAACACTTTTTTTACGCCACTGCAAGCTAGCTTTTGTCTCAATCTCACCTGATGGTACGTGATGACTGATGATGCAATCTTAAAAGATGGTAGCGGACTAGCCTGTTTGGTATGGCAGTTTTATTAAACCCGTAGATACTCCCAATCGGTTTCTACACGGCATCGTACCGGAACGCTACATTGCTTGGCAGTACGTCTTACAAAGGTCTTACACTATACCTTGGAATATTTTTTTCAGGCTTTCATCATGGATCACCAGGGTCTTACCGAGGAGAAGCGGAAACACGTCAGACAACTCCGGACTGTAATCAATCAGAGGAAAGACGCTATGACCAACATTGAAGAAGAGGTGACTGAGCTTTCTTCTTTACTTTTGTTAAGTGATAAGCGACTATGAAGTCTAAGGCTGAGATCTATAAAGCGTACTTTGACTTGACAGATCATGGACTTATGTGAGTAACATAAATCTATCTCGTTTTAACAATTAGCCTAAGATTGAAGCAGCCTCAGCTGGCACGGTTAGAAGTTAGAACAGTTATTTATCGCTTGGCGGCCAACCTCTGACAGTAGAGCGATAACGCAAGTGTACATTCTTTTTGTAAGCTCTAGTCAACAATATGAAGCCAATGTAAGAGCCTTTCTAAAAAAACAAAATATACTATAACACAATCACATTAGCCGGTGTGAGAAGAGCCCACAACAAACTCAGCTGGGTTTTTTTCCATTATCACCATCTCACAAATCATCGTGCTCTTTCCTCGGCTTTTAGCATCTAATCGACGCCAGCTACCCGCCGGATATCGACCTCGCGTACTAATATTAATTAATTGGTATGTTTTTATACAGGAGGACCCGGAAATACTGACATGTTTACTATTCGACTGGTTAGAAGGACTGAAGCAGCCGGTACTGGACAGGGAAGACCTCTCCACGATCGTCGGCCGGTGTAAGCACGTCGAAATGTGCATTATGGCCTTACAAATGGTACGCAGCAAAGTAGTTAAATTATACTATCAATTCATATCAGCCAAACCTAACACTTGAAATGATTGTATTGTACCTAATAATGATTTATGCAGCTTTTTTCGGAACATGTCCAAAGTTCCTAATCCATATCCATACCTACTTCCATACTTCCATACTAATATTAATTAAATGCGAAAGTGTGTCTGTCTGTCTGTCTGTCTGTCTGTCTGTCTATCTGTCTGTCTGTCTGTCCGCCTGTCTGTCTGTCTGCTACCCTTCACGGCTCATCCGTTCAACGGATTTTGATCGGTATTTGATACAGGTAGGTTGTATCCCGTTCAACGGATTTTGATCGGATTTGGTACAGGTAGGTTGTATCCCGTGGAAGGACATAGGTTACTTTTTATCCCGGAAAATTAAAGAGTTCCCACGGGAATCAAAAATCCTAATCCACGCGGACGAAGTCGCGGGCATTAGGAGATTAAAATATAGTACCTACTACCTACTATATTTTAATCTCCTAACCCCTCCCTCCGGGCCAAATAAGTTTAAATTTTTTTTTAAACTTGTGTTTCTTTTCTTTTTTAAAGTTTTGTAAATTTTTGTTTTTATTTTATTTTAAATAGGTAATATACCTATACTAGCGACGCTATCACCAGTCGTGGTACATTTTTTAACCCCCCCAAGCAAAAAAAGGGGTGTTATAAGATTATCCTGTGCATGTCTTTGGCATATCGTAGCTCCCAAACGGATGAACCGATTTTGATGTGCATGTCTTTGGCATATCGTAGCTCCCAAACGGATGAACCGATTTTGATTTAGTTAATTTTTTAAGGAATAGTTTTTTTTTCAGGAGGACGTAATCCTAGTCGAATATTTGCTACGTTTCGTTATTCGACTAAGACCGCTCGCAGCGCAAAAGAAAATCGACATCATCAAACGTTTAATCGGATCCCTAACCCAACAATGCATCACAGTTAATGGAAAATGCTTTCCAGATAAAGATTTCCCTAAATTAAGGGATGGAACGTGTGTAAAAGTTACCAATTTTATGTTGCGAATGTTGATAGAGATACAAAAGGATATGTCGAAACCCGGCCGAGATGATACCGATGTGGTTATACCGCCAAGAAGGTTGAGAATAAAGGCTTGGAAATGATTTGTTGTCTAATTAATTCCTTCCTACATTACTTAGATATTTTTTTGTAAATTCACATAGGTACCTACCTACACAGCTATCTACTATCTAGTATCATAGGCCGGTGATCTTCGCGCTGCGTGAGATAAGTAGGTAGCCATCACGCGCGCGGCGCGAACTGCGGAGCTGTAGCCAGGGTAGACCGAACCCCATAGATAATACCTATCGAAGCACGCCCCTTCTGTTGAAACAAAACATACGTGCCGAATTGAGAACCTCCTCCTTTTTTGGAAGTCGGTTAAAAATAGACTTCGCCTTAGATAAACCTTCTACCCCTCAATAGATAGCGCTGAATACGTAGACTGAGTAAGATAAGTAGAGATTTTGACGACCTCCGTGGCGCAGTGTGTAGCGCTGTTGTCTTAACGTGCGGAGGTCCCGGGTTCGATCCCCGGCAGGGTCAATTTGGGAATTTATAATTTCTGAATTATTTTCAATGGTCTTTTCCCTGGAAAAAAAAAAAGATTCCTTCTTCTATGGCTGAATACTTTGACCCGTTGAATCTACCTGTCAACGGATGGCACTGAATACCTGTTAAATCTTCTATTTAACAATAGATGGCGCTTTGAAGACTTGGCCTTTCTATAGAGTATAGACACTAAAAATCTTTTTCCTGTCGTTTGTGGCTAACTTCAGCAGCCTAATTACGTAAAAATTACAGCTATTGTGACTATATGAGCTTTAGTAACGATCGCAATCACCTCTGATTGGTTTATACATTATACCATAGAGTATTATACTCTTCCACTATTGGCCAAAATCCATTGACGCGGCAATAATACCATAAATTCAGCCAATCACAACGATTGAGGCTGTAATAATGATTGATGCATCTGTTACTTAGTTTAGTTCACAATTATTGTTGTTTTTATTTTTTATCTGTAATCAAGCAAGTGCGCCCGTGTCTGTCATTCTCGCGTCCTTACACGTTGTCAGTTTTCGATTATTTACGCAAATCTTATCAGATTTTATACCTTGTCCAAATTGGTTTTTACTTCATTGAACCCACTAGCAATGTCGACCCCAGAGTCTGAGAGCTCCCAACTTAAAGCCGGACACCCTCCCGCAGGTAAGGTTTTACCTTTGTTTACTCACGATACAACAGAAATAATCTCATTTTTACATAATTACCTAGCTCAAGTTTTCAAGAACGCCGCAGCTTAAAAGGTAATTTGTACATTGCAAACGGGCTCCACAGTATGAGCTGCAAAATTACGTTAAAAACCCAAATTCTATCAAGAATAATAATACATGCGCTTAACCTTGAAATAGATATTTTTTCCGTTTCCATACGAGTCATGATACGAGTGTTATTAAACAAAGAACTCAAGGTCAGCAGTTGATAGACCATATCCACGCCATATCGATGAGTAATAGAACAAAACATGTATCAAATTACGCATGTATTGTAAGACTCATGAAATAACGCCTTACAGAACACCTACCTACTTATCTACCTACATAAATAAATAATTTATCAGAAATGAAAGGCTACATATTATATTTTAAAGGGTAAAATGGATCTCTCTGTTACATTTTTATCCACACTGATTTTGAAGAAAGGTACTGATATCTCAGATAATTTCATTCTGGACTGCTACTTTTTATTCTTGACTAGCTGATGCCCGCGACTTCGTCCGCGTGGAATAAGTTTTTTTAAATTCCCACGGGAACGCCTCAATTTTCCGGGATAAAAAGTAGCCTATGTCACTCTCCATGTCCTCAACTATACCTATGCCAAAAATCATGTCAATCCGTTGCTCCGTTGCGGCGTGATTGAAGGACAAACCAACAAACAAACACACTTTCGCATTTATAATATTAGTATGATATGCAAAAAATGGAGCAAACATGACAGATTTGGTCACTGTTGTTACCTTGCTGGCCCAGCTTGCCTGCAGCATCTCCCAGCTAAAATTTGCCCTGAGGCTATAGTTACCCACATTTGTCATGCCGAGGTCGACAGGTTAGCCTGCTACCATCTTTGCTACCATGATCTTACCTTTAGGTGAGATCACTCATCACTGTCAAGGGCTTACTTGTAGTGAAGTGAAAAGGGTTGATTCTACTCATTGACCATAATATCAATAACTTCCACAGTTAAAGCTGGAGGAATGAGAATCACACAACATAAGCTGCCCCACACTAGAGATGGCAAGGAGCCTGCTAACGAAGACCTGACTGGGCTGGGTGGCCCCTCTGCAGTGCCAACCAACCCTGTGTCCATTGCCGGAGCGCCTAACAGAGGTAATGCGGACTTCACGCCGCAAGCAGCGCAGGTCGCTCATAGCCCTAAGCCTCCGGCACATGTTAATGTTAAGCCCTGCCCAAATATCCAACAACCTCGAAAGTAGGTTGTTTTGAAGTTCGGAACAAGCATATCAACGTCGTAATATGATTTGTGCAGACTTAAGTAAAAGGATAGATAGTTTTTACAGCTCAGGTGGAATCAATCGCTATTGTTACTGCCTGAATTTCTGTTATTGTTGAGCCTTCATAACTGAATTTGTATTCCTTACTGAAACACTTGAAACTGCATTTAAGCCAATGGTAGTGATCATAAATCAGTCGTATCACAATAGGAAGGGCTCCAATAAGTGAAAAAGCCTCATTAAATATCAAAGCTTATAATTAATGTATGTTTGGGCTGTCTATCTTTTTCCTCATGTCTGTGATTTTTGTTAGGTGTTTAAAATGTATATAAGTACATATAGTAAATGTTAATTTCAAACCACACAATCAAATACTGAACCTAAAATATACCCTAATTAACTGTTACTACTACTGACTAACTATTTATCTAATCTATTTGAATTGCAAAATCACCCTGCTAGTTCCGGAATCTAGGGTAAATTACCCAAAGATAATTGGTAACACTGAGCAAGCTACGAATTCTGGAACTGTTTTGTTACATTTGTTGTATGGACAAAAATATCTCTAAAAGTCCATAAATAAAAAGTTCAGTATTTGAGTGTGTTATTTATTTTTCTGTTTTTGGAAGTAGTTTTTAATATTGTAATATGGTTGTAATATTTATCAACATGAAAAAAAACTTAAAATGTTCAGCTCAATAATTAAATGTACTTACTTGATTTTATAAGCTATTGTAAAAGACCATACTGACCTACTGTACTTTCTTAGATTGACAGCTGTGTAAATAGGTGTTAAATAGTTGTATTTGTTTAATCTATATTAATATGCTAATAATGTGTAGTCTGAGGTTGTGTATTCAATGGAGGGAGATAGGAAAAATTTGTTTTTGTTTGTAGTATATAATATATTTATTACATTCAAAAAGCCATTAATATTCATTTAAACTTGGCTTCAAGACAAAAAAGTATTAGGTTATTTACATTTGGTGATAAAATGGCGAGTTGACGATGTAAACGAAAAAAACAAACTTAATTTTTGTATTGATACAGAAAAAAACCATTTTTTTTCTCTTATCTATATTGTTTGGCAAGTCCCAATTGGATTAGTAAGTTTCTCTCCAACATGTTGCCTATTAAAAATACACCATATCGATTTTTTTTACTTTTAAAACACCTAACTTGAATCTTAAATTTGCCTAGTGATTAGTTTGGTATATTAAGAAAAAATGTCTCCTAGGTCTAATTAAGTCAATAATTTATTTATTGTCGTATGTTCGAGTGATATCAGGATAACGTCCTCTTGTTATAACAACCTAATCAATATCGGCTATTTCTATATATTTTGTAACATTTGTTATTTACACATAAAAAATATGACTTTTCTATAATTTTTTGTTTCATGAAGAACTTTAAACAGAGTATAATATTTTGTAACTTGTTATTTTTATGTTTTTCTATTGGTTGTGCAATTATAATATATAAGGCTAAATTATATATCTACTTATGTATTTAGTTTACGAAATAATATGTATGGCACAGCATTCTTGGACAAAATAAAAAATATATTTCCCAGTTTCCTTGATGTATATAACTTATAAGGTTTCTATGTAATTGTTATAAGTATAACATAATATACTGTTCAAGACAATGATAAGAATATATAAAAATAAGTGGAATAATATTATAGTGTGTCCATTATAAATAACTGATAAAGAAGAGATAACAGATGATAGCTTAATGTTTTGTTTGGCAAAAGTGCTATATTTTATTCTTCATTAATTTAAGCAAGCTTTGAGGTGGTGTACCAGTTGCTGTGCATCTCAAATCTCTGGCTTTTTTTCTTCTATTTACATTCCTATGCATTTCTTTATTATTAAAACTTATTGTATTCGGTTATTTCACATTAAAAAGCAAATAAAAAATTAAAAAGTTGAAAATATGACTTAGTAACAAAAAAAAGGTTTTAAAAAATGCTATTTTACTAGGGTAAAATTGGTGCTAAAATGTTTATTATTGGTTGCAGTTACTATGGTTTTTTAACAATATTAACATTTAATAATATTAATAACAGCTAAAGTTTGATTGGTCGAAATGTGTTGACATTTGGGACCAAGTTTGTTTTTTCTTAAATTTTCTTTTAGTTTTAATAAAAATTTAAAAATGTATTTAACTCTTTTATTTCTCTTCTTGTACAAAAACAATATTTTCTTTAAGTAACGAAGATTTTACCTTATTAAACTTTATTTAAAATATTTATAAAATATATAATAAAGACTCAATTTTTCCCGACAGACTTCCGTTTATTATTAGACAGCATCGTGTTGTAGATCTGTGGAGTGAAATGTTCTTAATATGTAATCTCATTATTTTTAGACTTAAAAAAAGTATGCCACTTTAGTGACTATACAAAATCTGACTAGACTTTTCTTTACAGCAGAACCAAAAATGAAATAAAGGGCGGAGTGCATAATAATATATTCATTGTAAAACTTGCCTTGTCCTATTAATATTTGTTAATTGTCCATTCATTTACTACTAGCTGATGCCCGCGACTCCGTCCGCGTGGTTGTTTTGATTTCCGCGGGAACTCCTTAATTTTCCGTGTCAAAAAGTAGCCTATGTCACTTTCCAGGTCCCATGCCATAAATCACGTCGATCCGTTGCTCTGTTGCAGCGTGATTGAAGGACAAACCATTAAACCAACAAACAAACACACTTTCGCATTTATAGTATTAGAAATTATGGAAAATTGAGGATTTCACGTGGAATTAAAAAAACTTATTCCACGCGGACGAAGTCGCGGGCATCAGCTAGTGAAAAATAAAAACAAAAACTAACAGGCATGAAAATTCGTTCCAATTTTGGCCACCGGGTCAGATAAGTTTGACGTACTATAGAGACGTCTGTTGTCTGGCGTCGCATCGCGTCGCTTTTGTCGCTCACCTCACAAGGGACAAGGGTCAGACACAAGTTCTCAAGTATCGGTAAATCTATGCGATACTTGAGAACTTGTGTCTTAGCCATGTCGGATTATTATGGCGGGGCCACGATTTCTGTAGTACCTACGCTCTATAGATCTCAACCTGGCACCTTCCATTGGTGGTAGCGAGCATTAGATACTTACCTCAACTTCGGATATTTGTTGAGGAACCGAAGAAGATGGTTGAGACGTAGCATTCACCAGCGAAAAGGTTTGCTTCAATTCACCTGAAGCTGCACATTTAGGTACAGTTAAAAAAAAATACCAAATCAATTTGCCGCTGATTCGGCAAGTTTTTTTTGCAAGCACGATATCTTATATAAGAACTTGAATATATCCCTTGCTTTAACGGTGAAGGAAATCATCGAAGAAAACCATAAAGTTTATATAAGTAAGTTCTATGTGAAGTCTGATTACCACAGTACCAGAGGGACCGTCAATGCTAGTAGTGTTACCTACCTATATTTTGACTGCCTTGTTGGTCTAGTGGTTAGCATGTTCGACTGCGGCCGACGAGGTCCCGGGTTCGAGTCCCGGGTCGGGTCACAACAATTATTGGATTTTTCTAACAAGAAATTCTCAGTTCTAGCCCGGAGTTAGGAAGTTGGCGGTGTTTCACTCCCATGCCTCGGAGAGCACGTTAAGTCGTCGGTCCTGACTCCTGTGCCTGATCTCTCTCCGATCGTGTCGGATTTACGGGGCCTGTGCATCGCAAAGAACGTAAGCCGTAAGGGATATAACACCGCCGACTCAGAACTGCAACTGAGCATTACTAATAATTAATCATTCTTATATTGGATAGAAGCAGGCGTTACTTTGCGGAAGTCCATGATTATGAAGGAACTAGAAATTTAATTGCCTATAATCCGCAAAAGTTGGCAAATATATGTGGTACAGTGTACCTATCCTGCACTTGCAGCATGCAATATTCACCACACCACATAAATCTTCCAAATTATTCTCAACGTACGGTTCACTCCGACACCGGAGCATCTTCAGGAGATGTTGACTCGACAATACACGATTGTAAAGGATCTTTACATAATCATTCATAACTAGTCAAAAATCTAAAAATATGCAGTAGGTAACTTACATCGTCGCTTAGGCTGTTCCAGTTTCTCTGGCTGTAGAAAAAATGTAAATAATAAATTACCTGTAATAGTTAAACAGGTCGACAACGTAGGTAGGTAAATTCGAGCGGATGAAGTCACGGGCGTCACGTAGCCGATTTCTGCGTTTGCTATTTTGTATAGACGAGGCGTTTCATGAGGTCAAAAATCAATAATAATAATTAATCAGTAATCACCCACCCTATCAGTAATTAGTCTGAGTTTTTACATTGTAAATTCGATTGATCGTATTGAACGTTCGATCACATTAGCGCCAATGTAAAATGAACCTTAATGCCACTGAGTTAGAAACTCAATTTCGTTAATGCATTCACAGCCAGCGCTCAAAACGAAACGTTTCGAAATTAAAATCAGTTGTACTGAATTTGTGACTATATATCAAGATATTTTAGGTCCATTTTACTTTCAATGAGTGATCGAACGATCAATACTATCAATCGAACTCCTCCTCGCGTACTCCCGTATCCAACACTGGATGACGACGGAAGTGGAACGAAAAACCGGTGGCAGTCGATCCGACGACGACCGCTTAGCATGCGCACAACGAGAATGTGGCCGATTCTGTATAACACAATCTCTAAACTAAACTAAAATGGCAGCTTTAATTCTAGTTCTGTCCCTTTCCGTAGGGAGTATTATGAAAGGGTTAGCAATATTTGTAATGCTCTAATTTTAGTTTAGTTTAAAGATTGTGCACTACAGAATCAGCCCCATTATCTCGCGACGAGAGAGAGAGATGTTGTCGTTGCCGGTAAATTTTTCATTTACCCTAACTGTAACATGCACAAAATGCGGTATAGGTATTAACTATTAGGTACAAGAAAAAAATAGTCGACATATTGTAAAGGTTCGTAGAGAAAAATACCACAGATAAGAAATATTACTTTTATCTCTACATTTGACGTAACGAGACAATTAGTAACCATGTTAGCTTCGGTAGACAGAGAGAGATAACGGGTAGACATAATTTGACTCGTAGTGCGCATGCTAGCCATCATCTAGCCATACTGAAGACATAGTCCACTCCTTCGAACTCGTTATACACGTCAGTGAAACGAATTCTATGTCTATACCTTACCTACAAGTAGCAGTGGCGTGCATGTCATAGAGGCATAAAAGCATTGATTACCTTGATTGAAATAGCTGAATGCTCATTTTTTATCATACTAAAAGACTTTAAATCCTAGCTTCAGACCCTATACATATACGCCACTGATACTAATTAGAATATGACTAAGTAGTTACTTGTAGTTTCTAGAACTCACCATAATATCCACGTAACTTGGCTTGATGTAATATTTGGAAGCGAGCTCCTTTTCACTATGAGTGCTGATCATTGAGGGAGCTGCAGTCACTGTAGCTGGAAAATTCAATAGGTAACTATTAAGTTTATTTAATAGTAACTTTTTTTCAAACGTAAAACGCGCGTTTAGTATGGGAATTTGTATGAAATATTTTGAGACAGTAATTCTAGACCAAATTAATCCAGTAATCAAAGATCCCAAAAATAAACCGTAGGTACTTTTAACTTCTTTAGAATAAATTCAAAGGTACCTACCCTGTATGTGCTTAAGGTAGGATAAAGGATAAGGAAAGAATAAAGAAAGGAGTAAGTATAATACTTACAAATCTTATTCCCCCAGACGGATTCCCTATAGTTAACCCGTTTGGCGCCCCGGCGTCGCTTGTTCCGTATCCTCATGGTGCTCTTACCGCGCGAATCGGACGAAAGCTTTCTGGCGACTTTGTGGTACAAACAGCGTGATGATACGTTTGATACCTGTAGGTACATATTCATTAACTTATACCTTCGTAGGTACAGGTATACCACTTTATAAGTCGCATCGGCAAAATTCGTTTGCGCAAAAGCGCAACCTAACGCAGACTGAAACCGAATGTGAACACCAATGCAATACAGACCTTATTGTTCGATGTTAAGATTTTTTTCAATACACTTGCTCGCAAAATGCACTTACAGAGGCAGTAAACAGGGCTTGTAAGTTAAATTTACTGCCCTCGTGCTTTTTTTTTGCAGAATTTACTGCCCTCGTGCTATTTTTTTGCAGTTTTTTTTTAATTTTTGTAAGGCCACTTTACTTCTAAATAAAAAGTTTTCTTGAAAGAAGGTTCATAATGATATTGACTTTGTATGTAGAAAACTTAAAAAATAATAACATTTAGATGTGGATTGATGAAATTAATTCATGAAATTAAAAATTGTATTTAATTTAGTTAATTAAAATTGTTTTAAGTTTTATAAATCAAAAAAGTAAAGGCTGAATAGTCCAGGCTGATAGTTAAGAGCTAGAACCTAGAGCCATGAAGCCAATTAAAAAAAACGCAATTACAACAACGCGCTATAGATACTCGTAGGTAGGTACTACTAAAATCTTGAATCAGTGCGCGCTATTTTTAAAAATTTCATTGAGTTTTTCTTATAAATTATTAAATAATATGAGTGGTTAAAGAGATGTGGAATAATAACATTAAATCGACAATTAGGTATTTTAGATGTGAGAAAAAAATCGCGCTATAGCCGATAGCCGCCAAAAATCTTGAAATAAGTATGGGCGTGAGAAACCATTTTCTAGTGAGTACCTTGTGCCTACCTACTCGAGTTTTATTTTCAAGTTTTCTCACAAATGTATTGAAAAATATCGTGTGATACACGGGCGTTAAGGTTTTAACAAACTCGTGACGATGGTCAGCTCTCGACTGGCGTCATCGGGCTGACATTAGTCAACTCGTATGTAAAAACCTATTTACCGCCCTTATATCACAAACTACTAAAACACAAGAACAACAGTGACCAGTGCTATCTATCAATCTATCATGCTCGGACTCCGAACGTCAGGGCGCGTAGGCAACAATCAAAAGCGGACGGACGCGCGCTAAGATTGGCCGAGATATTTCACGCCATTCAAAACTAAGGTACACACAGGTACATCGGCGTTATTTATATAAGTGGTACACCTGTACCACTCACAGAACGCAGTCAAGACCAAACTTAACAAGTTATGGTCATAAGCAACCAGCTTCCACCGGCTGTATTGCCTTAAAACTACCATACTGGCCTATTCAAGGGGCAGATTAACAAACTCCTTAATTTGGTTCAGGGATAGGTTGCATTCCAGAGATATACATTGTGGCTATATCTGTTTAACACAATCTCTCAACCTTGGACGAATCAAACACCTCTAAACTAAACTGACAGCTCTAAATCTAGTGCCCAGTCTATCCCTTTCCACAGGAAGTATTAACGGGATAGCAATATAAATAGAGCTGTCATTTTAGTTTAGTTTAGAGATGAGTACAAGAGAATCGGCCTCACTGATTACTTTCTATCCCGGAAAATCTCGAGTTCCCATATAATTTTTCCGCTTACCAGTTCACATTGTAAATCGTCCACCTCATCTTCCATGAGGTCCAGGTCATCCGTGTCTTTAGCTGGCACGATCAGTAGCTTGGTTTCTGGACACGAGCTGCTCACAACCATTTGCGAGGACTTGGGGAATATAAGACGATGCGCTGTCCTGCGTTGAACCATATTTATGTGAAAGGATCTTACAAAGGATTGAGATTAAGGAGGATAATACATTAGTGCATATTCAGTCGTATAACATAAATCTCTAACTGAATTGATAGATCTAAAAACAAAGTAGACTGACTTTGCCTGCAGAAAAGGATAGCACAACTCAACAGCCCTATATTTTAGTTTAGATATTATTAGTGTTTCAGAAAACTATGATTCAATTTAATTCTTCCGGTCTGCTGACACCTTTCATATATAAGTCTACAACTAAAAAAAATATAGACAAAAAAAAGAATTATATTATTGCAAATCCTTAATACCTAATAAAAAGAGTGAAGGGAAAGAACATTTAGATACCGTGGGATATAGCAAGGTGGTTGGAACACCTCCCTCGTAGCCATGTCTTGACATACACCATCCAGCAGTATGATATCTTCCATAAGCTCGTTTACCACGAATATCTGGTATAAAATTTGCCATACTTATTTTTATCCATACCTACTTTAAGAAAGATTTCGCTTCACAATCGAACAATACTTATATTGTTATTCGTAGTTAACCATATAAAAAAGTTCACAAAAAGGTTTTGTGAGAGGCTTTCGACACGCCCTGTCACTAAAAAAGTTTCTCCAAGGGATTTAATAAGATGCCGTGTTGTCGTCAACCTTCAAGGTATTGACGTTTACAGAACAGTTACTGTGAGTTTGTCCAACTACTGCCATGAAAGACGAGAAGTTCTTACTGATAAATATAAATAATGATTTATACATAGCACGATGTACCAGCTGTAAAAATATTGTTGAATTTTGACCTCTACTTCGTTAAGATAGAAAGAGTGAACCTTGAAAGCCTTGAGACAAGGTACGAATCCGTGTTCTAATCGCATGCTGATTTTCTCACTCGACCAGCCGTGGTATGCTGGTACCATAGGCAATATCATCACAGATAACTTTATACCGATTTCCCGCCACATTGCCGCTTCTAATCTACAAAATGTTGATGCTGTATTAAATGGAACTGCAACCGATATTTCACACTACTAGAAGTAGAAATCAGCTTGAAAAGATGAAAAAAATGAAAATATTCGTAAATCAGATGGAGTGCATTTGACCGTTGAAAATCATATGTGCTCAAAGGACATCAAGCAAAATAGCATAGACGACGTTTAAAAACAAAATCATCTGAAGTATAAATTAAGAACTAACCCCATAATAGGATGTGGCGATAGATTAAAAGCCTCCTTGACTATTGTCATCGTAATGAAATACGCTTGTACTGCTGAATCGCAACGAACCGTATAACTGTAAGGTCGATTTGTAAGAACCTGTGGGAATTAAGATTGCTTAAGCGATACAGAAGGATAAAAGAACTTCGGCGTAATCGATGATGTATCAGAATTATTTAATTATGATTTCAATGAACTAAAACATAACAATGTGAAGAACTTTCAGATAAATTAATTATAGATTACCATAAGACAATTATCAATAAAACATAAAACGTCTTTGACGTTCCACAGCAGTTCCGTCTTGGCCACACGATATAACTCAAACTGGGTCATTTGACGTTAAAATAAGTCTTAAATTATTATAGTCCCACAAACTTATCTGACCTGGTGAAAGCGTCGCTAGTATATATTAAAAATAAAATAAACACAAAAACTAAACAGGCATAAAAATTAGTCCCAATTTTGGCTACCAGGCCAGATCAGTTGGTGGGACTATAGTCCACGATGGATGGTAATAGATTCACTCGACTATTCGAGAGCACATTATTTGGGAAAAGAACTTCCTATTTCTACTGTTATCTTACAAGTTTTGGAGAATAGTATTCTTTAATATAAAAATAGGACTCAAAATTTACCCCCAAAACTCCAATAACATTCCCTGAAACAATATAATCCTTGCTAGGTTCCGCAAATTTGAGATCTGTTCTGAACTCGTAATTAGGTATAGCCTCATCTAGGTCTTCTTCTGGTGGTATGTAAGTGGCTTCACATAGGCCTGATACTAGAATGTAGAGACCTTTTGGGTGGTCACCTAAAAATTACCAAAACCTTTAACATTATAATAATCATCGTTCATTTCATGCCATAATAGGATGTGGTCATAATAAAGATCTTATCTTTATAATCATATAAAAAGAAGTGGTAACTCACCTCGAGATACAAGAATATCATTAATATTATAGTTGTTAATTTCAGAGTTCTCTATAAAGAAATCAGCAACCCGTTCATTTCCTTGCAACCAAGAAACCGCTCGCAACTGCGTCTAATAAATATTTATTAAATGCTTTAAATATAGCTTGTATAGAAAGTTTTACAACGATAACAAAATAAATCCATTTACTTCAGGCGAAGCAGGAGCTACTAAACTGCCTCTATGACGACACAATTGCACTTTTTCTTGTATAGCGTTTACCAACAATCGATATTCTACTTCATCTAGGAAACCTTAAAGACGGAAAGCAAACTTTTTACAAAATTAAGTATAGGTACTTAACACAACACCTAGGTATCATTTTGATAAATTGTTTTCATAACTTTGAATTGTAGGTATTCACTAATTAACTAAATGTAATCTGGCCTACCTTCCTCCTTTAGTTGCATCGCATCAAGTAACATTATATTCAAAGTTGACGTAGTAGCTTGCCTCGTTTTAACAGTTATTGCTGTCCAGGGACGATCTCTTTGTAGTAATCCTAGCTGACGTGTTACCGTTAACCTATTAAAATATTTGAAAGTAGATTACAATCTTTTTTAACCTGATCTTAACATTGACCGTAATATCATTCAGAAAGAGTAGTGGACTCAGTGAATCACCTTGCATTACTCCACATTTACATGAAAAATCTATACAAATAATTAATAAATAAAATTGAAATGCCTTACTGAGATTTCGAAATAACTCTTCCTAAGCTCATAGCATCACTTAAACCCAAATATACTTTTTTTAATTTGTTTGTTCTGTTCGGGCTAATAAATGGATTTTGACTGGACTTTCACGTGACTTTGCGAGGACTAAGGAGTAATCTAGGATACTTTTTATCCTGCTAATATAAGATATAACTTACCTATCAACTTCAAGTTTATTGTAAAGTGTTTCTTGTATTTGTTTGTTATCAACTAACTGTGGAAGTAGATAACCTACTTCTTGTTCACCAGTTACGAAGCCCTGAAATTATAGATTTCAATTTAATTTTCAACTGTCTTGAATTAGAAACTTCTAGAATCTATGACGAAAATGGAAAAAGCAACTCACTTTCCCAACGTCATAACCAAATGCTAATTGTAAATCTATCATTTTGTCGATGTAAGCCATGATTTTAGGAACTGACACTCTGAAAGAATATTAAATACGAGAGGAATAGAAAACTATACAAGAGTCCTATAAAATATTACCTACTGTTCTTGAAACCACATTTTACCTGGCCAACTTGCATAATCTTAAGAATCGAAGCATTCTTAACAATTTAGTGGCAGTAAGCACGCTCGAGTTTAAATTGTTCCACTTATCCCATGGCGTTACAGCATCTATTATGTCTAGGATCAAATCTTAAACAGAAGCAACAAAATATTGTAAACTTGGCCGACAATTCGACCAGCGAAAAAATGTAGAATTTGAATACCTACTTTCGTAAAAGAGAAGCAACTACCATTTTTATGAACTACTTTCTCAAATGGTTTGAAAAACTTTGTTAAATTATGTGGAGCTGGATAACAATAATTGTAATAAAGTTATAACAAATTAGAAAGTAGAAACTTAAGTGTATTTTAAAAGCCATAAATTCTCACCGCATGTAGCCATAAAGATAATAAAAAAATCTAATTTATTCCAATGCGACTTGAAATATCCACGAATGGTTAAACCGAAGAACTTCACCAACAATTCCATAAAGTAGATAATGAAGAAAAATCTAAAATAAAGTTAAAGACAAGGGTGAACCTTTATTTGCCCATGTAAATGATAAATCAGTTTAAGATAACTAACCTAACCACCGCAAGAATGAAGCGATTCAATAGAGTTGATAGGTCGTTGAAATCAGGAAAGATGTAGTAATGTTAACTTATACTAATTTATTATCATATATCAACTATGAGCTTTTACTGGTTTTTGTAAGCAAGCAATTTTCTGAACAAGTAGTAAGCCTTTAAGAAACAGAGATGAAGTCTAAGGTAATTAGGTAGGTACCTATAGTGAATGATTCGTTGTAACCTTTTGACGATTGAAAACAGCGTGATAAAGGTCTACAAAAGTATAATTTCTTCACTTACAAATTAAGTAGCTTGATGGTAAAAGTAACGATCTGCGTCACAGGCGGTTTCAGCACCACTTCACAAAGTATGACAGGCGTGTTCAACAAAATCATCACATAGATAAATCCATCGAACCACACGCTGGATACTAGATTGAAGCACCATTGACGCCAGGGCGTACGTGGGATTTGGGCGTTTGCTGGGTCTGGCATCATCATGTCTACTAGCTTACGCCGCAGCCAGACTGCATGAGCCTTCAGAAGAACAGATTTCGAGTAAAAATTAATAATAGATTAAGACCAATAATTAGCTACATCATTGCAAGATATCAACATAAGAAAAAATGTACGATTCTGATAAACGCATCATCTAACTATATGAAATGAAATGAATTATTTCACGTGGGACGACTTGTGCCACTTATGATAAGTCGTAAGAATCTACCACCGCACCGGTTCGGAAAACTGATTAAAATAAAAAATGCTGATAAACTTACTTAAATATACATATCAAAAATTTCGGAACCGGCAGGATTTGAACCTGAGCGCGATTCCCAGAGAGACGCAGGTTCAAATCCTGGGCGCGATTCCCAGAGAGACGCAGGTTCAAATCCTGCCGGTTCCGAAATTTTTGATATGTATATTTAAGTAAGTTTAGAAACTTTCCTCGTGTGTGAAGCACTGTAATAAAAATTATAAAATGCTGATAAAATTCCAAATTTTAGAATATAGTTTTGAATGTACTCAGATCCAAATATGTATATCGAGTTGCAATTAAGTATTTAGTTTTTAAAAACTTATAACTATTTATTTCCATTTGAATCACAACTGATACGTATTCGTCATTCGACAGTATTTCAAATCAAGCGATTAAACTGAAATTGCATATCTAACTTGGCCGTTTGATTTATGACTTCCAAGAATTTAAGCTAGTTTAGTATTTAAATTCATAAAGTAAGTCACTAACTCTTCAGTCTGAAATTCCTCGTTTACGTCATCGTAATATCGTACAAGTCACATTTAATCATATTAAGTCTGTGTACTCTCGTACCTACCTTAGGTCTCCACAAACTGCCCAGTTGGTCTAGGTTGATCCTTCCGTCATCCGCATCAGCAGCCACTTCGACAGCCTGCACTAAAGTCCTCACTCCATCCTTGCTGATCTTACCGTGTTCGTATTGACGCCAATAGGAAATCTTCATTGCTTTCAGAACCCGCTGATTTGCTTCCCTGGTCAAATATTTAACGTTTTATTTGCTAAAAGAAGTCATTTAGCGATTTTTACGTCCCGTGACACTTAAGCCCATTTCGTTATATGACATTTTTTGTTCATCTATGCCCCATTACATTTTACAAACATACACATTTCATCAGACAAAAGACAACGCGTATTTGAAAAAATACAAAATGGTGATCAACTAAAAAATAAATCCGAACTGCTTTATAGGATCACAATTTACCAGATTTTTTTTTATACAAGAAAGGATTACTTCATGGACGTATCAATTACTTTCATTATTAATTAACAGACTTCCAAAAAAGGAGGAGGTTCTCAATTCGGCGCGAATGTTTTTTTTTTTTGTATCCAATTAAATTGGGTTTAAATTTTGTGATTATGCTTGTAAACTGATAAACTGCAAATCATTTTTCTGTCCTGTTTTATTTAACCGTGTTGTTGAAAAGCAGGAATATCATCTCATCGGCTTAAAAAAGAACGAGCTCAAAAAGTAGTAAGTGCAGACCTCATCATTTCTGCAAACTCCTTCTTCGTAGGCTCATTAGGTATTTCCCTCTCACAGTCTGGACATGTGGTGTAATGATAGCCCATATACGTGTCATCGTCGGTGTCCTCATCCCGCGACATTTGAATCTGGTATGGATGCTTGATTGTTGTTCCTAGAAATTAAAAAACAATTTGCAAATTATGCATGGATTTCACCAACAAAAGAATATGAGTTGCCAGATTTTTGGTGACTTTGTTTTTTTTTATTTATTCATTACAGGCTTACGCTAAACCACAATACCACCTGCCCCCAAATTACGGAAGAATTGTTCATCAAACGTTAAAGATTTTCGTCAAAGTAAAATAAACAATGACAGCATCGAATTAGAGCTCAATTTCGTCTGCCCATTCTTATACGTTTAGGGTATCGTACATACCTAAACGTATAAGAATGGGCAGACGAAATTGAGCTCTAATTCAATGCAGTTATGGTTTATTTAACTTTGACAAAAATCTTTAACGTTTGATGGACAATTCTTACATGATCGGGGCCCAGGATTTGTTTCATGAAAATGAAATATAATTTGCGAAATATAGGTGTTTATTTCTCGATTAGCAAAGAACTTTGTCAATAACCAGTAATAAACAGTGTCTTAAAATCCAAGAAAATGATATGAATGCTTATGATGCTGGTATGACTATTATGTACTTGAGTAGTTATGACTCATCATCATCCTGTGGTATTGCAACTCCGTGAATGCTGACCTCCTCCTAATTTTTGGCATCTTTCGCGGTCCAGCTTGTGCATTTTGAGTAAAATCAAAACAGGAAACGCGAAAGATAAGTGTTTAAAAAATTTAGACAGTAAAAATTATATTTAAGCATACCTTTTTGCACAAGATCCCAGTTTGCATCCGCAAGGAACTTGTCGATCTTTAACATAGAAATGCAGCGGTCTCTCGTTGACATGATCCGTTTCACACAATTGGTCATATTGGCCTTCTTGGCCAAAGATATTTCAGCTAAGCCAAGCACTTTCAATACTTTATACATAGTCGTTGCGTTGACTAGCAAAGATAGAAGCACCAGGCCGGCTGTCTGAATTATGAATATCTAGAAAATGAATCTAATAATAGAAATTTAATAAAATTATAAGGGAGAAAATTCAAGGAAGATAACGGTTGCGAACATAGTCGTTGCGTTGACAAGCAAAGATAGAAGCACCAGGCCGGCTGTCTGAATTATGAATATCTAGAAAATAAATCTAATAATAGAAATGTAATAAAATTATAAGGGAGAAAATTCAAGGAAGATAACGGTTGCGAAAAGATTTTTTCAATGTATCAGACATTTCATATGATAAAAAGTCAGGTATTAACTAAAATGTGGATTGTTGTGAACAAACATTGATACATGACAATGTTCATTGATCCAATAAGGGCTAAAACACAAAAGCTTATATTTTTATCTCTTCGTTCAGAAAATATAAATTGCATTTTGCTTACTTCTCCTGCGTCCGCTATGCCTGGTGTTTGCAAAACAATCAACGCCAAACAGAGGGACAGTGGACCCCTCAAGCCTCCCCAAACACATGCCAACGAATGCTGCCACGACATCCCATACCCTATATACCTTAATATAGGAGTCATTATGGCATACACCAATAATCTTGAGAAGTACACAGTCGTATACGTGACGAAGACTAAAGCCACTTGACGGACGCTGATAACATAACTCACTTTCTTAAAAATGACAACACCGACGATCGTGAAGACCAAGGTATTCGCAATATGCGCTAATATACTCCAGAAGTATGAAACCACTTGTTCAACATCTGAAGCAAGTGTTGATTTACGTTTGCTAACAATCACACCAGCTATCGCAGTTCCCAATAAACCAGAAACGTAGAAATATTTCTCTCCAATATAAAACGTAAGATACGCCCCAGCTAAAGTTATAGTCACGGCGCAAGGCAAATCGTAATACGTCAAAGATAAAAATGCCGATATCGTTTTGCCCATAACGATCCCCAATAACGCACCACCTCCAGCAAACCGAAGAAGTAATAATGTTAGCTGAGAAGCTTCAGTTATTGCGAGTGCCAAGTATCCAAAAACAGCCGTAAATTCAATCATGACTGTGGCATCTCCAATCAATCCTTCTCCCAAAAGTAGAACGCTTATATATTTCCCTTTAGACAATTCTCTTAACTGTTTAACAACTTCCATTGGATATATCGGAGAGCAAATTATTCCAAACAAGAGAGCTGTTGGAAAGTTCCACGATGATTCAATCAGGTAATACGCCATAAAAGCTGCCATTAAAGCTGTTAATAAAGCTCCAGGTACTCCAACTAGTAATATTTGGGGAAAGCTTTTCCAAAACGAATGAGAATCCACTGTATATGACGTATAGAAAACCATTATTGGCAAGTATACTAGTAGAAGCAAATCCACGTCAATATAGCATATCTGGACGATTGGTCTAAATGATGGATATGTATGGGCACAGAATCCTGCGAATCCTCCGATCGAGAACATCACAACTCTGTAGGGAATACACATGCTTGTCCATAGCATTACAGCTCTTATAACAACACCAACAAGAAGTGTCGCAAATATAAATAGGAACCCTAAAGATGTAGGGTAAACCAAAGACGGCCTATATGGGTTGTCGAAAGTTACTTCTTGATCAATTGTGTTATTCGATCCTTTTGAAGAGATTTCATTAGCAAAAATTGTTATAACAACATAAATTATTATTATAAAAATTATTTTCATGATGTCGATGATTGATCAATGCTCATGCATGACCATGTAGAATTTAGTACCTATGTCATAGTTTAGTTTTGTGATATTTTAGAGATTAAATGCAATTTTTCGTCAAATACCATTTTATTTATATAATTATGTCAAAATACATATTAAATACTGTTATTTAGATACAACACTTTGGAACAGCTGCTTTTTTACTCCTCCCACGATAGCAATAAATAAATTAAACATTGATCATTCTCTCGGAAAAAGAAGTCTAATAGCAGTAACAGGTTTCTTTGGACTTTTGTATGGCGAAAACTTTTGTGGTGTCTTCCTCGGCGATCGCCTAGGTGAAATAAACTCTTTCTCTATTAATTGGTTATCTCTTATTTTCCTCTCTTTCTCTTCTTTTCTCTGTTTATCCTTTAATCTCTGTGTTTCTTCTAATCTCTGTTCCTCTGCTTTTTTCTGTTTTTCTTCAAACTCTTTTAGCTCTTTATAAGCAGTTTCAAGCATGCGTTTCTTCCAATCCTCGTAAAGTTCTATCGCAGGTTCTTCTTTCTCTTTATTTGGACTGGGCACATCAACCTCCATTTTTTCACTTTCAGTAGAAAGTATTTCTACATTCTTTGGAGGTCTACCTCTCTTTTTAACAGTAGCAAATTTTTCATCTACAACTTTTGTCCAGTCAGTTTCTAACTTTGCCCATTGTCCTGGTTTTAGTCTAGATTTTTCCAACAGTTTACTTTTCGATATTTTAACTTTATTTAACCTAAAATGTGATTCAGAATTAAACAAAATGATTCTTACACATATTCTGCTAGTAACGCAATGACAAAACTTCATGAAAATATTTCAAGAGAGAAAAGGATAGAATGTTAACTGTCATCCTAATAGATTTGGGATACATTAGTACTTTTAACACTGGAAAACCCATTAATTCCAATGGGATTATACAAAACCATGAGGGCAAAATCATGGGTACCATCTAGTATCTAATTAAATGACTCACCTGCAAGCTTGATACACAGCCATGCAAACGTATTGAGGTAAACTAAAATCAATTTCCTGCAACAAAGCAGAAAAACGGTAATTAGAGCTTATTTCTCTACTTTTTACGATGCGGCATGTGGGGTCAATTTGCTCAAATTACATACATAAACCTTAAGGGCATTCAAATCCAAAACAATAATGCGTTTAGACTTTTGAGCTTTGGGGGCATACTACCATCGCTTCAAAACAATAATGCGTTTAGACTTTAGAGCTTTGGGGGCATACTACCATCGCTTATATATTGTTTTAATATTGTTGACGCTCATATTTTGGAATTATAACCCTTATTTTTGGAACGTCAAGGTAAGTGACATAAAACTGACATTTTGAAATAATACTGCTTTAATGGATTGTAGTAAGCTCCCTTAAGTGAAGCCTCAATTTTGTAGGGCATCAAAGATGCTTGCCAACACAGGAATATATGATATTTTGAATTCATTTCCTTGTTAGGTTAAGTTATACAGTTCAGAATATACTATTCAGTTATACAATTCAGTTCAGTTCAGGACTAGCATTTATATTATTACTTATGTGCAAGTCATGCCAGTTGCTTTAAAAGTCATTTATGACCAAGAAGGTAAACACAATTTTTCTAAAGACTCCCGCACCTCTTAAAAACTTATTTTTTTTTAATTTGTGAATTTGAATGTGTAGCAGTAAAATGTTGTTTTGATACCTTTAAAAAAACCGGCCAAGTGCAAGTCGGACTCGCGCACCGAGGGCTCCGTACAAACCTGTAGTAAGTTTTACGATTTATGACGTATTAAAAACAAGACGAAATGAACCGCAAAACTAACTTTGTTTGTAGAGGTTTACTGTTAATATCAAAAAAACTATGCTAGTTAGAGCATTGGCTATAGTTTTCCTGTAAAATATACATAAATTCCTATTGACCATAATTATTTCAGATTTTTCGATTGGTAAACTCCGGAGATAAGGGGGGGGGAACGGTATTTTTTTCGACATTTTGCCCGATAAATCAAAAACTATCATGACTAAAAATAATTAAAAATCTGTTTTAGAATGTACAAAGTAACCCCTTTCATATGATACCCCACACAGTACAGTTATCTCACTTTTAAATTTCAACCCTCCGATTTTCCCCCCTTTTTAAATAAGAACAAAAATAATTTCCAATTTTTTTTAATTCCAGTGTCTTTGGGCCACTAATATACACAACTATTCCAAATTTCATGTCGATAGCTTCGGTAGTTACTGAAATAATCGAGTGTGACGGACGGACAGACGGACAGACGGACAGACGGGCAGACAGACGGAGAAAGTCGCACCATAAGGGTTCCATTTTACCATTTTGGTACGGAACCCTAAAAATTATAACTGTACAGCTCTTATAGTTCATTTTAGGGTTCCGTACCAAAATGGTAAAAATGGAACCCTTATGGTGCGACTTTCTCCGTCTGTCTGTCTGTCTGTCTGTCCGTCCGTCACACTCGATTATTTCAGTAACTACCGAAGCTATCGACATGAAATTTGGAATAGTTGTGTATATTAGTGGCCCAAAGACACTGGAATTAAAAAAAATTGGAAATTATTTTTGTTCTTATTTAAAAAGGGGGGAAAATCGGAGGGTTGAAATTTAAAAGTGAGATAACTGTACTGTGTGGGGTATCATATGAAAGGGTTTACTTTGTACATTCTAAAACAGATTTTTAATTATTTTTAGTCATGATAGTTTTTGATTTATCGGGGAAAAAGTAAAAAAAAATACCGTTCCCCCCCCCTTATCTCCGGAGTTTACCAATCGAAAAATCTGAAATAATTATGGTCAATAGGAATTTATGTAGGTATATTTTACAGGAAAACTATAGCCAATGCTCTAACTAGCATATTTTTTTTGATATTAACAGAAAACCTCTACAAACAAAGTTAGTTTTGCGGTTCATTAAATTCATTAATCGTAAAACTTGCTACAGGTTTGTACGGAACCCTCGGTGCGCGAGTCCGACTCGCACTTTGCCGGTTTTTTAATATAAAATGACAGAGAAGGACAAAATAAATGGACAGACAGAAAAAAACTATATCCTTGTTTTGCTACAGAACCCTAAAAATATACTTACACCCTTTTGCCTCTGGTACTCCTCCAATATCTTCTCAGCCAAAGACTGCACTCCTGTACATTGCATTGAGACACACAGGAATGACACTGTCAGTCTGTCACTGTTCAGTTCTAGAAGATTCTCCACTATCTTCCTGCAATTCATGTATGTGGGACCTCTTATGCCAGAGTACTTGATCGCTGTCTTCTGTAAAAATTCAAAAAAAATTCAAATATTTTTTATTCAAATAAACTTTTACAAATACTTTTGAATCGTCAAGTGAATCTACCACTGGTTCGGAATGCCATTCCTACCGAGAAGAACCAGCAAGAAACTCGGTGGTTGCTCTTTTTAGATAATTCATTTACAATTATTATTACTTATATCAATGTGTACATAAGTAACTGCTGTCCTTAGCATTGCTGGAGCGATCAAATCCAAGCTCCTATATCATTTACATAATCTTCAACAGGAATAAGCTTTTTACAGGAGCATACTTTTAATGGATTTCATAAGCTTGTGTATAGGCAAGTTTAAAATAGGTTGTGGAATTTTGTTATAGAAAAGAATGCTCATTAACACGAATGACTTTCCGACTTTTTTGATTGAGGCGGAGCGATGGAGTCACTAGCCTATTACGGCCTTTAGTTTGCCTATCGTGCAGATCGCATATTTTTTTGTAATTATGGATGTGCTGTTTAACAAAAATTATATTACTGTAAATATATTGCGAGGCTACTGTTAGAATACCAATTTCTTTAAATTTCTCTCTAAGGGAATCATGCAGTTTTAAATTATAAATTGCACGTATTAATATTTTTGAATATCTGCCGCTTTACCCCTCAGCAAGATTCCGTCAGACATAATGCTATGAAAGTAAGCAAAATATACAATCCTGGCAGTTTCAATGTCAGTTAACTGTCGAATCTTTCTGACAGCGTAAGCAGCAGAACTAAGCTTGCCAGCAAGTGTTGATATATGGGTGCCCCATTGAAGCTTTGCGCCTAAGGTCACCCCCAGGAACACAGTACTATCTTCTATTTTCAACATAATCATTATTTACCATTAGTTTTATATCGCTTGTGGATCTGGCATTCGGCTATGCGAACTCAACACATTTAGTTTTTTTTTGTATTTAAAAGTAGATTGTTTACCGTAAACCAGTTCGTGACTTGAGAAATTGCAGTATTTACGTCGTCAAAGTTGTCCTTATGTCTATCGACTTTAAAAATCAAGGACGTATCATCAGCAAATAGTACAATATCGTAAGTGAATGTTCTAATTTTAATAATATAAATAAACTAATCTATAGTAATACTAATACTAGATATGAATAACAGAAACTTACATTATCTAAATCAACACCAAATATAGCTGCAGCGAGGTCCAAACATATGACAGTTTTACTTGTATCTGTAATATTACTGCCTGTAATGGATTTTGTTTGCAACAAACGCTCAAATTCTGCAGCTTTACTGTAAAACAAAAACAAATTTATTTGTTTAGATTTGTAATTGCAAAAAAAAATCTAAGGGTTATGGATATTCTAAGAAGATGAAGGATATTACAGTTTCCTATACTAATATACTATTTAGTCATTTTAAACAATTACATCGATGTTCTATACGTATCAATAATACTCTATATTAAATAATATATAAAAATTATATATTATATATTTTTTGTTGCGTTTGTGTGGACCCTGGGATGGTTTATATTCACAATTAGACCCGGTAGGGGGCGCTGCAATCGGGTTCGAGGTTCAGGGCATGACAACGTCTGCCGGGTCTGCTAGTTAAATAATAATATAAGTGGTACAGCCCTGGCCAATGGTTATTGAATTTACTATAGGTATTAGAACTTAGAAGACTATCAAATAGGATAGAATAGGATTTAAATTGGAAATGTGAGCATTTAGAAAATCACTAACAGTTATAAGTAGGATTGCATGCATGGTCTTCTTTGTGAAGTCAAGTGTTAACAATACAAGAATCACATTACCTACCTATCCACTACATTAAACTAGTTGTAACCTGCCCCCCTAGCATGGGCCGAGACAATTTTCTCCCCGAGGAAAGGATAAAAAATTTATTCCTAAATAAATCAATAAAAACGCTAAATAACGGTGGGTAAATAGTCCCCCGAGTCCCCGTGAAATGTCAAACGGGGATAAACTTCTCCTCTCCCCTGTTGCCGTGCTCTGAGAGGTGGATAAGTTAATTTTATCCCTTGTCAGTGGATAAAATCGGGGGATAAAATTTTTATCTCCGGCCCATGCTAGGGGGGCTGATGGCTTATATCTCAAAGAATGGAATTAGAAATAATAGCTAATATAAAAATAAAATTGAATTACTTTGTAACTTTTTCTTCTTCACCAAGTCCCAGCTTGGTGGCTATTAACATTAGAGTTTTATTTTGTGTGGCCATGACCTATTTTTCAGACAACAGCATTTAATCATACGATTTAGATATCAATTTCAATTAAAAGCAAAATGCAAAATAAATTTAAAAACGCGCCCGTGACGGGTGACCATTGACCACAGCACTGTGCCCAAAGAGTATAATACTGTGCCACAATCATAGAAATAGTATGTATATTCATACAACTAGAAGGATCACTATGTGTTTTTGTTAAACAAATTCACACCTTTTTCCTTAAATAATAAAGTTCAATTTAGATTACCTTTCAATTTCGAATTTCGGTCTCGACAAGGACTCACTTTTTCTTCGCGCGTCCCGTTCACTCTCGTGTTCACTATTGTGTCTCGTGCAATTAATAATAATTATGGTGTCATGCCAGTGTAGCGGTAAGAAAGAGACAACGCGAGAAATATTAGCTCTCTTTCGGCTCGCGTTTCGTGCGCTAAGTGATCCTTCTAGTTGTAATACATACTATTTCTATGGCCACAATACAATACTTATCTATGGTGCCACAGCACGACCACAGCATCAGAACTTCAGAAGACGATCAGCTACACCGACCAGAAACGAAAAAAAAATGACAGCTACAGTCAACAGTGTAACGATCGCAATCACCTCTAATTTTGATCAACTCTTCCACTATTGGACAAAATCCATTGACGCAGCAAAAATACCATTAATTCAGCCAATCACTACAATTGAGTCTGTAACAATGATTGATGCAGGTTTTACACAATCGCCCTACGGCCTACTGTATATTCAATGTCACAGAGTTCTTCAATGTACTCTGTGATCAGAGACAAATAACACAGCACACAGCATAGATGAATACACAGAACACATATACTAAGATGAATACCAGGATGAATTTGTACAACGATTAAAGGATAATTGTCTCTGGATGAATATGCACCAATGACGAAGGAAACATGCACAGCTGATCATAGATATTTTGATTGTTTTTATTGTTGAAAGATGTGGATTTGGAGTTTGGGTTTGGACGCCTGCACTTTTGCCTTGTTTGCCCACATTCTATTCCTTCTTCCATGTTTGCCCAGTTTGCCACACTGTATTTGGAAACAATTTTTAAACGTCTTGGTACAGCCAATCGGGGTAGCTATATTTTTTTAGCTAATGTAGCAACTACATTCTACAATAGTTCAACGCCGTGCCATACATTTTTGCACGGTGTAAATCATAATAAATTGTAAAGTCACGGATATGTGAAGCGGGTATAAGTCTTATACTAAGTCACACAAGCTATAAAATTATCACATGTAACTCTCTTGCGTATTATAAATGCGAAAGTGTGTTTGTTTGTTGGTTTGTCCTTCAACCACACCGCAACAGAGCAACGGATTGACGTAATTTTTTGTATGGGTATAATTTAGGACCTGGAGATGGACAGGCTACTTTTAATCATAAAGAAAGACACGCATATTATTAAAATTTAATTATTTTTAAGTATGTCACGGAAGTTGGAATGAAATCTGATTTGAGACAATAGGTACCTAGTTACTCACATTTTTTTAAGTACAACATTATACCTACAGTACATATTATTATACTAGATTCGTTCGATCAGACAATGGGGCTGATTCTGTGCCCGTCTTGCTGAGTGAATAAGCAGTAGGTAATGTACAAGGACCTTTAAACCAATAATTATTATAGGATTAATTTAAGGACCTATAAAGGTCCTTGGGTATGTATTAAAAAAACTGTAACCCGACTACTGACTAGTTAGGAAAAAATTTTCAGGCGCTATGGTGGAACATAAAAACAAACAAACATACACACATAAAACTTAACTTAGCTTTCCCTTTTGGCTTTGCCGTAGTCGGGTAAGAAGGTTATTATTATTATTTTCCAATTACTGAATGTCGAAAAGGATAATAGGTATTTCATTGAATTTTGCTCAGACGTCTACCTGAGCAAAAATGATCTATTAGATCAGGAATCAATAAGTATATAAAAAGTAATCAATGAGATAAGATTTAATCAAAATCATTTCCATCATCTCGATTTCATAGCTGTTGACCTGTGCTGTTGACCACGCCCCTTTAACTCTAAAAAACTCGCGATGTTAAAATTCTTTTTTTTTAAACAGACGACATCGGACATGTTGATTTTTCTGTAGGTTCTGTGAAGCCGATACGGATCGCTGTCATTGCTACAAAAATGTCTTTGTAGTTATCAGGGTGTAGGTCATTTATTTGTAGTCTTATTATACTAATCCGTGCTAAATTTTGTATATTAAAAGCATTAATATCAGTAAGAAGAGGATTCACTCCACCCGAATCAGGGGTGTGTATGCAGTGATGTTCGACAGATATAGATTTGTATCAAAATAATCCGAATCTATTTATAAATATTATTTTCTCATCTTTTACTTATGTTCAAACGTTAATAGTAACGTCTGGTCTATAATTAACTCGTGAAAGTTTATAAATATTACATTATACCATGGCGGAGTCGTGATGAGTCGGGTTCATTTTATGTGAAGGTTGCCTGCCATATTTTCGTGGGATATATTTCGTTTGGTGTAATATTGGGCGTGAACGCGGCGCCCGGGGCGTCTTGCGAGCCCGCCGCGAGTGCCTCCAGTTCTCGACCGTGTGCGATATAGTGATATACCTGTAAAGTGGGCAGTGGTTGACAGTTCCAAGTGTAGTGGTGTTTTTCAGGTAGCGATGCAAGTGGTGTCAATTCGGTGGAGATAATACAGTGCGGTGCATGATGTGGGCGCAGTGAGGTGGTACACGGCACCACGGCTTCGTCTGTGGCGGGTGGCGCGCGGGGAGCCGAGTCTCCTTCGCAGGCCAACCAGGACACCGTGGATAACGCCACTCCCACCTGTTGGTGAGTCCCGAAACAGTTTTATGTATGTTCTTACTTATAGAGGGTTTACTTAAGATCATTCCTAAGTAAAAACCATTCCATCCAATTCACTGTGAAAGTGGTACAACATTTGAGTTCTACAGGTTTCCTGACAGCCAGCCTTCTAACCTATCAGTCTAGTTTTTGTATAACTTGATTACTTTAGTGCTGCAACAAATCTATACAATGATCACTTGACTAATAAGAAAACCCTATGACTTAATAATATGGGGTACCTACATTATATGCTAACCTAGACCATAATCCCTAATGCAATATCTAATTTGCAGATTCTAATAAAATACATCAATGTTAGTTATATTACTAAATATATTTAACTAGATGATTCCCGCGACTCCGTCCGCGTGGATTAAGATTGTTTGGTTCCCGCGGGAACTCTTTAATTTTCCGGGATAAAAAGTAGCCTATGTCCTTCCCCGGGATACAATCTACCCGTGTACCAAATTTCATCAAAATCGGCTGAGCAGATGGGCCGTGAAAGCGTAGCAGACAGACAGACACAGTTTCACATTTATAATATTAGTATGGATGTAGTAGGTACCACATAATATTACTTAGTAACATTTATATATAATATACAAAAACCAAGTGATTGTCCTGTAATAATTAAAATAGAAGTGCTTATTTATCTATTATTTATCTTCCACTTATTTTTGACTAATTAAGCTGTCCATATGAAGCTAGATCATTATTTCGTTAAAGTTATTGTCATATTAAGTAACATCCTTAACATGCTGTTTGGTAGCAGAAAAGCTACACCAATCATTGGTTTAATCTCACTTGTTGGTATTGGCTTAATTTATGATATTCTAGCTGCAACAATGTATTTCAGGCAATAGTGACCAAGTCTCAGCCTATCATCAAGGTGATTTGGATTGTTGCACTGTTGTCTAATTAGTGGTAGGCTCCCAGACCTTAAACTTTGTTAAGTACCTATAGCTAGTTATATATCTGATGCTTAAATTAAGATAGTTTACACTAGCGGCACGCTATGATGGCCGGTTGGACAAACGTTCCGTATTAATTGATAACGACTTTGAAGGAAATAATTGTATTACTTTATTGACGATAGCTATGACGATAGTGATGTGCAGAGATTCATAAATTTAAAAAAACTTAATTGTTTTTTGTTCGAGAATAAATTGACCTATTGTAATGTGTCAACCGGCCATCATAGCGTGCCGCTAGTGTAAACAACCTTTTGTTATTAACCACTGAAATAAGATTAGTTATTTTTCACCAAACTGAAAGCAATAGTTTATTTTGTTTTCCCTCTTGTATGCGACTGAATCAAATCCACACTAAGTAATATTATACCTATATGGGAAAGTGTACTGTATAATATGTTGGTTAAGCTTAACTGATTTACTTAAATACACAAATAAGTATACAGAGCCAGTTTGCATACCAGACATTGGCTACTACTACTTACTATAGGCTCCTTTTTATGGTTTCTAGAAAATCAAAATAGTTCCAATTAGTGTTTAAAAACCTAAATACATGTGGATGTCACCTACTTAGTATAATTTCTGCCCAACTGGTACTGGACATCTGAAATCTGTAAACAATGAATTCACAAATACTCTTATAGGTTGATTGCATTCAGAATCTTCTAACTGATACTTACTTATACTTAAGTATATATCTGATAAAATTACTGTTTAAATACCTACCTCTGAACAGGAAAGACATTTCTTTGCAATCCTGATAATGCTAATCATAATAGAGCATAATAATAATAAATTATTATGTTTTATAGGCATGAACTAAGTATATATCTAATATTATAGTTATTCAATATAAAATATGTTGATAAACATGTTAAGTACAATATAACTTACTGGCTCATGCCTGTAACTTTGTCCGCATGGATTAAAGTTTTTGGTTCGCGGGAACTCTTTAATTTTCCAGGATAAAAAGTAGTAGCCTTTGTGTTATTCCAGACTATAATCTATCTCTGTGCCAAATTTCATCCAGATCCATTCATCCATTCTGGCGTGATTGAGTAACAAACATCCATCCAAACTTTCTCGCATTTATAATATTACTAGCTGATGCCCGCGACTTCGTCCGCGTGGATTGAGGTTTTTCGGTTCCCGCGGGAACTCTTTAATTTTCCGGGATAAAAAGTAGCCTATGTGCTATTCCAGACTATAATCTATCTCTGTGCAAAATTTCATCCAGATCCATTGGCCATTATTTACATTGGTCTAGTCATTACTAGACCAATGTAAATAATTTGACCATTGAAGAGAACAACATTTTGTTCTCTTCAATGTAGGATTGAATCTAATAATTATTTATAGTGCTAAACTTCAGGTGCCTATTATAGTTACTTTACTCCTATGTAGTCAACCATAATGTTGGGGAACCATATTTCTGAGACTGATGAGATGCTTATCATACAAATGACAGACCTGGCTACTGTGACAGTTGTTGCACCTAGAGGTATTAGGTAAACTGCTTACTAATTTGACATTAGAGTGAAAGAATTTTCTATTGAAAATTCTGCCAGTTCCCTCCGTCAAGTCCCTGTCACCCCCAAGCGTTGCTCAGTCTAGACCCCTCAGTTGAACTACTCCTTAGACTGTGGTATGATTAATTGGAACTCATGTAGATTATGAAAACCTGAAATGTTGTCTATAGACTCACCCACACATAGTTATTCCAGCTTTGGGCATGTATGAGTGACTGTAGGTAAGTAGGTAACTATTGCAATTGTTTTATTTTAACAATGTCAAGTTTATGAATAACGTTAGTTTCTGTGGTTCGAGATAAGATATACATAGTAACAGAAACATTTTTAATCTCATTTAAGTAAGTATCTAATTATATCTTCATGACAACTGCAATGTTGGACCATTAAAAATGATTCATCTTATTTATACCAATCCTATTTATAAATTACTAGAGGATGCTCGCGACTTCGTTCGCGTGGCATAATTTTTTTTTAATTCCCACAGGCACTCCTTAATTTTCCGGGATAAATCCTATATATATCACTCTCCAGGTCCTCAACCCATGCAAAAAATCACGTTGATCCGTTGCGGCGTGATTGAAGGACAAACTCTCTATTTAACGTCCTTGGGGATAAAATTTTCAAAAACTGTGAAACACGTATTTTTTTGTTTTAACCCTCTACTGCATGAATTATTAAGGAGATGAAAAAAAAATTATTTTTTTGTGGATATTGCTTTATTTAAGTTTGATTAAGACAAATAAATCGAAAAAAAATAAAAAAGTTGTTTAATGTAGAAAAAAAACTGCGATACCATATATGGGCTCGTATGCACTGAGACAAAAACTCGCTTGGACATATATGGCATCGATTGCAGTCAAACAAAAAAATAACAAAGTAGAAAAGGAACATTATCTGAGATAAACAAAAGTAATATTTATTATTATTAGTCGTGGAATGTAACAAGACAGTTTGAAAAGATATTTAAAGAATTCAGCTGGTGTATTCAGCTCCACAATGCATGATGGAAGCTCAATATCGCCCGTGAAGGTGAAGTTGTCAGGATTCTATGTATGGATCCAGATGTTTGATTTTCCATTCCGTCTTAGTTGCTGGCGTTTTGCGAGGCTTCTTAGTCACTTTTTTTTCCTTGACAAGTCTTGCTAGAGGAATATTTTCAGGTATTATAATGGGTCTTCTGACTGGGACAGGTATTGAAAGTACTTCGATGGAATTCAACTCATCATCGTCACTTAGACAACCATCACCCGGAATAGGATTAGCGTATTTGTTTTTACCATAGAAGCAAGCAGTGTCTATTCTGCCAAACAAAAGCAAAAAAAAAAACAATGGTGTTATGACAAGGGAATGGGAAAAAAGCGAAAACATAAAAGCACTTGATTTTTTTATTCTTGATGAAAATAAGTCTGAGTGCATACGATACCATATATGTCCAAACGTATTTTCGTCGTACTGCATATGAGCCCATATATGGTATCGACATAAAAGTGGATGAAAATAATAGGAAATAGGTAAGAAGTTAGATTATTATTATTGATAGGTAAAGAAGGCGGTATTCACTTTATAAATCTATTTTTTTTATTTACAAATACTTACGTTTTGTTGTAGTTTTCGATACTCAAAAATGTCTCTCAGGCACTCGTCTTTTGTTTCACCGACTACTCGCACTAAAGTGACATTATTTCTAAATGGCATCAAACCCTATACAAACTTATTGCGTTTCGTTATTGCTAATTAACCAAAACATTGATTTAAGAATGTGGAATGGCTTAGTTATTATTTGTTTGGAAATAAAACAACAATAAAATCGCCATACCATATATGGGCTCATATGCAGTAGAGGGTTAAACCAGAAGCCCAAATACCAACTTTCATGGTTATAACTTGAAAAATGAAGGACTTTCATACAAACTTTCAACCCCTATTTAACGCCTTTGGGGGTAGAATTTTCAAAAACTGTGAAACACGTATTTCTTTATTTTAAACCAGAAGCTCAAATACCAAGTTTCATGGATATAACTTGAGAAATGACGGACTTTCATACAAACTTTCACCCCCTATTTCACCCCCTTAGGGGTGGAATTTTGAAAAATCCTTCCTTAGTGAGCGCCTACGTCACAAAAGGAACCTACTGTCAAAATTTCAAGTTTCTAACCCCAGTGGTTTAGGCTGTGCGTTGATATATAAGTCAGTCAGTCAGGACTTTGAATTTTATATATATATATAGATTAAAATACTTAAATAGGTACTTACTTATGTGTCACCTATATTTTAACTAAGTTAGTTTTACTTAATATATACTATTTTTGATAATATACTATTTTTATCTTTTATCTTTGACTATATTTCACTATATTTCAGATATACTTAATTTAGTTAAGCACCTGTAGGTACTTCATCCATACTATCCATCCATATCCATATTAATATTATAAATGCGAAAGTGTGTCTGTCTGTCTGCTACGCTTTCACGGTCCATCTGTTCAACTGATTTTGATGAAATTTGGTGTAGGGACAGTTTGTATCCCGGGGAAGGACATAGGCTACTTTTTATCCCGGAAAATTAAAGAGTTCCCGCGGGAATTAAAAAACAATCAAAAAATCAATCATCTAGTTGAAAATAAAAAACCGGTCAAGTGCGAGTCAAACACGCGCACAAGGGGTTCCGTACCACCACACAATATAAATTATTTTAGTAAATAACAAGATAGTAAGTAACTATCCGAAAATCGTTAATAATTAGGGTTCCGTACTCATAGGATGTCGAATTGTTTGTCAGGCGCTACCCGTTAAGCGCCATGCGTAAGCCAGTTATTTCACAGCTAAATAATTTTGTGTTGTTATGACATCTTTTTTGTTATTTACTAAAAGAATTTACATTGTGTGGTGGTATACGGAACTACGGAACCCTTAGTGCGCGAGTCTCGAGACTCGCACTTGTCGGGTTTTTTTCTAGGAAAATTACCCAGTATATTTACACTGGTGCAACAAACCGCTTGTATTTAATTACATTGTATCGTAGTTTTTATTGCCTCATCGCTCTAAGACCTAGAGAAAACCTTACAAGCGCCGTGTTCCACAGATGTTGGGATTAACGCTCATCCATACTTCCATACTAATATTATAAATGCGAAAGTGTGTCTGTCTGTCTGTCTGCTACGCTTTCCCGGCCCATCTTTTCAACCGATTTTGCTGAAATTTGGTATAGAGGTAGGTTATATCCCGGGGAAGGACATAGGCTACTTTTTATCCCGGAAAATTAAGGAGTTCCCGCGGGAATCAAAAAACCTTAATCGACGCGGACGAAGTCGCGGGCATCATCTAGTTTAGGATAATTCCTATGTGAATCACGGTCAATGTAACTACGTACTTTTGACGACCAGTAGTTACCCCAGCATAGCACGAAGTAATTAGCATAGCAATCATAACATAGGTGACACTGATAGCCTAGTTATAATAAAGCCTTTATTTCAGACAACAAAGTTTTACATATTAATTCACATATTGGATAGAAGCAGGCGTTACTTTGCGGAAGTCCATGACATTGAAAACTAGAAGTTTAATTCGCTATAATCGCTATAATTCGCTATATATGTGGTACAGTGCGTATCTTGAACTTGCGGCCCGCGATATTCTCCACACCACATAAATCTTCCAAAATACCCTCAACGTACGTTTCACTCGGTCACACCGGAGCATCCTCAGGAGATGTTGACTCTACAATGGTGCATTCTAAGAGGGCGGAGATCTCCAAGAGATACCCGACCTCACTGGGGACAGATTGGTTATATAAAGTGGCATTTTTGCCCATTAAAACCCTCTCGGTGAGCTGAGGTCATAAAATGAAAGGCTCCGTTAACTCTGTCTCTTGCGCATCACCCTTAATGCGCTCGTTCCAGGGGAAATGATCCCCCGACCTATTTTTAGGCTGCAGTTGCGTTTCCTAGAAAACTAGCTTTCATCATCAACCAACATCATTACAACCCATTGCCGGCACACTAACTGCTAAGCACAAGGCTCCTCTCGGAATTAAAAGGGTTTGGCTATAATCCACCACGTGACCAAGTGCGGATTGGCCGACTTCACACACCTTTGAGAACGTTATGAAGAACTCTCGGGCACGCAGGTTTCCTCAATCCTCACGATGTTTTCCTTCACCGTTTGAAGAAAGTGATAGATATATATCCATAGGTAGGTACTTAATATTATAAATGCGATAGTATGTCTGTCTGTCTATCTATCTGTCTGTCTGTCTGCTACGCTTTCACGGCCCGCCTGTTCAACCGATTTTGATGAAATTTGGTACAGGGATAGGTCGTATCCCATGGAAGGACATAGGCTACTTTTTATCCCGAAAAATGAAGGAGTTCCCGCGGGAATCGAAAAAACTTAGTCCACGCGGACGAAGTCAAGGCATCATCTAGTAATTTCATAAAACACAACTCTGAAAAGTTAGAATTACGTGCACGGGGGTCGAACCCGCGTAATAGGAGGTCGGTCGGAGGTATAGGAGGTCGAGTGTCTAGGTTAGCACCGTTTATCACTATAGGTTAACTAGAAGTTAACTAGAAGTTAGAGGTTAACTAGAAGTTTAATTCGCTATAATCGCTATAATTCGCTATATATGTGGTACAGTGCGTATCTTGAACTTGCGGCCCGCGATATTCTCCACACCACATAAATCTTCCAAAATACCCTCAACGTACGTTTCACTCGGTCACACCGGAGCATCCTCAGGAGATGTTGACTCTACAATGGTGCATTCTAAGAGGGCGTACCATCATTACTATTAAGTACTATTACGCTTAGTGAACCTAGCTTTATTCGTCAATCGTCATCAATGAAGAAAGTGTCTGCCCGAAGTAAGTAGCTATTTTTAATCGTTTTATTAAAAAGTTTCCCTCTGACTGACCTACATCAGACAGACAGACAGGCGTTCTTTCCTGAGTAAGATATCGAGTACATTATATCAATATTTATAGCAATGTTTGTGCTACGCGGATTATTATCTTATTCAGACAGCTGTAAAAATTCCGTTGTTCAGTTCATAAAGTCATTTACACTGTGGATTTATGATACCTACACCGCATGATTAAATTTGCCCATAATTGATTTATATCCTAAGTTACCTGTGTTGAGCTATTAAATAATAAATTCAACAAGATGAATTAATATAGTTAGTAGAAAAAGGTATCCCCATCCCCTGTTGTTTAAAATGTCTGCCACATTTTAAAACCGCGGCCCTCTATCTTCCTAACGATAACTTGATACTTCCCCCTCCCCTTTACAACTTGGTTATTATTTTTCTATCCTGGATGCTGATATCTTGACCGTCCTCCCAGGTTCCCGGGGAGAATAAAATGATAGAAAAATACAGTCAGAACCCCAACTCAAACAACTCGCGATTCAAAAGTCCGTCCGCTACTTCGATTACAGAAAAATCATTTTTTTCTGTGATCAAAGGTACGCTCATTTTATTTGAGAGAAGGTCGATGAAACGTCCAACCAGGGCGATTATAAGAAAAAAGTCACTGCTTCTCTTATGACTAGGTGATAAGTTACTTCGGACTCTGGGAACTGTGAAACTATTAGTCATTAACATAGAAGTTAAGGAAGTCAGTACCGTAAAGATATCTAGTGTTTACATCTACAGGATAAATTGCTGATCAAAAATTACAGTATTTTTACAATTGCACAGTGGGAATTTGTCAAAATAAGATAAAATCATCCATTCAATAACCATTAAATACTTAAAAATAACCTCATTACCAACACAAATACCCAAAAATAATAGATGGAGATAACTACACATCGGTCGCGTACCAAAAAAAGCTGATTTAAATATTCCAAAAACATGGACGCCTCTCCCCACGAGTTTGGGGAGGAAGACGCGACGTTTTCCTCTGCCAAAGTGGGAGTATTTGGCCGAAAAATCATACTAAGTAATATTATAAATGCTAAAGTGTGTTTGTTTGTTGGTTTGTTGGTTTGTCCTTCAATCACGCCGCAACGGAGTTACGGATCGACGTGATTTTTGGCATGGGTATAGTTGAGGACCTGGAGAGTGACATAGGCTACTTTTTATCCCGAAAAATTAAGGAGTCCCGCGGGAATCAAAAAAAACTTAAACCACGCGGACGAAGTCGCGGGCAATAGCTAGTAATATACTTAGTATATAAATCATAGAAGTGTGTGCAATATCAACTTTTTACTAGATGATGCCCACAACGGTATAGTCCGCATGGGCATGGATGTAGGTTTTTCGAAAACTGAGAGATAAATCTGGCACAAACTAAAAGTAGCCTCAGAAAAAGTTCTTCCCCGGGATGCAACATATCTCTGTACCTAATTTGGTCAAATCGAATTGAATAGAATGGGCCGTAAAACCTCCGCAGACAGACAAACTACATCCCACCAAAACCATTTCATGGATAGGCTGCCAAAACTCGCATACAAGTCCAAATCATAATGCTTTCACTGTTAAAAAGTTATGAGATCTCTAGTAGAGCCAAGCCCCTAGTTGAGCTCCGATTTGTGCTGCGCATCATCATAGCCCATGGGGCCAGTTCCAAGTCCAAAGTGTACAGGTTTAAGTACTTTTGGCTGTACCACATTTACTACATAGAAGTCCTGACTCTATAAACTCTACATCTTGATAAAAAGATGTGGCTTGGCTGTTTCGTGATCCAATCAATCATTTAATGTTCGTGGAATAGGTATAGTTTGTGCGAGAATCACGAAACAGCCAAGCCACATCTTTTTATCAAGATGTAGAGTTTATAGAGTCAGGACTTCTATGTAGTAAATGTGGTACAGCCAAAAGTACTTAAACCTGTACACTTTGGACTTGGAACTGGCCCCATGGGCTATGATGATGCGCAGCACAAATCGGAGCTCAACTAGGGGCTTGGCTCTACTAGAGATCTCATAACTTTTTAACAGTGAAAGCATTATGATTTGGACTTGTATGCGAGTTTTGGCAGCCTATCCATGAAATGGTTTTGGTGGGATTTCATTTCTTTTTGGCAGGCGCACTAAATTTTTTAATTTTTTGGTCTCTATTTCTCGCACTACAGTTATACCTTTTTTCATTGTCCACTCTTTATCGTTGCCTCTTTTCTTTGTGGGTTTGCTATATGTATGTAATGAGCGGCAAATCCCTACATACTTAAGTTACTTAGTTCTTATTTTCGAGTCTGGTTCTGAGTATTAAAGATATTTGGTTGTATGGGCCAGCCGGTTTCTATCTGCTTAATGTAGATTAGCGACCCGCCCCGCTTCGCAAGGTATATATGAAAATCATGATAATAGTCCATTATTTTTTACCCACTAAAGCCAGTGGGCACTGAGCAGCACATAAGGTTTTACATTAGCACTGCGATATGATTAATCTTTATAATATAGAGTGCCTTGAAGAATGAATAAAGTGAAGTGCCGGAAGAATTTTTAAAATCGGTTGAGTATTTTTTTTGATTTTATCCACAGCAAACTCACGATCAAATCTTTCCTCTTTATAATATTAGTTTAGATCCATACTAATATTATAAATGCGAAAGTGTCTGTCTGTCTGCTGCGCTTTAACGGCCCATCTTTTCAACCGATTTTGATGAAATTTGGTACAGGGATAGTTTGTATCCCGGGGCTACTTTTTATCCCGGAAAATTAAACAGTTCCCGCTGGAATCAAAAAACCTTAATACACGCAGACGAAGTCGCGGGCATCATCTAGTTTTCTATAAATTGTCACGCGTTAATTTAATTCAAACCAATGAACAGAGTATTTAGTTCGGAGAGCAGAGTTGGACGAAAATATCGTTGATTACCTACTTATTGAACAATTCCTAAAGGGATGCCGATGGGATCGGGTCTTACATGGACTCTTCGCCAATGATTACTGTAGATATATTTACCTCTGAAAAATATTTTATGTTGTAAGTATATTTTATAATTTTTCAGTAATAAAATGAAAATAATGACAATAAAAAATGACAAGATTACGTGATTATTATTGGCGACCTGTTTGGCCGAGTGGTTACAGACCATGACTGTTGAGGGAGAGGTCGCGGGTTCGAATTCTGCTAGGGGCATAATGTTTGTATTCAGAACATTTGTACCTGAGTCATGAATTGTATATTTATATTATTTATGTATGGTATTATGTATGTATACTGCATTTTGCACATATTTCTTTAAGTACCGACTGTACAGCTATTATGCACCCCCTATAGGAGGGGTTGGAAGGAAAAGTTTCTAATTTCTTAATTTTCCCATTATTTATATGAAATTCCTAGCCCACATACCAAATTTCAGCTTTCTAGGGCTTTGGGAAGTACCTACCCTAGAGGTTTTGATTTTCATCAGCGATTTATAAGGCTAAATTACGAAACCGATGTATTTCAGTTATCGATAAATCTGAAACTATAAATGCTAGACAATTGATACTTGGTATGTTCAATAAGTCGGCCAACAGCATCTTATCCTGAAAATTTCAGCTTTCCAGCATCATCCGGACTGAAGCTATGACGGTTAGAAAATACGTGGAAACGCTGTCAAATATGCACCCCCAATAAGAGGGGTTGGAAAAAGAAAGTTTCAGATTTCTTAATTATTCCATTGTTTATATGCAATTCCTAGTCTAAATACCAAATTTCAGCTTTTCAGGACTTTAGGAAGTACCCTAGAGGTTTTGACTTTCATGTGATTTAGTAAAAGTAAAAAACCCCCAAAAGTACGTATTTCAGGTATCAATAAATCTGAAACCATAAATGCTAGATAATTGAAACTTAGTACGTTTAATAAATCTGCCAACGGCATGTTATCCTGGAAATTACAGCTTTCTACCATCATCCGTACCGAAGTTATGACTGTTCTAAAATACGAGGAAATGCTGTCAGATTTGCACCCCCTATACGAGGGGTTGGAGGGGAAAAGTTTCAGAATTCTTAATTTTCCTGTTGTTTATATGCAAATTCTAGCCTACATACCAAATTTCAGCCTTCTAGCACTTCAGGAAGTACCTTTTTCATGTTGATGACGGTCAGTGAGTCAGTCACGAAATCATACGAGGAAATGCTGTCAGATTTGCACCCCCTATACGAGGGGTTGGAGGGGAAAAGTTTCAGAATTCTTAATTTTCCTGTTGTTTATATGCAAATTCTAGCCTACATACCAAATTTCAGCCTTCTAGCACTTCAGGAAGTACCTTTTTCATGTTGATGACGGTCAGTGAGTCAGTCACGAAATCGACGTATTTCAGGTATCAATAAATCTGAAACTATATATGCTAGAAAATTGATACTTGGTATATTTGGTAAGTTCACCAACAACATCTTATCCTGAAAATTTCAGCTTTCTAGCACCATCTGGACTTAAGCTATGACGGTTCGAAAATCCGACGAAACGCTTCGAGAAAAGGTAGGTAGTGCCCCGTTTCCTTTGGCTCGCTTTGGCGGGGTCACTCCCGTGACCCCAGATATTTCGCATTTATGTTATCATAACTTAGTTATTTAGTATTCACCTAATTACCAATTACTAACTTCAGTACTGCAGCGACCCGAAATCGATGTTTTATCCTAGATCGTTTTCTTTTGACTTATGACAATTTGACTTTGAGTGCATTTATTTAGGTTCTTGTATTTTCTCACTTTTCATTGAGTCATATAAAATATTAATTAAATTAAGTAAGTAAAACAAAGTTAATGCTAATAACTGGAAGTAGTTATGGCAATAGTCCTAGTTATGTCCTAAGGACGAACCGCTCCAATCTCTATGTCCTCGCCTTGACATGTTGCTTTTATTCCTTAGTTATTTATGCAGATCCACAAATAGATTTTCCATAAATATACCTGGAATAACGATCGTGGGGTAAAATATATTCGAGGGTCAAGTTCGGAAAACAGAACTTTTGATCTCGACAAAACCTCTTTAACTGGGTTTTTGTGCCGAAAGCCATGTTATTTAATACCTTTTTAGCTAGTCGTCATCGTAGTCGGTTGACGACTGCGGAATCTAGGGCTCGTATTTAATAAACCGACATTAGATAATGACAGATTCTCAAGTATCGGTTAATCTATGCTTAAGACCGGTCTTTACCATAGAATATAGATTGACCGACACTTGGAACGTGTTCTCTGGGTCTTTTGTGCTGAGAACTATGTTATGAATAATGAAACCATTTAAGTAGTTACGTCCACTGCTGAATAATAGATATCTTCAAGGGACTACCACGCGACTACTACGAGTTAAAGAAAAATTATTAAATAAGGCGTTCGTTGAAAAAATACGTAGGTATTAAGTAATACTACCTACTTAAATTATAAATGCGAAAGTGTGTCTGTCTGTCTCTCTGTCTGCTACGTTTTCCGTTTCACTGCCTACCTTTTCAACCGATTTTGATGAAATTTGGTATAGAGATAGGTAACATTTCGAAACATAAGCATTTTTATCCCAGAAAATTTCGTCCCCGGGAATTAAAAAACTTATTCCACGCGGACGAAGTTGCGGGCATCATCCAGTAAAGAAATATACGAGTTTCATCATGTTTTGACTATGAAAATTGTTACAATAAGAAATTGGGGGTTTGGTTAAAAAATTAAAATTCCTCCCCCTCGTCGATTTTCAAAAAATCCCCTCTAGCAAACCGCGGCGGGTCGGCCAGCAGCTCATCCAAAAGGATTTGACTCAACTACTTAGTGCTTAATATAAAAAGTTAAGTTTGTAAAATCTCTGTGTCATGGTCAAGTTCTATGGTTTTCTTCCGTCTTTGAAAAAACAATGCAACTTTTTGTAATACAACTTAATTGTGTTGCTGAACCGTTTGCAGCGAGAATGCTGGATCTCGGAAGGCACTTTTTGCGCTTCTTAATTACATTGCATTGTCAAGGAAGCCCCTTTTGAGGAAGGTTTGACGACCAACCTGGCGCAGTGATGAGCGCTGTTGTCTTAACGTGAGAGGTCCCAGGTACGATCCCCGGCAAGGTCAATTTGGAAATTTATAATTTCTGAATTTTCTCTGGTCTGGCCTAGAAGGCTTCGGTGGTAGGACTAGGGAGTTACCACTCTACTGGAAAAAACGTGCCGCCAAGCGATTTAGCGTTCTGGTACGATGCGGTGTAGAAACATTGCCATGACCCCTAACAGTCCGCTTCCATCGTAGAATGCATATATTGCATCATCACTTACCACCAGATGAGTTCCCAGTCGAGGGCTAACTTGTAGTGGAATAATAAAAAGTCCTACCCAACTTAACTAAGTACATGATACCTAGTTACATTGTTTATTTAAAAATAAATAACTGAATTCAACACTTTCAAGGAAGTTCTTTAAATAACTGACTCAGGAAAAAAGTTCGGAAATCGGTAGCATGACAAATTCATTGATGATCATGACAAGAAACTTTTTGTATCAATTGGGTACTTTTTGTGACTGCAGACATAATTATATTGTTCCGGCTTTGGCGGTATTTGATACGGTGCAGAGTGTATACCTACTGTATAGTGTGTACCTACCTGTAGTAAGTAACTACTTACTATACTTACTAACTCTATCATTATCTGTTAGTTTCGCACACTATGAGATCTGCAACCCTATAATTATTCCCGGGTTCGGGGTCTGATCCCCGTCAGGGTCATACAGTTTGGGAATTTAATTGGTCTGGCCTGGAAGGGTGTACCGGCAAAGACGTACCGCCAAGCGGCCAAGCGATTTAGCGTTCCGGTACGATGCCGTGTAGAAACCGATTACTTATAGGGGTTATGGGTTTAATACAACTGCCATGCCCCTAACAGGTTAGCCCGCTACCATCTTAGATTGCATCATCACTTACCATCAGATGAGATCGCGGTCAAGGGCTAACCTGCTGTGGATTGAAAAAACTCAGTGGCTATCAAAAAATGACATATGTATATTTTTTATCCATTGAACGTTTGCTATGAAATCATGTAATTTTTATTTCCTAGCAAACCTTCAATGGGTACAAAAAAGGGCTGCAGAGTTTGGGATAAATTGGATAAGTCAAGCTTTACCTACTGTTGAAGCAAAAGCAAACTTACCGTTATTTAACGAACAACGACTAAATGAATTGTAATTATCTATCTATTCTAATAGACTAGACTATTGTAATAGAGAAGTGATCTAAAAGAGCGATTGTATGAGGAAATACCTCGTTCGAACCGTAATGCATTAGGCTCCTTCACCACCCAGGGCTGTGCGTGTATACGTAGCGATGAAACCCACCAATTGGTTCAACTCCTTCTAATAGCTTATCTCATATCAGTTCTAGTGGAAAAGGGTTCAAAGAGGTGAAGATTCAAATTAACTGTTGGTTTCACGCCCATTCGTCACTAGGCGTACACACACACATCTCTGGTGGAAAGGCGGCCTTATCCTGTGGAATGAGACCGCCGCCGTGTAAAAACTACAACAATAGTTAGACCGTGGGAAACGACATCCTAGCAGCAGCGCTAAAAATAAAAATAGACGTTTTACAACCTTTGTATCGTATCAAACGCTACTGAAAGTCGTACAAATACACTGTCTTGTTTACTTATCTTCTTTTTTTTGGTTTATTGGTTTTCAGTTGCACCAGCTGAGTACATAATGCTTTGCCAGTGTCAATTCAACTCACCAATGTGAGTAACCAACAACCAAACTAAGTAAATGAGAAAGGTAAAAAGAATGCCCATATACGCGAGGAGGTTAATAAAGTAGTTATGGCTAAATGCTTAAATATGGCCCGCGGCTTCGTCCGCGTAGAAAAGTTTATTGAAATTCCCACAGGATCTCCTTAATTTTCCGGCATAAAAAGTATCCTATGTCACTCTCCAGGTCCTAAACTATACCCATGCAAAAAATCACGTCGATCCGTTGCTCTGTTGCGGCGTGAATGAAGGACAAACCAATAAACCAACAAACAAACACACTTTTGCATTTATAATATTAAGTATGATTCTGTCTTACACAATCTCTAAACTAAACTAACGGCTGAAATTAATAATCAATCTATCTGTAATCTGTCGATTTGTTACCAAGCAACGTTGTTATTTGTCCAGAGTTGTATTGTACTTTTCTTCAAAAAACAACGTTGCTTAGCAACTTATCGACAGATTACAGAGAGATTGATTATTAATTTCGGCCGTAAATTGACAGGCCTAAATCAAGTGTTGTCCCTTTCCGCAAGGAGCAATATGAAAGGGACAATAATGAAATTATATTACCCCGAACTGAGACCTCGAGGTATCCATAAACTTTTACAGAGCGCCATCTATTGACATCATTGTGAAGTTCTGTTAAAAATACTGAAGCTCATTAAAAATTAAATAATTTCGTTTCCTCATTATATTTATCTAATTTTAGTATTTGTTGTTCAAGTACAGGATATAATTCAAATAATTGATCAAGTATCAGGCTCAACCTTTCGGAAAATTGAGAGTTCTGAGGTCAACTTTGGACGTTAAAAAATCTCCACTTTGAAATCCCCCCATTTCGTCAATCTTAGGGGCAAAATTAACAAATATATATATTTTAGGATCTATTCCTAATTATCTTTAAAATGATATATACGAGTACTTCAACCCTATGTAACGCTATAAAAAATATTTTACTTCGCATTCGCTTCTATGAGAGCCCCCCTGAAATAAAGATTTTTATCTACACTAATGTTATAACATTCTACTTATGTTTCCAATACTTGACTTATAATTACTACTGTTATAGCGCAGATAACAAAACACTCAATTTAAGCAATTTCACATGATGGTATAATATCCACATCGATATCGTAAAATCTCATTATAACATCAATAAAACGCGACCAATTAACCTGGCGAGCCTTATGTCAAAATCCTCATACAAGTTGTATAAAATTTTGATAGGCTGGCTTTTGAAAACAGTTGGGTTATACGTGAAAACTTCGTCGAAACTACTAAACTTACATACACAAAACTCTTTGGTAAGATCTTGTGCCAATTAAATAAAAAACGAACAGCGCGCGCTCGCTCCTGATTGGCCCTGCGCGCGCAGCTGCGCTCTCATTGGTTAGATTTTAATGGCGGCAAGTTCACTGTGACAATACACGTACGCGTGAATTTAATGTTTCGCAATGTGTTTTGTATTGTCAGCTTTTACTCTTGTTGTTTGATAAATTGCATTAGTGAAGATAAAGTAGTGTATGCAACTGCATATAACACGGGTATTAAAACACTCGTTACTATTATGAAACGAGCGCAATTATATGACAGTTGCATAAACTACTATTATAACTTTTTAAGCCATATTCGGCTGGAGGCCATCGGTTTACATATTATATTTAAATTTGAAGTAATTACGTTCAGTAATTCAGAAGATATAAGGCTCTGACAGACGGACGGACGGACGGACAAGTGCAAATTCACTCAAGTAGACTCAGAGACCTTCGCTTCGCTCGATCAATTATGTATGTCATTTTAATTTAGTTGAGAGATTGTGCACAACAGATTTAGCCACAATGTCAAGCTGTGAAGAGGAAGTGTGTTGATAAATGAGAAATGATTGTGATCGTCACAGCTGTAGATAGCTGTCAGCAATCGACCCCCTAGGCCTCGACTTGTGCCCTATTTCACCGACAACCCCAAGGGACCCAAATTGACAGCAGCGTGAAAACTCTTATTGAAGTCTCTTATTGGGCTTAGGTTTTCCGGAATATCGAGGTATCGGGGTATGCAAGTTTCTTCATTAACAGTTTTGATTGATTAACGTCCCCTGCTGGACATAGGACTCCTCTTGTAAGGACTTTCACAAGCCACGGTCTTGCGTCGCCTGGATCAAGCGGTTCCCTGCGGCTCGCTTGTTGTCGTCGGTCCACGTAGTGCGGGATCGCCATTCTGGCATGATATTTCGTGAACAGTATTTTTTAAGTAAGTACCTAAATGTAATAGTTATATTCTAGTTGAATACGTATCACCCGTGATCCCATAACGTAATCTGTTACTAAGTGGCAACAATGAATAAGTTAATGGGAGTTTACACCAAGGGGTGCCACGAACTCGACATTGTAAGGTTTCACCAAGGTTGCTGAGGCTATAACTTTATCATTTCTATTAGATCTCATAATGATAACTGGGTATACTTACCTAGTATGTACTCATGTTCAATTTCCTTATATTGTGCTGTTGATCTATGTTCCTCTAGAAGTCCTACCATCAGGTTCAGGGGTCTTGCAGCCCTATTTCGTGAAAACTCCACCAATCGTCATTGTTACAATATCAATTGCAGTGATTCTAGAAGACAAGTGGTAGATAACCATTCGTAATTTTTCTAGCAGTTTCAGTATCGATGCGTTAGTTCTGTGTGTCCACGGATAGTCTGTTCCAATAGGGATGATCTATTTTTTCAACTTCTTTAAATTCTGATGACGTAATCTCATCTGCCATTCGACCAAAAATGATGGGAATATCTACAAACTTGTCGTCCTTCAATACTACCATCACTATTGGTCAAGTGGCAGATAAGATGACGTGATCAGACGTTAAAGAAGTTGAAAAAAATGTTCATCCCCATTGAAACAGACTTTAATTCGGAGCATTCTCCGCCAGCCTTTTCCAGGTTCTTTACCTGCTCCTAGGTGGTACTTAACGAAGTGGTAAAGGATCCTGATCGTGTCACTGCCACGTCGCCTCAGTTGAGCTGTAAAATGGTTAAACATACAGGCGCGCTTTCAAATTTATAAGTAGGAGTAGTGTGTCCACTGCTGGGCACAAGCCTTCGCTCTCATAGGAGAGAGGGAATTAGAGCTTAGACCCACCACGCTGCCCCAATGCGGGTTGGCGGGCTTTAACGACTATTATCATGTTAGTGATAATAACCGGGGCCGACGGCTTAACGTGCTCTCCGAGGCACGGGGATGAAACACCGCCAACTTCCTAACTCCGGACTAGTTAGTACCTACTGAGAATTTCTACTCAGAAAAACCCATCACTTAATTATGGCCCGACCCCAGATTCGAACCCGGGATCTCGTCGGACGCTGTCGAACATGCTGACCACTAGAGTCTAGTGGTTAGCATGTTCGACTTTGTGGTAGCATCGACGTTAGATGTTCTGCCTGGTTAGTGACCAGACGAACGAGGTAGTTAGGTAAAACTATTCATATAGAAAAATTCGTCAATTCGTAATCATGCATGGAGTATACGTAACGCATTACACATGAAACACAGCCGAACTGGTTAAACCTCGACGCACCTACTCGTATATGGTGATTGAAATTCCAACGCGCAGCGATTGTACAATGGGGCGACGAAAGTGGTGAGACGTCGGGAATTCTTTATCACTGTGTATGGGAAACTCGACGGCGATATTGCCTATTGGAGGGCCGTGGTGAATATCACCTTGCAATGTGCAAACTAGTGGTCTTGGGTACTCTCCTATTACTTACCTATGTCATGAATCTGCAGTTTTAACTTACTGAAAAATGAAAATAAATCACACGCCATAAATATTGATATTTTCTCTGGGCTCTGATGCTACTGCACACGTATTGAAACACGGTATTAGGTATAGTACTCATATTGCAAGTTCAGCTGTCCTATTCGCTAACTCAGTGGCTATCACAAAACGAAAGCTACTGTCATATAATTCTTATATTTTTTATCCATTGAAGGTTTGCTATCATAAATGTTATTTTTATTTCATAGCAAACTTTCAATGGGTCAGAAATATATAATGTCAGCATTCAGCGGTTTTCATTTTCTGATAGTCACCAGAATGTTATTCCGAACCAGTGGTAGATTCACTCGACGATTCGAAAGCACTTGTAAAAGTTTATTTGAATAGAAAACATTTGAATTTGAACAGATGGGATGTGAAACCGCAGCAGACAGACAGACAGACAGACACACTTTCGCATTTATAATATTATATAGATCATAGTAGGTATAGATAATATAGATATAGAGAATATAGATAATAAAAGTTAAAAGTTAAAGCTAGGGGTAAGTACCTCTTTACTGTCTGCTTTTAAAAATAAACGCTTTTATGTTTAGCTAACTACAAAGGGCCTTGCTAAAAATAGAGCCTTCACCATTTGCCCCAGTTGCGGGATCACGTATTTATTTTATTAAAAAATTTAATGAATATTATATCCATAAAATACATCGTTTAAATCTCAATTTAATCATCATAAAACGATTGAGCCTATCACGTTTCTAGTTCGTATTACGAATCATAAAATGGATACATTGCAATCGTTGTTTTTTAAACTTTTTCCAAGGTAGATACATGGTGATATTAGCCTAACGAAATTCAATTCATCTCTTTAAAAATTCGTCAAACTCGACCTTAAATTCATGAAAAGATAACGAATAGGTAGACACACTTTCGCATCTACAAAAATGTAACTGGACGATACCTGTGCATTTTTTTTTTAATAATTGGAGGAAGCATACACTTTTATTTCAGTTAGATTTTTAATTGAGGCGCACAATAATAATACTACTATCTATTGTAATTAACGTCAAATTAGCCTGAAGAAGATAATTTATTGAAATGCTCGTCGTCGTCATGAAATGGTAGTTACAAGTTTTGTATCCTTATCACTATTGAGATAGACATCGATATTACTGTAATATGAGTTTAAGCCCGTGTTTTGATACTGATAATATATTGAGCAAATTCATGTTCTTTTGCATACGATACGTGCAGATTGTGGGATAATTCTTATTAACAGTGGCGGATCAAGGAATTTAGATTGCAAGGGGCTTGATCCAGCGGGGGTTGGCTTTATCAAAGTAAATACTACAATTCTCAAACTCAAACACAAATCAAATAGACTGACAAGTGCTTTTGAATCGTCGAGTGAATCCACTATAAAATACTAAAATAGATTAAACTCAAAAGTAAACAAGGCATGAAGCAAATATGAAATAATTGAAAGAATTGAGTCTCCTCAGTCCTCGGTAACTTAAATTTCTCGACGAGTGACAATCAAGAAATTGCAAAAGATCGTTTGTATTTAGGAAAACCCATTTTTTAACCTGATGACTCCAAAACGTCCTCCCAAGAATTATTTCTCCCGATAACGAGAAAGGATTATAATCGTGATACAATACGAGTCGCTACTGTCGTATAGTGCTCAAAAAGTAAGAAATACTTGTCAGGGGTGGCCCCAGATGGCTCTTTTGGGGGGCTTGAGCTGCACGATACTGAGCTGGGTAACTATATACGAAGTAAGAACTGCCTAATGTCTATGTGCACAAACTTCCTACCTATAGTATAGAAACGTTTGCGTGGTGACAAGAATTAAACATATACTAGGTAGGTAGGGGATGAGATCCTTGATTGTCCTCGTTCTAGGATCATCAATTTATCAATCAAAACAGATATTCAGGATCTTTATTTCGTCATTAACTACCGCTCATTACCTGTCAAATGGTGACTGTAGAAATGTTGTTCGTATCAATCCGTTGGGTAAATGCTTGACTAATAGCATTTGTATGGGAATTTACGATGACATGACGTGCAAATTTACCTACCCCACGGTTAGCTACATCAGGTGAATTTGTATTTTAAGGAAAATGTGAAATTTAACTCTCTACCAAACTAACTTTGGTACGGAATGATGCGTAATAGGTATTCCAGTCCATTTCATAGTACTAAGTACTAACCTCTACCTCCTTACTTAATATAACTCTATCTATAAGATAATACATAGGAGCAAAGCAAACACCGGTCGCCATATATCTCAAAGCACCAAGTTAGAGCTTGGCTAGAAGATGTCTATTCCATCCATCCATCAGCCTGACATGCGTCTACTACTGGACATAGGCCTTTTCGAAAGCGCGTCATCAAACATGGTCCTCAGCCTTCCTCATCTTCCATTTTCTTTAAGTCATCGGTCCAGTGTGCTGGAGGTCGTCCTTACACTACGCTTTCAAATACACAGTACACATCTGCCCCATCGGCCATCGGTTCTGCAACAGATATGACGTGCCCACGCTGGCCTATTCACTCCTTTAAATACATAAAGTCATACGTTCATTATGTAGTTCGTAAAGTTTCCGTTTCGTAAATATTGGTAAACAAATTGTTCGCAGACCGCATAGCACACCAGCGGCGTCAAAACCGTCGATACTCCGAAGATCGAATATTAGCTACCAAAATCGCTTTGCATACGCGCTACAGAAGCCGTTCATAATGAGCCCATTAGCATATTTGCAGCGTTACGCGTGAACAATCGTTCGCTGAATTGCCCTCCTTAGGCCAAGAGATAGTCGCTATTCCGCTGACGTTAACATGACATATTTGAATTGAATATTTTGGCCATATGTAGGTACCGTGTTCCGCCATTTTTTTTTTAAATAGCCGCCACTCATAAAACCTGTATTAATCAATAGCTGGCACCAATACAAGCAAGTATATTATATGAGACAACATATTTTCGAGATCTCGAAATGGTACTTTATCTGTCTTTGAATACGTGATCTCTTTCTTTCCGCATCGAATTCAGCACTTTTCTACTAATCACAATAATATGATAGTAATAAACTACAGTCCGATTCAAACTTTATGACTTCTGGAAATTTTATAATTTCTGAAAATTCAGAAATTATAAATTCCCAAATTGACCCTGCCGGGGATCGAACCCGGGACCTCCGCACGTTAAGACAACAGCGCTGCACACTGCGCCACGGAGGTCGTCATAACGTCAAAGTACGTGACATCAAACTGACAAATTGAGTAATATTGCTTAAGTATTGCTTAAAGCGTTGGCAGTATAGCCAACTAACCTCTACCTCAAAATAAAAGTATTCAAAATGCAAAGATCACATTAGCAACCAAAGACGCTGCATGATCAGTGCCGTCAATTCGCGGTCACAGTGATCAAAGATAAGGCCACCAGTAAGTAATTAGATAAATTAAATCACGTGTAATTATTATCAGGATTACACGTGATTTAATTTATCTAATGATGTAATGACCTCTGGTTTCTATGTAATATAAAATACTCACGATAAAGTTATGGATGACTCTTTGCCTACCAATATCGACGTTGACGAGCTCAATGAAATGAACTGACGGATGAGGCCGCAATTTGAATTCCATATCCTATTTTGTATGCCTGACGATATTTTCAAAATAAAATATTTGAGTAACTAACTGCTCTGCTACCGAAATGGGAACAAAACACATTCTTGAGAGTTAGAGTGATCAACTAAACGGTAGGGTAAAAAGGCCTAAAGATAATGTAGCTTGCTCCTAGTGTACAAATAGCTTGACGGATGAGGTGGCACATAGAATTTCATAACCATTTTTGTATGCATGACGTAGTGAAGACATTTCCAAAAATTAAAATAATATGGTTAAATTATTTATATATTAAGTAAGAACAATATGTACTTAGGTAATTATAACTTTTATAATTTACTAGATGATGCCCGCGTTATGTGTGTTATTTCAGACTATAATCTATCTCTGTGTCAAATTTCATCCAGATCCGTTCAACCGTACTGGCTTGAATGAGTAACCAACATCCATCCATGCATCCATCCATCCATCCATCCATCCATCCATCCATCCAAACTTTCGCATTTATAATATTATAGGTATCTAAGAAGTATAGACAATCAGCTGCACAATTTTTGCGAACAATAGCAATATATTCGTGTTCTCCATCCTTTAAGGTGGGCGGCGTGGTCAGCCATGGGGTGCTTCGGGTCGCCGGGCGCCAAGAGCGGCGAGGACGACGCCAAGTCGCAGAAGCGCCGCAGCGACGCCATCACCCGACAACTGCAGAAAGACAAGCAGGTTTGTTTGACGTCATAGCGACACAACCGAGACTCTTTAACGAAGTGTTAAGGATAGTACGTTGAAGGAGGACAGAAAGTCTTGAAGATAAGATTAACTTTCAATATTAAACAATACTATTATAATGAAATATGTGGACTGTTTATAATAAGTAATAAGTAATGTGCACCGTTGCCGCGTCTTAATGCAATTCGCAAGTGTTGGAGTGCGCGATGTCCCGCGCCCGCTGCCCGCGCCCCTCGCGTGAAAACCAGTTGTGAGGAGTAGTCTCCAACACGAAGATCACCAGCAGCAGCGCTCTAATAAAAAGCCCTAATAATAACCACCACCACCACCACCACTGCAGCCCATTAAAGTCCCACTGGGCACAGGCCTCCACTCTCAAGAGAGAGGGAATTAGAGCTTAGACTCACCACGATGCACCAATGCGGGTTCGCGGTGAATTTATTTCTTGACTAAGGCTAAGAATTATGAGGTGGGCACGGATTTTCCGTGGTTTGACATGGAGCCAAAATTACAGATAATATCACACTCACGATCAAATTTTTGATTTATGTCGCGACTTACGTCAAATGGTTTGCCGTCAATGTCCAGCATTAGAGCGTTGCGGATGGTCCGTGTAGAATATAGATATTAGAGTGGAGGGAAGAGAAATTTTAATAGCATCCACCCGTTATATTTTATTTAAGGCTCGAACTGAAAACCAGCGCTGCAGCATGATACTGACTTGGAGACCTGTATTTGGTAATAGTTTAATTAGTTTTCGATCAGTTACACTTTACCTTCCATCCATGATCCATGACAAAGATGATGATGATGTCCATGGCAAAGTTGATAACCCCGACACTTTGTCTAGGTGTGCATTGGCGGTGAGGGCGCCGGATAAGACTGTCCGTTCGTGTAGGCGTTTGCCCTTTTTTTATTTGAAAGTAACGCGAACAAATTTTGTAGAAAATGCGCCAACCCTAAGAGCACTTACTCTGCTCAACGATCTGATTGCTCAGCTCCAACAGCTGGACATGTTTAATATTAATGAATTTTGTCAATTTTTTTAATTCCTGACTCGGTATGCGTTTTGGCATTGCTGTAAGCGTACCGAGGATATTGTTTATTAAATCAATCAAAATCAAATAAAAAACGTTTTCTTTCTCCATTCCAGTTGTACCGCGCGACGCACCGGCTACTGCTGTTGGGCGCGGGCGAGTCGGGCAAGTCCACCATCGTGAAACAAATGCGCATCCTCCACGTCAACGGCTTCTCCGACAAGGAGCGCCGCGAGAAGATAGAGGACATCAAGAAGAACATCCGAGACGCTATACTTGTGAGTATTACCACACGTATTCTTTATTATCATTGTTTTATCTGCTGCTGCTGAGGCAAGTCCATCATCGTAAAACAGATGCGCATCCTACACGTCAACGGCTTCTCCGACAAGGAGCGCCGCAAGAAGATTAAGGACATCAAGAAGAACATCCGAGACGCTATACTTGTGAGTATTACCACACGTATTCTTTATTACCATTGTTTTATCTGCTGCTGCTGGGGCAAGTCCAACATCGTAAAACAGATGCGCATCCTACACGTCAACGGCTTCTCCGACAAGGAGCGCCGCGAGAAGATTAAGGACATCAAGAAGAACATCCGAGACGCTATACTTGTGAGTATTACCACACGTATTCTTTATTACCATTGTTTTATCTGCTGCTGCTGGGGCAAGTCCAACATCGTGAAACAGATGCGCATCCTCCACATCAACGGCTTCTCCGACAAGGAGCGCCGCGAGAAGATAAAGGACATCAAGAAGAACATCCGAGACGCTATAGTTACTTGTGTGTACCACTTTTATCATTATGACAAGCCGGGCAAGTTCGCCATCGTTTAGCTGGTTAAGCACATGGTAGGCGTGGTGTTCTTTTTTTTTATTGCAAGACAGGCTTGCGCTTGTTAATACAATAATGCACATGAAAAGCAATGATGAGATCTAGGTTGGAGCGGGCTTGCCTGCCTATTCACTCTTGCCTTGAAGGTACTCAAGTCATACTTGGCAGGAACATTACAATATGTTGAGACCAGTATGTATTCGCAAGCAGATTTTTTTATAGGTTAGCACTTGGCTGCTATTAGACCTGCAGACTAACAAGCAAGCAATACTCACTAACACCACTACTGGCACTTAACAACTGGCTGATAATATTGAGAACTAAACCAAGCCTAGATTTTGGCTTGAATTTGGATTGGTTACTAAAAACTTAAGCTATGACGTCAAATCTTCTTGAACTGAGTAATATTTAACTTACAGTCTAACAAACTCTAAAATAGTAATTAATTTGATGAAATCGATGTATTTCAGACAATAACGGGCGCGATGAGCACTTTAACTCCGCCCATTCCACTTGAAAAACCAGAAAACAAAGCACGAGTTGACTATATTCAGGTAAGAATACTAATTATATTATGACTAGCTGATGCCCGCGATTTCGTCCGCGTGGTTTTAGTTTTTTTGATTCCCTCAGGAACTCCTTAATTTTCCGGGATAAAAAGTAGCCTATGTCACTCTCCAGGTCCCCATGCCAAAAATCACGTCGATCCGTTGCTCCGTTGCGGCGTGATTGAAAGACAAACCAACAAACCAACAAACAAACACACTTTCGCAATTTATAATATTAGTATGATATAAATGTACCAATTCTGTCTATCTATTACCTTTTCACTGCCCATCTGCTAAAGCGGCTTAGACAAAATTTGGTACAAAACTGTTTGCATCCTGGAGACACACACGCACAACCTTTACAATGCATAACCTGTTGTCTTAGGTCAGCTACTGTTTGATATTATCGCTGTACTGTTTTTTTGAATCACGTAGTTGCGTTTCTCGCTGACGTAGGACAGTTCGACGAACGCCTACGGAACGCTCGAGTGAAGGGGTTCTAAGCGTTTATATTAGACACTAGCGGCCCGCCCCGGCTTCGCACGGGTAGCACTAATCATCATAATAGTCCATACCCAATAAAGCCAGTGTGGGTAGTGGACACTGGGCAGCAAATCAGAGTTTATATTAGCACTGATATTGTAGCTCTCTATAATATATCATACTAATATTATAAATACGAAAATGTGTTTGTTTGTTGGTTAGTCGGTTTGTCCTTCAATCACGCCGCAACGGAGCAACGGATTGACGTGATTTTTGGCATGGGTATAGTTGAGGACCTGGAGAGTGACATAGGCTACTTTTTATCCCGGAAAATTACCTAAGGAGTTCCTACGGGACTAAAAAAAACTTAAACCACGCGGACGAAGTCGCGGACATCAGCTAGTAATTATATATACTATGTAGCTTGTTATGCCATCGTCGTCGTCGTCCTCAGCCGATGGACGTCCACTGCTGGACATAGATCTCATGTAGGGTCCTCCACAAGCCACGGTCTTGCGACGCCTGGATCCAGCGACTCCCTGCGACTCTCTTGATGTCGTCCATCCACCGTGTGGGGGGTCTGCCGACGCTACGCCTTCCAGTGCGGGGTCGCCATTACAGCACCTTGGGACCCCAACGTCCATCGGTTCTCCGAACTAATGTTATGCCATATCCATTATGATTGTTTTTGTGTTTGTATTTCTTTTAATGGTGTACAATAAAGTATACTATTTAAGTTTACTATTTAAGTCGTTTATTTTACTTTACTTTATAAGTGAAATAATTTTTGAAATCGTAGTTGAGTTTGTCTATTACAAACAAACAATCAAATCTTTTCTCTTTATAATATTAGTTTAGATATTTTTATAATACTTTGATCGCCACTCTCCATTTATTTCTATAAGAATCTATGGGAGAAGTTCCAAGTAGTTTACTTGTTTGTGGTTAATTGCAGGATGTGGCGTCACAACCGGACTTCGACTACCCTCCAGAGTTCTACGAGCACACGGAGGAGCTTTGGAAGGACCTGGGCGTTCAGCGCACCTATGAGCGCAGTAATGAGTACCAGCTCATCGACTGCGCCAAGTAGTATGTATAACTGGAACTTCTTCTTGGAGAGGCGGTTATGCAGGGCTCCTGGAGCTATGATATTTAAAACATTAGATACGTTCCCCGCGCTTTATTTTGGCAAGAATTTAAGAAGGCACTTGCCCTCACTTGCGTACATTGCAGTTGACAACAGTGTAACTCAGAATCTATATACATCTCTTTCTAACAACAGGTATAGCGTATGTTAACCTTTATGTTCTTTCCCTTTCTCCGCGTACGTAATATTTACGCCGTTTTTTAGTGCAATGATGTTCGCGTATGCCGCGTCTATTTGTAATAAGTCGTTGTCCTGGAGACCCAATATCACTTATTGAAAGATCTATTGTGATCGCCACCAACTATGAATGAGATAACATTCAGTAATGCATTCGTATTAGCAGTAGATGAAATAACAAAAAAAAGTGTGTGTGTGCAATTCATACACGGCTGAACATTCTCTCGCAGGCTAAATCCTATTATGAATATTTTTTATGAATTTTCAAATCACAACGATTCTTAAGAAGTTTCACTTCAAAAAAATCCAAATCAGTCAAGAACTCTCTTAAAAATCTGTATAAAATAGATAGCGAAAAATTTCGCGCCGGATGTGAACGGATATGAAACGCACCTCAATGGTAACGCAGGCGTATGTAATGAATGAGTGAGCGAGACAGAAAATAACAGAAAAAGAGGATTTATATTTATTATGTTCATAAAATGAACGCTTTTTATTTAAAGACAGAGAGATAAAACATTGTTTTATTCAATTCTTCCATGGTCATAGCTTCGCTTGTGTGAGCGAGATGCGTGAACTTCGCTTCTGTCTGTTGTCTAATGCTACGTCACTTGTGTCCCCAGTTTCCTGGACCAGGTGCACATCATAAAGCGCGCGGACTACACGCCCACAGAGCAAGACATCCTGCGCTGCCGAGTTCTCACCTCCGGAATCTTTGAGACGCAGTTCGTCGTCGACAAAGTCAATTTCCAGTAAGTTTTTTTCTCTCTCTCTTTTCTCCATGTGCGATCAGTCCTTCGCCAACTTCAATAAATAAAGAGAATTTTCGTATGAGGATATGGTAGTTTTATTTTAAAGATTATATTTTAAATATTTATCAATTATTATGGATCCTTCCAATATTTATTTTCTCATTGAAAAGTTTTAGTTGGATTTGTCGAAGATTGATTAAATATATTCATAGAACAGCAAACATAACATTTATTGTGTACCTTAGAGAGTACACTGATGTGTAGGTTTTAATTTCAACAAGCGTTTGGTTGACGCATCTGTAGTCTGTACTAATCTATGACCGTATCATACGTTTTCAAGCTGTCACACTAGATGGCGCATATGTTGCCAGTAAGTTACCGCTTCTCAGACTAGATGGCGTTAGTAAATTAAGTTCACATTCTTCGTTTGACAGGGCCCGTCTATGTAAATTGAGGTTGTTGCTCGTATATGAAATTATTTTGATTTGTTCCCCAGCATGTTCGACGTCGGTGGTCAGCGCGACGAGCGACGCAAGTGGATCCAGTGCTTCAATGACGTCACGGCGATCATCTTCGTGACGGCGTGCTCCTCATACAACATGGTGCTGCGGGAGGACCCCACGCAGAACCGCCTCCGGGAATCCCTCGACCTCTTCAAGAGCATATGGAACAACAGGTCAGGGGAATGTTAGTTCAGGTCACGGTGACGCGAGTGGATCCAGTGCTTCAATGACGTCACGGCAATCATCTTAGTGACGCCGGGCTCCGGCGCTGACGAAAGTTTATAAACCATAACAGCATTAAATTAGAGTTCAATTTCGTGTATCCATTCTTATACGTTCAAGTATCGTTCATACCAAAACGTATAAGAATGGGCAGACGAAATTGAGCTCTAATTCAATGCGATTATGGTTTATTTTACTTTGACCAAAATCTTTAACGTTTGATGAACAATTCTTACGTAATCGGGGGGCTGATACACCACGAAAGAAAAAAATACTAAACCTAATCCTGGGTAAAATACCAGGATAACATAAAATACTAACAGAAATTATATTCGGGCGACCTCCCTGGCTAAGTGTTGAGCGCTGTTGTCTTAACGTGCGGAGGCCCCGGGTTCGATCCCCGGCAGGGTCAATTTGGGAATTTATAATTTCTGAATTTTCCCTGGTCTGGCCTGGTGGGAGGCTTCGGCCGTGGCTAGTTACCACCCTACCGGCAAAGACGTGCCGCCAAGCGATCTAGCGTACCGGCACGATGCCGTGTAGAAACCGATTAGGGGTATGGGTTTAATATAGCTGCCATGCCCCTAATAGGTTAGCCCGCTACCATCTTAGACTGCATCATCACTTTCCAACAGGTGAGATCGCAGTCAAGCGCTACCTTGTAGTAAATAAAAAAAAAGCTAACCATAATGAAAGAACTAGAAATTTATTTCGCTATAATCCGCAACAGTAGGCAAATCTATGTGGTTCAGTGTATCTTGCACTTGCAGCTTGCAACACTCACCACACCACACAAATCTTCCAAAATATTCTGAACTCGACAGTTGTTTACAATCGTGCATTGTCGAGTCAACATCTGAAGATGCTCCGGTGTCGGAGTGAAACGTACGTTGAGAATATTTTGGAAGATTTGTGTGGTGTGGTGAGTGAGACCACATAGATTTGCCTACTGTTGCGGATTATAGCGATATAAATTTCTAGCTCCTTCATTATCATGGACTTCCGCAAAGTAACGCCTGCTTCTATCCAATGAAAGCTAACCAGTTTTTCGTTAATTCGCAGATGGCTCCGCACGATATCCGTGATCCTGTTCCTCAACAAGCAGGACCTGCTAGCGGAGAAGATTCTAGCCGGCAAGTCTCGGCTGGAGGAATACTTCTCGGAATTCGCGCGCTACCAGACGCCGCCCGACGCCAGCCCCGACGCGCGCGACCATCCTGAAGTGGCGCGCGCCAAGTACTTCATACGAGACGAGTTCCTTGTGAGTCATAGTGCCCTAGTACTTTAATCTATATAATTATAAATGCGAAAGTTTGGATGGATGGATGGATGGATGGATGTTTGTTACTCAATGACGTCATAAAATTTAACACAGAGATAAATTATTATAGTCTGGAATAGCACATAGGCTACTTTTTATCACGGAAAATTAAGGAGTTCCCGCGGGAAAGCTCTAAAGCTGAAATATGTATGTATGTATATACATACTTTATTGTACACCACAGATATATACAATGAAACACGTTACAAATCAGAAAACAACAATGAGTAGGTACAATAAGGCGGTCTTATCGCTAAATAGCGATCTCTTCCAGACAACCTTAACGCTAGGGAGAAAATGAAGAAGGGGATAAAGGGAGGTGGTGTAAAAAAATAATAATAATAATATACTTAAATACTAATAGCTAAATAAAGTAACCAATACCATATATATCATATTATGATACACTAATATATACAAAATAATTATAATAGACGTACATAAGACTAAATAAACATACCAATAATTAATATATAAATAAATATAAGAAAGAAAACAATAAATATGTCGCTATTAATGATAACAAAGAGATAGGTAATGATTTTTAACGTCAATTTTAAACCTATTAAGGGTTTTAGCACGATGAATATGTGAGGGAAGTTCATTCCATAGACTGGCGGCCCTGAGTGCAAATGAACTTTGGAAATATTTAGTCCGACGCATAGGCACCTCAAGAATAAGTTTATCGGCCGAGCGAAGAACTCTACCTGGTCTATTATGTCCTAGATATTTAAACTTATCCTTTAAATAACCAGGAGTCATGGGATTGAACAATACACAGTACAGAAGAGAAACAATATGCAGATTCCGGCGAAATCGAATGGGTAACCACTTGAGCTTTGAACGAAATTCGGAGACGTGGTCATATTTGCGCAAACCAAATATAAACCTAATAGCTAAATTTTGAATTCGCTCAAGTTTATTTAGTTGGTATTCGGTTAAATCAAGATAGCTTGCGTCCGCATAATCGAGAATAGAGAGCAGTAGGGATTGTGCTAACATAATTTTAGTAGGAATAGGAAGAAAAGAACGCAGACGCCTGAGTGAACCCATGGCTGCAAAAGTTTTCCTACTGACTTCCTTTAAATGATGAGACCAAAAGAGAGTAGTATCGAAATGTACACCAAGATTTTTGACGGTAGTACTATAAGGAATAATAACATTATTTAATGTAACAGGCGGAAGATTATCCCAGTCAACTCTTGAAATCATACCAGAGCCACCAATAATAATAGCCTGGTACTTAGAAGGATTTACCTGTAGACCATAACACTTACTCCATTCATTGATAGCCGCCAGGTCACCATTAATAGTAGAAATAGCAATAGGTAGATCATCAAGATTTGACTGTGAATACACTTGGAGATCATCTGCATACATAGATAGATAGATAGATAGATAAATTCTTTATTGCCACACATAAATTACAGAAAAAACTTAATTATAAACAAAATACAGAAAACAACACGTGCGCAAGGGCGGTCTTATCACTAAAAGTGATCTCCTCCAGACAACCCATTTCATAAGGAAAATTAAAAAGAAGCGGGAAAGTGCAACAATAAACATGCAATAATTATATACTACTTAAACTATACATACTAATAATACATAAATAACTAAATTAATAAATATAAACACATATACAAAATATATAGCAGTACATACATAAACTTACATTCAAAAAAAAAAAAAATACTTAAATATTCTATAGCACATTAGAAAGATAATATTCCTTTACACGACTCTTAAATATGTTTAAAGACTTTGCCTGCCTAATGTCGCTCGGCAATTCATTCCATAGCAGTACAGCCTTAACTGTGAAAGAATTACTGTACGCCCCTGTATGACTAGGAGGGATTTTTAACTTATTGTCATTTTTCGACCGCAAACAAAAAGGTACATCATAGCTGCCAAGAAAGTTGAATCGCTCTTTTAGGTAAGGTGGCGTCTGAGGATAATATAAAATGGAGTACAAGAGAGAAAGAGCGTGCAAATTTCTACGAGATCGGATTGGCAGCCATTTCAACTGAGCACGAAATACAGACACATGATCATATTTCCGTAAACCATATATGAAACGTATACATACATTTTGCAATCTATCAAGCTTGTTCAGCATGGTCTCTGATAAATCCAGATAGCAAACATCAGCGTAATCTAAAATAGGCAACAGCAAAGTATTAGCCAAAAGGATTTTAGTTTTTACAGGTAAAAAATGTTTCCACCTCCTTAAGTACCCAACAGCAGCAAAAATCTTACGACTCAACTCCGAGATTTGAGGAACCCAGGACATAGTATTATCAAGGATGAGACCAAGATCTTTGACTGAACTACTCAGGGGAATAACTGTACCATCTAAGAGAACAGGAGGTAAAGAATAATTTGAAAGTAAAGAAATGTAATAATTGCTACCTATGATAGTCACCTGGGACTTACCTGGATTTATCGAGAGACCATACGACCGGCACCAAGCACTAATTTTATTTAAATCAGCATTGAGGGAATCAATAGCAACAACAAGATCATTAATGGCTGCAGAAGCATAGATCTGCAAGTCATCAGCATACAAATGGTAAGATGATGAAATTATTGAGGAAATAGAATTAATGTAAAGGGAAAAGAGAAGAGGAGAGAGTACACCACCCTGTGGTACCCCAGAATGAAGAGTAGTAAAAGTCGAGAATTTATCATCCAACCGAACACACTGCTTACGATGAAATAGGTAAGACCGGAACCAGCTAATGACAGTTGGCGATACCTTCATTGACCTCAAAATAGCCAAAAGTAAGTCAAAGTCAACAGTGTTAAAAGCGTTACTGAAGTCTAAAAGTACCATAACAGTAAGGAGTTTATTATCGACAGCGTAACGAATATCATCACAGACTTTGATTAGAGCTGTTGTAGTACTATGACCCCGACGAAATCCTGATTGTAAGTTAGTTAAGAGATCATATCTATTTAAATATACACTAAGTTGCTGATGCACAATGCGCTCAAGCACTTTGGATAAGAAAGGTAGAATGGAGATCGGACGAAATTGAGAAGGAGATGAAGGGTTAGAAACTTTAGGAATAGGTATAATGTAAGCTTCAACCCAGGCAGAGGGAAATGAGCCAGAAGAAAGGGAAAAATTGAAAATGTGACATAACACTGGGAGGATAACATCAAGTGCAATAACTATCATCTTCCTACTTATTCCGTCGCTACCAATGGCATCAGATTTAACAGCTAGAATATGTTTCCTAACCTCACTGGAGGTAGTAGTAGTAAATTGTAACTCGGGGCCACCATGCGGCGTAATGGAGCTTAGGTGATTAAGAGTTCCTTGCTTGATTAGTGCATCAAAAGGACGCGAATTTGCAAAATGCTTGTTGAGACTATCCAAATCAGCAAAATGTGAAATAAGTTGACGCTGACGACCAATACCCAGTGAGGCCAGGAATTGCCAGGTTTTACCAGAATCCTTTTGATCAACCGAGGAATGAATATACTTGCGCTGGGCATCCCGACAAATCCTGCTACAACGATTGCGAAGTTTCTTATACTTCAGAAGATTAGCATCAGTAGGATACAATTTAAATTTACTTTTAGCTGCATTCCGCTTAACCATAAGTGCTCGGATGTCATTGGTAAGCCAAGGAGCAGGGAGATGCTTAATTTTAATCGGTCGCAAGGGCGCATGAATGTCAAACAGGTCAGTCAGTAATGTGTTAAAGATATTAAGTTTGTCATCTATAGAGGGGGCATCAAAAACAGCAACCCAGTCAATATTATTTAGATCTTCCATGAATTTATCATTATCAAAATTTCGAAAGCTTCGGCGCATAACAATACTAGGTTTGACTTTAGGTAATACATGTGATAGAGAGAAGTAATTTTCTGGGAAATTGAATTAATGAAAATTGCAAATAGTAAAGGCGACAACACACCACCTTGAGGTACGCCAGCCGATATTTCACACCAAGAAGAAAACTTATCTTCAATGCGAATACGCTGCCGACGACCCCTAAGATAACTCTGAAACCATCCAACCACTGATGGAGATATGTTAATAGAACGCAACAGACTCAACAAGATGTCAAATTCTACGGAATTGAAGGCATTGCTAAAGTCGAACAATACCAGCACAGTGAGCTGTTTATTATCCATTCCCCGTCGAATGTCGTCAGTAACTTTAACCAGCGCTGTAGTCGTACTATGTCCTGCCCGGAAACCAGACTGTATGGGATTCAAAAGGCAATTTCTGTTAAGAAAGAGATTCAATTGATGGAAAACAAGTTTTTCTAATACTTTGGACAGAAATGGAAGAATAAAGATAGGGCGAAATTCGGAAAAATGTAAAGCATGAGCCTTTTTTGGGAGAGGAATTATATGAGCACTTTTCCAAGCTTCGGGAAATATAGACGTAGAGATCGATACATTTAGGATATGAGTTAGGATAGGAGTAACAACCTCGAGGATTGGTAAGATCATATTACGACTAACACTGTCATCACCCACCGCATTGGACGAGACTGATAATATGTTCTGATAATATCTAATGGTCCTACAAAGGACATGTCCCAGTTCAGTATGGAGGGTGGAACCCCGTTTACTGTTAAGAGCTTTCATTTGAGCTGCAACGGTTCAGATCAATATTTAGCTTTTTTGTCCCCTGATATTTTATTATTCACAGCATTAAAACTCAAAATTTGTTTATACCAAATTGTAGGCAAATCGCTTATCTACTACAATGACAAACAACATTTTGAAATTAATTAATAGATTTTTCCTTATTAAGAAAATACCAAGAGGCTGTTATTGAATTTTGGATTTTGTGTAAACTTTGACGTTAGCGAACAGCAAAATTTACTCATTGTGGTCACAAAAAGAGATACTTTTATTGAGTATAAGGTCCTGAACTACAATAGTTAAAGAGAAAAATTAATAATTTGTTATTCTTTGTATTATAAAACTCAAAACAAAGAAAATTTCATTTGCCAAAATTAAGGACCCATTAAACCGTCATTTTAGGAGGTTATTTACCTTAATTTGTGAAGAAAATTCACAACTCGTAATAGTAGGACCTACTTTCAATTATATAAAGCAAAAAAAGAAATATGATTAACAATAATTTACTTCAAAAAATAAGTTTGAAACACACTACAAAACTGTGCGATCGAGCACTGGAAAACTAGTCGTAGCTGAGGCTTCTCCGAGGGTGGACGTAACGCTTTTTGTCTCCGCAACTCAAAATGAAATACGTAGCATATACCTGAGATTGTAGTGCGATTGTCACTTCTCAATAGTAGGCATTTTTAATACTCGCTGCTTTTTCTTATTGATAGAGTGAAAACTATTTTGTTTTAAAGAGTTTAGGGTTTGTATCCTATACTTTATACTGAAGGTAAATTATTTAATGGTAAATATTTAAATAAGAACTTAGACAAGGTCATGTTAATCAGACTGTTATAAAATAACTTACTTTACATATTGTTGAGAAAATTAACTACAATTAGTTATAACAGTTAGTTATAAACTATTAATAGTTATTAGTTATAGTTATAATATTATAAATGAGAAAGTTTGAATGGATGGATGTTTGTTATTCAATCACGCCCCAACGGCTGAACGGATCTGGATGAAATTTGGCACAGAGATAGATTATAGTCTGGAATAACACAGGCTACTTTTTATCCCGGAAAATCAAAGAGTTCCCGCGGGAACCGAAAAACCTCAATCCACGCGGACAAAATCGCGGGCATCAGCTAGTATAATATTATAAATGCGAAAGTTTGGATGGATGGATGTTTGTTACTCAATCACGCCCAACGACTGAACGGATCAGGATGAAATTTGGCACAGAGATAGATTATAGTCTGAAATAACACATAGGCTACTTCTTATTCCGAAATATAAAAGAGTTCCCGCGGGAACCGAAAAACCTCAATCCACGCGGACAAAGTCGCGGGCATTAGCTAGCTAGTTATAAACTTGCATTTATAAGGCTTGTGGATTTACCTACTATTATTATAGGCTAAACAGCAATCTCTACGTAGACAGGCCACCCTACCCCTTATATCTGCTAATCCCCTTGTCACGTATTGAAATTTCAATCACTCGTTCATTGTCTTTCATGGCATTAGCGCGGTATCTTGTGTTCGATTGTGAAATTTGGTTTCCTTACGACGACTTGGCATTTTACCGGTTTGATTTGCATTGTGATTTGGATATTGTTTACCTTTGGATCGTTGACCTCCAGCTTGAATTACTGACTGATACTGCTCACGATAGGATCTCGTGTTATTTATATTAAATAGGTAAGTTTCCATAAATTTTTATTTTTAATTCTTACTAATAATTATTAATGCGAAAGTGTATTTCTATCTGTCTGTCAACTAATTACAAGCATGGCTTATCCATAGATTGCCTTGAAATTCAGTCCAGGGATAGCTACTATCCCGGAGACTTACATAGGTTTATTATCCCGGATAATTAGAGTTCCCATGAGATGTTTAAAAAACTTGACTTGAATCCACGCAGACAAGTTGCGTCACCTAGTGTAGCACTCGTATCAAGCCACATGCTTGTACATTAGTAAACTTATGCAATGTGCTTTCGGACAGTCTAATGTACTGTACACATATCAGCCTTTCACTACTTCCTCAGTTCACACCTAGACTACTCAATGAATCAAATATTTAGGTTCATCGATATTGGCTGTGCATTGTCGGTCAATCAGTCAATCATGAAAAAGTTGAATAAGTTTTTATGTTATTTTTATGTGCTTTTTTGGCATCGCGTTTTTATTTTACTTTCAGGCAAAATTATTAATTTCTAACAAATAACAATACACTCGTTAGCACAGCAATAAGTTATTTAAAAAATTGGTAGCAAAGCTGTATTTTATTACTACCGCGCGTGCAGTAAATTTCTATTGTTATTTTGGTAAGCTGAGTACCTACACTAGCGCAACACCTGCAGGATTACATAGTTTTATTACCTTTTGCAAGTGATTATCGTTTACAGAGCGGCACTTGATTATTGTGGTTTATATTTTCCGAACCGGACCTTTCTTTTATTATTGTATCGCTATTGACCCGCGATCGCTATTGTTAGCATGATAAACAACAACTTACGTTGGTGAAACACCTGCATCTGCACGTGCTTATCAGTTTTATTGCACTGTTTTGTCTTTAGGATTTATTGAGTGCGAATGAAAATAAGTTATTTTTTTCAGAAATGGGTTCTAAAGCTCCGATTTTCAAAGTAAAAAAAAAGAAATATTCACGTAGTGAACAATTAGCGAAGGCAAGGGAATCAAAAAGGTATGTTCAATAAAGTGGAATGATTATGATATACAATCTATTTGATTACATTAATTTATGATATTCTAGTGTGATAATTGCAATAATTTCAGGAAACGCAAAGAAAGTGAGAGTAGCATTATCCAAAATCAAGAGATTGAGAGGAGCGGTATCCAAAATAGTCAGAACAATAATACATGTACTCCGATTCGAGAGTCAGAGAGTAGCAACACCGTAGAGAAATTGACAATAGAAACTGAAAAACCTGACCGTGAAGATGATATTAAAATTGAAGGCCGACGTATAGTAGATTTTCAATACTTTTTTGACCAAATTAAAACCATTAATAACCATAATTTAGCATTTGGCTGCACTATTGGAAATATGCAAATCATCAAAGAGCGCCGAATTGGTTTGCATTCATGTTTTGTGATAAGATGTAACATGTGTAATGCACAATTCAATTTATCTTCGACTGAAAATACCGATGATACTATGGACGTTAATCATGGCATCGTAATGGGTGCAATAACTACTGGATTTGGGCTAAGTAATGTGAATGAAATTCTAGCTTCAGTCGATTTGCCACTATTGACACAAAATAAGTATGAAAATTGCCATGATAATTTAGGAAAGTTGTGGCAGACAACATCTGAACTCAGTATGCTAGATGCCGCTAAAGAAGAAGCTATTGAAGCTCTTTCATGTGGTGATACGAAAGATGGAATCCCTGTCATAACGGTCATTGCAGACTGCTGTTGGTCAAAAAGATCATATAAATCCAATTATTCAGCGTCGTCAGGTGTTGCTGTGATCATTGGGCAAAAAACTGGCAAAGTATTATACATGGATGTAAAAAATAAATATTGCAGCGTTTGCATCCGCGCAGGTATGAAAAATAAGCCACCGAAATCGCATAACTGTAGTAAAAATCACAGTGGATCTTCAACTAGTATGGAGCAAAATGTAATAGTACACGGATTCAAGACATCAGTTGCAACACGTAACTTGATCTATGGCACATTGATCGCAGATGGTGATGCTAGCACTTACAAAAAAATTTTGGAGAGCAGACCATATCCAAATGTTCAAGTTCAAAAAATTGAATGCAGTAACCACCTTCTTCGGAATTATAGTGGCAAATTGCTTGCAATTACAAAAGATACGTCAATACCGATAAATGAAAGACGAATGTTGACAGCTGACCGAATCGCAAGACTTCGTACAGCAATAAAATCTGCGGCTAGATACCGTAGGGCGCAAAATTTGCCACAAAATGAGCAAATTATAAATTTAAAAAAAGATATAATAAATAGCCCGAAGCACATATTCGGTGACCACAGTGCATGCGATCAATATTATTGCAACGAGGAAAGAAAAGCTGAAATAAACTTGACCCCAAAAATTAAAGTTTTGCTCAATAAAATAATGACATATACAACTCAAATTGCTTTACACTCTAAAAGTTTACTTTATAATCTAAATAACAACAGAGCAGAGCAATTTAATAGCATTGTAGCGAAACATGTAGGTGGCAAGCGTATTAATTTCTCACTAAGAAACTCTTATACAACAAGATGCCATGCTGCGGTTGTCTCTTTTAATTCCGGAAGACCACAATATGCTATATACAAAGCCAAATTTAATAGAAGTCCAGGTGAGCTCTAAAATCAACTGATTATAAAGTTTTGTATAGGAATTTCAATGATACTAATAAAACCATCTTTTTTGTGCAGGATGTTTCCTAAAACGCCTTGAAATTGCCCGGTCAAAAAGAAAACAGGAAAATAAGAGACAGCGTCGTCTTCCTAAAAGAAGACTATTTGATGACAAAGCACACTATGGGGAGGAGTGTCAGAAACCAGACATGTCTATTGAAGAGTACGAAATTGCTAAAGATATTTTTCTGAATAATCTTCAAGAACAGGTACTATATAACAAAATAACATTTTGAGTCTATTACTTATATATATTATAATTGGTGCGGCACTAATAAACGCCATAAAACAAAATAAGAAGAAGAAGAAGTAGTGATAAAAAATATAACATATATTATGTTATAAAAAGTCTAGTTTTGAACGATATTTTACTTCTAGTTTGATATAATCATCTTTTTTATAGTACGATATGTTATTGATTCAGTACAATTTATATTTTAGGTAAAAAATAAAGAAGAATTAGAAAGAGACACAGTACTTCAAGCAGAAAGCGCTCTATGGCTTGAACTCAGAAGATGTTTGGTGACAGCATCCACATTTAGTAAAATATGTAAAAGACGTGAGAATATCAGTTCAGCACCCATAGTGAAATCTCATTTGTACAGCTACTCGCTAGATAATGTGCCAAGTATTCGACACGGTAAAAGCAACGAGGCCATAGCAATTCGGCAGCTTGAAAAACAAGAAAGTATTATTATAGAAAAATGCGGACTATTCATTGATGAAGAGATCTTTTTTCTGGGAGCTTCACCTGATGGTGTCTTTCAAGATGGCATTATTGAAATTAAATGTCCTGTATCTGCATACGGGATGGATCCAGATGATGCAATAACAGAAAAAAAAATTAAATTTTGGTCTAATGGTATAATAAATAAACGCCATGATTGGTATTACCAAGTACAGGGCCAACTCCATGTAACTAAAAAAAAAATTTGTCTTCTTGCGGTTTGGACCGGAAAAAATTTTAATATGAAAATTGAAAAGATTATAAAGGATGATCAATTTTGGAAAAAAAACATGGAACAAAAACTAATAAGTTTTTATGAAAAATGTATTTTGCCTGAAATAGTAGATCCCCGTAAATATAGATCAATGCCAATAAGAGACACCCGTTTTTAGTTTGTTTTTACATTGAAAATTCGATTGATCGTAATCGAGCGTTCGATCACATTGGAGTCAGAGTAAAATGTGCCCAAAGGCGCTTGATTTAAAGTCACAAATTCCAACCGATTTTAATTTCGAAACGTTTCCAGGAGCTTTGGAGCAGTGTGAATGCAAACACGAAATTGAGCTCTAAATCAATACTGTTAAGATTCACTTGCGTTAAAGTACGCTAATATGATCGAGCGGTTACGATCAATCGAATTTGCAATGTATAAACTAAGACCTAGCGTAGTGATATGTATATAAATGAAGTATATATGTAGTAGCATTTACTATATTAATTCTAATAATTTTATTTTGTAAATAATTTTACGTAAAAATCAAAATAATACTAATACTTATTTATTTTCATTTTATTTATTTCTGTACAAAATGTGTCTTATAACTAACAAAAAATAAGTAAACAAAGGTAATTTATGTTATACGTGTGAGGAAAACATAGTTTAAATGTGATTTTGTAAATAAACATGAATAATTTATTCTGCATTTTTCTTTATAATATCTTGCCTTTACATCTTCAAATAATATAAATATTATAAATGCGAAAGTTTGGATGGATGTGTGGATGTATGGATGTATGGATGTTTGTTACTCAATCACGCCCCAACGGCTGAACGGATCTGGATGAAATTTGGCACAGAGATAGATTATAGTCTGTACAATAAAAAGAAAATTATACTTAGTCCGCGTGGTTTTTTTTTTAAATTCCTGTGGGACTACCTTAATTTTCCAAGATAAAAAGTATGTCCTTTCCCGGGTACAATCTACCTTGTAAGCTCTGTAAGCGTAGCAGACAGCCAGCCACACAGACGGACGGACAGACAGACACACTTTCGCATTTATAATATTAGTATGGACTTTCGTCCATACTAATATTATAAATGCGAAAGTGTGTCTGTCTGTCCGTTCTACTATAGAACATAATTATATACTTACAATCATGCAACCTACCTACTCTTTATATTGATACACTATATTAAAAAAACGTTTTTTAAAAAGCATATTATGTTAAGTGTATTAAAAACAAATACCTTAAATATTGAACAAAATAATAGCCCGTTTGAAAATGGGATTAGGATCAAAACAGTTTGTGAAACTACTTTGCACTCGACGGCTTCCGTTCGCTCGCACAAACAAAGGACCCCCGAGGTCCTTTGTTCTTGCGAGCTAAATACCTAAACTTCAAAAGAGGCTCATGGTATGAACGCTCTTAAGATTCAGACAAAGGCCTAAAAAAGCCACAAATAAAATTATATTTTTCTCCAAATTGGGGTCCTTTAAAAATGTGTAAATTATTCTATAAGCCATATTTAAGGATCTCTATTCACGTGTATTAAAATCATCTTGGTTCATGTTCAAGGCCCAATCTTGGACAAGTCCTTTATCTGACTTAGTGACAGCGTCGCTGCTGTCACATTTATTATATTAAGAATAAAATAAAAACAAAAACTAAACAGACATCATTAATATTAGTTCCAATTTTGGCCACCGGGCCAGATAGTTAAGTAAAAATTTCACGCTCGCCACGCTCGCGATGTTAAAATTGTATCTTCGTTTCGTTAACATCCAACACGTTTGTTCCAGCGTATAAGCACGGCAAGTGGCGATGGAAAGCACTACTGCTACCCGCACTTTACGTGCGCCGTCGACACTGAGAACATCAAGCGGGTGTTCAACGACTGTCGCGACATCATCCAGCGCATGCACCTGCGCCAGTACGAGCTGCTCTAACGCGACACGCGACACGCCGCGACACACGCAGACACCGGTGAGTGATGTATTGCGCGCTCCACACTGAGAACATCGAGCGGGTGTTCAACGACTGTCGCGACATCATCCAGCGCATGCACCTGCGCCAGTACGAGCTGCTCTAACGCGACACGCGACACGCCGCGACACACGCAGTCACCGGTGAGTGATGTATTGCGCGCTCCACACTGAGAACATCGAGCGGGTGTTCAACGACTGTCGCGACATCATCCAGCGCATGCACCTGCGCCAGTACGAGCTGCTCTAACGCGACACGCGACACGCCGCGACACACGCAGTCACCGGTGAGTGATGTATTGCGCGCTCCACACTGAGAACATCAAGCGGGTGTTCAACGACTGTCGCGACATCATCCAGCGCATGCACCTGCGCCAGTACGAGCTGCTCTAACGCGACACGCGACACGCCGCGACACACGCAGTCACCGGTGAGTGATGTATTGCGCGCTCGACACTGAGAACATCGAGCGGGTGTTCAACGACTGTCGCGACATCATCCAGCGCATGCACCTGCGCTAGTACGAGCTGCTCTAACGCGACACGCGACACGCCGCGACGCACGCAGACACCGGTGAGTGATGTATTGCGCGCTCGACACTGAGAACATCGAGCGGGTGTTCAACGACTGTCGCGACACCGCTATTGTTACTTTCTCATGACATCTCTCTATCTTTTCCACGCACCGTATGGTCTGAATTTATCTAATTTATAGTAGTTAGTTTAGTTAGAATTGAAAGATAGTGGGGCTGATTCTGTAGTGCACAATCTCTAAACTAAACTAAAATTAGAGCATTACAAATATTGCTAACCCTTTCATAATACTCCCTACGGAAAGGGACAGAACTAGATGTAAAGCTGCCATTTTAGTTTAGTTTAGAGATTGTGCACTACAGAATCAGCCCCATTGAGCATAGCTTTATGGCCAAAGTAAAAATTTAGGGTTTGTAAAAACGTTTGTAACGTTTTCATCGTATTGTTAGAAAACCTTAGTATGAACGGTGGCCTCTTGCACTTAGTCCTGATCCAACACTAAAACGATAATTGACATTATTGTCTTTAGAACTATTTCTATTCCCTACTATTTGACTGCTATTTTCCGTACGTCCGTTTCCGTACTATTACTTTTATGATATTAGGGTTCTGTAAGCAAAATAATAAATACAAAGTGAATTTTTATTTCAGAAAACATTATTAAACATTCCTAAACCAAAGTTGCACAGGGCGTATAAAAATATATATATTCTATGGGTGAAAGGCACAGAAACATCCTCTTTACTGATGAAAATTTTTTCACGATTGATGAGCATTACAACAAGCAAAATGTCAAGGTGTACACTCATAGCTCTCAAGAAGCTTCGCAAGTGGTCGGTAAAGTGCAACATGGACATCATCCTGCGTCAGTCATGGTTTGCTGGGGGGTGTCAGGAGTCAAAAAGCTTAATTTTTGTGAAAAAGGAGTTAAATCTTCAGCCAAACTGCATCAAGAGACCGTCTAAGAACGTGTTATGAACCTCTCAGCAATACTCTTTTTAGAAATGTACCATGGAATTTATAAAAAACTGCACCTGGTCACAAACCACGAGCTACGCAAGCCTTGAAGTCAACGTTCTGGACTGTATAAGAGCTGCCGACTGGTCCTCGTCTAGCCCAGATATGAACCGCTTGCACTACAAATTAAAACGTTTTAGAAAACGTGGCCTGCTCCAAACGGCACGCCAACATTGAGTCTCTTAAGAAATCTAGAGCAACCAGTAGATAAATTTCCGATTGAAACAGAGCCTAATTCCATACATTCGTGGCCAGCCAGATTAAAGGCCTCTTAGATATCAAAGCTAAAGTGCCCATTTCGAATATATTTGTTTTCTGATTATTGCCCGGACTTCGATAAATACGTACATATAAGTTTTATTCATATTGAAAGAAAGAAAGAAGAAAGAAAATGTCTTTTTATTTGATCACTACATGTGGTTTTAGACTAATTATAATTAATATTAAGTAGATATAGTAATACGTGACCAAATAAAGGTTTTCATCTCAGCATCATGCTGCAGCAGACTGCAGCGCTGGTTTTCAGTGGAAACCTTGATTATAAGTGAAGTCACGGACGGAACTGTGAATACATATACATATGCATATGCTATGAATATATTGCATTACTCCATAAAAAAATAAATGCATTTTCATATGTAACAGAACTTATGGCCAGACGAAGTATATAAAAAAGTCTATAAAAGTTGAAATCCCTTAAAATTCTCATTTTTATCAATATAACAGTCGACTTCCGTGTCTCCTTAGATCACTGTTTTTATCATATTCTTAGTTTTACCAGCATTGACCTATGCGTGGACTTCTACCATTTGCACAAATTCCTGATCCAATATCACCCATATTATACATTACACTATTATTCTTCTCATTACCAATATTACGCATTGCGTCATCTTCACTGTTGTTATCTTTATATTCTTTAAATATTCCATTAAGAAGTTCATACCATTCAATATCTGTTTCACGCTCTTCTGCACGACGTTTCATTCTGTATCTTTTCGAAGGCCACGCTTCAGAATCATGCGCGATCAAAATTGTAACGAATATTAATATAACAGCGAGTTTAAGCGACATGTTATTGATGAGTGATGACCAATACTAAGTAATCAAAGTCGTTAAGTCACGCTTTAAGTGCAAACATACGATAATAATACATATTAGGGCTCTGTGGCAAAATAATAAATACAGAATAATGAATCATTAAAAACTAAATCCATTGACGCCACAATAACGGCTTGCTTAAAATTTTGACCTCCATGGCTCAGTGGTGAGGGCTGTGGTCCATAAGTGGGAGGAACCGGGTGCCGATCCCCGGCAGGGTCAATTGGAGAAATTTCTCTGGTCCGGTCGGGGGAGGGAGGCTTCGGCCGTTGCTAGTTACCACCCTATACCGCCAAGCGATTAAGATTCCGGTACAATGTCGTGTAGAAACTTATTAGGGATATGGGTTTAATAATTAACATAACTACCATGCCACTGACAGGTTAGACCGCTACCATTTTAGACGACCTTGTAAGATCGCAGTCAAAGGCTAACTTATTGTGGAAATGTAAATTCATATCCCTATCCATACTCCATACGAATATTATAAATGCGAAAGTGTGTCTGTCCGTCTGTTGTCTGCTATGTTTTCACGGCGCATCTGTTCAACCGATTTTGACGAAATTTTAACGAGATTTTTACGATCGGTTAAGGGTTAGTGATAGTTTGGCGAAAGACATAGGCCACTTTTAATCCCGGAAAATAAAGGAGTTCCCGTGGGAATCAAAAAACCTTACTCCCGCGGAATTCCCGTGGGTATACACGCGGACAAAGTCCCGGGCATCAGCTAGTATTATATTTATATAAAGACTAGCATGTACCGCATATTGTATTTAAATAGGAAATACTTAAATCTCCTCTAAATAAGAATTAAGAAAAACGGATTCAGTAAATAAACTTTTAAAAAATTTAATTGTGGGGCAATGCCCTACCTTGAAATCACAATGCCCTACCTTAAAAATAAGATAAATTATTATAACTAGTGGTTCGCCCCGAACTGAGACCTCGCGGTATCCTAAGCACAAACGAATAAACTTTTACAGAACGCCATCTATTGACATCATTGTGAAGTTCTGTTAAAAGTACTGAAGCTCATTAACAATTTAATAATTTCGTTTCGTTTCTCGTGTTCCTTGTTTGGCGGGCGCTCAGATTGAATACCTATAATAATCTGAGGGCTGGCGGCAGTGGCAGGTGTAGTGAGGCCGGGGTGTTCTCTTTCAATGTAATATTAAAAATGTAAAACTTGCCCACTGCCCACTGCCCACTGGCTATATCTATTGGGTATAGACTATTATGATTATTAGTGCTACCCGTGTGAAGCCGGGGCGGATCGCTAGTCTCATGAAATCAGAAATTGTACGCGGGCGGCCTCTAGTAGATGTAGTTAAATGTTAAAATTGCTTTATTTTCATCTATTTAACTGTCGACTTCCGAGTCACTTTTGATCACTGTTTTCATCGTATTGCTAGTTTTTTTGCAGAAACCTTAGTGTAAACGGTGACCTCTTGCACATTCACCTGATCCAACACTTACACGATAATTGACATTATTGTCTTTATGACTATATTTTGTATTCCCTACTGTTTGACTGCTATTTTCCCCATATTGTTCAATTTATGTAATACTAAGATTATGATATTAAGGTTCTGTAGAAAAAAAATACAAAGTGAATTTTTATTTCAGAAAAAGTTTATAATACTTACCTAAACCAAACTTGCACAAGATGTATAAATATCTATCTATACTAGTCCATACTAGTATTATAAATGCGAAAATGTCGATGGATGAATGGATGGATGGATGTTTGTTACTCAATCACGCCAGAACAGCTGAACGGGTCTGGATGAAAGGCACAGAGATAGATAATAGTCTGGAATAAGTTTTTATCCCGAAATATTAAAGAGCTCCCGCGGGAACCAAAGACCTCAATGCACGGGGACGAAGTCGCGGGCACCAGCTAGTAGTCCATAAAAGTTAAATATCTCAAAATTCACATTTTTATCGATATAACAGTCGACTTCCGAGTCTCCTTTGATCAGTGTTTCGACATTTCGCATTGACCTAAGCGTGAAGGGCGACCCCCTGGACATTTTCCTGATCCAATCATTATATTATTATTATTCATATTCATATCATCCACGTTAAATATATTATTAATATTAACTCCTTCTTCAATAATTCCACTGTTGATTTCATCATTTCCATCAAATATTATTTCATCTGGTTCATGCGCATTTGCACCAAGTTTTGTTCTGGATCCATCCGAAGGCCACGCATCAGAATCATGCGTGATCAAAATAATTGTAACGGGTATTAATATAACAGCTAGTTTAAGCGACATGTTATTGATGAGTGATGACCAATACTAAGTAATCAAAGTCATTAAGTCACGCTTTAAGTGCGTACGATTATAATATTTGGGTTCTGCAGCAAAATAATAAATACAAATAATAACTTTAACTCTCTTATAGTGACACAGAAGATATCGTAACTTTGAAATAATTCGCTTTAACACATCACGAATAAGAACTCTCTCTCTCTGGCACACACACACACAAGTTTACACAAATACACACACACGCACAGTTCACTAATTTACCTTTACTTCATTATGTATTATTACTGTAATTCATTATTGTAGTTCCTCGGTCCGGGGTTCGAGTCCCGGGTCGGGCCATAATTGAATATTGGATTTTTCTTACTAGAAATTCTCAGTACTAGCCCGGAGTTAGGAAGTTGGCGGTGTTTCACCCCCGTGCCTCGGAGAGCACGTTAAGCCGTCGGTCCCGGTTATTATCACTAACATGATAATAGTCGTTAAAGCCCGCCAACCCGCATTGGAGCAGCGTGGTGGGTCTAAGCTCTAATTCCCTCTCTCCTATGAGAGTGGAGGCCTGTGCCCAGCAGTGGGACGTTAATGGGCTGTAGTGATGATGATGATGGTGATAATTGTAGTTTACTTCATTATTTAATTTATTTTTGTTTATTTGTCTGTAATTAACAGCGTTTTTACTTATATAATTTACAGTTATCTCTTAAGGCCAAAAAGAAATTAATAATTATATAATTAATTAATTAATTATTAATTTAATTACCTATGTATAATTATAATTCTCATGAAATGGTAAATCTGGAGGTGGGCGTTAGCAACTGCAACACAGTTTCTAACTAACGCTTAACCACTACAACCACTACAAGACAAGTTAGCCCTTGACTGCGATCTCACCTGATGGTAAGTGATGATGCAGTCTAAGATGGTAGCGGGCTAACCTGTTAGGGGCATGGCAGTGATATTAAACCCATACCCCTATTCGGTTTCTACACGGCATCGTACCGGAACGCTAAATCGCTTGACGGCACGTCTTTGCCGGTAGGGTGGTAACTAGCCACGGCCGAAGCCTCCCACCAGGCAAATCGCAAACGCAGTTGTTATCGTTCTATAGTTTTTAAGGCTTCAATGTAATTTGAGAAATAAATAAATTATTAAATAATGAATCATTATAAACCTATCCATTGATGGCTTATTAAAATTATATAATTAAATTATCCAGTAACGGCTTGCTTATAAACATTCACGATAACTTATGAACGACAGCTTAGAAAAGCTTATAGTGACGGGCAACACCGAGGGCAAAAGATCGAGAGGCCGCTCACCAACCAGGTGGTCAGACCAGCTGAGGGACTCTGAGTGCAAAGGGGTTGTTTCAAATTTATATGGAGCCTGGGCCAGGTATTTGTACGGTATTTCAAAATGTTCGGGGTCATAAAATAGTAACATGTTTTTTCTTTATTTCTTACTAAAAAGTTCAATTTACGAGGTACAATGCGAAATTATTTTGCAAAATAAAAGCGCAACAACATGCGTCCATTTTGACATTGACGTATATTACACGTGTCATGATGACATTTGACATAAAATTACCTGGGAAATGTGAATTAACCTTAAAATATCCAACAGCAGTCAGATTGATGGATGAATGCGCTGCGAGAGTTGCTATTCTACAAATGTACCTAATTAAACATTTTATTTTTGTACCTCTTAATCACTGTAAAACTGCCAAAAAGCATATTTTATTTTGTTTTCTATGATTTTATACTATTTTTTGGAATACTGTACAAGTACCTGGCCCAAGATGAAACAACCCCTTTCACACCATTGCAAGACTGGCCTCCGATAGAACCCGATGGAAAAATTTAATCCGCACGAGGTTGCGAAATCCCCAGGACCGCGATCTTCAGCAATGAAGGAACGTCTGGAGAGACAGAGATGACGACCTCCATGGCGCAGTGGTGAGCGCTGTCGCCCATAAGTGGGAGGAACCGGGTACGATTCCCGGCAGGGTCAATTGGGGTATTTACAATTTCTGAATTTTCTCTGGTCCGGTTGGGTGGGAGGCTTCGGCCGTAACTAGTTGCCACTATAAATGCGGAAGTGTCTGTCTGCTACGCTTTCACGGCCCATCTGTTCAATCGATTTTGATGAAATTTGGTACAGGGATAGGTAGTATCTCGGCGAAGGACATAGGCACTTTTTAATCCGGGAAATAAAAGAGTTCCCGTGGGAATCAAAAACCTTAATACACGCGGACAAAGTCGCGGACATCATCTAGTAATCATAAAGACTAACATGTACCGCATACTGTATTTAAACAGGAAATACTAAAATCACCAATTCATAATGTGTTTTTTACCATAATCTCCTTCCTCAGAATCCTTTTTTCTTAACTCTTATTTAGAACCATGTCTAAATAAGAGTTAAGAAAAAAGGATTCTGTAAAAAACTTTTAAAAAATATGAGAGCGGGAACCTTTTTAGACCGAGGCCCGTCTCACTCTAAGCCGGTTTTTTAATGATAAAATTAAAGTAAATAAAATTGTTATAATTTTTTAATGAGTTTATCTACACTTATCATAAAACTGTGACTCTGTACAAAGGCCATACTGCCAACGCTTATAATTTATTGTTGACCGAGCGAAGCGAAGGTCTCTGAGTCTACTTGAGTGAATTAGCACTTGTCCGTCCGTCCGTCTGTCCGTCCATCTGTCAGAGCCTTATAACTTCTGAATTACTGAACGTAATTACTTCAAATTTAAATATAATATGTAAACCGATGGCCTCCCGCCGAATATGGCTTAAAAAGTTATAAAAATCTTTATTTCAGGGGGGCTCTCATAGAAGCGTATGCGAAGTAAAATATTCTTTATAGCGTTACATAGGGTTGCGGTATATAATTTTAAAGATAATTAGGAATAGAGTGCAAGATAATATTTTTTAAAATTTTTGCCTTAAAATTGACGAAATGGGGGGCTTTCAAAGTGGAGATTTTCTAACGTCCAAAGTTGACCTCAGAACTCTCAATTTTCTGGAAGGCTGAGCCTGAAATGAAATTTGGCACAGAGATAGTATAGTAGTAGCACGGGGAAGGCTACTTTTTGTCTATGAAAACTAAAGAGTTCCCGCGGGAATACAAAAAACTTAATCCACGCGGACGAAGTCACGGGCATAATCTAGTAAAAAGTTTTTAAAACATATTTTTTTAAATATATTAAAGATAAACTGTTTTTCTTTTCAGAAAACACAAAAGAGAAGTGCAATACAGTCGCCGACACTGGCCGGAGCCCGTCAGCGACACACGCCACCCCCTACCCGCCGCGCGGCCGACACAACACAACACAACACACAACAATCGGGCATGTAATACACAACTTCGGTTTGTCGGTTGTATTAGCAAGTAACGTGTATTACTCTATCTCGCACTGTATTAGTACCGAAGATCGGGGTTTTGTGTGAATTGGGTATTTGACAAGTCAAATCAGCAACTTTTTTTCAATCGTCAAAACGCGTGCTTAGTATGGATTTTGTATGAAATATTAAATTGTGACGTCATCAAAATTCGCGGCACTTTTTTTTACTTCAATCGATAGTTTAAAATGGTTATTCAAAATAAAACTAGCAGGGGACGTGGATATTACGACTTTTGGGAGATCCTTTATTTACTAATCACTAAAAAATTATTTATTTTACTAGTAGTCAAATACCCAATTGTTACGTCGTTTAAAATCACAATACACAATAAAAAAAGCGATATCCAAATTACAAAAAGGAGGTGTATTCTAAATGCTAAAATCATAGTTACATTGTCTCATAATGACGTCGACAAATCAATGTTTATTCGGTCATTAAAAAAAATACGTTTAGATTACAACTGTATAATTAACATCGTTAAACATATCCGCCTTATCCCAAAAAGTTAAACAAGAATATCTGCCCCCCGATTATGTAAAAATTGTCGATCAAATCGTAAAGTTCGGCGTCAAAGTAAAATAAACCATAACAGCATTGAATTAGAGCTCAATTTCGTGTGCCCATTCTTATACGTTTAGGTATGTACGATACCCTAAACGTATGAAAATGGATACACGAAATTGAGCTCTAATTTAATGCTATTATGGTTTATTTTACTTTGACGCCGAACTTTGACCATTTGATCGGCCATTCTTACACAATCGGGGGGCTGATTCCTAACAGTTTTGACAGTTATTGTGTGGGAAAGTGGGAAATCTGTCAGGTTTAAAATAAACGCAAGTTTTTTTGTGGTAAGGCTGTTTATGTTTACTGTCCTTTTTGCACTTGTCCATTTTTTGAAGTAATACTTCTTTACGCACGCTTGACTTGGAGAGTAAGTGAGAGAGTACTGGTGAATGCGTGACGAGAGCGTTACGAAAACTGTGATCGGGCGAGGCGAACGGAAGTTGAGAGGGAGATATAAGTTAGTGAAGATACTATACATATAGATGGCGCTAAAGAAGTTTTACTTCAATCGTGTAATCTAAAGCACACTCATTTTTAAAGTAAAACTTCTTTACGCACGCTTGACTTGGGGAGTAAGCTGGCGAATGCGTGACGAGAACGTTACGAAAAGTGTGATCGGGCGAGGCGAACGGAAGTTGAGAGGGAGATATAAGTTAGTGAAGATACATAGGTACATATAGATGGAGCTAAAGAAGTTTTACTTCAGTCGTGTGTTCTAAAGCACAATTCGTTTTTTTTATTGTCTGTCTCTCTCCTGCAACTATCTTCAGGAATGCCATAATATGAGCAAAACAATTTGTGTATTGTGATCTTGCGCATGCATTTACCACGAGCGTGAGTCGCCAAAGCGATTATAATAAGACGTGCGAGTTATAATATCTTCTTAGATAGTGAACTGAGGGTAGTAATATAGATATCGCTGTCTCTTTTCTATGAAACCGACAGATCGAAGTTTCATGGCTCCCGCATACAAGTGTGAATTTTCTTCCGAAATTGACGTGATATATTTCCTTTGTAACCGCGATATCATAAGCGGAGTTATCGGTCGTATATCGGTGGAAATTCCTTACCTGTTAGTGGGAGACTTTAATATTCTGTACTTAGTCGTAAGATTACATTAATGAATTAGGCATCTTAATAGGCGAAAATTAACCAATTATACGAAAACACCACCACTAAAAAAAGAATAATGAAGAATTTTCTAAAACTTATGGTTTTTCATGCATCTTTATATATTTTCGATTTTCGAAAACTCATTTTTCCTAATTTCCTTTAAATGCAAGCGTGTTTCCGTAATTTATTGCACGATATGTTTTTGGTCCTTCGAAATGTATGATAGAATCAAAATACGTATACCTAACTATTTTCTTATCTGTACATTCGTTTCGTGTGGTTAGCACTTTATGGGACACTGGACTATCAAGTGCGTTATTTGAATGTAATAAATTTTGAATTTAACTGGTTGGAAAAATACGCAACAACTGACAAAATTTAATTTTCGTGTAGATTTTCAAATATGCGTGAATCTTTTTCTGCAAAGTTGATAGTTTATCTGTAAAAAATCAATGTATAGATTTAAAAAAAAACTAGAAAAATATTTTTGGTCCGTGGGGATGGTTCGAATGTCGATATGGGTTCCACAGTTCGTATGGTCTTTGAGAATTCGTTTATTTGAAACTCCAAGGTCGACTTTCTCCAACCTGTTTGGCATATTAAGGTAAATTTTCTATATCTGCCCTTTTCTTATCAATCTAAACTTATTAACAAGTGACAGCATTACAAAATTTATCTTAGCCAGATTAAGCAGTTTGGTGAAAATGGGCCTGAATGTGTGTCGGTCGATGAGTGATTTCGTATGGTTTCGTGGCGTGTCCTACGTAACTGCCCAACAGTCCTACTACATAGACGTTATTAAAAAAAAATTATATATGCACAAATACTAAGAACTATCATAAAATTGAAAAGAGCTATTCTATATATAACTTATATCTTTAAAGAAATATTTATCTGCAAAAAGAGTTTTCCTTGGATAAAAGTTATAACCCTATTCAAATGATGACAGGCATGGCTTGACACCTACTACTAACTTCACAAAACTCAGACCGTAACGAAGTTATAAGTAAGGCTACGTTCGCACTGCGAAAAACATTCGCGTATCACTAGAAACCACATGGATACAAACCATACGCACTTGCGAATAAAAATCGCCGGATTGATACAAACAAGCGGTGCTGTAAGAATTTTAATCGCGCGAATATTTTGTGCTGTATGGAGGTGTATGACGCTCACCGCATTCGCAGTACGGAGTAGGTGAAATCTGTAAGTGAAATATAGATCGCGCGAATGTTTTTCGCAGTGCGAACGTAGCCTTAGGTTAGGTTAAGATTTCCCTATCGGAGTGTTGATAGATGCCGTGCGAAATTATCACGTCATTTATCAATAATCCGATTGGTGCCCATAGCACATCTCCGCCGATCTCCGCTCTGGATACCGGGCTTTACGATGTCAGGAATCGCAAAACCGCGGTCAGCATTTGAATAAGGTGTGTTGAATTGTCTATGGTTAGAAGGTAAATTCGGAACAGTATTTTTGTCGGCTGAGAATTCTTGGCTGTGAACCACGCACACAATGGCATTCTTCTCAGCCCCCAAAGATTGAATCGAATCGAAGAAATACCATTTTATATTAAGGATCAGCTGTGTGTAAGCGTTAACTTCAAACGGGAGGCTAGATTAGTATTTCAAATACTTATGAATTCATTTATGATTATTCAGGAGCACGAATTTTGCTTTCGTCTTACAATAAACAAAAAAAATAACACTGTTTTCTGTGTTAGAGACTTTCTTTGACTTACAACGGTGTTTTCGTTATAGGTCATTTGATTTTGGACTGTAAAAAATCGTATGCTTTGATTGCAAAAACGCTGTATGCCATTTTTTGTTGTACAGTTTCATAAATGATTTTCAAGTTCTTTTTCGTGATTCAATCGTTGGTCATAAAAAATATGAATCGAGATGTATATATAATGTAGCATCCTTTTTATACATATTATATACTTTATTGAATGACTTAAGGCCGCAAATGCTTGTAAAGTTGACAAAAAAAAATTATTAGATCTATAACCCAGAAAAATGTTTCCACCTTTATACTCGATAAACAAAAAGTCATTGCAAATGTTTTAGATAAAACGTATTCCAATAATTAACACGGCGAGGATTTTTTGAGCTGTGAAATAATTTCAATGAAATTCCTTGAATTTTCCTTGCTTAAACAAGGAAAATTCAAGGAATTTCATTGAATGAAAGGAGGAATTGAAAATGAAAAATTTAGCATCACAAAACGTATTGACAATGCTATCAACTAATAGCATTGAAATTGTTTTTTGAAAATTAACGACTCATAAGGGCCAGTTTACACGATGATGTACTAACTAACTCTGTAAATATTTGCCCTTTATACTTCTTTTATTGAAATGGAGACAAGCAAATTATTTTACGAATAAATTGATTTAGTTTATTTATTCAGGTACCCAAATTTAGGCCAAATATTGACTTATTGAATTATGAATATAATATAATTTATATTTATACATAAAAAAACTTTTCTCACGTGTTTTTATATTAGTTGTTTATAGTCAAATATACAGTCTTGTATAGCCGTTTTTGTTTTTTTTATGAGAGCATTGTTTTATATATTTTTTTGCTATCTGTATATTTTTGATTGCGGAGGTTTCTATGCTATTATTGAACATGTTTTCTATGATTGTTTTTTTTTGCAGGCTCATTGTTGGGATGTCTTCACACTTATTCGGGCAGAAAAGTCTATCCCAGACAAACACAAAGAGAGACTAGGCTTGCAAGAGTTTTTGCGACATGGATATTTTTTGGTTTTTATTTCTTAGAACTGCTTCTTTGGTCTAGTGGTTAGCATGTTCAACTGCGGCCGACGAGGTCCTGGGTTCGAGTCCCGGGTCGGGCCATAATTAAGTATTGGGGTTTTCTGTCTAGAAATTCTCAGTACTAGCCCGGAGTTAGGAAGTTGGTGGTGTTTCACCCCCGTGCCTCGGAGGGCACGTTAAGCCGTCGGTCCCGGTTATTATCACTAACATGATAATAGTCGTTAAAGCCCGCCAACCGGCACTCTAATTCCCTCTCTCCTATGAGAGTGGAGGCCTGTGCCCAGCAGCAGAACGTTAATGGGCTGTAGTGGTAGATAACGTCAAAGTAAAATGGACTTAAAATGGCTTACTGTAAGCTCAAATTCGGAATACATAATATAACCCGCATTGGAGCAGCGTGGTGGGTCTAAGCTCTAATTCCCACTCTCCTATGAGAGTGGAGGCCTGTGCCCAGCAGTGGGACGTTAATGGGCTGTAGTGGTAGTGGTAATTCTTAGCGAGACAAGACCTGATAATTTAAGGTTATGAAAAATCCCACACGAAAGAGTTGATTTAATCTGTCATATCGATTGTATTATACTATAATAAATTATATTATTAATGGTATGTCGATATCACAACATTTTTAACATAAGACGTAATTTTTCAGTACAAAAGTTACACCTCACCATCAGGCAATTTCGATACATATCGGCATTTCTCATTACTTTAGTACTCTTAAGTGCATGTTTTACGCTTGACGTCCTGAACCGAACTTGACGTAAAAATACCACCTTCTTTGATCGTACGCAAAAATATTCCAGTCCGAATAAGTGTGAAGGCGCTCTTTAGGTTACGTTTAAATGTTTAGTTCTTATGATGTCTTCCATTACGTAGTTTTTTAAAAACTTTTATGTTTTATTGTATGACTTCAATTATGCGCACATTTGATTAGACAACAAAAAGCATCGGCTTTGCTATTTTTAAATTATAAATTTTATTATGGTCAGATACAGGATGTTCAGTAAATTGTGAATAAGAAGATCAATGTTGGATTTTTAGCCTCCAATGCTCAATGATTAGGTGGCGTTCTGAAATCGAAAAGGTCGTAGGGTCCAATGCAGTGGCGTGCACAAGGTTTGAAGGTGCGGTCGGCATTAGTTGGTCAGAATAGGTACCTATTTGCTGTTTTGGTAAAAATTAATAATTAACGTATTTTCATCTGGATAAGCAGTGATTTTATGCCTCTTTGAACTGCACGCCACTGGTCCTAGTGCAAGTCTTAGCGCGTTCAATCTAAGAAGAGGAATGACTATCCGCTGTATTGGAACATCTTTTTAATTCTAAGACTAAGTTACTAAAACTTATAAATTAATAAAACTTAGTTAAATAATTTAGATAGAAACATTATGTATCCAAGTGTTTTCCTTACAGACCGTAGTTTTCAAGTGATATCTGTTGAAAGATTACCTTTCTTATTCTTACTTTGAACGCATTACGTACGATATTTACGTTGAGTTGCAGTAAGTTACTTTGGTGTCTGTCAGTTGTCATGTTATTTTCGTGATTTCTATTCATTTCATTCATAGGATACCGAACAGCCTGTATATGATTTTTTTATTTAAGGTCCAAAGAATTCGATCCCCGCATTCGATGCGGTGTATATAAGAATATCTATTGTTAGCAGTATTTGAATTAATTTGTTCAATAATTTCTGATTAAATTAAATTTATTAGTTAATATATTTCCCCCACTTATTTTAAGAAGGTTAAATTAGCCCTAAGTACAAAAAATGTTACTAACCCGATAAGCTCTAACAAATTATTATTATTATAACGATTATTAAAATATACTATAAAAAATATTGCAATTTTTTATTTATATAAATAATTAATTGGTTAATGTACTTACAAGATGTGTTTGTTAGTGGAAATGCATTGAAAAGATCTATTTTTCGTTAATTCTTTTAAGTGTAAGTAAAAGATAGGTTTAATTTGTTTTTATGTTTGTTTTTGGTACGTCATTAATATTGTAAAAAGTTTTATACTATATCGTTTCATTATGCTTAGGTTAGGCTTCCATGCACGATCAATCTCTCATAGTTCAATGCCCAATTGATCGTGTAACGGTCCGCCTTAGCATTTTTATGCTTTTTTACACATTAGGAAAAAATGTTTTGTGTGTATTTCGTAGTATTTTCCATTCTATCGGAACTTTTTACAATAAAAGTGACGATCTCCTAACATGCTTAGTGGACATGAAACAAAAAAGTTATGATTAAAAACAATAAGATTTATATTACTATAATTTGTATTCATGGTCCATAATATAACATTGTAAAAGTTTGTTAGTGCTCTGTGCCATAAAAGTGTTGCTACCGGAAGCACAATACCCCTAATGTTACCATTATGAAAAATCAACAAATGTCTTTATTTTAGAATTAAAACTGTCGTGAGTGGTATTCATAATAATTTACGAATAAGAAATCGGTCGGTTCACGTCCTACTTTTGTCGGTAGGCACATGCTCGACTGATTCAGATTCAGTGGAATTCTGTCCAGATCGAGCTGAAACATGTCGGGTTAACACCAACAAAAACCGAACGTGAGCCGACGGATACATTTTTCATCATTACAAATGTGTCGTAAGCCGATCCTTCCTAGTAACTTGTAAAGTAACGTAACGCTATTTTGCTTTCTAATTAATTAAATAATATAACGTAAAGTCTTATTTTTTTAAGTAATTCTATTACCTAACTATTATATAAAAAATATATTTTTAATTTTCTCTTGTGTTTAAAAAAAACCTTTGATTGTAAGTAGGGAATTGTAATGTATGTTTAATAATGAGGTATCTATGTTTAATTCATACATTTCGCGGTGTATGGGAGTCGTTCAATCTTTTTTTTATTACGTTTGTCGAACTGTCATTTTGGCATAATGTTCATATTAGTAAGTGTTTTTACAAAAATAGACAAATTAAAAAACGCAAATTATAACAGCATCAAAAACATAGAATCAATTAAAAAAGAAATAAAACTCTGCAAGGAAAAAATTAAAGGCCGAATCCACACCAACTTGCGACTAGCTTGCAGATAAATGAACCATGTTCTATTCTATGAATACACAAATATGATGATTTATCCGCTTCTTTTAATAATTTAATTGTTACATATTATTATGTATTGATTTAATTTAAGTAAAATTTATGCTATTTAAAGAAGTTTTTTGAAGTAGTATTTTAAATTATATTTATAAATATGTGCAATAAAGATCGACTCCCAGAACCAATCATTTTAGATATCATTGTGAAATAAATAACATGGCGTCTTTACATACCTATTGTATATGTAACTTAAAAATATTTGGTAGCTATTTAATTAAGTTTTAGATTATCGCGATATTGAAGTGAATGCAAAGTAACAAGAAATATATATTATATATATTTACTATTAATAGCGTAGACTGCTGGATAGTTTGGTTTCCCACACAGATCTACTTATGCTTTTTAGTCGGATACAAATATTCTTTTCTTCTTTGTTTTTAGGGTTCCGTACCCAAAGGGTCAAAACGGGACCCTATTACTAAGACTCCGCTGTCTGTCTGTCTGTCTGTCTGTCTGTCTGTCTGTCTGTCTGTCTGTCTGTCTGTCTCCAGGCTGTATCTCATAAACCGTGATAGCTAGAAAGCTGAAATTTTCACAAATGATGTATTTCCGTTGCCGCTATAACAACAAATACTAAAAATTAAAAAAATATATATATTAAGGGGGGTCCCCATACAATAAACGTGTTTTTTTCGTATTTTTTGCTCAATATTAAAAACGGTAACAGGTAGACGGTTCAAATTTTCACAGAATATTAACTTGTATATTACCTTTCAAAATAAATAATTAAATATCAATAAAGTGAATATTAAAGGGGGGCTCCCATACAACAAACGTAATTTTTATTTTTAATACGTAATAAATCGTAAAACTTACTACAGGTTTGTACGGAACCCTCGGTGCGCGAGTCCGACTCGCACTTGGCCGGTTTTTTTAATTTACCAAAACATTGAAATAATTTGAATGGCTTACAGAGTCAATATAAAAAACGTCTTAGGTTCAATAATCCACGTTTGATTTTTCCCTCGAGCCACATCGTTCTACAAAAAAACCTGAAAAAAAGTCCTAACGCACTCTCGAAAAATGCAATATACCTAAGTCGTTTGTTTGCGTTAGTCTTATATTTTATTGGTCAGACTTTGGTTATATTTTAGTCTGTGTGCATTTTTCGGATTTTGGTAAATTAAAAATTTAAGAATACATAGTTTTGAAAGGAACATACTGTATAAGTTGAAGCGCGGAGAAAATATCATAATATCGAATGTTTCTTATTTTTCATAAATTACACTAACTCAAATAAATAGTTGTATTATAACCGTAACTTTGGAAATTCGTGAATCTCACGCTATTTTGTCACTGTACAGCGAAAACGTGTTTTAGTCAATCTGTGTTCGACTTGATATAATATAGACTCAAAGGGCTAGAACCCAGAGCTTAAAACCAGTTAAATCTGTGAGATATATAGTTTCCAAACATAAACACCCACGTATTTAAAAAAAAGAGACTCAAGAGAAAACGGAAACTCAAATCGCACAATGAGAAAAATAATTCTCTTTTCACTTTAGTAATTTCACAAAAAAAAGCAATAATGTTAAATTATTTAGAATTTTGTCCCCAAAATTTGTCAGCTGCCTTTTGTAAATTAAGTACGTATGTATGGAATACTATACGCCCATGCATATTGGACGTGATTTTGTATAATATATAAAAGCCGACGTCCTTCTCTTGTTCTGCTCTTCGTACAATTAAGAAAGCGCAATAACGAGTGAGTCATGTATAAAGTAGTTTAGCATATTTTCTATAATTTTCGATACGTAGATGATATACTGCCAGTGTCGATGTATCTGAAAGTAACGTGTATTAGATCCTTTCGGTTTCGGTGTACGGGATCGTTCACTCCAAGTCTATTCGAGGCAGGAACTTTTAGCGTAGCGTAATGACTAATGTAACTATAGTTCGCGTGGTCAGCTCCTTGACAAGTAGGTGATGTAACGTCCGTTGCCAATAACCAAATAGTATTGAACAATTCCTCCTTTTTTATCTTTCATAGTAGATAAGTGAATGTACTTGCGCACAATCTGAATGTGAGAACGGTTTGAGTAACTTTTGTTCGGTCTCTCAAAGTGCAGCCTTCGCCGCAAATATTTTGGTAATGTTTTACTTGCGCGCAGGGCGGAATCGCCGTCGCCGAGTGACGTCACGGCCCTCGGGGTGCCTCGGGGCCTCGCCTCGCTCGCTGTAGATATTATAATGATGGCATTTAAAATAGCGCTCATAGATTTTTTTCCATTATAGCACAAACTGTGTGTGTTTATTCTCAATTTTTCAGTAAGTAGTTTTGTTTTATTCTAAAAAAATAAACAAAATATTTGGTAGCATAGCTCACTTTTGACTTTTGTTTGTTACTGTATTCGAGAGATTTCAGAATCAGCACTTTATATATTTTGTATTCGTTACCGAAGGACTGCGGGTTATGGTGTATTTACTCTTAATATCTACGTTTAAATATTATACTGAAAAATCTATATTTTTAACAAATTTAATTTTAAAAATATACCTAATTAATGAAATTCCTAAAGATTAAAAATGAAATTTTTAATATTTACGTGTATAGTAGTGTACTGCGAGGTGATTATAAAATAACAAACGCTTATAATTTTATTGTTTCCAGAGAATCGCAAAGAGAATAATATAATATTGTTTACTGTCCATGAAATTAATCTATAACTGATGTGTACACAAATCAGTATGTTTCAGGCATTTTGAATCCGACTTAATGTATGTAAAAATAAATGTTGTTTTAAAATTGTGATTTTTTATTTGTTTACCTGCCCATTTTCAGAGTTTGGGCGTGCTCAGAGTGGAACCATAGATTTACCTACTTCTATACACTGTCGTTGGCGGCTTAGGGTCTAATTCCACTTATTCAGCTTGATTATTCATATAATGTCAATACAAACACAAAACGGGTGTTTTCTGTAGAGTTGCAGACTTGTGGTCACACTAGTTTGAAGGCCGATATCCACTGGAGCGGAGATGTGGTTAGCGAATCAATCAGAATAACGAAATAAATAACGAGTAAATGACGAATAAATAACGAATAAATGACGTGAATGTTATTTTATAACTTTTTAACGTTATCTGTCAATAATCTGATTAGCATGCTCAGCGCATCTCCGCTCTGGTAAATACCGTGCTTGATGCATTTCCATAGAAAACGACAGCGGTGACGTCGGCCTCCCATTCCGAGTGGTTGAGGGTTCTATCCTCAGGCACGCACACGTATTGGAGTTTTTTACGGCCGGCGTATATATTTGGCGAAGCGCAGCGCAGAGCATTTTTCAATGCCAAACCATTATCGATTTTACTTACGTGGAAATAACATCGAAAATCAATTGACACAACCCACTATCCGTTGTGTCAATGGTCTCTGGGACTAATGTTTGTTTCAATTGATTTTCTATATTATTTCTACGTCACCAAAGTCGATAATGGTTTGGCAGTGGTAAACGCTATGCGCCGGCCTATCACTTGTTCAGTAGTGGTGACGTAAAAAAATCAAAAGGAAACCTGCATATCCTAGCATGGATGGTGTAGCAATAATAATGCAAAAGTTATCAAAAATATGTTTTATTAAAATCAAAATGACAGCGCAATGTCTCAAAAAAAATTACAATCCAAACATAAAATTAAAAATCATGCATGTAACGTGCGAGTTCGTACAAAACCTTTGTTTGTAATTAAAACAACAAAATTACACAATAAATAATATTTACAATTCTATGGCAATGTAAAGGTACGAACATCTTTGGACTCGCCTCTAAAATATTAAAAAAATAAATTTGGCACCTCTTTATTTTATACCAGTAATTTAGTTTCGATCAACACCTCAAGAAGCTTTCGCTTGGTTGTTGGATTAAGGATCGGATACAGAAGGCGGTTATCCTTGAGACGGTGCGAATTGTGAGGAAGTTCCTCTCTCTGGAGCCCTGACCACCGGCTGCTTGTGTCAATAAGGCCCCGCAGTGGGTGGATGTTTTAAAAGATTATTTTTAAATGTGTTTTGTATAGTATCCATACTAATATTATAAATGCGAAAGTGTGTCTATCTGTCTGTCTGTCTGTCTGTCTGTCTGTCTGTCTGCTACGCTTTCCCGGCCCATCTTTTCAACCGTTTTTGCTGAAATTTGGTATAGAGGTAGGTTATGTCCCGGGGAAGGACATAGGCTACTTTTTATCCCGGAAAATTAAGGAGGTCCCGCGGGAATAAAAAAAACTTAATCCACGCGGACGAAGTCGCGGGAATCATCTAGTATTTATATATTTATGTAAAACGTGTTTAGAAATAATTTTATAAAAATATGTACAAATAAATGAGAGTGAAACATTAATTCCATGGTACCAGTCTATCCTCACAAAAGTCCTATATCAAGTCATTTTACATTTAAAGGTAAGCGCAAACTATGCGAAAATCTATTTTTTTTTAAATATAGGTATAGGCTAGCACTTGGCTGCAATCAGACTTGCTTGCCTAGAAGATGCCTATTCACTCTTGATTTGAAGGTACCTATATTAAAAGAGGAGGGGAAAACGGAAGCCGGAAGGGCATTCCATATTAACCTAGCGGTTCGAACTAGAAACGAGGAAGCAAATCGCTTCGTACGTATAAATAAATAAGTTGTGAGGAGCATGGTCGAGCAATTTTTCTATGGATAATATAGACCGTATTCAATTGTAATAAAGTTTTAAATAGTATGCAAGAAAGGAAGACCAAAGACCGTGTATGCTGACGCTCATTAGGGAAGGCCTATGCCCAGGAGTGGACATCGACAGCACATCTAAATGAGTGGACATATAGTATTGATGATGATGAAGGCATATATCATACAGAAAACTGCTTGAGCTCGCGGTAATTGTGGCTACCTGCGCTGACCGTACAATAGAAATTCAATAGATTCTGAGGCCATGAGAGGACCCATTCTCAAAAAAGTAACAGAAAAAAAAGATACCGCCCACTTGACCAGCTTTCATTGGTATAGCTCGTGCTAATCTATTCAAAAATGGCGGCATCAATCATTCCCTCTCGCTTACTCACCATACCTGTGTATAGTGTGCGACGGAGAGTGAATGCTCAGGTATTTTCAATTAATTTATTGGCAAAAGTTACGTATGTAGTCTAGACTGGTAAATATAAATAAAGACAAAAGCACAAACTCCACGAAATACACGGTACATTTTTAAACAAGTTAAAATTAAAATCGAAAAGCAAATATAGACAGGCTTACAAATATCCCAAAAATAAGTATGTGCCTGTGCTACAGACCCACCATATCTGACCCGGTGGCCAAAATTGGAACTAAATTTTATGCCTGTTTAGTTTCTGTTTTTATTTTATTTTTGATAGTTACTAGCGACGCTGAAACGCTGAACGAACGAAATTTCGTTAACTCCTCTCCTACATAATATTATCTCTATGCTCCTCTCTATTTCGTTATCGTACACGCAGACGAAGTACGGATCCATATACAATTTTCGTGACCAATTGGATTGAACGATTTTGTGTGGCTCTAATAACCGACTAATTACGTTCGTCTGAGTGTACGAAAACGAAATAGAGAGGAGCATAGAGATAATACTCGTATTATGTAGGAGAGGAGTTAAAGAAATTTCGTTCGTTCGTTTGCGAAGTTTCGTTTGAGAGAAAGAGAGTAGACCCCCAGGTACGTTTGGGACTATAACTTCCATACAGTTTATTACATTTCTAGTTTTGTGTTCATCCAAAAAAGTACATAGTAGAATAGAAGAAAAATTAATCACTAACTTCTTAAATAGAGAGCAATAATAGTAAGCGTGAGACTGAGGTAAACATGTTATTGTATGTTTAAATTTAACTAACTATACTTTAAATTAAAAATAGTTAATTATCAATTTTTCTTCTATTACTTAAAATTAGGGTTCAACTTTTTTTAATTTTAGTCTAAACTCAGTAACTATTTAACATTTATTTAAAGCATGTTTCTTAAAATCTATCAAAACTAATCAGAATATTTACTTAATTTTGTTTTGGAATAACTCTTTAAGAGTAAAAACACATCTAAAATAAAAAATTATATGAAATACTTAAAAAAGAAAAGTATCAAAAAGTTTTAAAATTACACAATATTTTAGACAATTTAAGAAATTCTATTATATTAATATGATAAATGTTCTTCACATCCATAAAAATATGTTTACCAATTTGCAATTTGGCACACTAATAATTATTATTTAAAAACAACATATTCAAATTAAAATGGCGATACAAAAATAAAACCTAAAATTTATTATAATCTAAGATTTACTATAAAAAACACACAATATTAATACATTATTACAAATGTCTTGGTCCCCATTCATTAAAATTTTGAGCATTTTTTTTACTTATTGGTACTAGTAGTTGACTACTAAAATAAGAGAATTTATATTGTGGAAAAATATTTTGCCAATAAAATAAATCCATAATTTTAATGGTTATGGCGGCCACATATCCATTTCGACAAACAGTAAAAACACTACATAAAATCAGTCCAAATACACATTAAAGTGTGTGTTAACTGCAGCATCAGATTAGCACTTTACAAATAAGTCTAAATACACATACGAGTATAAGCCGCTCTAGATCAGTCCAAATACACGTAAAAGTTGTGTGTACCACAGTAGCTTATAGCCAGTGCTTTGTGACGATAGCCTTTTAATAAAACACACTAAATACTTCACAAATAAGTCTAAAAACACATATGAGCCGCACTAGATCAGTCCAAATACACGTAAAAGTTGTGCGTGCCGCAGTAGCTGGTAGCCAGCGCCTTGCCCGCGGGTGTGGGCGCGCTGAAGGCGACCTCGGAGCGCGCGGCCGCCATGCCGTGTAAGAGCGAAGCGCGCGCACACTCCAGCAGCCGCACCGCTATGCCGCGCCGGCGGTACGACTTGTGCGTCCAGATGCGGGACACGCCGCATCTGAAATGAGGATTAAAATTTAAAATAATAGCTGACGTCCAATAGGCTCGCCGCACTAGAGTTTTTTTTGAAGTGAAAACATCTTTAGCCGCGTTGATCACTAAAAAGTGATCACCAAAAGGTAGGGGGTAAACTTGTGGATTCGCGTCTTTTTTTAAATATTCGTTTTCACTTCTATCGGCAGTCCCTATGACTGGCAATTTTTTTATTATTGTGGGATAGGCTTGCGCTTGACGACAATCATGCTTATTGCAAAGCAATGATGAGGTCTAGGTTGGAACGCGCTTGCCTAGTAATCAAGTTATTAGTAGTAGCGACCAAGACATTTGAAGTAATATATAGATATGTAGTGGAATTGCAATAATTTGCTACCTAATCATTACCCATACTAATATTATAAATGCAAAAGTGTGTCTGTCTGTCTGCTACGCTTTAAAGGCCTGTCATTTCAACTGATTTTGATGAAATTTGGTATAGTGATATGTTGCATCCCGGGAAAGGACATAGGGTACTTTTATCCCGGAAAATTAAGGAATTCCTGAGGGCATGACAACTGATTTTACGCAGAGAAAGACACAGGCAGGGTCTAGTAAAACAGTGGAACTTACTTGACAGGGTAGTCTTCAACGCTGCAGCAGTCGGGCTCCCCGGGCAGAAGCTTGTAAGCCCGCGCCTTGGGCTCCATTATCAAACAACCCACTATTTGCTTCTTCTCTATGAATAAGTATGCCTGGAGGAGAAATAAAGAATAATTATTACTATAAACGCGAAAGTGTGTTTGTTTGGTGTGCTCTTCAATCACGTTGCAACAGTGCAAAGGATTGGAATGGTTTTTTGCTGAGGATCTGGAGAGTGACATAGGCTACCTTTCATCCCGGAAAATTAAGGGGTTAAATTAAAATTAAAGGCCTGATTCTGACCGGTCCACTTTACACTCATCCTTGTATCTGATGGGTTTATTTTATTTTTATTTTATTTATTTTTAGGACACCCAACAGGTTACAATACATTAACAATAAAAATACAGTAGAAAACAGAGTTATATGTAAACCCACTTAGAGGTTGATGGGTTGAAATGATGATCATAATAAACTCACAGTGTAAATATGTTGTTGACCTTTATACAGCGCCCTGTCTCGGTCCGGTCCACTATACACTCTTCCTTGTATCTGATGGGTTAAGACAATAAACTCACGGTATAAGTGTGTTGCGTGCGCGGCAAGTCGGGCGCGTATCCTAGCTGCGGGTGCACGACTCGCGCCAGTACGCTCTGCACTCGCTTCCAGCCGGGCTCGCCTCCGCGGACCTTTATACAGCGCCCTGTCTCCGTCCGGTCCACGACACACTCTTCCTTCCAGCCCTGAGATGTAAACGAAAGAAAATATAGTTATAGCAAATTATTACAAATTATTAGAATCCAAAAATGACAGATTTACAATCGAGAATAACTCGAAAGCGACCTCGAACCAATAGGTATACCTTCGCGAGCAGGTCCGGCATGCTAGTTTATGCCGTATCACTACGCGCAATCAGGCTAGTTTATGCCGTATCACTACGCGCAACCAGGATAGTTTATGCCGTATCACTACGCGCAATCAGGCTAGATTATGCCGTATCACAACTGTTAGATGGAAAGTTAAATACAATTTATGTATGGTATCCCTGCTATGGTTTTGTAGAGTGGCAACACTGATCTGGGAACGGGAGGAATTATCATCTGATGGCAGCGGTGTGTCTGTGTTTGAATTGCTGAATTAAAGTATTAAATTGGATAAACAGTGTTTGGATTTAATACTACGCGCAATCAGGCTAGTTTATGCCGTATCACTACGCGCAACCAGGCTAGTTTATGCCGTATCACTACGCGCAATTAGGCTAGTTTATGCCGTATCACTACGCGCAATCAGGCTAGTTTATGCCGTATCACTACGCGCAATCAGGCTAGTTTATGCCGTATCACTACGCGCAATCAGGCTAGTTTATGCCGTAACACTACACGCGAAAGTTTATTTTACTCTGAACATTTATGAATCGCTCTTCACTTCGTAGTCAGCGCGCGGTAGCGGGTGCGTTTGTCACAGAACAAGGTATCGGCTTACTACATTGACTTACCAATACCTTAGACGCACCGTCGAAACGAAAAAAACGGCACGGTCAAATTGTGCACAAATAGATATTGTGAACAATTTTCGCCTCAGTCGCGCATGAGTACACTAGGCGATAAAATGTCGTATGTGTCGAATTGTTTTTACAAAATTGAACCCTAAATATAAAGATATATGGTTGGTTTTTGTGAACCGTTTGGTGTCTCAGTCTATATTATCTATAGCTGTATTTGTATAAGCAATTGTGGACGCTTTTTGAGTATTAATTTGTAGGTAATGTTGTATCCTTAGCTGGTAAATCGATGGCTTATTATTTAAGAAGTTCCTAGTCTAGTGAATTACTACAGATAAAACTTACATTGAACCTAAGGACATCCGTAGCGTTGTGATGCACTAAATGATCATGTTCATCTTGAGGATCTCCAATCTAAAAATAAAATACATTATTAATTGTGAGAACTGGCCACCTACCTATAGAGAGCTGGCTGGTTCAAGACACAGCTACGTCGTCAATCAGTCGTTACATTTGTAATTCGAATAGTGGTGTGTCAATTATTGATGTAAACAACATTATAGAAAATATATTTCTATCCATATCAAAGATGCCTTAAATTATTAATTCCCTCACAAATTGGTAGCAGAGCGCGGGTTTATTAATTTAATTTAATAATCACGAAAATGGCATCTACGAGTACAACTTTTCGCAACATAGAACCATTGACCAAAACAAATTACGATACTTGGTGCCTGCAAGCGCAAGCAGTCCTAATTAAAAATGATTATTGGGACATCGTAAGTGGCGAGAAAACTTTACCAACAGATGCGGATGCGGCGGCGAAGTCGGCGTTCAATAAAGAGGACTTAAAGGCAAGAGCTGAAATCCTACTTTTGATATCGCCTACTGAATTAAAACAAATAAAGACCTGCACGACATCAAAATCTGTTTGGGAAAAATTGAAAGCTACTTATCAAAGCACTGGGCCTGCAAGAAAAGCAACCTTATTAAAGCAGCTGGTTTTAAAGCGAATGACCACAGAAGAAGATATCCGTGATCATTTAAACAATTTCATGGATATTGTAGATAAACTCGCAGATATGGAAATAAAAATACCGCCAGAATTACTAAGCATAATGCTTCTCTATAGTTTGCCAACTACATTTGAAAATTTTAGAATAGCTATTGAATCTCGAGATACATTACCTGGGCCTGAAGAATTAAAAGTTAAAATTCTGGAAGAATTCCAGGCCAGGAATGGTAGCGAACAGCCTGAAAGCTCAGAAGCTTATCACACAAAGAAAAATAAGCAAAGATTATTCTGCAAGGGCTGCAAAAAGAAAGGCCATTCAATCGAGAAATGCTGGTACAAAAAGAAAAATGCAGAAAGTGAGAAAGGAAACGGAAACACAGACAAAAACTTTAATGTTTGTTTGAGCACCACTGAAAATTCAGATACTAATGAAAATATATGGTGTCTAGATAGCGGCTGCTCATCTCATATGTGCGGTGATGAATCGATGTTTTCTACCATGATTCCTGAAACTGGAAGTCTAAAGTTGGCATCAAATAAATATACGACTAAAATTCAAGGTAAGGGAAAAGTTACAGTCAGTATAGACAAACAAGGCTTTAACTTCATTGATACCCTTTATGTTCCCGATGTGTCAGTCAACCTATTGTCTGTTGCAAAAATAACGGACAGAGGACTTAAAGTTACTTTCGAACGAAATAAAGCCTACGTCATAGAAAAAGACGGCGAGGTGTCACTGACAGCGAAAAGGAAAAATGGGCTCTACTACATTGAATGTAAAAGAAAGGAGACTGCACACTACACACCAAAAAGGGATAGTGACATCATGGAATGGCATCGCAAACTCGGCCACATAAATGAAAAAGATTTAAAGAAGATGGCTAAAGATGGCCTTATGTATGGTTTAAATTTAACTGATGAAAAGTTGGAAACTTGTGAGACCTGCATTAAAGGCAAACTGTCAAGATTACCATTCACTAGACATGATGACCTCTATTCATCGGACAAGCTAGAAATAATTCATAGTGACGTTTGTGGACCTTTTGAGTGTGAGACACTAGCAGGCTCAAGATATTACGTCACATTTATAGACGATTATACACGTTACTGTTACGTCTATTTTATTAAAAGAAAGAGTGACGTATTCAATGTCTTCAAAGAATATAAAAATGAAGTCGAGACATCCCACAATAAAAGAATAAAATATTTACAGACGGATAATGGTAAGGAGTACCGCAATAAAGAGTTTGATGATTTCCTCAAATCGCATGGCATCCAAAGAAGGTTGACCACTGTTTATACACCCCAACAAAATGGGATTAGCGAGAGAAAGAATAGATCCTTATTAGAAAAAGCCAGATGTCTGCTGATCGAAGCAAATGCACCTAAGAAGCTTTGGGCGGAAGCGGTAGCGACCGCAAACTACCTTATAAATCGTAGCCCTTCTAAAGCATTGGATGGTGATACACCATTTGAAAAATGGGTAGGCCGAAAGCCATGTGCACATCATCTTCACGTCTATGGTAGAAAGACGTTTGTTTTGAAAAAGAAAAAACGAGGAAAGTTGACCCAAAATGCAAAAGAAGGCGTATTCATGGGGTACTCAATGACCTCAAAGAGTTATCGAGTATACATTCCAGAAGATGATGACGTAGTGACAAGCAGAGACATCAAGGTAACAGAAAAAATGTATTTTAAAGAAGAAGGTCAGAACTATGACAAACTTATAAATGAAATGCAAATGCCTGAAAAAGAAAATAAGATTAAAGGTAAAGATAATAAAACGAAAAACATACAACCGATAGAAATTGAAATAATTCAGAGTAAAAATGAAAACACATTCCAAGATCAGAACGATCAAGATGATGTTTCCTCAGTAGACGAAATAGAGTCTTACGATGATGCATCAGAGATTATAGAAATACCTGAAAATGGGAGGCCACAAAGGGAAAGGCATCCGCCAACGTGGACCAAAGATTTTGTATTAAATGCAACTGAAGAAAATTGTTTATCGGATATATCTTACTTTTCTGATGAAAATGAAGAAAATGAATACTGGCATGATGCAATAAAAGCTGAAATAAAAGCTCATGTCAAAAATGGAACTTGGAAAATAGGAAAGAAAACAAAAGACATGAAAGAAGTGGATTACAAAATAGTCCTAAGAAACAAACTAGGACCAGAGAACACCATTACAAAGAAAGCTAGACTTGTGGCACGAGGTTTCACACAGCGACCAGGGGTCGACTACAATGAAACATATGCTCCTGTCGCTAAATTGAGTTCAATAAGATCTGTTATTGGAATCGCCATGGAAGAAGGGTTGAAATTACATCAGATGGACGTGACAACGGCGTACCTAAATGGTGAACTGGAAGAAAAAATAGTAATGAAATACCCTAACTTTTTAGAAGATTATCTAATAGAAATCATGAGCGAAGAAAGTAAACAAGAAGACTTGACTTTGTATAATAAGACAATAAGTATGCTAAAAGACATAAAAAATAATCCCAAAGACAAAGTCTGTCATCTTATAAAAGCTTTATATGGACTCAAACAGGCAGGGAGGCAATGGTATAAAAAACTCGACACAGAACTAAAGAACATAGGTTTTAAAGCATCAGGAGCTGACCCATGTGTATACTTACTAGAGAAAAGAGGAGTTAAAGTCATAATAGTGATCTATGTCGATGATTTATTAATTGCCTATTCGTGTCCAAGAAAACTCCAAGAAGTAATAAATTTACTAAATACTAAATTTGAGTTAAAAGACTTAGGAATTCCAAAACGGCTAATTGGAATAGAAGTTACATATGCAAAGGATGAAATCAAACTAAACCAAGAGAAGTTTATTAAGGATACTCTTAAAAAGTTCAAAATGGAAGATTGTAAACCTACGTCTACACCCATAGAGCCAGGTCTTATACTACAAAAAGCGGAAAAAGATGAAAGAAAAGATCTTCCCTATAAAAACTTAATTGGTACGCTCATGTACCTGGCAGTAGGAACTCGTCCTGACATAATGTTTGCAATTAGCTATCTCTCTCAATTTAATGATTGTTATGGAGAAATTCATTTTAAATGCGCAAAAAGAGTACTACGTTACTTAAAAGGAACGATGAACGTCGGCCTTATTTTCAGAAAGACTGGGCAAGAATTATATGGCATGGCAGATGCAGATTGGGGCTCATGTAAGCTCGATCGAAAGTCTTTTTCAGGCTATTGTTTTAAATTTTCTGGAACAGCTGTAAGCTGGATGTCGAAAAAGCAAAGAAGTGTCGCCTTATCGACTGCTGAAGCGGAGTATGTTGCCCTAACAGAAGCTGCAAAAGAAGCCATCCACCTAAAAAATCTCTATAAAGACCTAGGGGCCAGCTATGATCGTATAGTTGTATTGAATGACAATCAAGCTGCCCTCAAATTAAGCCAAAATGAAATGGTTACTTCAAAGTCAAAGCACATTGACTTAAAAATGCACTTCATTCGGAATTGTGTTCAAGAGGGAATAATAGAGGTCGAGTATCTGCCAACTGGAGACATGGAAGCAGATCTACTGACCAAAGCTTTAGCTGGTCCTCGGCTGTTGAAACTTCGGAGCAGCTTAGGACTATCCTGATGACCACGCGCCGTGAAGAGGAGTGTGAGAACTGGCCACCTACCTATAGAGAGCTGGCTGGTTCAAGACACAGCTACGTCGTCAATCAGTCGTTACATTTGTAATTCGAATAGTGGTGTGTCAATTATTGATGTAAACAACATTATAGAAAATATATTTCTATCCATATCAAAGATGCCTTAAATTATTAATTCCCTCACATTAATTAAAAACTAGACTAGACAAGACTAAACACGCGACTTCGTCGGCGTGGATTAAGATTTTTACATGGGAACTCCTTAATTTGCCAGGATAAAATGTAGCCTTTGTCCTTCCTCGGATGTGACTTACCTTTAAACCAAATTTCACCAAAATCGGTTGAAAACATGGGCCGTTAAAGCGTAGCAGACAGACAGACACACTTTTGCATTGGATTTAAAATATACGCAATCCGGGTGAAATAGGTAACATTTTGATACGAGTGATATTATATCGAAAAAAGTGGGGCTCTCTGAACTTTTTTTTACAGTTTTTAATTTAATACTTACTGCTTGTGAATATTTAAAGTTTCTCGCCAACTCTACTCGATAGAATGTGATTTCCGAGTCAAAACAAGACGTATCAGAGATACCTGTATGTTGTATAGAAATAAACATTATGTTTATTTTATGAATAGAATACAAACCTGGTAAATAACACCACACTCAGTGCACTGCGTTGCGCCGAATTTCTTTTGTCCAGCGTCGATGATGTATTGGTTAGTACCACTTTTCAGATGTTTCTTGCTTTTTTCCTCAGTGCCTGTAAAAAAAATTATACTTATAACTTACAGCCTATTTTCAGTTAGGATCGTCTATCTATCTACTTATCTGTATACTATATTATATTATTAGATATCCATACTAATATTATAAATGCGAAAGTGTGTCTGTCTGTCTGCTACGCTTTCACGGCCCATCTTATTGTAAAATTATTGTGTTGCCTATGTGTTATTCCAGACTATAATCTATCTCTGTGCCAAATTTCATCCAGATCCGTTCAGCCGTTGGGGCGTGATTGAGTAACAAACTTCCATACATCCATACATCCATCCAACCTTTCGCATTTATAATATTTATTTGACTAGATGATGCCCGCGACTACGTCCGCGTGGATTAAATTTTTTCGATTCCTGCGGGAACTTCTTAATTTACCGGGATAAAAAGTAGCATATGTCCTTTCCCGGGGTTCAAACGATCCCTATGCCAAATTTCATCAAAATCGGTTGAACAGATGGGCCGTGAAAGCGTAGCAGACAGACAGACAGACGGACAGACAGACACACTTTCGTTTCGTTTTTCGTAGACACATTAATAATATAAGTATGGAAGTATGGATATTATAGTATGGATATGGATTAGTTTTTGACATAGGCAACATCCCAATTGTCTATAGTTGAAATTACAACTTACCTTTTGTTTTGGGAGTAGTAATACCAGGATTGGGTTCGCTGAATATGGGGAATAGCCTCTGTGGCTTGTCTTTGTTTCCTTCTGTAGAGCTGGCGACATTTACATCAGCTGTGAAAAATGAAAATACATACTTTCAAAAAATTGTTTTTGCATTATCTAGTTCATAGTAGTATAATATGGGACAAATTACACACAATTGTATGTCCTTGAAATAAATATATTGAATATGAATATTATGTTAAGATATTAATTGATATTATGACAGTTTTTATTAGGGTTCCGTAGCAAAATTTGGCAAAAACGGAACCCTTATAGATTCGTCATGTCTGTCTGTCTGTCTGTCTGTCTGCTGTCTGTCTGTCTGTGTCCGTCCGTATGTCACAGCCACTTTTTTCCGAAACTATAAGAACTATGCTGTTGAAACTTGGTAAGTAAATGTATTCTGTGAACCGCATTAAGATTTTCACACAAAACTAGAAAAAAAACAATAAATTTTGGGGGTCCCCGTACTTAGAACTGAAACTCAAAAATTTTTTTTTCATCAAACCCATACGTGTGGGGTATCTATGGATAGGTCTTCAAAAATGATATTGAGGTTTCTAATATCATTTTTTTCTAAACTGAATAGTTTGCCCGAGAGACACTTCCAAAGTGGTAAAATGTTCGGGTCGACCCGGGTTCGAGTCCCAGGTTGGGGCAAAATTAAGTATTGGGTTTTTCTGACTAGAAATTCTGAGTAGTAGCCCAGAGTTACTAAGTTGGCGGAGTTTCACCCCCGTGCCTCGGAGAGCACGTTAAGCTGTCGGTTTTATTATCACTAACATGATAATAGTCGTTAAAGCCCGCCAACCGGCACTCTAATTCCCTCTCTCCTATGAGAGTGGAGGCCTGTGCCCAGCAGCAGAACGTTAATGGGCTGTAGTGGTAGATAACGTCAAAGTAAAATGGACTTAAAATGGCTTACAGTAAGCTCAAATTCGGAAATACATGATATTAAATACAGCCAGTGTTCAATGTACAACTAAGGCTCGCGACACATTGAACTTATTGTACAGCTTCTTCCCTTTGTGTATGTGTCTATGTTCTTCTGTTTTGTACCTAGTGTGGTGTACAATAATAGTAGATTATTAACCAAGGGGATAAAGCAGTGTCTTCTGTCGCGGGTGACGATTTAAATCGCGAGCGTAACGAAGGACTCGAGGTTTACTCCCGAGCGTAGCGAGGGTGTTAAAAACTTAAATCACGAGCGAAGCGAGGGATTTAAGACAAGTCCTGAGTGTAGCGAGGGATTTAAGTTCACTCAAGACTAAGACAGCTTTATCACTGAGGAAAATACTCTACTTTTCGTACCATTTGTGAAAAAATTAACACAATAATAATATGATATAAGCATTTATTAAAAATAATGTCAATTTTTTTTTTATCCACTACAAGTTAGCCCTTGACTGCGATCTCACCTGATGGTAAGTGATGATGCAGTCTAAGATGGTAGCGGGCTAACCTGTTAGGGGCATGGCAGTTATATTAAACCCATACCCCTATTCGGTTTCTACACGGCATCGTACCGGAACGCTAAATCGCTTGGCGGCACGTTTTTGCCGGTAGGGTGGTAACTAGCCACGGCCGAAGCCTCCCACCAGGCCAGACCAGGGAAAATTCAGAAATTATAAATTCCCAAATTGACCCTGCCGGGGATCGAACCCGGGACCTCCGCACGTTAAGACAACAGCGCTACACACTGTGCCACGGAGGTCGTCAAAAAGTAAAAAGTCAAAAGCAAATTAAAAGTAAAAGTTAACATTCGAAACATTGGTCCAATTATTGATAGAGAGAGTTACAAATAACGTTTATGTATTTGAAGAAAACAAAAACGCGGCAAATTCCTAGACTAATATTTTTTTGTCGGAAAAGCAAAGGCATCAAGCTCATACGGCCTCGTCGGTTTTCGTCATTTTATTTATTAATCATAACTGCATAATAAATGCGTATTCCTTTTTCAAAAAGATGTATAATGCTTTATATACAAACTCAATGGTGTAAACACAGATGTATTTCAGTATAAATTTCGGTAAGTACATATTCCAAATTTAAATCACATTCTCCCCCTAGAGGATGAATGAAATTCAGTACAATTTTCTTTCCCTGTTTTTAACAGATTAAAAATGACTATTGTTAAGTTCGCTTTTTGTGGCATAGAATGTCACTTTTTTGAGCAAGTGTTTTTTTTTTTTTTTAAATATATAGGCTAGCGCTTGGCTACAATCAGTGGTACGAAAAGTGTATTTTCATTTTCATTTCATTGAACTTGTACATTACATATTGGACATAATGTTGAAATTACTTTGTAACATACTTATACATTCTCAAGTCAATGTTTGGTATTGCTTTATTATTTTGCTGAGCTAATCAATATTTTTAAATGAACTAAACATGTAAACTAAACTAAACCTATAAGTATTGCCTTGGCCTCGTTAGTTTTGCAATTTTGTAGTTTTTTTACATGTATAGCTTATTTACATGCCCTAAATAAAAATAGGCTATAGGGCCACATAAATTATACCTACCACCACTACATATTATAACAATTACGTTAGGTAAATGTGACTAATTTTAAATTGTATTGTATTTTGACTCTATTTTATCTATTGACAGCTGATGCCCGCGACTTCGTCCGCGTGGTTTAAGTTTTTTTTGATTCCCGCGAGAATTCTTTAATTTTCCGGGATAAAAAGTATCCTTTGTCCGTCTCCTGGCTCCAAGCTACTTCCCCACAAATTTTCAACCAAATCGGTTCAGCCGTTCTTCAGTTAAAAATAGTGTAACCAACACGACTTTCTTTTATATATATAGACATGAATAGTAGAATAAATCCTAATTAGTAGTGATGAAATTTATAAATTGAAGCAATCTAATATTATGATATGACATGACTTATATTCAATAAATTAATTATTAAAAAAAACGTTATTCATATTTGATTCACTTTACGTATTTGTTATGGATGATTAAATATAAGAGAGAAAAGTTAAAAAAAAGTAAAATAATAGCAAATAATAGGTCTTTTTTATTTTTATTTATTTCATTTACATAATGATATAACAACTTTTAGACTAGATCGGTCACCGCAAATGGGCTGCGATCGAATGCGGCCAAACAGTTTACATTAGTGTAATGTAAAAGTTACATTTTATGGTCATATTCAACATGTTTTCAACTTTTCAACATGGATAATGCAGAGATAAATCAATACTGACTTAGTTTTAAATAAAAAAAAAACAAGAACTAAGAGTAATTAGCATAATTCGTTTGTGTGGAGAAGCACGTAAGAAGTGTACATTTAACAGTAAGAACCTCAACAGTATCAACTCTTAAGTAAGACCTCAACAGTAACAACTCTTAAGTAAGACCTCAACAGTAACAACTCTTAAGTAAGAACTCACCAGTAACAACAGGCTCAGTCTCCGTGGAAGCCAGGATGGCCTCTGCATCAATGTTATTGGACTGCGCCATCTGGAATATCTGCTCATCCAGCATTTTCATCTCTCGCTCTATTTCGTCCAGATCTGGTATTTCTGTTTGACCTATAAATAATACAATTATTTCATTTCATAAATTAATAACTAGCACAGTGAGCTAGCTTACAAATACCATAGTCTTTATTCTATATTTAATGTTATAAATGCGAAAGTTTGGATGGATGGATGTTTGTTACTCAATCATGCAAGTTGTTAAAAGTTTTTAAGTAATTATTTCGAAAATAGTAGGTACTTTTATCAACTTTTTTTTTTTTTTTTTTTTTTTTTTTTTTTTTTTTTTTTTTTTTTTTTTTATTGTTAGATAGGCTTGCGCTTGACGACAATCATGCTTAGTGCAAAGCAATGATGAGGTCTAGGTTGGAGCGCGCTTGCCTAGAAGATGCCTATTCACTCTTGCCTTGAAGGTACCTAAGTTATACGTGGCAGGAAACACGTGCGCTGGGAGAGTGTTCCACACTCTAGCGGTTCCACACTTCCACTCCCCACTGGAATCAAAAAACCTCGATCCACGCGGATGAAGTCACGTGTATATACATAGTCTAGTACTAATTTAAAAAGTTTTTTTTTGACAGGAAAATCGAAATTAAAACAGAACTCTGCAAATATGTATATCTACTTACCATGTACAATAGTTCCATCCACAAATAGATACCCTCCTTCCACGGGTAAATACTGTCCATCCTTACAAATCTCCCCATGAGTAGCCGCGTGGCTTTCCTGATCAAGCATCATAACATCTTGACCTGACTGTACTTCACTGGTCACATCTATGGCATTTTGTGGCATATTTACCACATTTTCTGGCATATTAGCAACACTTGGTGCTAAATTACCCACATTTTGTGGGACATCTGCGTTGTTTCGTGGCATATTACCCACATTTTGTACCATAATCTCTGATGTGTTAGCCATGCTTTCTGGCATATTAGCCACATTTTGTGGCAATTTTGAAGCCAAACTAGCGTTTGGAGTACCCAATTCTACAATGACAGTTTCAGATTCCAATGGTTTGAAACCATCAGTAACCTGAACAGCTGTAACCGGTTGGAAGATTTGGCTGGTTGCTTCTATAATATTGCTGTTGAAACACGGTAGCTCCTGTGGTCTTGTGTATATCAGTTCAGATTCTGGAACCTCTTCCTCGGTCCACTGGCTGAGTAGGGCTTCTATAGTTTGTTTTTCTTTGTCAAAAGGGTCTGTTTTATCTATAAAACAATTCATATTATATAGTTTTTCTGTGAAATCTGTGTGTTTACCATAGTTATAAGGGCTGTATTCCTCATACACTTTTATTTATTGGTTGTACTCATTATAAATGTGTTAGTAAGTAATATTGATAAGTATGTGCAATATGTCTGCATATATAAATACAAATAAAAACATACATAATTACATAATCTAAACTAATATTAATAATTAAAATAATAATGTAAATATAAGCTGGCGAGGTATAATTTATATCACATATTTGATTTCTAATAGCAGTAATTAAAATTTTCTATCATATTTATACAAAAATAAATAGCATGAATTCACCTTGTTAATTTCTATAATTCTTATAAAAACATTTATTTCATATTTAATTGTACGAGTTTTATTTGAAGAATGTGTATAAGGGATTTAAATTGCACTCCGAACAATAAATCAGTTCATTATATAAATAATAATAATAGTTCATTATATAATAATAATTATTTATTATAGTGCTAATAATAGCACTATAATAAATAATGAACTGATTTAATAATAATATTACTAGAATACTTTAGTAAAGAACGTAAGATTTGAACAGATAAAAATAATAACTTTTACACATTCCTGTTACACACACACAGTGTGTTTTACACATACAGTCTGTTTTGGTGGGCAGCGATGTGCGGAAACATATACGCAGCGTTCCGCAGTTATGTTTTCGGTGACCGGCAGTGGAATACGCTGACCCGCCCATGTCAACTACCCTACATGTGCGGAAAACGCTTACTTGTTTGCGATTTCGCGGATCCGCTAAAGGAAACATCCGGATCCGGAAACACCGAAAACGTTTCATACAAAATATATGCGAGCGAATCGCAACCGCGAACCCGCTGAAGGCCCGTTGCCCACCGAAAATACTATGCTATTAAGCTACATTAGGATTAGGTTGATGAGGATTATTCCAATTACAATTTGGACAAATATCTTGCTTTGGATTGGATAATTAATCCAATACAAATACATTTCGTAAATTAACACTATGTGTTTAAAAAGAACACAATATAAGCTACAACCCCACTGGCTTTCATCACTAAATGTCTATGTTAAAAATACTGTAAAGTAATATAAAAATCTAACACTCACCATCAGCAGATGACTGGCTAATAATTGAAACATCGTTATTCACCGACTTGTTGGATGCATTGTGTTCAAAGCTGGCATTCGCTTTAAAATTGCTAGAAGCTGAATTATTGAAAGCCTGTCCACTAACAATCTTCGACTTATGTATTTTCGGCTTTCGGATCCTGTGTCTAACACCCATATTTATCTGACCAGGCTTCCTTTTACGTCTGTGGGAATGAGAATGAGAAAATGGACGTCTACGTTGAGTATTCACAGTTTCTATAGCGTTTGATAGCTTTGTAGTAACAGTAGTGTTCAAATCTGGGTTTGATTTGCCATAGAACGACTTGGTAGAGAGAATTTCTTTAAGTCGGTCACTATTAAAGAGAGATAGGCGAGCTTTAGGCGCAACAGATGGGTCTAAACGTGGCTGTTTAGGTATAGGACCTATATCGGTCATTCCTTCATAATGAAGTCGCTTATAGCTCTTTTCGCTTCCACACGACTCGGGACTCTCAGCGATTTCAATTACAGCTTTCCTATGATTCCTTTTTGGTGGTGATTTATTCTCTGAAATATTATGTGGTGTTTTTAACATCTGTGTTGGTGAAATGAAGCTACTCATATCCATTTTAGTTAAGCACACTACAGGGGTTTTTACTGGTGTAACGTTTTTCTTTTGCTCAACTAGTATGCCTTTGAAGCTTTGGAATTTTGGCGTCATTTTGTGTGGTCTTGACGATCGACGTAGAGATTTAGTTGGTGTGTTTTCTTTCGAGTCTGTTCCAGAATCAGTGTCGAAATTAAGGTCTTTTAAAGAGCTGCTACAGCTTTCTGTGTCCGCGATAAGGCTGGCTAAGCTTTTTCTGGCTTTGCTTGAAGTTGAAGACACAGTATGACCACTGGCACAGGAATGGGTTGACGATGGAGTGCCAGGATGGTGTTGTATGTGTGGTGTGGCTGGTGTAGATGAGGAACCACATTGTGTCTCTGGGCATGAATGTCTGGTTTGGTACTTCTTCAATGTAAAGGGTGATTTCATGAAGTTCTTCAAACTGTTCATGGACTTGTGGCTTCTTGTTTCATCTGTACAAATAAATATTGATTAGAGCTACCTAATTACTTTTGAATAATAATACAAGGCTGTTTATGCTGCATATTTTGCCAATAAATCAAAACCTATAGGGTACTTCACGTTGACTTAGAATCATGAAATTTGGCAAAAAGCAAGGTCTCACAGCAAAAGTATACGAAAAAATCTGAAAACCGATAATTAGGGTTCCGTACTCATAGGGTGTTGAATTGCTTGTCAGGCGCTGCTAGTGTAGTGCCATATGTAAGCCAGTTATTTCACAGCTGATTACGTATTGTTATGACATCTTTCTTGTTATTTACTAAAATGATATAAATTGTGTGGTGGTACGGAACCCTTTGCGCGAGTCTCACTCGCACTTGACCAGTTTTTAAATAATAATATTGATGGTAGAGTTACTCATGCTCAGTGAAGTTGGACAGCCAGGCAGGCAAAAGAAAAGTAACATAACCATCATCATTGCTTTTAACCAGACATAATTTCAATTTAAATTAAAGTATAAAAGCCAGAGCACATAAGTTGTAAATTTTTAATCTTATGACAGACTTTAATCTTATATATGAATTAATTTACTTTAGAAGATAGCTGTTGCTAGAACCTAGTTACTTAGCCTTTGATGGTGATTTAAATATGTACTAACAGAATTATTGGAATATTGTTTTATTAATTTGGAAATCTGCATATAAATTACAAATACTCTGTACTTACTGTAATTTAAACAATAAATTATCTGTGCTTGTCACTAATAGTGTTAGTACATTAAAATGGTACATTTAAATGGTTAAATTAATAAGGTTAATTAAGCAAAGCCTTATAATATCCATTAAAACAAATTACTTAAGTAAGAGTAGGTGCATATGAATGCAACAAAGTTATAAAACTGTACAGTCAAGGGCATATTGGTTACCAAAACAATATACACTATAGACTAAGAGATAACTGCAATTTTGGTAACCATCGCCAGAAAGGCTGATTCAGTGTTAGGTGGATCAGGATGTAGAGCTCTCCCCTGACCACAAAAGTTGCAGTCTGCCTGCATTTGGATGGCCCTTTCGCTAAATATGGCCGTTCAAAGACAGTTTATTGTTACCAAAAATGAACGATAATTAGAAAAGCTGATTCTTGTACAGTATTAAAGTATGTGCAGTACCTATGTAAACAGCGTAAAAACTGACACATGCGTCAGTTTTTACGCTGTTTACATTGGTACTCCAAATGCAGGCAGACTGCAACTTTTGTGATCAGGGGAGAGCTCTACATCCACCTAACACTGAATCAGCTTTTCTGGCGATGGTTACCAAAAGTGCAGCTATCTCCTATAATACTAGGCTTTATAGAGTACTTATAACAATATTTACATATTGATTTTATGCTAGTTTTAGGGCACATTTTGAATAGTAGAATTAATAGTTTGTTATTAATGGTCTGGGAAACAAGATTCTTGGTTAATATAAAATAACCATCAAAATAACAAAGTTCAAGTGAAGTTTAACTTATAGATTACTTAAAGCATAAACCTCAATTAAATATTTGAGTGTTTTACCTATAAGTGAATGGATTTGATGACAATGATAGGTAATTTTGTTTTTAAGTAGTTTGAACCTGTAACCATTTTAATATTAACCTAATTACTGTTAAATAATTGGTCTAATTTTGAGGCTCTAGAAAAGAGCTGAGAGTTTTCCGAGTTAGTTTTCTAATTCAGCCTAACTTTGTATACTGACTAATAACAAAAAGTGTAATAAGTATGATATACTAACGCCAAACACTCCTTTCTGGTGTTCTAGGCACATTCTGGTCTGTTTCATCACCAGAGCTGGAATCCAAGGTGCTGATGATTCCAAGGTCACAGTCATCGCTGTCACTCTCACTTTCCACAACGGGGAGATGCCGGTGCTTCGTCAGGGACTCCCTCGATGCCTCATTCTCAACAAACAAAGTCTTCTTCCTTTCAGTCATCTTTGGCGTGTGCGTATAAGGAATACGCAAGGAACGACGCGGGGTTGTTGCAGCCATTGTTTTAACACGATTAACTTTATAAAAACAGTCGTTTTTAAGTCACAAGGATGAAAACACACGCGTCTAGTTTTTTAACACCTGCCGTTCTCGCTTAGACTTAAGGCCATTTACCCCACTTGTTATGAAAACATACTATGTAATCTTGAATTAAGACTGTTATAAATATATCCAAATAATTTTTAACAATGTAACACATCAAATGTGAACGATAAAATAATAAAAAAGCTTACAATCAAAACTTCACAAACGTTTGGCCTGCAACCATTGTGGCATATTGTTTGGCGCGTAAACATCTGTCTCAGCCAGAGTTGCCAGATGACCTGTGGTGAATCCTACGAGGCACGAATCAGTGGTACGAACAAGTATCAAAAAAAGGTACGAAGAGCTGTAAAAAGATAAGACTCTGGTGTGCTGCGGCTTATTTACTTCAATCAATATTTATAATATTGTTTTTTATTTTATTTTAATATTTGTTGTTTTAACGGCAATTATAGAAATACCTACACAACCTGTGACAGCCGTCTACCCATTACGGTATAAGAGATACAGCCTGCTGGCAGAGAGACGGATGGACGGACGGACAGCGGAGGCTTAGTAATAGGGTCCCGTTGGCACCCTTAAGGTAAGGAACCCTAAAAAGAAACTCGAAGTCGAACCATTTGTGGGTATGAAGTTGATTTTGTCTCGTCTATTTTTTGAGGTGTAAAAATGTCACAATTTTAAGAAAACAAAAAAATAAGGAATAAGATTAAAACAAAGCTATAGTAAGTAATGAAAACTGAATATACAAATTACAAAGATGACGAACATGACCCCAAAACCTACGAATTTCTTACGTTTCATAATCTTCTGGCAACTCTCTGTCGTATCCTATCAATGACGAAGGAAGTCACGGAACAGAAAGAACAGAGTACTAATGGGTGCGTTCCGAAATACACTGAGAGCACTGGAAGTCCCCAGTAAAGAGCACTGCCAGTGCTCGCAGTGCTTATAACGGAACACACACAATATATTGTATTACTAAATAATTTAATTATTTACTCATTGTATCTTATTCTTCATTTCTTGGTTTATGGCTTTTAATAGTGCCAAAACAGCACAATGCACTTCGCCAATGTCGAGTAACTTGAGGGAGGCACAAAGGAGATTGGCCGGTTACAGAGTGCAAAAATTACTGAAAACGCTCTGTAATAGAAGGCATAAATTTAGTTGCTAATAAACTATTATGAATATATCTTATAGAGACAAACACGTTATTAGACCCACACAAAATCGTTCAATCCAATCGGTCACGAAAATTTTCTATGGATCCGTACTTCGTCTGCGTGTACGAAAACGAAATAGAGAGGAGCATATAGATAATAATATTATGTAGGAGAGGAGTTAACGAAACGTTCGTTTGTTTGTTAGAGAAAGAGAGTAGACCCCCTGTAATGTGTGACGTCAATTTAGTATACTGCGAAGCCGTTCCTTTATTTTATGACGTCATATATTTCCCTAGGATACTGCGGCAGTATATATTGTCAGTCCTTATCGAAACGAATTTCTTCCCAGTAAGAGCACTGCACAGTGCACAGGAGCACTGAACAGTGCTCACAGTGTATATCGGAACATACCTTTTATTTTATGTTTCTTTTTACCTTCGCTGTAACAATAAAGATTATACACTTTAACTTTTTAAACTATCACCATTATTTATTTTTGAAATGGCAAGTATAACACCTTCAGCGCCATAATTTAAAATTCGATTATTATTTATTATTATTTATATTATTAATCGAGGTTCGATTTCGTCTTCTCATTCTTAGTAATTCTAAAATCAAGGTTCCTTCTGGATTACTATTACCTATAATAACTACCCTGAAATTACTAATATTATGGAGGTACTCTGATATGAACTTAAGATTGTGTTTATTTTGTGGTTAGTTTATTGGCACTAGAAGATGTGACGGATAAATAGACGTTAGCTTTTTTAATCGTTGCATTGCAGTTCATTGATAAGGTGCTTCCACATGTAGGTACGAACTACTTACCTACTACAGCTGTACTATTACCTAGGTACCTATTCTGTGGTACTAGTTTTGCACTCTCCCCATTATTTATTGACTAGCTTTTGCCCGCAGCTTCGCCCACGTTAAGTTCGATTTTAATACAAATTATTTCAAACCCCTATTTTGCTTTTTAAACCTTTTTACCCCTATTTTAGGGTTGAATTTACAAAATAAAAACCGGCCAAGTGCGAGTCGGACTCGCGCACCGAGGGTTCCGTACAAACCTGTAATAAGTTTTACGATTTATGACGTAAGTATTAAAAATAAAAATTACGTTTGTTGTATGGGAGCCCCCCTTTAATATTTACTTTATTGATATTTAATTATTTATTTTGAAAGGTAATATACAAGTTAATATTCTGTGAAAATTTGAACCGTCTACCTGTTACCGTTTTTAATATTGAGCAAAAAAATACGAAAAAAACACGTTTATTGTATGGGGACCCCCCTTAATATATATATATTTTTAATTTTTAGTATTTGTTGTTATAGCGGCAACGGAAATACATCATTTGTGAAAATTTCAGCTTTCTAGCTATCACGGTTTATGAGATACAGCCTGGAGACAGACAGACAGACAGACAGATCGACAGACAGACAGACAGACAGACAGACAGACAGACAGACAGACAGACAGCGGAGTCTTAGTAATAGGGTCCCGTTTTTACCCTTTGGGTACGGAACCCTAAAAAACCGGCCAAGTGCGAGTCGGACTCGCGCACCGAGGGTTCCGTACAAACCTGTAGTAAGTTTTACGATTTATGACGTATTAAAAATAAAAATTACGTTTGTTGTATGGGAGCCCCCCTTTAATATTTACTTTATTTATATTTAATTATTTATTTTGAAAGGTAATATACAAGTTAATATTCTGTGAAAATGTTAACCGTCTACCTGTTACCGTTTTTAATATTGAGCAAAAAAATACGAAAAAAACACGTTTATTGTATGGGGACCCCCCTTAATATATATATTTTTTTAATTTTTAGTATTTGTTGTTATAGCGGCAACGGAAATACATCATTTGTGAAAATTTCAGCTTTCTAGCTATCACGGTTTATGAGATACAGCCTGGAGACAGACAGACAGACAGACAGACAGACAGACAGACAGACAGACAGACAGACAGACAGACAGACAGACAGACAGACAGACAGACAGACAGACAGACAGACAGACAGACAGACAGACAGACAGACAGCGGAGTCTTAGTAATAGGGTCCCGTTTTTACCCTTTGGGTACGGAACCCTAAAAACGAGTGTGCTTAAGACCACACGACTGAAGTAAAACTTAGTAACTGACTGGCTATTAGAGAAAGAGAGAAAGAAAATGTGTGCTCGCACCTCTCTCTCTCTTGCCTCTACAGTAATATTATACGAAACGTAACACTCTCTCTTTCTATCTTCACTAACTTATTATATCTCCCTCTCAAATTCCGTTCGCACTTTTCGTACCTATCGCTCTCGTCACGCATTCACCAGCTTACTCCCCAAGTCAAGCGTGCGTAAAGAAGTTTTACCTACTTCAAAACCTACTAATGCCTAAGTACGTCGTGATAAAAGCTATCTGTATGCCCAATTCCAGCCTGATCCGTCCAGTGGTATATAAGCTGTGCGTTGACAGATCATCAGTCACCTTTTCCTTTTATAGGTAGGTACCCGTATATATTATTTAGATGATTATCAAGTTATGCCTAGCAAAGCCCAGAAATAGCCATTGACTATGATATTACCTGCTATATTTTTTTTTTTTAGTTGCTACAGGTTAAAATTTAATCGACAGGGTATAATGACGCTAAAATTTTGTTCTGCAGAGCGATCGGCTAAAAATGACAGCTACAGTGTAACGATCGCAATCACCTCTGATTGGTTAACACTCTTCCACTATTGGACATAATCCATTGACGCAGCAAGAATGCCATAAATTCAGCCAATTAGAACAATTGATACTGTAACAATGATTGATGCAGAAGTTACGCGTTCGCTCGGCTGAGGCTTTACATGGGTTTGCTGCAGATAACGGTAGTGGTAAGTGGTAACCATAACCATGGCATAAACCTCCCACCATGGACATAGCCTCACAATAGACCAGACTACGGAACCCTAACTTATGAGAGTAGGTACAGTAGGTACTGAGTACTGACGTGCACTTGGGTAGATTTTTAACAGATGGGTACTTCTCAGGCGCCTCATTATTTGATTGACTTCGGTGGCACAATTTTTTTTTTGTATTTGAGACATACTAGCTGGAAATATCAAATCTAGATTTAATTTAGTTAATATTGGTAGTAAAGGGAACTTCATAGGCCTAGCGGTTACATTGTAATTCGATTTTCAAAAAATGGTGTCCACTGAAATCAATATTTTAGTCACCGAAATCAAAATAAAATTATTTATGGAGGTATTTAATATTTTGAAGACTAAACGTAAAGAATTTCAGGTTAATTTTACAATAAAATATTTTATTTTATCAACATATTTACTTAAAACATAACATATACCTACCTACCTACTTTAATTACTTAACTTAGATTTAGGAAAATTTACGAAAATCTACTTTGTACTTATGTATGTATTTTATTTCATTTCATTCATTTCATTTCATTTATTAAATCGTTTGACTGTTAAATAGTTGAAGATCTTGAAATAATTTTACATAGTAGGAACAGTCTACCTCTAACAGGCATACGATATAACATTATGCTTAAATTTAACATAAAGTCAATTATTTATAACATTTGATTCAGACAATTTATAATAATTGGTACAGATTATTAATTAGTAAAAACAGAATATGGTTATAATTATTTGTAAAAATTATTTGAACAAGTTAATTTTTAAATTTGTAAAGTCCTTAGTTTTGTCACGATTGAAAAAGTCATTTAAGCTATAAAATGTCATGTTATTGAGCCATAATTTAAAGATTCTTCTATATTTATTAAGGTTTTGAAGCGCTTTTATTTCCAAAGGTAAATTATTAAATACCCGTATTGCACTCACATACGTACTGTTATAATGCATTTTAGATGTTGATATTGGTAATTTTAAGTCATGGTGATCTTTTTATCTTGATGCTACCTGCCTAGTTCTATAGCATGACTTATTTATAAATAGATCTTCATAATTTTTGACAAGTAAACACTTCTTTAAATATTAAACGAAGTGATTCATCTTGTTTTTTGCGTTATATTATTCTTATAGCCCGTTTTTGCAATATGAATGTTCGTTTGATGTCAACCGAATTGCCCCAGAAGATGATGCCATATTTGATTTAAATAAATGACATACTAAATGAAATTAAAAATAGTAACCATAACAAAGTAGGAACTTAAAACAGTCTCTATTTAGATCTATCATAACACACATAGTCCAGTCGCTCATTTTGAAGCGAAAAAAAAACAAAATTGTTAACAGGATGGGAACAGTTGGAAATGGTAAAGTGGCATATAATAAACGTAAAAAAAAATGCGTGAGCAGGGGTTTTTCCAGATATATTTGGGGGATGATAAGGGGTGGAATTTTGGATTATTGTGATTTCCAGCGAAAGTTGACTTCGGAGAGAAAAGTGTACAATAGAAAAGTTGTAGATCATAAAAAGATCTACCACTTTTGTATAAATGGTTTTTTCACATAACCTAAAAATCTCCGAGTAAAATGCAAAAAACCGCTTTTATCGTTTATTATTTTTCATTTACACAAAAATAATTTTATGTTGACGAAAGTTGGTGAAAGTATACATTTTTGTATTTAAAATATTCACAAATTTTTTCAGATAAAAAAGTTAAGAGACTTCCGAGATAATCACGTTTTTCGGCCCAAAAAAATATTTTTCAAATTAAAATTCTCCTTTGGAAAATTGTCGTAGAGACTTCTTTCAGGTCGCAATTTTTTCGTTTTGAGTTATACTTTCTTGTGAAATAATAAAAAAATACAGCCCCCATTTAGAAACATGCTCAAAAATTGGAAAAATCAAAAAATGAATTTTGCAACTATCTTTTTTTTACTAAATAGATTAACTATTTCCACCGAAAACACTGAGATCAATCCCACTGAAATCAAAATAATGAGCAATATCCCAGATTTTTACAAAAGTATCCTAAATTTATAATAATAACCTCCTTAATTGCAATCTACCACTCATACGATATACGTTTGTATAAATTAAATAATAGTAGTTTAAATAGATATGGATAGAACAGTTCCACCGAAATCAAGTTTATGGGTATACCAAGCCACCGAAAGCGATTACTTACCTTAATAAAAGAGACGCACAGAGAGGCACAGACGTGTTGCCTTTAACCACTGATGCTGCGCGACGGATAGTTTGTGTTACTCTTACTACTATTCTCGCAGTTATTAAAGTACAGAAGTTATAAGAGAATTGGAGCGCGCCACCGGTATCAATTGTAAACGTCGGACGCGAAAACGATTTGTTGTAAGTTGTCAACTAAGGCCTATTATTGATTATAAATATTATAATTTGAGCTAGTAACTAACTAGTTTCTTGTAAGCACCTGCAAAATAGTGGCATATTTTATAGAAAAAAAGAAAAAAAATAATTTTCAACGCAATATGGGGTGCGGGACACGGCACCGAGGTCAATATTTCCGCGGTTTTCTTTTTTTAACTTAACTTACATAATGTTTACCTAAAAAAGGACGTAGGCCCCCCCTAATATTTTGATCATATCTACCATACAAAAAATTATCAAGTGGCTAGCAATCTATTTCATACAGGTTTTCTACCCGGACACGCTTTTTTGAGCCGTTTGAGAATGACCCAGATAGCTTCCCTGTATAACATCGATTTTCTAAGGATTTACCAAGGTACCTATATTATGTTAATTCAATGGGTAGTAGGTATAAATATTATTAGGTACCTAAGTACCTACTGCACTGTACCTACTGCAAATAACACTTGAGAAAGGAGAAATAATATTAACGTTAAGACGGATAAAATATAATTTGTGGTAAAGGAGGTCTTGAAACTTAATTATAAGTAACTTAGTAAACATCCAGCATTAGCTAACGCCGCGGGACGGAAAATCCTCATGGTGTGGTGGCACCTTAACAGATAATTCGTCTCGTCTATTTCTTACAAATAATATATTATAAGAAGTGCTATATAATGTTAATACTCAATAGGTAATTCTAATCGTTGTGCAGTCTGTATTTTGCTGCTCGAAGGTCTTAGGTCATCTTTTATTCTTCTTAGATCCAGAGAGATAACCAGGCACTTGTTATTTTTATACTTAATTATAATAATTATCATCAGTCGAAATCGGTGATTTCACCTGCTAACAAGTACCTACCTACTCAAATACTGTTAGGTAAATTTTTAATTTTTATGTTTTTTTTGTATTCCGTACCTACTTTGCTTGTACCGCTCGAAAGTCGAAGGTGCTCCGTGGCGCGGATAGTTGTTAAAATAATACGAGTGATAGATAGGACAAAACCAAAGTCAAAGAGGAAAGGGACATTTGTCAACTTTTTTCTCTTAATGTTTTTAACAGCTAGTTAAAAAGGCAGATATTTCAATCGCCATATTATAAATACTAGAGGACGCCCGCGACTTCGTTCGCGTGGCATAAGTTTTTTAATTCCCACAGGCACTCCTTCATTTCCGGGATAAAAAGACGCCTATGTCACTCTCCAGATCCTCTACTATACCTATTACCTACCCATGCAAAAAATCAGATCGATCCGTTGCTCTATTGCGGCGTGACTGAAGGACAAACTCTCTGTTTAACGTCCTTGGGGATAGAAATTTCAAAACTGTTGAATACGTATTTCATAATTTTAAATCGGAAGCCCAAATACCAAGTTTCAGGGCTATAACTTGAAAAACGACGGACTTTCATTCAAATCAACCCCTATATTTTAACCCCTTTGGGGGTGAAATTTTTAAATATTGTGACACACGTGCTTCTTTATTTTTTAACGAAAGCTAAATATCGAGTTTCGTAGATATAACTTGCAAAATATCTTGTAAAATTAAGGACTTTTTTTACAAACTTTACTCCCCTTTTTCAGCCCTTTGGGGGTAGAATTTTCAAAAACTGTGAAACACGTATTTCTTAATTTTTAACCGGTAGCTCATATACCAAGTTTCATGGATATAACTTGAGAAATGACGGACTTTCGTACAAACTTTCAACCCCTATTTCACCGCCTTAGGGGTAGAATTTTGAAAAATCATTCCTTAGTGAGCGCCTACGTCACAAAAGGAACCTACTGTCAAAATTTCAAGTTTCTAACCCCAGCGGTATGCTGTGCGTTGATATATAAGTCAGTCAGTCAGTCAGTCAGTCAGTCAGTCAGTCAGGACTTTGAATTTTATACATATAGACTATTTTTAATTTGAAATTTTAAGATGATTTTAATAGACTTCCAAATCGAAACGCGTCCAAAGCGAAATCGCGGGCAACTTCTAATGTCAAAATATATAAGCATATATTATCCATAATATGATACCTATTAGGATAATATTCCTCTAATAATTATTAAATTGTTTAATGATTCGAGAGAAAAGGATAGAAGACTAACTATGAGGTAGGTATGCTTAAAGCATCTGGATAGTAGGTATAGAATATATACTTCTTTATTGAAGTAAGGGAATTAATCATAATGTATTCAGCATAATGTACCTATTCATAGAATCCACTTTGTAGTTTATATAGAACTTAAACTTAGGTATACCTACCTACCATACCACAGATGAGATAATATTAGTAGGTTACCTACTTCGTGAAAATGGTTCCATAATGTCAGCTGAGTCTTTAGGTAATGAGAAGTGGGAACGCATTATATTAAATGTGATTGTTATAAACTGTAAACAATGTATAAAAGTTAAACAATATAATATGTATGTGAATTGTGAACCCTTCATTGAGGTTTACACAATTTTTTGCAGAGCTTTGAAAATAATACACGTAGGTAGGTAAAGTAGTGATCTTAATACCTACTAAACTTTTCAGGGCTTCATCTGGGGGCACGGGAGTGCCCCCGCCAAGACGAGCCAAAGGAAACGAGGAACTACCTACCTTTTCTGGAAGCGTTTCTTCGAATATTCGAACCGTCATAGCTTAGGTCCAGATTACGCTAGAAAGCCTAAATTTTCAGGATAAGATGTTGTTGGCGGACTTACCAAATATACCAAGTATCAACTTTCTATCATTTATAGTTTCAGATTTATTGGAACCCGAAGTATGTCGACTGACTCACTGATGTTCATCAAAATGAAAAAGGTACTTCCTGAAGTGCTAGAAGACTGAAATTTGGTATGTAGGGTATAATTTGTATATAAACAACAGGTAAATTAAGAAATCTGAAACTTTTCCCTTCCAACCCCTCGTATAGGGGGTGCAAATCTGACAGCATTTCCTCGTATTTTCGAACAGTCATAACTTACAGGTACGGATGATGGTAGAAAGCTGTAATTTTTAGGATAACATGTCGTTAGCAGATTTATTAAACATACCAAGTATCAATTATCTAGCATTTATGGTTTCAGATTTATTGATACCTGAAATACGTAATTAATACGTACTTTTGGGGGTTTTTACTTTTAATAAATCACATGAAAATCAAAACCTCTAGGGTACTTCCTAAAGTCCTATAAAGCTGAAATTTGGTATGTAGACTAGCAATTGCATATAAACAATGGAAAAATTAAGAAATCTGAAACTTTCTTTTTCCAACCCCTCCTATTGGGGGTGCATATTTGACAGCGTTTCCACGTATTTTCTGACCATCATAGCTTCAGTCCGGATGATGCTGGAAAGCTGAAATTTTCAGGATAAGATGCTGTTGGCAGGCTTATTAAACATACCAAGTATCAATTGTCTAGCATTTATAGTTTTTTTTTTTTTTTTTTTTAATATATAGGCTAGCGCTTGGCTGCAATCAGACTTGCTAGCAAGTGGTGATGCAGCCTAAGGTGGAGCGCGCTTGCCTAGAAGATGCCTATTCACTCTTGATTTGAAGGTACCTATATTAAAAGAGGAGGGAAAAACGGAAGCCGGAAGGGCATTCCATATCCTAGCGGTTCGAATTAGAAACGAGGAAGCAAAACGCTTCGTACGAGCCCGCGGAATTTCGACTGCGTAAGGGTGCAGACCTTGTCGATGCCTTGCGGTTCGATGATAAAAAGGTGACGGAGGAACCAGATCGAATAGTTCCTGGGCACACTCGCCGAAATATATCCTGTAGAATACCGACAGACAGGCAACTTTGCGCCGATGTTCCAAGCTTTGCAGCTTCGAACTGACCAGCGCTTTGTTACCAATAAGTCTCCTGGCGCGACGATCCACCGAATCCAATGCATCAAGCTGGTACTTGGCAGAGCCATCCCACAAATGAGCCATCCCACAAATGGCTGCAGTACTCCATGCACGACCGAACTTGTGCTTGGTACAGTATAAGAAGCTGTTCCGGCGTGAAGTACCGCTTGACTTTGTTGAGGATGCCAAGTTTCTTGCCAGCTGTTTTTGCCTTGGATTCGATGCATTGTCCAAAGTTGAGGTTGGACGATATGTTGATACCGAGGAGCTCGACACTGTCGGTAATTGGAATGGATACACCTCGGAAAGTCGGAGTGAGTGGGAATGAACTCCGTTTCGCGGTGAAAAGGCACGCTTGCGTTTTGGTAGTGTTAAACCTGACGAGATTGGTGTCACCCCAGTCGGACACCTCCTTCAAGTTCAAATTGACTCAAGTTTCAGATTTATCGATAACTGAAATACGTCGGTTTCGTAATTTTGCCTTTTAATAAATCGCTGATGAAAATCAAAACCTCTAGGGTACTTCCCAAAGCCCTAGAAAGCTGAAATTTTGTATGTAGGCTAGGAATTGCATATAAATAATGGGAAAATTAAGAAATCAGAAACTTTTCCCTTCCAACCTCTCCTATAGGGGGTGCATAATAGCTGTACAGTCGCTAAAACGTTATGAGATCTCTAGTAGAGACAAGCCCCTAGTTGAGCTCCGATTTGTGCTGCGCATCATCATAGCCCATGGGGTCAGTTCCAAGTCCAAAGTACCTGTACACTTTAAGTACCATAAGTACTTTTGGCTGTACCACATTTAGGTACCTACTATACTACATAGAAGTCCTGACTCTATAAACTTCCTATCTTGATAAAAGGATGTGGCTTGGCTGTTTCGTGATCCAATCAATCATTTAATGTTCGTGGAACTATTACAGGACTTAACATAGGTATATGTAGGTACCTACATAAGGTAGGTATAGTTTGTGCGACAATCACTTTTTAGACCCTACCTCTTAAGGGAGGAAACGGAAACCTAGAATTTAATATCCGTCTAAAAGAATAGCTAAGTAGGTACTTTGTGGAACGCCCCTTTATCTTGATTATCGTCATGGAACTATTAGTTGCAGTTACACAAAGCACCACGCGACACACCCAAATCAAACCTGAAGGTAGTGGCACTAATTTAATATATCTAGGTAGGTACCTACTTAGAATAAAAATGGAGCCGATTCTCTATTGTCTAAAGTCTAACTAAACTAAAATGACAGCTTTAGTACTAGTATGCTATAGAATATTTAAGTATTGTATATGTAGGTTTATAGGTATAATATATTTATGTTTATATGTATTTATTAAATTATTTATGTATTATTGGTATGTAAAGTTTATGTAGTATATTGTATAGCAGTCTATATTGTTGCACTATCCCGCTCCTGTCATAAAGGTTCTTAATTAGTGGGTTGTCTGGAGGAGATCACTTTTAGTGATAAGACCGCCCTTGCGCACTTTGTTTTGTTTTGTTTTATTTTTAATGTGTTTTTTATGTCTTGTGTAGCAATAAAGAGTTTATCTATCTATCTATCTATCTTTATTTATATTGTTATCCCTTTCATAATAACTACTCCCTACGGAGATAGGGAGAAATTGTGCTAAACAGAATTGGCCCCGTTTATAATTTTACTACGACGGAGGACTCATTAGCTGGTATGAAATTCGAAACTAAATTACTTACCTAAATTCTACTTAACGAAATTTGGTGTCTACCTAGATTATCTTAGACTCTACCAATAAGAGGGCTTTACCACCGCATGGTAAAGCCCTGGATACAGAAATAGATCGCATCCCGGGGAATGACAGGCTACCTAGGTACTTTTTATTCCGAAAAATTATAGTTCCCACGGGATATCTATTACAAAAACCTAAATCCATGCGGACGAAGTCGGGGGCGTAGTCTTGTTTGGTATCTATCATACCACCTTGACCACATGACCTTTGACCCCGAGTAAATTTATTTGCACGTGCCGGATCGATGAGGACTTTTCACATTTCCTTTTTAATAGTGTATTGAACGATCCTACCAATATTCAGCCTAGTCGGAATTTTTGTAACCTCACCCCTATTTTTAGGGTTCCGTACCCAAAGGGTAAAAACGGGACCCTATTACTAAGACTCCGCTGTCTGTCTGTCTGTCTGTCTGTCTGTCTGTCTGTCTGTCTGTCTGTCTGTCTGTCTGTCTGTCTGTCTGTCTGTCTGTCTGTCTGTCTGTCTGTCTGTCTGTCTGTCTGTCTGTCTGTCTGTCTGTCTGTCTGTCTGTCTGTCTGTCTGTCTGTCTGTCTGTCTGTCTGTCTGTCTGTCTGTCTGTCTGTCTGTCTGTCTGTCTGTCTGTCTGTCTGTCTGTCTGTCTGTCTGTCTGTCTGTCTGTCTGTCTGTCTGTCTGTCTGTCTGTCTGTCTGTCTGTCTGTCTGTCTGTCTGTCTGTCTGTCTGTCTGTCTGTCTGTCTGTCTGTCTGTCTGTCTGTCTGTCTGTCTGTCTGTCTGTCTGTCTGTCTGTCTGTCTGTCTGTCTGTCTGTCTGTCTGTCTGTCTGTCTGTCTGTCTGTCTGTCTGTCTGTCTGTCTGTCTGTCTGTCTGTCTGTCTGTCTGTCTGTCTGTCTGTCTGTCTGTCTGTCTGTCTGTCTGTCTGTCTGTCTGTCTGTCTGTCTGTCTGTCTGTCTGTCTGTCTGTCTGTCTGTCTGTCTGTCTGTCTGTCTGTCTGTCTGTCTGTCTGTCTGTCTGTCTGTCTGTCTGTCTGTCTGTCTGTCTGTCTGTCTGTCTGTCTGTCTGTCTGTCTGTCTGTCTGTCTGTCTGTCTGTCTGTCTGTCTGTCTGTCTGTCTGTCTGTCTGTCTGTCTGTCTGTCTGTCTGTCTGTCTGTCTGTCTGTCTGTCTGTCTGTCTGTCTGTCTGTCTGTCTGTCTGTCTGTCTGTCTGTCTGTCTGTCTGTCTGTCTGTCTGTCTGTCTGTCTGTCTGTCTGTCTGTCTCCAGGCTGTATCTCATAAACCGTGATAGCTAGAAAGCTGAAATTTTCACAAATGATGTATTTCCGTTGCCGCTATAAGAACAAATACTAAAAATTAAAAAAATATATATATTAAGGGGGGTCCCCATACAATAAACGTGTTTTTTTCGTATTTTTTTGCTCAATATTAAAAACGGTAACAGGTAGACGGTTCAAATTTTCACAGAATATTAACTTGTATATTACCTTTCAAAATAAATAATTAAATATCAATAAAGTAAATATTAAAGGGGGGCTCCCATACAACAAACGTAATTTTTAATTTTAATACGTCATAAATCGTAAAACTTACTACAGGTTTGTACGGAACCCTCGGTGCGCGAGTCCGACTCGCACTTGGCCGGTTTTTTTTAGTCTAATTTGACCGGACTAGGTATATGCCGTATGGCAGTTATACTAAACCCATACCTCTAATCGGTTTTTGGATGGTATAAGGTACCGGAACGTTACGATGCCAATGGTCTTCTCAGTTTAATCCAGATATAATTTGGTAAAATCCTTGCGCAAAAAAAACAATTAATGATTAGCTAAACTGTCCTAAAACCGTCCTAATGCATGCGCACGCGCCGCCCCGACCTCCCTCGCCTCTGATTGGCCGGTTTCCATAAATCCAAGATGGACGCCCACAACTCACATTACTGAACAATAAACAATCCAGAGTGTGACCCATTTCTGCTCGCACCAATAATGTATTTTTAACCAAATTTTCATAACAATAAGGCTTAAATTAGATTGGCGCAAATGTTAGTAGATAATTAATCATTTATGATATATAACTATATCTGCATCTTACTAATTAGTAAACAGTAAACAATAGACTTAATAGGTATACCTAAAGGTACCTACTTACTCAGATGCATAGTTAAATAGGGCACACATTTCGTTGTGTATAACAATCGATTAAACTGTCCAAGCAACGTTGACTCCATCGGTAGCTGGATGGGTGACCGAAATTTGATTATAATCAATTTTCAACCTGTCCTCCCAAGAGTGAGTTAAATCCTACCAAATCAGGACCACTTTTAAATAAATATTCAAACCAGGAATCGAACCTACTGTCTTCTACATTTGCAAGGTCATCGGCGTACATTGCAGTTTTCACACCACTATGCTAAAGGTCAGCATAATTGGTTGTGAAAAACAGTATATCTATACTAAATACTAAATAGGTACTACTAATAATATTATAAAGAGATAAAGTTTGTGAGTTTGTGAGGTTGTAGGGAGTAATCTCTGGATCTACTGAACCGATTTTGAAAATGCTGGTAACAGAAAGCCACATACATTACTAGAGGATGCTCGCGACTTCGTTCGCGTGGCATAAGTTTTTTTAATTCCCACAGGCATTCCTTAATTTCCGGGATAAAAAGAAGCCTATGTCACTCTCCAAGTCCTCAACTAAGTAGGTATACCCATGCAAAAAATCACGTTGATCCGTTGCTCTATTTCGGCGTGATTAAAGGATAAACTCTCTATTTGACGTCCTTGGGGATAGAATTTTCAAAAACTGTGAATCACATATTTTTTCATTTCAGACCGAAATCCCAAACACCAAGTTTTATGGCTACAGCTTGAAAAATGACGGACTTTCCTACAAACTTTCAACCCCTGTTTCAGCCCTATGGGGGTAGAATTTTCAAAAATGGCGATACACGTATTTCTTCATTTTAAACCGATAGCTCAAATACCAAGTTTCATGAATATAACTTGAAAAATGGCGGACTTTCATACAAACTTTCAACCCCTATTTTACCCCTTTGGAGGTCGAATTTCGAAAAATCCATTCTTAGTGGATACCTACTCTTTACAAAGAACACACCTTCCAAATTTCATGTCTCTAGGACCAGCGGTTTGGGCTGTGCGTTGATATATAAGTCAGTCAGTCAGGACTTTGAATTTTATATAGGTATATAGATTTGTGAGTATCATTAACCCGAAAAATTAGGGAGTTCCCGTGGGAATTTAATAAACTTATTTCACGCGGACGAAGTCGCAGGCATCTGCTAGTCTTCCTATATGCCTACTTACTATGTGTTTAAGGCTTTACTATTTCAATACAAAGTACCTACTACCTAATTACCTACTTCTTACAAAAACTAAAACTTCGCATCATCATTATTCATTACGTCAACCCATTGACGGCTCACTACTGAACAGGAATTTCTTCTCAGAATGAGAAGGATTTGGCCATGGTCCAGCACGCTGGCCAAGTGCGGATTGGCAGACTTTTCAGAACATTATGTAGGACTCTTTTTTTTTTTTTTTAAATGTATAGGCCAGCGCTTGGCTGCAAATTGCAATCAGACTTGCTTGCAAGTGGTGATGCAGCCTAAGGTGGAGCGCGCTTGCCTAGAAGATAGACTCTCGAGAATACAGCCCCCCGATAATGTAAGAATTGTCGATCAAACGTAAAGGTTCAGCGTCAAAGTAATATAAACCATAACAGCATTGAATTAGAGCTCAATTTCATGTATCCATTCTTATACGTTAGGGTATCGTTCATACCTAAACGTATAAGAATGGGTACACGAAATTGAGCTCTAATTTAATGCTGTTATGGTTTATTTACTTTGCCATTTATCAGCCATTCTTACATGATTATGCTTTCCTAGCAAGTTAAAAAAAGCGGTGTATAGTGTATACCTACTTAGTGGTGTCGAATGTCGATAGCATGTGGTCGAGGATTCGATACCTACCCGGGCAAGCAGCCCTTTTACCTACACCCTTACATTTCGGAGAATTATTGTCAATATTGACAATAATTCTCCGAAAAGTAAGGGTTTATTAGGTAATATGTCTATGTACCTACCTACCTTCACTTAATAATATTTATAACTAGATGACCCCCGCGACGGTTAAGTTTTTTTTAAACCCGAGGGAACTCCTTAATTTTCCGGAATACTAACCGGAAAGCCTATGTCCTTCCCCGGGATATAATCTACCCCTATACTTACCAAATTTCATCAAAATCAGTTGAAAAGTTGGGCCGTGAAAGCGTAGCAGACAGACAGACACGCTTTCGCATTTATAATATTAGAATGTATTAAGTAATATTTATTACTCAATGTGTAAAGCATAATAATTAGTCAACAAAAAAAATAAGATTTCGTTTTCAAAGTTTTCGTAATTTTGAAGTTAAAAGTTAAAACGTATGTACTTAACTCGTTAATTTTCAAGGCGCTGCCACCCAGTTGATGTCTTTTGTAGGGGTCAGGCGAGGTCTCTAGTTCTCTACCGAAATTACAATACCTACATGTATAATTAATTAATTTAACTCGCTGTACTAGGTACTTAGGTAGTTAAAAACGTATTAGGTATATTGTATTTAGTATTTACGGTACATTACGCAAGAAATATTTTTAAACAGTATAAGTAAGCAGATAAAAAGCATTTTAATGGTGGGTGCTTTATAATAATATCCATTCCTTATTTATTCCATCACTAGCTGATGCCCGCGACTTCGTCCGCGTGGTTTACGTTTTTTGGAGGCCTGTGCCCTGGGCTGTAGTGGTGGTGGTGGCCAAAGAAAATTTTTGTTCCACGAGGGCGCTATTTTGAATTCAGAGCGAAGTGAAGGATTCTATAGTAGAATCCCGAGCGTAGCGAGGGGTTCTAAAGTAGAATCCTGAGCGTAGCGAGGAATTCAATATACGCCGCCCGAGAACAAAAAATTTGGCCCCGAGTGACACACACTATTTTTCATCATTACGTATGAGAAAAAGCTAGGAGTATCAACCTACTATGTATGGACATTACCTATACGTTTAAGCACCAATCAGAAGATACTCCTATCAACCTTCTATGTAATTGTATAGACATTATTTAGACTTATATTTAAAGTTTAAATAAAATGTAAAGACGTATATCCGATCAACAAATTGATCACGTGACTTCGGACCAATCAGAACAGAGAAATGCAAAGTCGTATATCCGATCAACAAATTGATCACGTGACTTCGGACCAATCAGAAGAGAGAAATGAAAAGTCCTATGGGCCTACAAGTTACAATTTGCTCCCGCTATCCTCTGAAGCCAATATGCGTTTTTCGAATAGGTATGATGAAATAGTTATTTGTGTAAACATGGGGCCAAAGAAAATTTTTGTTCCCCGAGGGCGCTATTTTGAATTCAGAGCGAAGTGAAGGATTCTATAGTAGAATCCCGAGCGTAGCGAGGGGTTCTAAAGTAGAATCCTGAACGTAGCGAGGAATTCAATATACGCCGCCCGAGAACAAAAAATTTGGCCCCGAGTGACACACACTATTTTTCATCATTACGTATGAGAAAAAGCTAGGAGTATCAACCTACTATGTATGGACATTACCTATACGTTTAAGCACCAATCAGAAGATACTCCTATCAACCTTCTATGTAATTGTATAGACATTATTTAGACGTATATTTAAAGTTTAAATAAAATGTAAAGACGTATATCCGATCAACAAATTGATCACGTGACTTCGGACCAATCAGAACAGAGAAATGCAAAGTCGTATATTCGATCAACAAATTGATGACGTGACTTCGGACCAATCAGAAGAGAGAAATGAAAAGTCCCATGGGCCTACAAGTTACACTTTGCTCCCGCTATCCTCTGAAGGCAATATGCGTTTTTCGAATAGGTATGATGAAAAAGCATTTTTTAAGGTGGGTGCTTTGTCCATTCCTTATTTATTTCATCATAGATTAGGATTAAAACAGATGTGTCAAAACTTGAACCGTTTTATGTTTAGTGAAGGTTTAAAAGGTCTGTAGGCTTAACCCGCACTTTGTTTTTGGGCCAAGGTAGGTATAAGTACCTATCCACTTTTAGTTCAGAGGCTTTGGTTTTCTTACAACTTGTTTTGCTTGGGTAAATTGCTGTACATTTCCATTTGAATGATATGCCATGACCATGACAAAACCAAAAAAACTTACTCGCCTGTTAGGCTTTTACGGATTAATAAGACTCAATTAAAAAATCTATAGGTATGTATCTCATGCCATCCGGAAAATTCAGTTGTCACAATAAAATTTTCATTTCCAGTAGGTAATATTATCTCACTGTCGAGTACAAAACGACAACAAAGTCAAATACCATTTTTCTTAAGCAACCTGAGCAACGCCGCGTAACAACAAACGCAATGTATGAGCAGGTATTATACAAAATCACCCATCTAGACATATCTAGATAAAAACCTTCTCAAATAAAATTATCTTTGACAGCGTAACAACATTGGCAACTAGGAAGACTTTCGGGTACATCGCTGGTTTTCAACTAAGTTAATTCGTGGAAAATTGTGCTAAGCAAGCGTTTTATAGGCTGCGAGGCGTAAAGTCAGAGACGCGGCAGTCGGCTATCTCATCAATGATAAGTACCGGTTTGGCAACGTCGCTTCGCCTCACGCTCACCTGGCGTTTACCTGCGGCACCTGCGGGCTGCGCAGTGACAACGGGGGGCAAGCGACTGCCAGTCGATTTACCGTACCGAAAGACACGAACGTGTCTCCAATTTACCATTTAAATCAATAAAACAAATCAATTATATAAATATTCACCAAAACAACCCATAAACTAAACAATTTCTAAGCAGTGAGCAAAAAGTGAAATCAGTGACTGAACGGAATCGTTCGAGCGTATCCGGGACTGTAGAATTTCGTATTTGGATACGTTCATCGACACCTATCGAGTTTTGGAGTTTCGGGCACACGAATTCGTGTAACGCCGAATGGAATTGGCTATTAATTCCAGATTTTCACTTACGGAAAGTGGTTTCACGCTTACGTATACTTTACGTTGCCTTATAGCGGTACTTTATACAGACTAACTTGAACCGTATAGCGCCTGTGCGAGTGTTGAGTAACCGTCAGGTTTTGTATAGTTTATCTGGTAGTTTTGGACTTGGACTGTGAGACTGGGGTATCCCGTTAGACATTAGTATGCGAGTGGACTGTTAATTTGGTGAACTCAGCCAGTGTGGTGTGTTATTGTGGAGTGTGGCAGTGTATGGCGCGATGATTAGCGGAGGCTGGGTATGCGCATTGCATGTACGCACGGCGGGCCTAGGAGGCGCCGCTTTGGGCTCCGACGAGGAGGAAGTTGTGTACCTCGCCTATGTCGTCATTGATGTGCTCACCAACCAGGTAACGATTGAAACCATCTCTGCATCTCTTTAGTTATTACTACCGAGTTATTAGTTATTATAACCGAGGATCGGGAATCTCGACTCTTTAAATTACACAATTAAGTATCATGCGAGTAAAATGTAAATGCTACCTAAGTATTTCAATTTGATATCTGTGAAAGTTTTTTCAAACTCGGTGCAGCCGTTTTGTGGATTACCACATTACCTCTCTCAGTCGGGTGACAACTGACAGATCTATTTGACACGAAAATCTTTGGCTTTTTTATTGACGGATACTTAAGGTAGCCATCATTTTGGAAACGAAATCGGGACGGATTAAATTTTTAATCAATATTTGAAATAAAGTTTTAAAGTACCTACTCGGTTCACTAGCTTCTGGAGGTCCCTACAAAAGTTACAGTGCGTGAACACTGGCATTCCCATACATGCATTGTGTAAGCGACCATGTGGGATGCCTGCGCAATACGCATGGAAACCTATGTAACTACCTACCTACTTACATAGGTACGTCCATACCGGGAAAGTTGTGTTAACTTACATTACATTAATAATCACATAGCTTCAATGGAAATTGTTCTGATTGGTTGAATTTCTAGTTTTCTTGATGCAACTGCATTTTAGTCAATTGTAAAAGAGTGTTGGCCAATCAGATATTATATATCTATCTGATTCAGCATCGATATAGGTATAATATGAAGGTCGATGGGACCTTTCATAGAAAAAAATTGGGCGTCCGACCTGTAGAACACGCTCCACACCTGTATAAACCTGTCCTTGTCCCCGCCATAGCGCTGTCCCGCTTTTCAGACTAGATGGCGTTAGTAAAATTGATCCACATTCTTTGTTTGACAGGGCCCGTCTATGTAAATTGAGGTCGTTGGATATAGGTAAAATGCGATTTTGGAACTGCTTCGGTAGGAACGGAGAAAAGTACGCTGGAGACAGACTACTTGGCTGACTACATGCGCCGACGTGCATCATTACAGCAAATTTTAAAACATAATTAAGGTTTCCTTGACTTAAATTGTACAATACGCACACTTGTGTACATACTACGTAAGTATTATATAGTTATACCTCGTAGAATTACCTTGCTCATTTTAAAATTAATATGATAAAATCCTGGTTATCAACAGCTATGTAAATAGCTAGGTAGGTATAGCTGGTGTCAATCATTCAGTCGCGTCTGAAGTTGACCGTAAGACGCGTCGCATATTTTCGTAGTATGACATTGACTTCGACAGTTAGTATGAGAGCTGCGCAAATAAGAACACAGAGATAACTATTTGATTGGCGCTAACTAAGTATATAACTAAGTAACTAGTCTGTGTCACATCCTGCGGCAATAGAAATGATATTAACAACTCAATCATTTGATTCAGCAACTCTTTATCAAACTTAAAAAAAAACCGGCCAGGTGCGAGTCGGACTCGCGCACCGAGGGTTCCGTACAAACCTGTAGTAAGTTTTACGATTTATGACTTATTAAAAAAATTGCTTAAAAATTACGTTTGTTGTATGGGAGCCCCCCTTTAATATTTACTTTATTGATATTTAATTATTTATTTTGAAAGGTAATATACAAGTTAATATTCTGTGAAAATTTGAACCGTCTACCTGTTACCGTTTTTAATATTGAGCAAAAAAATACGAAAAAAACACGTTTATTGTATGGGGACCCCCCTTAATATATATATATTTTTTAAATTTTTAGTATTTGTTGTTATAGCGGCAACGGAAATACATCATTTGTGAAAATTTCAGCTTTCTAGCTATCACGGTTTATGAGATACAGCCTGGAGACAGACAGACAGCGGAGTCTTAGTAATAGGGTCCCGTTTTTACCCTTTGGGTACGGAACCCTAAAAACGCGCTTGTAGTATGGAAGTTGTATGAAATTCACAGTTGTGACGTCATAAAATTTCAACGCACTTCTTTTCTTTAATCTATATTTTAAAATGGCAAATTTAAAACTAACCGAGGATGTGAATTGTAGGTCTTTTGGAAGACCCTCTATTTAATCAGTTAGAAATAATTTATTTTTGATATAGGCATCATCCCTATTAGTGGAACTAATCCATTCTGCATACTTAATTAAATTGCATAAATACGCGGCTACTAGCGCCTCTGAGACCTTCTTTAGTGACACGTTACCTACTTAGTTAGCTAATAACAAATTCTGAATGTTTGTTGGATGACTTAAGTAATAGGACTTCAAACTTCTAATTTCTAAAACCCCTGTATATTTACCTAAGTATTCGAAAGTTGGTGGTGCGGATATATTTGAATTTAAATACTTAAATATTTAAATATACCTATCGTCTACAAGCTAGTCTGTATAACGGTCAATGGCCATTTTCGGAGACGACTAAGTTGGGACGTCTGTAGGTAAGTACAATAAAAACCGGCCAAGTGCGAGTCGGACTCGCGCACCGAGGGTTCCGTACAAACCTGTAGTAAGTTTTACGATTTATGACGTATTAAAAATAAAAATTACGTTTGTTGTATGGGAGCCCCCCTTTAATATTTACTTTATTGATATTTAATTATTTATTTTGAAAGGTAATATACAAGTTAATATTCTGTGAAAATTTGAACCGTCTACCTGTTACCGTTTTTAATATTGAGCAAAAAAATACGAAAAAAACACGTTTATTGTATGGGGACCCCCCTTAATATATATATTTTTTTAATTTTTAGTATTTGTTGTTATAGCGGCAACGGAAATACATCATTTGTGAAAATTTCAGCTTTCTAGCTATCACGGTTTATGAGATACAGCCTGGAGACAGACAGACAGACAGACAGACAGACAGACAGACAGACAGACAGACAGACAGACAGACAGCGGAGTCTTAGTAATAGGGTCCCGTTTTTACCCTTTGGGTACGGAACCCTAAAAAGAGAAGTGTGATAGTTAGGTACGTGCGGACTGTACAGTTGAGACACGAAAAATGATTTGCAAAATGAAACTACTTACTTGAGATGCATGTATAAAACTTTCAAAAAAACCATGTCAAATTTCTATTAACGAGTTAGTATTATAACCGATTTGTAACTGACTTTAAAAAAGGATGTTCTCAATTCTAATTTTTAGAGTGATACTTAATAATTCCAGCTTAAACTTATTAAGTAATCTATTTTCATTTCGATTAAAAAGATTGGTCATGGAATGGTACCTATTTCGTCACGCGAAATGTACAATATTAAACAGAGCTATAAAAAATCGCGATGTATACTTACTTGAGATGCATGTGTAAAACTTTCAAAAAAATCATGTCAAATTTCTATTACTTAACGAGTTAGTATTTTAAGTTTTTAACCGATTTGTAACTGACTTTAAAAAAGGAAGTTCTCAATTCTAATTTTTAGAGTGATACTTAATAATTCCAGCTTAAACTTATTAAGTAATCTATTTTCATTTCGATTAAAAAGATTGGTCATGGAATGGTACCTATTTCGTCACGCGAAATGTACAATATTAAGCAGAGCTATAAAAAATCGCGATGTAAACAAAAAATCCAGCTACCATGATTTAGAAAATGAATTCGGGATAGGTAGGATAACTTTGAATGACACACGAATGTCGCATAGGGACAGAACGTGCGAACGAATTTGTTCAAGGAACTGTTATACTAGATTCTAGTATAACAGTTCCTTGAACAAATTCGTAACGTAATTCGTTCTAGTAACTAGAACAACGAGTTACTCTTGTAGTTATAGACGAAATTGTTCAAGGAACTGTTATACTAAAAGCACGAGTTACTCTTGTAGTTATAGTCTATTATTAGTTACTCTTGCAGAGTGCGATTTTACAGCGTATTGTGACTGTCTTCTTTATATTGTAGGAGCAGGAACCAGGAGGAGATGCACGTTTCCATATTGTGGTTCGAACAATATGATACTTTATTTCAATCTAATAATATAATATAATGCCCTCCCGACCTAATTTCGGCCACGGCGGCCTATCTCCAGAGAGATTAGCCATCTACGTGGGAGATATTATAGTGCACAAGTGTGTGCATACACAGGTGCACTTTCTGTTCCTTTACTTTAATAGCCCAATTAGATGAAAAATCTGACACGATCGGAGAGAGATCAGGGGAATTTCAATCTAAAACAGTATTGGACGTACTTTCTTAACTTTTATAAACACTGTTTATTTTCTTCCTCAAACTACATATATATCTTTTAAGTTTTCTCTTTTCACTATTCTCGTTAAAAAATATCCGCGTTAATTTTTACAATTTCTTGTACAAAAATTGGGAACCCTAGTTTCGGGCTTTATGAGCAGTGAAGGTCATTCAATAAATGAAGACGTCTTGATAGCAACAACATTTGTACGTTTCAGTTTGTTATTAAGCCGCTATTAAATGAAGTGATGTTCCTAACTTCGAACCTGTTTCTTATTTCTTAGCTTAATCAACAAAAAGTTCCTACAAAAATAGCATCAGGTATTATGATTTGAGTTTTATTCAGATAATCGTATCCGCGTTATCTTTACACTCGGTAATTTTGATTTGAATACAAAGCTCGTTTTTCGTAATTACATGATAATTTTATGAATTTTTAAAGTCTTTAAAAAAGTACGGTATGTTATTTATGAGAAATCTGTATATATATTATAAGTAAGTAATATCTATTTATATAAGCTATTAAGTAATAGCCCCTTTGAACATGAACAGGTTTTCAATTGTTCAATAGGTATATTGCGCGTTTAGAGGAATAAAGCCTTTTTTTCTTTTTAAATATTGAAGAGCACAGCTGCAGGTTTTGCCAACTGAATCTACAGAGCAGATAGATAGATAGATAGATAAACTCTTTATTGCACACACTTAGAAATAGGACAATAAACAAAAAGATCAAAAGAGCAGTAAACATATCAAGATTCGCATTTTTCTGTACTGAAAATATAATTAAGTACAACTAGAGAACCTACTTTTAAGATTATTGTTCATGTTCCCACAGAATTAAAATTTAACACGAGGCTATTTAACGGGGCGGATCAAAAGCCGTCGGTTACATCTGGTGCTGCAAATGTTCTGAATATGCGGCGGCATAGACAACAGAATGTATGATAGTACTACGACAAAAGGACCTGCTTGTTAGCTCGCTATTCGTATAGAAAAAAAAGATAAGAGTGAATATAGCAACCTCAACATAGCACCTCATTATCGCTCGCCAGGCTGATTGTCGTGTTGAGCATAATTAAACCAAATATTGGATAGAAGCAGGCGTTACTTTGCGGAAGTCCATGACAATGAAAAAAACTAGAAGTTTAATTCGCTACAATCCGCCACAGAAGGCAAATCTATGTGAAGTACACACACAACACACAATCGTGCATTGTGGAGCCAACATCTCCTGAGGGTGCTCCGGTGTCGGAGTGACACGTGCGTGTGGTGAATATCGCGGGCTGGAAGTACAAGATACGCACTGTACCACATAGATTTGCCTTCTGTGGCGGACTGTAGCGAATTAAACTTCTAGGTTTTTCATCATAATATAACCAACATCATCAAGTGCAAGTCTATCTTGTGTGCAAAAATGGTCTCCAGTAGGGTGTTTTAAACTCTCCCAACTTAAAATATGACAAAAATCACAGTTATTATGATAGCCAAGATGGCTGTCGTAGTCGTATTCGACCGAAAGCGTCCTCAGCTCCGCATTACGCAGTCACTTTTTTCTCCAACAGTAATCTGCACGATAGTGAAAGTTTCATCAAATAATGAATTCCGTTCTGTTTTTCCGACTGTTGAGTCGAAATAAAATTCTAAAATGCCCATTTCATCAAAGTTTAGGTACAACAAAAATTTAATGCTATTTAGGGATTTTCCAAAAACCAAGTGCTTAGCGAGTAAATTAATCTAATTTTAGATTTAAACGGTTCTATAAACTACTTAATAGATTTTTAAGCTAATAGTTTTAATTAGTTTCTTAGCTAATCGTTTGTGACGAGGGAAATTTATTATTTAACTGGAAATAGATTTAGTGAGCATCAAAGTTAGTATCGTACGACCGACTTCCTACTCTGCAATGGGAAGTTCAAGTTTGCTCCCAGTTCAAGGCTCCCAGTTTGCTTGCCACGATTACTTTCACAGAGGTTTCCAGTCGGGAGCTTGATTAAAAGTAGCCACCTCAGGTGAGGGAATCGTGGCTTAAACAAACTTGGACAGACTTTCACAGATTCCTTAAGGTTATAATGTATAGATAAAAAATAAGGCCGAAAATGCCGAAAGGGCGCTAGTATGGACATATTATTATAAGAGCGAAGTGTTAACTGTTGCATAAGGTTCTGCTATCCAATACCAAAAAGCAGTTCACCTTCCATGAAAACTTCCGCAGTGACTTTTTAAAAATATGCATAGTGTAACTTGAGTTTTGAAGACCTGCCCCCCGATTATGTAAGAATTGTCGATCAAACGTAATGGTTCAGCGTCAAAGTAATATGAACCATAACTGCATTGAATTAGAGCTCAATTTCATGTATCCATTCTTATACGTTAGAGTATCGTTCATACCTAAACGTTTAAGAATGGGTATACGAAATTGAGCTCTAATTTAATGCTGTTATGGTTTATTTACTTTGCCGCAGAACTTTAACGATTTCATCGGCCATTCTTACATGATTGGGGGGCTGCTTCACGTAGTGGTGATTGTTGGTATGTTAGCGGGATGTCCTATCCCCGGCAGTGTCAATTTGGGAATTTATAATAATAACTAACTGAATTTTCTCTGGTCTGGTCTGATGGGAGGATTCGGCCGTGGCTACTTACAACAACTACGTAAGTAGCCACGACAAGCGTACGGAACGCTAGACTGCAACCGAGCAGATAAGTATGGATTTAAAATAACTATGTCTAAGAGTTTCCGTTGGATTTCTTTGTGGGGTCTACGTTATTGAAAGAACCATTGCAAAATCTCAAAAACCTTCGTGGATACGTCAGTCAGTTTCTCTTTCTATATATAGAAAAACATAACGCATAATATGTCGATCTGTTTTGTAACAACACAAATATTAGCGATGTTGCAGCGAGCAAAATTAGATAGATCACGTTTGTCGACGATAGCACTGTTTGCTTTACAGTTAAATGCTCACTTGTGACTGGGATAGCAATGTTTTGGGTTACTATGGAGATTTCCTTGTTCTTCTCTCTCCTGCGTCATATTCTTCATTACTGAGGGGACCCCTTACCATTAATCTCATAATAGCAGGGATTTTGTTGGGATAATAATGCGGTGGGTTCCCAGGTCCTTCCGCATACGCCTCGACTAAGAGTACCTACTACATATTTCAACTCTTAGGTTACTAACCATTATTATAAGATGATAGTGATAATAACCGGGACCGACGGCTTAACTTGCTCTCCGAGGCACGCAGGTACAAAAATGCCAAATTCGGACTTCCGAATTCGGTCACCCATCCAGTTACCGATTTAGGTCAACGTTGCTTAACAATCGCAATCGACTGTTATGCGTTGTCGCAACTACTCGTAGGCCACTCGTACCTCTAAATTCCTTGTTATATTCATGTTAAAGATTCTGTGAAACAGTAACAAACCCTAATAGTTTTGTCATATTATCGTTTGTCTGTTCGTCACAGCCGTTGTTAAGAAACTAATGAAGCGCTCTGAGTAGGTAACTGTTCAATAAGCTTAACCGAATTGGTTAATTGACGACTAGGTATTTAAGCACTTTCTTTTTTCAATTTGCAAAACGCGCAATTACTATTGAATTTTGTATGAAATACTTGCTCGTTACTTGTCATCCAAAGTTGACGCACTTTTTACTTTAATCAACAGTTTAAAATATCAAACTTAAAGCTAACAAGGAGCGCGGACGTTATACGTACCTACTGTTGGGAGATCTCTATTTAGTTACCACTAAAAAATAATTTATTTTGGATATCCCAATTCAATTTATTTGAACAACCCAATTCATTATAAAAAACTTCGTTCAAAAATACAAAAAAAAAATAGAATTCTAGGTTACTTAGGCTAAAAATAATGTTTTTCTAAAACTCGCCTACGTAGCCGTTATACACTCGGCGTCAAAAAAATCGCACCTTTCAAAAAATCGACTTCAAACAACTGTAAACCTTATTTGACATCAATAATAAGGGTCATGTTGGATATCATTTGAAAGGCGATGAAATGGAGAGCACAAAAACAATTCAATTTATTATTTTTCTTTTATTGGAAAAGCACAAAAAAAATAAGTATATAAAACAGTAAAAGTCCTTAATTAAGCCTTAATTTAAAACAGATTAATTACACAAAAAAGAATACAAAAATGATCTTAAAACTAATCTAAAATCTAGTGTTACCCCCCCTTGCCCTGATGACGGCTTCCATACGATCCCTCATGGATCTTACCAATTTTAAAATTTCTTCTTGAGGGATAGTGTCCCATTCCTCAATAACGGCATCTTTGAGTTCCTGGAGAGTCGTAGGAGCGGGATCACGAGACCGAAACTTGCGTTTTAAATGGTCCCATAGGTGCTCAATCGGGTTCAGGTCTGGACTTCTCGCTGGCCACTGCATGACAGAGATCCCAACCTCTTGAAGGTAGTCGCGCACAATAATTGCAGTGTGAGCGCGAGCGTTGTCATGCATCAACGTGAACCCCTCGCCAACAAAACTGGCATAGGGGACCACATGGTCTTCCAGGATCTCTGTGATATACCGGTGAGTAGTCAGCGACCCTTGCCCGCGAGCACCTCGAGCCCGGGAGACGCAGACAAGGTCGGTTTTGCCGTCGGCCGACATGCCGCCCCAGAACATACAAGAACCGCCTCCATATTCCACCGTCTCCTGGATGCAGGCTTGGGCGAAACGTTCACCCTGTCTTCTGTACACTCTTTTGCGTCTGTCGTTGCAGAAAAGGTACACTCTCGTCTCGTCTGAGAAGAGAACAGCTTTCCATTGTTCGAGGGTCCAATTGACGTGTTCGCGAGCGAATTGCAAGCGGGCTCGCCGATGCTCTGCGGTCAATTTTGGACCTGTAGCAGCTCTTCGCGCCGCTATTTTCCTCTCCCCCAGTCTTCGTCTAACCGTAGACACACTCACGGTTCTTCTGTTAGCTTTCTGGAGCTGCTGTCGCAACTCAACAGCATTTAAGAAGCGATTTATCAAAGACGTCGATACGATGAATCGGTCGTCTCTCTCCGAGGTGCAGCGACGTCTACCAGACCCATGTCTTCGGACGTAGCCACCGGTCTCCAGGAAACGCTGGTACACTCTTCGAACCGAAAAACGGCTCAAGTTGAGTTGCCGAGCGACATCACACTGCCGCATGCCTGATTGCAGTAGTACAATCACTTGGGCGGCCTCATCGACAGTGGTATCCATTTTCAAGGGTGCTTTTCTTGGGAATGAGCTTCTCGTGTGTCCACTTCAACGGTTGGATAGCGAATGATCCCGAATGAACCTGTATTGACCCTTTTATACCTACAAAAGGTAGCGCAACTAGCGGCTGTTTTAAGGAGCAAAATTGTAGGTGTTTTCTTCTTCTTTTTTTGTGCTCTTCCAGTAAAAGAAAAATAATCAATTGAATTGTTTTTGTACTCTCCATTTCATCTTCTTTCAAATGATATCCAAAATGAACCTCATTATTGATGTCAAATAAGGTCTAAAGTTGTTTGAAGTAGATTTTTTGAAAGGTGCGATTTTTTTGACGCCGAGTGTATGTACCTAAACAAGTTGTGTAACTTACAAGTTTACAAGTATTACAGTTTTTGTACAAACGGTCTTTGATAGAAATAAACAGATACCGAGTGATTCCATTAACGTTTTATCCCAGGAAGTACCTAATTAATACCTTGTATATTTAGAAATATGTAATCATAAAGTGGACTGATGAGAGAAGAAAATATGTAAGTAGTCACATAATTACAAGCACGTCAATTAATTTTTGTCCTAGTTTTGTATCTTAAGCCATGGTTACCCTAGTTGTACATTACTTATCTTGTGTAAGATTTGAAGTGCTAATCACTGCTTCAGTTCTTGTGATTTTTCCAAAATCATAACTATAAAAGGCTTATTTTTGTCCTAGTTTTGTATTTTATGCCATGATCACCCTAGTTGTACTTACATTGCTTATCTTGTGTAAGATTTGAAGTGCTAATAACTGCTTCAATTTTTATTGTGATATTTTCCGAAATAACTCCAAAATCATAAAATAGGCTTATAATAGGTACTTACCTATTACTTAAATCTATTTACGAGTACAAGTTACTTGTCTACAGAGTAAAATTATAAAATAGTTACCAACTGAATGACGCGGACGGCGTTTTTTGTTCCCGCGTGAACTCCTTGATTTTCCGGGGTAAATATTATGTCCCACAGGAAGCTGTAATTTGGTATGGGTATTGTGTATAGGTACATATTACTCTCTCCTATGAGAGTGGAGGCCTGTGCCCAGTTGTGGGACGTTAATGGGCTGTAGTGCAGGTGGTGGTGTATTATAATTTATAATATAAATTAAGTAGGTACTAACTGATGCCCGCGTTTAAGTTTTTAGGGTTCCGTACCCAAAGGGTAAAAACGGGACCCTATTACTAAGACTCCGCTGTCTGTCTGTCTCCAGGCTGTATCTCATAAACCGTGATAGCTAGAAAGCTGAAATTTTCACAAATGATGTATTTCCGTTGCCGCTATAACAACAAATACTAAAAATTAAAAAAATATATATATTAAGGGGGGTCCCCATACAATAAACGTGTTTTTTTCGTATTTTTTTGCTCAATATTAAAAACGGTAACAGGTAGACGGTTCAAATTTTCACAGAATATTAACTTGTATATTACCTTTCAAAATAAATAATTAAATATTAAAAAAAAAAAATTTTAAAGGGGGGCTCCCATACAACAAACGTAATTTTTTGATATTAACAATAAACCTCTACAAACAAAGTTAGTTTTGCGGTTCATTTCGTCTTGTTTTTAATACGTCATAAATCGTAAAACTTACTACAGGTTTGTACGGAACCCTCGGTGCGCGAGTCCGACTCGCCGCACCGACTTGGCCGGTTTTTTTTTTGATTCATTACTCTCTCCTTTGAGAGCGGAGGCCTGTGCCCAGTTGTGGGTCGTTAATGGGCTGTAGTGCATGTGGTGGTGGATTATAAATTTATATATGTATTACTAACTGATGCCCGCGTTTAAGTTTTTTGATTCCAGCGGGAAGTCCTTAATTTTCCGGGATAAAAAGTAGCCTACTCTCCAGGTCCTCAACTATATCCATGTCAAAAATCACGTCGATCCGTTGCTCCGTTGCGGCGTGATTGAAGGACAAACCAACAAATAAACACACTTGACGCATTTAACTAAGTATAATATTAATTAGTATGATTTAATCACGTGAAAAAATTAATGACAATAATAGTCAAAGGAAAACTATCACAACTAAGTACCTAGGCTTTACATTTTACAAGATATCGAGTAATAGCCGACCAACTTATACTTAAAATGTTTGCATACCTATTGTAACGGGCTTCTACGGAACCCTACTTCGCGCGTGGCTCGACACGCACTTGGCCGGTTTTTTTTTCATCGAAAACAATAGACTTATTTGACGTACTCGAAGAATAACAGACAATGCCTGCATTTAAATAACAATACAATAATTATTATACTTCTTATTCTAAAGGTATTTACTTATATGTAATATTATTAGTAATTATAATATACACCCCAGAAACAATAAAAAAATATACCGATAGTATAAAAAACTAAGCAGGTACCTATACCTAGTACCTACCTATATATATTACTCCTGCTTACTTACCTACGTGGACCTATTTTAAAGGTAACTATAATATTATGCAGAAAAGGCTGTCGAAAAAGGTAAAAATTGCTCAGCGTAAGATCACTTATTTAGTATTTGATATCAACTGTAACTCTCCTTGTATTAGTTACTCGCTAACACACTCGCTAAGTACAGCTTTTATTTATTATTTACTGATTCCCGCGACTTCGTCCGCGTGGTTAATGATTTTTTGATTCCCGCTGGAACTCCTTAATTTTCCGGGATAAAAAGTAGCCTATGTGTTATTCCAGACTATAATATATGATTATATCTCTGTGCCAAATTTCATCCAGATCCGTTCAGCCGGTTTTTCGTTATTGAGTAACTAACGGACATTAAATTCGTCGCGGCAACACTGTTTTTAACCGACTTCAAAAAAGGAGGAGGTTCTCAATTCGTCGGAATCTTTTTTTTAAACTTTAAATGATACTTGAGCTGAATTAGAACAATAATCATTGCTATAAAAATAATTATATTCTGAGTTATTTCACTACATATCGGGATGAGAGGACAAAAAGTTTGGATTTAGAGTCTAGAACGAAATCCTGGATCCCCCCCGAGTCCGTCAATCCGCGGACTCGGGGGCGTCCGGACTACGGACTAGCCTAGTCCTACTGAGTACTGACCTCCCATTCGTCTCATCGTCGTCCAAACTTGGTCCGAGCCTCACAGGAGGTGCCCTTAGGAAGACGTTGCCCCATCCCCGATGTCTTCGAGTCCTAGGGCTCATTTCTCGGCCGCGCCCAACCCCTCGGTGACGCTGTAGCGGCCAGTAGGACCTACGCAGCATATTCAACCCGAAAAAAAAAAGATTTAAAAATTACTTACATAAATATATATCATCGGGCCTTTGGCTTGAGTACCTACCTCGCATTACGTGTAGTTGTAGTAACATTGTATTATACGTAGGTACTTACTCATTACATACAACTTCATCAAACATAGCCTAATAAATATTTTCACACATCAGCGCAAGGTGTCTGCGTACCTACTCGTCATTAGCACCTGAATATACTCCGACATACTAATTGTAGGAAGTAGGAACTAGTCAATATTCCCATATTGCTGCTATGATATTTTACCTATTGGAGGCCCTGGGCACATTAGGATAGTGGGGGGCCTATGAATTTGACTGAGGACTATTTTGTTAAAACAGGCATTAAAGGAGTAGTTAAGCAATATTCTAGATTTATTCAACTGTCATATTATTAAACACTTTCTTTCTTCTTTTTTCTTTCTTGAATATCGGTTATCTATCGGTAAGTGATCTGGCAGAAACGAGGGGGCCCCATCGATTGCGGGGCCCTGGGCACGTGCTCAGAGTGCCCAGTGGGAAAGAGGGGCCTCAATAGGGTCCATCCACAAAACAGAGAAGCAAGTAGAGAAGTAGCAGGTAGTGTGCCGCGCATTGAGCTATTTCGGCGTCAGTTATATCTAGGTAGGTATATCCCATGCGTGATGCGCCTTCTACTATTTCGTGGGTCCATCCATTGCTAGCTCAGACACCTTGCCCCTTCTAGTTGCGTCCAGGCATAGGTACTTATTTAGAAACTAGATGATGCCCGCGACTTCGTCCGCGTGGATTGAGGTTTTTTGATTCCCGCGGGAACTCCTTAATTTTTCGGGATAAAAAGTTGCCTATGTCCTTCCCCGGGATGATACCTACCTCCATACCAAATTTCAGCAAAATCGGTTGAAAAGATGGGCCGGGAAAGCGTAGCAGACAGACAGACAGACAGACAGACAGACAGACACACTTTCGCATTTATAATATTAGTATGGAAGTATGGATTACACTTATTTGCCTTTGCCTCCGATCTGTGTGATACAAGGTGACAGACTATTTGTAGTAAAAAAACCGGCCAAGTGCGAGTCGGACTCGCGCACCGAGGGTTCCGTACAAACCTGTAGTAAGTTTTACGATTTATGACTTATTAAAAAAAATTGCTTAAAAATTACGTTTGTTGTATGGGAGCCCCCCTTTAATATTTACTTTATTGATATTTAATTATTTATTTTGAAAGGTAATATACAAGTTAATATTCTGTGAAAATTTGAACCGTCTACCTGTTACCGTTTTTAATATTGAGCAAAAAAATACGAAAAAAACACGTTTATTGTATGGGGACCCCCCTTAATATATATATTTTTTTAATTTTTAGTATTTGTTGTTATAGCGGCAACAGAAATACATCATTTGTGAAAATTTCAGCTTTCTAGCTATCACGGTTTATGAGATACAGCCTGGAGACAGACAGACAGACAGACAGCGGAGTCTTAGTAATAGGGTCCCGTTTTGACCCTTTGGGTACGGAACCCTAAAAAAAGTGCAAGTTAATCATTCGTATGCTCTGTCCAACCATTTATTTTACTTTTGGCATAAGTATACACGTCTAAGAAGTGTCATAATTATTGACAGGCAACCATCGACAAAAAAATGCAATACTCCATAGTCCATAGACACATATATCGTTATTTCCAACAGTGAAGCGACGTGCCCTTTTATTCGATATTTCGTAACTCGTATACTCATCTAGTAATTACAGACAAGGAATAGGTACAATTTAATCCATCTCTCAGCCGTACTTATTTTGCGCCAGGCTAAGTTCCGGCCCCGCACGCAGTGTGTATCTATAGGGTAAAACCGGGATAGATGCCCCACTTTTTGAATAAGCCACCTAATTTTAGAAATATTAATTTTATACGAATAATTTCTAATTAAGTAGCTAGCTCAATCCTTTATGTTGATTTATTATTATGATTATTTAACCTATCAAATACAGATTCTGCAGAAATTAGCTTTTCGTGGAACATTTTTTTTGAGGATAGATGCCTACCTGTATGGATAGTTGCCCCACCATGAAAAAACTGAGAAGGATAGATGCCCTTTATACCGTGTAAACGAAAACCCATACCAAATGTTAGGTAGAAGTCCAAGAAACATGGGTCATAATAATGAAAAACATTTTGTATTTTTTTTAATCTTTTAATTATCATTAAAAGATAATTCTAATATCACACAAATGACATAGGTAATTAAATTTTTAAAGCGTTTGTTTAACTAAAATATAAATTCTTAAGTTTCAACATGCATAATCATAAGGAAGTCCATCCTCAAATTCAGGTTTTTTATTAACACCTTTTATTTTAAGCGCTGGTGGAAGGAAATTACCAATTGCATTGCAACAGCCAACGATCGTCATGGTCTCACCTTTCTCGGCAGATGTGACTGAATTGACGACTTGGTTTTTTGCACCTTTTTTTGCTACGACTTTTCCAGGTTTATTATTTTATTGAATTCCGGATTCATCCATATTGTAGATCCTTTCTGGTTTGTCCAACAGATCATTTTCGGTCAGAACTTTGATCAAAAGATCATAGAAGTTATTGACTTCTTCTGTTTTAGCTCTAGCTTTTCAGCAAATTGATAAGCTAACATGCGTATGGCTTGTCTATTTGGGGGAAATCCTGCATCATCAAGCTTGAGAATGTGCTTTACTAGCCTTTTCTCGTAGTCAAAATCCAAAATAGGATATTTTCCTAAAAAAAAATACTTACGTTAATAAATCTATTGGAAAATAGAGACAGCAATTAGTTAAATAAAAGTTTGTAATGTCCTGCACTACATGATCCTTAATACATACCTACCCAGTGTCAACTTTGTTGTATTTCTAGCAGCATATCGTCTTCGCAATGTCCTCGATGGTATCCCAAATTGTCGGGATATTTCGTTTATCCCCATGGTTTTTTGTCCATTTCATCGAAAGCTGACTGTAGGTTTTCTGTATTTACTCGAGCTCGTACTCCTTCCTTTCTTTTATATTTTCGTGGCATAGTTCTGCTGTAGGTAATCATAAATGGCAGTGTATACGGGTATGTCACACTCTCTTTAACGTTTCTGTGGTGGTGTCGTGTGGTGCGGGTTGTTACGTTCCCTCAAATATGGTTGAACGAAGCAATGGCTGGATCATGCGTCATGCTCGTGAACGGGTGCCACCGTCGGAAATGGGGCTGCCTCTGTCTGCCAGTCTTGGCGTGTATTGAATATTGTATGCTCGTGAAAAAAGCATACTATACAATCGAAGATTACGTAAATGATAAAAAAAAAGCGTGGATTTGATTCGCTCCAGCTATGCGTGGGACTGCAGTTACTTGTATCATTATGATGATTGTAAGTTTTGATGGAAAAGAGCAACCACCGAGTTTCTTGCTGGCTCTTCTCGGTAGGAATGGCATTCCGAACCAGCGGTAGATTCATATTATAACGATTCAAAAGCGCTTGTAAAAGCTTATTTGAATAAAAAACATTTGAATTTTGAATTTTGAATTTTGAATTTTTGAATTTTGATAGGTGCCCCTAAGGGCACCTATACCTCGAAAAATCAGGGCAACTATCCTTTTTGATAGGGATAGATGCCCAAGTATTTTTCAAATAAATTATAAACAAAATAGCATCTATTTACACCTAGATGCAGACTCAATGAACCAGTATATTGATGCAATAAAAAATATAACGGAATTTAATACTAATTATAAAGTTATACAACGCAAAATACTAACCTTTAAATCTTTGACGTGTTCGGGAATTTCGCCGCGGAGATAATTACACGCACGAGCGAAACGCTTCCTCACTGAACGACTGTCTGTGGGTAACCCAGGTACGGAGTGACCACGGCTCCTACTTATACAATTAATTCTTAGTCGCGATTTCGGGAAGTTAGGTTTTTAGAATATGAGGCATCTATCCCGCTGCGGCATCTATCCCAGTTTTACCCTAATGTACATTTCACACTGTTTATAAACTAGTGGTTCGCCCCGAACTGAGACCTCGCGGTATCCTAAGCTCAAACGAATAAACTTTTACAGAGCGCTATCTATTGACATCATTGTGAAGTTCTGTTAAAAATACTGAAGCTCATTAAAAATTAAATAATTTCGTTTCCTTATAATATTTATCTAATTTTAGTATTTGTTGTTCAAGTACAGGATATAATTCAAATGATTGATCAAGTTTCAGGCTCAGCCTTTCAGAAAATTGAGAGTTCTGAGGTCAACTTCGGACGTTAGAAAATCTCCACTTTGAAACCCCCCCATTTCGTCAATGTTAGGGGAAAAATTAAAAAAATATATATATTTGGACTCTATTCCTATCTAATTATCTTTAAAATGGTATACCGCAATGATGTAACGCTATAAAATATTTTAAGTACCTACTTCGCATTCGCTTCTATGAGAGCCGTGCAATAAATATTTTTATAACTTTTTAAGCTATATTCGGCTGGAGGCCATCGGTTTACATAATATTATATTTAAAGAAGTAATTACGTTTAGTAATACAGAAGTTATAAGGCTCTGACAGACGGACGGACGGACGAACAAGTGCAAATTCATTGAAGTAGATGAAGAAGACTCAGAGACCTTCGCTTCGCTCGGTCAAAAATACGCTAGTACGAGTAGTTATAATAAAAGGGCTCTAAGGTTTTAACTACAAATAAAATACATTATTATAATAGATACGTTTACCGGCCATTATTTTTTTATTTTTATTTTTTTTATTATTTCTATGTCACAGTAATCCATTAGTCTATCAGCGAGGCAGCATCTCATCTTCATCTCAAATTGGGTTAAATATGTCATTTGTATGCGTGGTACCTAGGTAGTAGGTGCATAGTTGCCTACATAGAATTCTTAAAGTTAAATAGAAATGGTATCTTGGACAGAAACAGGCGTTACTTTGAGCAGAGATAAGATATTACTGCTTTGAGGAAGTCGAACAACAATAAGAAGTGTATCTAATGACATTATATCATAAGATACACCTATAATATCATACTATAGGGTTGTAACGGAACCTCGCCTCCGCCTCCGTAAGTGCGGAACTTTCGCAAGAAATCGTCGCCTCCGCCGTTTTTTTGCGGAGTTGTAACGGAGGTTTATTTACGTTAACTTACAATGCGAGAGGTAAAAAAAAATCAAATGTGAGATTCATCGCATCCTAAAGCACAGAAAATGGACGATGTGCTTCCGCTAAGAACACCTCCGTTACAACCCTAATACTAAGTATGATAAATGTGACTCAACAATGCACGATTATAGTAAAGACACAACATACAAACTTTATAATTGTGCATTATGTACAGACGTAAGAATAAACTATCCCTAGCATACCCACAAGCATTGAAATTGATTAAACTGTAGTTTGTAAAGCCATGCAAAATGCAATTACCTACTTCTTGCAGTAGTCTGGAACGCCATACAACATGCAGATGTGATGTTTCACTTCACATCTGCGCGGCGAAGACTTGAGCTACCTACAACTTGACACTTCTATCTCTTTGAATTCTGTGATCAACTAATACCTACTCGAGGAATTCGGCAATTGATTTTAATTATGCGCACACTAGTGGTTATAAACAATTAAAAGACCCGGCCAAGTGCGTGTAGGGCCTCGCGCAGTGTAGGGTTCCGTAGTTGCTCGACACATTTTATACGTTAATCGACATTATTCGTTAACTTACAAAGCCTACTTTAAACTGTAATCATCATCATCATCGCATGCCTTCTTTAAACCGAAGTTTGGTCATCATCAATCATCGAAAATCTTTTCTATATTGAGCCGCATCTTTTAGCCTTGGATAGCCCTGTCCACCCCCTTATATCGTCCAACAACTTGCGCCTTTGGCGACCTGAAGCTCTCTTGCCTGCAATCCTTCCTTCCAAAACGAGTCTTGGAAGTGAGAATTGGGCTCCTCTTTCGGCAGATGTCCGAAGAAAGCCAGTTCTCTCCGCATGATGGTGGGCATGAGTTCTCTGTTTTTGTGGACTAGTTACAAGCTGTACCTAATAGGAGTAGGTACCTAAGCTTTTAACTCCGTTATATAGGTACACTACTGTCATAAATTATTTCATACTAGCTGAAGCTAATGCCCGCGACTTTTGTCTGCGTGAATTGAGGTTTTTTGGTTCCCGCGGGAACTCTTTAATTTTTCGGGATAAAAAGAAGCCGATGTGTTATTCCAGACTATAATCTATCTCTTTGCCAAATTTCATCCAGATCCGTTCAGCCGTTGGGGCGTGATTGAGTAACAAACATCCATACACCCATACCTACGCATCCATCCAAACTTTCGCATTTATAATATTTATATTTGATGCCTTCAAACAACCATTTAGCTGGCAGTGGTACACTTGACTCCAATAAAAATTCGTTTGCGAAATATTAAGCTTTAAAGTAGGTAGATATCTCTATTTAAATTTTAAACCTGAATATTTCGCAAACGGAACCCTGAATCGAAAAAGGGTTTTCCGACATCCGCAATATTTGAACGACCTATCACAACGATACCCCATACCATGGGATAGACGACAAAACAATATCATCCCCACTACGTGTAGGGGATACCCTAAAAAAAAAATCCCTTTTTTTTATTTTAAGTACCACTTGGTCCGCGTGATTAATTTACAGTATCCACTACAACCCATTAAGGTTCCACTGCTGGGCACGGGCGTCCACTCTCATAAGGGGAGAGGGAATTAGAGCTTAGAGTTGGACACGCTGCTCCAATGCGGGTCGGCGGGCTTTAACTTTTTTTTTAATTTTTTTTATCCATTATTATTCAATTATATTCTAACTCCAGGTTAGTACTGAGAATTTCTAGTCAGAAATACCCAATACTTAATTATGGTCCGACCTCGGACTCGAACCCATGGACCTCTTCGGCCGCAGTTGTACATGCTAACCAACGAGGCAGGAACCAATATACAGTATACCCAAACCAAATTACAGCTTTCTAGTACTTACCTACTAAGTTTCTGAGCTAAGCCGCGGACGGACGGACAGACGGACGGACATGGTGAAACTATAAAGGGTTCCTGGTTGACTACGGAACACTAAAAACAGGTTAAATATTTGACCGTGACTTTTCTATTAAGTTTCTTGTTTTGAACGCATTATAAATTATTTAAGTAGTATGTGGTGTTTATTGTTGCCAATTTACTTAGCCACCAGTACCTACAGCCTACTATAATATTATAACAACTTTTTTTTTTTCATATAAACGTGTTTCCTGCCACGTATAACTCAGGTACCTTCAAGGCAAGAGTGAATAGGCATCTTCTATCTATTCTATCAAACTTCCAATCTAGACCTCTGCATCATTGCTTTGTAAGCATGATTGTCGTCAAGCGTAAGCCTATCTCGCAATTTAAAAAAAATACCTCTAAATCCAAATAAGTAGGTGTGCGATTCGATTTATTTTAAAAAAACGTGTAGTGTCGTGGTTTTAAAATCGAACATCCCGTAAGAACTAGGAACGTGGACCTAGTTACTTTCGATATTTTATTTAAAAAAACATATAAGTATCAAGTAAAAACGTAGCTTTTTGCGTCGGGGGTTAACAAGAAGTATATGTTCTTCTAACACGCCGATGCCTGCGACTTCGTCCGCGTGGATTAATTTTTAATTCCCGCGGGAGCTCCTTAATTTTCCGGGATAAAAAATAGCCTGTCACTCTCCAGGTCCTCAACTACACCCATGCAAAAAATCGCGTCGATCCGTTGCTCTGTTACGGCGTGATTAATGGACAAACGAATATACCAACATACAACCACACTTTCACATATTTTATAATATTAAAATGATACTAATTTGATTAATTAGTAAAATTAATATAGTACTAGCTGATGCCCGCGACTTCGTCCGCGTGGATTGAGGTTTTTCGGTTCCCGCGGGAACTCTTTAATTTTCCGGGATAAAAAGTAGCCTATGCGCTATTCCAGAATATAATCTATCTCTGTGCCAAATTTCATCCAGATCCGTTCAGCCGTTGGAGCGTGATTGAGTAACAAACATCCATACATCCATACATCCATCCAAACTTTCGCGTTTATAATATTTATTTGATGATAAAAACTTTGATTATAGTATACTCAAAGGATAAAACCTCTCAACCGTAGTTTAAAGATGTGAAAAGCGCTAGGCTTTAGCGAGCGAGTTTCCACGTAAAGCGCTATCTCGACAGCACAGACCACTAGGCTTATAGTGGTCTGTGCTCGACAGTCAGTTTTACGCAACACAGTCTGTTGATTACATTAAACTTTATTTCCGCAAAAAAGAGCAAATAAACGACGCATTGTGCTGGGGACTTACATGTCATAGCTTGAAGCAGTATTATTTTAGTATTGATGATCGTCTTGTTTCAGAAGTACTAGTGGTTCGCCCCGAGCTGAGACCTCGCGGTATCCATAAACTTGTACAGAGCGCCATCTATTGACATATAATTGTGTTCTGTTAATAATACTGAAGCACATTAAAAATTAAATAATTTCGTTTGTATTTAATCCTTATTTTAGGGACGTCAAGGTATGTCATATTTACTTAAATCTGATTTTTTAGAATATGCAATGGTAGAGTATGTTCAATAGGTTAGTTTACATGGGTAAATTACAAGGTAATTGAAAAATAGTACCTAGGTACCTACAAAGCGACACTGAAAGAATCATCAATGAATCAAACAAAATATGTGAGAAACAAACTCTTCAAAAGTACTTGACCAAATGAGATTTTAAATTAAGGGACCGGCGACCGCCGCTCGCAACTTCTACTCGAACCGCAAATATAAATTTGCCGGTATATTGCTATCCCTATTTGGCTGAAGACACATGATCGCGTGCAAGCGCGATAGCAATATGAGCGTACAGAATTTGTTATACATTTAGTCTTGAACAATACATGAGCGTACAGAATTTGTTATACATTTAGTCTAGTGTTATACATTTAAAAATGATGAATGAAAAATTGTTGTGTTTTTAACTTCGTGTTGTTATTCTGTAACTTGACAATATAGGCTATGTTCCTGATCAATTAGTACGTGAGATATCGTTGGTTTTAATATGAAACAAATAAGGAGAAAACATGTCGTTTATGTCGCAAAAACATGCAAAACGCAATGTGCTTACATTTAATTTTGGGAAAGTATTTTGGATAAATAATTATCCAGGGACCTAGATAAATACAAGTTCAATCTTAATAACCGCATAATATGGAGGAAATATGCTCGAATTACTAATTATTTTGGTATTACGTTTGTATGAGCAATTAGCCCTCCGCTGGCGCCTTAAACTATATCAATAGGTACTAGATGACGCCCGCGACTTCGTCCGCGTGTATTATGTTTTTTTTATTCCCACAGTGGGGCTGATTCTGTAGTGCACAATCTCTAAACTAAACTAAAATTAGAGCATTACTAATATTGCTAACCCTTTCATAATACTCCCTACGGAAAGGGGCAGAACTAGTTTTAAATCCGCCATTTTAGTTTAGTTTAGAGATTGTGTGATACAGAATTGGCCACAATTACCTACGGTCTATCTCTTTAATTTTCCTAGATAAAAAGAAGTATAATATGTCCTTCCCCGGGATAGGTAAGTATATAAACCTAATCCTGTACCAAATTTCCTCAAAATCGGTTGAACAGATAGGCCGTGAAAGCGTAGCAGACAGACAGACAGGCAGTATTATTCTATTATTATTATATTTGAATATTGTTTGTGTATTCAAGGCACATTCAAGGGCTTTATGAGGGCTAGCCTTTAAAATATATTTGTGATTTAAATAAGTAGGTACTTACGTTATCTACCTATAGGTACCTACACCGTTTTACATGGACCATTTCGTTGGAACTATCTCGAAAAACTGGTTTTATTGTTAATCAATTGAATACGATTTCGTGAATTCAACGATATTATTGAGGTCAACGCTCTCTTTAGAATAAAATACAATTTAACAATAAAAAAAACACTAGCTTTGTACCCAATTAATAGTATATAGTATACCCAATTTAATCAAATTGGTTGAAAAGATGGGCCGGGAAAGCGTAGCAGATAGACAGACATTTTCGCATTTATAATGTTAGCATGGATTCATTGCGATTCTTTACCACAATATCGGCACATCGGCTTTTAAATTTACCTTTTTCTTATGTCTTATTACAATTTTAACAGAAATTAAACAGCTATATGATCATGCCTCAAGGAAATATCAGAGGCCAATCATACCTGTCGGTTTACTTTTACGTGTTGCGTTTCCTTCGACCTGATATATCCACATCGGTATGAAATCGACAGGGCCTACTCCTCCTTCCGATCAATTTCTTCCATTAATCCATACTTTCATGCATGCTAATAAAATAAATGGCGACATTGTGTCAGTCTGCTACGCATTTCAATCGATTTTGATGAAATTTTATATAGGGGTAGGTCACATCCCGGGGAAGGCCAAATCCCGGAAAATTAAGGAGTAAAAAACCCCGGGAATAAAAAACTCAATCCACGCGGACGAAGTCGTGGGCAAGATCTTGTAAATATTTATCTAATCTACTCGAGACTCTATGGTTAGGTATTGGTTTGTTTGTCCCCATGGTTAGGTTACGCTATTTGACTATAGCTAGAACATCTATCATCTTTTTGGCAGAGTAACGCGGGGATCTCGCGGAAAATCGTCATGAGCCATGACAAAAATTATCCTCCCCTTTGTCTATCTCTCCCTCTAGTATAGATAGAGAGGGACAGACTACCTGTGTGTAATTATTTGAGTTTGTTGAACATTTCCAAGCACTACAGGCACATGAAGGTTTATAGCGTTAGCGTAGGTAGGTATAGCGAAATTAGAATCCCTGTAACGAAATTCGCTATTTGAAAAAAATAAAATATTTACAGTTCTCGCGCGAGTTGAATGCAGAGCTATGTATGGTAACACATACATAAGCTCTGCATTCAACTCGCGCGCGAACTATACCTAGTTAGTGAAAGTTATTTTGTTCTTAACAGCCCGTAAACCAGTAAACCGACATTTTAAGAACTTTTGATGAGCTTTGTGTATTCTTTGTGTAAGAATACACAAAGCTCATCTCATCATTGCTTTGTGTATTCTTTGTGTAAGAATTAGTATTATAACAAAAAGAAAATTAAAACATTAAAGATTAATCCCTCCTTAGTAGACTGTTGCAAATAAAAATTTAATTTTATTGAAATATAATAGTGAAATTCTCATTCTTGCAGAATACGTTTACCATTTTTGCTCTTTTGGGTGACACTTTTCACCCATATAAATCCACGAAAAATTATAATAAATGACTTATAAAAAATACAAATATGATAAACACGCTCTTAAAATTGGTCTGTTGCAATTCGTTTTTATACGTTCTATACAAAATTAGTTAATAAAAAAATCAAATCAATGTGCACGATTTATCAAAATTTACGCGTCACAATAACCTGTATTTCTTAAAAGATTGACGAAATTACTGATAAAATAAAATTTACCATGAATGTTTAGTATTTATATAATAGAAATTGTGTAAAAATAAAGCTCTATAAAATACCTATATGACCAAAAAATATTATCAAAGTCTGATCAAATTCACGTGTAAAATGGTACTGCAGATCGTACGACCGCACGTACGTACGAACTTGACTACGCAAAGTATCAAAGTATCTTTACTGGCCTATGTCGTCTATGTATGAGTGCAGCCTAACGGTCTACTGTGCGGTATACCTACAGATTCCAAAATTAACCGATGGCGAGTATACGGCCTCATGGTTTTATAAGACTATCTCCACACGGCTTGTTTGTATTATACTACTAGCTGATGCCCGCGACTTCGTCCGCGTGTAATAATTTTTTTTGATTCCCATTCTCCTCCTTAATTTACCGGGATAAAAAGTAGCCTATGTCACTCTCCAGCCCCCCTAGCCGGGGCCGAGACAATTTTCTCCCCGAGGAATGGATAAAAATTTTATTCCTAAATAAATAAATAAAAACGCTAAATAACGGTGGATAAATTAATAGGCCCCCGAGTCCCCGTGAAATGTCAAACGGGGATAAACTTCTCCTCTCCCCTGTTGCCGTGATCTGTGGGTGGTGGGTGGGTAAGTTAATTTTATCTTTTGTCAGTGGATAAAATCGGGGGATAATTTTTTTATCTCCGGCCCATGCTAGCCCTGCTGGTCCCCAACTATACCCATGCAAAAAATCACGTCGATCCGTTGCTCTGTTGCGGCGTGATTGAAAGACAAACCAACAAACTAACAAACTAACACACTTTCGCATTTATAATATTAGTATGAAGTATGATCTCCACCTCCATTTTCCGGATCGATTCCTCGTACTGTGACATAATTCCAATGTCGCACTTTTGTTAAGTCCGACAAATTACAGATCTTACATACTCTCGTCGCTTTATTTAAACACCTGTGTTAATCCTTTCAGAAATACATATTACATCATAAGCTGTATTGACGGATTGTAGTGCTCAATACCAACAACTTGCAGTCTTGTTTGCTTAAACCGCTATAATATGTTTCCTTGTTTAAAATAGGTACATACTTACTTTAGTGTGGCTATGAGTTATCTACTAGCAAACACTGGCGGATTTGTTTCCTCGGGAATATCGAAAAACCGGGCTTTATTCCTTGCCTACATTGTAAAGGGAACTTCTGCACAATATATTTTAACTTTAACATTCTATAAGGTCGGGTTTAGTTTATGTTTAGTTTAGCTGTTCGTTGATGAGCCAATGAATTAGTGAGTCTGGACTTTTTAGGGTTCCGTAGCCAAATTTGGCAAAAACGGAACCCTTATAGATTCGTCATGTCTGTCTGTCTGTGTGTCCGTCCGTATGTCACAGCCACTTTTTTCCGAAACTATAAGAGCTATACTGTTGAAACTTGGTAAGTAGATGTATTCTGTGAACCGCATTAAGATTTTCACACAAAACTAGAAAAAAAACAATAAATTTTGGGGGTCCCCATACTTAGAACTGAAACTCAAAAATTTTTTTTTCATCAAACCCATACGTGTGGGGTATCTATGGATAGGTCTTCAAAAATGATATTGAGGTTTCTAATATCATTTTTTTCTAAACTGAATAGTTTGCACGAGAGACACTTCCAAAGTGGTAAAATGTGTGTCCCCCCCCCTGTAACTTCTAAAATAAGAGAATGATAAAACTAAAAAAAATATATGATGTACATTATCATGCAAACTTCCACCGAAAATTGGTTTGAACGAGATCTAGTTAGTAGTTTTTTTTTAATAATTTAAAACTTACTACAGGTTTGTACGGAACCCTCGGTGCGCGAGTCCGACTCGCACTTGGTCGGTTTTTTTTTAAATGTTGTAAGGCTGAACATTAAAAAAAATTCATACGTACAAAATCTTACTGCTTCTATGGCTCTCGTGAGTGGCAATAGTACCTATAGTCTTAACTCTGGGATGGGAGGTAAAGATGGCGATGCGGCCGTGCTAGTCAATGTTTGGTGAATCGCTAAATTAAAGTTTATTTATGTTGATTACTTGATAATTGATAATACATAAAATAATTTGTAGCTACTTTCGTCAAAAGAAATCTCTATCAATGGTCGTCAAAAAAGCTATCCTATTTATTAGTATCGATTCCCATTTCCCAGTGTTTAATGTTAGCCAATTGTCCGATAAAAATCGCGAGAACTATAAACTTCAATACACAATTTACGATCAATTTACGCCATTTTAGGCACTTTCCGACATGTTAAAATAGGCAATCAGACGATCCGTAAGAAACCGGATAGTCGGAGTCGTTATTGAGACTTGAATTTGGTCATACAACACCGTTTGCGTGAACGAGTATAATATTATTGTCTTAGTTTCACTATCGTACAGTGAGGAAACGGGTGAAAACCGTCCAAATGTCGATGCCACTTTGGTAGACCGTACTTATACCTATTTCTATTTATATTGTAGCACCAGTCAAAAGAAATCAATTTCAAGTCAAAAGGTTCAAATTTGGCCTTTTCGTTTTCTCCGTGCCTCGGAGAACACGTTAAGCCGTCGGTCCCGGTTATTATCACTAACATCTGATAATAATCGTTACAAAAACCTAAGAGTTTAAATACTCTTAGTCGAGTTGTATGCGGAAGGACGTGCGAACCCACCGCATTATTATCCCAAGAAAACTCCTACCATTATTAGATCAATGGAAAGGGGGTCAGTAACAAGGAATAGGACACAGAGAGAGAGAAATAACAAGGTTTTCACTTTTCAGATCAAAATAATATAAATCCAAGCACGATGATTGCGGAATCCGGCGGTTTGTGGTCACTGCTTTATTGCCTTGTTTGGTAATTCAGGAGACATTCTAGTCAGTGGCGGCCTTAGGGGGTTGCAAGCAGGGCAACCGCCCGGGCCTCGCTCTTGCAGGGGTCTCGCGCTCTTGCACAACAGCGCTACAGCAAGTAGAAATAGTTATTTGTGTTACATGGGGCCAAAGAAAATTTTTGTTCCCCGAGGGCGCTATTTTGAATTCAGAGCGAAGTGAAGGATTCTATAGTAGAATCTCGAGCGTAGCGAGGGGTTCTAAAGTAGAATCCTGAGCGTAGCGAGGAATTCAATATACGCCGCCCGAGAACAAAAAATTTGGCCCCGAGTGACACACACTATTTTTCATCATTACGTATGAGAAAAAGCTAGGAGTATCAACCTACTATGTATGGACATTACCTATACGTTTAAGCACCAATCAGAAGATACTACTATCAACCTTCTATACAAATAGACATTATGTAGACGTTTAATTAAAGTTTAAATAAAATGTAAAGACGTATATCCGATCAACAAATTGATCACGTGACTTCGGACCAATCAGAACAGAGAAATGCAAAGTCGTATATTCGATCAGCAAATTGATGACGTGACTTCGGACCAATCAGAAGAGAGAAATGAAAAGTCCCATGGGCCTACAAGTTACACTTTGCTCCCGCTATCCTCTGAAGGCAATATGCGTTTTTCGAATAGGTATGATGAAAAAGTCATTAAGTAGGTACTAAATACTTGTGTATTTGAATCTCGCGACTCGCAAATATCTACCTCCCAGAGCCTCGCAATGGCCGCCCCTGATTCTAGTCTCCTCCTATAGTAGGTGGTCACTGAGATTTTACTTTGCATGCGCTATCCACCTGTATGATTGCTACACATTGATATTGTTTCGCATCTTTGGAAAATTACACACTTTTTGCAAACGACTTCGGCCGTGAGTTCCAAACAGATAAAAGATTATAAGAACACGGCAACATAATATATCTGTTTACGTCCTTTTTAATAAAGGTATAATAATAATAATTATAACTTATTGTGTTATAACTAACTGATAACTAGCTGATGCCCGCGACTTCGTCCGCGTGGTTTAAGTTGTTTTGATTCCCGCGGGAACTCCTTAATTTTTCGGGATAAAAAGTATTCTATGTCACTCTCCAGGTCCTCAACTATACCCATGCTAAAAATTACGTCGATCCGTTGCTCCGTTGCGGCGTGATTGAAGGACAAACCATCAAACCAACAAACCAATAAACCAACAAACCAACAAACAAACACACTTTCGCATTTATAATATTAATATGAAATATGATGTTCACGACCAGTGTTAGCAAATCTATACTCTACTAAAGACTCTACTATACTACTTAATAATATAAATGCGAAAGTTTGGATGGATGGATGTTTGTTATTCAATCGCTCCGGAACGGAATCTGAACGGATCTGGATGAAATTTTGGCACAGTGATAGATTATAGTCTGGAATAACACATAGGCTACTTTTTATCCCGGATAATTAAATAGTTCCCGCGGGAACCGAAAACCCTCAATTTATTGTCGTAAGGGTTCCACTAAGTTTTATAATAATTAACCAACTAGCTGATGCCCGCGACTTCGTCCGCGTGGTTTAAGTGTTTTGAATTCCCGCGGGAACACCTTAATTTTCCGGGATAAAAAGAAGCCTATGTCACTCTCCAGGCCCTCAACTGTACCTACCTACCCGTGCCAAAAATCAGAAAAGTTAATATTATGGTCGTTAAGTTTTCTTAAATTGTCTAATGTTCCGCGCAACTTTCTTAGTTTTTTCTTTCACAAGAACCTTCTCCTTGCAATAAAAAACACAACAAAAAAGGAATTAGCGAAATTGGTCCAGCCGTTCACGCGTGATGCCGTGACCAAGGGAAATAGGGATTCATTTTTAGGGTTCCGTAGCCAAATTTGGCAAAAACGGAACCCTTATAGATTCGTCATGTCTGTCTGTCTGTCTGTCTGTCTGTCCGTCCGTATGTCACAGCCACTTTTTTCCGAAACTATAAGAACTATACTGTTGAAACTTGGTAAGTAGATGTATTCTGTGAACCGCATTAAGATTTTCACACAAAAATAGAAAAAAAACAATAAATTTTGGGGGTCCCCATACTTAGAACTGAAACTAAAAAAATTTTTTTCATCAAACCCATACGTGTACCCATACGTGTCCGACTCGCACTTGGCTGGTTTTATATAAAAGAGATATGTATACAGAGATATATAGATAGATTAGATAAAATCTCTTGGTAAGCCTCTACACGTAACAATTTACTCTTGCAAGTTTATATGAGAGTCAAAAATTAAAAGTGTTAAATTAATATATCTACTTCTGAAAAGATGTTTGTCACTAGCTTTGGATACTAGGTAGTATTAAATGGAAACACTTTTATATCCATATTTTTTAATCGGCAATTCGCACAAACAACGCCATTAAACTGATTACCATCGAGGCCAGGGGGTCTACTCTCTTTCTCTAAAACGAAACTTCGCAAACAAACGAACGAAATTTCGTTAACTCCTCTCCTACATAATATTATCTTTATGCTCTTCTCTATTTCGTTTTCGTACACGCAGACGAAGTACGGATTCATTGAAAATTTTCGTGACCGATTGGATTGAACGATTTTGTGTGGGTCTAATAACCGACTAATTACGTTCGTTTGCGAAGTTTCGTTTTAGAGAAAGAGAGTAGACCCCCAGACCCAGATCAGTGTTGCCAAGTCTAGTCTAGAGTCGTGCACCATAAAGATAATAAAGCCTTGTACCTTGTAAACGTACTATTCTGTACTTGTACATAGTTACTCGCTTTTTTCCGCCTAACAGTTGGTACATAATAAAAAAAACTATGAAAGAATTGAAATACGTTTATAAGTAATATACTTAACTCTGTTTTTTTACTGACAATCTATATATGAGAGAGCTCATCATAGGTGACTTATTATTTAAGTACTTACATAGTTCGAAATTCGAAACAAACTCTAAAAGTTAAAGTAAAACTAAAATATACTTTATTGTACACCATAAAAAAAATATACCATAATAACCATAAAAAGTTAAGTGATGACTAAACTAATTTTCATCATTACGTATGAGAAAAAGCTAGGAGTATCAACCTACTATGTATGGACACTACCTATACGTTTAAGCACCAATCAGAAGATACTCCTATCAACCTTCTATGTAATTGTATAGACATTATTTAGACGTATATTTAAAGTTTAAATAAAAATATGTAAAGACGTATATCCGATCAACAAATTGATCACGTGACTTCGGACCAATCAGAACAGAGAAATGCAAAGTCGTATATTCGATCAACAAATTGATGACGTGACTTCGGACCAATCAGAAGAGAGAAATGAAAAGTCCCATGGGCCTACAAGTGACACTTTGCTCCCGCTATCCTCTGAAGGCAATATGCGTTTTTCGAATAGGTATGATGAAAACTAATTTAAGCCCAAGATTCCATACAACGAATCACCTTTTTAAACTAGTTTAATCAGAGCAACACCGCGAAGTCTAAGTAGTTAATTTACCTATTTATTACTGTTTTGGTACATAATAAAAACAAATGCGAGAACAGTAACCTGTTTCTTAGTCATAGCCTAATAATTTAAAAACTAGTTCTTTAGACAGTGATTCGGTGCAATGTACCTATAGCTATCTAGTTTTTCTACGTGTGACTCTTAGAATAACTACCTATAGAAACCTAGTACACTCGCGAAATGTATGCCGTTCAATTGGTGCCTAGATGGCGTCGTACGACGCTCGCGCAGTCCGAAAAAAGCTTAGTTTAAGAAGCAACAATGCTACAAACAAACTAACCAATTACTTACCCAACTTTTAGGTGGAGTTGGAAAACATTTAAACTGGCAACATTATGTTTGCGTTTACGAGGCAAGTAAACACAGCACACAGCGAATTTGTAGCTTGCGTTTTTATAAAGGCGTTGTTTGGAAACATACCTTCTATAGGTATAAGGTAGTTATTCTAAGGTGTGACTATATTTTTAAAGTGAAAACTTCTTTAGCCGCGTTGAGCACTTTTTGGTAGGGGGTAAACTTGTGGATTCGCGTCACCGTCACCGACATGCTCGCTCCAACATGCTCGCGAACACCGACAAGCTCGCGAACACCAAGCTCGCGTTGTTACGAAGACAAAAGGTCTTAAATATAAATTTACTACATTCAATTAAACTTTAATTAAACTTAAATGCCTTAGTTTTAAGGTTTATATTTTAATTATTTTAAATATTAAAAAAAATATATTAAAAATAATTTAAAAAAAATTAAATATTCGTTATCACTTCTATCGGTGGTCCCTATGACTGCCAATTTTGTCCGTTTGTCGTTACTGGTGGTTTTGTAGAGTCAATTGATAGGTACTGTACAAGTGTAGGTACACAATCCTAAGATTGATTTTATTTAAATTTTTCAATAGGTCCAAAGATTGTCTATATAAGCATCGATTTATCATCCTTAAGAGATTGCTCTAGGTCTAGTCTAACCTTTACCAAAAAATAGAGTTCTACATCTTGTACTGCTTTCCTGTAAGTGTGTGCAACAAAGATTATAATTATTAAGATTAACCAACATTACAAACTCAAAAGTTAGTGACGATGGATGGATGTTCGTTTACTTATCTATCACGCTAAAACGATAAAACGAAACTTTACAGCAATACATATAGCTTCATATACCTACTTCAATCAGAATAACATATTATAGGCTATAATTTATAAGGATATTACTTATTGTGTATGTACAGGAAATTTCTACGGGAGCGAAGTCGCGGGCATTCGCTAGTTTCTAAATAGATTGGCTTCAGACCTTTTAGTAGCTCTCAAATTCACCTTATTTTGACTAATTTTGGTACAGAGATATCTTGCATCCCAAAGACGGTACTTTTTATAACGTAAAATCAGTGTTCTTTGTTAAAAACATACATCCACGAGGCATGATCTATTACCTAGGTACTCCTATATAAAAAATATTGCTGGCAAAATATACCTAGGTACCTACTTAAAGCTATATTTTCCGTAACAAAATTACCATTGTAATACCCGAGGCATAGAATTAAGCTGAAATAGCATACAATTACAAAGTCTGCCTTAACCCTTACCCCAGAGCCGGAAAGTTGTATTTAATTAGTAATCAAGCGTGTTTTTCTCAGATGCTGGTAGTTAGGTTGTTCGCGGTGTCAAGGCTCTGTGACACTGTTTTAATGACGTCGGTTCGCTTTATACTGCTGTTCTGGCTCTTATACACGTGTTTAAACTTTTTTAGGGTTCCGTAGTCAACAAGAAACCTTTATAGTTTCGCCATGTCCGTCCGTCCGACCGCCAGCTCAGCTCAGAGACTATTACTTCTAGAAGGCTGTAATACCTATGGCATGAGTAAACTTACAATTGAATCAAAAAATTAAAGTAGCTACTCCCCACCTACTCCCCTACACTTTAAAGTGGGGATGAATTTTTTTCTCGTCGTCGTCTATCCTTTGTTGTGGGTGGGTCAGCAGTGGCGTGCAGTTCATAGAGGTATAAAAGCATTGCTTACCTAATTGGAAATACGTCAATGCTCATTTTCATTAAAACAGTCAGCAAAAAGGTATTCTGTCTGAGTAATACCTACCCTAGCTTCAAGCCCTATGCACGCCACAGGGTGGGTGGTCCAAAAATATTGCGGGTGTGGGAAAATGTATGGAAGTAGTATAGTAGTATATTATATTACTAGCTGATGCCCGCGACTTCGTTCGCGTGGATTGAGGTTTTTTGGTTCACGCGGGACAAAACATGCGGGTTCCGGGACAAAAAATGGCCTTTGTGTTAGTCCAGACTTTAATCTATCTCTATGCCAAATTTTCAAATCAGTTCAGCCGTTCTGGCGTGATTGAGTTACAGACACCCATCCATCCTTCTATCCAAACTTTAGCATTTATTATATTAGTATACATGGTCCATTTATGTTGTGGATGACGCAAAAGAAATACCATTCAAATTAAATTAATAAGCAGAGCTTATAATATAACCACAGAATTTATAATATACTTAGTACATAGTAGTACCTAATACCTATTAGACAAAAAGAATTATTACGGCAAAAATAATTAGTTGCCATTAAGATTTTGCGTCACAGACCTCTACGTCATTATTATAGGAATTAATTCATATTAACACAATAACATATTCACGTATAAACCCACGTGGTTAACATTAACAGGTTTTAATTATTTCTCTAACTATATACAGATTACAGAGCAACAAACGAAATTGTTGCGTGGCTGAATAAACGGTATCATCATGTTTTTTTTATTCCACTACAAGTTAGCCCTTGAATACGATCTCACCTGATGTTAAGTGGTGCGTCTGAGATGGTTGCAGGCATCGACCATACAATATGATACAATGTATGGCCGATGGTTGCACGCTTGCTAGCGGTAAGGCAGTTATATTAAACTCATACCCCTATCGATTTCTACACGGCATCGTTTCGGAACGCTAAATCCCTTGGCGGTGCGTCTTTGTCCTTAAGGTGGTAAGGGTAACTAGCCACAGCAGAAGCGTCCCACCAGAGGAAATTCAGAAAAATTAAATTCCCGAATTGTCCCTGCTGGGGATCGAACCCGGGCTCTTCCATTTATGGTAAGCGTACACATGTCCGCATCGTACGATTAGAGGTGGGCTAAACTGTTATAATTTTTCAATGAAATATACTGCTATAATATATTTTTCTAGCTGCTGTTTTAAAGTGTTATAATATATATTATATGTTATAAATTTTGATAGAAATTATTTACACTGTTGCTTGCTGTTGTTGCGGTTTGCAGTTACTTAGTGTTAGTGTTTTATAATATATTTAGGAGGACCAAAAAACGCGCCGTGTTACCTTCGCGTTAAGCGCCGTTTTAGTACTTAGTGTTTACTGTTTAACACTAATTACTATTTACTAACACGCATTTTATTTACACCAATCGTCTATAATTTATATTAAAACTATAAGTCAGTAACTTTAGCTTTGCACTCAATTTCTGGTTGGAATAATAATACATACAATGAAACTCAAACTAATGAAAGTGTTGTATAGAGCAGAATCATAAAAATAGCATCTTCGTCTCATCGCAAGCAAATATAGCTCTTAGAGATATGACAAGAGTATTTACATTACTTTGCAATCCAAACTAACACTGTTGTAATTTTATCGCAAGTAAAAGTAGCTCTTATTATTCCACAGGAAGTGTTTACATTACTTTGAATACTGCAACAATCGTATTTGCTATTAAAATAAGCGCCATCTGTTGCAATGTTATAAAATTGAACACTGCTATATACACTGCTTTAACACTGTTGTAATTTTATCGCATGTGAAACTAGCTCTTATTGTTTCTCAGAAAGTGTTTACATTACTTTGAATACTGTGTTGCAGACTGCAGTCTTACTGCAGTATATCAATCGTATTTGCTTTAAAAAAGAGCCATCTGTTGAAATTTCATAAAACTAACAAGTTAAAGATAAAAACCCATTTTCCTGGCACCAGGACAGGAAGAGCAGTTGTGGACATAGATGGCGCTGTGAAATTACAAACGAAATAAAATGACAGAATATATATATATTACAACAGTCTGGTAGCATTTCGTCTAATGTGTTATACTGTTATAAAAATATATTTAAATATATACTGTGTTGTGTGTTATAACGCCCACCTCCACGTACGATGCGGTCGAGTGGACGCTTACCTTTATAAGACCACAGCGGTCACCACTGCGCCAGGGAGGTGGTCATTATTCTATATGTATAATTTAAGTAGTTGAGATCGCAGTCAATTCAAATAATTTTATTTTAGGAAGCACAACCCATAATAAATACAACCAACAATACGTCAAAATAGAAATTACAAAATAACATTAAAAAAGAAAAACACTAATGGGCAAACGTGTGCATTTCTCAGTCCGCCCATACAAATGTGCGATCAGGTTAAACGCGTCAAGTAAAGTCGCCAAAAGCCCATTAACTTGTTTTGTTATTGCTAAGTGTTTCTCGTCAGTGCATTATTTACTGTGACCTGCGGCTGCCATCTGACACCTTAGATATTTGTATTGCTATAGGTTCACCATCATTGTCAAATACCGGAAAGGGACAACTTAAAAGTTAATAAGGTATCTATTAGGACAGGTACACCAATAGCTGAAACCTTTTTAGCTTCGCCCGATTCGCATTCAGCCAGTGAAGCCACCCAGTCAGTGTAATACTTGTTACGTAACATACCTATAATTTACAAATTAACTACAAAGTGTACCATTTTTCTTTTTATGAAAAGAGCAACTACTGAGTTTCTGGCCGGCTTTTCTCAATATGATCAGTTTTCCGAACCGGTGGTAGAGTCTTGGCTTATCATAACTGGCACAAGTTGTCCTACGTAAAATAAGTACCTAAATCATTTATCATAGCTAAACGTGGAAACGCGTTAGCCCGGTGCTTAGGACGTTCTCAAGATAGGTACTCGTGTAAAGATTTCATCGTTAGTTCACGTTCCATCCACCGAGCGAGTTTCGGCGGAAGCCGCTTGTTTAACTTTTTACCCGATTACGGCCAATGTTTATGATTTTAGAAGTCTATCTATGTATGTATGTTTATGTTTATGTTTCGAGTCGATTTTGAATTATTATGGTCTGGGTAACATAGGCTATATTATGTTACACGAACAAAATCGATACGACGCGACGGATGTTCGGTCTCTGTACTTTTTTCCGCAGTCGGGTTACTTACCTGCTGCTTGTTCTAGTTAAGGAAAAACAGACTATGATTAGGAAAATTCCAGAAAAACCGAGAAATATAGTGTGCCTTATTCCTACAAACATAATATAGCTCGTTTACTTAGCGATGTTGTTTAGTTAGAAACTCCGTTTTCTCTACACCGCTAGGGTCATTTTGAGCAGGATATTGTTATTTTAAGCTTTGACTCATTAATTTTAACTGCATTATGCATTGTTTAAGTTTTTACCCAGGAAAAATAAATTATTATCTTATCCTTATGTTATCATTAATTTATATCTTCATTCATTAGTTAGTGTTGTTATTTCCTTTGTACATATAAATTGCAGAGTTATATTTCATCCAACAGCTTTCGAAAATTTCAAACTCGTTAAAGCTTGAGTAACTTTTTACGATTTAGGTACTTAACTTCTAACTTAGGCATTCATTAGGGGTCATCCATAAAGTACGTCACACTTATTTCGTGATTTCGAGATCATGTCACGTTAATTTCATAGTTTTATGTAATTTTTAACGGGTGGCTCAAAATAGGTAATACGTAATCCCCCGTGCCCTTTTGAAAGACAATAAAATTATCACGAATTCAATATTACAATTTACATCATCCATCATCACTACTTCAATTTTACGGTTAGGTATTACTCATTGACTTCTAAGTACCTACCTTCTAGCAGAAGAATGAAAAGAATGTTGCATTAATAATAATAATAATAAGCCTTTATTACTGAATTTTTACATGGTATACACACAATTGTTATTAATTATATTCTCTTATAAATAGATTAAATAAATTAAGACACTAGTAAATATCCTGTTTTATTTATTCAGTTTGCCCATGGGCATAGGCCTCCTCCAGGGCTCTCCATAACCATCTATCCTTTGCTGTTCGTTGCCATATGTTTCCCGCTATGCCTTTGATGTCATCCTCCCATCTCTGGCATGGGCGACCTCTTTTACTTCATCACTACTTCAATTTTACGGTTAGGTATTAATCATTGATATCTAAGTACCTACCTTCTAGCAGAAGAATGAAAAGAATGTTGCATTACTTGATGTAAATTAACCTAGGTATATACCTATACCTTACTACTTGTCATTAATAATGACAAATACTTATTATAAAATAGTCTCAGAGATCACCGACAGATTTCATATCGATTACGATTTAGCCTATGTGTATGTACCTACATTCTCAAATCACAACGTTCTTTGAAATAGCCGGCATAAGTTTGAGCTAACTGTCGTTTTAATTTAGTTTGTCACATCAGATTTATGTAGGTACGTGTGAATTAGCAATAAGACCTGGACAGTCCGTAAACCAGTAAACCGACATTTTAAGAACTTTTGATGAGCTTTGTGCATGAGATATTAGTATTATAACAAAAAGAAAATTAAAACATTAAAGATTAATCCCTCCTTAGTAGACTGTTGCGAATAAAAATTTGATTTTATTGAAATATAATAGTGAAATTCTCATTCTTGCAGAAAACGTTTACCATTTTTGCACTTTTGGGTCACATTTTTCACCCATATAAATCCACGAAAAATTATAATAAATGACTTATAAAAAATACTAATATGATAAACACGCTCTTAAAATTGGACTGTTGCAATTCGTTTTTATACGTTCTATACAAAATTAGTTAATAAAAAAATCAAATCAATGTGCACGATTTATCAAAATTTACGCGTCACAATAACCTGTATTTCTTAAAAGTTTGACGAAATTACTGATAAAATAAAATTTACCATGAATGTTTAGTATTTATATAACACAAATTGTGTAAAAATAAAGTTCTATAAAATACCTATATGACCAAAAAATATTATCAAAGTCTGATCAAATTCAGTACTTCAGATCGTACGACCGCACGTACGTACGAACTTGACTACGCAAAGTATCAAAGTATCTTTACTGGCCTATGTCGTCTATGTATGAGTGCAGCCTAACGGTCTACTGTGCGGTATACCTACAGATTCCAAAATTGACCGATGGCGAGTATACGGCCTCTTAAGTATAAGTAGGTAGTATTTTCAACGTTGATGTAGCTTTTCCTCAGGGTCTTGCGATATTATGAATTTTTGATTCTCACACCCATTTTCCGTGATAAAAAGCATGCCTATATACTTCCCTGGGATGCAAACTATCCCTGTACCAAATTTCATCAAAATCTGTTGATTAGATGGAAAGTGAAAGCGTAGCAGAAAGACAGACACATTTTCGCAATTATAATATTGAGTATGGCTTTTACACAAAGACTATTTGACAGTTCGCCAAATGCGTGGCGCGTTCTGTGGCTTTTAGAAGCAAGTTGGTTTTTAATTACTGTTTTTTTCCTAAGAAATCCATGTCGCTGGCTCTCGGACTATATTATTAAGGCAGGTTGTTCAACCGTGCGCACGACTGGTTTATTATCATTATCCTCGATGTTTATGTTACCCTGGTATTTCAATTTGTAGGCGATATAGCTGATGTTCACAAACCAGTATACGTACCTAACCTAGTTCTACATAAATAAATAGATAGACGTTACATAAACAAAATAATCCATGCTTATATTGTAAACTATTAGATGATGCCCGCGACTTCGTCCGCGTGGATTTAGGTTATTTTTAGATCCCATGGTTACCTTTAATCCAAGAACTGTTAGTTTGCCCGGAATAAAAAGTAGCCTATATGCCACTCTCCATAGCCCATTGGACTTGGCCCCACTGGTGGGGCATCTTGGTGGTGCAAAGTCGATGAACCCTCCTCAATTATACCCATGCAAAAAATCAATCCAAGGATCTGTCGTGACGTGATTGAAGGACAAAATAACAGAAACACTTTCTCATTTAACATACATATTAGTAAAGATGAGAGAGTGTGTTTGCTTCCTTTTTTTCGGCCCCTCTGTTCAAGAGATTTTGACGAAATCTGGTACTGAAATTTTAATTTGCATCCATAGGAACTGGGTAGGACTTATATCTACTACTTTTTATTCCAGACAATCAAACAGTCCCCAGGCTTCTTTTAAAAAAATGGCTTCCACTCTGGCGAAGTCGCGGGCATCATCTAGTATTCGTATAAAAAGTATGAGAAGAAAGTATCTGATCATTGCAATACCATGTTGCAATTAATACTAGAGCACTAGCGGAAATGACTGGCCAATGCACGCGACCTAACCGCATTGTACCTATAGAACTTGTAGGTAAGTTCAAAGGTTGTACCTATCACCTTCCTGTATGTATTCTGAGGTGGAAAGATTAGACATTTCATGTCTATGACCGAATTTCCACCCGTCCTAGAAACGGACTATAACTACATACTTTAGACAATGTTCTGTGGGTAGGTAGGTACTAGGTGTCATATGAGTATACGCATCATCATCATCATCATGCGAAAGTATGTTTGTTAGGTGCTTTGTCCTTCAATCACGCCGTTACTAAGTATACTGTCTGTGGCAATTGTTATGTCAGACGTCAGTGTCTATTAATGTCACTGTCATTACTGTACCTTGTCCATGTCCTGTCGAGTCTCTCTAATATAATATTTTAATTAAACTCTTTCCTATTTAAAGTCCTAGTTTTCACTACCATTTCTCATAAATATAATATACCCCACCACCACCACCACCACCACTACAGCCCATTAACGTCCCACTGCTGGGCCACAGTGTTAGTGATAATAACCGGGACCGACGCCTTAACGTGCTCTCCGAGGCACGGAGGTGAAACACCGCCACGATTGTGAAGTCAGTGTATTGTAGAGTCAACATCTCCTGAAGATGCTCCGGTATCGGAGTGAAACGTACGTTGAGGGTATTTTGGAAGATTTATGTGGTGTGGAGAATATCGCGGGCTGCAAGTTCAAGATACGCACTGATTGAGATACAGTAGAGCGTCGATTATCCGAACTAATTGGGGGACATGGGTGTTCGGAAAACCGGTATTTTCGGATAATCGAACTGCTTGAAAATTAGACGTCCCTGATAGTTTTTCGTTAAATTGAACTGCTTTTTCACACAGTATTGGGCCAGAAATAGGTTCTCCTTGGTATCTTTTTTGAGTAAACCACTTATATACAGCATCATCTAAATTCGTGTTTGAGCCAAGTTTCATCGTTTTACGACTCGAGGATCCGTCAGAAGAATCGAGCTGGGATATAAAGTTACTTATGCTCGTCTTTTTTTATATCCGTAATGGTAGACTTACCAACTTGGTATTCAATGGATAACTTGGTTGCAGATTCGCCTTCCTATAACCGTTTATTAATCTCGTATTTATCTTTCATAGAAAGGACAACACGTTTACGTTTAGGCGTTTTAAAGAAAGAGTTTACTTTCACGCGAGTACAATAACAAGTGAACGACTAACGAGTCGCGACAAGTGGGCTAAAAGTTAAAACTAAAGCGCGGGCGGTGCGCGCGAGACCCGCGTGGTGGGAGGTGGGGGCATTGACCTGTTACTACGTTCGGATAAGCGGTCGTTCGGTTGAGCGACGTTCGGATAATCGACGCTCCACTGTATACTTAAACAGATTGAGTAGATATTGGGCATTAATTAGTTAGTTCGATTAAAATATCAAACTTAGTCGTCACTCGTCACATTAAGCAGTTTTCGAAAAATCGATGCTTCCTTTATGATTATCCAGGGGGTCTACTCTCTTTGTCTCAAACGAATACTTCGCAAACGAACGTAATTAGTCGGTCATTAGACCCACACAAAATCGTTCAATCCAATCGGTCACGAAAATTGTCGATGGATCCGTACTGTCTGCGTGTACGAAAACGAAATGCACTGTAAGGTGTGACGTCAATTTAGTATACCTACTGCTAAGCCGTTCCTATATAGTTAGCTATACTGGTTAGTGGTTACTTTTTAAAACGGAACGCAGGCCAGCTGTTGATCACGTCGTGATCAAAGCACCGAGAGCACCTTACCTCGAAAACGCCAGTGCTCACAGTACAAAAATGGCGACCATTTATGACGTCATATATACGAGTATTTCCCTAGGATACTGCGGCAGTATACTGTTAGTCCATAACGGAACGAATTTCTCCCCAGCAAGAGCACTGAACAGTGCTCTCAGTGTATATCGGAACATACCCCAAATCATTGAGGTGGGTCGGGTTAGGTAACATTATTATCGGACGCTATAGTAGGTATAGTACCTACTCATAATTACTGAGTAGGTAGGTATTAGGTACTTATATTAAATGTCGTAATAATTGTATGTACAGAATACAGATGTGATTAGATTACAATAATATCAGAAAAATAATGATTGGGGAGAATTATATAATATTTTTTATCTGTAATTACTATCTACAAAACAGAAGCTATGCTATCATAGCAGTGGTGGGCACGACATAGAGGCATAAAAGCATGGCTTACCCTAGTTAAAAAAAGCTCAATGCTTATTTTTTATCAGGCCCAGCCTGAAAATAGGTGTATCTAGGCTACCTAACCAATGCCTACCCGGGCTCTGGAATACTGTGCACGCCACTGCTGACTGCATCATAGATAGATAGTTTGGCAGTAGCAGAACCTTCAGGACTTTTCATATCTTCCTAATTTTCTCGAGTTTTAAAACCGTATGATTTTTAATGCGAAAGTTTTTTTATTTGAAAACTATCAATAGGTAAGTACTACAAATACCTTTGATATTTCAGTAGGTAAGGTGCAGCGGGGCAATCTCGACTGGTAAAACCTAAACCACAACTTTGAAGGTATAAAAATATTAGATGATATAGTTTTATTAAAAATGTAATGTATTGACGCTCCAGAGTCATTATCTGTGTATTATTTTTACAAACTCATATTGAAAAATATTCAATAGATAGGCTTAAAAATGTGTTTTTGTCAAAAAAGGCAAAAATAGTTGTAATTCCCCCTCCGTGGGGCAATTTCAACTATTAATTATAATTTCTCTTCTAGAGCTCTTAGCTTGATGTTAGTCAGTTGCAGAGTTTTTTATAGGGATGGTAATCTAAATTGAATCTTGTCATTTATGCAGCTAGGCTCATTTTTGAATAAAAACACGTTGAAGGTTTAGGCGGGGTAATTTCGACTGCTCGCCATAGTTAATAGTGATGGGAACGTAATAAAAAATAAGTCGATAGATACACCAATAAATAATTTTGGTCTGCTATCTACTAAAGGTACTATATTATCTACTCACTAATCATAAATCAAAACTTTATTTTAAGAAAGGAATATGTATTTAAAATAGAACCAGAGCACTGCCATTGTGTATGACTTGTCCGTTTTTTTTCTATAGTGGCGAACCATCTGCAATAAATTAATAAAGTAGTAAGAAATTGAAAAATCCCTCGAAATTCATCGATTTGAATCGTGTTGCGATCCTGCGAATAGAAAGATTACAATAATATAGCTACAAGTTAAATATTTGTAACGTATTAACATCGACAAAACATATCGAAGCATGCACATCACTAGTGTTTGTTCATTTCCATATAAAATCTGGTGGGGCAATTTCAACTGCAAAATAGTTGAAATTAGCCGCAATTACAATCCAGGTGGTGTTATTCAAACTCACACCAAAATGCTGTTAAAACGCAAGTTACAACAGAAAAAAATAGCTAAAAACATGAAATAGGCTTTAATTAAATGTCTTACCTTTGAAAATCTTCGAAAAACACATTAATTACCACTTTTTTTCGCAAAAATATGAGACACTAATTAGCACGTGCAAACAAGAAAAAGAGAAGAAAACAAAATGGCCGTGTCGATCAAACAGTATTGGGTCTAGCAGTGCCATCTATGTAGAAATTATGAAATTGCTTTTGAGCTATCCGGTCATAGATGGCACTTATTCAAATAAAGTAAAATGTAGAAGTTATAAAGATTAGTTGAAATTTCCCGCTGTCGAGATTGCCCCGCTGCACCTTATGTGCTTTTTGGATCTTTGAGTTTGTTGGAGATCAGCTTGCATCGCGGTCATAGGCTACTTTTATCCCGGAAAATTCCCGAAGTTCCTATGGGAGTAAAATAAACTCAATCCTCCACGCCGACGAAGTGACCTGGAAGTTCGCGCGGGAATCAAAAAAACTTAAACCACGCGGACGAAGTCGCGGGCATCAGCTAGTATTATTATAGTACATATTTAAAAATACTATTTGTCTAGATTTTAAGCCCTGTAAATTGACGACAGTTCGTAAGCCTATTAAGTAGGTAAGTATTAACATTTTAGTTAGAAACTTAATTACTATTTAATTTTGATTGTTGCTTAGCTAATCAAGAAATCTTTTCAAATAGTTAGTCATGACGTAGATCTGTATTGAAAAATTATATTCGCCTCTAATAACAGAAATCCTAATTAATAGTTGTAGGTACTTAGTATATAAAGACGTTGCATAATGGTTGCATATAAATCTAGGTACCTATACCTACCTGTAGGTACTAATATTATAAAGAAAACTCAAAAAATTAAAATTAAAAGTAGCTTTTCTACAATAACAATTAGTCAAACCCAGACTATTACTTTTAAGTTTTGTTTTAAAATATTAATATTTAATTTTACAATTTTAAGTACCAATTTAGTAGATTAATCGAAACAATAGATAAATAATTTTAAAAAAAGTATTCTATATAATTAATAAGTAACATAATTTCTAAAATCGCCCGTTAAACCACAGAATAGGTAATTGGTTAAACTATTAATTTATGTTAACGTGGACGGAGTCTTCACTAAAACCTAGTGAAACAATACGACAGTGACCCCCGACTAACGACAGCTGCAATTGTACGGGCCAAGGTAAAATGTAATATTGTCTGGATCGTTTATAAGTTAATGCATTTTCTCAAACATGCTTGGAAATTTGAGCATTATTTTGACAACCTTCTTCGAGATAAATCGAAATTGCTGTACTGGCCACATACATGCGAGCAGCGGCCTTCTAAAGTTGTATGAAAATCTATATCTGTCGTGGTTTAGCGGCCAAATAAATTACATACTAAATTCATATCTGTCGTGTAGTTTAAAAGTGGAACGATCTTTTACTCCGAAACATGGCAACCAAGGAGGTAACTTATCAAAGGTTTTATTTAAATTTCGTACTAGCTTGCAAATAGAAAGCTGTTTATTGAAAAAAAAAAACAAATGACCACTTTGACGCGGGAAAAATTATTGTTGTTCGTTGTTCGTCATTGATTTTGAAATGTTTTTGACAAAATGAGTTCAAGTGAAGACAATGAGTGTGATGAACATTTAGTTTTAATTTCCGCGCATTATTTGAGAAAAGCACTATACAAGCCTTGGGCTTGGCCACAACTAGGCATTGATGGACTTACGTATGTGTGCCTCGGCTTCGCCTCGGCCCACATTTACACGTTCGTCCTTCAATGCCTGTTTTGATGGCCGCTGCAGTAATGTACTATAACCAAATGTTGAATAATTTTGTAGACATTTTTATTACTATTGTATTTCGCCATCTCATATGATTTTTCTTTCTTATTAAGTTTCCTAATACTGGATGCAAAATTTTGACTTTTGAGAAATAGTCAAGCAAACGCTGAGTATCTTGCCGGCTATTGAAGATTCCGCTTTCCGAACCGCTGCGCCGTGCAAAATGCAAATGTGCGGGGCACGGATCGGAAAGCCAAAACGCCAAGAACCAAGAGCTATCATTTTTTCCTCGGGGGAGAAAGCGAGTTAGCTGTGAAAGACAGACGGACTGACGGACTACCACACGCCAATCCACCCAAGTAGACACGAAGACCTTCAATTTCCTCGGTCTTGCCCCCCGATTAGGTATGTACGATACCCTAAACGTATGAGAATGGATACACGAAATTGAGCTCTAATTTAATGCCGATAGGGGTTATTTTACTTTGACGCCGAACTTTGACGTTTAGATCGGCCATTCTTACATAATCGGGGGGCAATCCCCCGATCTTGTCGATCTTGATCTCTGAAGAGACATGTACCTAACTCATACCTATGCAGTTACTTCTGAGAAACTTTGGATGAAAAATTTAAAATTGGAAAAAAAAGATACGCGCCGAATTGAGATCCTCCTCCTTTTTTGGAAGTCGGTTAAAAATGAAAGATATTGGATCATCTTGTTGCAGTTCGTAGTTAATTCTTGAAAATAATTTTCTTAGGAACGCGGTGGTTCGATTTCCCGCCACGCCATTGTCGCAGTGACATTTGACCGGCGCGCATGCGCAATGCGTGCCGCGACCCATTGCGCGGCCTCGCTTTACATACAATGGGGGAAAAACTCGATGTTTTTTTTTTGTCTTTTGATCACGCTCTGGATGTGTGGTACACAGGAGCTCGGTTTTAATTAATTGGACGTTTAAAAGGGTCAATGCAGACGTTATTTTTTTTGACGGTAGGGTTGTCAGTTGTCACTAGCCACAGCCGAAGCCGTCGACCAGACCAAACCACAGAAAATAAAAAAATTTAAAATCCCAAAGTGACCCTGCTAGGAATCGAACCCGGGACCTTCCACAATAAGACCACAGCGCTCACCGCTGCGCCAGGGAGGTCGTCAATTCCCACGGGACGAAGCCACGGGCGGTCGCTAGTAAGCTATACAAAACTAAATTCTTGGAATTTGTTGCTTGTAATTGGAGTCAAACGATACACCCGACCACACCCGCCATTTTGTTTATAAATACCACCAGCTCTGATTGGTTGTGCGCGCGCAAGCGCAGTGGCGTTCATCTCATTCGCTGAACCACGCTGAAATTAGAAACGTACCTACGCTCAGATTCCGTTTAACGATGTAGGGTGTATGGAGGAATTAGTTTCTACGGGCGTTGGCAAAGTTGGACGAATCGGCTCTTTGTAGGTATAGATAGTAGGTATTTGTAGTTTATTTTGTTTTATGGACTTATGGTTGATTCACATTCATCCAGTCAGTGTTTTTCAAACATGTTAAAATCGTTGTTTTCAGTAGTCTCGAATACTAACGTTAATGACGCTATGACAGTTCACAGCAGTACGCAAAAGAGCGGACTGTATATTTGTTGCTTATATTGTTAGTTGAATTTAGTAGGTATTAAGATCGTTCGGTGCAGCCCCTCTGCAGATCGGATCCTGTCACCAAACGGAACGCAACTGTACCTACGCTTACTCCCAGTTTTAACATTGCAAATACGATTGATCGACGTGAGCGTTCGATCGCATTTGCGTCAAACTAAAATGAACCTTAATGGCATTGATTTAGAGCTCAATTTCGTGTATGCATTCACAGCCAGCGCTCCAAACGATACGTTTCGAAATTTAAATTGGTTGCACTGAATTTGTGGCTCTAAATCAATGCTATTAAGGTTCATTTTAGTTTGACGCAAATGTGATCGAACGCTCATCGATCAATCGTATCTGCTATGTTAAACCTGGGAGTAAGCGTACTGTACATAGTAGGTAGGTAGGTAATACCCGTTCCCCTGGGTCTGGCTAATCGAGCATCGCGCCGGAACACGATGCGCCCCATGGCACGGTAAATCATGTCACAAGACGAATCGCTTGGCGGCGCGGCTTTGCTCGATGGGTGGTTACCTACTGGTTACACTAGCCACGGCCGAAGCCTACCACCTATGTTACTCGCTTGATCCGCTCACCCGGGGATCTCTCTTCTCAGTCGTGCACTCCTGACAGAGTAGTCGTGGCTGCTGGGATGATACAGGTACGCTCGTCATCGGTCTTCTTTAATTTGGGTCGCACAGCCTCCCGCGCGATGCTCCCCCAAGTAGCAAAAAAGTCCAAAAAAGTCGTATAAATCTAGAGTTATACGACGTCATGTTGTATAGTAGTCTTATAATGGTAATAAGACAACAATAACGTCCTATAGATGTCATTGATTCGGCGTTTTAGTCGTGCGACTATTAAGTTATAATAAATAGTCGAGTAAACGTCTATAAAACGAAATTATATGACGTTATGTAATGGTAACAGCCACAACGCTTATACGACATTCGTATGATTGTATAAACGTCGGTGTATGATATTTATATAACTGACAGTCATGTAGACGTTAATTCATAACATTTATATAACTAACATTACGTTGTTTTTTAGTCGTCGTGGTTAAGCCTTTTATACAACCAAGTAGTTTTCTTGTGACTGCAATATAACTATTACAAGACATTAAGTCATATAAGTGTCAAACTCCAACTTTAATAAGACTTAAAGTTGAGTAGGAGTCTAGACCCAACTTTAATACAACTTATCCTACACCTAATAATATTGAGGAACCCTAATGTCTAAAACATGGCGTTTTCAATGGTCGTCACAAAAACATTTACACGACATCTAGTTATTTTAACGTCGTTTAATGGTTGGACACTAACTAAAACATCATGGCCGGAAGTTTTGAATGAAGAGATAATTTGAAATTATTTAAATATAATGCATAAAACACAAAATCACGGGGGGGCATTAAAATATTCATAGTATTTTCATATATACTTTCTCGTAAAAATTAAGTTTCCAGTCGAAATCAACGCTACGCAATATAATACAAACATAGAATATAAATTAATTTTTAATAGAATTAGTTTTACTTAATTGCCTTCTAACCATAAATTTTTAGTTAATTATTTTTTTTAGTCACTTCACAACATTAATATGACTATGTAAGAGTTATCTCGTAACGTCTATATAATCAAAACGTTCTATTCTGCAACGTCTACAGGACGTCTAAACGACGTAAATGGTCATCACCGCGACCTTTATGTGACGATTAAACGACAAATGGTCTTATAACTGGGGCCATTTTCGCGTTTTGTAAACGTTATAATAACGTTTATACAACCTTTCTTTAGGACTACAAGGTAAACAAAAAACGTTGTCACGACTTTTATACGACATCGAATTGTTACTTGGGCCTCCACTTGTCTCGATTGGTAGCATTGCGGGAGCACTCAACCACAGTTCTCTGGGTCACAGTTTTTATTAGGTCTGTCCATCGAGTAGGTGAACGTCCTAGCTCTGGCTCGCTTTCCTTCCACATGACTGTACCACCAGGCGCTCAATTGACCCTTCATTCGCCCACCCATTCTTCATTCACCCGGGGATCACGTGTAGGGTAAAGAGGGTTAAAACCTGACACGGTACATCCTACGGACGCGAGTAACTCCGAACCCCATAAGTTAGTTAGTCCGTTGTCCGTTAGAGTTACGGACGCCCGATCCTCCCCGATTTATTCCGTTAATAAAATAACCATGTTTTACATGGGAGCTACTTAATTTTCTGGGATAAAAAGTAGCCTATGTCACTCTCCAGGTCCTCAACTATACCCATGCCAAAAATCACGTCGATCTGTTGCTCCGTTGTGGCGTGATTGAAGGACAAACCAACAAACAAAAACACTTTTGCATTTATAATATCACTATGATTTATGGTATTTTCCAAATAAATACTAGCTACCTAAGTTCTCCTTTAACGGTGTTTAATATCACAATTGTTTGTTACAGGTGATAGGCGAGAGGGAGTATGCAGTGCGACCCACAAGGAGGCCTTCAGAGGAATTACAAACTGGACAGCCACTTCAAATGGTGGTCCAACAGGTGAGGAATCAATTCATGAACATTGCAGCGGTTGGGATGATTTGTTTAGTTTTTTTATTTAGATTTAAAGCAGCTTTTACGCATATGACCTGCTGATCTGCTGCTTTTTCCCGTTCTCAAGATATTAAACAACTTATTAAAAACCGGCCAAGTGCGAGTCGGACTCGCGCACCGAGGGTTCCGTACAAACCTGTTGTAAGTTTTACGATTTATGACTTATTAAACAAAATTGCTTAAAAATTACGTTTGTTGTATGGGAGCCCCCCTTTAATATTTACTTTATTGATATTTAATTATTTATTTTGAAAGGTAATATACAAGTTAATATTCTGTGAAAATTTGAACCGTCTACCTGTTACCGTTTTTAATATTGAGCAAAAAAAATACGAAAAAAACACGTTTATTGTATGGGGACCCCCCTTAATATATATATTTTTTTAATTTTTAGTATTTGTTGTTATAGCGGCAACGGAAATACATCATTTGTGAAAATTTCAGCTTTCTAGCTATCACGGTTTATGAGATACAGCCTGGAGACAGACAGACAGACGGACAGACAGACAGACAGACAGACAGACAGCGGAGTCTTAGTAATAGGGTCCCGTTTTTACCCTTTGGGTACGGAACCCTAAAAATGATAGTAAGTATACCTAGCTATTTTTTATTATGTCATTTGACTCATTTTCTTTCTCAGTGCAACCTTCTTTCTGGTTGGATAGAGTCAAGAGTTAAGAATAACTAGTATACTAAAAAGTTCAGTCCTAAAAAGTAAAATAAAGCTCGTATCGTCGAGGGGACTGCCGTGCCCCCGATAAATTCAACTGCTCCTGAAATATTTTAAATTATCTAAATATATAAAATTCAAAGTCCTGCAGACTGACTGACTGACTGATATATCAACGCACAGCCTAAACCGCTGGTCCTAGGGACATGAAATTTGGAGGGTGTGTTCTTTGTGAAAAGTAGGTATCCACTAAGAAAGGGTTCTTTGAAATTCCACCCCCAAAGGGGTAAAATAGAAGTCCGTCATTTTTCAAGTTATATCCATGAAACTTGGTTTTGAGCTACGGGTTTAAAATAAAGAAACACGTGTTTCACCATTTTTGAAAATTCTACCCCCAAAGGGCTAAAATAGGGGATGAAAGTTTGTATGAAAGTCCTTTATTTTACAAGATATACCTAGTGCCTGTGAGAATTAAAAAATTTAAACCACGCGAACGAAGTCGCGGGCATCCGCTAGTTAGGTACTTATAAAATACTTAACCTATTATTTAAACAAGCAAGTCATCTAAACATATTTTAAAAAAAGGCGATTGACTGACTGACTGGCTGATCTATCAACGCACAGCTCAAACCATTGGACGGATCGGGCTGAAAGGCATAATATTATAGATAACTTTTATGACGTAGCAATAGGCATCCGCTAAGACAGGATTTTTGAAAATTCAACCCCTAAGGAGTTAAGAAAGGGCTTTGAAATTTGTATGTAAATCTTAGGGAGTGCCGATAGAAGTGAAAACGAATACATATTGAAAAAAAAAATATAACTAAATCGGCTTTACAGTTTAATTACGAATGTAGTCTATATTTTATATTTAAGACCTTTTGTCTTCGTAACAACGTCGGTGTCGGTGACGGTGTCGGTGATGCGAATCCACAAGTTTATACCCTAGACCAAAAAGTGCTCAGCGCGTCTAAAGAAGTTTTCACTTCAATAATAATTATTGTGAAAGGTACCTTTGAATTTGATAAATAGGTACATCACACAAAGATATACATATTTATTTGAATTTGAATAGGTTTTAGGGACGGAGTTGCAATCATAACCTAGTCTACAGTAATGTCATAAAATAAGCAACAAAGTAACCAACCAAGTCATGATCCGGCTGAAAATTATTTTATGACTGTAATTAAAGGTTGTTTAGACATGTGCCAAGGGTCAGGTTATGCTATACTGTATTATTATAGCTTGCTAATGATTGTTAAACTGATTTATTGCAATGCAATATGTCATACAGTTTTAAGTGAAGGGTTTTATGTTGCCATGGCACGTGTAGGTATAGGTAGGGTTAGGTAGGTACCTTGAGGTGCTTGTGGGAGGCTTCAGCCGTGGCTAGTTACCACCCTACCGGCAAAGACGTGCCGCCAAGCGATTTAGCGTCCCTGTACGATGCTGTGTAGAAACCGAATGGGGGTAGGTATGGGTTTAATATAACTGGGCCATGCCCCTCACAGCTTAGCCCGCTACCATCTTAGACTCTTTGATTATATACTTAGACTGATAAGCTTAGACTGCATCGTCACTTACCATCAGGTGAGATCGCAGTCAAGGGCTAACTTGTAGTAAATTAAAAAAAAATCAAAACCGGCCACGTGCATTGTAGGGTTACGTACCTAATTGCGACATGGGGAAACTATAAAGGGTTCCTTGTTGATCACGGAATCCTAATAAATGTGGTAGATACTTAGTATGTCTGTCTGCTACGTATTTTTAACGATCCATCTATCAAACCAATTCAAGCAAAATTTGGTATTTTATACAGAGATAGGTTGCATCCCTGTGAAGGGCAAAGGCCAACAATCATGATTTCCGGTGAGATTTTTCAAAAACCTACAACCACGTGGACGAAGTCGCGTGTCACGACTATCATCTTGTTTATTAACCGACTTCCAAAAAAGGAGGGGTTCTCAATTCAACGCGTTTCTTAAAATATTAATTTCATTGATTAAGTTTAACATTCTAATACTGGCTTTTGTCTTTTTATTGTTCTTTCTAGTCGTTCTTTTCGCTTATATTTAATGAAGGTTATCATAAATGGCCTAAGACCACCTAAGACCTTATCACCTGCTATAGGTATGATGCCCGCGATTTCTCCCGCGTTTTGATTTCGTCAAAATCGATTGAAAAGATGGACTGTGAAAGCGTAGTAGACAGACAAACACACTTCGCATAAAGGTAATATATCAGTAGGTATGGATGCCATAAAAACGCCATCATACTAATATTTTAAATGCTAAAGTGTGTTTGTTTGTTGGTTTGTCCTTCAATCACGGAGCAACGGATCGACGTGATTTTTGGCATGGCTGTAGCTGAGGACCTGGAAAGTGACATAGACTTTTAAT